>OX465292.1:102166987-104840916 GCA_949987695.1 Merzomyia westermanni | reverse complement strand
TGTTCGAATGCAACAGCCAAGATTAGCGCCCGTCTCTGTACGACCAAATAAGTGCAGCAAAATATTAGTGAGCAATGGGAGCATATAGTGGCGACTGGTGTGAAATATTTTTTTTTTCTTCCAATTTGTATTAAAAATTAGAAGCAGCCACAAATTGACAGGAAAAACAACGTACCACTTGAGAAGACGTTAATGGATACTGGCGATTTCGAAGAAAAAACTGCCACGATGATGAAGAGTGCCGCGTTGCAATGCAAAAGGATGCTGACCACAGGGCCACGCTAAGAGCGAATGCAACGAGGAGCGTGTGTGAATACTACTATTTATCATCTCGAAACTATTATGAAGGAAATAGAATTTTTTTTTCAAGTTCAAATTTTTTTGCCAACGAAAAAAATATTTCTCATTCGTAACAGTTATCCAAAACTAATAACTATTATTTCCAAAAAATAAAATTAACGTTGACAAATAAGTCATATAAAGCAACGTTTTGAATAAATTTAAGAATTCTAGCAACGTTTTCGATACAGAAATTTCAAATAACAGTTATTTTTTGTCTCTGCTAAAAAGTAGTAAGTAAAAAGATGATAAAAAAAAGTTTAAAGACTATCTTAATATTTATGTCCCTAAAAGGAGACTTGGTATTTGTGAATGTTAGTTTTGAAATTTTAATCATACCAATTGAAATCCATTTCTGAGATTTGAAAACATAAACATTGAGTGCACGTTTCCAAACTAAGGCAATAAATTTTTAGAATCCCAAATGGAAGTTCGGCAGCTGACAAAACCTTTACATATACATATATTTCACATTTAGTAAATTGATTGCAATTGGTAGAACTAAAATTGTCGGAATCTTGCAAAGTCATTTAAGTGAACTGCCCATTGAGCTAGACACTTGAAACTTGTAAAACTTCAAAAAATAACCGTTAGGTGGCGAACGAGATACACGGGAAATTTATTAAAAATTTGATATTTTGCGATTGCTTTTTAAGTTGCTTCCCGGTAAGCTATAGCATTGAAACTTGGCTTTAAATTTAAAATATGTCCACCCATATTACATAACATATCCACTAATAACTGTTAACAGTGTAGCAGTGTGCAAACTGTGCTGCTGTGTTACTCGTCTCCACTATATTGAGTGAAATGTGTATGCATCGAAAACAAAAAATAGATGATAAACATTTTTTAAAGAGTCCCTATATTTATGTCACCAAAAGGTAGCATCAAATTTCTCCTTGAAATTTTAATCATACCATCAGCGATTTTAAGGTCTCTTGATAAGCGCGCAATCTAGCGGAATTTCGTTTACAAGGTATTGCATGGCATTTCATTATTGATTTATACGTCAAGTTTTGATGTTCTAACTTACTTAAAAAGCAATCGAAAAAACCAAGTTTTAAACCAATTTGTCGTATATATCGAGCTGTGCGCCACGGAAGGTTGCAAGTGCGGCACGAGGTATTGTGTTCCAAACCCATCCGTGCCGCGTGCGTCCCAATAGTCCGACGAGTGAGCAACGCAACTAATCTGAAAAGTTCCTTCTGTTCACTCTCAAAAGGCTCAAAAATCGTGTTTCGTTCTAGGAGGGATACAGACTATTTGCCACTCTGCAGCGAACCTTCGCCAGTTAGCCCTCCTTGGATTCTCACCGTAATAGAAAGATCCACCTTCAAACAGATATCAAATAAAATCAGTCTCTGATCAAAGAAAGATTACCGATCTGGTACCCTCCAATTATCTACCCTAATGTTGCTAACACCACTTGGTAGCGTAACATCCACCACCTCTTCCCACCTACTGACCGTATCGGTGCTAGGGAGAACATAGGTTGGGGTGCTGCTCCAGTTACAAGCTACAAGATCCGTGTTAATAACACCGCGTTACACACATTCTGTCCTATGAACCAAATATACTTTTTCGGAAAGGGGAGAAAAATAAAAATGCACATGTATCGGCGTTTTCTATGTACACGTCAGAATTTTTTTTATAATTTCTTTTATGTATAATTATACAATATCCAAACAATGGTGGATAAGGACCGGGTGTACTTAAACACCACTAAGAGATCCCCGTCACTTCTAAAAGGCACCCAGGTAAAAAAACAATTTTGTCGTTTGGTTTGTTTATACTTTTGCGTGATCGCAATTTTATCCTTAGCTAGAGTATAAGCACAATGTATAAGGGAGAAGTGCTGTATTTTCTGTATTTTAAAATGAATTTTCCTCGCTATTTGCTTTGATTAAGTCGTGGTTAGTCGTAATAGCAATCAATAAGAAGAATATTTCCGGATCCCAAGATGTCTCTAGTGGTAAATGTAAGGACCAATATCTTAACTTTGCACTAAAAACAACATATATAAAATTGATATGATTTTAAATATGTTTTAAGCAATCGGTTTTTGATTTTTCATGCCGTTAATGGTTGTTGGTATAAAAGTAAAAATCTATCTATCTATGGCGCGATATACAACAGGTATATTATCATAAACCTCCTAAGAGATTTTTGCGCCAAGCTTCTCTTCCAATTTGTGGTGTGCCGATTTGAATTTTTCCCTACAAATTGGTGGGACCTACAGTTTTTTGCCGACTCCGAACGGCATCTACCAAGGAGACGAATTTTTTGCTGAGAAGCCTGTCATGGCAGAAATACACTCGGAGAGTTTGCCAAACCACTGCCGAGGGGCGACCCCGTTTTGAAAAACTTTCTTCAAATCACTTTTGATGTTACCTGTACCAGGGCTCGAACCATGGACCTTCGGTGTGGTAGGCCGGCAACACTACCTTCACACCACGGCGGCCGCCGTGGGTTGTCCTAATAACCACTAAGTATTATTATTGATAAAATTATTACAATCATTACTTTGGATTTTTGACACTATTTTATTTATTTATTTATTCACAGCCATATGGCCTATAATCCTTTTAATTTTATATAATTCGTATTAAATATGTATTTTACAATAATTAAATAATAGGTTTTTAAATTTCTTCAAATTATTGCATGTTATAATATCTACAGGTAGCTCATTATACATTTTCAAGCCTTTATAATACAGATCTAGCTTTGCATTTTTTGACTGGCAACGTGGTAATGCGAAATTGTGTCTATCTCTAGTAGGATAGGTGTGTGTATCACTGCTGTAGCTTAAGTTCTCTCTTAGATAGTCCGGAAGTGCTCCTGTCTTAATGTTGTATATAAATTTCATTGTGTGAAAGGAGATTAGTTGTTTTACGTTCAGCCATTTAAGACTGTTTAGCATTGATGAAATACTTGTGTCATACCGCGCGAGTTACGTATAATGCCAATAACCCCTCAACTACTACAATAAGTCGTCAACCTATGTAAGTGCAGACTCAGCACAAGACGATATTGATAAGTTCATATTAAGTATAACAAAATAAGCAAACAACTTCCGGCCCAATAAAAAATTATTGTTAAAATACCAACACAAAATTTTAGTAAACAATTCAGGGTAATTAGTAGTAAGCATTTTCACTATTGTTTGGTTTTGAGCCTCACAAGAATAAGTTTATTCTTTTCAAGCATTTGTGTTGAGTCTTTTTTTAAAAACTCGCCCCTCGCTTACTACGACGAAATTGGCGCAGTCTTTAGTCCTTTACTAGTACGAAAAGGATCGCGATACGAACAAAATTCGGAATAACGGGTTTCGGTATAATATAAACATTATAATACACTAAAATAATCCTGCGATTCCGTAGCCAACTCAGGAGTTGATCGGACCCTCTAGGATATAAAATAAATAAGAAACTAAATAATTTAGTGAGTGGAACAGTGATTATAAACTGCTGCCCACAAACAAACTCTAAGAAAAAGTGGCAGTGCAGTGGCATAATATTGAATTATAGCCACCACCCATAAACGGATAAATTTAAAATTAAACAAAGTGGTAGTGCAGTGGCTTAATGCCAAATTTAAGCCGCCACCCACAAAGCAAGAGGCAAAATTACATCGAGAAGACAGCAAAAGTTTGATACAAGGAGAATGAGTCAGGACCCACCTCAAAATCCGCCTTTAGAATTGGTGGAAGAGCTCGCCAGGAGGGAGCAACAGCTGAAACAGCTCAGAAACGCTTATCTTGAGTTACAACACAGACAAACCCCTGATTACAGCAGAACAGATCGCCTATTCAAAAACATAGCCCAATTGCCAATCTTCACAGGATACGGGGATGTATCCGTTAACTCATTCTTCAGCAGTAGTGAGTACCTACTGTCTACAATATCAGACGAGGACCTAAAGAAAGAAGCAACAAGGATGATATTCTATAAGGTGGTACAGGGTGCAGCGAAAAATACGATTATAAACATCCCACAACCAGACAACTGGAAGTGCATAAAGGAAACCCTGAAGAGCCGGTTCAAAACAGACACGGAGCCGCATGAGATCTAGACAAAAATAACGTCGCTGAGGGTAAACTCGGTAAGTAAACTAGCGATAGAGATCCAAAAAATTAAATATAAGTCAGATGAACTAATTCTTTACTACAGGGGAGGTCAGGGTATTGAACTTACAAACATAGATAGTTTACTAGTAAATACAACAAAAGAAATGACACAAGGGACCGTGTTGGACAAAATCTATGAATGTAGGGTGAATTCATATCAATCATGAACCAAAGAAGATTCGAGGATACTTGTATAAGACAAGAATACCGAAAAATAAATAAAAGGGAAGGAAGACCACACTATAGAGACCCCACAGTTCCCCACAGTTCAATAGTAAAAATATAGAGCAAAATTCAGGTCATGCTAGGCAAAATCAAGCGTACTACAACAAGCAAGGTAACTCAGGGCAAGTGAAGCAAAATCAACAAAATGCATATCATAATAGAGAAAATATGTCGTTACAAAGGACGCAGAGTCCTCAATATAATTACCAAAATAAAGTGTATCAAAATAATTCAATTCAATACCACAGGGGCCAACAAGAGGTAGGACACCCTAGGCCAAATTCCGGCCGAAATCGCTGGAATCAACCTAGGCAAGACCGTGCGGAACCTATGGAGGTTGATAATTTAGAAAAAATTTTAAGAAAAAAAGAATTAAATAATTGTGAATGTTATAAAAAAGAAAGAAAAGAGGAATTAAATAATTGCGAATATTATGAAAAAGAAAGAAATCAGGAAGAATTGAGTGAATATTATGAAAACGAGGTTAATTAAATCCAAAATGTAGATGAACATAATTTTTTCGAGGGACCAGCTCGGACTGTCTTCCCACCATAACACTTAGGTTTCGAAAAAATGAATATAAAAGCTCTAATTTATGCAGGAGCAAGTATAAGCTTAATAGATAGCAGTATAAATGATTTTGAAAAAGTTTTATTAAGGAAACCAATTGCGTTTAGCACAATAACGAAAAATGATGACGCAAACGTCAAGCTGTGTAGTTCTGTTTATATTTTTCTCTGTGATTATATTTAATAAATTAATAATATCTTTTATATTCTAAAGTTAAAATTAAAGTTAATAGAAATAAATATCTAATTGTGCTTCACTACTTGGTGTGAATAGTGTTAAAAAGTTTTGATAGTGATTCATTATTATAAATTCATATTGTTGAATTTGTGTGTGCCGAGTTCTTTGCATATTTTATTTGTTGCTATTGAAAGGCTTTATTTCATATTGCAATTGTTGTTGTGCTCTGACTTGCTTTTCTTATTTCTTTTTCGTTACAGCTGTTTTGCGTGGTTTGTTGAACGTCAGATACAGTGTGTTTAAAACTGTTCGCTCAGTACTGTGTCATTTAAACTGTTAGGGTTGATTTTCTTTAATCCGCTAAATTTTTTTTCTTAACTTATAATTTTTATTATAAATTTATATAAGTATTTATATGAAAATGTCGTACATGATAGCAAACTGCCAGTTAAAAAGCGAGTCCGAACGCTTTGTAGCTTGCTGGCTGTGTGATGGACTTGTCCACGCCAAGTGCACTGGGTTAACCGGTAGAATAGCTGACCTGCTTAACGAACGAAAAGGCCTGCGCTGGTCTTGTTTGTTATGATATCCATTGACTGAGCGTGACGATATCACGATCAAGGACGAAAGAGGAGTAGTTCTTGTGGCAAGGTGCCGTGACCACAGTGTGTGCACTGGCGTTTAGGCCCGGAGCTTCAGCTTCGTGGAGTTCGATAACGCGATCACTGCACAGCGCTACTCTCCTCAGCCAATGGTCAAACACGATAATTATTATTTGCACACGGGACTAAAAGAAAACTATAAAAAAAACCAAAACTTCTACAAAAAACCCAAGTTTCACTTACTTGCCACACTTCACTTTTACCCTCCTTTACCGCTACCCTTATGCCAGGCAGCTCGTTTCCGATATTTGGTGGCTGCCTCTATACCCGCCCTACCATTGGCCTCATTGATGTTATTGAGGCCCCAAATACATTACCTTTCAACTACCCATGTCTCAAACCAAATAAAAGAAATCAGTTAACCATTATTTTAATTATTATTTTAACAAATTCAATCCAATACAAAAATGTTTGTTTCTTACTTATACTTATACTTTCGCAAAACCCTGAATTTCGATCATTTACTATTTTCAACCGAATAAACTTATCGTGAAAGAATTAAATTTACAAATTGGTAGAACTTTTATTGGTCCTCTCAACACTTTCAAAGTTATCTTAAAATTTTATTACAGAGATATAAATATATGTATTTTCAGTTTAATATATGTACATTTGTATGTAAATATGCATTACAACCTGGTATACACAACTTGTGTATGAACAACGTAAAAAAAACGTATGAACAAAATTAGCAAACCCAAATCAAAACTAATCCAACTTGCTTAAGGTTGTCGAACATATGTGCATACATATGTATGTACAAGCACAAAAAAATATAGGTATGTATATGGAATATTAAATATAAAAATAATATGTAATGAAATAATATAATTAAATATATATATACATGTGTATGGATGTGGGTGATCAGGGAATCAAAAAAAAAAAAAAAAGCAAGGTCAAAATTAAATTTTAGAGACTGTGCAAATGTACCACACCTAGCTTAGAAGGCCTTCTCGCTGGGGATAATAAAAATATTAAATGATTCCCTAATCCTGGCGTGAATTTCATCGCCAATGATTAAAATTACAAAAATTCAAAGTTTCCAAAAAAAAATGTCTTAATACATAATATTATTATTAAGTTACGGCAACCATACTTATGCACGCAAATAAGTTACAAGTGCTCGCAACTAAAACAAGGTTTGTTTCAAAGGTTGTCAATACGGCGCTCTCTCAAACATGTCCATTAGTGTTTTCTTCATACCTGCTTATGGAAACTTCATGTTTGAGAGAGTGCTATACAACAACAACACAAGAATATGCTGCTACAGCTTAGCTATATATTCTAAGCTTAATAATTATATTTAAAATCTAATTATTAATATCTGCTTGACAAAATTTAATGTTAGCAATTAAACTACAGTTGGTACTAGGTAAAAAGGACAATTGGGCTTTTAACCTAACATTAGGCCATCGGGCAAATTCAAGTTAACAAAAAATAAATGTTTTTAATTTTTCTATTTAATTGTTACAATGCATGTTTTAGGTATACTATATTTTAAGTCTTAGTTAATCTTCTTCTTCTTCTTGGTGTTGGAGTTGGTTCCTCTTACATTTTGGCCTTTATTGAATGCAATTTACGTATGTAAATTAAATGATGAAATTTTGGTTTTGGCCGACGGCTTTTTCTGCAAAACTTGCAGCGGTTCAGAAATTTATTAAAGATGAGGATTTGGAATGCTTCCTAGGTGGTCATGCTGTTTAAGTGGAGGTATGGTTCATAGTAGCTTCTTCAGCGATTCATAGGGATTTTGGTGGGCTTTGAATTGCGGTGCTCGATAGCAGGGGGAGTGAGACGAGCTGCATGTGGTTTGCAGAAGCAACCCACATGCACAATAAAACAGATTTGTTGAGGTTATAATAATCGTGATAAATCTATAGAAAAATCACACATCGGCGTGTTAGAAATTGGGCATTGATAATTTATAAACAAAATAATAAAGGGACAGGGAATATTTATTGGATATTTGAACACTTACCAAATGGTTTGGTTTATAAAAGGATGGTTGGAGCTCCAGCCGGCAATGATCGTCTATTTGATGTTCAGGAACTACGGTTTACGCGCACTGATTTTACGATAGCGTTAGTTAATAACATTAATGTTTGAAAAATTAAGTCTTACTTTGACTTCACTCCGAATCAAAAATTATTTTTATAGTTTCGCGACCACTTACGTGTTGCCGGTTTCAGATCTCCACAGAAAAGAAAGAGATTCTTTCGCGGAAGTTCTGTCAGACCCGCTCGGCTGCCAAAATGTCGATAAGTCAGTTCAACACCATATGTTTTTGACAAGAGCTATGTTTAATTGGGGTTTTGAAGTTGGGACAGTGGTGGCGAAATAAAAAAGTTAACGAATGAAATAAAAAGGTTTGGAAGCAAAGGGAAATGAAAATAAAAAGAAAAAATATTGTGGTCTTGTACACCGGTACACATCCCCCCACCTAGAGAGTTGGTGCGGTGTCGTCTATTTGCAATCCTGGATGTCTTTCCTATGGTAAACTTCTCTTTTCCCTGTATCAACGTCCTCCAGCTCATACATGCAATTGCCCCTCAACGCAAGCACCCTACACTTCACAAATTTAGGAGCCAATTTTGCTGAAAATTTCTTTGAAGCATCGCTTTGAACAAAGTTACGCCGGAAAACGAAATCGCCAATTTCAAAACGCTTGTCAGAGCTACGCAGGTTGTAACGTTTGGCAGAATTTTCAAACGCTTTGATAATATTGTCGGCAATTTGCTGTCGAATAAGTCTGAGATGGTCAGTTCTTTCTAGTACGGTGTCGTTTAGGGTCTTGAGATTCCTCAATAAGTCGTAATCGCCCGCATGCGAAATCATTTGCTGCCCAAACAAGGCGAAGTACGGTGATACTCCGATGGTTTGGTGAAATGAGCTCCGCAGCGCTTCAGCAATTTCTGAGATGTTTTTGTCCCAGTGGGATTGGTCCTTCTTGAGGTAAGCTCTTACCCCAGCGATTATAGAGCGGTTTACACGTTCGCTTTCATTAGCTTGGGGGCTAATAAGGTATTAAACTGCGATGATCTGAACTGCTTGCCATTGTCACTCATTACGATTTCGGGAGTTCTTAAAATATTGAAAACGTTATCGCAAAGAAAGTCACATATTACGGACGTGTTAAACTTTTTGACGGTTTTTAATAGGGGAAACTTTGTCAAATGGTCAAGGGCGATGAAAATTCCTATGTTTCCTTGCTTGGATCTAGGGTAAGGTCCAAGAAAATCAACATAGATCTTTTGAAACGGTCTTTGTACCGTGTATTGTGCGGACATTGGTGGTCTTTGCGTGGCATTGGGTGATTTGCTTTGTTTGCAATTTCGGCATGTACGAGTTTCTCGACAGCTGGTGAAATTGGAAAGTAACACTGCTTAATCGGACGGACATTGGGTTCGAGTTGTATCTCGTACTCCAACAAAGACGTTTTTCCCAAGCCTTCTTTCTCAAAACTTGGAAATCTATTTTTAACTAACTTTAACTGCTGTTGTTGCTCAACATTCAACGAAAGTGAGTTTTCGTCAAACGTACTATTCTGTTCTAGGGCAATTTCTGAAATTATATTAGGTGCGATTTGGAATTTAATCCAAAAGTCAACACCTAATATCAGATCTTGGGCCATACTTGGGACAACGAAAAACGTTATCAATTCTGATTGGCCTTTATACTGGACACTAAGATCTATTGTACCGAAAACGACTTGACATTTGCCATCAGCTGTGCAAATTGGTACATGGTGTTTTCGCAACTGTTGCTTGGCGACCTCTTTTGCCAACTTGCCTCCTAAACAAGAGACTTGCGCTCCACTATCTAGTTAACCTAGGTGATCACTTTCTAGCAACCTAACCTTAGCATACGGTCTCAAGTCATTTTCTTTATGCTGCAATGAGCTAATAATATTTTTCAAATTTCCTTTATTTCATTTTACTTTTATCCAAAAGTCTTTCATACGAAGAGAAGAACGTTTTGTAGTATTGGGACTGCCAAAATCTGAACCAAATATTCTATTCCTAATTTCATTGTATCTTTTTAGACGTACGTCGTATGGTATAATTTCTTTTTTCAATGGAGTAGTATGAATATGAGAGTCACCAGTGCGTATACTTGATGGTACGCCGCTAGCCTCTTTTTGCATGTGTATGCATATGTTATCGCTGTCTAGCGTTTGCTGTCGTTGCGAGGTATCGGTCGCGATTCCTCGCTCAATTTGCAGTTTCCCGGATTACATTTAGGGCATTTAGGGCGGTAGGTATTAGGTCCGCCACAACCGTAGCAAAACACGGTACGCTCCTCAAGGCAGTCATAATACCTATGTCCTTCTTTGTTGCAATTCCAGCAACCAGGTTTTAGTTTGGTAGCTGGCTGGGTAACTGCGTCTACTTCCAAAAAATCAGGTTGGCTTAAAAACTCATCGTTTAAATCTTGATAAAGGTAGGCTTCATTAACTTGTCGCCTGGAAAATGGTCGGGAGTGGCTCGTTTGGGAAAAAGGCGTAGACTTGGCAAGTTCGTTTGCCAAACTTTCACCTTTTAGACAGAGTCGACGTAATTCTGCCAAAGAATTGATTGAAACAAAAAGAAGTTGTTGCCGAATACGTGGCCGTAAGTTATGCTTCATAATTTCCAGCAACTCTAGTTCTGAAAGTGGACTTTCAAGAGGTTCCGCGATTTTAAGGATAGCATAACGAAATTCGTCAAAACTTTCGTTTTGACCTTGCTTCCTAGCACGAATCGATTCCTTGATCTCAAATTCGCTTCGGTGCAGCTGAAAATTTGTACGTAAGGCTTGGCAGAGAGCTGGCCATGTAACGCGTTCAACAGATCTGCGGTAGCGCCAGTACCAGTCCTTTGCCTCATTATCAAACAAGCTCTGAACGTGTTCGCATAAAATACTAAAATTTCCATTAAGGGTGTCTATTACTAATAGCTCTATACGAGACAAGAAGCTATCTACAGGTAAACGCGAAGTGCCATCAAATTTCACATCCCAACTAGAAATTAGCTGAGCGATTCTTCCGGTGGATGGTACGGTTTATATATCACTCAACCGAAACTGGTCAAGATGATTATTACAGTTATTGTTACTCTGGCTTGGTAGTGGTGGTGCGTCTCTTGGCCATACCGGTGTAGACCTATTAGGGAGGTGTTGTGCTGAAGTAGCATTTGCAGTTTGGCTTAAGTCATTGGCTACAGGGGCGGTTGCAACAGGATTAATATTCAACCGTTCTAGAAAATTGGAAAGAGTGCTTTCTATGCGCTGCTCTACCATTTGGGCTACGCGATTCTCTAAACCCTCAAAAGCAGTGGCAGATCTCGCTGACACAATGGCGGAGACCATAGTCCTTATACGCGCTTCATCCTCATTTTCTGCTGGTACATCACCTCCATGCGCTCCTTCAGATGCTAAGTTGCTTGCACTATCTAATATTTGTTGTAGCTGTCGCTGTGACTCACCACTGGTCCTAGGTTGATTCCCATTCCTACTAGTGTTAGCTGAACTTCCTTGCTGCATTGTTTGTAATCTCGTGTTAACACCTTGGTTTTGGCTAAATTTCCTACTACTACAGGGACCTCTACACAGGGGGCAAGAAGAATTGTTCCTCAACCACGATAGAAGGCAGTTCCTATGGAAGCGATGGTCACACGCTGTAACAAGCACGTTATCCCTCTTATGAAACGCCTTTTTATAAACAGTGCTATGAGTTTGCAAGGGTACGTGTTCGTAATGACATAGTTATATCCGTTCAAAGAAAGGTAGTTTCTCACAAAGATACTAGGTTTCAAAAAAAAAAAAAAGCAAGAAGATTGAACTAAATGGGTAAATGTTAAGTTTCGAACTTTGTTCTATAATGCAATTAAAATGTTTTAAAGGATATTATATTCCTCAACTCGATTTCACAAAAACAAAGGTAACAAGAATGAACAAAATGTGTAATTGAAAAGCTTCAAACTTTATTCAATAACGCAATAGAAATATTTTAAAAAAATGTTTTATCCTTATTCTTGCACTCAAAAAAAATATATATGAATAATAATAAAAAAAAGTAGTAATAAAGTTTCGGCTTTTTTTTTTTCCTCTTAAGCAAAAAGAATGTTTATAAAAATGTGTATACTGACAAAAAAAATCATCAAAAGGTTTTGGTTTGAGAACTTGGGTGTCTCTCTGATGGTAATGTGGCATAAGGTTAAAGCTAGTAAAGGAGTCATATTGTGTTGTGGCATGCAACATAATGAAAAAGAATAGTTGGTTGCGATTGATTTTATTTACAACCACACTTTCCAACATATTCCAAGTCTTTCCCAAAAGGTTTGTAACAATCAAAAAAAAATCAATAGAAGTGGCATCTCGAAGTTGGGTTTAAGATGAACTAAGTCTCTGACGACTTGAATATATTTTTTTTCTCTTCGCAATGTAGTTTACGTGAACCTCTGGTAAGCTACCTGACATTAAGCCTTAATGAGCAAATTTCCAAAAAGGTATATGACGTATGTTTCTACAAAAACAAAAGAAAATGCTGTGCTCAAACAATTCTTAGGGTACGAAATACTAACGAGGCACGAATCTGGAAGCATCTAGCCTGTCAGATCGTAATTCCATCGAAAATAATTCGTATCCAAACAAAAGTGCTTGAACACAACAACACTCAAAAAAAATATCTAAAAAAAATTGTCAAACGTTAAAATATCAAATTAAATTGAAAGCGGACAGACGAGTCGATTCCAGGAGGGAATCCTTCATGTGAAACCACGGGTTGAAAACAAAAAGTACTAAAGTGACTTTCCTTCTTTCGGGCCCCACGTTGGGCGCCATTTTATCTGTTATGATATCCATTGACTGAGCGTGACGATATCACGATCAAGGACGAAAGAGGAGTAGTTCTTGTGGCAAGGTGCCGTGACCACGGTGTGTGCACTGGCGTTTAGGCCCGGAGCTTCAGCTTCGTGGAGTTCGATAACGCGATCACTGCACAGCACTACTCTCCTCAGCCAATGGTCAAACACGATAATTATTATTTGCACACTGGACTAAAAGAAAACTTTAAAAAAAACCAAAACTTCTACAAAAAACCCAAGTTGCACTTACTTGCCACACTTCACTTTTACCCTCCTTTACCGCTAACCTTATGCCAGGCAGCTCGTTTCCGATATTTGGTGGTTGCCTCTATACCCGCCCTACCATTGGCCTCATTGATGTTATTGAGGCCCCAAATACATTACCTTTCAACTACCCATGTCTCAAACCAAATAAAAGAAATTAGTTAACCATTATTTTAATTATTATTTTAACAAATTCAATCCATTACAAAAATGTTTGTTTCTTACTTATACTTATACTTTCGCAAAACCCTGAATTTCGATCATTTACTATTTTCAACCGAATAAACTTATCGTGAAAGAATTAAATTTACAAATTGGTAGAACTTTTATTGGTCCTCTCAACACTTTCAAAGTTATCTTAAAATTTTATTACAGAGATATAAATATATGTATTTTCAGTTTAATATATGTACATTTGTATGTAAATATGCATTACAACCTGGTATACACAACTTGTGTATGAACAACGTAAAAAAAACGTATGAACAAAATTAGCAAACCCAAATCAAAACTAATCCAACTTGCTTAAGGTTGTCGAACATATGTGCATACATATGTATGTACAAGCACAAAAAAATATAGGTATGTATATGGAATATTAAATATAAAAATAATATGTAATGAAAGAATATAATTAAATATATATATACATGTGTATGGATGTGGGTGATCAGGGAATCAAAAAAAAAAAAAAAAGCAAGGTCAAAATTAAATTTTAAAGACTGTGCAAATGTACCACACCTAGCTTAGAAGGCCTTCTCGCTGGGGATAATAAAAATATTAAATGATTCCCTAATCCTGGCGTGAATTTCATCGCCAATGATTAAAATTACAAAAATTCAAAGTTTCCAAAAAAAAATGTCTTAATACATAATATTATTATTAAGTTACGACAACCATACTTATGCACGCAAATAAGTTACAAGTGCTCGCAACTAAAACAAGGTTTGTTTCAAAGGTTGTCAATACGGCGCTCTCTCAAACATGTCCATTAGTGTTTTCTTCATACCTGCTTATGGAAACTTCATGTTTGAGAGAGTGCTATACAACAACAACACAAGAATATGCTGCTACAGCTTAGCTATATATTCTAAGCTTAATAATTATATTTAAAATTTAAGCTTAATAATTATATTTAAGATTTTGGTGGCCTTTGAATTGCGGTGCTCGATAGCAGGGGGAGTGAGACGAGGTGCATGTGGTTTGCACAATAAAACAGATTTATTGAGGTTATAATAATCGTGATAAATCTATAGAAAAATAACACATCGGCGTGTTAGAAATTGGGCATTGATAATTTATAAACAAAATAATAAAGGGATATTTATTGGATATTTGAACACTTACCAAATGGTTTGGTTTATAAAAGGATGGTTGGAGCTCCAGCCGGCAATGATCGTCTATTTCATGTTCAGGAACTACGGTTTACGCGCACTGATTTTACGATAGCGTTAGTTAATAACATTAATGTTTGAAAAATTTAGTCTTACTTTGACTTCACTCCGAATCAAAAACTATTTTTATAGTTTCGCGACCACTTACGTGCTGCCGGTTTCAGATCTCCACAGAAAAGAAAGAGATTCTTTCGCGGAAGTTCTGTCAGACCCGCTCGGCTTCCAAAATGTCGATAAGTCAGTTCAACACCATATGTTTTTGACAAGAGCTATGTTTAATTGGGGTTTTGAAGTTGGGACAGTGGTGGCGAAATAAAAAAGTTAACGAATGAAATAAAAAGGTTTGGAAGCAAAGGGAAATGAAAATAAAAAGAAAAATTATTGTGGTCTTGTACACCGGTACATGTTCCAAATGCCGGTCGACGGAAGTTGATCTGTGTAAAATCTTTAGGCATATCAAAAACGGTTTTTCTGAAATAAGCAAAGAATCTTTTAAATATGGTCCTGATAGGATTCCTACATGTTTCTTGAAAAAGTGTGCGAACCATATTTACCAACCCCTTACCAATTTGTTCAATCTATCACTAAAGTGTGGTGTTTTTCCAAATGCGTGGAAAGAATCGTTTCTTCTACCGCTGCATAAAAGCGGGAGTAGGTCTTCTATAGAGAACTATCGTGGCATCGCAAAGCTTTCTGCCATCCCAAAATTGTTTGAAGCTATTGTTACAAATCAACTTACGGGTCCGATCTCTACTTTGATAGCTGACTGCCAACACGGGTTCAGTAAGGGAAGTCCACAGTTACGAATTTACTTGAGTTTACCAGTCATGTCTCAAATGGCTTTAGAAAAAATCTGCAAACCGACGTTATTTATACGGATTTCAGCAAAGCTTTTGACAAAGTGTGTCACTCATTACTTATTCATAAACTCGATCAGTTGGGCTTCCAGCCGGGTCTCAATCGCTGGATCTCTTCTTACCTTAGTGACAGGACACAAAGAGTAATGTTTAAAAATTTAGTATCCGATGTCATTTATGTCTCTTCGGGGGTTCCTCAGGGAAGCCGTCTTGGCCCGATTCTGTTCTTGTTGTTTATAAATGATATTTCTACAATAATAAAATTTTCAAAAATGTTAATGTATGCCGACGACGTAAAGCTTTTCATGTGATTCGCGTCATTTGAAGATAGAAATAAGCTACAATCAGATCTAGATGCACTAGTTACTTGGTGCGATTTAAATTATATGCCACTTAACCTTAAAAAATGTAAACACATGGGTTTTTCGCGTGGAATTTCTCAGCCGGCTTCCTATACAATTAAAAATTATAGTCTTGAGCAAGTGTATGATTTTGTTGACCTGGGGGTTACTATGGACTATAAACTCAGTTTCAACCGCCATATTAATACAACAGTCAATAAGGCTAGAGGTGTCCTAGCATTCGTTAAACGATGGTCTAAAGAATTTA
The DNA here is from genome assembly GCA_949987695.1 of Merzomyia westermanni. NCBI lineage: Eukaryota > Metazoa > Arthropoda > Insecta > Diptera > Tephritidae > Merzomyia > Merzomyia westermanni. The sequence continues at coordinate 104,824,845 of OX465292.1, read as the reverse complement.
GCGACCCTTATGTAACTAAAGCCCTCTTCACTACATTAGTCAGACCGCTACTTGAATATGGTTCTATAATTTGGAACCCGCGTTACCAGGTTCATGTAGATCGCCTCGAATCAGTTCAAAAACAATTTTTACTATTTGCCTTAAGAGATTTTCATTGGGATCCCTCGTACAATCTGCCACCCTATACGAATCGTTTAAAACTCATTAATCTACACACACTTTCTAGTCGGAGGGAAATGCTTGGAATTATTTTTATGATTAAATTGCTAAATGGTTCACTATCCAGCCCATTTCTTCTAAGTGAAGTGAACTTCAATGTACCGTGTCGTCCTTCAAGGCATTTTAAACCTCTAGTCTTAAAACAGTGCCGAACCAATTTTCAGTTAAATGAGCCTTTTCGCTGTTTGTGTCAAGATTATAACTCTCTTTCTGGTAGATTTGATATTTCAGAATCGCTTTTCAGCATAAAAAAATCAATTCTTTCTGTCCTAAATTCATAGCTACTAATTGTTTTTTATTCTTTGACTTCTATTTTAACTTTTAACAATAATTTTATTCTGTTAACTAGTTATTTCTTAATGTATAATCTATCCTATATCTACTTTACTTAGCTGATGAGGTTTTCTCTGTAGCTGAGCAGTTTTAGATCTCGACGATTAACAAACCAAAGCCTTTCAACGACTCGGCACGAACGAATAATCCGCGCGTTATGCGGATGCGCCCCTCGCGCCGGTCGGGCGGGATATGGTGGGTAATCCGTTGGGAATTATTATTATTATTATTATTATTAGATATGAAGTGCTGACAGAGGCACCTAGGAAATTTAACCTACCAAATTATGCAAAAATTAAATGAAAAGTAACTAAATTAAAAGGAAGAAAATGTAATTTTATTATAGGTATCGATTTATTGAATTGCTTTAATACAACAATAAATTTAGTAGATGAATGTATAACACTTAATGAAAAGATTACGTTTTTTGAAAACAATCCATATACTAATCTTGAAATTAATACTTTAGAAGCAAAAGACTTTGACTGGAGCAGAGTAAATCTTGAACCTTTAAACAAAGAAGAAAAAGAAGAGATAAGAAAATTTATAAAAAGATTCAAAAACTTATTTTTTAAAGAAGGTGATCAGTTAACAAGCACAACGAAGGTTGTACATGAAATCAGGACTACGACAGAGGAACAAATTAACAGAAAATTATACAGATATCCTCCTCAACATGAAGCAGAGGTTAGAAAACAAATAAGGGGAATGGAAGAACAAGGGATTATTAGAAAAAGTCGTTCACGATACTCTAGCACATTAATTGTTGTACCTAAAAAGATGGATAATTCAGGAGAACGAAAATACTGATTGTCATAGATTACAGAAAGTTGAATGAAGTAACCATAGCCGACAATTATCCACTTCCGAACATTGAGTCCATTTTAGACAAGTTAGGAAAAGTTCAATATTTTACAACACTGGACTTAGCAAAGGGTTATCATCAAATTCTAATACGAGAACAAGATAGGGAAAAGACGGCATTTGCCACACCACATGGCCCATACGAATTTACTAGAATGCCATTTGGATTGAAAAACGCACCTGCAACATTCCAGAGACTGATGAATGAAACTTTACGTGACTTTATTATTAAAACATGCTAAGTATATCTTGATGACATTTTGATTTTTAGTACATCCCTACAGGAACATGTTCAAACAATAACGGAAATTTTCAAAGTCCTAGAAAAGGCTAATTTAAAAATTCAAGTAGACAAATGTAATTTTATGAAAAAGGAGACAGAATTTTTGGGACATATTTTGACAGAAGAAGGATTAAAACCGAACCCTGATAAAATTAAAGTAATAGAAACGTTAACATGGCCTAAAACAGAAAAAGAAATAAAAAGTGTCTTAGATATTACGGGTTATTATCGAAAATTTATTAAAGACTATGCGAAGATAGCCCAACCTACAACGAAATATCTGAAAAAGAATGTGAAAATTAATTTAAAGGACCCAAGTTATATAGAGGCATTTGAAAAACTAAACATTTTTATTAGTTCCCACCCAGTTTTGCGGTACCCTAACTTTGACAAGCCATTTACATTGACTACTGACGCCTCAAACTATGCATTAGGCGCCGTATTATCGCAAGAAGGACACCCAGTGTGTTTCATTTCAAGGACGCTTAATAACCACGAGAAAAACTACTCTGCAACGGATAAGGAATTTTTAGCTATTATATGGAGTGTAAATTCCTTAAGACCATATCTATACGGAAAAAAGTTTACAATTTTAACAGATCACCAACCAATTAAACTTCTCCATAGCGAATATAAAGGAAAGGTTATGTCACCAAGACATCAAAGATGGCTTCTAAAGTTAGGAGAATACGATTTTAATATAGAGTATTTGAAAGGAAGAGAAACCCAAGTAACAGATTTTTTAAGCAGACTAGAAAATAATACAGATAACGCGGAAGAAGGAAATTTTGATGGAAAGGATAACAAAATTACTGTTGTAAATCAAAATTATTTACAGTCAGGTATAAATGAAGAAAATAATTTAGAAGATACCGAAACAATGCATTCAGCAGAAGAAAACCTGCAGGACCATTTTTTTATTAAAGAGGAAATTGTGAACAAATATAAAACACAAATAATTTTGACCAATAATAAAGTATAAGAATTTAAATGTTTAAATGGGTAAAAAAAAAATGTTTATAACAGAAAGTGATTTCGATAGACTAGGAGAAATATTCCGAAATTATATCACAAAAGGGGTTATAGGTATATACTCCGAAATGTCTGAGCATAGCTACAATATAGTACAGGAAAAACTAATTTCAATGTTCTCCAATGATTCAAATATAAAATTTTTCAAGTGTACAATGAGAGCACAGGATTTAGAAACAGAAGTAGAAGGTAAAAGAAATATCGTTATATCACGTTAGAGAAAGCCTTCACTCAGGTATACAACAAACATACAACCAAACAAAAAATAAAATGTATTATCCCAAACTATTGGAACTTATCCAAATAGTAATTAACCAATGCGACATATGCCAGGAAGTGAAATATGATAGAAATCCAGTTAAACCAAAGTTTAATCTCACTGAAACTCCAATAGAAAAAAATGATATTATTCATGTAGACACTTACGTTATAAAAGGACATCATTTTTTAACACTCATAGATACATTTTCTAAATTTGGTGCAACATACCCACTAAATGACAGAAATCATGTAACGATTATTGAACAACTGGAAGACCACTTTTCTAAATTAGGGAAACCAAGGAAATTAGTAGCGGACAATGAATTTAAAACTTTGAGAATAAAATAATTTCTGGACAATGAAAATGTCGAAATTCATTTGACAAAACCCAACAGTCATACAGGAAACTCCGATATAGAAAGGTTCCATAACACAATAACAGAAAAATTTAGAATTTTATACAAATTGAATAAAGAATCAACAATAAAACAACTTATCCATAAAGCTATTAGAAATTATAATGATAGATTTCATTCCGCTATAAAAAGCACACCGAACGAGGTACATATGAATAAAGTAGATCAGAATTTAGTAAAGAAAAACCTACTATCAGTTAAAAAGAAAAATATTGCTAGGGTCAATGCAAAAAGACAAAACTATGTCGAAAGAAGGAAAGAGGGATTTATTAAGAATTACAAAGCAGTTAGGCATAAGGAGCAACCTAGGTATAAGAAAAAACATTTACAATATGTTCACCCATGCAATATTAAACGACCTCGGAAATTTACAGGTATTGATGATCCTCACGCTGTTGATGGCAATGTGGATACCCAAAACTAACGCAAATTTAAATGCGACTAAAATACAGGACAAAACGGATTTATAGATATTCAGATAAGAGAAGAGCAAATTGTTAAAGACACGGAAATAGTAATACATAGAATAAACGTACATAAAATAGAAGATATATTAAATGAAATGACAGACAATGTTGTATTAATGAAATCAAATTTTAAAGACTTACTGCAAATAGAATTATTAGACGCTAGAAACAAATTATTAACTTTAATACCCAGAAGAAATAGACCGAAACGTGGACTAATTAACGGTGTAGGTACTTTATCAAAATGGATATTTGGTACGATGGACGAAGAGGACAGACAAAACATACAAAACCATCTTACTCAATCAGACGACAAAATTAATAAACAAATACAAATTAATGACTATTTCGAAAATTCATTTGAACAGTTACATGAAACGATGAGTAGCGATAGGAGTAAGTTAGAACAGGAATTCAATGCCATAAGTAAATGGGCTGATGAAGAACGGGAGAAAGATGGCTGATGAAGAATGAAAGAAATTTATATTTAGAACAATTAACTAAAATTCAATTATTATAAAGTAGAATAGAACACATTCAAGACAATATAGTAGCATCAAAATACAATATCCTAATATTTTGACGAGCGAGGAAATAATAAAGTACGATATTGACTATACAAAGTTAAAGTATATGCAATTAGGAACAGCCTTTTTCAATAACACATATTTAATATTTGGAATCAAAATACCAACAAATTTTGTAAATGTTAAAATTTGATACATCATTCCAACACCCAATAAAGAGTACAATGAAATAGATTCCAATATTGAAAAAATATTTGAATGAAATAAGCAATTAAAAATTATGAAACCAGCAACAAATTGTGTAATAAAGAATTCATGTCAAACAATCAAAAATAAAGAGCTGGAAATTATAGAATTAGATATAGATAAAATAATTGTAAAAAACGCAGAGAATCTATTAATAAATCAAACATGTACGGAAGATGAAATACTAATTAATGATAATAATCTAATAAAATACTATAATTGTTCAATTAAAATCAAAGATTACTACTTTTCAAATTCTATTGAAGATTCACAAGAAAATATTGTAAGCATGAAATTTGAAATACATACAAATTTTTCTAAAAAGATTACATTTGATGAAATAGTAGAAGAAAGCAAAATAAATCTCAAAACAATTTTTAATTTAAAATACCACAGTAAGATATCTTATATATGCAATGTAGCAATTTTGTTTCTCATAATAACGCTAATATTGATTATTGTACTTAAACACAGATATATAAAAATTCAGTTAAAAAATAGAATCCAGGAGAATTCTAATCTAAAAGGGGGAGTAGTTACGTATAATGCCAATAACCACCAACTACCAATAAGTCGTCAACCTATGTAAGTGCAGACTCAGCACAAGACGATATTGATAAGTTCATATTAAGTACAACAAAATAAGGAAACAACTTCCGGCCCAATAAAAAATTATTGTTAAAATGCCAACACAAAATTTTAGTAAATAATTAAGGCTAATTAGTAGTAAGCATTTTCACTATTGTAATTGTACATTTGACCTCTCTTTTAATTTTAAATAAAGAAAAGAATTCAGTTTGGTTATGAGCCTCACAAGAATAAGTTTATTCTTTTCAAGCATTTGTGTTAATTCTTTTTTTAAAAACTCGCCCCTCGCATACCACGACGAAATTCGCGTTGAGTATATGTCTCATTGCTCTATTTTGCATTTTTTGTAAATTGTTTAATTGTGAGTCCGATGTGATAAACAAAACACTGGCGCAATATATAAAATGTGGTTCAATAATGGATTTATATACTAGTATTTTATATTTCCTTTTTAGATATTTGCAGGCTCTTTTCATAAATCCAATTTTCTTTGAGATTTTACTCACTACGTAGTCAACATTATCACAGAATTTTAATTTATTGTCCGAGATATTTGCATTTCTTTACCTCCATAATGGTTTCGTTTTTTATATTTAAAGTATGTGGTTCTAAATTTAGTTTAGTTGATGTGGATATAACCATGTAATTTGTTTTTTCCACATTTACCATTAACTTATTTTTACACAACCAAATGTAGAGAGAACTCAAGTCCTCCTGCATTTTTTTAAAGGCCACACCTGAATTTTCTTCACTTATTGTCAACAGAGCATCATCTGCAAACAGTTTTAGTTTACAGTTCTTTATTGACGAGGTAGTGTCATTTATGTATACGTTGAACAGGATTGGCGCTAAGACTGAGCCCTATATTAATCGGCACGCTTTCTGAAATTGCTTCATCAATAACAGTATATTGCTTTTTATTTGCTAGGAAACTTTCGAACCACTTCCACTCAACACCTTCAATTACGATTCGTTTCAATTTCTTTACCATCAGGTTCCAATCAATAGTTTCAAACGCTTTTTTTAAGTCAATTAACACCACTAATATAGTCTTTTTTCTTCGCATGTCTTCATTCCACTGAGAAATAACCCATGTAAGAGCTGTTTCACACGAGTATTAAGCACGAAAACCTGATTGTTCTTTAATAAAAATGTTGTTTCTTTCAATTTATTCAATTAATTGTTTTTTTTTACCACTTTTTCTAAAATTTTTTCGGTATTTGGCAAAGTATTTATTGGTCTAAGTTCCTCACGTTTAACGGTGTTATTTACTTTTTTCACAGGCACTACTGTTGCTATTTTCCATTCTTCCGGTACTTCTCCTATTTTCAAGCTCTCGTTGATGACTAGTGAGTAGAAATAACCTAAGTAAGGCATAGTGTCTTTAATAACTAACTCCGTTAACAGTTTTTTGCCACCAATCTTGTAGCTAAAGCTTTTCACAATTTCCTCTATATTTTCGGTATTTACTTCAGCAAATTTAAAAGAAGTGTTAGTGTTATAGTGATTACAGTCGTTGTTCTCAATTATCTCAATGCTTTCATTTATTTGCACTATGCTTTCCACAAAAAATGTGTTTAACACCTCAGCTATACGGTCTTTATCATCAATACGCTGACCTTCGTGCTGTATCACCGTTATATTATCTTTTGTATCTTGGTAGCATATAGTTTGCTTCAAGTACTTCCACATTAACTTGCTGTCAACACTGTTTGTTATAATTGTATGCTCCATATATTTAATTTTTTTTATTTTTATCATACGTTTATGTACGTTCTTACTTAGTTTTGAATATGAATACGACCCATTATCTTGCATCTGAAATATATCAAAATAACGACTCATTGCAATATGTATGCACATTTTACTTACTCATTTCAGTTTTATTTACACAAGTTGTTCAAGAGCATTAGTATGTATGCGTAAGATCTTATTAAATGAAGTTGGATGTTAAAAAAACGTGTTTCTTTTTTAAACCGTCATAGATATTTTCGTTCTACAATGGTATGTATGTACATATCTACTAATATTGGTCAGAAAAACGTTGGTGGACTTTTGATGGAAAACCTTTTGATTACGAACAAAGCGTCATTGCTGTTAAACAGACTTATTTACGGTAGCATACTAGTGAAAACTAAGCCAATACTAAAGTTAGTCTAAGCTTTTCAAACTACTTAAGAGATTGACTATTATATCAAAAGCCTACCAAAAACTTTGTGTCGACTTTGTTTTGACCAGTAATGCGGAATTTCGTTTGTGTGTTATCTGAGTAGGATTCGACCACAGGAGTTTTAGAATGTAAATTCAGCAGTGTGGCACCTATGATATTGCAGAGCTTCATTTACGTAACTTTGCCTTAGAAAATATCTATATAACTCAACAAATACAAAATGTATCTTAAGCGTGAATATTTTGTTCTATTGCCTCTCCTCAGCATGATTGCAAAACTATCGAAGGCGCCATTATACCCTTAAAAATCAAAAAAATCAGGAAAAATTGTATGTCATAATGAAAGTAGTAGTTAAATATTATGTTGCCCATTAAAGTTTTATTCAAACATTTAAAGGATAAAGGAAAAAAACAGAAAAACCCGCCTCCTGTAGAATTTAGTTTTCGTCGCTTGCGATTAAATCGAAATCATGCCTCGATATATACTAATACAAATATATAGATCAGTTTTTTTATTTCAAAAGATCAAATCATAAACGACTGAAAAACTACAGTCGCGCTCAAAATATAAGTACCGACTAACGTAAAAGCTCGGAAAATTAAAAAAAAAAATCAAAAAACCAAATATAAAGATAAATATATCTGCAAAGTTATTGTAAAAGAGCTTCAGTTTCCGATTAATATTGCGAACCTTAAAATAACCCATATTGTACTAGATGCATCAAAAATGGGGAACAAGGAAAGCCTCAAGGCAGCCCTGCAAAAAGCACCCTTTCAAAACAGGGTGCAAATCAAAGAAAGGTCAACGATTTTTCAGTTTTAAAATTGATTGCAGAAAGTGACAGTATCATAAGATACTGTACTAGATTATCCTCAATGCCTATAGAGGGAAACACAGAATCGGTTCTGGAAGTAAAAGAAAAATATCTTGACAGATTTTGGATACAACTCCAATCGGCATATGAAAACTGCTTAGACCAATACGAAGAAGCTAAGGCTTTGATCTCCAATTAATTAAAACTTCTGAGCGGGTAGAGCTGCCCCAAATACATATACAAGAAGCAAGTTCCGGCATATACCTTAAAGTGCCACCCTGTAATACCGAAGTATTTCATGGGGGCTATGAACAATGGCCGTCCTTCCGGGATATGTTCTCAGCCGTAAACATAAACCACCCAAAGTTATCACAAGTACAAAAATTAGTTCACTTGCGAAATAAAACTAAAGCAACGGCAATAGTCAAACAGTTCGCACTTAACGATGACAATTTTAATTTGGCTTGGGAAGCGTTAAAAGCTAGATTCGAAAACGAAAGAGTATTGGTCGATAAAAAAATAGCGACACTAATGAACTTGGCAACAATTCAAAAAGAAACCAGTGAGGAATTTCTAAAATTACAGTCAACAGTTACAAACTGTTTGTCGATTCTAGCAACCCAAAACAGGTCCACTGAAAAGTGGGGCCAAATTCTGCTCAATATCTGTGCCGCCACATTAACCGAAAAATCTTTAATTTCATGGGAGCAATCGATCTCATCCCTTAAAAAAAGCCCAACGTGGCACCGAATGAAAGATTTACTCACCACCCAGTTAAAGCCGAAAAATAAACACGAATACCAAAATAAAACCTTCTTTAAACCCCAAGCCAGCAATAATAGTTTCAACAATATTCAACCGTTCACCCCTGAACGACAAGACATACGTTATGCGAACTGTATAGCTGAGGGCATCTAGTAAGATCTTCCGAGAAATTTAGAAATCTTACAATAAACGAAAGAAATAACTTAGTCAGAGGTAAGAAACTCTGCACCAACTGTTTATCAAATTATCACACTGTACAGGGATGTCAAAGTAAATACAATTGCTCATATTTCCATAGGAGTTATAATTCGATGCTCCATAATAACAATTATAGTGACCCCCAAAATATTTCCAACTACACAAGAACCACGGGACTAGCTGCAACAGATCTGAAAATACTGAAAAATAAAGTCCCAAAAGTTGTCAAGAACAACCATGCTGCTCAAACGCAGCTAGAATACAAACGCTTCATTCAGAAAAGGAAAGCTAAACACTGCTACCGACAGCAATAGTCTCCATTCATAAATCTGCCAACTAAACCAGCCAATTTCGAAATTTCTGGATTGGGCGGAAGAGTTGTTCAAAACTCAAACAAAACCTGATTCATGATGAATAGAAGCACAGGCTATAGTTCTGCGCAACTTACCAATACGCTTCCAATCTATGTATATAATAAATAGCAAACACTGTTAAAAGTTTTCGTATCGGAAACTAGATGATCCCAACAGTCATACATCTGATGCGAAGCGAGCTAGAAACCTCTTACGATAATGTCCTTGAGGAATACATTCAACTGGATCATATGGAAACAGTAAATTCCTATAAGAAAATTACAAAGGGCAAACCACCATCCTTTTATCCAGCACACCGTACAGTTATCAAACCTGAAAAACTTACAACAAAAGGAAGAGTGGTGCTCAATGCACCTAAACACACGAGCTCAGGTAACTTCCTAAATGACGTATTGCACACGGGTCCAACATTACAACCCGATTTAATGCTACTTTTGCTACAATGGCATAAACATAAATACATATTCAATGGTGGCGTCGAGAAAATGTACAGGAAAATCCTAGTTAATGAATACGACCGAGACTATCAGCGCATTATATTCTGCAATTCACCGAGTAGTCCAATCCGCGACTACAAACTAAAAAGAGTCACATTGGCGTGAACTGTGCTCCTTTTCTAGCCATTCGAGCATTCCACGAACTGGCAAAATACATAAAAGTCAAACTACGACTAACCGCCCCAGTGTTAAGCTCTCAAACATACGTAGACGATTGATTGTCTGGAAGCCACAGCCTTACTCTAGCGTACGAGTCACTACCTCAAGTTATCGAAGTCCTCGATTCAGCAGGGTTTCCATTAAAAAGGATAACTTCTAACCATCCAGAAATACCGGCAAATATAAATAAAGAAAACTTACTACACACCAATTTTCTAATGTTTGTGAAATAGATCACCAGCAAAACTCTGGGCATGCCAGACCAATTTTCATACACTTTTGAGTCGATATCTGGAAAATCCGCGCAAACGAAAGGACAAATTTTATCGTGTGTTCCAAAATTTTTCGACCCCGCAGGATGGCTTGCGCCAATTCTGATACAAGCAAATGTCCTCATACAAGAATTATAGCTAGATGGAACCGAAACTCCACAGCTTCTGCGATGCTTATGAAAAAGCATACTGCGCAGCTATTTATATGCGAACCCAGCATAATGACAAAAAGTCACTTGTTAGTAGAAAAAGGCAAGGTCGCACCTTTCAAGACAGTAAGCCTCCAGGGCTCAAGTTATGCGTCGCACTCCTGCTAGATAAACTAGCCTCGGCCATACAAACTCACTTAAACCTGAGCATTGGGAAATTAAATCTATGTTCCGATTCAGAAATTGTGCTATTCTGGCTAGAAAAACCACCACATAGCTGGAAGACCTGCGTGTCAAACCGCACAGCTCAAATCATTGGCCTAGTTGGGCCAGCAACTTGGCGACACGTTGCAAGTGCTGATAAACCTGCGGATTTTGGCTCAAGATGCTGCAAAACCCCTTCACCTTACAATCACCCCACTTTGGTAGAATTGCCCCAACTGGCTGGTAGAACCACCAGACGCATGCCCGAAGTCATAGCGCCAGAAAGTCGAAGAGTCCTAGGCTTTTATACAACTCTGGAGGACACAGACATCCTCGAGCGATTTTCATCGTTCCCCCGAGCCTTAAAAGTAATAGTGTACGAGGTGTGTTCAAAAAGTATCGCGAATTTTGTGTTTTTTCAAAAATTATTTATTTATCCATGAATATCTATTTTGTCCCCTTCAAAGTAATCCCCATGAGATATTATACCTTTGTGCCAACGGGTTTTCCAATCTTCGAAGCACTTCAAAAAATCATTTTTTTGTTACTTGTTCAGCTCCTCCTTCGATGCCGTCTTTATCTCGTCAAGAGAAGCGTAACGTCGTCCTTTCATGGGCCTCTTCAGTTTAGGGAACAAGAAAAAGTCACAGGGGGCCAGATCTGGGGAATACGGTGGCTGCGGCATCATTAGTGTGTTGTTTTTGGCCAAAAGGTCGCGCACAAGCAACGATGCGTGAGCAGGGGCGTTATCGTGGTGCAAAAGCCAATTTGAACATTCAAAATGGCCGAGCTTGTCGGCATAAGTGAGAGACATGAGTACCAACATAACGTCACAAAAAATTCGAAATTCGAATATACGTAACCAGCGAAAATTCAAAATTCGCGATACGTTTTGAACACACCTCGTATATGTCTCAATTTGTTAATCGCTTGAAGAATAAGGTGAAAGAAATACCCAATACCGCCAGATATCTTCTAACGCATCAAGACTAATCGAGTCAACGCAGACTCCATATTATACAAGGTGGCGCAAAAGTAAGCTTCAGATGTTCAGCATATCGGTTGTGGCACGTGCAGTGTGTGCACGTCTTGTTGGAACCACATGTTTTCCAATCCCAATTCATCAAGTTGCGGCAAAAAGAACTCGTTGATCATTGCTCTGTAGCGCTCACCATTCACAGTAACCGTTTGGCCCCGACCGATTATTGGTCAAATAAATAGTCAGCAATATTCCGCGTTCTGGAGCAGTGTAGCGTAACATTGTTTATTAACGTGTATTTCGCATGTGTTTACTACACAAATGTCAAAACATAGAAGTGAACGAACATTTTTAATGACTTAAAGCCCATTGACAAAAGGAGCACATTGTTAGTTCTTAACCCCTTTGTAGACTCTTAGGGACTGCTTTGTACAAATGGCAGCATAGCAAACTCCAATCTAAACTGCAATGAGCGGCACCCTATCATCATATCGGAAAAATCCGCATTTGCCACCATATTTATTAATTATCTCCACCTTTTAATGCTACACGCCAAACACCGGCTAATGCAACAAATGATCCGACAACATTTTATATCCCACGACTTAAACATCTGATCAAAAAATGCATGCTTATGTGTAAAGTTTGTACGCTACCCAGCAAAAGATGCGCACGCAGATCTTGGCAGCTCTACCACTCGAACGCTGCAATTTTTGTATGCCTTTCACCATCTGGTGTAGATTTTGCGGTAGTTTTCAGCTAAAGGCCTCAATGTTAAGGTCTTCTACCACAATGAAGTGTTACGTGGCTCTATTTGTATGCTTTACGACAAAATCCGTGCACTTAGAATTATGGTCAGTTCTGACAATGTCAGCTTTTCTCGGGACATTTGCACGCTTTATCGGACGGCGAGGTATTCCTCCTAAAATCATGAGTGACAATGGGAAAACCTTCATTGGTGCCCAACGGGTCACCGAAAAGGAGTTCATGCAGTTCGCCAAAGAAGTCTCAAGGCATTAATTGGCAATTTACCCCCCCAAGTGCCCCACACATGGGTGGACTATGGGAATCAGCTGTGAAAAGCTCCATATCACATTTCAAGAAACTCGATGGCACTAATAAATTTACTTTTGAAGAGTTCACTACCCTACTCTTTCGAGTTGAAGCCGTTTTAAATTCACGGCCGCTATCAGCACTGTCGCAAGATCCCTCCGACTATACAGCTGTCACCACTCGGCATTTTCTTGGAGGAGCTCCACTTCTGGCTATACCAGAACCAAACGTGGACTCACGCTCCCTCATAAATCGAATGGAATGAATCAAAATTCTCCATCATGAGTTTAGTCGCCGATGGAAGGAAGAATATCTTAAAGACCTTCCCAAGCGATATCGGTGGAAAAACACAAAAAAAAATTAAATAAATAAGCCTTTTAAGAGATTTTTGCGCCAAGCTTCTCTTCCAATTTGTGATGTGCCGATTTAAATTTTCCCTACAAATTGGTGGGACCTACAGTTTTATGCCGACCCGAACGGCATCTACAAAAGAGATTAATTTTTGATCAGAAGCATTTCATGGCAGAAATACACCAAACTACTGCCAGGGGCGACCCCGTTTTGAAAGCACTTTTCCAAAACCATTTTTGATGTTACCTGTACCACCTGGAAACACTACCGCCACACCATGGCGGCCGCCAGCTAAAACACTAACGAAGCACCAAAAATTTGAGGCTTGCCCTCGCCGAAAAGATAAATTACGGTTCCGACGGTCACATCCGAGTAGTTGACCTACGTACACAAAACGGCATTCTAACTCGACCGTTCGTCAAACTTTGTTTTCTTCCAACCGAGTCTAATACCGCTAATACCGATCGCGCAAATATTTAAAATCAATAATAGAAAATCAAATATGGAGCAATTCATCCACCCAAGTGATGTTGCTACCCTAAATAGATACCTTACTCCTAAAGAGGTAGCTCGAAGGACTGTCGTTTCCTCGAATAAAACGTGAGATCATACCGCAAATAAAGACCCGCATAACCGACACAATAATCACATCATATTTAAAAAATATGTGTTAATAAAGTGCCTAAACCAATCACCCCTACATACATTTATGATACACTTAAGTCTTCTACTCTTCTCCCGCAAAGTTGATAACAAACATGGAAGTTGGTGAAGTTGCCCCGACACCAACCAACTACTGCAGCTCCGCGCACTACCATTCCCCTGGTACAATTGCACTCACCGTACCGTCTCACAGGCAACAAGCCACCAGGGCCAATGTTTTGGCAATGCCGAAAACACCTCCAAGGGACCCTGTTGTAGCGCATGGCGTGCGTTGCCCTATCTGCTGTCACCCGCATGCTCTTCGCCCCTGTGCCATTTTTAAAGGCATGCAGCCGCAGCAACATCAGCAGGTAGCCCAAGCCGGCGGGTACTACCTAAACTGCCTAGCACTGTGGCATGGCGATGTAAAGTGCACCGTCATGTGAAACCTGTACGACAGGCCCCATCACACGCTCCTGCGCCCAAGGTCCCAGCCAATTCACGTACCAAGACATCGAGGGGCACCAATACATCACCACCGCCGGGCTAACCAACGTGGTGTAGACGCTGCACCAATAGCAGAGATTTCTAGGCCGATCACTCGCCTAGTGGGGCCGCCATGGCACATCACACACCAACACTAACACAGTCACGCACAAATTGCCAACACCACACACACACACATTTCTCAACAGAACACATTTTGTAAATTTTCGAAGCAAGGCGGTCGTTTAGAGCCTGAGTGAAATAAATATCGGTTTACTATTTTTCAAGTTCCCATTTTTATAATCACTTATAGAATTACGATATCGGTTGCGAGTGTAGAGATGAGTTAAAGTGCAGTGAAGTGTCCCGAAATATATACCACCCATCTAATGCAATTTTGATTTCTGAAAATTATATTGTCATATTGTCCTGAACTATGTGCAAAGTCTCCAATCCCTAGGGCACCAGGAAGTTAGTTAAAAATCCATCGCAAACTTTTAAATTTCAAATTCATTTGCGAAATAGGTAGATCCGTGCGCCACCTAGTGAAATTTTTTTTATCAAAAATTGCGTGTTCACCGGGTTCTGAACTATATGACAAGTTTCAAGTCTCTACCTCACCGTCGATGGCAAGATTCCTCCAACTTTTCACTGATTCTCAGTTATCTCGATAAGCGCACGAACCAGCGGAATTATGATTTCTAAAAATTATATTTTCCTAGTGTGCTGAAACATGAGCTAAGTTTGAAGTCCCTAAGTGAAAAGAAAGTTAGTTAAAAATCGATGGAAAAACTCTCAATTTAAAATTAATTTTCGAAATTGGTACATCTGTGCGCCACCTAGCGAAATTTTTTGCACCAAGTGCTGTATTGCCACTCGGGTCTGCAGCATGTGTTCAGTTTCAAGTCTCTAGCTTACCGGGAATTTACTCAAAAATCGATCGCAAGATTCCCCCCCTTTTTAGCGATTTTTAGTTATCACGATAAGCGCGCACCTAGCGGAATTATGATTTCTATAAATTATATTGTCGTAGCGTCCTGAACTATATGTTACGTTTCAAGTGCCTAGGGAAAGAGGAAGTTAGTTAAAAATCGATCTTTCTTATAATTACTTTATATTTTATAATTTTATACTTTCTATTTGTACTTAGCATTTCTAAAATATTTGAATCGTGTACAATTTTGTTAATATAAATTTTTAATTTAGATAAATTAAATTAAAAAAAAACTATTTCAATTATGTAAATATATATAAAATAACTCCTTACCGTGCGCCACCTACCGAAGTTTTTTTCATGAAATATTGCATGTTCACCGGGTTCCGAACTATGTGACAAGTTTCTACCTTACCGGGAAGTTACTCAAAATCGATCGCAAGATTTCCCTCCTTTTTCAGCGATTCTCAGTTATCGCGATAAGTGCACCATCTAGCCAAATTTTGTGTCCTATAAATGATACTGTCATAGCGTCCTGAACTATGTGCCAAGTTCAAGTTCCTAGGTGAAGAGGAAGTTAGTTAGAAATCGATCACAAAATTCCCATTTTCGAACGAATTTTCGAAATTTGTTGATCCGTGCGACACCTAGAGAAATCTGTTGCACCAAATACCCGGGTTCTGAAGCACGTGTTCAGTTTCAAGTCTCTAGCTCAACTGGAAGTTTCCTAAAAAGACTTTCAAAGGTTCCGAAAATTCGTATGGAAATGTACGGACAAACAAGAAAGGGACTTAATATAAAGGTAGTAAAATGGTATTTATGTTTCTGTCAGTTGTCGATTTAAGGAGATCCGATGGTGTATTCGTTTTGAAATTGCAAGTTCTTATTCGATTTGGTCCCTCGCGTTCGTCCAGTAGATCAGCTACTGTGAATTCCGTACCACCACAGGACAGGCATGCTGGTCTGGTTGCACCGTTGAGCAGATGTGAGTGAGTGGCTACTGTGTCGCCAATTCTTAGGCGACCGAAGGTTTTTATCTTGTGGCATGATATATTTGACGGATATGGAAGTTTACTTCCGTTGGGGTTGAAGATTTTATAGCGGTGTTGATAATTGCTCCCAGATGTCGATGTATGGGATTCCATGTGTTCTTTTATTAGTTGTTCAAGATCGCATTTGGAGACATGATTGAAAAAGTGTAGTTGCTCTCACCCGGCCCCTTTAGCTCTTGCATCAGCATGCTCATTTCCTGCGATGCCGACGTGACCAGGTTTCCACATGATTTTTATGGAATCTTGAGTACGAAATAGAATATAGACGTATGCTTAATATTAACGGGTCAATTCTGTGCGTAGTCGGTAATTTTGAACCTTGGAGATTATCTAACCGAAAATCGTAACCATTGGCAATGCAGTTCATGTAACCGCGATTCCAACGTACATGGCAACGCTGTCAAAAACAAACAATGCGCAATAGAGAATAAAATACAAACGAACGAAACTTCGTGTAAAAAAGTGCTTATATTGTTTATTAATTCTTGTGACCTAGTATGTCTAAAAAATTTTTGCGGTATTTTCTGTCCACAATAATATTTACGAAACACGTGCAATTTTTCGGGGTTACGCGACGTAACCACCTGTTTGGGAGTTACGAAATTGAACTGCAACTTAAGCCGCCAGAATACCAAAAGGGTGTAAAAGTTTCCAAACTATTTATTTGCCGGTAAAACGAATGTTGTTACCACACTAGAATTAGGGCGTAAGTGTGACTGTTGTCACTGTTGAATAAGCTGCTATAGTGGACTAGGTATCTGTGCAGGTGATAGTTTTTTTTTTGTCATCTCGAGAAGCCTCTAGCAATGCAGCTGCTTCGGCTCTATATGCTGAGCAGTGCGTCGGTAGGATCCCGACGGCTACGGTAGCACCATGCTCGTCTGTTACATCAAAACATGTGCTGGTATCAGTTTTCGAACCGTCGGTAAACATATATTCCCAATTTCTCTTTTAAGGCTTAATCGTTGCGTCAAAATATTGAGAGTATTCGTGAGCATTAGTATGTTTTTTTTTTTATTTAGTAGATCATCTATGAGTATAGAGTGTGGCAGGTAAGAATGTGACAGATAGCTCGTTGTCAGAAGAATTGGTTGAGAGACGATCTTGAGCTCGTGGACATAGTTTAGAATCCGAAGATTGTTGCTTTTCTTCTGAGTTTTCTGGCTGGATTTCACAAGAGTCAGTGGGTATTCGTTTCTGCAGTGGATGATTTTGTGAGTTGTACTATATCTCACTCTATCAAAAATTTTCGTTAAACCTGTTTCCGCCAAAGCAGCTTTAGTTGATGTGGTGGGAAATACAGGAATGCTTCTTCTGGCTGCAGCAAGATATGGTGTTTGCAAGCGTTTGAGATGTTTTTTGGCGCAGTGTCCGTAAAATACTGGTCCGAAGTCAATATTGCCTAACATTAGTGATTTTGTAACCTGAAGAAGTGTAATTATATTAACTACAATCTTAAATTTATCTCTAACTACGCTAAAGGTGATGGAGGTGAAAACCCCTACTCAGCCCTACGTTCCACAGTGGTCGCAAAAGGGCATATTTGGTTCAAAACCACCTAGAGGCCACAAAACTGAACCGATTTTTAAAATTTAAACGGGGTATTGTTCAGGAGCTAAAAACCTAGAGATTGTCGACGCGTTTTTTTAAATTTTTTGTCTAAAAAAGCATACAATAATTGCATGCTCAAAATTTTTATAGGTGGTTTTGAACTTTAAAGGGGTCTTTTGCGCTTAATTCCAGATCTGGGGGGGGCGGAAGGGGGTAGTGGAAATTTTGAGTATGCAGTTATTGTATGCTTTATATGGTCTAGAATTGTATTTTTGTTGCACAGTTCAATTTTCTTAGCTGCTGCACAATACCCCGTTAAAATTTTAAAAATCGGTTAAGTTTTGTGCCCTCTAGGTGGTTTTGAACCTCACAAGACCACTGTGCGTTCGGCGGAGGTGAAAACCACCACTAACTATAACTTAAGTTGCTCCTGGCCAAATTAAAGGCGGCAGAGGTGAAAACTCCTACTTAGCCCTACCGTCCACTGAAACCCCCTGCAGAATATAAAAATAGTACTCGTCAGATGAAAACTCCCAGGTGTACTTTCATCGGAGGTGAAAACCACCGACTACTATGCCTAGCTAGTAGCTAACTACTCAATTTTCCTAAGGAATTCATCGCCCTTTTATACTAATTTGCACGCAGGCAAACTATTACTTAACAACAATAAATACTTATATACTTACTTATAATACATAATCTTATAAGTGAACATTTTCCTTATTATTATACTATTTTCCTTATAACTACTATCGTATATACACGCGACTGTATGCCTCTTTTCTTTTTCATATGCCGGCTCCTCGTATCCTAGCGAACATTTGTACACACGCCTGTACGCTTTTCTTCCCTCATATGCCAGTTTCTTGCATTGCAGCAAACATATGTACATACTCCTGTACGCTTGCATTGGTCACTTCCATTGTTTTTCGTGTGTAGATTTGCACCGCTCTGCATTGTTGTGCGCTTAAATGTTCGCATTTTCTAATGCTTATTGTTTGCCGTCTCCTTTGCATAGGCAGGTTTCGAATTTCTTAGCGTCGCTGCCAAATCTAGTGTATGGTAAAGCTCATATGTATATATGTATATTAGAGTGCTCCTATTTGTAAGAAATTGAAATTCCCCACACCCCTACACCCCTGAAGATATGATAAAGCTTACGTTTTGGAAAGCAATTGCGAATAAGATGACAGAGAGCGGGGACCCTTCTGGAATGCCGTTATAAAGGGGGAAAATTTTAGATAACTGACTATTGGCCCGGAAGTAAAATTTTCCGTTGCAACGGAAGGGCTTAATGACATAGTAAATTGTATTTCCTACTTCCAGGTATTTGAGTTGTGACAGCATTTCATGTGAACCTATATCATTATAAGCTTTTCAAAATCTAAGCGAAGTGTTGAAAGATCAATAAAGGATCTGTTACGCCTAAGCGTTTGGATTTTTGTGGTTTTTCCTTTCCATATACCAGATGAGACGTCTGGAAATTATGGTTTCGGTACCTTGGATACACATGGGAGAAGGGATATTGGTCGATAGTTAGTGAGGAGTCCATTGTTTTTATTGGGCGTCAAGATGGGAATTGCTTTATATATAGGATAAACCCTTTTCTCAAGAATGGCATTATATAAGTCGACTACTCAGTGTCTGACGTCGTAGGGGAGGTGTTTTTTTATAGATCATAAGGAATTTTGTCTGCACCCGGGCTTTTACCTTTTATTGAAGAAATTGTTACACCGAACTCTTCTATAGTGATATGGGAGTCAACATATTTAGCTTCAGGGGTGGGAAGAGAATTGAAGTCAGGGTGGAAATTTGCATTATGTGATTTCTGTCTACGAATCGTAAATTGGTTCTTCTGTGGGTTTGGTTGGGTTGGTTGGGGTTCACCTTGAGCCTTTTATATCTGACCAAATTTTGTTTGCGCTAGCTGTTGGTGTGATGTTCGATGTTCTTCAAAAGATTGTCATTTGGCCAGTTTGAGTTCTCTTCTAAACACTGACTTGCCTCTTTTAAAGCTTAGGAGGTTTTCGTCTGGCATATTTTCTTTGTACTTTTTGCAGGCTGTTTGCCTGTTATTTCTTATTGTTATTAAAAGGTTCGACCAGTAGGAGAGTCTGGTAGAGAATATTTTGGTGCTGCTTTGCGGTATTGTTAGTGGAGCTGCAGAGCGGATTATACGTTTGACTGAGGCAGATATGTTACTCGTTCACACATGTTGTTCAGAAATGTAAGATGAGAATGTGCAGGAGTTTCACCAAGATGCATTTTCTAACAAGAATTTAAGACGGGGTTTTACTTGCTAGGACTTTGGTGTGTGGCATTCTAGAAGTGGTGCTGTTTTGCTGCAATGAAAGCAGATGAGCACGTAACTTCAGGTTTGGTAAAGGTTTTATGGATTGAAAAGTGCGTAGGGTGGCCGTCATTAAGTTTGATAAGGTTTCTAGACAGGATTATGCCCTTTAATATCTCTCCCCTCTTATTGGCTGACGCTGAGCTCCAAGCATTAACGTCTCCTAAGAATATTATGGGAGTTGCGATAATGTTTAGCAAGTTGTGTATGTCCTGTTGGAAAATATTTCTTCTGGAGGGATGTAGCATAAGGCTATTGTCAATTTGAAGCCTATGTCTATTTGTATAGTCACATGCTGCAATATTCGATGTAACCGGAATAAGTTTGTATTGTATAGATTTTTTTTATAAAGACGGCAATGCCTTTCTTGCAAGAGGTATTGGCTTGATCTTTGTAGAAGTAACTAGTCTATTTTTTTGGTGCGAAAGTAGATTTTTTTGCCGGAATATGAGTCTCTTGAAGAGAAATTATATCTGGATTAATTTCTTTGGTTAAAATATTAAGATGGGGATAATGGCGAGCTTTGTTGGACGGTCAAAATCGCCCAGGCGGTTAGATGACCATTTAAAGAAGAAAGAAGGATAATTATTTAGGAGACGCCATGAATAGTCCATTGGAGCACTCTTAAAGCCTCATGTTTTCAGTATCGATTGGGGTGTTATTGGGATTTTGGGAGGGTAAGAAGGAGGAAGGGAGGGCTGGCAGGTAGCGGATATAGACTGAAGGGATATACTGAAGTTGGGAAATAAAATTGAAACCAAAGGTATCACTTGATGAAGAGTCATCGACTAAATTTATGGTTTGCATAATATTTGTATTTGTTACATTACTTGTGTTATTTTGTGTTTCTTTTTTGTTATTTACTATAGTGTTCTAAGTGAGAGCTTTCAGTGTTGTTTTGTTGTTTTTTATACCTTTCATGAAGATGAAATGGTATTATAACTTTGGTCCGATGTTTATAAGTATGAAAAGAAGAAGAGATGGACCAACCAATAAGTTTACCGAAATGATCAGGTCGATTAGCTGAGTCGACTTAGCCATGTCCGTCTGTCGGTTTGTACGCAAACTAGTCCCTCAGTTTTTGAGATATATTGATGAATTTTCGCACGCAGCCGCCATTTTGCATGAGATTAATCATTTGTTGACATCAGCAAGATAGGAGCAATACAACGCATATCTCCCATACAATCGATAGTTTCGATAAATCTGTTTTTGATATAAATTTTGCAATTAAAAAGCTAGGAACGTAAAATTTTGCAGATTTGGTTCTTATTATACTATGTGTAATATGTGTAGTGAAAATCATCCAGATCGAACCAACATAACATATAGGTCCCATACAATCGATAGTTTCGATAAATGGGGTTTTGGCTATGTATCTTTAAATGATAAGTTTTGCAGAGTTTTTACTAATTGTGAGTAAGGATCAGACAGTTAAAACCTTCATGCGTATTAATGAAAGGTATAAAGTCTTCGGCACAGTCGAAGACAGCCCTTTCGTTACTTGTTTTTTAAGATAATTTTTTGCTTTGTCGGTAGATGAGAGCGAGTTTACGCTGCCTTGTATTTGTTTTTGGTCTTCTTTCGTTTTCTCGTTTAATGAAAATGAGAATGTACCGGTTTGTGTTTGGTTTGGGTTTTATTTTGCTTTGTCGGAAAATAAGAAAGGGCTTATTATATTACTACCTTTATAATAAGGCCCTTTCTTGTTTGTCAGCTCAGTTCCATTCGAATTTTCGGAATCTTACAAAGCCTCTAAAGGGAATTATGCCGTTGAGCTACGCACTTTAAACTTGTAACATAGTTCCGAACTCCATGGCAATGCAATGTGGATGAAAAAAATATCCCATAGGTGGCGCACGGATCGAGATATACAGAAAACTTTTTTAAAATTTGGTATTTTGCGATTGATTTTTAAGTAACTTCCCGGTAAGCTAGAGACTTGAAGCTGAACACTTCCTCAGAACCAGGCTACAATGTGTAAAAAATTATACAAGGTGGCGCACGAATCTACCTATTTCTAAAATTTGTTTGCCCTCCACCTTTTTATTTTCTAATTTCAGAAATTTATTACAATTGGAATGATTAAAATTTCAAAACTATAACTGACAGTAGCATGACTTTGTTTAAGGATAAATTTGCTGGCACTTTTTGGCGGCATAAATATTGTAGTACCTGGGCCACCGAGCTTTGCTCGGCATTTTCATAAGTTGCCATACAATTTAGTTTATTTAGATAATCATCAATGCAGATATTCTGTTTGTTTGTGTGAATAGTTTTACTTACCAGCAGTGAAGAATCCAAAGACATATCTTGATATTAAAAATATGTTTAAAATTGTTTATTAGTAACAAAGTTTGAATACACATAATTACTCCTTGGTGGCTGCTCAAACAAATTTTCGACAAGTCTTTACAAGATTCCTTGCTGAATTTTATGGTTAGCAGCTGTCGATTGGTATCAAATAATCGAAAAAGATTAGGGTCACATGGGTATATTTGTGGGTTATAGCTCCATATATCGGTCAACATTCTGTGATTTCTTCTTTTAATGATAAAACTATGCAAAACTTTTTATATTCAATACATATGAAATCTATTGCAACACTCCCTTCCATACCATGACCATCGATAAATTTAGCTCCACTCCGACAAACGCAAAAGTTTATCCCTGGTCTTTATGCGCAGTCATGGCAAATGTTGGCCTTACTGGAAGTTGCACCTTAGCGACTCCTTGGATGAGTGCGATTCTCGGTATATGAACTTTTTGCCGGTTTTTTTCTTGACGAACAAAAGTAGCAAACCTACTCAAAAATATTTTTTTTTAATACGCAGGAAAACAGCTTTTGTTTGATACCCATATTGGCATATTTCATTTCTTTTAAAAAAATCTGATAGGTAGCAACTCCGTAAAAACTCCTATAAGGCAACACCTACATAGGAATTCTTAGAATGTGGTACTCTGTGTATATACCAAATTTCATCCAAATCGGTTAAGCCATTTGTGAGATAGTCTGGATATACAAATAGAAAAGAAGAGCTCGTTTAAAGTAATAAGATTTATATTTGTATTTATTTATTGAAGTTCCTGGCACAACAAGTTTACAAAATTATATTATAATGGTAGTCAGGACTACATGACGCTACTTAAAACTTAAATAGTAAATAAATAATAATTCAATTGTTAGATTAAGAAGCTAATACAGAACATTTTGTGAATAATGGATGAGTAACAATGTAATATCACTAAACCGCTACCCAGAAAGAGTTCACTTTAGCCCAGAAGGGAGCCAATGGAACCCAGAAAAAGATCGGTAACAATAGTAAAAAAGGTAATTACAATGTTTAAGTTAAATTAAATATTTATGAAAAAGTACTTAATCGGCATGGAAATGAAGATACAGGAAGAGAAAAAAAATTATTAAAATAAAATAAAACGTTATATTATTATGGCTTTTTTTTTATACCAACAATTTTTGTTGATTTACGGCCTGTACATTTTCAAGTATTCATGAAACGAGCTCAAGGCCAAGAATAATAATTTTTCACTTTTGGAATTTTTATGAAAATTATTATTGTTTTTATTTATTAATAATCATTTTAATTAATTATTAAAAGTTTTTTGGATTGAATAGAGTAGGAAAAATGTTTAGAGACAACTGCCATAGCTTTTCTTATAGATCCATTTCGGAAGCTGCTAGACTTCACTCATCAGAGAAATTTTGGCACGCATTGCTAACCATTAAGCTAACAATACGCTGGTTTTGATGTCATCTAAACTCCTAGTTCTATTCATCTTTTTACCATATGCATGAACCACTTCCGCCATTTGACAGTTAGTAGTGTGATCATGATGGATTTTTGACAGCTCTGTTTTATCATCAGAACTGCCTTTCCGTGTGCTCTCGGTTTTTGTTATTGCTTTTTTTTTATACCAACAATTTTTGTTGATTTACGGCAAATTCGGTCTCCACTTGGTCCTTCCATCGGAGTGGTGGTCTCTCTCTTCCTCTGCTTCCACCGGCGGGTGCCGATAAGAATACCTTCTGGGCTGGAGCATCTTCGCTCATTCGCACTACGTGGCCTAGCCAGCGAAGCCGCAGTGTTTTAATTCGCTGAACTATGTCGGCGTCTGCGTAAAGTTCATACAGCTCATCATTAAATCTTCTTCGGTACTCCCCGTCGCCAACGCGTAGAGGTCTACAAATATTTCGAAGAACCGTTCTCTCGAATACTCCTAGAGCCGCCTCATCAGATGTTAATAGTGTCCACGCTTCTGCACCATATAGCAGGACGGGTGCGATGAGTGACTTGTAGAGTGTTATTTTCGTTCGTCGAGAAAGGACTTAACTTTTCAATTGCCTACTCAGTCCAAAGTAGCATTTGTTTGCAAGAGTAATTCTTCGTCGGTTTTCTAGGCTAACATTATTGTTGGTGTTAATGCTGGTTCCCAGGTAAACGGAGTCCTTTATTATTTCAAAATTATTGCTGCAAACAGTGGCTTGGTTGCCAAGGCGCGAATGTGCTGACTCCTTGCATGATGACAGAAGGTACTTCGTTTTCCCCTGGTTCACCACCAAACCCATTTTTTCCGCTTCTTTTTCTAATGTGGAGTAAGCAGAAGTTATGGAGCGGTTGTTAAGGCCAATGATATCAATATCGTCAGGATATGCCAACAGTTGCACGCTTTTATAAAATATTGTTCTAGCGCGGTTGAGTTCTGCAGCTTGTATTATTTTCTGCAGCATTAAATTCAGGAAATCGCACAATAGGGGGTGCGAAACCTCGTTTAGTTTCGAACGACTCGCAGAGGTGCTTCCCAACTCTGACCGAGCTGGCGGTGTTGCTCAAGGTCATTTTCTTAGCCGTATAAGTTTTTCGGGGAAACCAAATTCAGACATAGCGGCATATAGGCAGCTCCTTTTCGTGCCATCGACTTTAAAATCAACAAAAAGATGATGTGTGTCGATTCTTTTCTCACGAGGTTTTTCAAAGATTTGGCGTATTGTAAAAATCTGGTCGATGGTAGATTTGCCAGGTCTGAAGCCATACTGATAAGGTCCAATCAGTCTGTTCACATCAGGATTCAGTCTTTCGCACAATACGCGTGATAGGACCTTATATGCGATATTCAGAAGGCTAATTCCGCGATAGTTGGCGCAGTTGCAGGATCGCCCTTCTTGTGGATTGGGCAGAGAACACTTAGATTCCAATATTCAGGCATGCATTCATCCAACGATATTCTGCATAGAAGCTGCTGCATGCGCCTTATAGCTTAGCAGGCAAACCATCAGCGGCAGCTGCTTTATTGTTTTTCAATCGGGATATTGCTATTCGCACCTCATTATAGTCGAGTTGTGGAACGTCAATTCCATCATCTTCGATTGTGGGCTCGGGTTCGGCTTCTTCTCTGGTTTCTTGCTCAGTTTCTCTATTTAAAAGGGCAGAGAAGTGATCCCTCCATATTCTGAGTGCTCTCTGAACATCGGCCACCAGGTCGCCGTTCTCATTCTTACAAGAGTTTGCCCCGGGTTTAAAACCACCTGTTGTTACGGCGGGATCGTGGCAATGACGGTGGCGCGCTCGCACGTAATAAAAGGAGACAAACAATAAAAAGCACCGAATTAGTAAATAAACAAACAAGGATTGCTTTCGCTAAGTAAAGAATACACAGGTGTTTATTTGGAATATGTTTGAACACTATTATAATTAATAGGATAACAAATGGCGTGAAATTTTGAATATCGTATGGAATTAATAGGGAAAAACTATATTTACCTCTGGATTGGCTGCTCGTAACTCGCGTACTCTCGAAAAACAAGTGGCCGAGCATATCTTAGGATTTTAGCTCGATACACCTGCCGAATGCCTACTTTCGTCAGGTTCGGAGAGGTAAGCGCTGTTATCGGTTGAAAGCTACAGGCCATAAAGGTGCAAATATGAATAATTTCACCCTACAAAGGGCGGCCGATATATTTAGGCCGGTGGCCTAAACATGCCGGCCCCCTTGCGGCGAGCAACCTTCAAAAAGAACAAATAGTGTAGCAGCCAAACCCAGATAAGTGCACAATTCAAGTTTCCGGTTGAACTAGTCTTAAACTATTAAAATTATGGTGGGCCACCCATGGGCCCTTGCTCTGCCAGTCGCCGCTTGACACCTGTTGTGGGTGAGAAAATAAAGGTTAATATACATGTACGTGGTTTTGCTTAGCTCATTGCACCTTATTTTTTTTGTATTTTTATTGTTGGTGGGCCCCCGAAATTACAAGGCCGAAAATTGTGGCTTGTGCCAGCAACCCATTGATGGTTGACGGTGGAGTGCCGCTCAGCATCAGGCTGGTATAAACGTCGGCGCCTAGCGTCAGGCGCACAGGAGAGGCACGGAAAAATTCGGGATCCGCCAGCCTCATAAGCTGGAAAGGTGCAGCAACCGTCGAATCAATATTAGAGACCGGGCTCATACGATGATGGTGCGCAAGGACCGTAGCTTGGGTGGTGACCCTTCTGGTTACTCCGTACTTTCCCCGAAGTACAAGTGTACACCTGATCGGCCGGGTCCCACCAACACGTGCTAGATGAAGATTGGTAGCGAACTCACCGTCAATGACCGTAGTTCGTGAGCACGGGTCGACCAGGGCACGGACGAAGTGCAGTGCGCCACCGGACTCGATGCACACCAAAGCCGTTGGTGCGATGGCGACAAACGATCGAATAATGATGGCTGTAGCAGGAGCGTTGGCCGCTCTACCGGTGCGGAAAGTTGTAGCGGTTGCGTTGTGGCGGACAACGGTGGTAGTGTTGGTAAGTCCGCGGGCCTGGTAAGGTGCCGTCCGACCCGCTGTGCGTCGTGATGAGCGGAAAGGACGTGTTTCCGCGTCACCCCGACGGACATCAGTGGGACTGTGAGATGGTCGGAAAGGACGTGTTGCCGAGCCACCACGATTCACCTTGACAGACCGCGGGGATGGGCGGAAAGGACGTGTTTCCGCGCCACCCTTGCGTAGTTTAGATGTTGGGACTGGACATTGAAGTGTGTCCGACGCGCGCTTCTTCCGTTGCTCGTGTCGTAGTAGCGGTCGGAAAGGACGTGTTTCCGAGCCGCCGAGCTGTGGATTTGGTGTTGCAGCAGCCCTCATTTCTTCTTCTTCTTCTTCTACCTGCTCTGCCCAAGACTTTGTATTTTCTGTGATGGCTAGGGATAGCGCATCATCAGATATTTCGCCTTCGTCTTCGATGATGTCGGTAGACTGTCGAGTAACTATGTTTTCGTCCATATGAAGGAACGTGTGGTGGGGTTCGTGGCACCGATAGCAACGGTCCTTACTTGGACAAATCTCTGGGCGGTGAAACGGGGACAAACAATTGGGGCAATATTTGTGGATGAGTACCACCCGCAATCGTTCCTCCGCCGACATCCCCCGGTACTGCTGGCAAAAACGTATGCCATGGTTTTTGTTGCATAACCGACATGGTATGGCAAAGGTTTTGGTCCGCTCCTCTGTTTTTGCTCGTGTGGCCGTAAAACGAGTCATTCTAGAATATAAACCCATTATTAGGGTATTGGTATGGGTTTTTTGGGCGGTTGGGTGGCTTGTATGCATAATTTAAGCACGAACTGTAAAATTTGTTTGTAAAATGGGGTAAAAAAGGGAGAAATGGTGCGAGGTCTTTCAATTTGTGTATTAGTTTAGTTATTGCTATAGGGTCTGTGCATAAATTTAGATTAAATGTCTCCATTTATACATGTATTGTAGCTGGTTGTTGCAGTGACACATAACCAGCTGATCGGCATCGTTCTATAGCCGGTCGTCAGTCACCCACTTTTGTGATTCTCCAGATGTGGTCAGCGATTCGGTGCTGCCACATCCAACCGATGACGTCTGCCGCATTTGGCAATGTAAAAATGGAGACAGATGCGTCGCGACAGATGTGGTATTACATCTTTCAACATATTTAACTTAAAGCCCTGGGGCCATCGGCGGAAAACTGAAAATCGGATAGATGAGGTGAACATATCTCTCGTGTTACCATTTTGCCATGCCAAGTGGAATACCAAATTTTGCAGTTTATAAATGAAGGGTATCGAGGAAAAGTGAATCGTGAACTGATAACTTTCCTCACAGCATATTTCATATTTTGTGTTAACTTATAATTTTTTCATTCTGTAAATTACTGGCGACCAGCATTATTGCCAATACCTACCTCGCTCCCTTAGGTGCGTAAACCAAAAAAAAAAAAAAACTGGTGGATTTTTGTAACGAGTACATACCCGTCGCGTTTGTGTGTGGCAACTGGTGTTGTCACGAAGAAACGTTTGATGTGGCTACGCTCATTCATTCAGCACTGGATACATTTCTGAATGAAATGTCATTGACGAAAATTTTCACGAGGGTAAGTAGTAAATTTGTAATTTGTTGCTAATTTTCTTTTTAACTAATATTTGTGTTATTTACAGGTGATGAATGGATACACAGGACCGATGGGGGACTCCTGGAGGTAAGTATGAATGGACGCTGGCCGAAATCCTGTATCGTTTCGGCCAGAGTCAGAAAACCGCTTACATATATATTTATGTACATATGTCATTCGCGGTGATGGCCGGCACACAGCGATTGATAGATATGTATGTAAATATACAAACTTTTTCCAAGTAGTAATCGTTTTCTTTCTTTTGCAGGGTTCTTCCATGGGTCAGTGGTACACCCCACCGTAAACCTCATGCCACGTTAAGCATGGGCGCATGGGCGCATGGGCGCATGGGCGGGTGGTAAAATTAAATAATGCGACGGGGGTATTGTACAAATTGCCAAAAAGGCCGAAGGAAATGTTGGTTTATGGCATAGCATCAAAATGCGCCACCAACGCCAACCAACGTGAAGATGTCGGCGGAGTCCAGTAGTATTACTGTGACGGAGCAACTATGAGACATTGCATAATATTGTAAAGTTATTTCATCGAAACGAGTACTTGGTGAGGGTGATAAAATTATGTGCTTGTAGATGCTTGTGAAAATTGGGGCATGCCGGGTGCTCCGCCGTCCATAAATACACTTGGAGATTTGAATCAATCAGTCAACAATAGTAGCGGTGGTGTAAGTGGTAATAGCGGAGGCAATATACATAATCTTCACCATATATCTTAAGCGCATCAATCGATACTCTTGGGTGAGACAGTTGGTCAACTAAATCAACCGGTTGAGTTCAATCATGCCATATCGTACGTTAACAAAATTAAGAATCGCTTCCAAAATAAACCAGAAAAATAAAAGAAATTCCTCGAAATTCTACACACTTATCAAAAAGAGCAAAAAGTAATTAAAGAAGGCAGTCCAAATCAAGGAAAACCCTTAACCGAGCAAGAAGTTTATACACAGGTGGCAAAGTTGTTTGGGCAAGATGAAGATGTACTACGAGAGTTTGGTCAATTTCTACCAGATGCCATCATCAAAGCGGGCAATATATGTCAAAGTCGGTCCTGTTCGAAGGACCAGGACCATGAACAATTGCGGCAGTGGAATTGGTATCCAGTAATTTGCTTTTGATAACCAAAATATCGGATATGGACGGAAGCGACGTGTTGCGGGTGAGTACGTGAGATAATTAGCAACGACTGACTTACATAACGATACTATTCCTAATCCCGCTAGTGGTGGCGTCGATAAGAGTAAAGCCCAAGCTGATGGGACAGCATTAATTGTACAATCATTGCGGACGACTGGAATCTCTAGACCTTTAACTTGAGTAACGTACCTGCATGCTGTGGTGATTTCACCAGCAACTAAAGTGGAAAAACGTTTTCAGCGGAAGTATGGCAAGTAAATTACCACTATATAATTAGATTTTTATATTTTAAAGAGAATATTGTCGAAGTTAGTACATAGGTAACTCTCAACTAACTGTAGTTAAGATTAAGTTGTAAATTAATGTGAAAATAACATATATAGCACGTATCTGCCCCGAACCCCACAGCGCCACTGCCTGGTCTTAATAGGCTGGTGAGTTTATTCATTGTCCCACTCATGGGATAATACTCTTGTAACTGTAGGTAGGTTTTTAATTGTAATTCCACCTAAGATTTGGTAACTGTGTCCTTCAGGAGACACCTGCTAAACCAAGTCCAAAACGTCGGGAGAGGTATCAAAATACGCGTTTTGACCTCTGTATCACTAATCAGAAAGCGAATTTTTAATTTTGGAAATCTATTTTCCAAGCAATTCCTGTCATCAATCCGATGCCTGCAGCCATGTCTGCTTATTTTGAGTTTTCCTTTTCTATTCCCCATCTTCACCCGGTTTTCTTTGATGTCATCAAACTTTATTAAGGAAATCCTCCATTTCGAAGCCAACATGGCGTAGCTTAAGAGCCAAAATTTTTCATTTTGTTGAATTTTGTAAGACTCTTAACTGTCTACTTCGGTAATTTAAGAGCCAAAATTTTTCATTTTGTTGAATTTTGTAAGACTCTTAACTGTCTACTTCTGTAATTTAAGAGCCAACATTTTTAATTTTGTTGAATTTTTTAAGACTCTTAAGTGTCTACGTCTGTAATTTTAGAGCCAAAATTTCTCAATTTGAATTTTCTAGACCTCAGAGGTATGTGGCGAATACTGTTTAGGAGGATCCTATATAGGATCGTGAGAATGTCTGGAGGGGAATATCTTGTTGGTCCCTGTGCCACATATCTGTTGTATAAGTGGGTAGAAAATTATATGTTGTTTGTATACGAATGAAACTTCGGTTGCAGATCGGGTCACCCGTCTGCGGTAGGTTTTCTGTTGGCCTCGTTACATTTGAACGAGTGCGCTTATTGTCTTGTGGGTATGCTCCTTTGTTTGGTGAGCAATAAGGTGGTAAGGGGTTTGTTCTAGTTGGGAGGGGAATACGGTTCGGTGGGAGAAGTCTTGAAGCTCTCTAATCCTAATAGTAATTAGAAGTGGAATTAGAGATACTTAGAAGTGGAATATCATTACCTTCCGCCATCCTCGTTACCGGGTGGCAGTAAGACCAATTTCGTGATTGGTCTGGTAGTCTGGCCCCTCGCGGTATCAAGTACTACGACACGAACTCGGTGATCTGGTCCACGATGTAGTTGTGCGATTCGTCCGAGTCTCCATTCGTTTGGAGGCAGGTTGTCTTCCTTTAGAACGACGAGGTCCCCTTGTTTCATGTTTGATTGTGGGTGTTTCCACTTTACGCGTTTTTGCAATTCGGTGAGGTACTCTGTTTTCCATCGTTTGCAAAACGTCTGGTGTAGAGCCTTGAGTTTTTCCCATCGGTTGACGAGTGAGGCACGACTCTCGCTAACGTCGATCTCAGGTGGGGCTAATAGGTGTCCTCCAACGAGGAAATGTCCCGGAGTCAATGGCTCCAAGCTGGACGGCTCGTTGGACGAGGGACTAAGTGGCCGAGAGTTGAGGCAGGACTCGACTCGACAAAGTAGGGTACTGAACTCTTCGAGGGTGAATTTCTGATCGGACGCGATCTTCTTGAAGTGGTTCTTGAAACTTTTTACCCCTGCCTCCCAGAGTCCACCCATGTGGGGGGTGCCCGCTGGAATGAAATGCCAGGTCAGGCGTTGATGGTAGTATTTCGATAGGGTTTGGTTGCGGGCATCCGAGAGAAAAGCTTTGAACTCGGAGCGGAGGGCTCGAGAGGCTCCGACAAAGTTAGTTCCATTGTCGGAGTAGATGTTCTTTGGACATCCTCGTCTCGCAACAAACCTGTCGAAGGCTGCCAAGAACGCTGCGGTACTAAGGTCACTAGTGGCCTCTAAGTGAATAGCCTTGGTCGTGAAGCAGACAAAGAGGCAAACATAGCCGACATCCTCTTCCACTGTAGGACTTGATGTCGAACGGTCCGCCGAAATCTACACCGGCGTTTGTGAGCGCGCGTGAGAAGGTGGTACGTTCTGGCGGGAGGTTTCCCATCAGCTGGGTTTATGATCGCTTGCGGAAGATCGTACAAACCTTGCAGTTATGGATGACGGATCGGATCATATTTTTAACTCGTGGGATCCAATATTGCGTACGTAGGAGGCGTAACATGAGTTGGTTTTCGCCGTGAAGGGAAATGTTATGGATAAATTGGACGAGAAGACGCGTAAACTGACAGGCGTAAGGGAGGATAATTGGATGGCGTTCATTATAGGCGAGATCAAGGGACGGAGACAGACGACCGCCTACTCGCAATATATCACGGCTGTCGACGAAGGGGTTGAGAGGAAGGACTTCACTTTTTGTCCCAATGGGTTTCCCGGTTTTTAATTCCTTTAATTCTTCAGAATAATGCTTCTGTTGATATATTTTAATAAGTCGTTGAGTCGTAGCCTTAATTTCGTCGGGCGAAATGAGGTGTGACTCCGCTTTGAAAGAAGATTTCGTTTTGGGATTAGTTCTTTGAGAGAACCTCATAATGTATGATATAACCCTCAAAGCCCTTGAAAAATCAGAAAACCTTTCGAGAATGTCCTCGTTATCGTGTATTTGCTTAGTTGTGTGAACTTGTACTCTCTTTTCTTCGATGTTTGTACCATAATATCTTTCTTGAGTTGGCCATTTTGTCTTGTCTTCTTGTAGCCAAGAAGGTCCCTGCCACCACAAAGTGTTGTTGACTATATCCTTTGCTGATAGTCCTCTGCTGGCCATGTCTGCTGGGTTTGATGCGGAATCTACGTGCCGCCAGATTTTATTTCCCACCTTTTCCACTATTTTTGTTACTCTATGAGCCACGAATGTTGACCAAGAGCATGGTGGTTTCTTAATCCAAGCTAGAACAATCGTAGAATCGGTCCATAGATGAGTATTGAAATTTCCTAAATTTAAGTTTTCGCGGACAGATTCTATCGTTTCGGCCAGTAAGACTGCCCCGCATAACTCTAAACGGGGTAATGATATCGTTTTTACGGGAGCTACTCTCGTTTTGGCCATTAATAGATTGACGTAGATCTGATCCCTCACTTTGGCTCGTAAAAAGATTGTAGCGGCATAGGCCTTTTCTGATGCATCGCAGAACCCGTGTATTTCCACCTCGTTGGATGGCGTGAAATGCACCCATCGCGGTATTTGAATGCTACTGATTTCGTGATAATCCTGCATGAAGCTTTCCCACCGATCTAGGGTTAGTGTAGATACCCTTTCGTCCCAGTCAGTCCCCTCTAGCCATATGTTCTGCATAAGAATTTTGGCTACTATGACGACTGGTGCCAACCAACCTAACGGATCGAACAGCTTGGCGTTGGCTGACAGTATTGCCCTTTTTGTAATAATATCCCTATTCTCGATAGGTTTTGCCGTAAAATAAAACGAGTCGGAATGCGCGTTCCAACGGATCCCGAGGGTTTTAACCGTGCTCGAATCCTCGAACACCAGGAAGCCTTCCTTTAGACGATGAGGTTTGGGTATTCCTTGCAATATTTTGCTGCAGTTCGATGTCCATTTTCGGAGGGAAAATCCCGCGGATGGCAATGCGTGCGAGATTTCATCGCGAGCTTGGATTGCTGACTCGATGCTATGTCCCCCAGCAAGCACGTCGTCGACGTACATGCTTGTTCGAAGTATATTTGCTGCTGTTGGTGATGACGTCTCAACGTCATCAGCTAGTTGATGTAGGGTTCTTATCGCCAAATAAGGGGCGCAGTTTACTCCAAAGGTAACTGTCCGTAATTCAAAGACGCGTATGGGTTCCCCTGGATTGGGTCGGAAAACTATTCGTTGGAACTGTGTCTGATTGGGTTTAATCCATATCTGTCGATACATCTTCTCGATGTCACTGTTGAAGACATATTTAAAGAATCTCCATCGAAGGAGTAGAATGGTTAAATCTGCCTGAAGAACTGGTCCTGCATGAAGGACGTCATTCAAGCTTGTGCCATTAGAAGTGGGACACGAAGCGTTGAATACCACCCGAACCTTTGTGGTCGTGCTCTCTTCTTTTATAACCGCATGGTGTGGTAAGAAGTAGCAATCTGTAGAATGGGGTGGTATGACTGTGGGAACTTTCGACATATGCCCCAATGTCTCGTATTCTCCAAGTACCCTGTTGTACTCTGTCTGTAGGGCCGGTGTCTTAGCTAGGCGCGTCTCATTCCGGTAGAATTGAGAGCAGACGCCCTTTAGAGAGGGCCCTAAGCAGATGTTGTTAGGGAAATCCTCTTAAAATGGAAGGGCGACGGTGTATTTCCCATCAGAGTTCCTTTCCGTTGTGGCTTTGAAAAGTGCCTCGCAATAGGCATTATCTTCATTCAGTGCCTTTTTCTTCGGGACATCCTCCAACTCCCAGAAAGCGGTTAACTGCTTGTCCAGGTTTATTTCATTGAAAAATGACACCCGAGTATTAGTTGGTTGAGGTGCATCTGCACGACCGGTTATAATCCAACCGAATACGGTTTCTTGGGCGAGAAGCGTGTTTAATACGTTCTTCCGTATACCGTTTAATATAATTTGTGGATAAACGTCGCCTCCTAGGATGAGATCGACTGGTTCGTTAATGAAGAACCTCTTATCCGCCAAGATTAGATCAGGGAATGCCTGCCGAGTCATTGCGCTCACTTGGCAAGTAGGAAGATCCCCAGTTAATTGTGGTAGGACTAATACCACTGTATCGATGCTAACTAAGGGGTCGGTGAAGGATCCTAGCTGAATGGAGCATGACTCCTTCACCTGCGCTGATAAAGTATTGTTTATCCCGGAAACTTGGACGTGCAAGCGTTTTGAAGGGAGGTTTATTCTACGCTTCAATCTTTCTGTTATGAATGAACATTCTGAACCTGAGTCAATCAATGCTCTAGCAGAAAAATCTACTCCATTGTAGTGAATGTTTACACGCGCTGTTCCTAATAATACCCCCTTAGTAGTATTCGCATGACATGAAGAGACGTTATTAATATCTTTCCTCTTTTCAGATTCCAGATTGTCTCTTGCCTGCTGTGATGTCGAGGGCCTATCATCTGAGGTATTTTGACGTCACCTCTGGTTAGTTGCTTTTGGCTGAGCTGTTGCCAAGTGGAGCAAGGTGTTGTGCCTTGCGTGACACGAGCTGCAGTTAAAGGAACTTGTGCATCGTGTCACTGTGTGTCCAGCCGACAGGCAGTTCAAGCAACAATTGTTGTTTTTTATGTAGGCTATTCGGTCTGCAGTGGTTAGTCCACGGAATTTATGACAATTTCGTAATTTGTGCTCCTTACTGTTGCACATTTTACACGAAGTTTTAGGGACGCTGGCTTGGTGTACTCTAAGTTTCGCAGGCGTTTCCCGTGCTGTGATTTGACTCCTGGGTGCCTTGGATGCTTTGTTACCCCTGAGGTCAGAAACGGTTTCCAAAGTTTGGAACCGGTTGGATAGAAATGTATCCATGTCTTCCCATTTTGGAATCTCTGTTTTGTTCTCTATGGTTTGTTCCCATAGAGCCAGAGTGCATTCCGGGAGTTTGGTGGAGCATAGGTATGTTATTATCGCATCCCAGTTGGAAATGTCAATTTGATGACATTGGAGCGATGAAATGCAATTATTAATGTCGCGTTGCAACTTTTTAATTGCTGTACCGCATTCACTTTCTACAGCGGTTAAACTAAACAAAGTTTTTAGGTGAGTATTGACCAGGATACGTTTGTTTTCGTACCTGTCACTCAGATTTTTCCAAGCTGTTGAAAAGCCTTCATTTGTTAGTGGACACCTGCGCACAATTTCTTTTGCCTCCCCTTCAGTCTTTTGGTTGAGGTGATATAACTTTTCAACCGGGGTAAGGCGTTTGTTCAATATATATATAGCTGTGAACAAGTCCCTAAAGGTTGGCCAAGAAAGGTAGTCGCCTTTGAACACCTCGGTGTCGCAGGGAGGGAGGCGAATATTATTTTCTCTGATGGAAGATTCAGAGGCTTTAGGGGCAGGTGTGGCAGGTACGGACAATTTTTCGACCTCAGCATTGATTGTAGCCATGCATTTTGCATAGCATGCGAAACAAGTCTTGTTTTTTTGCCTCAACGACTGCAGGTCTTCTTTGGATATATCTGTGGAGCTAAGAAGACTCTCATACGTCGCTTTTGTCTTCTTCCACAATGACTTCAACTCCTCTTGCTGTATTGCAAGGGTGTGTTTATCTAGTTCTTGTATCTGTGTAGAGCTGAAGTCTTGCTCAAACTCTACTATACAATCGGACAGTCGGATGTAGGTCTCCATTTTTTTAATTAATTTAAATATCTTGTCTCTTTAAAGGAAACAGAGACCGGAAGGACTGACTCAGGATTTGATTGCTTGCAACTAAGCGAAATTATGTGAAAGTGACACAGATAGAAATCTGGATGCAGATTTAATGTGTCTAAAAAAATTGTGAAAGTGAACAGGTGCACAGTGATATGTGAAAGTGGCACAGATAGAACTCTAAATACAGATTTAATGTGCCTGTGGGAAAATATATCAGTGGATATAATTCCCTGAATAGCCAAAACCAGTAAGAAACTAAATTGAATTTTCCAAGAAAAACGATAACGCAGTTGTGTTTGTCCAGCAGTATGGGACAGTGAAGTGCTTTATTTGAAAAAAAGTTGAAATAAAGTAAGAATTTTTTCCGCAAACAATATTATTATACACAAGCCACTCAACTCAGTGAAAAATTTGAAATGTCGCAATTATTTTGTATTGTTTGAAGTGAATTGTGTGATGGCTCTATAAAAAGCATCAACCAAGTGAAAATCAAGTGATGTAGTCACTCAAAGAATTTGCACAGTATGTGGCGAATAAGAGATCTATATACAGTGCAGTGATGTGTATACAAAAAAAAATAAAAAAAAGTCTCTGACTGCCTGCCTTGAGCTGTGTCGGAGAAGTCTTACCACTGTAGGGGGACTTAACCGATAGTCAAAAGGCGGAAGTGTGCTCCCGAGAACACGAATTTTTCACTTGCTTTGTTTCTACGAAACGATCACAAATTCACTCAACACGTATTTCACGTATGTAAAAAAAAAGTGGTGCATGAACTAAAAGCAAAGAAACCAACGTACCTTGTGATATGAACGCTGAAAGTGTTTGAAATGATGTTGTAGTGATGTAGTAGTAGTGGACTGTATATTCTGATGTGACTTGATGTTATGAGATTTGCTGTGCGATGTGATATGATTCGATTTGATGTGTGATGTGATGTGGTTTGTGTATGACTGTCTCTCTCTGGCACTCGCTACTGGTTTTTCGAAGGTTGTGTATTTGTTGATGTCTCGTGAATTTAAAAATTTAATTTATTATCGCTGGATTGCACAAATGGTTTTCCTTGCTCTCTATGGATTTGTAATTTTCTAATTTTTGTGGAAATTGATGGTTAAACAATTTTTTTTTCTCTGGCGCGATAGGACCAAATGTTACGGCGGGATCGTGGCAATGACGGTGGCGCGCTCGCACGTAATAAAGGGAGACAAACAATAAAAAGCACCGAATTAGTAAATAAACAAACAAGGATTGCTTTCGCTAAGTAAAGAATACACAGGTGTTTATTTGGAATATGTTTGAACACTATTATAATTATTAGGATAACAAATGGCGTGAAATTTTGAATATCGTATGGAATTAATAGGGAAAAACTATATTTACCTCTGGATTGGCTGCTCGTAACTCGCGTACTCTCGAAAAACAAGTGGCTGCGCATATCTTAGGATTTTAGCTCGATACCCCTGCCGAATGCCTACTTTCGTCAGGTTCGGAGAGGTAAGCGCTGTTATGGGTTGAAAGCTACAGGCCATAAAGGTGCAAATATGAATAATTTCACCCTACAAGGGGCGGCCGATATATTTAGGCCGGTGGCCTAAACACCTGTCTTTCGCCGAATTTTTTGATAGAATTTTCGGGCAGTATTCCCGTTGGCCAACATCTCAAGCTCCTTAATTTCACGCTTTTCTGCCTCTCTTTTTTTCGCTCGGAAAAGCCGGGGGAAGCGTCTTCAGCTCGCGGTAGTTTTCACACACACTCCTCGTTGCATTCGATCTCAGCGTTGCCTTGTAGGCTTCGTCCTTTCTTTTCGTTGCAGCGCGGTACTCTTCATCATCATACCAGTGGTTTCTTCGCGTTCGCCGGAATCTAATTACTTCTTCGGCTGCGGTACGGAGTGCTCCTGAGATATGATCACACTGCTCATGCATTCCACTAGGTGGAATTGTGCTCTCGGAGAGCAGGTGTGAGAGGGTATCTGCGAAATAATTAGCGGTCTGTTGCGATTGCAGATTTTCGACGTCCAGCTTTCCCTGCGTTTTTTGTTGCACCTGTTTTGTCGTACAGAGGCGGTTACGAATCTTGGCTGCTACTAGGTAGTGATCAGAGTCGATGTTAGGTCCTCGTATTGTGCGAACATATAAAACGCTGGAAGCATGCCGTCCGTCTATCACAACGTGGTCGATCTGGTTGCGTGTTTTTCGATCGGGGGACAGCCATGTAGCCTGATGTATCTTCTTGTGCATAAACCTAGTGCTGGATATGACCATGTTTCGGGCACCGGCGAAGTCGATCAGCCTGAATCAATTTGGCGAAGTCTGATCGTGGAGACTGAACTTTCCGACAGTGGGGCCAAATATACCCTTCTTACCCACCCTGGCGTTAAAGTCGCCAAGCACGACTTTGATATCATGACGGGGGCAGCGCTCGTATGCGTCTTCCAGGCGCTCGTAGAATGCATCCTTTTCCACGTCGTTCTTCTCTTCCGTCGGTGCATGAGCGCAGATAAACGATATGGTGAAAAATCGTACTTATATGCGGGTGTGAACGACAGTACCCGGTGACGCTGGATCCAAGAGAGACACCCGCTTGCAGCCGCACCACATGGTGATCAGACGCTGCTGTTTGAACCCCCCAGCAAGCCCTTAAACCGATTATGTCGGAGTGGTTGTCGCCTTCTCACGATTAGCTCACCACCAAACGGGTGTTCGGTGGTTACCCAGAGGATACTTGTTCGCAAAGCCCGGAAGTAGTGAGCTGCTTGAACCGCATGCAAAAGAATCGCTCTGGCCATTCCCAGGTGAATGGCGATCAGAAACTTTCCCCACTTGCGTGAACTTCTGCACACAGCGATGTTGACATATCATGATGAAATACCTATACCACTTTCGCTGACGCGGCTAAAGTGCAGCTAGTGGCATATCCTGCCGTGGGAACATTAATAGGGTAAGTACAGCACCTCCGCTGACGTATCTAAAGTGCAGTTGGTGTCATATTCCGCCGTGGGAACATTATTCCCTTTCTAAGTGAGGAGCGTCCGTGCGGCTCGTCCTTCTTTCTTTTTACTCGTGCTCAATAGCGCCCCCAGGACGGTGAGACTTGTGAAGCGATTTTATTGATTTAGTGCCACCCAATCCATTTTCCCAAGCATCAACTTCCAAGAGTGCTTCCTCGAAGACCACTTCGAAGAAAATCACAGAGCCTCCCTCTGCTAGGGTGGGGTCTGATATTACCGCTGGGAATCTGGTTGTGGTTCTACGAAGAAACTCCATTTTTTTGTCTCGCTTTCAGAAGGATACCACAGAGGAGGACCTACAACTGTACATAACTTCGAAAATTAAATGTCCGCTTAACTATAAATAAAGAATCGATGTTTCTTTAAGTGGTTTAGAGGCAATCGTAAATAGCTCATTTTGGACAGCCGGCGCTTTCGTGCGGGAATTTAATTATGGACCGAAGAAAAACGTCCAGGATGTAGCTAGGATCCCATGTGATAATACTGCATCAAAAAACTAATACATTTGTACTAGCAAAACGTCAAAGGTTTAAATACAAAATTAACAGAACTTTATTTAAAATCTGTTTTCTGCAATTATAACATAATTTTCTTTACCGAAACATGACTTGAACCCCATGTTTTTAATGAGGAAATATTGTCTAATGATTATCAGGTATTTAGAAGTGATCTCGAAAACAGTCGGGGGTGGCGTTCTGGTAGCCGTTTAATCATCAATACCCTCAGAGGAGATTAATGTACCTGTCACCGACTCAACTGAATTCAAGTGCGTCCGTATACTCTTAGACAATGCCTATATGTACATAGCTACCCAGCTAGTACGGACTAAGGGATTCACAAATCCAAAAAGCAATTTACACATACAATCTCATAAATATGCTGATTGACTGTGAATGTAAGAACGGTAACACTTCTTGTCATGCTTGACATACTAGCGGCGTTTCCTTCTAACAAGTGCGTAATATATGCATGTCATTGGCAATTGTCAAATATTTCCCAAAAGTGAAAAGTCATCGTGCCGGCAACATCAACAACAGCGAGCAGAGATATAAAATATTAATAAAAGGCAAGTAAAAGATTAATTAAATATGTATTCTAAAAGTGTACGAAATGCCTTGAGTGTAGAAAAGTCGCGCTTTGCGAAAACTGTGCAAAAATATAGAAATATAGACAGTTTTGCGCGCAGTGAAAGTGAAGTGGACAAAAGTGTTGCAAATATTGAAAGTGTTCAAAATATTTCTTTTCATCAAACAATTCAATTAGATTTGGATGATGTGGTGCAAGTGGACCCAATTTGTGATAAAGTTTGCGAAATCAAAGCATTGGCCATTCGCAATAACATGCCAATGGCGATGGTTAATGATATGTTGCAAACTTTAAAAAGAATTGGTGTTCATGGTTTGCCTCTGTGTGCCAAAAGTCTTCTAGGAACCCAAAAAGAAAAGGTAAAGGTGAATTTTTATATTTTGGAATTCAGAAGCATTTCTTATCACAACCTTTTGGGTTCCTTGAAGACAGCACCGAAGTCCAAATCGATGTTGGAATTGATGGGCTTAAGTTATTTAAAAGCTCTAATAAAGTTTTATGGCCAATATTGGGTTCAATTGTAGGACACTCTCAAGAGCGTCCTTTTATTATTGCTTGTTTTTCGGGATATCAAAAACCGTATAATATTAATGATTTTATGAAAGAGTTTTGTGAAGAAGTTTCAACTTTAAAAACAATCGGACTAAAAGTCGGAACTTTGGAATGCATTAACAAATTTGATGTTCGATTGTTTATTTGTGATTCGCCAGCTCGGGCGTTTGTTACCAGTGTTAATTCACATACTGGGAAAAATAGTTGCCCCAAGTGTAACCAAGTTGGGAACTATTTACAAAAGCGGGTCTGTTTTTCCAAACAGATACAAGCGCCACGATCTGATGTGTCGTTTAAAAATAGAGTTGATTCACTTCATCACAATTTCTTATTTCGAAGACAAAAAAATATTTTAGAAGTGCATAGAGTTAGAATGGTCTCCCAATTTCCTTTGGACCCCATGCACCTTGTTGATTTGGGCGCTGCCAAAAAATTACTTAATTTAATAATAAAAAAGGGAAACGTAGTTGAAATGAATAAAAAACTAGATAATTTGTCAAATTTAGTTCCCTCGGAATTTGGCCGCGTCTGTCGAAATTTTGATAACATTAACATTTGGAAGTCGACAGAATTCAGGCAGTTTTTGTTATACTCTGGTATATTTGCTTTAAAAGATTGTATCGATGATAATTTATATTACCTTTTTCTTTTATTACACGCCGGCATAAGATTACTTTCATGTGAAGGAACATTTTTGTCCGAATCAAATACTGCTCAAGCTCTTTTGGAAGAATTCGTTGATTTATTTGCGAGTATTTACGGGGATCACTTAGTTAGTTTTAATATACATGGTTTACTTCATTTGCCTAGTATTTCAAGACAATTTGGTCCTTTAGGTAATTTTTCTGCTTATAAATTCGAAAATTATATGCAGTACTTGAAAAAATTAATAAAAAGGCCCAATAAAATCTTACAACAATTGTATTTACGTATTCAAGAAAGATCAGATTCGGATTTAACGTATAATACTTTTTCGAAAATGGGTTCTTTTAATATTGATGTTAAAAAAAATAAAGATTCTTACTGTTATTGTTCAGAAGTTGGTCCTTTCAAAATCATTGATACCAAAAACAATTCTGGTCATGAAGCTGTGTTTGGATATAAGATTACAAATATTGAAAACTACTTTGAAGAACCTTTAGAATCTTTTGCTTGCTTGGGCATTCTTGTAGCTACCCAGTTAACCTTTATGTCAACAGCAGAACTTTTTTACGCACGTCAACAGCAACACACCCATGTAAATACATACCCGATAGTACCTGCGTTAATCACTTGCGCTAAAAAGTATAAAATACGGTTTACCAGTATTACGGATTGTATCATCACGTTTCTGCTTATTTTATGGAAATAAAAAAATAAAATCAAAGTGAAATGGCAGATGGTGAATGGTTTACTCCACGACAACTAAGCGCAATTTCGTACGAAAAACAGCAAGCATATATTCGTCAAACGCTTGAAGAGAGCCAAGAAGAAATAAGTGACCACGATTCAGTAGTTGGTGACGAGGCTTTAGATGAATGTATAGTTGATATTGGTGGTGATGACTCAGACTTAGAAGAGCCCACGTTACCAGAATATGACCCAGAGGACGGCAGTGATTCTGATGAAGAACTTGAAGATGCACCAATTGAAACTGGGGAATATTTTACTGCCAGAGATGGTAATGTTTGGTCTTCGATACAACCACAACCTGTAAGATTCCGTACGCACAACATTCTAAGAAGTGCACAATCTGGACCAGTACGGGCAACACAAGGTTTGACCATTTCAGAAACGTTCAAATTGATAATGTCAGACGAATTATGTGACATAATTATTCGCGAATCAAATCGAAAGGCAAGGCAATTCTTTGATGATGACAATGCAAAACATCCAACAAGAGAACCGAGATCATGGATTCCTATAACAGAAAGTGAATTTGATGCATATTTGGGCGTACTTTTGCTAAGTGGCGTTACATATTCTGGTTACGTGCATACGAAAGATTTGTGGAATACTAAATCACATCCATTATATCGTGCTGCAATGAGTGTACGACGATTTTGGGAAATTAGCCGCTTCATTCGTTTTGATAATGGAAACACACGCCAGCAAC
Source organism: Merzomyia westermanni (assembly GCA_949987695.1). NCBI lineage: Eukaryota > Metazoa > Arthropoda > Insecta > Diptera > Tephritidae > Merzomyia > Merzomyia westermanni. The sequence goes on along the minus strand of OX465292.1, from coordinate 104,781,676 downwards.
GCAAACAAACTGACAAAGCAGCAGCAATATCGGACGTTTTTTTGATGCTAAACAGCTGTCTTCGTAGATATTACGTGGCAGGAGCCAACGTCACCGTAGATGAACAGTTGTATGCTTATCGTGGTGGAACTGGCTTCACGCAATACATACCATCAAAACCTGCCAAATATGGGATAAAAGTGTGGTGGGTGTGCGACTCCATTTCGTTCTATCCATTGCAGGTACTATCAATATTGTTGAAAATTGTTGAAAGTATAAATAACTAAATTGAATTTAATTTTTCAATGCAGAGACGAATCTATACAGGAATGGCACCATCTGGTGAACGTGAAAGAAACAGTCAAAGATTTTGGTGAAAGAATAGTCAAAGATTTATGTATCAACCTTTTTGATGAAAGTGGAAGAAATATTGTATGTGACAACTTTTTCACTAGCTACAACTTGGCAAAATCTTTGATGATAGACAATAATTTATCTATATTGGGTACTTGCAACAAAAGGCGTACATTCGTGCCAGCAGCATTTGCCAACCCCAAGGGACGTGAAGCTGAATCGTCAATGTTTGGGTTCTATAATCACGTTACGATGTGCTCGTACGTGCCCAAGAAAAACAAAGCAGTTGTATTATTGTCCACTTCTCATTATACAACAGAAACGTCCGGTCCTAAGAAGAAGCCATTGCTTATATTGGACTACAACAAAACCAAAGGTGGAGTTGATAGCATGGACATGTGCTTATCCGAATATAGTACCAAGCGGCGCACAAATAGATGGCCTTTGGCTTTCTTTTATAATGTTGTGGACGTTGCTGCGTTTGCTGCATACATAATATACGTTGACAACACCACTCACCTGAAGTCATATACAAGCCGCCGTAGGATGTTTCTCCATCAGCTAAGTGAGCAACTATGCAAGCCAGAAATAGAGAGAAGGGCGAATAACAGCAGAATATACAGAGTTTTTTCAACGCGCAACGCCATCGAAGCCATGATAGGTAGGCCCATCCGAGTTGTGGATGCTGGAGCACATGAAGCGGAGGAGCGTGATAGTACGGGACGCCTAAAAGTAAAGGGGAATTGCTCCATCTGCTCCAAACGACGCCCTACTCGTAAAGCATGCACATTATGCAACAAACCAGTGTGCGCAGAGCATTCCAAAGACTTGCCGCAATGCGATAGATGTAATTGAATTTCAATAATTTCAAATTTTTCGTAGTTTTTTTAATATTTTTTTCATAAGTATTTTATAACTTATAATAATTTTTATGCCATAAGTATTTTTTCACTCAAAATAAACTATACTTTTCCAGGTATGTATGCTGTTGACGTAAGGGTGCAACTTTGTAAATGGGCTTTATCTACCAAACGGATAATCCAATCATAAATAAAATTGGGACTATTGCGTAAAACAGTTTTCGCTAGGATATCACGAAATTTCAAGTCGATCCGATTATCCAGTTCAGAGCTACAGCGTTTTGAAAACGCAAAAGGTATGTTGCCGTTGACATAAGGGTTAAATGGTCAAACACTTAAAGTAAATCGTCAAAGCATAAAATTTAAATACTTTTGTATACCCGATGGAAATAGGTTAATTTTGATACCATTGCTACACAATATTTTCCACGACTTTTCACATTAAAGCTTTTCGAACAATGTGATTTTTTTATACTCGTATAAAGTAACACAACAAATTTTTAATTATTTTTATTTCATGAGATGGAACAAAACTTGGATTTTTTGGTTCAGAGCGACACTTCCAATATCAATGCAAGCAATATGTCTCATTTGGTAAACACGCCGACCCCAAAACAAGCAAGTAGAGGTAAAACTTTATGTATGTTTGTTCTTATATATTTTTATATACTTTATTTTATATGTAGCAAGTATATTTGTAGTGACACCGCATAATACCAACAACAATACCAACAGTACGCACAATGCGCCCCATGCGCTTAATACGCCCACTACATCCAAGTAAAACTTATGTATTTATACCTTTCATGGGCACAGATCGCACTATCCTTACTTGCTTTACATAAAATTTTGCACCTTTGTAGTTAAAAAAAGGTTTGCAACGGGCTGCAATTTTAATGAAGTTGTGGTTTCACCATGCGCCACCAACCAACCCCCTCCGAAGGCTTCCAAAATGTCAACCGAATCCTCTTCAGGTACTTTATTTATGTTATATTTATTACTGTATTTGTTATTGGTTTTAAGGTCTGTTTATTTTTACGTATTTTTGCAAGTTTGGCGAGCTCAAACCCAATGATAATAATTAATATTTAATTAGTATTGTTGATGTTTCCAATTTAATCATAAATATTTTTAAAATTTTGTTAGCATAAAGTCGAAACTATCCTCGATTACATGCAAAACTTAAATATAAAAGTTTACTCTTTTGTGGCATATTTATTTAATGAAACATTCTTTCTACTTCACAGATTGTAATGCTCGTTTGGAAAAAATTTTACAAAATCAAAACCTTTTACTGGCAAACCAGAACCTTTTGCTGGCAAATCAGCAAAAATTTGATGAGCGCCTTCAAACGGTAGAGCGCCTTCAACGGGTAGAAACGTTTTGCGACCAGTCGATGCTTATGGCACAATGCAAGGTGCTGACAAGCAAGGCCTTACGCTAGGTGGGTCGTTTGACAGGGGATGTTGAGGACGATCTGCAAGTAGAAATCGCTGCAACATTGCCCTTGGCAACGATTGATGCAGCAAAAGAGGTGGAGGAAAAGCTGGAGAAGCCAGAATATTTGGAGTCAATGGTAAACGAGATTACTGATCATTAAAAAAGATTTTTGATAAATTTTCGTTTTTATTTCAATATTTTTTCAGAAAGTGTATTTGGTCCATATCAAAGGAAGCACTGGGACAGTGGATGAGGTTTTTCGGAGGATAATGTCCGATGAATTGACGTTCCTCTTTAATTTTGACGGAAGGAAGGAGAAGAGGGCATTATCACAGCTGAAGATAATTTATAAAGTATTATACGGTAATAGTTGCTTAGTTGGCATTTATTACAGCTTCTAATATTTACTTGTTTCCTTTTCGTTCAGATAACTTCGCAACCGAGGGCCGTCAACCCATAGAAAAGGCTTTACGAAGAAGCATAGAACTAAGCCATAACGGTTCTATCAAAAGAAGTTCTTAACCTCTAAGAAGTAAGAAGGTAAGACTGCTACATTACTCCAAAAGTGGAATAGAACGTATACAGTAAATATATGTATATAATATCAATTGAACGCATTTAGTACCATTTTTATTGGTTTAATAATATATATATTTTAATTTTAGGAAACGATAAGCAAACTTTCATCGCATTTCATCAATACATTTAAGTCATCAGGAGAAATAAATAGATCTGGAAAAACCTTCATGCAGCATATAATAGCAAGTTTACTTTAAGTTATTTTTAAATACAAATATATTGTATGTATTGTATACCTGTGTAAAGGTGATTTACCATATATCAAATCATGCACATGTATATAAATGTTTATTTAAATAGCTTAGATCATCACATATACAGAGGTGTTTCGACAAATGTATGAACATAATGTATACATTTCCATTTTTATATATGTAAGTGTAAATATCACTTTTGATATATGGTAAATTACCTTTACATATGTAAGTATCTTAATAAAGTTAAAAAACATAAAAAGAAGTGTAATACGACATTACTCCAGAAGTGGAACATTCAGTTTTTTCTTGTGTCGTCATTTTCATGTAAAAGGTTTTCTGAAAAGAATTAGAAACATTTTATGTAAGAAAAGAAAAAAACTGACAAATAGTTTTTTCTGAATTTTTGGAAACATTTGCATTTCACTTTTAAAGTGAAATGATTGATAATAGTTTTTTCTTGAAGCTTATAAAAATTGTACTTTAAATAAATTAAAACTGAAAAAGTTTACATATCGCTTATTGAAGCAAGTTTACTTAAAATTATTTTTAAAAACATTTACAGAAATTCTTGTTGTAATTACTTTGCGACTTGAATTTTTACTTTGAAATTGTAGACCACCAGATTCTCGTAAAACAAATATTTGTACTGTAGGATAATGAAGTGGAATTTTTATTTAGTATTTAAATAAATATATATTTACAACATACTCTTTTATTTACGGCGAGAATCCAAAACCGGGTAATGTATAATTCCTCATGCAATTCCTTATTTTATTCCCTTATTTAATAGATTATATAATGCCTTACTTTCCCTTATATAATGGCTTATATAATTCATATAACAATCCCTTTTATAATTGCTCATTAAGGGCATATTTAATGCCTTATACTATACCTTAAACATACCTTAAGTATAGGTGTTCGTATGAGAGCGATATAGCATGAATAAATACGTGAAGCTTATGTGAGAGAGACAGACAAAATCTCACACGCACATGAGCTTATACCTTACATTTCTCCTTTTGCCCTGTACAATATAATGGAAAGTTGTCAAACTTGTGAGGGATACTTCCCCTTAGTGATATGGCATAAATAAGCGTTCATTTAAGGCATAGTGTTCTAGCTGGGTACTTGTTATATTCCTCCCGCTTCTGATATTTTGGTTTATATGCAGCATGTTTCCTTGCTTAAAATAGTAAACCAAATGCCTAAACTAGCCGATTCTGTGGTTGTTTTGGGCGCTTTGAACTTGCCGCATATATCGTGGAGCAGTGGCGTAGCCAGGGAGTGGGATTGGGGTTATAGATCCCTTCCCCTTCGACAATGAACTACTATTTTTTACTTTCGATTGAATAACACAATACCATTTTATGCTTCTGATTTATAATTTTCTTATTTTAGACTAATGACAAAGTGCACTTTTGTGAATATATGAAATTATTGGTTAATGGATTATGCGTTTGAATTTTAAGCCTATATTCAATATATATTAAACATATACTAGTCTTTTCAGACCTTCTTCAAAATTCACTTGGCTTTCAAGACGACAAAACCGGTATATAGGTATGCTTATACATTGGTTCTGGTAGTAATAAAATAACAGACCGAAATAATACCGTAAAACTGCTAAAACTCTACTTCTTTTCTCACACTTCTTTAAAAACCCAAATTCAGGCGGTCTGTAAATAGGCAGGCTCTTTTTTTAATCAGAGCACAGAACGGCAGAAAAATAGATAGCGACGAGAATTTTTTACACGTTTTTTATAAAATGGTAGCCCATTATCGAATAAAAACATGCAAGAACAAATTTCAAACGTCTTACAAAACCTAGGAAAATTTAACCAAGTTTCAGCAAAATTCTACACTTTTTAATCCGAACTTTTATAAAAAATTTGGCTTTGCAGTTTTTTGACCTATTAAATTTTACCACTTATAATAAAGTGCAAGGATGAAGTTGGCAAAAAATTGTGCCAATTATGGGCATTTATTGATAAATTTATGTTGTCAGTTTTGTTATGCGAAAAGCGCAAAATTTTTAAAATTTCAACATTTTCTCTATTGCTTAGTATGATAAAATTCTTAGGTCAACATTAAAAACCCTTTTTTTTCAATTAATAAACGCAATGTTTTGAAATTTTGTTAACACAAAACTAAAAATCCCTTACTCAAAAACGGTGCTTTCTGCCTTTGTGTAATAAACTCCAAGAAATAAAGATTGATTTAGCGCTTGTAAAATAATATAAAACGATCTTCAGAGGTTTCGCTTCGACTTTTTCCATAAGCCACAGTGAAGAAAATTACACAAATTTATTTAAGCCTGCTGAATTTTATGAACCAATTTTTTCAAACCAAAATACCGAAACCAATTTATTGAGAAAGTTCTTAAAGCCACATAATCTTCCGCCAAAAACTGCACTTCAGAACTGCTACAAAACGTTATTTTATAACTTATACAAATTGCTACAAATTTTTTCAACTCCGTCCAACATAGCGCGCCAGCTGTTTTTTCTTTCTGCCAACTGTCGCCAGTTGAAAACGCCGGGTGATCGCAAATCGGTCCTTCCATCGCAATGGTGGTCTCCCACTTTCTCTGCTTCCACGGTGCCGATAAGAATACCTTTTTGGCCGGAACATCTTCGGTCATTCGCATAACGTGGCCTGGCCAGCGAAGCAGCTGTGTTTTAATTCGCTGGACTATATCGACGTCTGCGTAAAGCTCATACAGCTTATCCTTAAATCCTCTTCGGTACTCGCCGTCGCCAACGCGTAGAGGTCCACAAATCTTTCAAAGAACCTTTCTCTCGAATACTCTCAGAGCCCCCTCATTAGATGGGGTTACTGTCGACGCTTCTGAACCATATAGCAGAACGGGTGCTGCCAAAATCAACCTGGCCAGAATTTAAAAACGATATTGAGCTTAACGTTTCATATTTTAATAAATAATAAATAAAAAGAACCGTTCATTCAAGTTATAGAAGAAATCCGGTATAAACAAAAATTATTTAAAGTATTACAATCTGTGCCAGAAATACTTCGAGTTGAAGAAAAAATGTTACAAAGCGTATATCTGCAAAATCAAAATAAACGTTATCGGCAACCCAAAATCGTTTTATGACTTCGTAAACTCTAAACGTAATGTAAAAGGTTTTCCCTCTGCTCTGAAATACACTGACTGTATATCAACTGATAATCAAAACATTGCAAATTTTTTGCGCATTTTTTAGAATCTAACTACTCTTCTGGTACCTTTTCTCATTTTCACAGATATCCGTATCAAATGCATGCGTGATTAACAGTGAAATTATATCTAATGAAAATGTCCTGTACTATCACGGTAGGTTTGAGACTAGCCGAGATTAAAAAGTAAAATGCCCGCAATCTGGTTATGGTACATGATTTCTGAAGGCTTTTAGATAATATAAAAGCTTAAATGAAAATCATCCGATCGGCCGTTTTTTTCTTAGGTTGAAATAAGTAAATTTTTTTTATAACCGAGTAGAAAATATTTATTTTTTTCAAAATTTCCATCGATTGTGATTACATATCACTATATAAATGTGAAAAAGTACATAAATAACAATTTTTAGTTTAAATATGCAGAAATATACATTGTTTAAGTATTATTTTTATAAAGGTAATATATATTGTATCGTTATTGAAAGTATTTTACATCAGTTCGTAGGAAATAAATAACGTTACAGATGTCTGCTATTATATTCACAAACGGCCTTTAACAAATTTTCGGAATACCTATCATTCGTTTTTTGAACTTTGTATTTCTTCCAAATTTTTTTGAAGTCAGCATGGGCAGATTCGACAGCTTGTTCCGAGAAAACCTCTAAACTTTTGTCATGTCTTTTACAAAAATCTTGACCATGGAAAAAACGGCGTGAACTTTTGGTGTCACATTTATACCTAGATCTTTGTAGGTGGCTCAAAATATAGAAATGTTTTGGCTGTAGGTAGTTTTTCTTTCAGTCGAAAAACAAGAGTCAACAACATTATTGAAATCTGCAAAATATTTGACATACTTCATGCAGCTGAAATTGTTCGTTTGTTCACAAAGCTGACGTAGAATATCAACTTGCTAAGCAAAACTTTGCAAGGGTTTCCGGAAAAGCCTGAATTTCCATACATTATCTCTCGACTTACATTGCTTTCTTTTGCCCACAGTTCAGCAATGTCTTGCAAGTTTTTATGCATATTATCAAATAGGTAGTTTACAACACCTATCAACAAATGTAATTCTGGAGGTGCAATTAAATCAATTATTAATTTATCTTTGTTGTCTGAAATCATACTGGAATGTGAACAATTATAATAATTTCTCCAATTTTGGTTTTTGCTACCACTATTTTTCCAAGCTTCGAAGTTTGACATGCAACTTCCGATAGTTCGGAGTTCTCCAGCACAATCTAATTCATCTTTGGGTGCAATGCACCACGTACATGGATAGCTGCTACTATGCGGCATTAATCCAACTAAAATGTTTGTTAGTTTTAGATCCGCTGCAATTAATCCATCAAAATCTTTCAATAGTAGCAAATTCCATTATTATAGTTCTCTTCAGAAAACTCCGTTAATCCAATTAATAACAACTTATTCACTCCCGCATATTTTAAAATGTTTCCAACACTTCCAGTACTATACGTCTGTCTTTTCTGATTTTTTTTGCCCAATGAATCTTGATTATACGACTGAATCGATAAGGTTATTTTAAGGAATCCCCCACCACTATCTGCACCTAATTTCAAGTGTACATTAGCTACTCCTCGGCTTGTTTTAACGTCCTTGATGAGTTTCTGCACATTCTTGCAAAATACAAGTTTTTCTTCAACAACAGACTCTTTTCCTTTTTTCGATACAGTAAACTGGAACTTTTTAACATCGAAATGAGAATCAAGTGAATGATTTAACGTTTCTAACTTTTGATTTATTTTGTTGTGTTGATCTTCCGACAGGGTAGTAAGCTGATTTTTGTTGGAACGATTTTCCGTCATCCCTTGTCAAGTTTGGTTTTGTGACAAACCGGTTTCGGCGTTCTGCCATTTTCAATGCCTAGTTTCGTTCTCGAGAACCAAACTTGACAAGGGATGACGGAAAATCGTTCCAACAAAAATTTTCTAACTTTTCTTTGAAGTTTGGTTCGATTATTTTTCTTTTTCATTTGTAGAATTTTTGACAGTCCAAAATCAGTACTTATTTAAGACGTATCTTTCGCAGATATTAAATATTCTTCTTTTGTTTCATTTGATGAAGAAGCAGAACTAACAGGCACTTGAATGGGTTTGTGATTTTTCATAGACAATTTAGTTGCACCTGTGCTTTTTGAGACCTGATTATTCAACTTTTTCGTAATCCACTTGATCGTTAATAACAACGACGCCGTCGCCAATTGGTGAAATGGGTGCCAGATTGTTTAATGTCATACCGCTGTTGGCTGTGTGTTGCGTCATTAATTGCAGGGCGCATGATACAGCTGATGATGCCAGGCAGAATGTTGGGGTAGTGTTGCTGCAATTCCTTACTGCTGCGGTATGATTATTGCACGTTGCTAAAGTAGCTGTACGAGCTACTATAGTCTTCTTACATCTAAACTTAGGTATTGGATATTTTATTAGAACGTATATTTCGTTGGCGGCCGCCGTGGTGTGAAGGTAGTGTTGCCGGCCTACCACACCGAAGGTCCATGGTTCGAGCCCTGGTACAGGTAACATCAAAAGTGATTTGAAAAAAGTTTTTCAAAACGGGGTCGCCCCTCGGCAGTGGTTTGGCAAACTCTCCGAGTGTATTTCTGCCATGACAGGCTTCTCAGCAAAAATTCGTCTCCTTTGTAGATGCCGTTCGGAGTCGGCAAACAACTGTAGGTCCTACCAATTTGAAGGGAAAATTCAAATCGGCACACCACAAATTGGAAGAGAAGCTTGGCGCAAAAATCTCTTAGGAGGTTTATGATGATATACCTGTTGTATATCGCGCCATAGAGATAGAGATATTTCGTCATCATATTGAATAATTTTAATCCTACCTAATGACATGATATGAGCTACCGTGAGGTTTCGGGAGTGAGTTGTTTGTATATTATCTTTATTTCGCTACTGTCCAAAATAGAAGGACACAAGATTCCAATTTTAGCAAAAATGATGGAGGTGATTAGGTTATCTAATTCTGTTATTATCGCCTTGTTTCTAGCCATGAGTAGATCGTAAAGATGACCTGTGTCTATTTCCTGTTGTTTTGCTGATTTCAAAATTTAATTTATCGTCTTGGTAAGATTATTGATTTCCTTTTGGGCTTCTGTGTTAATGATAAACTGTCTATCCTGTAATTCGATTAATTTCTCCGCTGTATTAGATATTCTCTAAAAGTCGTTGTGGTCTGTAGTGCCCTTAATAAATTTTAGTACTGTCCCAAGAGCATCCAAGCTCCTTGTCTGCCTTTTGTGTGTGTTTACCAGCTGTAAAAATATATCCATCTGGTCTATGTCCGCGCCCAACAACTTCCTCATGTGCGTTCTTGGGAAATATTCTGTAGCGTTAAATGTCTCGTCTCTTAGCTGTTCGCACAAAATTAAGTTGGAGATAAGTTTGATGTTTCCGAAGGTTTCCCAGATTACGACTTCTCCATCGGCCACTGGGATGTACCTTCCGCTGGTATAGTCTATTATGCGTCCTGCCGAAGGGGATGACGATACTGCCACAATCAACGCCAGAATGATCCTAAAATAGATGAGTTTTTATTAAGTGGTATAAAGTTTCAGCGGAGGTTGTCCTTATGGACCCTCCTCCCTCTTATAAGCACCGTCGTGCCCAAGTCTTTTTCAACTTCCGCTTCCCTATAGAGAGGCGTAAGCTTATTTCCTAGTCTTCTGTTGTTTTTCACAAGAACCTTATCCCCTGTGCCAAACTCCCTAGTCTGCCTATTCTTATTGTGCGTATTTAGCTCTTTATCCTGAGCCTCTTCCAGACGAGATGCTATATGTTTCTCGTTCTTTATTGACCGTAAAATTGTAATGGCTTTCAATTCCGCCACAGTATGGATAGACTGATTATACTCATCTAGATTTTTCTACAGTTTGAGGCATCGCGCTATCTCCATCAGTGTGCTATGGAAGCGCTCCACCTGACCATTTGAAGTACTATGGAGGGGTGGGGCGTTCGCAATGTCGATATCGAAATAATTTTTAAGTGTAATATAGGGTCTTGGTACCCGAGAACATGTTCAGCTGCTCTAAGAGTTGCGGCTTAACTGTACTATTGCGAATTAGAAAACTTGTCGATGCACGTCAAAAAATAGTTTGATCCGGTAGAAAAGGGGTCGATGGGGAGTACTTCCCCACAATGTGTCGCTTCTTTGGATGGCGATCATACTTCGCCTGAGAGTATACGCGGCAGTTTGAGAGGAACTGCTTAGTTTTTTTTTCATTTTAGTAAAAAAGGGCCGCTCGATGTGCCCTATTATGTTCGGCGCAGATAATTTCTTGTTGTTCGTTTGGGTCCGTTACATCGGTAACTCGTTTTTCCATATGTCTGAACATAACAGTCGGAAAGAGTCAGATTAATCATGTTGAAAGTGAGCTAATGTATGTAAGGCCCACTGGACTGCATTTACTACATCTACTTTAAGAGCCTCTTGTAGGAGTCTCAGTAAGTCTTCTTTGGTTCAAATGTAATAAAGTGTTTTTGTTTTCCGAAAATTATAAACGTTCTTCTTTGCGGTTGTACACCCCCTTCTACCAGTATTTGATTACGGAAACAATTCACCGGCTATCGGTTCTCTCGATTGTGTTGGTTGATGATTCTTCACTGTGAATTGTCTCAACACTCACATTATATAGGGTGTTTATGTGTTGTCTAGACAATGCATCCACGAATACATTGTCTTTGCCGGGTTTGTAGATTAGCTTTGCATTGCATTCGTCTATGAAGGCTTTCCATCTCTTAATTTTAGAGTTTGGATTCTTGCCTGAAACCGCAAATGTTAGCGTTTGAGGATTTGTGGAGGCATTTAATTTTCGCACACCATAAAGATAGTTCCTAAGCACTTTCAATGCCCAGACTATAGCCAGTAATTCTCTTTCGTTGGTCGCGTAATGTTCCTCGCCACTGGATAAGGTACGAGATAGTGGATAGTGGAGTATACTTTTAAATCATCGGCATATAAAAGGAAATTTGCATTGTTGAAACAACTTGATATATCATTAATAAAAATTATAAAGAGAAGCTGGCCCAGTATACTGCCTTGCGGAACCCCAGAGGTTGCAGTGAAGGGCTTGGATGATGATCCATCAACATTAACAAAACATTTTCGAGATGAAAGAAAGGTTTCGAACCATCTTAAAAGAGTGGAGTGAAAACCAATCGCTCTCAGTTTCGAAATTAAGATAATGTGATTAACTTTCTCAAATCTCTCTTTATGGCGCGATATACAACAGGTATATCATCATAAACCTCCTAAGAGATTTTTGCGCCAAGCTTCTCTTCCAATTTGTGGTGTGCCGATTTGAACTTTCCCTACAAATTGGTGGGACCTACAGTTTTTTGCCGACTCCGAACGGCATCTACAAAGGAGACGAATTTTTGCTGAGAAGCCTGTCATGGCATAAATACACTCGGAGAGTTTGCCAAACCACTGCCGAGGGGCGACCCCGTTTTGAAAAACTTTTTTCAAATCACTTTTGATGTTACTTTCTCAAATGCTTTTGAGAAATCTGTGTACACAGTATCAACTTGAAACCGATTCTTGAAGTCCGAAATACAGTATTCAGAAAAAACTGCAAAAGTGTAAACAGTTGATCTACCTTTCACAAATCCATGTTGGCAAAATGGAGATCAACCGATTTACTGCAAAGTACATTTTATTTTTCACTATAATTTCGAACAATTTTGAAATTGATGAGAAGTTATTGACGCTGCATTTAAGTCTAATGGATGTAACCTGATGAATCGATTTCACCGAAAATGGTATTTTAACTGGTCGTGTTCCCACTAGCCCCGACAAAGGCTTGATGTAGCTCCTTGACGCCCCAGTGTCGACAAGTAGTTTGACTTCTCTCCCCCCTATTGACCTTAAAATCCAAGGAAGTAGGGAATTTTTCCTTAAAAATAAATTGTATCGTTTTCTATATTATCTGTTGCCTGATCAGTTTCCCAATCATACTTTGCTTGGTTTGATTCAACCAGCTGGTCGCTTAGATGAATTAATACTCCCTGCAACCTTATATTCTGGTCCTGGACGGGATCGCTAAATAGGTGCCTAAACTGGCATATGGAAGAATCGACCTCCATCGACTCGACACGCCTCTGACCCGACTGGTTACAACTATTTAATGGCCTATGGCCTATGGTTACTGACGGCGGCCGCCGTCGTGTGAAGGTAGTGTTGCCGGCCTACCACACCGAAGGTCCATGGTTCGAGCCCTGGTACAGGTAACATCAAAAGTGATTTGAAAAAAGTTTTTCAAAACGGGGTCGCCCCTCGGCAGTGGTTTGGCAAACTCTACGAGTGTATTTCTGCCATGACAGGCTTCTCAGCAAAAATTTGTCTCCTTTGTAGATGCCGTTCGGAGTCGGCAAAAAACTGTAGGTCCCACCAATTTGTAGGGAAAATTCAAATCGGCACACCACAAATTGGAAGAGAAGCTTGGCGCAAAAATCTCTTAGGAGGTTTATGATGATATACCTGTTGTATATCGCGCCATAGAGAGAGAGAGGGTTACTGATGGAATTATGTGTGGGCCGTTTTCCTTGTTTACCAAGCGAATAGTCCTGGCTCTCCAGTAGAAAAGGGGTCGATGTGGAGTACTTCCCCACAATGTGTCGCTTCTTTGGATGGCGATCATACTTCGCCTGAGAGTATACGCGGCAGTTTGAGAGGAACTGCTTAGTTTTTTTTTCATTTTAGTAAAAAAGGGCCGCTCGATGTGCCCTATTATGTTCGGCGCAGATAATTTCTTGTTGTTCGTTTGGGTCCGTTACATCGGTAACTCGTTATTCCATATGTCTGAACATAACAGTCGGAAAGAGTCAGATTAATCATGTTGAAAGTGAGCTAATGTATGTAAGGCCCACCGGACTCATTTACTACATCTACTTTAAGAGCCTCTTGTAGGAGTCTCAGCAAATCTTCTTTGGTTCAAATGTAATAGTGTTTTTGTTTTCCGAAAATTATAAACGTTCTTCTTTGCGGGTGTACACCCTCTTCTTGTGTTGGTAGATGATTCTTCACTGTGAATTGTCTCAACACTCACATTATATAGGGTGTTTATGTGTTGTCTAGACAATGCATCGACGAATACATTGTCCTTGCCGGGTTTGTAGATTAGCTTTGCATTGCATTCGTCTATGAAGGCTTTCCATCTCTTAATTTTAGAGTTCGGATTCTTGCCTGAAACCGCAAATGTTAGCGTTTGAGGATTTGTGAAAGCATTTAATTTTCGCACACCATAAAGATAGTTCCTAAGCACTTTCAATGCCCAGACTATAGCCAGTAATTCTCTTTCGTTGGTTGCGTAATGTTCCTCGCCCCACTGGATAAGGTACGAGATATCATAATAAAAGGTTTGCCATCTTAGGACAGAACGGCCTTTATGGCGTGTGAGGATGCGTCCGTAGTTAGACGAATGGCGTCGTGAAATGCGGTTACGTTGTTTTATGGTATCGAATGCCTTTTCTGGTAATCAGTCAGGTCTATTTTGATTTTCTTTGACTGTGTTGCAGTAACTCGACCTTATTCTCCTCTAAAAATGTTTGACAGCGGTTTAGCTATCCTCGAAAAATCCTTTATAAAGCAGAGGTTTTCAAAAACCTTGACTTTTCCGCGAACACCCTACCATTGGCTTTAAACAGACTTCTCAACACTGACTCAACGTCTTTCAAGTGCTGCTGTTAGCCCTTTGAAAAAATTATAACATCGTCCACGTAGACGAAGTATATCCTCCCTATGTGCTCTCTTAGCACGTTGTCCATTGACCTCTGGAAGATACTGGGATCTCTTTTTAGGCCGAAGGCCAACCAACCCGAGAAAGCAATTTGATGGAAGCCAGATTTGAGATCGTGTGGTGAAAAATCTGCTTCCACCGAGATTGGACAAAATCATTTATTTTACGAAAGTCCATCACCAATCCCTTTTTCTCCTGACCAGTTTCATCGAAGCCTGTTTTCTTAACTACCCATATAGGATCATTATACGGTGGCCTAGACGGTCGAATAATGCCGTTGGACAAAAGGTCCTGAATTTCTTTATTTACGAAATCTGAAAGGCCCAGGGGGTATGGGTATAACCTTGAATATACCGGGTCGTCATTCTCGGCGCGTATAGATGCCACAACATTTGTATTATAAGGAAGGAGCTCGTTGGGATCTGCAAATATTTCATTTACGTTACGGATTAACCTTGAGAAGACTTCTTATAAATTTTCTGGAACTAACCCATATCCTGGCAGGTGTAGATAACCTATATCCTGGCTTGTGATGAATAAAATTGTCTCCCTTCCAAAGACATCTGTAATTGTATTTGTTTTAAAATCTATAGAAGCATGCACCTTGTTTAACAAATCGAGGCCTATTACACCATCGAATAATGTGGGAATGGGTAGTAGGAAGAATTCTGTTACAACTCCAAAAATATTTATTCATTTAGTTCATTCTAATCTAGAAAATATGACAATATTTTTGACAGTTTTCACACAGATTATTAGAAAACAGCTGTTATGAATATGAGCTTAGAAACTACATATATAAAAGCGTATTTGATTATGATTTAAAAACAATTTAAAGGAACATTGTGCAGAGGAAAAATCCAGCCTAGCAGAATTAGAGACCAAATTAAATTATTGTAAGGCTCGATAAATTGGATCATTAATAGAGTAATTAGTTCTAGCCATGTCTAGCCGGAAAATCTCTGTAGAATGTAAAAATCAATCCTGCTTGGTAAAAAAGGGGAGTCAATTACTCCATTTATTAATTCAAAGACAAAAGTCAGAGACAGAATTGACCGTCTACTGTCCAAAGACTTTAAATTAATAAGCAAGCAAACTTCTATACGAAGAAATTGGTTCAAGAAAGTGCAGAGTCCTTAAATCATATCGGAGAAATAACCTTTTGTACTCTTTCTAGTCTATCAATATGGCATCGATAGTATGGTCTCTAAATCAACACCGCATATTCAAGCTTATATCGTACAAGCGATGAATACAACATTTTCAAAGTATACGGATCTGTGAAATTGGAACTAAAACGTCTAATGAAAGCAAGTGCAGCATATGCTTTCGCAATTGCATAGTTAAAATGGCTTTGAAAAGAAAATCTTGAGTCGAATACTACACCAAGATCTATAACCTCACTAAGTCTAGATAACTAAGAACCGCCTATTTTATACAAAGTAGGCCCCGGGCAACGAGACTTAGAGTAAGTAACGTGTGGGCACTTTTATATTTATGTTCAGATGTAACTTATACCGTTCACACCATAAAAAAACATTATCCAACTCCGATTGAAGATGGATAGAGTCAGGATTGCTGGTTATAGTGGAGTATACTTTTAAATCATCGGCATATAAAAGGAAATTTGCATTGTTGAAACAACTTGATATATCATTAATAAAAATTATAAAGAGAAGCTGGCCCAGTATACTGCCTTGCCGAACCCCAGAGGTTGCAGTGAAGGGCTTGGATGATGATCCATCAACATTAACAAAACATTTTCGAGATGAAAGAAAGGTTTCGAACCATCTTAAAAGAGTGGAGTGAAAACCAATCGCTCTCAGTTTCGAAATTAAGATAATGTGATTAACTTTGTCAAATGCTTTTGAGAAATCTGTGTACACAGTATCAACTTGAAACCGATTTTTGAAGTCCGAAATACAGTATTCAGAAAAAACTGCAAAGTTGTAAACAGTTGATCTACCTTTCACAAATCCATGTTGGCAAAATGGAGATCAACCGATTTACTGCAAAGTACATTTTATTTTTCACTATAATTTCGAACAATTTTGAAATTGATGAGAAGTTATTGACGCTGCATTTAAGTCTAATGGATGTAACCTGATGAATCGATTTCACCGAAAATGGTATTTTAACTGGTCGTGTTCCCACTAGCCCCGACAAAGGCTTGATGTAGCTCCTTGACGCCCCAGTGTCGACAAGTAGTTTGACTTCTCTCCCCCCTATTGACCTTAAATCCAAGGAAGTAGGGAATTTTTCCTTAAAAATAAATTGTATCGTTTTCTATATTATCTGTTGCCTGATCAGCTTCCCAATCATACTTTGCTTGGTTTGATTCAACCAGCTGGTCGCTTAGATGAATTAAGTGGACGTTTTTCCATACTCCCTGCAACCTTATATTCTGGTCCTGGACGAAATCGCTAAATAGGTGCCTAAACTGGCATATGGAAGAATCGACCTCCATCGACTCGACACGCCTCTGACCCGACTGGTTACAACTATTTAATGGCCTATGGTTACTGACCGCCGTGGTGTGAAGGTAGTGTTGCCGGCCTACCACACCGAAGGTCCATGGTTCGAGCCCTGGTACAGGTAACATCAAAAGTGATTTGAAAAAAGTTTTTCAAAACGGGGTCGCCCCTCGGCAGTGGTTTGGCAAACTCTACGAGTGTATTTCTGCCATGACAGGCTTCTCAGCAAAAATTTGTCTCCTTTGTAGATGCCGTTCGGAGTCGGCAAAAAACTGTAGGTCCCACCAATTTGTAGGGAAAATTCAAATCGGCACACCACAAATTGGAAGAGAAGCTTGGCGCAAAAATCTCTTAGGAGGTTTATGATGATATACCTGTTGTATATCGCGCCATAGAGAGAGAGAGGGTTACTGATGGAATTATGTGTGGGCCGTTTTCCTTGTTTACCAAGCGAATAGTCCTGGCTCTCCAGTAGAAAAGGGGTCGATGTGGAGTACTTCCCCACAATGTGTCGCTTCTTTGGATGGCGATCATACTTCGCCTGAGAGTATACGCGGCAGTTTGAGAAGAACTGCTTAGTTTTTTTTTCATTTTAGTAAAAAAGGGCCGCTCGATGTGCCCTATTATGTTCGGCGCAGATAATTTCTTGTTGTTCGTTTGGGTCCGTTACATCGGTAACTCGTTATTCCATATGTCTGAACATAACAGTCGGAAAGAGTCAGATTAATCATGTTGAAAGTGAGCTAATGTATGTAAGGCCCACCGGACTCATTTACTACATCTACTTTAAGAGCCTCTTGTAGGAGTCTCAGCAAATCTTCTTTGGTTCAAATGTAATAGTGTTTTTGTTTTCCGAAAATTATAAACGTTCTTCTTTGCGGGTGTACACCCTCTTCTTGTGTTGGTAGATGATTCTTCACTGTGAATTGTCTCAACACTCACATTATATAGGGTGTTTATGTGTTGTCTAGACAATGCATCGACGAATACATTGTCCTTGCCGGGTTTGTAGATTAGCTTTGCATTGCATTCGTCTATGAAGGCTTTCCATCTCTTAATTTTAGAGTTCGGATTCTTGCCTGAAACCGCAAATGTTAGCGTTTGAGGATTTGTGAAAGCATTTAATTTTCGCACACCATAAAGATAGTTCCTAAGCACTTTCAATGCCCAGACTATAGCCAGTAATTCTCTTTCGTTGGTTGCGTAATGTTCCTCGCCCCACTGGATAAGGTACGAGATATCATAATAAAAGGTTTGCCATCTTAGGACAGAACGGCCTTTATGGCGTGTGAGGATGCGTCCGTAGTTAGACGAATGGCGTCGTGAAATGCGGTTACGTTAGCGTTACGTCCTCGGAAGGCAGTATTTGTTTTATGGTATCGAATGCCTTTTCTGTTAATCAGTCAGGTCTATTTTGATTTTCTTTGACTGTGTTGCAGTAACTCGACCTTATTCTCCCCTAAAAATGTTTGACAGCGGTTTAGCTATCCTCGAAAAATCCTTTATAAAGCAGAGGTAATACCGTGCCGATCCTAAAAATGAGTCCAGCCCTCTTGGCGTGCTAGGCTCGGGCAAATCTCGAACTGTGTCAACCTTTCCTGGGCATGTTCTATTTCCCCCATAGGATTCATACTAAGTACTTGACCTCAGTTTTCAAAAACCTTGACTTTTCCGCGAACACCCTACCATTGGCTTTAAACAGACTTCTCAACACTGACTCAACGTCTTTCAAGTGCTGCTGTTAGCCCTTTGAAAAAATTATAACATCGTCCACGTAGACGAAGTATATCCTCCCTATGTGCTCTCTTAGCACGTTGTCCATTGACCTCTGGAAGATACTGGGATCTCTTTTTAGGCCGAAGGCCAACCAACCCGAGAAAGCAATTTGATGGAAGCCAGATTTGAGATCGTGTGGTGAAAAATCTGCTTCCACCGAGATTGGACAAAATCATTTAGTTTACGAAAGTCCATCACCAATCCCTTTTTCTCCTGACCAGTTTCATCGAAGCCTGTTTTCTTAACTACCCATATAGGATCATTATACGGTGGCCTAGACGGTCGAATAATGCCGTTGGACAAAAGGTCCTGAATTTCTTTATTTACGAAATCTGAAAGGCCCAGGGGGTATGGGTATAACCTTGAATATACCGGGTCGTCATTCTCGGCGCGTATAGATGCCACAACATTTGTATTATAAGGAAGGAGCTCGTTGGGATCTGCAAATATTTCATTTACGTTACGGATTAACCTTGAGAAGACTTCTTATAAATTTTCTGGAACTAACCCATATCCTGGCAGGTGTAGATAACCTATATCCTGGCTTGTGATGAATAAAATTGTCTCCCTTCCAAAGACATCTGTAATTGTATTTGTTTTAAAATCTATAGAAGCATGCACCTTGTTTAACAAATCGAGGCCTATTACACCATCGAATAATGTGGGAATGGGTAGTAGGAAGAATTCTGTTACAACTCCAAAAATATTTATTCATTTAGTTCATTCTAATCTAGAAAATATGACAATATTTTTGACAGTTTTCACACAGATTATTAGAAAACAGCTGTTATGAATATGAGCTTAGAAACTACATATATAAAAGCGTATTTGATTATGATTTAAAAACAATTTAAAGGAACATTGTGCAGAGGAAAAATCCAGCCTAGCAGAATTAGAGACCAAATTAAATTATTGTAAGGCTCGATAAATTGGATCATTAATAGAGTAATTAGTTCTAGCCATGTCTAGCCGGAAAATCTCTGTAGAATGTAAAAATCAATCCTGCTTGGTAAAAAAGGGGAGTCAATTACTCCATTTATTAATTCAAAGACAAAAGTCAGAGACAGAATTGACCGTCTACTGTCCACAGACTTTAAATTAATAAGCAAGCAAACTTCTATACGAAGAAATTGGTTCAAGAAAGTGCAGTGTCCTTAAATCATATCGGAGAAATAACCTTTTGTACTCTTTCTAGTCTATCAATATGGCATCGATAGTATGGTCTCTAAATCAACACCGCATATTCAAGCTTATATCGTACAAGCGATGAATACAACATTTTCAAAGTATACGGATCTGTGAAATTGGAACTAAAACGTCTAATGAAAGCAAGTGCAGCATATGCTTTCGCAATTGCATAGTTAAAATGGCTTTGAAAAGAAAATCTTGAGTCGAATACTACACCAAGATCTATAACCTCACTAAGTCTAGATAACTAAGAACCGCCTATTTTATACAAACGAGACTTAGGCTTTCTTAAATCTGAAATGAATACTCTAAGTGCGTCGGCCCTATATTTTTCGTTTATGGTGTCTTCTACACCGCTTTCGTATGACATGATGGTTTTATTTGCCAAAAGTGTAAGCTTTTTCTCCACCTCGTCATAGAATTCTAAACACGTTATTGTAATCTGCCTCAGCGTAGATAGCTCCTGATCGATGAAGTATATTGTAAGTAAAGTCGAGGCGAGATATAAGTGCGTTAAAGTTGAGGACTGTATTAAAGGATGAAAGTACTGTGTCGGCAGCACCTCGCACTTTATTCCTTAGGATCGTAACTGCTTGGTAATGGCGTTCACTTCCGTCGTATCTCTTAAATTGTTCGTAAGCGTTATGCATGGCTTCGCGCCAGGATACGTATGTTCCTGGCTCTCCTAAAAATTCTGGGAGAGACTTTATCGCATCAAGTGTGATTTGGCACATCACCAAGGGGTTTATGGTCACCTTTGTAAACTTTCCGATCGAATTATAATTTCTAGGCGGCCAATGCCCTATCCAATTCACCTCTAGTTAGCTCACTGATCTGTTGTATGTTCATGATTGTGGTTGAATTTTTTCCTATGCTTTTTAAATTCAGTTTCTTCGTGCACCTCCTCACTCATTTAATTTGGAAGCACAAGACAGAAAAAAAAAATTCTGCGCCTTAGCACTTCAGTTACCTTTCCATTCTCAAGAGATCTATCTTAGCTTAAAGCATTGGTTGACGTACTATAAAAAAAAATATGTTGTATACTTTTTTTCTTATTAATTTTTTTTTATATTTTTTTTGGTAATTGTTTCCTTCGGGAAAGGTATCAAAAGACGCGTTTTGAAATCGGTAACAATAATCCGAAAGCGGATTTTCGACTTTTTCTTTCAGTGAAGAGATATTTGCAATCAAAGTTGAAAGTTTTCTGTCATTTTTATGTGGTTGGTGTAATCATAAATAAGGGTGTACCGAAAAGTGCAAAAAGTGTGTTCTGCGCAAAAATACTGTGGACCGCGTAACCGGTGTTGGACCGGCTAAGGGTTATTTTTTTGAAGCGCGGCCAAAGGCCGCCTACGCAGAAAAGTGTTCTGCACTTAAATACCTTGGATCAAGCCCTCTATTTGGGATCGGACCTGGGTAATTTTTTGGTTTTTTTTGTTACCGAGGTCAAAGCGCGTTGGTTGATACCTCTCCCGATATTTTTGGACATGTTTTAGCAGTTGTCTCCTAAAGGAAACAATTACCAAAACTACTTATTTTAACCTATCCACCACCTAGCCCACGACGTCGCACGCGCTCCTGATGTTCTGCCTGCGCTAACGATGTTGACATATCATGATGAAATACCTATAGCACTTGCGCTGACGCGGCTAAAGTGCAGTTGGTGGCAAATACCGGTGGAACATTATTATGGTAACTATAGCACTTTTGCTGACGTAGCTAAAGTGCAGCTAGTGTCATATCCCGCCGTGGGAACATTATTAGGGTAAGTCAAGGGCGTAGCCAGAATTTTGCCAAAAAATGTTCATCGATAACTGAAATTTAAGACACACAATGGCTAGCGGCTTCAACTGTACCCATTCGTTCATATGTAGATGAAAATGTCCATATGTTTTTCTTACCGTAAAATATTTCTTTTCTACTCGTTTATTTCATGGGGTATTCATGATTTATTAAAATTTTATAAATATACTTTAATTAATTAATCCAGTTGTTTTATAAAAGTTTTTAATGTATAATTTCTTCGTTGTTATATAGTTCAGTTTTTACACATTGAACATATCTACATGTTTTTACGCGTACATATACATGTTTTTATGTATACATACATATTTATGTACAAGTCAACAAAATATTATTTATGAAGCGAATTTTAATCTTTTTTGCTTAACATACTCGTACATTTTTTAATTACTTCTTGTGTTGTAATGCGACCATATTTATGTATCGCCCACCATATTTATGTTTGCCCATCCTTAATGGTAAAAAAAGAAGGGATAAATAAGATAGGATATTTAACAAATGTAAAGCAGGGTTCAGAAAATATTTGACATATAATTTGTTTTCACAAATAATACTTTATGGTAAATGTTTGTTTTGAATTTTTTCATTCTTATTATTAAAAAATATCTAAAACTTGTTGAATTATTTCAGCACCTGAAAAACTCAAATCTTAAATCTCAAATGAAAATTCGAAAAATGGCAAATGTTTGAAAAACATTTATTTTTCTTTTCATTCGCAAATCCGAGTATATTTAAAAACAAACATTTATTTTTTGTTCTCCCAAAGCTCGTTTTATTCTCCATATAGAATTATAAAATTTTAATAAATCGAGTACGTTTCGTGAAATCGGATAGGATGGATTTTCTTTCCCCTAATCTTTTGAAATGTTTGACTTAGCGTATCAGCGTTTCGAGAAGCTACTGAAGAAGGTCTGAAGCTGTTCTTTTAAGATGGTGCATTAGTGCATTAAAAGTCGCATCTATAAGATTTAAATGAGACCCATTACTTACTTACTTAAATGCCATACATCTAGACACACAAACAGACATCTGGAAGACGAAGATCCGCCTCCTAAGGAAGAAAAGAAAACCCCTCTGTAAGCACTGTGATTAGATCTGGCGTCACATCACTCAGCCCTTAGATCCACGGAACCACAGGTAGGCTCCAAATGAACTCCTTACTGAGTCGGTAGATACCTCCCTCAGATCTCGGCCTGTAAACCCCGATATAGACAACCAACTACTTGCAATATTTTAAGAGGAGAGGGTCCTCCGTAGGGACACTAAGGTCATCTGATGCAATTTACTCTTCCTTTTCTATACACATCCCCACGATACTAAATACATAGCTTGTATCTGTATGTTCTACAGATCTGACTTTGTAATATTAATCTCGCTCTGGTCCAATATTGTTGATGACGATTCTGGGATAATCGTACCCATTAGGCACTTTTAATTACAACATCAACAAAACAATAAGATCTGTAGCATGTTTTATTTTCTCCACCATAAAATTTATAAAATCGCCTTCAGGCAGATCAGCAAAGAGGTAGTGTGTCTCAGTTCTTTTCTTACGGTTCTTACCCCAATACCAACTTTTGATACATACGATTTTGTGCCAAAACGCCTTTTGTAAACACTTCGCCTTATTGCATATCCCTACAGCAGTTCGGACCGCAGCCTCTATTAATCCACAAATCTAACGTTAGAAATTCCATTTTCGACACCCGGGCACAGCCTCTTAGTATGCAGATGGTTTTGACCTAAGCGAAATATTTTGGAATGTATTCTTTCACTGTATCTGCTATGACCCAACGCTTCATAAAAGAGGTTGAACGCCATGAATATACTTTTCAGCGTTCTACGCTTCACCTCGGTTCTTAGCTACATCAGTTGTATAACTAAAAACTGAGCTAAAGTCTAGTGTTGAAGACAAATCGCCTTCAATGTTTGGGAACCCTCGTAGGTTTGTCGCATCGACTCTAGCTGCACAGCTAAGTCGCTATGGGAAAACTACCGGTACGCTGCTCTTCGAAATTGACTTGTGACTCGACGTTGTCTGTGGTGAAAAGTCAGTCTCTGTTCGACATCCACATCCATCACAGGCTATCACCGTACGCGCGCACGCAGATTTTTCTACACCATATCCATCAGGTAAACTTATCGTAGTTTTCTACTTGGAAATCCCTCACCTTTGTCTTTATACTCGGCATATACCCTTCCTGGTATATGCACCTGATTTACGTTCCTTTCAATAAAGCTACATCTATTATTAATAAACTAAAACATTCTTTTTATACCTAGGTGTGCTACGCACACAAGGTATATTAACTTTAGTCGCCTAACGGCAGTACGTAAGGCATAAACGGATCGAGATAGATATCTATTATATAAAAATAAGTCGCGTTTTCGTCACTGACGCTATAACTCCAGAACGGCTGGACCGAATTAAATGAAATTTTGCACGTAGTTTTCGATTGAGCCCGACATGGTTTATGGCCAAAAAAAAGTATAAGAATCCAGGAAGGTTTTGGAGATATTCCACAAAATGTGGACCAGGGTAACCCTATAACGGGTTCGTACGATATGGGTATCAAATCTAAAGTGTTGACGAGTGCTTGAACATGGTGTAGTTATTGGTCCCATATAAGACCACGTATTCGAGGTATGTCCCGAAATATGAACCAGGTGTGACCCCAGACGGCTTTTCTACAAAATGGGTATCAAATAAAAAGTGTTGGTGAGTATTTAAAAAAGAGGTGATTTTCAAGACCCTATGCGACCCCTTTTCCGAGATATCGACCAAAATGTTTACCAGGGGTGAGCCTAGAAGGTGTTTATACGATATGGGCATCGAATAAAAGGTGTTGATGAGGGTTTAAAAAAGAGGTGATTTTCAGGACCCTATGCTACCGGGGTAGAGTCCCCGACATTGTCACCTACCAAATCCTCGGCCACCTTATTTAGAATTGGAATTAGACGTCTACGTCGACGGCATTAAGCTTTCGACTGTCACACACCCCAAAATCTTAGGGGTCACGTTTGATAACAAGTTCAAATACGGTGCTCATGTAGCCGCGATTGCCACCAAAGTACAAAGCCGTAACAAAATCATCAAGTCACTAGCTGGCAGTACTTTGGGGGAAAGACAAACAAACGTTACTGGCAACGTACAAGGCAATCGGCCAGCCGGTTCTGAGCTACGTGGCGCCAATATGGTCGATGTTAAAGAGCACTGTGAGATGTTGACCAGACAATTCCTGTTCAACTGCCATAAACCGCAGCACCAGAACAGGAACCTGCTCAACGAAAATCCGCCACCCAGGAGAATAAGGAGTCACCTCCGTAAGCACTATGACGAGATCCGGCACCACATTTGCTCGCCGTTTGATCCAAAGGTGCACCGGCGGGCCCTCAACCTCATCCACACGGAGTCGGTAAACTCCTTTGTCAGGTCTCGTCCAGTGAATGCAGTCCTACAGGCACAAGCTCCACCTGTTGCCGACGAGGAACGCGAACTGCCCAGGGAGACAAGAGTCACGCTGGCTCAACTTCGTTCTAGATACTGTAACAGACTAAACTCTTACCTATACAGACTGAACCCTGACACGCCAAACGTCTGCCCGGCATGCGGTGTGTCTCCCCACGATACTAACCATCTGTTCATCTGCTCAACTGAGCCCACTCTTCTAACACCAATTTCACTCTGGTCCACCCCTGTTGAAGCCGCGAGGTTTCTTGGACTTCCGTTAGAAGAGCCTGATGACATTGTTGGATGGGGGGTGACATCTTAGGCAGGTTAAGTAATCGCTACAACAACAGCAACAACCCTATGCTACCCCGTTTACGAGATATCGCCAAAAATGTGGACCAGGGGTGAAACTGGTATAATATAAAAATAAGTCGGGTTTTCCTTCCTGACGCTATATCTCAAGAACGCACGAACCGATTTCAATGATTTTGCATTCGTTGGGAAAGTCTCGGGCGCCGTGAGGTTTATAGCAAACAAAATTCAGGAAAAATTTCCAAAAAAAAGCAGAAAAATAGGGGAAATCATTTTTTACATACAGCGCCATTAATTTTATGTGACATTTTTTATTATACGCACGTTCTTTCAAACGCAAAATTAAAACCGGTATTGTGTTCACTGTGAAATTGAGGTTGAAGTTATTCGTTTCCTAACAGATCAATTGGAAACCATCAAAACAATCACGCGTATTGTGCAAGCTAACACAGCAGTAGAGGTATACCAGCATTAGGTGTAAATATTGTATGTATGCCTGTGTGTTATCCCAATAACAAACCTAAAAAAATACTCATCAGCGGTTGTTGTATGCAGGCATTGCACTTTATTGGCATACAAATTTACATGTATGAAAGGTTCGTCGCTAAAAAAGTACTTATGCACGGATAATTTTAAGGTCAAACACGTGAATAATGACTTAATAAAAGTGGATAAAAAGTATTTAAGCAAAGTGGCCGCCGTGGTGTGAAGGTAGTGTTGCCGGCCTACCACACCGAAGGTCCATGGTTCGAGCCCTGGTACAGGTAACATCAAAAGTGATTTGAAAAAAGTTTTTCAAAACGGGGTCGCCCCTCGGCAGTGGTTTGGCAAACTCTCCGAGTGTATTTCTGCCATGACAGGCTTCTCAGCAAAAAATTCGTCTCCTTTGTAGATGCCGTTCGGAGTCGGCAAAAAACTGTAGGTCCCACCCATTTGTAGGGAAAATTCAAATGGGCACACCACAAATTGGAAGAGAAGCTTGGCGCAAAAATCTCTTAGGAGGTTTATGATGATATACCTGTTGTATATCGCGCCATAGAGATAGTTGATTGATTAGTGCGGGGGGTACAAACGTACATAAATGTAATTTTGTGTGCCAATAATATTAAGAAAAGATCAAAATTAAGCAAAAACAAAGAGTTAGCTATGATAGGAAAATACAGTATAAGGAAATAAATATAGGAGATTTTGTATTAGTCAGAAATGAAGCAGGTCATAAGTTAGACAATAGGTATAAAGGGCCCTATAAGGTAGAAAATATTGATAGAAATAATAATTTTACTCTAGTTCCTTATAAGGTAGAAAGCATAGATAGAAATAATAAGTATATTATAAGTAATGAGAATAAGAAAATCTTAATACACAAAAATAGACTTAAATTGTTAGAATAAATACACTGCATTTTGACTCACATGTTTACCCATACATTTTTATTGTACACTTACAAACAAACCCATAAATTAGGAAATTTATTATATACAAATAAAAACTTATTAAAATAAAATTCTTTCATTTAATTACTCTCAATGTAACTCAACACTTAAAAAAAAAAAAAACAAAGTCGTAAAAAGCACCAATGTACAGACAAACATGTTACCCAAATAAATTATTTAGTCCACTTGAAAATAAAGTAAACAAAGAACAAAATTTTGTCACTTAAACAAACCAAAACAAAAAAGGAAAAAACTGTATCAACTTACAATTAATAAGTAAAGTAAATAAACACAAAATCTAAGCAAGTTATAAAAATTAATAGAATTGGAGTTTTACATATTTATATATATAAAACTTTTTGAAAAGGTAGATGTAGTGTAGCCAAAATAAATGCATACATAAATACATGCATACTTACAAACAGTCGGCACGCAGCTATTGAAAACTGTCGAATACGCTTTGTCAGCAAAGTCACACGCTATGCGGCAATGCCACAAATGCGTTGCAATCATACGAATATATGTATGAACATATGTGCGAATGCACAAGCCAATGTTTGTGTATGAATGTAACAGCGAGCGTTTGCATACGCTGGCTTACATACTTTGGTTGAGCTTAGAATTTAGGTAAATATGTATTATGGTAAACAAGTAGTATATAAGAATTTATTGTATAAATAGAACGAAAATATGTTGAATAAATTAATTCATGTTTGGTGCTGAATGATGGCACTACCCAAACTTATTTCATTTTAAATATCACACATTACAACTTTATGCAGTAGTGTACTATGTTTAGCTTTGCACTTGGCGCACGAGTATTGACTTTTACAGTCTTTCATTTCATGTCCCTTCGCGAGAGAGTTAATGCAGCAGCTATGTTTCTTTATAACTCCGAACCTTTCATTAATGGGCAACAATAAAAATTGTATGCAAAGACACAGGGGGTGCTGTTGCTTGGGACATATTATACATTGCGACGCGGAAACCTTTGTGGCTAAGGACACCTTTCTTTTGACTCGAGGAGTTGTACGAGGATAAAGTTGTTTGCTGTTGAAGTGGTGCGGAGGACGAACTAGCACCTTGCGCGTCCACTATTGATTCCAAAGTCCTGAATCGTTGTGTAAGAAACTTGTCCATCTGGCCCCATTCCGGAATCTCCGTTTTGTTGAACAACCTCTGCTCCCGTAAGCTGAGTGCTGCCTCCGGTAATTTGTTTGAACATAAGAATACTAAGATGGGATGGGGGGAGTTATAAGAGGGAGCTGCACTTTTCTATATATTGTGTAATCCTAGTGACACACGCTAAACAATCTTTTCGAACAGTGTACTGTTTCGCTGTTACCGCTTCTACTTCCCCTTCATCTTTCAAGAATTCTAGGCATTTCTCATACGCTTCTTTGGTTTTCGACCACGCTTCAGACAATTCTTCCTTTAATGCCTCTAAATAAATTTTTGGATGTTCGCTTGGAATCGTATCATTATATTGTGCATTGAATTTTACAACTTCATCGGAACATCTGGGATAATAACACTGTACAACCAAATGAGAGTTCATCTCTTAGTAATTGATGAAACCCAGAAAATTGGAAGCTCTATTCCTCTCGTATCAAAACCTCAGGTTTTTGGCCTATAGGTCTGGTTTTTTTTTATTTGAGTTAAAAGTTTTTGATGTGGACCAGGGGTGACACTGGTATAATATAAAAATAAGTCGGGTTTTCCTTCCTGACGCTATATCTCAAGAACGCACGAACCGATTTCAATGATTTTGCATTCGTTGGAAAAGTCTCGGGCGCCGCGAGGTTTATAGCAAACAAAATTCAGGAAAAATTTCAAAAAAAAAGCAGAAAAATAGGGGAAATAATTTTTTACATACAGCGCCATTAATTTTATGTGACATGTTTTATTAAACGCACGTTCTTTCAAACGCAAAATTAAAACCGGTATTGTGTTCACTGTGTAATTGAGGTTGAAGTTATTCGTTTCCTAACAGATCAATTGGAAACCATCAAAACAATCACGCGTGTTGTGCAAGTTACCACAGCAGTAGAGGTATACCAGCATTAGGTGTAAATATTGTATGTATGCCTGTGTGTTTTCCCATAACAAACCTACAAAAATACTCATCAATGGTTGTTATAAGCAGGCATTGCATTTTATTGGCATACAAATTTACATGTATGTACGTTTGTACGGTGGTGGCTGACCGCCTGCACTAATCAATCAACTGCTGCTGTTATAATCCAACACTTTGCTTAAATACTTTTTCTCCACGCCGACGCTTCGAGTTAGCCGAAGTAAAATCGTGCGCTCGATGTACCTAAAAGGTTCGTCGCTAAAAAGTATTTAAGCACGCATAATTTTAAGGTCAGACACGTGAATAATGATTTAATAAAAGTGGATAAAAAGTATTTAAGCAAAGTGTTGGATTACACAGCAGGAGTTGATTGATTAGTGCGGGCGGTTCAAGCGTACATAAATGTAAATTTGTATGCCAATAAATTAAAAAAAAAAAAAAATCACAAATTATGTATCTTTGGAAGTGGCATAAAAAAAAACTTGCAAATTTTTGTTTAAGGTGGTCAGTTGAATTGTGTAAATTGTATGTATAGTGCATTTGAAGTTAAATTCACCAGTTTATCCAAACTTGCAAATTTTTAGTCAAAAGCCAAAAAGATCAAACATTTTCGTATTTTGCAAAGAGATCAAAAATTAAATATCTTTGGAAGGTGGTAAGTTGAATTGTAAATTCACCATCTCTCCATAGTCCAAAATGCCCAGAGGACGACCTGCGAACATCGGCCGCCGCGCACGGCATGCAAGCCAGCAACAAGTATATTCCTGGAACTTAAGTGAAGAAAGACAAAATATAATAAGAGAAAATGACCGATTGAGACAACGCGGGAGCACACGAAGATCATTGGCATCATACAATCGCTTGGCATTCCAATATGATCCCACTACGAACTACAGTGATGATGAAAATTTAGATATTGAACCAATGACGACTGTATGCCGATATTGCAGTGCGTTAAAGTTCAAAAGAGAAACGGATCGATTGTGCTGCGCAAGTGGAAAAGTCAAATGGGAGCCATTACTTACACCACCACAGCCACTGAAAGCATTGTTCGATGGAAGTGATCCTGATTCCAACCATTTTCTTCAACACATCCTTGAATAAAATAACTGCTTTCGCATGACTTCATTTGGAGCTAATATCATTCGAGAAGGCGGCTTCATGCTAAACGTTCGGTCTCGACTTTGACATACATATCGACAGCGAATTGCTGGAATAGGCGACGGCACTTCAGGACGAGATTGTCCTCATGGGTACGAATCATAATACGATAGGCATAGTAATTCATTGCGCATAGATTTTTGTTCGTTGATACGCCTGAATATGCAAAATTAAATAGATTGTTAATGGAACCCACTAATAGCAATAATTAGTGTGTTAATACTGTACCTGTAATTGGATCGACCATCTTCAACGTGATGTCGTATCCGTCTTGCCCTTGCCAATAAAGGATTGGATATTGTAACGCATCGTACAAAAGATGTATCTCGTTTACACGATGCATAATATTGCTTCTTCGCTGAACGACAATGTCTCATGATTAAGTTTGATCGCCAACAATAATTGCAGCAACATCATCATCGGTGGGTGCATTGAATTATCGCACATGTTCACCTGTTGGGGTACGATCCGCTCTTATGACAAATTTGTGAGTATCCGATGGTATTCGTTCCAATGCTGTTTTGAACATATTAACCACAGCGTTATTATCGTGGAAAAATGCTTGCAACTGTTCAATAATTCTTTTCTTAAACTGTTGTGTTCCTTGTATTATGCACCGCACATTCAGCTGATCCACCATCGACGAAATGAAATATATTTTCAGAAATTAATGCGGTTCATCTGGTGTTGGCATCATTGAACCATGCAAATGATATATTTGTCCTTGTATCTGCAAACAATCATTTGTTGAAGAATACGATGTGACTTCTGATCGTGTGTGGTGTAGGTGTAGTTGTTATTTATTGCAATTGATTGTGCTGGTGTGATTGATTGGTTGTGTGTGTTGTATCTTTTAACTTGCAAGTCGGCATAAAGCCGCCTTCTCGAATGATATTAGCTCCAAATGAAGTCATGCGAAAGCAGTTATTTTATTCAAGGATGTGTTGAAGAAAATGGTTGGAATCAGGATCACTTCCATCAAACAATGCTTTCAGTGGCTGTGGTGGTGTAAGTAATGGCTCCCATTTGACTTTTCCACTTGCGCATCACAATCGATCCGTTTCTCTTTTGAACTTTAACGCACTGCAATATCGGCATACATTCGTCATTGGTCCAATATCTAAATTTTCATCATCACTGTAGTTCGTAGTGGGATCATATTGGAATGCCAAGCGATTGTATGATGCCAATGATCTTCGTGTGCTCCCGCGTTGTCTCCATCGGTCATTTTCTCTTATTATATTTTGTCTTTCTTCACTTAAGTTCCAGGAATATACTTGTTGCTGGCTTGCATGCCGTGCGCGGCGGCCGATGTTCGCACGTCGTCCTCTGGGCATTTTGGACTATGGACAGATGGTGAATTTACAATTCTACTTACCACCTTAAAAAAAAAATTTGCAAGTTTTTTTTATGCCACTTCCAAAGATATTTAGTTTTTGATCTCTTTGCAAAATTCGACAATTTTTTATCTTTTTGGCTTTTTGACGAAAATTTGCAAGTTTGGACAGACGGTGAATTTAACCTCAAATGCACTATCCATATAATTTAGACAATTCAACTTACCACCTTAAACAAAAATTTGCATGTTTTTTTTATGCCACTTCCAAAGAAACATAATTTTGATCTTTTCTTAATATTATTGGCACACAAAATTACATTTATGTACGTTTGTACCGCCCGCACTAATTAATCAACTGCTGCTGTGTTAATCCAACACTTTGCTTAAATACTTTTTATCCACTTTTATTAAATCATTATTCACGTGTCTGACCTTAAAATTATGCGTGCTTAAGTACTTTTTTAGCGACGAAACTTTCAGGTACATCGAGCGCACGATTTTACTTCGGCTAACTCGAAGCGTCGGCGTGGAGAAAAAGTATTTAAGCAAAGTGTTGGATTATAACACCCGCAGTTGATTGATTAGTGCGGGCGGTCAACCACCACCTTACAAACGTACATACATGTAAATTTGTATGCCAATAAAATGCAATGCCTGCTTACAACAACCACTGATGAGTATTTTTGTAGGTTTGTCTGTTTGTTATAACACACAGGCATACATACAATATTTACACCTAAAGGTATATCTCTACTGCTGTGTTAACTTGCACAATACGCGTGATTGTTTTGATGGTTTCCAATTGATCTGTTACGAAACGAATAACTTCAACCTCAATTTCACAGTGAACACAATACCTGTTTTAATTTTGCGTTTGAAAGAACTTGTGTATAATAAAAAATGTCACATAAAATTAATTGTATGTAAAAAATTATTTCCCCTATTTTCCTGCTTTTCTTTTGAAATTTTTCCTGAATTTTGTTTGCGACGAATGCAAAATCATTGAAATCGGTTCGTGCGTTCTTGAGATATAGCATCAGGAAGGAAAACCCGATTTATTTTTATATTATACCAGGGTCACCCCTGGTCCACATTTTCGGCGACATCTCGTAAACGGGGTAGCATAGGGTCCTGAAAATCACCTCTTTTTTAAACCCTCATCAATACCCATATCGTATAAACACCTTCTAGGGTCACCCCTGGTTCACATTTTGGTCGATATCTCGGAAAACGGGTCGCATAGGGTCTTGAAAATCACCTCTTTTTTAAATACTCACCAACACCATTTATTTGATACCCATTTTGTAGAAAACCCGTCTGGGGTCACACCTGGTTCATATTTCGGGAAATACCTAGAATAGGGGGTTTTATATGGGCCCAATAACTACACCATGTTCAAGCACTCGTCAACACCTTTCATTTTATACCCTTATCGTACGAGCCCGTCATAGGGTTACCCTGGCCCACATTTTGTACAATATCTCCAAAACCTTCCCGGATTCTTATACGTTTTTTGGCCATAAACCATGTCCGGCTCAATCGAAAACTACGTGCAAAATTTCATTTAATTCGGTCCAGCCGTTCTGGAGTTATAGCGTCAGGGAGGAAAACGCGACTTATTTTTATATAATAGACTAGCAAACCCGAACATTTTGATATACTCGTACATAAGCCAACTAACAAACCCGGCAAACTTCGTTTGGCCATAAGATGCGTTCGTGTTTTTTAATATTTCGTTTGGGGATTAAAAGATGAAGACAATTTTTTGTTTGTTTTATATTTGAAAAGGAAAAATTTTATTTCATTTCAAAACAGTAATGGCCGAATTTCTATAAGTAAAAAAATTAAAGTGAATCCAAAGTAAATATTGAATCGAAGCGTTATACGTGTCCGCCAATTATCCGTCTCTTTGAAGTGCTCTTTTGTAAACCACATTTTTTGTTTTTTTTTTGTCTGACGTTAACACAAACAAAGCGGATGGCTTCCCAACTCGTGAACACGCAACGTATAGCTGACCATGTGAAAAACAATGATTTTCTAAATTTATCCCGCAAACACTAAGCGATTGGCCTTGCGACTTGTTGATTGTCATTGCGAACGCAAGATTAACCGGAAATTGCAATCGTTTGAAGTCAAAAGGAAGATCAGTCGGAGCCATTGGTTTTCGAGGAATACATACATTTTCACCCGCGTACTTTTCGTTAATAATGGTTGCCTCAATCAAATTCGGCATACGTTTTTTCACCGCAAGTCAAGTCGCGGTGGATTCAAATTACGCAATATCATAATAACTGAACCAACTTTCAGTTGCAAGTTATGTGGTGGAAATCCTGGTAACACCAGAGAGTTCAAAAACTCCGTTGGATAATTTACTACATCATCGGGATTTGTTATGGAATCAACGGATTTGTATGTCACCAAATTGCCAGCGATTTTTGATTGAATGGTGAAATTCAGTGCGTGTGCATCATTATTCTTCGCGGACAGAATTGCTCGTTGACTTAACCAAGCATAATTCTGATAATTCTCACTAATGTTTGGAAAAACATTTTCAATAAGAGCTGATTGAGAGTCTACAAATCGGCAAAAGTCGTTGGTAAGAGTAATTAATCCAGTTGTCGCATCAACTGGGATTTTTCCATTTCCAACAGCTAACAATTGTTTTGAAAATTGTGCAGCAGTGTGATCATTTTGAAGTTGAACTATCATATTAGTGGTGAACGATAATGTTTTTACGTTATTCCACAAAGGTGATGCCTTCAGGCAAGCATTCAATTCATCTGCAGGCGTTCCACGATGAATTACTGGCAACGTCTGCCTGAAATCGCCTGCCAACAATATCATCAAGCCGCCAAAGATGTTGTTATTTCGCCGAAGATCCTCCAGTGTAAAGTTGAGTGATTCAAGTGATTTCTTATTTGCATTGTGCACTCATCCCAAACAATGAGCTTGCATTGCATCAACAATTTTCCCATTGCACTGGATCGGGAAATATTGCATGCTGGAGTATCAACTATGTTTAAATTAAGTGGCAACTTAAGCGCAGAATGTGCAGTACGACCGCCATCTAGAAGAGTCGCCGCAATTCCAGATGATGCTAACGCCAAAGCTATGTCACATCTTGATCGAACAGTGGCCAAAATCAATGAAAGTACAAATGTTTTCCCTGTTCCTCCGGGTGCGTCCAGGAAGAATAGACCACGAGTATTATTGTCCACCGCTTGCATCAATCAATAGCTGGTTTGCAATATTCAAGAATTGATCCTCAATCAGAATCAATCCTTCATTGTAGATTTCATCGGTTATTTGCATGTCGGAATTATTTGTTTGAATGCGCAAGCGATGCAAGATATCTTCACATATGTCGTCTTTGTATTTGTTCCATAACTGAATTGGTTGTGAAGGGAAGCATGTGGTGATGATTATTGCGAACAGTGTTCATATTTGGTACGCATTTGATGAAACAACTGAATCCGCAAGTGTTAAATCCCAATGAGAATCGTTCTCCAGCAAACCCAATAGTTGACATGCTTCTCGATATGTTTGGCATTGGTGGCCATTCACAGTTTTCAATGCGCAAAGGATTTTGGTCCACATACATTTACCAACAGCAGTCGCAAATAAAAACATTCATAATTTGTAGGATGAACAGTATACATGCGACCTAGCGCATCAGTGGAAACCACCTGTGGCCAACCTGAAACTGGGGTTCCTTGTTTGCGACGTTGAAATTTCTTTGCTGATTGATTCCAAGTGTAATACTTGGGCATTTCAACGTACATCAGCGTCGCTGCGAATGGATCTGCTTCACACATTGCAAAGAAACTAGTCAATGTTGTCGATTATGGTCTCTCAGCTCGTTGTGCCGCATTAGCCTCAGTGAAGTAAACTCTTTGTCCATTTTCCAAATGCACTGCTAAATGTACAACTTTGGGATATCTTTCATGAATTTGAAATGACAATAATCGCCACATTGCTTCATTAGTACTGTTGAAAGTTGCTAATTTCGTCATTCGCATTTTTCGACGCAATACCAAAGACAGCCATGTCGCTGCCTTTTGTGACGTACTTGCACAAATATTTGACTGATTTGGCCGAATGACAACTTTCAACGTTCACATGTGTTTTGAAAATTCGTGATAGCAGCGGGCAATGTGGTACAAATGGTTCATTTCCGATTTCGATCTCTTGATTTTGAACTTTAACTTTGATAGTTCGACCATTATCTTCTTTTGAACGCCGACGATAAATTGGATATCCATCGTTCCTTGTGTGTATTTCAGCAACTAACGGTCGCGGATATCGTTTTGTGCACTTTCCATCAGCCATGCAAGGCGATAATGGGTTTAATTCACCGCACGGTCCATGCACCATCTGTGTCTTCACAATGTCGTGTAGATGGGGATCATTGACTGGATCAGGGATTTCAGCTGATATGATGCGATCCACTTCATTTGAATGTAATTTGTTCAGCAACCAAATTAGGATATGAACATGCGGTAGTCCACACTTCTGCCATTCCACAGACTACATATAACAAAGTGTGTCACCAAAAACTCGATACTTAGTAAGCAATCATAACCTTAAGTTTTTGCTGAAACACTCTGGCGATTATGTCATGGCAATTTTGCGGTTGTTGTCCCGGGTCCAACTCACGTTCAATTTCCGTCCACTTCGGATTGCATGTGAACGTACTAACTAAATCCGGAGTTCCATAATTTCGCACGTACGTCATAGCGTGTTGAGCGTATTCGTGCATGTGACGTGGGCTTCCGATATAAGATGATGAGAGAATCGTCAGACGTCCAATATTCTGAACATTACCATTGAATGAATAGCATCACGCAAGTGTATATAGTCCTCAGATCGTAACTTTGGCTGATTGAACCGGATGAACGCTAAACGTTCGGTCTCGACTTTGACATACATATCGACAGCGAATTGCGCTTAGATTTTTGTTCGTTGATACGCCTGAATATGCAAAATTAAATGGATTGTTAATGGAACCCAATAATAGCAATAATTAGTGTGTTAATATTGTACCTGTAATTGGATCGACCATCTTCAACGTGATGTCGTATCCGTCTTGCCCTTGCCAATAAAGGATTGGATATTGTAACGCATCGTACAAAAGATGTATCTCGTTTACACGATGCATAATATTGCTTCTTCGCTGAACGACAATGTCTCGTGATTTAGTTTGATCGCCAACAATAACAGCAGCAACATCATCAACGGTGGGTGCATGGAATCTTCGCACATGTTCACCTGTTGGGGTACGATCCGCTCTTATGACAAATTTGTGCGTATCCGATGGTATTCGTTCCAATGCTGTTTTGAACATATTAACCACAGCGTTATTATCGTGGAAAAATGCTTGCAACTGTTCAATAATTCTTCTCTTTAACTGTGGTGTTCCCTGTATATTGCACCGCACATTCAGCTGATCCAACATCGACGAAATGAAATATATTTGCAGAAATTGATGTTGTTCATCTGGTGTTGGCATCATTGAACCATGCAAATGATATATTTGTCCTTGTATCTGCAAACAATCATTTGTTGAAGAATACGATGTGACTTCTGATCGTGTGATGGTGTAGTGTGTGGTGTAGGTGTAGATGCTATTTATTGCAATTTATTGTGTTGGTGTGATTGATTGGTTGTGTGTATTGTATCTTTTACCTTGCAAGTCGGCATGAAGCCGCCTTCTCGAATGATATTAGCTCCAAATGAAGTCATGCGAAAGCAGTTATTTTATTCAAGGATGTGTTGAAGAAAATGGTTGGAATCAGGATCACTTCCATCGAACAATGCTTTCAGTGGCTGTTGTGGTGTAAGTAATGGCTCCCATTTGACTTTTCCACTTGCGCAGCACAATCGATCCGTTTCTCTTTTGAACTTTAACGCACTGCAATATCGGCATACAGTCGTCATTGGTTCAATATCTAAATTTTCATCATCACTGTAGTTCGTAGTGGGATCATATTGGAATGCCAAGCGATTGTATGATGCCAATGATCTTCGTGTGCTCACGCGTTGTCTCAATCGGTCATTTTCTCTTATTATATTTTGTCTTTCTTCACTTAAGTTCCAGGAATATACTTGTTGCCGGCTTGCATGCCGTGCGCGGCGGCCGATGTTCGCAAGTCGTCCTCTGGGCATTTTGGACTATGGACAGATGGTGAATTTACAATTCAACTTACCACCTTAAAAAAAAATTTGCAAGTTTTTTTTATGCCACTTCCAAAGATATTTATTTTTTGATCTCTTTGCAAAATACGAAAATTTTTGATCTTTTTGACGAAAAATTTGCCAGTTTGGACAGACTGGTGAATTTAACCTCAAATGCACTATCCATATAATTTACACAATTCAACTTACCACCTTAAACAAAAATTTGCAAGTTTTTTTTATGCCACTTCCAAAGATACATAATTTTTTATCTTTTTTTTTAATATTATTGGTATACAAATTTACATTTATGTACGCTTGAACCGCCCGCACTAATCAATCAACTCCTGCTGTGTAATCCAACACTTTGCTTAAATACTTTTTATCCACTTTTATTAAATCATTATTCACGTGTCTGACCTTAAAATTATGCGTGCTTAAATACTTTTTAGCGACGAACCTTTCAGGTACATCGAGCGCACGATTTTACTTCGGCTAACTCGAAGCGTCGGCGTGGAGAAAAAGTATTTAAGCAAAGTGTTGGATTATAACAGCAGCAGTTGATTGATTAGTGCAGGCGGTCAGCCACCACCGTACAAACGTACATACATGTAAATTTGTATGCCAATAAAATGCAATGCCTGCTTATAACAACCATTGATGAGTATTTTTGTAGGTTTGTTATGGGCAAACACACAGGCATACATACAATATTTACACCTAATGCTGGTATACCTCTACTGCTGTGGTAACTTGCACAACACGCGTGATTGTTTTGATGGTTTCCAATTGATCTGTTACGAAACGAATAACTTCAACCTCAATTACACAGTGAACACAATACCGGTTTTAATTTTGCGTTTGAAAGAACGTGCGTTTAATAAAACATGTCACATAAAATTAATGGCGCTGTATGTAAAAAATTATTTCCCCTATTTTTCTGCTTTTTTTTTGAAATTTTTCCTGAATTTTGTTTGCTATAAACCTCACGGCGCCCGAGACTTTTCCAACGAATGCAAAATCATTGAAATCGGTTCGTGCGTTCTTGAGATATAGCGTCAGGAAGGCAAACCCGACTTATTTTTATATTATACCAGTGTCACCCCTGGTCCAAATCAAAAACTTTTAACTCAAATAAAAAAAAACCAGACCTATAGGCCAAAAACCTGAGGTTTTGATACGAGAGGAATAGAGCTTCCAATTTTCTGGGTTTCATCAATTACTAAGAGATGAACTCTCATTTGGTTGTACAGTGTTATTATCCCAGATGTTCCGATGAAGTTGTAAAATTCAATGCACAATATAATGATACGATTCCAAGCGAACATCCAAAAATTTATTTAGATGCATTAAAGGAAGAATTGTCTGAAGCGTGGTCGAAAACCAAAGAAGCGTATGAGAAATGCCTAGAATTCTTGAAAGATGAAGGGGAAGTAGAAGCGGTAACAGCGAAACAGTACACTGTTCGAAAAGATTGTTTAGCGTGTGTCACTAGGATTACACAATATATAGAAAAGTGCAGCTC
This sequence comes from Merzomyia westermanni, assembly GCA_949987695.1. Taxonomy (NCBI): domain Eukaryota; kingdom Metazoa; phylum Arthropoda; class Insecta; order Diptera; family Tephritidae; genus Merzomyia; species Merzomyia westermanni. The sequence continues at coordinate 104,742,615 of OX465292.1, read as the reverse complement.
CCCTCTTATAACTCCCCCCATCCCATCTTAGTATTCTTATGTTCAAACAAATTACCGGAGGCAGCACTCAGCTTATGGGAGCAGAGGTTGTTCAACAAAACGGAGATTCCGGAATGGGGCCAGATGGACAAGTTTCTTACACAACGATTCAGGACTTTGGAATCAATAGTGGACGCGCAAGGTGCTAGTTCGTCCTCCGCACCACTTCAACAGCAAACAACTTTATCCTCGTACAACTCCTCGAGTCAAAAGAAAGGTGTCCTTAGCCACAAAGGTTTCCGCGTCGCAATGTATAATATGTCCCAAGCAACAGCACCCCCTGTGTCTTTGCATACAATTTTTATTGTTGCCCATTAATGAAAGGTTCGGAGTTATAAAGAAACATAGCTGCTGCATTAACTCTCTCGCGAAGGGACATGAAATGAAAGACTGTAAAAGTCAATACTCGTGCGCCAAGTGCAAAGCTAAACATAGTACACTACTGCATAAAGTTGTAATGTGTGATATTTAAAATGAAATAAGTTTGGGTAGTGCCATCATTCAGCACCAAACATGAATTAATTTATTCAACATATTTTCGTTCTATTTATACAATAAATTCTTATATACTACTTGTTTACCATAATACATATTTACCTAAATTCTAAGCTCAACCAAAGTATGTAAGCCAGCGTATGCAAACGCTCGCTGTTACATTCATACCTACATTCATACACAAACATTGGCTTGTGCATTCGCACATATGTTCATACATATATTCGTATGATTGCAACGCATTTGTGGCATTGCCGCATAGCGTGTGACTTTGCTGACAAAGCGTATTCGACAGTTTTTAATAGCTGCGTGCCGACTGTTTGTAAGTATGCATGTATTTATGTATGCATTTATTTTGGCTACACTACATCTACCTTTTCAAAAAGTTTTATATATATAAATATGTAAAACTCCAATTCTATTAATTTTTATAACTTGCTTAGATTTTGTGTTTATTTACTTTACTTATTAATTGTAAGTTGATACAGTTTTTTCCTTTTTTGTTTTGGTTTGTTTAAGTGACAAAATTTTGTTCTTTGTTTACTTTATTTTCAAGTGGACTAAATAATTTATTTGGGTAACATGTTTGTCTGTACATTGGTGCTTTTTTACGACTTTGTTTTTTTTTTTTTTTTAAGTGTTGAGTTACATTGAGAGTAATTAAATGAAAGAATTTTATTTTAATAAGTTTTTATTTGTATATAATAAATTTCCTAATTTATGGGTTTGTTTGTAAGTGTACAATAAAAATGTATGGGTAAACATGTGAGTCAAAATGCAGTGTATTTATTCTAACAATTTAAGTCTATTTTTGTGTAATAAGATTTTCTTATTCTCATTACTTATAATATACTTATTATTTCTATCTATGCTTTCTACCTTATAAGGAACTAGAGTAAAATTATTATTTCTATCAATATTTTCTACCTTATAGGGCCCTTTATACCTATTGTCTAACTTATGACCTGCTTCATTTCTGACTAATACAAAATCTCCTATATTTATTTCCTTATACTGTATTTTCCTATCATAGCTAACTCTTTGTTTTTGCTTAGATTCCTGTACTAATTTTCTAGCTTTTTCTTGTGCTAACTGTACCTTATACAAGGTGGCGCAAAAGTAAGCTTCCGATGTTCAGCATATCGGTTGTGGCACGTGCAGTGCGTGCTGTTGCACCGTCTTGTTGGAACCACATGTTTTCCAATCCCAATTCATCAAGTTGCGGCAAAAAGAACTCGTTGATCATTGCTCTGTAGCGCTCACCATTCACAGTAACTGTTTGGCCCCGACCGATTATTGTTCAAATAAATAGTCAGCAATATTCCGCGTTCTGGAGCAGTGTAGCGTAACATTGTTTATTAACGTGTATTTCGCATGTGTTTACTACACAAATGTCAAAACAGAACTGACTGTAGGGACCAATCGCAAAATTTATATGATTTTCTGATAGGAGGATGACTTTTGTGCCACCCTGTACTTAATTTCCTTATCGTAAGCCTCATGATTATATACTGGGCTAATAACATTTTCTTTTAAAAACTCTTAAGTCAGAGGTGTCTTTCCAAAAACTAGTTCAAAAGGACAATAGCCGTGAACTGTTGAAGGTGTTGTATCGTAACAATACTGTTTAGGCGAGATGCCTAAAGTCTCAAAAAATGGGCCACCCTAATGTAACTTTAGCGCCCTTCCAATCACTCACACCAACCCACCCACCTGTGTGGGCATGCATGCATATTCGTGTTTTGTCAGCACACATATACATGCATGGGGGTGTGCATGTGTGGGTTCACCTCCCCTTAAAACCGGAGGATGATTTTCAGGTTCAACGGTTGTCCTCGATTGAAAAACCGTCTACTTTTCCAGAGACAGTCGACACGACCGCATCACAGCCAGCCCAGGATTCTTCGCCCGCATCAATAATTAAGGTAAAATAATTGTTCAAAATTATATTTTTTACAAATATACGGCCACATTTTTTATAACGAGAATTCTCGTTTCTTTTTTTCTTTTCTATTTTGAGCACAAATTCGACCGCCGTGCTTTTGAGCCACCGCCGCTCCCAGTTAGCACAACGCTCGAATTTACATGGTCCATCTCCCCGTCAAGAGACACCAGCATACAGTCCACAACAACAACAATTGGAGTATTAATCAAGAATCTAATTTGTATTACCAGAAGCTGCCACACAATAAAGGAGAAAATACTCAATATTGGTCACACTCTGCCGCAATCACAAATTACACACAACTCTGCCACACACTCTGCGCAATTACAAAAAGCGAACAACTCTGCCATACACGCTGCCACATACCACAACAAACAACACCAACTTTATACAACAAATTCGGCCGATCACCACATCAAAGCACGTAAGTTGTATATTTCTTGCCACTTACTTTTTTTTTTTGTGTGTTGCATACAATTGTATAAAAGTGCCGCCCGCGAGTGTAATCAAACGTAAGTGCGATTAGTGAATATTTAATAATAGTGATTTTTTTTTGTTTCGGTTAAGTGCTTTAGTTTTCTTTAAATTTTAAATTAAATTAAACGCTTAAAAATCCTTGTGTCTATCCGGATTATCCCCCCACCAGTGGTAAGGTTTTTTGGACACAGCGCAAGGCAAGAGGTAACATAACCTCATTTTCACAAATAAGTTCACTTAGCCTTTCGATCTTCAGTTTGTTTTTTTTGGTTTTTCCACTTGTTTTTTTTTCCGTAATTACAGAGCAAAATTTTAATCGAAGGCTAGTTATTATTTTCTGATAAAATTCACTATTTTTTATAGCACTTTTCTTTGTTTTCACATTTCTTCATTTAATATTCACTTTCGCTCGTTTGATACACCGCGCACTTTATCTGTGTTTGTTGTGTATTTCTTTATTGCGGCAACACATACACACATTTATATATACATATTCCCCTTATACGTGTGGGTGGCGAGTAAGTCACAAAGATTCTGTTTACATTTTTGCGTTTGTACCAAACAAAATATTCGTCAGACAAATCGGCCAAGTCTGCAATATTAGTCAAAAATTAACAATAAAATAAAAATAATTGAATTAAATTATACATTAATTGAGTTTACTACAATTTTATTGAGGTTGGTTTGTTTTTCCTGGGTAAAATACTTCCTTTACCTTTTCTATTCAGCATTTTTCTTGTACGGTTGAGCATTTCATCGTACCTTCAGCTTTCTTTTTTCGGTTTTGTTTTGATTCTACAGATCCTCTAAGTCCAAAATATGGAAAGTTTCATTAGGCTGGCTGATTCGATTTTTGAATTCGAATCAGACTACAATGAATTAGAGGATTCAGTCCACAGCAAGTACACTCTTGGGCTTCAACAAGAGGACTTGAAGGCAATGTGGAGAAAAACCAGAACGGCTTATGACGACTTACTTAATTCAGATAAGTTAGAGGCCACTGGTATAGTTTCTGTCAAACAGAAGTATAAGAGATCATATGCAGTATATTTACGCTGCATGTCAGATATGGCTACACGCCAAGCGACATACAACAAAACAGAAAATAAATCTGAAGAAAAGCCCGAATTTGAACATAGTATCCGCCTGCCTCCATGTGATACTGAAGTTTTCAAGGGCGATTATCTGTCATGGCCAACATTTCGTGACATGTTCACGGCTATATACATCTTAAATAAACGCCTAACACCAGTGGAGAAATTGTTCCATCTGAACAATAAGACACAAGGTGAGGCAAAAGATATCGTGAAAAAATGTCCGCTCACGAATGAGGGATTTGATACGGCCTGGAGAAATTTATGCGAGAGATACGAAAACAAACGTATCTTAGTAAACTCGCAACTCCAAATTTTATTCAACTTGAAAAAGGTAGAGAGTGAATGTGGTAGCGCGATTAAAACACTTCAGCGCGAAATAAATAATTGCCTTTCGTCCCTGCGAAGTCATAAAATTGACACTTCGAACTGGGATGCAATTATAACATATTTGTGTTCGACGAAATTGCCGGAGAGTACGCTTGGTCTATGGGAGCAAAGCATAGACCACAAAGTGGAAATATCCAAGTGGGAGGATATGGACAAATTTTTGTCCAACCGCTTCCAGACACTCGAAACAGTGTCTGGGTTCATAGGGAGTTCTTCGAAAGTGCAAAAGCCGCAAAGTACGCGGATTGCCAACGAAACCCCTGCAAAAAGACTTGGTACATACCAAGCAAACGTGACTAAACTACTGTGCACAAAGTGCAAATCGAATACCCACAGATTGCGAAACTGTCCCCGTTTTCTCAAATTAACTCCGGTGGAGAGAATTAACTTTGTCAAATCCACCAAGGGCTGTTTGAATTGCCTATCCCCAGGACATACTGTGTCGAAGTGCACCAGTTCTTATGACTGCAACAAGTGCCACTCTCGACATAATACGCTCCTGCATGCGGAGGCTCTCCAGACGCAGGCAACCACCAGCCCTAATCAGTATCATGCTGATAATGCTGCCTCAACTTCAAAACAGGCACAAGAGAGACGGGAAGCGGAAAAATCTGTTTCGGCTATAAACAGAAACGTTAAATCCTGCCATGTGCATTCAAGCGCAGGTGTGCTGCTAGGGACAGCTCGAGTAACCATTCATCATAATGGTACAGACTTCCCAGCAAGAGCACTGATTGATTCTGGTTCAGAATGCTCGTTTATGACAGAACGACTCAAACGCAGAATCAATTTACCGGCAAAAAGGATGCATGCTCAAGTTTCGGGCATCACTAATGCCGTGTCCGCTCAAGTCAAGGAGGCCTCCAATATTGAACTCCGTTCACCAGTGGACCCTTGCTTCAGCTTAACAACATCAGTTCTAATTCTAGCCAAACTAACTGGGAATCTGCCATCCTGCCATATCGATGCTACGACTATGCAGGCTTTCCCAGACTTAGTCTTGGCAGATAAGCGATTCTACATCAACGAGGAAGTTGATATTATACTCGGCGGAGACGTATATCCGCAAATTATATTGAGTGGGCTGAAAAAGAATGTACTTAGTACACTTCTCGCCCAAGAAACGGTGTTCGGTTGGATATTAACCGGGCGCATAAAAGCACCGAATCCAACCAGAAATATAGTGTCCTTCTACAGCGAAGTTGCTTTGGACAAACAGCTTACAGCATTCTGGGAGTTGGAAAATCTGCCCAGAAACAAAAGCCCAAACGCAGATGACAAGTACTGCGAAGATTTATATAGGGAAACTACAAGTCGTAGAGAGGATGGAAGATATGTCGTCTCTCTTCCATTCAGACAGGACTACCCAGATCAGATAAACATAGGAGGGTCTCTTAGGCGGGCGTGTTCACAATTTTTTAGAAATGAGACGCGGTTAGCAAAGAACCCGGAATTAGGGAAAGAATATATAAGGGTCCTGTCTGAATACGAGACATTAGGGCATATGCGAAAAGTTACTGCCATTGTACCAGCCGATTCGGCGGACAATTACTTTTTGCCCCATCACGCCGTAGTAAAGGCGGAGAGTACCACCACTAAGGTACGCGTCGTATTCAATGCGTCGAGCCCAACGGCAAATGGCACAAGTTTGAACGACATTCTCTTGCCAGGCCCAGTACTACAATCAGATCTTCCAGTACTTATACTGCGATGGAGACTATATCGCTTCGTTTTCAATAGTGACATCGAAAAGATGTATAGGCAAATTTGGATGAGCGACGATCACGTCAAATTCCAACGGATTATTTACCGAACATCACCTCAAGAACCCATAAGCCTTTACGAGCTGAAAACGGTCACTTTCGGGGTTAATTGTGCGCCTTATCTGGCAATTAGAACCCTTTTACAACTAGCAGATGAAGTAGAGAGTTCTCACCCTACAGCATCTAGCATATTAAGGGAAGGCATGTACGTAGATGACGTACTAGCGGGGGGACACACACTCGCATCGGCCATTAACGCGAGGAATGAGATTCGACAAGTCTTACTCTCCGCGGGCTTCCCACTACGAAAATGGACTTCGAATACTGAGGAAATTCTCAACGACATCCCAATATCGGATCGGCTGACCGAGGACTTTCTGGCATTCGAAGATACCAGCACCGTTAAGGCATTGGGCATAAGATGGAATGCCCATTCAGACCTGTTTTACTTTAAAGCAGGGTCACTAGAAGAAAGCGAAAAGTTGACAAAGCGAGCGATTCTATCCGCCATCGCCAGACTCTTCGACCCTTTAGGATGGCTTGCACCAATGGTCATTGTGGCAAAAATTTTGATGCAGAACATCTGGTTAGAGGGCACCGATTGGGATGAACCAGTTTCGTCCAATACATTGGAACGATGGCAAAACTTCAGACATCAATACCACGAAATCGACAACATAAAGATACCACGATGGGTAAACTTTTCACCAGAAGATGATGTCGAAATACATGGATTCTGCGATGCTTCGGAAAAAGCATACGCTGCAGCTGTCTACATGCGAGTCAAAAGCAATGATGATATCTTCGTGAATCTACTCCTTGCCAAAACCAGAGTAGCACCAGTGAAGACCATCTCACTTCCGCGTTTGGAACTTTGCGGAGCAGTACTGTTAGCGGAGATGATGGAATCAATATTCCGAAACATAAAACTGGGACCTGTGAAACAGTATCTATGGACGGATTCCACCATCGTTTTGGCATGGATAAGGAAACCACCCTGTTCCTGGTCAACATTCGTCGCACACAGAATTACAAAAATCATCGACCTAGTCGGCAGCAAGGACTGGCTTCATGTCAACTCGGAAACGAATCCAGCAGACTTAGGAAGCAGAGGACTACCGGCATCGGATTTGGTCAACAATTCTTTGTGGTGGCAGGGACCTTCTTGGCTACAAGAAGACAATTCCCAATGGCCAGTACAAGAAAAGGAGTATAGTACATCCGTGGAGGAAAAGAGAGCGCAGGCCTACGCAATATCAACGCAAAAAGAGATCGAGATTCTTGACCGGTTTTCGAATTTACCGAGGGCTTTGAGGGTACTATCATATGTTATGAGATTCTTTCGAAGAACTCATCCCAAGACAAAAGCTTCCTTTCAAGAAAAATCGTGCCTAATCTCATCCGATGAGATCAAGACCACGACGCAACTCTTGATTAAACTCTATCAGAAGCAACATTATAATGAGGAATATGTAAACTTGAAGAAGGGACAGGTAATCGATAGGAAAAGCGAGATATTGCCACTCAACCCATTCATCGACAAAGATGATATTATTAGGGCGGGTGGTCGTCTTGGAGCGTCTCAAGACCTCGCTTATAACGAGCGCCACCCAATCATACTGCCATACAATTGTAGGTTGACGCGTCTGACTGTACAAATGATACATCAAATCTCCCTCCATGGGGAAAACCAACTGATGCTCCGTCTCATCCGCACCCAATATTGGATTCCGAATGTTAAGAACATGATTAGGGCCACCATCCATAACTGTAAGGTCTGCACTATTTATAAAAAAAGAGCGCAAACCCAACTTATGGGTACCCTTCCTTGCGAACGCACTACTTTCACCCGCGCGTTTACCAATACCGGGGTAGACTTTGCCGGGCCTTTCGAAATTAAGAGTTACCGCGGTAGAGGATGTCGATTATCAAAGGGCTACGTTTGCCTCTTTGTTTGTTTCACGACTAAAGCGATCCATCTGGAAGCGACCAGTGATCTTAGCACCCCATCCTTTCTAGCAGCGTTTTCACGTTTTATCGCTAGACGAGGATGTCCGAGAAACATTTACTCCGACAATGGTACCAACTTTGTCGGCGCTTCACGATCTTTGAGATCTGAATTTAAAGCATTTATCTCGGAAGCCCGAGACAAGACTATCTCCAAGTATAGCCATCAAGCCATGACATGGCATTTTATTCCGGCCGGGGCTCCACATATGGGGGGACTCTGGGAGGCGGGAGTGAAGAGCTTCAAAAGCCACTTTAAGAAGGTAGCCTCGCCTCATAAATTCACGCATGAGGAATTCCATACGCTATTGTGCCGGATTGAGGCATGCCTCAACTCGCGGCCACTGAGTCCAGCCTCAAATGAGCCCGCGGACCTGGAACCCTTGACCCCCGGGCACTTCCTGACTGGAAGTCATCTCCTGGCTCCGCCAGAACCCGAGGTGAATGAGAGCCCTGCCTCCATCATTAATAGGTGGCAGAAGCTCAAGGCTCTTCATCAAACCTTCTGCAGGCGATGGAAGGTGGAATACTTATCCGATCTTCAAAAACGAGTGAAGTGGAAGCATCCGAAACAAAATATTAATGTGGGGGATCTCGTTGTCATCAAAGAAGACAACTTGTCTCCCAATGAATGGAGGCTCGGCCGAGTTACCCACGTACACCCCGGCGAAGATAACCGAGTGCGTGTAGTGGACCTCATGACCGAGAAGGGGCAGATCAGAAGACCGTTGGTCAAACTGATTCTGCTCCCTATGGAGGGAATGGCTGGCGAGAGGCCGAGGGCCTCATCTTAACCATCCCCTTCCATCACCTCCCTGCCGTTTTGACCTCCCCTATCCCAAAATTTTCCACCCTTCACTCGCTACCCTTAACGAGGACACCAGAAAGCCTACCGCAGAAGGGCGATCCATTCTGCCACAGAAAACGCGATTGCACTCGATATCGAGGCCCAAGAAAACCTATCGCAGAAAGGCGGACCAATCTGCCACTGAAAACCTATCCATCTGCCACGACAAGTTGGTAGCAGATGGTCCCACCCTCGTACACATATACATATATGTTAATTTTTAAATATATCTACATATGAAAGAAAAAATATTTCAAGATTTCTCGCCGAACACACCTAACGATTGCAGATGATATGCATTCAAAGTGGAAATTAAATTTAAAAAATGGTAAAACTAAGTAAACTTTATACGGGTTAAAGCAAACGACATTGGATACAAATTTTGGTAATTGTTACCTTGAGGAGACAACTACTAAAACACGTCCGAAATTATCGGGAAAGGTATCAAAAGACGCGTTTTGACCCCGGTAGCAATAATCCAAAAGCGGACTTTCGAGTTTCTGTCTCAGTGAAGAGATATTCGAAATCAAAGTTGACAATTTTCTGTCATGTCATGTGGTTCTTGTAATCACAGATTAGGGTGTACCGAAAAGGGCAAAAGTTGTGTTCTGCGCAGAAATACTTTACGTTTAGCATGGCGAAAGCAACCTAATATCACGTGCTGTGCTGGTTTATCCTATCATAAATTGTTAGTCTGGTGGGAGAACAAAATAACCCGCATATTTTATAACATAAGGCCAAAATTACCTTCTGTGCGTTGTATAGATTTCAAGCACAGAATTTTTTGCATCATTTATATTGACAATTATAACTCACTGTTTTATCTAGGGTATGTTTATGCTGCACTCCAACATAGACGGTTTCGATCATCCACCTTTCACAGGTGCCCAAACTACTTTATATTGAGCATTCCATAATATGAACTAAAAGAAGCAAAGTTGGACCATTATGTGCTGCAGTTTATAATGAAGATCAAGCACTTACCTTGCGCGCATACAGGTTCGCGTCAAGAGTGAGACTGGTACGAAGCCACAACACCGTGTGATATTCATTGACTTTGGAACCATAGCCAATACAGATGATGTACGCATCTTACCACACGATTTACAAGCTTTGCCAGAATTCGCTAAACATTGCCAGTGGTGGTACCATTAACTCAAACAGAATCTGCTGTCATAACTCCTGCTATCTCCCCGTACCTCTGCTATCTCCCCGTACATCTCACCGGTACCCTTCTCAGCTCCATCTGCTATACCACCACCACTGAAAACACTATATTGGAGCCTGCAGATTCGACAGAGTCAGGAACGGAATCGGTTGATCCGTATGCGGATATGGAGCATGCTATCTTAAGTCACTGCGACAATCCCGGACAGTTCTTTGTACGTCCCTACGACAAATGGGATGAGTTGCGCTCATTGCAAGAGAATTTGCAAATTGTAGCACAATCCGTATTGCCAATGTCGATAAATTGCAAGACCATTAAGCCAGCATCGATAATCCTTGCACGATGCCATTGTTTATCCAGAGAGTACAAGGAAATGCAATAATCTCCATCTACAACACTCATCAAGGCGGCAAGGATTAAGATGTGGGATACAACCGATGTTAAAGAAATGAGCGTCTTCCCCAACATAAAACCACTTTGTATGCCATGCGGATTGCCTATTAAACCGAACGGCACCGCTGACCGGGTCGGTGCGGCTAATGTCATATTTAATGTTTCTTATGGAAAAGTTCTAAATTACGAATATATTATACGTGGTGACCAAAATAAGCACAGCTATATAAGCCTTTATATTGACGGAATTAATGTTGTTGGGGATAGTTTTCCTAAGCACTTGGAATTAGTTGATCCTGATGAAAACTGTTCCATATCATAGGTGAATAACATATCCGAGTTCATATTGTATGAAAAAGATTCCAAAGCGCTTCAACTTATCGAAATTTATTTGGCGAAAATTGATAAATTAAATAAAGTTGAAAAATTCGGATATGCGATTATAATAGCAGCTCTTTTTCCAGACGACGAAATGTGGTATCGTGCCAAATTGTTGAAACAAGTTCCAAAAGAAGGTGCAAAATTACCGCCATTATCAAATAAATGTACTTTACCAGTGCCAGAGAACTGTGTAGCGTCCGATGAAGCCGGAAAGAAATTTGCCAAGATGTGGAATAGATAATACAAGAAGTTAATGTACGTACAACGCTCGAGGTCAGCAGAAATACCCAAAAATATCTATATTTATCAGCAACTATACATATACTACTTCGGTTCGCCGATGAAGCTGAGCTTAGTAAGCAGACTATAACTGGAAGCACGCAAAAGTTTTTGTAGGAGTATATCTGATTATCTGCTACCTGGTATGACGCCAGCGGATATAGTGAATATGAGGGTCCAGTGTTAATTAAGGATAACATCAAACCGGCAATTATGTCATACATACGAAAAGGCATAATTGAAGAATTTTTTCCATTGCACATTTAGGATTTGGATAAATTCGCATTTGATTGGAAACGTCGTCGTATACCGATTGAAAAAAAAAAAGTACGCAATTGTTTTAGTTCAAGTATTGGGCTCTGTTTGGGATTTACTGAGTTCTACACAAAAGCATTGATGTTTTCGGCATAATTTGGTATTCTGCAATATATGTTTAATATAAATTGGTCTTTGGTTTGCAGTTCTATGTGCTGTGGACAACGATTCCTCTTGAACTGTAACGAAAAGAAAGAAAACCATTAGTATTTGCATAGACATCTATGTACATATATGCATATATACACACAAAATGTGTCTCAAAGCATGCGCCGGCCGCCACAGCTTTTGAGACATATTTTGTGGTTAAGTAAATTGCGCTGCTACCGAAACGATACAGAGTTTCGGGCAGCGCTAACAAATACTTACCTTCTCCAGATATTGTCCATGCGCCAGGCGATCTTCCACAGCTGCATCTCCAGTTGTCCATGTGCCCCTGAAAATAAAAGAAAAAAATTAGATTTCATACACTTTACAATTAAAATTTACAATTTTTACTTACCTTGCAGAGCTGCTGACCCACGCGTGCCGGAAACAAGAAAATTATGAATTGTTCCAATTCAATGAATTTTCTTTGTTTCTTTTTCACGACTTTGCAAGGCGTGAGTACGCACATATATGTATGTGTGCAAATACAAACCATCACGCCATGCGAGCTCTCATTTACTCGCAAAAAATTTGCTAGCATATGTATATATGTATATATGCATAATTTTACCATCACGTTAGTGATGCGATATTTTAGTCACCGGGTACCGAAATCCCGATCTGCCAAAATCGGTACCATTCACTGCGGGATCAATAGGGTAACGAAATCTACGTTCGTACCTGATCGGCGAAGATCCCGCTTCTAGTAAAATAGGGAATAACCTATAAATAATAAATTTTCACACAAAAATTTGGAAAATTTTTTCGAACTACGAAAATTTTTTTGTTTGTTTTTGTTATTCATTTGTTCTCGGGGTTTGTTTGTTTTGTTGTTTTCGGAGGGGGCAGGACTGTTTTGCCCACAAAACAACAAAAAATAAACCCTAAAGTCACCACATTCGCACTCTCTAGCCAGTTCGGTACCGAAACCAAGTACCGAAAAAAGCGAAAATGTCGCTGTGTGCACGGCACTGACGCCACTTATGACGGCGACCATGCAAGTAAGAATAAATCTCTGCATGAGGGCCAGTGGCGAATCGAAATACAAGGCGATCAACGTAAGCAACTTGTCGCTACCGTGCCGTGCGGGAAAAAAATAACCAATTCCCATGTACGGGTAATATGCTCTGTAATACTAAAATTTCACCGTAGATTAGAATAATGCCACATTATATGGCATGGATAAACCCCGAACGAGGTCGCTCGCCACCCACGTATATGGGCGTCCACACCAATATACCAATATTCACGGGGATTTTTCTGTTTTTTTTTTCTTTCTTTTTCGGTCATATGCAGTATGACTCGCTACGCATCCTTGCGCAAGAGGGCCGAACGCCTAGCCGCCCGGTACCCAAAGCCATGCCCGCTGTGTGGCGATAGCCACCCACTGCGTGCGTGCACCCGATACCAGGGGATGGAACCTCTGCAGCGCCTCAAGGAGGTTATCCGGGCGGGCTACTGCGACAACTGTTTGTCGATGGTCCATATTGCCAGGGACTGCACAAGCGACGTCAGGTGCCGACGATGTGGTGGAAAACACCACACCACCCTCCATCTGCCCATGGACGATCAAGTACGCGCGCCTACGCCCTACAAGAGCTGGGCCCAACAAGTCGAAGAGGCCGAACTGGAAGCCGCTACAGTGGACGCGATGGAAGAGGAGATGCTGTCACTCCACGCATCAGAGACAGCCTGGTCGCCAGAAGAAGGCGAGATCACCGAGCCGGTACCGGAACCACGGCCGTTCCGACCGGTCGAAGGGGTATCGGACTCACTGCCGTTCCGGCCCCTTCTAGCTCACGAGCGGCGCGCCTTCCAACGGCGCACCCCGCGGTCACCGCAACGCAACACCCACAACGCCAGCCATCACAACAACACATCCAACCGGACCCCACGACGCGCCCACCGAAATAGCGGCAAACGTCGACTGGCCACTCAGCCGCGCCAGCGACTGCCCATTAATCATCGCCGCACAAATACCGACGAGCGTAGACTGGCCTCCCAGCCGCGCCAGCTACGCATCAACCCAAATTTCGACGGTAGACTGGCCCTTCAGCCGCGCCAGCTACCACGGGTTTCCGGCTTCCGCGACGGTCTCAGCCGTGTCCTCTCCCAGGTGGGCCCTCCGTTGCGCCCCATGACCACTCTCTCGCCTACTGCGATTGTGAAGCTGGAAGTCGGTGGGGGATTGCTCCGCATCCGGGCGATCATTGATGCCTGCTCCCCCCGCACAGTGATCGATCGCAGCTTGGCGGAAGAGTTAGGGCTGCATACGACCCACTCGGGCGGAGAACGCGGCTGCTTCCTCCGAGTCCGCGGGAACCATGGAAACCCGAAAAGTATAACGGCGCACGCGTTATGCGTGTCCAATCTACAGCGGATCAGCCCAGCCCAGAACGTCGACGCCCGAGTCGCCGCTCCTTATGAGCATATTCGGCTGGCTGATCCGCAGTTTTTTATTTCAACGCCGATCCACCTCGTGCTAGGTGGGGACGTCTATGCCGACGTCATAACAGCGGGCACGCTTCCGCCGTCGTTTGGGCCACTGCTTGCCCAAAGCACAATTTTCGGATTTGTGCTATCGGGAGCCGTTAGTATGTAAGGCTAGATTTAAGAACAAATAACATTTTTTTTTCTTTTTCTTGTTTTTATTTAAAGTAAATAAAACCACTTATTTCATGGCAAGAAATATACAGCTTTCTTATTTTCTAAAGTTTCTTCCTCCTCTCTCTTAGCTCTAGGTGCGATACGATGGAGCCGCCAAACTTCAAACGGCACTTCGGAGGCAGACGACTGGGACAGCGCCAGCCGGCACTCACTAGGATAGTTTAAGTCCTTAGCTTAAGAGGAGGCGCGGTGGAAAATCCTGGGGCGGGGTAAGATGTTGCGTATCGCAAGGGGGCCGGCATGTTTAGGCGAGATGCCTAAAGTCTCAAAAAATGGGCCACCCTAATGTAACTTTAGCGCCCTTCCAATCACTCACACCAACCCACCCACCTGTGTGGGCATGCATGCATATTCGTGTTTTGTCAGCACACATATACATGCATGGGGGTGTGCATGTGTGGGTTCACCTCCCCTTAAAACCGGAGGATGATTTTCAGGTTCAACGGTTGTCCTCGATTGAAAAACCGTCTACTTTTCCAGAGACAGTCGACACGACCGCATCACAGCCAGCCCAGGATTCTTCGCCCGCATCAATAATTAAGGTAAAATAATTGTTCAAAATTATATTTTTTACAAATATACGGCCACATTTTTTATAACGAGAATTCTCGTTTCTTTTTTTCTTTTCTATTTTGAGCACAAATTCGACCGCCGTGCTTTTGAGCCACCGCCGCTCCCAGTTAGCACAACGCTCGAATTTACAATACGAAAAGTATTTAAGGTACTCATCCCAACCGTCTTTGTCAATGGATTTTTAGGAACGCACATATTCATTGAATGTTCTATGACTGCGTTCGACAGTACCTAAAGTTTGATATATATATATATTTCTAGGGGCACTTCACTTCACTTTGCACTCTCACTCACCTCGGCTCGTATAAAATAAATAAAAAGAATAGATTTGTGTTTTTAATTATGTATATTTCGCCGTCTTGCTTCAGGATTTTTACGAATTATCCTTGTTGATTAGGAAAGCATCTCTTTGCACAATTTCTTGTTTGTTTGTTATTACAGTTTACTTCTCTCTCTTTTTCTCTTTATGGCGCGATATACAACAGGTATATCATCATAAACCTCCTAAGAGATTTTTGCGCCAAGCTTCTCTTCCAATTTGTGGTGTGCCGATTTGAATTTTCCCTACAAATTGGTGGGACCTACAGTTTTTTTACATACATATTACATTAACGAGGTTCAATTTCAAAATACTTTTCTTTATTAATTTTATATAATTACAAAATTTTGTCGAAAGCTTTATGTTCAAAAGAATGAACTAGTAATTAGTAAAAACTTTTATTTTAAAATTTCTCTAAACAAAATCAGATCGATATAAAACAGTGTTTAATCAATAGATAGTCGCTCGGTAAGGGCCTGGAATTCCAGTATAACCCTGTTTAATACGCATCCATAAGTTGAAATGTACACTAAGCAGGGCGAACTACTGTTATAACGACACAGGACACAACTCTAGTAATTGAACCATGTGTATAAACCTGTATAAAAATTATAATTGAAAAAGTAGATTAGTCACAAATACATAAAGTATATTAAAAAAGAAAAGTTTAAAAATTAACATTGCAACTGGATCAGTGTTGGCGCATCATGTAATTGTGCGAGTATAAACAATGAAAGAATTTCTAAAAGTATATACGCAGTTACAAATGGACTTTGGAAATTTTTTTATAGTCATGTTATGCACAAATGAAAACAATTTAAAAATATTAAAAATTTAATACGATCGTTAAGTAAAATAAATTTTGGTATAGTTCAACGTCGCCGCTGTTTAGTAAGCTTGATTTTAGGGTTTTCATGAAATAAAGAAGTAGTCCCAGCCGAAATTTGTTTTTTTAAGTTGTTGTTTGATAATTCTTGGTGTTAAGGTTTGCTTATCATCTGCAATCAATCATTCATTTATGTTTTTATGCAGCTGCAACTGCTGTTGTCTTAATTATTTGATAGTGTTGTACTTTTATGCACACCAGTGTTGTGCTTTTGAGGTGCATCAGTGTTGTTATTTCTGTTGCACCATTGTTGTTCTTTGGTATGCAATAGCGTTTTTGTGGTCTGTTTTTGTATTCTTCACGCAGCTTAAATGGTATTTTTGTATTTATTTTTGTGTTGATAGTTGTTGTTTCATTACTTTTATTGCATTTTGTTTGCTCTTTTTTCCTAATATTTTTCTTTTAGTTTTTAATTTTGTTATTAGTAATATGTATTACTAAATTTATTCAAAGTTTTGCAGTCAAATTAATATTGTATTATTATTTACTTTTGTTGTTGGTGGGTTGATGGTGTTTTCTTTTTATTAATTGATTTTTCTTGATACATTTTTGTATTCGAAGTTAGTTCAATTTGCAAACAATAAGGTACATTGTTTTTGTTTACCAACTTTTAAAGCAAATTAAGAATATCCTGAAGCTTTGCAACGCTTTTCTAATGAACATGTTAGTTCCACTGTAGTGTATGTTAGTGAAGCTTCACTGTTGTGCAAATTTAAACAAAATTATTTGTTTGTGTTGTAATTAACTAAAGCTATTATTGCGTTGAATGTGTTTTTAAATGTCTATTGAACTTAATTTAATTATTTTGTTGGTTTTTGGAAAATATGTGTTTAAAAAAGCTTTAGAAAAACGGCAATTGTTTTTTTTTTCTAAATTCGAAAACCAATTTTTAGAAATGTTTAGAAAATTTTATGATTTTTTGCTGTTTTTTCTCTTTCTCTTCCACTTACACTTTTTACTTTATTTGCCAGTTACAAGTTTTAAAAATTAATTATCCCTATATTTAGTTATTGAATACTTGAGATCACAAGCATTTCTTTAAATTGCTGTTGTAATTTATAAATTCTTTTTTTTTTTAAATTACATTCTACACTGTGGTTCCGTTGTTTATTGTTATTAAATACATAAAAGTAGTTATTATGCGTTCACAGTTTTTTTGTCATCCTTCTCATAAATAAATATAAATCTCTCAGTATGCTATCCATCATTCATTCTTATGCAAAAAGGAAGGAGAAACGTATGTAGTAGGTATGTTGTTGCGGTAACGGCAAAAACGCTCAGCGAATGTTTTGGGAGTGCCGCCGTTTTGACAGTCCTTAACCGTATATGAGTACACGGGTCATTACGACGCATAGACCCGACTGTCTGGGGTATGTTGTTTTTCTTTTTAACTTTAGGCGCCGCGCAATGCACTTTATGGTTTATAATTTGTATTTTAAAATTTTCTTCAATTATTTTGCATTAAATAAGAATAAAAAACGGCAATTGTCTACAGTTTTTTTTTTTTGTTAATTTAATTTAATAATTTAAAATTATTATATTGAACTTTGCTAAATTAATATTGAAATTTGGAATTTTGCATTTTCAGTGTTTTGATTGGGTGTATTTTACTTGCTTTCATATCCCTTTCTTTTTTTAATTTAGTATATATACTTGAGATCACAAGCATTTGTTATATGTTGTTGTTGTAATTGTTTTGTTAAAGTTGCCTACTGTTTGTTTATCCACATACAAACATTATGCATATTTTAATATTTTATAATTTTTTTGTTTATCACTGTATTTGTGTGTTGAAGTTTGCATTCAACTAAGTATTTGCTTTAGCTTTTAGTGTTAATACTAATCTCGACTATTATGATTTTTATTTTATATAGCTAATATGATTTGTAGTTACATGGAATTTAATTGCAATCTAATGATGTTCAGTTTTGATTTGTTAATTGTATGTATG
Organism: Merzomyia westermanni; assembly: GCA_949987695.1. Taxonomy (NCBI): domain Eukaryota; kingdom Metazoa; phylum Arthropoda; class Insecta; order Diptera; family Tephritidae; genus Merzomyia; species Merzomyia westermanni. The sequence continues at coordinate 104,724,479 of OX465292.1, read as the reverse complement.
TATGTAACTTGTTTACACACATATTGTTATTATTATTATGATGCACTAATGCGGTTCATTGCGAATATCACATATTCCTTGCATTTGTGTATTATGTTTTTTCTTTTTTATGAACTGCGTAAAATTTAACTGCTTTGTTCTTGCATATTTGGATGATGAATTTCTTCTTTTAAAATTTATGCTGTTGGTCGTGGATTGTTGTGTATTTTTGTTTGTCGGTGCGCCTGGTGCGTAACGGTTACGATTGCACATTTAGCAACAATTTCAAATTAGGCGTATCGAAATCATCGAGCAAATTGCGTTTAGAATGCTTAACCACGTGACCGCTATAGGTGTGTGCATCAGACGCCAATGCTGGATTACGCGCAGTTGTGACACTATGCAGACCAGCGCTGCTGGCTGCGGCTTTCTCTTCTACTGCTGCCTTGCTTAGCGTCCAATGTTGTGGTGGTTTTGGTAATGCAGTTGGTGCTGGTGCATCAAAACATTTACTACCAGCAAAATGCGTCAAGGCGCTGGGTATGAGCAATTGAGTTGGTGATATTTTACCAAATAATGGGCTATTATTCATTGCAAAGAGCTTGCACAATTCCTCAAATAAACTATTGTTGTATTCGGTTCCCATATCCGTTATAATTGTTTTCATACAAACATATATTAGAATGAAATGTTCAAATACTGCCTTAGCAACTGCTACAGCATGTTTGCTTTGGACGGGTTCTGTAACCAAGTATTTGGTTAGGTCACATATAATAGTAACTGCATATTCATTTCCCCGTATCGATTTTGGAAATGGTCCTATTGTATCGATCTGTACTATATCGAAAGCCTTTGGTGGCGTCTCCGTTATAGTCATTCGTTCTTTCAGGTGTTTATAGGTTTTATTTTTATTGCAGTGAATGCAATTTTTGATATGTTTTCTTATGTCATTTTTCATACTATCCAGTAATACTTTTGTCTTATTTTATTTGACGTACGATTTATTCCTGGGTGGCCACCAAAAACAGGATCGTCGTGATATTTATAAATAATTTCTTTAATTTCTTTGTTATTCGTCAAATGCATAACCTATAGTTAGATTTTTGAGATCTTGGGAACCTCTTTCTTTAAATTCATCTACTCGAGTATAGTTATCTTTAAACAATTTGTCTCCTAAGGACAACTGTATTTTTACAATTTTCAAATTGCCGGCTTCTACCATTAGCCTGGCAAAGAATTGTCCTAAGTCAATCTTCGCCTCAACAATTTGGTTTTTTATATTTATTTCACTACAAATTTTCTTTTCTTTTTTGAAATATAATTTCGGAGGATTGAAAACGAGCTTGACATGTCTTTTAACTTCGTATTTATTAAGCGCTTCATACATTATAGGGTTCTCATTATGACTTTGTTTTTCGTTTGTATTATTACTGGACTTATTACTGGTTTTTTGTTTTGTTTCAGATCTGGTTGTAACCTTTAATATTTTGCACGCATCTACTGAAATTTCTTTAATATTGCTTTTTTATACCAACAATATTTGTTGATTTACGGCCTGTATATTTTCAAGAATTCATGAAACGAGCTCAAGGCCAAGAATAATAATTTTTCACTCTTTGAGTTTTTATGAAAATTATTATTGTTTTTATTTTTTAATAATCATTTTTAATTAATTATTAAAAGTTTTTTTATTGAATAGAGTAGGAAAAATGTTTAGAGACAACTGCCATAGCTTTTCGTATAGATCCATTTCGGAAGCTGCTAGACTTCACTCATCAGAGAAATTTTGGCACGCATTGCTAACCATTAAGCTAACAATACGCTGGTTTTGATGTCACCTAAACTCCTAGTTCTATTCTTCTTTACCATATGCATGAACAAACCCCGCCATCTGGCAGTTAGTAGTGTGATCATGATGGATTTTTTGACAGATCTGTTTTATCAGCAGAACTGCCTTACCGTGTGCTCTCGGTTTTTATTATTGCTTTTTTATACCAACAATATTTGTTGATTTACGGCCTGTATATTTTCAAGAATTCATGAAACGAGCTCAAGGCCAAGAATAATAATTTTTCACTCTTTGAGTTTTTATGAAAATTATTATTGTTTTTATTTTTTAATAATCATTTTTAATTAATTATTAAAAGTTTTTTTATTGAATAGAGTAGGAAAAATGTTTAGAGACAACTGCCATAGCTTTTCTTATAGATCCATTTCGGAATGTATGAAAATTATTATTGTTTTTATTTTTTAATAATCATTTTTAATTAATTATTAAAAGTTTTTTTATTGAATAGAGTAGGAAAAATGTTTAGAGACAACTGCCATAGCTTTTCTTATAGATCCATTACGGAATGAATGAAAATTATTATTGTTTTTATTTTTTAATAATCATTTTTAATTAATTATTAAAAGTTTTTTTATTGAATAGAGTAGGAAAAATGTTTAGAGACAACTGCCATAGCTTTTCTTATAGATCCATTTCGGAAATGAATGCTCGTTTATTGCCAGATCCCAGTAAGTTTGAAACTGTTAAAAATTATCCAACTCCTAAAAATGCGGATGAAGCGAAACGATTCGTCGCATTTTGCAATTATTACAGAAGATTTATTCCAAACTTTGCCGAATATTCTAGGATAATAACAAGGCTTTTCAAGAAAAATGTAGTTTTTGACTGGACAGAGGATTGTAAAAAATCCTTTGACTATTTGAAGGCTGCGTTAATAAGCCCTAACATCTTACAATGCCCCGATTTCAGTAAACAATTTTGTATAACAACTGACGCAAGTGGTTATGCTTGCGGAGCAGTGCTAAGCCAAGAGTATGAAGGAAAACAGTGCCAATTGCCTATGCATCAAGATCATTCACAAAAGGAGAAATTAACAAAGCAACAATTGAAAAAGAATTAGCGGCCATTCATTGGGCCATAACATATTTTAGACCATACGTTTATGGTAGAAAATTTTTAGTCAAGACAGACCATAGACCTTTAACATTCCTATTTTCGATGAAAAACCCCTCATCAAAATTAACTAGAATCAGACTAGATTTGGAAGAATATGACTTCGAGGTGGAGTATATAGCAGGAAAACAAAATTATGTAGCAGACGCATTATCAGGCATAGATATCAAAGATCTTAAAGAAATTTCAAGAATTCATGAAACGAGCTCAAGGCCAAGAATAATAATTTTTCACTCTTTGAGTTTTTATGAAAATTATTATTCTTATAGATCCATTTCGGAAATGAATGCTCGTTTCATAGAAAAGCTATGGCAGTTGTCTCTAAACATTTTTTAACTAAAAATGATTATTTAAAAATAAAACCAATAATAATTTTCATAAAAACTCGAAGAGTGAAAAATTATTATTCTTGGCCTTGAGCTCGTTTCATGAATTCTTGAAAATATACAGGCCGTAAATCAACAAATATTGTTGGTATAAAAAAGCAATAATAAAAACCGAGAGCACACGGTAAGGCAGTTCTGCTGATAAAACAGATCTGTCAAAAAATCCATCATGATCACACTACTAACTGCCAGATGGCGGGGTTTGTTCATGCATATGGTAAAGAAGAATAGAACTAGGAGTTTAGGTGACATCAAAACCAGCGTATTGTTAGCTTAATGGTTAGCAATGCGTGCCAAAATTTATCTGATGAGTGAAGTCTAGCAGCTTCCGAAATGGATCTATAAGAAAAGCTATGGCAGTTGTCTCTAAACATTTTTCCTACTCTATTCAATAAAAAAACTTTTAATAATTAATTAAAAATGATTATTAAAAAATAAAAACAATAATAATTTTCATAAAAACTCAAGGAGTGAAAAATTATTATTCTTGGCCTTGAGCTCGTTTCATGAATTCTTGAAATTTCCTTAAGATCTTTGATATCTATGCCTGATAATGCGTCTGCTACATAATTTTGTTTTCCTGCTATATACTCCACCTCGAAGTCATATTCTTCCAAATCTAGTCTGATTCTAGTTAATTTTGATGAGGGGGTTTTCATCGAAAATAGGAAGGTTAAAGGTCTATGGTCTGTCTTGACTAAAAATTTTCTACCATAAACGTATGGTCTAAAATATGTTATGGCCCAATGAATGGCCGCTAATTCTTTTTCAATTGTTGCTTTGTTAATTTCTCCTTTTGTGAATGATCTTGATGCATAGGCAATTGGCACTGTTTTCCTTCATACTCTTGGCTTAGCACTGCTCCGCAAGCATAACCACTTGCGTCAGTTGTTATACAAAATTGTTTACTGAAATCGGGGTATTGTAAGATGTTAGGGCTTATTAACGCAGCCTTCAAATAGTCAAAGGATTTTTTACAATCTTCTGTCCAGTCAAAAACTACATTTTTCTTGCAAAGCCTTGTTATTATCCTAGAATATTCGGCAAAGTTTGGAATAAATCTTCTGTAATAATTGCAAAATGCGACGAATCGTTTCGCTTCATCCGCATTTTTAGGAGTTGGATAATTTTTAACAGTTTCAAACTTACTGGGATCTGGCAAAATTCCTTTGCTTGTACACTTATGACCAAGGTATGTTACTTCTTGATTGAAAGATATGCATTTATCTGGATGTAAATTTAATTTATAAGTTTCGAATACATCCCGTAAGTTTTTAATCATTTGTTTTTCGGAGCATCCTAATACGACTAAATCGTCCATGTATAGAAATGCTTGTGAAGGTTTTAAGCCTGAGAATGCCAATGTCATCATTCTCTGAAATGAATTTGGGGCAACCTTAAGGCCATAAGGTAGTCTTTTAAATTGATAGGTGCCATTATCTGCTGTAAAGGATGTGATATCCCTTGACTCTGAACTGAGTTCTATTTGATGAAAACCGGACATTAAATCCAAGCACGAGAAATATTTAGCTCTTCCCAATTGATCTAGTATGTCATCAATTCTTGGCAGCGGGAATTTATCTGCGGTTAATTTTTTATTTACTTGTCTATAGTCGACAACCATTCTCCATCTTTTTTCTTGGTGATTAGGGAGTGATTTTTTGGGTACTAATAAAATTGGACTATTAAATTCTGACATTGAAGGTTCTATTATGTCGTCTTCAATTAATTTATTTACTTGTTTATTTATTTCGGTCTTGTGGGCTTCTGGTATTCTGTAGTTTTTTACGTAAACTGGGTTATTGTCCTTCATATGAAGTTTTTGTTTGTAAAAATTATTAGTGGTAATTGGTTCTGTTTCTAATGAGAAAATGTCAATGCATTCTGCACATAATGCATTAAGTGATTCATGGGCAAAGTGTGGGAAGTTTTTATTTAATCTTTCTAATTTTTCTTTACTGTTCTGCTCATTTTCTAGATTATTATATTTAACTATTGAATAATTATCCAAATTTTCTGTTTTTATATTAAAATCATGAAGTATTACATATTCATCTGTTGTATTTATAATTCTGACGAATGTTTGCTGTGAATCTACTAGGGTGTTTGCAACAAATATGCCTTCAGATAATTCTTGTTGTGGAATAAGTAAATCAGAATTTTTATCTTTAATGTGGATTTGTCGGACTACTTCCGATCTTGCGGGAATTGATATACTATTTATTGTCGGTTTATTAGTCATTTGAATTATTATATTTTCTAGATAATGAATATTAGGGTATCCCCATCTTTTTGGTAATCTAAAATGCAATTATATTTTTTAATAAAAACCAAACCCAGTATTCCATCACATGGGATTGGAAAATTGTCTTCTACTACATGAAACTTGTGTCTAATCAATAGGTAATCATCCTTTAAATCTGTTTTAACTGTGCCAATAGTGCTTGTTATGCCTTGACAAATTCCTCTTAAATCTGTTTTTTGTGAATTATTAATAGTGACATGAATGTCAATTTGACCCTTTTTATAATTGATATATCCGCTCCTGTATCGATTAGGAGGGTTGAAATGGAATCATTCAGAGTTGTTTTGGAAGTTATGTAGCTATTTAGGTGTAAATTGAAAACATATAATTTTTATTTATTGAAGTGGAGTTTGCTGGTTTTCCTGTTGGGTAACATTCCTTACATTTCTGGTGTTATTACGGTTATAACCTCTTGATCCAAAGTTTCGACCAGATCTTTGATTATTTGCTCGGTTATTATTATTATTATTGGTATTGCGGTAATTGTTAAATGTACGCCTCTGATTTCTTCTATAGTTATTGTTTTGGTAACTCCTGCGGAAGTTACCTCGGAAATGATTTTGTTGGCGGATATGTAACAGTGAAATTGGATTTCCAGTTACTTCTGTGCAACTGTTAGTGAATTTTGATATGGCTTCGTTCATCGTGGTGAACGTTCCAGCCTGCATTATAGTTTTTACTTCGTTGGAGCAATTTATACACATAGCCTTTACAGCTGACTGTGTAGCATACTTGGTAGCTAACTCCGGTGTTAGTCCGTCAGATATGTATGCTCCTTCCAACGATTTTGTGAGCTTTTCAATCTCAGCAATGTATTGATTTGCAGTTTTACTGCGTTATTGGATGTTCAAGAGTTTTGCCGACAAAACTTCTGCTGATTTACCCTTAACTTTTGACTTTAATCTCTGTTTAATTTCTTGAATAGAGGATTCAGTACTTATTATGTTTCTAGCTGTCCCTTTGAGTTTTGTTTTTATCATGGATACCGCGATAGCCTCGTGACTATCCTTGATTTGCTCCAGTATATCAAGGGCATCGAGAAAACTAGACAGATTTTCTGATTTTCCATCAAAATCTGATAAGATCGATGATGCAGTTTTAATGAAATCTACATTTGTCAGTGGCATTTTGGCGTTTTCTGTTTGTGTTTCTTTTTCAGTAATTTCAATTTTTACGGCTTCCTCCAGATTTAGTTGAGCCTCCGGCAATAAGATGGCAAAATCTAGTTCTATTTCTTTTTCAAATGAATTTGGGACCAATGCCTCAATGTTATATCTAGCTAGTAAGGATACCAATTTATCCGTGACACTGGAAAATTTTTGTTGTACCTCTAGCTGATGCTTAGCTGTCAACTTGCTATACACCTTTTGTGTGGCTTTTCCTATATTATTCAACGACTGTAATATTGCCGTGAGATGTTTCAATACCGTTACTCTTTGTATGGGTATACTTTTGTTAATACACTTATATGACCTTTCCGCCAAAATTTTCCCTTCCACCAGCGTATTCAGAATGGTTTCCCATTTGTACATAATTTTTCTTTGGGTTTAGACCTTGTCTAGACCATCTGCTCGGCTCCTGTATTTTTTCTTTAAAAATTTGTTGTGAGCCGAGTATAATTTGAGAAACAAATTGAGGCAAGTGCAGATTGCCAATATTATTAACAAGATTTTAATAAACTCTAGTGCCTCAGTGTGGTCGGCTATTTGGATTGAGTTAATCACATTAGCATTAGGCTCTTCCACTTTGGATTCTTGGCCTTCCATCGTAAGAAAAACTATAAATGCAATGATTTATTTTATTTTTGGTATTTTTTTTATTTAAAAAAATTTTCCTTTTTACATATATTTTTCCCTTTTTCATTTACAGTTCTTTTAGGCCAAATTTTATTAAGGCTCGGACTGTTACTTTTTCCATTGCTGTGTTATACCTAACATCTTCAAGGGTTGGTTCCCTAGTCATTCCTATATATTCCCAATGACTTTTAAGCCAAACTAGTGTTTTCCTTTCCTCCTCACTGTAAGGTCTTAATCTTCTTTTTTCTCTACGGGCCTCAATTGCGCTTTCACTTTCTAAATTATTAACGACACTGTTGATAGCCTTGTAATCAAGGTCATTAGGCAAAGCGCTCTCCATAGAAAATTATATTATTTTTAATGAAATATTAGATTCTTTCCTCAGTGTTTGTAGTTAGATTAATTTTTTGGTACAGTATTGCTCCTGCTCTTTTGTAGTTAAATCTTTTTCGTCCTCTTTTCCTTTTGCTCCTAATAGGTTTGGGAATCTTAGGTTCCTCTACCTTTACTGGTTTTGTCCTACGCCTATATTGCTCTATAGTGATTGCTTTAGGGCCCTGCTTAATTATTTCTGCAGCTTCTATTTTTACTATTTCACCTACTTCTTTTGTTTTTATCTATATTTCCACTTTATCCTTCTCTTCTACTATCAATCGTTATTCCACTCCGTTATGCGTCTCCCTTGCTGCGGGATTAGTGCTCAGGCCAACATCGTTATTCCAATAATGGAATGTTTTGTAAGGAGACTGCCGGCTTAGTTTCGGCAGCTCAAGGGTTTCGGCAGGATGTAAAAGGATTCCGCTTTTTGTTCAGCGGATCCGGCAGGATCTAAAAAGTATTCCGCTTTGTGTTCAGCGGATCTGGCACGATCTAATAAGTATTCCGCTTTTTGTTCAGCGGATCTGGCAGGATTTAAAAAAAAAGATTCCGCTTTTGTTCAGCGGATCTGGCAGGATCTAAACAGGCAGGATCTAAACAGGTAGGAGCGCCATGTAATGTGTGATATTTAAAATGAAATAAGTTTGGGTAGTGCCATCATTCGGCACCAAACATGAATTAATTTATTCAACATATTTTCGTTCTATTTATACAATAAACTCTTATATACTACTTATTTACCATAATACATAGTATTTACCTAAATTCTAAGCTCAACCAAAGTATGTAAGCCAGCGTATGCAAACGCTCGCTGATACATTCATACCTACATTCATACACACACATTGCCTTGTGCATTCGCACATATGTTCATACATATATTCGTATGATTGCAACGCATTTGTGGGCATTGCCGCATAGCGTGTGACTTTGCTGACAAAGCGTATTCGACAGTTTTTAATAGCTGCGTGCCTACTGTTTGTACGTATGCATGTATTTATGTATGCATTTATTTTGGCTACACTACAAAGTGGATTCGAACACCGAAACTTCGAAAGAAACTGCAAGTGGAAATGCTTCGCAGACATTCCACGCAAATATACAGTCCACCTCTTCAACAAATAGTTCATCGCCAGGTGGGAAAAACAGAAATTCGTCTGGTTTATTCTCATCCCTCCTCGGAACCGCCATGGTTCACATCTGCCATTTGGGCTCAACATATATCGCGCGCGCTTCAATAGATTCAGCGTCAGAAGCATCGTTTATTTCTGATAGACTCAAAAAACTTTTAAAGCTTCCTTACTCGAATGCAAATGCGGTAATATCGGGTTTGAACCAAAAGGTTTCAAACAATTCGGCAAAGGTCTGTTCGTTCGTTTTGGGTTCACCCCAGACCCCAACCTCTTTATAGAGACAACAGCGTTCGTTTTACCAAAAATAACAGGTAACTTACCATCAACATCGCTTGATGAATCCATTGTAGATATTTTACCCAAAGTTCCTTTAGCAGATTCGAAATTCTTGCAAAGCGCTCCAATCGATCTTCTCATCGGAGGAGATTTATACCCTAAGGTTATGTTAGATGGAGTGAAACGTAGTAGTACCCACAATTTTTTGTCCCAAGAGACCGTATTCGGGTGGATCGTCACGGGAGTGTCTTCCACTGCACACGTCTCTTGTTTTGCCACAACAATCTCAATGGGAGAAGACATAACTTTAGAGGAGCATCTGCGTTAGTTCTGGGAATTAGGAGATATCTCTAGAAAAAACCCTTCAAACAGAGGAGGATACATTCTGCGAAGAACTTTATGTAAAAACCACAACTAGGAACCAAGAGGGTAGATACGTGGTATCCTTACCATTTAAAAGCTCTTATCCGGCGGATATTAAGCTAGGATCTTCGCGACCGATTGCGCTTCGGCAATTCATTCGAAACGAGGCGAGGTTGATAACGTCGTACACGAGTCGCATGGAGAAAGTAGAGCCTCCAAGCGCCGAGCATGCTCCTCATCACTTTTACCTGCTTTATCATGCAGTACTGAAACCCGAAAGTACTACAACAAAATTAAGGGTAGTTTTTAACGCATCGAGCAACTCTTCGAATGGAGTCTGCTTAAACGACATATTAAATGTCGGTCCGACCCTTCAAGCTGATTTGACCTTACTGCTTATTCGATGGAGAATGTATAGATACGTGTTCACACTGACAGCCAAAAGATGTATAGACAAATTTTAGTTGACCCGAATCATAGGCCTTATCAGAGAATTCTCTTTAGGAAGGATCCCCATAGAAGTATTTTAGATTTGCAGCAAAAAACCGTTACTTTCGAGGTTAATTGCGCACCACACTTAGCAATTAAAACTCTGCTTCAACCCGCTCAAGACTATAAGGATTCTCATCCATTAGCATCCCAGATTTTGCGAAATTCGATGTATGTAGACGACGTACTAGCGGGATTTCACGACAGTTCCACAGCTTTGCAAGCGCGACATCAGATGATAGAGACTCTCGGTAGTGCAGGACTCGCATTGCGGAAATGGTCCTCAAATGCCAAGGAAATCCTTAAAGATATTCCTCATGATCACCTTCTTAATAGGGAATTCTTAACATTTGACGAGACCAGCACCACAAAAGCGTTAGGTATTCGATGGAACGCTAAGTCCGATCACTTTTTCTTTAGCGTCCAGACCCTTATTTCCAAGGATAGTTATACAAAACGGGAAGTCTTATCGTCTATAGCAAAACTTTTTGACCCTGCCGGATGGCTCGCACCTGTAATAGTCATAGCCAAAATAGTGATGCAACAAATTTGGGCGGATGGTACTCTTTGGGATCAATCTATTACTTCCCAAACACTGGTCAGATGGAAAGCCTTCGTCGAAAATTATACATTCATTGAAAGTATACAAATTCCACGCTGGGTAAACTTTTCTATCGAGTCACCTTTTCAAATTCATGTCTTTTGCGACGCGTCGGAAAAGTCATACGCGGGGGTGATATATTTACGGGTAGAAAACATAGGTCAAGTGTCGTCCCACCGCTTGCTAGCGAAAACCAAGGTTGTACCAGTAAAAACTTTCTCGCTACCTCGTTTACAATTGTGCGGTGCAGTCTTAGTAGACGATATACTTAGGTCTCTTCGAAATGAGCTCCCGTTCAAAATCGAAAAAATATTTTGCTGGTCAGATGCTACTATTGTGTTAGCCTGGCTTAGAAAGCGTCCCACTTCTTGGACTATCTTTGTCGCTCATCGAGTGGCAAAAATCCGAGAAACAGTTGCTGCACGACATTGGAGGCACAGGACTTAAGTTCGAACGAGTTGTGGTGGTACGCCCAGCATGGTTAAGGAAAGATGAGGAACAGTGGCCATCCCTAGAGGACGAAACGAATGAGGTCTCTTTCACTCGGCTTATAATTCTTGCACAAATGAAACACTTAGATCAAGAACACCAGAGTTTAACGTCAAAATCCCCAATCTCTCCGAAGAGTAAAATTCTTACCTTGAATCCATTTCTAGATAATCACGGCGTAATTCGAGTCAACGGTCGACTGGCGAATTCGCTCATTTTATCATATAACGAGAAACACCCCATTCTTGTGCCATATAGTTGTGCGTTCGCAAAATTGTTAGTTCGAATCATCCTTGATATCTCGCTTCATGGAGGAAATCAGCTGGTGCTTCGTTTGCTTCGTCAGCAGTATTGGATTCCCAAAGCAAAAAATCTTATAAGGACCAATATCCATAATTGTAAACCCTGCGTCGTGCATAAGAAACTAGAACAAAGTCAAATGATGGCTGCTCTTCCGGAGGAGCGAACGACTCTCTCCAGACCCTTGGAAAATACAGGTGTGGACTTTGCCGGTCCATTTGACACCAAAAGCTTTTCCGGTCGCCCGTATAAAATAACAAAGTTGTCCCAAAACCATATTTTCTGACAATGGCACGAATTTCGTGGGCGCACCGGCGACATTGAAGAAGGAGTTTTCTCCCTGCGGGTTAGGGGTTTAGAATATGCCCGAGGTAGGCATACCGGTCGTAAAAGGCGCCTAATATGCACAAAGGTAATGACGTGCTACTCGATGGTTGATCTACGGATATGATGCCTCTCACCGCTCATTACCCATCTTATCCTTCCTTACGGAAGAAAGGGTGACATGACCTAGAAGGTTTCACTGGTTATAAATCGCTACCACGACAGTCGGGCAGTACCGCAAGGGAGTATCGGAGCATACCGGGTTCAAATCCGACCAAGGACTGTTAAGTCGACAACACTCTCCAAAACCTTCGGGGAGTGTTTTTGTCGTTACTACAACAACAACAACAACAACAACAAGGAGTTTCAACACTTCCTCGCCAAGTCCAAGGAGTCTCTGTGCACCATATATAGTCATTAGGAAGCATCATGGTATTTCATTCCAGCGGGCGCCCGCACATTGGAGGCCTGTGGGAAGCAGGAGTCAAGAGTTTCAAGTTTCATTTTCGACGAGTTGCCGCTTCTCAGAAGTTCACATTCGAGGAATTTCAGACCTTGCTTTGTCGAATCGAGGCCTGTTTGAACTCAAGGCCAATATCCCCGAATTCTAATGAGCCAGCCGACTGTGCAGCCCTTACGCCAGGTCACTTTCTCATTGGTGGACCCCTTCTCTCTCCTCCCGAACCCATTATAGACGCGAATCCTACCTCCGTTATTAATCGTTGGCAAAAGCTGAAAGCTTTCAGCCAGCAACATGCTCTTCGATGGAAAGAAGAATATCTAAAGGAGTTACATCGACGCTACAAATGGAAATTTCCCCAAAAGAACATCGCCGTCGACGACTTGGTCGTCGTTCGCCATGAAAATCTTCCTCCGCAGGAATGGAGCTTGGGCAGGGTTACACATATATAGCAGGGGACAGATATATGAGTGCGCGTTGCGGATATCCGCACCCAAAAAGGAATGATCACGCGCCCCATCGTAAAGCTCGTAAGGAATACTGCCATCATAAACATCATACGTTGCTCCATTCTCACGCCCGGTTAGTTCCTCGCCATCAGCTGCCGCCTCTCTTAACGCAACTCTCCGGGACCGTCACCGTGTTGCCGACGGTTGTATTGTACATACATGCTGGACCTCGAAAAGTCCTAGCCAGAGCATTGCTTGATCCTTGTTAGCAAACGAGTAAAATCGACGGGGCCTTTGTGAAGCGCCTACGCCTTCAGACCTTACCAGTTGCGAACCTGGGCATGTGCGAGATTCAAGTCAGTGCGTTCGGAGATCTGCATGTTCGTTTCGCGTTTGCAGCCCGGGTTACGACAGAGATCGGTTTGAAAACGACCGCTCGCCATCTCAGTCCAGCTACGCGAGATACATTTTAAAATTTTAAGTTGGCCGACCCCGGCTTTCACACCTCCTTCGCCGTGGCCGTAATAATCGGAAGTGATGTACAACATATATTGATGCACTACACCCCCTACTGGGTAACCGTTCTTGTTACTGATGTACTGACCTCTAAAGTACCACGACTCCTTCCTGAGTCATAGGCTAATCATGCATTCTTGAAATCTTGCAAATACCAACTGAAATCTAAAATGAAATAAAAGCTCAACAATTAACATTTGTGCACGCATTCTAGTTTTACGCATTATATATATACATGAATTTCTTATTTCTATTAAGTATCTTTGATGTGTGCATCCATTTCGAATAGTTGCAATTCCTACATATTGCAAGGCCGGCGGCAATGTTGAAGACAAATCGCCTTCAATATTGGGGAACCCTCGTAGGTTTGTCACATCGACTCTAACTGCACAGCTAAGTCGCTATGGGAAACTACCGGTACGCTGCTCTTCGAAATTGACGTGCGACTCGAGGTTGTCTGTGGTGGAAAGTCAGTCTCTGTTCGACATCCACATCCATCACAGGCTATCATCGTACGCGCGCACGCAGTTTTTTCTACAGAATATCCATCAGGTAAACTTATCGTAGTTTTCTACTTGGAAATCTCTCACCTTTGTCTTTATACTCGCCATATACAGCAGGCCCATACGCAGGGGGGGTTTTGAGGGTTCAAACTCCCCCCTAAGGGGAATAGACCCTATGATTAAAAAATATATGTTTTAAAGCAGCACACAGTGTTCAAAAATAGAAAAGGTAATTTTAGTCGCATGAAATTAAAAACCCTTTCAAGAAAAAAACCGTTGATACAGTTTTGTATCCTATTAAATTTTACTGCAACAAAGTGCAACTTTTAACTAGAATTTTTTGGGCAAACATTTTTTTCATATAATAAAATTTTTTTTATAGAAACACATGCATTATGCCTGCAGAACATAAATTCTAAAAATAGCAGCTACTTTTAAACTACAAATTCTACTAAAAAATCTTTTGAAATTGAAACGGAATTAGAGTAATGTTCCGTAAATGCTTTGGAGGGTGTATGAATTAATCGTAAGTAAGGCTAGTATCTGAAACTGAACCAAAAGGAACATTTTTAAAATAAAATCTTGCTGCTAAATGAAATAGTACGGAAATATTCAGCGGTGCTGAGCAACAGTTGTGTTCGCTGAAAGCGCGCAATGACATTGGCTTTTCCGGAAACTTTAATAAATTTTCTTAAATCTGCTGGCAGCGACCTTACATATTTAGTAGGGCAAGGATATGATGGAGCTAGATCTATGAATGGCGAATTCCATGTTGCGCAGAGTTACGTCGAAGACAAATATTCGCTAGCCAATAATTTAATTACGTTTCGCACAGTTAATGACGCGTCCAAAAGTAATGATATAAAAAATTTAATACGCACCATCAAGAGTGTTTATGGATTTTTTAAATATCCAAAGAGGCCACTTGCTCTACAAAAGGCTTTTGACGCTGAACAAAATTTGACAAAGAACAAAAGATTAAAAAGTAATTGTGCCACAAGATGGGTTGAGCAGCATACAGCTGTAGCGATTTTCCTTTATTTACAGCCTGCAGTTATTTCCGCCTAACAGAATATTTCAGCTACATGGAGGAACTCAACAGCATCCGAAGCTTTTCAGTTGATGTCAATATGGGCCTGCTCGATAATGCGTCACTGCATAGTATTTTCAAAGCATTGCTTTCAAAAATGGAGCCCTAGTCTCCTTTGTTATAGGAGTATAAGCAATTTTCGGAAAACAAGAAGTAATTATTGAGTATTATTAAGATACTGCTTAGCCGGCAGCCATGCTTGTATTTACTGCATTATAGGGTGAGGTCAATTTATCAAATTAAATCTTATTTTTTATTTAAGATGACATTGCAAGTACTCACATCAGTCCATTCCTTGACCTTGACATTGAGTCGCACTCTACAAAGTGTCAATCAGGATTTAGGCGAAGTAGTGGTGTTAGCAGATGCTGCAAGAAATATTTTGGTATCGAAGAGGGAACTTGCGGAAAAAAATTTTAAAACAATTTTTCAAGCAGCATTGGTTATATGTGATGAGCACGATATTGAAATTCGGAAACCAAGACTTGCACGCACGAATTTGCAGCTTTCCATTGAAGAGCAATAAACATCCCTTACTTGGATCTTTTCATAACGCATTTGCAAGATAGATTTGTAAAACACAGATACATTTTATCTAATTTTACTTGTCTCTTCCCAGACAAAACAGAAGATTTTGATATCGAGTCTTGTTGTAAGGTATTCAAGACATATGAATCTATTTTACATGACTCAGTTCCAGCAATATGGGCGAGTGAGGCACAGTTGTGAAGCAAGCTCATAGCGGGTATGAAGATCAAGAACTCTTTAGAAGCGCTTGATATTTGTAATATTGATGCTTTCCCCAATGTATATAAAATTTTGAAAATTTTGGCTGTTTTGCCTGTTACGACTGCAGGAAATGAGCATATATTTTCAACTTTCGTCGTCTTAAGACTTACTTAAGATCGACAATGAGTGAAGACCGCCTTAATGGTAATCGCAATTAAGAGGTCGACGTTGAATTGGTATTAAAAGAATTTTTTTCTATACCCCGACGAGTGGCACTATTGAAAGATTATTAGTTTTAAAATATACATATCACGATTCCTTTATGCCGAATGAAGTAAAATACCTTCTGCGCATTACAAAAATAGATATAAAAAATGTGTGTATTTTATAGGCGCCAAGGCACTCTATCGATGTTTATGGAATTTTCACAATATATACTTGGGTTCACTGAGTACAGCATAGCCAATATAGAGTTGTGGAGAAGTGGGCGGAGCCACGCCCCCAGGCTATATAAAGTTTCAATTCGTCATAACCCCGAACTTTTTTAGTCTAAATTAATGATATTTGGATATATGTGTCACATAGTCAATATCTACATAGTTTTGGAAGAGTGGGCGGTGCCACGCCCACATATTTTGTGTTTTGTTTTTATCTTGAACTTTCGCGATAGGTTCAGGAGTTCGCTGGGCACGACACAGCCTGTATATAGCTTTTGGAAGAGCCCCCACGTTAGATAAAGCTGCAGTTCGGTATGGCTAGGACTTTATTTGGTTCAAGTTAATGACATTTTATATATGAATGTGTTCTATGTATCAAAACGTCAAAACAACGTCTACCGGGTTTGCTAGTACAGGGTGTTTTTTTTACAGGTTTGTTTTTCGAATAGAGATAAAACTGGCATTTTGTGGTCAAATCTGGCAACTCTAATGTCATTTATGTTCAGTTTGGTTTGCCATTTCATCATGAACAGGTTGACAAAAGAACAACGCTTGCAAATCGTGCAAATTTATTTCGAAAATAATGGTTCAGTTCGCGAAGTTTACCGTGAGCTCCGTCCATTTTATGGTCGACATAATCGTCCATCAGAGCAATTAATTCGGTTAACCATGGATCGTTTTCGCACTACGTTTACTCTATGTGATAATACGCATCCGCAGAGACGTCGAACAGTGCGCACCGAAGAAACAATTGCCGCTGTAGAGCAAAGTGTTGAAGAGGACCCGAATGAATCGATTCGCCACCGTGCACAGCAATTGGAGCTTTGTCCATCAACTTTATGGAAGATTTTGCGCAAAGATCTTGGCTTGCGACCTTACAAGATCCAGCTTGTGCAAGAATTAAAGCCGCGAGACCATGCAATGCGTCGTGATTTTGGTGTATGGGCCGAAAATGAGATTGATTTCGATGCTGATTTTCATCGCAAAATTTTGTTCAGTGATGAGGCTCATTTTTGGTTGAATGGCTACGTCAACATGCAAAATTGCTGCATTTGGAGTGAAGAGAATCCACATGAGACCCTTGAAACGCCATTACATCCACAAAAACTGACTGTTTGGTGTGCTCTATGGGCTGGTGGAGTCATTGGGCCATACTTCTTCCGCAATAATGCTGGAGAGGCAGCTACCGTTAATGGAGACCGGTATAGAGCCATGATAACCGACTATTTTGTTCCCGAATTGGATGGCATGAATGTGGATGAGTTGTGGTTCCAACAAGACGGCGCTACATGCCACACAGCGCACGCCACAATCGATTTATTGAAGGAAACATTCGATGAGCGCATAATTTCGCGGAATGGACCTGTCAATTGGCCACCAAGGTCGTGTGATTTGACACCATTGGATTATTTTCTTTGGGGATATGTGAAGTCGCTCGTCTACACCAACAAACCAGAAACGTTAGGGGAATTGGAAGCCAACATTCGTGGCGTTATTGCCGACATACGGCCCCATATGCTCGAAAAAGTGGTTGAAAATTGGACCTGTAGAATTGGCTTTATTCGAGCCAGCCGCGGCGGCCACATGCCCGAAATCATATTTAAACATTAATGGCATAAAATTATCCTTCCAATAAAGCCAAATTGATGGACCTTGAAACGATTTTCTTGTGTTTTATTTCAATTTGAAGTTCTATACCCCTAAAAAAAACACCCTTTATATTATAAAGTGTCGAAAGCAAACAACGAATTTCAGCATTCTTTTGTCAAACTGAGAGAATAGTTTGCGTTCAAATAGACAGACGGGCAAATAGACAGACGGACGGAGAGACGGACATGGCTAAATCGACTCCGCTCATCGTGCTGATCATTTTAGTGAAGTTTTCTCTTCTTCTTTTCATACTTACATACATTTAATGTTTATGAAAGGTATGAAAATCAGAAAAGATATATAACTTCGCTATTGCAGTGGGCTATTAACTAAGTGCCCGAATATTTTGCTTGTGTGTTTCCCGATTTGGCAAATTTTTGGCAGAGTATAATACATGCTACTGAGAAGCAGCTGACCAATTTTTATTGAAATATGAAGATTGAATTAGAAGCGATTGTCTTTGAAAATACCAAAAATTGTATGCTGAAAAGTGGGCGGCGACACGCCTACTACTTCAAAATTGACAAAAAATTTTTGCGGTCGAGTTTTTCTTAAAAAGCTTATTGTGTGTGCAAAATATGATTGATATAAGTTTTCCAAAAAATTTTTTTAGAACTATGTTAAAAAACAACATTTTTACAACAAACAGTTAACTTTATATGATGAACATTATCACCAAATTTCGTTTCGACAAATCAATTTTTGGCGGAGTTATGGCGTAAAAAGTTTTGTTGAATTGTGGGGCAGGGCGACGACCATTTTCCAAAATTTTTATTTTCTTGGATTTCTTAGTTTACGGAAACTTTAAAAGTGAAATATAAATGATGTAAGGCTATTTTACCCAAAGTTATTGCCTATTTAATATATCTACGATCTTTTAAAAACTCTTTGATATAAAAGTGGCGTAGACCTTAACTGATCCCGCCCATTTTTTCCTGGAACATTCCTTGCATACCTGGAAACCTGCATGCTGAATTTCGTTTCGATATCTTGAACGGTGTTGATTTATGATTAATAACATTTCTAAGTTTGACTTAATCAAAGAAGGGCGGTGCCACAAAAATTCAAAAATTTCTAGAAAATCTTACTTTATTTTATTCCTCAGTATTAAAGTACGAATATACATCAAATTGTATCCTTATAGGTGTATTATGTACTTAGTAATCATTCGTAATTCAAAAGTATTCTGTATATAAACAGTGGGCGTGGCTATCATCTGATTTCGCCCATTTTAAATAGCGCTCGGAGATGAGTGCCAAGGAACCCGCATACCAAATTTTATTAAGATATTTCACAATTTGCTCAAGTTATCGTGTTCACAGACGGGCGGACGGACGGACATGGCTTAATCAATTTCTCTTTTCATCCTGAACATTTTGATATATATCAGTCAATATCTATCTCAATCCGTTTATGCCGTTAGGCGACTAAAGTTAATATACCTTGTGTACTAGGTATAAAACATTTGCGCTTAATTTATGTAAGATCATAACTAAATTCCAAAAATTTGTTTATCCGAATGATTGAAAATTTCAATTGTTCCTCACAACCACAGTGAAATGAGTTATTTGTTTTAAACGTTTTTCGCAGCCAGTATAAGAAATTGAAATTAATGAATTTTAATTATTTGGAAAACAATTTTTCTGAACCCTGATGTGAAGCTAATGTACATATCAATATTTTAATTTCTTGCACGGTAGAGTTACATAGATAAATTTTTAACCTCTCCAGAGTTTTTTTACCTGAGAATCAGCATAAGCTCCAACTATAATGTCAGCCTACAAGTCCAACGAAGAATCGCTTTTGCAAACAAGTGCTACTGAGTAAGCAATTGAGAAGTAAAGCCCTCTAGAAGAATTAAAATAGCACTCTTTAAGTGACGTTTACCCATACTCGTCCTGCTTTATGGTGCAGAAGCTTGGCGACTGACAACATCTGATAAGGCGGCTATGGCAGTATTCGAGAGAAAGTTGTTCGAATTATTTACAGACCCTTACGCGTTGGCAACGGAGAATACCAAAGAAGATTTAATGACGATCTGTGGAAACACCTACATAGTCCAACGAATTAAAACCCAGCGGATTTGTTGGCTGGGCCATGTTGTGTGAATCAATGAAGATGCTCCGGACTAGAAAGTACTATTTTCGGCGGGTGGTCGCAGAGGAAGAGACAGACCAACACTTCTATGGAAGGACCAAGTAGAGACCGATTTGCGAGTCTGTGGTGTTTCCATTTGGCACCAGTTGCAGAAAGAAGAAACGACTGGCGAGTTATGTTGGATAGCGCTATTTAAAGCAGAAGAAGAGTCGAAAAGGTGCGTTCTGCTGTTAAAATGGATACGGGGAGAGCAGCAATTTCAATAATTTATATCTTGGTTTTGAAAACGTGGTATATACAATTTAGCAAGCTTAAATAAATTTGTGGCATTTTCTTCACTGAGGTTTGTTGCAAACTCGAACCGAAACCTCTGAAGACCGTTTTATGTTAAGTGAATCGATTATCTATTTCCATTATTATATGATCAATAAACGGATAGAAAACAGAAATCTTACAATAAACATCTGTGTTACATGCTTGCAGATTTTGATTAGATTTGTATCGGTTCTTTTTGATTTCAATATCCATGTCGTTTGCATTTTTTCACAAGTTCTGAAGAATTTTTCAAAGCAATATTCGTCGGAACGCCACTTAGCCACCACAAGCGCTAAATCAATCTCAAAATAGTTTTTAATGTTGACCTAAGAACTTTATAATACTTATCAACAGAGTAAATGTTGAAATTTTATAAATTTTTCCTTTTTCCCATAACAAAACTGACACCATAAATTTATCAATAAATGCCGATGATTGGCGCTTTTTTTGCCAACTTCGCCCTTGCACTTTATTATAAATACTTAAATTTAGTAGGTCATAAAACTCCATATCCAAATTTTTTATAAAAATTAGGATTAACAAGTGTGGAATTTTGATTAAAATAGGTTAAAATTTCCTAGGTTTTGAACAAAGTTTGAAATTGGTTCTTGAATGTTTTTATTCGATAATGAGCTATACTTTTATAGAAAACGTGTCAAAAATGTCGTCGCTATCTATTTTCGGCCACTCTTTGCCCTGATCAAATTAATGAGCCTGCACACACTATCATTATCAGACCTTCTTAATTCGTAATTTTATAGACGTGAGAGAAATTACGTTGTTACTTCAGTCTGTTATTTTGTTACTAACAGAACTAATGTGCACGCATACCTCGAAATAGGTTTTATCGTCTTCAAAGCCCAGTGAATGTTTTAAAAGGCCTGAAAAGGATGAATATAGGCCTAATATTCAAACGTATGTTACACTAACTGATATTTTCATATATTCATAAAAATATACTTGGCCATTAGTCTAAAATAAGAAAATTATAAATCACGATAAACTGGTATTGTGTTATTAAATCAAAAGTAAAAAAACTAGTAGTTTATTGATGATGGGGGGGGGGGGGGGGATATTTTATACTGGGGCCAAGCATACTCAGTACCATAACTCTTCCATCTAGCATAGTCTATTCCTAGATTTTCTTGTCAATCTGACTTTCAAGTGACCAGAGCTGTTCAGTGCCCGAACAGTACGCAGAGGTGCATGGACATTAAATAATTGGGTAAAGTTGTTGGTTAAGCAGTCAAGTTTAGCATTCACAGTATCAAAGAACCAACCCTTGGACCAGTTAATATTTGAGATATCAGCATATAGATCACCAACGTTTACAGAATTTAAATCACGATACATTAAAGTATTGCTCTTAGCAGGGAAATTAAACGAGACATCCAGTGAACGGAATAGTAGGTCATGGTCAGATATAAAAAATATTTTTCTCGAATTTTAAAAGGACTAGATACAATAATAAGGTCTAATAAGCTTGGGCTGGAGTTATTTAAATATTTTGTTGGTACTAGTCTGTTTACTACCGTGAGACCAGCAGTCGATACATGATCAAGAAGTTTTATTGCACATGAGTCAGTTACAAAAGGTTAACATTAAAATCTCCACAAATAACATAACACTCAAAATCAATCACAAACATATATAAGTCAACAAAGAAAGGATCCAATATGAAACATCTATTAGGGTTGTATAAGTTATAATATCATGCCTGCCTACAAAAATTATGTCACATGGCAACAATAAGACCAATCAGCTTCCATACCTGTGATCTTGTTTTCGGCATACATGCCTTCTCTGCTTAGCAACTATTGCACGCAATGCAAAGCCCTACCACCTGCCTAGCAGCAACACGCGCTGGCATAAAAAAAAGAGCAAAACACAAAGCCCCTTTACGGTACCCAAATAGCAAAGCGCAAATAATATCATAGCGCGCTTGGCAACATCCCAAATCCCTCTACGGTACCAACATTCCAAACCATAAGTATTACGACAACAACAATTTCATTATAGGCGTGGGTTAGCAATGGAGTGCTTAATGTGCCCGAATAAGTCAGGCAATGCAGGGGAATTTTTATGAATCGAATACCAACAGCTTTGTAATCGACTTGACTCGGTCAGGCATTGCAACAACAATTTCACAATAGGCATTTGCTTTGCAATGCATCCCAACAACACAAGATCAGGTTATGATACGACAACAAACACAACGGCCAGGCAAATGATATTCGACGCGGCATATTAGTTTAAGCAGTAGAGTATTGATTAGTATTAATTAATCTTAATATGACTGACATAGAGTCAGGATGGAAAACTTAAAAAGTTACTGGCGCCCAACTTACGGGATCGAATTCCAAATTAAAAAAAAAAAAAATGTTTGAAACAAAATATTAAAGTTGTTAAAAAATATTCAATCAAGTGAAATTTAGCCAAAGTAGTTGGTAAACTTAAAAAAAAAGCTGTGCTTAAAAAAATTAATGTGATTAAAAGCATAAAATTCAGTTAACTTGGCAAAATATTTGCAAAAATCTTAGAAATTGTGCCAAAAAAGTAAAAGTTTTTATGCGCAAATTGTTATATGACGATCGATTTCTGATTGAAGTTATTGTGAAATAAGCTTTAGTCATAATAATTGTGCAACAACTAAAGTTGCTTAAAAAAAAGTATTTAAAGTTTAAAAACTGTACTAATACTTAAGTTCAAAAAAAAACTTCAAAAACTTCAAAAACTGAAAAAGTGAAAACACTTACAAGCAAAAAAAATATATCTTCAAAAAATAAAAGTATTTAAAGTTAAAAAACTGTACTAATACTACTATGTGTGAAAAGCCTCAAAAACTGCAAAAGGTGAAAACACCGACAGCCAAAAAATTTTCCAAAGGAATTTGAAAAAATTTTCACAAAATATAAGAAAGTTAAATATATTTATGCCAACCCCACATACTTGATTGAAACAAAAGGGGTGAAAACTTTTCCATATACCTTGCGTCCAAGAAGAAACAAAAAAGCATAGTGGAGGACAACAAGCTAAATCATTTAGAAGCAGCCATTTACAAAACGAAGGCAACATAGCATGAGACATTAAGGTATCAATAGCTCTATATTTATCAATATCGCGTATTATAAAATAACTAAGTGAGTATTTGTATTTTGATTAAAGAATTGTAATTAATAAAAAAAAATGGATAAAAACATGGTAAACAGTATAGTGCAATCCGCGGTAGAAGTAGTCCGGGAAAATTTTACGCAACAAATGTTGCAACTAACTCAGGCCATTCAAAATATACTCCCTCAAAAAATAGAACCCCATAAACCGGTAACCATTCTAGAAGGGGTCCAAAGTACCCATACCGATCTGAGTTTGATTAAGTCCCTTCCTGAGTTCAAAGGTAAAATGTCGGAATATCCGTCATGGCGAGACGCGGCGAAATTTGCGCTAAGCTATTATAGCGAAGGTTCTGAGCCGTATTACATCGCGATGGGAATTCTAAGGAATAAAATTAAATCCTCGGCGAATGAAAATCTAAGTGCCTTTAATACCCCTCTCAATTTCAAAGCCATAATTGATAGGTTAGACCAGCTGTACGCAGATAAGCGTCCCCTCCATATCTGGGAAAATCAGATCAATACATTAAGACAGGGTCAAATGTCTATCAGCGAATACTATGATGCAGTTGACAGGCAGCTCACTCTGATAGTGAATAAAATTAACATGACACATGGTAATAATGATGAGCTTACCAATGCCTTTATTGAAAAGGCTAGGGAAAACGCGTTAATTGTATTTATTTTCGGCCTTAAGCGCCCATTATGTGACACTCTGTTTGCAGCTAACCCACCAGACTTGCCCAGCGCATTTGCAGTGGCCCAAGAGTTACATCACAATAGACAAAGGTATGAGTTTGCTCAGACTTATGCCACAGGAATAATGCCACAAAATTCCCATACCAGGTCTAAACGAAATAATTCCCAAAATTTTTTAAATCAAAGCCCTACACCGATGGATGTAGATCCAGGAAGCTCTTGTTTTAGGCGACAGGCTGAGTTTAAAAATAATACCTCTGGTCGTTTTTCAGACGGCTCTCAACCACAATCATTTAGACAAAAGAATAATTCGGGCTTCCAGAACTCGTCGCAGCGGCAACGAACGTATAATACTGCTCCGCCACAGCAGCAGTATAGTAACCTTAAAAGGCATGGCACCAATTCATCCAATCAAGCCCCAATAAACAAACAACAACGAGTCAACGCAATGAAAGACGAACCTTATTTTTCTGAAGTAGAAGATTTCGAATGCGAAGATAATTCTGCTGATAAAATTTATTTTTTAGGCTAAGGTCCCACTTGCCGTTCATTACGCGGACCCTCCCGAGCGGGCAAGTCCTTAACCTACTAATAGACACAGGAACTGCTAAAAATTACACAAAGAATTTCTGATTTTTAAAGGCATTGTCCCAGTAAAAAATCCCTTCCAATTAAGGTCCATTAATGGAGTTAATAAGATTACAGAAAAGTGCAGAATCGACATATTAGGAAAAATTGCCACCTTTTACATTTTACCGAAGCTAGATACCTTTGATGGAATCATAGGGTATGATTTACTGAAAGGTATCGAAGCAAAAATCGATACACAAGTTGGCCTCATTTTCCATAAAACTGGAAAAGAGAAACTAAACTATTTTTATTGTCAGCAGGTCAATATGGCTTCAGCAAATAAAACGGAGGTTTCTGAACGCATTGAGATGCTGATAGAAAGAAATCAAAATGCATTTGCCAACCCCAACAGAGCCCTACCGTACAACACAAAGGTGATTGCGAGAATAGACATCCAAACTGATACTCCTATTTATTCGAAAAGTTATCCTTATCCCATATCGGCAGCAAAATTCATTAACAAAGAAATAGAATCCTTGCTGAAAGATGGGATCATAAGAAAGTCATACTCACCATATAACTCACCTGTACGCGTCGTTTCAAAAAAAGGGCTTGACGACGAGGGTAATCAGAAATTAAGGATGGTAATAGATTTTCGAAAGCTCAATGAGCAAACAACATCCGATAAATATCCGATCCCAGACGCCAGTGTCATTCTTTCGAACTTAGGAAAATCTACAGTGTTTACCACACTAGACTTAAAGTCAGGTTTCCAGCAAATTTGCCTCCTGGAAAAAGATAGATGCAAACCCGCATTTAGCATAAACAATGGCAAGTACGAGTTTTGCCGATTACCCTTTGGCCTGAAAAATGCGCCAAGCATATTTCAGAGAGCCGTAGACGACATCCTGCGCGAGGATATCGGAAAAATATGCCATGTTTATGTGGATGACATAATTATCTTTTCGCCGGATGAGATTTCGCACTTCAAGGATTTTGATACCATACTAAAAAAAATTTTGCGTGCTGGAATGCGAGTGTCCGAAGAAAAATCCAAATTTTTCAAGGAAGAAGTGGCATTCTTGGGTTTCACCGTATCTAGCAAGGGTATTCGAACAAGTTCCAGCAAAGTCGAGGCAATCCTGAACTACCAGGAACCGAAATCATTAAGATCCTTACGTTCATTCTTAGGTCTTTCCGGTTACTACCGCAGATTCATTAAGGACTACGCTCATATATCTAAACCCCTCACAAAGTATTTAAGAGGTGAAAACGGACACGTTAATACTCGACATTCTAAAAAAATCAACATATCACTCGACGAAGATGCTATCGCTGCCTTTAACAAACTTAAGAGTATTTTGGCTTCGGAAGATGTTCTTCTGCAACAGATTGATTACAACAAGCCCTTCGAAATTACTACGAACGCAACGTCCGTCGCTTTAGGTGCTGTTCTATCCCAAAATGGGAAGCCAATCACGATGATATCGCGTACCTTATCTCAAACGGAAGAAAACTATGCCACGAACGAACGAGAACTTCTGGCAATAGTTTGGGCTTTTCAGAAGTTAAGGCAATATTTATATGGAATAAAAAATATTCACATTTACACAGACCATCAGCCATTGACGTTCGCGATTTCAGACAGAAACCCTAACTCAAAAATCAAGAGGTGGACCGCATTTATTAACTCATTTGCACCCAAATATTTTTATAAACCTGGCAAGGAAAACCAAGTGGCCGACGCACTGTCACGCCAGTACACTCACAACCTCGACGACTCAATGTCGACGGTTCATAGTGAGATTTCATTGTTAGCTGTAATAAAAACGATTAAAAACCCTGTCAATCAGTTTAAAGCGCAGTTTGTACTCTCCACATCAAAGGCAAACAGTAAATCTACAAACATTTTATTCCAAAAACTTATTAGACACACAATAAACTTTAAAAGCGCTGAATTTCTTCTGCAAACCATTCGTGAAAAAATAAACCCAAATGTTGTCAATCTGCTGTGACCTTGAAACTCTAGCCAGAATTCAGTCCTTACTTTTGTCAAATTTTCCTGGTGTAAAATTCGTGCACACCGAAAAATTTGTAATAGATCTGATAAAAACAAAGATCAAATTGAAGCAGCCACAATGGAACATAATAGAGCGCACCGTTCTATTCAGGAGAATTATAAGCAATTAGTATCAGAGTATCTTTTTCCAGAAATAAAGAAGACCCTAACTACAATAGCCAAAAATTGTAGAATATGCATGGAAAACAAGTACGAGTATAACAGGCACCCTTCAAAAACAGAGGTAGGAAAAACACCCATACCGGAATATCCAGGGCAAATTCTGCATATAGATATATTTTCCGTCGACAAATTTCATTTCCTTACTTGTATAGACAAGTTTTCGAAATTTACAATCCTAATTCCTATAGAGTCCAGATCAACAATTGATATCAAAAGTGCACTTTTAGTCATACTTAACAAGTTCAGAAAAACTAAGTTAATAATTTCTAATAACGAAAAATCCTTTCAATCTCACACCGTAGCCAATTTATTGAAGGATCAATTTGAAATCGACCAATTTTTTATACCTCCTTTGCACAGCAATAGTAATGGCCAGATAGAAAGAGTGCATTCAACTTTGACCGAAATCGCACGTTGCATAAAAGCGGAACAAAATGTAACTGATACCAAAGATTTAATCTTACTCGCAACTTACAAATACAATAATTCAATGCATTCGACGGTGAATGCAAAACCTATTGATATATTGAATAACTTTTCAAAAGATCATTTAAGTTCAATTAAGGCTACTCTAATCACTGCGCAAGAAAATATAATTCTCTCTATCTCTATGGCGCGATATATTTACAACAGGTATATCATCATAAACCTCCTAAGAGATTTTTGCGCCAAGCTTCTCTTCCAATTTGTGGTGTGCCGATTTGAATTTTCCCTACAAATTGGTGGGACCCACAGTTTTTTGCCGACTCCGAACGGCATCTACAAAGGAGACGAATTTTTGCTGAGAAGCCTGTCATGGCAGAAATGCACTCGGAGAGTTTGCCAAACCACTGCCGAGGGGCGACCCCGTTTTTGAAAAACTTTTTTCAAATCACTTTTGATGTTACCTGTACCAGGGCTCGAACCATGGACCTTCGGTGTGGTAGGCCGGCAACACTACCTTCACACCACGGCGGCCGCCGAAAAACAGCCCAAGGACATTTAAAGAAGGGGAAAAGGTGTATGTTCGCCGCAATAAACGCCTAGGTAGCAAACTAAATAAAGTATATATTGAAAATGTGGTGGAAAAGGACCTAGGAACGACCGTATTAATAAACGGCAAGAAAATCCACAAGGATATTATAAGATGATCCTTCACTGCTATTAATATAAAGGCAGCAAACAGAAACACCCGTTTGCGAGAAACATTTTGAGAATTTTTTTAAAATACATATCTCTAATAGTTTTTTTTTTGTTAATTCGAATCTAACTACTTCTACCAACGACACTATTAATTATTATTATTTAAATAACAATACTTTAAAAAAAATTTTTTTGAGATTTAAAGCCAAATACGCTAAATAAAAATACTATGATTTTAAGTAGAAATTACTAAGTACTTGGAGAATCAAGCATATTATAAGAAAATATTAAAAGATTCAAAATGAACGTACATGTGTAAACGCAAAAAAATAATATTCCAAATGAAATTATTGGCCATTTTTGTATTAACTTCATGAATTTAGAAATTTATAAAAATAATAAACTTTGTTACTTTGACAACGCCATGCTTAAAATTGTAAATGGCAAATTCAATACTAACGTAGATACGTACGTATACCGAAAATATCATCTTAAAAGATATAATTTTCGCAAAAAAATGTTATTTTACGAATTTATATGTATTTAAAAAAAAAATTCTAAAAAATATTTAGGCAAAAACCTAGCTCAAACATTTTCGTTTTTTTTTCCTATTATGTGTTTTTATTAAAATAAACCGCATATAAATCAAAAACGTACATACGCATACGTAAACCATATTT
This sequence comes from Merzomyia westermanni, assembly GCA_949987695.1. NCBI lineage: Eukaryota > Metazoa > Arthropoda > Insecta > Diptera > Tephritidae > Merzomyia > Merzomyia westermanni. The sequence goes on along the minus strand of OX465292.1, from coordinate 104,696,029 downwards.
GCAAACATACAATTCTACAAATTTTTGTAAAAAATTATATATATATATATACCCTAATATAAATTTATTTATGTTATTTATTTATTTATTTCTTACAGCTAAATTTTAGCCTAGTTTATACCTATTTACAATATATAATTATTTAGACTAGACTATAAATTCTAACCTAGTTTAAATCTATGGACTGCGGTATAGTGCTGTGGCCGACCTCCAAATCATTTGGAACAATGATGGTAATATTTGTCTGCGGAATACTGGCCGTGTACGCTTCTAAAGCGCGAAGGCAACATCTGGACGGCAGTGCACTGATTCAATGGAGTGACGCGTCTCAATATGAGCTCCGGCAACTTTTCGTATGCGTGTGCAATAGGATATGCTGGCGCTGCATTGCAGAAACTTGGCACGCATGCCTTGTTATTTATGTTTTGGACGCCTGCCCATCTAGCACTAAATTGGCAGTGTTTTGCAATACTTATACAATTCTCTTTTAAATTTATTTCCATTACATGATTTAACATTATTTGGAAGCTCATTATAAAGTTTTAGTCCTTTATAATACAAATTACATTTGTCTGCTTCAGTTCTATATGCAGGTAGATTGAAATCATTTTTGCTTCGGGTATTTACAGAATGCCTATCTTTTACATATTTTATGCTACTATTCAAATAGTCAGGTAAGTTACCTTCTATGATGTTTCTTATGAATTTCATAGTATAATAAAAAAGTTGCTGATTAACACTTAACCAATTAAGGGCAGAGAGCATGTCCCTGATGGGTGTGTCATAGCGTTTTTTGAGAATAAATCTCATCGCTCGGTTCTGTTGCTTTTGCAGTTTGTAAATCTGACTATCTCGCATTATGAAAAATATTGTAGGACAATAGATGAAATGAGGTTCGATTATGGATCTGTAAACCAAAACCTTGTATCTTTTACTTAAGTATTTGCAGGTTCTATGCATGAAATAAATCTTTTTTGCTATTTTACCCACTGTATAGTCTACGTGCTCATTGAAATTAAGTTTCTCTATTTTTACTCCCAAGTATTTGATTGTATTAACATTCTCGATATCTCCGTGGTTGATGCTTAGGTTTTGCAACTCCCTATTTTGGAAATTCCGCCTGGATATCACCATATACTTAGTTTTGCTGACATTCAATTTTAGTCTGTTAACGCATAACCAGTCGTAGACTCGGTTAAGGTCTTCTTGCAGTTTGATATATATTGCAGTAATATTTTCTCCACTAAGCATCAATAGTGTATCATCAGCGAACAGTTTTATATCACAATACTTTATAGAACTAGTTATATCATCTTATATATAAATAGACAAGATGAATGCAATGTAGAACCGGTTTCTGCTAAACTATAATTCTAAGGTATACAAATTATATATGTATAGATAGGAAATTTTGAGGTGTACTTTTATCCGTAAATAAAAAAAATTTTAAAAATCATTTTAATATAAAACATTTTACATAAGAGTCACACCACTACACATTCACTTATTCACACTATAGACACGCTGTGTGTGCACTTGCTTTTTGTGTACTATGCTGAATCGTGAGCATGGCCGAGGAGTTGCTTTGTAGGAAAAAAATTAAGAGCCGTAGTAGTGTGAGTAGACTTGCCATGCATGTTTTTGTGTTATTCGTGTGGTCGGCTCTCACTGTGAGTGCGAAGAGTTGGTAGTGGACCAATGAAAAGTAAGTATTCGCACTATAGATACTCTGTTGTGTCATGCATTTTTGCTTTAGTTGTTGTTATTGTATTGATTACTGGCTACGATGCCCAGTGTCAGCTGCTCTCCTGAGAGCACGAAAAGTTGCTTTGTTGGATACATTACACAAGCAATGTAAAATATGAGCAAATATGTAAAATTCATTGCTGATACCTACAAACAGGGTTTACTAAATTAAATAAATGATTACTCATAAAGAGTATTAAACACCGAAGAAAATTAAAGGAAAATAGAGGAAAGGAACAGAATTGAAAGGAAGGAAAGGGAAGGGAATGGAAAGGATAGGAAAGGAAGGAAAATTAAAGGAAAGAAAGGAATGGTGAGGAAATGAAAGGAAGGGAAGGGAAAGGGAATTAAAGGAAAGGTAAGAAAACGAAGGGGAAAGAAAGAAAATAAAAGGAAGGGAAGGGAAAGGAAAAGAAGTTTGAGGAAAGTAAAAAATAAACTAAGAGAGTAAAAAAAGAAATCAAGGAAAATAAAAATATGTTAGAGGAAAGGAACGACATAGAAAGGAAGAAAAAAGGCGGATAAAACATACCTACAGCAAAAAAATAAAATAAAATAAAGTTTATTGGTTGAATTTCAACCACTGGGCGAACTCTAGTTAATATAAATGTTGAACAATATGGGTGCCAGCACTGAACCTTGCGGTAGGCCAACAGTCACCCCTCTTTTATCTGATATGGAAGATCCAATTTTAGTTCTTTGGTATCTATTCGTAAAAAAGTTTTCAAACCATTTAAGCTCAATACCTGTTACGCCTATATTTTCCAACTTTTTTAGTAGCAGATTTTGGTCAATCGTCTCAAATGCTCGTTTTAAATCTAAAAATACCGCTATTATAATTTTGTTCCTGCTCAAGTCTTCTTTCCAGTTTGCTATAACCAAGTTTAAAGCACTTTCACAAGAGTGTTTCTTTCTAAAGCCAGATTGCTGTGATATAATAATTTCTTTATCCTCTAAATACTTTACAAGCTGATTCTTTACCACGGTTTCTAAAATTTTTTCATCACACTGTAACGTATTGATTGGCCTAATCTCATCAGCGCGAATTGTATTTTTAACCTTCTGTAATGGGACAACAATAGAAGATTTCCATACGTCAGGGAATACTCCTGTAGTAAGGCTTTCATTAGAGTCTTTAACGACTCCTTCCGATACAAGCTTTTTTCCTCCAATTTTATTTTTGAACCTGCTAACTATTTCGGTAATATCTCATTTGTGGAAATGTTTTGAAACTGAAAAACATGGGGACTATTTCTTATCAAAGTACTCGTAGAACTAACGGGAATAAAAAGAATATTTTGGTTTATTTCCCCTATGCTGTCAATAAAGTAGTTATTTAATGACTGCGCTATTTCATATTCCTTACTATACAGTTGGTCGTTTATTAATATTTTGTTAATATAATTTTCATTACCCATAGATATGCTGCTTTTTAAGTGTTTCCACATAGCTTTGCTATCATCAACATTAGATGTAATTTTAAATTCCATGTATTTCGCTTTCTTTATCTTAAGGAGCCATTTATACTGACGCTTTATGCTATTGTATTCATTCCAATCCCCAGTTATTTGAGCAGATTTGTATAAGTTAAATTTATGCTTGTTTAAGCTTGCTAATTCGTGGTTGTCAGTGTAATTGAACTGTCTTAATTGGTTAATGAGACTATCACTTCTGTAATACTCCCAAGAAATTATGCTTTTCCTAGGTCGCATTTGGAACTTTTTATCCAATTTGATTTTAAACTGTATAGTCTCGTGATCTGAGATTTGATACTCTTCCAATCTTGCACATGAAACTGATCTGCTGTTAGAAAATTTCAGGTCGATCATTGTTTCACTGTCATCACTCTTACGAGTATAGAAATCAATTTTTTGTTCCATAGCAAACCAAACTAGCTGTCTAGTGTATGTGTAGTTATTATAAAGATTAATATTAAAATCCCCTATGAGTATCGTATTATTTTCAGTTCCGTAGTTCATATTTAAAATATCATGTAAGTACATTATAAAGTCTGAGTCACTCGAACTCGGCGAGTGATAGATTAAGGCTATTTGATATTTAGGAACAATGTTTTTAATTTTCAATATAATACACCAGGTATTTTTATTTAATGCTTTATTATAACTTGCTTTGTATTCCATTGAGTCTTTTACGTATATAAGAACACCGCCTGTGTGTCTACTGTGTGAGTTACATCGTATAAGATTGTAGGTTTGTATCTTTAATTCTTGATCAGTTATTTCCTCAGTCGAACACGTCTCCGAACAAAGGACCAAGTCTGGTTTTTGTACTTCTATCAGACGTTCCAGCTCACATTTGTTTGCAACAATACTATTAATATTTAAATATATACAATTTAGTTCATTAGCCATTCGTTGCTAGACTCTTGTCTTATTTTTTGACTGCGTATGTTTCTTATACACTGGACAATCTTTTCTAAAAGCATAATGATTAATATCGACATTGATAACCTTTTTTTTAACCAACTCTTCACAGTTAACACATTTTGTTATATTTGAGCTACACTCCTTGCTATCATGGGGTCCAGCACATTTACCACACGCTGCTTTATTTGTGCAATCACTGGCTTTGTGCTTATATCCCATGCATTTAAAACATTTCAAGACGCTCATATGCTCGTATGCGACACAAGTATCCCACTCTATGTTTAACTTCTTCTGTTGCAAAACATTTTCGAATGTTACTGCATCTGTCTCAAGCAATGTAACTAACTTGTCTACGATTGGAATTTGTAATAATTGTAATTTTTTGCTAATCATTTTCAAAGTATCACATATACATACATATATGTAAAGTAAAACAAATTATACCACAAAAAACTAGTCTAGACATACTATACATTAATGTTTTATAAAAAAATTACATACTTATTTTTAAAATGTACTTACTCTATCTTAAGTAGAATTGAATTAATATTTTATGTTTCTTTTGAGTTTCTTTTGAGTAAGCCCGTCGGATCAGGGACGACCCGAATTTAAAAGGGGGAGGAGTTATAATATCATGCCTGCCTACAAAAATTATGTCACATGGCAACAATAAGACCAATCAGCTTCCATACCTGTGATCTTGTTTTCGGAATACATGCCTTCCCTGCTTAGCAACTATTGCACGCAATGCAAAGCCCTACCACCTGCCTAGCAGCAACACGCGCTGGCATAAAAAAAAGAGCAAAACACAAAGCCCCTTTACGGTACCCAAATAGCAAAGCGCAAATAATATCATAGCGCGCTTGGCAACATCCCAAATCCCTCTACGGTACCAACATTCCAAACCATAAGTATTACGACAACAACAATTTCATTATAGGCGTGGGTTAGCAATGGAGTGCTTAATGTGCCCGAATAAGTCAGGCAATGCAGGGGAATTTTTATGAATCGAATGCCAACAACTTTGTAATCGACTTGGCTCGGTCAGGCATTGCAACAACAATTTCACAATAGGCATTTGCTTTGCAATGCATCCCAACAACACAAGATCAGGTTATGATACGACAACAAACACAACGGCCAGGTAAATGATATTCGACGCGGCATATTAGTTTAAGCAGTAGAGTATTGATTAGTATTAATTAATCTTAATATGACTGACATAGAGTCAGGATGGAAAACTTAAAAAGTTATAAGTGTTTTTCCTTATGAAAATTAAAGTGATATAAATACCTAGTTAAATAAGTTAATAAATAAAACTTATATTAAAAACCAAAAAGTGACTTTTTATTGGATAACCCGATGAACTTAACTTATACACTGGACACCCATATTTTAGACACCCTATCTGAAACTTCTGCAATTATTTATCCGTTGCAGATTGGTTTGATAGAGCTATCGGTCTAATTGCTAAAGAAGACCTGCAATATATTGCAGAACCTAATCCTTTTTTATGCTTCCGATCATGACGTATTAGAATGAAATTATGGATGCCATAATAGGAATCACAAAATCAGGCTTAAACCATGTTTCAGAAACACATATGAAATCAACCCCTGAATCCCCAAAGATATCCCTTACAAAGTCTACCTTGTCACGTATGTGTATTGTGGCGATTATTCTCAAGCATGTACCATCCCTAACTCAATAACACTCCCAGCACTAGTTAAACACAGGTGAGATAACGATGGCTACGCTTATGCATGCAAGCGTGTAACTAGGAAGAGGAAGAGAGATGGCGCGAGTGTTTGCGAATACGATGCAAAGAGGAGATTCCAATAAATAACACCGACCCTTCCAGAACACGAAAAGCGAATAACCAAGAAAGTTCTCGGTGCGTAGGCAAGTACCCTGTTGGACTATATAAGGCGGTGACCAAGCAAGGCAGGTTGTTCAGTTTATTTTCAAGCGTTCAATAGTGAACTACTGTAAAGTTATCAAACTCTTAAAACTGTTTTGCGTTTATTACTAGTAAATAAAACTAACTATTACTTACATTATTTGTGCGTGTGTTTATTCGACTTTATAGTGATCGAACCCAGGATTGATAATCAAGGAATAATCGAATTCGTCACAATTGGTGTCAGAAGCGGCATTGTTGAATAAATACCAGTGAATTTAAGGATAACAAGGACATGGCGAAGCTGAATGAATTAAAGATTCAGCAACTCAAAAATGAGTTGGAACAACGGGGACTGAACACTACAGGCAATAAATCAGAGTTACAGTCACGATTGCGAGAGGCTATGGAAGCAGAAGGAATCGACGTTGATGATCATTTTTTCATCTTGTGGAGGAGGCACCAACAAAAATGGAAGAAAAAAGGAGTCTCCGAATCCAGTAACAACCGTCGACACAAACATGATATTGGCTGTATTGACTCAGATGTTATCTAGCATTTCAACACAGTTGGAAGAACAAAAGACACACATGGCATCTCAGCTGGAAGAACAAAAGACACACATGGCGGGAATTGCATTGCAGCTGGAGGCACAGGAAGAACGAATGGCATCACAGCTAAGAATGCAGGACGCAAAAATAACTGAAGTGCAGGAGGTATTCAGAGAACGGCAGGACAAGATTGAGGCCGAAGTAGATGCTTTGAAGGGGCGTATCCAGGAGCTACAACTGAACCGTCCATCTGCTTCAGCGAATACTCCCAAGGTAAAATCCCCGTCATTTGATGGTTCTGTTCCTTTCCAGGTATTTAAGCTACAGTTTGCGAAGACTGCAGCGGTGAATAATTGGGGCACTGAAGACAAAATTGCTGCACTGTTCGTGGCATTGAAGGGTCCTGCAGCCGAAATCTTACAAACGATTCCCGACGGTGAACGCAATAATTATGAAGCATTGATGGGTGCAGTTGAGAGGCGCTATGGTAGCGAACATCGAAAACAGATATACCAAATAGAGCTACAGAATCGCTTCCAGAAACCCAATGAGACTTTGCAGGAATTTGCATCGGATATCGAGAGGTTCGCCCATCTAGCAAACGCAGACGCACCCGTAGAATACACAGAAAGGGTAAAAATCCAAAGCTTTATAAATGGAATACGTGACGTGGAGACGAAGCGAGCCACATATGCAAATCCCAAGAGATCATTTGCTGAGACGGTATCTCATGCTCTAACGCAGGAAACAGCCTCGCTATTAAGTACGCCGGCGTACAAGGCTCAACGCGTGGAGGCAGAACGGCCAGACTGGGTAGACATAATTCTGGAAGCGTTGAACGGAGTACAGAAAAATAGTAATGGTGCCATTAAATGCTTTAAGTGCGGAAAACCAGGTCACATAGCACGTTATTGCGGCACTGGCTCCAGTAACCCCAGCAATTCAAGTGGACGAAAACCCAAAGCTGAAGGAGATGAGCAAACCTCCCAACCAAATCAGTCGTTAAACTAAATCGAGCCAGCCGAAAGGGGCGTGGACTGGCTCCCGCAACTGAATGCCCTATAATCTCTGTCTCACAGATCGGAAGGAAAGCTAGTAATGTTACTGTTGTTGCATATGTGGATGGAAAAGAGCACTTACTAACTGTGGATACAGGCGCATCGCATTCCATAATTCGATCTGATTTAGTCAACAAGGAGGTGAGACCATTGCATGGAGAAAAGTTACGTACGGCCACTGGTGAGGACACCCATGTCCTAGGAGAAGTAACATGTGAAATCGCAATTGGGAACGTGGCCGTTTTACACAATTTTATAGTAGCAGATATTGTTGACGAAATCATAGTTGGTGTGGACTTCTTAAGCGAGCAAGGCATCAAGATCGACATGCAAAACAGAATTATGAATTACCAGAACATGGATGTGCCATTAAATTTTGGTTACGAAAACAAATACGTTAGTAAGCGAGTGCTTGTGGAGGAGACCCAACAAATTCCACCGAAGTCGGAAGCAATCATATGGGCAAAGATTGATGGAGATTATGGGACAAACAAGTTGTGGGTTGTCGAGGCAGCAAACAAATCAAGGACGAACATATTAGTAGGAAAACCCCTGGCTATGACAAAACAAGATGGACGTGTACCGGCAAGAGTACTTAATGAGTTCAAATCGCCGATTAAACTTTCCAAAGGAGCAATATTGGGACAATGCCAAGAGGTCGAGGTAGTTATCAATTGTGAACAGCTTCAGGAAAATGATTCCACCATCAAGATTAATCTTTCAGATGATATCACGTCGTGGACGGCAGGCCTCGAAAAAGATCATCAGAAAAAGGCAAAGGAACTTCTATCAAAGTACTCGAGCATATTTGACAAGGATGGTTCCAAACCAGGTCGAACCAAAGTTGTGAAGCATCAAATTGATACTGGTGATGCAAGACCAATCCGCCAAGCTCCTCGTAGTATTCCATTGGCCAAACGACAAGTAGTAAGAGAAATTATACAGGAAATGAGTGACAGCGGCGTGATTGAACCATCAGCTAGTCCATGGAGCTCACCTGTAGTACTAGTGAAAAAGAAAGATGGAAATTGAACGACGTAACGAAGAAGGGCAGTTGTCCATTGCCAAGAATCGACGATACTCTGGACTCGTTATCTGGCACGAAATGGTTTTCCACACTGGACTTGAAAAGCGGCTACTGGCAAGTGGAGGTAAAGGATGAAGATAAAGAGAAGACGGCTTTCAGCGTTGGAGAAGGGCTTTGGCAGTCTACGGTAATGCCCTTCGGGCTATGCAATGCTCCAGCTACTTTTGAGAGACTCACGGACCAAATACTAAAAGGATTGCACTGGCAAACATGTTTGGTGTACCTCGACGACATCATCGTGCTGGGAAAAAGCTTTGAGGAACACCTAAAGAACTTGGAGGAAGTTTTCCAAAGAATAGCTGGTGCTGGTCTGAAACTAAGTCCCAAGAAGTGTTCCTTGTTTAAAAAGGAAGTAAGTTATTTGGGTCACAAGGTAACTACGGAGGGAATCTGCACTGCTAAGGAAAAGATCGAAGCCGTAAAGGATTGGCCAAGACCAAGAAATTTGCATGAGTTACGGAGCTTCCTTGGGATGTGCACGTATTATCGCCGATTTGTACCGAAATTTGCCAGCGTAGCTAGTAGTCTCCATGACCTTACGAGGAAGAATATGAGTTTTGAATGGAAGAAGGAACAGGAGGTGGCTTTTCAAACATTGAAGGAACGACTATGCACTACCCCGATGTTAGCATATCCAATTCCAGGTTCAAAGTTTATTCTGGATACAGATGCGAGTGGTTATGCTATAGGAGGTGTTTTGTCTCAGATTGTTGATGGGCAGGAGAAGGTAGTTGCATACTATAGCCGAACAATTGGGAAGCCTGAAAGGAACTATTGTGTAACCCGGAGAGAATTGTTGGCATTGGTAGAGTGCGTTAAGCATTTCCACAAGTATCTCTATGGGCAGCGATTCCACGTCAGGACAGACCACGCAGCGTTGAAATGGCTCTTACAGTTCCGTGATCCGGAAGGTCAATTGGCACGGAAGATAGAGCGACTGCAAAGTTATGACTTTTCCATAGAGCATCGCAAAGGTAGCACCCACGGAAATGCTGATGCAATGTCACGAAGACCATGTAACTTGGAATGCAAGCATTGTTCCAAAGCTGAGGCCAAGGAAGACATTATAGATGTGCGGCTCATGACTATAACATCTTCGGACGAATGGGACATGGATCAATTAAGGAGGTTTCAGCACGAAGATTCAGATCTTACTCGTGTAATGCAAGGAATCGAACAAAACGAGCGACCATCAAGAGAGGAGATGTCAGCAGAAAGTCCTGTTGCCAAGTCATATTGGGCACAGTGGAATAGTTTGCAATTAGAATCCGGTTGTTTGCATCGAATATGGGAGAGTGAGGATGGTCAATGTGTTCGAAAGCTGATAGTCGTCCCAAGGAAGAAAATCCCTGATGTACTCAATCAATTACATAACGGTCCAAGCGGAGGTCATCTTGGAGTCACCAAGACCTTGGAGAAAGTCAAGCAAAGATTCTATTGGGTTGGTTGCCGTCAATCGGTCGCGGAGTGGATTGCCAACTGTGAAGTATGCATCAAAGCTAAAGGACCGAAATCAAGGAGCCATGGCCAAATGAAACAGTATAACTAAGGTGCGCCATTTGAGAGGATAGCTATTGATGTAGCTGGTCCGTTTCCTACTAGCAAACTCGGAAACAAATATGTACTGGTGGTTATGGACTATTTCAGCAAATGGCCAGAAGTGTACCCTATTCCAAATCAAGAGGCAGAAACAATAGCAGAGGTGTTTACTAACAATTGGGTAGCTCGTTTTGGTGCACCGATGGAGATACATTCTGACCAAGGCAGAAATTTCGAATCAGCTGTGTTCCAGGAAATGTGCAAGACATTGGGCATTCAGAAAACTCGAACAACTGCACTACATCCTCAGTCAGATGGCATGGTGGAACGATTCAATAGAACCTTGGAAGAGCACCTGAGGAAAGTAGTGGATAAGTTCCAGAAGGATTGGGATACTCACATCTCCTTATTCCTAATGGCATATCGCTCTGCAGTCCATGAAACAACTGGTCAGACTCCTGCAAAGGTAGTTTTCGGGAATGATCTTCGATTGCCAGCTGACTTAAAGTTTGGGATAAACGCTGATGCAGGAGTGAATGCTCGGAAATCTACTAGCGTATTGGAAGAAGAAATGAGAGAAATTCACGACCTTGTGAGAAAACGGACTAAGATCATGAGCGATAAAATGAAGGCCAGGTACGACAAAGCAATAAATTCGGAAGGTTTTATAGAAGGAGATTTAGTGCTGCTATACAACCCACAGCGTAGAAAAGGTTTGTCCCCAAAACTACAATGTAACTGGGAAGGCCCATACAAAGTCATAAGACGGATCAACGATGTGGTATATCGCATACAAACTATGGGAAGGCCAAGGAATAAGATGAAGGTGGTCCATTTGGAAAGGCTAGCTGCGTTTGGTTCCGGCAATGTGTCTGATCGGGACGATCAGACTTAGGTGGAGGGCAGTGTGGCGATTATTCTCAAGCATGTACCATCCCTAACTCAATAACACTCCCAGCACTAGTTAAACACAGGTGAGATAACGATGGCTACGCTTATGCATGCAAGCGTGTAACTAGGAAGAGGAAGAGAGATGGCGCGAGTGTTTGCGAATACGATGCAAAGAGGAGATTCCAATAAATAACACCGACCCTTCCAGAACACGAAAAGCGAATAACCAAGAAAGTTCTCGGTGCGTAGGCAAGTACCCTGTTGGACTATATAAGGCGGTGACCAAGCAAGGCAGGTTGTTCAGTTTATTTTCAAGCGTTCAATAGTGAACTACTGTAAAGTTATCAAACTCTTAAAATTATTTTGCGTTTATTACTAGTAAATAAAACTAGCTATTACTTACATTATTTGTGCGTGTGTTTATTCGACTTTATAGTGATCGAACCCAGGATTGATAATCAAGGAATAATCGAATTCGTCACAGTATAAAATATTTATTATTCTTTTTTTTTGTTAATTGTTAACTAACCGCCTGGGCGATTTTGACCGTCCAAAATAGCTCGCCAGTCGTTTCTTCGTTGCGCCAACTGGCGCCAATCGGAAACACCGCGGGATCGCAAAGCGGTCTCCACTTGGTCCTTCCATCGGAGTGGCCTAGCCAGCGAAGTTGCTGTGTTTCAATTCGCTGAACTATGTCTGCCTCTGCGTAAAGCTCATACAGGTCATCATTAATACTTCTTCGGTACTCGCCGTCGCCAACGCGTAGAGATCCACAAATCTTTCGAAGAACCTTTCTCTCGAATACTCCCAGTGTCACCCCATCAGATGTTGTTGGTGCCCGCCCACGCTTTTGCACCATACGAGGTGTATTCAAAAAGTATCGCGAATTTTGTGTTTTTTTAAAAATTATTTATTTATTCATGAATATCTATTTTGTCCCCTTCAAAGTAATCCCCATGAGATATTATACACTTGTGCCAACGGTTTTTCCAATCTTCGAAGCACTTCAAAAAATAATTTTTTTTGTATCTTGTTCAGCTCCTCCTTCGATGCCGTCTTTATCTCGTCAAGAGAAACGTAACGTCGTCCTTTCATGGGCCTCTTCAGTTTAGGGAACAAGAAAAAGTCACAGGGGGCCAGATCTGGGGCATACGGTGGCTGCGGCATCATTAGTGTGTTGTTTTTGGCCAAAAAGTCGCGCACGAGCAACGATGCGTGAGCAGGGGCGTTATCGTGGTGCAAAAGCCAATTTTTGTTCTTCCACAAATCCGGGCGTTTCTGGCGGATTGCTTCGCGCAAATTGCGCATAACTTGCAGGTAATATACCTTATTGACCGTTCTTCCCTGTGGCAAGAACTCATGATGCACCACGCCCCTGCAATCGAAGAAAACTGTCAGCAAAACTTTCACATTCGACCGAACTTGACGCGCTTTTTTCGGTCTTGGTTCGTGCGGCAGTTTCCATTGAGATGATTGAGCTTTGGTTTCCACGTCATAACCATAAACCCACGATTCGTCACCAGTTAAGACTCTCTGAAACAAATTTGGGTCGTGGCGGACAGAGTTTAACATCTCATTAGCAATGTTCATGCGATGCTGTTTTTGGTCACAATTGAGCAATTTTGGTAAAAAAATAGGTAAAAATCGAAGACGATCCAAAACACGTGGAAGCAAAGCAGCTGTCAACAATTAACTGAACATTCAAAATGGCCGAGCTTGTCGGCATAAGTGAGAGACATGAGTACCAACATAACGCCACAAAAAATTCGAAATTCGAATATACGTAACCAGCGAAAATTCAAAATTCGCGATACTTTTTGAACACACCTCGTATAGCAGGATGGGTGCGATGAGTGACTCATAGAGTGTTATTTTCGTTCGTCGAGAGAGGATCAATTGCCTACTCAGTCCGAACTAGCATTTGTTTGCAAGAATCATTCTTCGTCGGATTTCTAGGCTAACATTATTGTTGGTGTTAGTGCTGGTTCCCAGGTAAACGAAGCCCTTTACTATTTCGAACTTATAGCTGCCAACAGTGTCATGGTTGCCAAAGGCGCGAATGCGCTGACTCTTCTGGTATTTTGTTTTCCCTCGTTCAGTAGCAGTAATGTCTTATGGTTGTTGTCATTATTAAAGCTTGTGACTGTTGTCCTAGTGGGGTTTAAATCCATCACGGAGGCATATCATAAAAAACATGTAACACAAATACAAAGTGACTGCAATTACAAAAAGAATGAATAGGAAGAAAACAAACACTGTGTAGGAAGAAAATGTAACAAACATTGAGGAGAACCAAATAGAAGTGTAGAGAGAAAATTATTTACTAACACATATACTAACTTAAAATAAAGGAAAACCACTTTAGAATTTTGGATCAAAAAAGGCGTATGCAAATTCAGGTGCCAATAAGAGCATTAATTCAGCTCTGCTGATCACCAGTTTCGCCTCACACCCAGTCTTGAGTTCGACATATGTTTTACCACGAACACAGTAAAACAGTGAGCCAGCCGCTGACAACATGCTTATCTGACAACATGTATGTGAAATAATTCGTAAGTGTCAGTAATTTGTTTTCATTAACCCTTTGAAAACAACTGAACGAAAAGTTCACAAAAGCTCCAGTTATCATTTCACATCATCATAAGGCATTATATATATATATAATGTGGTTCTCCCATTATAAATATTGACTAGGTAATGACTCTGTTAAAGGAGCTTAAACATTTTTCTGAATAATGTTCGGCGACACATAAAACTTGTAGGAAGAGAACGCATTTTGTCATTTACGTCCTAATTCTAGTGTGGCAACAACATTCCTTTTAAAGGCAAGTAAGTGGTGTGAAAACTTTAACACCCTTTTGGTATTCTGCCGGCTAAGTTGAAGTTCAATTTCGTAACCACCAAAATAGGTGGTTACGTCGCGTAACCGCGAAAAATTGCACGTGTTTTGTAAGTATTTTTGTGGACAGAAAATATCGCAAATTTTATGCACATACTTTTTCACAAGAATAAATAAACAATATACGCACTTTTTTACACGAAGTTTCGTTCGCGTTTGCATTTTAATTTCTGTTGCGCATTGTTTGTTTTTGGCAGCGTTGCCATGCACGCTAGAAACGCGGTTACATGAACTGAATTTCCAACGGTTATGATTTTCGGTTAGATAATCCTTCAGGTACAAAATTACCGTTAATTGGGAGAGGAAGATGTAAGTTCCTGTTGGAGAGATTTCACTAGTAAGATTTTCTAGTGAAAAAAGCTGATCGATCGTCACTAAGCAAAACAGCAACTAAAACTTGAAGCTTGTTATTAACGCTGGAAATCAGCAGCAGCAGTTTTGCTTAGAAGTGTTTACAAATTCCTGTTCCTTTTTAATTTTTGCGGTTTCGAGAGAGCTTGACTCATTTTTTTCTTTACTGAGGCCTTGTGCTAATCAGCAGGTCCATAGAATTCTTGCAAGCTTACTCGCCGAACACACCTAACGATTGCCGCATATGTACATACTTCATTTGTTTTTGAATTTACCGTAATATAGCTTATAATCTTCCCTTTCTCAATAAATTGGTGGAATTCTACTGATAGGAGTACGTAATTTTATGTATAAAGGACTAAACGATTGCATATGACATGCATTCAAAGCTGAATTATTAGCTTTCCATATCTTTAGTAGTAATAATAGTACTATTGCGAAAATATCCGATTTTTATTTTGATTACTTGGCTCACTGTTACACTGACCACGAACAGAGTACCCCGACGCCAAAATCTTTTTACACCTTAGCTCAGAAGCCAAAGTCATCACTTCTCTCTGTAGTTTAGGCAGACTCCCATGCAAGTAAATTGATCCGTAGCCAGGCAGCTCGATGCAAGAGAGAGATAGAGACATTTTCTTTGCCTTGCAAAATGAAGCGATAGACCTTAAGAGTTGGATACGATCATTTGAAGATAAGAGTTTTACAACAATAGGGCATGCATTGATTGTTTTATGCCCACTACTCTTAGCACTTCGCATTCAAAAAGCATCACGAATAGGTGGGGGTTTGTGCTCAGCTGCACTGCAAATCTTTGCAAAAATTTCAAATAGACACTCACCAGCTACTAGGGGGAACCCCTTAATAATAACATCAGTGGGATCTGCATTGCTCTCAGCTGAGCCCTAGTAGTAGCCATCTCACTGCTAATAGTGAGAACATCAGCACATGCATTCTCTACTGCAGTTACCCTTCCCTCTACAGCTGCAACACTCAATTTTATATTTGCTATTTCAGCAGCCAACTGACCGATCTTTTGCATCACCCTCTCGTCGGATTTTTCCATCCCTCCAGATAATTGTTCAATGATGGCATCTTTCTGCTGCTCTAGCTTTCTCTCTAACTTCTCAAATGCTGTCGACGAAGGTGTGAGGGGGTTTTAAGTGGCAAAGCAGGATTTCGCTCGATATTTCTCCATGGAGCAGACATAATGCTTATATTTGTTAACACAAAAGTAGAATCCGGAGCGTTAATACCTCCAGGAAAATCAGTACGTGGGCAGCCAACGACAAGAGCAGCTCACAGCACACACGTACATCGATCTATGGTAAATCAAATCTTATGGCCTCAGAGTAGTGACAATTTAAAAAATTGTGTTCCCAAAGAGAGCATCTGAAGTTCAAACTTTGACATTTATATAATACATACTAGCTTTTACCCGCGCAATAACGAAAGTTCTTCTGTAGATATTTCTGTTTATCAGCTAAATAAATATTTAGGGTTAAATGTGAAAACGAATCTTAAGATAAAACTTAAGCAATTTTTTTTTTAAATACTCATTTTCAAAATTCACATTAAAAACTGGCCTTAACATATAATTTAAGTAAAATTTATTTAAATATTTATTTTTAAAGTTCACATGAAAAACTGGCTCTTAACATAGAACTTAAGTTTAATTTTCTTTTAATACTAATTTTTAACATAAAATTTTATTTAACATCTTTTAATATTAGTTTTTAGCGCAACACATCTCTGTAAACAACATTATTTGACTTATTGTTTTCCGCATATACAAAAAGGTTTTCGGATCTCGATACTCGCGAGCATCAAACATACAGTTGCCCGAATGAAGAGCGATGGGATTCTAGATGCATTCCTGCCACTTTGAGTGTTTGCCCTTGACTGAGGAAACTTTAGACGTTTAAACAGGAATGGCATGTTCGTTGAAATAATAGGTATTCTTGGGATTAATACCGATCCTCCCTTGGCTCCTCCTTTAATAATGGTGGCTTGTAAAATATTTTTTTTAGCGCTGTAATTTGCAATCTTGTCCCATTGCAAAATTTTGGTGCGTCCAAGTTACGCATTTGAATAACTGGTATCCCCACTTTTAATTCCAATTTGTGGGAAGGTATCCCCTGATAGCTAGAGTTTAAAAATTCGATGGGATATGTTGTTCCGTCGTCATTGTTCATTACGGTGTCAACAAACATATAGATAGTGGGCTCATCGGGTACTTGCTCTACTATTTTATATTTATATTTCCTACAGTTTAATTTTTGCTTTTTGGAGATTTTGTTGCACATTTGGAAAGATTTCTTTTACGAGACGCTCTGCAGAGTCTATAATATTCCAAAACCGATCCTCGAACGTATAAAACCATCAGCATCTGTTCTCTTACGACTTTCACCTATCTCAAGGAGGTTCCGAGGAAAGGTCGCGGACTCGTTATACTGCTGAACCCGCATATTAATTGCTAGACGTAAAATTTTTATGGTGACTTGTTTTTATGGTGTTTTTTTTCTTTTTTTTTATGTTGGTTTGTTAATTGATATTAGAGGAAAAATTACAACGATATGCACAGCGATGGTATGGGATGACATGTTTCGAAGTGCCCAACTTCTCATCAGACCCCTTCTCGGACACTGGGATACTAACCCAAGTGTCTGCACCAAAGCCGCTGTTAGAGTACTCTAACAACTAAGCTATGATGCCCTGTAGCGTCACGATGCACTTTTCCTCTAATGTGCCATTTGCTTATTCCTTTTATGCATTTTTTGGTACATATATTTTATATGTCAACTCAAGGAAAGTGGAATATTTCTAGGCGCGTTCATAGAGCAGTTTTAGATACAGAAGGGCTTTTTTGCATATCAACACTTCCGTGTTATTTGTTATGCACCCGCACTGTACCTGTATCAATTATAGTTATGGTGATTTGTTGTTGGAGCAAAGCTCGAAGTTTTTTTTTTATGTTTGTTTGTTAATTGATATTAGAGGAAAAATTACAACGATATGCACAGCTATGGTATGGTATATTTCGCCATAATCGTGAGGTTTTAAATAGAGCTCATAATTTTACAGGCATCGTTTATTGCAGAGACATAAGAGTTCCAAGTTTTATCAAATAAACGTTGCTTGATAATAATTGTTCGATGAAGAAAAAAATTTATTTTTCAAATAGGAGTTATACGTCAAGGTTTATTTTATTTTTTGGGGATAAGAGTTATTTGTCAACGTTTATTTTATTTTTTGGGGATAAGAGTTATTTTAGTTATTTGTCAACGTTTATTGTTTACGTTGCTTGATAACTGTTATGGATGAGAAATACTTTTTTTCGATGTTATTGTATTCTAATGTTTATATTTTTGTTATCTAATAACCGTTGTTAATTCATACTTTACTTTAAATGGCCAGTTAACCGGTAAGCCGATTTTGACGGTCCAAAAAATGTACCCCTCCATGTTTTCTTATTGCAAATTGGTGCCAATCGGAGACACCATGGGGTCGCTATCGACTTGGTTCTTCGATCAATAAGAATATCTTCGGAGCATCTTCGTTCATTCGCATTACATGACCTAGCCAGCGAAGAAGAAGTGATCTCTCCATAATCTAAGCATTCTTTACCACCAGGTCGCCATTCTCAGTTTTCAGGAGTTCGCTCCGGTCTTAAATCCTTAATCGATTGGCCCGGAGCAACCGCCTCGCTCCCCTGAGGAAGTTGCGGTAATGTGCATACACACTACTCGTTGCATTCGCTGTTTGCATGACCTTGTAGGCAGCATCCCTTCTTTGCTTTGCAATGTGGCACTCATCATCTTTGTACCAGTTGTTTCTTCAAAATCGCCAGTATCATATACTGAAAATATAAGAATATAATAAAATAATATATTAAACAAAACTCAGAGCTCCATTAACTTTTTTCTAGGCATCCAAGTGGCTGAGATAAGGGTTCCTCCTATGATAAGCACCCAACCGTTGTCGACTGAATAAAATCTTAATGTATAGGAATATGGTTTTCAATAGTACAAAAGTACCATCGTGTAGTGATCGACTGAATACATATCTGACTAGATTTCAATTAAGCTCCTGACAGTGTTAAAGGAGCTTCCTATGCGCTGCTAAGTATGTATCTATGAATCTGACTTCCTTAATTATACGGCTATGCCATGCAAGTTAACCCACCTGTGACTTCCAGTAAAATTAGATATTCTTCATTTTGATATTTGCAATTTTTAACAAACAATCGAAACAGGACTTGTTGGAAAATATAAGTTATTGAAAAATATATACTAACATATACATAATACATATATATATTTATCATCTAAAAACTATTATGAAAAAGTACCAAAAATTATTTCAAACTTAAATTTTTTTAGGCAACGAAAAGAAGTATTTCTCATCCATAACTGTTATCAAGCAACGTAAAAATAAACTTTCTACAAGGTGGCGTAAAAGTAATCCTCCTATCAGAAAATGCTATAAATTTTGCGATTGGCCACTAAAGTCAGTTCTGTTTTGACATTTGTGTAGTAAACACATGCATAACACGTTAATAAACAATGTTACGCTACATTGCTCCAGAACGCGGAATATTGCTGACTATTTATTTGACCATTAATCGGTCGGGGCCAAACGGTTACTGTGAATGGTGACCGCTACAGAGCAATGATCAACGAGTTCTTTTTGCCGAAACTTGATGGATTGGGATTGGAAAACATGTGGTTCCAACAAGACGGTGCAACAGCACACACTGCACGTGCCACAACCGATATGCTGAACATCGGAAGCTTACTTTTGCGCCACCTTGTATATATTAATAGGCTAACATTTTTTCCATACAATCAATTGCCAGAAAATATCTATATCTAAACATGCATAAATTGCTATAAGATGTATATGAATATGTCGTAAGGGTCAGGAGCGATGCATAGGAGTATCATATTTAACAAATAATGCTTCATTTCTTTGTAATAATCAACTAAAGTTTTCTCCATAAAGCCATAGTGCTTAAGTACAGTATTTAACTGTTGCTTTGTACATATAGCAGTAGCGCAGGTGGTAAGCGTCTCGGGTGGGACGGTGCGTTCCAAGGTTCGAGAACAGGTTCCCGTCAACTGATTTAATTTTTTTATTGAACTAAATTTTTTTTTAAATATATAAATACTTTTTATCTTTACTCTTTTTTATTTTATTAAATTTTTAAGTATTCATGAAACGAGCTCAAGGCCAATAATAACACAGGCAGGGTGGCTGATGAATTTTGCTACATTAAGAAACTCAAATAATTTTTTTGTCAGTGTATGGAATTAATTTTTCTTTTATTCATGTTAAAGCTCATTAAATTTTATTAAATATAGCTTAATTAGTTTTAAAAATAATATAATTTAAATGCCCCCCCTGCTCGTCGATGCATGTGCGGCATCTTACCAAAAAGTTGTTCATTACTGCTTGGAGAGTTGAGACAGGAATAGCCGCAATTGTTTCTCGAATGGATTGCCTTAGTTCATTCAAATTTGTTGGTTTTGCTTTGAAGACTTCCTGTTTGCAATAACCCCACAAGAAAAAGTCAGGTGCAGTAAGGTCAGGCGACCTGGGTGGCCAACGGATTGTGGAGTTTCTGGATATCAGCTTATTGGGAAATTTTCGTCGCAATTCTGTCATAACAGGTTGGGCTATATGAGGAGCTGCACCATCTTGCTGAAACCACACAGAGTTGAAAGAAATTCTCATTCGGCGTAATTCTGGATAGAAAAACTCTCTCAACATGCTCAAGTAACGGTCTCCAGTAACCGTAACGGTGTGACCGTTTTCTTCGAAGAAGTAGGGCCCGACAATGCAGCGTGATGAAACTGCACACCACACTGTGACACGAAGTGGATGCAATTCCGTCTCATGGAGTATCTGTGGGTTGGAAGCACCCCATATTCGACAATTTTGTTTGTTTATGTTGTCGTTTAAATCGAAATGGGCCTCGTCAGACATGAAAAGACAGTTCAACATGTTTCCATCCTCTTCCACCATTTGAAGCATCTTCTGGCAAAATTCCAAGCGAATCGGCAAGTCTGCAGCGTTCAGTTTGTTGGCCATTTGAATTTTATATGGGAATAAGTCCAAATCTTTGTGCATAATTGACTGTAATGACTGTCTGCTTACACCCATTTGAGCAGATAAGCTTCTTGTCGAAACACGTGGATTGTTTTGTATGGCAGCAGCTACAGCAGCGATTGTTTCCTCCGTTCGAACTGAAGGGTTTCGATGGTAAGGTCTTCTGTTGACTGTCCCATGCTCGGAAAAATTGTTTACAAGTCTTATTATGGTCCATCTGCTCGGAGGATTGCCGCCAAACGTGCGCCTATACTCTCTTTGAACCGAAACTACGGACTCCAGTGCGTGATAGCGGCGGACAATCCAAATTCTTGTTTCAGTGTCCCAGTTATCCATTTTTGTTAAATGTAAAAGTCAATCTGCAAAATAAAAAAAAAATTTACCAGATTCATTAAATAGAAAAAAAGTTATTTAATTTTTTTTTGGTAGCGGCTTTCATTAGCCACCCTGTAGATTAAATTTGACCCGTTATGATGAGAAACTTCTTTAAAAATCAATATGAAATGACCGTCAAATCTTTTATTTATTTATTTACACACACTGCCTGTATACCAAACAAAAAAAAGTCCAAAACGGTAACTGACGTCGAGCTCACATTGAGAAATACGCAGAGCTTCAAAATTAACTATCTATCTATGGCGCGATATACAACAGGTATATCATCATAAACCTCCTAAGAGATTTTTGCTCCAAGCTTCTCTTCCAATTTGTGGTGTGCCGATTTGAATTTTTCCCTACAAATTGGTGGGACCTACAGTTTTTTGCCGACTCCGAACGGCATCTACAAAGGAGACGAATTTTTTGCTGAGAAGCCTGTCATGGCAGAAATACACTCGGAGAGTTTGCCAAACCACGGCCGAGGGGCGAAAACTTTTTTCAAATCACTTTTGATGTTACCTGTACCAGGGCTCGAACCATGGACCTTCGGTGTGGTAGGCCGGCAACACTACCTTCACACCAACGTCTTATTCATTTTCAAAAGCCATATGTATCGTATGTACCATTCCAAAATGGCAACCATATATCTTATAACTTTAAACGAGCTATTCTTGTATATATTTGTATGTTTGTATATTTACACGATGTCCAAAAAGTTCGAATACAAATTTTGTAACTTATTTAAAACACCAATCAAGTGAGCTTTGATTTTATTTTTTGTTTTAAATCGAGTATCGTTCCTATGACTGTCACACCACGGCAGACTCAAATCTGTAATAGTCGTATTATATTTATGGAGGCAAAGCGCCAGCTAATTGTCAACGCATTTTTACAAGGCAGACGACCGTGCGCAATATTGAAAGACTTTAAAAGTGTGGGTTTCAAACGTGATTTTGTTTCTAAAACTATAAAGCGGTACAATGAGACTTCTTTGTGAGGGAACAAATTCCGAAAAACAATTGCCGTCCAGTTAGAAAAATTGCTGCGAAATTGAATATAAGCAAATCTTCAACACATTTTATATTGAATAAGGATCTTGGGCTAAAAGCGTATAAGAAACAAAAAATTCACGGCGTTTCTAAATCGGCGAAAAAAAGGGAGCCAAACGAGTATGTGATATTCTTGGATGGTACGGCGGTGACGAATTCGTATTTTCTGATGAAAAGTTGTTCGTTCTACACCAATCTTTTAACTCGCAAAATGATCGAGTAGGGTCAGTGTCTCTACAAAATGTTCCTGAAAAGGCTATGTATGTGCCCAGATTTCAAAGCCCTTCTTTCGTAATGGTGTGGGCCGAGTTCTGTAAAAGAGGAAAGCTTCCCCTAGTATTCATCGAAAAGGGGGTAAAAGTTGACGCCGGCTGCTACAAAGAAGACGCCTTGGAGGCATGAGTACTACCCAGCTGTCGCAGTTTATTCGGTGATGGTTATTATTGCTTTCAACAAGATGCAGCGCCTTCACATACCGCAAACATCGTGCAACAACGGTGTCAGGAGAATTTGGCGGACTTTTTGCATAATGACGAATGGCCACCTAGCAGTCCTGATCTCAATCCATTGGATTTTTTTGCATGGGCTTACATGACGTCGAAGCTTGGCGGTTATCAAATAAAAAACGTGGAAACTTTTCATAAGGTATTACTCAAAGTTTGGGACGAAATGCTGATGGATTTGGTTCTTGCCGCTTGTTGCTCTTTCGAAAAGCGATTACGCTTGGTATTATTAATAAAAACCTACTATAAATATTTACTGATGCTACAGAAATTCTTTTAAATAAAAATTGATAAGGGTTACCCATCCATTTTGCTTTAAACGTATTTGAGTTTTGTATCCGAACTTTTTGGACACCGTGTATATATTTGCATATCCAGACTATCTCGAAAACCGCTTAATCGATTTGGGTGAAATTTGGTATATACATAGCGTACCACATTCTACCCTACAAACCAGATACCGGTTACCAATGTAGCTAAATGCTTGGTTTCATTAAGTTCTCATATGGTCTACGAAGTGGCTATTTCTGTTCAGGCGGCGTGAAGATTTTAACCATATGTGTGACTTCGCATCTCCCTTGCACACATAGAATTCTCCCATTGACAAAAACTATAGCTGTACTTTTCAATACTTCCAGTCTTAAAAAATTTATCTTTTCAAAACCAGTTAATGTTTTGGCTAACATGTAGTTAAAAATATTTCCTCAATTGGTTTTTGTTTTGGCTAAATTGTGGTGAAAATTATTGGCTGAATCGGTTACCAAAGTGGCTAACATATGGTTAATTTTATTAGCTAAATTGGTTAATGAAATACCAGTTATAGTGGTTATTGTCAAATGGAGATACCTACACATTTTTCCAAATAAATTGCACAAAAATGCATCATTGTTATTAAATATTTATATATTTTATTGAAATTATTTTTTAATACATTGGAATAAATCATATTAAAACTAAATTTTTAATATTTTACAAATTTGATTAGTTTGTGGGAAAATGAAAGTAAAAACAAATAGTTAATTATTATAATTGTTATAAATAATATTCTTTTATTTTACCACTATTAATATTAAAACTTTATTATAATTTTGTATTTAAATAGTGTTATTCGATTATTAATAAGACTAGGACTTATTTACATTGTTGGAGTTTATAAAAATTAATTCAGAATACCATTTATTTATATTTGTAAAGTATATAAACACTAATTTAGAGTAGAAAAAAATAGGACCCTAAGTATTTAGTAATGTATTTTTTGTTTATTTTTGGTTAAAAACATTGCTTTTTAAGTATAATTGAAGATAATATTTACAATATTTTAAATCTATTATCATTACTATGTTTATTTACAAAAGCGGTACTATTTACATTATTCAGATTTTATTGTCGTTCATTGTACTAAAAAAAGTAAAGGTGTATTATTAAAAATGCAATAAAACTTAAAGATATATTATATACAATGCATCTTTTTTAACAGTTAATTATTTCAATTATTATTTACAAAAGTGGTAGTATTTATAATATACATATTTTATTGTCCTGTAAAAAGTAACAATCTGTTATTTGCAATGCAATAAAACTTAAAGATATATTATTTACAATGCATCTTTTTTAACAGTTAATTATTTCAAGGATTATTTACAAAAGTGGTACTATTTACAATATACAAGTTGGCGCAAAAGTAATCCTCCTATCATAAAATGCTATAAATTTTGCGATTGGCCCCTAAAGTCAGTTCTGTTTTGACATTTGTGTAGTAAACACATGCAATGTTACGCTACACTGCTCCAGAACGCGGAATATTGCTGACTATTTATTTGACCAATAATCGGTCGGGGCCAAACGGTTACTGTGAATGGTGAGCGCTACAAAGCAATGATCAACGAGTTCTTTTTGCCGCAACTTGATGAATTGGGATTGGAAAACATGTGGTTCCAACAAGACGGTGCAACAGCACATACTGAACGTGCCACAACCGATATGCTGAACATCGGAAGCTTATCTTTGCGCCACCTTGTACATATTTTATTGTCAATTCAGGATAATATAATAATTATTTATAAAACTAGTTTAAGATAATTATATAGGAAACTATATACATTATTTGGTCAAACACTATAAAGTGGGTGACTAAATACTACTTTGTCGATATTGTATATCCTTTAGCGGATATTTGCAATCTCAGTTGTTAATATACATGTCCCAAAACAGTTTCTAAAAAAATTTTCAATGACTTATAAAAAAATAAGTAACTAAAAATTCTATCCGAAAAAAAAATTTGAAGCATTGATGTCAACATCCAATATTTCAAGTATTCGCTAAAAAATATACAAGATTGAGAAAGTAGTATTTTGGGGCCCACTCGATAGAGTTTGACTCATTATAAAAATTAAAAGAATGCAGTCTTAAAATGCATACGTAATAAGCACTTTATGGCTGCATTCTTTTCTTTCTTAAAACAACCAGCTTATGCCGGTTATGGCTAAGGGCGACAAACTTCCGAATGTCGTCGATTAGTACGTTTTTAGGCGTACTAGCAAAAACATCTGTAAGGAAAATATAACATTATAATTTGCATAAAACCTGTACTTATAAATACTTACCGAAGACTAGGTCCATAACCCTCAACCCCAATAATGCTGCCTTCTTCCCTCTCCCTTCATAGTTGTAGTGGAAATTCAAAGGGTCCGCTAATATGCCTTTAAGGACATCCTTCACGGAACCCTTTGCTCCCTTCATTTTAAGGAGTATGTTGAGCTGGAATGTATAAAAAAATAAATATATGAAGTTTGTCCACGGATTACAAAATTTACGATTGTGTCTGAATAAGCCTTGCTTCCCAGGAGCTCATCCAAATTATTTAAGCTATCCTGGGATGCCAGTGGGAGCATACTTTTAATTTTAGTATACTGCTCACTGATAACATCTCCAGTTATCTTGGAAATACTTTGGTGAACTCTTGAGGTTACCATCTTGCATTCGCGCAATAGCACGCCTTGCGCTTGGACCTCTGCGCGATCAGGCATCTGTAATATTACAAAAACAATAACTATAATATTTAGAAATATATTTATTTAAGTATAATCAGACAGAACTATCTTTAAGTAAAGTAGGTAATAATTGGAAGCATATTATGGTATTATAGAGAAAGACTAACAATATTAATAATCAAGTATGGCCTCGTATAATTCGATAAGAAAAAACGTGAATTAAGTCATCGTTTTTGCTTTTCGAGCACCGAGCGCTCGAAATCGAACCGACCTGTGTTTGAAAAATTGGCGTATAAAGGAAATGTTAAATTTTTGTATACCTTTTAAGCGAGGGATTTCTCCACCTTATCCACCTTCCTCTCTATCCTGGCAAGGACGGCCAATAACTCGTCGCGCATGTCGTTTTGGGCGAGAGTAGTCTCTTGACCTTGCGTGGTTGATGGGGGCTGGCAAAAAAAAGCGCTCCTGGTGGGTAACCGCCACTTCAAAACTTCTCCTTGAAACTGTTGAGTCAAAAAAAAGAAATGTTAGTTTTAAAACTATGCGAAAGACAAAGGATCGAAATACCGCTGGCAATTTGGCTACTCGAGCATGGTGCTTCGCTTTCCCCAGTAAAAATTTCGGAATCCATAGCACTAGGAAAAAGAATAAAAAAGATTATGCAGAATCGGTACTAAAATAAATGTGTTCATGTTTGGAATGCAAAAATATTTATAATCTATATCTCTCGGACTAACTGTTACCATATCTTCAGTCATCACACCTACTAAAATACCTAAAGCAGGCATTGACTCTATAGGTTCTGAAAAATAATTTTGTAAGTTTGATATAAGGAATGCATTAAAATTGCTGGATCCTTGTTCTTCTCCAACAATTTTAATTGGTCCCTTATTACTATGAAAAAAACTACCTTTTTCTTTTTTAAAATTTATTATTAACGACCCCATTTTAGAAACTTTGGTAGAACCTGCAACAACATCCATTCTTTCAAGAATTCTTAAATACATTTGCTGCAAAATTTAAATATTGCATAAAATTTTCAAATTTATATGCAGAGGAACTGTCTGAAGGACCAAATTGTTTAACGCAATCACAAAGATGCAATAAACCGTGAATATTATAACTTATTAAGTGTTCGCCATAAATAACCCCGAATAAAGTAACACACTCTTTTAACAATTCATTAGCGACGTTCGACTCTACGTTATAAGATTTCTCACAAGAAAGAAATCGAATACCGGCATGTAATAAATGAAAATGGTAATACAAATCATCTGGAATGCAATCTTTTAAAACAAATGGACCTGTATATAAAAGGAATTGCCGGAATTCAGTTGACTTCCAATTATTTAACTGGTCGAGGTCTCGGCTTAATCTACAAAATTCTGAGGGAATGAATCTATTTAGAAACGAAAGCTTTTGATTAATTTGCGTAACGTTTCCTCTCTTTACAATTAACTGAAGTAATTTTTTAGTTACACTCAAATCTACTAAATGCATAGTCTTTACAGGAAACTGTGAAACCATACCAAAGTTTTGCAGTTTCTAGCAAATTCTCTTGTCTAAATTCAGAAGTGTGATGACTTGGGTCCAATCTATTTTTAAAAGACAAGTCAGTTCTCAATTCCACAACAGTTTTTTGAAAACTCACCCGCCTTTGCAAATACTGCCCCTGGGAAATGCATTTTGAGCACGAGTTTTTACCAGTGTGAGACTTAACCCCCGTTATAAAAGCGCGAGCTGGTGCATCGCAAGTAAAACGCCTTACGTTAAAAGGTTTAGGAGTTTCTCTTTTGCCAACTCCGTTTTGTTTCAATAAATTTACTTCTTCGCAAAAGTGTCTTAAAAAGTTATTGACATTTTCTGGTTTTCTCATCCCAGAGAAGCAGGCTATTGTGAAGGGGTGGAAATTACTACCCACAACAGACCCCAGAATTGGCCAAAGACTTCTGTTTGAGCTTTTAAATAACTTCAAACCACCTATTCCTACATCGATATTAACTTCTTCTTGGTCCTCTAAATAATTATACTTGTTACTTTTCAAGTAGAATTCAATACCAATTTAGAGAAATTTGCCACCTGGAATTAATTTTAATTCAACTTTTTCTCTACTTATTCCCAGAAGAGTTCTGGCTGACAGTGGCAAACCTTCGCAACCAATTTCGCGCATTGTTTTAAGCAAATCTGTTATGTCAGCTTGCGAAAGCTTGCGCCTTAGAGCAAAAGCCTTTACCTTCGCAAACTTGTCAACATTAATTTCAACCCCTTCACCTTCATCATTTTCTACTTCAAAATCATCGAATAGAAAACGATCATCCTTCCCGTCACTCGAATATTCTGATGCTGCTCTACTTGTAGACGGAACATCATCATCGTCTAGTCTATGTACATCAGAATACCCCAACACCGCTCTGCTTGTAGACGCAATATCGTCGTTTTCTAATCAACTTGCCAGGGAAACATCTTCAGACAAATTTAATTTGCGAAGTTTCGCTATATTTTCCTTATATTTCATGTTTTCTTTGCTAAGTAGATTGGACAACGTTCGTTTACTCATACTTAAAGGAACGAATACTTAATTTGAGTTGAAGGTGTCGTCCAAATGCAATGGTGGATCGTATTCTGTGGATCGTGTTCTGTAATAGAATGAAATTATGTTTATGCTTTAATGAAATGTTTCTTCGTATATATGTTTGAGGTGTTTTAGTAGTTGACATATGATGGATGTTATAGTATGTATACATTGACGTGTTTTGGAGCTAATTTTTATTTTCGAGGCAAAGCATGCTGGAAACCGCTGTTTTCGCCTTGTTATAGCTGGAGTTATTAGTGCGTTTGTCTTATCGCTGTAGTCGTATCCTTAACTTTAGAGAAAAACCTAAATGCAATTGGTCTGTAAGGTACGTTACGGATATCGAATTACTATGTATCACCAATAATCGATTTAATTGTTTATCATAAGGTTGGTCGAATCAGCTGTTTTGAAAAGGATCGCGTGGCCGGTGTTGGACCGGCTAACGGTTATTTTGAGGTGTTCTACACATAAATACCATGGATTTCGCCCCCCATTTAAAATCGGACCTAGATCATTTTTTAGTTGTTTGCCAATAACTTTTCACAAAAACAAAATATTTATTTTCGCTCTTCGGATTATTAATGCTGAGGTCAAAACGCGTCGTTTGATACCTTTCTCGAGATTTTTTGACGTATATTAGCAGTTACGTGCTGTCGTATAGAATTGCCAAATAACATGAAAAAAAAGCTTTTACAATTTAGGGCCACTTTCATAAAAGCCGGTTAAACCTAATCGACGATTAATTTGACAGCCAACCGTACAAAATACGTCAATTAAAATCCGGTTAGCAGTTACCGGCTTTTATGAAAGCGGCCCTTAATCTTTTTTTTCTAATAATTTATTCCACTTTTTATTAGGAAAAGGTACAATTTGGTGGTAAAACTTTACTTCCAACTTCCTTTAATTAATTAAGTTAAATAGTCCCATAGGGTTGCTAGATCGCTGTCATGTGAAAACAAGAATCGCAGATATGAACGCATCTGTATTATGTGAAGGGTTTTATACGAAAACAGGCATTTTATGCTGTAGTGTGTACCTAGTCTTACATAACTAGTGCATAAATCCTACTAATTAGCAGGCGTTATCGATACCTTTTCGACAGATCGATAAACACATTACATCACATAACAAACAGCTGCTTGACTTGATGACTTTGTTTTGATTTGCTGCAAGCGTTGGAAAAGTTTTTAAGAGACACTGAACATTCGGCTCAAGAAAGATTTTTGTTCATTAATTGTATTAAGGTAATTCTATACGACAGCGCCTAACTGCTAAAACATGTCCGAAGAGATAGTGTATATAAATACCGTGGTTAACGCCTCCCATTAGTGTTGATTTATAAAGAGGTAAACAAGTCTTTTGAGACATTTTTTGATATTTTTGGACGTGTTCTATCAGTTATGTGCTGTCGTATAGAATTACCAAATGCTTTATTATTCGAGTTTGCCTGTTGTATTGTTGTAAATTGTTTTTAACCAAATTGGTAATACTTTGCATCCAACGTCAACTGCACTAAAAATGTCGATATTGGTAACCAGAGAGGCGTTACGTTCCCAGGAACCATAATCTGGTGGAGGAAACCCAATGTTTTTAGTCTCTACGTACCAATATCGACATTTTTAGTGCAGTTTTTACAGTTCACGTTGGAAGTAAAGTTTTACCACCAAATTGTACCTCTTCCTAATAAAACGTGGAATAAATGATTAGAAAAAAAAAGATTAAATTGTAAAAGCTTTTTTTCGTGTTATATGGTAATTCTATACGACAGCACGTAAGTGCTAATATACGTCCAAAAATCTCGAGAAAGGTATCAAACGACGCGTTTTGATCTCTGTATATAATCCGAAAGCGGAAATTAAATAATTTGTTTCAGTGAAAAGTTATTAGCAAAAAACCGAAAAATTTGCCTAGGAGCGAATCCCAACCGGCTACGCGGTCCACAATATTTCTGCGCAGAACACATTTCTGCACTTTTCGGTACACCCTAGTCTGTGATTACAACAACCATATGAAAATGACAGAAAAATTTCAACTTTAATTGCAAATATCTCTAAACAGACATAAAATATCGAATTTCCGCTTTCGGATAACTGATACGAAGGTTAAAACCAGTCGTTTGATACCTTTCCTGATATTTTTGGACCTATATTAGGAGTTACGTGCTGTCGTATAGAATTACCGATAGTACATTTTCGAATACGCGAGGCTGTTTATTTGAAAAATTGGGTAAAATAAATCCCACTTAATTTTTTATGCTATGCACTTTTGGATGAAACGGTGAGGAGATATCTTGGTGGACTTCATCATAGTGCTTACGAAAATGTGTCCTTATTCTCCTGCGATGCGGATTTTCGTTGAGTAGACGTCTGTTCGGGTGATGCGGTTTGCAACAGTTGAACAGGAATTGCCTGGTCAACATCTTGCGATGCTCTTTAACACAGAGCATTTTAGCCTCGCTGTGTAGATCGTGTTCAGATGACATAAGGAGGCATCCAGCAGTTATGGGTGCGGTGTTTTGGCAGGCCTGCAACATCCTCCAATGTTTGTCTGCTAGCCCCGGCGACCATATTGGCGTCGTGTAGCTCAGAACCGGCTAGCCAATTGCCTTTTACGTTGCCAGTAACATTTCTTTCTTGGCTTTGCCCCCCCCCCCCCCCCCCCCAACCGTTTTTGTGAAGAAATTTTTGCAATTAAAGTTAAACAATTTCTGATATTTTAGTAATTCTTGTAATCCCACATATTTAGTGTTTTTTCAGAAGTGAGTTTTGGATGGGCTGAATGATATATTTTTTAACCGCGTACGCTTGCCGTCTACACAGAAAGGTGCTCAGCTCAGCTTCCCACAGCCGTTTAACTGAGTTCTGGATAAATACATCGAAATATGGCCAGGTCCAAACGTAACCTGTGTTTTTCCACTTTCGTTTGACACCCATATTTTACACCAATTTCAAGGTTTTATTGGACCCACATTTTGACCGATAACTCATTTGTCGATGAATATATCGAATTATGTTAAAGTCGAAATGAAACCTGTGTCCGCCCCGTTTAGATTGATACCCATATTGTACACAAATTTTTAGGTTATATGGGACCCACATTTTGACCGAAAACTCATTTATCGATAAATATAACGAAATATGGCAAAGTCTAAATGGGACCTCTGTTCTTCCCCTTTTGTTTGACCTACATATTGTACAACAGTTTCAAGGAAATAGGCCAAAGTCCGAATGAAACCTGTGTTCAACCCGTTTAGTTTGGTACCCATATTGTCCGAAAATTTCTATACTTGTATACAAAATATCATTAGTGCTAGTCAATTATACTCGATTTCTAGGGAGCCCGTAACCCGAAACTTTTTTAAAGACATAGCCTATATCTCCTTCCATACTATTAGCTGTTTGCATACCAAATTTCAACAAAATTCGTCTTGCGGTTCTCCCGTGATTGAGTAACAAAAACAAACGTCTGGACATTCAAACGTCCAAATATTCATATTTATAATATCACCAGCAAACCTGGCAGACGTTTTCCTGAATAAAATTTTAGTTGCTTATATTTAACAAATTGTACTCTCTTCCTTCCACAATGGCGCTTTCTCGTAACTTACTCTATATCTTAAGTTTTCTTTCTACCATATTGTACACCAATTTCAGAGTTGTATGGGAACCATATTTCGATTGATAACTCATTTATCGATACTACAGTTCGCCCAGTGGTTGAAATTCAACCAATAAACTTTATTTTATTTTATTTTTTTGCTGTAAGTATGTTTTATCCGCCTTTTTTCTTCCTTTCTATGTCGTTCCTTTCCTCTGACATATTTTTATTTTCCTTGATTTTTTTTTTACTCTCTTATTTTATTTTTTATTTTCCTCAAACTTCTTTTCCTTTCCCTTCCCTTCCTTTTATTTTCTTTCTTTCCCCTTCGTTTCCTTACCTTTCCTTTAATTCCCTTTCCCTTCCTTTCATTTCCTTACCATTCCTTTCTTTCCTTTAATTTTCCTTCCTTTCCTATCCTTTCCATTCCCTTCCCTTTCCTTCCTTTCCTTTTCCTTTTCTTTCTTCCTTTCCTTTATTTTCCTTCCTTTCAATTCTTTTCCTTTCCTCTATTTTCCTTTAATTTTCTTCGGTGTTTAATACTCCATATGAGTAATCATTTATTTTATTTTTGTAAACCCTGTTTGTAGGTATCAGCAATGAATTTTACATATTTGCTCATATTTTACATTGCTTGTTTAATGTATCCAACAAAGCAACTCTTCGTGCTCTCAGGAGAGCAGCTGACACTGGGCATCGTAGCCAGTAATCAATACAATAACAACAACTAAAGCAAAAATGCATGACACAACAGAGTATCTATAGTGCGAATACTTACTTTTCATTGGTCCACTACCAACTCTTCGCACTCACAGTGAGAGCCGACCACACGAATATAACAAAAACATGAATGGCAAGTCTACTCACACTACTACGGCTTTTAATTTTTCCTACAAAGCAACTCATCGGCCATGCTAACGATTCAGCATAGTACACAAAAAGCAAGTACACACACACAGCGTGTCTATAGTGTGAATAAGTAAATGTGTAGTGGTGAAATTTTTTTTATTTACGCATAAAAGTACACCTCAAAATTTCCTATCTATACATATATAATTTGTATACCTTAGAATTATGGTTTAGCAGAAAACGGTTCTACATTGCATTCATCTTGTCTATTTATATATTTATCGATATATATTGTGATGTGTTTACAAAAGAATTGTTCTTTATTAGAAAATACTTTCTCTTTCATACCAAATTTCTTACACTAAGGCCCGGATTTTCAGTCATTGGTTAAGTCCAGTTTAAACTAAGTTTGCTTAAACTCGGCATTAATTTAAACTCCAGTTAAACTGCAGAGCGGTTTTTCAGTGAGAGTTTAAGGCCGCTTTTAAGATTTGCTTTTTATCCAGCCACATTGGTTTTTTTTTTATCTAGATACGTCAACAGATAACATTTGTTTTCATATTCAACGCCATTGCTTCTCTTCAGTATTGTAATAGTTAGGATTTCGCTAATTTCTGCATCACTATAATCACTTTCGTCAGATGATATATCCAGTATTTAATTAATTATAAAAATATCGTCCTTTCTTAATTGCGTTCAGTTTATTGTTTCACAACCAAAACCGTCAAATATGCAAACAGCTGACAGGTTAACTAGAGGTTAACCCTGCCAAATTGGCCGCTTAAACTACGTTTAAACTTCGTTTAAAGTTGACTGAAAAACTGCGTAACAAGTTTAAGCTTAGTTTAACTGACAAATTGAGTTGAACTTGTACTGAATAACCGGGCCTAATGCTTACAAACTAAAAGTATTCACATTGCTAATGTTTGTATGCAAAGTCAGCATATTATTTCATTGATATTTTGGCAGTTCACATTGACAAACCGACACTGTCGATCAGTCATGCTGATCGATACATGTGTTGGTCAATGCGACGGCTTTAGTAATAGGGTTGACAAATGTAATCAGATATGTGCCTTGTGTGTCGGCGTGTATATATGCGGTTGAATCCCCGCTGGGTTCAACATAATTTATTTGGGTCGTGATGGCTTGGCTGTGTGTGGGTCAATATTTGTATATGCATAAAATGCATTGCAAGTGAAGCGGATTCAGTGTAATACTACACCATCCGCCTTAAGGATAGCCGTATATAATTGCAGACAATTGTATACGACTATTTGAAAGACTTAATGAGCCACTAATGGTTTGCTTGACCTTAAGAAATTTTAATTGCTTTTCGTTTTCTCTTGCAATTATTGCATAAAGAGTTTGTTATGTGGTTTTTTCACATGTGTCTTTATTGTGCTGACTTTGTTTTTCTTTTTTTTTTTTTTTTTGAGCATAGCATGCTGTTTTTGTTTTCTTTGCCTATTTATTATTATGAGTAAACTGGAGTGCTTATTGTTTTTTTTTTTTTTATGACTAAAGGCTATTACTATTCTTATGAATTATAATTTCTTTATTTTTATTGTTTCTATTGCTATTTCCTATTCTATGTGGTATTAGAGTAAAATTGTTATTTTTATCAATACTTTTAACCTTATAATGTCCTTTATATTTATTATCTAACTTATGGGAGGCCTCTTCTCTAACTAACACTAAAACTCCTATGTTTGTTTCCTTACTGTAGCTACTTTTATCGTAATTAGATTTTTGTTTTTCTTTAGCCTCTTGGACTAATTTCCTAGCTCTTTGCTGTGCTATCTGAAGTCTATATTTTACTTCTTTGTCGTAAGCTTCGTGGTTGTACAATGGGCTGATTTTATTTTCTTTTAGAAATTCGTAATTTGGTGGATTTTTCGCAAATATAACTTCAAAAGGACAATATTTATGTGTGGTTGATGGCGTTGTATGGTAACAATACGCGAAATACCTGAGGTATTTATCACAATCATCTTTGTCACTGGATATGTATGAACGTACATACTCATTGAATGTCCTGTGACTGCGTTCTACAATACCCAAAGTTTGATGATGATACGGTGTTGAAGTTTTATGCTCAATTTTTAACAGTTTACACAGTTCTTTGAATAAGTTATTTTTGTACTCTGTGCCCATGTCCGTTATGATTGTTTTCATGCGTCCATAAATCAAAATGAAATGCTCGAACACGGCTTTAGCGACTGTTGTTGCGTGTTTGCTTGGGACTAGGATCGCTACCAAGTATTTGGTTAGATCGCATATAATGGTAACCGCATATTCGTTTCATTTACCGACTTCGGTAATGGTCCGGCTGTATCGAATTGTACAATATCGAATGCCTTCAGAGGTGTCTCCGTTATTGTCATTGGCTCTTTTATATGCTTATTAGTTTTATTTTTCTTACAGTGGATGCAGTTCTTTACGTATATCTGTCATGCGATTTATTCCTAGGTGGCCACCACTAATAGGATCGTCATGATATTTGTGCAGAATTTCTTTAATTTTCCCGGGATTTGTCACATATATAACCTCTGGGGCTAGTGCGATTGTTAAATTTTTGAGAACTTTGTTACCCATTTCTATAAATTTGCCTACTGCAGTATAATTTCTTTTAAACAATTTGTCCCCTAAGGACAACTGTATTTGTACAAGTCCTAAATTGCCGGCTTCTTTTTCAAGCCTGGTAAAGAATTGTCCTAAGTCAATCTTATCCTCAACAATTGGATTGCTTGTATTCAAATCGCTACAAATTTTCGTTCCTTTTTTGAAATATACTTTCGGAGGATTGAAAACGAGCTCGACATGTCTTTTTACTTCAAATTTATTTAGCACTTCGTATATTTTGGGCTTCTCTTTGTGACTTTCTTTATTTTCAATATTACTGCTGGTATTTTTTCTTGCTGATCTTATTGTTATTTTTGGTATATTACTTGCTTCCACTGACATATCTTTTAGGTTTGTAATTGTTATGCGAGATAATGCATCCGCAATGTGATTTTCTTTTCCGGCGATATACTCCACTTCCAAATCGTATTCTTCTAAATCGAGTCTTACTCGTGCTAACTTAGATGAGGGACTCTTTATTGAGAATAAGTATGTTAAAGGACGGTGGTCGGTTTTAACTAGAAATTTTCTGCCATACACATATGGTCTGAAGAAGGTGATGGCCCAATGGATTGCGGCCAATTCTTTTTCTATTGTGGCTTGGTTGGTTTCACCTATTGTGAATGACCTAGACACGTAAGCAATTGGTAACTGTTTGCCATCGTGTTCTTGGCTAAGGACTGCCCCACCAGCGTAGCCACTATCGTCTGTTGTTATGCAGAAGTCTTTATCGAAATCTGGGTATTGCAAAAGTTTTGGAGTAATTAATGCTTCTTTTAAGTAGACAAAAGCTTTTTGACATTCTTCTGTCCAATCGAAGGAAACATTCTTTTTGCAAAGCCTAGTTAATTTTCTTGAGTGTTCTGCAAAATTCAGTACAAATCTTCTGTAATAATTGCAGAAAGCTACGGATCTCTTAACTTCTTCGGCTGTTTTCGATGTTGGATAATTTTGGACTGTTTCAAATTGAGTCGGGTAATATTCCCTTGGTTGTACATTTATGTCCTAAATAAGTTACTTCTTGGCTGAAAAATAAGCATTTATCTGGGTGTAGTTTTAGGTTGTATTTTCTACAAGTGGAGAACACGTCTCTTAAGTTTTTTAGCATATGGTTTTCAGAACAACCTAACACAACCAAATCATCCATGTAGAGAAATGCCTGAGATGGTTTGAGGCCTGCAAATGCTAGTGTCATCATTCTTTGGAATGAATTCGGTGCTATTTTTAATCCATAGGGTAGTCTCTTGAATCTTTATGTGCCGTTTTCAGCTGTGAATGGGGTTATATCCCTAGAATCTGGGTGTAATTCTTTTCGATGAAAACCTGACATAAGGTCCAGGCATGAAAAATATTTTTCTGTTTCAAGTTGATCTAAAATGTCATCAATTCTTGTGAGTGGGAATTTTACTGCTGCGAATTTTTTATTTACCTGTCTGTAGTCAACCACTAATCTCCATCTTTTTTCTGTGTTCCCTGGAAGTGATTTTTTAGGGACTAGTAAGATTGGGCTATTGTATTCTGATATGGAGGGTTCTATTATGTCATCTTCGATTAACTTATTTACCTGTTTGCTTTTTTCTCCTTTTTGTGTCTGAGGCAATCTATAGTTTTTTATGTAAACTGGAGTGTCATCCTTCATGTGCAATTTTTGTTTATAAAAATTTGTAGAAGTTATGGGCTCTGTAATTACTTTATGATTATTACTAATTTGATGATTTTTAATAATGGAGATATCTGCTCCTGTATCAATTAAGAAATTTGAAATTGAGTTATTTAATGTCCTTGTAGATACATAGCTGTCTAGATGTAGATTTAGTACACATATTTTCCTATCTACTGATCTTGAAGTGGAGTTTCTTGGTTTTCCGGCTGCGTGCAGCTGCGCACGATACGGGTCTGGTTATAAGGTCTATTGCCATTTTGGGTTTGTGATTCTCTCTGGGAATTATTATTTGACTTAAAGTTATTGTTGTATCTTGGTTCCGGTCTAAATCTTCTACCTTGGTAACTCCCATAGTTGTTACTTCGGTAACCTCCACGGAAATTACTCCGGTACTGACTTTGTTGTCAAAATTGTGTTTGAGCTATCCGTTATTTCTGTACAGCGGTTGGTAAATTGGGAGATTGCGTTGTTCATTGTTGTGAACGTTCCTGCTTGCATAATCATTTTGACCTTGTCATTGGAGCGGTTTTTACACATAGCTTTGACTTCTGCTTGTGTTGAGTATCTCGTTGCCAAGTCTGGATTAAGTCCATCCGAGATATAAGCTCCTTCTAATGATCTGGTGATTTTTTCTATTTCGGCGGTGTATTGATTTGCAGATTTGCTGCGTTGTTGGATGTTCAGGAGTTTTGCCGTTAAAACTTCTACTGACTCGCCTTTTATTGCAGTTTTTAGCTGTGCTATTGTACTCTTGTTACTAACAAAGTTTCTTGCAGTGCCTTTTAGTTTGGTTTTTATCATTGTTATTGCTAAGGCTTCGTGATTTTCCTTGATTTGATCAAGTATATCAAGGGCGTCTAGGAAACTGTGTAAGTTTTCCGGCTTACCATCAAACTCTGGTAGAACTGATGAAGCAGTTTTAATAAATTCAACTAACGATTGTACCATTGTGACGTTTATGGTTGGGATGTTTAGAGGTTTATTTTCTTCCGCTGATGGAGTCTGGCTCAAGGAAGGTGGTGGAATCGGGCTCTGAGCACGTTCTGATAAAAGTAAATTGAAATCTATCTGAATTCCCTCTATTGTGGTTGTTATTGTTAATTCTATATTGTATCTAGCTAAAGACGATACTAGTTTATCTCGTACGGCGGAGAAAAATTGGTAAGCTTCTCTTTGGTGTTCTTTGGTAAGTATGTTATTTACCGATTTAATCGCCTGCCCTATACTATTCAGAGCTTCTAAAATTATGTTCAAATGCTTTACTATTGTGTCTCTTGTTATAGGGGTATTTTTATTTATGCATTTGTATGACTTACTGGCTTTTGTTTTTTCTTCAGCTAATGTGTCGTATATTTCTTGCCATTGATTCATTTCTTTGGTTTTTGATCCATCGGAGTAAGTAAGCTATCTGTCGAAGCGAACAGACGTGTTTTCTTGTGCTACTTTAGCTTTTATTTATTTCTTGTTAGTTTGATAATTTCCAAAAAATGGATAAATGCTTTAAATGTAATAATCAATCTTTACCGAATGACTCTATAATTTGTGGCATTTGTTCTAATAAAGTTCATGTGAATTGCTCTAATATTATGGATAATGCAATTAATTTGCTCAAAAACAACAAAAATGTTGTGTATAAATGTAACAAGTGTGTTGCTTTATTTTCGCGCGCCAAAATATATAAAGCTCTCAAAAGTGTTGATACGCTACAAAATTTCTTTAAAGTTCTCACAGCAAGTGAGAGGCATTCTGAGCTTACGGTCGATTCCAACAACGCAATCCGTACGCGCTCACAATCAAAGGTCGGTGCACCTAAGACCACAGACCAACCTAAGACAACGCAGAAACAATCATCTCCTCTGCCTTCTCCTCTGCCATTGCCTGCTGATCAACTTGTGCATTCTGCTGAGAGCGCTGAGAGAAACACACTGTCTACTCTACCTGAGGGTGCTAATCTTATCATTAACTATGTGACTGCTAGTGGTGTACCGGAGCATTCTGTTGAGGCAAATACACTGCCTACTCTACTTGAGGGTGTTAATGATTCTACTTCTGCTTGTATAAATATAAATAATGATGCTGCTAACTTTAATGGTGTTATCTCTCCAACACTTTCTGATGCCGCTGCCTCTCCTGCTGATTGTCTTCCATCGAATGACTTTGGTTTACAGGGACAGAGGGAGGCTGCGTTTAAAACAACTGTTGATAAGCCATATAATGTTGTTAGTGGTACTAATGATAATGCTGATTTGGATGTGTTGGTGCGATACAGATGGCTTCAGTTATCTTCTTTTAGGCCGTCTGTTAAAGAGGAGAACATTATTCAATATATTTCTCAACATACCAACATCGTTCCATCAAGAATTGCCTGCTTTAAATTAACTAAAAGAGATGCTGATTTTAACTCTCTTGTAAGAGTTTCTTTCAAATTACGCGTTTTATCTACTGATTATAGTAAGGTTTTTGACGCTTATCTGTGGCCAACAAATGTTTCTGTTAGACCGTTTCGGTTTTTTCCAAAGCGAGATCAGAGTATGCAGGAAACATAGTTACAAGTGAGACCCTACAAGTTAGTCATAATAAGCGAATTCGTAATATGCATCTTAATCAAAACCTCAACATTTTTTATCAAAATATGTCTGGTATGAGAACAAAAGCCAATTCTATTTATGCTGCTACATCCCAATGTGATTATGACGTCATCGTGTTGGTAGAGACATGGCTTAATGCTGATTTCTGCAGTGAGGAGTTCTTTAATAGGAACTTTTATTCTGTTTTTCGAAGAGACAGAGATGGTGTGGCAACGAATACTACGCGTGGGGGTGGTGTTTTGATAGCAGTAAGGTCTATCCTATGTGCTGCAGAAGTAACTTTAAGTAATACTGATTCCTGCATTGAACAATTATGTGTGTCAATTTCGAGTGGTGATGATTTGCTTTTCATTTGTGTTTCTTATATTCCTCCTAATAGCTCTGATGGTTTGTATTTTGAACATATTGATAATCTTTTAAATTTAAATCTCCCGAATGATAATGCGCAACTTTGTGTTTTGGGTGATTTTAATTTAAATAAAATTGGGTGGTCTACGATTGCTGATGAAGATATGCTTATTCCAAGTAATGTGAATAGTTGTAGTGAAATATGCCTAATTGATGGGTTATTTAGTATACAATTAATGCAAATTAATGGCTTTATGAATGAGTTGAGCAGGATTTTGGATCTTATTTTCATTAGTCCTGATTTAAAATTTCTATTAAATAAGTCCGTGGTTCCTTTATCTGTAACTGATAAACACCACATTCCACTTATCCTGGAACTTGAGTTTTATAAATATCCAAATCTTTGCACTGACTCGATGCTTAAGTTTGATTACTCGCGGTGTAATTTTGATCTTGTTAATAATCTTATATTAAGTCAGAATTGGCCAACCTCATTTGCAGATCGGCCTCTAGCTGATTGTTTTGATATTTTTAAGTGTAACATAAGTAGTATATCTTTTGGAAATATTCCACGCTTATCGCCAAGGGTCCATAAACTTAATCGGAGCTTAAAAAAATTAAAGAATCTTCGTAACAAATTTCATAAGCTTTTTAAATGTTCTGGTAATTTGAAGCACAAAGTAATGTATGAGAAATATTTGACTGAGTTCAACTGTCTAAATAAATTTCTTTACAAAAATTATTTACTCGGGTTTGAAATGAATATTAAATCTAACCCCAAGTCCTTTTGGAGTTTTGTTAATTCAAAACGTTCCTCGTCAGTTATTCCGTCCATAGTGTCTTACAATGGTATGAGTGCAAGCACCGCTAATGAAAGGGAAAATCTTTTTGCTGAATTTTTTAAATCTAATTTTGTTGATAATGGTGTTCAGAGGGATACTTCTAGTGTTGGGCAATTAGCGTCTTCGCTTGATTTTGGCTCCCTAGTTTTAACTGAAGAAGACATTTTCGTAGCTATAAATGACCTAAATTGCTCCAAGCAATTAGATGCCCACAATATTTCTGCTTTTTTTCTCAAACAATGCAAGTCATCAATAGTGTATCCGCTACTTTTGTTGTTTAATTTGTCTCTTAGGTCAGGTTGTTTTCTGGATGAATGGAAAGTGACCTCTGTTACTCCAGTTTTCAAAAGTGGGAGTAAGAATCTGGCTTCAAACTATCGTCCTATCTCTAAAATTACTAATATTGCTAAATTATTTGAAAAAATTATTAGCTTCAAAATATCATTTGCTATCAAGCCCTATATTTCGTATACTCAACATGGTTTTATATCGGGCAGATCTACGGTCACCAATCTGACTGTTTTCTCAAAGTTTTGCATTTCTGTCTTTGTGGAGGGCTTTCAGGTAGACACAATCTATACTGATTTGTCAAAAGCATTTGATAGAGAGTCTCACGACCTATTAATTAAAAAACTTGAAAAATTTGGTTTTCATTCTACTTTCTTGTCATAGGTTAAATCATATCTAATAGATAGAATTAACTATGTTGTTGTTGATGGCGCAAAATCATTTTCATATACATAGAGCTACTTCTGGGGTTCCTTAAGGTAGTATCCTTAGTCCTCTATTCTTTGTTATTTTCATCAATGATTGCTCAGAATGTTTTACTCTGTGTGAGCATCTACTTTATGCCGATGATTTAAAAATTTTTAAAAAAATAACAACTTGCTCTGATATCGAAATAATGCAAAATGAGGTTAACAAATTCCAGGAATGGTGGATCGAATTATGCTAATGATTAATATCGAAAAATTCTGCTGGGTCACCTACAACAAAATTAGATTGCCACTCTTATCTTCGTACTCTATTTCTGGATCTGTCCTCAGTTCCAGTTATAAAATCAAAGACCTTGGGGTAGTTTTTGATTCGAATTTCACGTTTATTGATCACCTGAATTACATCATACTTAAGCATATTCCTCTCTGGCTTTCATTAGACGAAATAGTTCGGAATTTAAGGATCCTTATACTAAAAAATTACTGTTTAGTACATTTGTAAGGTCCAAATTGGAATATGCTTCTATAATCTGGAATCCGTTCTATGTAGTGCATTCCAATAGACTTGAACGTGTACAGAAAAAGTTTTTGAAGTTTGCATTATCCAGTATTAGGTTTATCATGCCTATTCCGTCTTATGTTCCGCGTTGCAGACTGATCAGTCTGCTTACTCTTGCTAGTAGGCGATTGATTTCTGGATTAGTTTTTATTCGAGATGTCCTCAATGGGACTATTGATTGCCCGTTCTTATTGCATTGTATTAAACTCAATGTTCCAGCTAGAAACTTGCGACACCATGATTTATTTGCTATTGACCTCTGCAAAACCAGGTATGCTCAAAATGAAGCAATTATCAGACTACTAGCGGAATTTAATTTGTTATGTAGAGTAATAAATTTAGATATATTTGTAAATCGCAATGTATTTAAAGAAAAACTTTGTTTGTACTATTTTTAATATAATTAAAACCTATTTACGCGGCCGCCGTGGTGTGAAGGTAGTGTTGCCGGCCTACCACACCGAAGGTCCATGGTTCGAGCCCTGGTACAGGTAACATCAAAAGTGATTTGAAAAAAAAAAAAAAGTTTTTCAAAACGGGGTCGCCCCTCGGCAGTTGTTTGGCAAACTCTCCGAGTGTATTTCTGCCATGGCAGGCTTCTCAGCAAAAATTCGTCTCCTTTGTAGATGCCGTTCGGAGTCGGCAAAAAACTGTAGGTCCCACCAATTTGCAGGGAAAATTCAAATCGGCACACCACAAATTGGAAGAGAAGCTTGGCGCAAAAATCTCTTAGGAGGTTTATGATGATATACCTGTTGTATATCGCGCCATAGAGAGAGAGAAAACCTATTTACGCCTTAGTCTGTAAGGTTTGTAAACCATAGACTCAATAATAAATAAATAAACAAAGATTCTATATGCCAAGAAATGAATCAATGGCAAGAAATATACGACACATTATCTGAGAAAAAACAAAAGCCAGTAAGTCATACAAATGCATAAATAAAAATACCCCTATAA
The DNA here is from genome assembly GCA_949987695.1 of Merzomyia westermanni. Classification (NCBI taxonomy): domain Eukaryota; kingdom Metazoa; phylum Arthropoda; class Insecta; order Diptera; family Tephritidae; genus Merzomyia; species Merzomyia westermanni. Next base: position 104,653,267 of record OX465292.1, on the reverse strand, counting down.
CAACAGACACAATAGTAAAGCATTTGAACATAATTTTAGAAGCTCTGAATAGTATAGGGCAGGCGATTAAATCGGTAAATAACATACTTACCAAAGAACACCAAAGAGAAGCTTACCAATTTTTCTCCGCCGTACGAGATAAACTAGTATCGTCTTTAGCTAGATACAATATAGAATTAACAATAACAACCACAATAGAGGGAAAAATTCAGATAGATTTCAATTTACTTTTATCAGAACGTGCTCAGAGCCCGACTCCATCACCTTCCTTGAGCCAGACTCCATCAGCGGAAGAAAATAAACCTCTAAACATCCCAACCATAAACGTCACAATGGTACAAACGGTAGTTGAATTTATTAAAACTGCTTCATCAGTTCTACCAGAGTTTGATGGTAAGCCGGAAAACTTACACAGTTTCCTAGACGCCCTTGATATACTTGATCAAATCAAGGAAAATCACGAAGCCTTAGCAATAACAATCATAAAAACCAAACTAAAAGGCACTGCAAGAAACTTTGTTAGTAACGAGAGTACAATAGCACAAATAAAAGCACAGCTAAAAACTGCAATAAAAGGCGAGTCAGTAGAAGTTTTAACGGCAAAACTCCTGAACATCCAATAACGCAGCAAATCTGCAAATCAATACACCGCCGAAATAGAAAAAATCACCAGATCATTAGAAGGAGCTTATATCTCGGATGGACTTAATCCAGACTTGGCAACGAGATACTCAACACAAGCAGAAGTCAAAGCTATGTGTAAAAACCGCTCCAATGACAAGGTCAAAATGATTATGCAAGCAGGAACGTTCACAACAATGAACAACGCAATCTCCCAATTTACCAACCGCTGTACAGAAATAACGGATAGCTCAAACACAATTTTGACAACAAAGTCAGTACCGGAGTAATTTCCGTAGAGGTTACCGAAGTAACAACTATGGGAGTTACCAAGGTAGAAGACTTAGACCGGAACCAAGATACAACAATAACTTTAAGTCAAATAATAATTCCCAGAGAGGATCACAAACCCAAAATGGCAATAGACCTTATAACCAGACCCGTATCGTGCGCAGCTGCACGCAGCCGGAAAACCAAGAAACTCCACTTCAAGATCAGTAGATAGGAAAAATGTACTAAATCTACATCTAAACAGCTATGTATCTACAAGGACATTAAATAACTCAATTTCAAATTTCTTAATTGATACAGGAGCAGATATCTCCATTATTAAAAAGCATCAAATTAGTAATAATCATAAAGTAATTACAGAGCCCATAACTTCTACAAATTTTTATAAACAAAAATTGCACATGAAGGATGACACTCCAGTTTACATAAAAAACTATAGATTGCCTCAGACACAAAAAGGAGAAATAAGCAAACAGGTAAATAAGTTAATCGAAGATGACATAATATAACCCTCCATATCAGAATACAATAGCCCAATCTTACAAGTCCCTAAAAAATCACTTCCAGGGAACACAGAAAAAAGATGGAGATTAGTGGTTGACTACAGACAGGTAAATAAAAAATTCGCAGCAGTCAAATTCCCACTCACAAGAATTGATGACATTTTAGATGAACTTGGAACAGAAAAATATTTTTCATGCCTGGACCTTATGTCAGGTTTTCATCGAATAGAATTACACCCAGATTCTAGGGATATAGCCCCATTCACAGCTGAAAACGGCACATAAAGATTCAAGAGACTACCCTATGGATTAAAAATAGCACCGAATTCATTCCAAAGAATGATGACACTAGCATTTGCAGGCATCAAACCATCTCAGGCATTTCTCTACATGGATGATTTGGTTGTGTTAGGTTGTTCTGAAAACCATATGCTAAAAAACTTAAGAGATGTGTTCTCCACTTGTAGAAAATACAACCTAAAACTACATCCAGATAAATGCTTATTTTTCAGCCAAGAAGTAACTTATTTAGGACATAAATGTAAAACCAAGGGAATATTACCCGACTCAATTTGAAACAGTCCAAAATTATCCAACACCAAAAACAGCCGAAGAAGTTAAGAGATCCGTAGCTTTCTGCAATTATTACAGAAGATTTGTACTGAATTTTGCAGAACACTCAAGAAAATTAACTAGGCTTTGCAAAAAGAATGTTTCCTTCGATTGGACAGAAGAATGTCAAAAAGCTTTTGTCTACTTAAAAGAAGCATTAATTACTCCAAAACTTTTGCAATACCCAGATTTCGATAAAGAATTCTGCATAACAACAGACGATAGTGGCTACGCTGGTGGGGCAGTCCTTAGCCAAGAACACGATGGCAAACAGTTACCAATTGCTTACGTGTCTAGGTCATTCACAAAAGGTGAAACCAACCAAGCCACAATAGAAAAAGAATTGGCCGCAATCCATTGGGCCATCACCTTCTTCAGACCATATGTGTATGGCAGAAAATTTCTAGTTAAAACCGACCACCGTCCTTTAACATACCTATTCTCAATGAAGAGTCCCTCATCTAAGTTAGCACGAGTAAGACTCGATTTAGAAGAATACGATTTGGAAGTGGAGTATATCGCCGGAAAAGAAAATCACATTGCGGATGCATTATCTCGCATAACAATTACAAACCTAAAAGATATGTCAGTGGCAGCAAGTAATATACCAAAAATAATAATAAGATCAGCAAGAAAAAATACCAGCAGTAATATTGAAAATAAAGAAAGTCACAAAGAGAAGCCCAAAATATACGAAGTGCTAAATAAATTTGAAGTAAAAAGACATGTCGAGCTCGTTTTCAATCCTCCGAAAGTATATTTCAAAAAAGGAACGAAAATTTGTAGCGATTTGAATACAAGCAATCCAATTGTTGAGGATAAGATTGACTTAGGACAATTCTTTACCAGGCTTGAAAAAGAAGCCGGCAATTAAGGACTTGTACAAATACAGTTGTCCTTAGGGGACAAATTGTTTAAAAGAAATTATACTGCAGTAGGCAAATTTATAGAAATGGGTAACAAAGTTCTCAAAAATTTAACAATCGCACTAGCCCCAGAGGTTATATATGTGACAAATCCCGGGAAAATTAAAGAAATTCTGCACAAATATCATGACGATCCTATTAGCGGTGGCCGGCCACCTAGGAATAAATCGCATGACAGATAATATATGAAAAATGGCGTAAGAAAATACGTAAAGAACTGCATCCACTGTAAGAAATATAAAACTAATAAGCATATAAAAGAGCCAATGACAGTAACGGAGACACCTCAGAAGGCATTCGATATTGTACAATTCGATACAGTCGGACCATTACCGAAGTCGATTAATGGAAACAAATATGCGGTTACCATTATATGCGATCTAACCAAATACTTGGTAGCGATCCTAGTCCCAACACACATAAATATTGTCCTTTTGAACTTATATTTGCGAAAAATCCACCAAATTACGAATTTCTAAAAGACAATAAAATCAGCCCATTGTACAACCACGAAGCTTACGACAAAGAAGTAAAATATAGACTTCAGACAGCACAGCAAAGAGCTAGGAAATTAGTCCAAGAGGCTAAAGAAAACCAAAAATCTAATTACGATAAAAGTAGCTACAGTAAGGAAACAAACATAGGAGTTTTAGTGTTAGTTAGAGAAGAGGCCTCCCATAAGTTAGATAATAAATATAAAGGACATTATAAGGTTAAAAGTATTGATAAAAATAACAATTTTACTCTAATACCACATAGAATAGGAAATAGCAACAGAAACAATAAAAATAAAGAAATTATAATTCATAAGAATGGACTTAAAACGGTATAAAACCTTTAGTCAGAACAAAAAAAACCAAACAATAAGCACTCCAGTTTACTCATAATAATAAATAGGTAAAGAAAACAAAAACAGCATGATATGCTCAAAAAAAAAAAAAGAAAAACACAGTCAGCACAATAAAGACACATGTGAAAAAACCACATAACAAACTCTTTATGCAATAATTGCAAGAGAAAACGAAAAGCAATTAAAATTTCTTAAGGTCAAGCAAACCATTAGTGGCTCATTAAGTCTTTCAAATAGTCGTATACAATTGTCTGCAATTATATACGGCTATCCTTAAGGCGGATGGTGTAGTATTACACTGAATACGCTTCACTTGCAATGCATTTTATGCATATACAAATATTGACCACACACACCCAAGCCATCACGACCCAAATAAATTATGTTGAACCCAGCGGGGATTCAACAGCATATATACACGCCGACACACAAGGCACATATCTGATAACATTTGTCAACCCTATTACTCAAGCCGTCGCATTTACCAACACACGTATCGATCAGCATGACTGATCGACAGCGTCGGTTTGTCAATGTGAACTGCCAAAATATCATGTCGCGGTGGGTGTTCCCCACGTTGGGCTTTCTTTTCACTTAGTCAGGATTCCTGAAAATAAACAAAAGAATATATTAATTACACCATCTTTTACTGGACCGCTCTGAGTCGATGTAAACAAAGGAGTAGACTTGGGACTTGGTTGGTTTGTACAACAGCCCTGGTACAAGCCACCTCCAATATGCGTACATCAATTTAGTTTGGAACACTTTCATCGACTTACCTCTTGAGGACTCCTTTTTTTTTGCAGGGAAAGCAATATATTTTTTTTATTTTATGTACTTTCGCTTGTAGTTTACTGCCGGCTTTGGTATGTTCCTATAATTTGGGTGAGAAATGTCAAAACAATGACAGGTCACAATAGGAAAAAGAGCTTTTTCCACAAAGTGTTGCCAGACACAAATTTAGGATGCGGCACAAAGAATAAAATAGGAAATTTGAAAGTCACTGACCGAGATGATGATTAGCGGGCAAACGAATAGGAAAAAAGGAGTAACGTTATTGGAATAAGGAGGTGAGTGATTGGAAGGGTATAAAAGGGGAAGATAGGAGGATTGCGAGGGATAGCAAACTGGATCGTCAAGGCACATCATTGCCTCCGCGCTGTGGGTAGTTAAAAGCTTTTTATTTTTACTGTGATTTTTTTAAATACTACCAAGTGGTGGTTTGTTATTAAAATAAATTTAAAGTGCCGAACGGCTAATATCGTGATAGGATAGTTCCGGAATTTAACAGGCGGTTGGCGGTCTAAATTTTATAAAAGGCACAACTCGCTTTTGTTGGAAACTTACAAAATTACAATTTGTGGCACACAAGCAAAAATCCCATAAATTTACATGGTTTGAACGGGTACCGTATGGAGAGGGCGATATTAATCCGAGGAGAAGCTAGCCGTCGCTGATGGGCATCAGAACTCCAATAACGGGCATGATGGGAGTGGAATAATTATAGTGGTGATTCTTGGATATCTGGCAGCAAAATCGTGATACATACCGACGTTGAAAGGGCATATGGAGAAACCGTCGCAAATTCGGTGATGTTTTCGATTTCACTTATGTTTGTTGATATTAAAGTTTAAATCGTATTTTTTTGTATTATATACCTAACATATAATTTGTGAAAGAGTCAGCCAAAAGGCAGTAAAGTCCTAAATTACGGTCCTCAAAAGCAGAGGCTAATTTAATTTTTTTATATGTCGGTGAGCGCACACGTACAAAATCGCACTTCGATCAGTCCCCAATTTTGTACAAAAGCTTTTAGTTGCTTGTAGTTATAGCTTTCAATTTTATAGCTAAGCCGTTTATGGCATGAGCTGAGCTGATATGAACGTGTACGCTACAGCCAGCATCTAATGCAATGACTACATTATAAAATTTTAAAGTTTCCTTTTATTGGGCTGCAAAATTAGTTTTAGTGTTTTATGTATCTTAGTGTATAGGTGTAATATAAGTCCTACCTCTGTTCAAAAGCGGATCTGCCCCTTTGATAAACCGAGTACGAATTTGATTTTTTGAAGATAGAGGAAGGTATAGGGAAGAATTTCTGATTGAGCTCGATTAGGTAGGCATTCCCAAAATCCCCTCAGATTACGAATTTACATTTCGGTTTTAAATTCTACTTTCGTTGATATTTATGATTTATGATCCTGCTGACCGCTTTAGCGGCAGAGCGTCTTTTTTTTGTGTCGAGTATGTATTTTGAAAATTTGAATAAATTTGTTATACTTTGATGTTGTTACTAAATTGAAAATGATGAGATAGAATATTTTTGGGTGGGAGGTAAAGATGGTCTGATGATGAGGTAAGTCAGGAGTCGGGAGTATCATAAGGGGGATCGCTGGGCAGGACGGAAGATGCGAGCGGTCCAAGGTAGGGAGGGCTTCCTGCGGTCGAAAGGAATGCGAACAAGAGGGAAGGTGAACGAAGATGATGTAAGTAAATGTATGTCCGTCCGGTTCCGAAGGTGGAGGGTTGAGGACCACTACCCATCTTCGTACTGAGCTAGCCAGGGACACCACCAGGAACCGATCGTACGTGTACGTGACATATATTTATAATGGCGCCCAATCTAAAAGTAAGCACAGTTTGTTAGTGCACTGTGGAGTTGGACGGCAAGTCACCCATAGTGTTAGGCGCGCAAGAAGTTTAAATTGGCGCCCACACAAGGAGCAGTTACAATCTTTAGGGGATTAAAATTGGGATAACAGGAAAACTCCTTGCTCGCAAAATTTATTTAAACTTTTTTTTTTTATCAGTTCATTCAAAAGGGGCTTGATGACAACTGGCATCCGCGCTAGCTAGGTGGCCGGTTTATGAGTTTTCGTTATAAGCTGTTTGGCACCAGTGTGCGAGGATCCAGCTCATCAGACCCCATCAAATAGTCATTCGGTGACATAGAAATCGCCAAGATGTTACTATCTGCACCGACACACTTCAATGCATTCAGAATCGTAATACATAGCCAAAGTTTTTCTATATATATATACATAATGAGTTTCAGCATTTGAATACAAGATGAATGGAGACCAAGATTTCATACATGGGTTTTGATGCTCCATACCTAAAAAAGTTAGTGACCTCAACCAGCTGTTAACGGTTGTGATGCCTAATTTTTTTTAATATTTTTTTTTTGAACCAAATTAATTTTTTTTAAAGTTCACAAACTTTGTAGATCACAGGAACGCTAAAGTATGCTCCAGACCGTTTCGAACCTCATCGCAGAGTCAGCCATCTGAACTCCCGCAAATAACTTCTAAAGTTTTGAAATTTGAATTTAAAAAACTTTTGTAGAACCATAGTCGTTTTTATTATTTTTTTATATTGCCTAATAGGTTTTGTTTATATATGTATATATTTCATTATTAATTGTAGGTAATTATATATGCATATGTATTTATAAGATATATCTATGTAAATTAACATTTTTATTTATATTCATATTTGGTTTATTTATCGATTTTCTTTTAACCACGTATATGAGCCACTTACCACCTGCATTTAACACGCGATCGAAATCAAAATCTAATACCATGCCTCAAAACGATCCGAATGCCAAGCTACCGACCGAGGGTGACTCGACATTTTTCGATTTATCCGATAGGATAGTAGTCTCGAAGATTAATGGGGGTGAAGCTTCAGGCGGTATAGGTCTACAAGATCCCAAAGGCATGCCACCGGCAGAACGCCTGAGTACAGGAGCGGTACCAAGACGCAATACGGGAGCCCAGGTTACCCAGTCGGTGCTCGTAAAGCCACCAATGTTACAATTTCCGCGACCTCCTAATCCCAATAACGATACATCCAATCTTCCATATAATCGGCCGATGCCAAAAGTCCAAAATCTGCGCGACGATATAACCCCAATAGTTAAACAAATGGTTCATGAAGCCCAAGAGGCGATGTTAGGCGAAATGCGTGTAGGCATGCAGGAGATGCTTAAGAGCGTTCGTAACTCAAACGGCGAGGTGGGAGCTACCGGACAAAATAATAGGCCACGCGGTCAGTATAAAAAAAGAAAGCATGATTTAAGTAGTGAGTCTATTGAGTCGAGGCGTTCAATGCACGAGAATGAGTTAGTTGGCGAAAGGGCCAATAATTATAATCAAATTCGAAATCCAACCCCGGGAAGGCCTATTATGGGTCAGTTGCCGGTGGTCAATGCACAGTCGCAACAGTTTCAGGTTCAAGGTCAGAGGCCTATGGGCTACACACAATCATATCAGCACCAATTTCAAGGTCCGTCTCCAGCGTTTAATGCGCGTTCATACCAGCGCCGATTTCAGAATCCACCAAGGGTAAACCAAAGTTCCTTCCAGGAAAATATTCCATCGGAGATACAAAGTCGAGCCGTGGGAAATAGATCTGAGCTTAATATCGAGAAGTGGGGGATTAGCTACCAAGGCCATCGCGATGCTATGACCATCGAAGATTTTCTGTTCAGGCTTGAATACTTGAAGGAACAATATCGTTGTTCATGGGGTTAAATACTAAGAGATTTTCATCGGTTGTTGAGTGGAGAGGCACGGGAATGGTACTGGTTGTACATTCGGTCAAACCGCAACCTAGACTGGCCGAGCTTACAGTTCGCCTTGCAGAGGCAGTTCGCCTCCCAACAGACCGACTTCGAACTCATGAGGGAAATGACCGAAAGGAAGCAAAAGCCCACTGAAACGATTGACGAGTATTTTCATGCTATGGGCATAATTCGTTCTCGGTTGAGAAATCCAATTCCCGAGTATGAAATGGTGCGCCTCATGAAGGGAAATTTGAGAGAATCCCTGGCCAAACTTGTTTATCCCATAGCCGTATATTCGGTAGAGCAACTCCGAATGGAGTGCAAAGAGGTAGAGCGTTGTTTTCCTCGCAGGGAACGGATGCAGCAAAGTGGATTCGCTCCACGTACTTATCATGTCAACGAGATCGGTTGCAATCAGGCAGATGAGCAGGAGCCTCCCGGAGATGAGGGTCAAGTCTCCGTGGAAGAGCTCCGCTATCAACGAGTAACAAAGCACCCTTCAAACCGCAAGAATTTATTATGTTGGAATTGTGGAGCAGAGGGACATGTATTCACCGACTGCATGTCTCTACAAAGACGCATATTTTGTTTCAAGTGTGGCAAGTTGGATGTCATCACTCCAAAGTGTCCCGTCTGTAGCCAGGCGGGAAACGCGAAGCGGGACGCGATGACAGCGGGGGTGTCGCGCTCCACACAAGTCCCGCAAGAGTAGATGCGTCTACCAATACTAACTTCGAAGAGGTCTTAAGTTTAAATTATCAGTTGGCTCCAAAGCCAAAATTAAGTATGAAGCAAACACAAGTACATGAAAAAATTAATAGTATCACACCCAACCCAACCACGATTTCACTGGAAGAACGGATGAGGAGATATAAGGAATCGCGCGCTCGAATCTTCGCCGATTGCATCGTATTAGGTCGTCGAACAGTATCTCGAAAGATCCAAAAAGCTAGGGATCGGTTTCGTAAACGCAAATTACTACGTCGAAAAGTTGTAGAAACCGTGAAAAGAGCAGACCGAGATGACCCAAGGGTATACGCAGACATTGATATAAAGGGAGTGCACGCACGAGGGCTGCTGGATACAGGCGCATCTGTCAGCATAATAGGTCGGGGTTGTCGCGAGTTGATTGAAAAGTTGGGGGTAAAGATAGAGCGTTTCGTGTCGAGCGTGACAACAGCAGGCGGTGGCACACATACCGTGTTGGGAAAAATAACGCTACCTGTGAAATACAAAGATGTAGAAAATAGTATGACTTTTTACTTATGTCCATACCTGGAGCAACATGTATATCTCGGCATCGATTTCTGGCGAATCTTCCAGTTGGCTCCAGATGTAGTAACGATAGAAGAAATTGACTTGAGTAAGTTAGAGCAGCAAACGGTTACGGGTGAAGATAGGCGCGAACGTCGGGTGTTACATGATCTTACGGTAGAGCAACAACAGCGACTAGAGCAGGTTATAGATGGATTTATGACGTTTGAGGAAGATGGGCTAGGCCGTACTCCGCTAGAGAAACACTCGATTAAGCTCGTGGAGGAGGCAGTTCCCGTTAAAGATCGCCACTATCCCTTGTCTCCGGCAATGCAATCGATCGTGTATGCTGAAATAGACAAGATGTTAGAATTAGGCGTAATCGAAGAAAGCGAAAGTCCATGGAGCAATAGGACAACGGTTGTAAGGAAGCCTGGCAAAAATAGGGTTTGTTTAGACGCCCGGAAGCTAAATGCTGTTACAATTAAAGACGCGTATCCTTTACAAAATATTGAGGGCATAATCAGTCGAATAGATGATACCCATTTCATTAGTAGTGTAGATCTCAAGTTCGCCTTTTGGCAGATAGAGTTAGAGGATAGTTGTAAACCCTACACCGCTTTTACAGTCCCGGGTCGACCGTTATACCAGTTCGTGGTAATGCCTTTCGGCTTGTGTAACGCGGCGCAGCGTTTATGCCGACTTATGGATCGAGTAATACCACAGCGCTTAAAGTCAAACGTTTTCATTTATTTGGATGATTTGCTCATCATTGCCCCAGATTTTGATTCCCACTTGCGATTATTAGAAGAGGTCGCAATTTATTTAAAAGAGGCCGGGTTAACCATAGGGTTGAAAAAGTCAATGTTTTGTTTTAAGGAGTTGCCGTACCTTGGGTACATTGTAGGCGGGGGTATGCTTAAAACCGACCCCGAAAAAGTAAAGGCGATTCTTAACATTCCCGTGCCTAAAACCGTGAAGCAGGTCCGAAGTTTCTTAGGAACCGCGGGATGGTATAGACGCTTCATAAAAGATTTTGCCACATTGGCTGCTCCCTTGACTGATGCACTTAAGAAAACAAGTAAATTCGAATTAACTCCCCACGCAATCGAGGCTTTTAATAGTTTGAAAAGGGCGCTTACTAGCGCACCAGTATTAAAACACCCTGCTTTCAAAAGGCATTTTTGGGTCCAATGCGATGCCTCTGACTATGGCGTAGGGGCGGTCTTATACCAAAAGGATGATAACGGTGCTGAAAATCCTATCGCATATTACTCGCAAAAACTAAATGAATGCCAACGCAAATACAGCACTACCGAAAAAGAATGCCCCGCGGCGATAATGGCAGTGCAAAAGTTCCGTCCATATATTGAACTTATGCCCTTTACAGTGGTCACTGATCACGCCAGCCTTAAGTGGCTAATGTCACTTAAAGACCTTAGCGGCAGATTGGCAAGATGGTCACTGCATTTGCAGGCATTTAACTTTAATATCGAACATAGGAAGGGTTCAGAAAATGTAGTAGCAGATACCTTATCTCGTTGCATCGAGGATTTGATACAATCGCCAATAGCAGGCATGGATACAATTGAGTTTGAGTCTGAGGAATATAAAGGTTTAATAAGCACGATTGAGAAGAACGCAGATAAACTCCCTGACTTAAAACTCGAAGACGGTTTTGTTTTTAAAAAAATATTAGCTAAACATGCTGAGTTTGAGGAAAGTGAATGGAAATTGTGGATACCCGCGGCCTTGACATCGACGCTGGTTGAAAACGCGCACTGCGCTGAGACAGCGGCACACGGGGGTATGGCCAAAACTTTAGATCGCGTAAGGCGCATGTATTATTGGCCGAATATGGTTGTGCAAGTGCGCAATTTTGTGCGCGACTGCCAAGTTTGTAAAGAGTGTAAGCCTAGTAATACGATATTGAAACCGGGTATAGGTACAGAGGTTGTCACCGAACGACCCTTTCAAAAAATTTATATCGATTTTCTCGGTAAGTACCCTAGGTCTAAACGGGGCAATAGTTATATTTTCATTGTGGTAGACCACTTCTCAAAATTTACGTTTTTAAAGGCGATGCGTGAAGCAACGGCGCCAAACGTTGTGAAGTTCCTCACCGAGGAAATCTTTCACAAGTTTGGCGTACCAGAGACCATCCATTCGGATAATGGACAGCGGTTCACATCCAAGCAATTTGCGAAGATGATTGAGACATATGCGATAAAACACTTGAAAACTGCATTTTACTCCCCACAGTCGAACGCAGCAGAACGGGTTAATCAATCGGTTCTGTCTGCAATTCGATCGTATTTAAAAACAGACCATAGAGATTGGGATCTCTACCTATCGGAGATTGAGTGTGCATTGCGCAACGCTGTTCATTCCGCAACAGGCGTTTCCCCATACTTTGCCTTATTTGGCATAAACATGTTTACCAGCGGCGCGGATTATGCGTTGGCTCGAAAGCTAAGTTCGCTAGATGAGAACGAGATACTGTTGCTAAACAATGGCGACAAAATGAGCCTCATGAGGGATAAAATCAAAGAAAATCTCCACGAAGCGTATAAAACAAACGCGGCGCGGTATAATAAAAGGATCCGAGAGGTGTGTTTTGTACCCGGTCAAGAAATTTACAAACGTAACTTTGTCTTAAGTGACTTTAAAAATAACATAAACGCGAAATTTTGCAAAAAATTCGCTAAGTGTCGCGTGACTAAAGCACTGGGTAAAAACATGTACCTGTTAGAAAATTTGTCGGGAAAAAGCATAGGTGCATGGCATGCAAAAGATCTCAAACAATAGTTTTCGTATAGTAGTTCTCCGGCGGTGAGGGTCAAGCCGTCCGGAGAAACGCAGCAATCACACAATTTTAGAAGCATACCTGGAAATAAACAACATAACCACAAAGCAACATCCTCTTACCCACGTTTCATATACAATACTTCCCTAAACTTCCTTGCAGGCCTTATCTTTTCATTATGCCCGGTCTAGCTCTCGAAGCAGGAGACAGTGTCGCGGTGGGTGTTCCCCACGTTGGGCTTTCTTTTCACTTAGTCAGGATTCCTGAAAATAAACAAAAGAATATATTAAGTACACCATCTTTTACTGGACCGCTCTGAGTCGATGTAAACAAAGGAGTAGACTTGGGACTTGGTTGGTTTGTACAACAGCCCTGGTACAAGCCACCTCCAATATGCGTACATCAATTTAGTTTGGAACACTTTCATCGACTTACCTCTTGAGGACTCCTTTTTTTTTTGCAGGGAAAGCAATATATTTTTTTATTTTATTTACTTTCGCTTGTAGTAGTTTACTGCCGGCTTTGGTATGTTCCTATAATTTGGGTGAGAAATGTCAAAACAATGACAGGTCACAATAGGAAAAAGAGCTTTTTCCACAAAGTGTTGCCAGACACAAATTTAGGATGCGGCACAAAGAATAAAATAGGAAATTTGAAAGTCACTGACCGAGATGATGATTAGCGGGCAAACGAATAGGAAAAAAGGAGTAACGTTATTGGAATAAGGAGGTGAGCGATTGGAAGGGTATAAAAGGGGAAGATAGGAGGATTGCGAGGGATAGCAAACTGGATCGTCAAGGCACATCATTGCCTCCGCGCTGTGGGTAGTTAAAAGCTTTTTATTTTTACTGTGATTTTTTTAAATACTACCAAGTGGTGGTTTGTTATTAAAATAAATTTAAAGTGCCGAACGGCTAATATCGTGATAGGATAGTTCCGGAATTTAACAGGCAGTGGCGGTACTTTAATTCCCTGGTTGGCGGCCTAAATTTCATAAAAGGCACAACTCGCTTTTGTTGGAAACTTACAAAATTACAATTTGTGGCACACAAGCAAAAATCCCATAAATTTACATGGTTTGAACGGGTACCGTATGGAGAGGGCGATATTAATCCGAGGAGAAGCTAGCCGTCGCTGATGGGCATCAGAACTCCAATAACGGGCATGATGGGAGTGGAATAATTATAGTGGTGATTCTTGGATATCTGGCAGCAAAATCGTGATACATACCGACGTTGAAAGGGCATATGGAGAAACCGTCGCAAATTCGGTGATGTTTTCGATTTCACTTATGTTTGTTGATATTAAAGTTTAAATCGTATTTTTTTGTATTATATACCTAACATATAATTTGTGAAAGAGTCAGCCAAAAGGCAGTAAAGTCCTAAATTACGGTCCTCAAAAGCAGAGGCTAATTTAATTTTTTTATATGTCGGTGAGCGCACACGTACAAAATCGAACTTCGATCAGTCCCCAATTTTGTACAAAAGCTTTTAGTTGCTTGTAGTTATAGCTTTCAATTTTATAGCTAAGCCGTTTATGGCATGAGCTGAGCTGATATGAACGTGTACGCTACAGCCAGCCTCTAATGCAATGACTACATTATAAAATTTTAAAGTTTCCTTTTATTGGGCTGCAAATTTAGTTTTAGTGTTTTATGTATATTAGTGTATAGGTGTAATATAAGTCCTACCTCTGTTCAAAAGCGGATCTGCCCCTTTGATAAACCGAGTACGAATTTGATTTTTTGAAGATAGAGGAAGGTATAGGGAAGAATTTCTGTTTGAGCTCGATTAGGTAGGCATTCCCAAAATCCCCTCAGATTACGAATTTACATTTCGGTTTTAAATTCTACTTTCGTTGATATTTATGATTTATGATCCTGCTGACCGCTTTAGCGGCAGAGCGTCTTTTTTTTGTGTCGAGTATGTATTTTGAAAATTTGAATAAATTTGTTATACTTTGATGTTGTTACTAAATTGAAAATGATGAGATAGAATATTTTTGGGTGGGAGGTAAAGATGGTCTGATGATGAGGTAAGTCAGGAGTCGGGAGTATCATAAGGGGGATCGCTGGGCAGGACGGAAGATGCGAGCGGTCCAAGGTAGGGAGGGCTTCCTGCGGTCGAAAGGAATGCGAACAAGAGGGAAGGTGAACGAAGATGATGTAAGTAAATGTATGTCCGTCCGGTTCCGAAGGTGGAGGGTTGAGGACCACTACCCATCTTCGTACTGAGCTAGCCAGGGACACCACCAGGAACCGATCGTACGTGTACGTGACAATCAATGAAATAATATGCTGACTTTGCATACAAACATTAGCAATGTAAATACCTTTAGTTTGTAAGCATTAGGCCCGGTTTTTCAGTACAAGTTCAACTCAATTTGTCAGTTAAACTAACCTTAAACTTGTTACGCAGTTTTTCAGTCAACTTTAAACGAAGTTTAAACGTAGTTTAAGCGGCCAATTTGGCAGGGTTAAACTCTAGTTAACCTGTCAGCTGTTTGCATATTTGACGGTTTTGGTTGTGAAACAATAAACTGAACGCAATTAAGAAAGGACGATATTTTTATAATTAATTAAATACTGGATATATCATCTGACGAAAGTGATTATAGTTATGCAGAAATTAGCGAAATCCTAACTATTACAATACTGAAGAGAAGCAATGGCGTTGAATATGTAAACAAATGTTATCTGTTGACGTATCTAGATAAAAAAAAACCAATGTGGCCTTATAAAAAGCAAATCTTAAAAGTGGCCTTAAACTCTCACTGAAAAACCGCTCTGCAGTTTAACTGGAGTTTAAATTAATGCCGAGTTTAAGCAAACTTAGTTTAAACTGGACTTAACCCAGGACTGAAAAACCGGGCTTTAGTGTAAGAAATTTGGTATGAAAGAGAAAGTATTTTCTAATAAAGAACAATTCTTTTGGAAACACATCAAAATATATATCGATAAATGAGTTATCAATCGAAATATGGTTCCCATACAACTTTGAAATTGGTGTACAATATGGTAGAAAGAAAACTTAAGATATAGAGTAAGTTACGAGAAAGCGCCATTGTGGAAGGAAGAGAGTACAATTTGTTAAATATAAGCAACTAAAATTTTATTCAGGAAAACGTCTGCCAGGTTTGCTGGTGATATTATAGATATGAATATTTGGACGTTTGAATGTCCAGACGTTTGTTTTTGTTACTCAATCACGGGGGAACCGCAAGACGGATTTTGTTGAAATTTGGTATGCAAACAGCTAATAGCATGGAAGCAGATATAGGCTATGTCTTTAAAAAAGTTTCGGGTTCCGGGCTCCCTAGAAATCGAGTATAATTGGCTAGCACTAATGATATTTTGTATCTCTCTATCTCTATGGCGCGATATACAACAGGTATATCATCATAAACCTCCTAAGAGATTTTTGCGCCAAGCTTCTCTTCCAATTTGTGGTGTGCCGATTTGAATTTTCCCTACAAATTGGTGGGACCTACAGTTTTTTGCCGACTCCGAACGGCATCTACAAAGGAGACGAATTTTTGCTGAGAAGCCTGTCATGGCAGAAATACACTCGGAGAGTTTGCCAAACCACTGCCGAGGGGCGACCCCGTTTTGAAAAACTTTTTTCAAATCACTTTTGATGTTACCTGTACCAGGGCTCGAACCATGGACCTTCGGTGTGGTAGGCCGGCAACACTACCTTCACACCACGGCGGCCGCCAATTTGTATACAAGTATAGAAATTTTCGGACAATATGGGTACCAAACTAAACATGTTGAACACAGGTTTCATTCGGACTTTGGTCTATTTCCTTGAAACTGTTGTACAATATGTGAGTCAAACAAAAGGGGAAGAACAGAGGTCCCATTTAGACTTTGCCATATTTCGTTATATTTATTGATAAAGGAGTTTTCGGTCAAAATGTGGGTCCCATATAACCTAGAAATTTGTGTACAATATGGGTATCAAGCTAAACGGGGCGGACACAGGTTTCATTTGGACTTTAACATAATTCGATATATTCATCGACAAATGAGTTATCGGTCAAAATGTGGGTCCAATAAAACCTTGAAATTGGTGTAAAATATGGGTGTCAAACGAAAGTGGAAAAACACAGGTTACGTTTGGACCTGGCCATATTTCGATGTATTTATCCAGAACTCCGTTAAAAGGGTGTGGGAAGAACACAGGTTCCGTCTGGACTTGGCCATATTTCGAACGGAAGGGGAAGAACACAGCTTTCATCTTGGCATGGCCATATTTCGATATGTTTATCGATAAATGAGCTATCGATCAAAATATGGGTCGAATACAACCTTGAAATTGGTGTACAATATCGGTGTCAAACGAAAGGGGAAGAACAAGGGTTTCGTTTGGAATTCGCCATATTTCGATATATTTATCGGTAATGCGTTATCGGTCCAAATTACTATGTACATATCAGTACCCTCAGGGAAAAGGGGTAGAAGGGCAGTGGGAATAGAGACTTTGATAGTTAGAGGAGGTGTTAGAGAAAAATGAAGAGAGTTGAATAAGCTAACGGAATAAAGGGCTGGGTGAAAAGCAAAAGTAGAAAGAAAACATAAGATACTAGGGAAGGAAGAGAGTACAATTTGTTAAATATAAGCAACTAAAATCTAATCCTTGTCGTTGATGGTTAAAACCATACCCTATCTCAATGTCTTCCCCTGTCTTTAGTTCCAGGTTTACATCATGTTTCACTTGTCCTCAAAATTGAATTTTATCATTTCGCAAAGATTTCCCCGAATAATATTTTTCTTCCAATTATTCCCGTTGTGAAATTTGTTCAGGGGTCAACAGGGTCGATTCGCTCGAAGGCTTGGAGTTACTATTAGTTTTAATGTATTCAAATAAATCTTGTTAGAGATTTATAATGGAAATATTCCCACGGTAAGAAGTAAGCCATATAAATTACCTTGGTATAATAGTAGACTAAAAAAGTTAAAGAACTTTCGTAACTAGTTTTATAAGAAGTATAGGAATACTAATAGTCAAAATCATTACAATAATTTCATGCGATTTTTACAAGAGTTTAACTGTCTGAATAAGTTTTTGCACCGAAATTATATTATTAGTGTTGAAGAAAATCTAAATTCTACTCCCAAGTTCTTTTGGAATTTTGTGAAATCAAAAGGGGCCTGCTCTACAATCCCATCAACAGTTTTTCTTAATGATAAATCTGCACATACCCCTGTAACAGCAGCGAATTTGTTTGCTGATATTTAAAATCTAGCTTTGATAGTGATGATCTAGGGTCAGACAAGGATTTTGATTTTACATCAAATTTAAATATCTCGTCTGGTTTTGGATCGCTGTGCCTCTCATATGATGTTGTTGCTTATGGTATTCTGCAGCTAAAGCTTTCTTCAAGTACTGACACCGATTGCATTTCTGTGATTTTACTAAAAAATTGTCCAGCGCTAATTTTGCCACTACTTACTTTATTTAACAGATCATTGTCTACTGGTGATTTTATTGATGCTTGGAAATTACCCTGCAGTCAACTGCCAAACCGGTTAGTAAACATTCTAGTTCATTAGCTAGGATTTCGTGGTCTTATTCATTCAGTTTGAGTAACTGCGACGTTTCCGCTATCATAAGCAGCAATAACCCTCTAAAATTGTCGATACATGCATACGCAAGCGAAAAAGAAAGCAACTCAGTTTTCGGGCCGCAATCCTTCACTTAACAACGCCGTCCTACATTTAAATTTTCCCTTCAACTAATTTTCGGAGCATTTAAATATTGATTTTATTAAGTTAAATATAAAACTATTTCTTATAGTTGCTTTTTTATACCAACAATTTTTGTTAATTTACGGCCTGTACATTTTCAAGTATTCATGAAACGAGCTCAAGGCCAAGAACAATAATTTTTCACTTTTTGAATTTTTATGAAAATTATTATTTTTTTTTTTATTTTTTAATAATCACTTAATTATTTATTAAAAGTTTTTTACTTGAATAGAGTAGGAAAAATGTTTAGAGACAACCGCCATGGCTTTTCTTATAGATCCATTTCGGAAGCTGCTAAACTTCTTCATCAGAGAAATTTTGCCATTTTAGCTTAATGGTTAGCAATGTGTGCCAAAATTTCTCTGATGAAGAAGCTTATCAGCTTTCGAAATGGATCTATAAGAAAAGCTATGGCGGTTGTCTCTAAACATTTTTCCGACTCTATTCAATTAAAAAACTTTTAATAATTAATTAAGTGATTATAAAAAAACAAAAACTATTGCTTTTAGTAAAATCATAATCCTTTTGAGAATGTCATTTGATGATCATTCTTGATCATTTACGTACGTACATATCAACAAAATCAGCCTTATTTTTTTCGACGACGCTACTGCATAGCTACTGCGAAGCAAAAACGAGTAAGCAGTGCTCAAATGAAACCACGAAAAATAGTGAAAACTAAACGGTCACTTGTCACAGCAATTGAGTAAGTAAATAACATTTCTTTTTGGAATAATCATGAAAACCTGTTAGACAACACAACAAAAAAGTTAGCGCGAATACCTAGATTACTCACAAAATACGTGGACGACCTATTTGCAATAATACATGAAGACTCTTTCAACAAATATATAAAGTTTACAACGGAACTTGAGACTCAATTGTTATCGAAGTTAAAGTGGTACAAGAAACCAACATCAACAGGACGAATCATGAACTTTTATTCTAATCACCCAAAAACGATTTTAAAGAATACAGCAATGGGCTGTATTGGACGAATGTTAAATATATCCGACGACACTTATCACGCTGAGATTAAAAATTAAATAAAAGTAATGTTAGGAAACAATGATTTTCCCGAAAACATTATCAAAACCCTTTTAAGAAGGTACGATGCGGAAAATAATGAAAAAAGAATAAAAACACTAAAAATATTTAAGGCACTAGCGTATGTACCAAAATTGGCGGAACGCTTAACAAAACCAGACTGCTACAACAGGGATGATGTGAAAATAGCCCATAAACCGATAAACACGTTAAAAACCATATTTAATAAAACCAAATCAATAATACCACACATAGAAAAAAGTAATATAGTATCCCAAATCCCTTGCAATGGATACATCAACGAACCACGTGCCAGCATATATGTGGGTACAACAAAAGGAGAATTAAAAACTAGACTCCCGCAACATAAATCGGACTATAAATATTGCCATCACACTAACAACCAAAAAACAGCACTCATGACCCACTGTACTGAACGCGCCCACTCACCGAACTTCGACGGAGCAACAGGAATAACATTACAGCAAAAGATTTACACATTATAAACATACCGACCAACATAAGAATGAACTACAAAGCGGACGTAGACAACTGCGCTCACTTGTACAGGCACTTCTTGACAAACAGAGAAATAGTAAACAACTCCATTTTAACAGGTGCAGATGTGAAGGATGTTAGGCTTAGACCAGTGTTAGATACATTTGAATAAAAAGGTAAAAAAATAAACAATAATGGATCTATTAACTCGCTCGCTTGCATTAGCTTGAGGACTGTATAAGGGAGAATAAAAGTGTTTGATGCCACGTTCGGCAAGTCAGTTGCTGAAATGGGAGGATTTAAATTGTTTCCCGTTGTGGCTTATGTTGATCTCGGGTGTCCCGAAAATACTAAAAAGGGTTTCCCTTACAAAGTCGCAGATACCCTGGGCATTAAAATTCTTCACATATTTAACTACAGGAAACTTTGTATAGTGGTCTAAACCAATAAAAACTTCTATGTTACCCTGCTTAGAGCGTGGGTAAGGACCGAGGAAGTCGATATAGAGCTTCTGAAATGGACGTTGGACGGTGTATTGCACAGATATAGAGGATCGTAGTGAAGCGATGGATGGTGTCGTTTGCTGGCTGGTTTCGCAGCTGCTGATGTATTCCTTCCATATTGGGTCAATAGAAATTTATACGTAACCGCTCGAAGGTCATTTCGATTCCTCCTTGGCATTTATTCGGCTGGCAGTGGCCGTTTTGCATCACGCCTTCTAATAATTTTTTCCAATTGTGTACCTTTTCCTCCGGGCTACCATTACGATGTTCGATCCTTTTGTGTACCAGATCGCCAACTACTAAACAAATGTTAATTTTTTCGTTGATACCTCGCCAAAACTCTTTAACACGGACGGACGAACGGCTAAAACATGGTGATACTTTATTTACTCCGAAAAAGATTTGGTCTGGGGTTTCTTTATAATCATCATTTTGGTTCTCGGGTCTTTGCGAAGGCTCAACCTGGAAGCCTAGCTCGCTTTCGAGTATCCCCAACACGTTTCACATTTTGGCCTCTGCACATTTGCCTTGCCACAGCCATAACAAAACACGGTTCGTTCCTTTAGACAATAAATATACCTATGCCCTTCGGATTTGTAATTCCAACATTTTAACTTCGACCCATCAAACGACCGCTTCGTCACCTCGCCCACTTCGCATTCTACGCCTTTCGGTATTTCCTCGTCGTACTGCAGTTTATTGGTATTTAGTATTTCCATTAAAAAGGCTTCAAGTAAAGCCTACGAAGTTTTGCCAGCGAGTTAATGGGCACATACACTAACTGCTGTCAGAGTCGGGGACGCTAATTGTGTTGTAGGATCTCTATCAGCTATCAATTATACTTGCAGGGGTTTAGCTAACTTGAGAACTGAGTTCCTGAGCTCGTTAAAGCTAGCGGTCATACTCTTCTTTCTGCTCCTAATCTGCTCCTTAAATTCAAAATCGCTTTTGTGTTGTTGGAAATTAGTCCTGAAGGCTTGGCATAGGGAAATCCAGGTGGACCGTTCCACTGAACGTCGGTATCTCCAGTAGCAATCTTTCGCATCGCGAGTGAACACGCTTTGGACATGCTCGCATAACAAGTTAAATTTACCACCGAGTGTATCTATCATTCGATGCAGTAAATAAAACTATCGACAGACAATCGCGCAGATCCATCGAATGTGACACCCCAACTAGAAATGAGTTGTGCCATCCTACCGAAATTCGGTAAACTCGACATGTCGCTATACCAAAACTGGTGTCTTGACCGGACGCAGCACTCGGACAAGTGATTGACAGTCACCAAAATGAAATAAGAGAAAAGCGAGTATCAAAATTTAATATTTAAAAATGGTGTACTTTAATTAAAGTATATTTGGTCAAGTACAATTAATTTACAACTATATATATTTCAGATTACCTTTACTCACTCTGGATCTCGGTAGCTCGGAAGACGTCTGTCGCTGATGAATTCGCAATCCAATTGAAAGAATGGAAGGTTTGATCTTGCCATTCTTTGTCGGTCGAACTGTTTATTACTTCCAGCGATATTTTAACATAGTTAGCATAAACAGTTCGACCGCTAATGTTAACTAGATGTATATAAGAAAGTTACGAGGGCGACCGGTGAAGTTTGTAGGTTTTGGCTCTAGGCCTAAACATGCCGGCCCCCTGGCGAGACGCAACATTAAAATACAAGAAGACGTGTTCCTGTACCGGGTCCAGGGTTAACTTTAACTAAGTATGTCTATCTCTAACTCCGGTTCCCGTGCAGTACCTAAAGCTAGAGGAAAGAGAGAGATTAAGTAATAAACGTGGCAATTCAGTGGCGCAAAAGTTTTTATTATTTAAAATTCAATTCTTCATGTTGTATCGAAATTCAGTATAAGTTCAGTCAAATTATAAAAAGGTTGATTAAAATTGTAAGTCAGCATGCGCCCGATATAACCCATCCAAATATGGTGTCTTGGGCCAAAAGAGGACCCAGTGTGCCAGCAGGTATGGTGCCCAGCAAAATTTTTGGGCAAATTTCAGCACCCAAAACTACCTCTACTGGAGCGGTCACATGGAACTGTGGGTCGGCGAGCCTCAAATTGGAGTATTGGCTCGCGATCGCCACGTCAACATTTCTCACCGGAGTCCGTCTTCTAAAATTGTTAATGCAGAATGCATGCGTGGTGATGGCCACGGATTTGCTATGCTTCCCACGTATCCGGATAAAGCACCCCATCTGGTCACCTATCCCGTCGCCCTTTAAGCGCAGCCATCGTGCTAACGCAGTGGAAATAAGCGTGGTAGGGACGCATGGATCGATCAGTGCGCGCACCGGTTGTAACCGGCCTCGAATCTCGATTTCCACAATCGCGGTCGGTGCGATCGATGTAAGGTACTGGATCGGTTGGGGTGGCAATCGCTGGTTTTGTATGGTTCCGGATCGAAACTGATTCGGGAGGTGGAATGCACGAGATTCCACTCTCCCCTGCTGGTATTTAAATTTGTTTTGCCGGCGTTTATGGGCTCGGGCTGCGCGACGCTGGTTTTTGCGCGGTTGGAAAGTTTTCATTTCCAATCCGCCTTGCTTTTCATGGTGTAATAGCGGCCGGAAACGCTGGGGTTCCGGTCCGCGCGTGGAGGCTAGGTGGAATGCACGCGATTCCACTCTAGTCGCAGCTGCTGGGCGGAGAGCAGATGTTTCCGCTCCAGCATCTTCAAAATTGTCATCACCTGAGTCGTGGCGGAGATGCCCGGATTCCGCTCCGACGTCAGATGCATACGAAATTGCATCGCTTTCACTTGCGTCTCTTCTCTTTGGTCTGTCCTCTTCCATATGCAACATGGTATGGTGATCGTCACGCATTTTTTACCTCTGCCCTCATGCTCGCACTTCCCTGCAGTGTGCAACGATGACAGGCAGTTGGTGCGGTAATATTTTTTGATAGCGATAATCCATCCCTCTTCTGGCTTACGCGCACGAAATATTGGGAAAGCTCGTAGTGGGTGCCTGTTTCCGCACACCCGACAGACCAAGGAGGACACATTTGCTTCGTATTTTTTGCGTATGGCAGTGACGCGTGTCATTTCTGCAATAAATAATACGTTTTTGGCTTAAAAAAAAAAAATATATATATACTCGTACACTTCTGGAATGGCGAGCAATAATTGACTTATAAATGGTGGTTGTTGGCAATAGGGTTCACAGATTTTACAGTAAAACTCTTAAGCTATCATGGAACATATTTATTGACTCGCCAAACATATTCATTTGACTTGCAAATGATATCCTCGGGACCGCAAAACAAAAAAGAACACGATAATAGCGTGAAAGTACTATTAAAAGACATTGTTAGCTATTTTTCGCAAAATTGCATTTTGACTGACAATCTTCTTTGATGGTCTCCAAACACCTTTATACACATACTTCATTGATGGTCTCCGCACACCTTACTATGCTTGACCACCATATCCTTGTGGTGAGAGTTTATCGAAATCGATTTGGTTTCGATAATCTAATCTCATACATAAGTTTAATTAATTTGTGAATGGTCGCCGATTGTGAAAAAAAAGTGTCCCGTGAAAAAATAAATGTTCGTCGCGAAAATAGTGCGGGTTGTGCAAAATAAAGTGCCAAAATAATAAAAAGTGTTAGTGTAAATGCGTGCGGGTGAAAAACAAAAATGTTTGAAAGGAAAAGTGCTAAAGTGAAAATATGTACATATGTACATACATACGTTCCTAAAGAGGAGAAAACGTTAGAAAAAGGAACTAACTCCTTCCCAAAACACATAAATTGCTAATTAATAATAAAATAATTTGCTATTATCGGGTAACGTGTTGTTTTGTGTTTTTAGCACTCCATTGAATAGCGGCATAATCGGATGATGCTGATAGAGTGGGTTGCATTAGGGCGTCCAAAAAAAATTTTGTTTTTTTTTTGTTTTTTGTGGTGTGAATCAGAAAAAATTTTTGTCGATTTTAATTCAAATATATCTATACTATTCCATTTGCGGGATAGCAGTGACAAAAAAATCTATAGTGTATCCGGGTGAAAAAATAAATTTAAAAAATTATGTACTTTATACTAAGAAGGGTGTATGCAATGGTATTGGTAGAGGATGAGATTTGTCTACGTGCCGATACCTTTACCATTGTGATATCCTTTTTTCTATTACATCATCATAATGTGAAAAAATGCGAAAGTTGAAAATCGTTGAAAACAAAAATTTTTTTTTTTTTGTGTTTTCGACCACTCTCATGTACTTTACATGAAGAGAACAGAATTATATATCTTGATAAATTAGTGTGTTCCGCTAAATTGATCAATATCTAACGACTATGTGTGAGAAATTGAAATTTTTTAGTCAACTAGGCGGCCGCCGTGGTGTGAAGGTAGTGTTGCCGGCCTACCACACCGAAGGTCCATGGTTCGAGCCCTGGTACAGGTAACATCAAAAGTGATTTGAAAAAAAGTTTTTCAAAACGGGCTCGCCCCTCGGCAGTGGTTTGGCAAACTCTCCGAGTGTATTTCTGCCATGACAGGCTTCTCAGAAAAAATTCGTCTCCTTTGTAGATGCCGTTCGGAGTCGGCAAAAAACTGTAGGTCCCACCAATTTGTAGGGAAAATTCAAATCGGCACACCACAAATTGGAAGAGAAGCTTGGCGCAAAAATCTCTTAGGAGGTTTATGATGATATACCTGTTGTATATCGCGCCATAGAGAGAGAGAGATTATACCGCTTATTGTAAGACAAATTACGAGTATGCGCGTTATGCTCCCATGATACGATATACAATCGACTTGTAACAGAGAAAGGAAGGACTCATAGCAATATTCGCTAAAAACCGCCAGCTTAGTGATCATAGAACGGTTTGGAATAAAACCGTGTTGAGAAGGTAGTATGAGACCCTTGGTTGCAAAATATATTTTCTCTTTTACTATGGTTCCGAAGAGTTTAGAGACTGTGGACAACTTTGAAATCGGACGGTAATTACAAATATTATTTTTGTTACCATTTTTAAAAGTAGGAGTAATGCATGTAGTTTTCCAGTCGTCAATAAAGTAACCCGAAGCCAAAGACCAATTAAAAAGAAGTTTAGGTGGTATAATTAACGCTGCGACATTTTTAACAAATACGCAGAAATACCATCAATATCAGTTTTTTCAGACGTTTTAAGTCTGATGATTCCGTTCGAGATATCCTCAGATGAGAGTGAGAGAAAACCAAAGTTAAGACAGCTATAATCTATGGGGCTAGCCTCAAATAGGACATCACTATCATCCAGCGTAAAATTTGAGCTAAAAAACTTCGCAAACAAATTTGCAATATCAGCGCAGTTGCTTGCCGATTCATTCTCATAAAAACTGCCGATGGAACACCACAGGTACATTTTTTAGATTTGATGAACCTCCAGATAGATTTCGGACTACACTTGATACCCGACTCAACATTTTGTACGTAATTTCTATAAATAAATTTATTCAAACAGTTGAAATCTTTTGAATATTTTCAATATAATGCAAGAAATACCACATTATCAGTACCCTTATACCTTTTAAAGCATTTGTTTCTAAGATTCTTCAACTTCTTCAATCGATGATTATACCACGGTAATTTATACGGCTTTTTCTTAAAAACAGGAACATGTTTTAAGCACAATTCCGCCAAAATAGATTTAAAAATACGATAAGGCGCTGTGATATCGTAGGACGAGAGGAAATGAACCCACTTAAGCTCAGACAGCCGAAGGTTTATCTTTGCAAAATCTCCGGCCTTAAAATTAAACCGGAACCAACCGGAATATGAAGCATTTGAGCAAAGTTATAGAACTCAAAATTAATGGTTAAAGGCACATGGTGCATGACTGGTGGAGACAAAGGAAAGTGGCACTCTTGTATAGAAGTATTTATATTATCACTAATGAACGTAAGATCAAAAATTCTGCCTAGATTGTTGACAAAATTGTTAATTTGTACTAAGTTGAGACTTAAAATGTTATCAATGAGATACGATTCATAGGGTTTACTAATATTAACAGGCACAAGTCCAGAGCTCGAAAAAGAGCAAGACCAGCCCACATTACAGAGATTGAAATCCCCTAAGCTACAAACGTTATTATCTCCTACCTTACTTAACACTAGAGAAGTGATATTATCGGTGTGCGTATTATAAATGATATCAGCGCTGTTTGGCGGAATATAGGATGCGACAATAAATAGCGAGCATTGCGATGATGCACCTTTTAAGCAGACACATAGCTGATCTAATACCGAGTTCTTATTCTGAAGCTCAACCAATTTTCGTTGAACGGCAATAAGAACTCCACCACCTCTTTTGCATCCCGTTTTAATGGAGTTTTTGAGTCAAAAAACTCACTATCAAGGAAACTGTTAGTGAGCCGTGTTTCAACTTAAACAATAACATCAAAGTGCAGATGTGAACTAAAAAGCCGAACTGACTCCGTCTTAGTCCGAAGGCCAGATACATTCTGAAAATATACCTTTAGGTCGCATAAATTATTGTTGTTTACCCCTTTGCTTGCATCTACACTTTTTGTTGTTGTTGCGTCATTGTTTTTTGTAAAAAACGAAACGGGCGTAATTTCACATTGACTGGCCAAAGATCGGGTGAGAGCAACCTTTCGAAGAAAGCCGCAGTCACCCCCCCTTTGAAACTAATTCTGCTATGTTGTATAGGCGGTGATTGCTGTTTTACCAAAGCAATGCAAGCAAGATGTTTTTTATCTAAATCAGCATGCTTCACTACATATTCAATAATATTATTCGCAGTGACTGTAGGAGAAAAAGAGGAAACATCTAGTCACTTCTTAGGCTCAATAACATCCAACTCCGTGTTAGAGCTTAATCCAACCATCCTCAATTGTTTGCGATGACGACTTATTTTCTCAGACGTAAGAGGCGACCGAGTATTGTCAGCTGTTCTATTATCAAAAGCATTCGTAGGTACATCGACTACAGTTGCTAAATCATGGTCACATTGATTGCTAGAGTCAGCAGAACCAGCATTACCAATACCAGAAGCAGCATTTAGATTTTTGCGATGATTCTTACTCGTATTACCATTAGCAGCATGCTCAGCTACATTATTAGCTTTTATAAGTACAGCATTGTCAATAGACTGCGTGCACTGTGTATATGAATTGCCAATGCCAGCAGCAGCAACAGCAGAAGAGCCAGCCTTAGAATTGCGAGAGGGCGCAGTCTCTTTAAAACAACAGCGGCAGCAGCATTTTGTTCAGCAGTCTCAGGGGAAGATGTTGCCTTCAAAGCCTTCGCGTAGGTATGCGACGATTCCAGAGACATTCGTGTCGGAATCTTTATGTACATCACGAGCACAATTTGAATTTAAAGTTACACAGCTGTCAACAACATTGCGAAGATTCCTTAGGTCAGCATTAATTTGCAGGATGTTAGACGATTTTTCGTTTAATGCGGACTGCAATGCACGCACTTCGGCTTGATGATTTTTGATTTTCTTTGTTTGTCGTGCTTTATCAACATGCAGGACACTAACAATGGAAAACACTTGAGCAATTTCAGCTCTAAGAGCCAATATTTCATTTCGTAAGAGTTGAAATGATTGTTGTTGGTTCTTTATATTATCAAGCGAACCAGCAGCAGACGAAAGATTTTCAGTCGAACAGTCTTTACATACGAATGGTTTGTCAATAGAGAACAACAACTCGACATCAGTACAAAAGATACCAGCACAGTGGGGATGAAATAGTTTTTTGCATTTTTCGCATTGCACTTTCGGTTTTCCGCGATCAACTTTTTGCAAAAACAAACATGGCATAGTTGCAAAAATAAGTTTTTCTGTACCCAATTAGTTATGCAAAATCAATATTTCTTTTTATTTATATGCTTCACAGAGTCACTATCTTATATCAAGAGATTCCACAGTATTAATAATCATTATAATACGAATAAAACATCAGATTTCATAAATAAAATAACAAGGAATAGCGGAATCGCTTAGAAGCTGCAAAAACAAAAATGGCGAGCAGGGACACGTACAATAACAAGGTGGTTAAAAATATCACTTTGAGGGAAATTTAGTTAGAACTTGCACATTATGTATTAGTATTCCATACTCGAGTTACCTGCATGGTTATTTGCAAAGAACTCCGGCACTTATAATTTTTTCGATGTATATTGGAACGATTTTTCGTCATCCCTTGTTAAATTTGGGTTTGAGACAAACCGGTTTCGGCGTTGTGCCATCATCAGTGTCGATTTCGTTTGTCTCAAACCCAAATTTGACAAGGGATGACGAAAAATCGTTCCAATATACATCAATCATTCACCCTGTCGGAAAAACAACAAAACAAAATAAAACCTATAATTTTTTCCATAAAAAGCTAATGTTTCCTTGAATTTCCTTAATTTTATCGGTACAGATAAAGATATGTTTACAAGTATGGATTAATTCTTTCTCAGATTTATATTCATAAAATATTTCAACAAAATTTAAAGAATAATCAAAAAAGAAGAAAATTACTTTTTATAAATGTTATCCAAGGGCAAAATTGCTATGAATAGCGACTATCTTTTATTGAAATTTTTTTCAATTGTTCAATATATTGAAGTAAAATGTATTTTGATAGACACATATATGATGACTAAATTTTCATCAAAATTGTTTGTAATGTAATTTTCAATTTTCATTTATTTTTCAACCCAAAATGAACTAATCTACTATTAGGAGGTACAGTAATTGGTATGATACTGATGCATAGGCTAACTAGTATGACGGCTGGTATGATACCGGTGTATGTACTGACTAGTATGTAAACTGGTATGAAGCTGATGTATATACGGTCTAGTATATGGAAAAATTACAGAACTCGAACTAGTTGAGCCGGTTTGGCAAACTAGTATTTGACTAGTATCAAACTAGTAGAATTGACTGCAGGGTCTTTTCTATTACCCCTGTCTTTAAAAGCGGCAACAAAAATAAAATTAACAATTATAGACCAATCTCCCAACTATCTACTGTTTCTAAGCTCTTTGAAAGTATTGTTAAGGACAAAATGAACTTTTCAGTCAAAAGTTTATATAGTAGCTCTAATCAACATGGGTTTATACCTGGACGTTCTACTGTCTAAAACCTGGCAGTTTTTTCGACTTTTCAAAGGCGTTTGACAAAGTTTCTCAAAAGATCCTAACTGAAAAGTTTGAGCGTCTTGGCTTCCATTCGAATTTTTTAATGTGGCTTAAATCATGCCTTTGTCATAGGCGGTGCTCGGTAACTGTGGATAATGTTTCTTCCTATGTTTATGTTGCGACAACTGGCGTCCCACAAGGTAGCATACTTGGTCCGTTGCTTTTTGTTTTATTTATCAATGATATTTCTATGCGTTTTCAGTCACTTTTTGTTATATGCAGACGCCTTAAAGATTTTCTCAAAAGTAAGCAATCCTGCCGAAATGGCACTAATTCAATCTGACCTGAAGTCGCACCTTCCTCTCAACGGAAGTAAATGCTTCCATGTCTCGTTTACCAAGTTTGTTAGTTTGTTCACAACATTGCACTGAAAACAAGTAGTGAAATCAATAATCTTGGCGTTATTTTTGATACCAAACTTTCTTTCAACAGCACATTGACTTTATAGTCTCGAAGTCGTATGCTATGTTTGGCTTCCTTAGGAGGAATAGTGGAGAGTTCTCAAATCCTTATACCCTAAAATTGCTTTACACCTCTTTCGTTCGTCCCCATCTAGAGTATTCAGCCTTTATTTGACGACATCAATTTAGGATTGACAGGATAGAGCGAGTTTAAAAAGTTTTTCTTAAAAATGCTTTGCACTGTCTTCGCTTCTCGGACCCAGTTCCTTCCTATAATTCTAGATTAGTGCTCATAAATCTTAAAAGTTTAGAAAAGAGAAGGTCTTTCCTCTCCTTACTTTTGTTCTGGGCACTATCCAAGGTACTGTAGACTGCTCTTACCTTTTATAGCGAATTTATTTTAACGTCCCGCAAAGATCATTAAGTTATTTACTTACTTATTATACCGCTGGCGGCCGCCGTGGTGTGAAGGTAGTGTTGCCGGCCTACCACACCGAAGGTCCATGGTTCGAGCCCTGGTACAGGTAACATCAAAAGTGATTTGAAAAAAAGTTTTTCAAAGCGGGGTCGCCCCTCGGCAGTGGTTTGGCAAACTCTCCGAGTGTATTTCTGCCATGACAGGCTTCTCAGCAAAAATTCGTCTCCTTTGTAGATGCCGTTCGGAGTCGGCAAAAAACTGTAGGTCCCACCAATTTGTAGGGAAAATTCAAATCGGCACACCACAAATTGGAAGAGAAGCTTGGCGCAAAAATCTCTTAGGAGGTTTATGATGATATACCTGTTGTATATCGCGCCATAGAGAGAGAGAGAGATTATACCGCTTATTGTAAGACAAATTACGGGTATGCGCGTTATGCTCCCATGATACAATAAAAAAATTTTTTTTTTCGAAACCTGAAATTTGTGACACACGAAATTTTGTTTCAAAAATGTAAAATTCGCGAAAATTCAAAGAAATTTTATCAAAATGTTAAATTTTTTTCACAATTTTTAGAATTTTTTGGAGTATGTAGTTTTGTAGTTCTTTAATTTTAGTGTATCAATCTTAAAGTCGTGATAAATTTTTCTGATTTTTCGCAATTTTTTCCCCGAAGAGCTAAAGTGTTTTGTTTCATATAAAAGAAATTGCTTTCATAAACTTGTATTGAGGAAATACAGAAATCGCAAAAAAACATATTAGGGGTTTTAACCTGGGAACCAGCATTAACACCAACAATAATGTCAGCCTAGAAATCCAACGATGAATCACTCACACAAGTGCTACTTCTGACTGTGTTGGCAATTGAGAATCAAAGCCCTCTCTCGAAGTACGAAAATAAATAAATCACTTATCGTACCCGTCCTGGTTTATAGTGCAGAAGCTTGTACTGACAACATCTGATAAGGCGTCTCTGGGAGTATTCGAGAGAAAGATTCTTCGAAAGATTTACAGACCCTTAAGCGTTGGCGGCGGCGAGTACCGAAGACGATTTAATGATGATCTGTATAAGCTATATGCAGACCCCGACATATCCCTACGTCCTTATTGGCTAGGCCATGTTGTGCGAATGAATGAAGATGTTCCGGCCCAGAAGGTATTCTTATCGGCACCCACCGATGGTAGCAGATGAAGAAGAAGACCACCACTCCGATGGAATTACGAAGTGGAGACCGATTTGTGATCCCGTGGTGTTTCCAATTGGCACAAAGACGTATTGAGTAGCTCGCTGTGGTAAAGGGCTAAAATCGCGCGGAATTTAAAGAAGAAGAAGGGTTGAAGAGGTGAGTTCTACTGTAGAAGTGGAAACGGGGAGATTTGTAGAAAATTTGTAGCAATTTGTATAAGTTATGAAATGACGTTTTGTTGCAGCTCTGAATTGCGTAAAATGCAGTTTTTGCGGAAGATTATGTCACTTTAAGAACCTTCTCCATAAATTGGTTTCGGCCACTAAATTTTGGTTTTAAAGTAGTGGTTCATAAAATTCAGCAAGCTTAAATCAATTTTTGTCATTTTCTTCTCTGTGGTTTGTTGAAAACTGAAGCGAAATCTCCGAAGATCGTTTCATGTTGAGTGAATCGACTATCTATTTCCATTATTATATGAATGGATAAAAAACAGTCATCTTGAAATAAACATCTAGGTTACATGCTGGCAGACTTTGACTATATTTGAATCAGTTCTATCTGAAAACGTAGTGGCTAACTTCATTTGTAAATGCCCTTGGCCTAAAGCGCCCAGTCGTCCTTCGAATGCTAGTAATATAGCCAACCTGTAGAAAAGAAGTGCTAACAAAAAAAAAAGAAGATATTAATAAATAAAATACAAATCTAAAAGAAACATAGCGCACATTTATGATTGCCCACCACTGACCTTATAACTGAACCGGTTAAGACAATGATATATATGAGAAAAGAGAAATAATAGTTGGGTTAAATACAATTAAACTTATTAAAAAAAACTTTAAGTAGCATGTGGAGAGCACGAGGTACACTGTAACCAGCGTGATACTTCTTCTTTCTTTAAACTCGAATTATAACTTTTCCGGGGCAATCCGCAGAAAGCAAGGACCGCCAGGCTCAGCAAGCGATGCTGAAACTTCCGTTCTAGTTAAGAGTTTTTAGTTGGCGCTCGCTGTGAGAAGGGAAAATTAAATTAAATAATATAATTTATAATTAGTGTAAAGTAACTTAGTTAAAACACATCTTCAAATTTTTCAAAACGTCATGAACGTTTATACTTACAAAATGTTTTTTTTTTAAAGATCCCAATGGATTGAATTTTGTGAAACGAAAAAAAATAACCCCATAAACATCTTTGGAAAAAATATATATATATATAGATGTTAATTGATATTAGAGGAAAAACTACAACGTTATGCACAGCGATGGTATGGGATGACATGTTTCGAAGTGCCCAACTTCTCATCAGACCCCTTCTCGGACACTGAGATATGAACCCAAGTGTCTGCACCAAAGCCGCTGTTAGAGTACTCTAACAACTAAGCTATGATGCCCTGTAGCGTCACGATGCATTTTTCCTCTAATGTGCCATTTGCTTATTCCTTTTATACATTCTTTGGTACATATATTTTAATTGTCAACTCAAGGAAAGTGGAAATATTTTTAGGCGCGTTCATAGAACAGTTTTAGATACAGAAGGGCTTTTATGCATATCAACACTTCCGTGTTATTTGTTATGCACCCGCACTGTACCTGTAACAATTATAGTTATGGTGATTGTTGTTGGAGCAAAGCTCGAATTTTTATGTTTGTTTGTTAATTGATATTAGAGGAAAAATTACAACGTTATGCACAGCGATGGTATGGGATGACATGTTTCGAAGTGCCCAACTTCTCATCAGACCCCTTCTCGGACACTGAGATATGAACCGAAGTGTCTGCACCAAAGCCGCTGTTAGAGTACTCTAACAACTAAGCTATGATGCCCTGTAGCGTCACGATGCATTTTTCCTCTAATGTGCCATTTGCTTGTTCCTTTTATACATTCTTTGGTACATATATTTTAATTGTCAACTCAAGGAAAGTGGAAATATTTTTAGGCGCGTTCATAGAACAGTTTTAGATACAGAAGGGCTTTTATGCATATCAACACTTCCGTGTTATTTGTTATGCACCCGCACTGTACCTGTAACAATTATAGTTATGGTGATTGTTGTTGGAGCAAAGCTCGAATTTTTATGTTTGTTTGTTAATTGATATTAGAGGAAAAATTACAACGTTATGCACAGCGATGGTATGGGATGACATGTTTCGAAGTGCCCAACTTCTCATCAGACCCCTTCTCGGACACTGAGATATGAACCCAAGTGTCTGCACCAAAGCCGCTGTTAGAGTACTCTAACAACTAAGCTATTATGCTCTGTAGCGTCACGATGCATTTTTCCTCTAATGTGCCATTTGCTTATTCCTTTTATACATTCTTTGGTACATATATTTTAATTGTCAACTCAAGGAAAGTGGAAATATTTTTAGGCGCGTTCATAGAACAGTTTTAGATACGGAAGGGCTTTTATGCATATCAACACTTCCGTGTTATTTGTTATGCACCCGCACTGTACCTGTAACAATTATAGTTATGGTGATTGTTGTTGGAGCAAAGCTCGAATTTTTATGTTTGTTTGTTAATTGATATTAGAGGAAAAATTACAACGTTATGCACAGCGATGGTATGGGATGACATGTTTCGAAGTGCCCAACTTCTCATCAGACCCCTTCTCGGACACTGAGATATGAACCCAAGTGTCTGCACCAAAGCCGCTGTTAGAGTACTCTAACAACTAAGCTATGATGCCCTGTAGCGTCACGATGCATTTTTCCTCTAATGTGCCATTTGCTTATTCCTTTTATACATTCTTTGGTACATATATTTTAATTGTCAACTCAAGGAAAGTGGAAATATTTTTAGGCGCGTTCATAGAACAGTTTTAGATACAGAAGGGCTTTTATGCATATCAACACTTCCGTGTTATTTGTTATGCACCCGCACTGTACCTGTAACAATTATAGTTATGGTGATTGTTGTTGGAGCAAAGCTCGAATTTTTATGTTTGTTTGTTAATTGATATTAGAGGAAAAATTACAACGTTATGCACAGCGATGGTATGGGATGACATGTTTCGAAGTGCCCAACTTCTCATCAGACCCCTTCTCGGACACTGAGATATGAACCCAAGTGTCTGCACCAAAGCCGCTGTTAGAGTACTCTAACAACTAAGCTATGATGCCCTGTAGCGTCACGATGCATTTTTCCTCTAATGTGCCATTTGCTTATTCCTTTTATACATTCTTTGGTACATATATTTTAATTGTCAACTCAAGGAAAGTGGAAATATTTTTAGGCGCGTTCATAGAACAGTTTTAGATACAGAAGGGCTTTTATGCATATCAACACTTCCGTGTTATTTGTTATGCACCCGCACTGTACCTGTAACAATTATAGTTATGGTGATTGTTGTTGGAGCAAAGCTCGAATTTTTATGTTTGTTTGTTAATTGATATTAGAGGAAAAATTACAACGTTATGCACAGCGATGGTATGGGATGACATGTTTCGAAGTGCCCAACTTCTCATCAGACCCCTTCTCGGACACTGAGATATGAACCCAAGTGTCTGCACCAAAGCCGCTGTTAGAGTACTCTAACAACTAAGCTATGATGCCCTGTAGCGTCACGATGCATTTTTCCTCTAATGTGCCATTTGCTTATTCCTTTTATACATTCTTTGGTACATATATTTTAATTGTCAACTCAAGGAAAGTGGAAATATTTTTAGGCGCGTTCATAGAACAGTTTTAGATACAGAAGGGCTTTTATGCATATCAACACTTCCGTGTTATTTGTTATGCACCCGCACTGTACCTGTAACAATTATAGTTATGGTGATTGTTGTTGGAGCAAAGCTCGAATTTTTATGTTTGTTTGTTAATTGATATTAGAGGAAAAATTACAACGTTATGCACAGCGATGGTATGGGATGACATGTTTCGAAGTGCCCAACTTCTCATCAGACCCCTTCTCGGACACTGAGATATGAACCGAAGTGTCTGCACCAAAGCCGCTGTTAGAGTACTCTAACAACTAAGCTATGATGCCCTGTAGCGTCACGATGCATTTTTCCTCTAATGTGCCATTTGCTTGTTCCTTTTATACATTCTTTGGTACATATATTTTAATTGTCAACTCAAGGAAAGTGGAAATATTTTTAGGCGCGTTCATAGAACAGTTTTAGATACAGAAGGGCTTTTATGCATATCAACACTTCCGTGTTATTTGTTATGCACCCGCACTGTACCTGTAACAATTATAGTTATGGTGATTGTTGTTGGAGCAAAGCTCGAATTTTTATGTTTGTTTGTTAATTGATATTAGAGGAAAAATTACAACGTTATGCACAGCGATGGTATGGGATGACATGTTTCGAAGTGCCCAACTTCTCATCAGACCCCTTCTCGGACACTGAGATATGAACCCAAGTGTCTGCACCAAAGCAGCTGTTAGAGTACTCTAACAACTAAGCTATGATGCCCTGTAGCGTCACGATGCATTTTTCCTCTAATGTGCCATTTGCTTATTCCTTTTATACATTCTTTGGTACATATATTTTAATTGTCAACTCAAGGAAAGTGGAAATATTTTTAGGCGCGTTCATAGAACAGTTTTAGATACAGAAGGGCTGTTATGTAGCTGGCAGTTTTTTGGGTGCGGAGTGGTGGCAAGCAGGTATGCTTGCATCCCAGGCTAGCTCGTCAGCGTGGGGCGGGGTACTTTCCACCACCCTCACCTACAGCCACAAGAACAAATATATAGGGTTCATACCTGCATGTGATTGAAAAGTGAGAAGGGCATAGGTAAAAAGACAGAAAGCATAAAGAAAGGGGGGGAAATCGCTAAAGAGAAAATATATGAAGGTAAAGGTGAGGCCTGTCCTGTCAGGTGGAGTCTTCCCACCCCCTTCCACGCAACTTGCGCGACACCATGGGCACTGTGCTGACTCCTATTAACTTACAGTGCCCCCAATCCTGACACAAGTCTATCAGTCGGTCATTTAGTCATTTTCCCTAATACTCACCTTCACGTAACCGTGCGCGCACAAGCGCAGCACCCACACCAAAACTAAGTATTCAGCCCTGCATCTTAGCAAACAAAATACGCGTTTCAACTATCCATTACGATTTTATTTAATAACTAATCAATATCTTATTCCTAATATCGGTTAGACTAGCCTAAACTTCAGAAATACAAATAATTTCAACTTTTCCTTAGATGGGTAGGTATATGTGTTTGTTTGAATGTGCTTATATATGTATATATAGATATGTATCTAATTGATTATTGAATCAAAGAAAAAAATGCAGAAAAAAATCGTAAAGTATAGAGAGGAAAAGATAAAAAAAAAGCAACTTATAGACTAATACAGATGTGCAAAACTAATTCGGATACTTGTGTGTATTTAAAGGTATTAAAATTTCACAAAAATCTGGAAGAAAAATATGCAACGAATAAAATTCTATCACCGCCTAATGTAGCGGTCAATGCTCCTACGATCAGCTGTTCGCTGTCCCACTGACCCAGATTTCAATTCCGGTGCAGTTATGTATGATAAAAAAATTGCAAACAAATGTTGAATAAAAAAAAATTGAGAGTTGTGTGCTTATGTGCGTGTGATTGTATGTTTCTAGGAGTAGTTATGTATGTACGCATATTCCTTCGTACCTCTTTTTTTTTTTTGTCACTAATCGCTTTTTCTGCCTTGGGAGCAGAGCGGGATTACGTGCTCAATATACGTACATACATACGGGCATATATACATGTATCAAATTGGAGTAATTAATCTTCACTTACCCAGTCACTCAATCCAATGGCGCCACCGTCGAGTACCTGTGCTGAAAAGAAAACTCAAATGCATATATGCTCATACACCTATGCTCGATCATGCGCACAATGATCGCTCTCTAATGCTCAGCCAGATCACTCGCTAGTGATCTTGGCTTCCAAGCTAGTATTTCAGTGCACTATACTACCGCCTCGGATGCACATGGACTGAAAACCCCCGTATCGTAAAAAAATTAGAAACTAAAAACATGCAGCAGAACTTCGAAAAGTTCACATCTCCAGGAAGTGGATTTCTACTCAGGACACGGTGGAGGCGACAGGTGTAGGTACAACCCGATAATAATTTAACAGCTCCCTAGGTTGCAAAAAGAAGCCAAAGAAAAGTTTAGGCTATCAAAAAAAAAAACGTGGGTGATATGGTGAAAAAGTTGGCCGCGATGCACTAAATTGTGCAACAACAAAACATCGCACTCGTAAATAAAATGGTAAAGGTAAAGCAAGAATGCAAAACCTAATAAAGAAATGTTAAGTGGAAAATGAGATGAAAAAGTTCTTTAAGTAGATGGAAATGAAAGATGCAAAAAAAAAACTTCGTTAGAATAACCATGGAAAACCCCCAAAAAAAATCGGTAAATAATGTTATAAGTTGACAAGAAGAAATTAATAGCATAAAAAAAATCGCAAACTAACCCTTCCACCAGAATTAGTTGAACTTCAAACTTGAAATGCACGCAATCCAATGTGCCTCTAATGCTCAAATCCCCTCATTTAACCAGTTTCTTACAACCCTTACTTATATATACGAATGTAAAACAAAGTTGTGTTCAAAGCAGAATGATCAAATTAACAATATGGAATAATGCAAAATTCAAATTGTGATGGCTCATTGGGTCCCGATCTCCGTGTACATGTAGTTCCTCTGATAGATCTGGTGGTGTTATATTGATGATGTGGT
Organism: Merzomyia westermanni; assembly: GCA_949987695.1. Lineage (NCBI taxonomy): Eukaryota > Metazoa > Arthropoda > Insecta > Diptera > Tephritidae > Merzomyia > Merzomyia westermanni. Next base: position 104,615,181 of record OX465292.1, on the reverse strand, counting down.
TGTTGTGTTAAGTTGATGATGTTGTTGTTGCTGTTAAACTGGTAGTAGGATAAGGTCATAGCTGCCTTCGACCAGCTTCTATGTAGTTGTTGTTGTTGCTGGTGTCGATGTTGTTTTTATGGCGTGGGAATGGTTGTTGTGGCGTTAACCGCAGTGAAAGTGTTCAGTGTCTCTATTGTTGTTGCTGTACCGTGTGACGTGTTGTTGTGTTGTTAAATGTAGTGCAAGTTTTCGGTGTTACCTTGCTGTTGTTGTACAGTTGGCTGGTGATTGTTTCTAACCTCTTTAGGTTAGGTATCTGGGCGTTGCGCCGCCAAAATCCTGTGCCCAGGGGTTTTCCCGGTGGCAATACGACCTGTATTCAGATAAACATAAAAACATCTCTGTAAGCACTTCAAGTTGTAGGTGGGGGGTTTATTAGGCAGGGAGAGGGGGAAGCATAGTTACATGTATATTTCTCTTTGTTTGCACAACCATAGGTGCACATACCCACACATGTCTGTGTGCATATGCGCCTACGTGGGTGCAATTTCACTGTTTGGCTTGCCAGTGAGATTGGTCATCAAAAAAACCAATCTCGCCTTACAGCATGCCAGGGGACGTTTGGTGGATAAGGGATCAACTTACCGGGATTTCAAAGGTGTTTGGCCGGACTACAATTTTTGTGTGGTGCGTTCCTTCGTGTGTTCCTCCTAATTTGGACTTCTTACCGCGAATCGTTACAACTTTTCGGCGGTCTAGTGCTTCACACACGGCTTAAAACTTCGCGCACTTCACTAAGAGACTTTTAGATATTCAAAAAAAAAACACTTGTCTTAATATTGGCTTACTTGTGGGCACAGTTTTAACGCAACTTTGGCCCGTTGCCTACTTCGACTCCCTTTTATACCTTCCGCCGTGGAAGGGAAAGCTACCTATTTGGGCAACATTTTACACAGGCACACAATCAACATATTCGTTTTTTTTTTTTTGTTTTTTTTTTACTGCATTCACACTGATATACTCATACACTCGCACAACAAGATACTATCGTCCTTTCTTTCTAACATAGATATAATGTTGCTAGGCGTTCAGCAACATCGCCTCTGTTACAGTGTATGTTGTTAACAGCAATCATCAATGCTATCTACAGCTGGAACACAAGCAATGTTGATGAAGCCCTGCTGCACTACATCTATGTTAGATACTTAGCCAACATTGTGGTATGCTGCCAGTGTGGTGCAAGGCTGTCGTTACAGGCTCGCAACCGCCGATAGTGCCTGCACTATGGAGCGTGTGCGTAAAAGAAAATTTCAACGCAGCCGGTCACTCAAAATTTCCAGCGTCCAATGTGTGGCCTCGACCCACGACTCAATGCCGGGCTTACTTCAGTTAATACACGTTCATGTTAACTACAATCTATTTCACAGGACTATTTCTACTCTTATATACTACTCACACTAAATCACGGGGGATGCAGATACTCTAAGTATCTTAAAGGTTAATAAAAAAAAATATCACAGATAGGAAGCTAAAAATAGTGGAGTAAAATATCACAGTGTAAGTATTAGTCAAGTCAATAAATAAATAAGAATAAATAAATAAATAAATAAATAAAAAAAAAATAAATAAATAAATAAATACATAAATAAATAGATATAATTGCAAAAATAATCGAATAAGTAAATTCATACGTCAGTTAATAAATAAATAAAAAAAATAAATAAAGATTTTAATAATTACACGCGTCAATAAATAAACAATTAACAACATAAATACGCTATGATAAACACATATATATGAAAGCATAAACACAAATGTGAAACATGAAACATTAGGGCTAGCACTACAAAAAACATGTATCTACTTTGCAAAAATATCCTTAGCGTGGTATACGCCGATCTTTTTCCCACTGCTATCGCCAAGTTCGTACATAGAATTTCCTATGACATTGAGGACTATGCACTTTACTTGTTTAGGTGCTAACTTGGCGTTATAATTATCAATTTGCGAGCTCTGTTTAAAATTTCGGCGATATACCACTTGTCCAATTTGAAACTTAACATCCCTACTTCTAGTATCGTAAACCTTTTTACTTTTTTCATGGGCCAACTTCAGCTCTTTCATGATTTTATCTCTTAGTAGTTGCAACTTATCACAGTTTGTATCTATTTCTATGTCCATATCTTTAAGTGCGCCCAACTTTCGGTATAGCTCATACGATGCAGCATGCTGTATCATAGGCATACCGAAAGTGGCATAGTACGGCGACATGTTGATGGCTGAGTGTGCAACGCTGCGGAGGGCAAATGCGGCATCAGTTACGTATTTATCCCAGTTTTTCTGGTTGTCCTTTATAAAGGATCGGACGATCTGCAACACAGATCGATTAACCCTCTCCGCAGCGTTACCCTGAGGCGAATAAAATGCCGTTTTTATGTGTTTTGTGCCGTACTTCTCTAAAAAGCTATTGAAAATTTCAGATACGAACTGTTTTCCATTATCTGAATGGACATATTCGGGCACACCGAATATGTGGAAAACATCTCTTTCCAAAAACTTTATTACCGCAGCTGAAGTTGCCTTTCTCATGGGTTCTAAAAATACAAATTTCGTAAAGTGATCTAAACACACAAAGACGTACACATTACCGTCACTACTACGAGGATAAGGACCCATAAAATCAATGAACAAACGTTGGAAAGGTCGTTCGGTGAGCTTTTGCTTTCCCATTAATGGTTGTTTAAATATATTTTGTGTCTTGTTTATTTTGCAGATTTCGCAATCTTTGACATGTGCGCACACATCGGATACCATGCCTGGCCAATAATATTTTTGCCGTAGTCGGGACAGGGTTTTATGTATTCCACCATGGCCGGCAGACGGTGAGCCGTGAGATATTTCCACTAGCCCCGGTCGCAACCCCGACGGAACCCAAAGCTTCCAGGTCTGGTCCGCTAGAAGATCGTCCCCCCTGTCAAATTGCGTCCGTTTGTAAACATAACCGTCCGATAGACATAGGTCGGGGAGCTTTTCTTGATTTTCGGTCACCGTTTTTCGAAGCTCTTTGTACTCCTCCGACTCAAAGTACGGTGACTCGAGGCATATGTCCATCGCACGGTCATTCGTCAGTATTTCGTCCATATGCATCCGTGACAGTGTGTCGGGAACCACATTCTGCGCACCTTTTCTATGCTCGATATTAAAATCATAGGCTTGGAGTTTCAAACTCCATCTGGCTAATCTCCCTGACAGATCTTTCTGATTCATAAGCCATTTGAGGCTAGCATGATCCGTAATGATGGTGAACGGTGTTCCCTCCTCATATGGTCGAAAACGCTTTACGCTTACTACGGCAGCGTAGCACTCTAGTTCCGTGATACTGTAGTTTTTCTGTGCTTTGTTCAGTTTTGCCGACACGTAGGCAATAGGTCTTTCGTTGTGGTCATCGTCCAGTTGGAATAAAACCCCGCCCACTCCGTCGGTCGATGCGTCACATTGTATATAAAAACGTCTAGTAAAGTCCGGGTGCGTAAGTACTGGCGCTGAAATCAAGCTCTGTTTGAGCTTTTCAAAAGATTTCATGGCCTCGTCCGTCATCGTAAATTTCTTAATCGTGTCTTTCTTGAGGCAGTCGTGCAGCGGAGCTGCAATAGTCGCATAGTCCTGTATGAAGCGTCGGTACCAGCCCGCCATGCCCAGGAACCGTCGTAGTTGCTTCGGGGTTTTGGGTGTAGGAAAGTCCCTCACGGCTGCAACCTTATTGGCATCTGTCCTAATGCAACCATCCCCGACTACGTACCCAAGATATCGCACCTCTTTATAACAAAACTTGCTTTTTTCTACATTTATCGTTAACCTAGCTTCCCTAAGACACCGAGCGACCTTTTCCAACAAACACATATGTGACTCGAAATCTATAGAACAAACTAACAAATCATCAAGATAGGCAAATACACACTCACGTAAAGCGGCCGGAATGACCTTGTCCATAAGACGACACATTCGTTGTGCTGCATTGCACAACCCGAAAGGCATCACAGTAAAGTGGTATAGGGGTCGGCCTGGGACAGTGAAGGCTGTCTTCTCGCGTGACTTAGGATCGAGAGGAATCTGCCAGAAAGCGTCCTTCAAATCTATCGCAGAGATGTATCTTGTATTTTGCAGTCTACTTAGGATTCCATCAATGTGGGGTAAGGGGTATGCGTCCTTAATCGTCCTTTCGTTCACTTTTCGTGCGTCCAAACATAATCGGTTTTTTGTTCCTTTGATCACCAGTGAAACTGGTGAATTCCAGCTGCTGTTGGACTCCTCGATCACGCCCATGCTCAGCATACGGTCCAACTCTGAGTAAATAAGTTTTTGGATTGCAGGCGAAATTGGATAATGACGTTGCTTCACTGGCAGATTCTCGTCGACAACCTCGATGACATGCTCTTCCTTGTCCGTTCGGCCTAACCCTAGTACCGCGAAGGACGGGAATTGGGCTTTTACGCGCTCCAAAGCGTAATTTTCCTCGGTTGTCAACTTATGTTGAACGGCGTCGAAAGACAGGTCACCCTCAGCGGGAACGAGTTCCGCCACACTAGCAACATTGTCACAAACATTCATACCCTTACTCACAACATTCATTCCAAACTCCTGCCAAAAATCGACTCCTAAGTACACCTCTTGTTGTAAATCAGGTACTATTAAAAACTCTAATTCTTTTGTGGCATTATCCCACAAAACAGGTAACTTTATCACCCCTACCACGGCGGTTTCCTCCCCGTTTGCCGTCCGGATATTTTGACCCTTGATTGGCATAATCAAGGCTTCTCTACCGCGCAGGAGTGCCGCTGAGCCTTTCCCTAAACAGCAGGCACTCGCCCCTGAGTCCAGAAGAGCCAGGACCTCGTGACCTCCTATTTCGGTTTTGGCGAAAAACCGATTGTCACCTTTGACAGTCACTATTGTTGCAACTATCTTGTTTTTTAATCTTTTGAAATACTTAAGCTTTTCCCTCATTTTCTTTATCTTTTCAAAATTTCTACTATTCTTCTTTTTCATCTCTATCGCTTCACCGAAGATTCGACGCCTTGCCTCCTCATATTCTATTTTTCTTTGGTGTAAGCTCTTTAATTGTCGTTTCTCCCCTACTTCTACTCGCTTCACAACCGCGGCCTCCTTTTCTACCCTTTTTAAAATTCTTGTTTCCGTGTGGCCGGGTTGTGTGTTTCCTGGCTGGAGCCCCCGGTTATCTCCGCCAGCTTCATGTTTCCCTTGTTGGGTTTAAAAACACAGAAGGACGTATTACTACCACAGGCAAAACAAAACATACTATGGAACTGGGACGAACATTTATTTGGCTTTTGTGCTTCTGCCGGGTTTTTCTCAAAGAAATCCACCGGCATGCCACACGAAAAGCACAACATTAAATGGAACGGTGACGCACAAAAGGAGTTTAACGTGGACTTAGACATATTTGGACTAACGGACACGTTTGGGACATTGGTATTTGTCGGGGTTTGGGTCTGGATCTGGGATTGGGGTTGGGGTTTCCTATTAAAGGCTTCAATCTTAATCTCTTCTGACTTTTCCGGCTGATGGTACTTCTCAAAACCTATTTCGTTTACGGCCCTACTCTTACTTTTATTTTCTCTTATCAGTTTTTCGGCTCTCCTGCACTCAGTCTTGAGCTCCGCCAGAGTGTCCATTTTCAAGGCGAAGGTCAAGTTGGCCAGGTACGGTTTGAGATTTCCCCTGACTATGCCAACCAGCTCCTTCTCCGGGATTCGCGTCCGCAAACGGAATGTCATATCATGTATCGCCCCGTAGAAGTCGTCGAAAGTTTCGCCGGGTTGCTGCTTCCGTTCCATCATTTCACGGATGATTTCATAGTCGGACTCGGCGGTCTTAAAGTGGCTCAGCAGCTCGGCTTTCAGTCCGAAGTACCCAAAATCGGGATCTTCGGAATGATCCTCGAGTATCTGCCAATACCACCTCAAGGCACCGCCGGAAACCAGACAATGAAAGTCCGTGAAAAGCTGGAAGTGGGAGATATTGTGTTGTTCCCTCATTCTTTCAACCCGAAAAATGAAACTTTCGACGCTCATCCCTTTATTGGTACCGTCGAATTTAATGTGCCACTTCTCCAAATCTAACTTCTTCCACCTTGGAGGTGCATTCGGGTCTCTTGTGTCTTGTGTCCCCACTGAGGCCCGATTAGAAGATGTTCCACTGGCACGACCAGTGGTTCCGCCAGCTTGGCGTTCTGGTGTGGATGCTCCGGCCGGTTGATTGCCCATGGGGTGCCCGGTGGTCTCCATTTCAGTCACGCGACCGCTAAGGTTCCCAACGCTGGTTTTAATGGTCCTTACTTCCGTCGCTATCTGAGACACCATGTCTTGCTGCTGCGCCATCATCGCCATCATTCGGCTCAGTTGCTCTACGTTCGGCATTGGGTTGGCAGTCTCAGTAGCAGGCGGATTTCCAACGCTGGGACCCGAAATGGTTTGTTGTGGTCCCCCCGGTGCAATCTCGCCTCCCACTGCACCCACCTCCTCAGTGTTGGACATTTGACACAAGAGATCGATCTTTTGTGAAAAATTCAAACTATTATTGGATTCGTCGAATGACAGTCCGCTCGCGAACGTTACCCTCTGGATGCGTTCGGGGTCAATGGACGCAAAAATCCGGGACTGGCACCTGTCGAAGTATGCAGTCGGGACAAAGTCGGCTGGCCGCGGAATCCCTGTGTTGATCTGGTCGAACACAGACCCAACTACCAAGTTTTCGAACTCCCTTCTTTCGATAGCCCTCGATTGGCTACGCGTAACCGGTCTATTGGTACTCAGCACCCCTAAACCACCAGAAACCCTGTTCTCCAAATCTTTATCTGTCCCCTTGTCTTTGGCAGACATTCACTAACCACCAAAGCTTTAACAAAACGAAACAACTAGTGAAAACCAAAAATATGATTAATAAAGGATTCGCTTGTGCAACGCACCCTAACGTATCTAGTATTAAAACCAAAGGTCCAATCTAATGGATAAAAGTTGACATCCGGGTGTATTTCCCGCAAAGATCCTACTTCAAGGAAATTATTTAAATTATGGTAGTAATTCAATTATAGATAGAGAAAAAATTGCGTGTGAAACAAGTATAAAAATACGTCTTACACGCGAAAGTATAGAAAAAATTTTTCCCCAAAAACTCAAAAAAAAGGAAATAATGCCCGATTTCCGGGTTTAATATTACATGTCGAACAAAGATTGAATTCACACGTTAAGTATTTATATATCAAAATTCAAATGTTTATTAGATTATAAGTTGTGTATAGTAATATAATATGTATGTAGATATTTGTGTGTATTTCTGTAGATGTGTATAGTGTAGGTTTAAATATGCATGTATATATATAACCCTCAATTAGTCGAGTAGGAACTAACTCGTCCTAATACCCAAAAAGACCTATGCTAATTAGTTAATAACCGCAACCAAAAAGTATGAAAAAAATTGATTTAAAAAGTAGGTTTAGTTATAAAAAAAAAATAAAGATTATGAAAAAAAAAAAAAACGGGATAATTCAATGTTCGAAATGAAAAAAAAATCTTTATGATAACTATGATATCCGCGGAAAACGCTGATCAAACAAAAATATGGTTTGTACTGTAAAAAAAAAATTTCAACACTTTGGCTGAAAAAAAAAAACTAATTTAGTTTATATATGTATTTATATTGGTGTATGTGGTGCTGCCTTGGCGAAGGTTATGTGAAGGCGATACGTCCGTATCTAACCATCGTCGTGTCCATTTTCGGTCTTCGTACGGTCCTTTAGGTGTGGCACAACACGCCTGGTGACGGATCACGAAGTGTGGGTGCCACACCTCCCTACTCTCATCGTGGCGACTTGGTGCAAACCTCACTTACCGATAATGCTGGGTCATCAGTAAGGTAGCTTGACCAGATCGTCACGAACTCCTACCTAATGTCCGTATCTAGCTAGTTGCCATACCAAGTACCACCTGCTCGGATTAAAATCCCAACAGGGAACCCTGGTATGGTCACTCGGCTTCTTCCTACTCTTTTGTCATGATGCCACAAGCCGCCAGGATAAATCCCAGTGGCGTTGCCATCATGACGGTCCCTGTCCAAAGTCAACAGAAGGAAATGAAAGTAACTATAGGTAAGTAAGAGAGAAAAATTAAGAAAACAAAGAAAGGCAAAAAGTAAGGCAATGACTAAAGTAATGAAAGACAAAAAAAATTTATAAAAAAAGTGGTAAGGAAATGAAATTAAACTAAGTGGGCTATATACCGTTGGGCGCCATTGTTATGTTGCTGGCAGTTTGTTGGGTGCGGAGTGGTGGCAAGCAGGTATGCTTGCATCCCAGGCTAGCTCGTCAGCGTGGGGCGGGGTACTTTCCACCACCCTCACCTACAGCCACAAGAACAAATATATAGGGTTCATACCTGCATGTGATTGAAAAGTGAGAAGGGCATAGGTAAAAAGACAGAAAGCATAAAGAAAGGGGGGGAAATCGCTAAAGAGAAAATATATGAAGGTAAAGGTGAGGCCTGTCCTGTCAGGTGGAGTCTTCCCACCCCCTTCCACGCAACTTGCGCGACACCATGGGCACTGTGCTGACTCCTATTAACTTACAGTGCCCCCAATCCTGACACAAGTCTATCAGTCGGTCATTTAGTCATTTTCCCTAATACTCACCTTCACGTAACCGTGCGCGCACAAGCGCAGCACCCACACCAAAACTAAGTATTCAGCCCTGCATCTTAGCAAACAAAATACGCGTTTCAACTATCCATTACGATTTTATTTAATAACTAATCAATATCTTATTCCTAATATCGGTTAGACTAGCCTAAACTTCAGAAATACAAATAATTTCAACTTTTCCTTAGATGGGTAGGTATATGTGTTTGTTTGAATGTGCTTATATATGTATATATAGATATGTATCTAATTGATTATTGAATCAAAGAAAAAAATGCAGAAAAAAATCGTAAAGTATAGAGAGGAAAAGATAAAAAAAAAGCAACTTATAGACTAATACAGATGTGCAAAACTAATTCGGATACTTGTGTGTATTTAAAGGTATTAAAATTTCACAAAAATCTGGAAGAAAAATATGCAACGAATAAAATTCTATCACCGCCTAATGTAGCGGTCAATGCTCCTACGATCAGCTGTTCGCTGTCCCACTGACCCAGATTTCAATTCCGGTGCAGTTATGTATGATAAAAAAATTGCAAACAAATGTTGAATAAAAAAAAATTGAGAGTTGTGTGCTTATGTGCGTGTGATTGTATGTTTCTAGGAGTAGTTATGTATGTACGCATATTCCTTCGTACCTCTTTTTTTTTTTTGTCACTAATCGCTTTTTCTGCCTTGGGAGCAGAGCGGGATTACGTGCTCAATATACGTACATACATACGGGCATATATACATGTATCAAATTGGAGTAATTAATCTTCACTTACCCAGTCACTCAATCCAATGGCGCCACCGTCGAGTACCTGTGCTGAAAAGAAAACTCAAATGCATATATGCTCATACACCTATGCTCGATCATGCGCACAATGATCGCTCTCTAATGCTCAGCCAGATCACTCGCTAGTGATCTTGGCTTCCAAGCTAGTATTTCAGTGCACTATACTACCGCCTCGGATGCACATGGACTGAAAACCCCCGTATCGTAAAAAAATTAGAAACTAAAAACATGCAGCAGAACTTCGAAAAGTTCACATCTCCAGGAAGTGGATTTCTACTCAGGACACGGTGGAGGCGACAGGTGTAGGTACAACCCGATAATAATTTGCCGCTTTGAAGTGAGTTTACTCGGTGCGGCTGAAATGTGACGAGTAATCATATTTCAGGCGACTTATGAAATTAATTGCTTTTGAAATGTCTTGCCTTTGCATAAATGCATTGCACTTATAATTTATGAGGTGCGATCGGATTTGGGTAAATGATCGTTGTGCGCCAATGCATTTCTTGGGAATTTATTTAGGTCGGCCGAATTATGACTGATCATATTTCGGGCGGAAATGTTCGGCACGGGTCTGCTTTATTGTAAGTAATTACTATGAGTAATTTATTGCGACATGGGCTTGCTCCATTGCAAGTAATCATTATGAGCAATTTAAGGGTGTTTGGGTCGGCTGGTTTATGATGCGCAATCATATTTCAGGCGACGGGGGTGGCAGTAACCTATGTTACGTTAACTCTTCCCCTCTTAAGTCGGGTGTCCTCAATCGACATGAAAAATTCTAATTGATTAAAAAGTTATTACGAATTGGTTTTTATTTGTAAAAATGGACCACTTGTTATGCTTGTGGTGTTTCGCGTTGGCAATTGCAGTTCAGGCGATATATAGAATTTAATTTTATATTTGTAAATGTATAAGAAAATAAAGATTGACATAATGATAATGAATGCAATTAGTAGGTCTGAACTTAAACTAATTAGGTGTACATTTTTATTCTTATCCACTAGGAATATAATATGTTCCTTTTGTTTTACTTGTTCAATAGATAGTTTTTCTAATTTTAGCTCAGTTGTTGTGAAATTGGTGTTTTCCTTAATTTTTGTAATTTTGCTGGGCAAGACAAATGTGTCATACATTTTAACTTTACTATTCTCGTATGTATTATTTGCAATTATTAATTTACAATTTTCAAATTTAATTATAAAAGTTCCTGTTTGCTTAATTTTTAAACTATTGCAATTATGGTCGATATCTGCATTGAAATTTTTTCATATTAATATTCCTGGTATTACCTCGACAATACTTGTTTTAGAAGCTATACCTAACTTACAGCTGGCTTCTTTAAGTTTCAAAATATTTGTAATGCATTCATCTTCTACAATTTTTTAATTTTTTTCCATGTTGTCGTTTACAAATATATTATATACCTTGTTACTTTCGTCTAGCAAAATTTGATAATCATCTAATATTATTGACATATTGTTAATATTTGGAATTGGTACAAATTTTATTTTGGAAGGAATATTAGAGGAAAATTGTGGAATTAATATAGTTATTATAATATTATTATTTTGAAAAATAACTGCTATCTTTATGTCCCTATAACTATCGAAGTCATGAATAAGGCTGAGTTCAGTTTGCGTTAGGATGTCTGTAGGGATTATGCCTATTTTACTGGAAAAAATTATTTGTCCAATGTCATTTATATGATTTTGCAAAAGGGTTATATCATTATTTATTTGGTAAGTATTCTGCATAAATTGCAAATCGTCCTCTAACGTCTTGATTCTATTTTGTGTTGCTTCTCTAAATTTATTTATATAAATTTGTATGAGGTTTTGTTGTTTATTTATGTGCATAGTGATATTATCAATCTGATTAGCTAAGAATTTGTTGTTGTAAATTATACTGTTTATATTGTCCGTCGTGTCCTGCGCATTGCTCTGCATTCTATTCAATGTATTGACTATTTGTTTTTCGTCATCACTGTCCATTGTACCTGCTATATATTTTAATCCTGTACCTAATGCGTTAACTAAACCTCGCTTTGTTTTAAAATGCGGTTGTAAATAATCTATTTTTGCTTTTAATAAAATAAAATTCCTGTCTAAGGTTTCCAATAATTGTTCATCCTCGAAGGAAGTTGCCTTCAGGGTTTTAATGTTTTCTGCAATTAATGAAATGGTTTCATCGTATGTTGTTAGGTTGATAAAATGGAGGATTTTATCGTAATGATTAATGGTTCGTTGTTCTCCGATTTTTATTGGTATATATCCATTATTATTTGTTAGGTCTTGTATATCGATCTGTTGCGCTTTAATCGTGAATATTATTGCAAAAATGATTTGAATGGTGATTTTCGTCTTCATGTTGATTTTTGGGGTTTTTTCTTTTCAAAAAATATTGTGGTCGTGAAACTAAAAAAAAAGAAAAAAAAATGGAAAAAATAATATTCAACTCTGTTTGATATTATTTTTATGGACTACTCTTCCTGATTGTGTTTTAATTGTGGTGTTGTAATCTTGAGCCACTATTTCCTTCTTGTATCTAGGGGTTACCTTATTTCCTAATCTTCTATTTATTTTAACATAAATTTTTTCTCCTATATTATACTGCCTTAATGGTGTTCTATCCTTATTATGATATGCAAGATCTGAAACTTGCTTCTCCTTAAGTTTATTTGCTGTTTCTAATCTATATTTTTCTAACAGTAGCGGGTTTGTTGTGACCCGTGTACCGAAGTATACTTCTATTGGCTTTTTCCCTGTAGTGGAATGCACTGTATAATTGTATTCTTTGACTGATCTTTCTAATAATTCATTGAAAGTTTTATGCGTTTTTTCGCATTGGAGACATCGCATTATTTCCTGTAGGGTAGAGTGAAATCGTTCCACCTGACCATTTGAGCAACTTGTGTACGGTGCCGTTCGGTAAATTTCTATGCCAAACTCGTTTTCCATCATAAAATTTATTTCTTCTGATTTAAATGATCCATGACTATCGTCTCCGGTACGAGTGAGAAAAGAATGTCTCTCAATGGTTGCTTTATATCTTCCGTGGCTCTAGATTTAATAGGCTTTGCTATTGCGTATTTAGAAAACTTATCTACTGCGGTTAAAATTAACTGCTTTCCCATATGAAGTATATCGATATGTACGATTTGACCTGGGAATGTAGGGATAGGTGTTGATTGGATTTGCGGCTTTGCCGGATGGCGATCATATTTATTTTCTTTGCAAGTCACACAATTTTTTATAATTTTTTTGATTTTCGATGCCATACCTGGAAAATAGTATTTTCCTAAAATTTGAGTTTTATTTTCTTTAGAATTCCTATGAGCTTTCTTATGCTCCTTTATTATTCTCTCCTGTTGTCTATGGTTCTCAGGTATGTCTTCCACCATTCCTTGAGTGAACCTTATTTTATATTTGTTAAAATGCAGTGGGTAGAGCGTCTGTATTTTTCCCATGATGAATTGTTCAGTTTTGATACAATTAATGACTGACGGGTTCAAATATTTTTTCAAGATTGATAACAAAATCTGTTCCGAATATTCCGGTTGTGCTATCACATGGCGGTGATATGTAGGAAACACGATTTTAAATTCGTAAGATGGCCTACTATCAATATTTAAAAAAATCTGATTTTTGAAGGCATTTATTGGTCCTTCGACGCTGTAAATTAAATTGTGTGATGAACTGTCATCTGATCTTGATGCTACCGATAGGCTGTTAACTTGTGATTGTTCGACATGTATCCTTGATAGAGCATCAGCGACAACATTTTGTTTACCAGGTTTGTAACACAATTCGTACGTATATTCTTCTAATGCTGCTTTCCACCTTTTCATTTTTGCATTATTGTTTTTATTGCTCAATGCGTATGTGAGCGGTTGGTGATCAGTGAATATTTTTATGCTAGCTGATCCATAGAGGTAATTTCTAAGTGAGTTCAAGGCCCATATTATAGCCAACATTTCCTTTTCATTAGCCGCATAATGCTCTTCGGCTTTATTTAACGTTCTTGAAATGAATGCTATAGGCTTTGACTCTTGTGACAGGACTGCTCCGATTGCATAGTTGGAAGCATCCGTAGTCAGCTCAAACTTTTTACTGTAATCAGGGTATGCAAGAATGACATCCCTGGAGATAAGTGAATTTTTCACATTATTAAAAGCTTTTATTGCTTCCTTATCTAAGTTTACTTAAATTTTTGAGGATTTATTTTTTGATATCCTGCCTTCTTCCCCTCTTAAAAGAGTTGTTAGGGGTTTTGTTAGTTTAGCTTAATCTTCTATAAACTTCCGATAGTATCCGGACAAACCGAGAAAACTACGAAGTTCTTTTATAGTTTTTGGTTGTGGAAAATTCGCAATCGCTTCCACCTTTACGGGGGTTGGTTTTTACTCCATCTGAAGATATAACGAATCCCAAAAATTCAATCTTTTTTTTAAAAAAATGACACTTGTCTAACTGAACTTTCATATTTGCTTCCTGTAAAGTTTGAAAAATTTTACTTATGTGTTCAATATGTTCTTCTTCCGTTTTACTGAAGATTATTATATCGTCAATATATACGTAAGCATATTTAGCTATGTGTTCATGCAAAATGTCATCGAGCGCTCGCTGAAAAATTGACGGCGCATTTTTTAATCCAAATGGTAAACGAGTAAATTCGTATTTACCATTAAAAAGCCGGTTTTCTCAATATCAGATTCCTTCAAAGGGATTTGATGGAAACCACTTTTCAGATCCAATACCGAGAAAAATTTGTTCTCTCCTAAGTTAGAAATTACTTCAGAAATTTCAGGTATTGGGTATCTATCGGCTGTCGTAACTGAATTCAGCTTTCGATAGTCTATAACCATACGGTATTGTTTATTTCCCTCTGAGTCCGCTTTTTTCGGAACAATCCACACTGGTGAATTGTAGGGTGACGTAGAAGGTCTTATTATCCCATCAGCCATCAGCTTCTTTACCTGACTCTCAACCTCTGCCTTGAGAGAAGCTGGGTATGGATAAAATTTGGAGTAAACAGGGGTATTTGTTACCGTCCTTATTTCTCCAACGACTTTTGTCGTATAAGTTAATTTCTCATCCGGTTCTGAGAATAACCTTGGGAATGCATGAATTATTTCATTCATGTCCCTTCTTTGTTGTGACGATAAATGTTCGTCCTTTATCTGTATGGCGTTTACCGCCTTTGAGGGGAGCTGTTTCAGTTTGATCCTTTTTCCGTTATTCAATATCAATATATTGTCTTTGGTATGGATCACAGCATTCATATCTCTTAATGCATCGTTTCCTAAAATTCCGTCAAATGTTTTTAAAGATGGCATCAGGAAAAATTTGAGCTGATTTTTGTTGGAACGATTTTCCGTCATCCCTTGTCAAGTTTGGTTTTGTGACAAACCGGTTTCGGCGTTCTGCCATTTTCAATGCCTAGTTTCGTTCTGGTCTGTGTCTATCCGCTGCGTTGTTTTTATAGTCCGTGGGTGCTGTGGCAGGTAATGTCAATCTATGTGTTCGTGGTAGGTAACGTTAATATGCGTGTGTGTGTGCGCGGTATTGATACGTCCGAATTGTTATCTGTCCCAAGGGTTGTTTTTGTAGGTATGTAGACATACCGCTTGTTAGCTAAGCGGTAGGTTGAGGTAGATAGAAATCGGTGATTTTTGCAGTTTGGTTCATATTTCGTTTTTGCTTGTTCATTGTTACGTGTTTGGTTGCTGTACCTGCTGGCTTGTGCTGTTTTTTGTAAACTAATTTTAAGGGTTCAAATATTTCGTCAGAGATAGTGTTGGTTTGTTCGTTTATGATCCTGCCGTCAAATGTTTTTAACTTGTATATCTCCATGTTCTCAAGTACATTAAGCCGCCGGCCTTTTCCTTGTACGTGAAGTATTCGAGCCGTTGTTTTTATGTTAGCTGGGGTGCAGTTGTTCGCGAACCACATGTTCGAGAACAACTGCACCCCAGCTAACATAAAAACAACGGCTCGAATACTTCACGTACAAGGAAAAGGCCGGCGGCTTAATGTACTTGAGAACATGGAGATATACAAGTTAAAAACATTTGACGGCAGGATCATAAACGAACAAACCAACACTATCTCTGACGAAATATTTGAACCCTTAAAATTAGTTTACAAAAAACAGCACAAGCCAGCAGGTACAGCAACCAAACACGTAACAATGAACAAGCAAAAACGAAATATGAACCAAACTGCAAAAATCACCGATTTCTATCTACCTCAACCTACCGCTTAGCTAACAAGCGGTATGTCTACATACCTACAAAAACAACCCTTGGGACAGATAACAATTCGGACGTATCAATACCGCGCACACACACACGCATATTAACGTTACCTACCACGAACACATAGATTGACATTACCTGCCACAGCACCCACGGACTATAAAAACAACGCAGCGGATAGACACAGACCAGAACGAAACTAGGCATTGAAAATGGCAGAACGCCGAAACCGGTTTGTCACAAAACCAAACTTGACAAGGGATGACGGAAAATCGTTCCAACAAAAATCAGCTTACTACCCTGTCGGAAGATCAACACAACAAAATAAATCAAAATTTGAGCTCCTTATCAATATTAAATAACTTTAATAGGGTATGCTCTTCAATTTTTATGTCCCCTACGACTGATTTGGCGTGGAATGGGACTTTGTTTTTTATACGTTTCTTTGCTAATTGTGGTTGTAAATAATTTTTACTGGAGCCTGTGTCCACTAAAAATCTTAGTATTTTCCCTCTCTCCGCTCTAGCCTCAAAGTAAGGGAGCGAAGAGCTCATTAGGCTAAAAAAAGGAACGTCTGATTGTTCATCCTCTCCATACCTTCTCTCTTCTTGCTCCGAAATGTGAAAAGTTCTTTGTGACTTTTCCTTTTGAGTTATGGGATTTTCTGCAGGTCTCTTTCCTTGGTACCGACTCTGCGTGGGTTTATTCATGTAGTTTAATCTACGTGAATGTATGCTCTGGTCCACATCCATAGGCTCTGGTTTGGGTTGGGGCTTGGGTGGCCTTGGCGGCGCATTTGTAAAGGGTGTTTTTTTAGGGGTATAGAACTTCGAATTGAAATAAAATACAACAAAATCGTTTTAAGGTCCATTAGTTTGGCTTTATTGGAAGGATAATTTTATGCCATTAATGCTTAAATATGATTTCGGGCATGCGGCCGCCGCGGCTGGCTCGAATAAAGCCAATTCTACAGGTCCAATTTTCAACCACTTTTTCGAGCATATGGGGCCGTATGTCGGCAATAACGCCACGAATGTTGGTTTCCAATTCCCCTAACGTTTCTGGTTTGTTGGTGTAGACGAGCGACTTCACATATCCCCAAAGAAAATAATCCAATGGTGTCAAATCACACGACCTTGGTGGCCAATTGACAGGTCCATTCCGCGAAATTATGCGCTCATCGAATGTTTCCTTCAATAAATCGATTGTGACGTGCGCTGTGTGGCATGTAGCGCCGTCTTGTTGGAACCACAACTCATCCACATTCATGCCATCCAATTCGGGAACAAAATAGTCGGTTATCATGGCTCTATACCGGTCTCCATTAACGGTAGCTGCCTCTCCAGCATTATTGCGGAAGAAGTATGGCCCAATGACTCCACCAGCCCATAGAGCACACCAAACAGTCAGTTTTTGTGGATGTAATGGCGTTTCAAGGGTCTCATGTGGATTCTCTTCACTCCAAATGCGGCAATTTTGCTTGTTGACGTAGCCATTCAACCAAAAATGAGCCTCATCACTGAACAAAATTTTGCGATGAAAATCAGCATCGAAATCAATCTCATTTTCGGCCCATACACCAAAATCACGACGCATTGCATGGTCTCGCGGCTTTAATTCTTGCACAAGCTGGATCTTGTAAGGTCGCAAGCCAAGATCTTTGCGCAAAATCTTCCATAAAGTTGATGGACAAAGCTCCAATTGCTGTGCACGGTGGCGAATCGATTCATTCGGGTCCTCTTCAACACTTTGCTCTACAGCGGCAATTGTTTCTTCGGTGCGCACTGTTCGACGTCTCTGCGGATGCGTATTATCACATAGAGTAAACGTAGTGCGAAAACGACCCATGGTTAACCGAATTAATTGCTCTGATGGACGATTATGTCGACCATAAAATGGACGGAGCTCACGGTAAACTTCGCGAACTGAACCATTATTTTCGAAATAAATTTGCACGATTTGCAAGCGTTGTTCTTTTGTCAACCTGTTCATGATGAAATGGCAAACCAAACTGAACATAAATGACATTAGAGTTGCCAGATTTGACCACAAAATGCCAGTTTTATCTCTATTCGAAAAACAAACCTGTAAAAAAACACCCTGTATTAGCATTTACCCGATTGGGTTGCCATGCCTGATGGCTTGTTTGGGGGTTATGAGCTAATTGTGAATAAAAATGCTGTGCTCTTTGATGTGACGGGTAATTTTTGGTTGGTTTTTGGTATCCTTGGTATGACTGCTTCATGCCATTGGCGTGGTTCGCCCTAAAATTCTGGTTGTCTAATTTCTGACATAAATGAAGGGCCTGTGGTAAATCGACTGGTTCCTTCATACCTAGCAATCTTGGCAAGTCTCCATTTAATCCTCGAATAAATGTATCCAGTGCTTTCTTCCTATATGATTCTGTGAGCATTCGCTGCGTTTCACTACTCATACCTTCATAACCTAATTTGTTTAGAATGAGAGATAGGTGTTTATACACCTGTTGATAGAATACGTCTATCGATTTATCACCTTGTATGAGTGTGGTCATCTGATATTCCAAGGTTGATAAGTCTCGTCTATCTGCATAATGCATCGCTAAGCATTTTGTTATTGCCGGCCAATCGAGTGGAGTGTTGTAGGATTCTAGAGCTGTGTCTGCTTGACCAGTTATCTTATTCCTAATCACACTCAGGATTCCATAATATTTAGGAGTCCCTTTTATTGATTCGTATACGTTGAGTATACGATCCACGCTTTTTTTCCAGGAATTAAATTCACCTGATTTTCCTGAAAATTCCTTCAGACATTTTACTACGTCTGGTATTTTGTCTAATTCGTTTATATTTCCCCTATACCTTTCGTCTATGACCTGGTCAACTGCTGTGGCCAAGCTCGCATTCGGATTCAATACGTTTTGGACTACCTGTGGTCCTTGTTGCGTCAATATGTTTGTAGCGATGTTTGATATTAAACTCCTCAAATCATCCATGCTTATTTGAGCATTACCTGATGCCTGAGGGGCTGAGGAGTTTTGGCCCAAGACGGGAGGACGGACTAAGTTATTGGGATTTGCCATATTTATTATATTTTCTTATTCTTTCGCAAAAAATTTTATTTTATTAAAGCAACTTCGTCCTCATAAAGCTATTTAAACAGTTTGCTCTTCCCTAGTATTATCGTTGTAATAGTCTTCTATTGTAGCTTCCTTGTCTTCTCCTATAATATCAAATATCCGTTGCATAAACTGAACTTTCTCTCTCTCTATGGCGCGATATACAACAGGTACACCATCATAAACCTCCTAAGAGATTTTTGCGCCAAGCTTCTCTTCCAATTTGTGGTGTGCCGATTTGAATTTTTCCCTACAAATTGGTGGGGCCTACAGTTTTTTTAAACTGAACTTTGCCCTCAATATTTTTTATAACTTTTAAATTTCTTACTTTCTTTTTTTCTGTAAAGTCTCTTTCCTCTAATTTTCCTATTATTTTATCTAACTCTTCGTTATCTACATCTATTGGAAGAGCGTCTTCCATTCTCTAATTATTTTGTAAATATGGGCAACAATATTAAATAATACATAGCTAAACTTAGATTTCTTTCTTACTTATTATTTTCGCTTTGATATACCTTATATTGTCTTCCTTCTTTGCTGGGATTTTATATTCCACCTCGTTTATGCTTGATGTCGTCTTCCTTCTTTGCTGGGATTTTATATTCCACCTCGTTAATGCTTGATGCCGTCTTCCTTCTTTGCTAGGATTTTATATTCCACCTCGTTTATGCTTGACTTGATGTCGTCTTTCTTCTTTGCTGGGATTTCATATTCCACCTCGTTTATGCTTGATGCCGTCTTCCTTCTTTGCTAGGATTTTATATTCCACCTCGTTTATGCTTGACTTGATGTCGTCTTCCTTCTTTGCTGGGATTTTATATTCCACCTCGTTTATGCTTGATGCCGTCTTCCTTCTGCTCTTGAGAATTGCTATTCTCCAAAGGAATCGTAAGAGGAAATTGATTTGGTCGCCCGGTTGACCTTGCTGTGCCTCGACTCAGAGCTAATGATATTCCTTTGGATTGCAAACCTAAGTCACTGAGCTCAATTCTATGGCTCGTAGCGAACAAATGTTAAAGGTAGCCTCTTTGTTTTTCTTCTATTGTTATTTTAAATCTTTTTGATAATGGCTGGTACGTAGTACCCCCTGTTTGCTTACGCTACTAAGGAGCCAATTTATCAAGGAGCCAATTTATCACTTTGTTTTTTGAGTGGCACCTGCTCACTTTCTTTCCTTTTTTTGCGTAAGCCGAGTCCTTACTTTTTATTTTCAGGACTTAAACACGGCTTTTGGTTTTTCAGCATTGGCACTATTTCATGTTTTCTACCGATTGCTGTGTTTCCGACGTTCGCGAGTCCTTACTTGTTTTTTTTCAGGAATATTTTTCGCGCACTTGCCGAGAACTTCACTTTTTATTCGCGGCGTTTCACGAATCCTTACTTGTTTTTTTCAGGAATATTTTTCGCGTGCCTAGAACTTCGCTCTTTATTTGCGGCGTTTCACGAATCCTTACTTGTTTTTTTCAGGAATATTTTTCGCGTGCCGAGAACTTCGCTTGGGCGCCAGTTAAATAAACGTTAGTTTATTTTTTATTTTGATTGGGCAGCGTGGCCGCTTTTATTGAAATCATTAACCAGACTTAGCATAAGTTACAATTTTTATCTTATTTATACTAAAATTATGCCTGCTCTGCAACCCAAATTTTCTTATGTAAAAAGAATTCATTTATTTCCTATGTATTGGGAAAGAGCTCATTTTGGAGAGAAATTCGTTTACAACGCATTTCTCTATTTGACCAATTTCCAATAGTGCTGGCTTAGCACGTTGCCATTGGATAATCATAGTATGGGTGATTATGGTATGTCATTGTGTAACAATGCATTTTTCCGTGTGACCCATTTTTGATAAATGCCGACTCGGCATGTTGCCATTGGGCAAGCATAGTATGTGTGATTGTGATATGGCACCGTATGGGACAGTTAAATGCCGCTTTGAAGTGAGTTTACTCGGTGCGGCTGAAATGTGACGAGTAATCATATTTCAGGCGACTTATGAAATGAATTGCTTTTGAAATGTCTTGCCTTTGCATAAATGCATTGCACTTATAATTTATGAGGTGCGATCGGATTTGGGTAAATGATCGTTGTGCGCCAATGCATTTCTTGGGAATTTATTTAGGTCGGCCGAATTATGACTGATCATATTTCGGGCGGAAATGTTCGGCACGGGTCTGCTTTATTGTAAGTAATTACTATGAGTAATTTATTGCGACATGGGCTTGCTCCATTGCAAGTAATCATTATGAGCAATTTAAGGGTGTTTGGGTCGGCTGGTTTATGATGCGCAATCATATTTCAGGCGACGGGGGTGGCAGTAACCTATGTTACGTTAACTTACAACTAATTTCGAGTATTGTAAAGTTGAGAGTCAGCACCTGGTTTTTTACAGGGCGTGATTTACCATAGAGGATGTAGGATAGTACATATACATGTATGATTTGGATCATGCACCCTGTATTATAATAGAATGCACAATTATACAGCTCGGTTAAACACATACCCGAATACATTTCGCGAGTAGAGACAAACATTCATTTAAGTCACACACATGCGTTTACACACAAGCCACAACTAACTAGGTACATACCCCCTGCGGGTTAGGGGTTTAGAATATGCCCGAGGTAGGCATACCGGTCGTAAGAGGCGACTAATATGCACAAAGGTAATGACGTGCAACTCGATGGTTGATCTTCGGATATGATGCCTCTCACCTCTCATTACCCATCTCTCCTTCCTTACGGATGAGGGTGACATGACCTAGAAGGTTCCTCTGGTCATACCAAATCGCTACCACGACAGTCGGGCAGTACCGCAAGGGAGTACCGGATTCATATCCGGCCAAGGACTGTCAGTTCGACAGCAACCCCCAAAACCTTCGGGGAGTGATTTTGTCGTTACAACAACAACAACTAGGTACATAAAGACAAACATTCATTTCAGTCACACACATGCTTATACGCACAAAACACAACTAACTAAGTACATAAAGACAAACATCCATTTCAGTCAAACACATACAAAATATTCAAAGCAATTAACTAACGGCAGAAGTTGACTGTAGCAGTGACGAGACTCTAGGAGTTAAGTTTGCGCTATCGAATAAACCTGACCGGTCATGAAATATTAAAATGTTTAGACAAATAAGATAACCCTAAGATTGGTTTGAAAAAGTTTTTTTAAAAAAGGGGTCGCCCCTCCTCAGTGGTGTGGCAAACTCTTCGAGCGTATTTCTGCTATCTGCTTCTCAGAAAATATTCATCTCCTTTTTAGAAAATGTAGAAAAATTCAAAATCGACACACCACAAATTGGTTTATGATGATATACCTGTTATATATCGTGCCATAAACTTATTTATTTTATATCATTTTCTAATTGATGTCTTCAGGTTAGAAAGATTTAACACGGCTCAATGCTACGTAGGCTGGCCTTTGGCGAAGAAGATTAAAACGTTAAACCCAATTGTCCAAATAGCTCGATCCATGCGCCACTTAGCGAAATTTTTGCAATCAAATACTGCATTGTCACCGGGCTCTGAAACATGCGTCAAGTCTTTAGCTTACCAAGAAGTTACTCAAAAATCTATCGCAAGGCTCCCCCCGTTTTTCAGCGATTTTCAGTTATTTCAATCAGCGCGCTACCTAGCGAAATTCTCATTTATGAAAATTATATTGTTATAGTGTCGGCTTAGTTTCAAGTCCTTAGATCACCAGGAAGTTTGTTAAAAATCGATCGCAAGGTTCTCAATTGCAAACGAATTTTCGAAATAGGTAGATCCGTGCGCCACATAGTGAAATTTTTTGCACCAACTGAAGCCATTGTTCAGTTTCAAGTCTCTAGCTTACCGGGAGTTACTCAAAAATCGATCGCGAAATTCCCCCCTTTTCAGCGATTTTAAGTTCCCTGATCCTTGTGCCACCTAACGGAAAAATTAGATTGTCATAGCGTCCTGAACTATGTGCTGAGTCCTTAGGTTGAGAAGAGGTTAGTTAAAAATCTATAGCAAGATTGCAAATTTCAAACGAATGAACGAACGGAAATATGTAGTTCATTGCGCCACCTACGGAAACGTTTTGATGACATATTGCATTGTCACCGGGTTCCGAACTATGTGTTCAGTTTCAAGTCTCCAGCTTACCTAACAGAATTTCGATTTCTACAAATTAGATTGTCATGGCGTTCTGAACTATGTGCTAAGGTTCAAGTCCCTAGGTCAAGGGGAAGTTAGTTTTAAATCGATCACAAAATTTCCATTTTGAAACGAATTATCGAAATAGGTAGATCCGTACGCTACCTAGTGAAATGTTTTTGCACCAAATATTCCGTTGTCACCGGGTTTTAAAGCATGTGTTCAGTTTCAAATCTCTAGCTTACTGCGAAGTTATTTAAAAATGAATAGCAAAATACCAATTTTTAATCAATGTTCCGTATATATCGATCCGTGGGCCACCTATCGGATATTTTTTTCATCCACATTGCACTGTCGCTGAGTTCGGAACTATGTTACAAGTTTCAAGTGTCTAACTCATCGGAAAGTTCCTTTAAAAGACTGCAAGATTCCGAAAATACGTTTGGAAATGAGCGGACAAACAAAAAAGGGACTGAACCTTAAGGTAGTAAAATAAAGGTTGTAATAATAACAAGGTAGTAATAATAATGGATGTGTGCCCTTTATGGTCGTCCACAGTAATTAACCAATTTTTATGAAATTTACACAATATATTCATTGGATCACTGGTTAAAGCATATTCTGTATATAATTTTGGAAAAGTGGGCGGTGCCACTCCTCTAGGTCATATAAAATTGCAATTCGTCATAAGTCTAAACGCATTTGGTCTAAATTAATGATATTTGGATAAATATGTGATATAGTCACGAGTTACATCATTTTCGGAAAGTGTATGATGCCACGCCCTCATTTTTTGTGCTTCATGAATGTCCAAAGTTTAGAGTCTATCTCTATGAAACTTTCACGATGGGTTTAAAAGTGCAGTGGGTACGACATAGGCTATATTTAGTTTTGGAAAAGTGGGGGGTGGCACCACCCGATACTATATTAAATTTCAACTTGTTATAGTTCTAAATGTATTTGATCTAAATTGAGGATGTTTGGATATGTGTATCCTTTAGTCAAGATTTACATAATTTTAAAAAAGTGGGCCATGCTACGCCCAAATCTTTGTGTTTTCTTTGTGCTTTATTAATGCCCACGGTTTATTGTCGATGTCTCTGAAACTCTCATGGTAGGTTCAGAATGTCGTTGGGCACGACAAAGGCTGTATTTAGTTTTTGGAAAAGTCAAGGTTATATAAAGCTGCACTTCGGTAAAGCTAGGAATTTATTTGGTCCAAGTTGAAGATATTTTATGTATAGATATGTGTTCCATATTAAAAAAAAAACCTTGGAAAAGGTAAGCGCTACCAAGACCAAAAAAAAGGTCAACCGCTATATCTTCGAAGCTATCTACATATCAGTACCCTCAGAGGAAAAGGGGGTAGAAGGGGAGTAGGAATAGGGAATTTGAGAGGAGGTGTTAGAGGAAAATGAAGAGGGTTAAATAAGCTAACGGAATATAGGGGCGGGCAAAAGCAAAAGTAGAAAGAACAGTTAAGATATAGTAGTAAATTACCAGGAATCACCACTGCGGAAGGAAGAGAGTACAATCTGTTAAATATAAGCAAATACAATTTTAGGCAGGACAACGTCTGCGGGGTCTGCTAGTGATATTATAAATGTGAATGTTTGGATGTCCAGAAGTTTGTTTTTGTTACTCAACCACGTGAGAACGGCAAGGCGGATTTTGTTGAAATTTGGTATGCAGACAGCTAATAGTATGGAAGGAGATATAGGCTATGTCTTTTAAAAAGTTTCGGGTTACGGGCGTCCTAGGAACCGGTACTTTTTAATATTTGTTTATTCCATGTAACTTCGAGTATATTTGACTTATACTTATGATATTTTGTATACAGTATAGAAATTTTCGGACAGTATGGATATCAGACTAAGCCGGTTGAACACAGGTTTCATTCGGACTTTGGCCATATTTCGATATATTTATCGAAAAATGAGTTATCGGTCAAAATGTGGGTCCCATAAAACTTTGAAAGTATTGTGCAATATGGGTGTTAAACGAAAGGGGAAGACCACAGGTTGCGTTTGGACTTGACCATATTTCGATATATTTACCGGTAATGAGTTATTGGTCAAAATGACGCTCCCATTAAACCTTGAAATTGGTGTACAATATGATTGTCAAACGAAAGGGGAAGAACACAGGTTTCCTTCGGACTGGCCCATATTTCGATATATTTATCGATAAATGAGTTACCGTTCAAAATGGGAGTCCCATAAAACCTTGAAATTGGTGTACAATATGGGTGTCAAAAAAAGGGAAAGGCCACGGCTTTCATTTAAACTTTGCCATATTTCGTTATATTTATCGATAAATGAGTTACCGTTCAAAATGGTAGCCTTACAAAACCTTGAAATTGGTGCACAATATGGGTGTCAAACGAAAGGAGAAGAACACAGGTTTCGTTTGAAGCTGGCCATTTTTAAATATATTTATGGATAAATGAGTTATCGATCAAAATATGGGTCCCATACAACTATGAAATTGGTGTACAATATGGGTGGTTAATTCATAGCTTACTTCGCAGGAGGCTTGCTTCAACGGATGTTGGGCGATGGTGTGGTTGGGGCGCTGTCGCAGCCGGTGGCTGGATACTCCGGCAATTGTTGGTGGTGTGGCTAGAATATAGCTTATACTTACTTTCGGCTGTTGATGGAGCAGGAACTTGGTCTCATAGACGAGTTTTCCACACAATTAAGAAGTTACACACTTTGTATGTATAAATAAGCTTAAATTTTTTATTTTTTAATATTACTTCACTTTATGTTCTTAGGAGCTTAAATAATGCGCAGTTGCAGTGAGGTTTAAAAAGAAAAATTGCAATGTATAAAAAAAGGATAATCTAAAAGAAGAAGTTGACATATGTATGTACGTCCACCTGTCCAGTTGTTACAGAGGTTGTTACAGAGGTTGCCAGGACAGCTGGATTTGCGCAAGTGCCAAAAGTGTTATACACTTACGCAAACCTTCAGTACATAACTTAAACTAAGATGTTTCATAACTATAATGGAATTCATAACAATTTTACTACATAGAAAAATGAGTATCAGATTTCAATATTTCAAATATTTACTATGTAAATAAAATTTGCATCCACTGTTGCCGTCGCTTAAACATCGTCCCGTTCAGCGGCTAGGGGCGCTTGTAGCTCCTGAAGAGTGCGCAGCGCATCCCGTACAAGTAGTTCGGTTACCTTTCCCCGAAAGGTGGCTGTCTGTAATCCTTGAGCGGTACGTCGAGAGATGGTGGGTGATGATGACGGTACGTTGATGGCCAGGCGAGAACGGCGTCGCACAGTGGGTGCAGAGGGTGCCTGATGAGGTACTGCTGGTCGGCCAGGCCGGGGTGCCTGGCGTGGAGCGCTCGTGGTTGCGTCCCGCCGATGTCACAATGGGTGGTGTCGTAAGCCGCATGCCTGGCATCGGTCATGAGAACTGTATTCGCTGGTGGCGTGCGATACACCCACACAATTTAAAGAAAATGTATGTGCTCGTGCGAGGCTCTATCTTTGTGGTGGATTCATCTTTCGGAACACAAGGCAATTTCGAAGGGCGTGGTTACGCGTGTAGTCGTCGGGCCGCGTGAATGACTGGCGTCGTTGGAAGTACCGATTTCTGATCGCAATGACGTACGTGGTGCCGGTGGAGGGGCTCGATCCATTTCAATCGGAAGTGACAGTTGTACAAATATTTTAGTGGGGAGAGTGTGACATTGTCTAGGTGGGAATGCGGTAGTAGGGGAAAGAGGTGGCTCAATGTTAACTAAGTGGATTCTCCTTGTTTTCCCTCGCTAGTGGGCTTTTAATATTAAGGAGGAAACATAGTTTAAAAGGTGGTCGTGTGAGAGTGCCGGTTTGAGTGCGAACGTTGACAACACGTATATGGATGTCTGACCTTTGATTTTGTTTGTCAATGCGGTCCAGGCGCCATTCGGTCTGGGGAAGTGAGTCGCCGTGAATGCACATGCACTCACCGACTTTGGGCTCCGTTCGTGGATTTTTCCACTTTTGTTTTCTCTGGAAATCTTTTAGACAGTCTTCTTTCCACCTTTTTCTGAACTGATGACGTATACCTTTTACCTTTTCCAAACGGTTTAGAAGGGGCAAACTCGGTGGGATCTAGGGATAAAGGTGAGATAAGGCGAGAGTTCAGCACGGCTTCTATTTTTATCAAGAGAGTGGTGAATACTACAAACGTGAATTGGTGGGATTCCGCAGTCCTCTTGAAATGTAGTTTGAAACTCTTTACTGCAGACTCCCACAAACCGCCCATGTGGGAGCTCCGGGTGGAATAAATTTTCAGTTGATGCCCTGAGGAGAGTATTTTGAGATTTTTGAGATGACTTCATGGGATGCATTTCTCAGGCATTCTACGAACTCCTTTTTGGTCCCTCTTTTGGCTCCTATAAACGTCTTAACGTTGTCACTCATCATTGTAGCAGGGTATCCATGACGTCCAACGAAGCAAAGGTGGACAGCTTTTGTAGAAAAACAGACAAAAACGGCCACATAGCCTTTCAGTAGGATGTGAGACCTTAGCAAAGAGGATTTTATTTGAAAAGTCCCCTCAAAATCAACGCCGGTAGTGGTGAAAGGCGGAGCATATGTGCATCTTTCCGGAGGCAAGGCCGCCATGATTTGTGAGCGCATTTGTTGCTTATGGAGGGTATAGGGTTTGCACTGATGTATGCATCTCTTTATGAGGGGTTTCAGCCGGAGAATGTAGAACTCCTGTCTGAGGCACTGCTGCATGAGCCGTGTTTCGGCGTGTATGAGTAGTTCGTGAAGGTACTGAATATAGAGGGCAGCGCATCATTGTAGATCAACGTCGAATGAGCTAATCCACCATTAACCCTGAGGAGCCCGCTTTTATCAAGGAATGGATTAAGAGGTAACAGAGAACTTTTTGTGTCTGTTGGTTTTGAATTCTCCAAGCAAGTTCTTTCGAGAGGAAAATGTTGGGTTTGTGATATTGTCATAAGTTTGTTTTTTGTTGTACGTAGGTCGTCATGAGACAGAGAAGAGGAGTAAGCGGAGATAATACCTCGAATTCGGTCCTTTAGATTGTTTATGAATCTAAATACATGTCATGACCCTGAGGGCGTGAGGAAAAGAGGAAAATCGATCCAATAAATCGGGGTCGTCTTCAGCTGAATGTAGCGCTTCGACGCGGGGCACTTCCGGCGGATTGATGCTGCGTGTAGCGTTTCCGACGAGCTCCATGATTTTAGCTGTGCGGTTGGATACAAAGGAGGTAGTATGCCCTTTCAGGTGCATCGCAGAATCCATGCAGTTCGTCCTGCTGGTTCGGGATGTAGCTGACCAATCGGGTTATCTTAATATTTGAGATAGTCAGTTCCGACGATCCATAACTCTTGTAGTAAAATCTAGGCGTAAGCCACCCTGCGGCGTCAAAAAGTTTTGGAACAGAGAAAAGAATTTGTCGGTTTGTACTAGCTGACGACAGGGGGATGGAGTCAACTGTATACGAGAAAGTGTTGGTTAGGGCGTTCCATTTAATGCCGAGAGTTTTGGTGTTGCTTGTTGTCTCAAATTCCAAAAGGTTTGTGTCCAGCAAGTAATCTTTATTAATATCCTTCAGAATACTATGATTGTTGGCAGTTATTTTCCGCAGTGGGAATCCTGCTGAACCGAGTCCCTGGATGACTTAGGAGAGAGATTGTTCAGCCGAGAAATATCATGGCTGCCAGAGAGAAAGTCATCTACTTATGTTTCTTTGGTCAAGAAAGGGGCAGCTTTCAGGAAAGTTTCTTCGACATCTTTGGCCAGTTGATGCATTGTACGTATGGCTAAGTAGGGGACACAGTTTACTCGGAAGGTGACTGTTTTCAGACGGTAATCTTTTATTTTATAGAGACGACCGAAAGACAATCCTCTGATACTCGCTGCTGTCTTCGTGTCTACGTCTCCGTTGAAAACAAACTGGTATGTCCGCCATTTGAGAATAAGAAACATCAGATCAGGTGAAGGGTAGGGCCGGTATAGAGAACGTCTTTAAGTCAGTATCAACTATTTTTCTCGGGTTTTATAACTGCATGATGGGGAAGATAAAATGAAGTGCATTTGTCATTGTAATATTTTTATAGGAGCCGGATTCCTCCATAGTGGGCCTTTAGATTGCGTTTCTTCTGTAGACTTTTTTCCATTCCAAGAAATTGGCTGAGGGCTGAAGACCGAGAGTGGGATAGAGGAATTGGCTCTGGATAGCTGGGCTTAAATGGCTTAAAATGGTGTTGTTGAAGCTGCATAAAATCCTCGCAAAACTCCTGTTCCGGTGTTCTGGAGGTGATGGTTGGTAATTCCTCCAGTTCCCAGTACTTACGCAATAGTGAGTTTATATCTTAATTTTTCCCCTCTGAGACTTGCATGGAGAAGGACGCTACAGTCATAGGGCTCTACCGCTGAGGATCCATTCAAAAATGGTGTTCTGGGCTAAGAGTTTAGGAGATAGTTTTTCGACTCCGTCTTGGATGATTTGAGGTAATATATCACTGCCTAGGACGAGATCGATTCGAGAAGGGGAGTGGCAGTTTGAATCGGCAAGATTGGGGTGTGCCCATTTTGATTGGAGCTCGTTCGTGAGTTGAATGTTTGGTAACATTTTTGTCAACTGATTCAATACTATTGCCTCCGCATTTATTTTGATCTTAAGATCAGCGGATACCAAAGTCAGAGAGCTTAACTTATTGGAGGTCTGAACTACTCTGCCGTCCATCCCAGATATTTCAAATTTGGAGGGTTTGACTGGGAGTTTTATTCTATCTTGGGCTTTGGTGGAGATTAAGCTTCTTTCAGGTCCTTGGTCTACAAGAGGTCTGTGTTTAAAAATCTCTCCTCTAGGTTCTACGATAGCCGTGGGCAAAATTATTTGCAATCGTTTTCTGAATAGAACTTTTGGACTTGGCTTTTGTGCGAGCAGGAAGGTGGTTCATCCTGAAGGTCTGCCTGGTCTGGAATTTTACCTGATGGGGCTGTGGAGTTCACAGATGTGGGTAGTGTGGTTGTCCTTTTCAATCTGGAGGGTTGTATTTTCGGTATGAGTGTTGTGTTGGGGCAGTCCTTTAATATGTGTGATTGAGAGAGGCAATACAGAAAACAGATATGGTTTTTTCTAACAAATTTCCTTCGTTCAGAGGTCGACAATTTCTTGTACTTAAAGCAACTTATCAGGGAATGGGAGGAGGTTTTACACATTGAGAATTTATACATTGTTCGATGCTCTGTCAAATGAGACTTGGTCTGAGAGGTCGATGTATTTTGGAAGGGATGTGACTGTTGGGGTCTAAATGCTGCCCTATTTTGGAGATTGGATTTAAATTTCTTTTGTCGCCATTGATCTACAACTTCATACCGAGTTGTGAGGAGGTCCATTTGGGACCAGTTGGGAATTTCTCTGACTGTTCCCACAACGTGACTGTATTTTCAGGAAGTTTGGAGGTCACGAGATAAATTAGTATCGGGTCCCAGTTCTCCGTGGACACTTGTTGCGTGGCAAGAATTTGAAGACAATTATTGACCGACGATTGCAATATTTGTATGTCTTCACTATTCTCAGAGACAATAGGTTTTAAGTTCATTAGGGCACGGATTTGGTTATCTGAAGTGTGGAGAAACGCACCAGAGAGCGAACAGCGAGAGCCTACCAATAACGAGTAAATCACGTACATGTATACACATTCTAGTTTAGTATTCTTTATACTGTGAAGCTGTCAAGACGAGTCAATAAAGTGCCGGAGTAGTGTACCATACACTGTTGTCTTATTTCCACGCAAATAAGTAGGTTCTTACAGTGGCGACGATAATGGGATTAGTTATGTGTAGCAGCAGAACATTTTCTTTCAGTTGAAAAAAAAAACTAAAATTTGTTTAATTTCTTTCCGCAGTTCCGTCAACGAAGCATATTTTTTTGTAATTTTTTTCGCAGCAGCATCGGCTTTTCTGCATTCGATTTTTCTTGGCGAGTCAGAAGCAACGAGTTGATACATACATACTCGTACATAGTTGATGAAATAGCGACGGAGAAAATATTTCTCTACATTCATCAAACCAGCACAACTGTCAATTGGAGACGTAGCAAACAAAAAAAAAATTGGTTACATACGCACAAATTGTAAAGCAAAACGTCAAAAAGTGAACAAGATAATAAGCAAAGGTTTGTTCCATTAGATTGGAAATTTGGCGAGAAAATGAAATAAACATTTGACGTTTCCTTTTTTTTAGACCATTCAATTGGCGGGTAAACGATAAAATCGTTCTTTTAGGCCATTCAATTGGCGCAACTTAATAAGTAAACAGGCTGCCCATTAAATTGGTTTGTTGAGCGGCAAATACAGAGGTCATTAAATTGGGAAACCATTTAATTGGAAATCAAAAGTAATACAAAATAATGATATAAAAAAAAGAATTTGACTTATGTATATGCATATTGAATTTCTTTTGTTTAGGCCACTGAACTGGTAAAATATACTTCTGTTCTGTGCATTAAATTAGCTAAAGAAGAAAGAAAAGCAAGCGATATGAGCGAAATCAAACCATTCCTGTGCAATAGCATTGATAGGGCGTTATTTGCGAAGCGGGTGGGAGAAATGGCTGGGGTCGTTTACTTTGTAAATATCTACAATCAGAAGATATTAAAAATGAGGTAAAGCGAAGAAACAAACTGCTTCACTTAGGGGGACCAAAACTACAAGAGGTAATTTATAATATCCCTGGGGCCATTGTGGAAGTTGACACTGAACAGCCGGTCGATGTATTTAATATTTTAGTCGAGAAATTAAATAATTTCTTTTCGCCAAAACGAAACTCGTCATTTGAGAGACACTTATATAGAAACATAGCGCCTTTGGAGGGCGAAATTTTTAACAATTTCTTGTTGCGTTTGGGGCCAAGCTTCTAAATGTCATTTTGGCGAAACAAAAAGCGAAATAGAAGGCATCGCTCTAAAAGATAAACTCATTGAGTCGTGGGCGCCAGTGGAGCTTAAAAAACGCTTACTTGAAAAAGAACACGATTTGAAAGAAATTATTGATGCTTGCCAGATTCATGAGCAGATATATAAACAATCACAGGACATGTTGCCTAAAAACGAGTGTGAAGCAGTAAACAAGGTGGTTGCAAAATCAAAAGGGAGCAGGAATAATGGGATTGAGTGTGGTAGATGTGGTCAGGCGGGGCACGTGAGTTCTGACATTAATTGTCCAGCAAGAAATGCTAAATGCAATAAATGTGGATTAATAGGGCATTACTCACGCAAATGTAAAACAAAGAGTTTTAAAAGAAAACTTGACGATGTAAAATACAATAATTCGAAACAGCGCCGATTACATCTGTCAAAAGTTAGGTGTATCGAAAAAGCTAACAACGACTCGTCAGATGATTCCCTAGAATATGATTGCCTTCAAGTGGAATCGTGCGAACCGACGAACGAGTTGATAAGTTGCCACATTGGTGGACATACTGTTCTTATGATAATAGATTCAGGATCTAGGTTTAACTTGTTAGGTCAAAGCGTTTGGAATGCGTTGAATGCCAGTAAAGCAACCATGTGGAACATCCGCACGGAGTCAGCAAATCAATTTAAGGGTTACGCAGCTAATCAAATTTTAACAGTCTTATATGTTTTCGAGGCACCAACAGGTGTGAGGAAGGGTACTGAAGTTATATCTACTTTTTATGTAATAAAAGATGGGAAACAATCTCTTCTCGGCCGAGATACTTCCATTCAACTCAAAGTATTGAGATTGGGGCTTGACGTAAATAAAATTGAGAAACTAGAACCGTTCCCGAAAATTTCCAATATTAAGATAAAGCTATCGTTTGATAAGTCCATTAAACCAGTCAAACAGCCTTTACGTCGCATTCCAGTTGCTCTAGAGAAACAAGTTGAGAAGAAATTAGAAGAAGCGCTCGCCAAGGATATCATAGAGCCAGTTAGGGGTCCAACTCAATGGATTTCACCAATTGTTGTAGTTCTAAAAGATCATGGTGAAATGCATCTTTGCGTCGATATGCGTAGGGCCAATAAAGCTGTGCTACGAGAAAACTACCTTCTGACCACGTTCGATACCTTTATGACGAAACTGAGCGATGCAAAAATATTTTCTCGACTTGATCTTAAATGGGCGTATCACCAATTGGAGCTTGAAGAATAAAGTCGAGAAATTACAACATTCATAACACATAAAGGTTTGTTTCGTTACAAAAGACTAATGTTTGGCATCAATTCCGCCCCAGAAATATTTCAGCGGGTTTTCGAGGAGCTACTCTCGACGTGTCAAAATTGTTTGAACTATTTAGATGATATTATCGTGTATGGAAAATCGGGAAAAGACCATGACTCAGCCGTTGAAGATGTACGTAAGGTTTTGAAGAACAACAATAAATTTGGATTCTGGCTCCTTTACTAGCGTTATATGTTCTTCCACTGTTCTCCTTAATCGATTTTTTTTTTATTAATCTCAGTATTCTTAAGGGTAAGGTCTCTTTTTCTATCAAAGGAATTACCTTGCAGAAAAGAGTTTTCTTTCACCGAAGCTTGGGCTTCTTTCGAAATTTTGAACGCTCTCTAGAAGTTTTATTTTTGTCTAGAATAATATTATCAATGTAAGATATAATTTTTTTTGAAATATCCTGGTCAAAATCTTTATTAACTTTAGCGGCTAAAGAAATAAGCAAATCTTGGATAAGAGTGGTCGCGAGTAGTGCTCCAAAGCGGCCCGAATTATGAGTGCGATCGAAGGCCATGGCGTAGTTTCGAAAAGATATGTTGCACACATTCAGCGATGGCCCAGGACGATCTTATGCTGCACCTATCTACCAAAAACTGCTTTGCTGTGTGTGAGGTTTGACGACCAGCAGAACAATTACAACTCCCAATATCCCCAATACTACACCTGCACTTCGAAATTCGAAACAGATTGTTCCATTCGTCCTTTTTAAATCGTATTGGATGTGTGGCAACATCATGATACTTTTTTATAATATTTAAAATTCGTTTCGAAGGGGATGCAGTAATAACAGGAATTCCTGTTCGATGCCACAATTTTAATATTTCGGCTGCCACAATTCCAGCATAACTTGAAAGCCTAAGGCTTTTCGGTTTTCTTTCGATACCATAGTTCTTTAAAAAGAGTAAATATTCAACTACGTCGCGCTCGGTTGGTAACACTGATTTAAATTACGCTTTTTAAAAAACTTGGTTTATTGTTATAGTATGTCACAAAATTGAATAATGTACCAACTTTCTTTTTGTTTTACACAGATATTATGCTTGCACTGATGACTTTTTATAATATTAGACACAATTAATTCATTGAATAAGAAACAAGCGAATACCAAAATCGTGAACATTGTGGATAATACCAAGTGTGATATCTTAGGCATAGACGTCAAAATACCAAAAAAAAATTAACACCTGTTTTTTATTCCTCTTTTGTCCCATTCTGCATCTCTTTCTATCATACGCTTAAAGATAGCAGAGCGGATGCGCCACCATTTTAATGTGTGCTGCATGAAGTGTGTGGCAGCAAAAAATACTCCATTTTGATGTGTGCTGTCAATGTTTGACAGATAAGATATCACCCTTGTTGTGATACACAATGATCGTGAAAACAAGCTTTAACTGTAAATGGACTGTAACTTTTTTGTTTATTAGAATTTTTTGTTACTGCAAGGGCGAGAATTGCATAGCTGACTGACTGGTTTATTATTATGAAGAGAGAAGATTTATATAAGGGGGAGCGGTAGAAATCGAGTTACGCGGTATAGCTCGGTTTGGCTACTGTTTTCAGTAAAAGGACATTCAGGAGATATGTCGTACTAAAAAATACCTATTCAACGATATATCAAACTTTGCAATCGGATTATAAATAAAAAAGTTGTGAATAAAAATCGATTTTGGCTGTTTTTAGGACTCTCGCAGGATCATCCTAGGAGGAGTTTACTGACTTCCATTATGCCGCCAGTCGGGTTGGCTTGGATATTCCACCCTTTTTATGCCTTGGAGATGTGTCTCATCGCCATAGAGTATGTCCAAGCAGCCATCTAATCTCTACCATGAAGTGTGTAATATTCATTTGAACTGATGATACTATTTAAACTCCTTTGGTCTTTTTAGCGGTTTTGCTTATTTAGCAAATTTTCTGCTAACTAAAGGCCAAAATGGCAGGCTCGCCGTGAATTGTGTTTCCAAAAGAATTGTTCTTTATTAGAAAATACTTTCTCTTTTATACCAAATTTCTTACACTAATACTTACAAACTAAAAGTATTTACATTGCTAATGTTTGTATGCAAAGTCAGCATATTATTTTATTGATATTTTGGCGGTTCACATTGACAAACCGACACTGTCGATCAGTAATGTTGATCGATACGTGTGTTGGTCAATGCGGCGGCTTGAGTAATAGGGTTGACAAATGTAATCAGATATATCAAACTTTGCAATCGGATTATAAATAAAAAAGTTGTGAATAAAAATCGATTTTGGCTGTTTTTAGGACTCTCACAGGATCATCCTAGGAGGAGTTTACTGACTTCCATTATGCCGCCAGTCGGGTTGGCTTGGATATTCCACCCTTTTTATGCCTTGGAGATGTGTCTCATCGCCATAGAGTATGTCCAAGCAGCCATCTAATCTCTACCATGAAGTGTGTAAAATTGATTTGAACTGATGATACTATTTAAACTCCTTTGGTCTTTTTAGCGGTTTTGCTTATTTAGCAAATTTTCTGCTAACTAAAGGCCAAAATGGCAGGCTCGCCGTGAATTGTGTTTCCAAAAGAATTGTTCTTTATTAGAAAATACTTTCTCTTTTATACTAAATTTCTTACACTCATACTTACAAACTAAAAGTATTTACATTGCTAATGTTTGTATGCAAAGTCAGCATATTATTTTATTGATATTTTGGCGGTTCACATTGACAAACCGACACTGTCGATCAGTAATGTTGATCGATACGTGTGTTGGTCAATGCGACGGCTTGAGTAATAGGGTTGACAAATGTAATCAGATATATCAAACTTTGCAATCGGATTATAAATAAAAAAGTTGTGAATAAAAATCGATTTTGGCTGTTTTTAGGACTCTCGCAGCTTCATCCTAGGAGGAGTTTACTGACTTCCATTATGCCGCCAGTCGGGTTTGCTTGGATATTCCACCCTTTTTATGCCTTGGAGATGTGTCTCATCGCCATAGAGTATGTCCTAGCAGCCATCTAATCTCTACCATGAAGTGTGTAATATTGATTTGAACTGATGATACTATTTAAACTCCTTTGGTCTTTTTAGCGGTTTTGCTTATTTAGCAAATTTTCTGCTAACTAAAGGCCAAAATGGCAGGCTCGCCGTGAATTGTGTTTCCAAAAGAATTGTTCTTTATTAGAAAATACTTTCTCTTTTATACCAAATTTCTTACACTAATACTTACAAACTAAAAGTATTTACATTGCTAATGTTTGTATGCAAAGTCAACATATTATTTTATCGATATTTTGGCGGTTCACATTGACAAACCGACACTGTCGATCAGTAATGTTGATCGATACGTGTGTTGGTCAATGCGACGGCTTGAGTAATAGGGTTGACAAATGTAATCAGATATATCAAACTTTGCAATCGGATTATAAATAAAAAAGTTGTGAATAAAAATCGATTTTGGCTGTTTTTAGGACTCTCGCAGGATCATCCTAGGAGGAGTTTACTGACTTCCATTATGCCGCCAGTCGGGTTGGCTTGGATATTCTACCCTTTTTATGCCTTGGAGATGTGTCTCATCGCCATAGAGCATGTCCAAGCAGCCATCTAATCTCTACCATGAAGTGTGTGTCGGCGTGTATATATGATGTTGAATCCCCGCTGGGTTTAACATAATTTATTTGGGTCGTGATGGCTTGGCTCTGTGTGGTCAATATTTGTATATGCATAAAATGCATTGCAAGTGAAGCGTATTTAGTGTAATACTAAAATATCGAATTGTGTTAAAGTCCAAATGAAACCTGTGTCCGCCCCGTTTATTTGGATACCCACATTTTGCACCAATTTCAAGGTTTTATGGGGGACACCATTTTGACCGATAACTCATTTATCGATAAATATATGGAAATAGGCCAAAGTCCGAATGAAACTTGTGTCCAACCCGTTCAGTTTGGTATCCATATTGTCCGAAAATTTCTGTACCTGTATACCAAATATCATTAGTATAGGTCAAGTATACTCAGAGTTATATAGAATAAAAAAATTTCGAACAGTACCGGTTCCTAGGGGGCCCGGAACCTCCAACTTTTTAAAAGACATAGCCTATACCTCCTTCCACACCAGCCGTTTTCTTCCCCTTTCGTTTGACACCCATTGTTTACGCGACGGCAACATCCACTGGATGTAAAGTTTAATTACTTAACAAATATTTGAAATATTAAAATCTGATACTCATTATGCTATGTACTAAAATTGTTATGAATTCCATTATAGTTATGAAACACCTTGGTTTAAGTTATGTACTGAAGGTTTACGTAAGTGTATAATACTTATGACGGTTGCGCAAATCCAGCTGTCCTGACAACCTCTGTAACAACTGGACAGGTGTACGTACATACATATTTACACACAGCTGTCAACTTCTTCTTTTAGCTTTTCCTTTTTTTACGTCCTCCAATTTTTCTTTTTAAACCTCACTGCAACTGCCCATTATTTAAGCTCCTCAGAACAAAAAGTGAAGTAATATTAAAAAATAAAAACTATAAGTTTATTTATACATATAAAGTGTGTGACTTCTTAATTGTGTGGAAAATTTGTCTATGAGACCAAGTTCCTGCTGTATCAATAGCCGAACGTAAGTATAAGCTATATTCTAGCCACGGCCGCACTATTTTCGCCAGCGCCCCAACAACTCCACCGCCCAACATCCGTTGAAGCAAGCCTCCTGCGAAGTAAGCTATCGACCAACCAATAGTCCAACTTCGCCAACGAGGAACCAGCGCCTACACAACAAAAAAAAACTTTGCACCCAATTTTGAAACCGTGAGTATTAAATAAAATTATAATACCCCTCTTACACGGAAGAAAAGTATAGTAATAGGAAAATTTGAAAACAATTTGTGTCGAGAATTTGCTTTATTCCTTTTTCCTATTTATATGCATTAAATTTATTTTAACTCAATACGGTACATATGTATACATACAAAATAACAAGAAAAGTCGTTTAGTTACAGTAGGCATGCCTACCAATGGTACCCCCCAAATTTTTCTTGTGTTCATACTGGTATGCACACATACATACGGGTATTCAAAGTTAGGAAGACGACATAAGCGGTAAAAATAATCTCGTGCACAGTGGTACAAGAGTAGTTCAGTGTGTGCAATAGCAATTTAACAACCTTTTTCTCGCATTAAATTGCATTTTATAAATACTCAATCTATACTAAAAATTTCGCTGAGCTATTAATTAACCCCTCTTTAAATACAGTCCAACCATTGGAATCTGAAACTCAAAAATCCTTTGTTATCACATCCCCAGAAAATATAAAAAAAAGGAAATACGAATTACTTGTCCTTAGTCAAAAATTGTAATAATATACCCCTGCATATTTACTAAAACTTGTATATAAAATCTTTATTTTATCTCCCACATATATTTAAACCACCCTA
The DNA here is from genome assembly GCA_949987695.1 of Merzomyia westermanni. Taxonomy (NCBI): domain Eukaryota; kingdom Metazoa; phylum Arthropoda; class Insecta; order Diptera; family Tephritidae; genus Merzomyia; species Merzomyia westermanni. The sequence continues at coordinate 104,576,568 of OX465292.1, read as the reverse complement.
ACATACACACATAAAATACAGTGCAAACGCGGTACAGTGGTCAACTTTGCTTAGTTAAGCCCTCAAATTTAATTTAACTTTAATAACTTTTTGCATCCGAAAATTGTTTCTCTCTCGTGCTAGTAACTTGAATAATTAAACGTAAACCGTCTTACACCAAGTTACACAGCAAATAACACTATATCTTAAAAAAAAAAAGTTGTTTCTCTTTATTAAATTTTATTTTAATTCTCCACCGTAAGCACCATTAATACAAATTTAAAAATGAGTGACAATGAAAAAAGGCAGAGTACCTATACAGACACTCAGCCCTCACGTCAAGTCGCCAACAAATTCAAGTTTTCGTCTGCCCCTAAAAAGTTCATAACAGAAACGGCTATTTTCATGGACTATTGTGCACAGTTTAGGTCAGCGTCCCTCCAAGACAACACTGGGTTCTCCCTTAATATCAAAAACAATAATACCTAAAAATTTTGGATTAGAGTCCAAAAGGCTTTCGATAAAATTGTGAAAACCGAGGAGTAGGACCTGCCCGAAGATTTTGCAGCATCTGCTCATAGCCAATATAGGTCCTGCCTCATAACTTATGAAGACACAAAAGCCCAGATGGAAAACCAGCCTTTTCGCTGTTTGTTCCAAGATTATAACTCTCTTTCTGGTAGATTTGATATTTCAGACTCGCTTTTCAGCAGAAAAAAATCCATTCTTTCTATTCTAAATTCATAGCTACTAATTGTTTCTTATTCTTTGACTTCTATATTAACTTCTAACAATAATTTTATTCTGTTAACTAGTTATTTCTTAATGTATAATCTATCTTATATCTACTTTACTTAGCTGATGAGGTTTTCTCTGTAGCTGAGCAGTTTTAGATATCGACGATTAACAAACCAAACCCGCGCCCCTTGCCGTCACAACGCGTCCATCTGGGAACTCCGACCTTAGTTTAAAAATCCCTCCTTGCGATACAGAAACATTTTATGGCGGTTACGAAAAATGGCCCTCGTTTCGTGACATGTTCACAGAGGTCTACATCAACCACCCCAAGCTCTCCCAAGCGCGAAAATTGTATCACTTCATGCAAGAACCTACTTATTTGCGTGGAAATAAGACAACAGTGTATGGTACACTACTCCGGCACTTTATTGACTCGTCTTGACAGCTTCACAGTATAAAGAATACTAAACTAGAATGTGTATACATGTACGTGATTTACTCGGTATTGGTAGGCTCTCGCTGTTCGCTCTCTGGTGCGGTTCTCCACATCCCTCCTTTATTATAAAGCTTCAAACGTATTTTGGATCCATCGCCGGGCTTGCAAATTCCAGAGGTATTGGGCCGATGTTCGTTGTGACTGTCAGTGGTTGATGGTTGAGGGAGAGGTGTGGATGTGGCAGGGGTGTTATTCCAGACACTGAAGTTTGAGTTGAGTTTTCGCCTTGGACCTGAAGTGGCACCTTCTTAACGTTGCTTATATTCCTACGAACGCGTTTTCCGTCAGCCGCTACTATCACTTCATTTGCACAACACTCTACGACTTCGTATTCCGTGGAGTCAAACGTGGGCGTAAGTTTATGTGAGGTCACAACGTTGCGAAGTAAGACTTTGTCTCCCGGCTTTATATCAGATGGTTTCGCTCTGCGGGTCGTATCCCCCTTCCTCTTCCCTTTTTGTTTATTTATCATATCCAAGTCTCGCGCTGAGTCTAAAATATCATCAGACATATCTTGTATCCCCGGTATCTTGTCTCGAATAGTGCGGTTAAACATCAGTTCAGTTGGTGCGCCTCCGGTAGTACCATGAGGGGTAACGTTATACATTAAAATGAATTTTTCAAGTTCTTTCAGATAGTTAAGTTTTTTTGAATGGGCGATTTTCAAACGTTTCACCAACGACTTATTCATATTTTCAACTTCGCCGTTTGCTTGAGGCCAATAGGGTGGTGTCGTGATTAGGGTGATGTTGTTATCTGTGCAATACTTTCTAAACTCTGTGCTAATAAATTGCCTTCCATTATCTGCTCTTAATGACATAGGTAATCCTAAGCGACAAAATATTGCTTGTAAAGCGTTAATTATTGCATCAGGGGTAATTTTCCTCAAGAATTTTATTTCTTGGTAGCGTAAATAATAATTAATTAAAACAAGTAGATATTCGTTTTCGGTAGGGGTCCCAACAGATCTGTAGCTACACATTGCCAAGGGCCATTTGGAAATACATGCCTTTGCATCGGCTCAGGATTATTTGGACGTGAAACCATTAAACAGTCACGACAATTTTTCACAAAGGTTTCTACTTCTCTGGCAATTAAAGGCCACCACACTTTTGAGCTAGTTCCAAAACCTTCGCCCGTAGATCTGTTGGTATAACTATCCGGGTACCGCGCAAGATTATATCACCAACTGTTGTTAGTTCGTGTCTAAATGGAAAGTATCTATTGGTACTATTTGATGGTCAGCTGTCACATTTAATATACTCAATGGCTTCAGTCATTTCTTTATCCCTTGAACCCTTCACTGAGATCTCGCTTATGGTCAATGCTGTTGGTGTTGAATTGGAAATTATGTGAAAAATAGATTGCTCTACGTTGTCATCAAAGGACTTCGCTATTTCCAATTTGCATAACCTCGAAAGGGAATCCGCAATATTTTATTTTCCTGAGCGTTATATAACTTTAAATTTAAACGACTGAAGCCTCAAGAGCCACCGTTCAATTCTCGCAGGTGGTTTTGAAGTTGGCTTAAATATGGTTTCAAGGGGCTTAGGATCGGTGACCAATTCAAAGTCTAGTCCTACTAAATAGTAATAGAACCTCTCGACAGCCCATACAAGCGCCAAACTTTCTTTTTCTGTCTGCGAATATCTTTTTTCCACCTCCGAAAGGCTTTTACTGGCAAAAGAGATAATATTCGGTTCATTGCTAGAATTGAACTGTATAAGGACTGCACCCAAAGCCACTCGGCTCGCATCCGCAATGACCCTTGTTTTATTTGAGGGATCAAAATATGATAAGGTGGGTATGTTTGATAAAAGATGTTTCAGTTTTGCAAAAGCGTTTTGTTGTGTGTGGCCCCATATAAATTTTGCATCTAACTTAAGTAGCTTTCTCAGCGGTTCTTTCGTATCAGCCATATCCGGTATAAACTTCCCGATGTACGTGATGACGCCAAGAAAGCTTCTTGTTTCTTCTTTTGTTTGCGGTGCTCTAAACTCCAAAATTGTTTTAATTTTGTCCGGGTCCGGAAATATACCTACATCCGACAATACGTGACCCGAAAATCTAAGCTTTCTTGCACCCCAAACGCATTTTTCATCATTGAGTAAAACATTGTTGTTCTTCAAAACCTTACGTACATCTTCAACGGCTGAGTCATGGTCTTTTCTCGATTTTCCATACACGATAATATCATCTAAAGAGTTCAAACAATGGCGGCCGCCGTGGTGTGAAGGTAGTGTTGCCGGCCTACCACACCGAAGGTCCATGGTTCGAGCCCTGGTACAGGTAACATCAAAAGTGATTTGAAAAAAGTTTTTCAAAAACTCTCCGAGTGTATTTCTGCCATGACAGGTTTCTCAGCAAAAAAAAATTCGTCTCCTTTGTAGATGCCGTTCGGAGTCGGCAAAAAACTGTAGGTCCCACCAATTTGTAGGGAAAAATTCAAATCGGCACACCACAAATTGGAAGAGAAGCTTGCCGCAAAAATCTCTTAGGAGGTTTATGATGATATACCTGTTGTATATCGCGCCATAGAGAGATAGAGAGAGTTCAAACAATTTTGACACGTCGAGAGTAGCTCCTCGAAAACCCGCTGAAATATTTCTGGGGCGGAATTGATGCCAAACATTAGTCTTTTGTAACGAAACAAACCTTTATGTGTTATGAATGTTGTAATTTCTCGACTTGATTCTTCAAGTTCCAATTGGTGATACGCCCATTTAAGATCAAGTCGAGAAAATATTTTTGCATCGCTCAGTTTCGTCATAAAGGTATCGAACGTGGTCAGAAGGTAGTTTTCTCGTAGCACAGCTTTATTGGCCCTACGCATATCGACGCAAAGATGCATTACACCATGATCTTTTAGAACTACAACAATTGGTGAAATCCATTGAGTTGGACCCCTAACTGGCTCTATGATATCCTTGGCGAGCGCTTCTTCTAATTTCTTCTTAACTTGTTTCTCTAGAGCAACTGGAATGCGACGTAAAGGATGTTTGACTGGTTTAATGGACTTATCAAACGATAGCTTTATCTTAATATTGGAAATTTTCGGGAACGGTTCTAGTTTCTCAATTTTATTTACGTCAAGCCCCAATATTAATACTTTGAGTTGAATGGAAGTATCTCGGCCGAGAAGAGATTCTTTCCCATCTTTTATTACATAAAAAGTATATATAACTTCAGTACCCTTCCTCACCCCTGTTGGTGCCTCGAAAACATATAAGACTGTTAAAATTTGATTAGCTGCGTAACCCTTAAATTGATTTGCTGACTCCGTGTGGATGTTCCACATGGTTGCTTTACTGGCATTCAACGCATTCCAAACGCTTTGACCTAACAAGTTAAACCTAGATCCTGAATCTATTATCATAGGAACAGTATGTCCACCACTGTGGCAACTTATCAACTCGTTCGTCGGTTAGCACGATTCCACTTGAAGGCAATCATATTCTAGGGAATCATCTGACGAGTCGTTGTTAGCTTTTTCGATACACCTAACTTTTGACAGATGTAATCGGCGCTGTTTCGAATTATTGTATTTTACATCGTCAATTTTTTTTTTAAAACTCTTTGTTTTACATTTGCGTGAGTAATGCCCTATTAATCCACATTTATTGCATTTAGCATTTCTTGCTGGACAATTAATGTCAGAACTCACGTGCCCCGCCTGACCACATCTACCACACTCAATCCCATTATTCCTGCTCCCTTTTGATTTTGCAACCACCTTGTTTACTGCTTCACACTCGTTTTTAGGCAACATGTCCTGTGATTGTTTATATATCTGCTCATGAATCTGGCAAGCATCAATAATTTCTTTCAAATCGTGTTCTTTTTCAAGTAAGCGTTTTTTAAGCTCCACTGGCGCCCACGACTCAATGAGTTTATCTTTTAGAGCGATGCCTTCTATTTCGCTTTTTGTTTCGCCAAAATGACATTTAGAAGCTTGGCCCCAAACGCAACAAGAAATTGTTAAAAATTTCGCCCTCCAAAGGCGCTATGTTTCTATATAAGTGTCTCTCAAATGACGAGTTTCGTTTTGGCAAAAAGAAATTATTTAATTTCTCGACTAAAATATTAAATACATCGACCGGCTGTTCAGTGTCAACTTCCACAATGGCCCCAGGGATATTATAAATTACCTCTTGTAGTTGTGGTCCCCCTAAGTGAAGCAGTTTGTTTCTTCGCTTTACCTCATTTTTAATATCTTCTGATTGTAGATACAAAGTAAACGACCCCAGCCATTTCTCCCACCCGCTTCGCAAATAACGCCCTATCAATGCTATTGCACAGGAATGGTTTGATTTCGCTCATATCGCTTGCTTTTCTTTCTTCTTTAGCTAATTTAATGCACAGAACAGAAGTATATTTTACCAGTTCAGTGGCCTAAACAAAAGAAATTCAATATGCATATACATAAGTCAAATTCTTTTTTTTATATCATTATTTTGTATTACTTTTGATTTCCAATTAAATGGTTTCCCAATTTAATGACCTCTGTATTTGCCGCTCAACAAACCAATTTAATGGGCAGCCTGTTTACTTATTAAGTTGCGCCAATTGAATGGCCTAAAAGAACGATTTTATCGTTTACCCGCCAATTGAATGGTCTAAAAAAAAGGAAACGTCAAATGTTTATTTCATTTTCTCGCCAAATTTCCAATCTAATGGAACAAACCTTTGCTTATTATCTTGTTCACTTTTTGACGTTTTGCTTTACAATTTGTGCGTATGTAACCAATTTTTTTTTTGTTTGCTACGTCTCCAATTGACAGTTGTGCTGGTTTGATGAATGTAGAGAAATATTTTCTCCGTCGCTATTTCATCAACTATGTACGAGTATGTATGTATCAACTCGTTGCTTCTGACTCGCCAAGAAAAATCGAATGCAGAAAAGCCGATGCTGCTGCGAAAAAAATTACAAAAAAATATGCTTCGTTGACGGAACTGCGGAAAGAAATTAAACAAATTTTAGTTTTTTTTTCAACTGAAAGAAAATGTTCTGCTGCTACACATAACTAATCCCATTATCGTCGCCACTGTAAGAACCTACTTATTTGCGTGGAAATAAGACAACAGTGTATGGTACACTACTCCGGCACTTTATTGACTCGTCTTGACAGCTTCACAGTATAAAGAATACTAAACTAGAATGTGTATACATGTACGTGATTTACTCGTTATTGGTAGGCTCTCGCTGTTCGCTCTCTGGTGCGTTTCTCCACACTTCAGATAACCAAATCCGTGCCCTAATGAACTTAAAACCTATTGTCTCTGAGAATAGTGAAGACATACAAATATTGCAATCGTCGGTCAATAATTGTCTTCAAATTCTTGCCACGCAACAAGTGTCCACGGAGAACTGGGACCCGATACTAATTTATCTCGTGACCTCCAAACTTCCTGAAAATACAGTCACGTTGTGGGAACAGTCAGAGAAATTCCCAACTGGTCCCAAATGGACCTCCTCACAACTCGGTATGAAGTTGTAGATCAATGGCGACAAAAGAAATTTAAATCCAATCTCCAAAATAGGGCAGCATTTAGACCCCAACAGTCACATCCCTTCCAAAATACATCGACCTCTCAGACCAAGTCTCATTTGACAGAGCATCGAACAATGTATAAATTCTCAATGTGTAAAACCTCCTCCCATTCCCTGATAAGTTGCTTTAAGTACAAGAAATTGTCGACCTCTGAACGAAGGAAATTTGTTAGAAAAAACCATATCTGTTTTCTGTATTGCCTCTCTCAATCACACATATTAAAGGACTGCCCCAACACAACACTCATACCGAAAATACAACCCTCCAGATTGAAAAGGACAACCACACTACCCACATCTGTGAACTCCACAGCCCCATCAGGTAAAATTCCAGACCAGGCAGACCTTCAGGATGAACCACCTTCCTGCTCGCACAAAAGCCAAGTCCAATAGTTCTATTCAGAAAACGATTGCAAAATAATTTTGCCCACGGCTATCGTAGAACCTAGAGGAGAGATTTTTAAACACAGACCTCTTGTAGACCAAGGACCTGAAAGAAGCTTAATCTCCACCAAAGCCCAAGATAGAATAAAACTCCCAGTCAAACCCTCCAAATTTGAAATATCTGGGATGGACGGCAGAGTAGTTCAGACCTCCAATAAGTTAAGCTCTCTGACTTTGGTATCCGCTGATCTTAAGATCAAAATAAATGCGGAGGCAATAGTATTGAATCAGTTGACAAAAATGTTACCAAACATTCAACTCACGAACGAGCTCCAATCAAAATGGGCACACCCCAATCTTGCCGATTCAAACTGCCACTCCCCTTCTCGAATCGATCTCGTCCTAGGCAGTGATATATTACCTCAAATCATCCAAGACGGAGTCGAAAAACTATCTCCTAAACTCTTAGCCCAGAACACCATTTTTGAATAGATCCTCAGCGGTAGAGCCCTATGACTGTAGCGTCCTTCTCCGTGCAAGTCTCAGAGGGGAAAAATTAAGATATAAACTCACTATTGCGCAAGTACTGGGAACTGGAGGAATTACCAACCATCACCTCCAGAACGCCGGAACAGGAGTTTTGCGAGGATCTTTATGCAGCTTCAACAACACCATTTTAAGCCATTTAAGCCCAGCTATGCAGAGCCAATTCCTCTATCCCACTCTCGGTCTTCAGCCCTCAGCCAATTTCTTAGAATGGAAAAAAGTCTACAGAAGAAACGCAATCTAAAGGCCCACTATGGAGGAATCCGGCTCCTATAAAAATATTACAATGACAAATGCACTTCATTTTATCTTCCCCATCATGCAGTTATAAAACCCGAGAAAAATACTTGACACTGACTTAAAGACGTTCTCTATACCGGCCCTACCCTCCACCTGATCTGATGTTTCTTATTCTCAAATGGCGGACATACCAGTTTGTTTTCAACGGAGACGTAGACACGAAGACAGCAGCGAGTATCAGAGGATTGTCTTTCGGTCGTCTCTATAAAATAAAAGATTACCGTCTGAAAACAGTCACCTTCGGAGTAAACTGTGTCCCCTACTTAGCCATACGTACAATGCATCAACTGGCCAAAGCTGTCGAAGAAACTTTCCTGAAAGCTGCCCCTTTCTTGACCAAAGAAACATATGTAGATGACTTTCTCTCTGGCAGCCATGATATTTCTCGGTTGAACAATCTCTCTCCTAAGTCATCCAGGGACTCGGTTCAGCAGGATTCCCACTGCGGAAAATAACTGCCAACAATCGTAGTATTCTGAAGGATATTAATAAAGATTACTTGCTAGACACAAACCTTTTGGAATTTGAGAAAACAAGCAACACCAAAACTCTCGGCATTAAATGGAACGCCCTAACCAACACTTTCTCGTATACAGTTGACTCCATCCCCCTGTCGTCAGCTAGTACAAACCGACAAATTCTTTTCTCTGTTCCAAAACTTTTTGACGCCGCAGGGTGGCTTACGCCTAGATTTTACTACAAGAGTTATGGATCGTCGGAACTGACTGGTATAAACAAGTGAATCTCCTTAGACTCATTCAATGGACTCAATTCGCCAAACATTTACCCGATGTCTCAAATATTAAGATAACCCGATTGGTCGCAACAGCAGGACGAACTGCATGGATTCTGCGATGCACCTGAAAGGGCATACTACCTCCTTTGTATCCAACCGCACAGCTAAAATCATGGAGATCGTCGGAAACGCTACACGCAGCATCAATCCACCGGAAGTGCCCCGCGTGGAAGCGCTACATTCAGCTGAAGACGACCCCGATTTATTGGATCGATTTCCTCTTTTCCTCACGCCCTCAGGGTCATGACATGTATTTAGATTCATAAACAATCTAAAGGACCGAATTCGAGGTATTATCTCCGCTTACTCCTTTTCTCTGTCTCATGACGACCTACGTACAACAAAAAACAAACTTATGACAATATCACAAACCCAACATTTTCCTCTCGAAAGAACTTGCTTGGAGAATTCAAAACCAACAGACACAAAAAGTTCTCTGTTACCTCTTAATCCATTCCTTGATAAAAGCGGGCTCCTCAGGGTTAATGGTGGATTAGCTCATTCGACGTTGATTTACAATGATGCGCTGCCCTCTATATCCAGTACCTTCACGAACTACTCATACACGCCGAAACACGGCTCATGCAGCAGTGCCTCAGACAGGAGTTCTACATTCTCCGGCTGAAACCCCTCATAAAGAGATGCATACATCAGTGCAAACCCTATACCCTCCATAAGCAACAAATGCGCTCACAAATCATGGCGGCCTTGCCTCCGGAAAGATGCACATATGCTCCGCCTTTCACCACTACCGGCGTTGATTTTGAGGGGTATTTTCAAATAAAATCCTCTTTGCTACTGAAAGGCTATGTGGCCGTTTTTGTCTGTTTTTCTACAAAAGCTGTCCACCTTTGCTTCGTTGGACGTCATGGATACCCTGCTACAATGATGAGTGACAACGTTAAGACGTTTATAGGAGCCAAAAGGGCGACCGAAAAGGAGTTCGTCGAATTCCTGAGAAATGCATCCCATGAAGTCATCTCAAAAATCTCAAAATACTCTCCTCAGGGCATCAACTGAAAATTTATTCCACCCGGAGCTCCCACATGGGCGGTTTGTGGGAGTCTGCAGTAAGCAGCATTCACCACTCTCTTGATAAAAATAGAAGCCGTGCTGAACTCTCGCCTTATCTCGCCTTATCTCACCTTTATCCCTAGATCCCACCGATTTTGCCCCTTCTAAACCCTTTGGAAAAGGTAAAAGGTATACGTCATCAGTTCAGAAAAAGGTGGAAAGAAGACTGTCTAAAAGATTTCCAGAGAAAACAAAAGTGGAAACATCCACGAACGGAGCCCAAAGTCGGTGAGTGCATGTGCATTCACGGCGACTCACTTCCCCAGACCGAATGGCGCCTGGACCGCATTGACAAATAAAATCAAAGGTCAGACAGCCATATACGTGTTGTCAACGTTCGCACTCAAACCGGCACTCTCACACGACCACCTTTTAAACTATGTTTCCTCCTTAATATTAAAAGCCCACTAGCGAGGGAAAACAAGGAGAATCCACTTAGTTAACATTGAGCCACCTCTTTCCCCTACTACCGCATTCCCACCTAGACAATGTCACACTCTCCCCACTAAAATATTTGTACAACTGTCACTTCCGATTGAAATGGATCGAGCCCCTCCACCGGCACCACGTACGTCATTGCGATCAGAAATCGTTACTTCCAACGACGCCAATCATTCACGCGGCCCGACGACTACACGCGTAACCACGCCCTTCGAAATTGCCCTGTGTTCCGAAAGATGAATCCACCACAAAGATAGAGATTCGCACGAGCACATACATTTTATTTAAATTGTGTGGGTGTATCGCACGCCACCAGCGAATACAGTTCTCATGACCGATGCCAGGCATGCGGCTTACGACACCACCCATTGTGACATCGGCGGGACGCAACCACGAGCGCTCCACGCCAGGCACCCCGGCCTGACCGACCATCAGAACCTCATCAGGCACCCTCTGCACCCACTGTGCGACGCCGTTCTCGCCTGGCCATCAACGTACCGTCATCATCACCCACCATCTCTCGACGTACCGCCCAAGGATTACAGAAAGGTAACCGAACTACTTGTACGGGATGCGCTGCGCACTCTTCAGGAGCTACAAGCGCCCCTAGCCGCTGAACGGGACGATTTTTAAGCGACGGCAACATCCAGTGGATGCAAATTTTATTTGCATAGTAAATATTTGAAATCTGATACTCATTTTGCTATGTACTAAAATTGTTATGAATTCCATTATAGTTATGAAACATCTTAGTTTAAGTTATGTACTGAAGGTTTGCGTAAGTGTATAACACTTTTGGCACTTGCGCGAATCCAGCTGTCCTGGCAACCTCTGTAACAACTGGACAGGTGGACGTACATACATATGTCAACTTCTTCTTTTAGATTTTTTTTTTTATACATTGCAATTTTTCTTTTTAAACCTCACTGCAACTACGCATTATTTAAGCTCCTAAGAACAAAAAGTGAAGTAATATTAAAAAATAAAAAATATAAGCTTATTTATACATACAAAGTGTGTAACTTCTTAAGTGTGTGGAAAACTTGTCTATGAGACCAAGTTCCTGCTCCATCAACAGCCGAAAGTAAGTATAAGCTATATTCTAGCCACACCACCAACAATTGCCGGAGTATCCAGCCACCGGCTGCGACAGCGCCCCAACCACACCATCGCCCAACATCCGTTGAAGCAAGCCTCCTGCGAAGTAAGCTATGAATTAACCACCCATGTTGTGCACCAATTTCATAGTTGTATGGGACCCATATTTTGATCGATAACTCATTTATCCATAAATATATTTAAAAATGGCCAGGTTCAAACGAAACCTGTGTTCTTCTCCTTTCGTTTGACACCCATATTGTACACCAATTTCAAGGTTTTGTAAGACTACCATTTTGAACGGCCTTTCCCTTTTTTTGACACCCATATTTTACACCAATTTCAAGGTTTTATGGGACTCCCATTTTGAACGGTAACTCATTTATCGATAAATATATCGAAATATGGGCAACTCCAAAGGAAACCTGTGTTCTTCTCATTTCGTTTGACAATCATATTGCACAATACTTTCAAGGTTTTATGGGACCCACATTTTGACCGATAACTCATTTTTCGATAAATATATCGAAATATGGCCAAAGTCCGAATGAAACCTGTGTTCAACCGGTTTAATGGGAGCGTCATTTTGACCGATAACCCATTACCGGTAAATATATCGAAATATGGTCATGTCCGAAGGAAACCTGTGTTCTTCCCCTTCCGTTTAACACCCATATTGCACAATACTTTCAAGGTTTTATGGGACCCACATTTTGACCGATAACTCATTTTTCGATAAATATATCGAAATATGGCCAAAGTCGGAATGAAACCTGTGTTCAACCGGTTTAGTCTGATATCCATACTGTCCGAAAATTTCTATACTTGTATACAAAATATCATAAGTATAAGTCAATTATACTCGGAGTTACATGGAATAAAAAAATATTAAAAGTACCATTTCCTAGGAAGCCCGGGACCCGAAACTTTTTAAAAGACATAGCCTATATCTCCTTCCATACTTTTAGCTGTCTGCATACCAAATTTCAACAAAATCCGCCTTGCCGTTCTCACGTGATTGAGTAACAAAAACAAACATCTGGACATCCAAACATTCACATTTATAATATCACTAGCAGACCCCGCAATGTTAGAATCACTCTTGCAAACAAATGCTACTTCGGACTGAGTAGGCAATTGAAAAGTAAAGTCCTCTCTCGACAAACGAAAATAACACTCTACAAGTCACTCATCGCACCCGTCCTGCTATATGGCGTGGACACTAACAACATCTGATGAGGCGGCTCTAGGAGTATTCGAGAGAAAGGTTCTTCGAAAGATTTGTGGACCTCTACGCGTTGGCGACGGCGAGTACCGAAGAAGAGTTAATGATGAGCTGTATGAACTTTACGCAGACGCCGACATAGTTCAGCGAATTAAAACACAGCGGCTAGGCCACGTAGTGCGAATGAGCGAAGACGCTCCAGCCCAGAAGGTATTCTTATCGGCACCCGCCGGTGGAAGCAGAGGAAGAGAGAGACCACCACTCCGATGGAAGGACCAAGTGGAGACCGATTTGCGATCCCGCGGTGTTTCCAATTGGCGCCAGTTGGCCCAACGAAGAAACGACTGGCGAGCTATGTTGGACGGTCAAAATCGCCCAGGCGGTTAGATGACCATTTAAAGAAGAAGAAGCAGACCCCGCAGACGTTGTCCTGCCTAAAATTTTATTTGCTTATATTCAACAGATTGTACTCTCTTCCTTCCGCAGAGGTGATTCCTGGTAATTTACTACTATATCTTAAGTGTTCTTTCTACTTTTGCTTTTGCCCGCCCCTATATTCCGTTAGCTTATTTAACCCTCTTCATTTTCCTCTAACACCTCCTCTTATTATCAAATTCCCTATTCCTACTCCCCTTCTACCCCCTCTTTCCTCTGAGGGTACTGATATGTAGATAGCTTCGAAGATATAGCGGTTTAGCTATTTTTGGTCTTGGTAGCGCTTACCTTTTCCAAGGTTTTTTTTTAATATGGAACACATATCTATCATAAAATATCTTCAACTTGGACCAAATAAATTCCTAGCTTTACCGAATTGCAGCTTTATATAACCTTGACTTTTCCAAAACCTAAATACAGCCTTTGTCGTGCCCAACGACATTCTGAACCTACCGTGAGAGTTTCAGAGACATCGAAAATAAACCGTGGGCATTAATGAAGCACAATGAAAACACAAATATTTGGGCGTGGCATGGCTCACTTTTTTAAAATTATGTAAATCTTGACTAAAGGATACACATATCCAAACATCCTCAATTTAGATCAAATACATTTAGAACTATAACCATTTGAAATTTAATATAGTCTCGGGTGGTGCCACCCCCCACTTTTCCAAAACTAAATATAGCCTATGTCGTACCCACTGCACTTCTAAACCCATCGTGAAAGTTGCATAGAGATAGACTCTAAACTTTGGACATTCATGAAGCACAAAAAATGAGGGTGTGGCATCATACTCTCTTTTTATGGCGCGATATACAACAGGTATATCATCATAAACCTCCTAAGAGATTTTTGCGCCAAGCTTCTCTTCCAATTTGTGGTGTGCCGATTTGAATTTTCCCTACAAATTGGTGGGACCTACAGTTTTTTGCCGACTCCGAACGGCATCTACAAAGGAGACGAATTTTTGCTGAGAAGTCTGTCATGGCAGAAATACACTCGGAGAGTTTGCCAAACCACTGCCGAGGGGCGACCCCGTTTTGAAAAACTTTTTTCAAATCACTTTTGATGTTACCTGTACCAGGGCTCGAACCATGGACCTTCGGTGTGGTAGGCCGGCAACACTACCTCCACACCACGGCGGCCGCATCATACACTTTCCGAAAATTATGTAACTCGTGACTAAATCACATATTTATCCAAATATCATTAATTTAGACCAAATGCGTTTAGACTTATGACGAATTGTAATTTTATATGACCTAGAGGAGTGGCACCGCCCACTTTTCCAAAATTATATACAGAATATGCTTTAACCAGTGATCCAATGAATATACTGTGTAAATTTCATAAAAATTGGTTAATTACTGTGGACGACTATAAAGAGCACACATCCATTATTATTACTACCTTGTTATTATTACAACCTTTATTTTACTACCTTTAGGTTCAGTCCCTTTCTTGTTTGTCCGCTCATTTCCAAACGTATTTTCGGAATCTTGCAGTCTTTTAAAGGAACTTTCCGATGAGTTAGACACTTGAAACTTGTAACATAGTTCCGAACTCGGCGACAGTGCAATGTGGATGAAAAAAATATCCGATAGGTGGCCCACGGATCGATATATACGGAACATTGATTAAAAATTGGTATTTTGCTATTCATTTTTAAATAACTTCGCAGTAAGCTAGAGATTAGAAACTGAACACATGCTTTAAAACCCGGTGACAACGGAATATTTGGTGCAAAAACATTTCACTAGGTAGCGTACGGATCTACCTATTTCGATAATTCGTTTCAAAATGGAAATTTTGTGATCGATTTAAAACTAACTTCCCCTTGACCTAGGGACTTGAACCTTAGCACATAGTTCAGAACGCCATGACAATCTAATTTGTAGAAATCGAAATTCTGTTAGGTAAGCTGGAGACTTGAAACTGAACACATAGTTCGGAACCCGGTGACAATGCAATATGTCATCAAAACGTTTCCGTAGGTGGCGCAATGAACTACATATTTCCGTTCGTTCATTCGTTTGAAATTTGCAATCTTGCTATAGATTTTTAACTAACCTCTTCTCAACCTAAGGACTCAGCACATAGTTCAGGACGCTATGACAATCTAATTTTTCCGTTAGGTGGCACAAGGATCAGGGAACTTAAAATCGCTGAAAAGGGGGGAATTTCGCGATCGATTTTTGAGTAACTCCCGGTAAGCTAGAGACTTGAAACTGAACAATGGCTTCAGTTGGTGCAAAAAATTTCACTATGTGGCGCACGGATCTACCTATTTCGAAAATTCGTTTGCAATTGAGAACCTTGCGATCGATTTTTAACAAACTTCCTGGTGATCTAAGGACTTGAAACTAAGCCGACACTATAACAATATAATTTTCATAAATGAGAATTTCGCTAGGTGGCGCGCTGATTGAGATAACTGAAAATCGCTGAAAAACCGGGGGAGCCTTGCGATAGATTTTTGAGTAACTTCTTGGTAAGCTAGAGACTTGACGCATGTTCCAGAGCCCGGTGACAATGCAGTATTTGATTGCAAAAATTTCGCTAAGTGGCGCATGGATCGAGCTATTTGGACAATTGGGTTTAACGTTTTAATCTTCTTCGCCAAAGGCCAGCCTACGTAGCATTGAGCCGTGTTAAATCTTTCTAACCTGAAGACATCAATTAGAAAATGATATAAAATAAATAAATTTATGGCACGATATATAACAGGTATATCATCATAAACCAATTTGTGGTGTGTCGATTTTGAATTTTTCTACATTTTCTAAAAAGGAGATGAATATTTTCTGAGAAGCAGATAGCAGAAATACGCTCGAAGAGTTTGCCACACCACTGAGGAGGGGCGACCCCTTTTTTAAAAAAACTTTTTCAAACCAATTTTAGGGTTATCTTATTTGTTTTAACATTTTAATATTTCATGACCGGTCAGGTTGATTCGATAGCGCGAACTTAACTCCTAGAGTCTCGTCACTGCTACAGTCAACTTCTGCCCTTAGTTAATTGCTTTGAATATTTTGTATGTGTTTGACTGAAATGTATGTTTGTCTTTATGCACCTAGTTGTTGTTGTTGTTGTTGTAACGACAAAATCACTCCCCGAAGGTTTTGGGGGTTGCTGTCGAACTGACAGTCCTTGGCCGGATATGAATCCGGTACTGCCCGACTGTCGTGGTAGCGATTTGGTATGACCAGAGGAACCTTCTAGGTCATGTCACCCTTCCTTCCGTAAGGAAGGAGAGATGGGTAATGAGAGGTGAGAGGCATCATATTCGTAGATCAACGATCGATTTGCACGTCATTACCTTTGTGCATATTAGTCGCCTCTTACGACCGGTATGCCTACCTCGGGCATATTCTAAACCCCTAACCCGCAGGGGGTATGTACCTAGTTAGTTGTGGCTTGTGTGTAAACGCATGTGTGTGACTTAAATGAATGTTTGTCTCTACTCGCGAAATGTATTCGGGTAGGTGTTTAACCGAGCTGTATAATTGTGCATTCTATTATAATACAGGGTGCATGATCCAAATCATACATGTATATGTACTATCCTACATCCTCTATGGTAAATCACGCCCTGTAAAAAACCAGGTGCTGACTCTCAACTTTACAATACTCGAAATTAGTTGTATACTCGTATGTATGTATGTGAATAATTATGAAGCCGGTGATGACTCTCGGCTAGCACTGTACTGTATTACTTATGAAAATATGTACCATGGGGCAAATAACCCACTATAAGCATCAAAAAATAATTTTCTAATTTTCTTCAAGTTTTAAAATTGAAGAATAAAAATTTCGAATGCTTAGAAAATTATATGATAGGCTTCCTATCCGGCTTAGTACTTAAAGCAAAATTTTATTCAGGTCAAATCCAAAACTTTGTTTAAATAATTTTTCATATTCATAGTATTTTCATGTTTCTTTAATTTCTAACAACCACGTACCGAAAACTCTAATAACACTTTACCGTTCTTAGAGAACTAAAAATAGTAGATTTTGCACTTACATGATTTTGCGTGGAATACTTCGGTTGGCCAGGCGATAAGATGCACGACGTAAGCTGTGGAACAAACAAAACACTACGTATATGGGATAGAAATTCCAAGGCTTTAACCTTCACAAAAATATAATTTTCAAAACTACGCTTTTTTGTATTACTAATTTAATTAATAATAATTTTATTCAATGACCTTTTATATATACATCTATATATATATATATTTTTTCCAAAGATGTTTATGGGGTTATTTTTTTTCGTTTCACAAAATTCAATCCATTGGGATCTTTAAAAAAAACATTTTGTAAGTATAAACGTTCATGACGTTTTGAAAAATTTGAAGATGTGTTTTAACTAAGTTACTTTACACTAATTATAAATTATATTATTTAATTTAATTTTCCCTTCTCACAGCGAGCGCGAACTAAAAACTCTTAACTAGAACGGAAGTTTCAGCATCGCTTGCTGAGCCTGGCGGTCCTTGAAAGCTCTTGCTTTCTGCGGAATGCCCCGGAAAAGTTATAATTCGAGTTTAAAGAAAGAAGAAGTATCACGCTGGTTACAGTGTACCTCGTGCTCTCCACATGCTACTTAAAGTTTTTTTTAATAAGTTTAATTGTATTTAACCCAACTACTATTTCTCTTTTCTCATATATATCATTGTCTTAACCGGTTCAGTTATAAGGTCAGTGGTGGGCAATCATAAATGTAAGCTATGTTTCTTTTAGATTTGTATTTTATTTATTAATATCTTCTTTTTTTTTGTTGGCACTTCTTTTCTACAGGTTGGCTATATTACTAGCATTCGAAGGACGACTGGTCGCTTTAGGCTAAGGGCATTTACAAATGAAGTTAGCCATTATGTTTTCAGCGTCTGCGAACCTATTCCCGCATGAATGGAAAACGAAATGCCCACCTTTAGTTTATATTTTAGGTCCCACAGACGTATGAGTGAGCATAAGGATGCTCATATCAAGTTACTACATTGTTACTGTCCATTGTTAGACAATGGGCAACTCCACGGACCCGAATGGCTCATCAGAAGGAGCAGTCATAACAATCTGATAGGCTCATATATTGTAAAAACTATAGACATCCTTAGACTTTAGAAAGTGAAATAGATCGTCTAATAAATGAAATGCTGAGAGGAAACGTAATAAGACATAGTAAAACACCATATAATTCACCCTTGTGGATTGTTGATAAAAAGTCAATTTTTTCAAAGTGAGCAAAAATAGCGTTTGTTCATTGATTTTAGAAAGTTAAACGAAATTACTGTAGACAATAAATTTCCTCTTCCGAATATTGAATAATTGTTCGATAAGTTGGGCAAAGCGCAATAATTTTCATCGTTGGACCTTGCAAAAGGTTTTCACCAGATGTTAATGGATGAAAAGTATATAGACAAGACAACCTTTTACATTTGGGATTTATTAGAATGGCGTTTGGCCTAAAAAAAGCACCATCTTTTTTAGAGGACGAGGAAACTATTCACTAGGCTTGATAAATACAACCTAAATTAGAAGTAGATAAGTGTAAATTCTTTTTAAAGGAAACCCATTTTTTGGCCATATCATCACTAATAAAGGAATAAAGCCAAATCCAGAAAAAATTAATGTAATTTAAAATATACGGTTGCCGAAGACCGTAAAAGATATAAATAAATGTTTAGGCCTGACCGGGTACTACAGAAAATTTATAAAAAATTATCCATTAATTGCTAGTCCCCTAATAAAATATTTAAAGAAAGATTCACAAATAATAAAAATTATAAAATATTTTAACAAACCCACCTTTATTAAGCTATCCCGACTTTAAAAAAAAGTTTATTTTAACCACTGATGCCAGCAATGCAGCTATAGGAGTCAAGATGGGTAAGCCAGTGTGTTATGCTGGCCGAACCCTTATTGGATAGTCCATGTCACCATCTTTAATGATATGGAAGATTATCTCTAGCTCCAACCCGTCTACCAATGCTGTTGCCTTAAAGCAACGTGAGGTGCATATCTCTGGAAGACCTTCCCTCTAGTCTCCGCCTATCGCTGCTAATTTTTGAATAGGGATTCAATTGACTTACCGCCGATTGCCTTATTAAACATAACCCACATCCTGTATCAAGCAAAGCGGGGAAAATAGTATTATCAACTTTTATTTTTTTGAACTTTAAATCCCTATCGCCTCTCGAAGGTATCCATTCAATTTCTTTTACCGTATTTGAATCAGACTTTTCGGTTTTTACCTTACCGTTCGCTTTTTTACATTGATACGATTTGTGCCCTGACTTACTGCATTTAAAGCACTTTACTTGCTGCACCTTAGTTGCGCAGTCTTTAGCTACATGGGACGCCTAGCTACACTTAAAACATTTTTTCCCGCCTCAAAGTGGCTTAGCTTTATCATGTTTCAGCTTCGTCTCTACTGCGGTAGTTTCCGGGTTCGTTGAAATTTTTTCGTAAATTTTTATTTTCTCCTTAAGATCTTTAATACTTTTGGGCTGGTATAAGATGGCCTTATTGGACCTACTATCCGGTATGCCTGCTACAAAGTAATCTAATAGACTGGCCTCATCTAAACTAACTTTTTCCCTTATTTCTCCTAATGCATATAGAAACTCTAAATACGTCTCATTAGATTTCTTGTGTCGGTTTCTTAATAGCTTGTGCGCCTTTGCCGCAAAAAAACTTACCCCGAACTCCTCAATGAGTGCTGTTTTCAACTTACTCCAGTTATTCAGACCCACTTGACCTCTAACAAACGACCTAGCCGCCCCTCTCAACAGCTGTAGAATAAATGAACTCGTGGACCTCGGTCCAACCACTCGGCACTATCTTCAAACTGTTCCACCCACTGGTTAACATCAAAATCATCTGTTCCGTTAAATAAAGCTAAACTGTCTTGAATATCCTTGAAAGAATGAGGACTTGCGACTGGCCTGGGACTGACAAATTCTCCCCTTGATGAGACTTACTCAAAATCATTATCTTCTTCCTCCTCACCATTAAGAAACCCGTAATGGTTGAGAAGCCTATCTCGCAGATCTTTCTTCCGTCCATCTATAGGTAAGGCTAAATCCCTAAGCTTTCCCTTTAGTAGCGCCACTGTCATCTCTAATATCTCTTGAACCTCCATTACAAGGTTAGGTTTACTTCAATATTTATTTTTAATTAAAATTGCTCTGCAAAAATATGGGAACGTCCATGAAATTCACACATTTTACTTTCAGTTTTCAATGCAAACCAACGATTTAGGAATTTATTGATTAAATAGAATTTACTTTAATACTTATTCTAAGTACGAATGGCGAGTTAAAACAGGATATTTTATTAAATTAACATGTTTTACTTTTAATTTTCAGTGTGTTTAACAAGTAACAAAGCATCATACATATGTCTAATCTACTTAACTTATATGTATATTTTCTGCAGTGTATTGTGCCTTCTGTTGACTCCTGCCGTTTCTTAAATCTGCTACGCTGCTTTTCTATTAAATATATATGTGTTCGATGATTTATATTTAATTTTTTGAAATTTGAACGTTTTTGTTATGTTTGTCTCTTTTACACGCACCAACTTTTTGCATACTATTTATATTTCTTCTGCTTATAGCGTCAACACATGTACATTTACATATTATTCACAATGTTAGCGTATATAAACGTATAGTATGTATTTGTTTTATTATTTCAACGAACGACACTACTCTTCTACGCATTCGTTTTTCATGTTTGCCCACGCAATAACACAAATCGAAGCTATGCACTTGATTTCTCATATGTGTTCACTTCGGGTTGCACGCACTATTGGTTTCATGCATACACGGGTATATTTCAATATTCCTTCAATTCAAATTGGTGCCTTTGATCTTTTTGTCTCGTTTAACAAGTAGTGAAAGAGCCATATGCGATATATGTGCGCGTGTGTACAAAATACACCCTTATGTTGTCTCAACTATTTGAAATTTTTTGTTTGACGGTACATATGTATGTACATGCGTACAGTTACTGATGATTCTAAATTGGAAAGCTCACTACGCACTAAAGTAGTTTGGTACACCTGTACTTCTGTATCAACGCCGCTCAGCCAATTTATGTGTCTTTATTAGAAATTTCGGTTGTACAGTTTGGTTCAAAAATAACGAGACATAAACATTTAAACCATATGAATGTTACAACTGGCCATAGTTTACTACATTTTTTTCATTTTTTGGGCTTACACCTTTTCTCCAAATCTCTTTTTTTGACCATTCTTTTGTTAATAATGTTATTTCTGTTGGTACCTCTGCCCTCAGTTAACACTATCTTTCGCTTTTATTTTGAGTTTACACCTCTTTTCCGAAGCTTTTCTTCCAGTATTCTTTTGTTGATAATTTTCTTCTGTTAAACTTTCCTTTGTAAATAACTTTATCATACTTCGGGCTTAAAGTCGGTTGAGCCCCGAATTTGTAGGTTTAATAAATCACACGCATTATAAACATGTTTTAATTAATTGCACTTTTATTATAAGTATTCAATTTAATGTTTAAGAAAACTTAGGTAATAACTTAGCTTTAATATTTAGGGATATCTTATTTGTTTTAACATTTTAATATTTCATGACCGGTCAGGTTGATTCGATAGCGCGAACTTAACTCCTAGAGTCTCGTCACTGCTACAGTCAACTTCTGCCGTTAGTTAATTGCTTTGAATATTTTGTATGTGTTTTACTGAAATGGATGATTGTCTTTATGAACCTGTTGTGTCTTGTGTGAAATAATAAAACGGATGTTTTAATTTTTTCCGGCTCGCTCGGGAGCACTTTCTTTATTGAAGATCAAATAAGACTTCCCTAATTTACAGAAATTTTCTTATTTATACTAGAATTGTGCCTGCGCTGCAACTGCACATGCCCTATTTTCCCTATGTGCTGGAAATATTGGAAAGTATTTTCTATGTAAATAAGTTTGTTGTTGCGTTTTTCAGTGCGACCCATGTTCGCATAATGCTGGCGCCGAGAACGAAAATCGACACTGCTGATGGCACAACGCCGAAACCGGTTTGTCTCAAAACCAAATTTGACAAGGGATGACGAAAAATCTTTCCAATATACATCAATCATTCACCCTGTCGGAAAAACCACAAAACAAAATAAAGCTGGCTCGACATGTTACCGTATGGCCGGTTCAGCTTTGGATGCATATGATATGTCAACATATGGATTTGCGGCGTGCCGCTTTGAAATGCTTGAGTGGCCAAATTCTCAAGCGACATACTTTTCGACTGTTGCTTAATCGTTTTTGGACAAAAACGCTTAAGCCTCCATTATATTTACGTAGCATAGACTTGACTTGACTTGGCAACTTGCACTTTGATTATACTCCACTTAGCGCATACAATGTGGCATCATAATCAGCTGTTTTTATCTGTAAATTTATTGTTGTGCAATATTTGTAAAAATAAGTGGTGGTTTTTTAAATAAAAGAATTTTAACGCAATTAATAAATTTCAGTGCGCAAACTTTGTTTTTAATAAGCAATATGTATATCCAAATTTCATTAATTTAGACCAAAAAAGTTTGGAGTTATGACGAATTGATACTTTATATAGCTTGCGGGCGTGGCTTTGCCTACTTTTCCAAAACTATACGAGTATACTGTCTATGCTGTACCCAGTGAACCCCAGTATATATTGTGAAAATTTCATAAAGATCGGTTGAGTTCTTTGGCGCCTATAAAAGACACACATTTTTTATGTGTAGTTTTGTTACGCACACGAGGTATATTACTTCATTCGGCATAAACGAATCGAGATATATATTTATTAATGTATATCAAAACGTTCAGGATGAAAAGTAAAATATCCGGGCAAGTAGTTAATACCCCACTGAAAAAGCGAAGTTGTATACCTTTTTCGATTTTCATGCCTTTAATGAACATGAAATGTTTGTACGTATGAGAAGAAAAAGAGATAGTCCCAGCAAAAAGTATACTGAAATTATTAGGAGGATGAGCTGAGCCGATGTAGTCAGGTCCGTCTCTCGATACGTCTATCTGTCTGTCCGTCTGTCTATTTGAACGCAAATACGAACTGAAAGTATTAAAATAGACCTGCGTAAATTGGGAAGCCATAATAGATCACTATTAGGTATATAATGTTCGGTTCCAATCGAACTTAGACTTCCTTACTTGTTTTATATGGAGTTGTTGCTTTTCGTTTGATCTGCATACCATGCTTTTATATGTCCCTTTCTTGTTTGTTCGCTCATTTCCATACAAATTTTCGGAATCTTGAAAAGTCTTTTAAAGGGACTTCCCGTTAAGCTAGACACTTGAAATTTGTAACATAGTTCCAAATTTCGTTCAGGGCACTATAACAATTTAATTTTCATAAATCAAAGTTCCCCTGGTTGGCGAGCTTAAAATCGCTGAAAAGCGTGTGGAATCTTGCGATCCATTTTTGAGGATCGAACTATTCGGAAAATTAGTTTGAAATTTTAAACCTTATTCTCCAAAGGCCAGGCCTACGGTACCTTGAGCCGTGTTAGATCTTTATAGAATATGATATAAAATAAATAAATATATGGCACGATATACGACAGCTATATCATCATAAACCATCTAAGAGATTTTTGCGCCGAGCTTTTCTTCCAACTTGTGGTGTGCCGATTTTGAATTTTTTCCCACGAATTGGCAGGACCTACAGTTTTTTGCCGACTCTGAACGGCATCTACAAAGGAGATGAACTTTTGCTGGGAAGCCTTTTATGGCAGAAATACACTCGGAAAGTTTGCCAAGCCACTACGGGGTGGCGACCCCGTTTTGAAAAACTTTTTCAAACCACTCTTGATATTACTCGAACCTTGGGACTTCGGTGTGGTAGGCCGGCAACAATACCGCCACACCTCGGCGCCTGCCAAGAAAATAATATATTCGGATGAAAAATTAACACAGTTATTGCTTTTCTTGGACTTGAAGCAGTAGCTTCCATCAATTGTGCACATCCACCAAAGATGATAATTAAACGGCTTCTGCAACTGTGATAATTGGCACCAACAAGGATCAATTACTACACTCATCCTTTTTGTCCAATCCCCGGCTCCACCAATATTAAGAACATAGAACAGCGATAAAATTTCAGAAATGCACCTAAATAAGAATAATCTAAGCCGCATATAGATATGGACGCACTACGTCCGAGCAACATCAACAGCGGGCACCCATGTCCATCTGTCCGTCCGTCCGTTGATTTAGCCATGTCCATCTGTCCGTCCGTGCGTCCGTCTGTCTGTTTTAGAGATATCTCCATGAAATTTTTTAAGAGGCAGCTATTTTGTAAAGCATTAATCATTTGTCGGCGGCAGCATGATATGACCAAAGCAATTCATAGCTCCCATACAATCGATTGTTCGATAAACGGGTTTTGACCTATAACTGTTGGCATTAAAAAGCTAGGGACGTAAAAGGTTTACAGTTTTAGCACATAATATATATGTAATATGTGCAGTGAAAATCACCCAAATCGTACCAACATAACACATAGCTCCCATATAATCGACAGCTTCGATTAATTTGTTTTGGGCTATAAATTTTGCAAATTAAAAACCTATGTAGGAACACGAACTTTTGCAGGTTTGGTACATATTACGGAAAGACGCCGCTTTTTAAAGACAGATTAAATAGATCGGTTAGAGGCGGGTAAATGTAGTTAGCACAATTTTTGAGAAAACATGCCGGGATCATATCAGGGCCACATTTAAATGATTCCTTTAAGGTTTTCAGATAGAATAAAACATTTGCAGCAGAAGTTATAGGACTATTAATGATGTTGTTTGCATTTAACTGATATGGATATTTGTTTAATCGAGAAAAGGTAGCAGTAGAATAATTAGATTTAAAAAATTGGGCAAAGAAATTTGCAATATCTTGATTATCGCTGGATATACAGTCTTGGAATTTCATGGCAGAAGGAAACCCTCTTATATTACGTTTAGAGTTTACGAAACCATAAAATGACTTTGGGTTACATATAAGGTTCTTTTTAATTTTACAGGTATAAGCAGTGTAACATTTTTTATTCAGTTCAAAGTATTTCTGTCGTAGGATGCTAATTGTGGTAAAGTGAAAAAGTATAGTTCCGTTGTGGCATATCGTTGCTGGAGGCGTTTATTCAGTGCCACCCATTGCTAAATTCCAACAAACCTGCCGATAGGGGTACCTAAGGACGCGCATCGGTTCTAGGAAGCAGAATCCGCAGAAGTTATTTATGCGAAGAAATACCGGGGATGGCGTAGCCGGTGTTACATCCATGCCAACTCAGCAAAGTGATCTGCACCAGGACCATTTTTTGATTTTATCAATAAATTTCCATTGAAACAAACCATTTGATTTCCAATTTACGATTGTCCGACATTTTTGGACGTGTTCTAGCAGTTTCGTGCTGTCGTATAGAGCTAAAAATAAAAGTTAAAAATGTTCAGGCATTTCCATGTTGAGTAGGCAGTTCTGAAAAGAGAAGAAGGTCTTGTTATAGCATTTTCAGGTGAAATGAAACTTTTTTCAGTTCAATTGAAACTTTTTTCATTGAAACTGAACTGAAAAAGGTTTCATTTGAACTGAAAAAAGTTGCATTTTACCCGAAAATGCTATAACATTTTAAAAGAATTTGTACTGCGTAATCAAAAATTTGTCGCAATTATCAGGAGCATGGACACGGACGCTTTTCTCGACCTCACATTTTTAAACGTTCTCCGTATTTACCAACGGCAACAAAATGCGAGAAGGGTTCGCCGATGGGCAGTTCACCCAGTAAATGTGAATCGAAGAACCAACGGATATTTTGCTCGAGTCTTCCTTATAAGCAAGGAGGATGATGACAAACTATTTGCGCTGACAAGAATGAGGCGTCCAATTTACGACTTGCTTTTTAAATTGGCGGTTGGAGTTCTTGAAGAACCTAAACAGCAAATTAGTGCCGAAGAGCGGTTAGTTATAACAGTAATGTAAGTGAAATCGGATCTTGAAGATTATTTACATATGAATAGGAAAGTTTGTGTGTTCGAATACATTTATGTTTACTCTCACTTTATAGGTATCTTGCTCACGGAACTTCCTTTGAAGTCATTGCTTCCATGCACAAATTAGGTAGGACCACTGTGCGCAATATCGTGTTGGAAACCTGTGAGGTGATATGGAACGTTTTATCTCCGGTGTACCTCAGTGAACCATCAACTTCCCAGTATTTGGATATAGCGCGTGATTTTCTAAAGCTCTGGAATATTCCAAACTGTGTCGGAGCTATCGATCTGAAGCATATTGCCATAAAATGTCCCAATAATGCTGGGTCATTATATTTTAACTACAAAACCTTCCAAAGTATAGTACTGATGGCTACTTGCGATGCGAAATACACCTTCACTTCTGCCAGCATTGGGAGCTACGGTGGACAAAGTGATGGAGGTAATAAACCTAATTATACTTATTTTTAAATTTGCTAATTTCTTTGAAATTTAAAGGTATTTTCCAGGATACCGCTTTTGGTCGTTCTCTACTGCAAAACAGTTTGCCATTACCTCCAAAAGCTCCCCTGTCGAATAATTCGGGTATGGATTTTCCATACTTTTTTGTGGGGGACGCAGCATTCCCTTTAAAGGAGAATTTAATGCGACCTTATCCAAGGACTCAGCTACCACAAATTAAATCCATATTTAACTACAGACAATCTCGAGGACGTCGAGTAATAGAGAATAGTTTTGGCATACTAAGTGCTCGCTGGCGTCTTTTACGTAAGCCTATAAAGTCTTCCCCGGATAGTTGCGAAAAAATTGTTCTAGCCTGCTTGGTCCTACATAATTTTATTATGCTGAACGACCATCAACGCTGGTACTGTCCTGAGGATTATATAGACACCGACAACCCGGAGCGAACACAAAATGGAGGATGGCGTCTTGATGTAGAGGATGCAGGTGGTCCGCTACCTTCTATAACTTCATCTCGACGAAACGCTTCCACGGCTGCATTCCGTCTTAGAGATATTCTAGCGGAATACTTTATGAATGAGGGAGCTGTTCCCTTCCAGAATAGGCTTAGCCAATTACAGTGACTTGCCTAAGTAAGTAACAATCATCTATTCTATATATACATATATGTATAAATGTCATAAATATTTATTAGTTAATTCACGAGAGGTATAATGTTTTCTGTACTGCCAAAGACAGTTCCGTCCTTACTTTTATTTTGCATACGAGTATTTTATAGAAACGTGGTTAAGGAGTGGAATAATTTCATAATATACATACATATAATAATATACATACATAGGCATACATAAGTTCTCAAAGCAGATGCAGCTGTCAATATTCTGCAATAGTTTATATGTGTGCAAACATACCCAAATTAATTTGGAAGATAGTAAGTAGCAATCATACTGAATTCCATTATTGTAACTACATATGTATGTATATTTTTTTTTTAAATTTCAAGGAGCGGATTATTTCATCTATATACATAAGGCAAAATATAATCGAAACTTGTACCTCAGATATGGAAGGGAGAATACTACCAGCTCTAAACCGTCTACTGCAACGAAATACTTGATGTACAATAGAAACACAACACTTACGCATTACACGTTATAAAGCTTTAATTCAATTTACTTTTTTAATAAACATGTACATATATATATTGACTTAGATCACATCAACTTGTAACTTATATAGCTTTAATTCAATTCACTTAAAAAAAAAAACATGTATGTATATATCGAGCCCTAACGGCAATTTTGGTGTAACCAACCAAATTATGAGAATCTGTTTTTGACAGATACCGTAATAAGTTTCATTACAAAGATAAACCAAAAGCAATTTTGATGTAAGTAACATTTTGCATGAAATTTTTTAACAAATTTACCCCCTTATTCATAAAAACATACAAAAAGGTTTATAAAGCTTTTTAAAATGATATTTCCATACAAATTTCCAATTATAAGAGCTTAATAAACCTATATTATTTTTTATGAATAAGGGGGTTAATTTTAAAAACCTCCTGTAAAATTTTATGGTAATTGTTTCCTTTAGGAGACAACTGCTAAAACACGTCCGAAATTATCGGAAAGGGTATGACCTCGGTAACAATAGTCCGGAAGCGGATTTTCGAGTTTTTGTTTCAGTGAGGAGATATTTATAATCAAAGTTGAAAATTTTCTGCCATTTTCATGTGGTTTTTGAAATCACAGATATCGGGTGTACGAAAAGTTTAGTAGTGTGTTCTGCGCAGAAATACTGCGGACCGCGTAGCCGGTGTTGGACCGGCTAAGGGTTATTTCTTTGAAGCGCGGCCGAGTCATTTTTGGGGTTTTTGCGAATAACTTTTCACTGAAACAAAAAATTGAAAATCCGCTTCCGGATTGTTGATACCGAAGTCAAAACGCGTTGTTTGATACCTCTTCCGATATTTTTGGACGTGTTTTAGCAGTTGTCTCCTAAAGGAAACAATTACCAATATTTTTGTTGTTGGTTACACCAAAATTGTTGTTAGGGCTCCTTATATTGACTTAGATATCATCAACTAGACACCCTATTTTCAAGTTTTTTCTCAGAATTTTTAGAATTTTTTGGAGTATTCAGTTTTGTAGCCCACAGTGTTTCTAAAATTCTGAAAATTTTTAAAAATAGTTTGCCCATTACTGAAATGTAATGATTCTTGTTGCACATTATTGTACTAAAATTTAATGAGCTAAAAAAAGTTTCAAATATTGTTGAAAGTTTTTGGGACCATTATTTATATGGCTCTGTTACAGACTACGCTATATTTAAAGTTAAAAATAATAATACATATCTATGGAAATATATTTTGCATATAAAAACATTTTCAGTTGTCCACCAATTAATTTGAGCAGGAGTACACTTTTGCTATTAATAAGTACAAATTTCATATTGATTTTATTCGTAACATCTATTCACTTACATAATTGTTTTTAACAATTTTCACTTAAGATATAGTATTGGACAAATATAATCTTTAAAACTCACAGAGAGTTCAGGACATTGGATTAGAGTTGTATCCAATGTGCTGAACTCTCTGTGAGTTTTAAAGATTATATTTGTGTAATAGATTATGCTATATTTTAAATAAAAATTATGAAAACAACATAAGTGAATATATGTGTGTTATGAATAAAATCATTTTAAATTTTGTACCTATTAATATAAGCAAATGTGTAGTGATGGAAAAAAGTGCTCACGGGTGTAGGCATTCACTCCTCTGACTCTAGCTGTATATTCATTACCTCTGTCGTAATGACTTTAATTGCTTTCGCCTGTTTACGATCGCTCATCTCAGCTAAAGATGCAACAATCATGTTCCCAAAGGACATCAGCCTTCTGTTTTCGCCTAAGCGCTCCTTTTGTTCTTCTTTAAAAATCTGACACACTTCACGAAAGTCGTCATCGGTCTTCTTCTTTTTCTTTTTGATGTAGGTGGTGTAAAGGTCACAGGATCATCCAATAGCTGTTGTTGCTGCATTTCATTTGAATCGGCGGACGAAAAAAGAAGCGGTGATGACGGAGGCGGCGGCCATAGTTGCGATGGATTTTCGCTTGTAGATGTCGATGCAGATGATGCAGAGTACCCCTTCAATATGTTGCTAAAGCATCGAGTACTGTAAAAAACCCAAATATTTACAATATTGTTCAAAACATAGGCAACATTCTTCAAGGAAACCCGTAAACAATATTTATTTATTAATTGATATTAGATTCTTATTATTTTTTGTATGTATTAATTATACCTTTCATGAACATGAAATGGTATATTACCTTTGGTCCGATGTTTTTAAGGTTGAGAAATATAATAGATAGACCCACCATTAAGAATACCGAATTGATCAGGACGATGAGTTAAGTTGATATAGCCATGTCCGTCTGTTTGAACGCAAACTAGTACCTCAATGGTTTGTGGAAACTTACAATACATTCCACGCATGAGCACAACATCTTCTAAAATAAACTTACGGCCTTGGAGTCACATAAGGCTTGATGAATTCCATGCTTTGCATCAGATACCAAGGCCTGTTTGACGCTGCACCACTTCCTGAAGGGTTATCGAGGGCACGTTGCTCCCTTGAAAATCGCTCGCGAAGCGAAGTCCAGCGCTTGCTGCACTCTTCTCCTAAATTGATGAACTAATATTTATAAACAGCAGGAACATCAGTTTTTTCATTATATTTACCTGTAACACCAAACTCTTTTGCTATAGTTGCCCAGGCTGCCAGTTTTTGGTCGTGTAGCTTGTAGCCTGCACAAGACTTGTTGTAGAGGATTTCGTGGCCTCGCACCAAATCTATTAATCGTTCGTCATTAATCATGCTTAAAGAGAAGAAAATGTTGTGAAATAAATGATATTAATCCTTAATTTAACAAATATAACTTACTTTTTCTCGGAAACAAAATCAAGCGCCTGGTAAATGATTGATTTTAAATAAATGTCAACATGTAAGAAGAAATGTCAAAATGGAGAAATGACATGCCAATATATAAACGTCACTTAGAACTTACATAGAAAATCAAAATTTAGCAGACTTCTAAGTCAAGTTAAGTACATCTAAGTGTTGGGTAATCGGTTACATGCAAAACTCATTTAACAGAATGCTATGTGACAGTTCTCAAGTGTAGTCAAGTCTATGCTACGTAAGCATAACTGAAGCTTTAGGCTTGCATTCATAATTTATTAAGTGCGATCGGACTTGGGTTAGCGATCATATTGCGCAAAGTGTTTTGGAAATTTTATTTGGGTTGGCCGAAATATGAGTAGCAGTATTTCGGCCAAACGCTTAAAGATTATGGTATGGGAACGACTAGCTTGTGCTAAGCGCACAACGTGGGTGGTATCAGTTACTTAACTAAAATGGATAATTTATTGGATAGGATCGGCTAGCTCATGGTAGACGATCCTCTTGTGAACGACGTGGGTGGTATTAACTTGTTCCAAGTTAACTCTTCCCCTCTTAAGTCGGGTGTCCTCAATCGACATTTTAATTTTTATAAGTTTTAATGAATTACAGGGGTTTTAGTTGCAAAAACGGACCACTTGGTATATTTGTAATTTTTTGTGCTGGTAATTGCAGTTATAGTCGCAAGATAAAATTTATAATGGATTATTCGTTCGTGCCGAGTCGTTGAAAGGCTTTGGTTTGTTAATCGTCGAGATCTAAAACTGTTCAGCTACAGAGAAAACCTCAACAGCTAAGTAAAGTAGATATAGGATAGATTATACATTAAGAAATAACTAGTTGACAGAATAAAATTATTGTTAGAAGTTCATATAGAAGTCAAAGAATAAGAAACAATTAGTAGCTATGAATTTAGGATAGAAAGAATTGATTTTTTTATGCTGAAAAGCGAGTCTGAAATATCAAATCTACCAGAAAGAGAGTTATAATGTTGACACAAACAGCGAAAAGTCTCATTTCACTGAAAATTGGTTCGGCACTGTTTTAAGACTAGAGGTTTAAAATGCCTTGAAGGACGAGACGGTACATTGAAGTTCACTTCACTTAGAAGAAATGGGCTGGATAGTGAACCATTTAGCAATTTAATCATAAAAATAACTCCAAGCATTTCCCTCCGACTAGAAAGTGTGTGCAGATTAATGAGTTTTAAACGATTCGTATAGGGTGGCAGATTGTACAAGGGATCCCAATGAAAATCTCTTTAGGCAAATAGTAAAAATTGTTTTTAAACTGATTCAAGGCGATCTACATGAACCTGGTAACGCGGGTTCCAAATTATAGAACCGTATTCAAGTATCGGTCTGACTAATGTAGTGAAGAGGGCTTTAGTTACATAGGGGTCGCTAAATTCTTTAGACCATCGTTTAACGAATGCTAGGACACCTCTAGCTTTATTGACTGTTGTGTTAATATGGCGGTTGAAACTGAGTTTATAGTCCATAGCAACCCCCAGGTCATACACTTGCTCAAGACTATAATTTTTAATTGTATAGGAAGCCGGCTGAGAAATTCCACGCGCAAAACCCCATGTGTTTACATTTTTTTAGGTTAAGTGGCATATAATTTAAATCGCACCAAGCAACTAGTGCATCTAGATCTGATTGTAGCTCATTTCTATCTTCAAATGACGCGAATGACATGAAAAGCTTTACGTCGGCATACATTAACATTTTTGAGAATTTTATTGTTGTAGAAATATCATTTATAAACAACAAGAACAGAATCGGGCCAAGATGGCTTCCTTAAGGAACCCCCGAAGAGACATAAATGACATCGGATACTAAATTTTTAAACATTACTCTTTGTGTCCTGTCACTAAGGTAAGAAGAGATCCAGCGATTGAGACCCGGCTGGAAGCCCAACTGATCGAGTTTATGAATAAGTAATGAGTGACACACTTTGTTAAAAGCTTTGCTGAAATCCGTATAAATAACTTCGGTGTGCAGATTTTTTCTAAAGGCATTTGAGACATCACTAGTAAACTCAAGTAAATTCGTAACTGTGGGCTTTCCCTTACTGAACCCGTGTTGGCAGTCAGCTATCAAAGTAGAGATCGGACCCGTAAGTTTATTTCTAACAATAGCTTCAAACAATTTTGGGATGGCAGAAAGCTTTGCGATGCCACGATAGTTCTCTATAGAAGACCTACTCCCGCTTTTATGCAGCGGTAGAAGAAACGATTCTTTCCACGCATTTGGAAAAACACCACACTTTAGTGATAGATTGAACAAATTGGTAAGGGGTTGGTAAATATGGTTCACACACTTTTTCAAGAAACATGTAGGAATCCTATAGGACCGTATTTAACAGATTCTTTTAAGGGTTTAAGGTAAATTAGAACATCTTTGGCGCATATAATTGGTAAATTAATTGAATTTGTCCCGTGTAGCTTATAAGGATAGTTTTCAAAGTTTGGATTGGTGACAGCAGAATAGTTAGAAGTGAAAAATGGAGCAAAAAAATTTGCGATATATTGATTATCGCTAGATATAATGTCTTGATATTTCATGGCTGAGGGAAACCCTGAAACTTTACGTTTAGAATTTACGAAACCATAAAATGACTTTGGATTGAGAATAATGTCTCTTTTGGTTTTAGAGATATAAGCTTTAAAGCACTTTTTATTTAAATCTATGTACTTCTGACGTAGACTGGAATACAGTAAGTAATGTTTATTTAATTCAGATTTCTTATATAAATTAAATGATCGCGTTTTCCTATTTTTAAGAGCCTTAAGCTCTTTAGTAAACCAAGCGTGCGTAGGATGATCATAAGTTACTTTACGTTTAGGAATAAACTTCTCAAATAGGCAGTAAATAGTTTGATTGAAATGTGAGACGTTTAGATCGATATCACAACCAAATTCAGGCCAAGTTAATTTAGACAGTTCTTTATTCAATTTTTTGTAGTTTGCTTTGGAAAAGTTAAAATCAAAGCTACTACATGTGTGCCTTGGCCATTACTTATGGTTTTGTAGACTGTTTCCATAGAAGGGTGGTAAAGGTCTTCTGGTAAAACCAACGGATCACAACGATTTACAGAAAATTGGTTTATATCATTAAAATACACTAAATCTAAGACTTTCCCAAACTTGTTAGCGGTAACATTTATTTGATTAAGGCAAAGATCGGAAATTCCATCTAAAAAGTCATTGTACCCCAGTTTGGACGGATTTGGAATAATGTTACCATCAGATATGTTCCACGATATATGAGGTAAGTTAAAATCACCCAAAACAATTATCGCGAATTTTGTGTTTTTTCAAAAATTATTTATTTATTCATGAATATCTATTTTGTCCCCTTCAAAGTAATCCCCATGAGATATTATACACTTGTGCCAACGGTTTTTCCAATCTTCGAAGCACTTCAAAAAATAATTTTTTTGTATCTTGTTCAGCTCCTCCTTCGATGCCGTCTTTATATCGTCAAGAGAAGCGTAACGTCGTCCTTTCATAGGCCTCTTTAGTTTAGGGAACAAGAAAAAGTCACAGGGGCCAGATCTGGGGAATACGGTGGCTGCGGCATCATTAGTGTGTTGTTTTTGGCCAAAAAGTCGCGCACAAGCAACGATGCGTGAGCAGGGGCGTTATCGTGGTGCAAAAGCCAATTTTTGTTCTTCCACAAATCCGGGCGTTTCTGGCGGATTGCTTCGCGCAAATTGCGCATAACTTGCAGGTAATATTCCTTATTGACCGTTCTTCCCTGTGGCAAGAACTCATGATGCACCACGCCCCTGCAATCGAAGAAAACTGTCAGCAAAACTTTCACATTCGACCGAACTTGGCGCGCTTTTTTCGGTCTTGGTTCGTGCGGCAGCTTCCATTGAGATGATTGAGCTTTGGTTTCCACGTCATAACCATAAACCCACAATTCGTCACCAGTTATGACCCTCTGGAGCAAATTTGGGTCGTCGCGGACAGAGTTTAACATCTCATTAGCAATGTTCATGCGATGCTGTTTTTGGTCACAATTGAGCAATTTTGGTACGAATTTCGCGTAAAAATCGAAGACGATCCAAAACACGTGCAAGCAAAGCAGCTGTCAACAATTAACTGAACATTCAAAATGGCCGAGCTTGTCGGCATAAGTGAGAGACATGAGTACCAACATAACGCCACAAAAAATTCGAAATTCGAATATACGTAACCAGCGAAAATTCGAAATTCGCGATACTTTTTGAACACACCTCGTAGACTGAAAAATCTTATGCTGGAGGGATGTAGCAAACATATAAGTACATAGAGACGTTGTCTCGTGGAAGGCGGATGCATTTGAACTCAATGAAATCGATGTTAGGAATATTAACCTCTTCTGAAGGGATGGAGGAATGAACGGCAAGTAGAACACCACCCCCGACTCTGTTCAAGCGATCATTTCTATATACTTGATTTCATTACAAAAAAACTCTGAATTGAAAACATGAGGTTTTAGCCAAGTTTCGGTAAAAGCAATTACGTTATATTTACAATGAAAAGATTTCAAAAAGAGATCAGTTAATTTGGTATTTAAACCTCTGACATTTTGATATAAGATATTCACGGATTTAGTGCTCAGTTTTTTGACTCAACGTTATTACGAGAAATTTTCGCTACATTTTGAACATTCCTATTCGGTCTGTATGCGGGAGCACAAGAGCCCCGGGAGGCCAAAAAGATCTGTCCAAAAGAGTATCGAAATCTTTCATTTCATTTTTCATTTCATTTTCATTTATTATTATAAAGCATTAGTACAATAAGAAATATAAATTCATTTTTAGTACAACAGTAGGAAATAATAGCAAAAATGTCAAAAACCCAGTAGACATACAAGCTTAAAAGTAGTTAGCTTAAGAGTAAGTGTTGCCAAAATAATCTATTAAAATTGTCTTAGTGTTGCTTTTGTTGAGGTTCCTACGAACTGTGGCAGGAATCGAGTTCCATAAACTTATAGCATTGATAAAGAATAGCCTAGTAGAAGAGAGGAAGTTGTATTGCGGCACTATCAAGTCAGATGAGCGAACTGAACTAGGAAATATTAGTTTTTCATAGAGGTAACTTGGCTGTTTATCCTTTATGAGGTGGCAGAGAAAGGGGCAGTTTCTAACTTTGAGATACTCAGAAAGTTCACAGCCTAGTAACCTAGTTCTCCACGATGAGATATGTTCAAATCTATGTAGCCCGAACACATAGCGCGTGACGTGGTTGAAAGCCACATCCAGTTTATGCGCAGACTGAGAGTCCAGCTTGCTATACACCAGCTCTGCATAGAGAATGATGGGCATGATTAACTGTATGGCGAGCTTTCGTCTTATACCAACCGGAGTAAATTGGTCAGACATTCGCAGACTCCGTAAACTATAGTATACCTTACCAACAGTGGCACTTATATGGTCTGCACACGTAAGATCACTATTTATGACAAAACCTAAGTTGGATATCTTCGAGACAAATTTAATAGCGCGATCTCCAATATACAAAGGGGGGACAGCTGCGGCATCAAGGCGCTTCTTACAAATAGGTAACACATAACACTTATCGACGTTGAGACGTAGGCCATTTTGTGACGCCCAGGAATTGATAGAGGATAAATCCTCGTTAAAGTTGGCTGCCATATTAATTGTTTGATCATGAGGACTGGATAAACAAAGCTGGATGTCATCCGCATAAGCATGAATGCTAGCATATTTACATTTAGAGAGTACATCAATAAGAAAAACACTAAATAGTCGTGGTCCCAGAATAGAGCCCTGGGGTACACCACATAACAGTGGGCGAATAGCAGATAGTTCATTTTCAACCTTCACACGCTGGGACCTGCCGGTCAGGTAACTCTTCATCAGTTGCACCGCAGATGCACCAAACCCAAATAACGTTTCTAATTTAAAGCAAAGCAGGTCATGGTCAACCGAATCAAAGGCCTTCGAGAAATCCAGCAGACTAAGCAATGTTAAGTACTTTTTATCAAAAGCACGTCTAACGTCATCAAGTATTTTAACCATGGCTGTGGAGCAGCTGTGTTTGGCCCTAAACCCTGACTGGAAACGCGATAAGAGATTGTATTCATTGACATGGCAGTAAATTTGCTCAGACATAATAGACTCAGCTACTTTTGACAAAGCAGGCAGAATGCTAATCGGTCGAAAGTCAGTAGGGCTAGCAAGCGAACTGTTTTTGGCTACAGGGAGCACAGTGGCGACTTTCCATGCATTAGGGAAGCAAGAGGTTGTGAAACTATGGTTTATGATGTGTGTGAGGGTGGGCAATATATATAACAGGATGGTTTTTATAAATTTAATGGGGATGCCATCCTCACCTATGGCATTGGATCGCACTTTGTATACATTTCTCACAATGTCTACGAGGTGTGTTCAAAAAGTATCGCGAATTTTGTGTTTTTTCAAAAATTATTTATTTATTCATGAATATCTATTTTGTCCCCTTCAAAGTAATCCCCATGAGATATTATACACTTGCGCCAACGGTTTTTCCAATCTTCGAAGCACTTCAAAAAATCATTTTTTTTATCTTGTTCAGCTCCTCCTTCGATGCCCTCTTTATCTCGTCAAGAGAAGCGTACCGTCGTCCTTTCATGGGCCTCTTCAGTTTAGGGAACAAGAAAAAGTCACAGGGGGCCAGATCTGGGGAATACGGTGGCTGAGGCATTATTAGTGTGTTGTTTTTGGCCAAAAAGTCGCGCACAAGCAACGATGCGTGAGCAGGGGCGTTATCGTGGTGCAAAAGCCAATTTTTGTTCTTCCACAAATGCGGGCGTTTCTGGCGGATTTCTTCGCGCAAATTGCGCATAACTTGCAGGTAATATTCCTTATTGACCGTTCTTCCCTGTGGCAAGAACTCATGATGCACCACGCCCCTGCAATCGAAGAAAACTGTCAGCAAAACTTTCACATTCGACCGAACTTGGCGCGCTTTTTTCGGTCTTGGTTCGTGCGGCAGCTTCCATTGAGATGATTGAGCTTTGGTTTCCACGTCATAACCATAAACCCACGATTCGTCACCAGTTCTGACCCTCTGGAGCAAATTTGGGTCGTCGCGGACAGAGTTTAACATCTCATTAGCAATGTTCATGCGATGCTGTTTTTGGTCACAATTGAGCAATTTTGGTAAAAAAATAGGTAAAAATCGAAGACGATCCAAAACACGTGCAAGCAAAGCAGCTGTCAACAATTAACTGAACATTCAAAATAGCCGAGCTTGTCGGCATAAGTGAGAGACATGAGTACCAACATAACGCCACAAAAAATTCGAAATTCGAATATACGTAACCAGCGAAAATTCAAAATTCGCGATACTTTTTGAACACACCTCGTATTTCAGAATCAGCACGAAACTCAAACAACTGACCTAGTGGGATGGTTTCACAATAGACTGTGGGCGCAGGAGCTCGTGGACAGGGAGATGGGGAGGGGGAACAGTTGACAAAGGCTTCATTTAAGTTATCAGGGTTAATGGTAAACACGGGATTATCACGAACACGAACACGCAAGGTACTCAGGTTACGCCACAAGACATTATTAGGTAGGGACGGACAAAGCCTTTTACCTAAATATTTCTGCTTTTCATGCCTTATAATTTGCGTGGTTTCATTTCGTATCAATTTAAAAATACTCCAGTTCGTCCCATTTCGGACCCTTTTCCATTTCGAATAAGCTTTGCTTCGTTTCTTAATAGCCATTCGAACTCTATTGTTGAACCAGGGGCAGGAGGACGATCTGTTCATAACAGTTTTCATTGGCACATGTACACTCAGCAGCTGGAGAATAGTGCTATTAAGGAACGAAAGTTTTTCATTTACCGAGCTGAGGACCCTGCAGGTGGACCAATTTATGTCTGCAAGGTCCCTGAAGAGGCTATTTACATTTAAGGATCGATAGTCAAAAAAACTGTAGGCATTGACAGGCTCATTTCCATTGTCGAGTTGAATGTCAAGTGTGCAGAAAATCAAGTCATGATCAGATATAAACGATATTTGGTCAAATTTTAAGACAATGGAAATGCCGGATACGATGAAATAATCAAGTAGGCTTGGACAACAATTATTTCGATTTTTGTTGGAACGATTTTCCGTCATCCCTTGTCAAGTTTGGTTTTGTGTCACGGAAAATCGTTCCAACAAAATTCAGCTTACTACCCTGTCGGAAGATCAACACAACAAAATAAATCAACAATTATTTCCGTACCTTGTGGGTACAGATAAATTCACAAAAGACAAACCAACACCAGACACATCTTCTACTAACCGAGAACTGTAACTATCTGAGCGTAGCAAATTAATATTAAAGTCACCACAAATGATAATATTGTCATAGGCAGTAGAAACAGAGGACAAGTAACCGAAAAAGTCACACAAACTACTACATTTATTGGGATTATATACACAGCACAACAGGGTTCTGGACGAACGGGCGGACAACTCAATAAACAAATATTCTACTATATTCCCTGTTGACTGGGCAATAAATTTTGTTTTTAAATGATTTTTAACATAGTATATGGCAACCCCACCACCTTTTCTGCCTATCCTATCAGATCTAAATAATTTAAAGTTTCTTATGTCGAAGTGCGCATCACTGACATCATGTCTAAACCATGTTTCAGATACACATATAACGTCGACAGCTGAAAACTCAAACACCCTTCTCACCATGTCCATTTTTTCATTATTAAGACTCCGCGCGTTGAAGTGAACAATTTTTAGGCCTTCCTGCTGGTTGCACAAAATATTTATCGTCGCCGGGCTACACTCATCAACGCTAGATGTTGTGCTGTTGTTGTTGTTAACAAGCATTACACAGTGCTATAAAATTAAACAAAAGCAACCTCAAGACAACAAAGTAAAAATTTAAGGAAAAAAGAAAAGAGAAGAAACTAAGATGTGCTAACTTTACAAAAATAACAATAAAAATAAAAACAAAAATAAAAGCGAAGAATAAGCATAACACTAACAAATAGAACACACATTTATAAAAACTGCTGGTTGCACAACTCATCTTGGTTTGTAATTTTCGTTGATACGCTGTCTTTCCCCTTCTCGTTTTTAACATGCACACACCCACGAAACGTATACACGGATGCAAGCTTTCCATCTCTTCGCAACTTGATGGCGTGGTGAAGCAATTGTCGATTCTCTTTCGAGATACTCTCAAAAATGTGCCAGTTGCCTTCAATGCCGAGTGCCCAGAGTGAGATGCTAGATTTGGTTCTTCTACGATACTCAGTAAAAGCACAGAGTGTGCGGTTGCGATCAATCGGCGAGTGAAATTTGAGTATGATTGCACTGTTGAGACTTGTAGGAGAGGGCCGTGTACGGAATATATCACGCACTTGAGGTGATAAGAAATCTATCGACAAACATATTTAATTGTATATAAACTTGAGGTTCTCACCCTCAGCATACGGCACACCAAAAGCAACAGCATCAGCACTGAAGTCGGGCATGATTTTTTGTGGGGTAGGATTGGCCAGCTGTTGTTGTAGGCTAGCAATGTCACATTCTGCCTTACGCATATTCGCTTCCAGGGTAGCAATGCGAGTTGTCATCTCAGCCGCTCTAGATGCCAGCGTGCTCAAGTTATCGTCTATTATTTTACACAGCTTGGCCTCCAACTCAGTCAGTCTCTCAGAGACACTCTCAACTAGCGGCAAAATTTGGTCCAACTGTCTCTGCAACTTCTCATCCAACTCTTTTATTTTCACGAAAACAGCAGAAAGAGTAACTTCACTGTCCAATTTCACTGCCTTAACGGTTGGCGAATCTCTGCTTAGGCGACCCTTGACCGTTTGAGATGCACTAGTAGACGATGTTGGCATATTGAATTCGTATTTTTGTGTTTGCTTTGTTGTATTATTTTTGTTGTTTTATGCTATGTTTAAGAAGTTTTTGATATTCGGAAATACTGTATTTTATTTATAATTTTTAGAATTAGCACAATAGCTACACTTGCTCATGAATTTAATAATAGTTTTTTTTTGAAAAACAGCAGTACAAACAGACTATTTAATTTAGACTGTTTAATCAAAGTAGATCAGAGCGACCAAAAAACACGTCCGTCTTGAACAAAAGTAAACGATAAAATACATCAATCTTAAACGAAGACATACTTCTTTGATATGTGAAATTAAATTTTCTAACAGTTACGCTTGGATCTTTAACTTTAGAAATTGATATAATAATAATGACTACAATTAATAAGTCTGTACTTAAGCTAATAATGTGTACATTTTTATTTTGGCTGGAGAGTAGTTCTATATATTCCTCCTTTTTGATTTGTTTCAAATATAAATTCTCTAATTTCAATTCTGCATTTGTTTCATTTAAGGTTTCCTTTATTTTTGTTATTCTATTTGGTAGTATAAACGTGTCGTACATTTTAATTTTGCTATTTTGATAGGTATTGTTTGCAATTTCTATTTAACAATTCTCGAATTTGATTAGAAATGTTCCTGTTTGTTTAATCTTTAATTTATTGCAATCATGTTTAATGTTAAAGTTTGAATTATTTAGTATTAGGATTCCTGGCAATATTTCTACAATATGTTTTCCAATGAAAGGTTTTAGTTTACAGTCAGCTTCTTTAAATTTTAGAATATCCAAAATACATTGATTTTCTATTATTTTCAAATTCTTTTCCATATTATTTTTAACAATCTCGTTAAATGCATTATTATTTTCGTTTAACAATATTTCGAAATCGTCTAATACTATTGACAAATTATTACTATTTGGGATAGGTTCAAATTTTATTTGAGAAAGAGTGTTAGAGGAAAATTGTAGTATCAATATAGTTATAATGATATTATTGTTTTGGAAAATTACTGCTAATTTCATTTCTCTATAGCTATCGAAATCCTGAATGAGTTTTAACTC
This sequence comes from Merzomyia westermanni, assembly GCA_949987695.1. Taxonomy (NCBI): domain Eukaryota; kingdom Metazoa; phylum Arthropoda; class Insecta; order Diptera; family Tephritidae; genus Merzomyia; species Merzomyia westermanni. The sequence goes on along the minus strand of OX465292.1, from coordinate 104,535,145 downwards.
TATTTCCGTTAGGATATTCGTGGGAATTATACCTATTTTACTGGAAAAGATTACTTTTCCAATGTCGTTTATGTGGCTTTGTAGGAGTAATATGTCGTTGTTTACCTGATATATGTGTTTAATGAATTCTACCTCGTCTTCTATAGTTTTGATCTTATTTTGAATGGTTCTCCTAAATAAGTTGATGTAGTCTTGAATGAGAGTTTGTTGTGTGTTTATGTGTGTGGTTATGTTGTTAACCTGATCAGCTAAAAGTTTATTGGTGTATACTGATTTATTAACCTTGTCTGTGTTGCGTTTATTGTCGTTTTGCAGCATAGTCAGTGTGCTGATAATTTGTTGTTCGTCATCACTGTCCATTTTTACCTGCAATGTATTTGAGTCCCTTACCTACAACGTTCACTAAACATCGCTTAGTTTTACTGTGTGGATGTAGATAACTTACTTTGGCTTTTAATAACATGAAATTTTTATTTACTGTGTCCAGCAACTGTTTATCCTCGAAATTTGTTGCTGTTAACGCTTCTATTATCTGCAATCAGAAGGATTGTCTCGCCGTAAGCTGTCAGATTTATAAAATGAAGAACTTTATTGTACTGGCTTATGGTTTTCTGCTCTCCAATCTTAACGGGTATATATTCGTAGTTGTTGGTTAAGTCTATATTTTTCTAACAGTGGCGGGTTTGTAGTGACCCGTGTACCAAAGTATACTTCTATTATCTTTTTCCCTGTAGTGGAATGCACTGTATAATTGTATTCTTTGACTGATCTTTCTAATAATTCATTGAAAGTTTCATGCGTTTTCTCGCATTGGAGACATCGCATTATTTCCTGTAGGGTAGAGTGAAATCGTTCCAGCTGACCATTTGAGCAACTTGTGTACGGTGCTGTTCGGTAAATTTCTATGCCAAACTCGTTTTCCATCATAAAATTTATATCCTCTGATTTAAATGATCTCTCATTATCCATGACTACCGTCTCTGGTACGAGTGAAAAAAGAATGTCTCTCAATGGTTGTTTTATATCTTTGGTGGCTCTAGATTTAATAAGCTTTGCAATTGCGTATTTAGAAAACTTATCTACTGCGGTTAAAATTAACTGCTTTCCCATATGAAGTATATCAATATGTACCATTTGACCTGGGAATGTAGGGGATTTTTTATAATTTTTTTGATTTTCGATGCCATACCTGGAAAATAATATTTTCCTAAAATTTGAGTTTTATTTTCTTTAGAATTTCTATGACCTCTCTTATGCTCCTTTATTATTATCTCCTGTTGTCTATGGTCATCAGCTATGTCCTCCACTATTCCTTGAGTGAACCTTATTTTATATTTGCTAAAATGTAGTGGATAGAGCGTCTGTATTTTTCCCATTACGAATTGTTCAGTTTTGATACAATTAACGACTGAAGGGTTTAAATATTTTTTCAAGATTGATAACAAAATCTGTTCCGAATATTCCGGTTGTTCTATCACATGGCGGTGATATCTACGAAACACGATTTTAAGTTCGTAAGATGGCCTACTACCAATATTTAAAAAAATTTTATTTTTGAAGGCATTTATCGGTCCTTCGACGATGTAAATTAAATTGTGTGATGAACCGTCATCTGATCTTAATGCTACCGATAGGCTGTTAACTTGTGATTGTTCGACATGTATCCTTGATAGAGCATCAGCGACAACATTCTGTTTACCAGGTTTGTAACACAATTCGTACGTATACTCTTCTAATGTTGCTTTCCACCTCTTAATTTTTGCATTATTGTTCTTATTGCCCAATGCGTATGTAAGCGGTTGGTGATCAGTGAATATTTGCATTCTAGCTGATCCATAGAGGTAATCTCTAAGTGAGTTCAAGGCCCATATTATAGCCAACATTTCCTTTTCATTAGCTGCATAGTGCTCTTCGGCCTTATTTAATGTTCTTGAAATGAATACTATAGGCTTTGACTCTTGTGACAGGACTGCTCCGAATGCATAGTTGGAAGCATCCGTAGTCAGTTCAAACTTTTTATTGTAATCAGGGTATGCAAGAATGACATCCCTGGAGATAAAGGAATTTTTCACATTATTAAAAGCTTTTATTGCCTCCTTATCTAAATTTACTTTAATTTTTGAGGATCAATTTTTTGATATCCTGCCTTCTTCCCCTCATAAAATAGTTGTTAGGGGTTTTGCTAGTTTAGCGTAATCTTTTATAAACTTTCTGTAGTACCCGGACATTCCGAGGAAACTACGAAGTTCCTTTATGGTTTTTGGTTGTGGGAATTCGCCTCGCCCCTTTACGGGGTCGGTTTTTACGCCATCCGCGGATATTACGAATCCCAAAAATTCAACCTCTTTTTTGGATAAATGATACTTGTTTAATTGACCTTTCATATTCGCCTCTTGCAACGTTTTAAATATTTTTTTAATATGTTCAATATGCTCTTTTTCCGTTTTGCTCAAATTATTATATCATCAATATAAACATAAGCGTATTTTCCTATGTGTTCATGCAAAATATCATCAAGCCCTCGCTGAAAAATGGAAGGTGCATTTTTCCGCCCAAATGGCAACCGAGTAAATTCGTATTTATCATTATTTACCGAAAATGCGGTTACCTCAATGTCAGAATCCTTTAGAGGAATTTGAGGAAACTTGCTTTTCAGATCTAATACCGAAAAAAAATTGTTTTCCCCTAAATTTGAAATTACTTGAGAAATTTCAGGTATTGGGTATCTATCTGCTGTTGTGACTGAGTTCAGCCTCCGATATTCTATAACCATTCGATATTGTTTATTTCCCTCTGAGTCCGCCTTTTTCGGAACAATCCGTATTGGTGAATTGTAGGGTGTCCTTGATGGTCTTATGATTCCATCCGCTATCAATTTTTTGACCTGCCTTTCTACTTCTGGTTTAAGAGAAGCTGGGAATGGGTAAAATTTAGAGTAATTAGGTGTATCTGCTACTGTCCGTATTTCTCTGACGACTTTTGTCTTATATGTTAATTTCTCATCCGGTTCTGAGAAAAACCTTGAATGATGAATTATTTCGTTCATGTCCCTTCTTTGTTGTGACGATAAATGTTCGTCTTTTATTTGTATGGCGTTTACCGCCTTTGAGGGGAGCTGTTTAAGTTTGATCCTTTTTTCGTTATTCAATATCAATATGTTGTCCTTGGTATGGATCACAGCATCCATATCTCTTAATATATCGTTTCCTAAAATTCCATCAAATGTTTTTAAGGATGGCATCAGGAAAAATTTGAGCTCCTTATCTATATTAAATAATTTAAATAGGGTATGCTCTTCAATTTTTGTGTCCCCTACGACTGATTTGGCGTAGAATGGGACTTTGTTTTTTATACGTTTCTTTGCTAAATGTGGTTGTAAATAATTTTTACTGGAGCCTGTGTCTACTAAAAATCTTAGTATTTTCCCTCTCTCCGCTCTAGCCTCAAAGTAAGGGAGCGAAGAGCCCACTAGGCTAAAAAATGAACGTCTGATTGTTCATCCTCTCCATACCTCCTCTCTTCTTGTTCCGATATGTGAAAAGTTCTTTGTGACTTTTCCCTTTGAGTTGTGGGATTTTCTGCAGGTCTCTTTCCTTGGTACCGACTCTGCGTGGGTTTATTCATGTAGTTTATTCTACGTGAATGTATGCTCTGGTCCACATCCATAGGCTTTGGTTTGGGTTGAGGCTTGGGTGGCCTTGGCGGCGCACTTGCGTTAGCATTTACCCGATTCGTTTGCCATGCCTGATGGCTTGTTTGGGGGTTATGAGCTAATTGTGGGTAAAAATGCTATGCTCTTTGATGTGACGTGTAGTTTTTTGTTGGTTTTTTGTATCCTTGGTATGACTGCTTCATGCCATTGGCGTGGTTCGTCCTAAAATTCTGGTTGTCTAATTTCTGACATAAATGGAGGGCCTGAGGTAAATCGACTGGTTCCTTCATACCTAGCAATCTTGGCAAGTCTCCATTTAATCCTCGAATAAATGTATCCAATGCTTTGTTCCTATATGACTCTGTGAGCATTCGCTGCGTTTCACTACTCATACCTTCATAACCCAATTTGTTTAGAATGAGAGATAGGTGTTTATACACCTGTTGATAGAAAACGTCTATCGATTTATCACCTTGTATGAGTGTGGTCATTTGATATTCCAAGGTTGATAGGTCTCGTCGATCTGCGTAGTGCATAGCGAGCCACTTCGTAATATTATCTTATTTCTTATTATACCAGGGATGCCATAGTATTTTGGTGTACCCCTTAGTGGTTCGTATAAGTTCAGAATACGATCGACACTTTTCTTCCAGGAGTTGAATTCTCCTGGGCGACCTGAGAAGTCTTTTAGACATTTGACCACATCTCGTATTTTGTCTCATTCTCCTAGGTTTCCTCTTTGTTCTTCTACAATGTTTTGGTCTAACGCTGTAGCCAAGCCAGAATTTGGGTTTAAAATATTTTGGAATACCTGTGGTCCTTGTTGTGTCAAGACGTTGGTCGCAATTTCAGATATAAGATTCCTTAGCTCCACCATACTTAATTGCTCGTTTTGATTATTGATCTGGGGGGCTCTGGGGTTTTGATTTTGGGAAAGGATCGAAGGTCTAACTAAGTTGTTGGGGTTGGCCATGTTGAAAATTATGCCGTTTGCCCACTTTTGTAATTTTCTATTCTAACTTCCGCACTTTAGAAAAAAAACCAGTTGTTTTCAATAATTTTTGTTAACTTTTATTTTCTATATAATTTCTTAGCAGCTTCTATCATTTGTCTGGTTTCAGATACTAGGGTATCTGGGTTATCGTAGTCTTCTGCTGTGGTTACTTTATTCAAATTTATGAAGTTAAAGGTCCTTTGCATAGATTTAATTTTTGCCTCCTTACTAGGTTGGTTTTCTAGGTTTAATGGTATTTTACCAGCTGCTATATCCCTATTAAGTTTTTCTTCGATAGTATCTATTTCTTTATAATCTACATTTGCAGGCAAAGCATCTGCCACTTACGCAAAAATAAATCCTAATGACGATTGTGTGCCTACTTCCTTCAAGTTAAATTTCCTTTATTTAATTTTAAGCAGCGATATTTAATTTTTCCTCACACACTATTTTTTCCAAACAAATTTTCCTTCCCTTTTTTTGTTAAATGTTTTTTTTCCTTTTTATTGGATTTTAGGCAGAATAATTTATTATTAATTATGCTAAATATGTGTCTTAATTTTTAAGCTTAGATAAAAAAAAATTGTTTTTATCTTTCTGCTCACTGTTGGTGGTTGGTGTAATTTTTCTAGTGCTGCTACTTGTTTTCTCTTGCTCTGGGGGTTGCAAGGTTTTTTCCTCTCGTTTCACGCTTTTTATTCCACTTCCACTGCGCGCTTGTCCCGCTGAGGAATTTTTTTTTCCACTCCACGAATGTTCTTTTTTACTCGAATGTTTTCCCATGCAGTGGGCTGGTACGTGATACCGCCGGTTTGCTTTGGCTACTACGGGGCCCACTGCTATAGTCGCGAATATTAATGTATGTCGCGGGTCCTTTTTTTCACAGGACTTTCACTTTTCTAATTCATCAGTTTTTTCCGCGAGTCCTTACTTTTTATTTTTAGGACTTTCACAAGCGTACTTTTATCTCGAGTCCTTACTTTGTATTTTCAGGACTTTACACGCGATTTTTTCTACTGACGTATTTTTTCCGCGAGTCCTTACTTTTTATTTTCAGGACTTTACACGCGATTTCCCGGGAGACTTTTTGTCTCGGGCGCCAAATAATAAAACGGATGTTTTAATTTTTTCCGGCTCGCTCGGGAGCACTTTCTTTATTGAAGATCAAATAAGACTTCATTAATTTACAACAATTTTCTTATTTATACTAGAATTGTGCCTGCGCTGCAACTGCACATGCCATATTTTCCCTATGTGCTGGAAATATTGGAAAGTATTTCCTATGTAAATAAGTTTGTTGTTGCTTTTTCAGTGCGACCCATGTTCGCATAATGGTGGCTCGACATGTTACCGTATGGCCGGTTCAGGTTTGGATGCATGTGATATGTCAACATATGGATTAGCGGCGTGCCGCTTTGAAATGCTTGAGTGGCCAAATTCTCAAGCAACATACTTTTCGACTGTTTCTTAATCGTTTTTGGACAAAAACGCTTAGGCTTGCATTCATAATTTATTAAGTGCGATCGGACTTGGGTTAGCGATCATATTGCGCAAAGTGTTCTGGAAATTTTATTTGTATTATTTCGGCAAAACGACTAAAGATTATGGTATGGGAACGACTAGCTTGTGCTAAGCGGACAACGTGGGTGGTACCAGTTACTTAACTAAAATGTATAATTTAATTTAACTAAAATGTATAATTTATTTGGACGGCTAGCTCATGGTAGACGATCCTCTTGTGAGCGACGTGGGTGGTATTAATTTGTTCCAAGTTAACTTGTGTAAACGCATGTGTGTGACTTAAATGGATGTTTGTCTCTGGTCGCGTATGTGTTTAACGGAGCTGAATATTTGTGCATTCTATTATAATACAGGGTTCGCATGGTCCAAATCCTACATGTATATGTACAACCCTACATCCTCTATGGTAAATCACGCCCTGTAAAAAACCAGGTGCTGACTCTCAACTTTACAATACTCGAAATTAGTTGTATACTCGTATGTATGTATGTGAATAATTATGAAGCCGGTGATGACTCTCGGCGAGCACTGTACCGTATTACTTATGAAAATATGTACCATGGGACAAATAACCCACTATAAGCATAAAAAATTGACTTTCTTATTTTCTTTAGGTTTTAAAATTGCAGAATAATCGAGAGACGGACATGGCTCCATCGACTCAGCTCATCCTCCTGATCATTTCAGTATACGTACAAACATTTCAAGTTCATGAAAGGTATGAATATCAAAAAAGATATACAACTTCGCTTTTGCAGTGGAGTATTAACTACTTGCCCGGATATTTTACTTTTCATCCTGCACGTTCTGATATACATTAATAAATATATATCTCGATTCATTTATGCGTATGTGTGCGTAACAAAAATAGATATAAAAAAGGGTGTCTTTCATAGGCGCCAAAGAACTCAACCGATCTTTATGCAATTTGCACAATATGTACTTGGCACTCCCCAGGCTATAAAAAGTTTCAACTCGTCATAATTCCGAAATGAAATTAAATTTGGATATACGAGTATGTGTCACTTAGTCAATATCTACATCATTGCCCACATATTTTGTCTTTTGTTTTGCTCTTGAACTTTCACTATAAGTTCTGGAGTTCGCTGGGCACGACACAGTCTGTATATAGCTTTTGGAAAATCCCGCAGGTCATATAAAGCTGCAGTTCGGTATAGTTAGGAGTTTATTTGGTTCAAGTGAATGAAATTTTATATATAGATGTGTTCTATATATCAAAACGTCAAAACAACGTATATCAGGTTTGCTAGTATATTATAAAACGGCCAAAGCAAACCACGAATTTCAGTATTCTTTTGTAAAACTGAGAGATTAGTTTCCGTTCAAATAGACAGACGGACAGACAGACATACTTACATACATTTAATGTTTATGAAAGGTATGAAAATCAGAAAAGATATATAACTTCGCTATTGCAGTGGGCTATTAACTAAGTGCCCGAATATTTTGCTTGTGTGTTTCCCGATTTGGCAAATTTTTGGCAGAGTATAATACATGCTACTGAGAAGCAGTTGACCAATTTTCGTTGAAATATCAAGATCGAATTATAAGCGATTGCCTTTGAAAATAGCAGAAATTGTATGCTGAAAAGTGGGCGGCGCCACGCCTACTTCTTCAAAAATGACAACAATTTTTTGCGGCCGAGTTTTTCTCGAAAATCTTATTATGTGTGCAAAATCTAATTGATATAACTTGCTCCGTTGTAGAAATATCGCTCTTTAAATTTTACAAAAAAATTTTCAGAGCTATGTTAAAAAACTGGGCGTGGACATTCACCGATTTCGCCCAATTTTACAGCAAACAGTTAGCTTTATCTATAGAACATTATCACCAAATTTCGTTTCCACAAATCAATTTTTGGCGGAGTTATGGCATAAGCAGTTTTGTGGAATAGTCCACTATAAAAGGGGCGGGGCCACGCCTATTTTCAACAATTTTAAGTTTTTGGATTTCCTTGTTTACGGAAACTTTAAAAGTGAAATATAAATGATGTAAAGCTATTTTAAGCAAAGTTATTGCCTATTTAATATATCTACGATCCTATTCAAAATCGTTCATATAAAAGTGGGCGTGGACCTTAAGCCGGCGTGGCTATAGTCCGATTTCGCCCATTTTAAATAGCGCTCGGAGACGAGTGCCAAGGAACCCGCATACCAAATTTCATTAAGATATCTCAAAATTTACTCAAGTTATCGTGTTCACAGACGGACGGACGGACGGACATGGCGTAATCAATTTCGCTTTTCGTCCTGAACATTTTGATATACGTAAGTCAATATCTATCTCGATCCGTTAATGCCGTTACGTGCTGCCGTTACGCGACTAAGGTTAATAACCTTGTGTGCGAAGCACTACTAGGTGTAAAAATGTGTGTCTTTTATAGGCGCCAAAGAACTCAACCGATCTTTATGAAATTTTCACAATACATACTTGGGTTTACTGACAATATATAGTTTTGGAAAAGTAGGCGGAGCCACGCCCACAGGCTATATAAAGTTTCAATTTGTCATAACTCCGCACTTTTTTGTCTAAATTAATGAAATTTGGATATACGAGTATGTGTCACTTAGTCAATATCTACATAATTTTTCACATATTTTGGGTTTTGTTTTGCTCTTGAACTTTCACGATAGGTTCAGGAGTTCGCTGTTCATGACACAGTCTGTATATAGCTTTGGAAAAGCCTCAGGTTATATAAAGCTGCAGTTCGGTATACTTAGGAGTTTATTTGGTTCAAGTTAATGACATTTTATATATAGATGTGTTCAAAAAGTATCGCGAATTTAGAATTTTCGCTGGTTACGTATATTCGAATTTCGAATTTTTTGTGGCGTTATGTTGGTACTCATGTCTCTCACTTATGCCGACAAGCTCGGCCATTTTGAATGTTCAGTTAATTGTTGACAGCTGCTTTGCTTGCACGTGTTTTGGATGGTCTTCGATTTTTACGCGAAATTCGTACCAAAATTGCTCAATTGTGACCAAAAACAGCATCGCATGAACATTGCTAATGAGATGTTAAACTCTGTCCGCGACGACCCAAATTTGCTCCAGAGGGTCATAACTGGTGACGAATCGTGGGTTTATGGGTACGACGTGGAAACCAAAGCTCAATCATCTCAATGGAAGCTGCCGCACGAACCAAGACTGAAAAAAGCGCGCCAAGTTCGGTCGAATGTGAAAGCTTTGCTGACAGTTTTTTTCGATTTCAGGGGCGTGGTGCATCATGAGTTCTTGCCACAGGGAAGAACGGTCAATAAGGAATATTACCTGCAAGTTATGCACAATTTGCGCGAAGCAATCCGCCAGAAACGCCCGGATTTGTGGAAGAACAAAAGTTGGCTTTTGCACCACGATAACGCCCCTGCTCACGCATCGTTGCTTGTGCGCGACTTTTTGGCCAAAAACAACACACTAATGATGCCGCAGCAACCGTATTCCCCAGATCTGGCCCCCTGTGACTTTTTCTTGTTCCCTAAACTGAAGAGGCCCATGAAAGGACGACGTTACGCTTCTCTTGACGAGATAAAGAGGGCATCGAAAGAGGAGCTGAACAAGATACAAAAAAATGATTTTTTGAAGTGCTTCGAAGATTGGAAAAACCGTTGGCACAAGTGTATAATATCTCATGGGGATTACTTTGAAGGGGACAAAATAGATATTCATGAATAAATAAATAATTTTTGAAAAAATGCAAAATTCGCGATACTTTTTGAACACACCTCGTACATTAATAAATATATATCTCGATTCGTTCGAATGAAGTAATATACCTTGTGTGCGTAACAAAAATAGATATAAGAAATGTGTGTCTTTTATAGGCGCCAAATAACTCAACAGAACTTTATGAAATTTTCACAATATATATTTTGGTTCACTGGGTACAGCATAGACAATATATAGTTTTGGAAAAGTAGGCGGAGCCACGCCCCCAGGCTATATAAAGTTTCAATTCGTCATAACTCCGATCTTTTTTGGTCTAAATTAATGAAATTTGCATATATGTGTCACTTAGTCACAATATCTACATAACGCCCACATATTTTGTGTCTTGTTTTGCTCTTGAACTTTAACTATAGGTTCAGGAGCTCGCTGGGCATGACACAGTCTGTATATAGCTTTTGGAGAAGCCCCCAGGTTATATAAAGCTGTAATTCGATATAGTTAGGAGTTTATTTGGTTCAAGCTAATGACATATTATATTTAGCTGTGTTCAAAACAACTTCTACCGGCTTTGCTAGTATGTTATAAAATGGCGAAAGCAAACAACGAATTTCAGCATTCTTTTGTAAAACTGAGAGACTAGTTTTCGTTCAAATAGACAGACGGACAGATAGACGGACGGAGAGACGGGCATGGCTAAATCGACTCCGCTCATCGTGCTGAGCATTTTAGTGAACTTTTCTCTTCTTGTTCTCATACTTACATACATTTAATGTTTATGAAAGTTATGAAAATCAAAAAAGATATATAACTTCGCTATTGCAGTGGGCTATTAATTACGTGGCCGAATAATTTGCTTCTGTGTTTCCCGATTTGGCTAATTTTTGGCAGGAGTATAATACATACTACTAGGAAGCAGTAGGCCGAGTTTTTTTTAAAACGCTTATTATGTGTGCAAAATCTGATTGATATAACTTGATTAGTTGTAGAAATATCGCTTTTTAAATTTTACAAAAAAATTTTTCAGAAACATGTCAAAAAACGTGGCATGAACATTTTTACAGCTACAACTACTTTTATATATAGAACATTATCACCAAACTTCGTTTCGACAAATCAATTTTTGGCGGAGTTATGGCATAAAAAGTTTTGTGGAATAGTCCACTATAAAAGCGGTGCGGCCATTTTCGAAAATTTAAAGCTTTTGGATTTCATTGAAGCTATTTTACGTAAAGTTATTGCCTATTTAATATATCTACGATCCTCTTCAAAATCTTTTATGTAAAAGTGGGAGTAGACCTTAACCGATCCCACCCATTTTTTCTGGAACATTCCTTGCATACCTGGAAACCTGCGTGCTAAATTTCGTTTCGATATCTTGAACGGTTTTTGATTTATGATTAATATTATTTCTAAATTTGACTTAATCAAAAGTGGGCGGTGCCACACCCATTTTCAAAAATTTCTTGAAAAATGTAAATGTAAAAATGTGCTAGGAGATGAGTGCCAAGAAACCCGCATAACAAATTTCATTAAGATATCTCAAAATTTACTCAAGTTATCGTGTTCATAGACGGACGGACATGGCTTAATCAATTTCTCTTCTCGTGCTAGCTGCCTGTCGACACGCAAGCATATGCTGCTGTAGCCATAGCAACGGGTGGTTGTGTGCGTAATCGGGTGATTGTCGTTTGCCCGGCCACCATACAAGCATAAAGCATCAAGCGCCATTTGTATTGAAAATTCGTAGCGTGCGGACGTAAACATGTCATCGGATGACGATTTTTTATTGCTTGTAACTGCAGTTGTTTTGGCGGAAAAAAATAAAAATTGTGGATGAAAAGTTTGTATGCAAAACGTAAACAGTTTACGCATGAGAACCTCTTAAAAGAGTTAAAAGCATCATGCACTCGTAGGTTTCAATAAGCCGCAACGTAAAATCTTTTTCTTCCGCGAGCTTGCTCATTTCACGTTCTCACAAAACTAACACACTAATGCTTGTCAAACATGTTGGCAACGATCAAATAGACCAGCTGTTAAGCGAAAAAATCTAAAATTTTTGATTTTCATCAACGAAAGCCGTCAACAAGTACGTGTGAGCACGACTACCCGTCGTTCGCGCCGATTACGCACACAACCACCCGTTGCTATGGAATTGAATTTCGTTGACGCAAACAGAACACCAGTTTGCATTTGAAATTCAAACTGCTAACATCGCATGCACAAGTTTTGTTGAACGCATTTATGTATGCATAAACGAATGAATAATTAATCATGCGAATGGGAATTAAATAATTTTTATACCTAGTAATGCTACGCACACAAGGTATATTTACTTTAGTTGCCTAAAAGCAGTACGTAACGGCATAACCTGATCGAGATAGATATTGACTGATATATATTGTGGCGATTATTCTCAAGCATGTACCATCCCCAACTCAATAACACCCCCAACACTAGTTAAACACAACAAAGATGGCGATGGCTACTCTTATATTTACATGCAAGCGTGTATCTAAGAAGAGGAAGAGAGATGGCGCGAATGTTTGCGAAGACAAGGCAAAGAGGAGATCTCAATAAATAACACCGACCCTTCGAGAACACGAAGAACGAACAACCAAGAAAGTTCTCGGTGCGTAGGCAAGCACCCTGTCGGACTATATAAGACAGTGACCAAGCAAGGCAGGTTGATCAGTTTATTTTCAAGTTTTAAACAGTGAACTACTACGAAGTTACCAAACTCTTAAATTTGCTTTGCGTCATTACTAGTAAATAAAACTAGCTATTAGTTACAATATCTGGGCGTGTGTTTATTTGACTTTATAGTGATCGAACCCAGGATTAATAATCAAGGAATCAACGAATTCGTCACAATATCAAAATATCAGGACGAAAAGAGAAATTGATTAAGCCATGCCCATCCGTCCGTCCATCTGTGAACACAATAACTTGAGTAAATTATGAGATATCTTAATCAAATTTGGTATGCGGGTTCCTTGGCACTCATCTCCGAGCACTGTTTAAAATGAACGAAGTCGGACCATGGCCACGCCCACGTTTTATATATAGGTGTTCGCTGGCCACGACACAGTCTGTATATAGCTTTTGGAAAAGCCCCAGGTTATATAAAGTTGCAGTTCGGTATAGTTAGGAGTTTATTTTGTTCAAGTTAATGACATTTTATAAATAGATGTGTTCTATGTATCAAAACGCCAAAACAACGTCTAATGGGTTTGCTAGTATAGTATAAAATGGCGAAAGCAAACAACGAATTTCAGCATTCTTTTGTAAAACTGAGAGAATAGTTTGCGTTCAAATAGACAGACGGACGAAGAGAAGGGCATGGCTAAATCGACTCCGCTCATCGTGCTGATCATTTTAGTGAAGTTTTCTCTTCTTATTCTCATACTTACATACATTTAATGTTTATGAATGGTATGAAAACCAAAAAAGATATATAACTTCGCTATTGCAGTGGGCTATCAACTACGTGCCCGAATATTTTGCTTGTGTGTTTCCCGATTTGGCTAATTTTTGCAGGAGTATAATACATACAGCTGACCAATTTTCATTGAAATATCAAGATTGAATTATAGGCGATTGCCTTTGAAAAAATAGCAAAAATTTTATGGTGAAAAGTGGGCGAGATTTTTTTGCGGCCCAGTTTTTCTTAAAAAGCTTATTATGTGTGCAAAATCTGATTGATATAACTTGCTTAGTTGTAGAAATATCGCTTTTTAAATTTTACAAAAAAAATTTCAGAACTATGTTAAAAAAAACTGGGCGTGGACATCAACCGATTTCGCCCATTTTCACAGCAAACAGTTACCTTTATATATAGAACACTAGCATTTACCCGGGGCTCCGCTCGCATCAATGAAATAAGCAAAATAACTAAGCTTCTTTTGAAAACATTTTTATTTATCAAACAGAAAGTTTTAAAGTGCACATGTTCCTTAAAATTATGATATACAAAAAACCTTAAATAATCAGGTTACACACCAAATATTAAACATTTCTTAGCAGCACTTGTAAGCAATAAATTCGCACAGAGCACCAACTTCTAATACAGGATTCTAACTAAACAAAAGCCAAAGCTATTAATTATTTTTCAGATCAAATTGAAGAAGAGATACATACAGAACAAGCCGTAGGAGCTTCATAAATTGTATTATTATATAAACACTCATAAAAGTTTAATTTGTACGAAACAGCGAAGCAACCAAAATATGAAGAATAGCTAAACTTACTAAAAGGATATTTTCCGCAGAAACGGCATCAATATCTTTAAAATGCACAACTATTTTGCTCAAACGTTACAAAAAATTCATTCAAAATATTTGATTTTATGTTTGACAGATGACGATTTACTCATATTTATTAACGACAATAGCCCGGCCCACATTCAAAACGACAACGGCGAAAGACCGAAGCTTGACGATAATTGCCGCCAAGCACCGACGACATGATAATAATGAAAGCGGCAACGACAGTTCTGCATTAGCTCAGCAAAAAAATTTTGAAAAAAGTATTGCATGGAAGGGTGCGATGAGTGACTTGTAGAGTGTTATTTTCGTTCGTCGAGAGAGGACTTTACTTTTCAATTGCCTACTCAGTCCGAAGTAGCATTTGCTTGCAAGAGTGATTCTTCGTCGGATTTCTAGGCTAACATTATTGTTGTATCATTATTGCAGTATCAGTTAGTTTATTGAAATATCGAGAAGTCTATATGAATCTTTGGCCTTTCCGTTTCGTGTCATATCCATATTTAATGCAAATTTAGATGTTTTTAGAGAGGCTTTTACATTTTGACTGATAGCTCAGTTATCGATTAATTTATCGAAATATTGCAGAGTCCAAAAGAATCCTGTGACCTTCCCCTTTCGCTTGATACCCATATTGTATGTAAATTCAGGGGTTTTGGAGCAACCACATTATGACCGATAACTCAGCTATCGATTAATTGATCGAAATATTGCAGAGTCCAAACGAATACTGTGGCCTTCCCCTTTCGTTTGATACCCATATTGTATGCAAATTCAGGGGTTTTGGAGCAACCACATTCAGAGCGATAACTCAATTATCGATTAATTGATCGAAATATTGCAGAGTCCAAAAGAATACTGTGGCCTTCCCCTTTCGTTTGATATTAATATTGTATGCAAATTCAAGGGTTTTTGGGCGACCCCATTCTGACCTATAACTCAGTTATCGATAAAGTTATCGAAATACTGCAAAGTCCAAAATAATACTGTGGCCTTCCCATTTCGTTCAATACCCATATTGTATGCACATTTTAAGGTTTTAGGGCACCAAATTGCATAAATTCATTGGATAAAATAAATTTTTGGGTTAGTTGGGTCACATTAGTGCCCATAACTCCATAACCATGTGAGGTATTGAGATTTCATGAAACTTGTTACCTATCCGAGACATCGGGAAATAAGTGTGCAAAATTTCGTACAGATCGGTGCTGTAGTTTGGGCGTGAAAACGGTTCAAACACACTCACTCACAAACTTACGCATTTATAATATAAGTAAGATGAATAAGGGAAAATTAAATTAAATAATATAAATTATAATTAGTGTAAAGTAACTTAGTTAAAACACATCTTAAAATTTTTCCAAACGTCATGAACATTTATACTTACAAAAATGTTTTATAAAAATCCCAATGGATTGAATTTTGTGAAACGAAAAAAAAAATTGACCCCAAAAACATTTTTGGAAAAAAAATATATATATATAGATGTTTATATAAAAAGTCATTGAAGCAAATTATTATTAATTAAATAAGTAATACAAAAACCTGGCTAATAATACAGTTAATAAAAATTCTGAGTAGTCAATGCGTTACAAATGATATGGTCGTATTTATTGGTGATTCTAGTATAATCTCTCTTTTGTTATGAAGCAAATTTTTTTTTCTATATTAGAAAAGGGCTCAACTCTGAAACGTTGATTGATCTATTATTTACAAAACACTGATTCCACCTCTTGTAAACAACTGGAGGAATATCGGATAACGGAACATGAAACTTTTAGCTTTACAGTAAAATCAGATAAAAAATTGCAAATGAGAACTAGGAAAACTATATCGTCTTGAGAATACCATACTAGTGATCATCTCGTCTGCCTATCGCGACAGTGTAGCTTTCTTGATTTTGATAACCTAATTATCGTGAACAAGCTTACATTATTGAATAATAGCATAGCAAATGTCATGAGCACTCTAACACGCGTGAAGGAAGTCAGAGTCCCTGCCATCAAGCAATAGATACAAATCTGGATAAACACCAAGCGCACCAAACAAGCGAATATGGCAATTTTGTTGCGGGAGGTTCATTTTTTAACCATGTTGAAAATGTTTTTGCGTGTACGGGTGACTGCATACTTTTAGGCACTTGTTGTTTTTGATTCAAATTCCAAAAATATGCGATGGTGTAAGTAAAAATTTGTAAATTTGTGGAATCAGAGTTGCACCACGGTTAGCCATGGTTGGTAGGGACGATACTTAGTTAGCAGTTCTCAACAAACATAAGTTCAACTTATACAACCTCGACAAGTTAACAGGCCTCAGGAAAGAATACATTTCAACCAGGCGTAAATATAAACAATTAATTAAGATTAAAAAGGCCAAGTATATAGAACGCAAAATAAGAAACAATATAGGGGGCAGCAAAGCTATGTGAAAGCACCTGAAAAGTTGTATTGCAATGTGTAAAGAAAGTAATATTATTAGCAAGATATTGTTTAATGATGGCCTATTCACAAATGAAAGTGAAATAGCGCAGGCATTAAATAAGTAATTTATTGACATCGTAGAAATTAGCCATAGTATTGCATGTAGTAGAGTATACTGATTGAAAATAGCAGTCTCGAATTAAAATTTTGAAAAGTCTCTACAACCGATATATATAAAATAGGAGGGGATAAAAATTTCTTAAACGGATCACTTACAATTGAAAAAATTTATTTTTGATCAAGAATGGTATCATTTGGTGGATATTGACAATACAAACCAATGCTTATCTTTGATTTTTTGAAAAAAAAATGTATTCTGTTCTATGGCCATTAGAAAATTTTTGTCCTTTTTATATCAAAGCTAAATAACTTCCGATATACTGGACCGATTTTGATAATTCAAATGTCACTATTCTCGCTTCCAAAAACGCTTCAAAAGAACCTTTTTTATTTCTTTAAGACTTAATTTTAAATATATATATATTTAAAATCGGTGCAAAAGCTATGGAAAAAATATTGTTCCAGAGCAAGTTTTCGCATAAAATTAATACCACATATGCGAAATATTACTCTCTAAGATATTCCGTTAAGGAAAAAAATGGCCCGGCATTTGGATGCCAGTTATCATAACTTGAACACTTACTGCTCTGTCATTTTTAAACAAAATTTATTTTTTTATTCATAACTAGCTGACCCGCCAAACTTTGTTCCGCCTTAAAGGCATTAATTGAGCAGATTTTGGATTTTATTTTTATTAGAATGATAAATGTAAATAAAAAATCAATTATTTTAACGATTCTTTATTGGTCATGTATTTTGGTGCATGGCTTGCACTCTTCATTCAAGCACTTGTGATAGACGACATTTTTCGTTTTATTATCAGGGGCAAGAACAAATAACACAGATGGTATTCCGACCCGTTAGCATGCCAAATATAATTGATCATGAGAAAAACATGGATTTTCTAGATTCAGACCACAAACTTTCAAGGATAGACCTTGTGATTTGTTAATGCGAACGCTAGAATGCAAGCAGTAATCAGTGCTGCAATTGTATCCAAAACAGCACTTAATAAAATTATTCCTGTGCGTTGAAAACTATCTAGTTGTTGATTTCTGAGGTTTGCTCGACGATTTCGCATCGTCAACCGAGCCGTTTCTCGGACTGCCTCTCTTTGCTCTTGTAATTGAGAAGCACGAAGTCGAGGCATAAAAACGCGGCGCTCTTCAAGTACAAATTCTTGCTCTTCTTTAGTCTTTTATTCGCAACGTTTCGAATCCCACTTGTATTGCGGTTTTGTCGTGAAAGATTTGATCGCCCTGGTCGCGGCATGATATTGTAAATGATAATATCGGCATAATACACTAATAGAAACTCGAAACACACATCAACTGGTTAACTTCAAAATAATAAATTTTGAAAACTTTCAAAGAAGTGTCGGTAAAATGAGAATGACGAAAAACTATCTCGAAACGCAAAAAGTTGCCGCCTAACAGAAAGCAGTAAATACTTGCAAGCAAAACTGCTGTTAGATTTTTCATTGGTTATAAGATTCAATTTTTAAGATTTTTCTGTTGCTTTTCTATGTCACGACCATTTGTTTTTGACTTGCAAGTTTTACTGAGTGAATTTTTCTCCCCAATGAAATGTCAAAATGTGCCCTCTCCCTGCATATCTTTTTTGTCGCACCATAAATAAAAGAAAACTAGAATCAAAAGGAAAAAATATTAAATATCAACAATAGCAAAGGGCAACCAATATATCAAATTTCAAGCAAACCGCACCATAAATAAAATATTTTGGAATAGGTCCGTCCTTGATCCACTTCCGGGTTAAAACCAATCGTAAGTTTTAATAAAAGTGAAAGGCTAGCAATGTACAAAGCAAATCGCAAAATAAATAAAAATCGTTGGAATAGGTCGGTCCCTGTCCCACTTCCCGGAAAAAAAGTATCGTATGTCCGTTTCCTGGTTTCAAGCTACCTCCCCACCAATTTTCAGCCAATCGGTTCAGCCGTTCTTGAGTTATAAATAGTGCAACTAACACAACTTTCTTTTATTTATATTGATAATAAAATCCGCCCGCTTCGCTGCATCACAGAACTAAAAATAGGCAGAGTCCGATTTTCATCATTATATTCCATACCAGATAGGATATGGAGCTTAATTACGCCGCTTATTGCAGCAGTCATTATCTTCTTTCGTTTGATACCATATTGTACTAAACACATTTTGGGTCACCTTGGTCCACACATCGGTTGATATCTCCGAAACCGGTAGAGCTATCAGAACAAAAGATATCCAAACTTTTAAGTTAAGCATCTAGTAATGCAACGGTTGAAGTTTCATTCAATTCCGTTTAGCAGTTTTTGAGTGATGCGCCCAAACATACAGACAGACAGACAAAAATTCTACAGTTGATTTGGCATCTATTGGCTTAATTATGCTATTGATTTTTCTGAAACATCTGCAATGTGCAGATATCGACCTTTTACAATTTTATTATATGTAGAGATTCTGTAAAAATTCTTGAGTTATACTCAGCGCTCTGCTGGAATAATTAAGTTTAAAATAAATGAACACCAGAAATGTGAATGAGGTCTTTTCAACGCACATCCAGAGTATCACATTACGTTTTTCGTGGAATGACGCCGGCTCGTTTTTGCGGAATATCTAACTTTAACCCTTTTGAGGCTCCACAAAAGGATACATTTGACCGAAAAACTCTCATCAAAGCTTTTGAGCATTTGTTGGTGTAAATAGCTTCTAGTACTCACATATATCGAGAAAAACTACACTCATTTGAATGCAAGGGAAGTAAAACCAAATGTTTCCTGAAGGACTTCTCACGCTGAGTTTGAATCCGTTGTTAAAAATTTTCCATAATTTTTAGTTCACGAGAAAAAGGGGTCTGAAACCAAAACATTGGTATAATTTGAACATGCCCCTGTGCTTTTGGTGCAAATCCATTACATCATTCTCGACTTGTTTAAAGACTATGTACCATGCAATATTTTCTGGCATGAAAAAGGTTGCGGCACATCAGGGTGAATTTATATAATTTTTTCAAAATATAGAAAACATGAACCAGCCACAAATTTTTCTTATGTCAAATAATATTTTCTGAATATTACTCTGTAAATAGGCTGCTAATCGAATTATGTTCAAACTATACCAATTTTGGGGTTTTAGACCCCTTTTCTGGGGGTATTAGACAATATAAGAAATGTTTGGCCCCGGATTCGTATTCAGCGTGTAAAATACTTCAGGAAACATTTAGTTTCATTGTATTTGCATTAAAAATACAGGAAGTGCAACTAGTGTCAAAAATATAAAGTAGTTTTTCTCGATATATGTAAGTACTAGTACCAGGCCCGTGCGCAGGGGATGGAGTGGTTTGGGGGTTCAGCTTACATTTATATTCCAAATGGCCAACTTCCATTGCAACTGATATTCCTTACAACCTTAGATAAGGTTCAAATTTTTTGGTGGGGATATGTATTCAAATTGTCATTTACGTTCGTGCATTCACTGGTATGTGTAAAGCGGTTTGAATTTGCCTTATTACTTATAACGGAGCCGCATTGCGGCATTAAGAATGGAAATCGAAGAAAAAATGCTTTACGCATTGATTTGCAACTGTAAAAACAAAAATTAAACTTTCTGAATGAAAGCAAACTACGCATGATTCCACTTATTGAAACAGTTATCCTGCGTGGCCCACAAGGATTTGCTCTCAGAGGTTCCAATGATACGGGAAGAAATTTTGAAGACGAACCATTGACGAATGATGGAAACTTTAGAGCTCTCTTAAGATATCGAGCCATAACTGATGAGCGGTTGAAAAAACACTTGAGTGATTCACCAAGATTGCTATGTACATAAGCAACCGTGTCCAGAATTAAATAATCAACATTTGTCACCACCTCATCATGAGTTACAACATCGATCGAGTGAACAAATTGAAGGGCTTTTCTTTTCTCTGAGATGACCCGCCAGACATGGCAGGAGTAGAACAAAGTTCAATTTGCATTTGCTACTTGGATAAATGCGGCGAAAAGTTCATTGTTCAGGAAGATTTTTTGTCTTTTATTCCTATCACCGATTTCACTGGAAAGGGAATAGGAACTGCTTCCCTTGATTTCCTAAAATATTCGGGACTGGATTGCAGGTATTTATTCGGGCAATGATATGACGGTGCGAGAGTGGTTAGCGGAGAGTACCAAGGGGCTTAAGTTGTTGTCAGAAAAACTTATCCACTCGCGCTCTACTCCCATTGTGCTGCTCATTGCTTCAATTTGGCGGCAAGCTCTGAGTGCAATATAACTGGAATCAAAAATTGTCTGGGAGTTCTAGAGAATATTCATTCCTTGTTCATTTATCCGAAACGTCAAAATCCCTTCAGCATGTGATAAGTGAAAATGAACATCTATCGGAAACTCTAGTGAAGAAATTGAAAAAATTTTGTAAACCCAGATGGGTAGAACAGCATGAGGTCGTTCCAACATATCTTCATTTGCAACCAGCAGTAATTCGTGCTCTTGAAGTGATTTCCACCAACTGGAAAGACCCAAGACTTCGTCTGGAGCTTTCCAACTGCTTTCAGTTATAAAAATCGCAAATTTCCAGATATCCATGCCTATTTTGAGCTCGGTGCATTCTCACACATTGTCTCTGAGTCGAATACTTCAAGGAGAAAATCAAGATCTGGGAGAGGCTATCAAATTGGCTGATGCTGCGAAACAAATTTTGATAAAAAGAAGAGAAAACGCTAAGGGAGAGTTCAGACAAATTTTCAAAACCGTGAGCGAAATTAGCGGGCAATACGAAATTAAATTGCGAAAGCCAAAGATTGCGTCGAACCAGACCCAACGTTCCAACGTACGAACTGATTCAGTTGAAGACTATTTCCGTATAACAATGTACATACCGTACATTGATTAATTTCTGGCACAATTGCAAGATCGATTCTTAAATCACCGCATTTTATCAAATTTCGCTAGCCTTTTTCCCAACAAAATTAATATTTTAGAAAAAGAGTCATGCGCTCAACTGTTCCAAACATAGTGTTCAATTTTGAGCGACGATTCCCGTGACATCTGGGTGAACGAAGTACAAAAACTCACTTGAAGCACTCGATATTTGTAAGGAAGATGCGTTACCAAATGTTAACCAAATGCTTCGCGTTATGGCAGTTTTGCCTGTGACAAAAGCGACGAACGAACGATCCTTCTCAACCTTGCGATGACTAAAAACGTATTTGATATCAACAATGTCTGAAGATCATCTGAACGGCTTAGCCTTACTCAATGCACATCTCGATGTCAAAATCGATCCGCAAATAATTTCGAAAGAGTTCTTTTCAGTACGTCGAAGAGCTGATTTATTAAATAATTGTAACTAAATATGACTTTTGACAATAAAATTTCCGTACTCCGAAAATAAATTTCTTATCTTTTTTCATTGATTAGGTAACTTGAGTTAAATCCCCCCCCCCTCGCATATTTTCTGCGCACGGGTCTGACTAGTACACATCTACATCAACAAATTCCCAAGAAGACTTTTGGCCAAATGTATCCTTTTGTGGAGCTTCCGAAGGGTTAAAGAGAGGTATTTCACTAAAACGAATGGACGCAACGAGATTTCATTCAATTTTCTGTGCGTATTTTTTTTAAACTCAATTACTCCAGCGGAACGCTGTGTCTAACTCAAAGATTTTTACAGAATTATGAATAAAAAATTCAAATTTGTCTAAAGACCACAGAACAGAAAGTGTTCAAGTTTTGGTAATGAGAACAGGGTAGCACACCTGATCGAGCCAAGACTTGGACGGGGAAAATCCAAGTGCATCCGCAGTTCCACCAATCGTACACCAATTGGTAAGCGTACCCCAGCTAGGTCCACCGACAAGCAACTAGACAGGATTCTGGCCCAGAGATATACCTAATTTGCCCAACAGCTCCAACCAAACTTTCCATCGTGCGATTGACCAGTTGTTTAGGCCTAGAGCCAAAACCTACAAACTTCACCGGTCGCCCTCGTAACTTTCTTATATACATCTAGTTAACATTAGCGGTCGAACTGTTTATGCTAACTATGTTAAAATATCGCTGGAAGTAATAAACAGTTCGACCGACAAAGAATGGCAAGATCAAACCTTCCACGCTTTCAATTGGATTGCGAATTCATCAGCGACAGACGTCTTCCGAGCTACCGAGATCCAGAGTGAGTAAAGGTAATCTGAAATATAAATTTAATAAAAACGAGTTTTATTGCGGGGTTACCCAATATATTTCAATCTGCTTCGGAGATCGCCTTCAGGGGCTATAACAATATTTAACAATTTTAACATTCTCATACATCAACACAATAAATAAATAAATACATACATACATTTAATGTGAATTCTAAGCACACAGCCTCCGTTTAGTTCGCCATGCAATTTTGAACTGATTTGATTTTTTATTTTTTTTACTTTTTACAGTCTAGTAAGTGTTGGTATATATGAGCACATCCCTCTATATCTTTCTTGTAGTTTAATCTCTTGTTTTCAGCTAAGTTAGTAATGTGGAGCATTTCTAATGTGAAACGTTTATTATAATGTTGCTCTTGTTGTAATATGATCACTGATTCAAAGTTTGGTTTGTGGCCGCTCTCCGCACAGTGGGCCGCAAGCGCTGTTTTTTGTGTGTTTTGTGATTGTATATTTTTAATGTCCGATCGGTGCCCTGCTATTCGTGTTTTGAGTTTATTTTTGGTTGTACCCACATGTTCTTTGTCACAGTTGTTGTTTGTGTCACCCCCACATGAAATTTTATACACAAGATTACTTTTTTCCATCTTCGCCACTTTGGATTTCATATTATGGAAAAACATATTTGTAGTGTAGGTTGGTTTATGTGCAATACCAACTGTATCCTGGTCATATATATTAGAAGCCTGTAGTTTATCCGAGAACCCGGGTATGTATACCACGGATTTATATATTAACGGCTTTTTTTCTCTCTTTTCGCCCTCCTGGGATCTATCTCTTCGATATGAATTAATCATACTTTTTATAATTCTAGCTGGAAAATCGTTCATTTTTAGGTATAAATATGCACTTATTCCTGCAGGGATATTGCTCAAATATGTAACACTAGAATCATACGATTTTTGTTTACTTCTACAAACTACTTACCATTGTTCACAAATTTTGTATTCTCTTTGATTGCCTTCTGCATATGAATTTGTTATTGCTTATTTATCTAAACTAACTGTCGCTGCAGTTTTGTAAAGTCAGTCGTCTTGCCTATAAGGGGAAGCTGACAAACTACTTTTTTTACTTCTACTTTCGCATTTGAGAATAAATCATGTAAAATTGAAGGTTCATCGGTCTTTATTTTTTTAATAGCAAAGGATTAAGAAACCACTTAATCCTCAAACATTTGGTGACCCCGACGTGATAGTATCGTCTATCATTATCGTTTTGCAAAGCAGAAGTAAAATTGTTATTCGGTTCGCATATTTGGACATAGTTTACCAACTATATACATTTTTATCGCGGTCGAATAAATCAAAAATTTGTCTTAAGTGCATTCGGTACTTATACTTTAAAGAAAAAATGCCAAAAAGTCAAAGGCGTCTGACACTAGCGTCAGCCTACAAAGTGACATTTCATATTACAAAAACGAGAGTGCATCGTTCCATCGTCAGCTGGATGCACTCAATGACTTCCTCACAATTGATCAGATGAAACTGTTGGATGAAGCGGATATTTCTGCTCGCCTTAAATATGCAGAACGAGTGCAAGCAAGCTTCGAAAATGCACGCTCAACGCTTAAGCGCATGGACAAAAGAGAATTCGACTCCGATGACGACGAAACATTTCTAAAAACATACCTCGAGGTTGAGGCAAAATTGAATCGTGGTTTGAACTGAATACGCAAGGCAAGTTGTGCCCACTCATCTACTATGCGACAACCGCCCTGGGATGAGGTTGCAACGCAGCATGCACCACGCCGATCCAGACTTCCTGAACTTAAAATTCCTGTTTTTAGCGGCGCATATCTTGATTGGCCATCGTTCTTCAGCACCTTTTCCTCAGCAATCGACAAAGACGTGGACATGTCGAAATTGGAAAAAATGCAGTACTTAATTACAAGTCTCGAAGGAGCAGCTTTAGATACTGTTCGCTCACTTGAACCCTGCGAAGAGAATTACAACAAAGCGTTAGATTTATTGAAATCTCGTTTCGATAATAAATTACTTCTCTTTCAGGCACACATAAAAGCTATATTTGGGTTGCAAGGTGTAGAGACGCTGAAATCAGGCGCACTGCGGAAATTAAGCGATGAAGTTAACTCACATATGCGAGCACTGCAAACAATGGCAACTGAGGGGGAAATATATAATATCCTCCTCATTCATATCGTCGTTAGCAAACTGCCAAAACATACGCACGAGAAATGGGAAGAGAATTTATCTGCACAAAGGCTGCCAACTTGGGTCGAGATGTCTACCTTTCTGGAAAAGAGATGTCGTATGTCGGAAAATTTGGAAAATGCTATGGTCATTCAAGCACCTAGCAAACAGGTAGGAAAAAATGGATTCCAAGCCAAATCAAAGGCAAGTGTACTTGTCACGGCAGCTAGTGAAAAATCCCCATCGTTTTGCAATTTTTGCGATTCGAGAGATCATTTTATTGCTGTCTGCAGCAGGTTCTTAAATCTTTCCCCAAAAACTTCGCTATAAGGAAGTCAAAAAACTTCATTTATGTATAAACTGCCTTCGTAAGGGGCACTCTGTAAAACATTGCAGAGCTGGCAATTGTCGACATTGTCAAGGAAAGCATAATTCTCTATTGCACCACCATATCAAACAAGAAAATAACCCAAGCACATCTATGGCAGTCGCTAACACAAGCTCGCATTCGCTATCGCCACAATCAACATTAGTTACTTCACTAGCTGCCAGCCCCTTGCCTTGCACCCTTCAGAATTCGCCTAGTAGTTGTGTGCTATTAGCCACGGCCATCATTCTAGTTAAAAATCGTGCTGGTACGCTAATACCTTGTAGAGCAATTTTAGACTCTGCGTCTCAACTAAATTTCGTCACAGCACGTTTAGCAAACCAACTTCAACTTTGTTCTCGCTATTCACCAGTTTCAGTATCCGGCATAGGAGAAGCTAGCATCGTTTCAGATAAATGCGTTGACATCTTCGCACAAGCTCAAGATGGCCAGTTTTCAACTTCTTTTGAGGCCTTAATCACCCCAAGTATAACCGACTATCAACCAAATTTTGATATTAGTATTGAGGGTTGGAACATACCCAATAGCATTAACTTAGCTGATCCCTCGCTCTTCAAGGCAAGTCGTATTGACCTTCTAATTGGGGCTGAACATTTCTATGACCTTATGTGCGTCGGCCAAATCAAGATTGCTCAACATCTGCCTACGCTACAAAAAACTAAATTGGGATGGGTGGTTTCTGGGGGCATATCACAAGTTAGTAATCGTTTAACAGCTCTTTCAACTTTCAAAACCTCAATACCACAGCAAGACAGCAACGACGAGCTTGCTAACATTGTTAAACGCTTTGGGGAAATTGAAAATTGCTTTACTGATAATATGCCTACAACTACAGATGACGACTTTTGTGAGCAACACTTCGTACAAAATTTCGTTCACTTACCATCGGGAGCTTATTCAGTTAGGCTGCCACCCAAACTGAGTTTTGATGCGCTCGGAGAATCATATGAACTCGCTCTTCGTAGATTCAAGGTTTCAGAGAAAAGGCTGGGAAGAGATGAATCAACAAAACAATTGTATTCGGAGTTTATGCAAGAGTATAAAGATCTGGGACATATGTCATTGGCAACATTAGACGCTGAGAAACCATCATATTTTTTACCTCATCATTGCGTTCGTAAACAAGATAGCACTACAACAAAACTTCGTGTGGTCTACGATGGCTTTGCCAAAACAACATCAGGAAA
Organism: Merzomyia westermanni; assembly: GCA_949987695.1. Classification (NCBI taxonomy): domain Eukaryota; kingdom Metazoa; phylum Arthropoda; class Insecta; order Diptera; family Tephritidae; genus Merzomyia; species Merzomyia westermanni. The sequence continues at coordinate 104,508,572 of OX465292.1, read as the reverse complement.
CTCGTTAAACGATTTGTTACTGTCAGGGCCGACCATTCAACAAAGGCTTTTTAGTACACTTCTTCGTTTTAGGTTTTTCAAAGTTGCATTATGTGGCGACATATGCAAAATGTATCGTTGTGTCAAAATGAGCAGTCCGGACAACCAGTTGCATTGTATACTTTGGAGAGATGCCGCTTCAAAGAAAATCGAAATTTATAAGTTGGACACTGTGACATACGGCACAAGGCCAGCTGCGTTTTTAGCAGTTCGAGAAATGCACCAACTGACATATGACTAAGGGGAATCGTTCCCCATTGGCGCTAAAATTATTCGTCGGGATTTTTACGTGGACGATTTGATCTCTGGTGGCGACACAATTGAAGAGGTTATACAAATGAAGCATTAGGTAAAACAATTGCTTCGGTGAGGTGATTTTCCAATTCGGAAATGGTGTTCGAATGAAGATCGTGTTCTACAAGATGAAGACAAACGCGACTGTGAACAACTTCTTAAGTTTCATGATGGAACCGATGTGGCAAAGGCACTCGCCTTGTATGGGACTCGACATCAGATAATTTTTTGTTCAGCTTCACTCCAATCTTAACATTAGATAAAACTACAAAACGTTCGATTCTTTCTATTATAGCACGATTTTACGACCCGCTTGGGCTAATTTCACCAGTCATCACTAAGTTAAAAATTTTTATGCAAGCAATGTGGAAAGAAAGGCTGACATGGGACGAAAGCTTACCACAGTCCTTGCACACAATGTGGATGACATTATGTGGCCAACTATCAATCGTTAGGAGCCTTCAATTCCCACGCTTCGTACTTGCTCCACAAGCACGTTTACAAATCCATTCATTTTGCGATGCCAGTTTATCCGCTTACGGTGTTTGCGTTGAATATCAAGGAGGAATCAAAACGCATCTCTTATGCTCCAAGTAAAGAGTCGCTCCTTTGAAGTCACTAACCATTCCGAAGATTGAGTTGTCAGCTGCACTGCTATTAGCTGAACTGGTTTCTAGTATTTTGGAAAATGGACAGCTTTCATGTGATTGCCATTGTTGGTCAGACTCAATGATAGTTTTGTCTTGGCTTCAGTCTACACCTAGTAACTTCAATATATTCGTGGCAAATCGGGTGGCACAAATACAATCGCTTACATCGGGCATGACATGGCATCATGTTCCTACTGACTTGAATCCGGCGGATATTATATCCCGTGGTTGTTCTCCAAAGGAACTATTACTCAACGAACTTTGGGCAAATGGTCCTCAATTTCTTCAACTGGATTTCTCACTATGGCCCGCAAACAAACAATTCTTGTATGAACTTCCAGAAATAAGACGATCTGCCCTAGTTTCAGCCACACGGGTCGATGAAACTTTTCGGTGCAAGTTTCAAAATTCATTTGCCAAACTACAACGAGTATTTGCATACATTTACAAATATTGTTATTTCAGACGACGTAATTCATCGCCATCTGGAATGCTGACTGTCGATGACATTAAAGCTGGGACGCTGTTGATGATTAGGAATATTCAGCAAGTGCAATTCTCATCAGAGTATAAAGCCCTCAAAGAAAATAAAATGCTGCCTTCGTCCAGCAACCTGCTCTCGCTTAACCCATTCATCGATGAATATGGTTCACTACGCGCTCGTGGACGCCTTCGCAAATCGAATTTGGACTTCGAGGCCAAACATCCGCTCGTGTTACCAAAGCAACATCCAGTCACTAATGCAATAATAGAACATTTTCATCATAAGTTGCTACACGCTGGACCTCAGAGCTTGTTAGCATCAATTCGTCAACAGTTCTGGCCTATAGGAGGGCGGAAAACAGTGTCCAAGGTCGTGAACAAATGCCTAAGGTGCTATCGTCTTAAACCTATAATAATACAACAAATCATGGGGAACCTTCCAGAGGAGCGCGTGAAGCCATCTAGAACATTTTATACAACCGGCGTTCACTATTGTGGGCCTTTTTATTATAAAAATTTCGTGCGAAACCGCCAGCCAGTGAAATGCTACATTTGCATTTTCGTTTGTTTTGCTACAAAGTATACGCATCTTGAAGTGGTACAAGATCTATCAACGCCTTCGTTCATCCCTGCGCTTAAGCGCTTTATCAGCATCAGGGGAAATTTGTTTCTCAACCAAAACCACATAAAGGCCGTTGAAGGAGCTTGCATGGAAAATAACATAGACTGGAAATTCATACCACCACGCTCGCCACATTTTGGTGGTTTGTGGGAATCTGCGGTCAAGTCCGCAAAGCTTCATTTTTATCGCACCGTTGGCACTTCTATCATAACCTTCGATGAACTCCGCACTTTGGTATGTGAGATTTGTGTTTTTTTAAATTCTCGCCCTCTTTTTCCCATTACAGAAAATCCGAACGATCTGGATGTGCTTACACCGGCGCATTTTCTTATCGGTGGTCCATTAATGGTTGTTAATAAACCCAACATCACACATCTGAGCGCAAGTCGCTTGAGTCGATGGCAGCGAATATGTCAAATGCAGCAAATATTTTGGCAACGGTGGAGCATCTCATATCTGTCGCTATTACAAGAAAGGTTTAAGTGGCGAACTTCCACGCCAGACTTACAACAAGGCGCTATGGTGGTTCTGAAAGACGACAACCTACCACCTTTGAAATGGAAATTGGGCAGAGTTGAACGAACATTCAAGGGTGATGACGGACATGTTAGAGCGGCAATAGTTCGAACAGAAAGTGGGCCAGTAAAAAGAGCGATTACAAAGATTGCTGTGCTTCCGGTTGAAAACAATTTGGTTGAAAGCCTAGGCCTTCCAACGGGGGGAGTATGTTCGCAGCAGAAATCAAAATAATTCCATGTCATGCACGGTATAAATATGCACTTATTCCTGCAGGGATATTGCTCAAATATGTAACACTAGAATCATACGATTTTTGTTTACTTCTACAAACTACTTACCATTGTTCACAAATTTTGTATTCTCTTTGATTGCCTTCTGCATATGAATTTGTTATTGCTTATTTATCTAAACTAACTGTCGCTGCATTTTTGTAAAGTCAGTCGTCTTGCCTATAAGGGGAGGCTGACAAACTACTTTTTTTACTTCTACTTTCGCATTTGAGAATTAATCATGTAAAATTGAAGGTTCATCGGTCTTTATTTTTTAATAGCAAAGGATTAAGAAACCACTTAATCCTCAAACATTTGGTGACCCCGACGTGATAGTATCGCCTATCATTATCGTTTTGTAAAGTAGAAGTAAAATTGTTATTCGTTTCGCATATTTGGACATAGTTTACCAACTATATACATTTTTATCGCGGTCGAATAAATCAAAAATTTGTCTTAAGTGCATTCGGTACTTATACTTTAAAGAAAAAATGCCAAAAAGTCAAAGGCGTCTGACACTAGCGTCAGCCTACAAAGTGACATTTCATATTACAAAAACGAGAGTGCATCGTTCCATCGTCAGCTGGATGCACTCAATGACTTCCTCACAATTGATCAGATGAAACTGTTGGATGAAGCGGATATTTCTGCTCGCCTTAAATATGCAGAACGAGTGCAAGCAAGCTTCGAAAATGCACGCTCAACGCTTAAGCGCATGGACAAAAGAGAATTCGACTCCGATGACGACGAAACATTTCTAAAAACATACCTCGAGGTTGAGGCAAAATTGAATCGTGGTTTGAACTGAATACGCAAGGCAAGTTGTGCCCACTCATCTACTATGCGACAACCGCCCTGGGATGAGGTTGCAACGCAGCATGCACCACGCCGATCCAGACTTCCTGAACTTAAAATTCCTGTTTTTAGCGGCGCATATCTTGATTGGCCATCGTTCTTCAGCACCTTTTCCTCAGCAATCGACAAAGACGTGGACATGTCGAAATTGGAAAAAATGCAGTACTTAATTACAAGTCTCGAAGGAGCAGCTTTAGATACTGTTCGCTCACTTGAACCCTGCGAAGAGAATTACAACAAAGCGTTAGATTTATTGAAATCTCGTTTCGATAATAAATTACTTCTCTTTCAGGCACACATAAAAGCTATATTTGGGTTGCAAGGTGTAGAGACGCTGAAATCAGGCGCACTGCGGAAATTAAGCGATGAAGTTAACTCACATATGAGAGCACTGCAAACAATGGCAACTGAGGGGGAAATATATAATATCCTCCTCATTCATATCGTCGTTAGCAAACTGCCAAAACATACGCACGAGAAATGGGAAGAGAATTTATCTGCACAAAGGCTGCCAACTTGGGTCGAGATGTCTACCTTTCTGGAAAAGAGATGTCGTATGTCGGAAAATTTGGAAAATGCTATGGTCATTCAAGCACCTAGCAAACAGGTAGGAAAAAATGGATTCCAAGCCAAATCAAAGGCAAGTGTACTTGTCACGGCAGCTAGTGAAAAATCCCCATCGTTTTGCAATTTTTGCGATGCGAGAGATCATTTTATTGCTGTCTGCAGCAGGTTCTTAAATCTTTCCCCAAAAACTTCGCAATTGTCGACATTGTCAAGGAAAGCATAATTCTCTATTGCACCACAATATCAAACAAGAAAATAACCCAAGCACATCTATGGCAGTCGCTAACACAAGCTCGCATTCGCTATCGCCACAATCAACATTAGTTACTTCACTAGCTGCCAGCCCCTTGCCTTGCACCCTTCAGAATTCGCCTAGTAGTTGTGTGCTATTAGCCACGGCCATCATTCTAGTTAAAAATCGTGCTGGTACGCTAATACCTTGTAGAGCAATTTTAGACTCTGCGTCTCAACTAAATTTCGTCACAGCACGTTTAGCAAACCAACTTCAACTTTGTTCTCGCTATTCACCAGTTTCAGTATCCGGCATAGGAGAAGCTAGCATCGTTTCAGATAAATGCGTTGACATCTTCGCACAAGCTCAAGATGGCCAGTTTTCAACTTCTTTTGAGGCCTTAATCACCCCAAGTATAACCGACTATCAACCAAATTTTGATATTAGTATTGAGGGTTGGAACATACCCAATAACATTAACTTAGCTGATCCCTCGCTCTTCAAGGCAAGTCGTATTGACCTTCTAATTGGGGCTGAACATTTCTATGACCTTATGTGCGTCGGCCAAATCAAGATTGCTCAACATCTGCCTACGCTACAAAAAACTAAATTGGGATGGGTGGTTTCTGGGGGCATATCACAAGTTAGTAATCGTTTAACAGCTCTTTCAACTTTCAATACCTCAATACCACAGCAAGACAGCAACGACGAGCTTGCTAACATTGTTAAACGCTTTTGGGAAATTGAAAATTGCTTTACTGATAATATGCCTACAACTACAGATGACGACTTTTGTGAGCAACACTTCGTACAAAATTTCGTTCACTTACCATCGGGAGCTTACTCAGTTAGGCTGCCACCCAAACTGAGTTTTGATGCGCTCGGAGAATCATATGAACTCGCTCTTCGTAGATTCAAGGTTTCAGAGAAAAGGCTGGGAAGAGATGAATCAACAAAACAATTGTATTCGGAGTTTATGCAAGAGTATAAAGATCTGAGACACATGTCATCGGCAACATTAGACGCCGAGAAACCATCATATTTTTTACCTCATCATTGCGTTCGTAAACAAGATAGCACTACAACAAAACTTCGTGTGGTCTACGATGGCTTTGCCAAAACAACATCAGGAAACTCGTTGAACGATTTGTTACTGTCAGGGCGACCATTCAACAAAGGCTTTTTAGTACACTTCTTCGTTTTAGGTTTTTCAAAGTTGCATTATGTGGCGACATATGCAAAATGTATCGTTGTGTCAAAATGAGCAGTCCGGACAACCAGTTGCATTGTATACTTTGGAGAGATGCCGCTTCAAAGAAAATCGAAATTTATAAGTTGGACACTGTGACATACGGCACAAGGCCAGCTGCGTTTTTAGCAGTTCGAGCAATGCACCAACTGACATATGACTAAGGGGAATCGTTCCCCATTGGCGCTAAAATTATTCGTCGGGATTTTTACGTGGACGATTTGATCTCTGGTGGCGACACAATTGAAGAGGTTATACAAATGAAGCATTAGGTAAAACAATTGCTTCGGTGAGGTGATTTTCCAATTCGGAAATGGTGTTCGAATGAAGATCGTGTTCTACAAGATGAAGACAAACGCGATTGTGAACAACTTCTTAAGTTTCATGATGGAACCGATGTGACAAAGGCACTCGCCTTGTATGGGACTCGACATCAGATAATTTTTTGTTCAGCTTCACTCCAATCTTAACATTAGATAAAACTACAAAACGTTCGATTCTTTCTATTATAGCACGATTTTACGACCCGCTTGGGCTAATTTCACCAGTCATCACTAAGTTAAAAATTTTTATGCAAGCATTGTGAAAAGAAAGGCTGACATGGGACGAAAGCTTACCACAATCCTTGCACACAATGTGGATGACATTATGTGGCCAACTATCAATCGTTAGGAGCCTTCAATTCCCACGCTTCGTACTTGCTCCACAAGCACGTTTACAAATCTATTTATTTTGCGATGCCAGTTTATCCGCTTACGGTGTTTGCGTTGAATATCAAGGAGGAATCAAAACGCATCTCTTATGCTCCAAGTCCAGAGTCGCTCCTTTGAAGTCACTAACCATTCCGAAGATTGAGTTGTCAGCTGCACTGCTATTAGCTGAACTGGTTTCTAGTATTTTGGAAAATGGACAGCTTTCATGTGATTGCCATTGTTGGTCAGACTCAATGATAGTTTTGTATTGGCTTCAGTCTACACCTAGTAACTTCAATATATTCGTGGCAAATCGGGTGGCACAAATACAATCGCTTACATCGGGCATGACATGGCATCATGTTCCTACTGACTTGAATCCGGCGGATATTATATCCCGTGGTTGTTCTCCAAAGGAACTATTACTCAACGAACTTTGGGCAAATGGTCCTCAATTTCTTCAACTGGATTTCTCACTATGGCCCGCAAACAAACAATTCTTGTATGAACTTCCAGAAATAAGACGATCTGCCCTAGTTTCAGCCACACGGGTCGATGAAACTTTTCGGTGCAAGTTTCAAAATTCATTTGCCAAACTACAACGAGTATTTGCATACATTTACAAATATTGTTATTTCAGACGACGTAATTCATCGCCATCTGGAATGCTGACTGTCGATGACATTAAAGCTGGGACGCTGTTGATGATTAGGAATATTCAGCAAGTGCAATTCTCATCAGAGTATAAAGCCCTCAAAGAAAATAAAATGCTGCCTTCGTCCAGCAACCTGCTCTCGCTTAACCCATTCATCGATGAATATGGTTCACTACGCGCTCGTGGACGCCTTCGCAAATCGAATTTGGACTTCGAGGCCAAACATCCGCTCGTGTTACCAAAGCAACATCCAGTCACTAATGCAATAATAGAACATTTTCATCATAAGTTGCTACACGCTGGACCTCAGAGCTTGTTAGCATCAATTCGTCAACAGTTCTGGCCTATAGGAGGGCGGAAAACAGTGTCCAAGGTCGTGAACAAATGCCTAAGGTGCTATCGTCTTAAACCTATAATAATACAACAAATCATGGGGAACCTTCCAGAGGAGCGCGTGAAGCCATCTAGAACATTTTATACAACCGGCGTTCACTATTGTGGGCCTTTTTATTATAAAAATTTCGTGCGAAACCGCCAGCCAGTGAAATGCTACATTTGCATTTTCGTTTGTTTTGCTACAAAGTATACGCATCTTGAAGTGGTACAAGATCTATCAACGCCTTCGTTCATCCCTGCGCTTAAGCGCTTTATCAGCATCAGGGGAAATTTGTTTCTCAACCAAAACCACATAAAGGCCGTTGAAGGAGCTTGCATGGAAAATAACATAGACTGGAAATTCATACCACCACGCTCGCCACATTTTGGTGGTTTGTGGGAATCTGCGGTCAAGTCCGCAAAGCTTCATTTTTATCGCACCGTTGGCACTTCTATCATAACCTTCGATGAACTCCGCACTTTGGTATGTGAGATTTGTGTTTTTTTAAATTCTCGCCCTCTTTTTCCCATTACAGAAAATCCGAACGATCTGGATGTGCTTACACCGGCGCATTTTCTTATCGGTGGTCCATTAATGGTTGTTAATAAACCCAACATCACACATCTGAGCGCAAGTCGCTTGAGTCGATGGCAGCGAATATGTCAAATGCAGCAAATATTTTGGCAACGGTGGAGCATCTCATATCTGTCGCTATTACAAGAAAGGTTTAAGTGGCGAACTTCCACGCCAGACTTACAACAAGGCGCTATGGTGGTTCTGAAAGACGACAACCTACCACCTTTGAAATCGAAATTGGGCAGAGTTGAACGAACATTTAAGGGTGATGACGGACATTTTAGAGCGGCAATAGTTCGAACAGAAAGTGGGCCAGTAAAAAGAGCGATTACAAAGATTGCTGTGCTTCCGGTTGAAAACAATTTGGTTGAAAGCCTAGGCCTTCCAACGGGGGGAGTATGTTTGCAGCAGCAATCAAAATAATTCCATGTCATGCACGGTATAAATATGCACTTATTCCTGCAGGGATATTGCTCAAATATGTAACACTAGAATCATACGATTTTTGTTTACTTCTACAAACTACTTACCATTGTTCACAAATTTTGTATTCTCTTTGATTGCCTTCTGCATATGAATTTGTTATTGCTTATTTATCTAAACTAACTGTCGCTGCATTTTTGTAAAGTCAGTCGTCTTGCCTATAAGGGGAAGCTGACAAACTACTTTTTTTACTTCTACTTTCGCATTTGAGAATAAATCGTGTAAAATTGAAGGTTCATCGGTATTTATTTTTTAATAGCAAAGGATTAAGAAACCACTTAATCCTCAAACACGTTCCTTATTTTCCGGGTGGAAAACTGCGTGGCTGGTATCCAAAACCCTTCCGATAAGATTCCTTGCCGTGTTTATTATCATGCTTTTTGGATGTTTCGATTTATAGTTTATTATGCGTCCTGATGATGTGGGTTTTTGGTATCAATCAATTTTAATTTTATTATTGATTCTATACACTAGAGAATCCAAAAACGGTAATTTATTATTATTTTCCAACTCCATAGTAAATTTAATATCTTTGTGGTACGAGTTTAGGATATTCAGAGTTGTCTCCAGTTTTTCTTCCTTCACTACTGCAAACACGTCATCTACATACTTACTAAGTAGCCTTGTGTTTGACAATTTTCCTAATATTTCCTCCATTATTATGTGGCCGCCGTGGTGTGAAGGTAGTGTTGCCGGCCTACCACACCGAAGGTCCATGGTTCGAGCCCTGGTACAGGTAACATCAAAAGTGATTTGAAAAAAGTTTTTCAAAACGGGGTCGCCCCTCGGCAGTGGTTTGGCAAACTCTCCGAGTGTATTTCTGCCATGACAGGCTTCTCAGCAAAAATTCGTCTCCTTTGTAGATGCCGTTCGGAGTCGGCAAAAAACTGTAGGTCCCACCAATTTGTAGGGAAAATTCAAATCGGCACACCACAAATTGGAAGAGAAGCTTGGCGCAAAAATCTCTTAGGAGGTTTATGATGATATACCTGTTGTATATCGCGCCATAGAGATAGAGAGATTATGCCAGCAACTATTTTCCACCCGAAAAATAAGGAACGCATAACGAATATCCTAAAAATGAACGATTTTCCAGCTAGAATTATAAAAAGTATGATTAATTCATATCGAAGAGATAGATCCCAGGAGGGCGAAAAGAGAGAAAAAAAGCCGTTAATATATAAATCCGTGGTATACATACCCGGTTTCTCGGATAAACTACAGGCTTCTAATATATATGACCAGGATACAGTTGGTATTGCACATAAACCAACCTACACTACAAATATGTTTTTCCATAATATGAAATCCAAAGTGGCGAAGATGGAAAAAAGTAATCTTGTGTATAAAATTTCATGTGGGGGTGACAAAAACAACAACTGTGACAAAGAATATGTGGGTACAACCAAAAATAAACTCAAAACACGAATAGCAGGGCACCGATCGGACATTAAAAATATACAATCACAAAACACACAAAAAACAGCGCTTGCGGCCCACTGTGCGGAGAGCGGCCACAAACCAAACTTTGAATCAGTGATCATATTACAACAAGAGCAACATTATAATAAACGTTTCACATTAGAAATGCTCCACATTACTAACTTACAAGAAAACAAGAGATTAAACTACAAGAAAGATATAGAGGGATGTGCTCATATATACCAACACTTACTAGACTGTAAAAAGTAAAAAAAATAAAAAATCAAATCAGTTCAAAATTGCATGGCGAACTAAACGGAGGCTGTGTGCTTAGAATTCACATTAAATGTATGTATGTATTTATTTATTTATTGTGTTGATGTATGAGAATGTTAAAATTGTTAAATATTGTTATAGCCCCTGAAGACGATCTCCGAAGGAGATTGAAATATATTGGGTAACCCCGCAATAAAACTCGTTTTTATTAAATTTGACCTCGAGCCAGCTAACACAAAATTCGTGACATAAAAAAGGCCGCAAAAAATCCAAAATTCGTTGTAAATTAATTGTACTTGACCAAATATACTTTAATTAAAGTACACCATTTTTAAATATTAAATTTTGATACTCGCTTTTCTCTTATTTCATTTTGGTGACTGTCAATCACTTGTCCGTGCGCTGCGTCCGGTCAAGACATTGGTCCTTCGAGCCGGATACACTATAGATTTTTTTGTCACTGCTATCCTGCAAATGGAATAGTATAGATATATTTGAGTTAAAATCGACAAACATTTTCTGTTACACAAAAAGTTATAGGACCTTCTTGGCTCCAAGAAAATGAGAAAAAGTGGCCGACTCAAGATACGGATTTCACAACAAACGTCGAGGAAAAACGAGTGCATGTTCATGCAGCAACAACTACGGACAACGTTAGTGACATTCTTGATAGGTTTTCTAGTCTACCGCGAGTTTTGAGGGTAATCTCATATGTGTTAAGATTTCTTCAAAGAACCCATCCGAAAACGAAAACTTCTAGCAGCCGGACTCTTGCTTAATTTCTTCAGGTGAAATTAAATCTACGACTACCCGTCTGATTAAAATTGCTCAGAAGCAACACTACGGAGCAGAAATAGGTAAATTGAAAGCTAAAGAACCACTTGAGTCAAAAAGTGAAATACTTCCATTAAATCCTTTCCTCGATAAAGACGAAGTTGTGAGAACGGGCGGGCGACATTGGTCCATCATAGCCATTTCAACCAGCGAATAATTACAGTCCACTCAACAACAACAACAAAGAATATAATTTGCGAGCAACATCTCCTTTAAAATTTTGCATCAGAAACAGAATCCTGGGTGAATAAAATTTGGAAATCAGCTACTAGCAATAACTTGAAAACGTGCAGCAGCATCAACCAAATAAATTTATATTCATCAGTTCCTGATATAATTAAATAAAAAATAAAAGGTACTTGGTTTAATTTCCGTGGTGCAATTTTAAAAATAAAAGTTTCAGTTCAAGTGAATAAATAAATTTAATTGACAGTGCGAGTGATTTTTTGTTTAAAGCAAATTGAATTTAGTGTTGTTGCAAATAGCCTTTCTGTCTATCAGGTTTCACCCCCCACCAGTGGTAAGGTACTCCTGACACAGCTAAAGGGTCTTGAGAGTTTTAGAAACTCCCAGGTTTGCACAACTAGTGTTTTTGGAAAATATATTTAAGGCTGCAAGTATTTTCATTTCGGGAATAAATTTATTCCATATTGCTTTTAACTTTCCAAAAACAACAACAACTCACAGTGAATATAACCCCACTTTGCTTTGTAATTACACTTAATAATTTTCTAGAGTTTGTTAACACAAGGATCACTCCAAACGTCACATTAAATTTGTTATTAAACATTTCTTTAATTATTGATATAATACACCGAATTAACAAAAAGGTGTTTATTAAAAGTGCTAGTGATTTGAGGTGCATTGAATAGTTAGTTAGTGTTGTTACAAATAGCCCTTTTGTCTATCAGGCTTCACCCACCACCAGTGGTAAGGTACTCCTGACACAGCCTAAGGGTATTTAGAGTTTTACAAACTCACATACAAGGTGGCGCAAAAGTAATCCTCCTATCAGAAAATGCTATAAATTTCGCGATTGGCCCCTAAAGTCAGTTCTGTTTTGACATTTGTGTAGTAAACATATGCGAAATACACGTTAATAAACAATGTTACGCTACACTGCTCCAGAACGCGGAATATTGCTGACTATTTATTTGACGGTGACTTTGGCACAACGTGAATTTCGTCGCAGATTTCCTGGCCGTCCAACGCCTACTGGTGAAACACTGCGACGTTTAGCCGCTCGCCTCGAAGAGACTGGCCCAACACGAGATTCAGCCAGGCGTGGCAGACCCCGGAGTAGCCGTTCTGCAGAGAATATTGCTGCTGTAGCCGAGGATGTCATGGAAGCGCCGTCGACATCGACCAGACGACGTGCCACGCAAATGGGTATCAGTCGACGGTCTTTACAGCGAATTTTGGTACAAGATTTAAAGATGTTTCCGTACAAAGTCCAGACGGTGCATCAGCTGTTAGCTGATGACCGCCAATCGCGTCTAACATACGCTCAAGCCATCCTTAATCACCACCAAGAGGAAGATGACTTTTATCAAAAATAATCATGAATGATGAGGCCCATTTCCATCTTAGCGGGTACGTAAATAAGCAAAATTTTCGCTTCTGGGGCACTGAAAATCCGCTTGTAACCCACGAAGAGCCATTACACCCGCTCAAAGTCACTGTATGGTGTGCTGTTTTCGATGGAGGAGTCATCGGACCTTTTTTCTTCGAAGACGTCGCGGGCCAAACGGTTACTGTGAATGGTGATCGCTACAAAGCAATGATCAACGAGTTCTTTTTGCCGCAACTTGATGAATTGGGATTGGAAAACATGTGGTTCCAACAAGACGGTGCAACAGCATACACTGCACGTGCCACAACCGATATGCTGAAGGATGCATTTCCCGGGCGCTTAATCTCCCGTTTTGGCGATTTGCACTGGCCAGCAAGATCGCCTGATTTGACCGCTCCAGACTTCTTTATGAGGGGCTTTTTGAAGTCGCGGGTTTATGTCAACAAGCCTCAGACTCTTGCAGCTCTTAAAGACAATATCCGTCAAGAATGTGAGGACCTATCGCCGGAAGTTTTGGCCAAAGTGATGGAAAATGCCATAAAAAGGGCTCAAATGACAATCAACTGTGGCGGCGGCCATTTACATGCCATCATATTCTCGACTTGATGTAAAAAAAATTAAAGGACCAAATAAAAATAATCCACAAGAAGAATCAAAGTTTTTCATTTTTTTTTTAATTACAGCCAAAAAACATCGGAAGCTTACTTTTGCGCCACCTTGTATTTGTTCAACTAGTGTTTTTGGAAAGGCTGCAAGTATTTTCATTTTCGGGAATAAATTTATTCCATATTGCTTTTCGCTACTTGCACCCTTTTGTATTTAACTTTCCAAAAACAACAACGCTGCACTGTGAACATAACCTTACTTTGCTTTGAATGCGTTTTAAGAGTTTTTTCTTGCACATAAATCACTTATCACTTTACATTAATTTAAAATAAAACAATTTATTTAATTAATATTTTTCATATTCACTTGACAATTTTTATAAACATATACACACATATACAAATCTTCGGTTTTGGTTGGCGAGCAATATATATATATTAGCGTTCTTACCGCACCTTCATTAGGGTGGCTCAATAAACTATTGAAAAATATAAAATTTACATTAGATCTTTTTAATTTTTGCGATCTTGGTGATTTATTTTGGTTGGTTTTGTTGGCAGGCGTTTGTCCATATTGGGGTTTTCCTTGTACAGATTTTGACTCTGCGCTATCTTATAGTTTGGAAAAGAGAAGTTTTCCTTGTAGTTTTAATTCTTGTTGTTTTTGCTTCTCTTTTTTAATTTTTTTCTGCACACCTTAATATGGAGGCATACACTCGTCTGTCTGACTCAGTCCAAGAGTTCGAAATGGAATTCATGGCCATAACCGAAAGCGACCACTCCACTTTTTCCCTGAAACTTCAGGAAGAGGAGTTGAGATCCAAGTGGACGAAAGCGAAAGCAGCCTTTGACGAACTGCAAATTGGCGAGGAAATTACTGCCGCAAATCTTGTGTCAATTAGAAAGAAAAATAAGGCAGTTTATACAGTGTTTGTCCGTTGCATGAGTAAAATCAATAAGCTCATGGATAATTTAGAAGAGCAGCAAAAAGAAGAGGACTTATCTATTACGCCGTATAATTTGCATTTGCCACCTTGTGATACGGCAGTTTTTAAGGGAGATTATGTATCATGGCCATCTTTTCGTGATATGTTCACGGCCATTTACATTTTAAACAAAAGGCTTGCACTCATTCAAAAACTGTTTTACCTTACACAAAAGACACAAGGTGAGGCGCAAGAAATTGTCCGAAAATGTGAGCTGACAAATGAAGGCTTTAACGTTGCCTGGAAAAACCTTTCTGATAGGTATGAAAATAAAAGAATCCTGGTCAATACCCAACTAAAAGTATTATTCAGTCTTCAAGCAGTTGAGACTGAATGCGGCACGTGAATTAAAAGGCTGCAACGGGATATAAACAATTGTATATCCTCACTTGAATGTCATCACATTGACATTTCGAACTGGGACCCAATCATCACATATCTTTGTTCAACGAAATTACCTGATGTTACCCTTTCGCTGTGGGAACAGTCAGTTGAAAACAAGACAGAAACTTCGAAGTGGGCGGATATGGGCCGATTTCTGTCAAATCGGTTCCAAACTTTAGAATCGGTCTCGGGTTTAAGAGGAATCATGCAAAAGCCTACGCCAAAGGTGCAAAGCAATACGCATTCCTCTAAACCACCGCAAAAGAAGCTTGGTGCTTTCCAAGCTAGCGTCGCGAAAAATGCATGTAAAATGTGCCAAAGTACCGACCATAAACTACACGCGTGCCCTAAATTTAAAAACTTAGTACCGTCCGATAGAATAGCCTTTATCAAAAAGAATGGTTGTTGCCTCAATTGTCTCATGATGGGTCATACAGTGTCTAGATGCAAGAGCCCTTACAATTGCTTCACATGCCATCAAAGACATCATACTCTTTTGCATCTGCCGACTGCAAATTCAAAAAATACAAAGGTGAATGAAACCACCGAGTCGGCCGATGATTTTCCAGGCACATCTGCGCAGACTCTATCGAAAAATGAGTCTGCAAAACAAGGAAAGGCAGTTAAACCGGTAAATTTAAAATCAAACTTCGCAAATACGAGTAAAGGCGTATTATTAGGGACCGCTCGTGTAACCATTCATTAAAATGGTGTAGATTTTTCAGCCAGAGCTCTCATAGACTCTGGCTCTGAATGTTCTTTTATTACGGACAGACTTAGGCGCAGAATCAACCTGCCAACTAGAAAAATGCATGCTCAAGTTTCGGGCATAAATAATTAAATTTCTGCACAGGTGAAAGAGGCATGCGCCATACAATTGCGATCACCAGTTGACCCACTTATTTCTATTGATGCTGTGGTGTTAGTTTTACCACACTTAACAGGCAATTTGCCAATATGCGATGTAAGTGCGCTAACCCAGCAAGCATTCCCTGATCTGGTTCTAGCGGATAAAAGATTCTTCGTCAACGAGCAAGTCGATCTTGTTCTAGGAGGAGACTTATATCCGCAAATTATCTTGAGCGGTATTAAAAAGAAAATTCTAAATACTCTTATAGCCCAGGAAACTGTGTTCGGTTGGATACTGACTGGTCGTGCTGACGTAGCTAGTCCAACTAATCACAATCGAGTCTCCTTTTTTAATGAAGTAGCTTTAGACAAGCAGCTAAGCAAACGGAAGAATCCTACTGTGAGGAACTTTACAAGCGGACAACGCGACGGGGCTCTGACGGAAGATACATCGTGTCACTTCCATTTAGGTCAGAATTTCCCGCTGAGCTAAACCTGGGCCCATCGTTAAGGATAGCATGCTCTCAGTTCTATAAGAATGAGACAAGACTCAAGAAAAATCCAGAATTGCAGAGGGAGTATAACAGGGTGATAATGGAGTATGAATCCATGGGTCATATGACCAAAATAAAAGAAATTCAGTCGGCCGATGCGGTCGACAATTACTATTTACCTCACCACGCGGTTATTAAGTAGATGCCAATGAAACAAAATACCAACGAATAGTCTTCCGCTCAAGCCCAACTGATCCGATCAGTTTATATGAGCTTGAAACGGTTACCTTCGGTGTCAATTGTGCTCCTTATTTGGCAATAAGGACTTTATTTCAACTGGCTGATGACTCCGAAAGTTCTCATCCAATAGCCTCGAATATTTTGCGAACAAATATGTATGTCGACGACGTTCTCTCGGGTGGGCATACTATTGACTCTCCGATAAGAGCAAGGGATGAAATTTCTGGGGTTTGAAAATCAGCTGGGTTTCCATTACGAAAATGGACCGCGAATAGTAGTGAAATATTGCAAGGCATTCCAAAAGCTCACTTGTTGAGCGAAGATTTTCTAGAATTCGAGGATTCTAGTAGCGTGAAAGCTTTAGGTATTCGGTGGAATGCTTATCCCGATTAATTTTATTTCACAACAAAGCCAATTGAAGGCGAAAATAAGACCACAAAAAGAGCAATACTGTCTACTATCGCGAAACTCTTCGATCCATTAGGGTGGCTAGCACCAACTATTATTGTCGCAAAAATGAGAATGCAAAATATTTGGTTGGAGGGCACTGGTTGGGATGAAACAGTATCTCCTTCAACATTAGACCGATGGCAAAACTTTACTTCGAATTATAAGGAAATATATAAAATACGGATACCTCGATGGGTATCATTTTCTCCAACAGGGAATATAGGGATTTTGCGATGCCTCCGAAAAGGCATACGCGGCAGCAGTCTACCTACGCGTAAAAAACGATGACAATATACTTGTCAACTTACTCTTAGCTAAAACCAAAGTGGCTCCAGTCAAAACGATCTCTCTTCCCCGACTGGAGCTGTGTGGGGCAGTACTACTTGCGGAAATCCTTGAATCAATCATAACTAACCTCAATTTAAGCCACCTTCATTTTCGTCTTTGGACTGATTCCACCATTGTTTTGGCTTGGGTTCGTAAAACACCATGCTCATGGTCAATCCTCGTCGCCCATCGGATAACAAAAATCATCGACAAGGTTGGAAACAAGAACTGGTCTCATGTGGAGTCAGGTACAAATCCCGCAGACTTAGCAAGCAGAGGTGTATCAGCTCAGGATTTAGTCAACAGCACGCTGTGGTGGCAGGGACCTTCTTGGCTCCAAGAAAATGAGAAAAATTGGCCGACTCAAGATACGGATTTCACAACAAACGTCGAGGAAAAACGAGTGCATGTTCATGCAGCAACAACTACGGACAACATTAGTGACATTCTTGATAGGTTTTCTAGTCTACCGCGAGCTTTGAGGGTATCTCATATGTGTTAAGATTTCTTCAAAGAACCCATCCGAAAACGAAAACTTCTAGCCAGCCGGACTCTTGCTTAATTTCTTCAGGTGACATTAAATCTACGACTACCCGTCTGATTAAAATTGTTCAGAAGCAACACTACGGAGCAGAAATAGGTAAATTGAAAGCTAAAGAACCACTTGAGTCAAAAAGTGAAATACTTCCATTAAATCCTTTCCTCGATAAAGACGAAGTTGTGAGAACGGGCGGGCGACATTGGTCCATCATAGCCATTTCAACCAGCGAATAATTACAGTCCACTCAACAACAACAACAAAGAATATAATTTGCGAGCAACATCTCCTTTAAAATTTTGCATCAGCAACAGAATCTTGGGTGAATAAAATTTGGAAATCAGCTACTAGCAATAATTTGAAAACGTGCAGCAGCATCAACCAAATAAATTTATATTCATCAGTTCCTGATATAATTAAATAAAAAATAAAAGGTACGTGGTTTAATTTCCGTGGTGCAATTTTAAAAATAAAAGTTTCAGTTCAAGTGAATAAATAAATTTAATTGACAGTGCGAGTGATTTTTTGTTTAAAGCAAATTGAGTTTAGTGTTGTTGCAAATAGCCTTTTTGTCTATCAGGTTTCACCCCCCACCAGTGGTAAGGTACTCCTGACACAGCTAAAGGGTCTTGAGAGTTTTAGAAACTCCCAGGTTTGCACAACTAGTGTTTTTGGAAAATATATTTAAGGCTGCAAGTATTTTCATTTCGGGAATAAATTTATTCCATATTGCTTTCAACTTTCCAAAAACAACAACAACTCGCAGTGAATATAACCCCACTTTGCTTTGTAATTACACTTAATAATTTTCTAGAGTTTGTTAGCACAAGGATCACTCCAAACGTCACATTAAATTTGTTATTAAACATTTCTTTAATTATTGATATAATACACCGAATTAACAAAAAGGTGTTTATTAAAAGTGCTAGTGATTTGAGGTGCATTGAATAGTTAGTTAGTGTTGTTACAAATAGCCCTTTTGTCTATCAGGCTTCACCCACCACCAGTGGTAAGGTACTCCTGACACAGCCTAAGGGTATTAGAGTTTTACAAACTCACATACAAGGTGGCGCAAAAGTAATCCTCCTATCAGAAAATGCTATAAATTTTGCGATTGGCCCCTAAAGTCAGTTCTGTTTTGACATTTGTGTAGTACATATGCGAAATACACGTTAGTAAACAATGTTACGCTACACTGCTCCAGAACGCGGAATATTGCTGACTATTTATTTGACCAATAATCGGTCGGTGACTTTGGCACAACGTGAATTTCGTCGCAGATTTCCTGGCCGTCCAACGCCTACTGGTGAAACACTGCGACGTTTAGCCGCTCGCCTCGAAGAGACTGGCACAACACGAGATTCTGCAAGGCGTGGCAGACCCCGGAGTAGCCGTTCTGCGGAGAATATTGCTGCTGTAGCCGAGGATGTCATGGAAGCGCCGTCGACATCGACCAGACGACGTGCCACGCAAATAGGTATAAGTCGACGGTCTTTACAGCGAATTTTGGTACAAGATTTAAAGATGTTTCCGTACAAAGTCCAGACGGTGCATCAGCTGTTAGCTGCTGACCGCCAATCGCGTCTAACATACGCTCAAGCCATCCTTAATCACCACCAAGAGGAAGATGATTTTTATCAAAAATAATCATGAATGATGAGGCCCATTTCCATCTTAGCGGGTACGTAAATAAGCAAAATTTTCGCTTCTGGGGCACTGAAAATCCGCTTGTAACCCACGAAGAGCCATTACACCCGCTCAAAGTCACTGTATGGTGTGCTGTTTTCGATGGAGGAGTCATCGGACCTTTTTTCTTCGAAGACGTCGCGGGCCAAACGGTTACTGTGAATGGTGAGCGCTACAAAGCAATGATCAACGAGTTCTTTTTGCCGCAACTTGATGAATTGGGATTGGAAAACATGTGGTTCCAACAAGACGGTGCGACAGCACACACTGCACGTGCCACAACCGATATGCTGAAGGATGCATTTCCCGGGCGCCTAATCTCCCGTTTTGGCGATTTGCACTGGCCAGCAAGATCGCCTGATTTGACCGCTCCAGACTTCTTTTTGAGGGACTTTTTGAAGTCGCGGGTTTATGTCAACAAGCCTCAGACTCTAGCAGCTCTTAAAGACAATATCCGTCAAGAATGTGAGGACCTATCGCCGGAAGTTTTGGCCAAAGTGATGGAAAATGCCATAAAAAGGGCTCAAATGACAATCAACTGTGGCGGCGGCCATTTACATGCCATCATATTCTCGACTTGGTGTAAAACTAAAAGACCAAATAAAAATAATCCACAAGAAGAATCAAAGTTTTTCATTTTTTTTTTTTAATTACGGCCAAAAAACATCGGAAGCTTACTTTTGCGCCACCTTGTATTTGTTCAACTAGTGTTTTTGGAAAGGCTGCAAGTATTTTCATTTTCGGGAATAAATTTATTCCATATTGCTTTTCGCTACTTGCATCCTTTTGTATTTAACTTTCCAAAAACAACAACACTGCACTGTGAACATAACCTTACTTTGCTTTGAATGCGTTTTAAGAGTTTTTTCTTGCACATAAATCACTTATCACTTTACATTAATTTAAAATAGAATTCATGAAACGAGCTCAAGGCCAAGAATAATAATTTTTCACTCTTTGAGTTTTTATGAAAATTATTATTGTAATTATTTTTTAATAATTATTTTTAATTAATTATTAAAAGTTTTTTTATTGAATAGAGTAGGAAACAAATATTGTTGGTATAAAAAAGCAATATTAATTTAAAATAAAACAATTTATTTAATTAATATTTTTCATATTCACTTGACAATTTTTATAAACATATACACACATATACAAATCTTCGGTTTTGGTTGGCGAGCAATATATATATATATAAGCGTTCTTACCGCACCTTCATTAGGGTGGCTCAATAAACTATTGAAAAATATAAAATTTACATTAGATCTTTTTAATTTTTGCGATCTTGGTGATTTATTTTGGTTGGTTTTGTTGGCAGGCGTTTGTCCATATTGGGGTTTTCCTTGTACAGATTTTGACTCTGCGCTATCTTATAGTTTGGAAAAGAGAAGTTTTCCTTGTAGTTTTTATTCTTGTTGTTTTTGCTTCTCTTTTTTAATTTTTTTCTGCACACCTTAATATGGAGGCATACACTCGTCTGTCTGACTCAGTCCAAGAGTTCGAAATGGAATTCATGGCCATAACCGAAAGCGACCACTCCACTTTTTCCCTGAAACTTCAGGAAGAGGAGTTGAGATCCAAGTGGACGAAAGCGAAAGCAGCCTTTGACGAACTGCTAATTGGCGAGGAAATTACTGCCGCAAATCTTGTGTCAATTAGAAAGAAAAATAAGGCAGTTTATACAGTGTTTGTCCGTTGCATGAGTAAAATCAATAAGCTCATGGATAATTTAGAAGAGCAGCAAAAAGAAGAGGACTTATCTATTACGCCGTATAATTTGCATTTGCCACCTTGTGATACGGCAGTTTTTAAGGGAGATTATGTATCATGGCCATCTTTTCGTGATATGTTCACGGCCATTTACATTTTAAACAAAAGGCTTGCACTCATTCAAAAACTGTTTTACCTTACACAAAAGACACAAGGTGAGGCGCAAGAAATTGTCAGAAAATGTGAGCTGACAAATGAAGGCTTTAACGTTGCCTGGAAAAACCTTTCTGATAGGTATGAAAATAAAAGAATCCTGGTCAATACCCAACTAAAAGTATTATTCAGTCTTCAAGCGGTTGAGACTGAATGCGGCACGTGAATTAAAAGGCTGCAACGGGATATAAACAATTGTATATCCTCACTTGAATGTCATCACATTGACATTTCGAACTGGGACCCAATCATCACATATCTTTGTTCAACGAAATTACCTGATGTTACCCTTTCGCTGTGGGAACAGTCAGTTGAAAACAAGACAGAAACTTCCAAGTGGGCGGATATGGGCCGATTTCTGTCAAATCGGTTCCAAACTTTAGAATCGGTCTCGGGTTTAAGAGGAATCATGCAAAAGCCTACGCCAAAGGTGCAAAGCAATACGCATTCCTCTAAACCACCGCAAAAGAAGCTTGGTGCTTTCCAAGCTAGCGTCGCGAAAAATGCATGTAAAATGTGCCAAAGTACCGACCATAAACTACACGCGTGCCCTAAATTTAAAAACTTAGTACCGTCCGATAGAATAGCCTTTATCAAAAAGAATGGTTGTTGCCTCAATTGTCTCATGATGGGTCATACAGTGTCTAGATGCAAGAGCCCTTACAATTGCTTCACATGCCATCAAAGACATCATACTCTTTTGCATCTGCCGACTGCAAATTCAAAAAATACAAAGGTGAATGAAACCACCGAGTCGGCCGATGATTTTCCAGGCACATCTGCGCAGACTCTATCGAAAAATGAGTCTGCAAAACAAGGAAAGGCAGTTAAACCGGTAAATTTAAAATCAAACTTCGCAAATACGAGTAAAGGCGTATTATTAGGGACCGCTCGTGTAACCATTCATTAAAATGGTGTAGATTTTTCAGCCAGAGCTCTCATAGACTCTGGCACTGAATGTTCTTTTATTACGGACAGACTTAGGCGCAGAATCAACCTGCCAACTAGAAAAATGCATGCTCAAGTTTCGGGCATAAATAATTCAATTTCTGCACAGGTGAAAGAGGCATGCGCCATACAATTGCGATCACCAGTTGACCCACTTATTTCTATTGATGCTGTGGTGTTAGTTTTACCACACTTAACAGGCAATTTGCCAACATGCGATGTAAGTGCGCTAACCCAGCAAGCATTCCCTGATCTGGTTCTAGCGGATAAAATATTCTTCGTCAACGAGCAAGTCGATCTTGTTCTAGGAGGAGACTTATATCCGCAAATTATCTTGAGCGGTATTAAAAAGAAAATTCTAAACACTCTTCTAGCCCAGGAAACTGTGTTCGGTTGGATACTGACTGGTCGTGCTGACGCAGCTAGTCCAACTAATCACAATAGAGTCTCCTTTTTTAATGAAGTAGCTTTAGACAAGCAGCTAAGCACTTTTTGGGAACTCGAAGATCTGCCTAAAGCTAAAGCCCTAACAACGGAAGAATCCTACTGTGAGGAACTTTACAAGCGGACAACGCGACGGGGCTCTGACGCAAGATACATCTTGTCACTTCCATTTAGGTCAGAATTTCCCGCTGAGCTAAACCTGGGCCCATCGTTAAGGATAGCATGCTCTCAGTTCTACAAGAATGAGACAAGACTCAAGAAAAATCCAGAATTGCAGAGGGAGTATAACAGGGTGATAATGGAGTATGAATCCATGGGTCATATGACCAAAATAAAAGAAATTCAGTCGGTCGACAATTACTATTTACCTCACCACGCGGTTATTAAGTAGATGCCAATGAAACAAAATACCAACGAATAGTCTTCCGCTCAAGCCCAACTGATCCGATCAGTTTATATAAGCTTGAAACGGTTACCTTCGGTGTCAATTGTGCTCCTTATTTGGCAATAAGGACTTTATTTCAACTGGCTGATGACTCCGAAAGTTCTCATCCAATAGCCTCGAATATTTTGCGAACAAATATGTATGTCGACGACGTTCTCTCGGGTGGGCATACTATTGACCCTCCGATAAGAGCAAGGGATGAAATTTCTGGGGTTTGAAAATCAGCTGGGTTTCCATTACGAAAATGGACCGCGAATAGTAGTGAAATATTGCAAGGCATTCCAAAAGCTCACTTGTTGAGCGAAGATTTTCTAGAATTCGAGGATTCTAGTAGCGTGAAAGCTTTAGGTATTCGGTGGAATGCTTATCCCGATTAATTTTATTTCACAACAAAGCCAATTGAAGGCGAAAATAAGACCACAAAAAGAGCAATACTGTCTACTATCGCGAAACTCTTTGATCCATTAGGGTGGCTAGCACCAACTATTATTGTCGCAAAAATGATAATGCAAAATATTTGGTTGGAGGGCACTGGTTGGGATGAAACAGTATCTCCTTCAACATTAGACCGATGGCAAAACTTTACTTCGAATTATAAGGAAATATATAAAATACGGATACCTCGATGGGTATCATTTTCTCCAACAGAGAATATAGAGATTCACGGATTTTGCGATGCCTCCGAAAAGGCATACGCGGCAGCAGTCTACCTACGCGTGAAAAACGATGACAATATACTTGCCAACTTACTTTTAGCTAAAACCAAAGTGGCTCCAGTCAAAACTTCTCTCTTCCCCGACTGGAGCTGTGTGTGGCAGTACTACTTGCGGAAATCGTTGAATCAATCATAACTAACCTCAATGTAAGCCACGAAAACGAAAACTTCTAGCCAGCCGGACTCTTGCTTAATTTCTTCAGATGAAATTAAATCTACGAGTACGAGTCTGATTAAAATCGCTCAGAAGCAACACTACGGAGCAGAAATAGGTAAATTGAAAGCTAAAGAACCACTTGAGTCAAAAAGCGAAATATTTCCATTAAATCCTTTCCTCGATAAACACGAAGTTATGAGAACGGGCCGGCGACTTGGTGCATCTAGCGACCTGGCGTATTCCGAACGTCATCCCGTCATCTTGCCATACAATTGTAGGTTTTCCCGTTTGTTCGTCCAGTTTGTCCATGAAGATTCATTTCACGGGGAAACCCAGCTAATGTTGCGTATTATCCGAACGCAATATTGGATTCCTAAGGTCAAAACTATGATTAGGTAAATTATTCATAATTGTAAGATCTGCACGATCTACAAAAAATGGTCCCAGAGCCAGCTCATGGGTATTCTTCCGCAAGAACGAACAACCTTTTCACGCGCGTTTACCAATACAGGGGTAGACTTTGCAGGGCCATTCGATATAAAAAGTTATAGTGGGCGCGGGTGCCGCACCTCCAAGGGTTACGTTTGTTTTTTTGTATGTTTTGCTATTAAGGCTATACATTTAGAGGCCACTACTGACTTGAGCACTTCCTCGTTTCTAGCAGCTTTTTCAAGGTTTGTAGCGAGACGAGGTTGCCCAAAAAATATTTACACGGACAACGGAACTAACTTTGTAGGTGCTCTCGCGCGTTCAAAGCAGAATTAAAAGCATTTTTAGCAGAATCTCGAGCTCAGACGCTATCAAAATATGCTCATCAGGAATTAACATGGCATTTCATACCAGCTGGAGCTCCACATATGGGCGGACTCTGGGAAGCGGGTGTGAAAAGCTTTAAAAAATCATTTTAAAAAGGTAGCGTCTAGTGGAAGATTTACAATCGAGGAGTTCAACACACTTCTATGTCGTATTGAATCGTGCCTAAACTCACGTCCTCTTAGCCCAGCCTCAAACGAACCATCGGATTTAGAACCCCTTACACCGGGACACTTTTTAGTCGGCGGACATTTATCAGCCCCACCAGAATTAGAAATCAACGAAAATCCAGCATCGGTAGTTAATCGTTGGGAAAAACTAAAGGCCTTGCATCAAACTTTCTGCAAAAGATGGAAAACCGAATATCTTTTGGAACTACAGAAAAGGACAAAATGGAAACATCGGAAATCAAACATAAAAGTTGGAGATATGGTGGTCATCAGAGAGGATAACCTCCCACCAAACGAATGGAGGCTTGGGAGAGCAGTAAATTTACACCCGGGTTCCGATAACCGGGTACGAGTCGTCGACGTTCGTACAGAAAGAGGACAAGTGACAAGACCACTTGTTAAACTAGTACTACTCCCATCAGCTAACACAGAAACGGGGGACCCTACTACATCAAATTCGGCATAAAATATTAAAAACCAAACATGCTAACATTAAATTTAACTTTTAACAGAAAAAATTCGGAGGAAAAAAAATTAATTTCTGGTACAGCCTAATGTGTGTTAATTTATATGTACATATGTATGGTTTTTATACACACATCAGGGTATGTTATTTTTTTTTCTAACTTTTCGGTACCCAACATTCTCGCGGCATAGTCCATTTCAATGGAATTTTCTAATCGATGTGAAGATAAATATCACCAAGGGCTTACCAAAAGTTCTGAAAAGCACTTTTTTTAACAATTCGAAATTTTTTGAAAAATTCATACCTTTTCTACTCATACGAAGTAGGACTCGACGTTCCAGTACTTTGTACAACCATTGGTGATTTTCACTGTTTTTCGCCACTTTTTCAAAGCTTATGGCTAATCCGATGGTCTGCTGGGTGCAAAAATCATAAATCACATATGGACATACATAAAAATGTGCGCACACATTAGGCCTACCATCTAAAACTCTCTCTCTATGGCGCGATATACAACAGGTATATCATCATAAACCTCCTAAGAGATTTTTGCGCCAAGCTTCTCTTCCAATTTGTGCTGTGCCGATTTGAATTTTCCCTACAAATTGGTGGGACCTACAATTTTTGCCGAATCCGAACGGCATCTACAAAGGAGACGAATTTTTTGCTGAGAAGCCTGTCATGGCAGAAATACACTCGGAGAGTTTGCCAAACCACTGCCGAGGGGCGACCCCGTTTTGAAAAACTTTTTTCAAATCACTTTTGATGTTACCTGTACCAGGGCTCGAACCATGGATCTTCGCTGTGGTAGGCCGGCAACACTACCTTCACAACACGGCGGCCGCCAGCGGTATAATAAGTATATAAATAACGTAATGATCTTTGCGGGACGTTAAAATAAATTCGCTATAAAAGGTAAGAGCAGTCTACAGTACCTTGGATAGTGCCCAGAACAAAAGTAAGGAGAGGAAAGACCTTATCTTTTCTAAACTTTTAAGATTTATGAGCACTAATCTAGAATTATAGGAAGGAACTGGGTCCGAGAAGCGAAGACAGTGCAAAGCATTTTTAAGAAAAACTTTTTAAACTCGCTCTATCCTGTCAATCCTAAATTGATGTCGTCAAATAAAGGCTGAATACTCTAGATGGGGACGAACGAAAGGGGTGTAAAGCAATTTTAGGGTATAAGGATTTGAGAACTCTCGACTATTCCTCCTAAGGAAGGCAAACATAGCATACGACTTCGAGACTATAAAGTCAATGTGCTGTTGAAAGAAAGTTTGGTATCAAAAATAACGCCAAGATTATTGATTTCAGTACTTGTTTTCAGTGCAATGTTGTGAACAAACTAACAAACTTGGTAAACGAGACATGGAAGCATTTACTTCCGGTGAGAGGAAGGTGCGACTTCAGGTCAGATTGAATTAGTGCCATTTCGGCAGGATTGCTTACTTTTGAGAAAATCTTTAAGGCGCATAGAAATATCATTGATAAATAAAACAAAAAGCAACGGACCAAGTATGCTACCTTGTGGGACGCCAGTTGTCGCAACATAAACATAGGAAGAAACATTATCCACAGTTACCGAGCACCGCCTATGACAAAGGCATGATTTAAGCCACATTAAAAAATTCGAATGGAAGCCAAGACGCTCAAACTTTTCAGTTAGGATCTTTTGAGAAACTTTGTCAAACGCCTTTGAAAAGTCGAAAAAACTGCCAGGTTTTAGACAGTAGAACGTCCAGGTATAAACCCATGTTGATTAGAGCTACATATATAAACTTTTGACTGAAAAGTTCATTTTGTCCTTAACAATACTTTCAAAGAGCTTAGAAACAGTAGATAGTTGGGAGATTGGTCTATAATTGTTAATTTTATTTTTGTTGCCGCTTTTAAAGACAGGGGTAATAGAAAAGACCCTGCAGTCAATTCTACTAGTTTGATACTAGTCAAATACTAGTTTGCCAAACCGGCTCAACTAGTTCGAGTTCTGTAATTTTTCCATATACTAGACCGTATATACATCAGCTTCATACCAGTTTACATACTAGTCAGTACATACACCGGTATCATACCAGCCGTTAGCCTATGCATCAGTATCATACCAATTACTGTACCTCCTAATAGTAGATTAGTTCATTTTGGGTTGAAAAATAAATGAAAATTGAAAATTACATTACAAACCATTTTGATGAAAATTTAGTCATCATATATGTGTCTATCAAAATACATTTTACTTCAATATATTGAACAATTGAAAAAAATTTCAATAAAAGATAGTCGCTATTCATAGCAATTTTGCCCTTGGATAACATTTATAAAAAGTAATTTTCTTCTTTTTTGATTATTCTTTAAATTTTGTTGAAATATTTTATGAATATAAATCTGAGAAAGAATTAATCCATCCTTGTAAACATATCTTTATCTGTACCGGTAAAATTAAGGAAATTCAAGGAAACATTAGCTTTTTATGGAAAAAATTATAGGTTTTATTTTGTTTTGTTGTTTTTCCGACAGGGTGCATGATTGATGTATATTGGAACGATTTTTCGTCATCCCTTGTCAAATTTGGGTTTGAGACAAACGAAATCGACACTGATGATGGCACAACGCCGAAACCGGTTTGTCTCAAACCCAAATTTGACAAGGGATGACGAAAAATCGTTCCAATATACATCGAAAAAATTATAAGTGCCGGAGTTCTTTGCAAATAACCATGCAGGTAACTCGAGTATGGAATACTAATACATAATGTGCAAGTTCTAACTAAATTTCCCTCAAAGTGATATTTTTAACCACCTTGTTATTGTACGTGTCCCTGCTCGCCATTTTTGTTTTTGCAGCTTCTAAGCGATTCCGCTATTCCTTGTTATTTTATTTATGAAATCTGATGTTTTATTCGTATTATAATGATTATTAATACTGTGGAATCTCTTGATATAAGATAGTGACTCTGTGAAGCATATAAATAAAAAGAAATATTGATTTTGCATAACTAATTGGGTACAGAAAAACTTATTTTTGCCACTATGCCATGTTTGTTTTTGCAAAAAGTTGATCGCGGAAAACCGAAAGTGCAATGCGAAAAATGCAAAAAACTATTTCATCCCAATTGTGCTGGTATCTTTTGTACTGATGTCGAGTTGTTGTTCTCTATTGACAAACCATTCGTATGTAAAGACTGTTCGACTGAAAATCTTTCGTCTGCTGCTGGTTCGCTTGATAATATAAAGAACCAACAACAATCATTTCAACTCTTACGAAATGAAATATTGGCTCTTAGAGCTGAAATTGCTCAAGTGTTTTCCATTGTTAGTGTCCTGCATGTTGATAAAGCACGACAAACAAAGAAAATCAAAAATCATCAAGCCGAAGTGCGTGCATTGCAGTCCGCATTAAACGAAAAATCGTCTAACATCCTGCAAATTAATGCTGACCTAAGGAATCTTCGCAATGTTGTTGACAGCTGTGTAACTTTAAATTCAAATTGTGCTCGTGATGTACATAAAGATTCCGACACGAATGTCTCTGGAATCGTCGCATACCTACGCGAAGGCTTTGAAGGCAACATCTTCCCCTGAGACTGCTGAACAAAATGCTGCTGCCGCTGTTGTTTTAAAGAGACTGCGCCCTCTCGCAATTCTAAGGCTGGCTCTTCTGCTGTTGCTGCTGCTGCCATTGGCAATTCATATACACAGTGCACGCAGTCTATTGACAATGCTGTACTTATAAAAGCTAATAATGTAGCTGAGCATGCTGCTAATGGTAATACGAGTAAGAATCATCGCAAAAATCTGAATGCTGCTTCTGGTATTGGTAATGCTGGTTCTGCTGACTCTAGCAATCAATGTGACCATGATTTATCAACTGTAGTCGATGTACCTACGAATGCTTTTAATAATAGAACAGCTGACAATACTCGGTCGCCTCTTACGTCTGAGAAAATAAGTCGTCATCGCAAACAATTGAGGATGGTTGGATTAAGCTCTAACACGGAGTTGGATGTTATTGAGCCTAAGAAGTGACTAGATGTTTCCTCTTTTTCTCCTACAGTCACTGCGAATAATATTATTGAATATGTAGTGAAGCATGCTGATTTAGATAAAAAACATCTTGCTTGCATTGCTTTGGTAAAACAGCAATCACCGCCTATACAACATAGCAGAATTAGTTTCAAAGGGGGGGTGACTGCGGCTTTCTTCGAAAGGTTGCTCTCACCCGATCTTTGGCCAGTCAATGTGAAATTACGCACGTTTAGTTTTTTACAAAAAACAATGACGCAACAACAACAAAAAGTGTAGATGCAAGCAAAGGGGTAAACAACAATAATTTATGCCACCTAAAGGTATATTTTCAGAATGTATCTGGCCTTCGGACTAAGACTGAGTCAGTTCGGCTTTTTAGTTCACATCTGCACTTTGATGTTATTGTTTAAGTTGAAACACGGCTCACTAACAGTTTCCTTGATAGTGAGTTTTTTGACTCAAAAACTCCATTAAAACGGGATGCAAAAGAGGTGGTGGAGTTCTTATTGCCGTTCAACGAAAATTGGTTGAGCTTCAGAATAAGAACTCGGTATTAGATCAGCTATGTGTCTGCTTAAAAGGTGCATCATCGCAATGCTCGCTATTTATTGTCGCATCCTATATTCCGCCAAACAGCGCTGATATCATTTATAATACGCACACCGATAATATCACTTCTCTAGTGTTAAGTAAGGTAGGAGATAATAACGATTGTAGCTTAGGGGATTTTAATCTCTGTAATGTGGGCTGGTCTTGCTCTTTTTCGAGCTCTGGACTTGTGCCTGTTAATATTAGTAAACCCTATGAATCGTATCTCATTGATAACATTTTAAGTCTCAACTTAGTACAAATTAACAATTTTGTCAACAATCTTGGCAGAATTCTTGATCTTACGTTCATTAGTGATAATATAAATACTTCTATACAAGAGTGCCACTTTCCTTTGTCTCCACCAGTCATGCACCATGTGCCTTTAACCATTAATTTTGAGTTCTATAACTTTGCTCAAATGCTTCATATTCCGGTTGGTTCCGGTTTAATTTTAAGGCCGGAGATTTTGCAAAGATAAACCTTCGGCTGTCTGAGCTTAAGTGGGTTCATTTACTCTCGTCCTACGATATCACAGCGCCTTATCGTATTTTTAAATCTATTTTGGCGGAATTGTGCTTAAAACATGTTCCTGTTTTTAAGAAAAAGCCGTATAAATTACCGTGGTATAATCATCGATTGAAGAAGTTGAAGAATCTTAGAAACAAATGCTTTAAAAGGTATAAGGGTACTGATAATGTGGTATTTCTTGCATTATATTGAAAATATTCAAAAGATTTCAACTGTTTGAATAAATTTATTTATAGAAATTACGTACAAAATGTTGAGTCGGGTATCAAGTGTAGTCCGAAATCTATCTGGAGGTTCATCAAATCTAAAAAATTTACCTGTGGTGTTCCATCGGCAGTTTTTTATGAGAATGAATCGGCAAGCAACTGCGCTGATATTGCAAATTTGTTTGCGAAGTTTTTTAGCTCAAATTTTACGCTGGATGATAGTGATGTCCTATTTGAGGCTAGCCCCATAGATTATAGCTGTCTTAACTTTGGTTTTCTCTCACTCTCATCTGAGGATATCTCGAACGGAATCATCAGACTTAAAACGTCTGAAAAAACTGATATTGATGGTATTTCTGCGTATTTGTTAAAAAATGTCGCAGCGTTAGTTATACCACCTAAACTTCTTTTTAATTGGTCTTTGGCTTCGGGTTACTTTATTGACGACTGGAAAACTACATGCATTACTCCTACTTTTAAAAATGGTAACAAAAATAATATTTGTAATTACCGTCCGATTTCAAAGTTGTCCACAGTCTCTAAACTCTTCGAAACCATAGTAAAAGAGAAAAGGGTCTCATACTACCTTCTCAACACGGTTTTATTCCAAACCGTTCTATGATCACTAAGCTGGCGGTTTTTAGCGAATATTGCTATGAGTCCTTCCTTTCTCTGTTACAAGTCGATTGCATATCGTATCATGGGAGCATAACGCGCATACTCGTAATTTGTCTTACAATAAGCGGTATAATCTCTCTCTCTCTATGGCGCGATATACAACAGGTATATCATCATAAACCTCCTAAGAGATTTTTGCGCCAAGCTTCTCTTCCAATTTGTGGTGTGCCGATTTGAATTTTCCCTACAAATTGGTGGGACCTACAGTTTTTTGCCGACTCCGAACGGCATCTACAAAGGAGACGAATTTTTTCTGAGAAGCCTGTCATGGCAGAAATACACTCGGAGAGTTTGCCAAACCACTGCCGAGGGGCGACCCCGTTTTGAAAAACTTTTTTTCAAATCACTTTTGATGTTACCTGTACCAGGGCTCGAACCATGGACCTTTGGTGTGGTAGGCCGGCAACACTACCTTCACACCACGGCGGCCGCCTAGTTGACTAAAAAATTTCAATTTCTCACACATAGTCGTTAGATATTGATCAATTTAGCGGAACACACTAATTTATCAAGATATATAATTCTGTTCTCTTCATGTAAAGTACATGAGAGTGGTCGAAAACACAAAAAAAAAAAAATTTTTGTTTTCAACGATTTTCAACTTTCGCATTTTTTCACATTATGATGATGTAATAGAAAAAAGGATATCACAATGGTAAAGGTATCGGCACGTAGACAAATCTCATCCTCTACCAATACCATTGCATACACCCTTCTTAGTATAAAGTACATAATTTTTTAAATTTATTTTTTCACCCGGATACACTATAGATTTTTTTGTCACTGCTATCCCGCAAATGGAATAGTATAGATATATTTGAATTAAAATCGACAAAAATTTTCTGATTCACACCACAAAAAACAAAAAAAAAACAAAATTTTTTTTGGACGCCCTAATGCAACCCACTCTATCAGCATCATCCGATTATGCCGCTATTCAATGGAGTGCTAAAAACACAAAACAACACGTTACCCGATAATAGCAAATTATTTTATTATTAATTAGCAATTTATGTGTTTTGGGAAGGAGTTAGTTCCTTTTTCTAACGTTTTCTCCTCTTTAGGAACGTATGTATGTACATATGTACATATTTTCACTTTAGCACTTTTCCTTTCAAACATTTTTGTTTTTCACCCGCACGCATTTACACTAACACTTTTTATTATTTTGGCACTTTATTTTGCACAACCCGCACTATTTTCGCGACGAACATTTATTTTTTCACGGGACACTTTTTTTTCACAATCGGCGACCATTCACAAATTAATTAAACTTATGTATGAGATTAGATTATCGAAACCAAATCGATTTCGATAAACTCTCACCACAAGGATATGGTGGTCAAGCATAGTAAGGTGTGCGGAGACCATCAATGAAGTATGTGTATAAAGGTGTTTGGAGACCATCAAAGAAGATTGTCAGTCAAAATGCAATTTTGCGAAAAATAGCTAACAATGTCTTTTAATAGTACTTTCACGCTATTATCGTGTTCTTTTTTGTTTTGCGGTCCCGAGGATATCATTTGCAAGTCAAATGAATATGTTTGGCGAGTCAATAAATATGTTCCATGATAGCTTAAGAGTTTTACTGTAAAATCTGTGAACCCTATTGCCAACAACCACCATTTATAAGTCAATTATTGCTCGCCATTCCAGAAGTGTACGAGTATATATATATATTTTTTTTTAAAGCCAAAAACGTATTATTTATTGCAGAAATGACACGCGTCACTGCCATACGCAA
This sequence comes from Merzomyia westermanni, assembly GCA_949987695.1. Classification (NCBI taxonomy): domain Eukaryota; kingdom Metazoa; phylum Arthropoda; class Insecta; order Diptera; family Tephritidae; genus Merzomyia; species Merzomyia westermanni. The sequence goes on along the minus strand of OX465292.1, from coordinate 104,475,491 downwards.
AAAATACGAAGCAAATGTGTCCTCCTTGGTCTGTCGGGTGTGCGGAAACAGGCACCCACTACGAGCTTTCCCAATATTTCGTGCGCGTAAGCCAGAAGAGGGATGGATTATCGCTATCAAAAAATATTACCGCACCAACTGCCTGTCATCGTTGCACACTGCAGGGAAGTGCGAGCATGAGGGCAGAGGTAAAAAATGCGTGACGATCACCATACCATGTTGCATATGGAAGAGGACAGACCAAAGAGAAGAGACGCAAGTGAAAGCGATGCAATTTCGTATGCATCTGACGTCGGAGCGGAATCCGGGCATCTCCGCCACGACTCAGGTGATGACAATTTTGAAGATGCTGGAGCGGAAACATCTGCTCTCCGCCCAGCAGCTGCGACTAGAGTGGAATCGCGTGCATTCCACCTAGCCTCCACGCGCGGACCGGAACCCCAGCGTTTCCGGCCGCTATTACACCATGAAAAGCAAGGCGGATTGGAAATGAAAACTTTCCAACCGCGCAAAAACCAGCGTCGCGCAGCCCGAGCCCATAAACGCCGGCAAAACAAATTTAAATACCAGCAGGGGAGAGTGGAATCTCGTGCATTCCACCTCCCGAATCAGTTTCGATCCGGAACCATACAAAACCAGCGATTGCCACCCCAACCGATCCAGTACCTTACATCGATCGCACCGACCGCGATTGTGGAAATCGAGATTCGAGGCCGGTTACAACCGGTGCGCGCACTGATCGATCCATGCGTCCCTACCACGCTTATTTCCACTGCGTTAGCACGATGGCTGCGCTTAAAGGGCGACGGGATAGGTGACCAGATGGGGTGCTTTATCCGGATACGTGGGAAGCATAGCAAATCCGTGGCCATCACCACGCATGCATTCTGCATTAACAATTTTAGAAGACGGACTCCGGTGAGAAATGTTGACGTGGCGATCGCGAGCCAATACTCCAATTTGAGGCTCGCCGACCCACAGTTCCATGTGACCGCTCCAGTAGAGCTAGTTTTGGATGCTGAAATTTGCCCAAAAATTTTGCTGGGCACCATACCTGCTGGCACACTGGGTCCTCTTTTGGCCCAAGATACCATATTTGGATGGGTTATATCGGGCGCATGCTGACTTACAATTTTAATCAACCTTTTTATAATTTGACTGAACTTATACTGAATTTCGATACAACATGAAGAATTGAATTTTAAATAATAAAAACTTTTGCGCCACTGAATTGCCACGTTTATTATTTAATCTCTCTCTTTCCTCTAGCTTTAGGTACTGCACGGGAACCGGAGTTAGAGATAGTAATACTTAGTTTAAGTTAACCCTGGACCCGGGACAGGAATACGTCTTCTTGTATTTTAATGTTGCGTCTCGCAAGGGGGCCGGCATGTTTAGGCCTAGAGCCAAAACCTACAAACTTCACCGGTCGCCCTCGTAACTTTCTTATATACATCTAGTTAACATTAGCGGTCGAACTGTTTATGCTAACTATGTTAAAATATCGCTGGAAGTAATAAACAGTTCGACCGACAAAGAATGGCAAGATCAAACCTTCCATTCTTTCAATTGGATTGCGAATTCATCAGCGACAGACGTCTTCCGAGCTACCGAGATCCAGAGTGAGTAAAGGTAATCTGATATATATAGAGTTGTAAATTACTTGTACTTGACCAAATATACTTTAATTAAAGTACACCATTTTTAAATATTAAATTTTGATACTCGCTTTTCTCTTATTTCATTTTGGTGACTGTCAATCACTTGTCCGAGTGCTGCGTCCGGTCAAGACACCAGTTTTGGTATAGCGACATGTCGAGTTTACCGAATTTCGGTAGGATGGCACAACTCATTTCTAGTTGGGGTGTCACATTCGATGGATCTGCGCGATTGTCTGTCGATAGTTTTATTTACTGCATCGAATGATAGATACACTCGGTGGTAAATTTAACTTGTTATGCGAGCATGTCCAAAGCGTGTTCACTCACGATGCGCAAGATTGCTACTGGAGATACCGACGTTCAGTGGAACGGTCCACCTGGATTTCCCCATGCCAAGCCCTCAGGACTAATTTCCAACAACACAAAAGCGATTTTGAATTTAAGGAGCAGATTAGGAGCAGAAAGAAGAGTATGACCGCTAGCTTTAACGAGCTCAGGAACTCAGTTCTCAAGTTAGCTAAACCCCTGCAAGTATAATTGATAGCTGATAGAGATCCTACAACACAATTAGCGTCCCCGACTCTGACAGCAGTTAGTGTATGTGCCCATTAACTCGCTGGAAAAACTTCGTAGGCTTTACTTGAAGCCTTTTTAATGGAAATACTAAATACCAATAAACTGCAGTACGACGAGGAAATACCGAGAGGCGTAGAATGCGAAGTGGGCGAGGTGACGAAGCGGTCGTTGGATGGGTCGAAGTTAAAATGTTGGAATTACAAATCCGAAGGGCATAGGTATATTTATTGTCTAAAGGAACGAACCGTGTTTTGTTATGGCTGTGGCAAGGCAAATGTGTAGAGGCCAAAATGTGAAACGTGTTGGGGATACTCGAAAGCGAGCTAGGCTTCCAGGTTGAGCCCTCGCAAAGACCCGAGAACCAAAATGATGATTATAAAGAAACCCCAGACCAAATCTTTTTCGGAGTAAATAAAGTATCACCATGTTTTAGCCGTTCGTCCGTCCGTGTTAAAGAGTTTTGGCGAGGTATCAACGAAAAAATTAACATTTGTTTAGTAGTTGGCGATCTGGTACACAAAAGGATCGAACATCGTAATGGTAGCCCGGAGCAAAAGGTAGACAACTGGAAAAAATTATTAGAAGACGTGATGCAAAACGGCCACTGCCAGCCGAATAAATGCCAAGGAGGAATCGAAATGACCTTCGAGCGGTTACGTATAAATTTCTATTGACCCAATATGAAAGGAATACATCAGCAGCTGCGAAACCAGCCAGCAAACCATCGCTTCACTACGATCCTCTATATCTGTGCAATACACCGTCCAACGTCCATTTCAGAAGCTCTATATCGACTTCCTCGGTCCTTACCCACGCTCTAAGCAGGGTAACATAGAAGTTTTCATTGGTTTAGACCACTATACAAAGTTTCCTTTAGTTAAATATGTGAAGAATTTTAATGCCCAGGGTATCTGCGACTTTTTAAGGGAAACCCTTTTAGTATTTTCGGGACACCCGAGATCAACATAAGCCACAACGGGAAACAATTTAAATCCTCCCATTTCAGCAACTGACTTGCCGAACGTGGCATCAAACACTTTTATACTCCCTTATACAGTCCTCAAGCTAATGCAAGCGAGCGAGTTAATAGATCCATTATTGTATATTTTTTTTCCTTTTTATTCAAATGTATCTAACACTGGTCTAAGCCTAACATCCTTCAAGCCGTCAGTCATTCCATATACGTAATTTTGGTACAAAAGTTATCGATAATCGATAGGGCCATGATTGCCATATGGGTCGTAAGCTCATGTTCGGAGCCAATATCTGTCTTTTACTGGAGAGATCCTGAGCCGCGCGCATCGTAAAACCTACAAAAATCAGCTATTGTAAAGTGCGAAGTTTTTTAAAGTTGAAGTCGCGAGTGATTTTTTTCTTCAAGGTGTTTTTGTACTTACGGCCAGCTTCGCTTTACCAGACTTACAATCGTGCCAGATATTAGGTGGCTAACAACCCGATACCCTTTCAGGCTATGAACCAAACATTCGTGAACCCGCGCGGAGAACTGTTGATGGTGCAGCCGAAAATTGCTATACTTAAAGCCTCCCAAAGACCGGTATCCAGTGGCCGTGACACAACCACCGATCAAACCCTTGTCCCCGCTGTTCCAGCTAAGCTTATGAAGCATTGCTAAATTTCCTTCGCTACATTAAGTAAAGCAGAATACCCTTTAACAAGGTGTACGAGTCGAAATTAGAAAAATTTTTTTACGATCCAGGGTGCTTGTATCGTTTTATCACTTATATATATAATAGTATGTACCCGCGGCTCCGCTCGCATCAAAGCAATAAGCAAAATAACTAAGCTTCTTTTGAAAACATTTTTATTTATCAAACAGAAAAGTTCTAAAGTTCACATGTTCCTTAAAATAATGATAAAGTTTACATAAGAAAATAGCCCTTATGTTTATCACAATTTAATGTTAAATGTATTTTTTACATACCTAAATTAATTTTTCAGGCAACCATGTGTGGAAACAGAATTTTTTGATAAGTTAGGCAGCTAGTTAGTTTATTTATTACATTACAAAAGTAAAAATAAAATTGAAGAGAAAAGATCTTACAATTAATCTTAGACAGTAACATTAAATTTTGTGTGTCTACATAGCACATATATGGTTTTTGCTAACGTCTAAAGTTTATGTAAGAAAATGGCTCTTAAAATAGAATTAAATTTATATTTTTTTAATATCGGGTGTATAAGCAACATATCCCTTTAAATATAATCTTATTTCTTATTTGTAAATACGTAAGGTTGTGGGTGAGTGTATTTGAAGTCTTTCTTAAAAAGGTATAGACACAATTTTTAATTTTCATGCTATTATTTATTTAAAAAATTATTATTTTCCGAGTGAAAGGAAAAATGATTGTTATATTTGGAGTGAAATGAAAAAATCAAAAATAACTTAAATTTTCTGAGCGAAATAAAGAAATTTTAAAATCACTTTTCCTTAGAGCGAAGTGAAAAATTGAAAAGTAACTCTTACCTTCCGAATGAAATGAAAAAATTGAAAAAGAACATTTATTTTCCGAGTGAACTCAAAAATATCGAAAAATAACCTTTTTTCACAGAGATATGAAGAAATTGAAGAATACTTTTATTTTCCGGCTGAAATGAATAAATCCCGCTGGACGAAATTAAAAAAATTCGGTTTGGCAAAGTATGATCTATATCTGATATCTGAGTATCTTAAGGCAAGAAACTGTATCTTTCTGTGTCGCGTGATTGCTGATAAAATGCCTACTTACTTATATAATAAGCTAACATTCTCTAGATCTGCTCGCATAAGTGATTTGATCGTGCCCAGCTACAATTATCTAAACTCTGCAAGACTTTTCTTCGTCAATGCTATCCGCATATGGAACTCTATCCCCAATCCGGTTCGCAATAGCTTAAGTAAAGGCAATTTTAAGAATGTTATATTTTCTTTCTTCGGTAAGGTATATGCAAATTAAAAACTGAGTTCAGCTGCTTTTAGCCTAGTCAATCATTGTTGTAAAATATTGTTGTTCTGTGTCCTTGTAACTATTGTCACCCTTATATTAATACTGCTAATACTTTATTCTTTCTTGTTTTTGTTCTCAATATTGTACCTGTAATAGTATATAAATTTTTAAATTTTCAGTTTTAAGAATTATACCCAATTTTATGTAATCACTGTTGCACTATAAAAGATCAACCAGGATCTTATTGTGCTAATACTGACAATCAATAAATGAAATGAAAATTTTGTATTCTTCGTGAAATTAAAATCACTTTTCCTTAGAGCGAAGTGAAAAATTGAAAAATAACTCTTACTTTCCGAATGAAATGAAAAAATTGAAAAAGAACATTTATTTTCCGAGTGAACAAAAAATATCGAAAAATAACATTTTTTCACAGAGATATGAAGAAATTGAAGAATACTTTTATTCTCCGGCTGAAATGAATAAATCCAGCTGGACGAAATTAAAAAAATTTTAAGAAAATTTTGTATTCTTCGTGAAATGAGAAAAATAACTTTTATAGTCTGAGCGAAATAAAAAAGTAGAAAATTTAAAAGTACTTTTCTTTTTTTCACAGCAAAATAAAAAGATCGAAAACAGCTTTTACATCAGCAAAAGTTAACAGCACAATTTATATTTTAATTGAAACAAGAAAATCGAAAAATAACTATAACTACAATACGCGTGAACCATCCCTATATTTCGTAATGCGGTTACGCAAAAGAACCGGGGACAGCGTCCAATTCCGTATTAAACCTGTTGAATCTTCCAAATCAGGAATCATTGGCCCACAGGATGTGCAAAGATAGTGTAATGGTACATAATGCAAATTGTATGATACATAATGCAAATTATAGACCTAAAATTCATAACCATAAATAGGAATAGGAAACAATTAATGCAACACATCTCTATAAACAATATTCTTTGATTTATTATTTTCCGCATACAAAAAAAGATTTGTGGCTCTCGATACTCGCGAGCATCCGACAAAAAGTTGTCCGCGCGAAAAGCAAGGGGAACCTAGATGCATCCCTCACACTTTGAGTGTTTGACCTTGAATCTTATTGATGGTTATCGAAAATGCGAATTTTACAGGAAACTGTAGATGTTTAAACTGGAATGGTTGGAATAATAGGTATTCTTGGGATTAATACGGATTCTCCCTTTGCCCCTGCAGTAATAATAGGCCTTGTAAAATATTTTTTTTAGGGCTGTAATTTGCAATCTTGTTCCATTGCATAATCTTGGTGCGCCCAAGTTACGCATTAATATAACAGGTACCCCCACTTTTAACTCCAACTTGTGAGAAGGTACCCCTGAAAGCTCTAGGGAGTTTAAAAATTCGATGGGATATGTTGTTGCGTCATCATTGCTCATTAACATGTCAACAGACATATAAATAGTCGACTCACCCGGTATTTGCTCAACCATTTTTCTATTTATATTTCCGACAGTTTCATTTTTGGGAGCTAATATTGCCCTTTCACACAGCCAACCCTCCTTTTGAAGATTCTGTTGCAAATACGGAAAAACTTCTGCTATAAGACTGTCTTCCGAGCTAAGAATATTGCAAAAGCTATCCTCCAATTTCATTAGACCATCACCATCTATTTTATTGCGACCTTCACCGATCTCGAGGGGGTTTCGAGCAAAGGCCGCGGACTCCCCATCGTTATAAAGCTGAGCCCGCATGTTTGTTGTAAGACGCAAAGTTTGTACATTTCGCCATAATGGTGAGGCTTTAAGACACGCATACATTTCGTCCGCAGCAGTGCCTCGTTCGATGACTGCCAACGTATGTCGGGAGTCTCTTGCGAGCAAGACAACAACTCCACCCATCAACATTTGGCAACCACGAATGTCTTGCAAGCTTCGATCAAGTGCCTCAACTGCACGCTTGTGCGACATTGTACATTCATCCCATACAAAGAATTTGCATTTTTGTAACATGGTACCACTACCACTGCTTTTGCTGATGTTGCAAGTTGGTGATTCTTGATTGGCAAGGTTTAACGGGAGTTTAAATACGGAATGAGCCGTTCTCCCCGTTCTCCCGACGAAGGAACAGCTAGAGCAACATTCTTGTCCTTTCGCAACTGCGCCAACAGCAAGTTCAAGAGAAATGTCTTACCAGTCCCACCTGGCGCATCTAGAAAATAGAGGCCACTTGCCCCACTATTCACCTGATCAACAATTTTATCAAAAACATCCCTTTGTTCTGCCAACAATAAGGGCTCTGCTTGTATAACCTCAGCAGCTAAGGCATCTGTATCGTAACTTAATTCTCTGTGCACATCATCACAGAGCTGCACTGTTCGCTGCGGGATGGGCATGCCAAAATCCGACACTCGTTTGCCTGATATGGAAAAATTTTTATCTTCAATCAGCTTTAATGCTTCATTAAATATTTCGTTACTTGAATTTTGGTCAAAACTGTGTGCAAGATCTTCTGATAAGTCCATTTTGTATTTTTTCCAAAGTTGCAGGGGGTTATAATTCCGCAGGTACTTATCATTACAGCGAAAAGTCTCGTAACTGCCATGCTGACCGACATAATACGGCTTCTTCCATTGTAGCGTCCCAATGCCCATCATTTTCCAACAGACCTATCGCTTGGCATGCCTCTCTAAATGTAGCATTCTCTTGGCCATCAACGGTTTTTAAAACTTGAAAACTGGTAGGTCCCCGTACTCTGGTCAATAATAATCGAACACAGAAACACTCGAACTGGTTTGGGTTCCCTGTGTACATTCTACCTAAGACATGCTTTAATGCCATGCCAGCCTTGGACGGGTGTACCTTTTTCGGGGCGCTTCCACTCTTTTTGCGACGTATTCCATGTATAATATATAGGAAGCTCAACGTACAGTAATGAGCGTGCAAATTCGTCGGCTTGACATAGATGGAAAAAAGCGGTAAGAGTCGTTTTAGGTGGATTGGCTAATCTTTCGCGCATTTTGTCTTCTGTAAAGTACACTCGTCCGCCGTTGGGGAGGTGAGCTGCGAGATGTGATACTGTCGGGTGCCGCTGTTTCGTCCTTCCATTTCAAAGCCCCACAAGATCTGCATACCATGCTCATTCTCTCAACTTCATGACCTTATGCTCGCTGTAATTCAGTGTGGGGTCATAATCGAAAGCAGAAATTTTATGCTGAAAAGTGGGAGGCACCACGCCTACTTCTTCAAAATTGACAACATTTTTTTGCGCCCGAGTTTTTCTTAAAAAGCTTATTATGTGTGCAAAATCTGATTGATATAACTTGCTTAGTTGTAGAAATATCGCTTTTTAAATTTTACAAAAAAAATTTTCAGAACTATGTAAAAAAAAACTGGGCGTGGACATTAACCGATTTCGCCCATTTTTAAAACAGCTACCTTTATATATAGAACATAATCACTACATTTGGTTTCGATAAATAAATTTTTGGCGGAGTTATGGCATAAATAGTTTTGTGGAATAATCCATTATAAAAAGGGGCGGGCCATGCCCATTTTCGAAGGTTTGTATTTTTTGGATTTCTTAGTATACGAAAATCTTAAAAGTGAAATATAAACGATGCAGAGCCCTGTTACCCAAAGTTATTGCCTTTTTCATATTTCTACGATCCTCTTCAAAATCTTTCATAAAAAAGTGGGCGTGGACCTTAACCGATTTCGCCCATTTTTTTCTCTAACATTCCCTGCATACCCCGAAAGCTGCGTGCTGCATTTCGTTTCGATATCTTGAAGGGTTTTTTATTTATGATTAATATTATTTCAAAATTTGACTTAATCGAAAGTGGGCGCTGCCACTCCCATTTTCAAAAATTTTTTGAAAATTTAATTTTATGCCTCAATCTCAATGCATTCACCAAATTTTATCCTCACACTTTTTGTGTTTTCAAAATAATTCTATATATAAAACGTGGGCGTGGCTATGGTCCGACTTCGTTCATTTTAAACAGTGCTCGGAGATGAGTGCCAAGGAACCCGCATACCAAAATTGATTAAGATATCTCATAATTTACTCAAGTTATCGTGTTCACAGATGGACGGACGGATGGGCATGGCTTAATCAATTTCTCTTTTCGTCCTGATATTTTGATATTGTGACGAATTCGTTGATTCCTTGATTATTAATCCTGGGTTCGATCACTATAAAGTCAAATAAACACACGCACAGATATTGTAACTAATAGCTAGTTTTATTTACTAGTAATGACGCAAAGCAAATTTAAGAGTTTGGTAACTTCGTAGTAGTTCACTGTTTAAAACTTGAAAATAAACTGATCAACCTGCCTTGCTTGGTCACTGTCTTATATAGTCCGACAGGGTGCTTGCCTACGCACCGAGAACTTTCTTGGTTGTTCGTTCTTCGTGTTCTCGAAGGGTCGGTGTTATTTATTGAGATCTCCTCTTTGCCTTGTCTTCGCAAACATTCGCGCCATCTCTCTTCCTCTTCTTAGATACACGCTTGCATGTAAATATAAGAGTAGCCATCGCCATCTTTGTTGTGTTTAACTAGTGTTGGGGGTGGTATTGAGTTGGGGATGGTACATGCTTGAGAATAATCGCCACAATATATATCAGTCAATATGTATCTCGATCAGGTTATGCCGTTACGTACTGCTTTTAGGCAACTAAAGTAAATATACTTGTGTGCGTAGCATTACTAGGTATAAAAATTATTTAATTCCCATTCGCTTCGAAACATGATTAATTATTCATTCCTTTATGCATACATAAATGCGTTCAACAAAACTTGTACATGCGATGTTAGCAGTTTGAATTTCAAATGCAAACTGGTGTTCTGTTTGCGTCAACGAAATTCAATAGCTACGCACACAAGGTATATTAACTTTAGTCGCCTAACGACAGTACGTAACGGCATAAACGGATCGAGTTAAGCTGCCTGGCGACACGCAAGCATATGCTGCTGGTAGCCATAGCAACGGATGGTTGTGTGCGTAATCGGCGCGAACGACGGGTAGTCGTACTCACACGTACTTGTTGACGGCTTTCGTTGATGAAAATGAAAAATTTTAGATTTTTTCGCTTGACAGCTGGTCTATTTGATCGTTGCCAACGTGTTTGACAAGCATTAGTGTGTTAGTTTTGTGAGAACGTGAATGAGCAAGCTCGCGGAAGAAAAAGATTTTACGTTGCGGTTTATTGAAACCTACGAGTGCATGATGCTTTTAACTCTTTTAAGAGGTTCTCATGCGTAAACTGTTTACGTTTTGCATACAAACTTTTCATCCACAATTTTTATTTTTTTTCTTTTTTTCCGCCAAAACAACTGCAGTTACAAGCAATAAAAAATCGTCATCCGATGACATGTTTACGTCCGCACGCTACGAATTTTCAATACAAATGGCGCTTGATGCTTTATGCTTGTATGGTGGCCGGGCAAACGACAATCACCCGATTACGCACACAACCACCCGTTGCTATGGCTACAGCAGCATATGCTTGCGTGTCGACAGGCAGCTAGCACGAGAAGAGAAATTGATTAAGCCATGTCCGTCCGTCTATGAACACGATAACTTGAGTAAATTTTGAGATATCTTAAGGAAATTTGTTATGCGGGTTTCTTGGCACTCATCTCCTAGCACATTTTTACATTTACATTTTTCAAGAAATTTTTGAAAATGGGTGTGGCACCGCTCACTTTTGATTAAGTCAAATTTAGAAATAATATTAATCATAAATCAAAAACCGTTCAAGATATCGAAACGAAATTTAGCACGCAGGTTTCCAGGTATGCAAGGAATGTTCCAGGAAAAATGGGTGGGATCGGTTAAGGTCTACTCCCACTTTTACATAAAAGATTTTGAAGAGGATCGTAGATATATTAAATAGGCAATAACTTTACGTAAAATAGCTTCAATGAAATCCAAAAGCTTTAAATTTTCGAAAATGGCCCCACCGCTTTTATAGTGGACTATTCCACAAAACTTTTTATGCCATAACTCCGCCAAAAATTGATTTGTCGAAACGAAGTTTGGTGATAATGTTCTATATATAAAGGTAGTTGTAGCTGTAAAAATGTTCATGCCACGTTTTTTGACATGTTTCTGAAAAATTTTTTTGTAAAATTTAAAAAGCGATATTTCTACAACTAATCAAGTTATATCAATCAGATTTTGCACACATAACAAGCGTTTTAAAAAAAAACTCGGCCTACCGCTTCCCAGTAGTATGTATTATACTCCTGCCAAAAATTAGCCAAATCGGGAAACACAGAAGCAAATTATTCGGCCACGTAATTAATAGCCCACTGCAATAGCGAAGTTATATATCTTTTTTGATTTTCATAACTTTCATAAACATTAAATGTATGTAAGTATGAGAACAAGAAGAGAAAAGTTCACTAAAATGATCAGCACGATGAGCGGAGTCGATTTAGCCATGCCCGTCTCTCCGTCCGTCTATCGGTCCGTCTGTCTATTTGAACGCAAACTAGTCTCTCAGTTTTACAAAAGAATGCTGAAATTCGTTGTTTGCTTTCGCCATTTTATAACATACTAGCAAAGCCGGTAGAAGTTGTTTTGAACACAGCTAAATATAATATGTCATTAACTTGAACCAAATAAACTCCTAACTATATCGAACTACAGCTTTATATAACCTGGGAGCTATATACAGACTGTGTCATGCCCAGCGAGCTCCTGAACCTATCGTTAAAGTTCAAGAGCAAAACAAGACACAAAATATGTGGGCGTTATGTAGATATTGTGACTAAGTGACACATATATGCAAATTTCATTAATTTAGACCAAAAAAGATCGGAGTTATGACGAATTGAAACTTTATATAGCCTGGGGGCGTGGCTCCGCCTACTTTTCCAAAACTATATATTGTCTATGCTGTACCCAGTGAACCAAAATATATATTGTGAAAATTTCATAAAGTTCTGTTGAGTTATTTGGCGCCTATAAAAGACACACATTTCTTATATCTATTTTTGTTACGCACACAAGGTATATTACTTCATTCGGCATAAACGAATCGAGATATATATTTATTAATGTACGAGGTGTGTTCAAAAAGTATCGCGAATTTTGCGTTTTTTCAAAAATTATTTATTTATTCATGAATATCTATTTTGTCCCCTTCAAAGTAATCCCCATGAGATATTATACACTTGTGCCAACGGTTTTTCCAATCTTCGAAGCACTTCAAAAAATCATTTTTTTGTATCTTGTTCAGCTCCTCCTTCGATGCCCTCTTTATCTCGTCAAGAGAAGCGTACCGTCGTCCTTTCATGGGCCTCTTCAGTTTAGGGAACAAGAAAAAGTCACAGGGGGCCAGATCTGGGGAATACGGTGGCTGCGGCATTATTAGTGTGTTGTTTTTGGCCAAAAAGTCGCGCACAAGCAACGATGCGTGAGCAGGGGCGTTATCGTGCTGCAAAAGCCAACTTTTGTTCTTCCACAAATCCGGGCGTTTCTGGCGGAGTGCCTCGCGCAAATTGTGCATAACTTGGAGGTAATATTCCTTATTGACCGTTCTTCCCTGTGGCAAGAACTCATGATGCACCACGCCCCTGAAATCGAAGAAAACTGTCAGCAAAACTTTCACATTCGACCGAACTTGGCGCGCTTTTTTCGGTCTTGGTTCGTGCGGCAGCTTCCATTGAGATGATTCAGCTTTGGTTTCCACGTCATAACCATAAACCCACGATTCGTTACCAGTTATGACCCTCTGGAGCAAATTTGGGTCGTCGCGGACAGAGTTTAACATCTCATTAGCAATGTTCATGCGATGCTGTTTTTGGTCACAATTGAGCAATTTTGGTACGAATTTCGCGGCGACCCGTCTCATGCCCAAATCATTGATAAAAGTCGAATGGCACGAGCCAATCGATATGTTAAGGTAATCAGCAACTTCTCTAACGGTGATTCGACGATTGGCCAATACCATTTTCTCCACTTCATTAATTTTTTCGTCTGTTGTTGAAGTGCTCGGGCGTCCGGCACGCTCTTGGTCGTTCACAACTTCTCGGCCTTCTGAGAACATTTTGTACCACCGATAAACGTTGCTTCGGTCCAAGGTCCACAGTCAACATGCGGAATGCATCCGCGCACTTAATTTCGTTTTTCACACAAAATTTGATACAGGTTCTTTGATCCATTTTTTTGAATAGGTAAAAATCGAAGACGATCCAAAACACAAGCAAGCAAAGCAGCTGTCAACAATTAACTGAACATTCAAAATGGCCGAGCTTGTCGGCATAAGTGAGCGACATGAGTACCAACATAACGCCACAAAAAATTCGAAATTCGAATATACGTAACCAGCGAAAATTCAGAATTCGCGATACTTTTTGAACACATCTATATATAAAATGTCATTAACTTGAACCAAATAAACTCCTAAGTATACCGAACTGCAGCTTTATACAACCTGGGGGCTTTTCCAAAGCTATATACAGACTGTGTCATGAACAGCGAACTCCTGAACTTATCGTGAAAGTTCAAGAGCAAAACAAAAGACAAAATATGTGGGCAATGATGTAGATATTGACTAAGTGACACATACTCGTATATCCAAATTTAATTTCATTTCGGAATAATGACGAGTTGAAACTTTATATAGCCTGGGGACGTGGCTCCGCCTACTTTTCCAAAACTATATACTGTCTATGCTGTACCCAGTGAACCCAAGTACATATTGTGCAAATTGCATAAAGATCGGTTGAGTTCTTTGGCGCCTATGAAAGACACCCTTTTTTATATCTATTTTTGTTACGCACACATACGCATAAATGAATCGAGATATATATTTATTAATGTATATCAAAACGTTCAGGATGAAAAGTAAAATATCCGGGCAAGTAGTTAATACCCCACTGCAAAAGCGAAGTTGTATATCTAGTTGAGGATGAGCTGAGTCGCTGTAGCCATGTCCGTCTCTCGATACGTCTATCTGTCTGTCCATCTATATATTTGAACGCAAATGCGAACTAAAAGTATTAAAATAGACCTGCGTAAATTGGGATGCCATAATAGATCACTACTAGGTACGAATGTTCGGTTTCACCCGAAATTAGACTTCCTTCTTTAGCTTCTAAAAGAGGCTGGACGATCTGTAAAAGTCTAAAAAAATTTGATGGAAATAGTTATTCTGTGGTACTTAGCGAAAGAATTTTACTGTAATTTAATCAAAAGAAATCAGGAAATACTATTTCAAAATGTTTTAACATTTTTCGTGGCCTTATTTAACGTTTTTCCATTCAACTGGCTCGTTTAGCACTGTACATGGAGGTGCTCGTGCACGAAAAGCACCTAATAGTAACGATCGGGCATTGGTTCGTGGACTAAACATATTTCTTCTTGTTTCCACAAGAATTTTAAGGAAATAAGTTGTGATATCCACCTTATTTAGAACCATTTAAAGACGTGCTCTTTAAGCCCGATTACTTCACTTCGGAGCTTTGAAACCCCTTTGATTTCAGATGAAAGGAAATAAGGGGTTTCAAGATTCCACCTAAATTGTCTGCGAAATAAAAGTTTTCTGAAATCCCCCAGGCTTGAAAAACCACGCGTACTTACTTTTAATATACTTTTTGATCGGCGAAACACGGTTAAGGCCGTGTAAAGGTTTGTAGACTTTTCTCCGGTCATGGAGTGGGTCCAATTCATACGACTGAGCTGACATTGGATCTTTTCATTCAATAAGATATTCATAAAATCTTCATTCTATTTCTTGACGGGGAAGAAATGACATTAAGGTAGGATCTTTAAGGAAGACATTCTGCCGAAACGTACAGCGACCCGTCTCAAAAAATAGGTTGGGAATAATAATGTTGACGTACTGTCATGGCCTGTGCTATTTAACCGAACAGAGAATCTATAGAAAATGCTGGATCCTAAAATTCGGGAGGAAACTCGCAACAACGAAGACTCCTTACTTAAATAATACATTCAATGCCAACACGATGTGAGCCTGCCATAAACAGCCACGGACATTCCACGAAATAACGGAAAACCCCAGGTTTGTCCCATAGATATTTGATTATGCTTTAGTTTTGTCGGTCAACTTTTTAAGTTTATCGGCTTCTTTGTACAACATTTTTTGGATGAGCTGGTAAACTGCTTTTATTTATTCAAATCTATAATACCTAATATGTATTATTCCTGAATAAAAAGGACTTAACATTATAGAAATTGTACTTACGATTCTTTTGAGTAAAATGTTTTAAAGGAAATTTCAGTGCTTTAGTTTTGTCGCACACTGTATATACTAGTCTTATAAGACCTTCTACGAAATACACTAGGCTTTTATAATAATAATTCCCACGGATAACCCACCATCCCGCCCAACCGACACGAAGGGCGCATCCGCATAACGCAAAGGCGTGAGTGAAATATGAAGTGTCAAGGCCCAAAACTGCTCAGCTACAGAGAAAAACTCATCAGCTAAGTAACACAAGAGATTAAAACATATAAATAATGTATTGTGATGAATTCGATTGTTCCTAGATTATTAGTCCTGGGTTCGATCACTATAAAGTTAAATAAACACATGCACATATGCTGTACCAAATAGCTAGTTTTCTTTACTAGTATAAACGCAATACAAATTTAAGACTTTGGTAACTTCACAGTAGTTCACTGTTCAACGCTTGAAAATAAACTGATCAACCTGCCTTGCTTGGTCACTGAATAATAGAGTCCGACATGGTGCTTGTCTACGCACCGAGAACTGTCTTGGTTGTTCGTTCTTCGTGTTCTCGAAGGGTCGGTGTTATTTATTGAGATCTCCTCTTTGCCTTGTCTTCGCAAACATTCGCGCCATCTCTCTTCCTCTTCTTAGATACACGCTTGCATGCATAAGAGTCATCGCTATCTCTGTTATGTTTAACTAGTTGTGGGAGTGTTATTGAGTTAGCGATGGTACATGCATAAGAATCGCCACTGTGCCCTCCACCCATACCAAACGCTGCTAGACACTCAATGGTTGGCACTGCTTTATTAAACCTCATTTCCTCCAGGGATTGAAACTGCGATATCAATCCTCTCCTGCAGAGATTCCCACAATGCATTACAGTGTCACATATTCCAACCATTTTGTTCGTTTTAAATCCCGAATGGATTGGTGCCTTCACTTTATTTCCCAGTAGTACCTGACAAACATTCCTGCAACTCGTTTCCTCAGGATTCCGTTCCGTTCTTTTATGCCCAGTGCACTGTTTCGCTTTATCCACTAAGTTGCGTTGCTCTCTCGGAACATGTCCACCAGATGTTCGTATTTTATTCTCAGCACACTTAGTAAGCCATTCCCTTACAGATTGTCTGCAACTATTCGAATAGAACCTCCTGCAGCGTTTTCTTTATTCCCATGTGCTTTGCTTTGGGAACAACAATAAGTACTCGATGACTGTGGGTGGCTAGCTTCACTTTCCCATATCCGATGCAAACAACCAGATATTAGCTTCAAACTGCTCCATTGTGTCCAATATGCTTTTGCGATGCAACTCTCTCTAATTATCTCTCCTATTCTTGTCTGTTTGTTGTCCTTCAACACAAGTACCAAATCTGGATCTCCCTCCTGGCTTTGCCGAATCTTCTTCAGAAGGCACTTGTTCATGAAAGCTAATGGTCAAGGAGCTACCTCTTCCTTACAAGGCTCCTGCTGCTGCATCTCCAAGATCACTCCCTTGGTGCTATAGCCACTGTTGTGTCCAAAGATCAGAGGTACATCTTAGCCGTTGTAAGTCATAACCATGTTCCTTTTGTTGATGTGAATGTTTCTCTCAGCCAAGAAATCAACGCCAATGATGACTTCGTCGACAATATTTGCCACCATAAAGTTGTGATATGAGCCACATTTCCAATCACAACCTTGCATGCCACTTCTCCCAGGACTTGCTTGCTGTCACCAGTTACTGTCCACAACTTAGCTTTCCACAATGGTCTCACCTTTACGCTGACCAAGTTACTCCGAATGATGGAATGTGAGGCATCAGTATCGACAGTCAGCAACCGCCTTTTCCCTTCCAGATAACCTTCAATAGTAGCATTACTAGCTTTTGCTGCGAGTTGTTACACGGAGATTATGGGGCATCAATCTTGCTCGTCTTCTCTAGCTTTGCGTTTTCGTCCACGTGAATTGCTGGGGTTACTGAAGCCAGTGCCGCAATAACGTGCTATGTGACCTGGTTTTCCACACTAAAAGCATTTTAGGGCACCAGCATTTGTTTTCTGTACTCCGTTCAACGCTTCCAAAATTTCGTCTACCCAAGCCGGAGTTTCCACTTCTACGCGATGAGCCTTGCATGCAGGTTTACTCAAAAACGAGGCTGTTTCCTGTGTCAGATCATGCGATACCGTTTTAGCGAATGTCCTTTTGGGGTTTGCATATGTGGCCCGCTTCGTCTCCACATCGCGTATTCCATTTATAAAACTTTTTATTTTTACCCTCTCAGTGTACTCCACGGGTGCGTCCGCATTTGCTAGATGGGCCAACCTCTCGATGTCCGATTCAAACTCCTGCAAAGCCTCAATCGGTTTCTGGGAGCGATTCTGTAGAACTATTTGGTATATCTGCTCACGATGCTCGCTACCATAGCGTCTCTCAACCGCACCCATCAATGATTCATAATTGTTGCGTTCTCCGTCAGTAATAGTTTGTAAATTTCAGCTGCAGGTCCCTTCAATGCAACTTTGTCCTCAGGGCCCCAATTGTTCACCGTTGCTGTCTTCTCCAACCGTAACTTAAACCTGGAAAGAAACAGAACCATCAAAAGGAGTCTTTACCTTTGGACTGCTCGTTGAAGCAGTTGGACGAATCAGTTGCAATTCCTGGATACGACTTTTCAAAGCTTCCACATCAGCCAAAATTTTATCCTGAAATTGTGCAATTTTTGAATATTGCACTTCTAACCTCGATGAGACTCTCGCCTCCTGTGCTTGCAACTGAAGAGATATATGCCTTCTGTTCTTCCCATGCAAGTTTTCTGTTCTTCCAGCCGAGATAATAATACGTGTATCCTGTTCTTCCATTTTAGTCGACATCTGAGTTAATACAGCCAATATCATGTATGTGTCCACTCTTGATAGCGGATTCTTAGACTCATTTTTATACCTAGTAGTGCTACGCACACACGGCATAAACGGATCGAGATAGATATTGACTTATACATATCAAAATGTTCAGGACGAAAAGAGAAATTGATTAAGCCACGTCAGTACGTCCTTTAGTCCGTCTGTAAACACGATAACTTGAGTAAATTTTAAGATATCTTAATGAAATTTGGTATGCAGGTTCCTTGGCGCTTTTTAAAATGGACGAAATCGGATGATAGCCACGCCTACTTTTTATATATAGAATATTTTCAAAAACACAAAAAAAGTGAAAACACAAAAGAGTGATTACTTAGTACATAATACACCTATAAAGATAAAATTTGGTGTATACATTAAGGTTGGGGCATAAAATAAATTAAAAAAAACTAATTTTGAAAATGGGCGTGACGCCGCCCGCTTTTAATTAAGTCCACACCGTTCAAGATATCGAAACGCAATTCAGTACGCAGGTTTCTAGGTGTGCAACCAATGTTCGAGGATAAAATGGGCGAAATCGGTTAATGAAAGATTTTGAAGAAGATCGTAGATATATTTAATAGGCAATAACTTTGCTGAAAATAGCTTTACATCATTTATATTCCACTTTTAAAGATTGCGTAAACTAAAAAATCCAAAGAATAAAAATTTACGATAATGGGCGTGGCCGCGCCCCTTTTATAGTGGATTAGTCCACTAAACTTTTTATGCCATAACTCCGCCAAAAATTGATTTATCGAAACCAAATTTAGTGATTATGTTCTATATATAAAGGTAACTATTTGTTGTAAAAATAGGTGAAATCGGTTCATCTCCACGCCCAGATTTTTAACATAGTTCTGAAAATTTTTTTTGTAAAATCTAAAAAGCGATATTTCTACAACTGAGCAAGTTATATCAATTAGATTTTGCACACATAATAAGCTTTTCAAAAAAAACTCGGCCGCAAAAAATTGTTGTTATTTTTGAAGACGTAGGCGTGGCGCCGCCCACTTTTCAGCATAAAATTTCTGCTACTTTCATGGGCAATCTTACTTATATTATAAATGCGTAAGTTTGTGAGTGAATGTGATTGAACCGTTTTCACGCCCAAACTACAGCACCGATCTGTACGAACTTATTTCCCAATGTCTCGGATAGGTAACAAGTTTCTTGAAATCTCAATACCTCACATGGTTATGGAGTTATGGGCACTAATGTGACCCAACTAACCCAAAAATGTATTTTATCCAATGAATTTATGCAATTTGGTGCCCTAAAACCTTAAAATGTGCATACAATATGGGTATTGAACCAAAGGGGAAGGCCACAGTATTATTTTGGACTTTGCAGTATTTTGATAAATTAATCAATAACTGAGTTATC
The DNA here is from genome assembly GCA_949987695.1 of Merzomyia westermanni. Classification (NCBI taxonomy): domain Eukaryota; kingdom Metazoa; phylum Arthropoda; class Insecta; order Diptera; family Tephritidae; genus Merzomyia; species Merzomyia westermanni. The sequence goes on along the minus strand of OX465292.1, from coordinate 104,455,853 downwards.
GATCAGAATGTGGTTGCCCAAAAAACTACGAATTTGCATACAATATTGATATCAAACGAATGGGGAAGGCCACAGTATTCTTTTGTACCCCGCAATATTTCGATAACTTTATCGATAACTGAGTTATCGGTCTGAATGGGGTCGCCCAAAAACCCCTGAATTTGCATACAATATGGGTATCAAACGAAAGGGGAAGGTCACAGGATTCTTTTGGACTCTACAATATTTCGATCACTTAATCGATAGCTGATTTATAGGTCAGAATGTGGTTACCCTAAAACCCCTAAATTTTGCATACAACATGGGTATCAAACGAATGGGCAAGGCCCTGCAATATTTCGATAACTTATATTAATAAAAACGTGAACAGACGTGTTTTCGCTGCGCTCTAAGTTTTTCTTAAATTCGAGCTTTTATTTATTGTCGCACAATAATTAAAATTAAAATTGTGTTGAAGACATTGACTCTGTTTTTCTTTTCCTGTGCTTGTCATTTTCTAATATTTGCTACAATATGCCTTGTTTTTGTGGCCATAGAGTTGAGCGCGCCCAAATTTCGGTGCAATGTGAACAGTGCAGAGAAATTTGCCATTTGAGTTGTGTTGTTGGTAGCCTGCCTGCCGACTTAAATAACCTAAATAATTCGGACAATATCTACATTTGTGGTTTGTGTGCTGCTGATCACCAAGATGAGTCTATGACTTTGAATAATTCTTCGTTACAACAACAACAAGCCACTCAAGTGCAAATGCCTAATTCCCACATTGCTAGTGACAATTTTGCTGAGGTGAAATTATTTAAATGTAAACTTCTCTCTGCTTTGAATGTTTTGCATGAAGATAATGAGTGCTTACGACAAAAAACCGATTCCCTTCAAGCTGAGGTTCGTGACGTGCAGTGTAAGCTCAACGACAACAATTCCATTTTGTCTCATTTGCTCACACAATTTGAGGAATTGTGCAGTGTAAACAAACGAAACTTCTCTACATCTATGCAGCCAGCCTCTTCTTGTATGTCAACGGGCGCTAGTGGTTCTGCCGACGGCGCCGCTAAAGAGCCCGGGAGACCATACAATCAGATTGAGACAGCATCCGCTACTCATCCACCCTCTTATAATTATGCTGCTGCTGCTAGCACTTCACCTGATACTGGCTCTGTCAACGGCGATGCTAATGCTGTTATTATCTCAGCTGGTACAGCTATTCATCCATCGGCAATAATGCTACCCAACGATGCTGCTGCTAACATTTCAACTGCGACGCCAATTCCTAACGCCCCTACCTCTCAATTTTCTTCGCCTACTTCGGTTATTGTTGACAACCCTCCTGCAGTTGTTGGTAACCAAATCGAATGCAAAAGAGTGCAAAATAAAAAAAAGCACAGACGAAGAAAAAATAATAAAAATCAAATCAACAGAGAACGCGCTCAATGCCGGATAGTGCGGAAAGCAACAATAATGCTGCCATTGCTAATAACAACATTAGACCAACCCCAAATAATGGTAAACAACATAATTTGCATTTACTAGCGCAACCTTTAGTTGTTGGGTCGGCCATTAGTGGTGATTTAAGTGCTGTTACGAAAAGGAAGTGGCTGCATATCTCGCCCTTCTCTGCCTCGGTGACTTCCGAAAAATTAAAATCGCACATTTCTCAACATACCGGGATAGATGAAAACTCTATCGTGTGTATTCCATTGGTAAAGGTTGGTGTGGATCCCAAATCTCTGCGTTATATTAATTTTAAGCTGGGTGTTGATGCCAGCTCACTTCAAAAGCTATTGGTGCCAGAGCTATGGCCTACAAATATAGCTGTGCGGCCGTGTAATTTTGGGCCAAAAAACGACGACGTCCAACCGATGCCCAACGGCAATCGGTTGGGTGCGGTGGAACAACGAGCGGCTTAAAAATTTACTTGCAAAACATGGCTGGCGTTAGAACAAAATCCCAGCTCTTGCGGCTATTCAGCTCACATCAGGATTATGATGTCTTTGTTATCATCGAGACGTGGTTGAATGAGAACTTTTATAGCGAGGAGTACTTCGACCCCATGCTATATAATGTCTTCCGCAAGGATAGAAATGCCAACCTCACTGGATGTGCTAGAGGTGGTGGAGTTCTCATCGCAGTGCACTGCAAACATCACGCTTCTGAGGTTGCACTTAATAATAATAATGCGCTGCTTGATCAACGTTGTGTTCATATCCGAGGCTCCTCAGACTCAACTTTTCTTTGCGCCTCGTATATTCCGCCCAACAGTAGCCATGACCTATATACAGCGCATGTTGACAACATTGTTGCATTGGCTCTGAACAAAATAGGAGGCGATCATCTCTGCGTGCTAGTCGATTTCAACCTTCCTAACACAAATTGGTCTCGGAATACTTCCAGCTCTTCATTAATAGCGAGTGATGTTACTAGCCTGAATGAAATATATCTAATAGATAGTTTTCTAAGCATTGATTTTGGCCAAATTAATTGTTACCCAAATCTACTTGCTCGCACCTTAGATTTAATATTTTTGAGTAATAATTTAAACTACACATTGCTAAAATGCGATTCACCTGTGACAAAGTCTGACATGCATCATGTTCCGTTAGTCATAACTCTTGAATTTTATAAGTTTGCCAAAGTTATAAATGATGCATCAAATCTTTCTTTTAGTTTTAAGCGTTGCAACTTTTTTGATTTGAACAATCTATTTCTGGAAATTAATTGGGATAACTTGTTTCACAACTTAGACACTAACGGGTCTTTCGAGAAATTCAGAACGACTGTTGTGGATATTTGTAAACGGTCTATTCCCTTGGTTTCAAAAAAAAAGTACAAAGTTCCCTGGCATAATGCGGCCATGATGAAAATTCGAAATCTGAGGAATAAGTTTTTTCGCAAGTTCAAAAATAGTAAAAACATGGTGATCTTCGAAAAGTATAAAGAGTTTGAAAAGAAGGTCGCGTGTCTTGATAAATTTTTGCACAGAAATTACATTTTAGGCTTTGAAGAAAACCTTAAAACAAATCCAAAATCGTTTTGGAATTTTGTTAAGTCAAAAAAATCCGTGTCGAATATTCCGTCCTCTCTCTTCCTTGGTGACAAAGCTGTTTATTCTCCTGCTGATGCAGCAAATCTGTTCGCTGAGTTTTTCCTGGCCAATTTCGCGTCTGACTCTGATAATGGTGAAGAAATTCGTTTCAACATACAACCATCAACTGATTTTGGCAATCTTGCACTTTCTTCCGAAGATGTCGTTAGAGGCATCTCTCGTCTTAAACAGTCATCAAATACCAATGTTGATGGTTTGTCCGCAATTTTGTTTAAGCAGTGCGAAGCTTTTGTTTATCCCCTCTTATTAATATTTAACAGTTCCCTGTCCTCAGGCACTTTCATTGATCCGTGGAAACTGGCTTTTATTACACCTATCTTCAAGAGTGGCAACAAAAATGACATCAGCAATTATAGACCCATCTCAAACCTTTCCGCCACGTCAAAGCTTTTTGAATGCATCATCCAGGAAAAATGAATAATTTTCGTGAAGAATATCGTGTGTCCAGAGCAACACGGATTTCTTTCGGGACATTTAACTGTGACTAACCTAGCTATTTTTTCTGATGACCGCATCGCAGCTTTTCAGTCTGGATGTCAGGTTGACACAGTTTATACGGACTTTTCTAAAGCATTTGATCGGGTTTCCCATGCAGTCCTGCCCAATAAGCTTGCCTGTATGGGTTTCCACTCAGTGTTTCTAAAATGGATTCAATCATACCTACGAGATCGCAGTTGTAGGGTTATTGTGGACAATGTCAGGTCTTCTCCTCTCGTTGCCTGCTCTGGTGTTCCACAGGGAAGCATCTTAGGACCACTTTTCTTCATATTGTTTATTAATGACATTCGCTCCTGTTTTTCTACAGTAAAGTTTTTACTATATGCGGATGATTTAAAAATATATTCACTCATGGTGTAATAGCAATCGGTTAACTCTTAATTTAAAAAAATGTTTTCATATCACTTTTTCTAAACGCGTTAACGTCATTGAGACCTCATATCATTTATCAAACTCGCCCCTTACAAGGGTTAGTGAAATAAAAGATCTGGGAGTAACTTCTGACTCCAAATTTACCTTCGCAAAACATATTAATCTTTGCATTTCGAAATCGTATGCCATGCTTGCTTTTGTTAGACGTCATAGCAGGGAGTTTACTGACCCTTATACGCTAAATCTGTTATATACAGCGTTTGTGCGCTCTAAACTTGAGTACGCCTGTTTTATTTGGTCGCCTTATTATCAGTGCCATATTGCAAGAATCGAACGGATTCAGAAAGTATTTTTATACTTTGCTTTGCGCAGCTTACGCTTTTCTGAACCCATTCCGACTTATGTATGAGTCTAGATGCCTATTGATCAACTTAAGGTCACTGCAGAACAGGAGAATACTTTTGTCGCTGTCGTTTATTTTTGACGTTTTTCGTGGTGCTACTGACTGCCCCATGCTCCTGGAGAGGATTTTCATAAATATTCCTGCCAGAGCCCTTAGGAACTTTGACTTCTTCAACGTTCGTCTTTTCAAAGCTCTCTATGCAATCAATGCTCCTATTACTAGATCCTTGATTGAGTTTAATAGAATTACTAATTATTTGGAAATAGATTTTTCTTGTTCAAAAGAGTGCTTAACTGAGTTATCGGTCAGAATGTGGTCGCCCAAAAACCCCTGAATTTGCATACAATATGGATATCAAATGAAAGGGGGAAGGCCACAGTATTCTTTTGGACTCTGCAATATTTCGATCAGATAATCGATAACTGAGTTATGGGTCAGAATGTGGTTGCTCCAAAACCCCTGAATTTACATACAATATGGGTATCAAACAAAAAGGGGAAGGCCACAGGTTTCGTTTGGACATTGCAATATTTCGATAAACTAATCGATAACTGAGCTATCGGTCAAAATGTAAACGCCCTGAAACCTCTAAATTTGCATTAAATATGGATATGACACGAAACGGAAAGGCCAAAAATTCATATGGACTTCTCGATATTTCAATAAACTAACCGATGCTGCTATGTTTCGTCACATAAGTTAATCGATAACTGAGTTATCGGTCAAAACGTGACTAAAAAATTCATCGCCATATCTACAAAAATACTTTTAAAAACTAATTGCTATGATTTTAATAAGTATAGTTACAATACATCAAGGCGAATTCATATAAGGTGAGAGCAAGGCGAATTTAGCATGTTCAGAAATGTCAGATCAAAAGAAAATAACGTTCATGTAATGAATTCGCCTTGCTATACATGCAATACCAATTTTGTTTTGCGTTTTCGGTACTTTTTCTGTCACTTAGGGAGAACAGATTCAAGACGACAACGACGGTGCGGCATCTGTCAAATTAATTTTACACATGTTCTTAGGTGGAGGAATTTTTCATGAATGCCGCTGTTGCCAGATTAGCTCTATTTCTAATTTGACAGCGACGGTCGTGGCGTCCTTTTTTCTTTTTTGTGAATTAAATCGAAAATATATGCAAATTGCTTTAAATATGTGTTGAAATTGGTTGTGCTTGGCGGCAGTTATCGTCAAGCTTCGGTTTTTCGCCGTTGTCGTTCTCAGTGGTCGTTTCGAATGTGGGCCGGGCTATTGGCGTCGTTAATTAATATGAGTAAATCGTCATCTGTCAAACATAAACTCAAATATTTGGAATGAATTTTTTGTAACGTTTGAGCAAAATAGTTGTGCATTTTAAAGATATTGATATCGTTTCTGAGGAAAATATCCTTTTAGTAAGTTTAGCAATTCTTCATATTTTGGTTGCTTCGCTGTTTCGTAAAAATTAAACTTTTATGAGTGTTTATATAATAATACAATTTATGAAGCTCTTAAGGTTTGTTCTGTATGTATCTCTTCTTCAATTTGATCTGAAAAATAATTAATAGCTTTGGCTTTTGTTCAGAATCCTGTACTAGAAGTTGGTCCTCTGTGTGAATTTAATTGTTTACAAGTGCTGCTAAGAAATATTTAATATTTGGTGTGTAACCTGATTATTTAAGGTTTTTTGTATATCATTATTTTAAGGAACATGTGAACTTTAAAACTTGTCTGTTTGATAAATAAAAAGAAGCTTAGTTATTTTGCTTATTTCTTTGATGCCGCTGATAAATGCTAGTATATAATATGTCATTAACTTGAACCAAGACACAAACTCCTAACTATACCGAAATGCAGCTTTATATAACCTGAGGGCTTTTCCAAAAGCTATATACAGACTGTGTCGTGCCCAGCGAACTCCTAAACCTATCGTTAAAGTTCAAGAGCAAAAGAAGACGAAAAATATGTGGGCGTCGCACCGACCACTTTTGAAAAATTATGTAGATATTGTCTAAGTGACACATATATCCAAATTTCATTAATTTAGACCAAAAAAGTTCGGAGTTATGACGAATTGAAACTTTATATAGCCTGGGGGCGTGGCTCCGCCTACTTTTGCGAACCTATATATTGTCTATGCTGTACCCAGTGGGCGGCCGCCGTGGTGTGAAGGTAGTGTTGCCGGCCTACCACACCGAAGGTCCATGGTTCGAGCCCTGGTACAGGTAACATCAAAAGTGATTTGAAAAAAGTTTTTCAAAACGGGGTCGCCCCTCGGCAGTGGTTTGGCAAACTCTCCGAGTGTATTTCTGCCATGATAGGCTACTCAGCAAAAATTCGTCTCCTTTGTAGATGCCGTTCGGAGTCGGCAAAAAACTGTAGGTCCCACCAATTTGTAGGGAAAATTCAAATCGGCACACCACAAATTGGAAGAGAAGCTTGGCGCAAAAATCTCTTAGGAGGTTTATGATGATATACCTGTTGTATATCGCGCCATAGAGAGAGAGTACCCAGTGAACCTAAGTATATAGTGTGAAAATTTCATAAAGATCGGTTGAGTTCTTTGGCGCCTATAAAAGACACACATTTTTTATATCTATTTTTGTTACGCACACAAGGCATATTACTTCATTCGGCATGAACGAATCGAGATATACTCGTATACTTATTAATGTATATCAAAAGGTGAAGGATGAAAAGTAAAATATCCGGGCAAGTAGTTAATATCCCACTGCAAAAACGAAGTTGTTTATCTTTTTTGATATTCATACCTTTCATGAACTTGAAATGTTTGTACGTATACTGAAATGATCAGGAGGATGAGCTGAGTCGATGTAGCCATGTCCGTCTCTCGATACGTCTATCTGTCTGCCCGTCTGTGTATTTGAATGCAAATTCGAACTGAAAGTATTAAAATAGACCTGCGTAAATTGGAATGCCATAATAGATCACTACTAGGTATAAAATGTTCGGTTCCACCCGAACTTAGACTTTCTTACTTGTTTATATTTATTTTTGTTACGCACACAAGGTATATTACTTCATTCGGAATAAACGAGACGAGATATATATTTATTAATGTATATCAAAACGTTCACGATGAAAAGTAAAATATCCGGGAAAGTAGTTAGTACCCCACTGCAAAAGCGAAGTTGTATATCTTTTTTGATTTTCATAGCTTTCATGAACAAGAAATTTTTGAACGTATTGTGTTTAGTCCGCGTTGTCCCAACTCATTTTTGAGTTGCTGAATCTTTATTTCAATCAGCTTCACCATGTCTTTGTTATCCTTGGTATTTATTAAACAATACCGCTTCTGACACCAATTGTGACGAATTCGATGAGTCTTCGATTGTTAATCCTAATCCGCAAAGATATTTTAACTAATAACTAGTTTTATTTACTAGTAATAAACGCAATACAAATTTAAGAGTTTGGTAATTTCACAGTAGTTCACTGTTCAACGCTCGAAAATAAACTGATAAACCTGCCTTGCTTGGTCACTGCTTTATATAATCCGACAGTGTGCTACCCCACGCACCTAGAAGTTTCTTGGTTCTTCGCTCTTCGCGTTCTCGAAGAGTCGGTATTATTTATTGGCATCTCCTCTTTGCATCGTATTCGCAAACACTCGCGCCACTCTCTTTCTCTTGCTAGGTACACGCCGAAGCGATATGGTTAAATAAAAACCGGTGGTTTCATGGATAACAAGGACATGGCGAAGCTGATTGAATTAAAGATTCAGCAGCTTAGAAATGAGATGGGGCAACGCGGACTAAACACTACAGGTAATAAATCAGAGTTGCAGTCACGATTGCGAGAGGATATGAAAGCAGAATGTTCATTTCCAGGTGTTTAAGCTATAGTTTGAGAAGACGGCAGCGGTGAATAATTGGGGCACTGAAGACGAAGTTGCTGCCCTGTTCGTGGCATTGAAGGGTCCTGCAGCCGAAATCATACAGACTATTCCCGATGATGAACGCAATAATTATGAAGCATTGATGGGTGCAGTTGAGATACGCTATGGTTGCGAACATCGAAAACAAATATACCAAATAGAGCTTTAGAATCGCTTCCAGAAGGCTAATGAGACATTGCAGAATTCGCATCGGACATCGCGAGGTTTGCTCAACTAGCAAATGCAGATGCACCCGCAGAACACACAGTAAGGGTAAAAATCTAAAGCTTTATAAATGGAATACGTGATATAGAGGCGAAGCGAGCCACATATGCAAATCGAAAGAGATCATTTGCTGACACGATATCACATGCTCTAACGCAGGAAACACCCTCGCTATTAAATAAGCCGGCGTACAAAGCTTACCGCTTGGAGGTAGACCGGCCAGACTGGGTAGACACAATTCTGGAAGCATTGAGTCGAAAGCAACCGAAAAATGATGGTGGTCTCAAATGCTTTAAGTGTGGAAAATCATATTGCGCGTTATTGCGGCACCGCCTCCAGAGACCCTGCAACGCAGGTTGCCGTAAGCGCAGAGGTGAAGGAGATAAGCAAGCCTCTCAATCCAACCAACCGTTAAACTAAAGAGAGTCAGCCTCAAGGGCCGAAGGCTGGCGCCCTCAATTGAAGCCCCATAACCTCCGTATCACAAATCGAACGCAAAGTGGGTAATGTTGCCATTGGAGGAGTTGTGGAGGGAAAAGAGCTTTTACTGACCGTAGATACGGGCGCATCTCATTCCATCATTCATTTCGTTTAAGCAACAAGGAGGAGAGACCATTGCATGGAGCAAAGTTGCGCACGGCGACTGGTGAGGACACCCAAGTTCTAGGCGAGGTAACATGAGAAATTGCAATTGGGAACGTCACCGTACAGCACAAATTTATAGTGGCAGACATTGTTGATCAAATCATAATTGCCGTGGATTTCTTAAGCGAGCAAGGCATTAAGATTGACATGAAAAACAAGATTATGAACTATAAGAATATGAATGTGCCGCTCAACGTTGGTTAGGAAAATAAGTACGAGTATGTCAGTAAAAAAGTACTCGTGAAGGATACCTGACAGATTCCAAAGAAGTCGGAAGCAATTATATGGGCAAAGATTGATGGAGATTATGGGACAAACAAATTGTGGGTTGTCGAGGCAGCAAACAAATCAAGGACGAACATATTACAAAACAAGATGGACGTGTACCGGTAAGAGTACTTAATGAGTTCAAATCGCCGATTAAACTTTGCAACGGAGCAATATTGGGACAATGCCAAGAGGTCGAGGTAGTTATAAACTGTGAACAGCTTCAGGAAAATTATTCTACCAGCAAGATTGATCTTTCAGATGCTATCACGTCGAGGAAGGCAGGCCTCGAAAAAGAGAGGCCAATCCGCCAAGCTCCTCGTAGTATTTCATTGGCCAAACTCCAAGTGGTAAGAGAAATTATAGAGGAAATGAATGACAGCGGCGTGATCGAACCATCAGCTAGTCCATGGAGCTCACCGGTAGTACTAGTGAAAAAGACGAATGGAAAAATTAGGTTCTGTTACTACCGGAAATTGAACGACGTAACGAAGAAGGACCGTTATCCATTGCCAAGAACCGACGATACTCTGAACTCGTTATCTGACACGAAATGGTTTTCCACCCTGGACTTGAAAAGCGGCCATTGGCAAGTGTAGGTAAAGGATGAAGATAAAGAGAAGACGGGCTATACAATGCTCCAGATACTTGTGAGAGACTTATGGAACAGATACTAAAAGGATTGCACTGGCAAACATTTTTGGTGTACCTCGACGACATCATCGTGCTAGGAAAAAGCTTTGAGGAAAACCTAAATAACTTGGAGGAAGTTTTCCAAAGAATAGCGCTGTTCTGAAACTAAGTCCCAAGAAGTGTTCCTTGTTTAAAAAGGAAGTAAGTTATTTGGGTCACAAGGTAACTAAGAAGGGAATCTGCACTGCTAAGGAAAAGCTCGAAGCCGTAAAAGATTGGCCAAGACCGAGAAATTTGCATGAGTTACGGAGCTTCCTTTGGCTGTGCACGTATTTTCACCGATTTGTACCGAATCTTGCCAGCGTAGCTAGTAGTCTCCATGACCTTACCAGGAAAAATATGAGTTTTGAATGGAAGAAGGAAGAGGAGGTGGCTTTTCAAACATTAAAGGAACTACTATGCACTGCCCCGATGTTAGCATATCCAATTCCAGGTTCCAAGTTTATTCTCGATACATATGCGAGTGGTTATGCTATAGGAAGTATTTTGTCCCAGATTGTTGATGGACAGGAGAAGAAGGTTGCATACTATAGCCGAACAATTGGGAAGCCTGAAAGGAACTATTGTGTAACATGGAGAGAACCGTTGGCATTGGTAGAGTGCGTTAAGCATTTCCACAAGTATCTCTATGGAACGCGATTTCACGTCAGGACAGACCATGTAGCGTTGAAATGGCTCTTATAATTCCGTAATCCGGAAGGTCAATTGGCAAAGTGGATAGAGCGACTGCAAAGGTATACGTTTTCCATAGAGCATCGCAAAGGTAGCACCCACGGAAATGCTGATGCAATGTCACGAAGACCATGTAACTTGGAATGCAAGCATTGTTCGGAAGCTGATGTCAAGGAAGACATTATAGATGTGCGGCTCATGACTAACATCTACGGACGAATGGAACATGGATCAATTAAGGAGGTGTCAGCACGAAGATCCAGATCTTACACGTGTGATGCAAGGAATCGAACGAAACGAGCGACCATCAAGAGAGGAGATGTCAGCAAAAAGTCCTGTTGCCAAGTCATATTAGGCACAGTGGAATAGTTTGCAATTAGAATCCGGTTCTTTGCATCGAATATGGGAAAGTGAGGATGGCCAATGTGTTCGAAAGCTGATAGTCGTCCCAAGGGAGAAAATCCCTGATTTACTCAATGAATTACATAACGGTCCAAGCGGAGCTCATCTTGGAGTCCAAGACTTTGGAGAAAGTCAAGCAAAGATTCTATTGGATTGGTTGCCGTCAATCGATCGCGGAGTGGATTACCAACTGTGAAGTATGCATCAAAGCTAAAGGACCGATATCAAGGAGCCATGGCCAAATGAAACAGTATAACTCAGGTGCGCCATTTGAGAGGATAGCCATGGATGTAGCTGGTCCATTTCCTACTAGCAAACTCGGAAACAAATATGTACTGGTAGTTATGGACTATTTCAGCAAATGGCCAAAGAGGCAGAAACCATAGGCGAAGTGTTTACTAACAATTGGGTAGCTAGGTTTGGTGCACCGATGGAGATACATTCTGACCAAGGCAGAAATTTCGAATCAGCTGTGTTCCAGGAAATGTGCAAGACATTGATCATTCGGAAAACAACAACGAACAACTGCACTGCATCCTCAGTCAGATGGCATGGTGGAACAATTCAATAGAACCTTGGAAGAGCACCCGAGGGAAGTAGTGGATAAGTTCCAGAAGGATTGGGATACTTACATCTCCTTATTCCTAATGGCATATCGCTCTGCAGTACATGAAACAACTGGTCAGACTCCTGGAAATGTAATTTTCGGGAATGATCTTCGATTCCCAGCTGACTTGAAGTTTGGGATAAACGCTAATGCAGGAGTAAATGCTCGGAAATCTACTAGCGTATTGGAAGAAGAAATGAGAGAAACTCACGGCCTTGTGAGACAACGGACTAAGATCATGAGCGATAAGATGAAGGCCAGATACGACAAAGCAATAAATTCGGAATTTTTTATAAAAAGAGATTTAGGGCCGGTTTCACCAACGCGACTAAGACTAAAACTAAGTCGTGACTTAAGTTAGCACAGATTCGAGACTAACTTACTTTTGGGTTTCACCAACTGAGCGACTTAAATAATTTTGAACACAACAACCCGAACAACTGTTTTATGCATAGTAGTATTTTTTATACCAGATACCTCTGCGCATCCCAATACCCCAGTGCGAAATGGGCATGTATGGCCATACACGAAGGAATGTATTGATCTTGCACCCATTTCTCTTTAGTTGGAAGGTACTAAATTTAGCGCTTCATTAAAAACGATAGCTTCGTAATCGTTGCATGCTAGAAAACAAGCGTTCACATGCATCTACGCATACGCCGTCAAAGTTATGCTTGGCGAATTTTCCGGCTGGGACATTGTACAAAACAAATTAGGAGCATTGCTGACATTTATGTTTTGAACGACAGCAACACTGACTTAGTCGAGAATAAGTCAGCTGGCAGGCTGACTAAGTTGTGACTTAGTTAAGTTAGATGGTGAAACTGAAAAAGGGAGCAACGATGTGGTATATCGCATACGGGAAGGCCAAGGAATAAGATGAAGGTGGTCCATTTGGAAACGCTAGCTGCGTTTGGTTCCGGCAATGTGTCTGATCGGGACGATCAGACTTACGTGGAGGGCAGTGTGGCGATTATTCTCAAGCATGTACCATCCCTAACTCAATAACACTCCCACCACTAGTTAAACACAACAGAGATAACGATGGGACTCTTATACGTGCCAGCGTGTACCTAGGAAGAGAAAAAGAGATGGCGCGAGTGTTTGCGAATACGATGCAAAGAGGAGATGCCAATAAATAACACCGACTCTTCGAGAACACGAAGAGCGAAGAACCAAGGAACTTATAGGTGCGTGGGGTAGTACACTATCGGACTATATAAGGCAGTGACCAAGCAAAGCAGGTTGATCAGTTCATTTTTGAGCGTTGAACAGTGAACTACTGTGAAGTTACCAAACTCTTAAATTTGTATTGCGTTTATTACTAGTAAATAAAACTAGTTATTAGTTACAATATCTGTGCGCGTGTTTATTTGACTTTATAGTGATCGAAACCAGGAGTAACAATCGAAGACTCATCGAATTCGTCAGAGTATGATAAAAATCGGTTTCGAGGTATGCGTGCACATTGGTTCTGGTAGTAATAAAATAACAGTATTAGTTTTCGAAGTCTGATATTGCTGAACTAAAACTCTACTTCCTTATCTCTCAAGTCTTTAAAAATCCGACTTCACCCGGTCTAAAAATACTAGTGTGTGCAGGCTCATTAATTTAATGAGATCACACAATAGCGAAAAAATAGATAGGGACGAGAATTTTTTACACGTTTTATATAAAAGTATATATCATTATCTAATAAAAAACCTGCAAGAACAATGTTACGATGTCTACTATGAGACAAAATATCGACACGATGCTGTGTACGTTTAATTCAATCACGTTTATTTATTCTAATATAAATCTACAATATTAGTCACAAAACAATTTAAACTGTGGTTTTATTAATTCAGCTTATGACGATCAACGTGTTAGTCTCCTTGCTTCAAGATGGCGATTTTTTATCAGGGTTGCCATTTGGCGATTAGGACTACTTCTATTTCGAATTCCTTAACAAACAAATTTCAAAAAAATTTAACCAAGTTGCATCAAAATTCCACACTTTTTAATACGAATTTTTATAAAAACTATTTATATGCAGTTTTGTGACCTATTCAATTTTAGTAGTTATTCTAAAGTGCCAGTGTGCAGTTGTCAAAAAATTGTGCCAATCATGGGCATTTATTTATAAATTGCAGGTGTCAGTTTTGTTATGCGAAAGATCCAAAATTTATAAAATTTCAACATTTCCTCTATTGCTTAGTATTATTAGATTCTTAGGTCAACATTGAAAACAATTTTTTTTTTTAAGGAACTAAAAAGCCTTTACTCAAAAATGGTGCGTTCTGTCTTCTTGAAATAATCTCCAACAAATAAAGACAGATTTAGAGGTTGTAGTGGATTTCGCTAATGGCTTAGTAGGGGAGTTGTGACGTGTTCATTCGGACGAACATTTCCCTGAAAAATTGTTCAGAACTTGGGAAAAAGATGCAAACGACATGGATATTGAAATCAAAAAGAACCTTTAAAAATCTGGTCGAAATCGGCAAGCATGAAACTTAGATCTTTATTACTAGATTTCTGTTTTTTATTCATTAGCTTTGCCTTTATCAGTTTTCTTACGCATATTTTCATGATGTCTTTGTGTGGTATTTGCGATTTTTTGTGTAGAGAACTTACACTTTAAATGTGTTAAACTAAATTCCGCATGTTATAAACTCTTAAAAAAACACAAAAACCTACTATGTGACACCTACAAATGTGACACCTGCTGTTCTGTGCTTAATTAGTCTTGCTTTGCAAAGTTAGAAAATGCGTTGGCGGCATTTAGGAAGTACATGATGCTTTTAGCGGGAAAAAACTCACTCGCAATTTAATAAATAGTAAAAAATCATCATCATCTGATCAAAACAAAAAAACAACAACATTTGGGAAGCATCAAATAATACAAATAATGCTAATCAGCGAATTTTGCGTTCTAAACCTAAGGCCGCTGACCTCGATAAATTGCCCTTCAGTACTTCTAAATGTCCAGCTTCGGACATTGGTGTTGTTGCTGCTGGCGTCAATGATCGTGTTACCAATCTCTCTGCTGAGAGTGATGTTGCCCATAACAATTGCGGTTCGCCTTCACTTCATCGTAGTACGGAAACAGTCATTTCTGCTCCGAGAGCTGTTGGTGGCTCGCTTAACCTGCCTGCTGATGCTGCTGTTGTTGTGGATCAGTTTTCTATTAGCTCTGCGGTGCCTGACGCCGTCGTGAGTAAAAGTCTCGTGCCCTCTCCTCGTTGTATGGAGTTAGCTGTAGATAATTTGTCAACTTTGGTATCTGTTAACACTAATGGATTGCCTTATAATTCAAGTGCATTGACAACATAATCAGAGATCTCTTAATATTGGATTTTCCTCTTCGCAACAACTAAATGGTGAGAGAGAATTAACAAACAATACTTCTTCTTCTTTAAATGGTCATCTAACCGCCTGGGCGATTTTGACCGTCCAACATAGTTCGCCAGTCGTTTCTTCGTTGCGCCAACTGGCGCCAATTGGAAACACTGCGGGATTGCAAGTCGGTTTCCACTTGGTCCTTCCATCGGAGTGGTGGTCTCCCTCTTCCTCTGCTTCCACCGGCGGGTGCCGATAAGAATACCGTCTGGGCTGGAGCATCTTCGCTCATTCGCACTACGGGGCCTAGCCAGCGAAGCCGCTGTGTTTTAATTCGCTGAACTATGTCGGTGTCTGCGTAAAGTTCATGCAGGTCATCATTAAATCTTCTTCGGTACTCGCCGTCGCCAACGCGTAGAGGTCCACAAATATTTCGAAAAACCGTTCTCTCGAATACTCCTAGAGCCGCCTCATCAGATGTTAATAGTGTCCACGGTTCTGCACCATATAGCAGGACGGGTGCGATGAGTGACTTGTAGAGTGTTACTTTCGTTCGTCGAGAGAGGACTTTACTTTTCAATTGCCTACTCAGTCCAAAGTAGCATTTGTTTGCAAGAGTAATTCTTCGTCGGATTTCTAGGCTAACATTATTGTTGGTGTTAATGCTGGTTCCCAGGTAAACGAAGTCCTTTACTATTTCGAAATTATTGCTGCCAACAGTGGCTTGGTTGCCAAGGCGCGAATGCGCTGACTCTTTGCATGATGACAGAAGGTACTTCGTTTTGCCCTCGTTCACCACCAATCCCATTTTCTCCGCTTCTTTTTCTAATTTGGAGTAAGCAGAAGTTACGGCGCGGTTGTTAAGGCCAATGATATCAATATCGTCAGCATATGCTAACAGTTGCACGCTTTTATAAAATATTGTTCCAGCGCGGTTAAGTTCTGCAGCTTGTATTTTTTTTTCCAGCATTAAATTAAAGAAATCGCCCGATAGGGGGTCACTCTGTCTGGCTCGGAGAGGTACTTCCCAATTCTGCCCGAGTTGGCGGTGTTGCTCAAGGTCATTTTGCATAGCCGTATAAGTTTTGCGGGGAAACCAAATTCAGACATAGCGGCATATAGGCAGCTCCTTTCCGTGCTATCGAAAGCAGCTTTAAAATCAACAAAGAGATGATGTGTGTCGATTCTCTTTTCACGGGTTTTTTCCAAGATTTGGCGTATTGTAAAAATCTGGTCGATGGTAGATTTACCAGGTCTGAAGGCACACTGGTAAGGTCCAATCAGTCTGTTTACATCAGGCTTCAGTCTTTCGCACAATACGCTTGATAGGACCTTATATGCGATATTTAAAAGGCTGATTCCGCGATAGTTGGCGCAGTTTGCAGGATCGCCCTTCTTGTGGATTGGGCAGAGAACACTTAGATTCCAATCTTCAGGCATGCATTCATCCAACCGGAATACGGCGTAGATAAAAGTCAATAACAAAAAGCAAAATAAGCATGTGGTTGTTGTTGGTTCTAATGCGAGTACCGAGTTGTGCGTTGCTGATCGGTAGATGTGGGCGCATTTGTCTTCATTCAACCCAAAAGTCACTGCTGATGATATAAAGAATTATATATGCAAATATGTGAAAATTGACAAAAAGGTTCTCTCTTGCCATGCTTTGATCAAAAAAGAAACCCCAGTAGAAAAGCATACACGTGTAAATGTCAAGTTCGGTGTTTTATCGTGGGATTTTCCTACTATACTAGATGCCAAAATTTGGCCTATGAACGTGAGAGTCAAAATATTTAATTTTTTACGCAAAAGGGGAGGTCAAAGCCAAAAGTCGTAACAGCTATCGAATGAATTACTTCTCCAGAATCTAGTGCTGAACTTAATATTTGTTATTAAAAAAATCTTCGGACTTAAGACAAAATCTGATACAATCTATAAATTTTGTTCTCAAGAGGCTTATGATGTGATTGTAATAGTCGAGACCTGGTTAAAATCTGACTTATACGATGGCGAGTCTTTGGATACAAATTTGTACAATGTGTTTCGTAAGGATTGGAACTCCGTGAAAACTGGCTGTTCAAGAGGAGGCGGTGTTCTTATTGCAGTTAGGCGTAAATTTCGTGCATCTATGGTAATCCTTGGTAGTGATGATTCTTTGTTCGATCAAGTATGTGTTCGAATTAAAGGAATTAAATCTCATAGCTTTCTATAGGTATTGGCTTCTTATATTCCACCTAATAGTAACTTTGAGTAATACAAAGCTCACGTGGATAATGTAATAGCGCTATCCTTTGACCATAACAATGACCATATCTGCGTTCTGGGTGATTTTAACATCAGTGACATAAAATGGTCCTGTAAGTGTGATAACGCGTCTCCTTTTCCAAGTAACATTACTTCTGATCGAGAGTTTTACTGTATTGACAATTTCCTTAGTTTTAATCTGAAGCAAATAAATTGTATTTTCAATGACTTTAATAGAATATTGGATCTTATATATATATCAGTGATAATGTTGATTTTTGTATATATAAATGCAGTTCGCCGATTTCTGACACTAGTATGCACCCTGTGCCTTTGGAAATCGAGTTAAAGTTTTATGTGTTTACGGAAATCGTCGCTGTTGATAGAAATGATTTCAACTATGCATCGTGTGAATTTTCAAGTCTAAATAATTCCCTTTCGGAAATCAATTGGGAAAAACTTCTTTTGGACTTGGATATTCATAGTTGCTATTCAACTTTTAAATCGAAACTAAATGAATTCTGTTTTAACAACATAGTACCTTTAAAACGTGAACGATCTTATAAGTCACCTTGGTATAATAGAGTCTTAATGCATTTAAAAAACATTAAAAACAAATACCTTACAAAGTTCAAGTCAACTAGAAACCAATTATTCTTTGTAAAATTTCCACAATATCACAAGGAATTTAAGTCATTAAATAACCTCCTTTTAAAAGTACAGATGGAATATTAAAGTTAAAATCGAAAAAAGCTGGTGTATCTAGTTCAATATTTTTAGACAGCAAATTGGCTAATACTCCTGTTGAGGCTGCTAATCTAAACCAGACGCGGATGGTCTGTCAGTTACTTTACTCAAGGCCTGGCCAGCGTTGTCATACCCTATACCTCTTAATTTA
Source organism: Merzomyia westermanni (assembly GCA_949987695.1). Lineage (NCBI taxonomy): Eukaryota > Metazoa > Arthropoda > Insecta > Diptera > Tephritidae > Merzomyia > Merzomyia westermanni. The sequence continues at coordinate 104,437,623 of OX465292.1, read as the reverse complement.
AACAAATCGCTTGCTTCGGGTATTTTTTATTGAGGATTGGAGGGTGTCAACAATTACGCCACTTTTCAAAAATAGTAGTAAGAGCAATGTTCGTAATTATAGTCCAATTTCGAAACTTTCTATCTTTTCAAAACTTTTTGAAAGTGTTGTTAAGGACAAAATATATTTTGCTGTAAAGTCTTTAATCCGCCCATACCAGCATGGATTTAATGTGGACGCTCGACAGTCTCCAATTTAATGGTGTTTAGTGATTTTTGCACCTCAGCGTGTGCGGTTGGTTCGCAGGTAGATTGCATATACACTGACTTTTCTAAGCCGTTTGATAGAGTATCTCACAAAATTCTGGTCAGCAAGTTAGCTTACCTCGGCTTACATTCTTCCGTTTTGCAATGGATAACTTCATTTTTGTCTAATCGGCGTTGTGCAGTATCGATTGATGCTTTGACTGCAGACTTTTTTGTTGCCTCTTCAGGTGTTCCCCAAGGTAGCATTTTAGGCCCTTTACTTTTTGTACTTTTTATCAATGACATTGGCAGTTGTTTCTCCTTGTCAAATTATCTCCTTTTTGCTGATGATTTGAAGATTTTTGCGATGGTGAATAATGCGGAAGATGCAAGTTAACTTTAATGTGATTTGAACAATCTCCATTTATGGTGTTTAAAATCACGGCCATTGTTAAATACTGGCAAGTGTTTTCATTTAACTTACTCTAGACGTTTTAATGCTGCTTCTACCTGTTACTTCATTGATAATGCTATTTTAAACAAAGTTTCAGAGATCAAAGATCTTCGAGTGGTTTTCGAGTCTAAGCTATCTTTTAATAGTCACATTCATTTCATTCTTTCTAACTCTTAGGCCCGGTTTTTCAGTCCTTGGTTAAGCTCAGTTTAAACTAAGTTTGCTTAAACTCGGCATAAATTTAAACTCCAGTTAAACTGCAGAGCGGTTTTTCAGTGTGAGTTTAAGGCCGCTTTTTATACGGCAACATTGGTTTTTTCTTTATCTAGATACGGCAACAGATAATATTTGTATACATATTCAACGCCATTGCTTCTCCTCAGTATTGTAATAGTTAGCATTTCGCCAATTTCTGCATCACTATAATCACTTTCGTCAGATGATATATGCAGTATTTAATTAAATATAAAAATATCCTCCTTTCTTAATTGCGTTCAGCTTATTGTTTCACAACTAAAACCATCAAATATGCAAAACAGCTGACAGGTTAACTAGAGTTTAACCCTGCCGAATTGACCGCTTAAACTACGTTTAAACTTCGTTTAAAGTTGACTGAAAAACTGACAAATTGAGTTAAACTTGTACTGAAAAACCGGACCTTATTCTGTATTGGGATTTATAAGATGTAATTCCGTAGAGTTTACTGATCCATACACCTTTAAACTTCTTTTTACTTCTCTTGCACGCTCTAACTTAGAATACGCCGTAATTATCTGGAGATCATACGATCAACAATCCATAAATAGGATTGAGAAGGTTCAAAAAATCTTTCTAAAACATGCATTGCGTTCATTACGGTTCGAGAATCCAATGCCATCGTACCAATCTCAGCTGTTGCTTATTGATCTGCGTTCTTTAGAAAAAGAAGGTCGGTTCTCTCCCGGACTTTTATATTCAATATAATTAATGGCATAGTCGATTGCCCAACTCTTCTAGAGCGGATGCACTTTAATGTTCCGCAAAGAAGTCTGCGTAGCTTTCTTCCGTTCTCTGTGGATATTTGCAGAACTAATTTCGAAAGTAATGCACCTATTACGGGTGCTTTAAAGGAATTCAATGACTTACATATCTTCTCATAAGTTAATATACTTTTCATTATCGAGATCTACTTTTGTTTTGATCTTAAATTCTATTATTTAATAAGTATTTTTTACTGATGTTTCGTTAGTCTGAAAGGTACTCTGTACTGTAGATGCAAAAATAATTAAATAAACAATTAAATAAATAGTTTATTGATCATATTACTCAACATAAAACGATCTTCAGAGATTTGCTTCGATTTTTTCAACAAACCACATTGAAGAAAATGACACAATTTTTTAAGCTTGCTAAATTGTATAAGGCTTGTTCAGAGCTAAAATATAGTGGCCGAAACCAAATTTTGGAGAAGGTTCTTATAGCGCCATAATCTTCCGCCAAAAACTGCATTTCACGCACATCAGAACTGGACAACTGAATGCTTTTTACTTTATATACTTGTAATATTTATTTCATTTTAATGCATAGAGTAAGTTAGGGTATTGTGATATAAGCATACCTTTTTCGGTTGATATTCACTATATTATTAAGTAGACGGGTAGAAAATCCTACAATTCGATAGATTCCAGTATTGCGAATCACATTCTAAGACGAGATCGATTTATCTTAAGTATTCCGGAAGATATTTGTTCAGACCCATAAAATGTCAAAAAAGCCGCTTTGTCAAAATAGGGGGGTAATGTGATATACTGTACCAAATAATTGGCTATAAAAGATGTGTAAACCGCATGAAATAATCCAGCCACAGTGTAGATATGGTAATTTGCACCCATTCAGATTTATGACAAGCTGATTGGGAACCAGAAAGAGCATGTTCCATCAAAAGTGGAGAAAGTTATCCTTTTTCTGCTGATCTTATGCACCCAATTTGCTTTTCTGTTGTAGCTAACATTTTCGGATGCTTACTTGGCTAGATAGACACCCCTGTGTCATCAACGTTCCAAATCCTAGTTGGAGAAAATTTATACTTTTCATACTCCTACCGATTATTGGTCAAATAAATAGTCAGCAATATTCCGCGTTCTGGAGCAGTGTAGCGTAACATTGTTTATTAACGCATATTTCGCATGTGTTTACTACACAAATGTCAAAACAGAACTGACTTTAGGGGCCAATCGCAAAATTTATAGCATTTTCTGATAGGAGGATTACTTTTGCGCCACCTTGTATTTTGCTCACTTGTAAAGGGTGTTTTTTTTAGGGGTATAGAACTTCGAATTGAAATAAAACACAAGAAAATCGTTTTAAGGTCCATCAATTTGACTTTATTGGAAGGATAATTTTATGCCATTAATGTTTAAATATGATTTCGGGCATGTGGCCGCCGCGGCTGGCTTGAATAAAGCCAATTCTACAGGTCCAATTTTCAACCACTTTTTCGAGCATATGGGGCCGTATGTCGGCAATAACGCCACGAATGTTGGCTTCCAATTCCCCTAACGTTTCTGGTTTGTTGGTGTAGACGAGCGACTTCACATATCCCCAAAGAAAATAATCCAATGGTGTCAAATCACACGACCTTGGTGGCCAATTGACAGGTCCATTCCGCGAAATTATGCGCTCATCGAATGTTTCCTTCAATAAATCGATTGTGACGTGCGCTGTGTGGCATGTAGCGCCGTCTTGTTGGAACCACAACTCATCCACATTCATGCCATCCAATTCGGGAACAAAATAGTCGGTTATCATGGCTCTATACCGGTCTCCATTAACGGTAGCTGCCTCTCCAGCATTATTGCGGAAGAAGTATGGCCCAATGACTCCACCAGCCCATAGAGCACACCAAACAGTCAGTTTTTGTGGATGTAATGGCGTTTCAAGGGTCTCATGTGGATTCTCTTCACTCCAAATGCGGCAATTTTGCTTGTTGACGTAGCCATTCAACCAAAAATGAGCCTCATCACTGAACAAAATTTTGCGATGAAAATCAGCATCGAAATCAATCTCATTTTCGGCCCATACACCAAAATCACGACGCATTGCATGGTCTCGCGGCTTTAATTCTTGCACAAGCTGGATCTTGTAAGGTCGCAAGCCAAGATCTTTGCGCAAAATCTTCCATAAAGTTGATGGACAAAGCTCCAATTGCTGTGCACGGTGGCGAATCGATTCATTCGGGTCCTCTTCAACACTTTGCTCTACAGCGGCAATTGTTTCTTCGGTGCGCACTGTTCGACGTCTCTGCGGATGCGTATTATCACATAGAGTAAACGTAGTGCGAAAACGATCCATGGTTAACCGAATTAATTGCTCTGATGGACGATTATGTCGACCATAAAATGGACGGAGCTCACGGTAAACTTCGCGAACTGAACCATTATTTTCGAAATAAATTTGCACGATTTGCAAGCGTTGTTCTTTTGTCAACCTAATCATGATGAAATGGCAAACCAAACTGAACATAAATAACATTAGAGTTGCCAGATTTGACCACAAAATGCCAGTTTTATCTCTATTCGAAAAACAAACCTGTAAAAAAAACACCCTGTACATACAAATATGTACGCGTAGATATGTTAAATGTGTAAAGTCTGAAGTATAAAACAACGAAGATATTATCTTATTTTACTTATATTATAAATGCGTAAGTTTGTGAGTGAGTGTGTTTGAACCGTTTTCACGCCCAAACTACAGCACTGATCTGTACGAAATTTTGCACACTTATTTCCCAATGTCTCGGATAGGTAACAAGTTTCTTGAAATCTCAATACCTCCCATGGTTATATAGTTATGGGCACTAATGTGACCCAACTAACCCAAAAATGTATTTTATCCAATGAATTTATGCAATTTGGTGCACTAAAACCTTAAAATGTGCATACAATATGGGTATTGAACGAAAGGGGAAGGCCACAGTATTATTTTGCACTTTGCAGTATTTCGATAAATTAATCGATAACTGAGTTATCGATCAGAATGTGGTCGCCCAAAAACCCCTGAATTTGCATACAATATGGATATCAAACGAAAGGGGGAAGGCCACAGTATTCTTTTGGACTCAATTAATCGATAACTGAGTTATCGGTCTGAATGTGGTTGCTCTAAAACCCCTGAATTTGCATACAATATGGGTATCAAACAAAAGGGGAAGGTCACAGGATTCTTTTGGACTCTCCAACATTTCGATAACTTTATCGATAACTGAGTTATCGGTCCGAATGTGGTCGCCCAAAACCCATGAATTTGCATACAATATGGATATCAAACGAAAGGGGACGGCCACAGTATTCTTTTGGACTCTGCAATATTTCGATCCATTAATCGATAACTGAGTTATCGGTCAGAATTTGGTTGCTCCAAAACCCCTTAATTTGCATACAATATGGATATCAAACGAAAGGGGAAGGTCACAGGATTCTTTTGGACTCTGCAATATTTCGATCAATTAATCGATAACTGAGTTATCGGTCAGAACGTGGCTGCTCCAAAACCCCTGAATTTGCATACAATATGGGTATCAAATGAAAGGGGAAGCTCACATGATTTTTTTGGACTCTGCAATATTTCGATCAATTAATCGATAGCTGATTTATCGGTCAGAATGTGGTTACCCTAAAACCCCTAAATTTGCATACAATATGGGTATCAAACGAAGGGGGAAGGCCAGATTATTCTTTTGGACCCTGCAATATTTCGATAACTTTATCGATAACTGAGTTATCGGTCAAAATGTCTTCGCCCAAAACCCCCTGAATTTGCATAAAATATGGATATCAAACGAAAGGGGAAGGCCACAGTATTCTTTTGGACTCTGCAATATTTCGATCAATTAATCGATAACTGAGTTATCGGTCAGAATGTGGTTGCTCCAAAACCCCTTAATTTGCATACAATATGGGTATCAAACGAATGGGGAAGGCGACATTATTCTTTTGGACCCTGCAATATTTCGATTACTTTATCGATAACTGAGTTATCGGTCAAAATGTCTTCGCCCAAAAACCCCTGAATTTGCATACAATATGGATATCAAATGAAAGGGCCACAGTATTCTTTTGGACTCTGCAATATTTCGATTAGTTAATCGATAACTGAGTTATGGGTCAGAATGTGGTTGCTCCAAAACCCCTGAAGGCCACAGGTTTCGTTTGGACATTGCGATATTTCGATAAATTAATCGATAACTGAGCTATCGGACAAAATGTAAAAGCCCTGAAACCTCTAATTTTGCATTAAATATGGATACGCAAACGTCAAGCTGTGTAGTTCTGTTTATATTTTTCTCTGTTATTATATTTAATAAATTAATAATATCTTTGATATTTTAAAGTTATAATTAAAGTGGATAGAGTTAAATACTTAATGTGCTTCACTACTTGGTGTGAAAAGTGTTAAAAAGTTTCAATAGTTACTCATTATTATAAATTCATTTTGTTGAATTTGTGTGTGCCGAGTTTTTTGCATATTTTATTTGTTGTTATTGATAGGCTTTATTTCATATTGCAATTGTTGTTGTGCTCTGACTTGCTTTTCTTATTTCTTTTTCGTTACAGCTGTTTTGCGTGGTTTGTTAAACGTCAGATACAGTTTGTTTAAAACTGTTCGCTCAGTACTGTGTCACATAAACTGTCAGGGTTGTTTTTTCTTTAATCCGCTTATATTTTTCTAACTTATAATTTTTCTTATAAATTTATATTAGTATTTATACGAAAATGTCGTGCATGATAGGAAACTGCCAGGTAAAAAGCGAGTCCGAACGCTTTGTGGCATGCTGGTTGTGTGATGGACTTGTCCACGCCAAGTGCATTGACGGAAGTTGATCTCTGTAAAATCTTTAGGCATATCAGAAACGGTTTTTCTGAAATAAGCAAAAATTTTTCATTGCTGACCGAAAAATTCCAAAAATATGAAAATATTTTCAAAACCTTGGAAACTTTGGAGAATTCGCCTCATTTGGAATGCCCTGATAATCGCGAAAACAAGCGCAGGCGTACGGATGATCGGCCTACTACCTCAACAGTGCCGAACTTGCCTCAACAACTTAAACTTATCGATTTGGCTTCTCCAATTCCTAGTACGGTTGTCCGAGCAACGTCGAAGAACGCCCCTTCAAAAACGTCCACTAGGAAAAACCCGGAACCTCCAACTATTGCAATGGAGTCTGAACAAATCGTTGGTAAGCTTGTTTGTTTTTCCTCGCAAAAAATCTATTTTTGTGTCTAGGTTCCATCCAGACACTACCGAGGATGATTTGATGTACCATATTTCTTCTAAAGTTAAAGATCAAAGCGTAACTGTTAGAAAATTTAATTTCACATATCAAAGAAGTATGTCTTCGCTTAAGATTGATGTATCTGGGAAAGATTTCGATACTCTTTTGGACAGCTCTTTTTGGCCTCCCGAGGCTCTTGTGCGGGAGTTTGAATACAGACCGAATAGGAATGTTCAAAATGTAGCGAAAATTTCTCGTAATAAAGGTGAGTCAAAAAACTGAGCACTAAATCCGTGAATATCTTATATCAAAATATCAGAAGTTTAAATACCAAATTAACTGATCTCTTTTTGAAATCTTTTCATTTTAAATATAACGTAATTGCTTTTACCGAAACTTGGCTAAAACCTCATGTTTTCAATTCAGAGTTTTTTTGTAATGAAATCAAGTATATAGAAATGATCGCTTGAACAGAGTCGGAGGGGTGGTGCTCTACTTGCCGTTCATTCCTCCATCCCTTCAGAAGAGGTTAATATTCCTAACATCGATTTCATTGAGTCCAAATGCATCCGCCTTCCACTAGACAACGTCTCTATGTACTTAAATGTTTGCTACATCCCTCCAGCATAAGATTTTTCAGTCTACATGCAACATGTCTCTCTGCTCAAAACTGTTAACTTTATGACTAAAGCTTCAGATTCAATTATTGTTACCTCATATATCGTAGAACATATCTGATGGTAACATTATTCCAAATCCGCCTAAACTGGGGTACAATGACTTTTTAGATGGAATTTCCGATCTTTGCCTTAATCAAATAAATGTTACCGCTAACAAGTTTGGGAAAGTCTTAGAGTTAGTGTATGTTAATGATATAAACCAATTTTCTGTAAATCGTTGTGATCCGTTGGTTTTACCAGAAGACCTATGGAAATAGTCTACGAAACCATAAGTAATGGCCAAAGCACTCAAGCTACTCATGTAGTAGCTTTGATTTTAACTTTTCCAAAGCAAACTACAAGAAATTGAATAAAGAACTGTCTAAATTAACTTGGCCTGAATTTGGTTGTGATATCGATCTAAACGTCTCACATTTCCATCAAACTATTTACTGCCTATTTGAAAAGTTTATTCCCAAACGTAAATTAACTTATGATCATCCTACGCAAGCTTGGTTTACTAAAGAGCTTAAGGCTCTTAAAAATAGGAAAACGCGATCATTTAATTTATATAAGAAATCTGGATTAAATAAACATTACTTACTGTATTCCAGTCTACGTCAGAAGCACCTAGATTTAAATAAAAAGTGCTATAAAGCTTATATCTCTAACACCAAAAGAGACATTATTCTCAATCCAAAGTCATTTTATGGTTTCGATAATTCTAAACGTAAAGTATCAGGGTTTCCCTCAGCCATGAAATATCAAGACATTATATCAAGCGACCGCCGTGGTGTGAAGGTAGTGTTGCCGGCCTACCACACCGAAGGTCCATGGTTCGTGCCCTGGTACAGGTAACATCAAAAGTGATTTGAAAAAAGTTTTTCAAAACGGGGTCGCCCCTCGGCAGTGGTTTGGCAAACTCTCCGAGTGTATTTCTGCCATGACAGGCTTCTCAGCAAAAATTCGTCTCCTTTGTAGATGCCGTTCGGAGTCGGCAAAAAACTGTAGGTCCCACCAATTTGTAGGGAAAAATTCAAATCGGCACACCACAAATTGGAAGAGAAGCTTGGCGCAAAAATCTCTTAGGAGGTTTATGATGATATACCTGTTGTATATCGCGCCATAGAGAGAGATATCTAGCGATAATCAATGTACCGCAAATTTTTTTGCTCTATTTTTCACTTCTAACTATTCTGCTGTCACCAATCCAAACTTTGAAAACTATCCTTATAAGCTACACGGGATAAATTCAATTAATTCAATAATTATATGCGCCAAAGATGTTCTAATTTACCTTAAAACCTTAAAAGGATCTGTTAAATACGGCCCTGATAGGATTCCTACATGTTTCTTGAAAAAGTGTGCTAACCATATTTACCAACCCCTTACCAATTTGGTCAATCTATCACTAAAGTGTGGTGTTTTTCCAACTTCGTGGAAAGAATCGTTTCTTCTACCGCTGCATAAAAGCGGGAGTAGGTCTTCTATAGAGAACTATCGTAGCATAGCAAAGCTTTCTGCCATCCCAAAATTGTTTGAAGCTATTGTTACAAATCAACTTACGGGTCCAATCTCTACTTTGATAGCTGACTGCCAACACAGGTTCAGTAAGGGAAAGTCCACAGTTACGAATTAACTTGAGTTTACCAGTCATGTCTCAAATGCCTTTAGAAAAAATCTGCACACCGACGTTATTTAAACGGATTTCAGCAAAGCTTTTGACAAAGTGTGTCACTCATCACTTATTCATAAACTCGATCAGTTGGGCTTCCAGCCGCGTCTCAATCGTTGGATCTCTTCTTACCTTAGTCACAGGACACAAAGAGTAGTGTTTAAAAATTTAGTATCCGATGTCATTTATGTCTCTTCGTGGGTTCCTCAAGGAAACCATCTTGGTCCGATTCTGTTCTTGTTTATAAATGATATTTCTACAATAATAAAATTTTCAAAAATGTTAATGTATGCCGACGACGTAAAGCTTTTCATGTCATTCGCGTCACTTGAAGATAGAAATGAGCTACAATCAAATCTAGATGCACTAGTTGCTTGGTGCGATTTAAATTATATGCCACTTAACCTAAAAAAATGTAAACACATGGGGTTTTCGCGTGGAATTTCTCAGCCGGCTTCCTATACAATTAAAAATTATAGTCTTGAGCAAGTGTATGACCTGGGGGTTGCTATGGACTATAAACTCAGTTACAACCGCCATATTAATACAACAGTCAATAAGGCTAGAGGTGTCCTAGCATTCGTTAAACGATGGTCTAAAGAATTTAGCGACCCTTATGTAACTAAAGCCCTCTTCACTACATTAGTCAGACCGATACTTGAATATGGTTCTATAATTTGGAACCCGCGTTACCAGGTTCATGTAGATCGCCTTGAATCAGTTCAAAAACAATTTTTACTATTTGCCTTAAGAGATTTTCATTGGGATCCCTCGTACAATCTGCCACCCTATACGAATCGTTTAGAACTCATTAATCTACACACACTTTCTAGTCGGAGGGAAATGCTTGGCATTATTTTTATGATTAAATTGCTAAATGGTTCACTATCCAGCCCATTTCTTCTAAGTGAAGTGAACTTCAATGTACCGTCTCGTCCTTCAAGGCATTTTAAACCTCTAGTCTTAAAACAGTGCCGAACCAATTTTCAGTTAAATTAGCCTTTTCGCTGTTTGTGTCAAGATTATAACTCTCTTTCTGGGAGATTTGATATTTCAGACTCGCTTTTCAGCATAAAAAAATCAATTATTTCTATCCTAAATTCATAGCTACTAATTGTTTTTTATTCTTTGACTTCTATTTTAACTTTTAACAATAATTTTATTCTGTTAACTAGTTATTTCTTAATGTAAAATCTATCCTATATCTACTTTACTTAGCTGATGAGGTTTTCTCTGTAGCTGAGCAGTTTTAGATCTCGACGATTAACAAACCAAAGCCTTTCAACGACTCGGCACGAACGAATAATCCGCGCGTTATGCTTATGCGCCCCTCGCGCCGGTCGGGCGGGATATGGTGGGTAATCCGTTGGGAATTATTATTATTATTATTATGACACGAAACGGAAAGGCCAAAGATTCATATGGACTTCTCGATATTTCAATAAACTAACCGGTACTGCTACGTTTCGTTATATAAGTTAATCGATAACTGAGTTATCGGTCAAACCGTGACTAAAAAATTCATCGCCATATCTACAAAAATACTTTTAAAAACTAATTGCTATGATTTTAATAAGTTTAGTTACTATACATCAAGGCGAATTCATATAAGGTGAGAGCAAGGCGAATTTAGCATGTTCAGAAATGTCAGATCAAAAGAAAATAACGTTCATGTAATGATTTCGCCTTGCTATACATACAATACCAATTTTATTTTGCGTTTTCGGTACTTTTTCTGTCACTTAGGGAAAACAGATTCAAGACGACAACGACGGTGCGGCATCTGTCAAATTATTTTTACACATGTTCTTATGTGGAGGAATTTTTCATGAATGCCGCTGTCGCCAGATTGGATCTATTTCTAATTTGACAGCGACGGTCGTGGCGTCCTTTTTTCTTGCTTTAAATATGTGTTGAAATTGGTTGTGCTTGGCAGCAGTTATCGTCAAGCTTCGGGTTTTCGCCGTTGTCGTTCGCAGTCGTCGGTTTGAATGTGGGCCAAGCTATTGTCGTCGTTAATTAATATGAGTAAATCGTCACCTGTCAAACATAAAATCAAATATTTGGAATGAATTTTTTGTAACGTTTGAGCAAACTAGTTGTGCGGAAAATATCCTTTTAGTAAGTTTAGCAATTCTTCATATTTTGGTTGCTTCGCTGTTTCGTAAAAATTAAACTTTTATGAGTGTTTATATAATAATACAATTTATGAAGCTCTTAAGGTTTGTTCTGTATGTATCTCTTCTTCAATTTGATCTGAAAAATAATTAATAGCTTTGGCTTTTGTTTAGAATCCTGTATTAGAAGTTGGTCCTCTGTGTGAATTTAATTGTTTACAAGTGCTGCTAAGAATTATTTAATATTTGTTGTGTAACCTGATTATTACAATTTTTTTTGTATATCATTATTTTAAGAAACATGTGAACTTTAAAACGTGTCTGTTTGATAAACAAAAATGTTTTCAAAAGAAGCTTAGTTATTTTGCTTATTTCTCTCACCTCCCATTACCCATTTTTTCCTTCCTCACGAAAGGAGGGGTGACATGACCTAGAAGGTTACACTGGTCATACCAAATCGCTACCACGAAAGACGGGCAATACCGCAAGGAAGGAGTGTTTTTGTCGTTACAAACCACAACAACAGTACGCAGATTTCAGTAAAGCCAATCGTTGCTATTCATAAGCTTATTCTCCTGGGCTTTCTTACCCGCTGGATATCTTCTGTACAGGACACAAAGTGTACATTTTAAGAATTGCACTATCTAATGTCATTGGAGTTCCTCAAGGTAGCAATTTTAGCCCTAATCTGTTCCTGCTGTTAATTAATGGATATCTTTAGGACTATCAAGTTTTAAAAAATTTTGATGTACGCAGACGCCGTTGTAACAATCTTTGAATAAAGCAAAGTTTCATCTCTCGAGTTATGGTCTATGAGTATGGCGATAAAATAAGTCTTCTACATCATCTTGACGCTTATGACTTAATTTTCATTATTATATTCCTTTTTACTGCCTTTATATTAAGTCAGTTTTTTGTTTGTCCGCTTATTTCTCACGAATTTTCGTAATCTTGCCAATTTTTTGTAGGGAACTTCCCGTCGAGCTAGACACTTGAAACTTGTAACACAGTTCCGAACTCCGTGACAATGCAATGTGTACGAAAACAATATCCTATAGGTGGACCACGGATCGAGATATACGGAACATTTATTTCAAATTTTGTATTTTGCTATTAATTTTTAAGTAACTTTCCGGTATGATAGAGCATTGAAACTTGACACATAAATCCACAATGAAATGCCATGCATACAAAATTACGCTTGATGGCGCGCTTTGCAAGAAAACTGGATATCGCTGAAAAACGGGACGATTTCTGAGTAACTTCTCAATGAGCTAGAAACTAGAAACTTGCCACATAGTTTGGGACCCGGTGATCATGAAATATTTAATTAAACAAATTACATTAGGTGCCCTGCCTGGAGACTTCAGGACTGGGCATTTAGCACATAGTTCAGGAAAATATAATTTTCACAAAACAAAATTGTACTAGATTATCGTGATAAGTAAAAATCGCTGGAAAATGTAGGGAATATTGCGATCGATTTTTGTAGTTCAGAACCCCGTGACAGTGCAATATTTGATCAAAAACATGTCTCTAGGTTTCGTACGGATCTACATACCTATCAACTTGACCAAGTGGAAGCAACACCTAGAGGCATGCAACCTCTCCTGCGGAGTGCAAATTATGGTCAACATCTAAGGCTCTATTAAACCCGACCAAATACAATGACAAGGTCGCCATTACATTTGGTGACAGTGTAAAATCGGACCCCAGGCGATGCGCGAGCTCTTTCTGTCGACAGTTTATACTGCATCGGACCCTACGGTATTGCCATGAAGATGTTGAAACACCTAGGCCACGAGGGATAGAGTTATTTGGCGGCTCTCTTTAACCTCTAGCTAACCAGAGATTTCAAAACAAGCGATTGTGGTCCCCTACTGTGATCTCCTGTCGGCGGTTGTGAAGTTATTGGAGACCATTCTGCTCCCGTATTACACTGCAAAACCTGCAGTTGGCCGAACACCAACATGGCTTCCGGAAGTCGCATAGTACAACAACCGCTTTGAACATCATAACGCCAAAGACAAACTATGGCTTGAGTCAACAGTATCCAAATCATAGGACGGTGCTTGTGGCACTTGACCTTTCCAAAGCTTTCCACACGGTTAACCATGCCACACTCATAAGAGACTTGGAAGGGACACCGTTTCCTGCCGGCCTAAAAAGGTGGACCCCTCCCTACCTCAACAGTTTGCGGGCGCCAGTTAAGTTTAACAACAAGAAATCTAGACCACGAAGAATCAAACAAGGAGAGCCGCAGGGTGGTGTCCTATTCATCCCTTCGTTCAATTTCTATATTTCGAGGCTTCCTCCCCCACCAGAGGGGTCTCCAATGTATCCTATGATAACGAGTGCACGATTACGGCTTCGGGTAAAGGACCCTCCATTGACGAACTCTGTACGAGGATTAACTGTTACTTTCGAGACCTTTCCAGCTTCTTCACAGATCGAGACCTGACCCTGTCTCCGACTAAATCGACGGCGACCCTTTTTACGACGTGGAATGCGCAGATGGGACAAGAGTTAAGTGTCCACGTAGACGGAGTACCTCTTCCTACTATCAACCACCCGAAAATCTTTGGTGTGACCTTCGACAACGGCCTCACCTTCACTAGTCATGCCACCGCAATAGCCTCAAAGGTACATAGCCGCAATAAAATTCTCAAGTCACTCGCCGGCGGTACTTAGAGGGAAGATAAAGAAACGTTGCTTGCTACATATAAGGCTATTGACCTACCGGTTATTGATTATGCTGCGCCCATATGGTCCCCCAATCTTTCTGACACCAACTGGAGGATATTGCAAGTCTGCCAAAACACCGCCATCAGAACTGCCACAGGATGTCATCTGAGTTTCACCTCCATCAAGAGGCTAAATTGCTCAATGTTGGAGAGCATGCGGAACTCTTAAGTAGACAATTCCTAGTCATCCAAACCGTCATCTATTGGATGAAGCTCCGCCCCCCAGAGACATAAGGAAACATCTTCGCAAGCACTATGACGAGATCCGGCACCACATTTCCTTGCCGTTTGATCTGCGTAACCATAGGAAGGCTCTAAACGCCCTCCATACCGAGTCGGTAGACAGATCCCTCACATCATGGCCTGTGAACCACGTATTCGACATCGAACCACCTGAAATAGCTGATGAGAAGCGTATTCTACCGAGGGAGACTAGAGTCATCCTAGCACAGGTTCGCTCTGGATATTGTAATAGGTTAAACTATTACTTATCCAGACTAAACCCCACCATATCAAATACGTGCCCTGCATGTGGCATGTCCCCTCATGATACCAAACATCTCTCTAACACCAATATCACTCTTGTGCAACCCTGTTGAAACTGCGCGTTTCCTTGGTTTCCCGTTGGAAGAGCTTGGTGACAATTCTCAGAGTGATCGTGCCCATTAGGCAGGGCGAAGCACTGTTAATATCAACAACAACATGGTTATGGTTTATGCTTTGATGTGTACCTGCCATATTGCTATTTTCAGCAGCTGTTGACGCTAAAGCATTATTGATCTTATTATTGTTATCAGCACAAGCAGAGCGAATGAGATCATTAACAACCGTACCAGTGTTAGACGAAGCATTTTCAGCTCTTAAAAGAAGAATTTGAATAAGCATTATGATTTGGTGAAATGCCTTTGCAGCATTGAACGATTCAGAGGAAAAGCGAAAGCGACAGGTAGTCAACGGCATATTAACATTAAGCTTGGCGAAATCGGCCTTCATAAGTTTAAGATCATTAGCAATAACAATGTCACTAACTAGTGCACGTAAACGATCACCTTCGTCGACTAAAGATTTAAGCATACATAAAAACTCTCCATTGCTGGCTTTTAGCGCTGTAATTTCACTTAGAGAGCCACTACACACGAACGAAGGCCGGTTGCAACCCAGCTAACCAAAAGTGCGAAAAAAGACTCCCCTCGGAGCCATAAAACGCACATTTCTCGGAGCCTTACCCTCCGAAATGAGCTCATTTCGGAGCCCAAGTGGAGCGAAAAATCGTTCTGCGCGGGCACCCCAAAAGTAGTCATAAAAATGTGTCCGAAATGAGTCCGAATTGGAGCGTTTTCTGGCTCTTTTTTAATGAACTTTGGAGCCTTTTTGGACTCTGCTTGGAGTCTTTTATTGACGCTTTTCTGAAGCTTTTTCGGATCCTTTTTCGACTCTTTTTAGGCACCTTTTTTCCTCCATTCTGATGGGGTTTTTAGCCTTTTTGGACTCTTTTCGGAGCCTTTTTCGACTCTTTTTAGGCACGTTTTTTTACTCTTTTGTTAAGATTTTTATAGGGTTTAAGACACATATCTTTATTTAAGTAATCAGAAGAAAATTGTCTTTTTATTGTTTTATACAGTATTATTTATTTAAATTAAAAATTTATGAAATTCAATTAGTTCTTTATTGAAAACAAGTTTAATGTAAAAATATTTGTGTAACTAAATATATAGGTACAACTAAGCGTATACATTTTTCATTAGGAACTTATTACTTCATAAAAACAAAAATTACTGTTTTACTAGTAAAATATATTTATTTTTGTGTTTTTAATAAATTTCTTTTAAAATAAAGCAACATCTTTTACAGAAACCACATAAATCAAATTTTGAAAGTTAACACGAAGATCAGGAAAATTTATCAAATTTTGATGGCAATTTTTAAAACGTTGATAAACTTTCCTGAACTTTGTGTTAACTTTGAAAATTTGATTTATGTGGTTTCTGTAAAAGAGTTTGCTTTATTTTAAAAGAAATTTATTAAAAACACATAAATAAATATATTTTACGAGTAAAACCGTTTTTTTTGTTATTATTCTTGCCACCACTTTATGTACATATCTACGCATAAAGGTATTATAAAAGTATATAAATTGGTTTATACTAAATAATTTTAATTATTTTTATTTGAATGCATTTCAGTTGGCTTCCAACTTTCATTTATTGATAAACATTCAGAAAAAAAAACTACTTTACGTTCCGCTAGGTAGGTAGGTAAAATAAAAAACCTCAGAAAATGCTCTAAAGCATTCACTACATTGAACGTTGCCGCTCATCCGCTCTCCAAAGTTTATTTTCTCACAATTCTCTTTACGCCTACAAAAAAAGGATCAGAAAACGCTCCAAATCGCTCATATAAGTGAGCCTTGACATTTATCCGCTCTACAATATTCATTTCTGCTACCAAGGCTTCGTGAATCTTCATAAAAAAGTGGGTTTTTTGATGTTTACTAAATAACACTCCAAAAAAGCTCAAATTACGGACACTTTTTGGATCATTATTTCGGAGCGCTCCGACTTTGGTAAGCTGGGAATATTCCAAGACGATTTCTTTGTGGATGTTGCGGTAAGAGAGAGGGCCGGCGCGCGAATAGAATTGCGACGCTCACACGCACAAACTTTTTCAATACATAAAAACGCAAACGTCATTTTTGCTGTGCAGTTGTGAAAATTTAGGCTTTGCTTTATTTGTGAAAAAATTATAAGTTATAAAGTTTTCTGTTATAAAATTAAGTGCGAAAACCAAGTGGTCTACTTTGAAGTTAAAATTTAATTGTTTCCTAGTGTTTTTCATACTATATAAATATAAGTTATTCAATTTAATTAACTTACCTTTACATTTGCCGAGTCATCTTGATATTGGTTTTGGTGCGGTTGATTGGCTTTTGTCATTTCTTGCTTTTGTTTTTGTTTTTTGTGCGCACTTTTTGTTTTCTAGCCTAATTCTTTTATCACAGCTGCTTGAGTTGTGTTTATTGAGTGTCACAATACAGTGTATCTCAAACTACTCGCTACTATTGCCTTTCAGTGTTGCCTTCTCTTACTGATTTCCCCTCAAATATTTATTTTTTATTATTTTAATAATTCAGTTTATTCAGTCTATGATTTACATCTTGCAGACTAGAAACCGAAATTGTAAAACTATAAAAACTTTTAATATTGATAATAGAAAGTATATGCATAAAAATAGAAAACGTTTAACTATATATCTAAATGTATATGTAAAAGAATTTGTGATTTGAAAGCATCCCTCGACAGAGAGAAATCAATATTTAGCCTTCTCGAAAGATTATTGAATTCCGCTAGAGAGCGAAGTATAGGATCGAAAAGGACATAGTTTGTCCTGAAAGAGGTCAAATAAAAAGGTAGGGGAAAACGAAGGGATCTATTGGGCACATTGAACGTGATTTTCCCGAGGAGGTCAGGGCAATTTACCGAACCAGCAACGAGATCAAACACGAACATAAGCCCGTGCAGTGTTCTTCTGGAATGAAGGGGTTGTAGGCTAATCAGCGAACACCGAGACACATAAGAAGGCATCGGATCCTCGAAATTAAGAGATCCTATGCCAAACCGAATAAATTTCCTTTGAACCCTTTCAATTCTAGCCGCATGACAGCTGTAAATAGGGTTCCAAATAATAGAAGCATACTCGAGCTTTGAGCGAACCATATATATATATAAAGTCTTCCTGGTGTAGGGATCCTTAAAGTCCTTTGCATAACGACGTAGGAAAGCAAAATTTCTATAAGCTTTTGGAAAAACATAACAGATATGATTAACAAAAGAAAAATTAGTATCAAATACAACACCAAGATCAACAAATTCTTTGACTGCCGTCAAGCGATTGCTTGCCAAATAGAAATGTGAAACAAAATTATTACTGGACTTCAAGACATGTGAAAACATTTTTTAACGTATAGATAGAGCTTGTTAGTATTACATCATTCAACAAGTTTATCCAAGTCGTGTTGCAAAAGGGAAACATCTGATGGACTATCAATCCTACGAAAGATCTTCAGGTCATCAGCATAAAGAAGAAAATTGGAGAACTGAAAGCAAGCACCAATGTCATTGATAAAGAGAACGAACAAGAGCGGCCCCAGGATACTACCCTGAGGAACCCCTGAAGTTGCCAGATTTGATAATTTATAGATGTCTTGCATATATCAGAATTGTCAAATCAAAAGCGAGTCAGAACGCTATGTGGCGTGTTGGCTCTGTGATGGGCTTGCCCATATCAAGTGTGCTGGGTTGACCGGGAGAGTCGTGGATCAGGTACATGATGGCAAGGGCCTACGTTGGTCTTGTGTAAAATGCCGTTCAACTAGAAAAGTTTCATAAGTACGAAAGAGTTTTTAAAACTTTTAAGTGCTTAGACGAAATCTCTCCTGATTCAAACATTGAGATCCGTGAAAACAATCCTAGAAGTACTGATGATTCCTCATGTCCTATAATCCTAAACACAGTTCCAATTCCTAATGCTATCACACCCTTATCGTTAGAACTCATTGATTTAGCCTCTCCAAATCCATCAGCGCAGTCATCGACTTCCAAGACAGCCTCGTCGAAGTCAACTTCGAAAAAAAAAAAACGCGGATCCCAGCCTATTAGGTTGGCACCTGAACCAACTATTAGGAATCTGGTTGTGGTTCCACGAAATAAACCTATTTTTGTGTCTCGTTTCGAAACTGACACTGCGGAAGAGGACCTGAAGTTTTACATTCAATCTAAAATCAAACCCAATAGTCTGACTATAAAAAGTTTAAATTTAATTATGAAATAAACGTCTCCTCTTTCAGAATTGATCTTTCATTGAATGATTTTGATTCAGTTTTGAAGAGTTCGTTTTGGCTTTCCGGCGCTTTTGTGCGTGAAATTGAACATAATCCGAAGAAAAACACCCAGCATGTAGCTAGGGTCCCACGTGATTGTGCAGTGTAAAAAACTAAATGTAAAGTCTGAAAATTTTTACTATCAAAATGTTAGAGGTTTTTCTTTGCTGTAATTACAACATTATTTCCTTTACCGAAACGTGGCTAAACCCACATATTTTTAACACTGAAGTCTTATCTGATGATTATCAGGTATTCAGGAACGATCGCATTAACATAGTTGGGGGTGGCGTTCTAATAGCTATTAATTCGTCAATGCCCTCTGAGGAGGTTAATGTTCCTTGCATCGAGTCATGTGAATTCAAGTGCGTCCGAATACAGCTGGACAATTTCATGTCATTCGCGTCACTTGAAGATAGAAATGAGCTACAATCAAATCTAGATGCACTAGTTGCTTGGTGCGATTTAAATTATATGCCACTTAACCTAAAAAAATGTAAACACATGGGGTTTTCGCGTGGAATTTCTCAGCCGGCTTCCTATACAATTAAAAATTATAGTCTTGAGCAAGTGTATGACCTGGGGGTTGCTATGGACTATAAACTCAGTTACAACCGCCATATTAATACAACAGTCAATAAGGCTAGAGGTGTCCTAGCATTCGTTAAACGATGGTCTAAAGAATTTAGCGACCCTTATGTAACTAAAGCCCTCTTCACTACATTGGTCAGACCGATACTTGAATACGGTTCTATAATTTGGAACCCGCGTTACCAGGTTCATGTAGATCGCCTTGAATCAGTTCAAAAACAATTTTTACTATTTACCTTAAGAGATTTTTATTGGGATCCCTTGTAGAATCTGCCACCCTATACGAATCGTTTAAGGCTCATTAATCTGCACACACCAATTTTCAATTAAATGAGCCTTTTTTAGCTGTTTGTGCCAAGATTATAACTCTTTCCGGTAGATTTGATATTTCAGCATGAAAAAATCAATCATTTCTATCCTAAATTCAGAGCTACTAATTGTTTCTTATTCTTTGGCTTCTATATTAACTTCTAACAATAATTTTATTAACAACGATTAACAAACCAAATAAGCCGCGCGTTATGCGGATGGCAGGATATGGTGGGTAATCCGTTTGGGAATTATTATTTTTATTATTATTATTAAATATATTGAGCTTAACATTTCACATCTTAATAATACTATTTATAGGCTCTTTGAAAAGCATGTACCGAAATGTAAATATTTCTCTGATGAACCAACGCAAGCATGGTTTATTAAAGAACTGAAAGCTTTAAAATATAAAAGGAACCGTTCATTCAAGCTATACAAGAAATCCGGCTTAAGCCAAGATTACTTAAAATACTCCATCCTACGGCAAAAATACTTTGAACTGAATAAAAAATGTTACACTGCTTATATCTGTAAAATTAAAAAAAACCTTATATGTAACACAAAGTCATTTTATGGTTTCGTTAACTCTAAACCTAATATAAGAGGGTTTCCTGCTGCCATGAAATTCCAAGTGTGTATCCAGCGATAATCAAGATATTTCAATTTTTTAAATCTTATTATTCTACTGCTACCTTTTCTCGATTAAACAAATATCCATATCAGTTAAATGCAAACAACATCATTAATAGACCTATAATTTCTCCTGCAAATGTTTTATTCTATCTGAAACCTTAAAGAAATCATGACTCAATTATTTGGAATCCGAGCTACCAGGTCCACGTTTATCGGTTAGAATCGATTCAAAAACAATTCTTACTTTTCGCTTTATGAGATCTTGCATAGGATTCCCTGTATAATTTGCCTCCCTATACTAATCGCTTCAAACTTATTAACCTTCCTACCCTTGCTAGTCGTAGAGAATCGCTCGGAACAATATTTATGATTAAATTATTAAACGGGTTGGTCTCTAGCCCATTTTTGTTGAGAGAAGTAAACTTTAACATTCCTTTTCGACCATCAAAGCATTTTAAACCAATTTTTTTTTAAACAGTGTAGGACTAATTTTGAATAAAATGAGCCTTTCCGATGTTTGTGTGACAATTATAACACTCACTCCAGTACATTTGATATTTCTGACTCGCTTTTTAGCATTAAAAAATCGATACTATCCTCGCTTAACCCATAGAAACTTTATGAATTTACTCTTTACAATCTAATTGATTCTTTCTTCTCTTAATACATTATTTATAAGTTTTAATTTCTTGTGTTACTTAGCTGAAGAGTTTCCCTCTGTTGAGCAGACAGTTCTCACTGGACTGCCACAAACCTAGTCATCCAAGCCGCCATCTATTGGATGATGACATAAGGAAACATCTCTGTAAGCACTATGATGAGATCCGTCACCACACTACTGTACCGTTTGATCTACGTAACCATAGGCGGGCTCTAGTGCACATGTACATATTATACTTCGCATTTAAAAGATTCGGATTCTCACAAAGTAGTAAGTACGAGTAACATAGCTGGTAAACTGGCCCAATGCTTCTATTTGTTCTGTAATATGGGTATGTCAAGTTTAAAGTCTTTAACTCACCGAGAAGTTACGCAAAAAATCGATGACAAGATTCTCGCCGTTTTTCACCTGCAGAATTTTATTTTCTACAATTTGTATTGTTATTTTGTCCTTACTATCTGCTAAGTCTCAGGTCCCTAGGTCAACAGGATATCGGGTAAAAATGTATCGCAAGCTTCCTAATTTCAAAGGAATTTTCAAAATAGCTCGATAAATGCGCCACCTAGCATAATTTTGAGTTCTCAAAATTATATTGTCATAGTGTCCTTAACTATGTGCTAAGTTTCAAATCCCTATGTCACCAGGAAGTTAGTTAAAACTCAACCGCAAATTTTAAAATTTTAAATGAGTTTTCAAAATACCTTGATCCGTACGCCACCTAGCACAATTTTTTAGAATAAGTATTGCATTGTCATCGGTTTCTGAACTATGTGCCAAGCTGCGAGTACCTAGCTCACCGGGAAGTTACTCAAAAATCGATCGCAAGATTTCAGTTATCATGATAAGCGCCCACCTAGCGGAATTTTGATTTCTACAAATTATATGGGCGTAGCGTCCTGACCTATGCGCTAAATTTCAAGTCTCCAAAGTCAAGAGGAAGTTAGTTAAAATTCGATCACAAAATTCCCATTTTCAAACGAATTTTCGAGATAGGTAGATACCTGCGCCTTCTAGTGAATTTTTTTTTATGAAATATTGCATTGTCACCGGGTTCCGAACTTTGTCACAAGTTTCGAGTTTCTAGCTCACTCAGAAGTTACTCAGAAATCGATCGCAAGATATCCCCTAATTTTTCAGCGATTTTCAGTTTTCTTTATTAGCGCGCCATCTAGCGGAATTCTGTATACAAGGTATTGCATGGCATTTCATTGTTAATCTATGTGTCAAGTTTCAATGCTCTATCTTACTCAAAAATAAATAGCAAAATATCAAATTTTAAATGAATTTTTCGTATATCTCGATCCGTGCGCCACCTATCGGATATTTCTTTAGTCCAGATTGTATTGTCATTGGGTTCAGAACTATGTTACAAGTTTCAAGTGTCTAGCTCCACGGGAAGTTCCCTAAAAAACTTTGCAAGATTCCGAAAATGTATATGGAAATGAGCGGACAATCAAAACATATACTTAATATAAAGGTAGTAAAAAGGTAATTCATATTTTTTTTCTTATGTATAAAAAAAAAATCATATAAAAAAAATATATGGAAAAAACTTGTAATCGTATACAAAAACATTTTGACTTAAGTGTGACACAGTATCATCTAAGTTTGTATATTTCAGTATACTTGAAAAAGTTTGTAATCGTATACAAAAACATTTTGACTTAAGTGTGACACAGTATCATCTAAGTTTGTATAGTTCAGTATACTTGAAAATGGTAAATAAAATGACGACGACTGAAAAGTTAAACAGAGAAACTAAAAATGTACGAAAGAGGGTGAATATGTTCCTCAAATATAACTATACTGTTTTAGAGAAATTACAAAACATTAACAACTACTTTGCGATGAAAACTTTTGTTCACATATGTGAACATTATCACTGAAGAGGTTAAAAACAGTAAATTTGTTTGTGGGTGAAATGTACGAGTACAGTTATAGTTTTTATGCACCACTTTGTGTCGTTTAATAAAAAGTATTCCAAATAAAACGAATTATGTGCAGGTGTATGTATATGTACGGACATATGTTGGGGTGTTTGCAAGCCATTGTGCATACACTTTATATTTATATACAAACGAGGGAACTAAAGCAACGCTTCGTTTGATATTTGTGGTGTGTTACTTTTTGACTTTTTTCCTACAACTGGCGAGACCTTCATACTTCGAACGACAGCTTTTTGAAACAACTATTACCAAAGTATTTTTGATGATACTTTTCTGGTTAGTTCAACCTGGAGCCTTCGATATGGAAGCACTAGCCAGTATGCTACGCCGGTTGTATTTACGTACAATTAAAACCCCCCTTGGAAATAAATCTAACTTTGCATACGTGCGTGACCACGATTTTGGTCCTTGAAAGTTGTGAAAATAACCCCAAATATGACCCATTAGAGAAGCGATTTATACATATGAAATTGTTCAGGAGAAAGGTACAACTGGTAGAAGAATTTATATTAAAAGGATCATAGAAAAATATAGTGGACGAGAATCTATTTTGTTGTTGGTTTTATGGTCTGTTTATTTTTACATATTTTTGTAAGTTTAACGAGCTCAAGACCAGTTGATAATAATTCTTAGTTAATTATTATTATTTTTGATTAGAGGAAAAATTTAAAGCAACAAACATATACACGCCATAGTTATAGTACTATTTCGAAAACAGCCACGATTTCTCGTCGGACTAATTCGTATAGTTTTGCTATTTTCAGAGGATCTTGTGGAGAATCGAACCCACTCACTCTGATTGCAAGCGCAGCTGCTTAACCCATAGGCTATGCTGCGTGTAGTTTTGCAACCTGCTTAATTCAAGTTTTCCTCTAATGTTCATAAAAAATATTGAGCTCATTTATAGGATGAACTATTTGAAAAATATTTTTGTATACATTCTACTTCGCTTCCAGAGAGTGGTTGTAAGGAGAAATTCGTAGAATCGTTTTGTTATAGTGGATCAGTTTATATCACTTTTAATTCCTTGCCTCGAAACAAGAGTGTTTTCATATTTTTATTTGACAACATAGAAACCCCAGACCAAGTTTTATATTGGTTATGTAAAGAAAGGATTTATTATATCGCTATTATGTTTACATATTTGGATATTTTTTGTATATGTTCAAATTTTATTCATATTTTCATAAATTCGGTATATTTTTTGAATATATTTATTGAATATATTTAGCATACTTGCATAGTATTTAGAACTAAAAACTTTGGTCGTCGGGCTAGGCTTTTTTATCGAAAAGCTAAAACCTAGTTATGTCGATGAGATGAAATTTGGTAAATTGTTAGAGATAAATGAAATTCACTTTGTTTATTGGGTGTGTACCAAAATCGAGTGGTTATTATTGTAAAAGGTAAAAAATCCCCTTAGCAAGAGTTCAGCAACAGTTTAGAGAAAGGCCCAAACCCAAATAAGAACAACAAGATAGGCCATGAAGTAACGTCTTCACATTTATAGTGCATCATACTGGGAACATTCTTCCAAAAGGCAAATTAGAATGCCTTGCTCAGCACGCACGTCTAAGACTAAGTAACTTATGTACATACATCCACGTCGTTGGCGATACATCCTAAAATATTCTTCAAGTCAGTAGCTAGCTCTTCTAGGGAAAGAGATAAAGAAACAGTCATATACACGTAAGGGGCAGTCGGCCAGTCAGTCACGAGTAAAGCGCCCAGTCCCAGGAACTGCTATCGGATGCCACCTTATAACTCCCAAACATTATTTACATATTTGCGGGGAGAAAATGCTCAAAGCCAAAGACCGTTTGATCGGAAAGTTCTGAAGAGCAAAGAAATATAATCAGACGAAGAATCTGCCAAGCTATACTCAAATCACCCAACTTCGACCTGCAAATTGAATAACCCACACTAAATATAGTATATAGTAGATTTTACCACAATAAATATAGTATAATATCATGGGCCCATAGAAATTTTTAGTCTTTACTGTTGAACACTGGTATTTAAAAAGGGGCTTAAAAAATTGGAAGAGTAAGGCTTTTAAATTTTTGTCCAAAAATTTTAGTGTGATGTACTTCTGGTGTTTTGAAATCAGGAAACATGAAAACCCGATTACCACAACCATGGGGGCTGCAGTCCTTTCCGTTTAACCCTACAGTTTGGTTAGATTTTTTATTTTTTTAATTATCTACCTATGCTTGACAAAGTCCTATATATTTTGATGAATTTTTGATGGGTTTCTTTTGAGTTGAATGTCTTTTTTGAGTTTGCTTTTTCTTTATAAAATTCAAACTCTAAATGTATCAGGTAATGCAATTTTTTTGTGTCAAGCTAACTGAAAACATATTTGAAAAGGCACTTTTCTACCTCGGATAAGCTCCTTTGGGAGTATTTCAAACATACCTAGAAGGATAAGCGCACCGCACACCGCACAGATTTAATTTGAAATTCTAAATTTTGCCAGTAATAAAGGTAAAATTTGAAATAAACCCAAGAGTTTTACTGATATTACCATCAAAACAGATCCAACTCAAAATCAGATTTAAATCTTTTAATATTTACCACCTAAACAAGGTCAACTCAAAATAACTTCACTACATTTTTCTTAATTAGGCCAACAATTTATAGTCAACTAGAAATTTCGCTATATTGCTAGTGAAGTTTGAAAGGATTGGGGCTCATTTTACCAACGAAAAGGACTTATTTTAGGATTGTAAAACTGTTACTATTGGTCTGTAGGTATTACGCCAAGGCATCCGATGACAAGCTTAGCTCAAAATTTAAGATTTTTGAGTTAGCTCCCTTTAGATCTAGGTGTGCGATATATCTTTGAAGGAAAAAGGTGCAGATTTGAATATATTTGTGCTATTGATGAAAAATTCTACTTTTTTGTACCAAAATAAACTAACTCGAAAAAGTTGCTTAAGTTGCAAATCTTGAGACGTATGCGTTGTGACTTAGGGAAGTTTTTCCTGCAGGGATATTATTTAGTTTCATACTTTATATATTGCAAAGTATCACAATGAAACTAGAACGTATACGCTGCCCGCCACTAGCCCTATACTAGCATAGGGGTCTAAGGTAGTACGCCATTGTATGCCGAGTACTTTACGTTGTTTATTTCACTATTCTTACATCGAAATCTTTAGTTAAAGTATTTTTTTAAATACTATTTTTGAAAATGATGTTGCTCGGTTGCAACCAGCTTCGACAAAAAGTTATATGAAAAACCGAATGGAATGAAGAAAACGTGATAAAATCGTAGTTTTATTGATTTAACAAAAACAACCAGTTGTATATATATGTATGTCTATATACACTATACCGATTCAGTTCCGAGGAAATTTGCTCCTATTAAATGTTCAAGCCACATACCAATCTATATGCAGAACCTAATTTTTTTCAACCATTGTGTAACAAATTTGAATCATCTCCACCATTATTTTATAAAAGTATTTTTCTTCGAAGCTCTTATACTTAGAAATCCTTAAGTTGGTTGTTACTAATAGGAATAAAAGATTCTTCATATTTTGTTTGGAATGGATTAAATTCACATTTTCCTAGCCACAACAAATAGTTATATTCAGTGTTGCAGTGTGTATTTGAAGATATTTACTTATGAGTTTAAGGTCGCCAGTACTATTTATAGTCAAAATAAAGGAGTACATAAGCCATAGTCTATGTTTTCTTACATATTGTTCAATGAAAACGATGTCAAAAAGGTACAAAGTGTAAATAGTGCCAATTTTTTCAATTCAAAGCTTACTAGAAAGAAATACGATGACTGCGGCATATGTGTGTGTATGTATATAAATGTAATTCTACCCTACTAGATAACGGAGCCTTTTGAAAATTCTTATACAGGCATGTGCTGCATTTCACTTTCATGGGAATTCGTTAGCTTTAGCCAATAAATTTACATAGCTCACACAATTTCACTCGAATAAATGATATAAATGATTAAGGCATTTTCATTAAAGTATTTAATTTTGTTCAGTCCGTCGGAAAAATATAAGTAATTTCTCACCGTCTGTGTAATCGTCTCCTTCCAACTAAAAGTATTCTCAATAAGTTAATAAATACATTTATTTATTTATTTAGTTCAATCTACAGAATTCATTTCTAATAATAAATCAATTGAAAATAGATCAATTAAAATGAAATCAATTGAAATTTCTATAAAATTTACTTTTAACATGTTTAAACTTAGATTAAAGTCAATAACGTATGTATAGGTTTTACACAGTCTAACTCCCATAGCAATCGGCTCGTTCGTAGCGAAATTGGTAGAGTGCACTGTGTCTATTATTGTTCAAGTCCAGAGCCAAGCCGTAAAAATTGACTAAATTAGATACACCCTCACAATGGATGTTGAAGGTAACAACATTATAAATAACAAGTAAGGAAGTCTAAGGTCGGGTGGAACCGAACATTATATACCTAGTAGTGATCTAGTATGTCATCCCAATTTACGCAGGTCTATTTTAATACTTTCAAGTTGTATTTGCGTTCAAATAGACAGACGGACAGACAGATAGAGACGGGCATGGCTACATCGACTCAGCTCATCCTCCTGATCATTCATGTTCATGAAAGGTATGAATATCAAAAAAGATATACAACTTCGCTTTTGCAGTGGGGTATTAACTACTTTACTTTTCATCCTGAACGTTTTGATATACATTAATAAATATATATCTCGATTCCTTTATGCCGAATGAAGTAATATACTCGTAGCTTGTGTGCGTAAAAAAAATAGATATAAAAAATGTGTGTCTTTTATAGGCGCCAAAGAATTCAACAGATCTTTATGAAATTTTCACAATATATGTTTTGGTTCACTGGGTACAGCATAGACAATATATAGTGTTGGAAAAGTAGGCGGAGCCACGCCCCCAGGCTATATAAAGCTTTAATTTGTCATAACTCCGAACTTTTTTGGTCTAAATTAATGAAATTTGGATATATGTGTCACTTAGTCAATATCTATATAATTTTTCAAAATTGGTCGGTGCGACGCCCACATATTTTGTGTCTTGTTCTGCACTTGAACTTTAACGATAGGTTCAGGAGTTCGCTGGGCATGACACAATCTGTATACAGCTTTTGGAGAAGCCCCCAGTTTATATAAAGATGCATTTCGGTATAGTTAGGAGTTTATTTGGTTCAAGTTAATGACATTTTATATATAGATGTGTTCTCTGTATCAAAACGTCAAAACAACGTATACCGGGTTTGCTAGTATATTATAAAATGTCGAAAGCAAACAACGAATTTCAGAATTCTTTTGTTAAACTGAGAGACTAGTTTGCGTTCAAATAGACAGACGGACAGACAGACAGACGGACGGAGAGACGGACATGGCTAAATCGACTCCGCTCATAGTGCTGATCATTTCAGTGAACTCTTACATACATTTAATGTTTATGAAAGGTATTCTTATTATTATTATTATTATTATTATTATTATTAAAGATATGAAGGTTCACGTTTTAAGACTTTAGTCTTTTATAGTATGTAAGACTTACGCGCAGTTCCGAGCAAAGAAAAGACGACTGTATATTTCAAGAGTGTTTAATGAAGTAAGTATCAAAGAAAAGCTTACAAATATATAATACCATGTACATATATGTATGTATGGTAATGGTGAAATAAAGATGTATAAAGGAATGAAGTAATAGCATAAGGGTTGCATTTTATAGTATTCAACAATTTCCGTCTCAACCCTAATGCTTTTGTTCTAAATTGAGTTCTAAATTTAACAATTTACATAAATTCTTATGTTTTTCCAATGACAAATGTTTTGTAAATATATCGGCAGTATTTCTAGCTGAAGAAACGTATTTAATATTAATTTCATTTTTCTCGTACAGCTCTCTAAGGTAATGATATTTTATATCAATGTGTTTGCTACGTTTTGTTGTGACATGATTCTTAACCGCAAATTGACCGCTTTGGTTGTCACACCATATTGTTGTAGCATTTCCCACACATTCACTGAAACCCATTTCGCATAGTAGACTACGGTGGAATGATACCTCTTTTGCTGCCTGGCACATCGCTACTTACTCCGACTCCATGGTACTTAGGGACACTACTGGCTGCTTTTTAGACTCCCATGCAACCAATCCGTCGCCAAAGAATAATGCATAGCCACTGTGAGATTTCCTATCCACAGAATCTGCAGTCCAATCAGCATCCTTAAAACAAGCAATATTTTCTGCGGTTGATTTATAAGTTATTACGCCCTTTGGGTTTGCCTTTAGGTATCTAAGTACACGCTTTGCAGCTTTGAAGTGTTCACTGTGTGAGTGACTGTGAAACTGTGCTAATTTGGAAACACTGTAGGCAATGTCGGGTCTTGACATGGTCGCCAAATACGTTAACGCGCCAACTAAAGACTTATATTCATTCATATTGTATCCCTTACATGTTGAATCGTTGCATTTCATTAAAACTGTTCCACTACAATACGGAGTTGATGCTCCATTACACTCACTCATGCCCCAGCGCTTCAGCAATTCGTGCACATACCGGTTTTGATGAATACGAATATCTCCGTTAGGGCTTGAACGTTCGACTTCAATACCAAGGTAGTATTTAATTTCCCCACGGTCTACCGCTTCCACATTCTCATAAAGTTTCATTATAATATTACGCATCGTTGTTTGTGTAGAGCAAGCCAAAATAATATCATCAACATACAGACTCAAAATATTTATCTCATTATTTTTACGCATAATGTAGACGCAATTGTCTGATTTGCATCGTATAAATCCCATTTCACATAACACATTATTAATCTTATCGTTCCAGTATCTACCCGATTGTTTTAGGCCATAAAGGGACTTATTTAATTTACATACTCGATCAGGGTATACCTTGTCTTTAAACCCTTCTGCTTGGCTCATAAACACCTCTTCCTTCAGTTCGCCATTTAAATAAGCCGTTACGACATCAATATGATTTACGTACAATTTATACTTTGCAGCGAGAGCAAGTATCAGACGAACAGTGGAAAATCTCGAGACCGATGCATAGGTGTCATAAAAATCTACGCCAACTCGTTGAGAACACCCTTGAGCTACCAGCCTTGCTTTATATTTTTCTATGTTGCCATCAGCATCATATTTCTTATTAAACACCCATTTGCTTCCAATTACGTTTTTATTCACGGGCCGGTCGACTAACGTCCACGCATTGTTTTTCAGCAATGAGTCATATTCCGTCTGCATGGCTTTTCTCCACTCGTCACTTTCATTTCCGCTTATAGCTTCGGAAAACGACTTCGGATTTTCAAACATCATGCTACAAATCTCTTGGTCATCTGTTAAATATTTCTTTCTGGGCCTGCCCACTTTTCCTTCGCGACAAATGCGCGGTCTTCCCCTCTT
The DNA here is from genome assembly GCA_949987695.1 of Merzomyia westermanni. NCBI lineage: Eukaryota > Metazoa > Arthropoda > Insecta > Diptera > Tephritidae > Merzomyia > Merzomyia westermanni. The sequence goes on along the minus strand of OX465292.1, from coordinate 104,407,072 downwards.
ACGCTTTTCAAAGGCTAATTCACCGTCATCGCTACTTTCTTTCAAACTATCACTATCTTTGCTAGCTTCGCTTGATGAAATATCAACTTGTTCTTTATTTGTGTCATCAAAATTACGCGACTCTGTTTCTATTACGATGGTATCGCGTTCTGCCTTAATACCATCACTTTCATCGTAGCGATTCAACAAATTATTCTCAAAAAATATTACATCTCTTGCAATGACTATTGATTTTGTGCTAGCATCATACATTCGGTAGCCTTTAGTTTGACTCGCATATCCAACAAATCGCACCTTTGTACCCTTATTATCGAGTTTGGATCTACCAGGTTGCTTTCGTAGTACCACGGCTTCACAACCAAACACTTTAAGATGCTTAACATTGGGTCTATACCACGCCAACACTCATACGGTCTTTTGTTAACTACAACTTTTGATGGGCATCGATTTCTAATATACGCTGCTGTATTAACAGCTTCTGTCCACAAATTATGGGGAAGATTCGAAGCCGAAAGCATGCAACGTGCCATCTCGACAATTGTTCGATTTACCCTTTCCGCAATCCCATTTTGCTGAGGGGTGTAAGCCACTGTCGTCTCGTGTACTATACCATTTTCTCTACAAAAATCTTTAAAACTCGCATTTACATATTCTCTTCCGTTGTCCGTCCGTAAACATTTCAATTTTCGCTCTGTTTGTTTTTCTGCTCTTAGCACAAACTCTTTGAAATACTTAAACGCGTCTGATTTTTGCCTTAAAACCCGTATTTCAACATACCTTGAGAAATCATCAACGAAGGTAATAAAATATTTAGAACCACCCTGAGACGTTGTACGCATTAGCCCTCAAATATCGCTATGAACAATTTCTAAAATGTCTGTGCTTCTTACATTTCCATACCGTGAAAAAGGGCTTTTTGTTATTTTGCATAGATTTCGCAATCAAAATCAATACATTTATTTATATCTAACCCACGAACCATACTTTTGTTATTTAATAAACTGATATCGGCTTTATTTAAATGACCAAGTCGCTGATGCCATTTCAATAAATCATTATTAGCAAATGCTGCTGTGTTTACTTGTTCATAATTTTTATTTACAAAAAATTTTACAATACACAGGCCGTAGCTCACGCCTGCCTTTAAAAGAGTACCCTATCTCTCACAATTGCATTGCTTTTGGAAAAATACACAGAGTTTTTGTTGCTTATTATTTTACTCACCGAAAGAAAATTTGATTTTAACTTCGGTACATAAAACACTTCGCATAATTCAATTGAGGTATATTTTGAGCGCAAATGAATAATACCAATACCTGTCGCCTCCACGATGTCACCTGATGCTATCATTATTCGTTGAGAGTGACTTTTAATTGAGTGAAAAAGATTTCTGTCTTTGCACATATGGGATGAAGCGCCGCTATCCAAAATCCATGTGTTACTTTTTTTGTTGATGTTTTTGTTGCTCAACTGGAATACGCTCATGACTGCTGATTGTTGGCTCTTTAATCTACACTTAGCTTTCACGTGCCCCCTCTTTCCGCACTTAAAACATTTAATGTAACTTGTGTTGCGCTTGTAGTTGTTGTTGCCCTTCTTGCGGTCACTGCTACTGGAATCTTCAATATCATTTTGCTTGCTACAATTACTTGTGGTCGGCCGCTGTTCGTCTTTCCAATATTTGTTAGCGCCAAATACCTTCTCATTATTGCCTTCATGCCTTTCACCTTGACGTTGCTCCTCTTCCAATATTTTGACCTTCAAATTATGAAGTGTCGGTAGCTCGTCTCTGCTCTCTATCGCTACAATAAAATTGTCCATCTCTTCCGGTAGACTGCATAGCAATAAAATACTTAACAAATCGTCTGGTACAGCTACATCAATTTCATTTAAGCTGTCCACTATTGATGAATATTGGTTCAACTGAATGGAAAATTTTTCTGCCATGCTGAACTTGAATTTCACCAATCTTTTGGGCAAATTTACCTTGCGCGCTGGTCCGTCGGCATTATACATGCTTTTGAGCAAATCCCATGCTGCTTTCGCGTTGATGCAATTCTTCAAATGAAGAAGCTCCGAAGACTTTACACATAAGGTGATCAACGTTAACGCCTTTTGGTCAGCAATCTGTAATTTCATCTTCACCTCAGCTGCAGCTCCACAATCGCATGATTCTTGTATAACATGCCAGTAGTCTTGAGTAATTAAAAGACTCTTCATGTGAACCGCCCAAGTCGCATAGTTTTCAGCATCGAGCTTGTCAATTTGACTGTAAAGTGAACTCATCTTTACTTCACAATATATTTGTTAAACTTCACTGCGATATTTATTTAATTAAATAATTTTTTCACTTATACGAAACGGTTCTTGTAATTAGCACATGTCTGGGCCCATAACCCTTGTAAGACTTACGCGCAGTTCCGACCAAAGAAAAGACGACTGTATATTTCAAGAGTGTTTAATGAAGTAAGTATCAAAGAAAAGCTTACAAATATATAATACAATGTACATATATGTATGTATGGTAATGGTGAAATAAAGATGTATAAAGGAATAAAGTAATAGCATAAGGGTTGCATTTTATAGTATTCAACATAGTACATCGAAAGGTGTGAATAAAAAATCAAGGTTTTTTAATATAAGCTTAAATTACAAAAAAAAAGAAAGAAATATATGTACAATAAAGAAAGATACAGGGTGGCGCAAAAGTAATCCTATCAGAAAATGCTATAAATTTTGCGATTGGCCCCTAAAGTCAGTTCTGTTTTGACATTTGTGTAGTAAACACCTGCGAAATACACGTTAATAAACAATGTTACGCTACACTGCTCCAGAACGCCGAATATTGCTGACTATTTATTTGACCAATAATCGGTCGGGGCCAAACGGTTACTGTGAATGGTGAGCGCTACAGAGCAATGATCAACGAGTTCTTTTTGCCGCAACTTGATGAATTGGGATTGGAAAACATGTGGTTCCAACAAGACGGTGCAACAGCACACACTGCACGTGCCACAACCGATATGCTGAACAGCGGAAGCTTACTTTTGCGCCACCTTGTACTTAGTGATTACTATAAAAAGACTTTCTATTACATAGCACAGCAAAAATAAGTATCTTTAAAGTACAAGATAAAGTTAAAGTTATTTAAGCATAGGTACAAGTTGTATAAGAAGAAATGTAAGATTAGGGCAATACAGAATTTTGACAGTGGTCAGTTTAAGGAAAGTGCATAGGAAAATAACTGAAAATAATGCGCTCATAGTTGTTTTGGTTCACATTGTTCCTTATAGCAGCTGGGATACGGTTCCATAAACGAATGGCGTTGATGAAATACAGCCTTGTAGACGCTACGAAGTTAAAATTGGGTACAACCAAAGTATATGACCGAAAAGAACTTGCAAATGTGAGTTTTTCATATATGTAGGTATGGAGGCGACCTTATTAAAATTAACCGGTACAGGAAAATCACATTCCTAGCCTTCTGATAGTCGAAAATGTTACAACCTAGGAGTTGTCATATTCACGCTTATATATGGTCAAACTTGCCTAATCCAAAAACGTAACGAATTATATGGTTGAAAACGCAGCACTCGAATCTAACTTACTATATACTAATTCAGAATAATTAATTATTGGCAAAATTAGTGGTCCGGCAAGTTTTCTCCTAATTTGAAGTGGTGTGTAAGGTGCAGACTGTCTCAGATTGCGTAAAGTAGCATACACCTTACCAATAACGGAGTTAATATGGTCAACGCAAGTTAGATTTGAGTTAAGAACGAAGCCCAGGTTTGTAATTTTAGTTACAGTTTGTAAGGCAACGTTGCCAATGCAAATAGAAGGAATTGAGACATTGACGATCGTTTTCTTCGCAATTGGTCAAACAAATGACTTCTTAGCATTAAGGCAAAGGCCAGTAATAATGCCCAGAACTGCACCATTGAAAGATCAGAATTAACTTTGACACAGAGCCCATCTATGTCAGTGATACTACCAGATAAGTACACTTGAATGTCATCTGCATACGCATGCATGCTCATATGCTTGCAAACCGAAAAAATTTTGTTTATGAATATGCTAAATAATAAGGGCCCAAAAATGGAGCCCTGAGGAACTCTTCGGCCCTAGATTTTTCACCCGATTTTTCGTTCCCTATACTTACAAATTGAGTTCGTCCAGTAACTCTCTAAAGCACTTTTAGCAAATCCGAAGTAAGCCTGGAGCTTACAGCAAAGCAACGTATGGTCGACGGAGTCAAAAGCTTTAGAAAAATCCAGTAACCAGAGCAAAGTAAGTTGGTTTTCATCAAAAGGTATACGAATGTCATCCATCACTTTTAGTAGAGCAGTTGAACAGCTGTGATTGGCTCTAAATCCCGACTGAAGTGGTGAAAGTAGCCTTCTCTGGCTATATGCAGGTTGATTTGCTCTGCTAAGAGTGTTTCAAACACTTTAGACAAGGCTGGCAAAATACTTATATCTCTATAATCCGCAGCTGAGCTTGCCAACTCTTTCTTAAGCACGGGGCTTACTATGGCACACTTCCACAACTCCGGAAAGCAAGATGTAGTAATACAATGGTTAAAAATGGTAAGAGTGCTTAAAATAAAAGGTAGTATTATTTTTATGAATTTTATTGGGACTCCGTCAGTTCCGATTGCATTGGACTTAGTTCTTAAAATGCATTTTACCACGTCACATTCAGACACCGCCGAGAACTCCAATAGATTTGCAGAGTAACACTCGTTAAGATTCGGAACAAAAGCATTGTTATTTACAGCACACAAAGGACTCTGCACAAATATATCATTAAGGGTGCCCACATTTACAGTACATTCCGGTTTGCTACTCCCATATACACGTAGACTCTTTAAATTACGCTAAGGAGATTTCGAAAGTAGTGAGGGATTTAACCTCTAGGAGAAAAATTTACATTTCTCCCGTCTTACTACCCTAGTAGCAGTATATCTTGCGGTTTTGTAGGCCTGCCATGAATTATAGCTACTTAGCCTCCTCCACCTTTGGTATGCTCTATTACGTGCTTTGATTGCAGCAATAACTTGGTCATTATACCCCGGGCAGGAATTGTTGGTACGTGCTTGTTAAAAGCATCCAGAATAACATTATTAAGAAACTCGACTCTTTATTAACTGTAACAAGACGCCAACATTCACTAAAATTTACATAGGGCAAGTTAGAGAACAATTCTGTTCGAGTTCTATTGTTGTCGATTGAACGGTAATGTCAAAAAGTAAATGTACTATTCGTATCGCAGTGGTCAAATTTAATTTCAAAGGTACAAAAGATAAGATCATGGTCAGAAAGAAATGGTATTTGCTCAAATTTTAAGACACTAGTAAGTCAGAAACAATAAAATAATCAAGTAGACTTAGACAACAATTTATAACAAACATTGTCGGTACATCCATATTACCAATACTTAGACCAGCATTAGATTTATTATTTAATAGATTGACACTATACGAGTCACGAACAAGTATATTACCATTGAAGTAACCACAAACAATTATAGTATCGAAATCTACAACGCACGAGGACAGAGTAGTCAGCAATGAGTCAAGGCTATGCGCTTTATGCGGACTATAAACAGAAGACAAAAGAACTTTATTGGACGAATCATGTAACTCAACCAACATATACTCAGTTCCATTACCAACAGACTTGCAAACAGGTTTCACACTAATCTATTTTTTGCAATAAATTGCAACCCCTCCACCTTTTTTACCCACCCTGTCATTTCGAAGCAAATTATAACCATTTATGTTGAAGTGTAAATCATCAACATCTCCTCCTAAACGTCTCCTCAACATCTATAATATCAATACTAGAGTTTTCAAACACGTATCTTATAAAGTCCATTTCCTCAGCATTCAAACTCCTGGCATTAAATTGCACAAAGCTGAACCCCTTGGCACGCTGACAAAGAACATTTAACATAGCAACACAGTTATCGCCACCACCTTGTAACTTGGTGCTAGAGTCATCATAATGAATGTAAACAAAAGCAATCATAAGACAAACAGAAAAAGTCATAACATAGAAAAGCGACATATGAGGTACACACAAACAAATTAACCTCAGACTAGCTCAGCAAGAAGTAGTAAAGTAAACAAACGAAGGACGGTAGAAGAAATATGTATAGCATGTGGGTAGAAATAGCTTAAAAAATACAATTGCATACTAACATACAGCTCTGCAATTCATAATTTTAATAATAATTTAATAATAATTTAATAACACTTGGCTCCGCATTATTCGAGCTTCCCTTTTATTTGCTTTTTGCACTCCGCATACGAAAAGCATCGCGAAATGGTAGAGCTTTGTGCTCATTACTCCGCAGATGTTGGCGAGAGATCGGGAAGACTCTCTTGGGCTATTTTTAGTATCCCGGTAATGATAAGGTCAATAGAAACTGCGCTGCTTTCAAGATCACTGACCTGAGCCTATGCACTTATCAATTCTCTGCGGAGATTGAGAAAGTCGGAAGAAGCATTCTCTACTACAGTAACTCGTTTCTCGATCGCAGCAATCGACAGCTTTAAATTTTGCCGTTTCAGCAGTCAACTCACCAAATTCCTGCATTATTCGCTCTTCCGACTCTCCCATTGCTGCAGCTATGGCTGAGGAAAATGTTGCGGTCAATTCCTTCCATTCTCATCCATTTTTTTCTCCAGTTTTTCCAGCCTACTGAGAAGTGTTGATGTGAGTGTAAGGGAGGTATTTGGAGAAGTAAAACCTCTTTTTGGATTTTTACGTGACATTGTTAGTGTTGCTTGTTTCTTGACAGCAGATAGCAGATGTATTCGTATATGCTTTTGAAAATGTTTGCGATGTTTTTTTTTTATTTTTTTTTCTTAGTTGTAGCAAGTACCAACAAATGACAGGAAAATCTGCATTTATATCTATTTTGTGTTATTATTGCCTCCAACAGTAAGCAAAAACACTTAGCAGATTTACTAAGGTTAAAAAAAACTTGAAGACTGGAAAAATGCAATAAATTAGAGAGTGCGCGTCTTATTCGTATGACATATTAATCTTATATGGAAACCAAAAAAGATATATAACTTCGCTATTGCAGTGGGCTATTAACTACGTGCCCGAATATTTTGCTTGTGTGTTCCCGATTTGGCTAATTTTTGGCAGGAGTATAATACATACTACTAAGAAGCAGCTGACCAATTTTCATTGAAATATCAAGATTGAATTATAAGCGATTGCCTTTGAAAATAGCAGCAATTTTATGCTGAAAAGTGGGCGGCGCCAGGCCACTTCTTCAAAAATGACAAAATTTTTTTGCGACCGAGTTTTTCTTGAAAAGCTCATTATTTGTGCAAAATCTGATTGATATAACTTGCTTAGTTGTAAAAATATCGCTTTTTAAATTTTCCGAAAAAAAATTTCAGAACTTTGTTCAAAAACTGGGCGCGGACCCATTCTTTCACCCATTTTTACAGAAAACACGTACCTTTATATCAAGGACATTATCACCAAATTTCGTTTCGCCAAATCAATTTTTGGCGGAGTTATGGCATAAACAGAATGGAATAGTCCACTATAAAACTGGTGGGGCCACGAACATTTTCGAAAATTTTAAGTTTTTGGATTTCCTTGTTTACGGAAACTTTAAAAGTGAAATATAAATGATGTAAAGCTATTTTAGGCAAAGTTATTGCCTATTTAATATATCTACGATCCTCTTCAAAATCGTTTATATAAAATTGGGCGCGGACCTTACCCGATCCCGCCCTTTTTTTCCTAGAACATTCCTTGCATACCTGAAAACCTGCGTGCTGAATTTCGTTTTGATATCTTGCTCGGTTTTTGCCTTATGATTAATATTATTTCTAAATTTGACTTAATCAAAAGTGGGCGGTGCCGCACCCATTTTCAGAAATTTATTTTATGCCTCAATTTCAATGTATTCACCAAATTTTATCCTTATAAGTGTATTATGTACTGAGTCACCACTTTTTTTGTGTTTTCGAAAATATTATATATATAAAAAGCCAGCGTGGCTATAGTCCGATTTCGCCCATTTTAAATAGCGCTCGGAGACGAGTGCCAAGGAACCCGCATACAAATTTCATTAAGATATCTCAAAATTTACTCAAGTTATCGTGTTCACAGACGGACGGACGGACATGGCTTAATCAATTTCTCTTTTCGTCCTGAACATTTTGATCTAAATAAGTCAATATCTATCTCGATCCGTTTATGCCGTTACGTACTGCCTTAAGGCGACTAAAGTTAATATACCTTGTGTGCGCAGCACTACTAGGTATAAAAAGGGTGTATTTTATAGGCGTGAAAGAACTCAACCGATCTTTTAGAAAATTTCCAAATATATACTTGGGTTCACTGGGTAGAGCATAGACGATATATAGTATTGGAAAAGTAGGCGGAGCCATGCCCCCAGGCTATATTAAGTTTCAATTCGTCATAATTCCGAAGTTTTTTGGTCTAAGTTAATTAAATTTGGATATATGTGTCCCTTAGTCAATATCTACATAATTTTTCAAAAGTGGGCGGTGCCACGCCCACATATTTTGTGTTTTGTTTTGCTCTTGAACTTTCACGATATGTTCAGGAGTTCGCTGGGCTCGACGCAGTCTGTATATAGCTTTTGGAAAATCCCCAGGTCATATAAAGCTGCAGTTCGGTAAAGTTAGGAGTTTATTTGGGTCAAGTGAATGAAATTTTATATATAGATGTGTTCTATATATCAAAACGTCAAAACAACGTATATCGAGTTTGCTAGTATATTATAAAACGGCCAAAGCAAGCCACGAATTTTAGCATTCTTTTGTAAAACTGAGAGACTGTTTGCGTTCAAATAGACAGACGGACACACAGACAGACGGACGGAGAGACGGGCATGGCTAAATCGACTCCGGTCATCGTGTTGATCATTTTAGTGAACTTTTCTCTTCTTGTTCCCATACTTACATATAACTATTTAATGTTTACGAAAGGTATGAAAATCAAAAAAGATATATAACTTCGCTATTGCAGTGCGCCATTAACTACGTGCCCGAATATTTCGCTTGTGTGTTTCCCGATTAGGCAAATTTTTGGCAGGCATGTCAGCTAATTGATATAACTTGCTTGGTTATAGAAATATCGCTTTTTAAATTTTACAAAAAAAATTTTCAGAACTATGTTAAAAGACTGGGCGTGGACATTAACCAATTTTACAGCAAACAGTTACCTTTATATATAGAACATTATCACCAAATTTCGTTTCCACAAATCAATTTTTGGCGGAGTTATGGCATAAACAGTTTTGTGGAATAGTCCACTATGAAAAGGGCGGGACCACGCCCATTTTCGAAAATTTTAAGTTTTTGGATTTCCTTGTTTACGGAAACTTTAAAAGTGAAATATAAATGTAAAGCTATTTTAGGCAAAGTTATTGCCTATTTAATATATCTACGATCCTCTTCAAAATCGTTCATATAAAAGTGGGCGTGGACCTTAACCGATCCCGCCCATTTTTTCCTAGAACATTCCCTGCATACCTGCAAACATGCGTGCTGAATTTCGTTTCGATATCTTGAACGGTTTCTGATTTATGATTAATATTATTTCTAAATTTGACTTAATCAAAAGTGGGCGGTGCCACTCCCGTTTTCAAAAATTTTTTGAAAAATTTATTTTTTGCCTCAATCTCAATGTATTCACCAAATTTTATCCTTATAGGTGTATTATGTACTGAGTAATCACTTTTTTTGTGGTTTCGAAAATATTATATATATAAAAAGTGGGCGTGGCTATAGTCCGATTTCGCCCATTTTGAATAGTGCTCGGAGATGAGTGCCAAGGAACCCGCATACAAATTTCATTAAGATATCTCAAAATTTACTCAAGTTATCGTGTTCACAGGCGGACGGACGGGCGGACGGACATGTCTTAATCAATTTCTCTTTTCGTCCTGAACGTTTTGATATATGTAAGTCAATATCTATCTCGATCCGTTAATGCCGTTACGTACTGCCGTTACGCGACTAAAGTTAATATACCTTGTGTGTAAAGCACTAAGAGGTATAAAAAGGGTGTTTTTCATAGGCGCCAAAGAACTCAACCGATCTTTATGAAATTTTCACAATATATACTTGGGTTCATTGGGTACAGCATAGACAATATATAGTTTTGGCAGGAGTATAATATATACTACTAAGAAGCAGCTGACCAATTTTCATTGAAATATCGAGATTGAATTATAAGCGATTGTCTTTGAAAATAGCAGAAATTTTATGCTGAAAAGAGGGCGGCGCCACGTCTACTTCCAAATTGAAAAAATTTGTTTGCGGCCGAGTTTTTCTTGAAAAGCTTATTATTGATATAACTTGCTTAGTTGTAGAAATATCGCTCTTTAAATTTTACAAAAAAAATGTTCAGGACTATGTTAAAAACTGGGCGTGGACATTAACCGATTTCGCCCAATTTTACAGCAAACAGTTACCTTTATATATAGAACATTATCACCGAAGTTCGTTTCCACAAATCATTTTTGGGCGGAGTTATTGCATAAACAGTTTTGTGGAATAGTCCACTATAAAAAGGGCGGGGCCACGCCCATTTTCGAAAATTTTAAGCTTTTGGATTTCTTTGTTTACGGAAACTTTAGAACTGAAATATAAATTATGTAAAGCTATTTTACGCAAAGTTATTGCCTATTTAATATATCTAGGATCCTTTTCGAAATCTTTCATATAAAAGAGGGCGTAGACCTTAAGCGATCCCGCCCATTTTTTCCTAGAACATTTCTTGCATACCTGAAAAGCTGCGTGCTGAATTTCGTTTCGATATCTTGAACGGTTTTTGACTTATGATTAATACTCTTTCTAAACTTGACTTAATCAAAAGTAGGCGGTGCCACGCCCATTTTCAAAAATTTCTTCAACAATTTATTTTGTGCCTCAATCTCAATGTATTCACTAAATTTTATCCTTATAAGTGTATTATGTACTGAGTAATCACTTTTTTTGTGTTTTCGAAAATATTATATATATAAAAAGCCAGCGTGGCTATAGTCCGATTTCGCACATTTTAAATAGCGCTCGGAGACGAGTGCCAAGGAACCCGCATACCAAATTTCATTAAGATATCTCAAAATGTACCCAAGGTATCGTGTTCACAGACGGACGGACGGACGGACGGACGGACGGACATGGCTTAATCAATTTCTCTTTTCGTCCTGAACGTTTTGATATATGTTAGTCAATATCTATCTCGTTCCGTTAATGCCGTTACGTACTGCCGGTACGCGACTAAAGTTAATATACCTTGTGTGCAAAGCACTACTAGGTATAAAAAGGGTGTTTTTCATAGGCGCCAAAGAACTCAACCGATCTTTATGAAATTTTCACAATATATACTTGGGTTCATTGGGTACAGCATAGACAATATATAGTTTTGGAAAAGTAGGCGGGCCCACGCCCCCAGGCTATATAAAGTTTCAATTCGTCATAACTCCGAACTTTTTTGGTCTAATACTACTATGTGTCACTTAGTCAATATCTACATAATTTTTCAAAAGTGGGCGGTGCCACGCCCACATATTTTGTGTTTTGTTTTGCTCTTGAAATTTCACGATATGTTCAGGAGTTCGCTGGGCACGACACAGTCTGCATATAGCTTTTGGAAAAGCCCCCAGGTTATAAAAAGCTGCAGTTCGGTATAGTTAGGAGTTTATTTGGTTCAAGTTAATGACATTTTATATATAGATGTGTTCTATGTATCAAAACGTCAAAACAACGTATACCGGGTTTGCTAGTATTGTAATATCTTTGTTTCTGATTGAATGTACGCTGATGGTTAGCGTTATGTATGTCCAATACTCTTATTTTATTTTATTAGTTATTCGATGATTCCTGGGCGGGCAACAAAAAAACAGGATCATCGTATATTTTTAAATTGTTTTATTTTCCGTCACATGCATAACCTGCAGAGTTATTGCGATATTAATATTTTTTGTTTGAGAACTTGGGTACCTATTTTTCATTTTATAAATGTGCCTACTCGAGTATAATTATTTTTTAAACAATTTGTCCCTAAGGACAACTGTATTATTTATTTTCCCTGAATTGCCGGCTTATTTCAGCCTGGTAAAGTATTGTCCTAAGTCAATCTTATTCTCAACAATCGGTTTTTCATGCTACAAATTTTTTTTTGAAAACGAGCTAGACTAGTCTTTTTTTTATTTCACATTTATATAGCGCTTCACATTTTTATTTTATGGTTCTCTTTGTGACTTTTTATATTATTAATATTTTGTTTGTTTGTTTGTTTAGTATTAGTACTGGACTTTTCGTTATTTTCATGCTTTTAGAGGCATTTCTCTCGATGAATATCGGGGTAACCTCGTGACTGTCTTTGATTTGGTCGGATATATTAAAGGCATCCAGAAAAGACGATAAGTTTCTGGGTTTACCATCGAACTCTGGTGATATTTATGGTGCCTTTTTGTTTTTCATTTTTGGAAAAAACGGAAAGAAGTATCTGTTTTTTAATTTCTTCTTATTTTTCAACAAAAATTTGTTGAAATTAATATGAAAATACTTCTCAACAGAAGTTGCCATTTCTTCTTCTGGTTATATTGCATTTGAAATTTCATTCAATTTTTCTACCAAAGTTAAAAATGTTCATAAATAAGGCGCAAATTGGCTTCTGGTTATGTTCTTTTCATTTTCCAAATAATTAGTGCTTTCTGATATTGAGTTGAATGGAAAAGGAGATGAGAAATAATAATGTGTACTATGTTTCTTGTTTCATTTTAATTTATTTACATCGTGCCTAGGTGTTCGCACACTCGAATCATGGCGACAGTTTCCGACTCTAAAGTTTCCTGATTATAGTAATCCTCAATTGTAGCCACTCTGTCTATTCCGATGAATCTAAAGCTTAGCTTCATACAGCAAATTTTATTTTTAATTGCTCTTCTACTCTCGCGAGGGCGTGACTTACGAGTCTCGGTGCGTGCCTCGAGTGTGCTTTCGCACTCTAAGTTATCAACAGCACCGTTGATTGCCTCGTAGTCAAGGTCGTCGGGCAATGCGCTATCCATTTTGGGGAATGGGCTCTCTTTCTTAACTATCTCTAAAGAGGATTAACTAGTTCTTTTATTTTATTATAATTTAAAGTTGCCCTGTATTTTTTGTTTTTCATTTAAGGGGATATTTCAGCAAAATTAAGAAAAAATATTTATTATAATTTACTCAATTTGTTTATTAACAAGATTTCTTATTTTCTATTCTTTATTTCTTAACATGTTAATTTTTTCTTTTAATCTTAAGTCTGTATTTAACCGAAATATTTTATTTGTGTTACAAAATCTTATTGGCGCATAATCAAAATGCGTTAACTACGCTATAATCTCTTAGTTTTTGTATTCTTAAATTATTCCTAAGCAAAATAAAATTTTGCTATTGGTTTAGCGGCCGTGAGGCATGCTCAAATTATTCTAAATATATTTAACTCGCCGTCTTGCTGCAAGTCTTGCTGCCAGTCATGCTGCCAGTTCTCTTGTCTTTGGCACTAACTTGCAAAATTCCATTATTTCAATTTCAAAAGACACTTCAAACGATTTTGATCATTTGTAATAACAATATTTTCCTTGTAAGGATCACCATGTAATGTTCTCTACGAGTGCGGTCCCTATTACCATGCCATCGGTGAAGTTGTGTAATCCATCGCCCATTATAATCATCCAACCAACCGCGCTCAGTGATTCATGGGGTGAGTGAACATGCCTATGCTTATGACTATGTCCTTGATGTGATGATTCGTGCTCAGGTAATATTACAGTCGGTACTAAATCAGTGGTTATAGCACGTTCTTTGGCGTTGCCATTCGTGGTTACAATGGAAGTATAGGATAGGCTGGCAGGATCGCCATGTAAAGGGTGTTTTTTTAGGGGTATAGAACTTCGAATTGAAATAAAACACAAGCAAATCGTTTTAAGGTCCATCAATTTGGCTTTATTGGAAGGATAATTTTTGCTATTAATGTTTAAATATGATTTCGGGCATGTGGCCGCCGCGGCTGGCTCGAATAAAGCCAATTCTACAGGTCCAATTTTCAACCACTTTTTCGAGCATATGGGGCCGTATGTCGGCAATAACGCCACGAATGTTGGCTTCCAATTCCCCTAACGTTTCTGGTTTGTTGGTGTAGACGAGCGACTTCACATATCCCCAAAGAAAATAATCCAATGGTGTCAAATCACACGACCTTGGTGGCCAATTGACAGGTCCATTCCGCGAAATTATGCGCTCATCGAATGTTTCCTTCAATAAATCGATTGTGACGTGCGCTGTGTGGCATGTAGCGCCGTCTTGTTGGAACCACAACTCATCCACATTCATGCCATCCAATTCGGGAACAAAATAGTCGGTTATCATGGCTCTATACCGGTCTCCATTAACGGTAGCTGCCTCTCCAGCATTATTGCGGAAGAAGTATGGCCCAATGACTCCACCAGCCCATAGAGCACACCAAACAGTCAGTTTTTGTGGATGTAATGGCGTTTCAAGGGTCTCATGTGGATTCTCTTCACTCCAAATGCGGCAATTTTGCTTGTTGACGTAGCCATTCAACCAAAAATGAGCCTCATCACTGAACAAAATTTTGCGATGAAAATCAGCATCGAAATCAATCTCATTTTCGGCCCATACACCAAAATCACGACGCATTGCATGGTCTCGCGGCTTTAATTCTTGCACAAGCTGGATCTTGTAAGGTCGCAAGCCAAGATATTTGCGCAAAATCTTCCATAAAGTTGATGGACAAAGCTCCAATTGCTGTGCACGGTGGCGAATCGATTCATTCGGGTCCTCTTCAACACTTTGCTCTACAGCGGCAATTGTTTCTTCGGTGCGCACTGTTCGACGTCTCTGCGGATGCGTATTATCACATAGAGTAAACGTAGTGCGAAAACGATCCATGGTTAACCGAATTAATTGCTCTGATGGACGATTATGTCGACCATAAAATGGACGGAGCTCACGGTAAACTTCGCGAACTGAACCATTATTTTCGAAATAAATTTGCACGATTTGCAAGCGTTGTTCTTTTGTCAACCTGTTCATGATGAAATGGCAAACCAAACTGAACATAAATGACATTAGAGTTGCCAGATTTGACCACAAAATGCCAGTTTTATCTCTATTCGAAAAACAAACCTGTAAAAAAAACACCCTGTAATATCTTTGTTTCTGATTGAATGTACGCTGATGGTTAGCGTTAAGTCAATAATCATTCTTTATTAAAAAGCTTTCTCTTTTATACAATTTCTTACTTCACCTACGTATACATAATTACACTGATACTTACAAACTAAAAGTATTTACATTGTGTGCAAAATCAGCAATAAGTTGGTAGTTCATATTGACAAACCGATACTGTCGATCAGTCATACTGATCGATACGTGCGTTGGTCAATGTGACGAATTGAGTAATTGGGTGACAAATGTAACCAGATACGATATATGTTGTTGAACTCCCGTTGGGTTCAACATAATTTATTTGGGTCAATATTTGTATATGCAAAGAATTGCATTGAAAGTGAAACGTATTCTGAGTAATGCTACAGTATATTATAAAATGGAGAAAGCAAACAACGAATTTCAGCATTCTTTTGTAAAACTGAGAGACTAGTATGCGTTCAAATAGACAGACGGACAGACAGACAGACGGACGGAGAGACGGGAATGGCTAAATCGACTCAGCTCATCGTGCTGATCATTTTAGTGAACTTTTCTCTTCTTGTTCTCAAAGCGATTGCCTTTGAAATTAACAGAAATTTTATGCTAAAAAGTGTGCGGCGCCACGCCTACTTCTTCAAAAATGACACAATTTTTTTTCGGCCGAGTTTTTCTTGAAAAGCTTATTATGTGTACAAAATCTGATTGATATAACTTGCTTAGTTGTAGAAAAATCGCTTTTTAAATTTTACAAAAAAAATTTTCAGAACTATGTTCAAAAACTATGCGTGGACTTTAACCGATTTCACCCATTTTTACAGAATACACGTACCTTTATATATAGAACATTAACACCAAATTTCGTTTCGACGAATAAATTTTTGGCGGAGTTATGGCAAAGACAGTTTTGTGGAATAGTCCACTATAAAAGGGGCGGGGCCACGCCTATTTTTAAAAATTTAAAGTTTTTAAATTTTCTCGTTTACGGAAACTTTAAAAGTGAAATATAAATAATGTAAATCTATTGTAGGCAAAGTTATTGCCTATTTAATATACCTACGATCCTCTTCAAAATCGTTCATATAAAAGTGGGCGTGGACCTTAACCGGTCCCGCCCAGTTTTTCCTAGAACATTCCCTGCATACCTGGAAACCTGCGTGCTGCATTTCGTTTCGATATCTTGAACGGTTTTTGGCTTATGATTAATATTATTTCTAAATTTGACTTAATCAAAAGTGGGCGGTGCCACTTCCGTTTTCAAAAATTTATTGAAAAATTTATTTTACGTCTCAATCTCAATGTATTCACCAAATTTTATCCTTATAGGTGTATTATGTACTGAGTAATCACTTTTTTTGTGTTTTCGAAAATATTATATACGAGGTGTGTTCAAAAAGTATCGCAAAGTTTGAATTTTCGCTGGTTACGTATATTCGAATTTCGAATTTTTTGTGGCGTTATGTTGGTACTCATGTCTCTCACTTATGCCGACAAGCTCGGCCATTTTGAATGTTCAGTTAATTGTTGACAGCTGCTTTGCTTGCACGTGTTTTGGATCGTCTTCGATTTTTACGCAAAATTCGTACCAAAATTGCTCAATTGTGACCAAAAACAGCATCGCATGAACATTGCTAATGAGATGTTAAACTCTGTCCGCGCCGACCCAAATTTGCTCCAGAGGGTCATAACTGGTGACGAATTGTGGGTTTATGGTTATGACGTGGAAACCAAAGCTCAATCATCTCAATGGAAGCTGCCGCACGAACCAAGACCGAAAAAAGCGCGCCAAGTTCGGTCGAATGTGAAAGCTTTGCTGACAGTTTTCTTCGATTGCAGGGGCGTGGCGCATCATGAGTTCTTGCCACAGGGAAGAACGGTCAATAAGGAATATTACCTGCAAGTTATGCGCAATTTGCGCGAAGCAATCCGCCAGAAACGCCCGGATTTGTGGAAGAACAAAAATTGGCTTTTGCACCACGATAACGCCCCTGCTCACGCATCGTTGCTTGTGCGCGACTTTTTGGCCAAAAACAACACACTAATGATGCCGCAGCCACCGTATTCCCCAGATCTGGCCCCCTGTGACTTTTTCTTGTTCCCTAAACTGAACAGGCCCATGAAAGGACGACGTTACGCTTCTCTTGACGAGATAAAGACGGCATCGAAGGAGGAGCTGAACAAGATACAAAAAAATGATTTTTTGAAGTGCTTCGAAGATTGGAAAAACCGTTGGGACAAGTGTATAATATCTCATGGGGATTACTTTGAAGGGGACAAAATAGATATTCATGAATAAATAAATAATTTTTGAAAAAACACAAAATTCGCGATACTTTTTGAAGACACCTCGTATATAAAAAGCCGGCGTGGCTATAGTCCGATTTCGCCCATTTTAAATAGCGCTCGGAGACGAGTGCCAAGGAACCCGCATACCAAATTTCATTAAGATATCTCAAAATTTACTCAAGTTATCGTGTTCACAGACGGACGGACCGGCCGGACGGACATGGCTTAATCAATTTCTCTTTTCGTCCTGAACATTTTGATATACGTAAGTCAATATCTATCTCGATCCGTTAATGCCGTTACGTACTGCCGTTACGCGACTAAAGTTAATAACCTTGTGTGCGAAGCACTACTAGGTGTAAAAATGTGTGTCTTTTATAGGCGCCAAAGAACTCAACCGATCTTTATGAAATTTTCACAATATATACTTGGGTTCACTGACAATATATAGTTTTAGAAAAGTAGGCGGAGCCACGCCCACAGGCTATATAAAGCTTCAATTCGTCATAACTCCGCACTTTTTTGTCTAAATTAATGAAATTTGGATATACGAGTATGTGTCACTTAGTCAATATCTACATAATTTTTCACATATTTTGGGTTTTGTTTTGCTCTTGAACTTTCACGATATAGATGTGTTCTATGTATCAAAACGTCAAAACAGCGTATACCGGGTTTGCTGGTATATTATAAAATGGAGAAAGCAAGCAACTGAGAGACTAGTCAATATCTATCTCGATCCGTTAATGCCGTTACGCGACTAAAGTTAATATACCTTGTGTGCGAAGCACTACTAGGTATAAAAACTTTATTGGTTTTGCAATTTTTTATCTTTGCCTGCTAAACAAATCTAGGGTGTACTATATTTAGTACATTGGGACTATACGAGGTGTGTTCAAAAAGTATCGCGAATTTTGTGTTTTTTTTAAAATTATTTATTTATTCATGAATATCTATTTTGTCCCCTTCAAAGTAATCCCCATGAGATATTATACACTTGTGCCAACGGTTTTTCCAATCTTCGAAGCACTTCAAAAAATAATTTTTTTGTATCTTGTTCAGCTCCTCCTTCGATGCCGTCTTTATCTCGTCAGGAGAAGCGTAACGTCGTCCTTTCATGGGCCTCTTCAGTTTAGGGAACAAAAAAAAGTCACAGGGGGCCAGATCTGGGGAATACGGTGGCTGCGGCATCATTAGTGTGTTGTTTTTGGCCAAAAAGTCGCGCACAAGCAACGATGCGTGAGCAGGGGCGTTATCGTGGTGCAAAAGCCAACTTTTGTTCTTCCACAAATCCGGGCGTTTCTGGCGGATTGCTTCGCGCAAATTGCGCATAACTTGCAGGTTATATTCCTTATTGACCGTTCTGCCCTGTGGCAAGAACTCATGATGCACCACGCCCCTGCAATCGAAGAAAACTGTCAGCAAAACTTTCACATTCGACCGAACTTGGCGCGCTTTTTTCGGTCTTGGTTCGTGCGGCAGCTTCCATTGAGATGATTGAGCTTTGGTTTCCACGTTATAACCATAAACCCACGATTCGTCACCAGTTATGACCCTCTGGAGCAAATTTGGGTCGTCGCGGACAGAGTTTAACATCTCATTAGCAATGTTCATGCGATGCTGTTTTTGGTCACAATTGAGCAATTTTGGTACGAATTTCCCGTAAAAATCGAAGACGATCCAAAACACGTGCAAGCAAAGCAGCTTTCAACAATTAACTGAACATTAAAAATGGCCGAGCTTGTCGGCATAAGTGAGTACCAACATAACGCCACAAAAAATTCGAAATTCGAATATACGTAACCAGCGAAATTTCAAAATTCGCGATACTTTTTGAACACACCTCGTATGCGTTGTATTTTACAATTATTTCTTAGGGGTATTTCACTTATCGAAGTGTTTGCCATTTTGGAGGAAGACGCTGTTAATGGGAATAGAGTTGATAATATTTGTATTTTTACACTGATGAAGACTCCGGGGACGAAGATTTTCTGCAGATAGATAACCTGCCTTCTTCACAATTGCGAGCCCCAGCAGAAGTCGTATTTGAAGGAAGAAACGCCAAGCATACTTTATCAGATGGTTCCGACGACGACTTGCTAGAATCAGAATCTGCGAAAAAGTAATGTGAAAAAGCAAAAAAGATGCCACTGGGTATAAGAGGCCTAAGAAGTTTCACAAAGTCCTCTAGATCTGTTTTTTAATTTTTTTGATGATAAAGAGATAGAGCTTATTCTGACCGAAACTAACAATTATACGCAATAAATGCGTAAGTTTGGGAGAGTTGGAGTGCATGTAAAGTGTTTTATTTCCGTTCATAGTAAAAATTAATGTTGGCTGTTTTTCTCTGTAGCTGAGCAGTTTTAGATCTCGACGATTAACAAACCAAAGCCTTTCAACGACTCGGCACGAACGAATAATCCGCGCGTTATGCGGATGCGCCCCTCGCGCCGGTCGGGCGGGATATGGTGGGTAATCCGTTGGGAATTATTATAAAAAAAATGCATATGTGCCCAATGTACTAAATATATTACGGCCTAAAACTCAAAGTTTATGAATTAAATGTTTTGAAAAGAGTTTGGATATGTCTTTTTAATAACATTTAAAGCCTAACTTCAGTAAAACTATTTTGTTTTACTTGTTCGTTTTCTTTTAGCTCTGCTTAAGTTAATATCGATAACTGGTTTGACTTTTAAAAAAAAAAAGGATTTAATTTTTTCATAACTAAAAACCAACAAAAAAAGGAATATGAAGTTTTTCAAAAGCGTCTTCAATACTTAGTTCTGAAAAATTTTACCAATAACCGATATCAAGTATTTAAGGCAACCACATTTCATGGAAACCATATTTTGAGCGATAACTTATTTATCGATAAATATATCGGAATATGGAACCTTTCGCTTGATACCGATTGTGACCGGTAACTCAGTTACCGATATATATATATAGTATATCGAGATATAGCAAAGTCCAAATGAAACGTTTCACCTTGCTTTTTCGTTTGATACCGATATTGCACGCAGCAAGGTTTCAGGACAAACCCCATCTTGACCGATAACTCATTTATCGATAAATATATATCGAAATATATAAAGTCCAAATGAAAGTTGTGGCCTTTCCTTTTCATTTAATACCCATGTTGTATACAAATTTTAAGGTTTTAGAGGAACCACATTTTGACCGGTAGCTCAGTTATCGATAAATATATCCAAATATAGCTGTTTAGGCGAGATGCCTAAATTCCTAAAAAATGTGCCACCCTAATGTAACTTTAACGTCTTTCCAATCACTAACACCAACCCACCCACCTGTGTGGGCAAGCATGCATATTCGTGTTTTGTCAGCACACATATATATACATGCATGGGGGTGTGCATGTGTGGGTTCACCTCCCTTTAAAACCGGAGGATAATTTTCAGGTTCAATGGTTGTGGTCGATTGGAAAACCGTCTACTCTTTCAGCAACAATAAACGCAGTCACATCACGGCCACCCCAGGATTTCCCATCGCAGCGAAATATTCTTAAAGGTAAAATACTTTCTAATTGTAACTTTTTACAAAATAAACGGCCATATTTATTATAACGAGGATTCTCGTTTTCTTATTTCTTTTCCTTTTCAAAATCATAATTCGACCGCGGTGCTTTCGAGCCACGGCCGCTCCAGCGAAGCACCATTGTCGCAATTGTTCATGGTCCATCTCCCCGTAGAAAGGAACCAGCCTATACAGTCCACAACACCAACAGTTTTTTCAACAAATAATTAATTGGGTCAATATTAGAAGCTGCCACACATAAGGAAAAATTGGAAAAAAACTCAATATTTGATTTGCCTAAACGCATTGCCGCAATTCCCAACAAAGCAACAAACAACTCTGCCATATATACTCTGCCACATACCACAACCAACATAATACAACACCACAAGCTATTTACAACAAACATCAGCCGATCACCACATCAAAGCACGTAAGTTGTATATTTCTTGCCACCTAGTTTTTTTTTTTGTGTTGCAAACAATTTGTCTAAAAGTGCAGACAGCGAGTGTAATCAAACATAAGTGCGTTAAGTTAGTATTTAATAATAGTGATTTTTTTGTTCAGTTAACTGCTTTATTTTTCTTTAATTTATATTAAATTAAGCGCCTTAAAATCCTTGCGAGTATCCGGATTATCCCCTCACCAGTGGTAAGGTTTTTATGAACATAGCGCAAGGCAAGAGGTAACTTTCACAATAAGCTCACTTAGCCTTTCGATCTTTAGTTGGTTTTTGTGTTTTGCCACTTGTTTTTTCGGTAATAATCCACAACAGAATTTTAATCGAAGGCAAGTTTATTATTTTCTTATTAAATTCACTTATTTTATAGCACTTTTCTTTTGTTATCACATTTTTTCATTTAATATTCACTTTCGTTTGATACACCATGCACTTTGTCTGTGTTTTTTGTGTACTTCTTTATTGCGGCAACACATACACATATTTAAGTAAATATATCCCCTTATACGTGTGGGTGGCGAGTAAGCCACAGAGCGTGTGTTTAAATTTTTGCTTGTGTAGAAAACAAAATACTAGTCAGACAAATCGGCCAAGTCTGCAATATATGAATAAAATTAACTATAAATAAATATAATTGAATTAAAAAACACATCAATGCGACCCATTCGGCCACAAAAAACGCAATTGCACTCGATATCGAGGCCAAAGAAAACCTAATGCCGAAAGGCGAACCAAACTTCCACGGAAAGCTATCCATCTGCCACGACAAGTTGGTAGCAGATGGTCCCACCCTCGTATACATCCCCCATTGTGAATACCCAACAAGCAAAAGTAAATTTTAAATAAATGTTTTAATAGCTATCCGAAATAAACAAATAAATTGTAATCATACATTGAATGCTGCAACTTAAACCAATTATTAAGAGATTGCGGAAGTGGTTAAGATGCAGCTGATGAGATCAAGACCACGACGCAACTCTTGATTAAACTGTATCAGAAGCAACATTATAATGAGGGATATATAAACTTGAAGAAGGGACATGTAATCGATAGGAAAAGCGACCTCAAGACCTCGCTTATAATGAGCTGCACCCAATCATAGTGCCGTACAATTGTAGATTGACGCGTCTGACTGTACAAATGATGCATAAAATCTCCCTCCATGCGGAAAGCCAACTAATGCTCCGTCTCATCCGCACCCAATACTGGATTCCGAATGTCAAGAACATGATTAGGGCCACCATCCATAACTGTAAAGTTTTGCACCATTTATAAAAAAAGGGCGCAAACCCAACTTATGGGGATCCTTCCTTACGAACGCACTACGTTCACCCGCGCGTTTATCAATACGGGAGTGGACTTTGCCTGGCCTTTCGACATTAAAAGTTACCGCGGTAGAGGATGTCGACTATCGAAGGGCTACGTTTGCCTCTTTTTTTGTTTCACGACTAAAGCAATCCATCTGGAAGTGACCAGTGATATTAGCACCCCATCCTTTCTAGCAGCGTTTTCGAGTTTTATCGCTAGACGAGGATGTCCGAGAAACATTTATTCCGTCAATGGTACTAACTTTGTCGGCGCTTCACGATCTTTGAGATCTGAATTTAATCCATTTATCTCGGAAGCCCGAGATACGACTATTTCCAAATAGAGGCATCAAGCCATGACATGGCATTTTATTCCGGCCGGGTCTCCACATATGGGGGGACTCTGGGAGGCGGGAGTGAAGAGCTTCAAAAGCCACTTCAAGAAGTTAGCCTCGCCTCATAAATTCACGCATGAGGAATTCCATACGCTATTGTGCCGGATTGAGGAATGCCTCACCCACTTAGTCCAACCTCAAATATGCCCGCGGACCTTGAGCCCTTGACCCCTGGGCACTTCCTGACAGGAAGTCATCTGCTGGCTCCGCCAGAACCCGAGGTGAATGAGAGCCCTGCCTCGATTATCAATAGGTGGCAGAAGCTCAAGGCTCTTCATCAAACCTTCTGCAGGCGATAGAAAGTGGAATACTTATCCCAACTTCAAAAACCAGTGAAGTGGAAGCATCCAAAACAAAATATTAAGGTGGGGGATCTCGTTGTTATCAAAGAAGACAACTTGTCCCCGAACGAATGCAGGCTCGTCCGAGTTACCAACGTACACCCCGGCGAAGATAACCGAGTGCGTCTAGTGGACCTCACGACCGAGAAAGGTCAGATCAGAAGACCGTTGGTCCAGCTGATTCTGCTCCCTATGGAGGGAATGGCTGGCGAGAGGCCCGGGGTCTCATCTTAACCATCCCCTTCCACCACCTCCCAGCCGTTTTGACCGCCCGTATCCCAAAATGTTCCACCCTTCACTCGCTACCCTTAACGAGGACACTAGACAATCCTAACGCAGAAGAAGACCCTTTCTGCCACAGAAAATATAATTGCTCTTGAGAATCTATCCATCTGCCACAACAAGTTGGTAGCAGATGGTCCCACCCTAGTATACATATACATATATGTTAATTTTTTTCAAAATATACATATGAAAAAAAAAATATATTTTTTTGTCTCACCCCAACAAGCAAAGTAAACTAAAAATAAATCTTTAAAAGGCTTTCCGAAACAAGTATTAAGCTTACAAAATTCAGATTTTTCGTTTATAAAACGTTTAAAAATAAACGTTGTTTAATTGAAACGACACGTTATTAAAAGGCTTCCCTGCTGGACATGTATCAGTCAATTGAGGAATCAATTGACAGATATGGCTGATGGAAATATATGTCAGCCTGTAGAGCAAAATTTCCATCAATTTTTTGAGAGCAACATGGCAAAACTGTATAAACAATTCGTATACGTGTATTGTTGTGCGTTTCGCTCTTATTAATTAAATTCTGCATAAGGCTGTCCTTGTCTTTGACTGCTCGCTTTTCACTCAACCCTGTTATAGATATCAGTCAGCTTTGAGTAAGTAAACTGAAGCAGAAACCTATCACGCTTGTATAAATAAAATTAGGCCTGATTTAACATTCATTCACATATTTATTGAAATAGTATATATTTTAATAATATTATATAAATTAAAATATATTATATTTTTATGTATTCATATGTAGCAATTGTTGAAGTAGCACATACTGTTAAACTAATTTCATTAATAATAAAAATTACAAAACATAAAATATACTATAGTAATGTAACAATATACGCTTTGCTGACTTGCTTCATGTTCAATTATATTATTACTAGCATTTACCCGCGGCTCCGCTCGCATCAAAGAAATAAGCAAAATAACTAAGCTTCTTTTGAAAACATTTTTATTTATCAAACAGACAAGTTTTAAAGTTCACATGTTCCTTAAAATAATGATATACAAAAAACCTTAAATAATCATGTTACACACCAAATATTAAATATTTCTTAGCAGCACTTGTAAACAATTAAATTCACACAGAGGACCAACTTCTAATACAGGATTCTAAACAAAAGCCAAAGCTATTAATTATTTTTCAGATCAAATTGAAGAAGAGATACATACAGAACAAACCTTAAGAGCTTCATAAATTGTATTGTTATATAAACACTCATAAAAGTTTAATTTTTACGAAACAGCTAAGCAACCAAAATATGAAGAATTGCTAAACTTACTATAAGGATATTTTCCGCAGAAACGATATCAATGTCTTTAAAATGCACAACTATTTTGCTCAAACGTTACCAAAAATTCATTCAAAATATTTGATTTTATGTTTGACAGGTGACCATTTACTCATATATATTAACGACGACAATGGTCGGCCGACATTAAAAACGACGACTGCGAACGACAACGGCGAAAAACCGAAGCTTGACGATAATTGCCGCCAAGCACCGACGACATGATAATAATGAAAGCGGCGACGACAGTTCTGCATTAGCTCAGCAAAAAAATTTTGAAAAAAGTATTGCATGTGTAAAAAAAAACATAAAACTATTCAATTTCAACATATATTTAAAGCAATTTGCATATATTTTCGATTTAATTCACAAAAAAAAAGGACGCCACCACCGTCCCTGTCAAATTAGAAATAGATCTAATCTGGCGACAGCGGCATTCATGAAAAATTCCTCCACATAAGAACATGTGTAAAAATGATTGGACAGATGCCGCACCGTCGTTGTCGTCTTGAATCTGTTTTCCCTAAGTGACAGAAAAAGTACCGAAAACGCAAAATAAAATTGGTATTGTATGCATGGCAAGGCGAATTCATTACACGAACGTTATTTTCTTTTGATCTGACATTTCTGAACATGCTAAATTCGCCTTGCTCTCACCTTATATGAATTCGCCTTGATGTATAATAACTAAACTTATTAAAATCATAGCAATTAGTTTTTAAAAGTATTTTTGTAGATATGGCGATGAATTTTTTAGTCACGTTTTGACCGATAACTCAGTTATCGATTAACTTATATAACGAAACATAGCAGTATCGGTTAGTTTATTTAAATATCGAGTAGTCCATATGAATCTTTGGTCTTTCCGTTTCGTGTCATATCCATATTATATGCAAATTTAGACGTTCCAGGGCTTTTGCATTTTGACCGCTAGCTCAGTTATCGATTAATTTATCGAAATATTGCAATGTCCAAACGAAACCTGTGGCCTTCCCCTTTTTGTTTGATACCGATATTGTATGTATATTCAGGGGTTTTGGAGCAACCACATTCTGACCGATAACTCAGTTATCCATTAATTGATCGAAATATTGCAGAGTCCAAATGAATCCTGTGACCTTCCGCTTTTGTTTGATATCCATATTGTATGCAAATTCAGGGGTTTTTGGGCGACCCCATTCTGACCGATAACTCAGTTATCGATAAAGTTCTCGAAATATTGCAGGGTCCAAAAGAATAATGTCGCCTTCCCCATTCGTTGGGCGTCCGTATAAACATTCACAAAGTTTTTTTTTGTTTCTTTTCTTTTTCGGTCATCTGCAGCATGACTCGCTACGCATCCTTGTGCAAGAGGGCCGAACGCCTACCCCCCCGGTACACGAAGCCATGCACGCTGTGTGGCGAAAACCTCCCTTTACGTTTGTGCGCCCAATACCAGGGGATGGCGCCCCTGCAGCGCCTTAAGGAAGTTATCCGGGCGGGCTACTGCGATAACTGCCTATCGATGGTCCATTGTGCCAGGGAGTGCACTAGCGACGCCAGGTGCCGGCGATGTGGTAGAAAACACCCCACCACCCTCCACCTGCGAATGGACGACCCAAAACACGCTCCAATGGACGAGCCACAAAACGCTCCAATGGACGAGCCACCACGCGCATCGACGCCCTATAAAAGCTTGGCCCAACAAATGGAAGAGGCCGAACAGGAAGAAGCGTCACTGGACGCAATCGACGAAGAGGCGCTCACATTGCACGCTTCGGACGCAGCTTGGTCACCAGAACTCCGCGAGATCATCGAGCCGGTACCGGAAGCACGGCCGTTCCGACCGGCAGAAGGGGTATCGTACTCTCTGCCGTTCCGGCCCCTTCTAGCCCACGAGCGGCGCGCCTTTCAACGGCATATCCCGCGGTCACCACAACGCAACACCCGCAACGCCGCAGATCTTCTCAACTCGTCCAACCGGACTCCACGACGCGTCCACCGAAATAGCCGGAAATGTCGACTCAACCGCGCCAGCGACGTATCCCCCCAATAGCCGCACAAATACCGACGAGCGTGGACTGGCCTCCAACGCGCACATCGACGGTAGACTGGCCCTACAGCCGCGCCAGCTACCACCAGTTACGGGTTTCCGCGACGGTCGCAGCCGCGCTCTCGAGAGCACCGTCACCGCCCACGCATTGTGCGTGAAAAATATGCGCCGAATCAGTCCAGTGCATAACGCGGACGCCCAGATCGCTGCTCCTTACCAGCACATCCGGTTGGCGGATCCCCATTTCTATACAGCAGCGCCTATACAACTCGTGCTCGGGGGCGACGTATATGCCGACGTCGTAACCTCGGCACGCCACCAGCGTCGTTTGGCTCATTGCTTGCCAAAAGCACTCTCTTTGGATTTGTCCTATCGGGGGCATGTAGTATGTAAGGTTAGGTTTAAGCTTAAAATACTTTTTTTCCTCTTTTTCTTTTTGCTTTTGTTTTTTCCCGGAACAAAAATTAAATAATATACACAATTTGCTGGCAAGAAATATACAGCGTTTTTATTTTTTAAAGTTTCTTCCTCCTATTCCTTAGCTCTAGGTGCGAAACGATGGAGCCACCAGAGACAAAACTTCAAATTTCGGGAGGCACTTCGGAGGCAGACGGCTGTGACAGCGCCAGCCGGCACTCACCATCTTAGTTTAAGTCCGTAGCTTTAAAGGATGCGTGGTGGGAAATCCTATGGCGGGGTAAGATGTTGCGTATCGCAAGGGGGCGGCATGTTTAGGCGAGATGCCTAAATTCCTAAAAAATGTGCCACCCTAATGTAACTTTAACGCCCTTCCAATAACTTACACCAACCCACCCACCTTTGTGGGCATGCATGCATAGCCGTGTTTTGTTAGCACACCTATACATGTATGGTGGTGTGCATGCGTGGGCTCACCTCCCCTTAAAACCGGAGGATAATTTTCAGGTTCAATCGTTGTCCTCGATTGGAAAACCGTCTACTCTTTCAGCAACAATCAACGCAGTCACATCACGGCCACCCCAGGATTTCCCATCGCACGAAATATTCTTAAAGGTAAAATACTTTCTAATTGTAACTTTTTTCAAAATAAACGCCCATATTTATTATAACGAGGATTCTCATTTTCTTATTTCTTTTCCTTTTCAAAATCACAATTCGACCGCCGTGCTTTAGAGCCACGGCCGCTCCAGCGAAGCACCATTCTCGCAATTGTTCAATAGCAAAGTCCCAATAAACCCTATGGCCTTGTCTTATCTTATCGAATATAGCAAAGTCCAAATTAAACCTGTGGCCTTGCCTTTTCCTTTGTTATCGATAGTGCATGCAAAATTTCAATGTTTTATGAGAGCCACATTTTGACCGATAACTTATTTATCGATAAATGTATCGAAATATGGAACAGTTTAAATAAAAGCTGTGGCCTTGCCTTTTCGTTTTATAAACTTATTGCACGCACACTTCAAGGTTTTATGGAAACAACATTTTGACCGATAACTTGATTATCCATAAATATATCGAAATTTTGAAAAGTTCAAATGAAAGCTGTGGCCATGCTCTTTCTTTTAACACCCATATTGAACGCATACATCAAGGTTTGGTTTGAACCACATTTTGACCGATAACGCATTTACCGATACATATATAGAAATATGGCAAAGCCCAAACGAAACCTATGCCCGTCCCATTTAGTTTGATACCCATATTGTATGAAATATTTATACCTGTATAGCGAATATCATTAGTATAATTCAAGTATACTCAGAGTTATATGGAATTAAAAAAAGATCGAAAAGTAAAGGCTCGGAACTCCCAAATTAAAACAAAATAGCCTATAACTCCTTGCAGACTATGTCCTGTCTGCAGTCCAAATTTCAATAAAATCAGTCCTGTCATTCTCACGTTACTGAGTAACAAAAGCAAACGTCTGGACATCCAAACATCTAAACATCCAAATATCCAAACATTCACATTTATAATATTTATAATATTACCCGCGTCCAGGGATGGTAAATATCATGATATTTACTGAAAATATCTAAACATCGGATATTTACGATATGTATCCGATATTTTGATATTTATCGGATATTTTCTTAATCGCAAAAACATCACTTTATTAATAAGTAAAGGTGTAAAAATTATTTAATAAATAAAACTATGAAAACCTGTTGTTGTGGTTACGATACGTACATAAAATACTTTTATATGGTGGTAAAAAAAACGAGCTCAACAAGTAAATTCCAAAATACTTTTGCAAATTTATTTCTAAAATTCAATGAACACAAACATTAATTATGTTTTATTGTTTTGTAAGCCGCACCAGGGGCAAGTCATCTATTGAACCATCGGAAAAACCTAAAAGGTCCACATCTGCCTCTACGGACTGCGAAATTCCTGATGCCCCACTGCTTTAGTCTTCAAATGATTCCCAAACTAATCTAAATTTGTAGCCTTATCAGAAGTATTTTGATTAAAATACCGAAACATGAATGTCAATTTTCCAGCCTTTTCATTGCCTAATTTGTTACGAAGTTTGGAATGGACAAGACCAAATGTAGGAAAAATTCTTTCAAGATCAGCTGTGGCAGCAACTGCTGTTAATAATTTAAAGCACAGTTTTAAAAACTCCTCCTGAAGATCATCCCATAAATGTAGGGAAAGTTCTTTCAAGATCAGCTGTGGCAGCAACTGCTGTTAATAATTTAAAGCACAGTTTTAAAAACTCCTCCTGAAGATCATCCCATCTGAAATATGTTTTTGCGTCAATTAGGTTTAACGACTTCCACCATGTTATAGGGAGTGTTGTTCTTAAGTGATTCCCAAATAAATATGATGGAAATGGCTTTGAAGCAGTACTCATTGCCATTACAATTGAAACAAATTCTGTGTTTAATCCCCGTAAGTACTCAAAAGCAACTTGTTTTTCTTCATTACTTAGGTTAGGTTCTCGAAATCTGTGATCACAAAGACTAGCCAAATAATGCGCTTTCGCTGGTTGTCCATGTAAATAACTTTCCATTTTTTCCATATTTCTACTGCCACGGCTATAGTGGCTCCATCCATCTGCATCGTATCAAGAGCCACGGATATTGGTTTCATTCTTTTGCGTTTGTTGTAATATGAATATCGTTTACAATTTTGAAAATATCTTTCTCAATTAATTCCCTTATGTCTTGACACAACTGAACTAGTATGCCACGATTTTCTAAGTAAGATCCTATGGCAGAAGTATTCCATCGAACTTGTTGTGGCATAATTAATCGTTTTCCTTTGGCTTCCTTATGCCACGCAGCTGGTAGGTGTGTATTTCGAAAATACTTAATGACTTTGACAATTTGTTCTAGCAGACCTGATATTTGTACATATATCATAAGCTAGTAGATGTAATATATGCGCAGAGCAGCCGTACTGAATAATATTAATTGAATGAGAGTCTTCTAACAAAGGTCTCATTGTCACTACATTTATACAAGGTGGCGCAAAAGTAATCGTCCTATCAGAAAATGCTATAAATTTTGCGATTGGCCCCTAAAGGCAGTTCTGTTTTGACATTTGTGTAGTAAACACATGCGAAATACACGTTAATAAACACTGTTACGCTACACTGCTCCAGAACGCGGAATATTGCTGACTATTTACTTGACCAATAATCGGTCGGTGAAAACCGGTTACTGCGCAAAAGTAATCCTCCTATCAGAAAATGCTATAAATTTTGCGATTGGCCCCTAAAGTCAGTTCTGTTTTGACATTTGTGTAGGAAACACATGCGAAATACACGTTAATAAACAATGTTATGTTACACTGCTCCAGAACGCGGAATATTGCTGACTATTTATTTGACCAATAATCGGTCGGAGCCAAACGGTTACTGTGAATGGTGAGCGCTACAGAGCAATGATCAACGAGTTCTTTTTGTCGCAACTTGATGAATTGGGATTGGAAAACATGTGGTTCCAACAAAACGGTGCAACAGCACACACCGCACATGCCACAACCGATATGCTGAACATCGGAAGCTTACTTTTGCGCCACCTTGTAGCATTGCCAGTAACAACGTTTGTTACTTTAGCTGCAAACAACTTTTCTGTTTCCTCAATTGCTTCTGTTGCTATAGTTTTCAGGTATTCGAAAGTGTGTGCATTACCAGAAGTGTCAATTGTTTTTACCAAAAACGATTCTCTATATTCCGTAGTAACTGAGCAACATACAATGTGTTCACTGTGTACATTGGACCAACCGTCCCACGACATAGGTAAATAAGCATTTTCTAGTCTTTCTTTGACCTCCTTCATAAAATTATTGTGAGCTTCTTCCAGCAACTCATCTGCCAGTTTTCTTCTTGATGGAGGATTAAAACCCGGTCTTAACATGTTGCACATACTTTTAAATTCAGGACTATCGGTATGTGAAAAAGGCGTATTTGTAGCAAAAAAATATTTTGCTATTTGTAAGTTGATTTCCTGGGCGTACTAGGAGGATGTTGAAATCACACTGGAGTCTTTAACAACTTTAAGAGTATAAGGATTTTGTTTTTCTTTCTTGGCCGGCAAATCAGTCTCATTTGTGTGTTGGACTTGGATAGAAATGCTGCCACTCGGTGTGTCTTCGTTGTTGTTAAACTTCTGAATATGTTTGATCATTCGTTGAGGAATACCTTGCATCTCAAGACCACACTTTTTATAAACTGCCCATTTGACACTACCGTTTTCCTTAGAATTGCATTCAAAATATTGGCATACCAGATTTCTCCCTCGAGGCATTTGGTTTATTAGCAATTTTTCATAAAAATCATAAAACCCTTTATCATTTAAATAATATTAATGCATACGATCCACTTGCCGAAAGCCGAAAATATACCACCTGCGCTTTTACAATAAGTTCGTGGGTTACAAAATATCAAATTTGTCTGATGTAGGGAAATCACCGAATTACATTTTAGAAAGTTTCCGAATGTGGCAGTGATTGCCCGGTTGCGTTAGGTATGTTCGGTGAACGATCTACAGTACTCTAATGCAGGAAAGCATTTACTGTTCTACACATTTAGTGCACTCATCGAAGATACATATTTTTCGCACCGCCAAACCACTGTTTTCAGATTTAAAAGAAACATTTTATTTTCTTTACAATTTGATATATATCACGAATTTTTCAGAAATAAATATCTGATATATATCGTGATATATATCATGATATATTGGGTGAAACTGTTGGCATATGCTGACGATATTGATATCATTGGCCTTAACAACCGCGCCGTAACTTCTGCTTACTCCAAATTAGAAAAAGAAGCGGAGAAAATGGGATTGGTGGTGAACGAGGGCAAAACGAAGTACCTTCTGTCATCATGCAAAGAGTCAGCGCATTCGCGCCTTGGCAACCAAGCCACTGTTGGCAGCAATAATTTCGAAATAGTAAAGGACTTCGTTTACCTGGGAACCAGCATTAACACCAACAATAATGTTAGCCTAGAAATCCGACGAAGAATTACTCTTGCAAACAAATGCTACTTCGGACTGAGTAGGCAATTGAAAAGTAAAGTCCTCTCTCGACGAACGAAAATAACACTCTACAAGTCACTCATCGCACCCGCCCTGCTATATGGTGCAGAAGCGTGGACACTAACAACATCTGATGAGGCGGCTCTGGGAGTATTCGAGAGAAAGGTTCTTCAAAAGATTTGTGGACCTCTACGCGTTGGCGACGGCGAGTACCGAAGAAGATTTAATGATGAGCTGTATGAACTTTACGCAGACGCCGACATATTTCAGCGAATTAAAACACAGCGGCTTCGCTGGCTAGGCCACGTAGTGCGAATGAGCGAAGATGCTCCAGCCCAGAAGGTATTCTTATCGGCACCCGCCGGTGGAAGCAGAGGAAGAGGGAGACCACCACTCCGATGGAAGGACCAAGTGGAGACTGATTTGCGATCCCGCGATGTTTCCAATTAGCGCCAGTTGGCGCAACGAAGAAACGACTGGCGAGCTATGTTGGACGGTCAAAATCGCCCAGGCGGTTAGATGACCATTTAAAGAAGAAGATATCGGGTGATATATATCTGCCAACCCTGCCCGCGACCTTGTCCGCACCTAGAAAGTGAAACATCACATTATACATAATTAAAGTGAAATTTTTGCTAGGAAGTTTATAGTTAATTATTTTCGATAAGGTAAATAAAACTGCTATTCCTAGTACAGTACGCAGAGTGAGATACACCGCACTGGCCAACTTTCCAAAATTGCTTGGACATCGATCTATGGGACCCATAAATTAAATCTTATTGATCTATACCAAATGGGCTCAGAGTAGTGACAATTTAAAACATAGTGTTCCCAAAGAGAACGTCTGAAGTTCCAATTTTGACATTTATATAATACTAGCATTTACCCGCGGCTCCGCTCGCATCACAGAAATAAGCAAAATAACTAAGCTTCTTTTGAAAACATTTTTAGTTATCAAACAGATAAGTTTTAAAGTTCACATTTTCCCTAAAATAATGATATACAAAAAACCTTAAATAATCAGGTTACACACCAAATATTAAAAATTTCTTAGCAGCACTTGTAAACAAATTAATTCACACAGAGCACCAACTTTTAATACAGGATTCTAAAAAAAGCCAAAGCTATTAATTATTTTTCAGATCAAATTGAAGAAGAGATACATACAGAACAAACCGTAAGAGCTTCATAAATTGTATTATTATATAAACACTCATAAAAGTTTAATTTTTACGAAACAGCTAACCAACCAAAATATGAAGAATTGCTAAACTTACTAAAAGGATATTTTCCGCAGAAACGATATCAATAGCTTTAAAATGCACAACTATTTTGCTCAAACGTTACAAAAAATTCATTCAAAATATTTGATTTTATGTTTGACAGGTGACGATTTACTCATATATATTAACGACGACAATGGTCGGCCGACATTAAAAACGACGACTGCGAACGACAACGGCGAAAAACCGAAGCTTGACGATAATTGCCGCCAAGCACCGACGACATGATAATAATGAAAGCGGCAACGACAGTTCTGCATTAGCTCAAACAACAGCAAAAAAATTTAGAAAAAAGTATTGCATGTGTAAAAAAAACATAAAACTATGCAATTTCAGCATATATTTAAAGCAATTTGCATATATTTTCGATTTAATTCACAAAAAGAAAAAAGGACGCCACGACCGTCACTGTCAAATTAGAAATAGATCTAATCTGGCAACAGCGGCATTCATGAAAGAACATGTGTAAAAATAATTTGACAGATGGCGCACCGTCGTTGTCGTCTTGAATCTGTTTTCCCTAAGTGACAGAAACAGTACCGAAAACGCAAAATAAAATTGATATTGTATGTATGGCAAGGCGAATTCATTACATGAACGTTATTTTCTTTTGATCTGACATTTCTGAACATGCTAAATTCACCTTATATGAATTCGCCTTGATGAATAGTAACTAAACTTATTAAAATCATAGCAGTTAGGTTTTAAAAGTATTTTTGAAGATATGGCGATGCATTTTTTAGTCACGTTTTGACCGATAACTCAGTTATAGATTAACTTACACAACGAAACATAGCAGTATCGGTAAGTTTATTGAAATATCGATAAGTCCATATGAATCTTTGGCCTTTCCGTTTCGTGTCATATCCATATTTAATGCAAATTTAGAGGTTTCAGGGCTTTTACATTTTGACCGATAGCTCAGTTATCGATTAATTTATCGAAATATTGCAATGTCCAAACGAAACCTGTGGCCTTCCCCTTTCGTTTGATACCCATATTGTATGCAAATTTAAGCGTTTTGAGCAACCAAATTCTGACCGATAACTTAGTTATCGATGAACTGATCGAAATATTGCAGAGTCCAAAAGAATACTGTGGCCTTCCATTTCGTTTGATATCCATATTGTATGCAAATTAAGGGGTTTTGGAGCAATCAAATTCTGACCGATAACTCAGTTATCGATGAATTGATCGAAATATTGCAGAGTCCAAAAGAATCCTGTGACCTTCCCCTTTCGTTTGATACCCATATTGTATGTAAATTCAGGGGTTTTGGAGCAACCACGTGCGGACCGATAACTTAGTTATCGATTAATTGATCGAAATATGGCAGAGTCCAAAAGAATCCTGTGACCTTCCCCTTTCGTTTGATACCCATATTGTATGTAAATTGAGGGGTTTTGGAGCAACCACATTCTGACCGATAACTCAGTTATCGATTAATTGATCGAAATATTGCAGAGTCCAAAAGAATACTGTGGCCTTCCCCCTTTCGTTTGATATCCATATTGTATGCAAATTAAGGGGTTTTGGAGCAACCACATTCTGACCGATAACTCAGTTATCGATTAACTGATCGACATATTGCAGAGTCCAAAAGAATACTGTGGCCTTCCCCATTCGTTTGATACCAATATTGTATGCAAATTCATGGTTTTTTGGGCAACCACGTTCGGACCGATAACTTAGTTATCGATTAATTGATCGAAATATGGCAGAGTCGAAAAGAATCCTGTGACCTTCCCCTTTCGTTTGATACCCATATTGTATGTAAATTGAGGGGTTTTGAAGCAACCACATTCTGACCGATAACTCAGTTATCGATTCTATCTCTCTATGGCGCGATATACAACAGGTATATCATCATAAACCTCCTAAGAGATTTTTGCGCCAAGCTTCTATTCCAATTGGTGGTGTGCCGATTTGAATTTTCCCTACAAATTGGTGGGACCTACAGTTTTTTGCCGACTCCGAACGGCATCTACAAAGGAGACGAATTTTTGCTGAGAAGCCTGTCATGGCAGAAATACACTCGGAGAGTTTGCCAAACCACTGCCGAGGGGCGACCCCGTTTTGAAAAACCTGTTTCAAATCACTTTTGCTGTTACCTGTACCAGGGCTCGAACCATGGAGCTTCGGTGTGGTAGGCCGGCAACACTACCGTCACACCACGGCGGCCGCCGATTGATCAAAATATTGCAGAGTCCAAAAGAATACTGTGGCCTTTCCCCTTTCGTTTGATATCCATATTGTATGCAAATTAAGGGGTTTTTGAGCAACCACATTCTGACCGATAACTCAGTTATCGATTAATTGATCGAAATATTGCAGAGTCCAAAAGAATACTGTTGTAGCATGACAGGTAAGCAAAACAAATTGTAAGTAAAAAGTTCAATATACTTTTGGCAATAACTAGGCCAAAGTATTCAAATCAATTTAGCTTGCGCTGCACTTCTCCAATAACATAAACTCGATTGAACCCATATACATTTATGTATGTATGCACAACAACGTAGAATCATAAGCATAACTAACTACTTAGAAATGTAAGTTTATAAATTAGATTACTCATAAGGTAGATTGTAAGCATATAAAAGGAACGGCGATGAGCCGAATAAAACATTCCGACTTTAAGACTCAACCACTGTGTTTTTCAATTGGAATCATTGTGGGGCATTTTGATGCTCACCTAAATGCGGCTGTAAATACTCGTTCACCTACCTACCACCTCATGGCGATCCTGCCAGGAGCCTGCCAGCTCAAATCTAGATCCTAATTTACCCAAATCTAGACCCTGCCAACTCTAACTATATCCTGCCAGTTCATTATGGTAGAGGAATACGTTCCTAAAGGATCGAAAAACCCAGAAGAATACCCCAAATACATCCCTACAAAAATTGTAGTAGGACCCAAGCCAATATCCCTAGAGGAATACCGACAAAGACAAAACCACCAAAAAGCCAACTTACAAGAGTTTAGGCAAAGAATAAGCTGCGAACATAAACCAAAAAACGTGGAGGTAGAAAGCGAAGGCACCAAAAAGAATGTACAGAACTCCAACGAATAATCAATATCAGTAAAGGGCAAGAAAAGAAGAAGTTGATAGAAAAATTAGAAGAATTGCGCAAAAATGGGTGGAAACCCAGCAACAATAACAACGTAGCAACACCAAAAAGAATAAGAACTAACAATAACAAGGAAAATTGTTTTTCTCATTCATATTTTTTTTAAATAAATATTTTGTAAACAGAATAATGGCCTCATGGTGGAAAATAGCTCTAAATAGCATTTTAGTAGGATTAGCAGGATTTGAAATAGGTAAGGAAAGTTCGGTAAACAATGCAAATGAAAACAGGGTAGTCAAATACGAACCACACCCCATTGTAGAAAACAAGGAAGAGCTTTCTGATAAATGGCTGACTATTTTCGCATGCGTAACAACATTGTTAATTGTTGCAGTAGCAATTCTAATAAAAAATTATATAAAGAATAAACTGAGACAATTAAACAATGTACAACAACGAATTTAAACGAAAAAGCCATATGTCCAGGGATGAATACATGGCAAGAAATCAGCGACACATTAGCTGAAGAGAAATATCAAGCCATTAAGTCTTAAAAATGCATAAATAAAAGCAATCATATCTCAACAGAAACCATAGTAAAGCACTTGAACATAATCCTAGAAGCTCTAAATAACATAAGACAGGTAATTAAAGCTGCAAATAGCAGACTTACCGAAGAACACAGAAGAGAAGCGTACCAATTTTTCTCTGCCGTGCGAGATAAACTCGTATCTTCCTTAGCTAGACACAATATAGAAACAACAATACCAAACACATTAGAGGAAAACCTCCAGGTTGATTTTAACTTACTTTTGTCAGAACGTGTCCGGAGCCGGACTCCATCACCTTCCTTAAATCAAGGGGAAGAAAATAAAAAGACAAACATTCCAATTATAAACGTCACAATGCCACAAACAGTAGTCGAATTTATTAAAACTGCTTCATCAGTGCTACCGTAGTTTGATGGTAAGCCCGAGAATTTACAAAGTTTTTTAGACGCCCTGGATATACTTGAACAAATCAAGGATGACCATGAACCTTTAGCCATAACCATGATTAAGACCAAGCTAAAAGGCACGGCAAGGAATTTTATAAGCAACGAAAGCACGATAGAACAAATAAAATTAAAAACCGCAATTAAGGGTGAATCAGTAGAAGTTTTAACCGCTAAACTCCTGAACATCCAGCAGCGTAGCAACTCTGCAAATCAGTACACAGCGGAAGTAGAGAAAATAACAAGGTCGCTAGAAGGAGCGTATATCTTGGATGGATTAAACCCAGACCTGGCCACGAGATATGCAACACAGGCAGCAGTCAAAGCCATGTGCAAAAACTGCTCCAACACCCAAGTTAAAATGATAATGCAGGCGGGAACGTTCACAACAATGAACGACGCAATCTCTAAATTTACAAATAGCTGTACCGAAATTACAGGCAGCTCTAATACAATTTTAAATGTACGACAACAAGGTCAGTATCGGAGTACTTTCCGTGGACGTTACCGAACTAACAACTATGGGAATTACCAAAATAAGAGATTTAGACCGCAACCAAGGTACAACAACAATTCTAGACCAAGTAGTTCCAACAATAATAGTTATAACAATAACCAAAGAGGATCACAATCCCGAAATAGCAACAGACCCTACAACCAGACCAGTAACGTGCGCAGCTGCACGCAGACGGAAAACCAAGAAGCTCCACTTCAAGAGTAAAAGAAAGAAAAATATGCGTACTAAACTTACATCTAAACAGCTATATAGCACCAAGGACATCTCTAAATAATGTAATTTCAAACTTTTTAATCGATACAGGAGCAGACATCTCCATTATAAAAAAGAATCAAATTAATCAAAGTCATAAAATAAATACGGAACAAATTACAGATCTAAAAGGCATTGGTCAGGGAATAACCAGCACTCTAGGCACAATTAAAGCAGACTTAAAAGGCGATGACCTTCTTATTTACCATAAATTTCATGTCGCAGACGACGATTTCCCAATTCCATGCGATGGAATAATAGGGCTAGATTTCATAAAAAAGTACAATTGCATTCTAGACTATGAAAAAACAGAGGATAAATTAATCCTAAGACCATATGATTTTCCCCAAACAATAACAATGCATCTTACAAATTGTCTGTCTGTCAATACAATCACAATCCCTGCTAGATCAGAAGTCATTAGACAAATTAAAGTAAATACCGATAACAAAAACATTTTTATCCCACACCAAGAATTATCTGAAGGCATTTTCATAGCAAACACAATAACAAATAAGGATCAAACTTTCGTTAGAATCATTAACACTACACATAAAAACACAACTATCCAAAATTACAAAATCAATACCGAAAACTTAGATGATTACACACTAATTAAAACAGAAACACACAGTAAAAATTGCACCGATACAGAAAAATTAAAAAGATTAACAAAAAATTTTCCAAAATTCGTCAACCCTCAATTAACAACACTTTGCACAGAATTTATAGACATATTCACATTAGAAACCGAACCAATCACCTATAATAATTTCTACAAACAGAAATTATACATGAAGGATGACACCCCAGTCTACATAAAAAATTACAGATTGCCTCAAACCCAGAAGGGAGAAATCAGCAAACAAGTAAATAAGCTAAAGATGATATAATAGAACCTTCCATATCGGAATATAAAAGCCCAATCCTACTAGTCCCTAAAAAATCACTTCCAGGAAAAACAGAAAAAAGATGGAGACTAGTGGTCGATTACAGACAGGTAAATAAAAAGCTAGCGCGGACAAATTCCCACTTCCAAGAATTGATGACATTTTAGACCAACTTGGAAGAGCAAAATATTTTTCATGCCTAGACCTTATGTCAGGTTTTCATCAAATCGAACTACACCCAGATTCGAGCGATATAACTTCATTAACAGCCGAAAATGGCACATATAGGTTCAAAACACTACCCTACGGTTTAAACGTAGCACCAAATTCATTTCAAAGAATGATGACCCTAGCATTCGCAGGTCTCAAACCATCCCAAGCATTTCTCTACATGGATGACTTAGTTGTATTAGGTTGTTCCGAAAATCACATGCTAAAAAATCTAAGAGACGTATTCTCCACTTGCCGAAAATACAACCTAAAATTACATCCAGATAAATGCCTATTTTTCAGTCAAGAAGTAACTTATTTAGGACATAAATGCACAAACAAAGGAATATTACCCGATCCAAGCAAATTTGAAACCGTTCAAAACTATCCAATACCGAAAACAGCTGATGAAGTTAAAAGATTCGTAGCTTTCTGCAATTATTACAGAAGATTTGTACCGAATTTTGCAGAACATTCTAGAAAATTAACTATGCTGTGCAAAAAGAATGTTTCCTTCGAATGGACAGAAGAATGTCAAAAAGCTTTTGTCTACTTAAAGGAAACATTAATTAGTCCAAAACTTTTGCAATACCCAGATTTCGGAAAAGAATTTTGCATAACAACAGACGCTAGTGGATACGCTTGTGGTGCAGTCCTTAGCCAAGAACACGTTGGCAAACAGTTACCAATTGCTTACGCTTCAAAGTCCTTTACAAAAGGCGAAACCAACAAGGCTGCAATAGAAAAAGAATTAGCTGCAATCCATTGGGCCATAGCCTTCTTCAGACCATACGTATATGGTAGAAAATTCCTAGTTAAAACCGACCATCGCCCGCTAACATACCTATTTTCAATGAAAAGTCCTTCCTCAAAGCTGACACGAGTAAGACTAGATTTAGAAGAGTACGATTTTGAAGTGGAGTACATAGCTGGTAAAGAAAACCATATAGCGGACGCATTATCCCGCATAACTATAACAAATTTGAAAGACTTGTCGGTGGAAGCAAGCAAAATATTAAAAGTAACTATCAGATAATATTGAGAAAAAAGAAAGTCACACAGAGAACCCCAAAATTTATGAAGCGCTAAATAAATTTGAAGTAAAAAGACATGTCGCGCTCGTTTTCAATCCTCCGAAATTAAATTTCA
This sequence comes from Merzomyia westermanni, assembly GCA_949987695.1. Taxonomy (NCBI): domain Eukaryota; kingdom Metazoa; phylum Arthropoda; class Insecta; order Diptera; family Tephritidae; genus Merzomyia; species Merzomyia westermanni. The sequence goes on along the minus strand of OX465292.1, from coordinate 104,366,071 downwards.
AAAAAGGAAAGAAAATTTGTAGCAATTTAGATACAAGCAACCTAATTGTTGAGGATAAGATTGATTTAGATCAATTCTTTACCAGGCTTGAAAGAGAAGCCGGCAATTTAGGACTTGTACAAGTACAGTTGTCCTTAGGGGGCAAATTGTTTAAAAAGAATTATACTGCAGTAGGCAAATTTATTGAAAAGGGTAATAAAGTTCTCAAAAAGTTAACAATAGCACTAACCCCCGAGGTTATATATGTGACAAATCCCGGGAAAATTAAAGAAATTCTGCACAAATATCATGACGATCCTATTAGTGGTGGCCACCCAGGAATAAATCGCATGACAGATAAGATCAAGCAGAAGTATAGCTGGCTGAACATGAAAAATTATATAAGAAAATATATAAAAAACTGCATCCACTGCAAGAAAAATAAGACAAACAAACATATAAAAGAGCCAATGAAAATAACGGAGACACCTCCGAAGGCATTTGATATTGTACAAATCGACACAATTGGACCCTTACCAAAGTCGATAAATGGCAACGAGTACGCAGTTACCATCATTTGCGACCTAACCAAGTATCTAGTAGCCATCCCGGTCCCAAGCAAACACGCAATAACAGTAGCTAAAGCCGTGTTCGAGCACTTCATCCTAACTTACGGACAAATGAAGACGATAGTAACAGACATGGGCACAGAATACAAAAATAGCCTGTTCAAAGAACTTTGTAAATTGTTAAAAATCGAACACAGAACTTCAACGCCGTATCACCATCAAACTTTGGGTACTGTAGAACGCAGTCATCGGACATTCAATGAGTATATACGTTCATATATATCCAGTGACAAAAATGATTGGGATGAATATCTTAAGTATTTCGCGTATTGTTACAATACGACGCCATCAACCACACACAAATATTGTCCTTTTGAACTAATATTTGCAAAAACCCCACCGAACTACGATTTTTTAAAAGAAAATAAAATCAGCCCATTGTATAACCACGAAGCTTATGACAAAGAGGTAAAATATAGACTTCAAATAGCACAGCAAAGAGCTAGGAGATTAGTCCAAGAGGCTAAAGAAAAACAAAAAACAAATTATGATAAAAGTAGCTATAGTAAAGAAATAAACATAGGAGATTTAGTATTAGTTAGAGAAGAGGCCTCCCATAAGCTAGAAAAAGATATAACGGATACTACAAAGTTAAAAATATCGATGAGAACAACAATTTTACTTTAATACCGCATAGCATAGGAAATAGTAATAAAAACAATAAAGAAATTATAATTCATAAGAATAGACTTAAAACAAAATAACTCCACTAGTAATAAGAAAAAAAAAACCCAAACAATAAACACTCATTTATCCACTTTAATAAACAGGCGCACAAACCAAAGAAAACTAGTTACAACATATCATGTCCAAAATACAAAAAAAATATCAGTACAATAAAGACACATGTGAAACAACTGTAAACAAAATAAAGTAAGAAAACCTTTTTCCGAAATAGAATACTCATACATTAACCCAAATGTATGAGCATTCTTTTAAAGGGAGGAGATGTAGCATGACAGGTAAGCAAAACAAATTGTAAGTAAAAAGTTCAATATACTTTTGGCAATAACTAGGCCAAAGTATTCAAATCAATTTAGCTTGCGCTGCACTTCTCCAATAACATAAACTCGATTGAACCCATATACATTTATGTATGTATGCACAACAACGTAGAATCATAAGCATGACTAACTACTTAGAAATGTAAGTTTGTAAATTAGATTTTTCATAAGGTAGATTGTAAGCATATAAAAGGAACGGCGATGAGCCGAATAAAACATTCCGACTTTAAGACTCAACCACTGTGTTTTTCAATTGGAATCATTGTGGGGCATTTTAATGCGCACCTAAATGCGGCTGTAGAGCTTAGTAAATACTCGTTCACCTACCTACCACCTCACTGTAGCCTTCCCCCTTTCGTTTGATATCCATATTGTATGCAAATTAAGGGGTTTTGGAGCAACCACATTCTGACCGATAACTCAGTTATCGATTAACTGATCGACATATTGCAGAGCCCAAAAGAATACTGTGGCCTTTCCCATTCGTTTGACACCAATATTGGGCAACCACATTCTGATCGATAAGTCAGTTATCGATTAATTTATCGAAATACTGCAAAGTCCAAAATAATACTGTGGCCTTCCCCTTTCGTTTGATATCCATATTGTATGCAAATTAAGGGGTTTTGGAGCAACCACATTCTGACCGATAACTCAGTTATCGATTAACTGATCGACATATTGCAGAGTCCAAAAGAATACTGTGGCCTTCCCCATTCGTTTGATACCAATATTGGGCAACCACATTCTGATCGATAAGTCAGTTATCGATTAATTTATCGTAATACTGCAAAGTCCAAAATAATACTGTGGCATTCCCCTTTCGTTCAATACCCAAATTGTAATCACATTTTAAGGTTTTAGGGCACCAAATTGCATAAATTCATTGGATAAAATAAATTTTTGGGTTAGTTGGGTCACATTAGTGCACATAACTCCATAACCAATTGAGGTATTGAGATTTCATGAAACTTGTTACTTATCCGAGACATCGGGAAATAAGTGTGCAAAATTTCGTACAGATCGGTGCTGTAGTTTGGGCGTGAAAACGGTTCAAACAGACTCACTCACAAACTTACACGTTTATAATATAAGTAAGACTAGCATTACCCGCGGCTCCGCTCGCATCAAAGAAATAAGCAAAATAACTAAGCTTCTTTTGAAAACATTTTTAGTTATCAAACAGATACGTTTTAAAGTTCACATTTTCCTTAAAATATTGATATACAAAAAACCTTAAATAATCAGGTTACACACCAAATATTAAAAATTTCTTAGCAGCACTTGTAAACAAATAAATTCACACAGAGCACCAACTTCTAATACAGGATTCTAAACAAAAGCCAAAGCTATTAATTATTTTTCAGATCAAATTGAAGAAGAGATACATACAGAACAAACCGTAAGAGCTTCATAAATTGTATTATTATATAAACACTCATAAAAGTTTAATTTTTACGAAACAGCTAAGCAACCAAAATATGAAGAATTGCTAAACTTACTAAAAGGATATTTTCCGCAGAAACGATATCAATATCTTTAAAATGCACAACTATTTTGCTCAAACGTTACAAAAAATTCATTCAAAATATTTGATTTTATATTTGACAGGTGACGATTTACTCATATATATTAACGACGACAATGGTCGGCCGACATTAAAACCGACGACTGCGAACGACAACGGCGAAAAACCGAAGCTTGACGATAATTGCCGCCAAGCACCGACGACATGATAATAATGAAAGCGGCAACGACAGTTCTGCATTAGCTCAAACAACAGCAAAAAAAATTTAGAAAAAAGTATTGCATGTGTAAAAAAAACATAAAAGTATGCAATTTCAACATATATTTAAAGCAATTTGCATATATTTTCGATTTAATTCACAAAAAGAAAAAAGGACGCCACGACCGTCGCTGTCAAATTAGGAATAGATCTAATCTGGCAACAGCGGCATTCATGAAAGAACATGTGTAGAAATAATTTGACAGATGGCGCACCGTCGTTGTCGTCTTGAATCTGTTTTCTCTAAGTGACAGAAACAGTACCGAAAACGCAAAATAAAATTGATATTGTATGTATGGCAAGGCGAATTCATTACATGAACGTTATTTTCTTTTGATCTGACATTTCTGAACATGCTAAATTCGCCCTGCTCTCACCTTATATGAATTCGCCGTGATGAATAGTAACTAAACTTATTAAGATCATAGCAGTTAGGTTTTAAAAGTATTTTTGAAGATATGGCGATGAATTTTTTAGTCACGTTTTGACCGATAACTCCGTTATCGATTAACTTACACAACGAAACATAGCAGTATCGGTAAGTTTATTGAAATATCGATAAGTCCATATGAATCCTTGGCCTTTCCGTTTCATGTCATATCCATATTGAATGCAAATTTAGAGGTTTCAGGGCTTTTACATTTTGACCGATAGCTCAGTTACCGATTAATTTATCGAAATATTGCAATGTCCAAACGAAACCTGTGGCCTTCCCCTTTCGCTTGATACCCATATTGTATGCAAATTTAAGCGTTTTGAGCAACCAAATTCTGACCGATAACTTAGTTATCGATGAATTGATCGAAATATTGCAGAGTCCAAAAAAATACTGGGGCCTTCCATTTCGTTTGATATCCATATTGTATGCAAATTAAGGGGTTTTGGAGCAACCAAATTCTGACCGATAACTCAGTTATCGATGAATTGATCGAAAGATTGCAGAGTCCAAAAGAATCCTGTGACCTTCCCCTTTCGTTTGATACCCATATTGTATGTAAATTCGTTATCGATTAACTTACACAACGAAACATAGCAGTATCGGTAAGTTTATTGAAATATCGATAAGTCCATATGAATCCTTGGCCTTTCCGTTTCATGTCATATCCATATTGAATGCAAATTTAGAGGTTTCAGGGCTTTTACATTTTGACCGATAGCTCAGTTATCGATTAATTTATTGAAATATTGCAATGTCCAAACGAAACCTGTGGCCTTCCCCTTTCGCTTGATACCCATATTGTATGCAAATTTAGGCGTTTTGAGCAACCAAATTCTGACCGATAACTTAGTTATCGATGAATTGATCGAAATATTACAGAGTCCAAAAGAATCCTGTGACCTTCCCCTTTCGTTTGATACCCATATTGTATGTAAATTGAGAGGCTTTGGAGCAACCACATTCTGACCGATAACTCAGTTATCGATAAATTGATCGAAATATTGCAGAGTCCAAAAGAATACTGTGACCTTCCCCCTTTCGTTTGATATCCATATTGTATGTAAATTAAGGGGGTTTGGAGCAACCACATTCTGACCGATAACTCAGTTATCGATTAATTGATCGAAATATTGCAGAGTCCAAAAGAATACTGTGGCCTTTTAGTTAGAGTCCAAAAGAATACTGTGACCTTCCCCCTTTCGTTTGATATCCATATTGTATGTAAATTGAGGGGTGTTGGAGCAACCACATTCAGACCTATAACTCAGTTATCGATTAATTGATCGAAATATTGCAGAGTCCAAAAGAATACTGTGGCCTTTTAGTTAGAGTCCAAAAGAATACTGTGACCTTCCCCCTTTCGTTTGATATCCATATTGTATGTAAATTGAGGGGTGTTGGAGCAACCACATTCAGACCTATAACTCAGTTATCGATTAATTGATCGAAATATTGCAGAGTCCAAAAGAATACTGTGGCCCTCCCCTTTCGTTTGATATCCATATTGTATGTAAATTAAGGGGGTTTGGAGCAACCACATTCTGACCGATAACTCAGTTATCGATTAATTGATCGAAATATTGCAGAGTCCAAAAGAATACTGTGGCCTTTAAGTTAGAGTCCAAAAGAATACTGTGACCTTCCCCCTTTCGTTTGATATCCATATTGTATGTAAATTGAGGGGTGTTGGAGCAACCACATTCAGACCGATAACTCAGTTATCGATTAATTGATCGAAATATTGCAGAGTCCAAAAGAATACTGTGGCCTTTTAGTTAGAGTCCAAAAGAATACTGTGACCTTCCCCCTTTCGTTTGATATCCATATTGTATGTAAATTGAGGGGTGTTGGAGCAACCACATTCAGACCTATAACTCAGTTATCGATTAATTGATCGAAATATTGCAGAGTCCAAAAGAATACTGTGGCCCTCCCCTTTCGTTTGATATCCATATTGTATGCAAATTAAGGGGGTTTGGAGCAACCACATTCTGACCGATAACTCAGTTATCGATTAATTGATCGAAATATTGCAGAGTCCAAAAGAATACTGTGGCCTTTTAGTTAGAGTCCAAAAGCATCCTGTGACCTTCCCCTTTCGTTTGATACCCATATTGTATGTAAATTGAGGGGTGTTGGAGCAACCACATTCAGACCTATAACTCAGTTATCGATTAATTGATCGAAATATTGCAGAGTCCAAAAGAATACTGTGGCCCTCCCCTTTCGTTTGATATCCATATTGTATGCAAATTAAGGGGTTTTGGAGCAACCACATTCTGACCGATAACTCAGTTATCGATTAACCGATCGACATATTGCAGAGTCCAAAAGAATACTGTGGCCTTCCCCTTTCGTTTGATACCAATATTGGGCAACCACATTCTGATCGATAAGTCAGTTATCGATTAATTTATCGAAATACTGCAAAGTTCAAAATAATACTGTGGCATTCCCCTTTCGTTCAATACCCATATTGTAATCACATTTTAAGGTTTTAGGGCACCAAATTGCATAAACTCATTGGATAAAATACATTTTTGGGTTAGTTGGGTCACATCAGTGCGCATAACTCCATAACCAATTGAGGTATTGAGATTTGATGAAACTTGTTACTTATCCGAGACAAGTAATAGGGAAATAAGTGTGCAAAATTTCGTACAGATCGGTGCAGTAGTTTGGGCGTGAAAACGGTTCAAACACACTGACTCACAAACTTACTCATTTATAATATAAATAAGACTAGCATTAACACGCGGCTCCGCTCGCATCAAAGAAATAAGCAAAATAACTAAGCTTCTTTTGAAAACATTTTTAGTTATCAAACAGATAAGTTTTAAAGTTCACATTTTCCTTAAAATAATGATATACAAAAAACCTTAAATAATCAGGTTACACACCAAATATTAAGAATTTCTTAGCAGCACTTGTAAACAAATAAATTCACACAGAGCACCAACTTCTAATACAGGATTCTAAACAAAAGCCAAAGCTATTAATTATTTTTCAGATCAAATTGAAGAAGAGATACATACAGAACAAACCGTAAGAGCTTCATAAATTGTATTATTATATAAACACTCATAAAAGTTTAATTTTAACGAAACAGCTAAGCAACCAAAATATGAAGAATTGCTAAACTTACTAAAAGGATACGAAACGATATCAATATCTTTAAAATGCACAACTATTTTGCTCAAACGTTAAAAAAAATTCATTCAAAATATTTAATTTTATGTTTGACAGGTGACGATTTACTCATATATAATAACGACGACAATGGTCGGCCGACATTAAAAACGACGACTGCGAACGACAACGGCGAAAAACCGAAGCTTGACGATAATTGCCGCCAAGCACCGACGACATGATAATAATGAAAGCGGCAACGACAGTTCTGCATTAGCTCAAACAACAGCAAAAAAATTTAGAAAAAAGTATTGCATGTGTAAAAAAAACATAAAACTATGCAATTTCAACATATATTTAAAGCAATTTGCATATATTTTCGATTTAATTCACAAAAAGAAAAAAGGACGCCACGACCGTCGCTGTCAAATTAGAAATAGATCTAATCTGGCAACAGCGGCATTCATGAAAGAACATGTGTAGAAATAATTTGACAGATGGCGCACCGTCGTTGTCGTCTTGAATCTGTTTTCTCTAAGTGACAGAAACAGTACCGAAAACGCAAAATAAAATTGATATTGTATGTATGGCAAGGCGAATTCATTACATGAACGTTATTTTCTTTTGATCTGACATTTCTGAACATGCTAAATTCGCCCTGCTCTCACCTTATATGAATTCGCCTTGATGAATAGTAACTAAACTTATTAAAATCATAGCAGTTAGGTTTTAGAAGTATTTTTGAAGATATGGCGATGAATTTTTTAGTCACGTTTTGACCGATAACTCCGTTATCGATTAACTTACACAACGAAACATAGCAGTATCGGTAAGTTTATTGAAATATCGATAAGTCCATATGAATCCTTGGCCTTTCCGTTTCATGTCATATCCATATTTAATGCAAATTTAGAGGTTTCAGGGCTTTTACATTTTGACCGATAGCTCAGTTATCGATTAATTTATCGAAATATTGCAATGTCCAAACGAAACCTGTGGCCTTCCCCTTTCGTTTGATATCCATATTGTATGCAAATTTAGGCGTTTTGAGCAACCAAATTCTGGCCGATAACTTAGTTATCGATGAATTGATCGAAATATTGCAGAGTCTAAAAGAATACTGTGGCCTTCCCCCTTTCGTTTGATATCCATATTGTATGCAAATTAAGGGGTTTTGGAGCAACCACATTCTGACTGATAACTCAGTTATCGATAAATTGATCGAAATATTGCAGAGTCCAAAAGAATACTGTGACCTTCCCCCTTTCGTTTGATATCCATATTGTATGCAAATTAAGGGGTTTTGGAGCAACCACGTTCGGACCGATAACATAGTTATCGATTAATTGATCGAAATATGGCAGAGTCCAAAAGAATCCTGTGACCTTCCCCTTTTGTTTGATACCCATATTGTATGTAAATTGAGGGGTTTTGGAGCAACCACATTCTGACCGATAACTCAGTTATCGATAAATTGATCGAAATATTGCAGAGTCCAAACGAATACTGTGACCTTCCCCCTTTCCTTTGATATCCATATTGTATGCAAATTAAGGGGTTTTGGAGCAACCACCTTCTGACCGATAACTCAGTTATCTATTAATTTATCGAAATATTGCAATGTCCAAACGAAACCTGTGGCCTTCCCCTTTCGTTTGATACCCATATTGTATGCAAATTTTGGCGTTTTGAGCAACCAAATTCTGGCCGATAACTTAGTTATCGATGAATTGATCGAAATATTGCAGAGTCTAAAAGAATACTGTGGCCTTCCCCCTTTCGTTTGATATCCATATTGTATGCAAATTAAGGGGTTTTGGAGCAACCACATTCTGACTGATAACTCAGTTATCGATAAATTGATCGAAATATTGCAGAGTCCAAAAGAATACTGTGACCTTCCCCCTTTCGTTTGATATCCATATTGTATGCAAATTAAGGGGTTTTGGAGCAACCACCTTCTGACCGATAACTCAGTTATCTATTAATTTATCGAAATATTGCAATGTCCAAACGAAACCTGTGGCCTTCCCCTTTCGTTTGATACCCATATTGTATGTAAATTCAGGGGTTTTGGAGCAACCACGTTCGGACAGATAACATAGTTATCGATTAATTGATCGAAATATGGCAGAGTCCAAAAGAATCCTGTGACCTTCCCCTTTTGTTTGATACCCATATTGTATGTAAATTGAGGGGTTTTGGAGCAACCACATTCTGACCGATAACTCAGTTATCGATAAATTGATCGAAATATTGCAGAGTCCAAACGAATACTGTGACCTTCCCCCTTTCCTTTGATATCCATATTGTATGCAAATTAAGGGGTTTTGGAGCAACCACATTCTGACCGATAACCCAGTTATCGATTAATTGATCGAAATATTGCAGAGTCCAAAAGAATACTGTGACCTTCCCCCTTTCGTTTGATATCCATATTGTATGCAAATTAAGGGGTTTTGGAGCAACCACATTCTGACCGATAACTCAGTTATCGATTAACTGATCGACATATTGCAGAGTCCAAAAGAATACTGTGGCCTTCCCCATTCGTTTGATACCAATATTGTATGCAAATTCATGGTTTTTTGGGCAACCACGTTCGGACCGATAACTTAGTTATCGATTAATTGATCGAAATATGGCAGAGTCGAAAAGAATCCTGTGACCTTCCCCTTTCGTTTGATACCCATATTGTATGTAAATTGAGGGGTTTTGGAGCAACCACATTCTGACCGATAACTCAGTTATCGATTAACTGATCGACATATTGCAGAGTCCAAAAGAATACTGTGGCCTTCCCCATTCGTTTGATACCAATATTGTATGCAAATTCATGGTTTTTTGGGCAACCACGTTCGGACCGATAACTTAGTTATCGATTAATTGATCGAAATATTGCAGAGTCCAAAAGAATACTGTGGCCTTCCCCTTTTCGTTTGATATCCATATTGTATGCAAATTAAGGGGTTTTGGAGCAACCACATTCTGACCGATAACTCAGTTATCGATTAATTGATCGAAATATTGCAGAGTCCAAAAGAATACTGTGGCCTTCCCCCTTTCGTTGGATATCCATATTGTATGCAAATTAAGGGGTTTTGGAGCAACCACATTCTGACCGATAACTCAGTTATCGATTAACTGATCGACATATTGCAGAGTCCAAAAGAATACTGTGGCCTTCCCCATTCGTTTGATACCAATATTGGGCAACCACATTCTGATCGATAAGTCAGTTATCGATTAATTTATCGAAATACTGCAAAGTCCAAAATAATACTGTGGCATTCCCCTTTCGTTCAATACCCAAATTGTAATCACATTTTAAGGTTTTAGGGCACCAAATTGCATAAATTCATTGGATAAAATACATTTTTGGGTAAGTTGGGTCACATTAGTGCACATAACTCCATAACCAATTGAGGTATTGAGATTTCATGAAACTTGTTACTTATCCGAGACATCGGGAAATAAGTGTGCAAAATTTCGTACAGATCGGTGCTGTAGTTTGGGCGTGAAAACGGTTCAAACACACTCACTCACAAACTTACTCATTTATAACATAAGTAAGACTAGCATTTACACGCGGCTCCGCTCGCATCAAAGAAATAAGCAAAATAACTAAGCTTCTTTTGAAAACATTTTTAGTTATCAAACAGATAAGTTTTAAAGTTCACATTTTCCTTAAAATAATGATACACAAAAAACCTTAAATAATCAGGTTACACACCAAATATTAAAAATTTCTTTTTAATACAAGATTCTAAACAAAAGCCAAAGCTATTAATTATTTTTCAGATCAAATTGAAGAAGAGATACATACAGAACAAACCGAGCTTCATAAATTGTATTATTATATAAACACTCATAAAAGTTTAATTTTTACGAAACAGCTAAGCAACCAAAATATGAAGAATTGCTAAACTTACTAAAAGGATATTTTCCGCAGAAACGATATCAATATCTTTAAAATGCACAACTATTTTGCTCAAACGTTACAAAAAATTCATTCAAAATATTTGATTTTATGTTTGACAGGTGACGATTTACTCATATATATTAACGACGACAATGGTCGGCCGACATTAAAAACGACGACTGCGAACGACAACGGCGAAAAACCGAAGCTTGACGATAATTGCCGCCAAGCACCGACGACATGATAATAAGGAAAGCGGCAACGAGAGTTCTGCATTAGCTCAAACAACAGCAAAAAAATTTAGAAAAAAGTATTGCATGTGTAAAAAAAACATAAAACTATGCAATTTCAACATATATTTAAAGCAATTTGCATATATTTTCGATTTAATTCACAAAAAGAAAAAACGACGCCACGACCGTCGCTGTCAAATTAGAAATAAATCTAATCTGGCAACAGCGGCATTCATGAAAGAACATGTGTAAAAATAATTTGACAGATGGCGCACCGTCGTTGTCGTCTTGAATCTGTTTTCCCTAAGTGACAGAAACAGTACCGAAAACGCAAAATAAAATTGATATTGTATGTATGGCAAGGCGAATTCATTACATGAACGTTATTTTCTTTTGATCTGATATTTCTGAACATGCTAAATTCGCCCTGCTCTCACCTTATATGAATTCGCCTTGACGAATAGTAACTAAACTTATTAAAATCAAAGCAGTTAGGTTTTAAAAGTATTTTTGAAGATATGGCGATGAATTTTTTAGTCACGTTTTGACCGATAACTTAGTTATCGATTAACTTACACAACGAAACATAGCAGTATCGGTAAGTTTATTGAAATATCGATAAGTCCATATGAATCCTTGGCCTTTCCGTTTCGTGTCATATCCATATTTAATGCAAATTTCAAGTTTCAGGGCTTTTACATTTTGACCGATAGCTCAGCTATCGATGAATTGATCGAAATATTGCAGAGTCCAAAAGAATCCTGTGACCTTCCCCTTTCGTTTGATACCCATATTGTATGTAAATTCAGGGGTTTTGGAGCAACCAAATTCTGACCGATAACTCACTTATCGATGAATTGATCGAAATATTGCAGAGTCCAAAAGAATCCTGTGACCTTCCCCTTTCGTTTGATACCCAGATTGTATGTAAATTGAGGGGTTTTGGAGCAACCACATTCTGACCGATAACTCAGTTATCGATTAATTGATCGAAATATTGCAGAGTCCAAAAGAATACTGTGGCCTTCCCCCTTTCGTTTGATATCCATATTGTATGCAAATTAAGGGGTTTTGGAGCAACCACATTCTGACCGATAACTCAGTTATCGATTAACTGATCGACATATTGCAGAGTCCAGAATACTGTGGCCTTCCCCATTCGTTTGATACCAATATTGTATGCAAATGTAAACACATGGGTTTTTCGCGTGGAATTTCTCAGCCGGCTTCCTATACAACTAAAAATTATAGTCTTGAGTCTTGGACTATAAACTCAGTTTCAACCGCCATATTAACACAACAGTCAATAAGGCTAGAGGTGTCCTAGCATTCGTTAAACGATGGTCTAAAGAATTTAGCGACCCTTATGTAACTAAAGCCCTCTTCACTACATTAGTCAGACCGATACTTGAATACGGTTCTATAATTTGGAACCCGCGTTACCAGGTTCATGTAGATCGCCTTGAATCAGTTCAAAAACAATTTTTACTATTTGCCTTAAGAGATTTTCATTGGGATCCCTTGGACAATCTGCCACCCTATACGAATCGTTTAAAACTCATTAATCTGCACATACTTTCTAGTTGGAGGGAAATGCTTGGAATTATTTTTATGATTAAATTGCTAAATGGTTTCTTCTAAGTGAAGTGAACTTCAATGTACCGTCTCGTCCTTCTAGGCATTTTAAACCTCTAGTCTTAAAACAGTGCCGAATCAATTTTCAGTTAAATGAGCCTTTTCGCTGTTTGTGTCAAGATTATAACTCTCTTTCTGTTAGATTTGATATTTCAGACTCGCTTTTCAGCATAAAAAAATCAAATCTTTCCATCCTAAATTAATAGCTACTAATTGTTTCTTATTCTTTGTCTTCTATATTAACTTCTAACAATAATTTTATTCTGTTAACTAGTTATTTCTTAATGTATAATCTATCCTATATATACTTTGCTTAGCTGATGAGGTTTTCTCTGTAGGTGAGCAGTTTTAGATCTCGACGATTAACAAACCAAAGCCTTTCAACGACTCGGCACGAACGAATAATGCGCGCGTTATGCGGATGCGCCCCTCGCGCCGGTCGGGCGGGATATGGTGGGTAATCCGTTGGGAATTATTATTATTAAAAATTCATGGTTTTTTGGGCAACCACGTTCGGACCGATAACTTAGTTATCGATTAATTGATCGAAATATGGCAGAGTCCAAAGGAATCCTGTGACCTTCCCCTTTCGTTTGATACCCATATTGTATGTAAATTGAGGGGTTTTGGAGCAACCACATTCTGATCGATAACTCAGTTATCGATTAATTGATCGAAATATTGCAGAGTCCAAAAGAATACTGTGGCCTTCCCCCTTTCGTTTGATATCCATATTGTATGCAAATTAAGGGGTTTTGGAGCAACCACATTCTGACCGATAACTCAGTTATCGATTAATTGATCGAAATATTGCAGAGTCCAAAAGAATACTGTGGCCTTCCCCCTTTCGTTTGATTTACATATTGTATGCAAATTAAAGGGTTTTGGAGCAACCACATTCTGACCGATAACTCAGTTATCGATTAACAGATCGACATATTGCAGAGTCCAAAAGAATACTGTGGCCTTCCCCATTCGTTTGATACCAATATTGGGCAACCACATTCTGATCGATAAGTCAGTTATCGATTAATTTATCGAAATACTGCAAAGTCCAAAATAATACTGTGGAATTCCTCTTTCGTTCAATACCCATATTGTAATCACATTTTAAGGTTTTAGGGCACCAAATTGCATAAATTCATTGGATGAAATACATTTTTGGGTTAGTTGGGTCACATTAGTGCACATAACTCCATAACCAATTGAGGTATTGAGATTTCATGAAACTTGTTACTTATCCGAGACATCGGGAAATAAGTGTGCAAAATTTCGTACAGATCGGTGCAGTAGTTTGGGCGTGAAAACGGTTCAAACACACTGACTCACAAACTTACTCATTTATAATATAAGTAAGACTAGCATTTACCCGCGGCTCCGCTCGCATCAAAGAAATAAGCAAAATAACTAAGCTTCTTTTGAAAACATTTTTAGTTATCAAACAGATAAGTTTTAAAGTTCACATTTTCCTTAAAATAATGATACACAAAAAACCTTAAATAATCAGGTTACACACCAAATATTAAAAATGTTTAGCATCACTTGTAAACAAATAAATTCACACAGAGCACCAACTTCTAATACAGGATTCTAAACAAAAGCCAAAGCTATTAATTATTTTTCAGATCAAATTGAAGAAGAGATACATACAGAACAAACCGTAAGAGCTTCATAAATTGTATTATTATATAAACACTCATAAAAGTTTAATTTTTACGAAACAGCCAAGCAACCAAAATATGAAGAATTGCTAAACTTACTAAAAGGATATTTTCCGCAGAAACGATATCAATATCTTTAAAATGCACAACTATTTTGCTCAAACGTTACAAAAAATTCATTCAAAATATTTGATTTTATGTTTGACAGGTGACGATTTACTCATATATATTAACGACGACAATGGTCGGCCGACATTAAAAACGACGACTGCGAACGACAACGGCGAAAAACCGAAGCTTGACGATAATTGCCGCCAAGCACCGACGACATGATAATAATGAAAGCGGCAACGACAGTTCTGCATTAGCTCAAACAACAGCAAAAAAATTTAGAAAAAAGTATTGCATGTGTAAAAAAAACATAAAACTATGCAATTTCAACATATATTTAAAGCAATTTGCATATATTTTCGATTTAATTCACAAAAAGAAAAAAGGACGCCACGACCGTCGCTGTCAAATTAGAAATAGATATATATAGATAGATATAGCATTCATGAAAGAACATGTGTAAAAATAATTTGACAGATGGCGCACCGTCGTTGTCGTCTTGAATCTGTTTTCCCTAAGTGACAGAAACAGTACCGAAAACGCAAAATAAAATTGATATTGTATGTATGGCAAGGCGAATTCGTTACATGAACGTTATTTTCTTTTGATCTGACATTTCTGAACATGCTAAATTCGCCCTGCTCTCACCTTATATGAATTCGCCTTGATGAATAGTAACTAAACTTATTAAAATCAAAGCAGTTAGGTTTTAAAAGTATTTTTGAAGATATGGCGATGAATTTTTTAGTCACGTTTTGACCGATAACTTAGTTATCGATTAACTTACACAACGAAACATAGCAGTATCGGTAAGTTTATTGAAATATCGATAAGTCCATATGAATCCTTGGCCTTTCCGTTTCGAGTCATATCCATATTTAATGCAAATTTCAAGTTTCAGGGCTTTTACATTTTGACCGATAGCTCAGTTATCGATGAATTGATCGAAATATTGCAGAGTCCAAAAGAATCCTGTGACCTTCCCCTTTCGTTTGATACCCATATTGTATGTAAAATCAGGGGTTTTGGAGCAACCACGTTCGGACCGATAACTTAGTTATCGATTAATTGATCGAAGTACGGCAGAGTTCAAAAGAATCCTGTGACCTTCCCGTTTCGTTTGATACCCATATTGTATGTAAATTCAGGGGTTTTGGAGCAACCACGTTCGGACCGATAACTTAGTTATCGATTAATTGATCGAAATATTGCAGAGTTCAAAAGAATCCTGTGACCTTCCCCTTTCGTTTGATACCCATATTGTATGTAAATTCAAGGGTTTTGGAGCAACCACGTTCGGACCGATAACTTAGTTATCGATTAATTGATCGAAATATGGAAGAGTCCAAAAGAATCCTGTGAGCTTCCCCTTTCGTTTGATACCCATATTGTATGTAAATTGAGGGGTTTTGGAGCAACCACATTCTGACCGATAACTCAGTTATCGATTAATTGATCGAAATATTGCAGAGTCCAAACGAATACTGCGACCTTCCCCCTTTCGTTTGGTGTCCATATTGTATGCAAATTAAGGGGTTTTGGAGCAACCCCATTCTGACCGATAACTCAGTTATCGATTAATTGATCGAAATATTGCAGAGTCCAAAAGAATACTGTGGCCTTCCCCCTTTCGTTTGATATCCATATTGTATGCAAATTAAGGGGTTTTGGAGCAACCACATTCTGACCGATAACTCAGTTATCGATTAATTGATCGACATATTGCAGAGTCCAAAAGAATACTGTGACCTTCCCCATTCGTTTGATACCAATATTGTATGCAAATTCATGGTTTTTTGGGCAACCACGTTCGGACCGATAACTTAGTTATCGATTAATTGATCGAAATATGGCAGAGTCC
The DNA here is from genome assembly GCA_949987695.1 of Merzomyia westermanni. Lineage (NCBI taxonomy): Eukaryota > Metazoa > Arthropoda > Insecta > Diptera > Tephritidae > Merzomyia > Merzomyia westermanni. Next base: position 104,349,682 of record OX465292.1, on the reverse strand, counting down.
AAAAGAATCCTGTGACCTTCCCCTTTCGTTTGATACCCATATTGTATGTAAATTGAGGGGTTTTGGAGAAACCACATTCTGACCGATAACTCAGTTGTCGATTAATTGATCGAAATATTGCAGAGTCCAAAAGAATACTGTGGCCTTCCCCTTTTCGTTTGATATCCATATTGTATGCAAATTAAGGGGTTTTGGAGCAACCACATTCTGACCGATAACTCAGTTATCGATTAACTGATCGACATATTGCAGAGTCCAAAAGAATACTGTGGCCTTCCCCATTCGTTTGATACCAATATTGGGCAACCACATTCTGAGCGATAAGTCAGTTATCGATTAATTTATCGAAATACTGCAAAGTCCAAAATAATACTGTGGCATTCCCCTTTCGTTCAATACCCATATTGTAATCACAATTTAAGGTTTTAGGGCACCAAATTGCATAAATTCATTGGATAAAATACACTTTTGGGTTAGTTGGGTCACATTAGTGCACATAACTCCATAACCAATTGAGGTATTGAGATTTCATGAAACTTGTTACTTATCCGAGACATCGGGAAATAAGTGTGCAAAATTTCGTACAGATCGGTGCTGTAGTTTGGGCGTGAAAACGGTTCAAACACACTCACTCACAAACTTACTCATTTATAATATAAGTAAGACTAGCATTTACCCGCGGCTCCGCTCGCATCAAAGAAATAAGCAAAATAACTAAGCTTCTTTTGAAAACATTTTTAGTTATTAAACAGATAAGTTTTAAAGTTCACATTTTCCTTAAAATAAAAGGATACGAAACGATATCAATATCTTTAAAATGCACAACTATTTTGCTCAAACGTTACAAAAAATTCATTCAAAATATTTGATTTTATGTTTGACAGGTGATGATTTACTCATATATAATAACGACGACAATGGTCGGCCGACATTAAAAACGACGACTGCGAACAACAACGGCGAAAAACCGAAGCTTGACGATAATTGCCGCCAAGCACCGACGACATGATAATAATGAAAGCGGCAACGACAGTTCTGCATTAGCTCAAACAACAGCAAAAAAATTTAGAAAACAGTATTGCATGTGTAAAAAAAACATAAAACTATGCAATTTCAACATATATTTAAAGAAATTTGCATATATTTTCGATTTAATTCACAAAAAGAAAAAAGGACGCCACGACCGTCGCTGTCAAATTAGAAATAGATCTAATCTGGCAACAGCGGCATTCATGAAAGAACATGTGTAAAAATAATTTGACAGATGGCGCACCGTCGTTGTCGTCTTGAATCTGTTTTCCCTAAGTGACAGAAACAGTACCGAAAACGCAAAATAAAATTGATATTGTATGTTTGGCAAGGCGAATTCATTACATGAACGTTATTTTCTTTTGATCGGGCATTTCTGAACATGCTAAATTCGCCCTGCTCTCACCTTATATGAATTCGCTTTGATGAATAGTAACTAAACTTATTAAAATCACAGCAGTTAGGTTTTAAAAGTATTTTTGAAGATATGACGATGAATTTTTTAGTCACGTTTTGACCGATAACTCAGTTATCGATTAACTTACACAACGAAACATAGCAGTATCGGTAAGTTTATTGAAATATCGATAAGTCCATATGAATCCTTGGCCTTTCCGTTTCGTGTCATATCCATATTTAATGCAAATTTAGAAGTTTCAGGGCTTTTATATTTTGACCGATCGCTCAGTTATCGATGAATTGATCGAAATATTGCATAGTCCAAAAGAATCCTGTGAACTTCCCCTTTCGTTTGATACCCATATTGTATGTAAATTCAGGGGTTTTGGAGCAACCACGTTCGGACCGATAACTTAGTTATCGATTAATTGATCGAAATATGGCAGAGTCCAAAAGAATCCTGTGACCTTCCCCTTTCGTTTGATACCCATATTGTATATAAATTGAGGGGTTTTGGAGCAACCACATTCTGACCGATAACTCAGTTATCGATTAATTGATCGAAATATTGCAGAGTCCAAAAGAATACTGTGACCTTCCCCCTTTCGTTTGATATCCATATTGTATGCAAATTAAGGGGTTTTGGAGCAACCACATTCTGACCGATAACTCAGTTATCGATTAATTGATCGAAATATTGCAGCGTCCAAAAGAATACTGTGGCCTTCCCCCTTTCGTTTGATATCCATATTGTATGCAAATTAAGGGGGTTTGGAGCAAGCACATTCTGACCGATAACTCAGTTATCGATTAACTGATCGACATATTGCAGAGTCCAAAAGAATACTGTGGCCTTCCCCATTCGTTTGATACCAATATTGTATGCAAATTCATGGTTTTTTGGGCAACCACGTTCGGACCGATAACTTAGTTATCGATTAATTTATCGAAATATGGCGGAGTCTAAAAGAATCCTGTGACCTTCCCCTTTCGTTTGATACCCATATTGTATGTAAATTGAGGGGTTTTGGAGCAACCACATTCTGACCGATAACTCAGTTATCGATTAATTGATCGAAATATTGCAGAGTCCAAAAGAATACTGTGGCCTTCCCCCTTTCGTTTGATATCCATATTGTATGCAAATTAAGGGGTTTTGGAGCAACCACATTCTGACCGATAACTCAGTTATCGATTAATTGATCGAAATATTGCAGAGTCCAAAAGAATCCTGTGACCTTCCCTTTTCGTTTGATACCCATATTGTATGTAAATTCAGGGGTTTTGGAGCAACCACGTTCGGACTGATAACTTAGTTATCGATTAATTGATCGAAATATGGCAGAGTCCAAAAGAATCCTGTGACCTTCCCCTTTCGTTTGATACCCATATTGTATGTAAATTGAGGGGTTTTGGAGCAACCACATTCTGACCGATAACTCAGTTATCGATTAATTGATCGAAATATTGCAGAGTCCAAAAGAATACTGTGACCTTCCCCCTTTCGTTTGATATCCATATTGTATGCAAATTAAGGGGTTTTGGAGCAACCACATTCTGACCGATAACTCAGTTATCGATTAATTGATCGAAATATTGCAGCGTCCAAAAGAATACTGTGGCCTTCCCCCTTTCGTTTGATATCCATATTGTATGCAAATTAAGGGGGTTTGGAGCAAGCACATTCTGACCGATAACTCAGTTATCGATTAACTGATCGACATATTGCAGAGTCCAAAAGAATACTGTGGCCTTCCCCATTCGTTTGATACCAATATTGTATGCAAATTCATGGTTTTTTGGGCAACCACGTTCGGACCGATAACTTAGTTATCGATTAATTTATCGAAATATGGCGGAGTCCAAAATAATCCTGTGACCTTCCCCTTTCGTTTGATACCCATATTGTATGTAAATTGAGGGGTTTTGGAGCAACCACATTCTGACCGATAACTCAGTTATCGATTAATTGATCGAAATATTGCAGAGTCCAAAAGAATACTGTGGCCTTCCCCCTTTCGTTTGATATCCATATTGTATGCAAATTAAGGGGTTTTGGAGCAACCACATTCTGACCGATAACTCAGTTATCGATTAATTGATCGAAATATTGCAGAGTCCAAAAGAATCCTGTGACCTTCCCTTTTCGTTTGATACCCATATTGTATGTAAATTCAGGGGTTTTGGAGCAACCACGTTCGGACTGATAACTTAGTTATCGATTAATTGATCGAAATATGGCAGAGTCCAAAAGAATCCTGTGACCTTCCCCTTTCGTTTGATACCCATATTGTATGTAAATTGAGGGGTTTTGGAGCAACCACATTCTGACCGATAACTCAGTTATCGATTAATTGATCGAAATATTGCAGAGTCCAAAAGAATACTGTGACCTTCCCCCTTTCGTTTGATATCCATATTGTATGCAAATTAAGGGGTTTTGGAGCAACCACATTCTGACCGATAACTCAGTTATCGATTAACCGATCGACATATTGCAGAGTCCAAAAGAATACTGTGGCCTTCCCCATTCGTTTGATACCAATATTGGGCAACCACATTCTGAGCGATAAGTCAGTTATCGATTAATTTATCGAAATACTGCAAAGTCCAAAATAATACTGTGGCATTCCCCTTTCGTTCAATACCCATATTGTAATCACATTTTAAGGTTTTAGGGCACCAAATTGCATAAATTCATTGGATAAAATACATTTTTGGGTTAGTTGGGTCACATTAGTGCACATAACTCCATAACCAATTGAGGTATTGAGATTTGATGAAACTTGTTACTTATCCGAGACATCGGGAAATAAGTGTGCAAAATTTCGTACAGATCGGTGCTGTAGTTTGGGCGTGAAAACGGTTCAAACACACTCACTCACAAACTTACTCATTTATAATATAAGTAAGACTAGCATTTACCCGCGGCTCCGCTCGCATCAAAGAAACAAGCAAAATAACTAAGCTTCTTTTGAAAACATTTTTAGTTATCAAACAGATAAGTTTTAAAGTTCACATTTTCCTTAAAATAATGATACACAAAAAACCTTAAATAATCAGGTTACACACCAAATATTAAAAATGTTTAGCATCACTTGTAAACAAATAAATTCACACAGAGCACCAACTTCTAATACAGGATTCTAAACAAAAGCCAAAGCTATTAATTATTTTTCAGATCAAATTGAAGAAGAGATACATACAGAACAAACCGTAAGAGCTTCATAAATTGTATTATTATATAAACACTCATAAAAGTATAATTTTTACGAAACAGCTAAGCAACCAAAATATGAAGAATTGCTAAACTTACTAAAAGGATATTTTCCGCAGAAACGATATCAATATCTTTAAAATGCACAACTATTTTGCTCAAACGTTACAAAAAATTCATTCAAAATATTTGATTTTATGTTTGACAGGTGACGATTTACTCATATATATTAACGACGACAATGGTCGGCCGACATTAAAAACGACGACTGCGAACGACAACGGCGAAAAACCGAAGCTTGACGATAATTGCCGCCAAGCACCGACGACATGATAATAATGAAAGCGGCAACAACAGTTCTGCATTAGCTCAAACAACAGCAAAAAAATTTAGAAAAAAGTATTGCATGTGTAAGAAAAACATAAAACTATGCAATTTCAACATATATTTAAAGCAATTTGCATATATTTTCGATTTAATTCACAAAAAGAAAAAAGGACGCCACGACCGTCGCTGTCAAATTAGAAATAGATCTAATCTGGCAACAGCGGCATTCATGAAAGAACATGTGTAAAAATAATTTGACAGATGGCGCACCGTCGTTGTCGTCTTGAATCTGTTTTCCCTAATTGACAGAAACAGTACCGAAAACGCAAAATAAAATTGATATTGTATGTTTGGCAAGGCGAATTCATTACATGAACGTTATTTTCTTTTGATCGGACATTTCTGAACATGCTAAATTCGCCCTGCTCTCACCTTATATGAATTCGCTTTGATGAATAGTAACTAAACTTATTAAAATCACAGCAGTTAGGTTTTAAAAGTATTTTTGAAGATATGGCGATGAATTTTTTAGTCACGTTTTGACCGATAACTCAGTTATCGATTAACTTACACAACGAAACATAGCAGTATCGGTAAGTTTATTGAAATATCGATAAGTCCATATGAATCCTTGGCCTTTCCGTTTCGTGTCATATCCATATTTAATGCAAATTTAGAAGTTTCAGGGCTTTTACATTTTGACCGATAGCTCAGTTATCGATGAATTGATCGAAATATTGCATAGTCCAAAAGAATCCTGTGAACTTCCCCTTTCGTTTGATACCCATATTGTATGTAAATTCAGGGGTTTTGGAGCAGCCACGTTCGGACCGATAACTTAGTTATCGATTAATTGCAGAGTCCAAAAGAATCCTGTGACCTTCCCCTTTCGTTTGATACCCATATTGTATGTAAATTGAGGGGTTTTGGAGCAACCACATTCTGACCGATAACTCAGTTATCGATTAATTGATCGAAATATTGCAGAGTCCAAAAGAATACTGTGACCTTCCCCCTTTCGTTTGATATCCATATTGTATGCAAATTAAGGGGTTTTGGAGCAACCACATTCTGACCGATAACTCAGTTATCGATTAATTGATCGAAATATTGCAGAGTCCAAAAGAATACTGTGGCCTTCCCCCTTTCGTTTGATATCCATATTGTATGCAAATTAAGGGGGTTTGGAGCAAGCACATTCTGACCGATAACTCAGTTATCGATTAACTGATCGACATATTGCAGAGTCCAAAAGAATCCTGTGACCTTCCCCTTTCGTTTGATACCCATATTGTATTTAAATTGAGGGGTTTTGGAGCAACCACATTCTGACCGATAACTCAGTTATCGATTCATTGATCGAAATATTGCAGAGTCCAAAAGAATACTGTGGCCTTCCCCCTTTCGTTTGATATCCAGATTGTATGCAAATTAAGGGGTTTTGGAGCAACCACATTCTGACCGATAACTCAGTTATCGATTAATTGATCGAAATATTGCTGAGTCCAAAAGAATACTGTGGCCTTCCCCTTTCGTTTGATACCCATATTGTATGTAAATTCAGGGGGTTTGGAGCAAGCACTTTCTGACCGATAACTCAGTTATCGATTAATTGATCGAAATATGGCAGAGTCCAAAAGAATCCTGTGACCTTCCCCTTTCGTTTGATACCCATATTGTATGTAAATTGAGGGGTTTTGGAGCAACCACATTCTGACCGATAACTCAGTTATCGATTAATTGATCGAAATATTGCAGAGTCCAAAAGAATACTGTGGCCTTCCCCCTTTCGTTTGATATCCATATTGTATGCAAATTAAGGGGTTTTGGAGCAACCACATTCTGACCGATAACTCAGTTATCGATTAATTGATCGAAATATTGCTGAGTCCAAAAGAAGACTGTGGCCTTCCCCTTTCGTTTGATACCCATATTGTATGTAAATTCAGGGGGTTTGGAGCAAGCACTTTCTGACCGATAACTCAGTTATCGATTAATTGATCGAAATATGGCAGAGTCCAAAAGAATCCTGCGACCTTCCCCTTTCGTTTGATACCCATATTGTATGTAAATTGAGGGGTTTTGGAGCAACCACATTCTGACCGATAACTCAGTTATCGATTAATTGATCGAAATATTGCGGAGTCCAAAAGAATACTGTGGGCTTCCCCCTTTCGTTTGATATCCATATTGTATGTAAATTAAGGGGTTTTGGAGCAAGCACATTCTGACCGATAACTCAGTTATCGATTAATTGATCGAAATATGGCAGAGTCCAAAAGAATCCTGTGACCTTCCGCTTTCGTTTGATACCCATATTGTATGTAAATTGAGGGGTTTTGGAGCAACCACATTCTGACCGATAACTCAGTTATCGATTAATTGATCGAAATATTGCAGAGTCCAAAAGAATACTGTGGCCTTCCCCCTTTCGTTTGATATCCATATTGTATGTAAATTAAGGGGTTTTGGAGCAACCACATTCTGACCGATAACTCAGTTATCGATTAATTGATCGAAATATTGCAGAGTCCAAAAGAATCCTGTGACCTTCCCCTTTCGTTTGATACCCATATTGTATGTAAATTCAGGGGTTTTGGAGCAACCACGTTCGGACTGATAACTTAGTTATCGATTAATTAATCGAAATATGGCAGAGTCCAAAAGAATCCTGTGATCTTCCCCTTTCGTTTGATACCCATATTGTATGTAAATTGAAGGGTTTTGGAGCAACCACATTCTGACCGATAACTCAGTTATCGATTAATTGATCGAAATATTGCAGAGTCCAAAAGAATACTGTGACCTTCCCCCTTTCGTTTGATATCCATATTGTATGCAAATTAAGGGGTTTTGTAGCAACCACATTCTGACCGATAACTCAGTTATCGATTAACCGATCGACATATTGCAGAGTCCAAAAGAATACTGTGGCCTTCCCCATTCGTTTGATACCAATATTGGGCAACCACATTCTGAGCGATAAGTCAGTTATCGATTAATTTATCGAAATACTGCAAAGTCCAAAATAATACTGTGGCATTCCCCTTTCGTTCAATACCCATATTGTAATCACATTTTAAGGTTTTAGGGCACCAAATTGCATAAATTCATTGGATAAAATACATTTTTGGGTTAGTTGGGTCACATTAGTGCACATAACTCCATAACCAATTGAGGTATTGAGATTTCATGAAACTTGTTACTTATCCGAGACATCGGGAAATAAGTGTGCAAAATTTCGTACAGATCGGTGCTGTAGTTTGGGCGTGAAAACGGTTCAAACACACTCACTCACAAACTTACTCATTTATAATATAAGTAAGACTAGCATTTACCCGCCGCTCCGCTCGCATCAAAGAAATAAGCAAAATAACTAAGCTTCTTTTGAAAACATTTTTAGTTATTAAACAGATAAGTTTTAAAGTTCACATTTTCCTTAAAATAATGATATACAAAAAACCTTAAATAATCAGGTTACACACCAAATATTAAAAATTTCTTAGCAGCACTTGTAAACAAATAAATTCACACAGAGCACCAACTTCTAATACAGGATTCTTAACAAAAGCCAAAGCTATTAATTATTTTTCAGATCAAATTGAAGAAGAGATACATACAGAACAAACCGTAAGAGCTTCATAAATTGTATTATTATATAAACACTCATAAAAGTTTATCTTTAACGAAACAGCTAAGCAACCAAAATATGAAGAATTGCTAAACTTACTAAAAGGATACGAAACGATATCAATATCTTTAAAATGCACAACTATTTTGCTCAAACGTTACAAAAAATTCATTCAAAATATTTGATTTTATGTTTGACAGGTGACGATTTACTCATATATATTAACGGCCGCCGTGGTGTGAAGGTAGTGTTGCCGGCCTACCACACCGAAGGTCCATGGTTCGAGCCCTGGTACAGGTAACATCAAAAGTAAACTCTCCGAGTGTATTTCTGCCATGCCAGGCTTCTCAGCAAAAATTCGTCTCCTTTGTAGATGCCGTTCGGAGTCGGCAAAAAACTGTAGGTCCCACCAATTTGTAGGGAAAATTCAAATCGGCACACCACAAATTGGAAGAGAAGCTTGGCGCAAAAATCTCTTAGGAGGTTTATGATGATATACCTGTTGTATATCGCGCCATAGAGATAGAGAGATTAACGACGACAATGGTCGGCCGACATTAAAAACGACGACTGCGAACGACAACGGCGAAAAACCGAAGCTTGACGATAATTGCCGCCAAGCACCGACGACATGATAAAAATGAAAGCGGCAACGACAGTTCTGCATTAGCTCAAACAACAGCAAAAAAATTTAGAAAAAAGTATTGCATATGTAAAAAAAAACATAAAACTATGCAATTTCTACATATATTTAAAGCAATTTGCATATATTTTCGATTTAATTCACAGAAAGAAAAAAGGACGCCACGACCGTCGCTGTCAAATTAGAAATAGATCTAATCTGGCAACAGCGGCATTCATGAAAGAACATGTGTAAAAATAATTTCACAGATGGCGCACCGTCGTTGTTGTCTTGAATCTGTATTCCCTAAGTGACAGAAACAGTACCGAAAACGCAAAATAAAATTGATATTGTATGTATGGCAAGGCGAATTCATTACATGAACGTTATTTTCTTTTGATCTGACATTTCTGAACATGCTAAATTCGCCCTGCTCTCACCTTATATGAATTCGCCTTGATGAATAGTAACTAAACTTATTAAAATCATAGCAGTTAGGTTTTAAAAGTATTTTTGAAGATATGGCGATGAATTTTTTAGTCACGTTTTGACCGATAACTCAGTTATCGATTAACTTACACAACGAAACATAGCAGTATCGGTAAGTTTATTAATATATCGATAAGTCCATATGAATCCTTGGCCTTTCCCTTTCGTGTCATATCCATATTTAATGGAAATTTAGAAGTTTCAGGGCTTTTACATTTTGACCGATAGCTCAGTTATCGATGAATTGATCGAAATATTGCAGAGTCCAAAAGAATCCTGTGACCTTCCCCTTTCGTTTGATACCCATATTGTATGTAAATTCAGGGGTTTTGGAGCAACCACGTTCGGACCGATAACTTAGTTATCGATTAATTGATCGAAATATGGCAGAGTCCAAAAGAATCCTGTGACCTTCCCCTTTCGTTTGATACCCATATTGTATGTAAATTGAGGGGTTTTGGAGCAACCACATTCTGACCGATAACTCAGTGATCGATTAATTGATCGAAATATTGCAGAGTCCAGACGAATACTGTGACCATCCCCCTTTCGTTTGATATCCATATTGTATGCAAATTAAGGGGTTTTGGAGCAACCACATTCTGACCGATAACTCAGTTATCGATTAATTGATCGAAATATTGCTGAGTCCAAAATAATACTGTGGCCTTCCCCCTTTCGTTTGATATCCATATTGTATGCAAGTTAAGGGGGTTTGGAGCAACCACATTCTGACCGATAACTCAGTTATCGATTAACTGATTGACATATTGCAGAGTCCAAAAGAATACTGTGACCTTCCCCCTTTCGTTTGATATCCATATTGTATGCAAATTAAGGGGTTTTGGAGCAACCACATTCTGACCGATAGTTCAGTTATCGATTAATTGATCGAAATATTGCTGAGCCCAAAATAATACTGTGGCCTTCCCCCTTTCGTTTGATATCCATATTGTATGCAAATTAAGGGGGTTTGGAGCAACCAAATTCTGACCGATAACTCAGTTATCGATGAATTGATCGAAATATTGCAGAGTCCAAAAGAAGCCTGTGGCCTTCCCCATTCGTTTGATACCAATATTGGGCAACCACATTCTGATCGATAAGTCAGTTATCGATTAATTTATCGAAATACTGCGAAGTCCAAAATAATACTGTGGCATTCCCCTTTCGTTCAATACCCATATTTTAATCACATTTTAAGGTTTTAGGGCACCAAATTGCATAAATTCATTGGATAAAATACATTTTTAGGTTAGTTGGGTCACATTAGTGCACATAACTCCATAACCAATTGAGATTGAGATTTCATGAAACTTGTTACTTATCCGAGACATCGGGAAATAAGTGTGCAAAATTTCGTACAGATCGGTGCTGTAGTTTGGGCGTGAAAACGGTTCAAACACACTCACTCACAAACTTACTCATTTATAATATAAGTAAGACTAGCATTTACCCGCGGCTCCGCTCGCATCAAAGAAATAAGCAAAATAACTAAGCTTCTTTTGAAAACATTTTTAGTTATTAAACAGATAAGTTTTAAAGTTCACATTTTCCTTAAAATAATGATATACAAAAAACCTTAAATAATCAGGTGACACACCAAATATTAAAAATTTCTTAGCAGCACTTGTAAACAAATAAATTCACACAGAGCACCAACTTCTAATACAGGATTCTAAACAAAAGCCAAAGCTATTAATTATTTTTCAGATCAAATTGAAGAAGAGATACATACAGAACAAACCGTAAGGGCTTCATAAATTGTATTATTATATAAACACTCATAAAAGTTTATCTTTAACGAAACAGCTAAGCAACCAAAATATGAAGAATTGCTAAACTTACTAAAAGGATACGAAACGATATCAATATCTTTAAAATGCACAACTATTTTGCTCAAACGTTACAAAAAATTCATTCAAAATATTTGATTTTATGTTTGACAGGTGACGATTTACTCATATTTATTAACGACGACAATAGCCCGGCCGACATTAAAAACGACGACTGCGAACGACAACGGCGAAAAACCGAAGCTTGACGATAATTGCCGCCAAGCACCGACGACATGATAATAATGAAAGCGGCAACGACAGTTCTATATAAGCTCAAACAACAGCAATAAAATTTAGAAAAAAGTATTGCATGTGTAAAAAAAACATAAAACTATTCAATTTCAACATATATTTAAAGCAATTTGCATATATTTGCGATTTAATTCACAAAAAGAAAAAAGGACGCCACGACCGTCGCTGTCAAATTAGAAATAGATCTAATCTGGCAACAGCGGCATTCATGAAAGAACATGTGTAAAAATAATTTGACAGATGGCGCACCGTCGTTGTCGTCTTGAATCTGTTTTCCCTAAGTGACAGAAACAGTACCGAAAACGCAAAATAAAATTGATATTGTATGTATGGCAAGGCGAATTCATTACATGAACGTTATTTTCTTTTGATCTGACATTTCTGAACATGCTAAATTCGCCCTGCTCTCACCTTATATGAATTCGCCTTGATGAATAGTAACTAAACTTATTAAAATCATAGCAGTTAGGTTTTAAAAGTATTTGTGAAGATATGGCGATGAATTTTTTAGTCACGTTTTGACCGATAACTCAGTTATCGATTAACTTACACAACGAAACATAGCAGTATCGGTAAGTTTATTGAAATATCGATAAGTCCATATGAATCCTTGGCCTTTCCGTTTCGTGTCATATCCATATTTAATGCAAATTTAGAGGTTTCAGGGCTTTTACATTTTGACCGATAGCTCAGTTATCGATTAATTTATCGAAATATTGCAATGTTCTGTGGCTTTCCCCTTTCGTTTGATGCCCATATTGTATGCAAATTTAGGCGTTTTGGAGCAACCAAATTCTGACCGATAACTCAGTTATCGATGAATTGATCGAAATATTGCAGAGTCCAAAAGAATCCTGTGACCTTCCCCTTTCGTTTGATATCCATATTGTATGTAAATTCAGGGGTTTTGGAGCAACCACGTTCTGACCGATAACTTAGTTATCGATTAATTGATCGAGATATGGCAGAATCCAAAAGAATACTGTGACCTTCCCCTTTCGTTTGATACCCATAATGTATGCAAATTAAGGGGTTTTGGAGCAACCAAATTCTGACCGATAACTCAGTTATCGATGAATTGATCGAAATATTGCAGAGTCCAAAAGAATCCTGTGACCTTCCCTTTCGTTTGATACCCATGTTGTATGTAAATTCAGGGGTTTTGGAGCAACCACATTCTGACCGATAACTCAGTTATCGATGAATTGATCGAAATATTGCAGAGTCCAAGAGAATCCTGTGACCTTCCCCTTTCGTTTGATACCCATATTGTATGTAAATTAAGGGGTTTTGGAGCAACCACATTCTGACCGATAACTCAGTTATCGATTAATTGATCGAAATATTGCAAAGTCCAAAAGAATACTGTGGCCTTCCCCCTTTCGTTTGATATCCATATTGTATGCAAATTAAGGGGTTTTGGAGCAACCAAATTCTGACCGATAACTCAGTTATCGATGAATTGATCGAAATATTGCAGAGTCCAAAAGAAACCTGTGGCCTTCCCCATTCGTTTGATACCAATATTGGGCAACCACATTCTGATCGATAAGTCAGTTATCGATTAATTTATCGAAATACTGCAAAGTCCAAAATAATACTGTGGCCTTCCCCCTTTCGTTGATATCCATATTGTATGCAAATTAAGGGCTTCTGGAGCAACCACATTCTGACCGATAACTCAGTTATCGATTAATTGATGGAAATATTGCAGAGTCCAAAAAAATACTGTGGCATTCCCCCTTTCGTTTGATATCCATATTGTATGCAAATTAAGGGGTTTTGGAGCAACCACATTCTGACCGATAACTCAGTTATCGATTAACTGATCGACATATTGCAGAGTCCAAAAGAAACCTGTGACCTTCCCCTTTCGTTTGATACCCATATTGTATGTAAATTCAGGGGTTTTGGAGCAACCACATTCTGACCGATAACTCAGTTATCGATGAATTGATCGAAATATTGCAGAGTCCAAGAGAATCCTGTGACCTTCCATTTTCGTTTGATACCCATATTGTATGTAAATTAAGGGGTTTTGGAGCAACCACATTCTGACCGATAACTCAGTTATCGATTAATTGATCGAAATATTGCAGAGTCCAAAAGAATACTGTGGCCTTCCCCCTTTCGTTTGATATCCATATTGTATGCAAATTAAGGGGTTTTGGAGCAACCAAATTCTGACCGATAACTCAGTTATCGATGAATTGATCGAAATATTGCAGAGTCCAAAAGAATCCTGTGACCTTCCCCTTTCGTTTGATACCCATATTGTATGTAAATTCTGGGGTTTTGGAGCTACCACGTTCTGACCGATAACTTAGTTATCGATTAATTGATCGAAATATGGCAGAGTCCAAAAGAATACTGTGGCCTTCCCCCTTTCGTTTGATATCCATATTGTATGCAAATTAAGGGCTTTTGGAGCAACCACATTCTGACCGATAACTCAGTTATCGATTAATTGATCGAAATATTGCTGAGCCCAAAATAATACTGTGGCCTTCCCCCTTTCGTTTGATATCCATATTGTATGCAAATTAAGGGGGTTTGGAGCAACCAAATTCTGACCGATAACTCAGTTATCGATGAATTGATCGAAATATTGCAGAGTCCAAAAGAAGCCTGTGGCCTTCCCCATTCGTTTGATACCAATATTGGGCAACCACATTCTGATCGATAAGTCAGCTATCGATTAATTTATCGAAATACTGCGAAGTCCAAAATAATACTGTGGCATTCCCCTTTCGTTCAATACCCATATTTTAATCACATTTTAAGGTTTTAGGGCACCAAATTGCATAAATTCATTGGATAAAATACATTTTTAGGTTAGTTGGGTCACATTAGTGCACATAACTCCATAACCAATTGAGATTGAGATTTCATGAAACTTGTTACTTATCCGAGACATCGGGAAATAAGTGTGCAAAATTTCGTACAGATCGGTGCTGTAGTTTGGGCGTGAAAACGGTTCAAACACACTCACTCACAAACTTACTCATTTATAATATAAGTAAGACTAGCATTTACCCGCGGTTCCGCTCGCATCAAAGAAATAAGCAAAATAACTAAGCTTCTTTTGAAAACATTTTTAGTTATTAAACAGATAAGTTTTAAAGTTCACATTTTCCTTAAAATAATGATATACAAAAACCCTTAAATAATCAGGTGACACACCAAATATTAAAAATTTCTTAGCAGCACTTGTAAACAAATAAATTCACACAGAGCACCAACTTCTAATACAGGATTCTAAACAAAAGCCAAAGCTATTAATTATTTTTCAGATCAAATTGAAGAAGAGATACATACAGAACAAACCGTAAGGGCTTCATAAATTGTATTATTATATAAACACTCATAAAAGTTTATCTTTAACGAAACAGCTAAGCAACCAAAATATGAAGAATTGCTAAACTTACTAAAAGGATACGAAACGATATCAATATCTTTAAAATGCACAACTATTTTGCTCAAACGTTACAAAAAATTCATTCAAAATATTTGATTTTATGTTTGACAGGTGACGATTTACTCATATATATTAACGGCCGCCGTGGTGTGAAGGTAGTGTTGCCGGCCTACCACACCGAAGGTCCATGGTTCGAGCCCTGGTACAGGTAACATCAAAAGTGATTTGAAAAAAAGTTTTTCAAAACGGGGTCGCCCCTCGGCAGTGGTTTGGCAAACTCTCCGAGTGTATTTCTGCCATGACAGGCTTCTCAGCAAAAATTCGTCTCCTTTGTAGATGCCGTTCGGAGTCGGCAAAAAACTGTAGGTCCCACCAATTTGTAGGGAAAATTCAAATCGGCACACCACAAATTGGAAGAGAAGCTTGGCGCAAAAATCTCTTAGGAGGTTTATGATGATATACCTGTTGTATATCGCGCCATAGAGATAGAGAGATTAACGACGACAATGGTCGGCCGACATTAAAAACGACGACTGCGAACGACAACGGCGAAAAACCGAAGCTTGACGATAATTGCCGCCAAGCACCGACGACATGATAAAAATGAAAGCGGCAACGACAGTTCTGCATTAGCTCAAACAACAGCAAAAAAATTTAGAAAAAAGTATTGCATATGTAAAAAAAAACATAAAACTATGCAATTTCTACATATATTTAAAGCAATTTGCATATATTTTCGATTTAATTCACAGAAAGAAAAAAGGACGCCACGACCGTCGCTGTCAAATTAGAAATAGATCTAATCTGGCAACAGCGGCATTCATGAAAGAACATGTGTAAAAATAATTTCACAGATGGCGCACCGTCGTTGTTGTCTTGAATCTGAATTCCCTAAGTGACAGAAACAGTACCGAAAACGCAAAATAAAATTGATATTGTATGTATGGCAAGGCGAATTCATTACATGAACGTTATTTTCTTTTGATCTGACATTTCTGAACATGCTAAATTCGCCCTGCTCTCACCTTATATGAATTCGCCTTGATGAATAGTAACTAAACTTATTAAAATCATAGCAGTTAGGTTTTAAAAGTATTTTTGAAGATATGGCGATGAATTTTTTAGTCACGTTTTGACCGATAACTCAGTTATCGATTAACTTACACAACGAAACATAGCAGTATCGGTAAGTTTATTAATATATCGATAAGTCCATATGAATCCTTGGCCTTTCCGTTTCGTGTCATATCCATATTTAATGGAAATTTAGAAGTTTCAGGGCTTTTACATTTTGACCGATAGCTCAGTTATCGATGAATTGATCGAAATATTGCAGAGTCCAAAAGAATCCTGTGACCTTCCCCTTTCGTTTGATACCCATATTGTATGTAAATTCAGGGGTTTTGGAGCAACCACGTTCGGACCGATAACTTAGTTATCGATTAATTGATCGAAATATGGCAGAGTCCAAAAGAATCCTGTGACCTTCCCCTTTCGTTTGATACCCATATTGTATGTAAATTGAGGGGTTTTGGAGCAACCACATTCTGACCGATAACTCAGTGATCGATTAATTGATCGAAATATTGCAGAGTCCAGACGAATACTGTGACCATCCCCCTTTCGTTTGATATCCATATTGTATGCAAATTAAGGGGTTTTGGAGCAACCACATTCTGACCGATAACTCAGTTATCGATTAATTGATCGAAATATTGCTGAGTCCAAAATAATACTGTGGCCTTCCCCCTTTCGTTTGATATCCATATTGTATGCAAATTAAGGGGGTTTGGAGTAACCACATTCTAACCGATAACTCAGTTATCGATTAACTGATTGACATATTGCAGAGTCCAAAAGAATACTGTGGCCTTCCCCATTCGTTTGATACCAATATTGTATGCAAATTCATGGTTTTTTGGGCAACCACATTCTGACCGATAACTTAGTTATCGATTAATTGATCGAAATATTGCTGAGTCCAAAATAATACTGTGGCCTTCCCCCTTTCGTTTGATATCCATATTGTATGTAAATTGAGGGGTTTTGGAGCAACCACATTCTGACCGATAACTCAGTTATCGATTAATTGATCGAAATATTGCAGAGTCCAAAAGAATACTGTGACCTTCCCCCTTTCGTTTGATATCCATATTGTATGCAAATTAAGGGGGTTTGGAGCAACCACATTCTGACCGATAACTCAGCTATCGATTAATTGATCGAAATATTGCTGAGTCCAAAATAATACTGTGGCCTTCCCCTTTCGTTTGATATCCATATTGTATGCAAGTTAAGGGGGTTTGGAGCAACCACATTCTGACCGATAACTCAGTTATCGATTAACTGATTGACATATTGCAGAGTCCAAAAGAATACTGTGACCTTCCCCCTTTCGTTTGATATCCATATTGTATGCAAATTAAGGGGTTTTGGAGCAACCACATTCTGACCGATAACTCAGTTATCGATTAATGATCGAAATATTGCTGAGCCCAAAATAATACTGTGGCCTTCCCCCTTTCGTTTGATATCCATATTGTATGCAAATTAAGGGGGTTTGGAGCAACCAAATTCTGACCGATAACTCAGTTATCGATGAATTGATCGAAATATTGCAGAGTCCAAAAGAAGCCTGTGGCCTTCCCCATTCGTTTGATACCAATATTGGGCAACCACATTCTGATCGATAAGTCAGTTATCGATTAATTTATCGAAATACTGCGAAGTCCAAAATAATACTGTGGCATTCCCCTTTCGTTCAATACCCATATTTTAATCACATTTTAAGGTTTTAGGGCACCAAATTGCATAAATTCATTGGATAAAATACATTTTTAGGTTAGTTGGGTCACATTAGTGCACATAACTCCATAACCAATTGAGATTGAGATTTCATGAAACTTGTTACTTATCCGAGACATCGGGAAATAAGTGTGCAAAATTTCGTACAGATCGGTGCTGTAGTTTGGGCGTGAAAATGGTTCAAACACACTCACTCACAAACTTACTCATTTATAATATAAGTAAGACTAGCATTTACCCGCGGCTCCGCTCGCATCAAAGAAATAAGCAAAATAACTAAGCTTCTTTTGAAAACATTTTTAGTTATTAAACAGATAAGTTTTAAAGTTCACATTTTCCTTAAAATAATGATATACAAAAAACCTTAAATAATCAGGTGACACACCAAATATTAAAAATTTCTTAGCAGCACTTGTAAACAAATAAATTCACACAGAGCACCAACTTCTAATACAGGATTCTAAACAAAAGCCGAAGCTATTAATTATTTTTCAGATCAAATTGAAGAAGAGATACATACAGAACAAACCGTAAGGGCTTCATAAATTGTATTATTATATAAACACTCATAAAAGTTTATCTTTAACGAAACAGCTAAGCAACCAAAATATGAAGAATTGCTAAACTTACTAAAAGGATACGAAACGATATCAATATCTTTAAAATGCACAACTATTTTGCTCAAACGTTACAAAAAATTCATTCAAAATATTTGATTTTATGTTTGACAGGTGACGATTTACTCATATTTATTAACGACGACAATAGCCCGGCCGACATTAAAAACGACGACTGCGAACGACAACGGCGAAAAACCGAAGCTTGACGATAATTGCCGCCAAGCACCGACGACATGATAATAATGAAAGCGGCAACGACAGTTCTATATAAGCTCAAACAACAGCAAAAAAATTTAGAAAAAAGTATTGCATGTGTAAAAAAAACATAAAACTATTCAATTTCAACATATATTTAAAGCAATTTGCATATATTTGCGATTTAATTCACAAAAAGAAAAAAGGACGCCACGACCGTCGCTGTCAAATTAGAAATAGATCTAATCTGGCAACAGCGGCATTCATGAAAGAACATGTGTAAAAATAATTTGACAGATGGCGCACCGTCGTTGTCGTCTTGAATCTGTTTTCCCTAAGTGACAGAAACAGTACCGAAAACGCAAAATAAAATTGATATTGTATGAATGGCAAGGCGAATTCATTACATGAACGTTATTTTCTTTTGATCTGACATTTCTGAACATGCTAAATTCGCCCTGCTCTCACCTTATATGAATTCGCCTTGATGAATAGTAACTAAACTTATTAAAATCATAGCAGTTAGGTTTTAAAAGTATTTTTGAAGATATGGCGATGAATTTTTTAGTCACGTTTTGACCGATAACTCAGTTATCGATTAACTTACACAACGAAACATAGCAGTATCGGTAAGTTTATTGAAATATCGATAAGTCCATATGAATCCTTGGCCTTTCCGTTTCGTGTCATATCCATATTTAATGCAAATTTAGAGGTTTCAGGGCTTTTACATTTTGACCGATAGCTCAGTTATCGATTAATTTATCGAAATATTGCAATGTTCTGTGGCTTTCCCCTTTGGTTTGATGCCCATATTGTATGCAAATTTAAGCGTTTTGGAGCAACCAAATTCTGACCGATAACTCAGTTATCGATGAATTGATCGAAATATTGCAGAGTCCAAAAGAATCCTGTGACCTTCCCCTTTCGTTTGATACCCATAATGTATGCAAATTAAGGGGTTTTGGAGCAACCAAATTCTGACCGATAACTCAGTTATCGATGAATTGATCGAAATATTGCAGAGTCCAAAAGAATCCTGTGACCTTCCCTTTCGTTTGATACCCATGTTGTATGTAAATTCAGGGGTTTTGGAGCAACCACATTCTGACCGATAACTCAGTTATCGATGAATTGATCGAAATATTGCAGAGTCCAAGAGAATCCTGTGACCTTCCCCTTTCGTTTGATACCCATATTGTATGTAAATTAAGGGGTTTTGGAGCAACCACATTCTGACCGATAACTCAGTTATCGATTAATTGATCGAAATATTGCAGAGTCCAAAAGAATACTGTGGCCTTCCCCCTTTCGTTTGATATCCATATTGTATGCAAATTAAGGGGTTTTGGAGCAACCAAATTCTGACCGATAACTCAGTTATCGATGAATTGATCGAAATATTGCAGAGTCCAAAAGAAACCTGTGACCTTCCCCATTCGTTTGATACCAATATTGGGCAACCACATTCTGATCGATAAGTCAGTTATCGATTAATTTATCGAAATACTGCAAAGTCCAAAATAATACTGTGGCCTTCCCCCTTTCGTTGATATCCATATTGTATGCAAATTAAGGGCTTTTGGAGCAACCACATTCTGACCGATAACTCAGTTATCGATTAATTGATCGAAATATTGCAGAGTCCAAAAAAATACTGTGGCCTTCCCCCTTTCGTTTGATATCCATATTGTATGCAAATTAAGGGGTTTTGGAGCAACCACATTCTGACCGATAACTCAGTTATCGATTAACTGATCGACATATTGCAGAGTCCAAAAGAAACCTGTGACCTTCCCCTTTCGTTTGATACCCATATTGTATGTAAATTCAGGGGTTTTGGAGCAACCACATTCTGACCGATAACTCAGTTATCGATGAATTGATCGAAATATTGCAGAGTCCAAGAGAATCCTGTGACCTTCCATTTTCGTTTGATACCCATATTGTATGTAAATTAAGGGGTTTTGGAGCAACCACATTCTGACCGATAACTCAGTTATCGATTAATTGATCGAAATATTGCAGAGTCCAAAAGAATACTGTGGCCTTCCCCCTTTCGTTTGATATCCATATTGTATGCAAATTAAGGGCTTTTGGAGCAACCAAATTCTGACCGATAACTCAGTTATCGATGAATTGATCGAAATATTGCAGAGTCCAAAAGAATCCTGTGACCTTCCCCTTTCGTTTGATACCCATATTGTATGTAAATTCAGGGGTTTTGGAGCAACCACGTTCTGACCGATAACTTAGTTATCGATTAATTGATCGAAATATGGCAGAGTCCAAAAGAATACTGTGACCTTCCCCTTTCGTTTGATACCCATAATGTATGCAAATTAAGGGGTTTTGGAGCAACCACGTTCTGACCGATAACTTAGTTATCGATTAATTGATCGAAATATGGCAGAGTCCAAAAGAATACTGTGACCTTCCCCTTTCGTTTGATACCCATAATGTATGCAAATTTAGGCGTTTTGGAGCTACCAAATTCTGACCGATAACTCAGTTATCGATGAATTGATCGAAATATTGCAGAGTCCAAAAGAATCCTGTGACCTTCCCCTTTCGTTTGATACCCATATTGTATGTAAATACAGGGGTTTTGGAGCAACCGCATTCTGACCGATAACTCAGTTATCGATTAATTGATCGAAATATTGCAGAGTCCAAAAGAATACTGTGGCCTTCCCCCTTTCGTTTGATATCCATATTGTATGCAAATTAAGGGGTTTTGGAGCAACCACATTCTGACCGATAACTCAGTTATCGATTAATTGATCGAAATATTGCTGAGCCCAAAATAATACTGTGGCCTTCCCCCTTTCGTTTGATATCCATATTGTATGCAAGTTAAGGGGGTTTGGAGCAACCACATTCTGACCGATAACTCAGTTATCGATTAACTGATTGACATATTGCAGAGTCCAAAAGAATACTGTGACCTTCCCCCTTTCGTTTGATATCCATATTGTATGCAAATTAAGGGGTTTTGGAGCAACCACATTCTGACCGATAACTCAGTTATCGATTAATTGATCGAAATATTGCTGAGCCCAAAATAATACTGTGGCCTTCCCCCTTTCGTTTGATATCCATATTGTATGCAAATTAAGGGGGTTTGGAGCAACCAAATTCTGACCGATAACTCAGTTATCGATGAATTGATCGAAATATTGCAGAGTCCAAAAGAAGCCTGTGGCCTTCCCCATTCGTTTGATACCAATATTGGGCAACCACATTCTGATCGATAAGTCAGTTATCGATTAATTTATCGAAATACTGCGAAGTCCAAAATAATACTGTGGCATTCCCCTTTCGTTCAATACCCATATTTTAATCACATTTTAAGGTTTTAGGGCACCAAATTGCATAAATTCATTGGATAAAATACATTTTTAGGTTAGTTGGGTCACATTAGTGCACATAACTCCATAACCAATTGAGATTGAGATTTCATGAAACTTGTTACTTATCCGAGACATCGGGAAATAAGTGTGCAAAATTTCGTACAGATCGGTGCTGTAGTTTGGGCGTGAAAACGGTTCAAACACACTCACTCACAAACTTACTCATTTATAATATAAGTAAGACTAGCATTTACCCGCGGCTCCGCTCGCATCAAAGAAATAAGCAAAATAACTAAGCTTCTTTTGAAAACATTTTTAGTTATTAAACAGATAAGTTTTAAAGTTCACATTTTCCTTAAAATAATGATATACAAAAAACCTTAAATAATCAGGTGACACACCAAATATTAAAAATTTCTTAGCAGCACTTGTAAACAAATAAATTCACACAGAGCACCAACTTCTAATACAGGATTCTAAACAAAAGCCAAAGCTATTAATTATTTTTCAGATCAAATTGAAGAAGAGATACATACAGAACAAACCGTAAGGGCTTCATAAATTGTATTATTATATAAACACTCATAAAAGTTTATCTTTAACGAAACAGCTAAGCAACCAAAATATGAAGAATTGCTAAACTTACTAAAAGGATACGAAACGATATCAATATCTTTAAAATGCACAACTATTTTGCTCAAACGTTACAAAAAATTCATTCAAAATATTTGATTTTATGTTTGACAGGTGACGATTTACTCATATTTATTAACGACGACAATAGCCCGGCCGACATTAAAAACGACGACTGCGAACGACAACGGCGAAAAACCGAAGCTTGACGATAATTGCCGCCAAGCACCGACGACATGATAATAATGAAAGCGGCAACGACAGTTCTATATAAGCTCAAACAACAGCAAAAAAATTTAGAAAAAAGTATTGCATGTGTAAAAAAAACATAAAACTATTCAATTTCAACATATATTTAAAGCAATTTGCATATATTTGCGATTTAATTCACAAAAAGAAAAAAGGACGCCACGACCGTCGCTGTCAAATTAGAAATAGATCTAATCTGGCAACAGCGGCATTCATGAAAGAACATGTGTAAAAATAATTTGACAGATGGCGCACCGTCGTTGTCGTCTTGAATCTGTTTTCCCTAAGTGACAGAAACAGTACCGAAAACGCAAAATAAAATTGATATTGTATGAATGGCAAGGCGAATTCATTACATGAACGTTATTTTCTTTTGATCTGACATTTCTGAACATGCTAAATTCGCCCTGCTCTCACCTTATATGAATTCGCCTTGATGAATAGTAACTAAACTTATTAAAATCATAGCAGTTAGGTTTTAAAAGTATTTTTGAAGATATGGCGATGAATTTTTTAGTCACGTTTTGACCGATAACTCAGTTATCGATTAACTTACACAACGAAACATAGCAGTATCGGTAAGTTTATTGAAATATCGATAAGTCCATATGAATCCTTGGCCTTTCCGTTTCGTGTCATATCCATATTTAATGCAAATTTAGAGGTTTCAGGGCTTTTACATTTTGACCGATAGCTCAGTTATCGATTAATTTATCGAAATATTGCAATGTTCTGTGGCTTTCCCCTTTGGTTTGATGCCCATATTGTATGCAAATTTAAGCGTTTTGGAGCAACCAAATTCTGACCGATAACTCAGTTATCGATGAATTGATCGAAATATTGCAGAGTCCAAAAGAATCCTGTGACCTTCCCCTTTCGTTTGATACCCATAATGTATGCAAATTAAGGGGTTTTGGAGCAACCAAATTCTGACCGATAACTCAGTTATCGATGAATTGATCGAAATATTGCAGAGTCCAAAAGAATCCTGTGACCTTCCCTTTCGTTTGATACCCATGTTGTATGTAAATTCAGGGGTTTTGGAGCAACCACATTCTGACCGATAACTCAGTTATCGATGAATTGATCGAAATATTGCAGAGTCCAAGAGAATCCTGTGACCTTCCCCTTTCGTTTGATACCAATATTGTATGCAAATTCATGGTTTTTTGGGCAACCACGTTCGGACCGATAACTTAGTTATCGATTAATTGATCGAAATATGGCAGAGTCCAAAAGAATCCTGTGACCTTCCCCTTTCGTTTGATACCCATATTGTATGTAAATGGAGGGGTTTTGGAGAAACCACATTCTGACCTATAACTCAGTTGTCGATTAATTGATCGAAATATTGCAGAGTCCAAAAGAATACTGTGGCCTTCCCCTTTTCGTTTGATATCCATATTGTATGCAAATTAAGGGGTTTTGGAGCAACCACATTCTGACCGATAACTCAGTTATCGATTAACTGATCGACATATTGCAGAGTCCAAAAGAATACTGTGGCCTTCCCCATTCGTTTGATACCAATATTGGGCAACCACATTCTGAGCGATAAGTCAGTTATCGATTAATTTATCGAAATACTGCAAAGTCCAAAATAATACTGTGGCCTTCCCCCTTTCGTTGATATCCATATTGTATGCAAATTAAGGGCTTTTGGAGCAACCACATTCTGACCGATAACTCAGTTATCGATTAATTGATCGAAATATTGCAGAGTCCAAAAAAATACTGTGGCCTTCCCCCTTTCGTTTGATATCCATATTGTATGCAAATTAAGGGGTTTTGGAGCAACCACATTCTGACCGATAACTCAGTTATCGATTAACTGATCGACATATTGCAGAGTCCAAAAGAAACCTGTGACCTTCCCCCTTTCGTGTCATATCCATATTTAATGCAAATTTAGAGGTTTCAGGGCTTTTACATTTTGACCGATAGCTCAGTTATCGATTAATTTATCGAAATATTGCAATGTTCTGTGGCTTTCCCCTTTGGTTTGATGCCCATATTGTCTGCAAATTTAAGCGTTTTGGAGCAACCAAATTCTGACCGATAACTCAGTTATCGATGAATTGATCGAAATATTGCAGAGTCCAAAAGAATCCTGTGACCTTCCCCTTTCGTTTGATACCCATAATGTATGCAAATTAAGGGGTTTTGGAGCAACCAAATTCTGACCGATAACTCAGTTATCGATGAATTGATCGAAATATTGCAGAGTCCAAAAGAATCCTGTGACCTTCCCTTTCGTTTGATACCCATGTTGTATGTAAATTCAGGGGTTTTGGAGCAACCACATTCTGACCGATAACTCAGTTATCGATGAATTGATCGAAATATTGCAGAGTCCAAGAGAATCCTGTGACCTTCCCCTTTCGTTTGATACCCATATTGTATGTAAATTAAGGGGTTTTGGAGCAACCACATTCTGACCGATAACTCAGTTATCGATTAATTGATCGAAATATTGCAGAGTCCAAAAGAATACTGTGGCCTTCCCCCTTTCGTTTGATATCCATATTGTATGCAAATTAAGGGGTTTTGGAGCAACCAAATTCTGACCGATAACTCAGTTATCGATGAATTGATCGAAATATTGCAGAGTCCAAAAGAAACCTGTGACCTTCCCCATTCGTTTCATACCAATATTGGGCAACCACATTCTGATCGATAAGTCAGTTATCGATTAATTTATCGAAATACTGCAAAGTCCAAAATAATACTGTGGCCTTCCCCCTTTCGTTGATATCCATATTGTATGCAAATTAAGGGCTTTTGGAGCAACCACATTCTGACCGATAACTCAGTTATCGATTAATTTATCGAAATATTGCAGAGTCCAAAAAAATACTGTGGCCTTCCCCCTTTCGTTTGATATCCATATTGTATGCAAATTAAGGGGTTTTGGAGCAACCACATTCTGACCGATAACTCAGTTATCGATTAACTGATCGACATATTGCAGAGTCCAAAAGAAACCTGTGACCTTCCCCCTTTCGTTTGATATCCATATTGTATGCAAATTAAGGGGTTTTGGAGCAACCACATTCTGACCGATAACTCAGTTATCGATTAACTGATCGACATATTGCAGAGTCCAAAAGAAACCTGTGGCCTTCCCCCTTTCCTTTGATATCCATATTGTATGCAAATTAAGGGGTTTTGGAGCAACCAATGATGAATTGATCGAAATATTGATGAATTGATCGAAATATTGCAGAGTCCAAAAGAAACCTGTGACCTTCCCCATTCGTTTCATACCAATATTGGGCAACCACATTCTGATCGATAAGTCAGTTATCGATTAATTTATCGAAATACTGCAAAGTCCAAAATAATACTGTGGCCTTCCCCCTTTCGTTGATATCCATATTGTATGCAAATTAAGGGCTTTTGGAGCAACCACATTCTGACCGATAACTCAGTTATCGATTAATTGATCGAAATATTGCAGAGTCCAAAAAAATACTGTGGCCTTCCCCCTTTCGTTTGATATCCATATTGTATGCAAATTAAGGGGTTTTGGAGCAACCACATTCTGACCGATAACTCAGTTATCGATTAACTGATCGACATATTGCAGAGTCCAAAAGAAACCTGTGGCCTTCCCCCTTTCCTTTGATATCCATATTGTATGCAAATTAAGGGGTTTTGGAGCAACCAAATTCTGACCGATAACTCAGTTATCGATGAATTGATCGAAATATTGCAGAGTCCAAAAGAAACCTGTGACCTTCCCCATTCGTTTCATACCAATATTGGGCAACCACATTCTGATCGATAAGTCAGTTATCGATTAATTTATCGAAATACTGCAAAGTCCAAAATAATACTGTGGCCTTCCCCCTTTCGTTGATATCCATATTGTATGCAAATTAAGGGCTTTTGGAGCAACCACATTCTGACCGATAACTCAGTTATCGATTAATTGATCGAAATATTGCAGAGTCCAAAAAAATACTGTGGCCTTCCCCCTTTCGTTTGATATCCATATTGTATGCAAATTAAGGGGTTTTGGAGCAACCACATTCTGACCGATAACTCAGTTATCGATTAACTGATCGAAATATTGCAGAGTCCAAAAGAATCCTGTGACCTTCCCCTTTCGTTTGATACCCATATTGTATGTAAAATCAGGGGTTTTGGAGCAACCACGTTCGGACTGATAACTTAGTTATCGATTAATTGATCGAAGTACGGCAGAGTTCAAAAGAATCCTGTGACCTTCCCGTTTCGTTTGATACCCATATTGTATGTAAATTCAGGGGTTTTGGAGCAACCACATTCGGACCGATAACTTAGTTATCGATTAATTGATCGAAATACTGCAGAGTTCAAAAGAATCCTGTGACCTTCCCCTTTCGTTTGATACCCATATTGTATGTAAATTCAGGGGTTTTGGAGCAACCACATTCTGACCGATAACTCAGTTATCGATTAACTGATCGACATATTGCAGAGTCCAAAAGAAACCTGTGGCCTTCCCCCTTTCCTTTGATATCCATATTGTATGCAAATTAAGGGGTTTTGGAGCAACCACATTCTGACCGATAACTCAGTTATCGATTAACTGATCGACATATTGCAGAGTCCAAAAGAAACCTGTGGCCTTCCCCCTTTCCTTTGATATCCATATTGTATGCAAATTAAGGGGTTTTGGAGCAACCAAATTCTGACCGATAACTCAGTTATCGATGAATTGATCGAAATATTGCAGAGTCCAAAAGAAACCTGTGACCTTCCCCATTCGTTTCATACCAATATTGGGCAACCACATTCTGATCGATAAGTCAGTTATCGATTAATTTATCGAAATACTGCAAAGTCCAAAATAATACTGTGGCCTTCCCCCTTTCGTTGATATCCATATTGTATGCAAATTAAGGGCTTTTGGAGCAACCACATTCTGACCGATAACTCAGTTATCGATTAATTGATCGAAATATTGCAGAGTCCAAAAAAATACTGTGGCCTTCCCCCTTTCGTTTGATATCCATATTGTATGCAAATTAAGGGGTTTTGGAGCAACCACATTCTGACCGATAACTCAGTTATCGATTAACTGATCGAAATATTGCAGAGTCCAAAAGAATCCTGTGACCTTCCCCTTTCGTTTGATACCCATATTGTATGTAAAATCAGGGGTTTTGGAGCAACCACGTTCGGACCGATAACTTAGTTATCGATTAATTGATCGAAGTACGGCAGAGTTCAAAAGAATCCTGTGACCTTCCCGTTTCGTTTGATACCCATATTGTATGTAAATTCAGGGGTTTTGGAGCAACCACATTCGGACCGATAACTTAGTTATCGATTAATTGATCGAAATACTGCAGAGTTCAAAAGAATCCTGTGACCTTCCCCTTTCGTTTGATACCCATATTGTATGTAAATTCAGGGGTTTTGGAGCAACCACATTCTGACCGATAACTCAGTTATCGATTAACTGATCGACATATTGCAGAGTCCAAAAGAAACCTGTGGCCTTCCCCCTTTCCTTTGATATCCATATTGTATGCAAATTAAGGGGTTTTGGAGCAACCACATTCTGACCGATAACTCAGTTATCGATTAACTGATCGACATATTGCAGAGTCCAAAAGAAACCTGTGGCCTTCCCCCTTTCCTTTGATATCCATATTGTATGCAAATTAAGGGGTTTTGGAGCAACCAAATTCTGACCGATAACTCAGTTATCGATGAATTGATCGAAATATTGCAGAGTCCAAAAGAAACCTGTGACCTTCCCCATTCGTTTCATACCAATATTAGGCAACCACATTCTGATCGATAAGTCAGTTATCGATTAATTTATCGAAATACTGCAAAGTCCAAAATAATACTGTGGCCTTCCCCCTTTCGTTGATATCCATATTGTATGCAAATTAAGGGCTTTTGGAGCAACCACATTCTGACCGATAACTCAGTTATCGATTAATTGATCGAAATATTGCAGAGTCCAAAAAAATACTGTGGCCTTCCCCCTTTCGTTTGATATCCATATTGTATGCAAATTAAGGGGTTTTGGAGCAACCACATTCTGACCGATAACTCAGTTATCGATTAACTGATCGAAATATTGCAGAGTCCAAAAGAATCCTGTGACCTTCCCCTTTCGTTTGATACCCATATTGTATGTAAAATCAGGGGTTTTGGAGCACCCACGTTCGGACCGATAACTTAGTTATCGATTAATTGATCGAAGTACGGCAGAGTTCAAAAGAATCCTGTGACCTTCCCGTTTCGTTTGATACCCATATTGTATGTAAATTCAGGGGTTTTGGAGCAACCACATTCGGACCGATAACTTAGTTATCGATTAATTGATCGAAATACTGCAGAGTTCAAAAGAATCCTGTGACCTTCCCCTTTCGTTTGATACCCATATTGTATGTAAATTCAGGGGTTTTGGAGCAACCACGTTCGGACCGATAACTTAGTTATCGATTAATTGATCGAAATATGGAAGAGTCCAAAAGAATCCTGTGAGCTTCCCCTTTCGTTTGATACCCATATTGTATGTAAATTGAGGGGTTTTGGAGCAACCACATTCTGACCGATAACTCAGTTATCGATTAATTGATCGAAATATTGCAGAGTCCAAACGAATACTGCGACCTTCCCCCTTTCGTTTGGTATCCATATTGTATGCAAATTAAGGGGTTTTGGAGCAACCCCATTCTGACCGATAACTCAGTTATCGATTAATTGATCGAAATATTGCAGAGTCCAAAAGAATACTGTGGCCTTCCCCCTTTCGTTTGATATCCATATTGTATGCAAATTAAGGGGTTTTGGAGCAACCACATTCTGACCGATAACTCAGTTATCGATTAATTGATCGACATATTGCAGAGTCCAAAAGAATACTGTGACCTTCCCCATTCGTTTGATACCAATATTGTATGCAAATTCATGGTTTTTTGGGCAACCACGTTCGGACCGATAACTTAGTTATCGATTAATTGATCGAAATATGGCAGAGTCCAAAAGAATCCTGTGACCTTCCCCTTTCGTTTGATACCCATATTGTATGTAAATTGAGGGGTTTTGGAGAAACCACATTCTGACCGATAACTCAGTTGTCGATTAATTGATCGAAATATTGCAGAGTCCAAAAGAATACTGTGGCCTTCCCCTTTTCGTTTGATATCCATATTGTATGCAAATTAAGGGGTTTTGGAGCAACCACATTCTGACCGATAACTCAGTTATCGATTAACTGATCGACATATTGCAGAGTCCAAAAGAATACTGTGGCCTTCCCCATTCGTTTGATACCAATATTGGGCAACCACATTCTGAGCGATAAGTCAGTTATCGATTAATTTATCGAAATACTGCAAAGTCCAAAATAATACTGTGGCCTTCCCCCTTTCGTTGATATCCATATTGTATGCAAATTAAGGGCTTTTGGAGCAACCACATTCTGACCGATAACTCAGTTATCGATTAATTGATCGAAATATTGCAGAGTCCAAAAAAATACTGTGGCCTTCCCCCTTTCGTTTGATATCCATATTGTATGCAAATTAAGGGGTTTTGGAGCAACCACATTCTGACCGATAACTCAGTTATCGATTAACTGATCGACATATTGCAGAGTCCAAAAGAAACCTGTGACCTTCCCCCTTTCGTGTCATATCCATATTTAATGCAAATTTAGAGGTTTCAGGGCTTTTACATTTTGACCGATAGCTCAGTTATCGATTAATTTATCGAAATATTGCAATGTTCTGTGGCTTTCCCCTTTGGTTTGATGCCCATATTGTCTGCAAATTTAAGCGTTTTGGAGCAACCAAATTCTGACCGATAACTCAGTTATCGATGAATTGATCGAAATATTGCAGAGTCCAAAAGAATCCTGTGACCTTCCCCTTTCGTTTGATACCCATAATGTATGCAAATTAAGGGGTTTTGGAGCAACCAAATTCTGACCGATAACTCAGTTATCGATGAATTGATCGAAATATTGCAGAGTCCAAAAGAATCCTGTGACCTTCCCTTTCGTTTGATACCCATGTTGTATGTAAATTCAGGGGTTTTGGAGCAACCACATTCTGACCGATAACTCAGTTATCGATGAATTGATCGAAATATTGCAGAGTCCAAGAGAATCCTGTGACCTTCCCCTTTCGTTTGATACCCATATTGTATGTAAATTAAGGGGTTTTGGAGCAACCACATTCTGACCGATAACTCAGTTATCGATTAATTGATCGAAATATTGCAGAGTCCAAAAGAATACTGTGGCCTTCCCCCTTTCGTTTGATATCCATATTGTATGCAAATTAAGGGGTTTTGGAGCAACCAAATTCTGACCGATAACTCAGTTATCGATGAATTGATCGAAATATTGCAGAGTCCAAAAGAAACCTGTGACCTTCCCCATTCGTTTCATACCAATATTGGGCAACCACATTCTGATCGATAAGTCAGTTATCGATTAATTTATCGAAATACTGCAAAGTCCAAAATAATACTGTGGCCTTCCCCCTTTCGTTGATATCCATATTGTATGCAAATTAAGGGCTTTTGGAGCAACCACATTCTGACCGATAACTCAGTTATCGATTAATTGATCGAAATATTGCAGAGTCCAAAAAAATACTGTGGCCTTCCCCCTTTCGTTTGATATCCATATTGTATGCAAATTAAGGGGTTTTGGAGCAACCACATTCTGACCGATAACTCAGTTATCGATTAACTGATCGACATATTGCAGAGTCCAAAAGAAACCTGTGACCTTCCCCTTTCGTTTGATACCCATATTGTATGTAAATTCAGGGGTTTTGGAGCAACCACATTCTGACCGATAACTCAGTTATCGATTAATTGATCGAAATATTGCAGAGTCCAAAAGAATACTGTGGCCTTCCCCCTTTCGTTTGATATCCCTATTGTATGTAAATTCAGGGGTTTTGAAGCAACCACATTCTGACCGATAACTCAATTATCGATTAATTGATCGAAATATTGCAGAGTCCAAAAGAATCCTGTGACCTTTCCCTTTCGTTTGATACCCATATTGTATGTAAATTCAGGGGTTTTGGAGCAACCACATTCTGACCGATAGCTCAGTTATCGATTAATTTATCGAAATATTGCAATGTTCTGTGGCTTTCCCCTTTGGTTTGATGCCCATATTGTCTGCAAATTTAAGCGTTTTGGAGCAACCAAATTCTGACCGATAACTCAGTTATCGATGAATTGATCGAAATATTGCAGAGTCCAAAAGAATCCTGTGACCTTCCCTTTCGTTTGATACCCATGTTGTATGTAAATTCAGGGGTTTTGGAGCAACCACATTCTGACCGATAACTCAGTTATCGATGAATTGATCGAAATATTGCAGAGTCCAAGAGAATCCTGTGACCTTCCATTTTCGTTTGATACCCATACTGTATGCAAATTTAGGCGTTTTGGAGCTACCAAATTCTGACCGATAACTCAGTTATCGATGAATTGATCGAAATATTGCAGAGTCCAAAAGAATCCTGTGACCTTCCCCTTTCGTTTGATACCCATATTGTATGTAAATTCAGGGGTTTTGGAGCAACCGCATTCTGACCGATAACTCAGTTATCGATTAATTGATCGAAATATTGCAGAGTCCAAAAGAATACTGTGGCCTTCCCCCTTTCGTTTGATATCCATATTGTATGCAAATTAAGGGGTTTTGGAGCAACCAAATTCTGACCGATAACTCAGTTATCGATGAATTGATCGAAATATTGCAGAGTCCAAAAGAATACTGTGGCCTTCCCCCTTTCGTTTGATATCCATATTGTATGCAAATTAAGGGGTTTTGGAGCAACCAAATTCTGACCGATAACTCAGTTATCGATGAATTGATCGAAATATTGCAGAGTCCAAAAGAATCCTGTGGCCTTCCCCCTTTCGTTTGATACCCATAATGTATGCAAATTAAGGGGTTTTGGAGCAACCAAATTCTGACCGATAACTTAGTTATCGATTAATTGATCTAAATATTGCAGAGTCCAAAAGAATACTGTGGCCTTCTCCCTTTCGTTTGATATCCATATTGTATGCAAATTAAGGGCTTTTGGAGCAACCACATTCTGACCGATAACTCAGTTATCGATTAATTGATCGAAATATTGCAGAGTCCAAAAAAATACTGTGGCCTTCCCCCTTTCGTTTGATATCCATATTGTATGCAAATTAACTGGTTTTGGAGCAACCGCATTCTGACCGATAACTCAGTTATCGATTAACTGATCGACATATTGCAGAGTCCAAAAGAATACTGTGGCCTTCCCCATTCGTTCATTCGTTCCACATTCTGATCGATAACTCAGTTATCGATTAATTGATCGAAATATTGCAGAGTCCAAAAAAATACTGTGGCCTTCTCCCTTTCGTTTGATATCCATATTGTATGCAAATTAAGGGCTTTTGGAGCAACCACATTCTGACCGATAACTCAGTTATCGATTAATTGATCGAAATATTGCAGAGTCCAAAAGAATACTGTGGCCTTCCCCCTTTCGTTTGATATCCATATTGTATGCAAATTAAGGGCTTTTGGAGCAACCACATTCTGACCGATAACTCAGTTATCGATTAATTGATCGAAATATTGCAGAGTCCAAAAGAATCCTGTGACCTTCCCCTTTCGTTTGATACCCATATTGTATGTAAATTCAGGGGTTTTGGAGCAACTACGTTCATACCGATAACTTAGTTATCGATTAATTGATCGAAATATTGCAGAGTCCAAAAGAATACTGTGGCCTTCCCCCTTTCGTTTGATATCCATATTGTATGCAAATTAAGGGCTTTTGGAGCAACCACATTCTGACCGATAACTCAGTTATCGATTAATTGATCGAAATATTGCAGAGTCTAATATGCAAATTAAGGGCTTTTGGAGCAACCACATTCTGAACGATAACTCAGTTATCGATTAATTGATCGAAATATTGCAGAGTCCAAAAAAATACTGTGGCCTTCCCCCTTTCGTTTGATATCCATATTGTATGCAAATTAAGGGGTTTTGGAGCAACCACATTCTGACCGATAACTCAGTTATCGATTAACTGATCGACATATTGCAGAGTCCAAAAGAATACTGTGGCCTTCCCCATTCGTTTGATATCAATATTGTATGCAAATTCATGGTTTTTGGGCAACCACATTCTGATCGATAAGTCAGTTATCGATGAATTGATCGAAATATGGCAGAGTCCAAAAGAGTCCTGTGACCTTTCCCTTTCGTTTGATACCCATATTGTATGTAAATTCAGGGGTTTTGGAGCAACCACGTTCATACCGATAACTTAGTTATCGATTAATTGATCGAAATATTGCAGAGTCCAAAAAAATACTGTGGCCTTCCCCCTTTCGTTTGATATCCATATTGTATGCAAATTAAGGGCTTTTGGAGCAACCACATTCTGACCGATAACTTAGTTATCGATTAATTGATCGAAATATGGCAGAGTCCAAAAGAATACTGTGACCTTCCCCTTTCGTTTGATACCCATAATGTATGCAAATTAAGGGGTTTTGGAGCAACCACGTTCTGACCAAGTCCAAAGAATACTGTGGCCTTCCCCCTTTCGTTTGATATCCATATTGTATGCAAATTAAGGGGTTTTGGAGCAACCAAATTCTGCTCGATAACTCAGTTATCGATGAATTGATCGAAATATTGCAGAGTCCAAAAGAATACTGTGGCCTTCCCCCTTTCGTTTGATATCCATATTGTATGCAAATTAAGGGGTTTTGGAGCAACCAAATTCTGACCGATAACTCAGTTATCGATGAATTGATCGAAATATTGCAGAGTCCAAAAGAATCCTGTGGCCTTCCCCCTTTCGTTTGATACTAATATTATATGTAAATTCAGGGGTTTTGGAGCAACCACGTTCGGACCGATAACTTAGTTATCGATTAATTGATCTAAATATTGCAGAGTCCAAAAGACTACTGTGGCCTTCCCCCTTTCGTTTGATATCCATATTGTATGCAAATTAAGGGCTTTTGGAGCAACCACATTCTGACCGATAACTCAGTTATCGATTAATTGATCGAAATATTGCAGAGTCCAAAAAAATACTGTGGCCTTCCCCCTTTCGTTTGATATCCATATTGTATGCAAATTAACTGGTTTTGGAGCAACCACATTCTGACCGATAACTCAGTTATCGATTAACTGATCGACATATTGCAGAGTCCAAAAGAATACTGTGGCCTTACCCATTCGTTCATTCGTTCCACATTCTGATCGATAAGTCAGTTATAGATGAATTGATCGCAATATTGCAGAGTCCAAAAGAATCCTGTGACCTTCCCCTTTCGTTTGATACCCATATTGTATGTAAATTCAGGGGTTTTGGAGCAACCACGTTCATACCGATAACTTAGTTATCGATTAATTGATCGAAATATTGCAGAGTCCAAAAGAATACTGTGGCCTTCCTCCTTTCGTTTGATATCCATATTGTATGCAAATTAAGGGCTTTTGGAGCAACCACATTCTGACCGATAACTCAGTTATCGATTAATTGATCGAAATATTGCAGAGTCCAAAAGAATACTGTGGCCTTGCCTCTTTCGTTTGATATCCATATTGTATGCAAATTAAGGGCTTTTGGAGCAACCACATTCTGACCGATAACTCAGTTATCGGTTAATTGATCGAAATATTGCAGAGTCCAAAAGAATACTGTGGCCTTCCCCCTTTCGTTTGATATCCATATTATATGCAAATTAAGGGCTTTTGGAGCAACCACATTCTGACCGATAACTCAGTTATCGATTAATTGATCGAAATATTGCAGAATCCAAAAGAATCCTGTGACCTTCCCCTTTCGTTTGATACCCATATTGTATGTAAATTCAGGGGTTTTGCAGCAACCACGTTCATACCGATAACTTAGTTATCGATTAATTGATCGAAATATTGCAGAGTCCAAAAGAATACTGTGGCCTTCCCCCTTTCGTTTGATATCCATATTGTATGCAAATTAAGGGCTTTTGGAGCAACCACATTCTGACCGATAACTCAGTTATCGATTAATTGATCGAAATATTGCAGAGTCTAATATGCAAATTAAGGGCTTTTGGAGCAACCACATTCTGACCGATAACTCAGTTATCGATTAATTGATCGAAATATTGCAGAGTCCAAAAAAATACTGTGGCCTTCCCCCTTTCGTTTGATATCCATATTGTATGCAAATTAAGGGGTTTTGGAGCAACCACATTCTGACCGATAACTCAGTTATCGATTAACTAATCGACATATTGCAGAGTCCAAAAGAATACTGTGGCCTTCCCCATTCGTTTGATATCAATATTGTATGCAAATTCATGGTTTTTTGGGCAACCACATTCTGATCGATAAGTCAGTTATCGATGAATTGATCGAAATATTGCAGAGTCCAAAAGAGTCCTGTGACCTTCCCTTTTCGTTTGATACCCATATTGTATGTAAATTCAGGGGTTTTGGAGCAACCACGTTCATACCGATAACTTAGTTATCGATTAATTGATCGAAATATTGCAGAGTCCAAAAGAATACCGTGGCCTTCCCCCTTTCGTTTGATATCCATATTGTATGCAAATTAAGGGCTTTTGGAGCAACCACATTCTGACCGATAACTCAGTTATCGATTAATTGATCGAAATATTGCAGAGTCCATAAGAATACTGTGGCCTTCCCCCTTTCCTCTGATATCCATATTGTATGCAAATTAAGGGCTTTTGGAGCAACCACATTCTGACCGATAACTCAGTTATCGATTAATTGATCGAAATATTGCAGAGTCCAAAAGAATACTGTGGCCTTCCCTCTTTCGTTTGATATCCATATTGTATGCAAATTAAGGGCTTTTGGAGCAACCACATTCTGACCGATAACTCAGTTATCGATTAATTGATCGAAATATTGCAGAGTCTAATATGCAAATTAAGGGCTTTTGGAGCAACCACATTCTGACCGATAACTCAGTTATCGATTAATTGATCGAAATATTGCAGAGTCCAAAAAAATACTGTGGCCTTCCCCCTTTCGTTTGATATCCATATTGTATGCAAATTAAGGGGTTTTGGAGCAACCACATTCTGACCGATAACTCAGTTATCGATTAACTAATCGACATATTGCAGAGTCCAAAAGAATACTGTGGCCTTCCCCATTCGTTTGATATCAATATTGTATGCAAATTCATGGTTTTTTGGGCAACCACATTCTGATCGATAAGTCAGTTATCGATGAATTGATCGAAATATTGCAGAGTCCAAAAGAGTCCTGTGACCTTCCCCTTTCGTTTGATACCCATATTGTATGTAAATTCAGGGGTTTTGGAGCAACCACGTTCATACCGATAACTTAGTTATCGATTAATTGATCGAAATATTGCAGAGTCCAAAAGAATACCGTGGCCTTCCCCCTTTCGTTTGATATTCATATTGTATGCAAATTAAGGGCTTTTGGAGCAACCACATTCTGACCGATAACTCAGTTATCGATTAATTGATCGAAATATTGCAGAGTCCAAAAGAATACTGTGGCCTTCCCCCTTTCCTTTGATATCCATATTGTATGCAAATTAAGGGCTTTTGGAGCAACCACATTCTGACCGATAACTCAGTTATCGATTAATTGATCGAAATATTGCAGAGTCCAAAAGAATACTGTGGCCTTCCCCCTTTCGTTTGATATCCATATTGTATGCAAATTAAGGGCTTTTGGAGCAACCACATTCTGACCGATAACTCAGTTATCGATTAATTGATCGAAATATTGCAGAGTCCAAAAGAATACTGTGGCCTTCCCCCTTTCGTTTGATATCCATATTGTATGCAAATTAAGGGCTTTTGGAGCAACCACATTCTGATCGATAACTCAGTTATCGATTAATTGATCGAAATATTGCAGAGTCCAAAAGAATACTGTGGCCTTCCCCCTTTCGTTTGATATCCATATTGTACGCAAATTAAGGGCTTTTGGAGCAACCACATTGTGACCGATAACTCAGTTATCGATTAATTGATCGAAATATTGCAGAATCCAAAAGAATACAATGGCCTTCCCCCTTTCGTTTGATATCCATATTGTATGCAAATTAAGGGCTTTTGGAGCAACCACATTCTGACCGATAACTCAGTTATCGATAAATTGATCGAAATATTGCGGAGTCCAAAAATAATACTGTGGCATTCCCCTTTCGTTTGATACCCATATTGTATGCAAATTTAGGCGTTTTGGAGCAACCAAATTCTGACCGAAAACTCAGTTATCGATGAATTGATCGAAATATTGCAGAGTCCAAAAGAATCCTGTGACCTTCCCCTTTCGTTTGATATCCATATTGTATGTAAATTCAGGAGTTTTGGAGCAACCACGTTCTGACCGATAACTTAGTCATCGATTAATTGATCGAAATATGGCAGAATCCAAAAGAATACTGTGACCTTCCCCTTTCGTTTAATACCCATAATGTATGCAAATTTAGGCATTTTGGAGCAACCAAATTCTGACCGATAACTCAGTTATCGATTAATTGATCGAAATATTGCAGAGTCCAAAAGAATACTGTGGGCTTTCCCCTTTCGTTTGATACCCATATTGTATGTAAATTCAGGGGTTTTGGAGCAATCACGTTCGGACCGATAACTTAGTTATCGATTAATTGATCGAAATATTGCAGAGTCCAAAAGAATACTGTGGCCTTCCCCCTTTCGTTTGATATCCATATTGTATGCAAATTAAGGGCTTTTGGAGCAACCACATTCTGACCGATAACTCAGTTATCGATTAATTGATCGAAATATTGCAGAGTCCAAAAGAATACTGTGGCCTTTCCCCTTTCGTTTGATACCCATATTGTATGTAAATTCAGGGGTTTTGGAGCAACCACGTTCGGCCCGATAACTTAGTTATCGATTAATTGATCGAAATATTGCAGAGTCCAAAAGAATACTGTGGCCTTCCCCCTTTCGTTTGATATCCATATTGTATGCAAATTAAGGGCTTTTGGAGCAACCACATTCTGACCGATAACTCAGTTATCGATTAATTGATCGAAATATTGCAGAGTCCAAAAGAATACTGTGGCCTTCCCCCTTTCGTTTGATATCCATATTGTATGCAAATTAAGGGCTTTTGGAGCAACCACATTCTGACCGATAACTCAGTTATCGATTAATTGATCGAAATATTGCAGAGTCCAAAAGAATACTGTGGCCTTCCCCCTTTCGGTTGATATCCATATTGTATGCAAATTAAGG
The DNA here is from genome assembly GCA_949987695.1 of Merzomyia westermanni. Lineage (NCBI taxonomy): Eukaryota > Metazoa > Arthropoda > Insecta > Diptera > Tephritidae > Merzomyia > Merzomyia westermanni. Next base: position 104,310,336 of record OX465292.1, on the reverse strand, counting down.
GCTTTTGGAGCAACCACATTCTGACCGATAACTCAGTTATCGATAAATTGATCGAAATATTGCAGAGTCCAAAATAATACTGTGGCATTCCCCTTTCGTTCAATACCCATATTGTAATCACATTTTAAGGTTTTAGGGCACCAAATTGCATAAATTCATTGGATAAAATACATTTTTGGGTTAGTTGGGTCACATTAGTGCACATAACTCCATAACCAATTGAGGTATTGAGATTTCATGAAACTTGTTACTTATCCGAGACATCGGGAAATAAGTGTGCAAAATTTCGTACAGATCGGTGCTGTAGTTTGGGCGTGAAAACGGTTCAAACACACTCACTCACAAACTTACTCATTTATAATATAAGTAAGACTAGCATTTACCCGCGGCTCCGCTCGCATCAAAGAAATAAGCAAAATAACTAAGCTTCTTTTGAAAATATTTTTAGTTATCAAACAGATAAGTTTTAAAGTTCACATTTTCCTTAAAATAATGATATACAAAACACCTTAAATAATCAGGTTACACACCAAATATTAAAAATGTTTAGCATCACTTGTAAACAAATAAATTCACACAGAGCGCCAACTTCTAATACAGGGTTCTAAACAAAAGCCAAAGCTATTAATTATTTTTCAGATCAAATTGAAGAAGAGATACATACAGAACAAACCGTAAGAGCTTCATAAATTGTATTATTATATAAACACTCATAAAAGTTTAATTTTTACGAAACAGCTAAGCAACCAAAATATGAAGAATTGCTAAACTTACTAAAAGGATATTTTCCGCAGAAACGATATCAATGTCTTTAAAACGCACAACTATTTTGCTCAAACGTTACAAAAAATTCATTCAAAATATTTGATTTTATGTTTGACAGGTGACGATTTACTCATATTTATTAACGACGACAATAGCCCGGCCGACATTAAAAACGACGACTGCGAACGACAACGGCGAAAAACCGAAGCTTGACGATAATTGCCGCCAAGCACCGACACAATGAAAGCGGCAACGACAGTTCTGCATTAGCTCAAACAACAGCAAAAAAATTTAGAAAAAAGTATTGGATATCTAAAAAAAAACATAAAACTATGCAATTTCTACATATATTTAAAGCAATTTGCATATATTTTCGACTTAATTCACAAAAAGAAAAAAGGACGCCACGACCGTCGCTGTCAAATTAGAAATAGATCTAATCTGGCAACATCGGCATTCATGAAAGAACATGTGTAAAAATAATTTGACAGATGGCGCACCGTGTTGTCGTCTTGAATCTGTTTTCCCTAAGTGACAGAAACAGTACCGAAAACGCAAAATAAAATTGATATTGTATGAATGGCAAGGCGGATTCATTACATGAACGTTATTTTCCTTTGATCTGACATTTCTGAACATGCTAAATTCGCCCTGCTCTCACCTTATATGAATTCGCCGCGATGAATAGTAACTAAACTTATTAAAATCATAGCAGTTAGGTTTTAAAAGTATTTTTGAAGATATGGCGATGAATTTTTTAGTCACGTTTTGACCGATAACTCAGTTATCGATTAACTTACACAACGAAACATAGCAGTATCGGTAAGTTTATTGAAATATCGATAAGTCCATATGAATCCTTGGCCTTTCCGTTTCGTGTCATATCCATATTTAATGCAAATTTAGAGGTTTCAGGGCTTTTACATTTTGACCGATAGCTCAGTTATCGATTAATTTATCGAAATATTGCAATGTCCAAACGAAACCTGTGGCCTTCCCCTTTCGTTTGATACCCATATTGTATGCAAATTTAGGCGTTTTGGAGCAACATAATTCTGACCGATAACTCAGTTATCGATGAATTGATCGAAATATTGCAGAGTCCAAAAGAATCCTGTGACCTTCCCCTTTCGTTTGATCGAAATATTGCAGAGTCCAAAAGAATCCTGTGACCTTCCCCTTTCGTTTGATATCCATATTGTATGTAAATTCAGGAGTTTTGGAGCAACCACGTTCTGACCGATAACTTAGTTATCGATTAATTGATCGAAATATGGCAGAGTCCAAAAGAATACTGTGACCTTCCCCTTTCGTTTGATACCCATAATGTATGCAAATTTAGGCGTTTTGGAGCAACCAAATTCTGACCGATAACTCAGTTATCGATGAATTGATCGAAATATTGCAGAGTCCAAAAGAATCCTGTGACCTTCCCCTTTCGTTTGATACCCATATTGTATGTAAATTCAGGGGTTTTGGAGCAACCACATTCTGACCGATAACTCAGTTATCGATTAATTGATCGAAATATTGCAGAGTCCAAAAGAATACTATGGCCTTCCTTCTTTCGTTTGATATCCATATTGTATGCAAATTAAGGGCTTTTGGAGCAACCACATTCTGACCGATAACTCAGTTATCGATTAATTGATCGAAATATTGCAGAGTCCAAAAGAATACTGTGGCCTTCCCCCTTTCGTTTGATATCCATATTGTATGCAAATTAAGGGGTTTTGGAGCAACCACATTCTGACCGATAACTCAGTTATCGATTAACTGATCGACATATTGCAGAGTCCAAAAGAATCCTGTGACCTTCCCCTTTCGTTCGATACCCATATTGTATGTAAATTATGGGGTTTTGGAGCAACCACGTTCATACCGATAACTTAGTTATCGATTAATTGATCGAAATATTGCAGAGTCCAAAAGAATACTGTGGCCTTCCCCCTTTCGTTTGATATCCATATTGTATGCAAATTAAGGGCTTTTGGAGCAACCACATTCTGACCGATAACTCAGTTATCGATTAATTGATCGAAATATTGCAGAGTCCAAAAGAACACTGTGGCCTTCCCCCTTTCGTTTGATATCCATATTGTATGCAAATTAAGGGCTTTTGGAGCAACCACATTCTGACCGATAACTCAGTTATCGATTAACTGATCGACATATTGCAGAGTCCAAAAGAATACTGTGGCCTTCCCCATTCGTTTGATACCAATATTGTATGCAAATTCATGGTTTTTTGGGCAACCACATTCTGATCGATAAGTCAGTTATCGATGAATTGATCGAAATATTGCAGAGTCCAAAAGAATCCTGTGACCTTCCCCTTTCGTTTGATACCCATATTGTATGTAAATTCAGGGGTTTTGGAGCAACCACGTTCATACCGATAACTTAGTTATCGATTAATTGATCGAAATATTGCAGAGTCCAAAAGAATACTGTGGCCTTCCCCCTTTCGTTTGATATCCATATTGTATGCAAATTAAGGGCTTTTGGAGCAACCACATTCTGACCGCTAACTCAGTTATCGATTAATTGATCGAAATATTGCAGAGTCCAAAAGAACACTGTGGCCTTCCCCCTTTCGTTTGATATCCATATTGTATGCAAATTAAGGGCTTTTGGAGCAACGACATTCTGACCGATAACTCAGTTATCGATTAATTGATCGAAATATTGCAGAGTCCAAAAGAACACTGTGGCCTTCCCCCTTTCGTTTGATATCCATATTGTATGCAAATTAAGGGCTTTTGGAGCAACCACATTCTGACCGATAACTCAGTTATCGATTAACTGATCGACATATTGCAGAGTTCAAAAGAATACTGTGGCCTTCCCCATTCGTTTGATACCATTATTGTGTGCAAATTCATGGTTTTTTGGGCAACCACATTCTGATCGATAAGTCAGTTATCGATGAATTGATAGAAATATTGCAGAGTCCAAAAGAATCCTGTTACCTTCCCCTTTCGTTTGATACCCATATTGTATGTAAATTCAGGCGTTTTGGAGCAACCACATTCTGACCGATAACTCAGTTATCGATTAATTGATCGAAATATTGCAGAGTCCAAAAGAATACTGTGGCCTTCCCCCTTTCGTTTGATATCCATATTGTATGCAAATTAAGGGCTTTTGGAGCAACCACATTCTGACCGATAACTCAGTTATCGATTAATTGATCGAAATATTGCAGAGTCCAAAAGAATACTGTGGCATTCCCCTTTCGTTCAATACCCATATTGTAATCATATTTAAGGTTTTAGGGCACCAAATTGCATAAATTCATTGGATAAAATACATTTTTGGGTTAGTTGGGTCACATTAGTGCACATAACTCCATAACCAATTGAGGTATTGAGATTTCATGAAACTTGTTACTTATCCGAGACATCGGGAAATAAGTGTGCAAAATTTCGTACAGATCGGTGCTGTAGTTTGGGCGTGAAAACGGTTCAAACACACTCACTCACAAACTTACTCATTTATAATATAAGTAAGACTAGCATTTACCCGCGGCTCCGCTCGCATCAAAGAAACAAGCAAAATAACTAAGCTTCTTTTGAAAACATTTTTAGTTATCAAACAGATAAGTTTTAAAGTTCACATTTTCCTTAAAATAATGATATACAAAAAACCTTAAATAATCCGGTTACACACCAAATATTAAAAATGTTTAGCATCACTTGTAAACAAATAAATTCACACAGAGCACCAACTTCTAATACAGGATTCTAAACAAAAGCCAAAGCTATTAATTATTTTTCAGATCAAATTGAAGAAGAGATACATACAGAACAAACCGTAAGAGCTTCATAAATTGTATTATTATATAAACACTCATAAAAGTTTAATTTTTACGAAACAGCTAAGCAACCAAAATATGAAGAATTGCTAAACTTACTAAAACGATATTTTCCGCAGAAACGATATCAATGTCTTTAAAATGCACAACTATTTTGCTCAAACGTTACAAAAAATTCATTCAAAATATTTGATTTTATGTTTGACAGGTGACGATTTACTCATATTTATTAACGACGACAATAGCCCGGCCGACATTAAAAACGACGACTTCGAACGACAACGGCGAAAAACCGAAGCTTGACGATAATTGCCGCCAAGCACCGACGACATGATAATAATGAAAGCGGCAACGACAGTTCTATATTAGCTCAAACAACAGCAAAAAAATTTAGAAAAAAGTATTGCATGTGTAAAAAAAAACATAAAACTATTCAATTTCAACATATATTTAAAGCAATTTGCATATATTTTCGATTTAATTCACAAAAAGAAAAAAGGACGCCACGACCGTCGCTGTCAAATTAGAAATAGATCTAATCTGGCAACAGCGGCATTCATGAAAGAACATGTGTAAAAATAATTTGACAGATGGCGCACCGTCGTTGTCGTCTTGAATCTGTTTTCCCTAAGTGACAGAAACAGTACCGAAAACGCAAAATAAAATTGGTATTGTATGTATGGCAAGGCGAATTCATTACATGAACGTTATTTTCTTTTGATCTGACATTTCTGAACATGCTAAATTCGCCCTGCTCTCACCTTATATGAATTCGCCTTGATGAATAATAACTAAACTTATTAAAATCATAGCAGTTAGGTTTTAAAAGTATTTTTGAAGATATGGCGATGCATTTTTTAGTCACGTTTTGACCGATAACTCAGTTATCGATTAACTTACACAACGAAACATAGCAGTATCGGTAAGTTTATTGAAATATCGATAAGTCCATATGAATCCTTGGCCTTTCCGTTTCGTGTCATATCCATATTTAATGCAAATTTAGAGGTTTCAGGGCTTTTACATTTTGACCGATAGCTCAGTTATCGATTAATTTATCGAAATATTGCAATGTCCAAACGAAACCGGTGGCCTTCCCCTTTCGTTTGATACCCATATTGTATGCAAATTTAGGCGTTTGGGGGAACCAAATTCTGACCGATAACTCAGTTATCGATTAATTGATGGAAATATTGCAGAGTCCAAAAGAATACTGTGGCCTTCCCCCTTTCGTTTGATATCCATATTGTATGCAAATTAAGGGCTTTTGGAGCAACCACATTCTGACCGATAACTCAGTTATCGATTAATTGATCGAAATATTGCAGAGTCCAAAAGAATACTGTGGCCTTTCCCCTTTCGTTTGATACCCATATTGTATGTAAATTCAGGGGTTTTGGAGCAACCACGTTCGGCCCGATAACTTAGTTATCGATTAATTGATCGAAATATTGCAGAGTCCAAAAGAATACTGTGGCCTTCCCCCTTTCGTTTGATATCCATATTGTATGCAAATTAAGGGCTTTTGGAGCAACCACATTCTGACCGATAACTCAGTTATCGATTAATTGATCGAAATATTGCAGAGTCCAAAAGAATACTGTGGCCTTTCCCCTTTCGTTTGATACCCATATTGTATGTAAATTCAGGGGTTTTGGAGCAACCACGTTCGGCCCGATAACTTAGTTATCGATTAATTGATCGAAATATTGCAGAGTCCAAAAGAATACTGTGGCCTTCCCCCTTTCGTTTGATATCCATATTGTATGCAAATTAAGGGCTTTTGGAGCAACCACATTCTGACCGATAACTCAGTTATCGATTAATTGATCGAAATATTGCAGAGTCCAAAAGAATACTGTGGCCTTCCCCCTTTCGTTTGATATCCATATTGTATGCAAATTAAGGGCTTTTGGAGCAACCACATTCTGACCGATAACTCAGTTATCGATTAATTGATCGAAATATTGCAGAGTCCAAAAGAATACTGTGGCCTTCCCCCTTTCGGTTGATATCCATATTGTATGCAAATTAAGGGCTTTTGGAGCAACCACATTCTGACCGATAACTCAGTTATCGATAAATTGATCGAAATATTGCAGAGTCCAAAATAATACTGTGGCATTCCCCTTTCGTTCAATACCCATATTGTAATCACATTTTAAGGTTTTAGGGCACCAAATTGCATAAATTCATTGGATAAAATACATTTTTGGGTTAGTTGGGTCACATTAGTGCACATAACTCCATAACCAATTGAGGTATTGAGATTTCATGAAACTTGTTACTTATCCGAGACATCGGGAAATAAGTGTGCAAAATTTCGTACAGATCGGTGCTGTAGTTTGGGCGTGAAAACGGTTCAAACACACTCACTCACAAACTTACTCATTTATAATATAAGTAAGACTAGCATTTACCCGCGGCTCCGCTCGCATCAAAGAAATAAGCAAAATAACTAAGCTTCTTTTGAAAATATTTTTAGTTATCAAACAGATAAGTTTTAAAGTTCACATTTTCCTTAAAATAATGATATACAAAACACCTTAAATAATCAGGTTACACACCAAATATTAAAAATGTTTAGCATCACTTGTAAACAAATAAATTCACACAGAGCGCCAACTTCTAATACAGGGTTCTAAACAAAAGCCAAAGCTATTAATTATTTTTCAGATCAAATTGAAGAAGAGATACATACAGAACAAACCGTAAGAGCTTCATAAATTGTATTATTATATAAACACTCATAAAAGTTTAATTTTTACGAAACAGCTAAGCAACCAAAATATGAAGAATTGCTAAACTTACTAAAAGGATATTTTCCGCAGAAACGATATCAATGTCTTTAAAACGCACAACTATTTTGCTCAAACGTTACAAAAAATTCATTCAAAATATTTGATTTTATGTTTGACAGGTGACGATTTACTCATATTTATTAACGACGACAATAGCCCGGCCGACATTAAAAACGACGACTGCGAACGACAACGGCGAAAAACCGAAGCTTGACGATAATTGCCGCCAAGCACCGACACAATGAAAGCGGCAACGACAGTTCTGCATTAGCTCAAACAACAGCAAAAAAATTTAGAAAAAAGTATTGGATATCTAAAAAAAAACATAAAACTATGCAATTTCTACATATATTTAAAGCAATTTGCATATATTTTCGACTTAATTCACAAAAAGAAAAAAGGACGCCACGACCGTCGCTGTCAAATTAGAAATAGATCTAATCTGGCAACATCGGCATTCATGAAAGAACATGTGTAAAAATAATTTGACAGATGGCGCACCGTGTTGTCGTCTTGAATCTGTTTTCCCTAAGTGACAGAAACAGTACCGAAAACGCAAAATAAAATTGATATTGTATGAATGGCAAGGCGGATTCATTACATGAACGTTATTTTCCTTTGATCTGACATTTCTGAACATGCTAAATTCGCCCTGCTCTCACCTTATATGAATTCGCCGCGATGAATAGTAACTAAACTTATTAAAATCATAGCAGTTAGGTTTTAAAAGTATTTTTGAAGATATGGCGATGAATTTTTTAGTCACGTTTTGACCGATAACTCAGTTATCGATTAACTTACACAACGAAACATAGCAGTATCGGTAAGTTTATTGAAATATCGATAAGTCCATATGAATCCTTGGCCTTTCCGTTTCGTGTCATATCCATATTTAATGCAAATTTAGAGGTTTCAGGGCTTTTACATTTTGACCGATAGCTCAGTTATCGATTAATTTATCGAAATATTGCAATGTCCAAACGAAACCTGTGGCCTTCCCCTTTCGTTTGATACCCATATTGTATGCAAATTTAGGCGTTTTGGAGCAACATAATTCTGACCGATAACTCAGTTATCGATGAATTGATCGAAATATTGCAGAGTCCAAAAGAATCCTGTGACCTTCCCCTTTCGTTTGATCGAAATATTGCAGAGTCCAAAAGAATCCTGTGACCTTCCCCTTTCGTTTGATATCCATATTGTATGTAAATTCAGGAGTTTTGGAGCAACCACGTTCTGACCGATAACTTAGTTATCGATTAATTGATCGAAATATGGCAGAGTCCAAAAGAATACTGTGACCTTCCCCTTTCGTTTGATACCCATAATGTATGCAAATTTAGGCGTTTTGGAGCAACCAAATTCTGACCGATAACTCAGTTATCGATGAATTGATCGAAATATTGCAGAGTCCAAAAGAATCCTGTGACCTTCCCCTTTCGTTTGATACCCATATTGTATGTAAATTCAGGGGTTTTGGAGCAACCACATTCTGACCGATAACTCAGTTATCGATTAATTGATCGAAATATTGCAGAGTCCAAAAGAATACTATGGCCTTCCTTCTTTCGTTTGATATCCATATTGTATGCAAATTAAGGGCTTTTGGAGCAACCACATTCTGACCGATAACTCAGTTATCGATTAATTGATCGAAATATTGCAGAGTCCAAAAGAATACTGTGGCCTTCCCCCTTTCGTTTGATATCCATATTGTATGCAAATTAAGGGGTTTTGGAGCAACCACATTCTGACCGATAACTCAGTTATCGATTAACTGATCGACATATTGCAGAGTCCAAAAGAATCCTGTGACCTTCCCCTTTCGTTCGATACCCATATTGTATGTAAATTATGGGGTTTTGGAGCAACCACGTTCATACCGATAACTTAGTTATCGATTAATTGATCGAAATATTGCAGAGTCCAAAAGAATACTGTGGCCTTCCCCCTTTCGTTTGATATCCATATTGTATGCAAATTAAGGGCTTTTGGAGCAACCACATTCTGACCGATAACTCAGTTATCGATTAATTGATCGAAATATTGCAGAGTCCAAAAGAACACTGTGGCCTTCCCCCTTTCGTTTGATATCCATATTGTATGCAAATTAAGGGCTTTTGGAGCAACCACATTCTGACCGATAACTCAGTTATCGATTAACTGATCGACATATTGCAGAGTCCAAAAGAATACTGTGGCCTTCCCCATTCGTTTGATACCAATATTGTATGCAAATTCATGGTTTTTTGGGCAACCACATTCTGATCGATAAGTCAGTTATCGATGAATTGATCGAAATATTGCAGAGTCCAAAAGAATCCTGTGACCTTCCCCTTTCGTTTGATACCCATATTGTATGTAAATTCAGGGGTTTTGGAGCAACCACGTTCATACCGATAACTTAGTTATCGATTAATTGATCGAAATATTGCAGAGTCCAAAAGAATACTGTGGCCTTCCCCCTTTCGTTTGATATCCATATTGTATGCAAATTAAGGGCTTTTGGAGCAACCACATTCTGACCGCTAACTCAGTTATCGATTAATTGATCGAAATATTGCAGAGTCCAAAAGAACACTGTGGCCTTCCCCCTTTCGTTTGATATCCATATTGTATGCAAATTAAGGGCTTTTGGAGCAACGACATTCTGACCGATAACTCAGTTATCGATTAATTGATCGAAATATTGCAGAGTCCAAAAGAACACTGTGGCCTTCCCCCTTTCGTTTGATATCCATATTGTATGCAAATTAAGGGCTTTTGGAGCAACCACATTCTGACCGATAACTCAGTTATCGATTAACTGATCGACATATTGCAGAGTTCAAAAGAATACTGTGGCCTTCCCCATTCGTTTGATACCATTATTGTGTGCAAATTCATGGTTTTTTGGGCAACCACATTCTGATCGATAAGTCAGTTATCGATGAATTGATAGAAATATTGCAGAGTCCAAAAGAATCCTGTTACCTTCCCCTTTCGTTTGATACCCATATTGTATGTAAATTCAGGCGTTTTGGAGCAACCACATTCTGACCGATAACTCAGTTATCGATTAATTGATCGAAATATTGCAGAGTCCAAAAGAATACTGTGGCCTTCCCCCTTTCGTTTGATATCCATATTGTATGCAAATTAAGGGCTTTTGGAGCAACCACATTCTGACCGATAACTCAGTTATCGATTAATTGATCGAAATATTGCAGAGTCCAAAAGAATACTGTGGCATTCCCCTTTCGTTCAATACCCATATTGTAATCATATTTAAGGTTTTAGGGCACCAAATTGCATAAATTCATTGGATAAAATACATTTTTGGGTTAGTTGGGTCACATTAGTGCACATAACTCCATAACCAATTGAGGTATTGAGATTTCATGAAACTTGTTACTTATCCGAGACATCGGGAAATAAGTGTGCAAAATTTCGTACAGATCGGTGCTGTAGTTTGGGCGTGAAAACGGTTCAAACACACTCACTCACAAACTTACTCATTTATAATATAAGTAAGACTAGCATTTACCCGCGGCTCCGCTCGCATCAAAGAAACAAGCAAAATAACTAAGCTTCTTTTGAAAACATTTTTAGTTATCAAACAGATAAGTTTTAAAGTTCACATTTTCCTTAAAATAATGATATACAAAAAACCTTAAATAATCCGGTTACACACCAAATATTAAAAATGTTTAGCATCACTTGTAAACAAATAAATTCACACAGAGCACCAACTTCTAATACAGGATTCTAAACAAAAGCCAAAGCTATTAATTATTTTTCAGATCAAATTGAAGAAGAGATACATACAGAACAAACCGTAAGAGCTTCATAAATTGTATTATTATATAAACACTCATAAAAGTTTAATTTTTACGAAACAGCTAAGCAACCAAAATATGAAGAATTGCTAAACTTACTAAAACGATATTTTCCGCAGAAACGATATCAATGTCTTTAAAATGCACAACTATTTTGCTCAAACGTTACAAAAAAATTCATTCAAAATATTTGATTTTATGTTTGACAGGTGACGATTTACTCATATTTATTAACGACGACAATAGCCCGGCCGACATTAAAAAACGACGACTTCGAACGACAACGGCGAAAAACCGAAGCTTGACGATAATTGCCGCCAAGCACCGACGACATGATAATAATGAAAGCGGCAACGACAGTTCTATATTAGCTCAAACAACAGCAAAAAAATTTAGAAAAAAGTATTGCATGTGTAAAAAAAAACATAAAACTATTCAATTTCAACATATATTTAAAGCAATTTGCATATATTTTCGATTTAATTCACAAAAAGAAAAAAGGACGCCACGACCGTCGCTGTCAAATTAGAAATAGATCTAATCTGGCAACAGCGGCATTCATGAAAGAACATGTGTAAAAATAATTTGACAGATGGCGCACCGTCGTTGTCGTCTTGAATCTGTTTTCCCTAAGTGACAGAAACAGTACCGAAAACGCAAAATAAAATTGGTATTGTATGTATGGCAAGGCGAATTCATTACATGAACGTTATTTTCTTTTGATCTGACATTTCTGAACATGCTAAATTCGCCCTGCTCTCACCTTATATGAATTCGCCTTGATGAATAATAACTAAACTTATTAAAATCATAGCAGTTAGGTTTTAAAAGTATTTTTGAAGATATGGCGATGCATTTTTTAGTCACGTTTTGACCGATAACTCAGTTATCGATTAACTTACACAACGAAACATAGCAGTATCGGTAAGTTTATTGAAATATCGATAAGTCCATATGAATCCTTGGCCTTTCCGTTTCGTGTCATATCCATATTTAATGCAAATTTAGAGGTTTCAGGGCTTTACATTTTGACCGATAGCTCAGTTATCGATTAATTTATCGAAATATTGCAATGTCCAAACGAAACCGGTGGCCTTCCCCTTTCGTTTGATACCCATATTGTATGCAAATTTAGGCGTTTGGGGGAACCAAATTCTGACCGATAACTCAGTTATCGATTAATTGATGGAAATATTGCAGAGTCCAAAAGAATACTGTGGCCTTCCCCCTTTCGTTTGATATCCATATTGTATGCAAATTAAGGGCTTTTGGAGCAACCACATTCTGACCGATAACTCAGTTATCGATTAATTGATCGAAATATTGCAGAGTCCAAAAGAATACTGTGGCCTTCCCCCTTTCGTTTGATATCCATATTGTATGTAAATTCAGGGGTTTTGGAGCAACCACATTCTGACCGATAACTCAGTTATCGATTATTGATCGAAATATTGCAGAGTCCAAAAGAATACTGTGGCCTTCCCCCTTTCGTTTGATATCCATATTGTATGCAAATTAAGGGCTTTTGGAGCAACCACATTCTGACCGATAACTCAGTTATCGATTAATTGATCGAAATATTGCAGAGTCCAAAAGAATACTGTGGCCTTCCCCCTTTCGTTTGATATCCATATTGTATGCAAATTAAGGGCTTTTGGAGCAACCACATTCTGACCGATAACTCAGTTATCGATTAATTGATCGAAATATTGCAGAGTCCAAAAGAATCCTGTGACCTTCCCCTTTCGTTTGATATCCATATTGTTTGCAAATTAAGGGGTTTTGGAGCAACCACATTCTGACCGATAACTCAGTTATCGATTAACTGATCGACATATTGCAGAGTCCAAAAGAATACTGTGGCCTTCCCCATTCGTTTGATACCAATATTGTATGCAAATTCATGGTTTTTTGGGCAACCACATTCTGATCGATAAGTCAGTTATCGATGAATTGATTGAAATATTGCAGAGTCCAAAAGAATACTGTGGCCTTCCCCCTTTCGTTTGATATCCATATTGTATGCAAATTAAGGGCTTTTGGAGCAACCACATTCTGACCGATAACTCAGTTATCGATTAATTGATCGAAATATTGCAGAGTCCAAAAGAATCCTGTGACCTTCCCCTTTCGTTTGATACCCATATTGTATGTAAATTCAGGGGTTTTGGAGCAACCACGTTCGGACCGATAACTTAGTTATCGATTAATTGATCGAAATATTGCAGAGTCCAAAAGAATACTGTGGCCTTCCCCCTTTCGTTTGATATCCATATTGTATGTAAATTCAGGGGTTTTGAAGCAACCACATTCTGACCGATAACTCAGTTATCGATTAATTGATCGAAATATTGCAGAGTCCAAAAGAATACTGTGGCCTTCCCCCTTTCGTTTGATATCCATATTGTATGCAAATTAAGGGCTTTTGGAGCAACCACATTCTGACCGATAACTCAGTTATCGATTAACTGATCGACATATTGCAGAGTCCAAAAGAATACTGTGGCCTTCCCCTTTCGTTTGATATCCATATTGTATGCAAATTAAGGGCTTTTGGAGCAACCACATTCTGACCGATAACTCAGTTATCGATTAATTGATCGAAATATTGCAGAGTTCAAAAGGATACTGTGGCCTTCCCCCTTTCGTTTGATATCCATTTTGTATGCAAATTAAGGGCTTTTGGAGCAACCACATTCTGACCGATAACTCAGTTATCGATTAATTGATCGAAATATTGCAGAGTCCAAAAGAATACTGTGGCCTTCCCCCTTTCGTTTGATATCCATATTGTATGTAAATTCAGGGGTTTTGAAGCAACCACATTCTGACCGATAACTCAGTTATCGATTAATTGATCGAAATATTGCAGAGTCCAAAAGAATACTGTGGCCTTCCCCCTTTCGTTTGATATCCATATTGTATGCAAATTAAGGGCTTTTGGAGCAACCACATTCTGACCGATAACTCAGTTATCGATTAATTGATCGAAATATTGCAGAGTCCAAAAGAATACTGTGGCCTTCCCCCTTTCGTTTGATATCCATATTGTATGTAAATTCAGGGGTTTTGGAGCAACCATATTCTGACCGATAACTCAGTTATCGATTAATTGATCGAAATATTGCAGAGTCCAAAAGAATACTGTGGCCTTCCCCCTTTCGTTTGATATCCATATTGTATGCAAATTAAGGGCTTTTGGAGCAACCACATTCTGACCGATAACTCAGTTATCGATTAATTGATCGAAATATTGCAGAGTCCAAAAGAATACTGTGGCCTTCCCCCTTTCGTTTGATATCCATATTGTATGTAAATTCAGGGGTTTTGAAGCAACCACATTCTGACCGATAACTCAGTTATCGATTAATTGATCGAAATATTGCAGAGTCCAAAAGAATACTGTGGCCTTCCCCCTTTCGTTTGATATCCATATTGTATGCAAATTAAGGGCTTTTGGAGCAACCACATTCTGACCGATAACTCAGTTATCGATTAATTGATCGAAATATTGCAGAGTCCAGAAGAATACTGTGGCCTTCCCCCTTTCGTTTGATATCCATATTGTATGTAAATTCAGGGGTTTTGGAGCAACCACATTCTGACCGATAACTCAGTTATCGATTAATTGATCGAAATATTGCAGAGTCCAAAAGAATACTGTGGCCTTCCCCCTTTCGTTTGATATCCATATTGTATGTAAATTCAGGGGTTTTGAAGCAACCACATTCTGACCGATAACTCAGTTATCGATTAATTGATCGAAATATTGCAGAGTCCAAAAGAATCCTGTGACCTTTCCCTTTCGTTTGATACCCATATTGTATGTAAGTTCAGGGGTTTTGGAGCAACCACATTCTGACCGATAACTCAGTTTTCGATTAATTGATCGAAATATTGCAGAGTCCAAAAGAATACTGTGGCCTTCCCCCTTTCGTTTGATATCCATATTGTATGCAAATTAAGGGCTTTTGGAGCAACCACATTCTGACCGATAACTCAGTTATCGATTAATTGATCGAAATATTGCAGAGTCCAAAAGAATACTGTGGCCTTCCCCCTTTCGTTTGATATCCATATTGTATGCAAATTAAGGGCTTTTGGAGCAACCACATTCTGACCGATAACTCAGTTATCGATTAATTGATCGAAATATTGCAGAGTCCAAAAGAATACTGTGGCCTTACCCCTTTCGTTTGATATCCATATTGTATGCAAATTAAGGGCTTTTGGAGCAACCACATTCTGACCGATAACTCAGTTATCGATTAATTGATCGAAATATTGCAGAGTCCAAAAGAATACTGTGGCCTTCCCCCTTTCGTTTGATATCCATATTGTATGCAAATTAAGGGCTTTTGGAGCAACCACATTCTGACCGATAACTCAGTTATCGATTAATTGATCGAAATATTGCAGAGTCCAAAAGAATACTGTGGCCTTCCCCCTTTCGTTTGATATCCATATTGTATGCAAATTAAGGGCTTTTGGAGCAACCACATTCTGACCGATAACTCAGTTATCGATTAATTGATCGAAATATTGCAGAGTCCAAAAGAATACTGTGGCCTTACCCCTTTCGTTTGATATCCATATTGTATGCAAATTAAGGGCTTTTGGAGCAACCACATTCTGACCGATAACTCAGTTATCGATTAATTGATCGAAATATTGCAGAGTCCAAAAGAATACTGTGGCCTTCCCCCTTTCGTTTGATATCCATATTGTATGCAAATTAAAGGCTTTTGGAGCAACCACATTCTGACCGATAACTCAGTTATCGATTAATTGATCGAAATATTGCAGAGTCCAAAAGAATACTGTGGCCTTCCCCCTTTCGTTTGATATCCATATTGTATGCAAATTAATGGCTTTTGGAGCAACCACATTCTGACCGATAACTCAGTTATCGATTAATTGATCGAAATATTGCAGAGTCCAAAAGAATACTGTGGCCTTACCCCTTTCGTTTGTTATCCATATTGTATGCAAATTAAGGGCTTTTGGAGCAACCACATTCTGACCGATAACTCAGTTATCGATTAATTGATCGAAATATTGCAGAGTCCAAAAGAATACTGTGGCCTTCCCCCTTTCGTTTGATATCCATATTGTATGCAAATTAAGGGCTTTTGGAGCAACCACATTCTGACCGATAACTCAGTTATCGATTAATTGATCGAAATATTGCAGAGTCCAAAAGAATACTGTGGCCTTACCCCTTTCGTTTGATATCCATATTGTATGCAAATTAAGGGCTTTTGGAGCAACCACATTCTGACCGATAACTCAGTTATCGATTAATTGATCGAAATATTGCAGAGTCCAAAAGAATACTGTGGCCTTCCCCCTTTCGTTTGATATCCATATTGTATGCAAATTAAGGGCTTTTGGAGCAACCACATTCTGACCGATAACTCAGTTATCGATTAACTGATCGACATATTGCAGAGTCCAAAAGAATACTGTGGCCTTCCCCTTTCGTTTGATATCCATATTGTATGCAAATTAAGGGCTTTTGGAGCAACCACATTCTGACCGATAACTCAGTTATCGATTAATTGATCGAAATATTGCAGAGTTCAAAAGAATACTGTGGCCTTCCCCCTTTCGTTTGATATCCATATTGTATGCAAATTAAGGGCTTTTGGAGCAACCACATTCTGATCGATAACTCAGTTATCGATTAATTGATCGAAATATTGCAGAGTCCAAAAGAATACTGTGGCCTTCCCCCTTTCGTTTGATATTCCTATTGTATGTAAATTCAGGGGTTTTGAAGCAACCACATTCTGACCGATAACTCAGTTATCGATTAATTGATCGAAATATTGCAGAGTCCAAAAGAATCCTGTGACCTTTCCCTTTCGTTTGATACCCATATTGTATGTAAATTCAGGGGTTTTGGAGCAACCACATTCTGACCGATAACTCAGTTTTCGATTAATTGATCGAAATATTGCAGAGTCCAAAAGAATACTGTGGCCTTACCCCTTTCGTTTGAGATCCATATTGTATGCAAATTAAGGGCTTTTGGAGCAACCACATTCTGACCGATAACTCAGTTATCGATTAATTGATCGAAATATTGCAGAGTCCAAAAGAATACTGTGGCCTTCCCCCTTTCGTTTGATATCCATATTGTATGCAAATTAAGGGCTTTTGGAGCAACCACATTCTGACCGATAACTCAGTTATCGATTAATTGATCGAAATATTGCAGAGTCCAAAAGAATACTGTGGCCTTACCCCTTTCGTTTGATATCCATATTGTATGCAAATTAAGGGCTTTTGGAGCAACCACATTCTGACCGATAACTTAGTTATCGATTAATTGATCGAAATATTGCAGAGTCCAAAAGAATACTGTGGCCTTCCCCCTTTCGTTTGATATCCATATTGTATGCAAATTAAAGGCTTTTGGAGCAACCACATTCTGACCGATAACTCAGTTATCGATTAATTGATCGAAATATTGCAGAGTCCAAAAGAATACTGTGGCCTTCCCCCTTTCGTTTGATATCCATATTGTATGCAAATTAATGGCTTTTGGAGCACCCACATTCTGACCGATAACTCAGTTATCGATTAATTGATCGAAATATTGCAGAGTCCAAAAGAATACTGTGGCCTTACCCCTTTCGTTTGATATCCATATTGTATGCAAATTAAGGGCTTTTGGAGCAACCACATTCTGACCGATAACTCAGTTATCGATTAATTGATCGAAATATTGCAGAGTCCAAAAGAATACTGTGGCCTTCCCCCTTTCGTTTGATATCCATATTGTATGCAAATTAAGGGCTTTTGGAGCAACCACATTCTGACCGATAACTCAGTTATCGATTAATTGATCGAAATATTGCAGAGTCCAAAAGAATACTGTGGCCTTCCCCCTTTCGTTTGATATCCATATTGTATGCAAATTAATGGCTTTTGGAGCAACCACATTCTGACCGATAACTCAGTTATCGATTAATTGATCGAAATATTGCAGAGTCCAAAAGAATACTGTGGCCTTACCCCTTTCGTTTGATATCCATATTGTATGCAAATTAAGGGCTTTTGGAGCAACCACATTCTGACCGATAACTCAGTTATCGATTAATTGATCGAAATATTGCAGAGTCCAAAAGAATACTGTGGCCTTCCCCCTTTCGTTTGATATCCATATTGTATGCAAATTAAGGGGTTTTGGGGCAACCACATTCTGACCGATAACTCAGTTATCGATTAACTGATCGACATATTGCAGAGTCCAAAAGAATACTGTGGCCTTCCCCATTCGTTTGATACCAATATTGTATGCAAATTCATGGTTTTTTGGGCAACCACATTCTGATCGATAAGTCAGTTATCGATGAATTGATCGAAATATTGCAGAGTCCAAAAGAATCCTGTGACCTTCCCCTTTCGTTTGATACCCATATTGTATGTAAATTCAGGGGTTTTGGAGCAACCACTTTCGGACCGATAACTTAGTTATCGATTAATTGATCGAAATATTGCAGAGTCCAAAAGAATACTGTGGCCTTCCCCCTTTTGTTTGATATCCATATTGTATGCAAATTAAGGGCTTTTGGAGCAACCACATTCTGACCGATAACTCAGTTATCGATTAATTGATCGAAATATTGCAGAGTTCAAAAGAATACTGTGGCCTTCCCCCTTTCGTTTGATATCCATATTGTATGCAAATTAAGGGCTTTTGGAGCAACCACATTCTGACCGATAACTCAGTTATCGATTAATTGATCGAAAAATTGCAGAGTCCAAAAAAATACTGTGGCCTTCCCCCTTTCGTTTGATATCCAAATTGTATGTAAATTCAGGGGTTTTGGAGCAACCACATTCTGACCGATAACTCAGTTATCGATTAATTGATCGAAATATTGCAGAGTCCAAAAGAATACTGTGGCCTTCCCCCTTTCGTTTGATATCCATATTGTATGCAAATTAAGGGCTTTTGGAGCAACCACATTCTGACCGATAACTCAGTTATCGATTAATTGATCGAAATATTGCAGAGCCCAAAAGAATACTGTGGCCTTCCCCCTTTCGTTTGATATCCATATTGTATGTAAATTCAGGGGTTTTGGAGCAACCACATTCTGACCGATAACTTAGTTATCGATTAATTGATCGAAATATTGCAGAGTCCAAAAGAATACTGTGGCCTTCCCCCTTTCGTTTGATATCCATATTGTATGCAAATTAAGGGCTTTTGGAGCAACCACATTCTGACCGATAACTCAGTTATCGATTAATTGATCGAAATATTGCAGAGTCCAAAAGAATACTGTGGCCTTCCCCCTTTCGTTTGATATCCATATTGTATGCAAATTAAGGGCTTTTGGAGCAACCACATTCTGACCGATAACTCAGTTATCGATGAATTGATCGAAATATTGCAGAGTCCAAAAGAATCCTGTGACCTTCCCCTTTCGTTTGATACCCATATTGTATGTAAATTCAGGGGTTTTGGAGCAACCACATTCTGACCGATAACTCAGTTTTCGATTAATTGATCGAAATATTGCAGAGTCCAAAAGAATACTGTGGCCTTACCCCTTTCGTTTGAGATCCATATTGTATGCAAATTAAGGGCTTTTGGAGCAACCACATTCTGACCGATAACTCAGTTATCGATTAATTGATCGAAATATTGCAGAGTCCAAAAGAATACTGTGGCCTTCCCCCTTTCGTTTGATATCCATATTGTATGCAAATTAAGGGCTTTTGGAGCAACCACATTCTGACCGATAACTCAGTTATCGATTAATTGATCGAAATATTGCAGAGTCCAAAAGAATACTGTGGCCTTCCCCCTTTCGTTTGATATCCATATTGTATGTAAATTCAGGGGTTTTGGAGCAACCCCATTCTGACCGATAACTCAGTTATCGATTAATTGATCGAAATATTGCAGAGTCCAAAAGAATACTGTGGCCTTCCCCCTTTCGTTTGATATCCATATTGTATGCAAATTAAGGGCTTTTGGAGCAACCACATTCTGACCGATAACTCAGTTATCGATTAATTGATCGAAATATTGCAGAGTCCAAAAGAATACTGTGGCCTTCCCCCTTTCGTTTGATATCCATATTGTATGCAAATTAAGGGCTTTTGGAGCAACCACATTCTGACCGATAACTCAGTTATCGATTAATTGATCGAAATATTGCAGAGTCCAAAAGAATACTGTGGCCTTCCCCCTTTCGTTTGATATCCATATTGTATGCAAATTAAGGGCTTTTGGAGCAACCACATTCTGACCGATAACTCAGTTATCGATGAATTAATCGAAATATTGCAGAGTCTAAAAGAATCCTGTGACCTTCCCCTTTCGTTTGATACCCATATTGTATGTAAATTCAGGGGTTTTGGAGCAACCACATTCTTACCGATAACTCAGTTATCGATTAATTGATCGAAATATTGCAGAGTCCAAAAGAATACTGTGGCCTTCCCCCTTTCGTTTGATATCCATATTGTATGCAAATTAAGGGCTTTTGGAGCAGCCACATTCTGACCGATAACTCAGTTATCGATGAATTGATCGAAATATTGCAGAGTCCAGAAGAATACTGTGGCCTTCCCCCTTTCGTTTGATATCCATATTGTATGCAAATTAAGGGCTTTTGAAGCAACCACATTCTGACCGATAACTCAGTTATCGATTAATTGATCGAAATATTGCAGAGTCCAAAAGAATACTGTGGCCTTCCCCCTTTCGTTTGATATCCATATTGTATGCAAATTAAGGGCTTTTGGAGCAACCACATTCTGACCGATAACTCAGTTATCGATTAATTGATCGAAATATTGCAGAGTCCAAAAGAATACTGTGGCCTTACCCCTTTCATTTGATATCCATATTGTATGCAAATTAAGGGCTTTTGGAGCAACCACATTCTGACCGATAACTCAGTTATCGATTAATTGATCGAAATATTGCAGAGTCCTTCCCCCTTTTCGTTTGATATCCATATTGTATGCAAATTAAGGGGTTTTGGAGCAACCACATTCTGAGCGATAACTCAGTTATCGATTAACTGATCGACATATTGCAGAGTCCAAAAGAATACTGTGGCCTTCCCCATTCGTTTGATACCAATTTTGTATGCAAATTCATGGTTTTTTGGGCAACCACATTCTGATCGATAAGTCAGTTATCGATGAATTGATCGAAATATTGCAGAGTCCAAAAAAATACTGTGGCCTTACCCCTTTCATTTGATATCCATATTGTATGTAAATTCAGGGGTTTTGGAGCAACCACATTCTGACCGATAACTTAGTTATCGATTAATTGATCGAAATATTGCAGAGTCCAAAAGAATACTGTGGCCTTCCCCATTCGTTTGATACCAATTTTGTATGCAAATTCATGGTTTTTTGGGCAACCACATTCTGATCGATAAGTCAGTTTTCGATTAATTGATCGAAATATTGCAGAGTCCAAAAGAATACTGTGGCCTTCCCCCTTTCGTTTGATATCCATATTGTATGCAAATTAAGGGCTTTTGGAGCAACCACATTCTGACCGATAACTCAGTTATCGATTAATTGATCGAAATATTGCAGAGTCCAAAAGAATACTGTGGCCTTCCCCCTTTCGTTTGATATCCATATTGTATGTAAATTCAGGGGTTTTGGAGCAACCCCATTCTGACCGATAACTTAGTTATCGATTAATTGATCGAAATATTGCAGAGTCCAAAAAAATACTGTGGCCTTCCCCCTTTCGTTTGATATCCATATTGTATGCAAATTAAGGGCTTTTGGAGCAACCACATTCTGACCGATAACTCAGTTATCGATTAATTGATCGAAATATTGCAGAGTCCAAAAGAATACTGTGGCCTTCGCCCTTTCGTTTGATATCCATATTGTATGCAA
Source organism: Merzomyia westermanni (assembly GCA_949987695.1). NCBI lineage: Eukaryota > Metazoa > Arthropoda > Insecta > Diptera > Tephritidae > Merzomyia > Merzomyia westermanni. Next base: position 104,288,233 of record OX465292.1, on the reverse strand, counting down.
ATTAAGGGCTTTTGGAGCAACCACATTCTGACCGATAACTCAGTTATCGATGAATTGATCGAAATATTGCAGAGTCCAAAAGAATACTGTGGCCTTCCCCCTTTCGTTTGATATCCATATTGTATGCAAATTAAGGGCTTTTGGAGCAACCACATTCTGACCGATAACTCAGTTATCGATTAATTGATCGAAATATTGCAGAGTCCAAAAAAATACTGTGGCCTTACCCCTTTTATTTGATATCCATATTGTATGTAAATTCAGGGGTTTTGGAGCAACCACATTCTGACCGATAACTTAGTTATCGATTAATTGATCGAAATATTGCAGAGTCCAAAAGAATACTGTGGCCTTCCCCCTTTCGTTTGATATCCATATTGTATGTAAATTCAGGGGTTTTGGAGCAACCACATTCTGACCGATAACTCAGTTATCGATTAATTGATCGAAATATTGCAGAGTCCAAAAGAATACTGTGGCCTTCCCCCTTTCGTTTGATATCCATATTGTATGCAAATTAAGGGCTTTTCGAGCAACCACATTCTGACCGATAACTCAGTTATCGATTAATTGATCGAAATATTGCAGAGTCCAAAAGAATACTGTGGCCTTCCCCCTTTCGTTTGATATCCATATTGTATGCAAATTAAGGGCTTTTGGAGCAACCACATTCTGACCGATAACTCAGTTATCGATTAATTGATCGAAATATTGCAGAGTCCAAAAAAATACTGTGGCCTTACCCCTTTCATTTGATATCCATATTGTATGTAAATTCAGGGGTTTTGGAGCAACCACATTCTGACCGATAACTTAGTTATCGATTAATTGATCGAAATATTGCAGAGTCCAAAAGAATACTGTGGCCTTCCCCCTTTCGTTTGATATCCATATTGTATGTAAATTCAGGGGTTTTGGAGCAACCACATTCTGACCGATAACTCAGTTATCGATTAACTGATCGACATATTGCAGAGTCCAAAAGAATACTGTGGCCTTCCCCATTCGTTTGATACCAATATTGTATGCAAATTCATGGTTTTTGGGCAACCACATTCTGATCGATAAGTCAGTTATCGATGAATTGATCGAAATATTGCAGAGTCCAAAAGAATCCTGTGACCTTCCCCTTTCGTTTGATACCCATATTGTATGTAAATTCAGGGGTTTTGGAGCAACCACGTTCGGACCGATAACTCAGTTTTCGATTAATTGATCGAAATATTGCAGAGTCCAAAAGAATACTGTGGCCTTCCCCCTTTCGTTTGATATCCATATTGTATCCAGTTATCGATTAATTGATCGAAATATTGCAGAGTCCAAAAGAATACTGTGGCCTTACCCCTTTCGTTTGATATCCATATTGTATGCAAATTAAGGGCTTTTGGAGCAACCACATTCTGACCGATAACTCAGTTATCGATTAATTGATCGAAATATTGCAGAGTCCAAAAGAATACTGTGGCCTTCCCCCTTTCGTTTGATATCCATATTGTATGCAAATTAAGGGCTTTTGGAGCAACCACATTCTGACCGATAACTCAGTTATCGATTAACTGATCGACATATTGCAGAGTCCAAAAGAATACTGTGGCCTTCCCCTTTCGTTTGATATCCATATTGTATGCAAATTAAGGGCTTTTGGAGCAACCACATTCTGACCGATAACTCAGTTATCGATTAATTGATCGAAATATTGCAGAGTTCAAAAGAATACTGTGGCCTTCCCCCTTTCGTTTGATATCCATATTGTATGCAAATTAAGGGCTTTTGGAGCAACCACATTCTGATCGATAACTCAGTTATCGATTAATTGATCGAAATATTGCAGAGTCCAAAAGAATACTGTGGCCTTCCCCCTTTCGTTTGATATCCCTATTGTATGTAAATTCAGGGGTTTTGAAGCAACCACATTCTGACCGATAACTCAGTTATCGATTAATTGATCGAAATATTGCAGAGTCCAAAAGAATTCTGTGACCTTTCCCTTTCGTTTGATACCCATATTGTATGTAAATTCAGGGGTTTTGGAGCAACCACATTCTGACCGATAACTCAGTTTTCGATTAATTGATCGAAATATTGCAGAGTCCAAAAGAATACTGTGGCCTTACCCCTTTCGTTTGAGATCCATATTGTATGCAAATTAAGGGCTTTTGGAGCAACCACATTCTGACCGATAACTCAGTTATCGATTAATTGATCGAAATATTGCAGAGTCCAAAAGAATACTGTGGCCTTCCCCCTTTCGTTTGATATCCATATTGTATGCAAATTAAGGGCTTTTGGAGCAACCACATTCTGACCGATAACTCAGTTATCGATTAATTGATCGAAATATTGCAGAGTCCAAAAGAATACTGTGGCCTTACCCCTTTCGTTTGATATCCATATTGTATGCAAATTAAGGGCTTTTGGAGCAACCACATTCTGACCGATAACTTAGTTATCGATTAATTGATCGAAATATTGCAGAGTCCAAAAGAATACTGTGGCCTTCCCCCTTTCGTTTGATATCCATATTGTATGCAAATTAAAGGCTTTTGGAGCAACCACATTCTGACCGATAACTCAGTTATCGATTAATTGATCGAAATATTGCAGAGTCCAAAAGAATACTGTGGCCTTCCCCCTTTCGTTTGATATCCATATTGTATGCAAATTAATGGCTTTTGGAGCACCCACATTCTGACCGATAACTCAGTTATCGATTAATTGATCGAAATATTGCAGAGTCCAAAAGAATACTGTGGCCTTACCCCTTTCGTTTGATATCCATATTGTATGCAAATTAAGGGCTTTTGGAGCAACCACATTCTGACCGATAACTCAGTTATCGATTAATTGATCGAAATATTGCAGAGTCCAAAAGAATACTGTGGCCTTCCCCCTTTCGTTTGATATCCATATTGTATGCAAATTAAGGGCTTTTGGAGCAACCACATTCTGACCGATAACTCAGTTATCGATTAATTGATCGAAATATTGCAGAGTCCAAAAGAATACTGTGGCCTTCCCCCTTTCGTTTGATATCCATATTGTATGCAAATTAATGGCTTTTGGAGCAACCACATTCTGACCGATAACTCAGTTATCGATTAATTGATCGAAATATTGCAGAGTCCAAAAGAATACTGTGGCCTTACCCCTTTCGTTTGATATCCATATTGTATGCAAATTAAGGGCTTTTGGAGCAACCACATTCTGACCGATAACTCAGTTATCGATTAATTGATCGAAATATTGCAGAGTCCAAAAGAATACTGTGGCCTTCCCCCTTTCGTTTGATATCCATATTGTATGCAAATTAAGGGGTTTTGGGGCAACCACATTCTGACCGATAACTCAGTTATCGATTAACTGATCGACATATTGCAGAGTCCAAAAGAATACTGTGGCCTTCCCCATTCGTTTGATACCAATATTGTATGCAAATTCATGGTTTTTTGGGCAACCACATTCTGATCGATAAGTCAGTTATCGATGAATTGATCGAAATATTGCAGAGTCCAAAAGAATCCTGTGACCTTCCCCTTTCGTTTGATACCCATATTGTATGTAAATTCAGGGGTTTTGGAGCAACCCCATTCTGACCGATAACTTAGTTATCGATTAATTGATCGAAATATTGCGGAGTCCAAAAGAATACTGTGGCCTTCCCCCTTTTGTTTGATATCCATATTGTATGCAAATTAAGGGCTTTTGGAGCAACCACATTCTGACCGATAACTCAGTTATCGATTAATTGATCGAAATATTGCAGAGTTCAAAAGAATACTGTGGCCTTCCCCCTTTCGTTTGATATCCATATTGTATGCAAATTAAGGGCTTTTGGAGCAACCACATTCTGACCGATAACTCAGTTATCGATTAATTGATCGAAAAATTGCAGAGTCCAAAAAAATACTGTGGCCTTCCCCCTTTCGTTTGATATCCAAATTGTATGTAAATTCAGGGGTTTTGGAGCAACCACATTCTGACCGATAACTCAGTTATCGATTAATTGATCGAAATATTGCAGAGTCCAAAAGAATACTGTGGCCTTCCCCCTTTCGTTTGATATCCATATTGTATGCAAATTAAGGGCTTTTGGAGCAACCACATTCTGACCGATAACTCAGTTATCGATTAATTGATCGAAATATTGCAGAGTCCAAAAGAATACTGTGGCCTTCCCCCTTTCGTTTGATATCCATATTGTATGTAAATTCAGGGGTTTTGGAGCAACCACATTCTGACCGATAACTTAGTTATCGATTAATTGATCGAAATATTGCAGAGTCCAAAAGAATACTGTGGCCTTCCCCCTTTCGTTTGATATCCATATTGTATGCAAATTAAGGGCTTTTGGAGCAACCACATTCTGACCGATAACTCAGTTATCGATTAATTGATCGAAATATTGCAGAGTCCAAAAGAATACTGTGGCCTTCCCCCTTTCGTTTGATATCCATATTGTATGCAAATTAAGGGCTTTTGGAGCAACCACATTCTGACCGATAACTCAGTTATCGATTAATTGATCGGACTCTGCCCAAAAGAATACTGTGGCCTTCCCCCTTTCGTTTGATATCCATATTGTATGTAAATTCAGGGGTTTTGGAGCAACCCCATTCTGACCGATAACTCAGTTATCGATTAATTGATCGAAATATTGCAGAGTCCAAAAGAATACTGTGGCCTTCCCCCTTTCGTTTGATATCCATATTGTATGCAAATTAAGGGCTTTTGGAGCAACCACATTCTGACCGATAACTCAGTTATCGATTAATTGATCGAAATATTGCAGAGTCCAAAAGAATACTGTGGCCTTCCCCCTTTCGTTTGATATCCATATTGTATGTAAATTGAGGGGTTTTGGAGCAACCACATTCTGACCGATAACTCAGTTATCGATTAATTGATCGAAATATTGCAGAGTCCAAAAGAATACTGTGGCCTTCCCCCTTTCGTTTGATATCCATATTGTATGCAAATTAAGGGCTTTTGGAGCAACCACATTCTGACCGATAACTCAGTTATCGATTAATTGATCGAAATATTGCAGAGTCCAAAAGAATACTGTGGCCTTCCCCCTTTCGTTTGATATCCATATTGTATCCAAATTAAGGGCTTTTGGAGCAACCACATTCTGACCGATAACTCAGTTATCGATGAATTGATCGAAATATTGCAGAGTCTAAAAGAATCCTGTGACCTTCCCCTTTCGTTTGATACCCATATTGTATGTAAATTCAGGGGTTTTGGAGCAACCACATTCTTACCGATAACTCAGTTATCGATTAATTGATCGAAATATTGCAGAGTCCAAAAGAATACTGTGGCCTTCCCCCTTTCGTTTGATATCCATATTGTATGCAAATTAAGGGCTTTTGGAGCAGCCACATTCTGACCGATAACTCAGTTATCGATGAATTGATCGAAATATTGCAGAGTCCAAAAGAATACTGTGGCCTTCCCCCTTTCGTTTGATATCCATATTGTATGCAAATTAAGGGCTTTTGAAGCAACCACATTCTGACCGATAACTCAGTTATCGATTAATTGATCGAAATATTGCAGAGTCCAAAAGAATACTGTGGCCTTCCCCCTTTCGTTTGATATCCATATTGTATGCAAATTAAGGGCTTTTGGAGCAACCACATTCTGACCGATAACTCAGTTATCGATTAATTGATCGAAATATTGCAGAGTCCAAAAGAATACTGTGGCCTTACCCCTTTCATTTGATATCCATATTGTATGCAAATTAAGGGCTTTTGGAGCAACCACATTCTGACCGATAACTCAGTTATCGATTAATTGATCGAAATATTGCAGAGTCCAAAAGAATACTGTGGCCTTCCCCCTTTCGTTTGATATCCATATTGTATGCAAATTAAGGGGTTTTGGAGCAACCACATTCTGAGCGATAACTCAGTTATCGATTAACTGATCGACATATTGCAGAGTCCAAAAGAATACTGTGGCCTTCCCCATTCGTTTGATACCAATTTTGTATGCAAATTCATGGTTTTTTGGGCAACCACATTCTGATCGATAAGTCAGTTATCGATGAATTGATCGAAATATTGCAGAGTCCAAAAGAATCCTGTGACCTTCCCCTTTCGTTTGATACCCATATTGTATGTAAATTCAGGGGTTTTGGAGCAACCACGTTCGGACCGATAACTCAGTTTTCGATTAATTGATCGAAATATTGCAGAGTCCAAAAGAATACTGTGGCCTTCCCCCTTTCGTTTGATATCCATATTGTATGCAAATTAAGGGCTTTTGGAGCAACCACATTCTGACCGATAACTCAGTTATCGATTAATTGATCGAAATATTGCAGAGTCCAAAAGAATACTGTGGCCTTCCCCCTTTCGTTTGATATCCATATTGTATGTAAATTCAGGGGTTTTGGAGCAACCCCATTCTGACCGATAACTTAGTTATCGATTAATTGATCGAAATATTGCAGAGTCCAAAAAAATACTGTGGCCTTCCCCCTTTCGTTTGATATCCATATTGTATGCAAATTAAGGGCTTTTGGAGCAACCACATTCTGACCGATAACTCAGTTATCGATTAATTGATCGAAATATTGCAGAGTCCAAAAGAATACTGTGGCCTTCGCCCTTTCGTTTGATATCCATATTGTATGCAAATTAAGGGCTTTTGGAGCAACCACATTCTGACCGATAACTCAGTTATCGATGAATTGATCGAAATATTGCAGAGTCCAAAAGAATACTGTGGCCTTCCCCCTTTCGTTTGATATCCATATTGTATGCAAATTAAGGGCTTTTGGAGCAACCACATTCTGACCGATAACTCAGTTATCGATTAATTGATCGAAATATTGCAGAGTCCAAAAAAATACTGTGGCCTTACCCCTTTCATTTGATATCCATATTGTATGTAAATTCAGGGGTTTTGGAGCAACCACATTCTGACCGATAACTTAGTTATCGATTAATTGATCGAAATATTGCAGAGTCCAAAAGAATACTGTGGCCTTCCCCCTTTCGTTTGATATCCATATTGTATGTAAATTCAGGGGTTTTGGAGCAACCACATTCTGACCGATAACTCAGTTATCGATTAATTGATCGAAATATTGCAGAGTCCAAAAGAATACTGTGGCCTTCCCCCTTTCGTTTGATATCCATATTGTATGCAAATTAAGGGCTTTTGGAGCAACCACATTCTGACCGATAACTTAGTTATCGATTAATTGATCGAAATATTGCAGAGTCCAAAAGAATACTGTGGCCTTCCCCCTTTCGTTTGATATCCATATTGTATGTAAATTCAGGGGTTTTGGAGCAACCACATTCTGACCGATAACTCAGTTATCGATTAATTGATCGAAATATTGCAGAGTCCAAAAGAATACTGTGGCCTTCCCCCTTTCGTTTGATATCCATATTGTATGCAAATTAAGGGCTTTTGGAGCAACCACATTCTGACCGATAACTTAGTTATCGATTAATTGATCGAAATATTGCAGAGTCCAAAAGAATACTGTGGCCTTCCCCCTTTCGTTTGATATCCATATTGTATGCAAATTAAGGGCTTTTGGAGCAACCACATTCTGACCGATAACTCAGTTATCGATTAATTGATCGAAATATTGCAGAGTCCAAAAAAATACTGTGGCCTTACCCCTTTCATTTGATATCCATATTGTATGTAAATTCAGGGGTTTTGGAGCAACCACATTCTGACCGATAACTTAGTTATCGATTAATTGATCGAAATATTGCAGAGTCCAAAAGAATACTGTGGCCTTCCCCCTTTCGTTTGATATCCATATTGTATGTAAATTCAGGGGTTTTGGAGCAACCACATTCTGACCGATAACTCAGTTATCGATTAACTGATCGACATATTGCAGAGTCCAAAAGAATACTGTGGCCTTCCCCATTCGTTTGATACCAATATTGTATGCAAATTCATGGTTTTTTGGGCAACCACATTCTGATCGATAAGTCAGTTATCGATGAATTGATCGAAATATTGCAGAGTCCAAAAGAATCCTGTGACCTTCCCCTTTCGTTTGATACCCATATTGTATGTAAATTCAGGGGTTTTGGAGCAACCACGTTCGGACCGATAACTCAGTTTTCGATTAATTGATCGAAATATTGCAGAGTCCAGAAGAATACTGTGGCCTTCCCCCTTTCGTTTGATATCCATATTGTATGCAAATTAAGGGCTTTTGGAGCAACCACATTCTGACCGATAACTCAGTTATCGATTAATTGATCGAAATATTGCAGAGTCCAAAAGAATACTGTGGCCTTCCCCCTTTCGTTTGATATCCATATTGTATGTAAATTCAGGGGTTTTGGAGCAACCACATTCTGACCGATAACTTAGTTATCGATTAATTGATCGAAATATTGCAGAGTCCAAAAGAATACTGTGGCCTTCCCCCTTTCGTTTGATATCCATATTGTATGCAAATTAAGGGCTTTTGGAGCAACCACATTCTGACCGATAACTCAGTTATCGATTAATTGATCGAAATATTGCAGAGTCCAAAAGAATACTGTGGCCTTCCCCCTTTCGTTTGATATCCATATTGTATGCAAATTAAGGGCTTTTGGAGCAACCACATTCTGACCGATAACTCAGTTATCGATGAATTGATCGAAATATTGCAGAGTCCAAAAGAATCCTGTGACCTTCCCCTTTCGTTTGATACCCATATTGTATGTAAATTCAGGGGTTTTGGAGCAACCACATTCTGACCGATAACACAGTTTTCGATTAATTGATCGAAATATTGCAGAGTCCAAAAGAATACTGTGGCCTTACCCCTTTCGTTTGAGATCCATATTGTATGCAAATTAAGGGGTTTTGGAGCAACCACATTCTGACCGATAACTCAGTTATCGATTAATTGATCGAAATATTGCAGAGTCCAAAAGAATACTGTGGCCTTCCCCCTTTCGTTTGATATCCATATTGTATGCAAATTAAGGGCTTTTGGAGCAACCACATTCTGACCGATAACTCAGTTATCGATTAATTGATCGAAATATTGCAGAGTCCAAAAGAATACTGTGGCCTTTCCCCTTTCGTTTGATATCCATATTGTATGTAAATTCAGGGGTTTTGGAGCAACCACATTCTGACCGATAACTCAGTTATCGATTAATTGATCGAAATATTGCAGAGTCCAAAAGAATACTGTGGCCTTCCCCCTTTCGTTTGATATCCATATTGTATGCAAATTAAGGGCTTTTGGAGCAACCACATTCTGACCGATAACTCAGTTATCGATTAACTGATCGACATATTGCCGAGTCCAAAAGAATACTGTGGCCTTCCCCATTCGTTTGATACCAATATTGTATGCAAATTCATGGTTTTTTGGGCAACCACATTCTGATCGATAAGTCAGTTATCGATGAATTGATCGAAATATTGCAGAGTCCAAAAGATTCCTGTGACCTTCCCCTTTCGTTTGATACCCATATTGTATGTAAATTCAGGGGTTTTGGAGCAACCACGTTCGGACCGATAACTCAGTTTTCGATTAATTGATCGAAATATTGCAGAGTCCAAAAGAATACTGTGGCCTTCCTCCTTTCGTTTGATATCCATATTGTATGCAAATTAAGGGCTTTTGGAGCAACCACATTCTGACCGATAACTCAGTTATCGATTAGTTGATCGAAATATTGCAGAGTCCAAAAGAATACTGTGGCCTTCCCCCTTTCGTTTGATATCCATATTGTATGTAAATTCAGGGGTTTTGGAGCAACCACATTCTGACCGATAACTTAGTTATCGATTAATTGATCGAAATATTGCAGAGTCCAAAAGAATACTGTGGCCTTCCCCCTTTCGTTGTATATCCATATTGTATGCAAATTAAGGGCTTTTGGAGCAACCACATTCTGACCGATAACTCAGTTATCGATTAATTGAACGAAATATTGCAGAGTCCAAAAGAATACTGTGGCCTTCCCCCTTTCGTTTGATATCCATATTGTATGCAAATTAAGGGCTTTTGGAGCAACCACATTCTGACCGATAACTCAGTTATCGATGAATTGATCGAAATATTGCAGAGTCCAAAAGAATCCTGTGACCTTCCCCTTTCGTTTGATACCCATATTGTATGTAAATTCAGGGGTTTTGGAGCAACCACATTCTGACCGATAACACAGTTTTCGATTAATTGATCGAAATATTGCAGAGTCCAAAAGAATACTGTGGCCTTACCCCTTTCGTTTGAGATCCATATTGTATGCAAATTAAGGGGTTTTGGAGCAACCACATTCTGACCGATAACTCAGTTATCGATTAATTGATCGAAATATTGCAGAGTCCAAAAGAATACTGTGGCCTTCCCCCTTTCGTTTGATATCCATATTGTATGCAAATTAAGGGCTTTTGGAGCAACCACATTCTGACCGATAACTCAGTTATCGATTAATTGATCGAAATATTGCAGAGTCCAAAAGAATACTGTGGCCTTTCCCCTTTCGTTTGATATCCATATTGTATGTAAATTCAGGGGTTTTGGAGCAACCACATTCTGACCGATAACTCAGTTATCGATTAATTGATCGAAATATTGCAGAGTCCAAAAGAATACTGTGGCCTTCCCCCTTTCGTTTGATATCCATATTGTATGCAAATTAAGGGCTTTTGGAGCAACCACATTCTGACCGATAACTCAGTTATCGATTAATTGATCGACACATTGCAGAGTCCAAAAGAATACTGTGGCCTTCCCCATTCGTTTGATACCAATATTGTATGCAAATTCATGGTTTTTTGGGCAACCACATTCTGATCGATAAGTCAGTTATCGATGAATTGATCGAAATATTGCAGAGTCCAAAAGAATCCTGTGACCTTCCCCTTTCGTTTGATACCCATATTGTATGTAAATTCAGGGGGTTTGGAGCAACCACGTTCGGACCGATAACTCAGTTTTCGATTAATTGATCGAAATATTGCAGAGTCCAAAAGAATACTGTGGCCTTACCCCTTTCGTTTGAGATCCATATTGTATGCAAATTAAGGGCTTTTGGAGCAACCACATTCTGACCGATAACTCAGTTATCGATTAATTGATCGAAATATTGCAGAGTCCAAAAGAATACTGTGGCCTTCCCCCTTTCGTTTGATATCCATATTGTATGTAAATTCAGGGGTTTTGGAGCAACCACATTCTGACCGATAACTTAGTTATCGATTAATTGATCGAAATATTGCAGAGTCCAAAAGAATCCTGTGACCTTCCCCTTTCGTTTGATACCCATATTGTATGTAAATTCAGGGGGTTTGGAGCAACCACGTTCGGACCGATAACTCAGTTTTCGATTAATTGATCGAAATATTGCAGAGTCCAAAAGAATACTGTGGCCTTACCCCTTTCGTTTGAGATCCATATTGTATGCAAATTAAGGGGTTTTGGAGCAACCACATTCTGACCGATAACTCAGTTATCGATTAATTGATCGAAATATTGCAGAGTCCAAAAGAATACTGTGGCCTTCCCCCTTTCGTTTGATATCCATATTGTATGCAAATTAAGGGCTTTTGGAGCAACCACATTCTGACCGATAACTCAGTTATCGATTAATTGATCGAAATATTGCAGAGTCCAAAAGAATACTGTGGCCTTTCCCCTTTCGTTTGATATCCATATTGTATGTAAATTCAGGGGTTTTGGAGCAACCACATTCTGACCGATAACTCAGTTATCGATTAATTGATCGAAATATTGCAGAGTCCAAAAGAATACTGTGGCCTTCCCCCTTTCGTTTGATATCCATATTGTATGCAAATTAAGGGCTTTTGGAGCAACCACATTCTGACCGATAACTCAGTTATCGATTAATTGATCGACACATTGCAGAGTCCAAAAGAATACTGTGGCCTTCCCCATTCGTTTGATACCAATATTGTATGCAAATTCATGGTTTTTTGGGCAACCACATTCTGATCGATAAGTCAGTTATCGATGAATTGATCGAAATATTGCAGAGTCCAAAAGAATCCTGTGACCTTCCCCTTTCGTTTGATACCCATATTGTATGTAAATTCAGGGGGTTTGGAGCAACCACGTTCGGACCGATAACTCAGTTTTCGATTAATTGATCGAAATATTGCAGAGTCCAAAAGAATACTGTGGCCTTACCCCTTTCGTTTGAGATCCATATTGTATGCAAATTAAGGGCTTTTGGAGCAACCACATTCTGACCGATAACTCAGTTATCGATTAATTGATCGAAATATTGCAGAGTCCAAAAGAATACTGTGGCCTTCCCCCTTTCGTTTGATATCCATATTGTATGTAAATTCAGGGGTTTTGGAGCAACCACATTCTGACCGATAACTTAGTTATCGATTAATTGATCGAAATATTGCAGAGTCCAAAAGAATACTGTGGCCTTCCCCCTTTCGTTTGATATCCATATTGTATGCAAATTAAGGGCTTTTGGAGCAACCACATTCTGACCGATAACTCAGTTATCGATTAATTGATCGAAATATTGCAAAGTCCAAAAGAATACTGTGGCCTTCCCCCTTTCGTTTGATATCCATATTGTATGCAAATTAAGGGCTTTTGGAGCAACCACATTCTGACCGATAACTCAGTTATCGATGAATTGATCGAAATATTGCAGAGTCCAAAAGAATCCTGTGACCTTCCCCTTTCGTTTGATACCCATATTGTATGTAAATTCAGGGGTTTTGGAGCAACCACATTCTGACCGATAACTCAGTTTTCGATTAATTGATCGAAATATTGCAGAGTCCAAAAGAATACTGTGGCCTTACCCCTTTCTTTTGAGATCCATATTGTATGCAAATTAAGGGCTTTTGGAGCAACCACATTCTGACCGATAACTCAGTTATCGATTAATTGATCGAAATATTGCAGAGTCCAAAAGAATACTGTGGCCCTTCCCCTTTCGTTTGATATCCATATTGTATGCAAATTAAGGGCTTTTGGAGCAACCACATTCTGACCGATAACTCAGTTATCGATTAATTGATCGAAATATTGCAGAGTGCAAAAGAATACTGTGGCCTTTCCCCTTTCGTTTGATATCCATATTGTATGTAAATTCAGGGGTTTTGGAGCAACCACATTCTGACCGATAACTCAGTTATCGATTAATTGATCGAAATATTGCAGAGTCCAAAAGAATACTGTGGCCTTCCCCCTTTCGTTTGATATCCATATTGTATGCAAATTAAGGGCTTTTGGAGCAACCACATTCTGACCGATAACTCAGTTATCGATTAATTGATCGAAATATTGCAGAGTCCAAAAGAATACTGTGGCCTTCCCCCTTTCGTTTGATATCCATATTGTATGTAAATTCAGGGGTTTTGGAGCAACCACATTCTGACCGATAACTCAGTTATCGATTAATTGATCGAAATATTGCAGAGTCCAAAAGAATACTGTGGCCTTCCCCCTTTCGTTTCATATCCATATTGTATGCAAATTAAGGGCTTTTGGAGCAACCACATTCTGACCGATAACTCAGTTATCGATGAATTGATCGAAATATTGCAGAGTCCAAAAGAATCCTGTGACCTTCCCCTTTCGTTTGATACCCATATTGTATGTAAATTCAGGGTTTTTGGAGCAACCACATTCTTACCGATAACTCAGTTATCGATTAATTGATCGAAATATTGCAGAGTCCAAACGAATACTGTGGCCTTACCCCTTTCATTTGATATCCATATTGTATGCAAATTAAGGGCTTTTGGAGCAACCACATTCTGACCGATAACTCAGTTATCGATTAATTGATCGAAATATTGCAGAGTCCAAAAGAATACTGTGGCCTTCCCCCTTTCGTTTGATATCCATATTGTATGTAAATTCAGGGGTTTTGGAGCAACCACATTCTGACCGATAACTCAGTTTTCGATTAATTGATCGAAATATTGCAGAGTCCAAAAGAATACTGTGGCCTTACCCCTTTCGTTTGAGATCCATATTGTATGCAAATTAAGGGCTTTTGGAGCAACCACATTCTGACCGATAACTCAGTTATCGATTAATTGATCGAAATATTGCAGAGTCCAAAAGAATACTGTGGCCTTCCCCCTTTCGTTTGATATCCATATTGTATGCAAATTAAGGGCTTTTGGAGCAACCACATTCTGACCGATAACTCAGTTATCGATTAATTGATCGAAATATTGCAGAGTCCAAAAGAATACTGTGGCCTTTCCTCTTTCGTTTGATATCCATATTGTATGTAAATTCAGGGGTTTTGGAGCAACCACATTCTGACCGATAACTCAGTTATCGATTAATTGATCGAAATATTGCAGAGTCCAAAAGAATACTGTGGCCTTCCCCCTTTCGTTTGATATCCATATTGTATGTAAATTCAGGGGTTTTGGAGCAACCACATTCTGACCGATAACTCAGTTATCGATTAATTGATCGAAATATTGCAGAGTCCAAAAGAATACTGTGGCCTGCCCCCTTTCGTTTGATATCCATATTGTATGCAAATTAAAGGCTTTTGGAGCAACCACATTCTGACCGATAACTCAGTTATCGATTAATTGATCGAAATATTGCAGAGTCCAAAAGAATACTGTGGCCTTCCCCCTTTCGTTTGATATCCATATTGTATGCAAATTAAGGGCTTTTGGAGCAACCACATTCTGACCGATAACTCAGTTATCGATTAATTGATCGAAATATTGCAGAGTCCAAAAGAATACTGTGGCCTTCCCCCTTTCGTTTGATATCCATATTGTATGCAAATTAAAGGCTTTTGGAGCAACCACATTCTGACCGATAACTCAGTTATCGATTAATTGATCGAAATATTGCAGAGTCCAAAAGAATACTGTGGCCTTCCCCCTTTCGTTTGATATCCATATTGTATGCAAATTAATGGCTTTTGGAGCAACCACATTCTGACCGATAACTCAGTTATCGATTAATTGATCGAAATATTGCAGAGTCCAAAAGAATACTGTGGCCTTCCCCCTTTCGTTTGATATCCATATTGTATGCAAATTAAAGGCTTTTGGAGCAACCACATTCTGACCGATAACTCAGTTATCGATTAATTGATCGAAATATTGCAGAGTCCAAAAGAATACTGTGGCCTTCCCCCTTTCGTTTGATATCCATATTGTATGCAAATTAATGGCTTTTGGAGCAACCACATTCTGACCGATAACTCAGTTATCGATTAATTGATCGAAATATTGCAGAGTCCAAAAGAATACTGTGGCCTTCCCCCTTTCGTTTGATATCCATATTGTATGCAAATTAAGGGCTTTTGGAGCAACCACATTCTGACCGATAACTCAGTTATCGATTAATTGATCGAAATATTGCAGAGTCCAAAAGAATACTGTGGCCTTCCCCCTTTCGTTTGATATCCATATTGTATGTAAATTCAGGGGTTTTGGAGCAACCACATTCTGACCGATAACTCAGTTATCGATTAATTGATCGAAATATTGCAGAGTCCAAAAGAATACTGTGGCCTTCCCCCTTTCGTTTCATATCCATATTGTATGCAAATTAAGGGCTTTTGGAGCAACCACATTCTGACCGATAACTCAGTTATCGATTAATTGATCGAAATATTGCAGAGTCCAAAAGAATACTGTGGCCTTCCCCCTTTCGTTTGATATCCATATTGTATGCAAATTAAGGGCTTTTGGAGCAACCACATTCTGACCGATAACTCAGTTATCGATGAATTGATCGAAATATTGCAGAGTCCAAAAGAATCCTGTGACCTTCCCCTTTCGTTTGATACCCATATTGTATGTAAATTCAGGGTTTTTGGAGCAACCACATTCTTACCGATAACTCAGTTATCGATTAATTGATCGAAATATTGCAGAGTCCAAACGAATACTGTGGCCTTACCCCTTTCATTTGATATCCATATTGTATGCAAATTAAGGGCTTTTGGAGCAACCACATTCTGACCGATAACTCAGTTATCGATTAATTGATCGAAATATTGCAGAGTCCAAAAGAATACTGTGGCCTTCCCCCTTTCGTTTGATATCCATATTGTATGTAAATTAATGGCTTTTGGAGCAACCACATTCTGACCGATAACTCAGTTATCGATTAATTGATCGAAATATTTCAGAGTCCAAAAGAATACTGTGGCCTTACCCCTTTCGTTTGATATCCATATTGTATGCAAATTAAGGGCTTTTGGAGCAACCACATTCTGACCGATAACTCAGTTATCGATTAATTGATCGAAATATTGCAGAGTCCAAAAGAATACTGTGGCCTTCCCCCTTTCGTTTGATATCCATATTGTATGCAAATTAAGGGCTTTTGGAGCAACCACATTCTGACCGATAACTCAGTTATCGATTAATTGATCGAAATATTGCAGAGTCCAAAAGAATACTGTGGCCTTCCCCCTTTCGTTTGATATCCATATTGTATGTAAATTCAGGGGTTTTGGAGCAACCACATTCTGACCGATAACTTAGTTATCGATTAATTGATCGAAATATTGCAGATTCCAAAAGAATACTGTGGCCTTCCCCCTTTCGTTTGATATCCATATTGTATGCAAATTAAGGGCTTTTGGAGCAACCACATTCTGACCGATAACTCAGTTATCGATTAATTGATCGAAATATTGCAGAGTCCAAAAGAATACTGTGGCCTTCCCCCTTTCGTTTGATATCCATATTGTATGCAAATTAAGGGGTTTTGGGGCAACCACATTCTGACCGATAACTCAGTTATCGATTAACTGATCGACATATTGCAGAGTCCAAAAGAATACTGTGGCCTTCCCCATTCGTTTGATACCAATATTGTATGCAAATTCATGGTTTTTTGGGCAACCACATTCTGATCGATAAGTCAGTTATCGATGAATTGATCGAAATATTGCAGAGTCCAAAAGAATCCTGTGACCTTCCCCTTTCGTTTGATACCCATATTGTATGTAAATTCAGGGGTTTTGGAGCAACCACACTCGGGCCGATAACTTAGTTATCGATTAATTGATCGAAATATTGCAGAGTCCAAAAGAATACTGTGGCCTTCCCCCTTTCGTTTGCCCGACTTGGAAGTGACCTATAGGAACTACAATGGTATAAACTTAGATGAGCTAAGTAATGAGGCGTCTAGACTTGACTGGAGTGGATGTCTCTTCTTCCCTAGTGTAGACGAAAAGTTAGAGTATTTTAATAACCTTGTCAGTTACCTTTTTAATAAGTTTGTTCCGCTAAAAACCATTAAAATTCAGGGTCGTAAGAAACCGTGGTTTACTAGAGATATTTTGAGCCTCATAAGAAAACGTGAAAGAGCCTACAGGGAATGGAAGCGATCTTCCAATGAAGAGCACTGGGATGCCTTTCGCCGTTTGCGCAATCAAGTTACATTATATATTCGCAATGCTAAGGTAGCATATTTAAAAAATAAATTTAATTCTAATTTGCCTCCTAAATTGCTCTGGAAGAATCTTCGGAATCTTGGAGTAACTAAAAAGGATAATACTAAATGCAACCTTGACCCCAATGCGATGAACTCATATTTCTTGAGTGGTAATACAAACGATAATGGTATAAGTGGTGTTGATGACCGTACCATAAATTTCGTGCATGATGAAATGATAGCTGGAACTAGTATAGATAATAGACCGAAAGTTAATAGTTTTGATTTTTCAGTGGTAACAGAAGATGATGTGTTGGGTGCTATATTTGACATTAAGTCTAGCGCTATAGGGATCGATGGCATTAGTTTAAGATTTGTCAAACTTATTCTTCCTCTTGTCATACCCCCGCTCACACATATATTTAGGTTTTCAATTATGTCCGGTGCGTTTCCTAGTCAATGGAAAATAGCTAATGTCATCCCCGTCCCTAAAACGAAATCTCCCTGTTCTTTCAAAGAGTTTAGACCAATAAGCCTATTGCCTGCATTATCTAAGGTGTTTGAGAAGCTACTAGCAAAGCAGTTAGTTAATTTTGTTCATAATAACAACATGTTATCAGGGATCCAGTCGGGATTTAGAAGAGGGCATAGTTGTGCAACTGCCATGCTAAAGATTTTTGAAGACATACGTCCTGCCTATGACTGTAATGATCTCACAGTTCTTGTACTTTTAGATTTCTCAAGAGCATTTGACATGGTGGATTTCAGAATACTTCTCCACAAGCTCGAAATGTTTTATAACTTCAGCTCTTATGCTATAAAATTAATACAAAACTATCTCGTCGGCCGATCTCAACAAGTTCAATGTGGTGATAAAGTCTCAAGCTTAAAGCGCATAACGTCTGGCGTCCCACAGGGATCTATCTTAGGTCCAATACTTTTTACAATTTTTATTAACGACATTGTTGGTTGCTGTCACAATGCCTCGATACATCTTTATGCGGACGATACGCAATTATACCTGTCCCGGCCAATCGGGCTTACTGAAGACTTGTTTGCTAGGTTGAATGAAGACCTTGCGCGTATTGGACATTGGGCCTACGTAAACAAATTATCTCTTAATGCAAGAAAGTCAAAGGCGATAGCAATATCAAACGCAACTTATGGCCTGAGTTGCCTTCCTGATATTGTACTTAATGGGGATAAAATACTTCTAAACGATGTGGTCACCAATTTAGGCTTTAGACTCAACTCTAAGCTAACATGTGTTGATCATATGAACATTGTGGTCGGCAAAATATATAACACCCTTCGCAACTTGTACCGAACAGCCTATTTACTACCACGTGATACTAAGATGAGGCTAGTCAAAACTCTAATAATACCTCAAATTTCTTATGGTGAACTCGTATACGGTAACCTTGATTCGTCTTCGCTCAATAAGCTGCAGCTTGCCATTAACAATGCTGCTCGGTTTGTTTATTCTAAAAGAAAATTTGATCATATCTCTTCATACGCTACGCAAATCCTTGGGAGCGACGTTAACAATTTTTTAAAGATCAGAAATCTTTGCTTTTTGCATAAGCTACTCCACTCTCAATATCCCCCTTACTTGTTTGAAAAGTTAAATTTGTGTCAGTCTTCTCGGACTCTGAATATATTGGTCCCAAATTTTAGATACATGACATCCTCCAGAATGTTCTTTGTCAGTACAATCCGTCTTTGGAACTCACTTCCAACCAAAACAAAAGCTATTCAAAAAGCAAGATGTTTCAAACTAGCAGCAATATCTTTTCTCAATTCCTAACCTACTTTAAATTGTATTTTGTCTTCTGTATTCTAAATTTATTAAAATTATTTATTAGTTGCAATTTCTATGTTAAATTGCGGGATTGAAAATATGTAAATTTGTATCTGCAATATCAAGTGAATAATGCATTCTGAAAATTTTATCTACCTATTTAACTTGTATTTCTTCTGTTTTTGTATCTATATCTTGAAATATTTTTATCGTAATAACTTTACCAGATTGATGTACTACCTAAAAGACTTATGTCTTACTTGTACAAACAATTTAAATAAATATATTGTATCCATATTGTATGCAAATTAAGGGCTTTTGAAGCAACCACATTCTGACCGATAACTCAGTTATCAATTAATTGATCGAAATATTGCAGAGTTCAAAAGAATACTGTGGCCTTCCCCCTTTCGTTTGATATCCATATTGTATGCAAATTAAGGGCTTTTGGAGCAACCACATTCTGACCGATAACTCAGTTATCGATTAATTGATCGAAAAATTGCAGAGTCCAAAAAAATACTGTGGCCTTCCCCCTTTCGTTTGATATCCAAATTGTATGTAAATTCAGGGGTTTTGGAGCAACCACATTCTGACCGATAACTCAGTTATCGATTAATTGATCGAAATATTGCAGAGTCCAAAAGAATACTGTGGCCTTCCCCCTTTCGTTTGATATCCATATTGTATGCAAATTAAGGGCTTTTGGAGCAACCACATTCTGACCGATAACTCAGTTATCGATTAATTGATCGAAATATTGCAGAGTCCAAAAGAATAATGTGGCCTTCCCCCTTTCGTTTGATATCCATATTGTATGTAAATTCATGGGTTTTGGAGCAACCACATTCTGACCGATAACTTAGTTATCGATTAATTGATCGAAATATTGCAGAGTCCAAAAGAATACTGTGGCCTTCCCCCTTTCGTTTGATATCCATATTGTATGCAAATTAAGGGCTTTTGAGCAACCACATTCTGACCGATAACTCAGTTATCGATTAATTGATCGAAATATTGCAGAGTCCAAAAGAATACTGTGGCCTTCCCCCTTTCGTTTGATATCCATATTGTATGCAAATTAAGGGCTTTTGGAGCAACCACATTCTGACCGATAACTCAGTTATCGATGAATTGATCGAAATATTGCAGAGTCCAAAAGAATACTGTGGCCTTCCCCTTTCGTTTGATACCCATATTGTATGTAAATTCAGGGGTTTTGGAGCAACCACATTCTGACCGATAACTCAGTTTTCGATTAATTGATCGAAATATTGCAGAGTCCAAAAGAATACTGTGGCCTTCCCCATTCGTTTGATACCAATATTGTATGCAAATTCATGGTTTTTTGGGCAACCACATTCTGATCGATAAGTCAGTTATCGATGAATTGATCGAAATATTGCAGAGTCCAAAAGAATCCTGTGACCTTCCCCTTTCGTTTGATACCCATATTGTATGTAAATTCAGGGGTTTTGGAGCAACCACACTCGGGCCGATAACTTAGTTATCGATTAATTGATCGAAATATTGCAGAGTCCAAAAGAATACTGTGGCCTTCCCCCTTTCGTTTGATATCCATATTGTATGCAAATTAAGGGCTTTTGGAGCAACCACATTCTGACCGATAACTCAGTTATCAATTAATTGATCGAAATATTGCAGAGTTCAAAAGAATACTGTGGCCTTCCCCCTTTCGTTTGATATCCATATTGTATGCAAATTAAGGGGTTTTGGGGCAACCACATTCTGACCGATAACTCAGTTATCGATTAACTGATCGACATATTGCAGAGTCCAAAAGAATACTGTGGCCTTCCCCATTCGTTTGATACCAATATTGTATGCAAATTCATGGTTTTTTGGGCAACCACATTCTGATCGATAAGTCAGTTATCGATGAATTGATCGAAATATTGCAGAGTCCAAAAGAATCCTGTGACCTTCCCCTTTCGTTTGATACCCATATTGTATGTAAATTCAGGGGTTTTGGAGCAACCACACTCGGGCCGATAACTTAGTTATCGATTAATTGATCGAAATATTGCAGAGTCCAAAAGAATACTGTGGCCTTCCCCCTTTCGTTTGATATCCATATTGTATGCAAATTAAGGGCTTTTGGAGCAACCACATTCTGACCGATAACTCAGTTATCAATTAATTGATCGAAATATTGCAGAGTTCAAAAGAATACTGTGGCCTTCCCCCTTTCGTTTGATATCCATATTGTATGCAAATTAAGGGCTTTTGGAGCAACCACATTCTGACCGATAACTCAGTTATCGATTAATTGATCGAAAAATTGCAGAGTCCAAAAAAATACTGTGGCCTTCCCCTTTCGTTTGATATCCAAATTGTATGTAAATTCAGGGGTTTTGGAGCAACCACATTCTGACCGATAACTCAGTTATCGATTAATTGATCGAAATATTGCAGAGTCCAAAAGAATACTGTGGCCTTCCCCCTTTCGTTTGATATCCATATTGTATGCAAATTAAGGGCTTTTGGAGCAACCACATTCTGACCGATAACTCAGTTATCGATTAATTGATCGAAATATTGCAGAGTCCAAAAGAATAATGTGGCCTTCCCCCTTTCGTTTGATATCCATATTGTATGTAAATTCATGGGTTTTGGAGCAACCACATTCTGACCGATAACTTAGTTATCGATTAATTGATCGAAATATTGCAGAGTCCAAAAGAATACTGTGGCCTTCCCCCTTTCGTTTGATATCCATATTGTATGCAAATTAAGGGCTTTTGAGCAACCACATTCTGACCGATAACTCAGTTATCGATTAATTGATCGAAATATTGCAGAGTCCAAAAGAATACTGTGGCCTTCCCCCTTTCGTTTGATATCCATATTGTATGCAAATTAAGGGCTTTTGGAGCAACCACATTCTGACCGATAACTCAGTTATCGATGAATTGATCGAAATATTGCAGAGTCCAAAAGAATCCTGTGACCTTCCCCTTTCGTTTGATACCCATATTGTATGTAAATTCAGGGGTTTTGGAGCAACCACATTCTGACCGATAACTCAGTTTTCGATTAATTGATCGAAATATTGCAGAGTCCAAAAGAATACTGTGGCCTTACCCCTTTCGTTTGAGATCCATATTGTATGCAAATTAAGGGCTTTTGGAGCCACCACATTCTGACCGATAACTCAGTTATCGATTAATTGATCGAAATATTGCAGAGTCCAAAAGAATACTGTGGCCTTCCCCCTTTCGTTTGATATCCATATTGTATGCAAATTAAGGGCTTTTGGAGCAACCACATTCTGACCGATAACTCAGTTATCGATTAATTGATCGAAATATTGCAGAGTCCAAAAGAATACTGTGGCCTTCCCCCTTTCGTTTGATATCCATATTGTATGTAAATTCAGGGGTTTTGGAGCAACCACATTCTGACCGATAACTCAGTTATCGATTAATTGATCGAAATATTGCAGAGTCCAAAAGAATACTGTGGCCTTCCCCCTTTCGTTTGATATCCATATTGTATGCAAATTAAGGGCTTTTGGAGCAACCACATTCTGACCGATAACTCAGTTATCGATTAATTGATCGAAATATTGCAGAGTCCAAAAGAATACTGTGGCCTTCCCCCTTTCGTTTGATATCCATATTGTATGTAAATTCAGGGGTTTTGGAGCAACCACATTCTGACCGATAACTCAGTTATCGATTAATTGATCGAAATATTGCAGAGTCCAAAAGAATACTGTGGCCTTCCCCCTTTCGTTTGATATCCATATTGTATGCAAATTAAGGGCTTTTGGAGCAACCACATTCTGACCGATAACTCAGTTATCGATTAATTGATCGAAATATTGCAGAGTCCAAAAGAATACTGTGGCCTTCCCCCTTTCGTTTGATATCCATATTGTATGCAAATTAAGGGCTTTTGGAGCCACCACATTCTGACCGATAACTCAGTTATCGATTAATTGATCGAAATATTGCAGAGTCCAAAAGAATACTGTGGCCTTCCCCCTTTCGTTTTATATCCATATTGTATGTAAATTCAGGGGTTTTGGAGCAACCACATTCTGACCGATAACTCAGTTATCGATTAATTGATCGAAATATTGCAGAGTCCAAAAGAATACTGTGGCCTTCCCCCTTTCGTTTGATATCCATATTGTATGCAAATTAAGGGCTTTTGGAGCAACCACATTCTGACCGATAACTCAGTTATCGATTAATTGATCGAAATATTGCAGAGTCCAAAAGAATAATGTGGCCTTCCCCCTTTCGTTTGATATCCATATTGTATGTAAATTCATGGGTTTTGGAGCAACCACATTCTGACCGATAACTTAGTTATCGATTAATTGATCGAAATATTGCAGAGTCCAAAAGAATACTGTGGCCTTCCCCCTTTCGTTTGATATCCATATTGTATGCAAATTAAGGGCTTTTGAGCAACCACATTCTGACCGATAACTCAGTTATCGATTAATTGATCGAAATATTGCAGAGTCCAAAAGAATACTGTGGCCTTCCCCCTTTCGTTTGATATCCATATTGTATGCAAATTAAGGGCTTTTGGAGCAACCACATTCTGACCGATAACTCAGTTATCGATGAATTGATCGAAATATTGCAGAGTCCAAAAGAATCCTGTGACCTTCCCCTTTCGTTTGATACCCATATTGTATGTAAATTCAGGGGTTTTGGAGCAACCACATTCTGACCGATAACTCAGTTTTCGATTAATTGATCGAAATATTGCAGAGTCCAAAAGAATACTGTGGCCTTACCCCTTTCGTTTGAGATCCATATTGTATGCAAATTAAGGGCTTTTGGAGCCACCACATTCTGACCGATAACTCAGTTATCGATTAATTGATCGAAATATTGCAGAGTCCAAAAGAATACTGTGGCCTTCCCCCTTTCGTTTGATATCCATATTGTATGCAAATTAAGGGCTTTTGGAGCAACCACATTCTGACCGATAACTCAGTTATCGATTAATTGATCGAAATATTGCAGAGTCCAAAAGAATACTGTGGCCTTCCCCCTTTCGTTTGATATCCATATTGTATGTAAATTCAGGGGTTTTGGAGCAACCACATTCTGACCGATAACTCAGTTATCGATTAATTGATCGAAATATTGCAGAGTCCAAAAGAATACTGTGGCCTTCCCCCTTTCGTTTGATATCCATATTGTATGCAAATTAATGGCTTTTGGAGCAACCACATTCTGACCGATAACTCAGTTATCGATTAATTGATCGAAATATTGCAGAGTCCAAAAGAATACTGTGGCCTTCCCCCTTTCGTTTGATATCCATATTGTATGTAAATTCAGGGGTTTTGGAGCAACCACATTCTGACCGATAACTCAGTTATCGATTAATTGATCGAAATATTGCAGAGTCCAAAAGAATACTGTGGCCTTCCCCCTTTCGTTTGATATCCATATTGTATGCAAATTAAGGGCTTTTGGAGCAACCACATTCTGACCGATAACTCAGTTATCGATTAATTGATCGAAATATTGCAGAGTCCAAAAGAATACTGTGGCCTTCCCCCTTTCGTTTGATATCCATATTGTATGCAAATTAAGGGCTTTTGGAGCAACCACATTCTGACCGATAACTCAGTTATCGATGAATTGATCGAAATATTGCAGAGTCCAAAAGAATCCTGTGACCTTCGCCTTTCGTTTGATACCCATATCGTATTTAAATTCAGGGGTTTTGGAGCAACCACATTCTTACCGATAACTCAGTTATCGATTAATTGATCGAAATATTGCAGAGTCCAAAAGAATACTGTGGCCTTCCCCCTTTCGTTTGATATCCATATTGTATGCAAATTAAGGGCTTTTGGAGCAACCACATTCTGACCGATAACTCAGTTATCGATGAATTGATCGAAATATTGCAGAGTCCAAAAGAATACTGTGGCCTTCCCCCTTTCGTTTGATATCCATATTGTATGCAAATTAAGGGCTTTTGGAGCAACCACATTCTTACCGATAACTCAGTTATCGATTAATTGATCGAAATATTGCAGAGTCCAAAAGAATACTGTGGCCTTACCCCTTTCGTTTGATATCCATATTGTATGCAAATTAAGGGCTTTTGAAGCAACCACATTCTGACCGATAACTCAGTTATCGATTAATTGATCGAAATATTGCAGAGTCCAAAAGAATACTGTGGCCTTCCCCTTTCGTTTGATATCCATATTGTATGCAAATTAAGGGCTTTTGGAGCAACCACATTCTGACCGATAACTCAGTTATCGATTAATTGATCGAAATATTGCAGAGTCCAAAAGAATACTGTGGCCTTACCCCTTTCATTTGATATCCATATTGTATGCAAATTAAGGGCTTTTGGAGCAACCACATTCTGACCAATAACTCAGTTATCGATTAATTGATCGAAATATTGCAGAGTCCAAAAGAATACTGTGGCCTTCCCCCTTTCGTTTGATATCCATATTGTATGCAAATTAAGGGCTTTTGGAGCAACCACATTCTGACCGATAACTCAGTTATCGATTAATTGATCGAAATATTGCAGAGTCCAAAAGAATACTGTGGCCTTCCCCCTTTCGTTTCATATCCATATTGTATGCAAATTAAGGGCTTTTGGAGCAACCACATTCTGACCGATAACTCAGTTATCGATGAATTGATCGAAATATTGCAGAGTCCAAAAGAATCCTGTGACCTTCCCCTTTCGTTTGATACCCATATTGTATGTAAATTCAGGGGTTTTGGAGCAACCACATTCTTACCGATAACTCAGTTATCGATTAATTGATCGAAATATTGCAGAGTCCAAAAGAATACTGTGGCCTTCCCCCTTTCGTTTGATATCCATATTGTATGCAAATTAAGGGCTTTTGGAGCAACCACATTCTGACCGATAACTCAGTTATCGATGAATTGATCGAAATATTGCAGAGTCCAAAAGAATACTGTGGCCTTCCCCCTTTCGTTTGATATCCATATTGTATGCAAATTAAGGGCTTTTGGAGCAACCACATTCTGACCGATAACTCAGTTATCGATGAATTGATCGAAATATTGCAGAGTCCAAAAGAATCCTGTGACCTTCCCCTTTCGTTTGATACCCATATTGTATGTAAATTCAGGGGTTTTGGAGCAACCACATTCTTACCGATAACTCAGTTATCGATTAATTGATCGAAATATTGCAGAGTCCAAAAGAATACTGTGGCCTTCCCCTTTCGTTTGATATCCATATTGTATGCAAATTAAGGGCTTTTGGAGCAACCACATTCTGACCGATAACTCAGTTATCGATTAATTGATCGAAATATTGCAGAGTCCAAAAGAATACTGTGGCCTTACCCCTTTCATTTGATATCCATATTGTATGCAAATTAAGGGCTTTTGGAGCAACCACATTCTGACCAATAACTCAGTTATCGATTAATTGATCGAAATATTGCAGAGTCCAAAAGAATACTGTGGCCTTCCCCCTTTCGTTTGATATCCATATTGTATGCAAATTAAGGGCTTTTGGAGCAACCACATTCTGACCGATAACTCAGTTATCGATTAATTGATCGAAATATTGCAGAGTCCAAAAGAATACTGTGGCCTTCCCCCTTTCGTTTCATATCCATATTGTATGCAAATTAAGGGCTTTTGGAGCAACCACATTCTGACCGATAACTCAGTTATCGATGAATTGATCGAAATATTGCAGAGTCCAAAAGAATCCTGTGACCTTCCCCTTTCGTTTGATACCCATATTGTATGTAAATTCAGGGGTTTTGGAGCAACCACATTCTTACCGATAACTCAGTTATCGATTAATTGATCGAAATATTGCAGAGTCCAAAAGAATACTGTGGCCTTCCCCCTTTCGTTTGATATCCATATTGTATGCAAATTAAGGGCTTTTGGAGCAACCACATTCTGACCGATAACTCAGTTATCGATGAATTGATCGAAATATTGCAGAGTCCAAAAGAATACTGTGGCCTTCCCCCTTTCGTTTGATATCCATATTGTATGCAAATTAAGGGCTTTTGGAGCAACCACATTCTGACCGATAACTCAGTTATCGATTAATTGATCGAAATATTGCAGAGTCCAAAAGAATACTGTGGCCTTACCCCTTTCATTTGATATCCATATTGTATGCAAATTAAGGGGTTTTGGAGCAACCACATTCTCAGCGATAACTCAGTTATCGATTAACTGATCGACATATTGCAGAGTCCAAAAGAATACTGTGGCCTTCCCCATTCGTTTGATACCAATATTGTATGCAAATTCATGGTTTTTTGGGCAACCACATTCTGATCGATAAGTCAGTTATCGATGAATTGATCGAAATATTGCAGAGTCCAAAAGAATCCTGTGACCTTCCCCTTTCGTTTGATACCCATATTGTATGTAAATTCAGGGGTTTTGGAGCAACCACGTTCGGACCGATAACTCAGTTTTCGATTAATTGATCGAAATATTGCAGAGTCCAAAAGAATACTGTGGCCTTCCCCCTTTCGTTTGATATCCATATTGTATGCAAATTAAGGGCTTTTGGAGCAACCACATTCTGACCGATAACTCAGTTATCGATTAATTGATCGAAATATTGCAGAGTCCAAAAGAATACTGTGGCCTTCCCCCTTTCGTTTGATATCCATATTGTATGTAAATTCAGGGGTTTTGGAGCAACCCCATTCTGACCGATAACTTAGTTATCGATTAATTGATCGAAATATTGCAGAGTCCAAAAAAATACTGTGGCCTTCCCCCTTTCGTTTGATATCCATATTGTATGCAAATTAAGGGCTTTTGGAGCAACCACATTCTGACCGATAACTCAGTTATCGATTAATTGATCGAAATATTGCAGAGTCCAAAAGAATACTGTGGCCTTCCCCCTTTCGTTTGATATCCATATTGTATGCAAATTAAGGGCTTTTGGAGCAACCACATTCTGACCGATAACTCAGTTATCGATGAATTGATCGAAATATTGCAGAGTCCAAAAGAATCCTGTGACCTTCCCCTTTCGTTTGATACCCATATTGTATGTAAATTCAGGGGTTTTGGAGCAACCACATTCTGACCGATAACTCAGTTTTCGATTAATTGATCGAAATATTGCAGAGTCCAAAAGAATACTGTGGCCTTACCCCTTTCGTTTGAGATCCATATTGTATGCAAATTAAGGGCTTTTGGAGCAACCACATTCTGACCGATAACTCAGTTATCGATTAATTGATCGAAATATTGCAGAGTCCAAAAGAATACTGTGGCCTTCCCCCTTTCGTTTGATATCCATATTGTATGCAAATTAAGGGCTTTTGGAGCAACCACATTCTGACCGATAACTCCGTTATCGATTAATTGATCGAAATATTGCAGAGTCCAAAAGAATACTGTGGCCTTCCCCCTTTCGTTTGATATCCATATTGTATGTAAATTCAGGGGTTTTGGAGCAACCCCATTCTGACCGATAACTCAGTTATCGATTAATTGATCGAAATATTGCAGAGTCCAAAAGAATACTGTGGCCTTCCCCCTTTCGTTTGATATCCATATTGTATGCAAATTAAGGGCTTTTGGAGCAACCACATTCTGACCGATAACTCAGTTATCGATTAATTGATCGAAATATTGCAGAGTCCAAAAGAATACTGTGGCCTTCCCCCTTTCGTTTGATATCCATATTGTATGCAAATTAAAGGCTTTTGGAGCAACCACATTCTGACCGATAACTCAGTTATCGATGAATTGATCGAAATATTGCAGAGTCCAAAAGAATACTGTGGCCTTCCCCCTTTCGTTTGATATCCATATTGTATGCAAATTAAGGGCTTTTGGAGCAACCACATTCTTACCGATAACTCAGTTATCGATTAATTGATCGAAATATTGCAGAGTCCAAAAGAATACTGTGGCCTTACCCCTTTCGTTTGATATCCATATTGTATGCAAATTAAGGGCTTTTGAAGCAACCACATTCTGACCGATAGCTCAGTTATCGATTAATTGATCGAAATATTGCAGAGTCCAAAAGAATACTGTGGCCTTCCCCCTTTCGTTTGATATCCATATTGTATGCAAATTAAGGGCTTTTGGAGCAACCACATTCTGACCGATAACTCAGTTATCGATTAATTGATCGAAATATTGCAGAGTCCAAAAGAATACTGTGGCCTTACCCCTTTCATTTGATATCCATATTGTATGCAAATTAAGGGCTTTTGGAGCAACCACATTCTGACCGATAACTCAGTTATCGATTAATTGATCGAAATATTGCAGAGTCCAAAAGAATACTGTGGCCTTCCCCCTTTCGTTTGATATCCATATTGTATGCAAATTAAGGGGTTTTGGAGCAACCACATTCTGAGCGATAACTCAGTTATCGATTAACTGATCGACATATTGCAGAGTCCAAAAGAATACTGTGGCCTTCCCCATTCGTTTGATACCAATATTGTATGCAAATTCATGGTTTTTTGGGCAACCACATTCTGATCGATAAGTCAGTTATCGATGAATTGATCGAAATATTGCAGAGTCCAAAAGAATCCTGTGACCTTCCCCTTTCGTTTGATACCCATATTGTATGTAAATTCAGGGGTTTTGGAGCAACCACGTTCGGACCGATAACTCAGTTATCGATTAATTGATCGAAATATTGCAGAGTCCAAAAGAATACTGTGGCCTTCCCCCTTTCGTTTGATATCCATATTGTATGCAAATTAAGGGCTTTTGGAGCAACCACATTCTGACCGATAACTCAGTTATCGATTAATTGATCGAAATATTGCAGAGTCCAAAAGAATACTGTGGCCTTCCCCCTTTCGTTTGATATCCATATTGTATGTAAATTCAAGGGTTTTGGAGCAACCCCATTCTGACCGATAACTTAGTTATCGATTAATTGATCGAAATATTGCAGAGTCCAAAAAAATACTGTGGCCTTCCCCCTTTCGTTTGATATCCATATTGTATGCAAATTAAGGGCTTTTGGAGCAACCACATTCTGACCGATAACTCAGTTATCGATTAATTGATCGAAATATTGCAGAGTCCAAAAGAATACTGTGGCCTTCCCCCTTTCGTTTGATATCCATATTGTATGCAAATTAAGGGCTTTTGGAGCAACCACATTTTGACCGATAACTCAGTTATCGATTAATTGATCGAAATATTGCAGAGTCCAAAAGAATACTGTGGCCTTCCCCCTTTCGTTTGATATCCATATTGTATGCAAATTCATGGTTTTTTGGGCAACCACATTCTGATCGATAAGTCAGTTATCGATGAATTGATCGAAATATTGCAGAGTCCAAAAGAATCCTGTGACCTTCCTCTTTCGTTTGATACCCATATTGTATGTAAATTCAGGGGTTTTGGAGCAACCACACTCGGACCGATAACTTAGTTATCGATTAATTGATCGAAATATTGCAGAGTCCAAAAGAATACTGTGGCCTTCCCCCTTTCGTTTGATATCCATATTGTATGCAAATTAAGGGCTTTTGGAGCAACCACATTCTGACCGATAACTCAGTTATCGATTAATTGATCGAAATATTGCAGAGTTCAAAAGAATACTGTGGCCTTCCCCCTTTCGTTTGATATCCATATTGTATGCAAATTAAGGGCTTTTGGAGCAACCACATTCTGACCGATAACTCAGTTATCGATTAATTGATCGAAAAATTGCAGAGTCCAAAAAAATACTGTGGCCTTCCCCCTTTCGTTTGATATCCATATTGTATGCAAATTAAGGGATTTTGGAGCAACCACATTCTGACCGATAACTCAGTTATCGATTAATTGATCGAAATATTGCAGAGTTCAAAAGAATACTGTGGCCTTCCCCCTTTCGTTTGATATCCATATTGTATGCAAATTAAGGGCTTTTGGAGCAACCACATTCTGACCGATAACTCAGTTATCGATTAACTGATCGACATATTGCAGAGTCCAAAAGAATACTGTGGCCTTCCCCATTCGTTTGATACCAATATTGTATGCAAATTCATGGTTTTTTGGGCAACCACATTCTGATCGATAAGTCAGTTATCGATGAATTGATCGAAATATTGCAGAGTCCAAAAGAATCCTGTGACCTTCCCCTTTCGTTTGATACCCATATTGTATGTAAATTCAGGGGTTTTGGAGCAACCACGTTCGGACCGATAACTCAGTTTTCGATTAATTGATCGAAATATTGCAGAGTCCAAAAGAATACTGTGGCCTTCCCCCTTTCGTTTGATATCCATATTGTATGCAAATTAAGGGCTTTTGGAGCAACCACATTCTGACCGATAACTCAGTTATCGATTAATTGATCGAAATATTGCAGAGTCCAAAAGAATACTGTGGCCTTCCCCCTTTCGTTTGATATCCATATTGTATGTAAATTCAAGGGTTTTGGAGCAACCCCATTCTGACCGATAACTTAGTTATCGATTAATTGATCGAAATATTGCAGAGTCCAAAAAAATACTGTGACCTTCCCCCTTTCGTTTGATATCCATATTGTATGCAAATTAAGGGCTTTTGGAGCAACCACATTCTGACCGATAACTCAGTTATCGATTAATTGATCGAAATATTGCAGAGTCCAAAAGAATACTGTGGCCTTCCCCCTTTCGTTTGATATCCATATTGTATGCAAATTCATGGTTTTTTGGGCAACCACATTCTGATCGATAAGTCAGTTATCGATGAATTGATCGAAATATTGCAGAGTCCAAAAGAATCCTGTGACCTTCCTCTTTCGTTTGATACCCATATTGTATGGAAATTCAGGGGTTTTGGAGCAACCACACTCGGACCGATAACTTAGTTATCGATTAATTGATCGAAATATTGCAGAGTCCAAAAGAATACTGTGGCCTTCCCCCTTTCGTTTGATATCCATATTGTATGCAAATTAAGGGCTTTTGGAGCAACCACATTCTGACCGATAACTCAGTTATCGATTAATTGATCGAAATATTGCAGAGTTCAAAAGAATACTGTGGCCTTCCCCCTTTCGTTTGATATCCATATTGTATGCAAATTAAGGGCTTTTGGAGCAACCACATTCTGACCGATAACTCTGTTATCGATTAGTTGATCGAAATATTGCAGAGTCCAAAAGAATACTGTGGCCTTCCCCCTTTCGTTTGATATCCATATTGTATGCAAATTCATGGTTTTTTGGGCAACCACATTCTGATCGATAAGTCAGTAATCGATGAATTGATCGAAATATTGCAGAGTCCAAAAGAATCCTGTGACCTTCCTCTTTCGTTTGATACCCATATTGTATGTAAATTCAGGGGTTTTGGAGCAACCACACTCGGACCGATAACTTAGTTATCGATTAATTGATCGAAATATTGCAGAGTCCAAAAGAATACTGTGGCCTTCCCCCTTTC
The DNA here is from genome assembly GCA_949987695.1 of Merzomyia westermanni. Taxonomy (NCBI): domain Eukaryota; kingdom Metazoa; phylum Arthropoda; class Insecta; order Diptera; family Tephritidae; genus Merzomyia; species Merzomyia westermanni. The sequence goes on along the minus strand of OX465292.1, from coordinate 104,255,638 downwards.
GTTTGATATCCATATTGTATGCAAATTAAGGGCTTTTGGAGCAACCACATTCTGACCGATAACTCAGTTATCGATTAATTGATCGAAATATTGCAGAGTCCAAAAGAATACTGTGGCCTTCCCCCTTTCGTTTGATATCCATATTGTATGTAAATTCAGGGGTTTTGGAGCAACCACATTCTGACCGATAACTCAGTTATCGATTAATTGATCGAAATATTGCAGAGTCCAAAAGAATACTGTGGCCTTCCCCCTTTCGTTTGATATCCATATTGTATGCAAATTAAGGGCTTTTGGAGCAACCACATTCTGACCGATAACTCAGTTATCGATTAGTTGATCGAAATATTGCAGAGTCCAAAAGAATACTGTGGCCTTCCCCCTTTCGTTTGATATCCATATTGTATGCAAATTAAGGGCTTTTGGAGCAACCACATTCTGACCGATAACTCAGTTATCGATGAATTGATCGAAATATTGCAGAGTCCAAAAGAATCCTGTGACCTTCCCCTTTCGTTTGATACCCATATTGTATTTAAATTCAGGGGTTTTGGAGCGACCACATTCTTACCGATAACTCAGTTATCGATTAATTGATCGAAATATTGCAGAGTCCAAAAGAATACTGTGGCCTTCCCCCTTTCGTTTGATATCCATATTGTATGCAAATTAAGGGCTTTTGAAGCAACCACATTCTGACCGATAACTCAGTTATCGATGAATTGATCGAAATATTGCAGAGTCCAAAAGAATACTGTGGCCTTCCCCCTTTCGTTTGATATCCATATTGTATGCAAATTAAGGGGTTTTGGAGCAACCACATTCTGAGCGATAACTCAGTTATCGATTAACTGATCGACATATTGCAGAGTCCAAAAGAATACTGTGGCCTTCCCCATTCGTTTGATACCAATATTGTATGCAAATTCATGGTTTTTTGGGCAACCACATTCTGATCGATAAGTCAGTTATCGATGAATTGATCGAAATATTGCAGAGTCCAAAAGAATCCTTTGACCTTCCCCTTTCGTTTGATACCCATATTGTATGTAAATTCAGGGGTTTTGGAGCAACCACGTTCGGACCGATAACTCAGTTTTCGATTAATTGATCGAAATATTGCAGAGTCCAAAAGAATACTGTGGCCTTCCCCCTTTCGTTTGATATCCATATTGTATGCAAATTAAGGGCTTTTGGAGCAACCACATTCTGACCGATAACTCAGTTATCGATTAATTGATCGAAATATTGCAGAGTCCAAAAGAATACTGTGGCCTTCCCCCTTTCGTTTGATATCCATATTGTATGTAAATTCAAGGGTTTTGGAGCAACCCCATTCTGACCGATAACTTAGTTATCGATTAATTGATCGAAATATTGCAGAGTCCAAAAAAATACTGTGGCCTTCCCCCTTTCGTTTGATATCCATATTGTATGCAAATTAAGGGCTTTTGGAGCAACCACATTCTGACCGATAACTCAGTTATCGATTAATTGATCGAAATATTGCAGAGTCCAAAAGAATACTGTGGCCTTCCCCCTTTCGTTTGATATCCATATTGTATGCAAATTAAGGGCTTTTGGAGCAACCACATTTTGACCGATAACTCAGTTATCGATTAATTGATCGAAATATTGCAGAGTCCAAAAGAATACTGTGGCCTTCCCCCTTTCGTTTGATATCCATATTGTATGCAAATTCATGGTTTTTTGGGCAACCACATTCTGATCGATAAGTCAGTTATCGATGAATTGATCGAAATATTGCAGAGTCCAAAAGAATCCTGTGACCTTCCTCTTTCGTTTGATACCCATATTGTATGTAAATTCAGGGGTTTTGGAGCAACCACACTCGGACCGATAACTTAGTTATCGATTAATTGATCGAAATATTGCAGAACCCAAAAGAATACTGTGGCCTTCCCCCTTTCGTTTGATATCCATATTGTATGCAAATTAAGGGCTTTTGGAGCAACCACATTCTGACCGATAACTCAGTTATCGATTAATTGATCGAAATATTGCAGAGTTCAAAAGAATACTGTGGCCTTCCCCCTTTCGTTTGATATCCATATTGTATGCAAATTAAGGGCTTTTGGAGCAACCACATTCTGACCGATAACTCAGTTATCGATTAATTGATCGAAAAATTGCAGAGTCCAAAAAAATACTGTGGCCTTCCCCCTTTCGTTTGATATCCATATTGTATGCAAATTAAGGGATTTTGGAGCAACCACATTCTGACCGATAACTCAGTTATCGATTAATTGATCGAAATATTGCAGAGTTCAAAAGAATACTGTGGCCTTCCCCCTTTCGTTTGATATCCATATTGTATGCAAATTAAGGGCTTTTGGAGCAACCACATTCTGACCGATAACTCAGTTATCGATTAACTGATCGACATATTGCAGAGTCCAAAAGAATACTGTGGCCTTCCCCATTCGTTTGATACCAATATTGTATGCAAATTCATGGTTTTTTGGGCAACCACATTCTGATCGATAAGTCAGTTATCGATGAATTGATCGAAATATTGCAGAGTCCAAAAGAATCCTGTGACCTTCCCCTTTCGTTTGATACCCATATTGTATGTAAATTCAGGGGTTTTGGAGCAACCACGTTCGGACCGATAACTCAGTTTTCGATTAATTGATCGAAATATTGCAGAGTCCAAAAGAATACTGTGGCCTTCCCCCTTTCGTTTGATATCCATATTGTATGCAAATTAAGGGCTTTTGGAGCAACCACATTCTGACCGATAACTCAGTTATCGATTAATTGATCGAAATATTGCAGAGTCCAAAAGAATACTGTGGCCTTCCCCCTTTCGTTTGATATCCATATTGTATGTAAATTCAAGGGTTTTGGAGCAACCCCATTCTGACCGATAACTTAGTTATCGATTAATTGATCGAAATATTGCAGAGTCCAAAAAAATACTGTGGCCTTCCCCCTTTCGTTTGATATCCATATTGTATGCAAATTAAGGGCTTTTGGAGCAACCACATTCTGACCGATAACTCAGTTATCGATTAATTGATCGAAATATTGCAGAGTCCAAAAGAATACTGTGGCCTTCCCCCTTTCGTTTGATATCCATATTGTATGCAAATTCATGGTTTTTTTGGGCAACCACATTCTGATCGATAAGTCAGTTATCGATGAATTGATCGAAATATTGCAGAGTCCAAAAGAATCCTGTGACCTTCCTCTTTCGTTTGATACCCATATTGTATGTAAATTCAGGGGTTTTGGAGCAACCACACTCGGACCGATAACTTAGTTATCGATTAATTGATCGAAATATTGCAGAGTCCAAAAGAATACTGTGGCCTTCCCCCTTTCGTTTGATATCCATATTGTATGCAAATTAAGGGCTTTTGGAGCAACCACATTCTGACCGATAACTCAGTTATCGATTAATTGATCGAAATATTGCAGAGTTCAAAAGAATACTGTGGCCTTCCCCCTTTCGTTTGATATCCATATTGTATGCAAATTAAGGGCTTTTGGAGCAACCACATTCTGACCGATAACTCAGTTATCGATTAATTGATCGAAAAATTGCAGAGTCCAAAAAAATACTGTGGCCTTCCCCCTTTCGTTTGATATCCAAATTGTATGTAAATTCAGGGGTTTTGGAGCAACCACATTCTGACCGATAACTCAGTTATCGATTAATTGATCGAAATATTGCAGAGTCCAAAAGAATACTGTGGCCTTCCCCCTTTCGTTTGATATCCATATTGTATGCAAATTAAGGGCTTTTGGAGCAACCACATTCTGACCGATAACTCAGTTATCGATTAATTGATCGAAATATTGCAGAGTCCAAAAGAATAATGTGGCCTTCCCCCTTTCGTTTGATATCCATATTGTATGTAAATTCATGGGTTTTGGAGCAACCACATTCTGACCGATAACTTAGTTATCGATTAATTGATCGAAATATTGCAGAGTCCAAAAGAATACTGTGGCCTTCCCCCTTTCGTTTGATATCCATATTGTATGCAAATTAAGGGCTTTTGGAGCAACCACATTCTGACCGATAACTCAGTTATCGATTAATTGATCGAAATATTGCAGAGTCCAAAAGAATACTGTGGCCTTCCCCCTTTCGTTTGATATCCATATTGTATGCAAATTAAGGGCTTTTGGAGCAACCACATTCTGACCGATAACTCAGTTATCGATGAATTGATCGAAATATTGCAGAGTCCAAAAGAATCCTGTGACCTTCCCCTTTCGTTTGATACCCATATTGTATGTAAATTCAGGGGTTTTGGAGCAACCACATTCTGACCGATACTCAGTTTTCGATTAATTGATCGAAATATTGCAGAGTCCAAAAGAATACTGTGGCCTTACCCCTTTCGTTTGAGATCCATATTGTATGCAAATTAAGGGCTTTTGGAGCCACCACATTCTGACCGATAACTCAGTTATCGATTAATTGATCGAAATATTGCAGAGTCCAAAACGAATACTGTGGCCTTCCCCCTTTCGTTTGATATCCATATTGTATGCAAATTAAGGGCTTTTGGAGCAACCACATTCTGACCGATAACTCAGTTAACGATTAATTGATCGAAATATTGCAGAGTCCAAAAGAATACTGTGGCCTTCCCCCTTTCGTTTGATATCCATATTGTATGTAAATTCAGGGGGTTTGGAGCAACCACATTCTGACCGATAACTCAGTTATCGATTAATTGATCGAAATATTGCAGAGTCCAAAAGAAAACTGTGGCCTTCCCCCTTTCGTTTGATATCCATATTGTATGCAAATTAAGGGCTTTTGGAGCAACCACATTCTGACCGATAACTCAGTTATCGATTAATTGATCGAAATATTGCAGAGTCCAAAAGAATACTGTGGCCTTCCCCCTTTCGTTTGATATCCATATTGTATGTAAATTCAGGGGTTTTGGGAGCAACCACATTCTGACCGATAACTCAGTTATCGATTAATTGATCGAAATATTGCAGAGTCCAAAAGAATACTGTGGCCTTCCCCCTTTCGTTTGATATCCATATTGTATGCAAATTAAGGGCTTTTGGAGCAACCACATTCTGACCGATAACTCAGTTATCGATTAATTGATCGAAATATTGCAGAGTCCAAAAGAATACTGTGGCCTTCCCCCTTTCGTTTGATATCCATATTGTATGTAAATTCAAGGTTTTGGAGCAACCCCATTCTGACCGATAACTTAGTTATCGATTAATTGATCGAAATATTGCAGAGTCCAAAAAAATACTGTGGCCTTCCCCCTTTCGTTTGATATCCATATTGTATGCAAAATTAAGGGCTTTTGGAGCAACCACATTCTGACCGATAGCTCAGTTATCGATTAATTGATCGAAATATTGCAGAGTCCAAAAGAATACTGTGGCCTTCCCCCTTTCGTTTGATATCCATATTGTATGCAAATTCATGGTTTTTTGGGCAACCACATTCTGATCGATAAGTCAGTTATCGATGAATTGATCGAAATATTGCAGAGTCCAAAAGAATCCTGTGACCTTCCTCTTTCGTTTGATACCCATATTGTATGTAAATTCAGGGGTTTTGGAGCAACCACACTCGGACCGATAACTTAGTTATCGATTAATTGATCGAAATATTGCAGAGTCCAAAAGAATACTGTGGCCTTCCCCCTTTCGTTTGATATCCATATTGTATGCAAATTAAGGGCTTTTGGAGCAACCACATTCTGACCGATAACTCAGTTATCGATTAATTGATCGAAATATTGCAGAGTTCAAAAGAATACTGTGGCCTTCCCCCCTTTCGTTTGATATCCATATTGTATGCAAATTAAGGGCTTTTGGAGCAACCACATTCTGACCGATAACTCAGTTATCGATTAATTGATCGAAAAATTGCAGAGTCCAAAAAAATACCTGTGGCCTTCCCCCTTTCGTTTGATATCCAAATTGTATGTAAATTCAGGGGTTTTGGAGCAACCACATTCTGGACCGATAACTCAGTTATCGATTAATTGATCGAAATATTGCAGAGTCCAAAAGAATACTGTGGCCTTCCCCCTTTCGTTTGATATCCATATTGTATGCAAATTAAGGGCTTTTGGAGCAACCACATTCTGACCGATAACTCAGTTATCGATTAATTGATCGAAATATTGCAGAGTCCAAAAGAATAATGTGGCCTTCCCCCTTTCGTTTGATATCCATATTGTATGTAAATTCATGGGTTTTGGAGCAACCACATTCTGACCGATAACTTAGTTATCGATTAATTGATCGAAATATTGCAGAGTCCAAAAGAATACTGTGGCCTTCCCCCTTTCGTTTGATATCCATATTGTATGCAAATTAAGGGCTTTTGGAGCAACCACATTCTGACCGATAACTCAGTTATCGATTAATTGATCGAAATATTGCAGAGTCCAAAAGAATACTGTGGCCTTCCCCCTTTCGTTTGATATCCATATTGTATGCAAATTAAGGGCTTTTGGAGCAACCACATTCTGACCGATAACTCAGTTATCGATGAATTGATCGAAATATTGCAGAGTCCAAAAGAATCCTGTGACCTTCCCCTTTCGTTTGATACCCATATTGTATGTAAATTCAGGGGTTTTGGAGCAACCACATTCTGACCGATAACTCAGTTTTCGATTAATTGATCGAAATATTGCAGAGTCCAAAAGAATACTGTGGCCTTACCCCTTTCGTTTGAGATCCATATTGTATGCAAATTAAGGGCTTTTGGAGCCACCACATTCTGACCGATAACTCAGTTATCGATTAATTGATCGAAATATTGCAGAGTCCAAACGAATACTGTGGCCTTCCCCCTTTCGTTTGATATCCATATTGTATGCAAATTAAGGGCTTTTGGAGCAACCACATTCTGACCGATAACTCAGTTAACGATTAATTGATCGAAATATTGCAGAGTCCAAAAGAATACTGTGGCCTTCCCCCTTTCGTTTGATATCCATATTGTATGTAAATTCAGGGGTTTTGGAGCAACCACATTCTGACCGATAACTCAGTTATCGATTAATTGATCGAAATATTGCAGAGTCCAAAAGAATACTGTGGCCTTCCCCCTTTCGTTTGATATCCATATTGTATGCAAATTAAGGGCTTTTGGAGCAACCACATTCTGACCGATAACTCAGTTATCGATTAATTGATCGAAATATTGCAGAGTCCAAAAGAATACTGTGGCCTTCCCCCTTTCGTTTGATATCCATATTGTATGTAAATTCAGGGGTTTTGGAGCAACCACATTCTGACCGATAACTCAGTTATCGATTAATTGATCGAAATATTGCAGAGTCCAAAAGAATACTGTGGCCTTCCCCCTTTCGTTTGATATCCATATTGTATGCAAATTAAGGGCTTTTGGAGCAACCACATTCTGACCGATAACTCAGTTATCGATTAGTTGATCGAAATATTGCAGAGTCCAAAAGAATACTGTGGCCTCCCCCTTTCGTTTGATATACATATTGTATGCAAATTAGGGCTTTTGGAGCAACCACATTCTGACCGATAACTCAGTTATCGATGAATTGATCGAAATATTGCAGAGTCCAAAAGAATCCTGTGACCTTCCCCTTTCGTTTGATACCCATATTGTATTTAAATTCAGGGGTTTTGGAGCAACCACATTCTTACCGATAACTCAGTTATCGATTAATTGATCGAAATATTGCAGAGTCCAAAAGAATACTGTGGCCTTCCCCCTTTCGTTTGATATCCATATTGTATGCAAATTAAGGGCTTTTGAAGCAACCACATTCTGACCGATAACTCAGTTATCGATGAATTGATCGAAATATTGCAGAGTCCAAAAGAATACTGTGGCCTTCCCCCTTTCGTTTGATATCCATATTGTATGCAAATTAAGGGCTTTTGGAGCAACCACATTCTTACCGATAACTCAGTTATCGATTAATTGATCGAAATATTGCAGAGTCCAAAAGAATAACTGTGGCCTTACCCTTTCGTTTGATATCCATATTGTATTGCAAATTAAGGGCTTTTGAAGCAACCACATTCTGACCGATAACTCAGTTATCGATTAATTGATCGAAATATTGCAGAGTCCAAAAGAATACTGTGGCCTTCCCCCTTTCGTTTGATATCCATATTGTATGCAAATTAAGGGCTTTTGGAGCAACCACATTCTGACCGATAACTCAGTTATCGATTAATTGATCGAAATATTGCAGAGTCCAAAAGAATACTGTGGCCTTACCCCTTTCATTTGATATCCATATTGTATGCAAATTAAGGGCTTTTGGAGCAACCACATTCTAACCGATAACTCAGTTATCGATTAATTGATCGAAATATTGCAGAGTCCAAAAGTATACTGTGGCCTTCCCCCTTTCGTTTGATATCCATATTGTATGCAAATTAAGGGCTTTTGGAGCAAGCACATTCTGACCGATAACTCAGTTATCGATTAATTGATCGAAATATTGCAGAGTCCAAAAGAATACTGTGGCCTTCCCCCTTTCGTTTGATATCCATATAGTATGCAAATTAAGGGCTTTTGGAGCAACCACATTCTGACCGATAACTCAGTTATCGATGAATTGATCGAAATATTGCAGAGTCCAAAAGAATCCTGTGACCTTCCCCTTTCGTTTGATACCCATATTGTATGTAAATTCAGGGGTTTTGGAGCAACCACATTCTGACCGATAACTCAGTTATCGATTAATTGATCGAAATATTGCAGAGTCCAAAAGAATACTGTGGCCTTCCCCCTTTCGTTTGATATCCATATTGTATGCAAATTAAGGGCTTTTGGAGCAACCACATTCTGACCGATAACTCAGTTATCGATTAATTGATCGAAATATTGCAGAGTCCAAAAGAATACTGTGGCCTTCCCCCTTTCGTTTGATATCCATATTGTATGCAAATTAAGGGCTTTTGGAGCAACCACATTCTGACCGATAACTCAGTTATCGATGAATTGATCGAAATATTGCAGAGTCCAAAAGAATCCTGTGACCTTCCCCTTTCGTTTGATACCCATATTGTATGTAAATTCAGGGGTTTTGGAGCAACCACATTCTTACCGATAACTCAGTTATCGATTAATTGATCGAAATATTGCAGAGTCCAAAAGAATACTGTGGCCTTCCCCCTTTCGTTTGATATCCATATTGTATGCAAATTAAGGGCTTTTGGAGCAACCACATTCTGACCGATAACTCAGTTATCGATGAATTGATCGAAATATTGCAGAGTCCAAAAGAATACTGTGGCCTTCCCCCTTTCGTTTGATATCCATATTGTATGCAAACTAAGGGCTTTTGGAGCAACCACATTCTTACCGATAACTCAGTTATCGATTAATTGATCGAAATATTGCAGAGTCCAAAAGAATACTGTGGCCTTACCCCTTTCGTTTGATATCCATATTGTATGCAAATTAAGGGCTTTTGAAGCAACCACATTCTGACCGATAACTCAGTTATCGATTAATTGATCGAAATATTGCAGAGTCCAAAAGAATACTGTGGCCTTCCCCCTTTCGTTTGATATCCATATTGTATGCAAATTAAGGGCTTTTGGAGCAACCACATTCTGACCGATAACTCAGTTATCGATTAATTGATCGAAATATTGCAGAGTCCAAAAGAATACTGTGGCCTTACCCCTTTCATTTGATATCCATATTGTATGCAAATTAAGGGCTTTTGGAGCAACCACATTCTGACCGATAACTCAGTTATCGATTAATTGATCGAAATATTGCAGAGTCCAAAAGAATACTGTGGCCTTCCCCCTTTCGTTTGATATCCATATTGTATGCAAATTAAGGGGTTTTGGAGCAACCACATTCTGAGCGATAACTCAGTTATCGGATAACTGACCGACATATTGCAGAGTCCAAAAGAATACTGTGGCCTTCCCCATTCGTTTGATACCAATATTGTATGCAAATTCATGGTTTTTTGGGCAACCACATTCTGATCGATAAGTCAGTTATCGATGAATTGATCGAAATATTGCAGAGTCCAAAAGAATCCTGTGACCTTCCCCTTTCGTTTGATACCCATATTGTATGTAAATTCAGGGGTTTTGGAGCAACCACGTTCGGACCGATAACTCAGTTTTCGATTAATTGATCGAAATATTGCAGAGTCCAAAAGAATACTGTGGCCTTCCCCCTTTCGTTTGATATCCATATTGTATGCAAATTAAGGGCTTTTGGAGCAACCACATTCTGACCGATAACTCAGTTATCGATTAATTGATCGAAATATTGCAGAGTCCAAAAGAATACTGTGGCCTTCCCCCTTTCGTTTGATATCCATATTGTATGTAAATTCAGGGGTTTTGGAGCAACCCCATTCTGACCGATAACTTAGTTATCGATTAATTGATCGAAATATTGCAGAGTCCAAAAAAATACTGTGGCCTTCCCCCTTTCGTTTGATATCCATATTGTATGCAAATTAAGGGCTTTTGGAGCAACCACATTCTGACCGATAACTCAGTTATCGATTAATTGATCGAAATATTGCAGAGTCCAAAAGAATACTGTGGCCTTCCCCCTTTCGTTTGATATCCATATTGTATGCAAATTAAGGGCTTTTGGAGCAACCACATTCTGACCGATAACTCAGTTATCGATTAATTGATCGAAATATTGCAGAGTCCAAAAGAATCCTGTGACCTTCCCCTTTCGTTTGATACCCATATTGTATGTAAATTCAGGGGTTTTGGAGCAACCACATTCTGACCGATAACTCAGTTATCGATTAATTGATCGAAATATTGCAGAGTCCAAAAGAATACTGTGGCCTTCCCCCTTTCGTTTGATATCCATATTGTATGCAAATTAAGGGCTTTTGGAGCAACCACATTCTGACCGATAACTCAGTTATCGATTAATTGATCGAAATATTGCAGAGTCCAAAAGAATACTGTGGCCTTCCCCCTTTCGTTTGATATCCATATTGTATGCAAATTAAGGGCTTTTGGAGCAACCACATTCTGACCGATAACTCAGTTATCGATGAATTGATCGAAATATTGCAGAGTCCAAAAGAATCCTGTGACCTTCCCCTTTCGTTTGATACCCATATTGTATGTAAATTCAGGGGTTTTGGAGCAACCACATTCTTACCGATAACTCAGTTATCGATTAATTGATCGAAATATTGCAGAGTCCAAAAGAATACTGTGGCCTTCCCCCTTTCGTTTGATATCCATATTGTATGCAAATTAAGGGCTTTTGGAGCAACCACATTCTGACCGATAACTCAGTTATCGATGAATTGATCGAAATATTGCAGAGTCCAAAAGAATACTGTGGCCTTCCCCCTTTCGTTTGATATCCATATTGTATGCAAACTAAGGGCTTTTGGAGCAACCACATTCTTACCGATAACTCAGTTATCGATTAATTGATCGAAATATTGCAGAGTCCAAAAGAATACTGTGGCCTTACCCCTTTCGTTTGATATCCATATTGTATGCAAATTAAGGGCTTTTGAAGCAACCACATTCTGACCGATAACTCAGTTATCGATTAATTGATCGAAATATTGCAGAGTCCAAAAGAATACTGTGGCCTTCCCCCTTTCGTTTGATATCCATATTGTATGCAAATTAAGGGCTTTTGGAGCAACCACATTCTGACCGATAACTGAGTTATCGATTAATTGATCGAAATATTGCAGAGTCCAAAAGAATACTGTGGCCTTACCCCTTTCATTTGATATCCATATTGTATGCAAATTAAGGGCTTTTGGAGCAACCACATTCTGACCGATAACTCAGTTATCGATTAATTGATCGAAATATTGCAGAGTCCAAAAGAATACTGTGGCCTTCCCCCTTTCGTTTGATATCCATATTGTATGCAAATTAAGGGGTTTTGGAGCAACCACATTCTGAGCGATAACTCAGTTATCGATTAACTGATCGACATATTGCAGAGTCCAAAAGAATACTGTGGCCTTCCCCATTCGTTTGATACCAATATTGTATGCAAATTCATGGTTTTTTGGGCAACCACATTCTGATCGATAAGTCAGTTATCGATGAATTGGTCGAAATATTGCAGAGTCCAAAAGAATCCTGTGACCTTCCCCTTTCGTTTGATACCCATATTGTATGTAAATTCAGGGGTTTTGGAGCAACCACATTCTTACCGATAACTCAGTTATCGATTAATTGATCGAAATATTGCAGAGTCCAAAAGAATACTGTGGCCTTCCCCCTTTCGTTTGATATCCATATTGTATGCAAATTAAGGGCTTTTGGAGCAACCACATTCTGACCGATAACTCAGTTATCGATGAATTGATCGAAATATTGCAGAGTCCAAAAGAATACTGTGGCCTTCCCCCTTTCGTTTGATATCCATATTGTATGCAAACTAAGGGCTTTTGGAGCAACCACATTCTTACCGATAACTCAGTTATCGATTAATTGATCGAAATATTGCAGAGTCCAAAAGAATACTGTGGCCTTACCCCTTTCGTTTGATATCCATATTGTATGCAAATTAAGGGCTTTTGAAGCAACCACATTCTGACCGATAACTCAGTTATCGATTAATTGATCGAAATATTGCAGAGTCCAAAAGAATACTGTGGCCTTCCCCCTTTCGTTTGATATCCATATTGTATGCAAATTAAGGGCTTTTGGAGCAACCACATTCTGACCGATAACTCAGTTATCGATTAATTGATCGAAATATTGCAGAGTCCAAAAGAATACTGTGGCCTTACCCCTTTCATTTGATATCCATATTGTATGCAAATTAAGGGCTTTTGGAGCAACCACATTCTGACCGATAACTCAGTTATCGATTAATTGATCGAAATATTGCAGAGTCCAAAAGAATACTGTGGCCTTCCCCCTTTCGTTTGATATCCATATTGTATGCAAATTAAGGGGTTTTGGAGCAACCACATTCTGAGCGATAACTCAGTTATCGATTAACTGATCGACATATTGCAGAGTCCAAAAGAATACTGTGGCCTTCCCCATTCGTTTGATACCAATATTGTATGCAAATTCATGGTTTTTTGGGCAACCACATTCTGATCGATAAGTCAGTTATCGATGAATTGGTCGAAATATTGCAGAGTCCAAAAGAATCCTGTGACCTTCCCCTTTCGTTTGATACCCATATTGTATGTAAATTCAGGGGTTTTGGAGCAACCACGTTCGGACCGATAACTCAGTTTTCGATTAATTGATCGAAATATTGCAGAGTCCAAAAGAATACTGTGGCCTTCCCCCTTTCGTTTGATATCCATATTGTATGCAAATTAAGGGCTTTTGGAGCAACCACATTCTGACCGATAACTCAGTTATCGATTAATTGATCGAAATATTGCAGAGTCCAAAAGAATACTGTGGCCTTCCCCCTTTCGTTTGATATCCATATTGTATGTAAATTCAGGGGTTTTGGAGCAACCCCATTCTGACCGATAACTTAGTTATCGATAAATTGATCGAAATATTGCAGAGTCCAAAAAAATACTGTGGCCTTCCCCCTTTCGTTTGATATCCATATTGTATGCAAATTAAGGGCTTTTGGAGCAACCACATTCTGACCGATAACTCAGTTATCGATTAATTGATCGAAATATTGCAGAGTCCAAAAGAATACTGTGGCCTTCCCCCTTTCGTTTGATATCCATATTGTATGCAAATTAAGGGCTTTTGGAGCAACCACATTCTGACCGATAACTTAGTTATCGATTAATTGATCGAAATATTGCAGAGTCCAAAAGAATACTGTGGCCTTCCCCCTTTCGTTTGATATCCATATTGTATGCAAATTAAGGGCTTTTGGAGCAACCACATTCTGACCGATAACTCAGTTATCGATGAATTGATCGAAATATTGCAGAGTCCAAAAGAATCCTGTGACCTTCCCCTTTCGTTTGATACCCTTATTGTATGTAAATTCAGGGGTTTTGGAGCAACCACATTCTTACCGATAACTCAGTTATCGATTAATTGATCGAAATATTGCAGAGTTCAAAAGAATACTGTGGCCTTCCCCCTTTCGTTTGATATCCATATTGTATGCAAATTAAGGGCTTTTGGAGCAACCACATTCTGACCGATAACTCAGTTATCGATTAATTGATCGAAATATTGCAGAGTCCAAAAGAATACTGTGGCCTTACCCCTTTCATTTGATATCCATATTGTATGCAAATTAAGGGCTTTTGGAGCAACCACATTCTGACCGATAACTCAGTTATCGATTAATTGATCGAAATATTGCAGAGTCCAAAAGAATACTGTGGCCTTCCCCCTTTCGTTTGATATCCATATTGTATGCAAATTAAGGGGTTTTGGAGCAACCACATTCTGAGCGATAACTCAGTTATCGGATAACTGACCGACATATTGCAGAGTCCAAAAGAATACTGTGGCCTTCCCCATTCGTTTGATACCAATATTGTATGCAAATTCATGGTTTTTTGGGCAACCACATTCTGATCGATAAGTCAGTTATCGATGAATTGATCGAAATATTGCAGAGTCCAAAAGAATCCTGTGACCTTCCCCTTTCGTTTGATACCCATATTGTATGTAAATTCAGGGGTTTTGGAGCAACCACGTTCGGACCGATAACTCAGTTTTCGATTAATTGATCGAAATATTGCAGAGTCCAAAAGAATACTGTGGCCTTCCCCCTTTCGTTTGATATCCATATTGTATGCAAATTAAGGGCTTTTGGAGCAACCACATTCTGACCGATAACTCAGTTATCGATTAATTGATCGAAATATTGCAGAGTCCAAAAGAATACTGTGGCCTTCCCCCTTTCGTTTGATATCCATATTGTATGTAAATTCAGGGGTTTTGGAGCAACCCCATTCTGACCGATAACTTAGTTATCGATTAATTGATCGAAATATTGCAGAGTCCAAAAAAATACTGTGGCCTTCCCCCTTTCGTTTGATATCCATATTGTATGCAAATTAAGGGCTTTTGGAGCAACCACATTCTGACCGATAACTCAGTTATCGATTAATTGATCGAAATATTGCAGAGTCCAAAAGAATACTGTGGCCTTCCCCCTTTCGTTTGATATCCATATTGTATGCAAATTAAGGGCTTTTGGAGCAACCACATTCTGACCGATAACTCAGTTATCGATGAATTGATCGAAATATTGCAGAGTCCAAAAGAATCCTGTGACCTTCCCCTTTCGTTTGATATCCATATTGTATGTAAATTCAGGGGTTTTGGAGCAACCACATTCTGACCGATAACTCAGTTATCGATTAATTGATCGAAATATTGCAGAGTCCAAAAGAATCCTGTGACCTTCCCCTTTCGTTTGATATCCATATTGTATGCAAATTAAGGGCTTTTGGAGCAACCACATTCTGACCGATAACTCAGTTATCGATTAATTGATCGAAATATTGCAGAGTCCAAAAAAATACTGTGGCCTTACCCCTTTCGTTTGATATCCATAATGTATGTAAATTCAGGGGTTTTGGAGCAACCACATTCTGACCGATAACTTAGTTATCGATTAATTGATCGAAATATTGCAGAGTCCAAAAGAATACTGTGGCCTTCCCCCTTTCGTTTGATATCCATATTGTATGCAAATTAAGGGCTTTTGGAGCAACCACATTCTGACCGATAACTCAGTTATCGATTAATTGATCGAAATATTGCAGAGTCCAAAAGAATACTGTGGCCTTCCCCCTTTCGTTTGATATCCATATTGTATGCAAATTAAGGGCTTTTGGAGCAACCACATTCTGACCGATAACTCAGTTATCGATTAATTGATCGAAATATTGCAGAGTCCAAAAGAATACTGTGGCCTTCCCCCTTTCGTTTGATATCCATATTGTATGCAAATTAAGGGCTTTTGGAGCAACCACATTCTGACCGATAACTCAGTTATCGATGAATTGATCGAAATATTGCAGAGTCCAAAAGAATCCTGTGACCTTCCCCTTTCGTTTGATACCCATATTGTATGTAAATTCAGGGGTTTTGGAGCAACCACATTCTGACCGATAACTCAGTTTTCGATTAATTGATCGAAATATTGCAGAGTCCAAAAGAATACTGTGGCCTTACCCCTTTCGTTTGAGATCCATATTGTATGCAAATTAAGGGCTTTTGGAGCAACCACATTCTGACCGATAACTCAGTTATCGATTAATTGATCGAAATATTGCAGAGTCCAAAAGAATACTGTGGCCTTCCCCCTTTCGTTTGATATCCATATTGTATGCAAATTAAGGGCTTTTGGAGCAACCACATTCTGACCGATAACTCAGTTATCGATTAATTGATCGAAATATTGCAGAGTCCAAAAGAATACTGTGGCCTTTCCCCTTTCGTTTGATATCCATATTGTATGTAAATTCAGGGGTTTTGGAGCAACCACATTCTGACCGATAACTCAGTTATCGATTAATTGATCGAAATATTGCAGAGTCCAAAAGAATACTGTGGCCTTCCCCCTTTCGTTTGATATCCATATTGTATGCAAATTAAGGGCTTTTGGAGCAACCACATTCTGACCGATAACTCAGTTATCGATTAATTGATCGAAATATTGCAGAGTCCAAAAGAATACTGTGGCCTTCCCCCTTTCGTTTGATATCCATACTGTATGTAAATTCAGGGGTTTTGGAGCAACCACATTCTGACCGATAACTCAGTTATCGATTAATTGATCGAAATATTGCAGAGTCCAAAAGAATACTGTGGCCTTCCCCCTTTCGTTTCATATCCATATTGTATGCAAATTAAGGGCTTTTGGAGCAACCACATTCTGACCGATAACTCAGTTATCGATTAATTGATCGAAATATTGCAGAGTCCAAAAGAATACTGTGGCCTTCCCCCTTTCGTTTGATATCCATATTGTATGCAAATTAAGGGCTTTTGGAGCAACCACATTCTGACCGATAACTCAGTTATCGATGAATTGATCGAAATATTGCAGAGTCCAAAAGAATCCTGTGACCTTCCCCTTTCGTTTGATACCCATATTGTATGTAAATTCAGGGGTTTTGGAGCAACCACATTCTTACCGATAACTCAGTTATCGATTAATTGATCGAAATATTGCAGAGTCCAAAAGAATACTGTGGCCTTGCCCCTTTCGTTTGATATCCATATTGTATGCAAATTAAGGGCTTTTGGAGCAACCACATTCTGACCGATAACTCAGTTATCGATGAATTGATCGAAATATTGCAGAGTCCAAAAGAATACTGTGGCCTTCCCCCTTTCGTTTGATATCCATATTGTATGCAAATTAAGGGCTTTTGGAGCAACCACATTCTTACCGATAACTTAGTTATCGATTAATTGATCGAAATATTGCAGAGTCCAAAAGAATACTGTGGCCTTACCCCTTTCGTTTGATATCCATATTGTATGCAAATTAAGGGCTTTTGAAGCAACCACATTCTGACCGATAACTCAGTTATCGATTAATTGATCGAAATATTGCAGAGTCCAAAAGAATACTGTGGCCTTCCCCCTTTCGTTTGATATCCATATTGTATGCAAATGAAGGGCTTTTGGAGCAACCACATTCTGACCGATAACTCAGTTATCGATTAATTGATCGAAATATTGCAGAGTCCAAAAGAATACTGTGGCCTTACCCCTTTCATTTGATATCCATATTGTATGCAAATTAAGGGCTTTTGGAGCAACCACATTCTGACCGATAACTCAGTTATCGATTAATTGATCGAAATATTGCAGAGTCCAAAAGAATACTGTGGCCTTCCCCCTTTCGTTTGATATCCATATTGTATGCAAATTAAGGGGTTTTGGAGCAACCACATTCTGAGCGATAACTCAGTTATCGATTAACTGATCGACATATTGCAGAGTCCAAAAGAATACTGTGGCCTTCCCCATTCGTTTGATACCAATATTGTATGCAAATTCATGGTTTTTTGGGCAACCACATTCTGATCGATAAGTCAGTTATCGATGAATTGATCGAAATATTGCAGAGTCCAAAAGAATCCTGTGACCTTCCCCTTTCGTTTGATACCCATATTGTATGTAAATTCAGGGGTTTTGGAGCAACCACGTTCGGACCGATAACTTAGTTATCGACTAATTGATCGAAATATTGCAGAGTCCAAAAGAATACTGTGGCATTCCCCTTTCGTTCAATACCCATATTGTAATCACATTTTAAGGTTTTAGGGCACCAAATTGCATAAATTCATTGGATAAAATACATTTTTGGGTTAGTTGGGTCACAGAGTCCAAAAGAATCCTGTGACCTTCCCCTTTCGTTTGATACCCATATTGTATGTAAATTCAGGGGTCTTGGAGCAACCACATTCTTACCGATAACTCAGTTATCGATTAATTGATCGAAATATTGCAGAGTCCAAAAGAATACTGTGGCCTTCCCCCTTTCGTTTGATATCCATATTGTATGCAAATTAAGGGCTTTTGGAGCAACCACATTCTGACCGATAACTCAGTTATCGATTAATTGATCGAAATATTGCAGAGTCCAAAAGAATACTGTGGCCTTCCCCCTTTCGTTTGATATCCATATTGTATGCAAATTAAGGGGTTTTGGAGCAACCACATTCTGAGCGATAACTCAGTTATCGATTAACTGATCGACATATTGCAGAGTCCAAAAGAATACTGTGGCCTTCCCCATTCGTTTGATACCAATATTGTATGCAAATTCATGGTTTTTTGGGCAACCACATTCTGATCGATAAGTCAGTTATCGATGAATTGATCGAAATATTGCAGAGTCCAAAAGAATCCTGTGACCTTCCCCTTTCGTTTGATACCCATATTGTATGTAAATTCAGGGGTTTTGGAGCAACCACGTTCGGACCGATAACTTAGTTATCGACTAATTGATCGAAATATTGCAGAGTCCAAAAGAATACTGTGGCATTCCCCTTTCGTTCAATACCCATATTGTAATCACATTTTAAGGTTTTAGGGCACCAAATTGCATAAATTCATTGGATAAAATACATTTTTGGGTTAGTTGGGTCACAGAGTCCAAAAGAATCCTGTGACCTTCCCCTTTCGTTTGATACCCATATTGTATGTATATTCAGGGGTCTTGGAGCAACCACATTCTTACCGATAACTCAGTTATCGATGAATTGATCGAAATATTGCAGAGTCCAAAAGAATCCTGTGACCTTCCCCTTTCGTTTGATATCCATATTGTATGTAAATTCAGGGGTTTTGGAGCAACCACATTCTGACCGATAACTCAGTTATCGATTAATTGATCGAAATATTGCAGAGTCCAAAAGAATCCTGTGACCTTCCCCTTTCGTTTGATATCCATATTGTATGCAAATTAAGGGCTTTTGGAGCAACCACATTCTGACCGATAACTCAGTTATCGATTAATTGATCGAAATATTGCAGAGTCCAAAAAAATACTGTGGCCTTACCCCTTTCGTTTGATATCCATATTGTATGTAAATTCAGGGGTTTTGGAGCAACCACATTCTGACCAATAACTTAGTTATCGATTAATTGATCGAAATATTGCAGAGTCCAAAAGAATACTGTGGCCTTCCCCCTTTCGTTTGATATCCATATTGTATGCAAATTAAGGGCTTTTGGAGCAACCACATTCTGACCGATAACTCAGTTATCGATTAATTGATCGAAATATTGCAGAGTCCAAAAGAATACTGTGGCCTTCCCCCTTTCGTTTGATATCCATATTGTATGCAAATTAAGGGCTTTTGGAGCAACCACATTCTGACCGATAACTCAGTTATCGATTAATTGATCGAAATATTGCAGAGTCCAAAAGAATACTGTGGCCTTCCCCCTTTCGTTTGATATCCATATTGTATGCAAATTAAGGGCTTTTGGAGCAACCACATTCTGACCGATAACTCAGTTATCGATGAATTGATCGAAATATTGCAGAGTCCAAAAGAATCCTGTGACCTTCCCCTTTCGTTTGATACCCATATTGTATGTAAATTCAGGGGTTTTGGAGCAACCACATTCTGACCGATAACTCAGTTTTCGATTAATTGATCGAAATATTGCAGAGTCCAAAAGAATACTGTGGCCTTACCCCTTTCGTTTGAGATCCATATTGTATGCAAATTAAGGGCTTTTGGAGCAACCACATTCTGACCGATAACTCAGTTATCGATTAATTGATCGAAATATTGCAGAGTCCAAAAGAATACTGTGGCCTTCCCCCTTTCGTTTGATATCCATATTGTATGCAAATTAAGGGCTTTTGGAGCAACCACATTCTGACCGATAACTCAGTTATCGATTAATTGATCGAAATATTGCAGAGTCCAAAAGAATACTGTGGCCTTTCCCCTTTCGTTTGATATCCATATTGTATGTAAATTCAGGGGTTTTGGAGCAACCACATTCTGACCGATAACTCAGTTATCGATTAATTGATCGAAATATTGCAGAGTCCAAAAGAATACTGTGGCCTTCCCCCTTTCGTTTGATATCCATATTGTATGCAAATTAAGGGCTTTTGGAGCAACCACATTCTGACCGATAACTCAGTTATCGATTAATTGATCGAAATATTGCAGAGTCCAAAAGAATACTGTGGCCTTCCCCCTTTCGTTTGATATCCATACTGTATGTAAATTCAGGGGTTTTGGAGCAACCACATTCTGACCGATAACTCAGTTATCGATTAATTGATCGAAATATTGCAGAGTCCAAAAGAATACTGTGGCCTTCCCCCTTTCGTTTCATATCCATATTGTATGCAAATTAAGGGCTTTTGGAGCAACCACATTCTGACCGATAACTCAGTTATCGATTAATTGATCGAAATATTGCAGAGTCCAAAAGAATACTGTGGCCTTCCCCCTTTCGTTTGATATCCATATTGTATGCAAATTAAGGGCTTTTGGAGCAACCACATTCTGACCGATAACTCAGTTATCGATGAATTGATCGAAATATTGCAGAGTCCAAAAGAATCCTGTGGCCTTCCCGTTTCGTTTGATACCCATATTGTATGTAAATTCAGGGGTTTTGGAGCAACCACATTCTTACCGATAACTCAGTTATCGATTAATTGATCGAAATATTGCAGAGTCCAAAAGAATACTGTGGCCTTGCCCCTTTCGTTTGATATCCATATTGTATGCAAATTAAGGGCTTTTGGAGCAACCACATTCTGACCGATAACTCAGTTATCGATGAATTGATCGAAATATTGCAGAGTCCAAAAGAATACTGTGGCCTTCCCCCTTTCGTTTGATATCCATATTTTATGCAAATTAAGGGCTTTTGGAGCAACCACATTCTTACCGATAACTTAGTTATCGATTAATTGATCGAAATATTGCAGAGTCCAAAAGAATACTGTGGCCTTACCCCTTTCGTTTGATATCCATATTGTATGCAAATTAAGGGCTTTTGAAGCAACCACATTCTGACCGATAACTCAGTTATCGATTAATTGATCGAAATATTGCAGAGTCCAAAAGAATACTGTGGCCTTCCCCCTTTCGTTTGATATCCATATTGTATGCAAATGAAGGGCTTTTGGAGCAACCACATTCTGACCGATAACTCAGTTATCGATTAATTGATCGAAATATTGCAGAGTCCAAAAGAATACTGTGGCCTTACCCCTTTCATTTGATATCCATATTGTATGCAAATTAAGGGCTTTTGGAGCAACCACATTCTGACCGATAACTCAGTTATCGATTAATTGATCGAAATATTGCAGAGTCCAAAAGAATACTGTGGCCTTACCCCTTTCATTTGATATCCATATTGTATGCAAATTAAGGGCTTTTGGAGCAACCACATTCTGACCGATAACTCAGTTATCGATTAATTGATCGAAATATTGCAGAGTCCAAAAGAATACTGTGGCCTTCCCCCTTTCGTTTGATATCCATATTGTATGCAAATTAAGGGCTTTTGGAGCAACCACATTCTGACCGATAACTCAGTTATCGATTAATTGATCGAAATATTGCAGAGTCCAAAAGAATACTGTGGCCTTACCCCTTTCGTTTGATATCCATATTGTATGCAAATTAAGGGCTTTTGAAGCAACCACATTCTGACCGATAACTCAGTTATCGATTAATTGATCGAAATATTGCAGAGTCCAAAAGAATACTGTGGCCTTCCCCCTTTCGTTTGATATCCATATTGTATGCAAATGAAGGGCTTTTGGAGCAACCACATTCTGACCGATAACTCAGTTATCGATTAATTGATCGAAATATTGCAGAGTCCAAAAGAATACTGTGGCCTTCCCCCTTTCGTTTGATATCCATATTGTATGCAAATTAAGGGCTTTTGGAGCAACCACATTCTGACCGATAACTCAGTTATCGATTAATTGATCGAAATATTGCAGAGTCCAAAAGAATACTGTGGCCTTCCCCCTTTCGTTTGATATCCATACTGTATGTAAATTCAGGGGTTTTGGAGCAACCACATTCTGACCGATAACTCAGTTATCGATTAATTGATCGAAATATTGCAGAGTCCAAAAGAATACTGTGGCCTTCCCCCTTTCGTTTCATATCCATATTGTATGCAAATTAAGGGCTTTTGGAGCAACCACATTCTGACCGATAACTCAGTTATCGATTAATTGATCGAAATATTGCAGAGTCCAAAAGAATACTGTGGCCTTCCCCCTTTCGTTTGATATCCATATTGTATGCAAATTAAGGGCTTTTGGAGCAACCACATTCTGACCGATAACTCAGTTATCGATGAATTGATCGAAATATTGCAGAGTCCAAAAGAATCCTGTGACCTTCCCCTTTCGTTTGATACCCATATTGTATGTAAATTCAGGGGTTTTGGAGCAACCACATTCTTACCGATAACTCAGTTATCGATTAATTGATCGAAATATTGCAGAGTCCAAAAGAATACTGTGGCCTTGCCCCTTTCGTTTGATATCCATATTGTATGCAAATTAAGGGCTTTTGGAGCAACCACATTCTGACCGATAACTCAGTTATCGATGAATTGATCGAAATATTGCAGAGTCCAAAAGAATCCTGTGACCTTCCCCTTTCGTTTGATACCCATATTGTATGTAAATTCAGGGGTTTTGGAGCAACCACATTCTTACCGATAACTCAGTTATCGATTAATTGATCGAAATATTGCAGAGTCCAAAAGAATACTGTGGCCTTGCCCCTTTCGTTTGATATCCATATTGTATGCAAATTAAGGGCTTTTGGAGCAACCACATTCTGACCGATAACTCAGTTATCGATGAATTGATCGAAATATTGCAGAGTCCAAAAGAATACTGTGGCCTTCCCCCTTTCGTTTGATATCCATATTGTATGCAAATTAAGGGCTTTTGGAGCAACCACATTCTTACCGATAACTTAGTTATCGATTAATTGATCGAAATATTGCAGAGTCCAAAAGAATACTGTGGCCTTACCCCTTTCGTTTGATATCCATATTGTATGCAAATTAAGGGCTTTTGAAGCAACCACATTCTGACCGATAACTCAGTTATCGATTAATTGATCGAAATATTGCAGAGTCCAAAAGAATACTGTGGCCTTCCCCCTTTCGTTTGATATCCATATTGTATGCAAATGAAGGGCTTTTGGAGCAACCACATTCTGACCGATAACTCAGTTATCGATTAATTGATCGAAATATTGCAGAGTCCAAAAGAATACTGTGGCCTTACCCCTTTCATTTGATATCCATATTGTATGCAAATTAAGGGCTTTTGGAGCAACCACATTCTGACCGATAACTCAGTTATCGATTAATTGATCGAAATATTGCAGAGTCCAAAAGAATACTGTGGCCTTCCCCCTTTCGTTTGATATCCATATTGTATGCAAATTAAGGGGTTTTGGAGCAACCACATTCTGAGCGATAACTCAGTTATCGATTAACTGATCGACATATTGCAGAGTCCAAAAGAATACTGTGGCCTTCCCCATTCGTTTGATACCAATATTGTATGCAAATTCATGGTTTTTTGGGCAACCACATTCTGATCGATAAGTCAGTTATCGATGAATTGATCGAAATATTGCAGAGTCCAAAAGAATCCTGTGACCTTCCCCTTTCGTTTGATACCCATATTGTATGTAAATTCAGGGGTTTTGGAGCAACCACGTTCGGACCGATAACTTAGTTATCGACTAATTGATCGAAATATTGCAGAGTCCAAAAGAATACTGTGGCATTCCCCTTTCGTTCAATACCCATATTGTAATCACATTTTAAGGTTTTAGGGCACCAAATTGCATAAATTCATTGGATAAAATACATTTTTGGGTTAGTTGGGTCACAGAGTCCAAAAGAATCCTGTGACCTTCCCCTTTCGTTTGATACCCATATTGTATGTAAATTCAGGGGTCTTGGAGCAACCACATTCTTACCGATAACTCAGTTATCGATTAATTGATCGAAATATTGCAGAGTCCAAAAGAATACTGTGGCCTTCCCCCTTTCGTTTGATATCCATATTGTATGCAAATTAAGGGCTTTTGGAGCAACCACATTCTGACCGATAACTCAGTTATCGATGAATTGATCGAAATATTGCAGAGTCCAAAAGAATACTGTGGCCTTCCCCCTTTCGTTTGATATCCATATTGTATGCAAATTAAGGGCTTTTGGAGCAACCACATTCTTACCGATAACTCAGTTATCGATTAATTGATCGAAATATTGCAGAGTCCAAAAGAATACTGTTGTCTTACCCCTTTCGTTTGATATCCATATTGTATGCAAATTAAGGGCTTTCGAAGCAACCACATTCTGACCGATAACTCAGTTATCGATTAATTGATCGAAATATTGCAGAGTCCAAAAGAATACTGTGGCCTTCCCCCTTTCGTTTGATATCCATATTGTATGCAAATTAAGGGCTTTTGGAGCAACCACATTCTGACCGATAACTCAGTTATCGATTAATTTATCGAAATATTGCAGAGTCCAAAAGAATACTGTGGCCTTACCCCTTTCATTTGATATCCATATTGTATGCAAATTAAGGGCTTTTGGAGCAACCACATTCTGACCGATAACTCAGTTATCGATTAATTGATCGAAATATTGCAGAGTCCAAAAGAATACTGTGGCCTTCCCCCTTTCGTTTGATATCCATATTGTATGCAAATTAAGGGGTTTTGGAGCAACCACATTCTGAGCGATAACTCAGTTATCGATTAACTGATCGACATATTGCAGAGTCCAAAAGAATACTGTGGCCTTCCCCATTCGTTTGATACCAATATTGTATGCAAATTCATGGTTTTTTGGGCAGCCACATTCTGATCGATAAGTCAGTTATCGATGAATTGATCGAAATATTGCAGAGTCCAAAAGAATACTGTGGCCTTCCCCCTTTCGTTTGATATCCATATTGTATGTAAATTCAGGGGTTTTGGAGCAACCCCATTCTGACCGATAACTTAGTTATCGATTAATTGATCGAAATATTGCAGAGTCCAAAAGAATACTGTGGCCTTCCCCCTTTCGTTTGATATCCATATTGTATGCAAATTAAGGGCTTTTGGAGCAACCACATTCTGACCGATAACTCAGTTATCGATTAATTGATCGAAATATTGCAGAGTCCAAAAGAATACTGTGGCCTTCCCCCTTTCGTTTGATATCCATATTGTATGTAAATTCAGGGGTTTTGGAGCAACCCCATTCTGACCGGTAACTTAGTTATCGATTAATTGATCGAAATATTGCAGAGTCCAAAAGAATACTGTGGCCTTCCCCCTTTCGTTTGATATCCATATTGTATGCAAATTAAGGGCTTTTGGAGCAACCACATTCTGACCGATAACTCAGTTATCGATGAATTGATCGAAATATTGCAGAGTCCAAAAGAATCCTGTGACCTTCCCCTTTCGTTTGATACCCATATTGTATGTAAATTCAGGGGTTTTGGAGCAACCACATTCTGACCGATAACTCAGTTTTCGATTAATTGATCGAAATATTGCAGAGTCCAAAAGAATACTGTGGCCTTACCCCTTTCGTTTGAGATCCATATTGTATGCAAATTAAGGGCTTTTGGAGCAACCACATTCTGACCGATAACTCAGTTATCGAATAATTGATCGAAATATTGCAGAGTCCAAAAGAATACTGTGGCCTTCCCCCTTTCGTTTGATATCCATATTGTATGCAAATTAAGGGCTTTTGGAGCAACCACATTCTGACCGATAACTCAGTTATCGATTAATTGATCGAAATATTGCAGAGTCCAAAAGAATACTGTGGCCTTCCCCCTTTCGTTTGATATCCATATTGTATGTAAATTCAGGGGTTTTGGAGCAACCACATTCTGACCGATAACTCAGTTATCGATTAATTGATCGAAATATTGCAGAGTCCAAAAGAATACTGTGGCCTTCCCCCTTTCGTTTGATATCCATATTGTATGCAAATTAAGGGCTTTTGGAGCAACCACATTCTGACCGATAACTCAGTTATCGATTAATTGATCGAAATATTGCAGAGTCCAAAAGAATACTGTGGCCTTCCCCCTTTCGTTTGATATCCATATTGTATGTAAATTCAGGGGTTTTGGAGAGACCACATTCTGACCGATAACTCAGTTATCGATTAATTGATCGAAATATTGCAGAGTCCAAAAGAATACTGTGGCCTTCCCCCTTTCGTTTGATATCCATATTGTATGCAAATTAAGGGCTTTTGGAGCAACCACATTCTGACCGATAACTCAGTTATCGATTAATTGATCGAAATATTGCAGAGTCCAAAAGTATACTGTGGCCTTCCCCCTTTCGTTTGATATCCATATTGTATGCAAATTAAGGGCTTTTGGAGCAACCACATTCTGACCGATAACTCAGTTATTGATGAATTGATCGAAATATTGCAGAGTCCAAAAGAATCCTGTGACCTTCCCCTTTCGTTTGATACCCATATTGTATGTAAATTCAGGGGTTTTGGAGCAACCACATTCTTACCGATAACTCAGTTATCGATTAATTGATCGAAATATTGCAGAGTCCAAAAGAATACTGTGGCCTTCCCCCTTTCGTTTGATATCCATATTGTATGCAAATTAAGGGCTTTTGGAGCAACCACATTCCGACCGATAACTCAGTTATCGATGAATTGATCGAAATATTGCAGAGTCCAAAAGAATACTGTGGCCTTCCCCCTTTCGTTTGATATCCATATTGTATGCAAATTAAGGGCTTTTTGAGCAACCACATTCTTACCGATAACTCAGTTATCGATTAATTGATCGAAATATTGCAGAGTCCAAAAGAATACTGTCGCCTTACCCCTTTCGTTTGATATCCATATTGTATGCAAATTAAGGGCTTTTGAAGCAACCACATTCTGACCGATAACTCAGTTATCGATTAATTGATCGAAATATTGCAGAGTCCAAAAGAATACTGTGGCCTTCCCCCTTTCGTTTGATATCCATATTGTATGCAAATTAAGGGCTTTTGGAGCAACCACATTCTGACCGATAACTCAGTTATCGATTAATTGATCGAAATATTGCAGAG
Source organism: Merzomyia westermanni (assembly GCA_949987695.1). NCBI lineage: Eukaryota > Metazoa > Arthropoda > Insecta > Diptera > Tephritidae > Merzomyia > Merzomyia westermanni. The sequence goes on along the minus strand of OX465292.1, from coordinate 104,228,102 downwards.
TCCAAAAGAATACTGTGGCCTTACCCCTTTCATTTGATATCCATATTGTATGCAAATTAAGGGCTTTTGGAGCAACCACATTCTGACCGATAACTCAGTTATCGATTAACTAATCGACATATTGCAGAGTCCAAAAGAATACTGTGGCCTTCCCCATTCGTTTGATACCAATATTGTATGCAAATTCATGGTTTTTTGGGCAACCACATTCTGATCGATAAGTCAGTTATCGATGAATTGATCGAAATATTGCAGAGTCCAAAAGAATCCTGTGACCTTCCCCTTTCGTTTGATACCCATATTGTATGTAAATTCAGGGGTTTTGGAGCAACCACGTTCGGACCGATAACTTACTTATCGATTAATTGATCGAAATATTGCAGAGTCCAAAAGACTACTGTGGCATTCCCCTTTCGTTCAATACCCATATTGTAATCACATTTTAAGGTTTTAGGGCACCAAATTGCATAAATTCATTGGATAAAATACATTTTTGGGTTAGTTGGGTCACATTAGTGCATATAACTCCATAACCAATTGAGGTATTGAGATTTCATGAAAATTGTTACTTATCCGAGACATCGGGAAATAAGTGTGCAAAATTTCGTACAGATCGGTGCTGTAGTTTGGGCGTGAAAACGGTTCAAACACACTCACTCACAAACTTACTCATTTATAATATAAGTAAGACTAGCATTTACCCGCGGCTCCGCTCGCATCACAGAAATAAGCAAAATAACTAAGCTTCTTTTGAAAATATTTTTAGTTATCAAACAGATAAGTTTTAAAGTTCACATTTTCCTTAAAATAATGATATACAAAAAACCTTAAATAATCAGGTTACACAACAAATATTAAAAATGTTTAGCATCACTTGTAAACAAATAAATTCACACAGAGCACCAACTTCTAATACAGGATTCTAAACAAAAGCCAAAGCTATTAATTATTTTTCAGATCAAATTGAAGAAGAGATACATACAGAACAAACCGAGCTTCATAAATTGTATTATTATATAAACACTCATAAAAGTTTAATTTTTCGAAACAGCTAAGCAACCAAAATATGAAGAATTGCTAAACTTACTAAAAGGATATTTTCCGCAGAAACGATATTAATGTCTTTAAAATGCACAACTATTTTGCTCAAACGTTACAAAAAATTCATTCAAAATATTTGATTTTATGTTTGACAAGTGACGATTTACTAATATTTATTAACGACGACAATAGCCCGGCCGACATTAAAAACGACGACTGCGAACGACAACGGCGAAAAACCGAAGCTTGACGATAATTGCCGCCAAGCACCGACGACATGATAATAATGAAAGCGGCAACGACAGTTCTATATTAGCTCAAACAGCAAAAAAATTTAGAAAAATTATTGCATGTGTAAAAAAAAACATAAAACTATTCAATTTCAACATATATTTAAAGCAATTTGCATATATTTTCGATTTAATTCACAAAAAGAAAAAAGGACGCCACGACCGTCGCTGTCAAATTAGAAATAGATCTAATCTGGCAACAGCGGCATTCATGAAAAATTCCTCTACATAAGAACATGTGTAAAAATAATTTGACAGATGGCGCACCGTTTTTGTCGTCTTGAATCTGTTTTCCCCAAGTGACAGAAACAGTACCGAAAACGCAAAATAAAATTGGTATTGTATGTATGGCAAGGCGAATTCATTACATGAACGTTATTTTCTTTTGATCTGATATTTCTGAACATGCTAAATTCGCCCTGCTCTCACCTTATATGAATTCGCCTTGATGAATAGTAACTAAACTTATTAAAATCATAGCAGTTAGTTTTTAAAAGTATTTTTGAAGATATGGCGATGAACTTTTTAGTCACGTTTTGACCGATAACTCAGTTATCGATTAACTTACACAACGAAACATAGCAGTATCGGTTAGTTTATTGAAATATCGAGAAGTCCATATGAATCCTTGGCCGTTCCGTTTCGTGTCATTTCCATATTTAATGCAAATTTAGAGGTTTCAGGGCTTTTAAATTTTACAGTTATCGATTAATTTATCGAAATATTGCAATGTCCAAACGAAACCTGTGGTCCTTCCCCTTTCGTTTGATACCCATATTGTATGCAAATTCAGGGGTTTTGGAGCAACCACGTTCTGACCGATAACTTAGTTTCACCATGCTGGCAAGGTACTACCATGAATGTTAGCTAAGTATCTAACATAGATGTAGTGCAACATTGCTGGTGTTGCAGCTATAGATAGCATTGATGCTTGCTGTTAACAACAGTTAGAAAGAAAGGACCATATTAGCTTGTTATGCGGGAAAAACGAATGGTTGATTTTGCGAGTGTGTGGAAGGTTTAAAAGGGAGTCGAAGTAGTCAACGGGCCAAAGTTGCGTTAAAACTGTGCCCATAAGTGAGTCAAGTGTTAAACAAAAGTTTTTATCAATCATCAATCTCAATATCAATTAAAAGGTTTTTTTTGTTAAACAAATTAAGATTGTGAAGTGCGCTAATTTTAAACCCGTTGCTCAAATCGCGGTAAAAAAGTATAATATTCGAAGACCACCAAGGAACGCACAAAGCCAACAAATTTCTTCACACAAGTAGCTGAAAAAAAAAATCCCTGTAAGTTGGCCCCTAGCAAGCCAAACAGCAAAATCGCATCCACGTAGGTGCATAGGCACACAGATACTTGTGTGTACGTGCAGCTATGGTGGTGCAGACAGAAGAATATATGCGCCTGAATATGCTTGCCCTTTGCCCCTTTACATGGACCCCCTACCTACAATTTTGGTGAGGTGTTACTAAGAAGTTTTTTTGAAATGCAGGTCGCATCGCCACCGGGAAAACCACCTGGGTACAGATTTTTGGCGGCGCAAACTCACAAGCCACAACAGAGAGATACTGAACATTTTTACGGCACCCAACAGCACAACAACAAACACAAGTTAAAAGCTAAGGTTGTACGACCCGAACGGATTGCACGAACGCCAGCAACAGCAACAGCAACATCATCAACTTAACACCACCAAATACACAACAGAGCAATACCAGATCCGGACGGAAGGAGCTACTTAAATTTTTTTTTCCATTTAATTCTTCATTTTTAGTTATTTATTATTTTGTCCATTTCATTTCAAACTTTCATTTATCATTTTTTTGTCAGCTTTTACACATTTTTTGCATTATCTTCCCTACTCCAGTTTAGATTTCCATGTTTTCTTGACTGTCCTTTTTTTTTCTTCTTCATACAGTATACTTAGAACATCGCCACCCACACAGACACACAACGCCTCCCACGTTATAGTTTTTTGTGGTTCTTTTTCTTTATCATTTGTATACAACTTTGAAACTAAAAGTTCGATTAGATTTTTTTTTTTACCTTGCCAAATTTCCAGTAATATATTTTTTTTCTAGAACTCCCCCTCCATATATCCTGTAATTCGAGTTTCATCTTAGTTTTTCGAGCTTTTCGAAGCTCAAGGTTAAGTTTACTTTCCTTTCTGTCTGTTTTTTTTTTTTTTGCATTTGCATTTCATGTTCACCGGAGGCTGCAGTGTAGCACACTGAAATATTAGCTCAAAAAGCCAAGATCGCAAGCGAGTGATCTGGCTGAGCACTACTTTGAGAGCGATAGTTGTGCGCATGATCTAGGAGCATATGTGTATTTGAGTATTTCTTCTTCCTTTCAGCACAGGTACTCTACGGTGGCGCCATTGGAGCAGTGACTTGGTGAGCTGTAATTAATACACGTATATATGCTGTATGTATGTACAAGGTGGCGCAAAAGTAAGCTTCCGATGTTCAGCATATCGGTTGTGGCACGTGCAGTGTGTGCTGTTGCACCGTCTTGTTGGAACCACATGTTTTCCAATAACAATTCATCCAGTTGTGGCAAAAAGAACTCGTTGATCATTGCTCTGTAGCGCTCACCATTCACAGTAACCGTTTGGCCCCGACCGATTATTGGTCAAATAAATAGTCAGCAATATTCCGCGTTCTGGAGCAGTGTAGCGTAACATTCTTTATTAACGTGTATTTCGCATGTGTTTACTACACAAATGTCAAAACCGAACTGACTTTAGGGGCCAATCGCAAAATTTTTAGCATTTTCTGATAGGAGGATTACTTTTGCGCAGTAACCGTTTTTCACCGACCGATTATTGGTCGTGCTTGGCGACTTTAACGCCAGGGTGGGTAAGGAGGGTGTATTTGGCCCCACTGTCGGGAAGTTCAGTCTCCACGATCAGACTTCGCCAAATGGATTCCGGCTGATCGACTTCGCCGGTGCCCGAAACATAGTCATATCCAGCACTAGGTTCATGCACAAGAAGATCCATCAAGCTACATGGCTGTCCCCGATCGAAAAACACGCAACCAGATCGACCACGTTGTGATAGACGGACGGCATGCTTCCAGCGTTTTAGATGTTCGCACAATACGAGGACCTAACATCGACTCTGATCACTACCTAGTAGCAGCTAAGATTCGTACCCGCCTCTGTATGACAAAACAGGTGCAACAAAAAACGCAGGGAAAGCTGGACGTCGAAAAGCTGCAATTGCAACAGACCGCCAATTATTTCGCAGATCGCCTCTCATACCTGCTCTCCGAGAGCACTATTCAACCTAGTGGAATGCATGAGCAGTGGGATCATATCTCAGGAGCACTCCGCAGCCGAAGAAGTAATTGGATTCCGGCGAACGCGAAGAAACAACTGGTATGATGATGAAGAGTGCCGCGCTGCAACGAAAAGAAAGGACGAACCCTACAAGGAAACGCTGAGATCGAATGCAAAGAGCAATGTGTGTGAACACTACCGCGAGTTGAAGAAGAAAGTGAGGCGGCTTTTCCGGGCGAAAAAAAGAGAGGCAGAAAAGCGTGAAATAAAGGAGCTTGAGATGCTGGCCAACGGGAATAATGCCCGAAAATTCTACCAAAAAATTCGGCGAATGACAGAAGGTTTTAAGCCCGGGGCAAACTCCTGTTAGAATGAAAACGGCGACCTGGTGGCCGATGTTCAGAGAGCACTCAGAATATGGAGGGATTACTTCTCTGCCCTTTTAAATGGAGAAACTGAGCAAGAAACCAGAGAAGATGCCGAACCCGAGCCCACAATCGAAGATGATGGAATTGACGTTCCACAACCCGACTATAATGAGGTGCGAATAGAAATATCCCGATTGAAAGACAATAAAGCAGCTGGCGCTGATGGTTTGCCTGCTGAGCTATTCAAACACGGAGGCGAGGAGCTGGTAAGGCGCATGCATAAGCTTCTATGCAGAATATGGTCGGATGAATGCATGCCTGAAGATTGGAATCTAAGTGTTCTCTGCCCAATCCACAAGAAGGGCGATCCTGCAAACTGCGCCAACTATCGCGGAATCAGCCTTTTGAATATCCCATATAAGGTCCTATCAAGCGTATTGTGCGAAAGACTGAAGCCTGATGTAAACAGACTGATTGGACCTTACCAGTGTGGCTTCAGACCTGGTAAATCTACCATCGACCAGATTTTTACAATACGCCAAATCTTGGAAAAAACCCGTGAAAAGAGAATCGACACACATCATCTCTTTGTTGATTTTAAAGCTGCTTTCGATAGCACGAACAGGAGCTGCCTATATGCCGCTATGTCTGGTTTCCCCGCAAAACTTATACGGCTATGCAAAATGACCTTGAGCAACACCGCCAACTCGGTCAGAATTGCGAAGTACCTCTCCGAGCCGTTCGAAACTAATCGAGGTTTCAGACAGAGTGACCCCCTATCGGGCGATTTCTTTAATTTAATGCTGGACAAAATAATACAAGCTGCAGAACTTAACCGCGCTGGAACAATATTTTATAAAAGCGTGAAACTGTTAGCATATGCTGACGATATTGATATCATTGGCCTTAACAACCGCGCCGTAACTTCTGCTTACTCCAAATTAGAAAAAGAAGCGGAGAAAATGGGATTGGTGGTGAACGAGGGCAAAACGAAGTACCTTCTGTCATCATGCAGAGTCAGCGCATTCGCGCCTTGGCAACCAAGCCACTGTTGGCAGCAATAATTTCGAAATAGTAAAGGACTTCGTTTACCTGGGAACCAGCATTAACACAAACAATAATGTTAGCCTAGAAATCCGACGAAGAATTACTCTTGCAAACAAATGCTACTTTGGACTGAGTAGGCAATTGAAAAGTAAACTCCTCTCTCGACGAACGAAAATAACACTCTACAAGTCACTCATCGCACCCGTCCTGCTATATGGTGCAGAAGCGTGGACACTAACAACATCTGATGAGGCGGCTCTGGGAGTATTCGAGCGAAAGGTTCTTCGAAAGATTTGTGGACCTCTACGCGTTGGCGACGGCGAGTACCGAAGAAGATTTAATGATGAGCTGTATGAACTTTACGCAGACGCCGACATAGTTCAGCGAATAAAAACACATCGGCTTCGCTAGCTAGGCCACCTAGTGCGAATGAGCGAAGATGCTCCAGCCCAGAAGGTATTCTTATCGGCACCCGCCGGTGGAAGCAGAGGAAGAGGGAGACCACCACTCCGATGGAAGGACCAAGTGGAGACCGATTTGCGATCCCGCGATGTTTCCAATTAGCGCCAGTTGGCGCAACGAAGAAACGACTGGCGAGCTATGTTGGACGGTCAAAATCGCCCAGGCGGTTAGATGACCATTTAAAGAAAGAAGAAGATTATTGGTCAAATAAATAGTCAGCAATATTCCGCGTTCTGGAGCAGTGTAGCGTAACATTGTTTATTAACGTGTATTTCGCATGTGTTTACTACACAAATGTCAAAACAGAACTGACTTTAGGGGCCAATCGCAAAATTTATAGCATTTTCTGATAGGAGGATTACTTTTGCGCCACCTTGTACATATATTCTTTAGCAATCCCTACTCAGCAAAAGATTTGGAGTAGCAATTGACAAAAGCGAAAGAATATATGTACACACCTAAATTTGCCTAAAACTACACTATCACACGCACATACATATCTACACTTCTCTCAATTTTTTTTTATCCTACATTTTTTTGCATACATAACTACACTTGGCCTTGATCTTGAAATCTGGGTCAGTGGGACAAACAGCTGATTGCAAGATCAACGGCCGATAGCTACATTAGGGAGTAGTGTAATTTGAATTTTTTTTTTATATATATTTTTGTTTTTGGGAGTTTGCTGAATTCTTTTTATGAAATTCCGATACTTAGGATAACACAGGCCTATAATTTTTATATCGATTAGCCCATAAGTTTTTTCATCGTTGATTTCTTTTATTTTTGAATTCCTTTCGTTTTTTTTGTATTGTTACTTAGATATAATCTTATATATAAATAGACAAAATGAATGCAATGTAGAACCGTTTTCTGCTAAACTATAATTCTAAGGTATACAAATTATATATGTATAGATAAGAAGTTTTGAGGTGTACTTTTATCCGTAAATAAAAAAAATTTGAAAAATCATTTTAATATAAAAAATTTTACATAAAAGTTACACCACTACACATTTACTTATTCACACTATAGACACGCTGTGTGTGTGTGTACTATGCTGAATCGTGAGCATGGCCGAGGAGTTGCTTTGTAGGAAAAAATTAAGAGCCGTAGTAGTGTGAGTAGACTTGCCATGCATGTTTTTGTGTTATTCGTGTGATCGACTCTCGCTGTGAGTGCGAAGAGTTGGTAGTGGACCAATGAAAAATAAGTATTCGCACTATAGATACTCTGTTGTGTCATGCATTTTTGCTTTAGTTGTTGTTATTTTATTGATTACTGGCTACGATGCCCAGTGTCAGCTGCTCTCCTCAGAGCACGTAAAGTTGCTTTGTTGGATACATTAAACAAGCAACGTAAAATATGACCAAATATGTAAAATTCATTGCTGATACCTACAAACAGGGTTTACAAAAATAAAATAAATGATTACTCATAAAGAGTATTAAACACCGATGAAAATTAAAGGAAAATAGAGGAAAGGAAAAGAATTGAAAGGAAGGAAAATTAAAGGAAAGAAAGGAAAGAAAAGGAAAAGGAAAGGAAAGGAAAGGAGAGGAATAAAAGGGAAGGGAATGGAAAGGATAGGAAAGGAGGGAAATTAAAGGAAAGAAAGGAATGGTAAGGAAATGAAAGGAAGGGAAGGCAAAGGGAATTAAAGGAAAGGTAAGAAAACGAAGGGGAAAGAAAGAAAATAAAAGGAAGGGAAGGGAAAGGAAAATAAGTTTGAGGAAAGTAAAAAATAAAATAAGAGAGTAAAAAAAGAAATCAAGGAAAATAAAAATATGTTAGAGGAAAGGAACGACATAGAAAGGAAGAAAAAAAGGCGGATAAAACATACCTACAGCAAAAAAATAAAATAAAATAAAGTTTATTGGTTGAATTTCAACCACTGGGCGAACTCTAGTAATAATAAATATCCATATAAGCCGCCGTAGTGTGAAGGTAGTGTTGCCGGCCTACCACACCGAAGGTCCATGGTTCGAGCCCTGGTACAGGTAACATCAAAAGTGATTTGAAAAAAGTTTTTCAAAACGGGGTCGCCCCTCGGCAGTGGTTTGGCAAACTCTCCGAGTGTATTTCTGCCATGACAGGCTTCTCAGCAAAAATTCGTCTCCTTTATAGATGCCGTTCGGAGTCCGCAAAAAACTGTAGGTCGCACCAATTTGTAGGGAAAATTCAAATCGGCACACAGCAAATTGGAAGAGAAGCTTGGCGCAAAAATCTCTTAGGAGGTTTATGATGATATACCTGTTGTATATCGCGCCATAGAGAGAGAGAGATATAAGCTTAAAAATTCTTGAATCTACACACATTGCGAACTTAAGGTTAGCTAGTTAGTTTTTTACTTAGCTGTTAATTTCTTTTCATCGCTGAATTTTGCCAAATATCTTAAGTACCCATATTGTAGGAGAATATAGAACTCTAAGAACAATTTTTTTATAAATAAAGAATTTTATAATGTGTAGTTGAAAATCTTTTGGATATTATTGCAACCATGCGGGGTTAAACTCTCAAGATTGGTGTGGGTGCTGCGCTTGCGCGCGCACGGTAAGGTGAAGGTGAGTATTAGGGAAAATGACCTTATGACAGACAGGTTGACTTAAGTCAGGGTTGGGGGCACTGTAAGTAAGTAGGAGTCAGCAAAGTGCCCATGGTTTCGCGCAAGTTGCAGTGGGAGGGAAGACTCCACCTGACAGGACAGGCCTCCCCTTTATCTCTACACCTGTCTTCACCTTGATCGACTCTTCTCCTGTTTGCTTTTATGACCTTTCACTTACTCCTTTTAGTCCTCCCAACACATGCAGGTATGAACCCTATTTTTGTTTATGTGGCTGTAGGTGAGGGTGGTGGAAAGTACCCCGCCCCACGCTGACGAGCTAGCCTGGGATGCAAGCATACCTGCTTGCCACCACTCCTCACCCAACAAACAACCAGCTACATAACAATGGCGCCCAACGTTAATAGCCCACTTAGTTTGATTTTCCTTTTTACCACAATTTTTAGTTTTCTTTAATTCGGTAAGTAAATATCTTCTTTTTTTTTGTTTTTCTTATTATTTCTCTTAAGCATTAAACTATAGTTACTTTCATTTCCGTCCTTAGACCAGGGACAGGGACTGTCGTGATGGCAACGCTTTTGGAGATTCGTCCTGGCAGTTAGTGGCATCATGACGAATAGAGTAGGAGTCAGCTAAGTAACCATGCCCAGGGTTCCCTGCTTAGATTTTAATCCCAGTACGTGGTACTTGGTATGGAACAAAGCTAGAGACGGACGCTAGCTAGGAGATCGTGACGACCTGTTCAGGCTACCCTACGATCCAGCATTATCGGTAAGGGAGGTTTGCAACAAGTCGCCACGATGAGAGTAGGGAGGCATCCACACTTAGTGATTAGTCACAGGGCGTGTAGTGCCAGACCTAATGGACTGTACGAGGACCGAAAATGGACACGACGATGGATAGATACGGACTTATCGCCTTCACATAACCTTCGCCAAGGCAGCACCACACATACACCAATGCATAAAATCTGAATTACTTTATCTTGAACAAAGGATTGCGGGTATTTGAATTTGTTGTTGAACAAAACAAAATTATTTTACCTAATTGTTTTGTTATCATACGTTTTATATTATTTTTATAAAAATTTTTTTGGTTGATTCTATAAATATATCTAAACATCTTAATTACCTACTTCCTTTTTTTTCAAAAAAAGCTTGTCTTTTTATTTCTGGCAAATTTCTTCGGAAACAAACGCCCCTATTTTTGTATATGTTTTTTTATCAGCCGTCTATGGATAGTAGATCATATAGTTTTTTTATTTTTTCCAAGTTGGATTATCGTAATTTTTTTATCAACACCTTTTTTTTTGGTGGCGGTTATTCATAATTAGCCTAGGTTTGCTTCGGGTTAGACTGAGTTAGTTCTGATTCTACAGATTAGCTGTTAGGACATCTAAACCTACCCTATACTATGCACATACATAAACATATACACCTATACACATATTATACTGTAACAAACAAATCTGAATTTTTAGTAATATACATATTATCTTGTTGACTTGAATTTTTCTTTTTATTTATTTAACTCGGCATTCGGGTACTATTTAAATTTTTTTTTCATATTTTGTTATTAATTTTGAAACTCATCCGAAGGTTATTTTTATTTAAACTTTCTGCGATAAATTTAGTTTAAAAACTTGAAACTCGTTGAACTAAAATAAATATTTGCTAATTGAATTACAATTTAAAAACATTTCTTTACAAGATTTTTTACCTTTTTATATTTTTTATCATCGTTGTTGGATTCTGATTCCTACCTGAAATACCAACCGATTTTTACCTTCGCTTTCCTGAAATTATACTTTTGGGTCTGTTACATTAGGGTGTGTCTCCCAAAAGAACTTTTTTGTATTTATTAGTGGTACTTTCTACGAGCTGTTTTTTTGTGGGTTTTGGTTGGTTAGTGAAGTCTGCCAAAGACAAGGAGGCAGATAAGGATTTGGAGGATAGGGTACCAGGTGGTTTAGGGCTTCTCAACACAACCGGTTACGCGCAGCCAATCTAGGGCGATTGAAAGGAGGGAATTTGAAAATATGATAGTTGGATCTGTGTTCAATCAGATTGACACAGGGATTCCGCGTACAGTCGACTTCGTCCCGACTGGCTACTTCGATAGGTGCCAGTCCCGGATTTTTTCGTCCATTGACTCCGAACGCATCCAGAGGGTAACGGTCGCAGGCGGACTGTCATTCAACGAATCTAGCAATAGTTTGAACTTCTCTCAGAAAATCGATCTCTTGTGTCAAATGTCCGACACTGAGGAGGTGGGTGCTGTGGGAGGCGAGATTGCACCGGGGGGACCACAACAAACCATTTCGGGTCCCAGCGTTGGAAATCCGCCGGTGACTGAAAAGGCCAATGCCATGTCTAACGTAGAGCAACTGAGCCGAATGATGGCGATGATGGTGCAGCAGCAAGGCCTGGTGTCTGAGATAGCAAAGGAAGTCAGAAGCATAAAGACCAACGTTAGGAACCTTAGCGGTCGTGTGCCCGAGATGGAAACCACCGCACATCCCCTGGGCAATCAACCTGCCGGAGCATTCACTCCAGAATGCCAAGCTGGCGGAACCACTGGTCGTGCCAGTGGATCATCGACTAATCGGGCCCCAGTGGAGACACAAGACACAAGAGACCCGAACGCACCTCCAAGGTGGAAAAAGTTACATTTAGAAAAGTGGCATATTAAATTTGACAGTACAAACAAAGGGATGAGCGTCGAAAGTTTTGTTTTCCGGGTTGAACGAATGCGTGAACAACACAATATTTCATACTTCCAGCTTTTCACGGACTTTCATTATCTGGTTTCTGGCGGTGCCTTGAAGTGGTATTGGCAGATACTCGAGGATCATTCCGAGGATCCCGATTTTGGGCACTTCGGACTGAAAGCCGAGCTGCTGAGCCACTTTAAGACCGCCGAGTCCGACTATGAAATAATCCGTGAAATAACGGACCGGAAGCAGCAACCCGGCGAAACTTTGGACGACTTTTATGGGAAAATTCATGATATGACATTCCGTTTGCGGACGCGAATCCCTGAGAAGGAGCTGGTTGGCATAATCAGAGGAAATCTCAAACCATACCTGGCCAACTTGACCTTCGCCCTAAAAATAGACTCTCTGGCGGAGCTCAAGACTGAGTGCAGGAGAGCCGAAAAACTGATAAGGGAAAACAAATGTAAGAGTAGGGCCGTAAACGAAATAGGTTTCGAACATCCCGAACAGCGAAGGAATATAAAGATAGAAGCTTTTAATAGGAGACCGCAACCCCAATCCCAGATCCAGACCCAAACCCCCGTCAATTCCAATGTCCCAAACATATCTGTTAGTCCCAATGTGCCCAAGTCCACGATAAATTCCTTTTGTGCGTCACCGTTCCATCTTATGTTGTGTTTTTCGTGTGGCATGCCGGTGGATTTTTTTGAGAAAAACCCGGCAGAAGCACAAAAACCAAATAAATGTTCGTCCCAGTTCCATAGTATGTTTTGTTTTGCCTGTGGTAGTAATGCGTCCTTTTGTGTTTTTAAACCCAATAAGGGAAACCCGAAGCTGGCGGAGATAACCGGGGGCTCCTGCCAGGAGATAGGCAGCCCGGCTACACCGAATTAAAGATTTTAAAAAGGGTAGAAAATGAGGCAAGGGTGGGGAAACCAGTTGAGGGAAAGGAGATGCGGGAAGGAAAAAGCCTACACCAAAGAAAATTAGAATATGAAGAGGCAAGGCGACGAATATTTTGTGAAACAATGGATAGGAAGAAGAAGAACAGTAAGAATTATGAGCAAATTAGGAAAATGAGAGAGAAGAAGAAATATTCTGGACAATTACGTAGCAAGATAGTTGCAACGATAGTAACGGTAAAAGGAGATAATAGATTTTTTGCGAAAACGAAAATAGGAGGTCATGAGGTCCTGGCTCTCCTGGACTCAGGCGCGAGTGCCTGCTGTTTAGGAAAAGGCTCAGCGGCACTCCTCCGCGGTAGAGAGGCCTGGATTGTGCCAATCAAGGGTCAAAATATCCGGACGGCAAATGGAGAGAAAACCGCCGTGGTAGGGGTGATAAGGTTACCTGTTTTGTGGGATAATGCCACAAAAGAGTTAGAATTCTTAATCGTGCCGGATCTGCAACAAGAAGTCTACTTAGGAGTTGATTTTTGGCAGGCCTTTGGTATGAATGTAGTGAGTAAGGGTATGAATGTTTGTAATAATGTTGGCAGTGTGGCGGAACTCCTCCCCGCTGAGGGTGACCTGTCTTTCGACGCCGTTCAACATGTTTTAACAGTCGAGGAAAATAATGCGTTAGAGCATGTAAAATCCCAATTCCCGTCCTTTGCGGTATTAGGGTTAGGCCGAACGGACAAGAAACAGCATGTCATCGAAGTTGTAGACGAGAATCTGCCAGTTAAGCAACGCCATTACCCGATTTCGCCTGCTATCCAAAAACTTATTCACGCAGAGTTGGACCGTATGCTGAGCATGGGAGTCATCGAGGAATCGAACAGCAGCTGGAACTCACCACTGTCACTGATGATCAAGGGCACCAAAAACCGGCTATGCCTAGATGCGCGGATAGTAAATGAAAGGACTATTAAGGATGCATACCCCTTACCTCACATCGACGGAATTTTAAGCCGACTACAAAATACAAGATATATCTCCGCGATTGACCTAAAAGACGCTTTCTGGCAGATTCCCCTCGCTCCAAAGTCCCGCGAGAAGACAGCCTTCACTGTTCCGGGCCGAACCTTATACCAATTTAGGGTAATGCCTTTCGGGTTATGCAATGCAGCACAACGAATGTGTCGTCTGATGGACAAGGTCTTTGTCTATCTTGATGATTTGTTAGTTTGTTCAATAGATTTTGAGTCTCATATGTGTTTGTTGGAAAAGGTCGCTCGGTGTCTTAGAGAGGCAAAGTTAACAATTAATGTCGAAAAGAGCAAGTTTGGGTACGTAGTCGGGGATGGGTGAATCAGGACAGATGCCAATAAGGTGACCGCCGTGAGGGACTTTCCTGCACCTAAAACCCCCAAACAACTACGACGGTTCCTGGGCATGTCGGGCTGGTGCCGACGTTTCATACAGGAGTATGCGACTATTGCAGCTCCGCACGACTGCCTAAAGAAAGACACGATTAATAAGTTAACTATGACAGACGAGGCCATGAAATCATTTGAAAAGCTCAAGCAGAGCTTGATTTCAGCGCCAGTGCTGACTCACCCTGATTTCACTAGAGGTTTTTATAGATATACAATGCGACGCATCGACTGACGGAGTGGGCGGGGTTTTGTTTCAACTGGACGATGACCAGAACGAGAGGCCTATTGCCAACGTGTCGGCAAAACTAAACAAAGCACAGAAAAACTACAGCATCACCGAACTAGAGTGCTACGCCGCCGTAGTAAGCGTAAAAATATTTCGACCATATGTGGAGGGAACCCCGTTATCCATCATAACTGACCATGCTAGTCTAAAGTGGCTTATGAATCAGAAAGACCTTGCACTTTCGTTTGACACCCATGTTGTATACAATTTTCAAGGTTTTAGGTGAACCACATTTTGACCGGTAACCTAGTTATCGATATATATATCGAAATATAGCAGAGTCCAAATGAAACCTATGAGCTTGTTTTTCGTTTGATACCGATACTGTACGCAACAAGGTTTTAGGGAAAACCCCATCTTGACCGATAACTCATTTATCGATAAATATATATCTAAATATATTAAATCCAAATGAAAGTTGTTGCCTTTCCTTTTCGGTTAGTACCCATGTTGTATACAAATTGCAAGGTTTTAGGGGAACCACATTTTGACCGGTAACTCAGTTATCGATAAATATATCGAAATATAGCAAAGTAAATATGAAACCTGTGGCCTTGCCCATTCGTTTGATACCGATAGGGCATGGAAATTTCAATGTTTTATGGGAACCACATTTTGACCGATAACTCATTTATCGAAAAATATATCGAAATACGGATCAGTCCAATTGAAAGCTGTGGCCTTGCCCTTTCGTTTGACATCCATATTGAACGCATACATCAAGGTTTTATGGGAACCACATTTTGACCGATAACTTATTTATCGATAAGTATATCGAAATATCGAGAGGTCTAAATGAAAGCTGTGACCTTGCCCTTTCGTTTGATACCCATATTGAACGCATACATCAAGGTTTTATGGGAACCACATTTTCACCTATAACGCATTTATCGATAAATCTATCGAAATATCGAGACGTTCAAATATAACCTGTGGCCATGCCCTTTAGTTTGGCCCCCATATTGAATGCATATATCAAGGTTTTATGGGAACCACATTTTAACCGATAACGCATTTATCGATAAGTATATCGAAATATCGAGAGGTCTAAATGAAAGCTGTGACCTTGCCCTTTCGTTTGACACCCATATTGAACGCATACTTCAAGGTTTTATGGGAACCACATTTTCATCTATAACGCGTTTATCGATAAATCTATCGAAATATCGAGACGTTTAAATATAAGCTGTGGCCATGCCCTTTAGTTTGACCCCCATATTGAATGCATATATCAAGGTTTTATGGGAACCACATTTTAACCGATAACGCATTTATCGATAAGTATGTCGAAATATGGATCAGTTCAGAGAAACCCGTGGCCATGCCCTTTAGTTTGACCCCCATATTGAATGCATATATCAAGGTTTTATGGGAACCACATTTTCACCGATAACGCATTTATCGATAAGTATAGCGAAATATCGAGAGGTCTAAATTAAAGCTGTGTCCTTGCCCTTTCGGTTGACACCCATATTGAACGCAAACTTCAAGGTTTTATGGGAACAACATTTTCACCGGTAGCTCAGTTATCGATAAATATATCGAAATATGGATCAGTTCAGAGAAAGCCGTGGCCTTGCCCTTTGGTTTGACACCCTTATTGAATGCATATATCAAGTTTTAATGGGAACCACTTTTTGACCGATAACTCATTTATCAATAAATATATCGAAATATTGAGACGTTTAAATATAAGCTGTGGCCATGTCCTTTAGTTTGACCCCCATATTGAATGCATATATCAAGGTTTTATGGGAACCACATTTTAACAGATAACGCATTTATCGATAAGTATGTCGAAATATCGAAAGGTCTAAATGAAAGCTGTGTCCTTGGCCTTTCGTTTGACACCCATATTGAACGCAAACTTCAAGGTTTTAGGGGAACAACATTTTCACCGATAAGTCATTCATCGATAAATATATCGAAATATGGATCAGTTCGAATGTAAGCTGTGGCCTTGATCTTTCGTTTGACACCCATAATAAACGCAAACTTTAAGGTTTTAGGGGTACAATATTTTGACCGATAAGCCATTCATCGATAAATATATCAAAATGCGGATCAGTTCAAATGAAAGCTGTGTCCATGCCCTTTCGTTTGACACCCATATTGAATGCATACATCAAGGTTTAATGGGAACAACATTTTCACCGATAGCTCATTTATCAATAAATATATCGAAATATAAATCAGTTCAGAGAAAGCCGTGGCCTTGCCCTTTCGTTTGACACCCATATTGAATGCATATATCAAGGTTTAATGGGAACCACATTTTGACCGATAGCTCATTTATCGATAAATATATAGAAATATGGATCAGTTCAGAGGGAAGCTGTTGCCTTACACATTCGTTTGACAAGCATATTGGCTGTAAATTTCCAGGTTTTATGGGAACCACATTTGGACCGATAAGTCATTTATCGATAAATATATCGAAATACGGATCAGTTCGATTGAAAGCTGTGTCCATGCCCTTGCGTTTGCCCCCCATATTGAATGCATATATCAAGGTTTTATGGGAACCACATTTTGACTGATAGCTCATTTATCGATAAATATATAGAAATATGGATCAGTTCAAATGTAAGCTGTGGCCTTGACCTTTCGTTTGACACCCATATTGAAAGCATACATCAAGGTTTTATGGGAACCACATTTTGACCGATAACGCATTTATCGATAAGTATATCGAAATATCGAGAGGTCTAAATGAAAGCTGTGTCCTTGGCCTTTCGTTTGACACCAATATTGAACGCAAACTTCAAGGTTTTAGGGGAACAACATTTTCACCGATAAGTCATTCATCGATAAATATATCGAAATACAGATCAGTTCAATTGAAAGCTGTGGCCTTGCCCTTTCGTTTGACACCCATATTGAATGCATGTATCAAGGCTTTATGGGAACCACATTTTGACCGATAACGCATTTATCGATAAGTATATCGAAATATCGAGAGGTCCAAATGAAAGCTGTGTCCTTGGCCTTTCGTTTGACACCAATACTGAACGCAAACTTCAAGGTTTTAGGGGAACAACATTTTCACCGATAAGTCATTCATCGATAAATATATCGAAATATGGATCAGTTCAAATGTAAGCTGTGGCCTTGACCTTTCGTTTGACACCCATATGGAACGCATATATCAAGGTTTTATGGGAACCACATTTTGACCGATACCTCATTTATCGATAAATATATAGAAATATGGATCAGTTCAGAGGGAAGCTGTTGCCTTACACATTCGTTTGACAAGCATATTGGCTGTAAATTTCCAGGTTTTATGGGAACCACATTTGGACCGATAAGTCAATAAATATATCGAAATACGGATCAGTTCAGAGGATAGCTGTTGCCTTACACTTTCGTTTGACACTCATATTTCGTGTAAATTTCCAGGTTTTATGGGAACCGCATTTTGACCGCTAAGTCATTCATCGATAAATATATCGAGATACGGATCAGTTCAATTGTAAGCTGTGTCCTTGCCCTTTCGTTTGACAGCCATATTGAACGCATATATCAAGGTTTTATGGGAACCACATTTTTACCGATAACTCATTTATCTATAAATATATGGAAATATCGAAAAGTTCAATTGAAAGCTGTGGCCATGAATGTTCGTTTGACACCCATAGTTTTCGCAAACATCAAGGTTTTGTGGGAACCAGATTTTCACGGATAACGCATTTATAGATAAGTATATCGAAATATCGAGAGGTCTAAATGAAAGCTGTGTCCTTGGCCTTTCGTTTGACACCAATATTGAACGCAAACTTCAAGGTTTTAGGGGAACAACATTTTCACCGATAAGACATTCATCGATAAATATATCGAAATATGGATCAGTTCAAATGTAAGCTGTGGCCTTGACCTTTCGTTTGACACCCATATTGAACGCATATATCAACGTTTTATGGGAACCACATTTTGCCCGATAGCTCATTTATCGATAAATATATAGAAATATGGATCAGTTCAGAGGGAAGCTGTTGCCTTACACATTCGTTTGACACTCATATTGCCCGTAAATTTCCAGGTTTTATGGGAACCACATTTGGACCGATAAGTCATTTATCGATAAATATATCGAAATACGGATCAGTTCAATTGAAAGCTGTGACCATGCCCTTTCGTTTGACACCCATATCGAATGCATATATCAAGGTTTTATGGGAACCACATTTTGACCGATAACGCATTTATCGATAAGTATATCGAAATATCGAGAGGTCTAAATAAAAGCTGTGTCCTTGGCCTTTCGGTTGACATATATATTGAACGCAAACTTCAAGGTTTTAGGGGAACAACATTTTCACCGATAAGTCATTCATCGATAAATATATCGAAATATGGATCAGTTCAAATGTAAGCTGTGGCCTTGACCTTTCGTTTGACACCCATATTGAACGCATATATCAAGGTTTTATGGGAACCACATTTTGACCGATAGCTCATTTATCGATAAATATATAGAAATATGGATCAGTTCAGAGGGAAGTTGTTGCCTTACACATTCGTTTGACACTCATATTGCCCGTAAATTTCCAGGTTTTATGGGAACCACATTTGGACCGATAAGTCATTTATCGATAAATATATCGAAATACGGCTCAGTTCAATTGAAAGCTGTGGCCTTGCCCTTTCGTTTGACACCCATACTGAACGCATATATCAAGGTTTTATGGGAACCACATTTTGACCGATAACGCATTTATCGATAAGTATATCGAAATATCGAGAGGTCTAAATGAAAGCTGTGTCCTTTGCCTTTCGTTTGACACCAATATTAAACGCAAACTTCAAGGTTTTAGGGGAACAACATTTTCACCGATAAGTCATTCATCGATAAATATATCGAAAAACGGATCATTTCAATTGAAAGCTGTGTCTTTGCCCTTTCGTTTGACACCCATATTGAACGCATACATCAAGGTCTTAGGGGAACCACATTTTGACCCACAACTCATTTATCGATAAATATATCGAAATATGGAAAAGTTCAATTGAAAGCTGTGGCCTTGCCCTTTCGTGTGACACCCATATTGAACGCATATTTCAAGGTTTTATGGGAACCACATTTTCACCTATAACGCATTTATCGATAAATCAATCGAAATATCGAGACGTTTAAATATAAGCTGTGGCCTTGCCCTTTAGTTTGACCCCCATATTGAATGCATATATCAAGGTTTTAGGGGAACAACATTTTCACCGATAAGTCATTCATCGATAAATATATCGAAATACGGATCAGTTCAATTGAAAGCTGTGGCCTTGCCCTTTCGTTTGACACCCATATTGAACGCATACATCAAGGTTTTATGGGAACCACATTTTGACCGATAACGCATTTATCGATAAGTATATCGAAATATGGAAAGGTTCAATTGAAAGCTGTGGCCTTGCCCTTTCGTTTGACACCCATATTGAACGCATATTTCAAGGTTTTATGGGAACCACATTTTCACCTATAACGCATTTATCGATAAATCAATCGAAATATCGAGAGGTCTAAATTGAAGCTGTGACCTTGCCCTTTCGTTTGACACCCATATTGAACGCATACTTCAAGGTTTTAGGGGAACAACACTTTCACCGATAAGTCATTCATCGATAAATATATCGAAATACGGATCAGTTCAATTGAAAGCTGTGTCCTTGCCCTTTCGTTTGACACCCATATTGAACGCATACATCAAGGTCTTAGGGGAACCACATTTTGACCCATAACTCATTTATCGATAAATATATCGAAATATGGAAAAGTTCAATTGAAAGCTGTGGCCTTGCCCTTTCGTTTGACACCCATATTGAACGCATATTTCAAGGTTTTATGGGAACCACATTTTCACCTATAACGCATTTATCGATAAATCAATCGAAATATCGAGAGGTCTAAATTGAAGCTGTGACCTTGCCCTTTCGTTTGACACCCATATTGAACGCATACTTCAAGGTTTTATGGAAACCACATTTTCATCTATAACGCATTTATCGATAAATCTATCGAAATATCGAGACGTTTAAATATAAGCTGTGGCCATGCCCTTTAGTTTGACCCCCATATTGAATGCATATATCAAGGTTTTAGGGGAACAACATTTTCACCGATAAGTCATTCATCGATAAATATATAGAAATACGGATCAGTTCAATTGAAAGCTGTGGCCTTGCCCTTTCGTTTGACACCCATATTGAACGCATACATCAATGTTTTATGGGAACCATATTTTGACCGATAACGCATTTATCGATAAGTATATCGAAATATCGAGAGGTCTAAATGAAAGCTGTGTCCTTGGCCTTTCGTTTGACACCAATATTAAACGCAAACTTCAAGGTTTTAGGGGAACAACATTTTCACCGATAAGTCATTCATCGATAAATATATCGAAATACGGATCAGTTCAATTGAAAGCTGTGTCCTTGCCCTTTCGTTTGACACCCATATTGAACGCATACATCAAGGTCTTAGGGGCACCACATTTTGACCCATAACTCATTCATCGATAAATATATCGAAATATGGAAAAGTTCAATTGAAAGCTGTGGCCTTGCCCTTTCGTTTGACACTCATATTGAACGCATATTTCAAGGTTTTATGGGAACCACATTTTGACCGATAACTCATTTACCGATAGATATATCGAAATATCGAGACGTTCAAATGAAAGCTGTGGCCTTGCCCTTTCTTTGACACCAATATTGAACGCATAGATTAAGGTTTTATGGGAACCACATTTTGACCCATAACTCATTTACCGATAGATTTATCGAAATATGGAGACGTTCAAATGAAAGCTGTGGCCTTGCCCTTTCGTTTGACACCAATATTGAACGCATAGATTAAGGTTTTATGGGAACCACATTTTGACCGATAACTCATTTACCGATAGATATATCGAAATATCGAGACGTTCAAATGAAAGCTGTGGCCTTGCCCTTTCGTTTGACACCCATATTGAACGCATACTTCAAGGTTTTATGGGAACCACATTTTGACCGATAACTCATTTACCGATAGATATATCGAAATATCGAGAGGTATAAATGAAAGCTGTGACCTTGCCCTTTCGTTTGACACCCATATTGAACGCATACATCAAGGTTTTATGGGAACCACATTTTGACCGATAACTCATTTACCGATAGATATATCGAAATATCGAGACGTTCAAATGAAAGCTGTGGCCTTGCCTTTTCGTTTGACACCAATATTGAACGCATAGATTAAGGTTTTATGGGAACCACATTTTGACCCATAACTCATTTACCGATAAATATATCGAAATATGGAAAAGTTCAATTGAAAGCTGTGGCCTTGCCCTTTCGTTTGACACCCATATTGAACGCATACTTCAAGGTTTTATGGGAACCACATTTTCACCTATAACGCATTTATCGATAAATCTATCGAAATATCGAGACGTTTAAATATAACCTGTGGCCATGCCCTTTAGTTTGACCCCCATATTGAATGCATATATCAAGGTTTTATGGGAACCACCTTTTAACCGATAACGCATTTATCGATAAGTAAGTCGAAATATGGATCAGTTCAGAGAAAGCCGTGGCCATGCCCTTTAGTTTGACCCCCATATTGAATGCATATATCAAGGTTTTATGGGAACCACATTTTCACCGATAACGCATTTATCGATAAGTATATCGAAATATCGAAAGGTCTAAATGAAAGCTGTGACCTTGCCCTTTCGTTTGACACCCATATTGAACGCATACTTCAAGGTTTTATGGAAACCACATTTTCATTTATAACGCATTTATCGATAAATCTATCGAAATATCGAGACGTTTAAATATAAGCTGTGGCCATGCCCTTTAGTTTGACCCCCATATTGAATGCATATATCAAGGTTTTATGGGAACCACATTTTAAACTATAATGCATTTATCGATAAGTATGTCGAAATATGGATCAGTTCCGAGAAACCCGTGGCCATGCCCTTTAGTTTGACCCCCATATTGAATGCATATATCAAGGTTTTATGGGAACCACATTTTCACCGATAACTCATTTATCGATAAGTATATCGAAATATCGAGAGGTCTAAGTTAAAGCTGTGTCCTTGCCCTTTCGGTTGACACCAATATTGAACGCAAACTTCAAGGTTTTATGGGAACAACATTTTCACCGGTAGCTCAGTTATCGATAAATATATCGAAATATGGATCAGTTCAGAGAAAGCCGTAGCCTTGCCCTTTGGTTTGACACCCATATTGAATGCATATATCAAGGTTTTATGGGAACCACTTTTTGACCGATAACTCATTTATCAATAAATATATCGAAATATTGAGACGTTTAAATATAAGCTGTGGCCATGTCCTTTAGTTTGACCCCCATATTGAATGCATATATCAAGGTTTTATGGGAACCACATTTTAACAGATAACGCATTTATCGATAAGTATGTCGAAATATCGAGAGGTCTAAATGAAAGCTGTGTCCTTGGCCTTTCGTTTGACACCCATACTGAACGCAAACTTCAAGGTTTTATGGGAGCAACATTTTCACCGGTAGCTCAGTTATCGATAAATATATCGAAATATGGATCAGTTCAGAGAAAGCCGTGGCCTTGCCCTTTGGTTTGACCCCCATATTGAATGCATATATCAAGGTTTTATGGGAACCACTTTTTGACCGATAACTCATTTATCAATAAATATATCGAAATATTGAGACGTTTAAATATAAGCTGTGGCCATGTCCTTTAGTTTGACCCCCATATTGAATGCATATATCAAGGTTTTATGGGAACCACATTTTAACAGATAACGCATTTATCGATAAGTATGTCGAAATATCGAGAGGTCTAAATGAAAGCTGTGTCCTTGGCCTTTCGTTTGACACCTATACTGAACGCAAACTTCAAGGTTTTATGGGAACAACATTTTCACCGGTAGCTCAGTTATCGATAAATATATCGAAATATGGATCAGTTCAGAGAAAGCCGTGGCCTTGCCCTTTGGTTTGACCCCCATATTGAATGCATATATCAAGGTTTTATGGGAACCACATTTTAAACGATAACGCATTTATCGATAAGTATGTCGAAATATCGAGAGGTCTAAATGAAAGCTGTGTCCTTGGCCTTTCGTTTGACACCCATACTGAACGCAAACTTCAAGGTTTTATGGGAGCAACATTTTCACCGGTAGCTCAGTTATCGATAAATATATCGAAATATGGATCAGTTCAGAGAAAGCCGTGGCCTTGCCCTTTGGTTTGACCCCCATATTGAATGCATATATCAAGGTTTTATGGGAACCACATTTTAACAGATAACGCATTTATCGATAAGTATGTCGAAATATCGAGAGGTCTAAATGAAAGCTGTGTCCTTGGCCTTTCGTTTGACACCCATACTGAACGCAAACTTCAAGGTTTTATGGGAGCAACATTTTCACCGGTAGCTCAGTTATCGATAAATATATCGAAATATGGATCAGTTCAGAGAAAGCCGTGGCCTTGCCCTTTGGTTTGACCCCCATATTGAATGCATATATCAAGGTTTTATGGGAACCACATTTTCACCGATAACTCATTTATCGATAAGTATATCGAAATATCGAGAGGTCTAAGTTAAAGCTGTGTCCTTGCCCTTTCGGTTGACACCAATATTGAACGCAAACTTCAAGGTTTTATGGGAACAACATTTTCACCGGTAGCTCAGTTATCGATAAATATATCGAAATATGGATCAGTTCAGAGAAAGCCGTGGCCTTGCCCTTTGGTTTGACCCCCATATTGAATGCATATATCAAGGTTTTATGGGAACCACATTTTAACAGATAACGCATTTATCGATAAGTATGTCGAAATATCGAGAGGTCTAAATGAAAGCTGTGTCCTTGGCCTTTCGTTTGACACCCATACTGAACGCAAACTTCAAGGTTTTATGGGAGCAACATTTTCACCGGTAGCTCAGTTATCGATAAATATATCGAAATATGGATCAGTTCAGAGAAAGCCGTGGCCTTGCCCTTTGGTTTGACCCCCATATTGAATGCATATATCAAGGTTTTATGGGAACCACATTTTCACCGATAACTCATTTATCGATAAGTATATCGAAATATCGAGAGGTCTAAGTTAAAGCTGTGTCCTTGCCCTTTCGGTTGACACCAATATTGAACGCAAACTTCAAGGTTTTATGGGAACAACATTTTCACCGGTAGCTCAGTTATCGATAAATATATCGAAATATGGATCAGTTCAGAGAAAGCCGTGGCCTTGCCCTTTGGTTTGACACCCATATTGAATGCATATATCAAGGTTTTATGGGAACCACTTTTTGACCGATAACTCATTTATCAATAAATATATCGAAATATTGAGACGTTTAAATATAAGCTGTGGCCATGTCCTTTAGTTTGACCCCCATATTGAATGCATATATCAAGGTTTTATGGGAACCACATTTTAACAGATAACGCATTTATCGATAAGTATGTCGAAATATCGAGAGGTCTAAATGAAAGCTGTGTCCTTGGCCTTTCGTTTGACACCCATACTGAACGCAAACTTCAAGGTTTTATGGGAACAACATTTTCACCGGTAGCTCAGTTATCGATAAATATATCGAAATATGGATCAGTTCAGAGAAAGCCGTGGCCTTGCCCTTTGGTTTGACCCCCATATTGAATGCATATATCAAGGTTTTATGGGAACCACATTTTAAACGATAACGCATTTATCGATAAGTATGTCGAAATATGGATCAGTTCAGAGAAACCCGTGGCCATGCCCTTTAGTTTGACCCCCATATTGAATGCATATATCAAGGTTTTATGGGAACCACATTTTCACCGATAACTCATTTATCAATAAATATATCGAAATATTGAGACGTTTAAATATAAGCTGTGGCCATGTCCTTTAGTTTGACCCCCATATTGAATGCATATATCAAGGTTTTATGGGAACCACATTTTAACAGATAACGCATTTATCGATAAGTATGTCGAAATATCGAGAGGTCTAAGTTAAAGCTGTGTCCTTGCCCTTTCGGTTGACACCAATATTGAACGCAAACTTCAAGGTTTTATGGGAACAACATTTTCACCGGTAGCTCAGTTATCGATAAATATATCGAAATATCGAGAGGTCTAAATGAAAGCTGTGTCCTTGGCCTTTCGTTTGACACCAATATTAAACGCAAACTTCAAGGTTTTAGGGGAACAACATTTTCACCGATAAGTCATTCATCGATAAATATATCGAAATATGGATCAGTTCGAATATAAGCTGTGGCCTTGACCTTTCGTTTGACACCCATAATGAACGCAAACTTTAAGGTTTTAGGGGTACAATATTTTGACCGATAAGTCATTCATCGATAAATATATCGAAATGCGGATCAGTTCAATTGAAAGCTGTGGCCTTGCCCTTTCGTTTGACACCCATATTGAACGCATACATCAAGGTTTAATGGGAACAACATTTTGACCCATAACTCATTTATCGATAAATATATCGAAATATGGAAAAGTTCAATTGAAAGCTGTGGCCTTGCCCTTTCGTTTGACACCCATATTTTTCGCAAACATCAAGGTTTTGTGGGAACCAGATTTGCACGGATAACGCATTTATAGATAAGTACATATATCGAAATATCGAGAGGTTTGCATGAAAGCTGTGACCATGCCCTTTCGTTTGACACTCATATCGAATGCATATATCAAGGTTTTATAAGAACCACATTTTGACCGATAACGCATTTATCGATAAGTATATCGAAATATCGAGAGGTCTAAATGAAAGCTGTGTCCTTGGCCTTTCGTTTGACACCAATATTAAACGCAAACTTCACGGTTTTAGGGGAACAACATTTTCACCGATAAGTCATTCATCGATAAATATATCGAAATACGGATCAGTTCAAATGAAAGCTGTGGACTTGCCCTTTCGTTTGACACCCATATTGAACGCATACATCAATGTTTTATGGGAACCATATTTTGACCGATAACGCATTTATCGATAAGTATATCGAAATATCGAGAGGTCTAAATGAAAGCTGTGTCCTTGGCCTTTCGTTTGACACCAATATTAAACGCAAACTTCAAGGTTTTAGGGGAACAACATTTTCACCGATAAGTCATTCATCGATAAATATATCGAAATACGGATCAGTTCAATTGAAAGCTGTGTCCTTGCCCTTTCGTTTGACACCCATATTGAACGCATACATCAAGGTCTTAGGGGCACCACATTTTGACCCATAACTCATTCATCGATAAATATATCGAAATATGGAAAAGTTCAATTGAAAGCTGTGGCCTTGCCCTTTCGTTTGACACTCATATTGAACGCATACTTCAAGGTTTTATGGGAACCACATTTTGACCGATAACTCATTTACCGATAGATATATCGAAATATCGAGACGTTCAAATGAAAGCTGTGGCCTTGCCCTTTCTTTGACACCAATATTGAACGCATAGATTAAGGTTTTATGGGAACCACATTTTGACCCATAACTCATTTACCGATAGATTTATCGAAATATGGAGACGTTCAAATGAAAGCTGTGGCCTTGCCCTTTCGTTTGACACCAATATTGAACGCATAGATTAAGGTTTTATGGGAACCACATTTTGACCGATAACTCATTTACCGATAGATATATCGAAATATCGAGACGTTCAAATGAAAGCTGTGGCCTTGCCCTTTCGTTTGACACCCATATTGAACGCATACTTCAAGGTTTTATGGGAACCACATTTTGACCGATAACTCATTTACCGATAGATATATCGAAATATCGAGAGGTATAAATGAAAGCTGTGACCTTGCCCTTTCGTTTGACACCCATATTGAACGCATACATCAAGGTTTTATGGGAACCACATTTTGACCGATAACTCATTTACCGATAGATATATCGAAATATCGAGACGTTCAAATGAAAGCTGTGGCCTTGCCTTTTCGTTTGACACCAATATTGAACGCATAGATTAAGGTTTTATGGGAACCACATTTTGACCCATAACTCATTTACCGATAAATATATCGAAATATGGAAAAGTTCAATTGAAAGCTGTGGCCTTGCCCTTTCGTTTGACACCCATATTGAACGCATACTTCAAGGTTTTATGGGAACCACATTTTCACCTATAACGCATTTATCGATAAATCTATCGAAATATCGAGACGTTTAAATATAACCTGTGGCCATGCCCTTTAGTTTGACCCCCATATTGAATGCATATATCAAGGTTTTATGGGAACCACCTTTTAACCGATAACGCATTTATCGATAAGTAAGTCGAAATATGGATCAGTTCAGAGAAAGCCGTGGCCATGCCCTTTAGTTTGACCCCCATATTGAATGCATATATCAAGGTTTTATGGGAACCACATTTTCACCGATAACGCATTTATCGATAAGTATATCGAAATATCGAGAGGTCTAAATGAAAGCTGTGACCTTGCCCTTTCGTTTGACACCCATATTGAACGCATACTTCAAGGTTTTATGGAAACCACATTTTCATTTATAACGCATTTATCGATAAATCTATCGAAATATCGAGACGTTTAAATATAAGCTGTGGCCATGCCCTTTAGTTTGACCCCCATATTGAATGCATATATCAAGGTTTTATGGGAACCACATTTTAAACTATAACGCATTTATCGATAAGTATGTCGAAATATGGATCAGTTCCGAGAAACCCGTGGCCATGCCCTTTAGTTTGACCCCCATATAGAATGCATATATCAAGGTTTTATGGGAACCACATTTTCACCGATAACTCATTTATCGATAAGTATATCGAAATATCGAGAGGTCTAAGTTAAAGCTGTGTCCTTGCCCTTTCGGTTGACACCAATATTGAACGCAAACTTCAAGGTTTTATGGGAACAACATTTTCACCGGTAGCTCAGTTATCGATAAATATATCGAAATATGGATCAGTTCAGAGAAAGCCGTGGCCTTGCCCTTTGGTTTGACACCCATATTGAATGCATATATCAAGGTTTTATGGGAACCACTTTTTGACCGATAACTCATTTATCAATAAATATATCGAAATATTGAGACGTTTAAATATAAGCTGTGGCCATGTCCTTTAGTTTGACCCCCATATTGAATGCATATATCAAGGTTTTATGGGAACCACATTTTAACAGATAACGCATTTATCGATAAGTATGTCGAAATATCGAGAGGTCTAAATGAAAGCTGTGTCCTTGGCCTTTCGTTTGACACCCATACTGAACGCAAACTTCAAGGTTTTATGGGAGCAACATTTTCACCGGTAGCTCAGTTATCGATAAATATATCGAAATATGGATCAGTTCAGAGAAAGCCGTGGCCTTGCCCTTTGGTTTGACCCCCATATTGAATGCATATATCAAGGTTTTATGGGAACCACTTTTTGACCGATAACTCATTTATCAATAAATATATCGAAATATTGAGACGTTTAAATATAAGCTGTGGCCATGTCCTTTAGTTTGACCCCCATATTGAATGCATATATCAAGGTTTTATGGGAACCACATTTTAACAGATAACGCATTTATCGATAAGTATGTCGAAATATCGAGAGGTCTAAATGAAAGCTGTGTCCTTGGCCTTTCGTTTGACACCCATACTGAACGCAAACTTCAAGGTTTTATGGGAGCAACATTTTCACCGGTAGCTCAGTTATCGATAAATATATCGAAATATGGATCAGTTCAGAGAAAGCCGTGGCCTTGCCCTTTGGTTTGACCCCCATATTGAATGCATATATCAAGGTTTTATGGGAACCACATTTTAACAGATAACGCATTTATCGATAAGTATGTCGAAATATCGAGAGGTCTAAATGAAAGCTGTGTCCTTGGCCTTTCGTTTGACACCCATACTGAACGCAAACTTCAAGGTTTTATGGGAACAACATTTTCACCGGTAGCTCAGTTATCGATAAATATATCGAAATATGGATCAGTTCAGAGAAAGCCGTGGCCTTGCCCTTTGGTTTGACCCCCATATTGAATGCATATATCAAGGTTTTATGGGAACCACGTTTTAAACGATAACGCATTTATCGATAAGTATGTCGAAATATCGAGAGGTCTAAATGAAAGCTGTGTCCTTGGCCTTTCGTTTGACACCCATACTGAACGCAAACTTTAAGGTTTTATGGGAGCAACATTTTCACCGGTAGCTCAGTTATCGATAAATATATCGAAATATGGATCAGTTCAGAGAAAGCCGTGGCCTTGCCCTTTGGTTTGACCCCATATTGAATGCATATATCAAGGTTTTATGGGAACCACATTTTAACAGATAACGCATTTATCGATAAGTATGTCGAAATATCGAGAGGTCTAAATGAAAGCTGTGTCCTTGGCCTTTCGTTTGACACCCATACTGAACGCAAACTTCAAGGTTTTATGGGAGCAACATTTTCACCGGTAGCTCAGTTATCGATAAATATATCGAAATATGGATCAGTTCAGAGAAAGCCGTGGCCTTGCCCTTTGGTTTGACCCCCATATTGAATGCATATATCAAGGTTTTATGGGAACCACATTTTCACCGATAACTCATTTATCGATAAGTATATCGAAATATCGAGAGGTCTAAATGAAAGCTGTGTCCTTGCCCTTTCGGTTGACACCAATATTGAACGCAAACTTCAAGGTTTTATGGGAACAACATTTTCACCGGTAGCTCAGTTATCGATAAATATATCGAAATATGGATCAGTTCAGAGAAAGCCGTGGCCTTGCCCTTTGGTTTGACACCCATATTGAATGCATATATCAAGGTTTTATGGGAACCACTTTTTGACCGATAACTCATTTATCAGTAAATATATCGAAATATTGAGACGTTTAAATATAAGCTGTGGCCATGTCCTTTAGTTTGACCCCCATATTGAATGCATATATCAAGGTTTTATGGTAACCACATTTTAACAGATAACGCATTTATCGATAAGTATGTCGAAATATCGAGAGGTCTAAATGAAAGCTGTGTCCTTGGCCTTTCGTTTGACACCCATACTGAACGCAAACTTCAAGGTTTTATGGGAACAACATTTTCACCGGTAGCTCAGTTATCGATAAATATATAGAAATATGGATCAGTTCAGAGAAAGCCGTGGCCTTGCCCTTTGGTTTGACCCCCATATTGAATGCATATATCAAGGTTTTATGGGAACCACATTTTAAACGATAACGCATTTAGCGATAAGTATGTCGAAATATGGATCAGTTCAGAGAAACCCGTGGCCATGCCCTTTAGTTTGACCCCCATATTGAATGCATATATCAAGGTTTTATGGGAACCACATTTTCACCGATAACTCATTTATCGATAAGTATATCGAAATATCGAGAGGTCTAAGTTAAAGCTGTGTCCTTGCCCTTTCGGTTGACACCAATATTGAACGCAAACTTCAAGGTTTTATGGGAACAACATTTTCACCGGTAGCTCAGTTATCGATAAATATATCGAAATATGGATCAGTTCAGAGAAAGCCGTGGCCCTGCCCTTTGGTTTGACCCCCATATTGAATGCATATATCAAGGTTTTATGGGAACCACATTTTAAACGATAACGCATTTATCGATAAGTATGTCGAAATATGGATCAGTTCAGAGAAACCCGTGGCCATGCCCTTTAGTTTGACCCCCATATTGAATGCATATATCAAGGTTTTATGGGAACCACATTTTAACAGATAACGCATTTATCGATAAGTATATCGAAATATCGAGAGGTCTAAATTAAAGCTGTGTCCTTGCCCTTTCGGTTGACACCCATATTGAACGCAAACTTCAAGGTTTTATGGGAACAACATTTTCACCGGTAGCTCAGTTATCGATAAATATATCGAAATATGGATCAGTTCAGAGAAAGCCGTGGCCTTGCCCTTTGGTTTGACACCCATATTGAATGCATACATCAAGGTTTTATGGGAACCACATTTTGACCGATAACGCATTTATCGATAAGTATATCGAAATATCGAGAGGTTTAAATGAAAGCTGTGTCCTTGGCCTTTCGTTTGACACCAATATTAAACGCAAACTTCAAGGTTTTAGGCGAACAACATTTTCACCGATAAGTCATTCATCGATAAATATATCGAAATATGGATCAGTTCGAATGTAAGCTGTGGCCTTGACCTTTCGTTTGACACCCATAATAAACGCAAACTTTAAGGTTTTAGGGGTACAATATTTTGACCGATAAGTCATTCATCGATAAATATATCGAAATGCGGATCAGTTCAGAGAAAGCCGAAGCCTTGCCCTTTGGTTTGACACTCATATTGAATGCATATATCAAGGTTTTATGGGAACCACTTTTTGACCGATAACTCATTTATCAATAAATATATCGAAATATTGAGACGTTTAAATATAAGCTGTGGCCATGTCCTTTAGTTTGACCCCCATATTGAATGCATATATCAAGGTTTTATGGGAACCACATTTTAACAGATAACGCATTTATCGATAAGTATGTCGAAATATCGAGAGGTCTAAATGAAAGCTGTGTCCTTGGCCTTTCGTTTGACACCCATACTGAACGCAAACTTCAAGGTTTTATGGGAACAACATTTTCACCGGTAGCTCAGTTATCGATAAATATATCGAAATATGGATCAGTTCAGAGAAAGCCGTGGCCTTGCCCTTTGGTTTGAACCCCATATTGAATGCATATATCAAGGTTTTATGGGAACCACATTTTAAACGATAACGCATTTATCGATAAGTATGTCGAAATATGGATCAGTTCAGAGAAACCCGTGGCCATGCCCTTTAGTTTGACCCCCATATTGAATGCATATATCAAGGTTTTATGGGAACCACATTTTCACCGATAACTCATTTATCGATAAGTATATCGAAATATCGAGAGGTCTAAGTTAAAGCTGTGTCCTTGCCCTTTCGGTTGACACCAATATTGAACGCAAACTTCAAGGTTTTATGGGAACAACATTTTCACCGGTAGCTCAGTTATCGATAAATATATCGAAATATGGATCAGTTCAGAGAAAGCCGTGGCCTTGCCCTTTGGTTTGACACCCATATTGAATGCATATATCAAGGTTTTATGGGAACCACTTTTTGACCGATAACTCATTTATCAATAAATATATCGAAATATTGAGACGTTTAAATATAAGCTGTGGCCATGTCCTTTAGTTTGACCCCCATATTGAATGCATATATCAAGGTTTTATGGGAACCACATTTTAACAGATAACGCATTTATCGATAAGTATGTCGAAATATCGAGAGGTCTAAATGAAAGCTGTGTCCTTGGCCTTTCGTTTGACACCCATACTGAACGCAAACTTC
Organism: Merzomyia westermanni; assembly: GCA_949987695.1. Lineage (NCBI taxonomy): Eukaryota > Metazoa > Arthropoda > Insecta > Diptera > Tephritidae > Merzomyia > Merzomyia westermanni. The sequence goes on along the minus strand of OX465292.1, from coordinate 104,195,378 downwards.
AAGGTTTTATGGGAACAACATTTTCACCGGTAGCTCAGTTATCGATAAATATATCGAAATATGGATCAGTTCAGAGAAAGCCGTGGCCTTGCCCTTTGGTTTGACCCCCATATTGAATGCATATATCAAGGGTTTTATGGGAACCACATTTTAAACGATAACGCATTTATCGATAAGTATGTCGAAATATGGATCAGTTCAGAGAAACCCGTGGCCATGCCCTTTAGTTTGACCCCCATATTGAATGCATATATCAAGGTTTTATTGGAACCACATTTTCACCGATAACTCATTTATCGATAAGTATATCGAAATATCGAGAGGTCTAAGTTAAAGCTGTGTCCTTGCCCTTTCGGTTGACACCAATATTGAACGCAAACTTCAAGGTTTTATGGGAACAACATTTTCACCGGTAGCTCAGTTATCGATAAATATATCGAAATATCGAGAGGTCTAAATGAAAGCTGTGTCCTTGGCCTTTCGTTTGACACCCATACTGAACGCAAACTTCAAGGTTTTATGGGAGCAACATTTTCACCGGTAGCTCAGTTATCGATAAATATATCGAAATATGGATCAGTTCAGAGAAAGCCGTGGCCTTGCCCTTTGGTTTGACCCCATATTGAATGCATATATCAAGGTTTTATGGGAACCACATTTTAACAGATAACGCATTTATCGATAAGTATGTCGAAATATCGAGAGGTCTAAATGAAAGCTGTGTCCTTGGCCTTTCGTTTGACACCCATACTGAACGCAAACTTCAAGGTTTTATGGGAACAACATTTTCACCGGTAGCTCAGTTATCGATAAATATATCGAAATATGGATCAGTTCAGAGAAAGCCGTGGCCTTGCCCTTTGGTTTGACCCCCATATTGAATGCATATATCAAGGTTTTATGGGAACCACGTTTTAAACGATAACGCATTTATCGATAAGTATGTCGAAATATCGAGAGGTCTAAATGAAAGCTGTGTCCTTGGCCTTTCGTTTGACACCCATACTGAACGCAAACTTCAAGGTTTTATGGGAGCAACATTTTCACCGGTAGCTCAGTTATCGATAAATATATCGAAATATGGATCAGTTCAGAGAAAGCCGTGGCCTTGCCCTTTGGTTTGACCCCATATTGAATGCATATATCAAGGTTTTATGGGAACCACATTTTAACAGATAACGCATTTATCGATAAGTATGTCGAAATATCGAGAGGTCTAAATGAAAGCTGTGTCCTTGGCCTTTCGTTTGACACCCATACTGAACGCAAACTTCAAGGTTTTATGGGAGCAACATTTTCACCGGTAGCTCAGTTATCGATAAATATATCGAAATATGGATCAGTTCAGAGAAAGCCGTGGCCTTGCCCTTTGGTTTGACCCCATATTGAATGCATATATCAAGGTTTTATGGGAACCACATTTTAACAGATAACGCATTTATCGATAAGTATGTCGAAATATCGAGAGGTCTAAATGAAAGCTGTGTCCTTGGCCTTTCGTTTGACACCCATACTGAACGCAAACTTCAAGGTTTTATGGGAGCAACATTTTCACCGGTAGCTCAGTTATCGATAAATATATCGAAATATGGATCAGTTCAGAGAAAGCCGTGGCCTTGCCCTTTGGTTTGACCCCCATATTGAATGCATATATCAAGGTTTTATGGGAACCACTTTTTGACCGATAACTCATTTATCAATAAATATATCGAAATATTGAGACGTTTAAATATAAGCTGTGGCCATGTCCTTTAGTTTGACCCCCATATTGAATGCATATATCAAGGTTTTATGGGAACCACATTTTAACAGATAACGCATTTATCGATAAGTATGTCGAAATATCGAGAGGTCTAAATGAAAGCTGTGTCCTTGGCCTTTCGTTTGACACCCATACTGAACGCAAACTTCAAGGTTTTATGGGAGCAACATTTTCACCGGTAGCTCAGTTATCGATAAATATATCGAAATATGGATCAGTTCAGAGAAAGCCGTGGCCTTGCCCTTTGGTTTGACCCCCATATTGAATGCATATATCAAGGTTTTATGGGAACCACTTTTTGACCGATAACTCATTTATCAATAAATATATCGAAATATTGAGACGTTTAAATATAAGCTGTGGCCATGTCCTTTAGTTTGACCCCCATATTGAATGCATATATCAAGGTTTTATGGGAACCACATTTTAACAGATAACGCATTTATCGATAAGTATGTCGAAATATCGAGAGGTCTAAATGAAAGCTGTGTCCTTGGCCTTTCGTTTGACACCCATACTGAACGCAAACTTCAAGGTTTTATGGGAGCAACATTTTCACCGGTAGCTCAGTTATCGATAAATATATCGAAATATGGATCAGTTCAGAGAAAGCCGTGGCCTTGCCCTTTGGTTTGACCCCCATATTGAATGCATATATCAAGGTTTTATGGGAACCACATTTTAACAGATAACGCATTTATCGATAAGTATGTCGAAATATCGAGAGGTCTAAATGAAAGCTGTGTCCTTGGCCTTTCGTTTGACACCCATACTGAACGCAAACTTCAAGGTTTTATGGGAACAACATTTTCACCGGTAGCTCAGTTATCGATAAATATATCGAAATATGGATCAGTTCAGAGAAAGCCGTGGCCTTGCCCTTTGGTTTGACCCCCATATTGAATGCATATATCAAGGTTTTATGGGAACCAAGTTTTAAACGATAACGCATTTATCGATAAGTATGTCGAAATATCGAGAGGTCTAAATGAAAGCTGTGTCCTTGGCCTTTCGTTTGACACCCATACTGAACGCAAACTTCAAGGTTTTATGGGAGCAACATTTTCACCGGTAGCTCAGTTATCGATAAATATATCGAAATATGGATCAGTTCAGAGAAAGCCGTGGCCTTGCCCTTTGGTTTGACCCCATATTGAATGCATATATCAAGGTTTTATGGGAACCACATTTTAACAGATAACGCATTTATCGATAAGTATGTCGAAATATCGAGAGGTCTAAATGAAAGCTGTGTCCTTGGCCTTTCGTTTGACACCCATACTGAACGCAAACTTCAAGGTTTTATGGGAGCAACATTTTCACCGGTAGCTCAGTTATCGATAAATATATCGAAATATGGATCAGTTCAGAGAAAGCCGTGGCCTTGCCCTTTGGTTTGACCCCCATATTGAATGCATATATCAAGGTTTTATGGGAACCACATTTTCACCGATAACTCATTTATCGATAAGTATATCGAAATATCGAGAGGTCTAAATGAAAGCTGTGTCCTTGCCCTTTCGGTTGACACCAATATTGAACGCAAACTTCAAGGTTTTATGGGAACAACATTTTCACCGGTAGCTCAGTTATCGATAAATATATCGAAATATGGATCAGTTCAGAGAAAGCCGTGGCCTTGCCCTTTGGTTTGACACCCATATTGAATGCATATATCAAGGTTTTATGGGAACCACTTTTTGACCGATAACTCATTTATCAATAAATATATCGAAATATTGAGACGTTTAAATATAAGCTGTGGCCATGTCCTTTAGTTTGACCCCCATATTGAATGCATATATCAAGGTTTTATGGGAACCACATTTTAACAGATAACGCATTTATCGATAAGTATGTCGAAATATCGAGAGGTCTAAATGAAAGCTGTGTCCTTGGCCTTTCGTTTGACACCCATACTGAACGCAAACTTCAAGGTTTTATGGGACAACATTTTCACCGGTAGCTCAGTTATCGATAAATATATAGAAATATGGATCAGTTCAGAGAAAGCCGTGGCCTTGCCCTTTGTTTGACCCCCATATTGAATGCATATATCAAGGTTTTATGGGAACCACATTTTAAACGATAACGCATTTATCGATAAGTATGTCGAAATATGGATCAGTTCAGAGAAACCCGTGGCCATGCCCTTTAGTTGACCCCCATATTGAATGCATATATCAAGGTTTTATGGGAAACACATTTTCACCGATAACTCATTTATCGATAAGTATATCGAAATATCGAGAGGTCTAAGTTAAAGCTGTGTCCTTGCCCTTTCGGTTGACACCAATATTGAACGCAAACTTCAAGGTTTTATGGGAACAACATTTTCACCGGTAGCTCAGTTATCGATAAATAAGATCGAAATATGATCAGTTCAGAGAAAGCCGTGGCCCTGCCCTTTGGTTTGACCCCCATATTGAATGCATATATCAAGGTTTTATGGGAACCACTTTTTGACCGATAACTCATTTATCAATAAATATATCGAAATATTGAGACGTTTAAATATAAGCTGTGGCCATGTCCTTTAGTTTGACCCCCATATTGAATGCATATATCAAGGTTTTATGGGAACCACATTTTAACAGATAACTCATTTATCGATAAGTATGTCGAAATATCGAGAGGTCTAAATGAAAGCTGTGTCTTGGCCTTTCGTTTGACACCCATACTGAACGCAAACTTCAAGGTTTTATGGGAACAACATTTTCACCGGTAGCTCAGTTATCGATAAATATATCGAAATATGGATCAGTTCAGAGAAAGCCGTGGCCTTGCCCTTTGTTTGAACCCCATATTGAATGCATATATCAAGGTTTTATGGGAACCACATTTTAAACGATAACGGCATTTATCGATAAGTATGTCGAAATATGGATCAGTTCAGAGAAACCCGTGGCCATGCCCTTTAGTTTGACCCCCATATTGAATGCATATATCAAGGTTTTATGGGAACCACATTTTCACCGATAACTCATTTATCGATAAGTATATCGAAATATCGAGAGGTCTAAGTTAAAGCTGTGTCCTTGCCCTTTCGGTTGACACCAATATTGAACGCAAACTTCAAGGTTTTATGGGAACAACATTTTCACCGGTAGCTCAGTTATCGATAAATATATCGAAATATGGATCAGTTCAGAGAAAGCCGTGCCTTGCCCTTTGGTTTGACACCCATATTGAATGCATATATCAAGGTTTTATGGGAACCACTTTTTGACCGATAACATCATTTATCAATAAATATATCGAAATATTGAGACGTTTAAATATAAGCTGTGGCCATGTCCTTTAGTTTGACCCCCATATTGAATGCATATATCAAGGTTTTATGGGAACCACATTTTAACAGATAACGCATTTATCGATAGGTATGTCGAAATATCGAGATTTCTAAATGAAAGCTGTGTCCTTGGCCTTTCGTTTGACACCCATACTGAACGCAAACTTCAAGGTTTTATGGGAACAACATTTTCACCGGTAGCTCAGTTATCGATAAATATATCGAAATATGGATCAGTTCAGAGAAAGCCGTGGCCTTGCCCTTTGGTTTGACCCCCATATTGAATGCATATATCAAGGTTTTATGGGAACCACATTTTAAACGATAACGCATTTATCGATAAGTATGTCGAAATATGGATCAGTTCAGAGAAAACCCGTGGCCATGCCCTTTAGTTTGACCCCCATATTGAATGCATATATCAAGGTTTTATGGGAACCACATTTTCACCGATAACTCATTTATCGATAAGTATATCGAAATATCGAGAGGTCTAGGTTAAAGCTGTGTCCTTGCCCTTTCGGTTGACACCAATATTGAACGCAAACTTCAAGGTTTTATGGGAACAACATTTTCACCGGTAGCTCAGTTATCGATAAATATATCGAAATATCGAGAGGTCTAAATGAAAGCTGTGTCCTTGGCCTTTCGTTGACACAATATTAACGCAAACTTCAGGTTTTAGGGGAACAACATTTTCACCGATAAGTCATTCATCGATAAATATATCGAAATATGGATCAGTTCGAATGTAAGCTGTGGCCTTGACCTTTCGTTTGACACCCATAATATACGCAAACTTTAAGGTTTTAGGGGCACTATATTTTGACCGATAAGTCATTCATCGATAAATATATCGAAATGCGGATCAGTTCAATTGAAAGCTGTGGCCTTGCCCTTTCGTTTGACACCCATATTGAACGCATACATCAAGGTTTAATGGGAACAACATTTTCACCGATAGCTCAGTTATCGATAAATATATCGAAATATGGATCAGTTCAGAGAAAGCCGTGGCCTTGCCCTTTGGTTTGACCCCCATATTGAATGCATATATCAAGGTTTATGGGAACCACATTTTAAACGATAACGCATTTATCGATAAGTATGTCGAAATATGGATCAGTTCAGAGAAACCCGTGGCCATGCCCTTTAGTTTGACCCCCATATTGAATGCATATATCAAGGTTTTATGGGAACCACATTTTCACCGATAACTCATTTATCGATAAGTATATCGAAATATCGAGAGGTCTAAGTTAAAGCTGTGTCCTTGCCCTTTCGGTTGACACCAATATTGAACGCAAACTTCAAGGTTTAATGGGAACAACATTTTCACCGGTAGCTCAGTTATCGATAAATATATCGAAATATGGATCAGTTCAGGAAAGCCGTGGCCTTGCCCTTTGGTTTGACACCCATATTGAGTGCATATATCAAGGTTTTATGGGAACCACTTTTTGACCGATAACTCATTTATCAATAAATATATCGAAATATTGAGACGTTTAAATATAAGCTGTGGCCATGTCCTTTAGTTTGACCCCCATATTGAATGCATATATCAAGGTTTTATGGGAACCACATTTTAACAGATAACGCATTTATCGATAGGTATATCGAAATATCGAGAGGTCTAAATTGAAGCTGTGTCCTTGCCCTTTCGGTTGACACCCATATTGAACGCAATCTTCAAGGTTTTATGGGAACAACATTTTCACCGGTAGCTCAGTTATCGATAAATATATCGAAATATGGATCAGTTCAGAGAAAGCCGTGGCCTTGCCCTTTGGTTTGACACCCATATTGAATGCATACATCAAGGTTTTATGGGAACCACATTTTGACCGATAACGCATTTATCGATAAGTATATCGAAATATCGAGAGGTTTAAATGAAAGCTGTGTCCTTGGCCTTTCGTTTGACACCAATATTAAACGCAAACTTCAAGGTTTTAGGGGAACAACATTTTCACCGATAAGTCATTCATCGATAAATATATCGAAATATGGATCAGTTCGAATGTAAGCTGTGGCCTTGACCTTTCGTTTGACACCCATAATAAACGCAAACTTTAAGGTTTTAGGGGTACAATATTTTCACCGATAAGTCATTCATCGATAAATATATCGAAATGCGGATCAGTTCAATTGAAAGCTGTGGCCTTGCCCTTTCGTTTGACACCCATATTGAACGCATACATCAAGGTTTAATGGGAACAACATTTTCACCGATAGCTCATTTATCAATAAATATATCGAAATATGGAAAAGTTCAATTGAAAGCTGTGGCCTTGCCCTTTCGTTTGACACTCATATTGAACGCATACTTCAAGGTTTTATGGGAACCACATTTTGACCGATAACTCATTTACCGATAGATATATCGAAATATCGAGACGTTCAAATGAAAGCTGTGGCCTTGCCCTTTCTTTGACACCAATATTGAACGCATAGATTAAGGTTTTATGGGAACCACATTTTGACCCATAACTCACTTACCGATAGATTTATCGAAATATGGAGACGTTCAAATGAAAACTGTGGCCTTGCCCTTTCGTTTGACATCAATATTGAACGCATAGATTAAGGTTTTATGGGAACCACATTTTGACCGATAACTCATTTACCGATAGATATATCGAAATATCGAGACGTTCAAATGAAAGCTGTGGCCTTGCCCTTTCGTTTGACACCCATATTGAACGCATACTTCAAGGTTTTATGGGAACCACATTTTGACCGATAACTCATTTACCGATAGATATATCGAAATATCGAGACGTTCAAATGAAAGCTGTGGCTTTGCCCTTTCGTTTGACACCCATATTGAACGCATACTTCAAGGTTTTATGGGAACCACATTTTGACCGATAACTCATTTACCGATAGATATATCGAAATATCGAGAGGTATAAATGAAAGCTGTGACCTTGCCCTTTCGTTTGACACCCATATTGAACGCATACATCAAGGTTTTATGGGAACCACATTTTGACCGATAACTCATTTACCGATAGATATTTCGAAATATCGAGACGTTCAAATGAAAGCTGTGGCCTTGCCTTTTCGTTTGACACCAATATTGAACGCATAGATTAAGGTTTTATGGGAACCACATTTTGACCCATAACTCATTTACCGATAAATATATCGAAATATGGAAAAGTTCAATTGAAAGCTGTGGCCTTGCCCTTTCGTTTGACACCCATATTGAACGCATACTTCAAGGTTTTATGGGAACCACATTTTCACCTATAACGCATTTATCGATAAATTTATCGAAATATCGAGACGTTTAAATATAACCTGTGGCCATGCCCTTTAGTTTGACCCCCATATTGAATGCATATATCAAGGTTTTATGGGAACCACATTTTAAACGATAACGCATTTATCGATAAGTATGTCGAAATATGGATCAGTTCAGAGAAACCCGTGGCCATGCCTTTTAGTTTGACCCCCTTATTGAATGCATATATCAAGGTTTTATGGGAACCACATTTTCACCGATAACGCATTTATAGATAAGTATATCGAAATATCGAGAGGTCTAAATGAAAGCTGTGACCTTGCCCTTTCGTTTGACACCCATATTGAACGCATACTTCAAGGTTTTATGGAAACCACATTTTCATCTATAACGCATTTATCGATAAATCTATCGAAATATCGAGACGTTTAAATATAAGCTGTGGCCATGCCCTTTAGTTTGACCCCCATATTGAATGCATATATCAAGGTTTTATGGGAACCACATTTTAAACGATAACGCATTTATCGATAAGTATGTCGAAATATGGATCAGTTCAGAGAAACCCGTGGCCATGCCTTTTAGTTTGACCCCCTTATTGAATGCATATATCAAGGTTTTATGGGAACCACATTTTCACCGATAACTCATTTATCGATAAGTATATCGAAATATCGAGAGGTCTAAGTTAAAGCTGTGTCCTTGCCCTTTCGGTTGACACCAATATTGAACGCATACTTCGAGGTTTTATGGAAACCACATTTTCATCTATAACGCATTTATCGATAAATCTATCGAAATATCGAGACGTTTAAATATAAGCTGTGGCCATGCCCTTTAGTTTGACCCCCATATTGAATGCATATATCAAGGTTTTATGAGAACCACATTTTAAACGATAACGCATTTATCGATAAGTATGTCGAAATATGGATCAGTTCAGAGAAACCCGTGGCCATGCCCTTTAGTTTGACCCCCTTATTGAATGCATATATCAAGGTTTTATGGGAACCACATTTTCATCTATAACGCATTTATCGATAAATCTATCGAAATATCGAGACGTTTAAATATAAGCTGTGGCCATGCCCTTTAGTTTGACCCCCATATTGAATGCATATATCAAGGTTTTATGGGAACCACATTTTAAACGATAACGCATTTATCGATAAGTATGTCGAAATATGGATCAGTTCAGAGAAAGCCGTGGCCTTGCCCTTTGGTTTGACACCCATATTGAATGCATATATCAAGGTTTTATGGGAACCACTTTTTGACCGATAACTCATTTATCAATAAATATATCGAAATATTGAGACGTTTAAATATAAGCTGTGGCCATGTCCTTTAGTTTGACCCCATATTGAATGCATATATCAAGGTTTTATGGGAACCACATTTTAACAGATAACGCATTTATCGATAAGTATATCGAAATATCGAGAGGTCTAAATTAAAGCTGTGTCCTTGCCCTTTCGGTTGACACCCATATTGAACGCAAACTTCAAGGTTTTATGGGAACAACATTTTCACCGGTAGCTCAGTTATCGATAAATATATCGAAATATGGATCAGTTCAGAGAAAGCCGTGGCCTTGCCCTTTGGTTTGACCCCCATATTGAATGCATATATCAAGGTTTTATGGGAACCACATTTTAAACGATAACGCATTTATCGATAAGTATATCGAAATATCGAGAGGTCTAAGTTAAAGCTGTTTCCTTGCCCTTTCGGTTGACACCAATATTGAACGCAAACTTCAAGGTTTTATGGGAACAACATTTTCACCGGTAGCTCAGTTATCGATAAATATATCGAAATATGGATCAGTTCAGAGAAAGCCGTGGCCTTGCCCTTTGGTTTGACACCCATACTGAATGCATATATCAAGGTTTTATGGGAACCACTTTTTGACCGATAACTCATTTATCAATAAATATATCGAAATATTGAGACGTTTAAATATAAGCTGTGGCCATGTCCTTTAGTTTGACCCCATATTGAATGCATATATCAAGGTTTTATGGGAACCACATTTTAACAGATAACGCATTTATCGATAAGTATATCGAAATATCGAGAGGTCTAAATTAAAGCTGTGTCCTTGCCCTTTCGGTTGACACCCATATTGAACGCAAACTTCAAGGTTTTATGGGAACAACATTTTCACCGGTAGCTCAGTTATCGATAAATATATCGAAATATGGATCAGTTCAGAGAAAGCCGTGGCCTTGCCCTTTGGTTTGACACCCATATTGAATGCATACATCAAGGTTTTATGGGAACCACATTTTGACCGATAACGCATTTATCGATAAGTATATCGAAATATCGAGAGGTCTAAATGAAAGCTGTGTCCTTGGCCTTTCGTTTGACACCAATATTAAACGCAAACTTCAAGGTTTTAGGGGAACAACATTTTCACCGATAAGTCATTCATCGATAAATATATCGAAATATGGATCAGTTCGAATGTAAGCTGTGGCCTTGACCTTTCGTTTGACACCCATAATAAACGCATACATCAAGGTTTAATGGGAACAACATTTTCACCGATAGCTCATTTATCAATAAATATATCGAAATATGGATCAGTTCAAATGTAAGCTGTGGCCTTGACCTTTCGTTTGAAACCCATATTGACCGCATATATCAAAGTTTTATGGGAACCACATTTTGACCGATACCTCATTTATCGATAAATATATAGAAATATGGATCAGTTCAGAGGAAAGCTGTTGCCTTACACATTCGTTTGAAACTCATATTTCGTGTAAATTTCCATGTTTTATGGGAACCACATTTTAACAGATAACGCATTTATCGATAAGTATATCGAAATATCGAGAGGTCTAAATTAAAGCTGTGTCCTTGCCCTTTCGGTTGACACCCATATTGAACGCAAACTTCAAGGTTTTATGGGAACAACATTTTCACCGGTAGCTCAGTTATCGATAAATATATCGAAATATGGATCAGTTCAGAGAAAGCCGTGGCCTTGCCCTTTGGTTTGACACCCATATTGAATGCATACATCAAGGTTTTATGGGAACCACATTTTGACCGATAACGCATTTATCGATAAGCATATCGAAATATCGAGAGGTCTAAATGAAAGCTGTGTCCTTGGCCTTTCGTTTGACACCAATATTGAACGCAAATTTCAAGGTTTTAGGGGAACAACATTTTCACCGATAAGTCATTCATCGATAAATATATCGAAATATGTATCAGTTCAAATGTAAGCTGTGGCCTTGACCTTTCGTTTGACACCTATATTGAAAGCATATATCAAGGTTTTATGGGAACCACATTTTGACCGATAGCTCATTTATCGATAAATACATAGAAATATGGATCAGTTCAGAGGGAAGCTGTTGCCTTACACATTCGTTTGACACTCATATTGCCCGTAAATTTCCAGGTTTTATGGGAACCAAATTTTGACCGGAAAGTCATTCATCGATAAATATATCGAAATACGGATCAGTTCAATTGAAAGCTGTGGCCTTGCCTTTTCGTTTGACACCCATATTGTACGCATACATCAAGGTTTTATGGGAACCACATTTTGACCGATTACTCATTTATCGATAAACATATCGAAATATCGAGACGTTCAAATGAAAGCTGTGTCCATGCCCTCGCGTTTGACCCCCATATTGAATGTATATATCAAGGTTTTATGGGAACCACATTTTGACCGATAGCTCATTTATCGATAAATATATAGAAATATGGATCAGTTCAAATGTAAGCTGTGCCCTTGAGCTTTCGTTTGACACCCATATTGAACGCATACATCAAGGTTTTATGGGAACCACATTTTGACCGATAACGCATTTATCGATAAGTATATCGAAATATCGAGAGGTCTAAATGAAAGCTGTGTCCTTGGCCTTTCGTTTGACACCAATATTGAACTTCAAGGTTTTAGGGGAACAACATTTTCACCGATAAGTCATTCATCGATAAATATATCGAAATACGGATCAGTTCAATTGAAAGCTGTGGCCTTGCCCTTTCGTTTGACACCCATATTGAACGCATACATCAAGGCTTTATGGGAACCACATTTTGACCGATAACGCATTTTTCGATAAGTATATCGAAATATCGAGAGGTCTAAATGAAAGCTGTGTTCTTGGCCTTTCGTTTGACACCAATATTGAACGCAAACTTCAAGGTTTTAGGGGAACAACATTTTCACCGATAAGTCATTCATCGATAAATATATCGAAATATGGATCAGTTCAAATGTAAGCTGTGGCCTTGGCCTTTCGTTTGAAACCCATATTGACCGCATATATCAAAGTTTTATGGGAACCACATTTTGACCGATACCTCATTTATCGATAAATATATAGAAATATGGATCAGTTCAGAGGAAAGCTGTTGCCTTACACATTCGTTTGAAACTCATATTTCGTGTAAATTTCCAGGTTTTATGGGAACCACATTTTGACCGAGAAGTCATTTATCGATAAATATATAGTAATAGGGATCAGTTCAGATGAAGTCTGTGACTTTGCCCTTTCGTTTGACAGCCATATTGAACGCATATATCAAGGTTTTATGGGAACCACATTTTTACCGATAACTCATTTATCTATAAATATATGGAAATATCGAAAAGTTCAATTGAAAGCTGTGGCCATGAATGTTCGTTTGACACGCATATTGCCCGTAAATTTCCAGGTTTTATGGGAACCACATTTGGACCGATAAGTCAATATATATATCGAAATACGGATCAGTTCAGAGGATAGCTGTTGCCTTACACTTTCGTTTGACACTCATTTTGCCCGTAAATTTCCAGGTTTTATGGAAACCACATTTGGACCGATAAGTCATTTATCGATAAATATATCGAAATACGGATCAGTTCAATTGAAAGCTGTGGCCTTGCCCTTTCGTTTGACACCCATACTGAACGCATACATCAAGGTTTTATGGGAACCACATTTTGACCGATAACACATTTATCGATAAGTATATCGAAATATCGAGAGGTCCAAATGAAAGCTGTGTCGTTGGCCTTTCGTTTGACACCAATATTGAACGCAAACTTCAAGGTTTTAGGGGAACAACATTTTCACCGATAAGTCATTCATCGATAAATATATCGGAATATGGATCAGTTCAAATGTAAGCTGTGGCCTTGACACCAATATTAAACGCAAACTTCAAGGTTTGAGGGGAACAACATTTTCACCGATAAGTCATTCATCGATAAATATATCGAAATACGGATCAGTTCAATTGAAAGCTGTGGCCTTGCCCTTTCGTTTGACACCCATATTGAACGCATATATCAAGGTTTTATGGGAACCACATTTTGACCGATAGCTCATTTATCGATAAATATATAGAAATATGGATCAGTTCAGAGGGAAGCTGTTGCCTTACATATTCGTTTGACACTCATATTGCCCGTAAATTTCCAGGTTTTATGGGAACCACATTTGGACCGATAAGTCATTTATCGATAAATATATCGTAATAGGGATCAGTTCAGATGAAGTCTGTGACTTTGCCCTTTCGTTTGACAGCCATATTGAACGCATATATCAAGGTTTTATGGGAACCACATTTTTACCGATAACTCATTTATCTATAAATATATGGAAATATCGAAAAGTTCAATTGAAAGCTGTGGCCATGAATGTTCGTTTGACACCCATATTTTTCGCAAGCATCAAGGTTTTGTGGGAACCAGATTTTCACGGATAACGCATTTATAGATAAGTATATCGAGAGGTTTGCATGAAAGCTGTGACCATGCCCTTTCGTTTGACACCCATATCGAATGCATATATCAAGGTTGTATGGGACCCACATTTTGACCGATAACTCATTTATCGATAAATATATCGAAATATCGAGATGTTCAAATGAAAGCTGTGGCCATGCCCTTTTGTTTGATCCCCATATTGAGTGCATATATCAAGGTTTTATGGGGACCACATTTTCACCGATAACGCATTTATCGATAAGTATATCGAAATATCGAGAGGTCTAAATGAAAGCTGTGTCCTTGGCCTTTCGTTTGACACCAATATTGAACGCAAACTTCAAGGTTTTAGGGGAACAACATTTTCACCGATAACTCATTCATCGATAAATATATCGAAATACGGATCAGTTCAATTGAAAGCTGTGGCCTTACACTTTTGTTTGACACTCATCTTGCCCGTAAATTTCCAGGTTTTATGGGAACCACATTTGGACCGATAGTCAATAAATATATCGAAATACGGATCAGTTCAGAGGATAGCTGTTGCCTTACACTTTCGTTTGACACTCATATTGCCCGCAAATTTAAAGGTTTTATGGGAACCACATTTGGACCGATAAGTCATTTATCGATAAATATATCGAAATACAGATCAGTTCAATTGAAAGCTGTGGCCTTGCCCTTTCGTTTGACACCCATACTGAACGCATACATCAAGGTTTTATGGGAACCATATTTTGACCGATAACGTATTTATCGATAAGTATATCGAATGTCGAGAGGTCCAAATGAAAGCTGTGTCCTTGGCCTTTCGTTTGACACCAATATTGAACGCAAACTTCAAGGTTTTAGGGGAACAACATTTTCACCGATAACTCATTCACCGATAAATATATCGAAATACGGATCAGTTCAATTGAAAGCTGTGGCCTTGCCCTTTCGTTTGACACCCATATTGAACGCATACATCAAGGTTTTATGGGAACCACATTTTGACCGATAGCGCATTTGTCGATAAGTATATCGAAATATCGAGAGGTCTAAATGAAAGCTGTGTCCTTGGCCTTTCGTTTGACACCAATATTAAACGCAAACTTCAAGGTTTTAGGGGAACAACATTTTCACCGATAAGTCATTCATCGATAAATATATCGAAATACGGATCAGTTCAATTGAAAGCTGTGGCCTTGCCCTTTCGTTTGACACCCATATTGAAAGCATATATCAAGGTTTTATGGGAACCACATTTTGACCGATAGCTCATTTATCGATAAATACATAGAAATATGGATCAGTTCAGAGGGAAGCTGTTGCCTTACACATTCGTTTGACACTCATATTGCCCGTAAATTTCCAGGTTTTATGGGAACCAAATTTTGACCGGAAAGTCATTCATCGATAAATATATCGAAATACGGATCAGTTCAATTGAAAGCTGTGGCCTTGCCTTTTCGTTTGACACCCATATTGTACGCATACATCAAGGTTTTATGGGAACCACATTTTGACCGCTTACTCATTTATCGATAAACATATCGAAATATCGAGACTTTCAAATGAAAGCTGTGTCCATGCCCTCGCGTTTGACCCCCATATTGAATGTATATATCAAGGTTTTATGGGAACCACATTTTGACCGATAGCTCATTTATCGATAAATATATAGAAATATGGATCAGTTCAAATGTAAGCTGTGCCCTTGAGCTTTCGTTTGACACCCATATTGAACGCATACATCAAGGTTTTATGGGAACCACATTTTGACCGATAACGCATTTATCGATAAGTATATCGAAATATCGAGAGGTCTAAATGAAAGCTGTGTCCTTGGCCTTTCGTTTGACACCAATATTGAACTTCAAGGTTTTAGGGGAACAACATTTTCACCGATAAGTCATTCATCGATAAATATATCGAAATACGGATCAGTTCAATTGAAAGCTGTGGCCTGGCCCTTTCGTTTGACACCCATATTGAACGCATACATCAAGGCTTTATGGGAACCACATTTTGACCGATAACGCATTTTTCGATAAGTATATCGAAATATCGAGAGGTCTAAATGAAAGCTGTGTTCTTGGCCTTTCGTTTGACACCAATATTGAACGCAAACTTCAAGGTTTTAGGGGAACAACATTTTCACCGATAAGTCATTCATCGATAAATATATCGAAATATGGATCAGTTCAAATGTAAGCTGTGGCCTTGACCTTTCGTTTGAAACCCATATTGACCGCATATATCAAAGTTTTATGGGAACCACATTTTGACCGATACCTCATTTATCGATAAATATATAGAAAAATGGATCAGTTCAGAGGAAAGCTGTTGCCTTACACATTCGTTTGAAACTCATATTTCGTGTAAATTTCCAGGTTTTATGGGAACCACATTTTGACCGAGAAGTCATTTATCGATAAATATATAGTAATAGGGATCAGTTCAGGTGAAGTCTGTGACTTTGCCCTTTCGTTTGACAGCCATATTGAACGCATATATCAAGGTTTTATGGGAACCACATTTTTACCGATAACTCATTTATCTATAAATATATGGAAATATCGAAAAGTTCAATTGAAAGCTGTGGCCATGAATGTTCGTTTGACACGCATATTGCCCGTAAATTTCCAGGTTTTATGGGAACCACATTTGGACCGATAAGTCAATATATATATCGAAATACGGATCAGTTCAGAGGATAGCTGTTGCCTTACACTTTCGTTTGACACTCATATTGCCCGTAAATTTCCAGGTTTTATGGAAACCACATTTGGACCGATAAGTCATTTATCGATAAATATATCGAAATACGGATCAGTTCAATTGAAAGCTGTGGCCTTGCCCTTTCGTTTGACACCCATACTGAACGCATACATCAAGGTTTTATGGGAACCACATTTTGACCGATAACACATTTATCGATAAGTATATCGAAATATCGAGAGGTCCAAATGAAAGCTGTGTCCTTGGCCTTTCGTTTGACACCCATATTGAACGCATATATCAAGGTTTTATGGGAACCACATTTTGACCGATAGCTCATTTATCGATAAATATATAGAAATATGGATCAGTTCAGAGGGAAGCTGTTGCCTTACACATTCGTTTGACACTCATATTGCCCGTAAATTTCCAGGTTTTATGGGAACCACATTTGGACCGATAAGTCATTTATCGATAAATATATCGTAATAGGGATCAGTTCAGATGAAGTCTGTGACTTTGCCCTTTCGTTTGACAGCCATATTGAACGCATATATCAAGGTTTTATGGGAACCACATTTTTACCGATAACTCATTTATCTATAAATATATGGAAATATCGAAAAGTTCAATTGAAAGCTGTGGCCATGAATGTTCGTTTGACACCCATATTTTTCGCAAGCATCAAGGTTTTGTGGGAACCAGATTTTCACGGATAACGCATTTATAGATAAGTATATCGAGAGGTTTGCATGAAAGCTGTGACCATGCCCTTTCGTTTGACACCCATATCGAATGCATATATCAAGGTTGTATGGGACCCACATTTTGACCGATAACTCATTTATCGATAAATATATCGAAATATCGAGATGTTCAAATGAAAGCTGTGGCCATGCCCTTTTGTTTGATCCCCATATTGAGTGCATATATCAAGGTTTTATGGGGACCACATTTTCACCGATAACGCATTTATCGATAAGTATATCGAAATATCGAGAGGTCTAAATGAAAGCTGTGTCCTTGGCCTTTCGTTTGACACCAATATTGAACGCAAACTTCAAGGTTTTAGGGGAACAACATTTTCACCGATAACTCATTCATCGATAAATATATCGAAATACGGATCAGTTCAATTGAAAGCTGTGGCCTTACACTTTTGTTTGACACTCATCTTGCCCGTAAATTTCCAGGTTTTATGGGAACCACATTTGGACCGATAGTCAATAAATATATCGAAATACGGATCAGTTCAGAGGATAGCTGTTGCCTTACACTTTCGTTTGACACTCATATTGCCCGTAAATTTCCAGGTTTTATGGGAACCACATTTGGACCGATAAGTCATTTATCGATAAATATATCGAAATACAGATCAGTTCAATTGAAAGCTGTGGCCTTGCCCTTTCGTTTGACACCCATACTGAACGCATACATCAAGGTTTTATGGGAACCATATTTTGACCGATAACGCATTTATCGATAAGTATATCGAATGTCGAGAGGTCCAAATGAAAGCTGTGTCCTTGGCCTTTCGTTTGACACCAATATTGAACGCAAACTTCAAGGTTTTAGGGGAACAACATTTTCACCGATAACTCATTCACCGATAAATATATCGAAATACGGATCAGTTCAATTGAAAGCTGTGGCCTTGCCCTTTCGTTTGACACCCATATTGAACGCATACATCAAGGTTTTATGGGAACCACATTTTGACCGATAACGCATTTGTCGATAAGTATATCGAAATATCGAGAGGTCTAAATGAAAGCTGTGTCCTTGGCCTTTCGTTTGACACCAATATTAAACGCAAACTTCAAGGTTTTAGGGGAACAACATTTTCACCGATAAGTCATTCATCGATAAATATATCGAAATACGGATCAGTTCAATTGAAAGCTGTGGCCTTGCCCTTTCGTTTGACACCCATATTGAACGCATACATCAAGGTTTTGTGGGAACCAGATTTTCACGGATAACGCATTTTTAGATAAGTATATCGAAATATCGAGAGGTTTGCATGAAAGATGTGACCATGCCCTTTCGTTTGACACCCATATCGAATGCATATATCAAGGTTTTATGGGAACCACATTTTGACCGATAACGCATTTGTCGATAAGTATATCGAAATATCGAGAGGTCTAAATGAAAGCTGTGTCCTTGGCCTTTCGTTTGACACCAATATTAAACGCAAACTTCAAGGTTTTAGGGGAACAACATTTTCACCGATAAGTCATTCATCGATAAATATATCGAAATACGGATCAGTTCAATTGAAAGCTGTGGCCTTGCCCTTTCGTTTGACACCCATATTGAACGCATACATCAAGGTTTTATGGGAGCCACATTTTGACCGATAACGCATTTATCGATAAGTATATCGAAATATCGAGAGGTCTAAATGAAAGCTGTGGCCTTGACCTTTCGTTTGACACCCATATTGAACGCATATATCAAGGTTTTATGGGAACCACATTTTGACCGATAGCTCATTTATCGATAAATATATAGAAATATGGATCAGTTCAGAGGGAAGCTGTTGCCTTACACATTCGTTTGACACTCATATTGCCCGTAAATTTCCAGGTTTTATGGGAACCACATTTGGACCGATAAGTCATTTATCGATAAATATATCGAAATACGGATCAGTTCAGAGGATAGCTGTTGCCTTACACTTTCGCTTGACACCCATATTTCGTGTAAATTTCCAGGTTTTATGGGAACCACAATTTGACCGGGAAGTCATATATCGATAAATATATCGTAATAGGGATCAGTTCAGATGAAGTCTGTGACTTTGCCCTTTCGTTTGACAGCCATATTGAACGCATATATCAAGGTTTTATGGGAACCACATTTTTACCGATAACTCATTTATCTATAAATATATGGAAATATCGAAAAGTTCAATTGAAAGCTGTGGCCATGAATGTTCGTTTGACACCCATATTTTTCGCAAACATCAAGGTTTTGTGGGAACCAGATTTTCACGGATAACGCATTTATAGATAAGTATATCGAAATATCGAGAGGTTTGCATGAAAGCTGTGACCATGCCCTTTCGTTTGACACCCATATCGAATGCATATATCAAGGTTTTATGGGACCCACATTTTGACCGATAACTCATTTATCGATAAATATATCGAAATATCGAGATGTTCAAATGAAAGCTGTGGCCATGCCCTTTTGTTTGATCCCCATATTGTGTGCATATATCAAGGTTTTATGGGGACCACATTTTCACCGATAACGCATTTATCGATAAGTATATCGAAACATAGAGAAGTCTAAATGAAAGCTGTGTCCTTGCCCTTTCGGTTGACAACCATATTGAACGTAAACTTCAAGGTTTTATGGGAACAACATATTCACCGGTAGCTCATTTATCGATAAATATATCGAAATATGGATCAGTTCAGAGAAAGCCGTGGCCTTGCCCTTTCGTTTGACCCCCATATTGAATACATATATCAAGGTTTTATGGGAACCACATTTTCACCGATAACGCACTTATCGATAAGTATATCGAAATATCGAGAAGTCTAAATGAAAGCTGTGTCCTTGCCCTTTCGGTTGACACCCATGTTGAACGCAAACTTCAAGGTTTTATGGGAACAACATTTTCACCGATAGCTCATTTATCGATAAATATATCGAAATATGGGTCAGTTCAGAGAAAGCCGTGGCCTTGCCCTTTCGTTTGACACCCATATTGAATGCATATATCAAGGTTTTATGGGAACCACATTTTGACCGATAACTCATTTATCGATAAATATATCGAAATATTGAGACGTTTAAACATAAACCGTGGCCATGCCCTATAGTTTGACCCCCATATTGAATGCATATATCAAGGTTTTAAGGAAACCACATTTTAACCGATAACGCATTTATGGATAAGTATATCGAAATATCGAGAGGTCTAAATGAAAGCTGTGTCCTTGGCCTTTCGTTTGACACCAATATTGAACGCAAACTTCAAGGTTTTAGGGGAACAACATTTTTACCGATAAATCATTCATCGATAAATATATAGAAATATGGATCAGTTCGAATGTAAGCTGTGGCCTTGACCTTTCGTTTGACACCCATATTGAACGCATACATCAAGGTCTTAGGGGAACAATATTTTGACCGATAATTCATCGATAAATATATCGAAATGCGGATCAGTTCAATTGAAAGCTGTGGCCTTGCCCTTTCGTTTGACACCCATATTGAACGCATACATCAAGGTTTTATAGGAACCACATTTTGACCGATAACTCATTTATCGATAAGTATATCGAACTATCGAGAGGTCTAAATGAAAGCTGTGACCTTGCCCTTTCGGTTGACACCCATATTGAACGCGAACTTCAAGGTTTTATATCGAAATATCGAAAAGTTCAATTGAAAGCTGTGGCCTTGACCTTTTGTTTGACACCCATATTAAGAGCAAAATTCAAGGTTTTAGGGGTACAACATTTTGACCGATAAGCCATTTATCGATAAATATATCGAAATATGGATCAGTTCAGAGAAATCCGTGGGCTTGCCCTTTCGTTTGACCCCCATATTGAATGCATATATCAAGGTTTTATGGGAACCACATTTTCACCGATAACCGATAACGTATATCGAAATATCGAGAGGTCTAAATGAAAGCTGTGTCCTTGGCCTTTCGTTTGACACCCATATTGAACGCATACATCAAGGTCTTAGGGGAACAATATTTTGACCGATAATTCATCGATAAATATATCGAAATGCGGATCAGTTCAATTGAAAGCTGTGTCCTTGGCCTTTCGTTTGACACCAATATTGAACGCAAACTTCAAGGTTTTAGGGGAACAACATTTTTACCGATAAGTCATTCATCGATAAATATATAGAAATATGGATCATTTCGAAAGTAAGCTGTGGCCTTGACCTTTCGTTTGACACCCATATTGAACGCATACATCAAGGTCTTAGGGGAACAATATTTTGACCGATAATTCATCGATAAATATATCGAAATGCGGATCAGTTCAATTGAAAGCTGTGGCCTTGCCCTTTCGTTTGACACCCATATTGAACGCATACATCAAGGTTTTATAGGAACCACATTTTGACCGATAACTCATTTATCGATAAGTATATCGAACTATCGAGAGGTCTAAATGAAAGCTGTGACCTTGCCCTTTCGGTTGACACCCATATTGAACGCGAACTTCAAGGTTTTATATCGAAATATCGAAAAGTTCAATTGAAAGCTGTGGCCTTGGCCTTTCGTTTGACACCAATATTGAACGCAAACTTCAAGGTTTTAGGGGAACAACATTTTTACCGATAAGTCATTCATCGATAAATATATAGAAATATGGATCAGTTCGAATGTAAGCTGTGGCCTTGACCTTTCGTTTGACACCCATATTGAACGCATACATCAAGGTCTTAGGGGAACAATATTTTGACCGATAATTCATCGATAAATATATCGAAATGCGGATCAGTTCAGAGAAAGCCGTGGCCTTGCCCTTTCGTTTGACCCCCATATTGAACGCATACATCAAGGTTTTATGGGAACCACATTTTGACCGATAACGCATTTATCGATAAGTATATCGAAATATCGAGAGGTCCAAATGAAAGCTATGTCCTTGGCCTTTCGTTTGACACCAATATTGAACGCAAACTTCAAGGTTTTAGGGGAACAACATTTTCACCGATAAGTCATTCATCGATAAATATATCGAAATACGGGTCAGTTCAATTGAAAGCTGTGGCCTTGCCCTTTCGTTTGACACCCATATTTTTCGCAAACATCAAGGTTTTGTGGGAACCAGATTTTCACGGATAACGCATTTATAGATAAGTATATCGAAATATCGAGAGGTTTGCATGAAAGCTGTGACCATGCCCTTTCGTTTGACACCCATATCGAATGCATATATCAAGGTTTTATGGGAACCACATTTTGACCGATAACGCATTTATCGATAAGTATATCGAAATATCGAGAGGTCTAAATGAAAGTTGTGTCCTTGGCCTTTCGTTTGACACCAATATTAAACGCAAACTTCAAGGTTTTAGGGGAACAACATTTTCACCGATAAGTCATTCATCGATAAATATATCGAAATACGGATCAGTTCAATTGAAAGCTGTGGCCTTGCCCTTTCGTTTGACACCCATATTGAACGCATACATCAAGGTTTTTTGGGAACCACATTTTGACCGATAACGCATTTATCGATAAGTATATCGAAATATCGAGAGGTCTAAATGAAAGCTGTCTCCTTGGCCTTTCGTTTGACACCAATATTGAACGCAAACTTCAAGGTTTTAGGGGAACAAAATTTTCACCGATAAGTCATTCATCGATAAATATATCGAAATACGGATCAGTTCAATTGAAAGCTGTGGCCTTGCCCTTTCGTTTGACACCCATATTGAACGCATACATCAAGGTTTTATGGGAACCACATTTTGACCGATAACGCATTTATCGATAAGTATATCGGAATATCGAGAGGTCCAAATGAAAGCTGTGTCCTTGGCCTTTCGTTTGACACCAATATTGAACGCAAACTTCAAGGTTTTAGGGGAACAACATTTTCACCGATAAGTCATTCATCGATAAATATATCGAAATACGGGTCAGTTCAATTGAAAGCTGTGGCCTTGCCCTTTCGTTTGACACCCATATTTTTCGCAAACATCAAGGTTTTGTGGGTACCAGATTTTCACGGATAACGCATTTATAGATAAGTATATCGAAATATCGAGAGGTTTGCATGAAAGCTGTGACCATGCCCTTTCGTTTGACACCCATATCGAATGCATATATCAAGGTTTTATGGGAACCACATTTTGACCGATAACGCATTTATCGATAAGTATATCGAAATATCGAGAGGTCTAAATGAAAGTTGTGTCCTTGGCCTTTCGTTTGACACCAATATTAAACGCAAACTTCAAGGTTTTAGGGGAACAACATTTTCACCGATAAGTCATTCATCGATAAATATATCGAAATACGGATCAGTTCAATTGAAAGCTGTGGCCTTGCCCTTTCGTTTGACACCCATATTGAACGCATACATCAAGGTTTTATGGGAACCACATTTTGACCGATAACGCATTTATCGATAAGTATATCGAAATATCGAGAGGTCTAAATGAAAGCTGTGTCCTTGGCCTTTCGTTTGACACCAATATTGAACGCAAACTTCAAGGTTTTAGGGGAACAACATTTTCACCGATAAGTCATTCATCGATAAATATATCGAAATATGTATCAGTTCAAATGTAAGCTGTGGCCTTGACCTTTCGTTTGACACCCATATTGAAAGCATATATCAAGGTTTTATGGGAACCACATTTTGACCGATAGCTCATTTATCGATAAATACATAGAAATATGGATCAGTTCAGAGGGAAGCTGTTGCCTTACACATTCGTTTGACACTCATATTGCCCGTAAATTTCCAGGTTTTATGGGAACCACATTTGGACCGATAAGTCATTTATCGATAAATATATCGAAATACGGATCAGTTCAGAGGATAGCTGTTGCCTTACACTTTCGCTTGACACTCATATTTCGTGTAAATTTCCAGGTTTAATGGGAACCACATTTTGACCGGGAAGTCATTTATCGATAACTATATCGTAATAGGGATCAGTTCAGATGAAGTCTGTGACTTTGCCCTTTCGTTTGACAGCCATATTGAACGCATATATCAAGGTTTTATGGGAACCACATTTTTACCGATAACTCATTTATCTATAAATATATGGAAATATCGAAAAGTTCAATTAAAAGCTGTGGCCATGAATGTTCGTTTGACACCCATATTTTTCGCAAACATCAAGGTTTTGTGGGAACCAGATTTTCACGAATAACGCATTTATAGATAAGTATATCGAAATATCGAGAGGTTTGCATGAAAGCTGTGACCATGCCCTTTCGTTTGACACCCATATCGAATGCATATATCAAGGTTTTATGGGACCCACATTTTGACCGATAACTCATTTATGGATAAATATATCGAAATATCGAGATGTTCAAATGAAAGCTGTGGCCATGCCCTTTTGTTTGATCCCCATATTGAGTGCATATATCAAGGTTTTATGGGGACCACATTTTCACCGATAACGCATTTATCGATAAGTATATCGAAATATAGAGAAGTCTAAATGAAAGCTGTGTCCTTGCCCTTTCGGTTGACAACCATATTGAACGTAAACTTCAAGGTTTTATGGGAACAACATGTTCACCGGTAGCTCATTTATCGATAAATATATCGGAATATGGATCAGTTCAGAGAAAGCCGTGGCCTTGCCCTTTCGTTTGACCCCCATATTGAATGCATATATCAAGGTTTTATGGGAACCACATTTTTACCGATAACTCATTTATCTATAAATATATGGAAATATCGAAAAGTTCAATTGAAAGCTGTGGCCATGAATGTTCGTTTGACACCCATATTTTTCGCAAACATCAAGGTTTTGTGGGAACCAGATTTTCACGGATAACGCATTTATAGATAAGTATATCGAAATATCGAGAGGTTTGCATGAAAGCTGTGACCATGCCCTTTCGTTTGACACCCATATCGAATGCATATATCAAGGTTTTATGGGAACCACATTTTGACCGATAACGCATTTATCGATAAGTATATCGAAATATCGAGAGGTCTAAATGAAAGTTGTGTCCTTGGCCTTTCGTTTGACACCAATATTAAACGCAAACTTCAAGGTTTTAGGGGAACAACATTTTCACCGATAAGTCATTCATCGATAAATATATCGAAATACGGATCAGTTCAATTGAAAGCTGTGGCCTTGCCCTTTCGTTTGACACCCATATTGAACGCATACATCAAGGTTTTATGGGAACCACATTTTGACCGATAACGCATTTATCGATAAGTATATCGAAATATCGAGAGGTCTAAATGAAAGCTGCCTCCTTGGCCTTTCGTTTGACACCAATATTGAACGCAAACTTCAAGGTTTTAGGGGAACAAAATTTTCACCGATAAGTCATTCATCGATAAATATATCGAAATACGGATCAGTTCAATTGAAAGCTGTGGCCTTGCCCTTTCGTTTGACACCCATACTGAATGCATATATCAAGGTTTTATGGGAACCACATTTTGACCGATAACGCATTTATCGATAAGTATATCGGAATATCGAGAGGTCCAAATGAAAGCTGTGTCCTTGGCCATTCGTTTGACACCAATATTGAACGCAAACTTCAAGGTTTTAGGGGAACAACATTTTCACCGATAAGTCACTCATCGATAAATATATCGAAATACGGGTCAGTTCAATTGAAAGCTGTGGCCTTGCCCTTTCGTTTGACACCCATATTTTTCGCAAACATCAAGGTTTTGTGGGTACCAGATTTTCACGGATAACGCATTTATAGATAAGTATATCGAAATATCGAGAGGTTTGCATGAAAGCTGTGACCATGCCCTTTCGTTTGACACCCATATCGAATGCATATATCAAGGTTTTATGGGAACCACATTTTGACCGATAACGCATTTATCGATAAGTATATCGAAATATCGAGAGGTCTAAATGAAAGTTGTGTCCTTGGCCTTTCGTTTGACACCAATATTAAACGCAAACTTCAAGGTTTTAGGGGAACAACATTTTCACCGATAAGTCATTCATCGATAAATATATCGAAATACGGATCAGTTCAATTGAAAGCTGTGGCCTTGCCCTTTCGTTTGACACCCATATTGAACGCATACATCAAGGTTTTATGGGAACCACATTTTGACCGATAACGCATTTATCGATAAGTATATCGAAATATCGAGAGGTCTAAATGAAAGCTGTGTCCTTGGCCTTTCGTTTGACACCAATATTGAACGCAAACTTCAAGGTTTTAGGGGAACAACATTTTCACCGATAAGTCATTCATCGATAAATATATCGAAATATGTATCAGTTCAAATGTAAGCTGTGCCCTTGACCTTTCGTTTGACACCCATATTGAAAGCATATATCAAGGTTTTATGGGAACCACATTTTGACCGATAGCTCATTTATCGATAAATACATAGAAATATGGATCAGTTCAGAGGGAAGCTGTTGCCTTACACATTCGTTTGACACTCATATTGCCCGTAAATTTCCAGGTTTTATGGGAACCACATTTGGACCGATAAGTCATTTATCGATAAATATATCGAAATACGGATCAGTTCAGAGGATAGCTGTTGCCTTACACTTTCGCTTGACACTCATATTTCGTGTAAATTTCCAGGTTTAATGGGAACCACATTTTGACCGGGAAGTCATTTATCGATAACTATATCGTAATAGGGATCAGTTCAGATGAAGTCTGTGACTTTGCCCTTTCGTTTGACAGCCATATTGAACGCATATATCAAGGTTTTATGGGAACCACATTTTTACCGATAACTCATTTATCTATAAATATATGGAAATATCGAAAAGTTCAATTAAAAGCTGTGGCCATGAATGTTCGTTTGACACCCATATTTTTCGCAAACATCAAGGTTTTGTGGGAACCAGATTTTCACGAATAACGCATTTATAGATAAGTATATCGAAATATCGAGAGGTTTGCATGAAAGCTGTGACCATGCCCTTTCGTTTGACACCCATATCGAATGCATATATCAAGGTTTTATGGGACCCACATTTTGACCGATAACTCATTTATGGATAAATATATCGAAATATCGAGATGTTCAAATGAAAGCTGTGGCCATGCCCTTTTGTTTGATCCCCATATTGAGTGCATATATCAAGGTTTTATGGGGACCACATTTTCACCGATAACGCATTTATCGATAAGTATATCGAAATATAGAGAAGTCTAAATGAAAGCTGTGTCCTTGCCCTTTCGGTTGACAACCATATTGAACGTAAACTTCAAGGTTTTATGGGAACAACATGTTCACCGGTAGCTCATTTATCGATAAATATATCGGAATGTGGATCAGTTCAGAGAAAGCCGTGGCCTTGCCCTTTCGTTTGACCCCCATATTGAATGCATATATCAAGGTTTTATGGGAACCACATTTTTACCGATAACTCATTTATCTATAAATATATGGAAATATCGAAAAGTTCAATTGAAAGCTGTGGCCATGAATGTTCGTTTGACACCCATATTTTTCGCAAACATCAAGGTTTTGTGGGAACCAGATTTTCACGGATAACGCATTTATAGATAAGTATATCGAAATATCGAGAGGTTTGCATGAAAGCTGTGACCATGCCCTTTCGTTTGACACCCATATCGAATGCATATATCAAGGTTTTATGGGTACCACATTTTGACCGATAACTCATTTATCGATAAATATATCGAAATATGGATCAGTTCAGAGAAAGCCGTGGCCTTGCCCTTTCGTTTGACACCCATATTGAACGCAAACTTCAAGGTTTTATGGGAACAACATTTTCACCGATAGCTCATTTATCGATAAATATATCGAAATATGGATCAGTTCAGAGAAAGCCGTGGCCTTGCCCTTTCGTTTGATACCCATACTGAACGCAAACTTCAAGGTTTTATGGGAACAACATTTTCACCGATAGCTCATTTATCGATAAATATATCGAAATATGGATCAGTTCAGAGAAAGCCGTGGCCTTGCCCTTTCGTTTGACACCCATACTGAACGCAAACTTCAAGGTTTTATGGGAACAACATTTTCACCGATAGCTCATTTATCGATAAATATATCGAAATATGGATCAGTTCAGAGAAAGCCGTGGCCTTGCCCTTTCGTTTGACACCCATACTGAATGCATATATCAAGGTTTTATGGGAACCACATTTTGACCGATAACTCATTTATCGATAAATATATCAAAATATTGAGACGTTTAAATATAAACTGTGGCCATGCCCTATAGTTTGACCCCCATATCGAATGCATATATCAAGGTTTTATGGGAACCACATTTTGACCGATAACGCATTTATCGATAAATATATCGAAATATGGATCAGTTCAGAGAAAGCCGTGGCCTTGCCCTTTCGTTTGACACCCATACTGAACGCAAACTTCAAGGTTTTATGGGAACAACATTTTCACCGATAGCTCATTTATCGATAAATATATCGAAATATGGATCAGTTCAGAGAAAGCCGTGGCCTTGCCCTTTCGTTTGACACCCATACTGAACGCAAACTTCAAGGTTTTATGGGAACAACATTTTCACCGATAAGTCATTCATCGATAAATATATCGAAATACGGATCAGTTCAATTGAAAGCTGTGGCCTTGCCCTTTCGTTTGACACCCATACTGAATGCATATATCAAGGTTTTATGGGAACCACATTTTGACCGATAACGCATTTATCGATAAGTATATCGGAATATCGAGAGGTCCAAATAAAAGCTGTGTCCTTGGCCTTTCGTTTGACACCAATATTGAACGCAAACTTCAAGGTTTTAGGGGAACAACATTTTCACCGATAAGTCATTCATCGATAAATATATCGAAATACGGGTCAGTTCAATTGAAAGCTGTGGCCTTGCCCTTTCGTTTGACACCCATATTTTTCGCAAACATCAAGGTTTTGTGGGTACCAGATTTTCACGGATAACGCATTTATAGATAAGTATATCGAAATATCGAGAGGTTTGCATGAAAGCTGTGACCATGCCCTTTCGTTTGACACCCATATCGAATGCATATATCAAGGTTTTATGGGAACCACATTTTGACCGATAACGCATTTATCGATAAGTATATCGAAATATCGAGAGGTCTAAATGAAAGTTGTGTCCTTGGCCTTTCGTTTGACACCAATATTAAACGCAAACTTCAAGGTTTTAGGGGAACAACATTTTCACCGATAAGTCATTCATCGATAAATATATCGAAATACGGATCAGTTCAATTGAAAGCTGTGGCCTTGCCCTTTCGTTTGACACCCATATTGAACGCATACATCAAGGTTTTATGGGAACCACATTTTGACCGATAACGCATTTATCGATAAATATATCGAAATATGGATCAGTTCAGAGAAAGCCGTGGCCTTGCCCTTTCGTTTGACACCCATATTGAACGCAAACTTCAAGGTTTTATGGGAACAACATTTTCACCGTTAGCTCATTTATCGATAAATATATCGAAATATGGATCAGTTCAGAGAAAGCCGTGGCCTTGCCCTTTCGTTTGATACCCATACTGAACGCAAACTTCAAGGTTTTATGGGAACAACATTTTCACCGATAGCTCATTTATCGATAAATATATCGAAATATGGATCAGTTCAGAGAAAGCCGTGGCCTTGCCCTTTCGTTTGACACCCATACTGAATGCATATATCAAGGTTTTATGGGAACCACATTTTGACCGATAACTCATTTATCGATAAATATATCAAAATATTGAGACGTTTAAATATAAACTGTGGCCATGCCCTATAGTTTGACCCCCATATCGAATGCATATATCAAGGTTTTATGGGAACCACATTTTGACCGATAACGCATTTATCGATAAGTATATCGAAATATCGAGAGGTCTAAATGAAAGTTGTGTCCTTGGCCTTTCGTTTGACACCAATATTGAACGCAAACTTCAAGGTTTTAGGGGAACAAAATTTTCACCGATAAGTCATTCATCGATAAATATATCGAAATACGGATCAGCTCAATTGAAAGCTGTGGCCTTGCCCTTTCGTTTGACACCCATATTGAACGCAAACTTCAAGGTTTTATGGGAACAACATTTTCACCGATAGCTCATTTATCGATAAATATATCGGAATATGGATCAGTTCAGAGAAAGCCGTGGCCTTGCCCTTTCGTTTGACACCCATACTGAATGCATATATCAAGGTTTTATGGGTACCACATTTTGACCGATAACTCATTTATCGATAAATATATCAAAATATTGAGACGTTTAAATATAAACTGTGGCCATGCCCTATAGTTTGACCCCCATATTGAATGCATATATCAAGGTTTTAGGGGAACAACATTTTCACCGATAAGTCATTCATCGATAAATATATCGAAATATGGATCAGTTCGAATGTAAGCTGTGGCCTTGACCTTTCGTTTGACACCCATAATAAACGCAAACTTTAAGGTTTTAGGGGTACAATATTTAGACCGATAAGTCATTCATCGATAAATATATCGAAATACGGATCAGTTCAATTGAAAGCTGTGGCCTTGCCCCATACATCAAGGTTTAATGGGAACCACATTTTGACCGATAACTCATTTATCGATAAATATATCGAAATATCGAGACGTTCGAATGAAAGCTGTGGCCTTGCCCTCTCGTTTGACACCCATATTGAACGCATACATCAAGGTTTTGTGGGAACCACATTTTGACCGATAACTCATTTATCGATAAATATATCGAAATACCGAAAAGTTCAATTGAAAGCTGTGGCCTTGACCTTTCGTTTGACACCCATATTAAACGAAAACTTCAAGGTTTTAGGGGAACAACATTTTGACCGATAAGTCATTCATCAATAAATATATCGAAATACGGATCAGTTCAATTGAAAGCTGTGACCTTGCCCTTTCGTTTGACACCCATATTAAACGAAAACTTCAAGGTTTTAGGGGAACAATATTTTGACCGCTAAGTCATTCATCGATAAATATATCGAAATACAGATCAGTTCAATTGAAAGCTGTGGCCTTGCCCTATACATCAAGGTTTTATGGGAACCACATTTTGACCGATAACTCATTTATCGATAAATATATCGAAATATCGAGACGTTCAAATGAAAGCTGTGGCCTAGCCCTTTCGTTTGACACCCATATTGAACGGAAACTTCAAGGATTTAGGGGAACAACATTTTGACCGATAAGTCATTCATCGATAAATATATCGAAATACGGATCAGTTCAATTGAAAGCTGTGGCCTTGCCCTTTCGTTTGACACCCATACTGAACGCATGCATCAAGGTTTTATGGGAACCACATTTTGACCGATAACTCATTTATCGATAAATATATCGAAATATCGAGACGTTCAAATGAAAGCTGTGGCCTTGCCCTCTCGTTTGACACCCATATTGAACGCATACATCAAGGTTTTGTGGGAACCACATTTTGACCGATAACTCATTTATCGATAAATATATCGAAATAGCGAAAAGTTCAATTGAAAGCTGTGGCCTTGACCTTTCGTTTGACACCCATATTAAACGAAAACTTCAAGGTTTTAGGGGGACAACATTTTGACCGATAAGTCATTCATCGATAAATATATCGAAATACGGATCAGTTCAATTGAAAGCTGTGGCCTTGACCTTTCGTTTGACACCCATATTAAACGAAAACTTCAAGGTTTTAGGGGAACAATATTTTGACCGCTAAGTCATTCATCGATAAATATATCGAAATACGGATCAGTTCAATTAAAAGCTGTGGCCTTGCCCTATACATCAAGGTTTTATGAGAACCACATTTTGACCGATAACTCATTTATCGATAAATATATCGAAATATCGAGACGTTCAAATGAAAGCTGTGGCCTAGCCCTTTCGTTTGACACCCATATTGAACGGAAACTTCAAGGATTTAGGGGAACAACATTTTGACCGATAAGTCATTCATCGATAAATATATCGAAATACGGATCAGTTCAATTGAAAGATGTCGCCTTGCCCTTTCGTTTGACACCCATACTGAACGCATGCATCAAGGTTTTATGGGAACCACATTTTGACCGCTAACTCATTTATCGATAAATATATCGAAATATCGAGGCGTTCAAATGAAAGCTGTGGCCTTGCCCTCTCGTTTGACACCCATATTGAACGCATACATCAAGGTTTTGTGGGAACCAGATTTTGACCGATAACTCATTTATCGATAAATATATCGAAATATCGAAAAGTTCAATTGAAAGCTGTGGCCTTGACCTTTCGTTTGACACCCATATTAAACGAAAACTTCAAGGTTTTAGGGGAACAACATTTTGACCGATAAGTCATTCATCGATAAATATATCGAAATACGGATCAGTTCAATTGAAAGCTATGACCTTGCCCTTTCGTTTGACACCCATATTAAACGAAAACTTCAAGGTTTTAGGGGAACAATATTTTGACCGCTAAGTCATTCATCGATAAATATATCGAAATACGGATCAGTTCAATTGAAAGCTGTGGCCTTGCCCTATACATCAAGGTTTTATGGGAACCACATTTTGACCGATAACTCATTTATCGATAAATATATCGAAATATCGAGACGTTCAAATGAAAGCTGTGGCCTAGCCCTTTCGTTTGACACCCATATTGAACGGAAACTTCAAGGATTTAGGGGAACAACATTTTGACCGCTAAGTCATTCATCGATAAATATATCGAAATACGGATCAGTTCAATTGAAAGCTGTGGCCTTGCCCTTTCGTTTGACACCCATACTGAACGCATGCATCAAGGTTTTATGGGAACCACATTTTGACCGATAACTCATTTATCGATAAATATATCGAAATATCGAGACGTTCAAATGAAAGCTGTGGCCTTGCCCTCTCGTTTGACGACCATATTGAACGCATACATCAAGGTTTTGTGGGAACCACATTTTGACCGATAACTCATTTATCGATTAATATATCGAAATAGCGAAAAGTTCAATTGAAAGCTGTGGCCTTGACCTTTCGTTTGACACCCATATTAAACGAAAACTTCAAGGTTTTAGGGGAACAACATTTTGACCGATAAGTCATTCATCGATAAATATATCGAAATACGGATCAGTTCAATTGAAAGCTGTGGCCTTGACCTTTAGTTTGACACCCATATTAAACGAAAACTTCAAGGTTTTAGTGGAACAATATTTTGACCGCTAAGTCATTCATCGATAAATATATCGAAATACGGATCAGTTCAATTCAAAGCTGTGGCCTTGCCCTATACATCAAGGTTTTATGCGAACCACATTTTGACCGATAACTCATTTATCGATAAATATATCGAAATATCGAGACGTTCAAATGAAAGCTGTGGCCTAGCCCTTTCGTTTGACAGCCATATTGAACGGAAACTTCAAGGATTTAGGGGAACAACATTTTGACCGATAAGTCATTCATCGATTAATATATCGAAATACGGATCCGTTCAATTGAAAGCTGTGGCCTTGCCCTTTCGTTTGACACCCATATTAAACGAAAACTTCAAGGTTTTAGTGGAACAATATTTTGACCGCTAAGTCATTCATCGATAAATATATCGAAATACGGATCAGTTCAATTCAAAGCTGTGGCCTTGCCCTATACATCAAGGTTTTATGGGAACCACATTTTGACCGATAACTCATTTATCGATAAATATATCGAAATATCGAGACGTTCAAATGAAAGCTGTGGCCTAGCCCTTTCGTTTGACAGCCATATTGAACGAAAACTTCAAGGATTTAGGGGAACAACATTTTGACCGATAAGTCATTCATCGATAAATATATCGAAATACGGATCCGTTCAAGTGAAAGCTGTGGCCTTGCCCTTTCGTTTGACACCCATACTGAACGCATGCATCAAGGTTTTATGGGAACCACATTTTGACCGATGACTCATTTATCGATAAATATATCGAAATATCCAGACGTTCAAATGAAAGCTTTGGCCTTGCCCTCTCGTTTGACACCCATATTGAACGCATACATCAAGGTTTTATGGGAACCATATTTTGATAGATAACTCATTTATCGATAAATATATCGAAATATCGAGACGTTCAAATGAAAGCTGTGGCCTTGCCCTTTCGTTTGAGACCCATATTGAATGCATATATCAAGGTTTTATGGGAACCACATTTTCACCGATAACACATTTATCGATAAGTATATCGAAATATCGAGAGGACTAAATTAAAGCTGTGTCCTTGCCTTTTCGGTTGACACCCATATTAAACGAAAACTTCAAGGTTTTAGTGGAACAATATTTTGACCGCTAAGTCATTCATCGATAAATATATCGAAATACGGATCAGTTCAATTCAAAGCTGTGGCCTTGCCCTATACATCAAGGTTTTATGGGAACCACATTTTGACCGATAACTCATTTATCGATAAATATATCGAAATATCGAGACGTTCAAATGAAAGCTGTGGCCTAGCCCTTTCGTTTGACAGCCATATTGAACGAAAACTTCAAGGATTTAGGGGAACAACATTTTGACCGATAAGTCATTCATCGATAAATATATCGAAATACGGATCCGTTCAAGTGAAAGCTGTGGCCTTGCCCTTTCGTTTGACACCCATACTGAACGCATGCATCAAGGTTTTATGGGAACCACATTTTGACCGATGACTCATTTATCGATAAATATATCGAAATATCCAGACGTTCAAATGAAAGCTTTGGCCTTGCCCTCTCGTTTGACACCCATATTGAACGCATACATCAAGGTTTTATGGGAACCATATTTTGATAGATAACTCATTTATCGATAAATATATCGAAATATCGAGACGTTCAAATGAAAGCTGTGGCCTTGCCCTTTCGTTTGAGACCCATATTGAACGCATACTTCAAGGTTTTATGTGAACCACAGTTTCACCGATAACGCATT
Organism: Merzomyia westermanni; assembly: GCA_949987695.1. Lineage (NCBI taxonomy): Eukaryota > Metazoa > Arthropoda > Insecta > Diptera > Tephritidae > Merzomyia > Merzomyia westermanni. The sequence continues at coordinate 104,160,045 of OX465292.1, read as the reverse complement.
TATCGATAAATCTATCGAAATATCGAGACGCTTAAATATAAGCCGTGGCCATGCCCTTTAGTTTGACCCCCATATTGAATGCATATATCAAGGTTTTATGGGAACCACATTTTCACCGATAACACATTTATCGATAAGTATATCGAAATATCGAGAGGACTAAATTAAAGCTGTGTCCTTGCCTTTTCGGTTGACACCCATATTAAACGAAAACTTCAAAGTTTTATGGGAACAACATTTTCACCGGTAGCTCAGTTATCGATAAATATATCGAAATATGGATCAGTTCAGAGAAAGCCGTGACATTGCCCTTTGGTTTGACACCCATATTGAATGCATATATCAAGGTTTTATGGGAACCACTTTTTGACCGATAACTCATTTATCAATAAATATATCGAAATATTGAGACGTTTAAATATAAGCTGTGGCCATGTCCTTTAGTTTGACCCCCATATTGAATGCATATATCAAGGTTTTATGGGAACCACATTTTAACCGATAACGCACTTATCGATAAGTATGTTGAAATATCGAGAGATCTCAATGAAAGCTGTGTCCTTGGCCTTTCGTTTGACACCCATATTGAACACAAACTTCAAGGTTTTAGGGGAACAAAATTTTCACCGATAAGTCATTCATCGATAAATATATCGAAATATGGATCAGTTCGAATGTAAGCTGTGGCCTTGACCTTTCGTTTGACACCCATAATAAACGCAAACTTTAAGGTTTTAGGGGTACAATATTTAGACCGATAAGTCATTCATCGATAAATATATCGAAATACGGATCAGTTCAATTGAAAGCTGTGGCCTTGCCCCATACATCAAGGTTTAATGGGAACCACATTTTGACCGATAACTCATTTATCGATAAATATATCGAAATATCGAGACGTTCAAATGAAAGCTGGGGCCTTGCCCATTCGTTTGACAGCCATATTGAACGCATACTTCAAGGTTTTATGGGAACCACATTTTCACCGATAACGCATTTATCGATAAATCTATCGAAATATCGAGACGTTTAAATATAAGCCGTGGCCATGCCCTTTAGTTTGACCCCCATATTGAATGCATATATCAAGGTTTTATGGGAACCACATTTTCACCGATAACGCATTTATCGATAAGTATGTCGAAATATCGAGAGGTCTAAATTAAAGCTGTGTCCTTGCCCTTTCGGTTGACACCTATATTGAGCGCAAACTTCAAGGTTTTATGGGAACAACATTTTCACCGGTAGCTCAGTTATCGATAAATATATCGAAATACGGATCAGTTCAATTGAAAGCTGTGGCCTTGCCCTTTCGTTTGACACCCATATTGAACGCATACATCAAGGTTTTGTGGGAACCACATTTTGACCGATAACTCATTTATCGACAAATATATTGAAATATCGAAAAGTTCAATTGAAAGCTGTGGCCTTGACCTTTCGTTTGACACCCATATTAAACGAAAACTTCAAGGTTTTAGGGGAACAACATTTTGACCGATAAGTCATTCATCGATAAATATATCGAAATACGGATCAGTTCAGTTGAAAGCTGTGGCCTTGCCCTTTCGTTTGACACCCATATTGAACGCATGCATCAAGGTTGTATAGGAACCACATTTTGACCGATAACTCATTTATCGATAAATATATCGAAATATCGAGACGTTCAATTAAAAGCTGTGGCCTTGACCTTTCGTTTCACACCCATGTTAAACGAAAACTTCAAGGTTTTAGGGGAACAACATTTTGACCGATAAGTCATTCATCGATAAATATATCGAAATATCGAGACGTTCAAATGAAAGCTGTGGCCTTGCCCTTTCGTTTGACACCAATATTGAACGCATACATTAAGGTTTTATGGGAACCACATTTTCGCCCATAACTCATTTATCAATAAATATATCGAAATATCGAAAATTTCAATTGAAATCTGGGGCCTTGCCCTTTCGTTTGACACCCATATTGAACGCATACTTCAAGGTTTTATGAGAACCACATTTGCACCGATAACGCTTTTATCGATAAATCTATCGAAATATCGAGCCGTTTAAATGTAAGCCCTGGCCATGCCCTTTCGTTTGACCCCCATAATGAATGCATATATCAAGGTTTTATGGGAACCACATTTTCACCGATAACGCATTTATCGATAAGTATATCGAAATATCGAGAGGTCTAAATTAAGGCTGTGTCCTTGCCCTTTCGGTTGACACCCATATTGAACGCAAACTTCAAGGTTTTATGGGAACCACATTTTCACCGGTAGCTCAGTTATCGATAAATATATCGAAATATGGATCAGTTCAGAGAAAGCCGTGACCTTGCCCTTTGGTTTGACACCCATATTGAATGCATATATCAAGGTTTTATGGGAACCACTTTTTGACCGATAACTCATTTATCAATAAATATATCGAAATATTGAGACGTTTAAATATAAGCTGTGGCCATGTCCTTTAGTTTGCCCCCCATATTGAATGCATATATCAAGGTTTTCTGGGAACCACATTTTAACCGATAACGCATTTATCGATAGGTATGTTGAAATATCGAGAGATCTAAATGAAAGCTGTGTCCTTGGCCTTTCGTTGGACACCCATATTGAACGCAAACTTCAAGGTTTTAGGGGAACAACATTTTCACCGATAAGTCATTCATCGATAAATATATCGAAATATGAATCAGTTCGAATGTAAGCTGTGGCCTTGACCTTTCGTTTGACACCCATAATAAACGCAAACTTTAAGGTTTTAGGGGTACAATATTTTGACCGATAAGTCATTCATCGATAAATATATCGAAATACGGATCAGTTCAATTGAAAGCTGTGGCCTTGCCCTATACATCAAGGTTTTATGGGAACCACATTTTGACCGATAACTCATTTATCGATAAATATATCGAAATATCGAGACGTTCAATTGAAAGCTGTGGCCTTGCCCTATACATCAAGGTTTTATGGGAACCACATTTTGACCGATAACTCATTTATCGATAAATATATCGAAATATCGAGACGTTCAAATGAAAGCTGTGGCCTAGCCCTTTCGTTTGACACCCATATTGAACGGAAACTTCAAGGATTTAGGGGAACAACATTTTGACCGATAAGTCATTTATCGATAAATATATCGAAATACGGATCAGTTCAATTGAAAGATGTGGCCTTGCCCTTTCGTTTGACACCCATACTGAACGCATGCATCAAAGTTTTATGGGAACCACATTTTGACCGATAACTCATTTATCGATAAATATATCGAAATATCGAGGCGTTCAAATGAAAGCTGTGGCCTTGCCCTCTCGGTTGACACTCATATTGAACGCATACATCAAGGTTTTGTGGGAACCACATTTTGACCGATAACTCATTTATCGATAAATATATCGAAATATCGAAAAGTTCAATTGAAAGCTGTGGCCTTGACCTTTCGTTTGACACCCATATTAAACGAAAACTTCAAGGTTTTAGGAGAACAACATTTTGACCGATAAGTCATTCATCGATAAATATATCGAAATACGGATCAGTTCAATTGAAAGCTGTGACCTTGCCCTTTCGTTTGACACCCATATTAAACGAAAACTTCAAGGTTTTAGGGGAACAATATTTTGACCGCTAAGTCATTCATCGATAAATATATCGAAATACGGATCAGTTCAATTGAAAGCTGTGGCCTTGCCCTATACATCAAGGTTTTATGGGAACCACATTTTGACCGATAAGTCATTCATCGATAAATATATCGAAATACGGATCAGTTCAATTGAAAGCTGTGGCCTTGCCCTCTCGTTTGACACCCATATTGAACGCATACATCAAGGTTTTGTGGGAACCACATTTTGACCGATAACTCATTTATCGATAAATATATCGAAATATCGAAAAGTTCAATTGAAAGCTGTGGCCTTGACCTTTCGTTTGACACCCATATTAAACGAAAACTTCAAGGTTTTAGGAGAACAACATTTTGACCGATAAGTCATTCATCGATAAATATATCGAAATACGGATCAGTTCAGTTGAAAGCTGTGACCTTGCCCTTTCGTTTGACACCCATATTATACGAAAACTTGAAGGATTTAGGGGAACAACATTTTGAACGATAAGTCATTCATCGATAAATATATCGAAATACGGATCAGTTCAATTGAAAGCTGTGGCCTTGCCCTTTCGTTTGACACCCATACTGAACGCATGCATCAAGGTTTTATGGGAACCACATTTTGACCGATAACTCATTTATCGATAAATATATCGAAATATCGAGACGTTCAAATGAAAGCTGTGGCCTAGCCCTTTCGTTTGACACCCATATTGAACGGAAACTTCAAGGATTTAGGGGAACAACATTTTGACCGATAAGTCATTCATCGATAAATATATCGAAATACGGATCAGTTCAATTGAAAGATGTGGCCTTGCCCTTTCGTTTGACACCCATACTGAACGCATGCATCAAAGTTTTATGGGAACCACATTTTGACCGATAACTCATTTATCGATAAATATATCGAAATATCGAGACGTTCAAATGAAAGCTGTGGCCTTGCCCTTTCGTTTCACACCCATGTTAAACGAAAACTTCAAGGTTTTAGGGGAACAACATTTTCACCGATAAGTCATTCATCGATAAATATATCGAAATATCGAGACGTTCAAATGAAAGCTGTGGCCTTGCCCTTTCGTTTGACACCAATATTGAACGCATACATCAAGGTTTTGTGGGAACCACATTTTGGCCCATAACTCATTTATCGATAAATATATCGAAATATCGAAAATTTCAATTGAAATCTGTGGCCTTGCCCTTTCGTTTGACACCCATATTGAACGCATACTTCAAGGTTTTATGAGAACCACATTTTCACCGATAACGCTTTTATCGATAAATCTATCGAAATATCGAGCCGTTTAAATGTAAGCCGTGGCCATGCCCTTTAGTTTGACCCCCATAATGAATGCATATATCAAGGTTTTATGGGAACCACATTTTCACCGATAACGCATTTATCGATAAGTATATCGAAATATCGAGAGGTCTAAATTAAGGCTATGTCCTTGCCCTTTCGGTTGACACCCATATTGAACGCAAACTTCAAGGTTTTATGGGAACCACATTTTCACCGGTAGCTCAGTTATCGATAAATATATCGAAATATGGATCAGTTCAGAGAAAGCCGTGACCTTGCCCTTTGGTTTGACACCCATATTGAATGCATATATCAAGGTTTTATGGGAACCACTTTTTGACCGATAACTCATTTATCAATAAATATATCGGAATATTGAGACGTTTAAATATAAGCTGTGGCCATGTCCTTTAGTTTGCCCCCCATATTGAATGCATATATCAAGGTTTTCTGGGAACCACATTTTAACCGATAACGCATTTATCGATAGGTATGTTGAAATATCGAGAGATCTAAATGAAAGCTGTGTCCTTGGCCTTTCGTTGGACACCCATATTGAACGCAAACTTCAAGGTTTTAGGGGAACAACATTTTCACCGATAAGTCTTTCATCGATAAATATATCGAAATATGGATCAGTTCGAATGTAAGCTGTGGCCTTGACCTTTCGTTTGACACCCATAATAAACGCAAACTTTAAGGTTTTAGGGGTACAATATTTTGACCGATAAGTCATTCATCGATAAATATATCGAAATACGGATCAGTTCAATTGAAAGCTGTGGCCTTGCCCTATACATCAAGGTTTTATGGGAACCACATTTTGACCGATAACTCATTTATCGATAAATATATCGAAATATCGAGACGTTCAAATGAAAGCTGTGGCCTAGCCCTTTCGTTTGACACCCATATTGAACGGAAACTTCAAGGATTTAGGGGAACAACATTTTGACCGATAAGTCATTCATCGATAAATATATCGAAATACGGATCAGTTCAATTGAAAGATGTGGCCTTGCCCTTTCGTTTGACACCCATACTGAACGCATGCATCAACGTTTTATGGGAACCACATTTTGACCGATAACTCATTTATCGATAAATATATCGAAATATCGAGACGTTCAAATGAAAGCTGTGGCCTTGCCCTCTCGTTTGACACCCATATTGAACGCATACATCAAGGTTTTGTGGGAACCACATTTTGACCGATAACTCATTTATCGATAAATATATCGAAATATCGAAAAGTTCAATTGAAAGCTGTGGCCTTGACCTTTCGTTTGACACCCATATTAAACGAAAACTTCGAGGTTTTAGGAGAACAACATTTTGACCGATAAGTCATTCATCGATAAATATATCGAAATACGGATCAGTTCAATTGAAAGCTGTGGCCTTGCCCTATACATCAAGGTTTTATGGGAACCACATTTTGACCGATAACTCATTTATCGATAAATATATCGAAATATCGAGACGTTCAATTGAAAGCTGTGACCTTGCCCTTTCGTTTGACACCCATATTAAACGAAAACTTCAAGGTTTTAGGGGAACAATATTTTGACCGCTAAGTCATTCATCGATAAATATATCGAAATACGGATCAGTTCAATTGAAAGCTGTGGCCTTGCCCTATACATCAAGGTTTTATGGGAACCACATTTTGACCGATAACTCATTTATCGATAAATATATCGAAATATCGAGACGTTCAAGTGAAAGCTGTGGCCTTGCCCTCTCGTTTGACACCCATTTTGAACGCATACATCAAGGTTTTGTGGGAACCCCATTTTGACCGATAACTCATTTATCGATAAATATATCGAAATATCGAAAAGTTCAATTGAAAGCTGTGGCCTTGACCTTTCGTTTGACACCCATATTAAACGAAAACTTCAAGGTTTTAGGGGAACAATATTTTGACCGCTAAGTCATTCATCGATAAATATATCGAAATACGGATCAGTTCAATTGAAAGCTGTGGCCTTGCCCTTTCGTTTGACACCCATATTAAACGAAAACTTCGAGGTTTTAGGGGAACAATATTTTGACCGCTAAGTCATTCATCGATAAATATATCGAAATACGGATCAGTTCAATTGAAAGCTGTGGCCTTGCCCTATACATCAAGGTTTTATGGGAACCACATTTTGACCGATAACTCATTTATCGATAAATATATCGAAATATCGAGACGTTCAAATGAAAGCTGTGGCCTTGCCCTCTCGTTTGACACCCATTTTGAACGCATACATCAAGGTTTTGTGGGAACCCCATTTTGACCGATAACTCATTTATCGATAAATATATCGAAATATCGAAAAGTTCAATTGAAAGCTGTGGCCTTGACCTTTCGTTTGACACCCATATTAAACGAAAACTTTAAGGTTTTAGGAGAACAACATTTTGACCGATAAGTCATTCATCGATAAATATATCGAAATACGGATCAGTTCAATTGAAAGCTGTGACCTTGCCCTTTCGTTTGACACCCATATTAAACGAAAACTTGAAGGATTTAGGGGAACAACATTTTGACCGATAAGTCATTCATCGATAAATATATCGAAATACGGATCAGTTCAATTGAAAGCTGTGGCCTTGCCCTATTCATCAAGGTTTTATGGGAACCACATTTTGACCGATAAGTCATTCATCGATAAATATATCGAAATACGGATCAGTTCAATTGAAAGCTGTGGCCTAGCCCTTTCGTTTGACACCCATATTGAACGGAAACTTCAAGGATTTAGGGGAACAACATTTTGACCGATAAGTCATTCATCGATAAATATATCGAAATACGGATCAGTTCAATTGAAAGATGTGGCCTTGCCCTTTCGTTTGACACCCATACTGAACGCATGCATCAACGTTTTATGGGAACCACATTTTGACCGATAACTCATTTATCGATAAATATATCGAAATATCGAGACGTTCAATTGAAAGCTGTGACCTTGCCCTTTCGTTTGACAACCATATTAAACGAAAACTTCAAGGTTTTAGGGGAACAATATTTGACCGCTAAGTCATTCATCGATAAATATATCGAAATACGGATCAGTTCAATTGAAAGCTGTGGCCTTGCCCTATACATCAAGGTTTTATGGGAACCACATTTTGACCGATAACTCATTTATCGATAAATATATCGAAATATCGAGACGTTCAAATGAAAGCTGTGGCCTTGCCCTCTCGTTTGACACCCATTTTGAACGCATACATCAAGGTTTTGTGGGAACCCCATTTTGACCGATAACTCATTTATCGATAAATATATTGAAATATCGAAAAGTTCAATTGAAAGCTGTGGCCTTGACCTTTCGTTTGACACCCATATTAAACGAAAACTTTAAGGTTTTAGGAGAACAACATTTTGACCGATAAGTCATTCATCGATAAATATATCGAAATACGGATCAGTTCAATTGAAAGCTGTGACCTTGCCCTTTCGTTTGACACCCATATTAAACGAAAACTTGAAGGATTTAGGGGAACAACATTTTGACCGATAAGTCATTCATCGATAAATATATCGAAATACGGATCAGTTCAATTGAAAGCTGTGGCCTTGCCCTATTCATCAAGGTTTTATGGGAACCACATTTTGACCGATAACTCATTTATCGATAAATATATCGAAATATCGAGACGTTCAAATGAAAGCTGTGGCCTAGCCCTTTCGTTTGACACCCATATTGAACGGAAACTTGAAGGATTTAGGGGAACAACATTTTGACCGATAAGTCATTCATCGATAAATATATCGAAATACGGATCAGTTCAATTGAAAGCTGTGGCCTTGCCCTTTCGTTTGACACCCATAATGAACGCATGCATCAAGGTTTTATGGGAACCACATTTTGACCGATAACTCATTTATCGATAAATATATCGAAATATCGAGACGTTCAAATGAAAGCTGTGGCCTTGCCCTCTCGTTTGACACCCATGTTGAACGCATACATCAAGGTTTTGTGGGAACCACATTTTGACCGATAACTCATTTATCGATAAATATATCGAAATAGCGAAAAGTTCAATTGAAAGCTGTGGCCTTGACCTTTCGTTTGACACCCATATTAAACGAAAACTTCAAGGTTTTAGGGGAACAACATTTTGACCGATAAGTCATTCATCGATAAATATATCGAAATACGGATCAGTTCAATTGAAAGCTGTGGCCTTGACCGTTCGTTTGACACCCATATTAAACGAAAACTTCAAGGTTTTAGGGGAACAATATTTTGACCGCTAAGTCATTCATCGATAAATATATCGAAATACGGATCAGTTCAATTGAAAGCTGTGGCCTTGCCCTATACATCAAGGTTTTATGGGAACCACATTTTGACCGATAACTCATTTATCGATAAATATATCGAAATATCGAGACGCTTAAATACAGGGTGTTTTTTTTACAGGTTTGTTTTTCGAATAGAGATAAAACTGGCATTTTGTGGTCAAATCTGGCAACTCTAATGTCATTTATGTTCAGTTTGGTTTGCCATTTAATCAGGAACAGGTTGACTAAAGAACAACGCTTGCAAATCGTGCAAATTTATTTCGAAAATAATGGTTCAGTTCGCGAAGTTTACCGTGAGCTCCGTCCATTTTATGGTCGACATATTCGTCCATCAGAGCAATTAATTCGGTTAACCATGGATCGTTTTCGCACTACGTTTACTCTATGTGATAATACGCATCCGCAGAGACGTCGAACAGTGCGCACCGAAGAAACAATTGCCGCTGTAGAGCAAAGTGTTGAAGAGGACCCGAATGAATCGATTCGCCACCGTGCACAGCAATTGGAGCTTTGTCCATCAACTTTATGGAAGATTTTGCGCAAAGATCTTGGCTTGTGACCTTACAAGATCCAGCTTGTGCAAGAATTAAAGCCGCGAGACCATGCAATGCGTCGTGATTTTGGTGTATGGGCCGAAAATGAGATTGATTTCGATGCTGATTTTCATCGCAAAATTTTGTTCAGTGATGAGGCTCATTTTTGGTTGAATGGCTACGTCAACAAGCAAAATTGCCGCATTTGGAGTGAAGAGAATCCACATGAGACCCTTGAAACGCCATTAGATCCACAAAAACTGACTGTTTGGTGTGCTCTATGGGCTGGTGGAGTCATTGGGCCATACTTCTTCCGCAATAATGCTGGAGAGGCAGCTACCGTTAATGGAGACCGGTATAGAGCCATGATAACCGACTATTTTGTTCCCGAATTGGATGGCATGAATGTGGATGAGTTGTGGTTCCAACAAGACGGCGCTACATGCCACACAGCGCACGTCACAATCGATTTATTGAAGGAATCATTCGATGAGCGCATAATTTCGCGGAATGGACCTGTCAATTGGCCACCAAGGTCGTGTGATTTGACACCATTGGATTATTTTCTTTGGGGATATGTGAAGTCGCTCGTCTACACCAACAAACCAGAAACGTTAGGGGAATTGGAAGCCAACATTCGTGGCGTTATTGTCGACATACGGCCCCATATGCTCGAAAAAGTGGTTGAAAATTGGACCTGTAGAATTGGCTTTATTCGAGCCAGCCGCGCCGGCCATATGCCCGAAATCATATTTAAACATTAATGGCATAAAATTATCCTTTCAATAAAGCCAAATTGCTGGACCTTAAAACGATTTTCTTGTGTTTTATTTCAATTTGAAGTTCTATACCCCTAAAAAAAACACCCTTTATAAGCCGTGGCCATGCCCTTTAGTTTGACCCCCATATTGAATGCATATATCAAGGTTTTATGGAAACCACATTTTCACCGATAACACATTTATCGATAAGTATATCGAAATATCGAGAGGTCTAAATTAAAGCTGTGTCCTTGCCCTCTCGGTTGACACCCATATTGAACGCATACTTCAAGGTTTTATGTGAACCACATTTTCACCGATAACGCATTTATCGATAAATCTATCGAAATATCGAGACGCTTAAATATAAGCCGTGGCCATGCCCTTTAGTTTGACCCCCATATTGAATGCATATATCAAGGTTTTATGGGAACCACATTTTCACCGATAACACATTTATCGATAAGTATATCGAAATATCGAGAGGTCTAAATTAAAGCTGTGTCCTTGCCCTTTCGGTTGACACCCATATTAAACGAAAACTTCAAGGTTTTATGGCAACAACATTTTCACCGGTAGCTCAGTTATCGATAAATATATCGAAATATGGATCAGTTCAGAGAAAGCCGTGACCTTGCCCTTTGGTTTGACACCCATATTGAATGCATATATCAAGGTTTTATGGGAACCACTTTTTGACCGATAACTCATTTATCAATAAATATATCGAAATATTGAGACGTTTAAATATAAGCTGTGGCCATGTCCTTTAGTTTGACCCCCATATTGAATGCATATATCAAGGTTTTATGGGAACCACATTTTAACCGATAACGCATTTATCGATAAGTATGTTGAAATATCGAGAGATCTAAATGAAAGCTGTGTCCTTGGCCTTCCGTTTGACACCCATATTGAACGCAAACTTCAAGGTTTTAGGGGAACAACATTTTCACCGATAAGTCATTCATCGATAAATATATCGAAATATGGATCAGTTCGAATGTAAGCTGTGGCCTTGACCTTTCGTTTGACACCCATAATAAACGCAAACTTTAAGGTTTTAGGGGTACAATATTTTGACCGATAAGTCATTCATCGATAAATATATCGAAATACGGATAAGTTCAATTGAAAGCTGTGGCCTTGCCCCATACATCAAGGTTTAATGGGAACCACATTTTGACCGATAACTCATTTATCGATAAATATATCGAAATATCGAGACGTTCAAATGAAAGCTGTGGCCTTGCCCTTTCGTTTGACACCCATATTGAACGGAAACTTCAAGGATTTATGGGAACCACATTTTGACTCATAACTCATTTATCGATAAATATATCGAAATATCGAAAAGTTCAATTGAAAGCTGGGGCCTTGCCCTTTCGTTTGACACCCATATTGAACGCATACTTCAAGGTTTTATGGGAACCACATTTTCACCGATAACGCATTTATCGATAAGTATGTTGAAATATCGAGAGATCTAAATGAAAGCTTTGTCCTTGGCCTTCCGTTTGACACCCATATTGAATGCATATATCAAGGTTTTATGGGAACTACTTTTTGACCGATAACTCATTTATCAATAAATATATCGAAATATTGAGACATTTAAATATAAGCTGTGGCCATGTCCTTTAGTTTGACCCCCATATTGAATGCATATATCAAGGTTTTATGGGAACCACATTTTAACCGATAACGCATTTATCGATAAGTATGTTGAAATATCGAGAGATCTAAATGAAAGCTGTGTCCTTGGCCTTCCGTTTGACACCCATATTGAACGCAAACTTCAAGGTTTTAGGGGAACAACATTTTCACCGATAAGTCATTCATCGATAAATATATCGAAATATGGATCAGTTCGAATGTAAGCTGTGGCCTTGACCTTTCGTTTGACACCCATAATAAACGCAAACTTTAAGGTTTTAGGGGTACAATATTTTGACCGATAAGTCATTCATCGATAAATATATCGAAATACGGATAAGTTCAATTGAAAGCTGTGGCCTTGCCCCATACATCAAGGTTTAATGGGAACCACATTTTGACCGATAACTCATTTATCGATAAATATATCGAAATATCGAAAAGTTCAATTGAAAGCTGGGGCCTTGCCCTTTCGTTTGACACCCATATTGAACGCATACTTCAAGGTTTTATGGGAACCACATTTTCACCGATAACGCATTTATCGATAAATCTATCGAAATATCGAGACGTTTAAATATAAGCCGTGGCCATGCCCTTTAGTTTGACCCCCATATTGAATGCATATATCAAGGTTTTATGGGAACCACATTTTCACCGATAACGCATTTACCGATAAGTATGTCGAAATATCGAGAGGTCTAAATTAAAGCTGTGTCCTTGCCCTTTCGGGTGACACCTATATTGAGCGCAAACTTCAAGGTTTTATGGGAACAACATTTTCACCGGTAGCTCAGTTATCGATAAATATATCGAAATACGGATCAGTTCAATTGAAAGCTGTGGCCTTGCCCTTTCGTTTGACACCCATATTGAACGGAAACTTCAAGGATTTATGGGAACCACATTTTGACTCATAACTCATTTATCGATAAATATATCGAAATATCGAAAAGTTCAATTGAAAGCTGGGGCCTTGCCCTTTCGTTTGACACCCATATTGAACGCATACTTCAAGGTTTTATGGGAACCACATTTTCACCGATAACGCATTTATCGATAAATCAATCGAAATATCGAGACGTTTAAATATAAGCCGTGGCCATGCCCTTTAGTTTGACCCCCATATTGAATGCATATATCAAGGTTTTATGGGAACCACATTTTCACCGATAACGCATTTACCGATAAGTATGTCGAAATATCGAGAGGTCTAAATTAAAGCTGTGTCCTTGCCCTTTCGGGTGACACCTATATTGAGCGCAAACTTCAAGGTTTTATGGGAACAACATTTTCACCGGTAGCTCAGTTATCGATAAATATATCGAAATACGGATCAGTTCAATTGAAAGCTGTGGCCTTGCCCTTTCGTTTGACACCCATATTGAACGCATACATCAAGGTTTTGTGGGAACCACATTTTGACCGATAACTCATTTATCGATAAATATATTGAAATATCGAAAAGTTCAATTGAAAGCTGTGGCCTTGACCTTTCGTTTGACACCCATATTGAACGGAAACTTGAAGGATTTAGGGGAACAACATTTTGACCGATAAGTCATTCATCGATAAATATATCGAAATACGGATCAGTTCAATTGAAAGCTGTGGCCTTGCCCTTTCGTTTGACACCCATACTGAACGCATGCATCCAGGTTTTATGGGAACCACATTTTGACCGATAACTCATTTATCGATAAATATATCGAAATATCGAGACGTTCAAATGAAAGCTGTGGCCTTGCCCTCTCGTTTGACACCCATATTGAACGCATACATCAAGGTTTTGTGGGAACCACATTTTGACCGATAACTCATTTATCGATAAATATATTGAAATAGCGAAAAGTTCAATTGAAAGCTGTGGCCTTGCCCTTTCGTTTGACACCCATACTGAACGCATGCATCAAGGTTTTATGGGAACCACATTTTGACCGATAACTCATTTATCGATAAATATATCGAAATATCGAGACGTTCAAATGAAAGCTGTGGCCTTGCCCTCTCGTTTGACACCCATGTTGAACGCATACATCAAGGTTTTGTGGGAACCACATTTTGACCGATAACTCATTTATCGATAAATATATCGAAATAGCGAAAAGTTCAATTGAAAGCTGTGGCCTTGACCTTTCGTTTGACACCCATATTAAACGAAAACTTCAAGGTTTTAGGGGAACAACATTTTGACCGATAAGTCATTCATCGATAAATATATCGAAATACGGATCAGTTCAATTGAAAGCTGTGGCCTTGACCGTTCGTTTGACACCCATATTAAACGAAAACTTCAAGGTTTTAGGGGAACAATATTTTGACCGCTAAGTCATTCATCGATAAATATATCGAAATACGGATCAGTTCAATTGAAAGCTGTGGCCTTGCCCTATACATCAAGGTTTTATGGGAACCACATTTTGACCGATAACTCATTTATCGATAAATATATCGAAATATCGAGACGCTTAAATACAGGGTGTTTTTTTACAGGTTTGTTTTTCGAATAGAGATAAAACTGGCATTTTGTGGTCAAATCTGGCAACTCTAATGTCATTTATGTTCAGTTTGGTTTGCCATTTAATCAGGAACAGGTTGACTAAAGAACAACGCTTGCAAATCGTGCAAATTTATTTCGAAAATAATGGTTCAGTTCGCGAAGTTTACCGTGAGCTCCGTCCATTTTATGGTCGACATAATCGTCCATCAGAGCAATTAATTCGGTTAACCATGGATCGTTTTCGCACTACGTTTACTCTATGTGATAATACGCATCCGCAGAGACGTCGAACAGTGCGCACCGAAGAAACAATTGCCGCTGTAGAGCAAAGTGTTGAAGAGGACCCGAATGAATCGATTCGCCACCGTGCACAGCAATTGGAGCTTTGTCCATCAACTTTATGGAAGATTTTGCGCAAAGATCTTGGCTTGTGACCTTACAAGATCCAGCTTGTGCAAGAATTAAAGCCGCGAGACCATGCAATGCGTCGTGATTTTGGTGTATGGGCCGAAAATGAGATTGATTTCGATGCTGATTTTCATCGCAAAATTTTGTTCAGTGATGAGGCTCATTTTTGGTTGAATGGCTACGTCAACAAGCAAAATTGCCGCATTTGGAGTGAAGAGAATCCACATGAGACCCTTGAAACGCCATTACATCCACAAAAACTGACTGTTTGGTGTGCTCTATGGGCTGGTGGAGTCATTGGGCCATACTTCTTCCGCAATAATGCTGGAGAGGCAGCTACCGTTAATGGAGACCGGTATAGAGCCATGATAACCGACTATTTTGTTCCCGAATTGGATGGCATGAATGTGGATGAGTTGTGGTTCCAACAAGACGGCGCTACATGCCACACAGCGCACGTCACAATCGATTTATTGAAGGAATCATTCGATGAGCGCATAATTTCGCGGAATGGACCTGTCAATTGGCCACCAAGGTCGTGTGATTTGACACCATTGGATTATTTTCTTTGGGGATATGTGAAGTCGCTCGTCTACACCAACAAACCAGAAACGTTAGGGGAATTGGAAGCCAACATTCGTGGCGTTATTGTCGACATACGGCCCCATATGCTCGAAAAAGTGGTTGAAAATTGGACCTGTAGAATTGGCTTTATTCGAGCCAGCCGCGCCGGCCATATGCCCGAAATCATATTTAAACATTAATGGCATAAAATTATCCTTTCAATAAAGCCAAATTGATGGACCTTAAAACGATTTGCTTGTGTTTTATTTCAATTTGAAGTTCTATACCCCTAAAAAAAACACCCTTTATAAGCCGTGGCCATGCCCTTTAGTTTGACCCCCATATTGAATGCATATATCAAGGTTTTATGGAAACCACATTTTCACCGATAACACATTTATCGATAAGTATATCGAAATATCGAGAGGTCTAAATTAAAGCTGTGTCCTTGCCCTCTCGGTTGACACCCATATTGAACGCATACTTCAAGGTTTTATGTGAACCACATTTTCACCGATAACGCATTTATCGATAAATCTATCGAAATATCGAGACGCTTAAATATAAGCCGTGGCCATGCCCTTTAGTTTGACCCCCATATTGAATGCATATATCAAGGTTTTATGGGAACCACATTTTCACCGATAACACATTTATCGATAAGTATATCGAAATATCGAGAGGTCTAAATTAAAGCTGTGTCCTTGCCCTTTCGGTTGACACCCATATTAAACGAAAACTTCAAGGTTTTATGGCAACAACATTTTCACCGGTAGCTCAGTTATCGATAAATATATCGAAATATGGATCAGTTCAGAGAAAGCCGTGACCTTGCCCTTTGGTTTGACACCCATATTGAATGCATATATCAAGGTTTTATGGGAACCACTTTTTGACCGATAACTCATTTATCAATAAATATATCGAAATATTGAGACGTTTAAATATAAGCTGTGGCCATGTCCTTTAGTTTGACCCCCATATTGAATGCATATATCAAGGTTTTATGGGAACCACATTTTAACCGATAACGCATTTATCGATAAGTATGTTGAAATATCGAGAGATCTAAATGAAAGCTGTGTCCTTGGCCTTCCGTTTGACACCCATATTGAACGCAAACTTCAAGGTTTTAGGGGAACAACATTTTCACCGATAAGTCATTCATCGATAAATATATCGAAATATGGATCAGTTCGAATGTAAGCTGTGGCCTTGACCTTTCGTTTGACACCCATAATAAACGCAAACTTTAAGGTTTTAGGGGTACAATATTTTGACCGATAAGTCATTCATCGATAAATATATCGAAATACGGATAAGTTCAATTGAAAGCTGTGGCCTTGCCCCATACATCAAGGTTTAATGGGAACCACATTTTGACCGATAACTCATTTATCGATAAATATATCGAAATATCGAGACGTTCAAATGAAAGCTGTGGCCTTGCCCTTTCGTTTGACACCCATATTGAACGGAAACTTCAAGGATTTATGGGAACCACATTTTGACTCATAACTCAATTATCGATAAATATATCGAAATATCGAAAAGTTCAATTGAAAGCTGGGGCCTTGCCCTTTCGTTTGACACCCATATTGAACGCATACTTCAAGGTTTTATGGGAACCACATTTTCACCGATAACGCATTTATCGATAAGTATGTTGAAATATCGAGAGATCTAAATGAAAGCTTTGTCCTTGGCCTTCCGTTTGACACCCATATTGAATGCATATATCAAGGTTTTATGGGAACTACTTTTTGACCGATAACTCATTTATCAATAAATATATCGAAATATTGAGACATTTAAATATAAGCTGTGGCCATGTCCTTTAGTTTGACCCCCATATTGAATGCATATATCAAGGTTTTATGGGAACCACATTTTAACCGATAACGCATTTATCGATAAGTATGTTGAAATATCGAGAGATCTAAATGAAAGCTGTGTCCTTGGCCTTCCGTTTGACACCCATATTGAACGCAAACTTCAAGGTTTTAGGGGAACAACATTTTCACCGATAAGTCATTCATCGATAAATATATCGAAATATGGATCAGTTCGAATGTAAGCTGTGGCCTTGACCTTTCGTTTGACACCCATAATAAACGCAAACTTTAAGGTTTTAGGGGTACAATATTTTGACCGATAAGTCATTCATCGATAAATATATCGAAATACGGATAAGTTCAATTGAAAGCTGTGGCCTTGCCCCATACATCAAGGTTTAATGGGAACCACATTTTGACCGATAACTCATTTATCGATAAATATATCGAAATATCGAAAAGTTCAATTGAAAGCTGGGGCCTTGCCCTTTCGTTTGACACCCATATTGAACGCATACTTCAAGGTTTTATGGGAACCACATTTTCACCGATAACGCATTTATCGATAAATCTATCGAAATATCGAGACGTTTAAATATAAGCCGTGGCCATGCCCTTTAGTTTGACCCCCATATTGAATGCATATATCAAGGTTTTATGGGAACCACATTTTCACCGATAACGCATTTACCGATAAGTATGTCGAAATATCGAGAGGTCTAAATTAAAGCTGTGTCCTTGCCCTTTCGGGTGACACCTATATTGAGCGCAAACTTCAAGGTTTTATGGGAACAACATTTTCACCGGTAGCTCAGTTATCGATAAATATATCGAAATACGGATCAGTTCAATTGAAAGCTGTGGCCTTGCCCTTTCGTTTGACACCCATATTGAACGGAAACTTCAAGGATTTATGGGAACCACATTTTGACTCATAACTCATTTATCGATAAATATATCGAAATACCGAAAAGTTCAATTGAAAGCTGGGGCCTTGCCCTTTCGTTTGACACCCATATTGAACGCATACTTCAAGGTTTTATGGGAACCACATTTTCACCGATAACGCATTTATCGATAAATCTATCGAAATATCGAGACGTTTAAATATAAGCCGTGGCCATGCCCTTTAGTTTGACCCCCATATTGAATGCATATATCAAGGTTTTATGGGAACCACATTTTCACCGATAACGCATTTACCGATAAGTATGTCGAAATATCGAGAGGTCTAAATTAAAGCTGTGTCCTTGCCCTTTCGGGTGACACCTATATTGAGCGCAAACTTCAAGGTTTTATGGGAACAACATTTTCACCGGTAGCTCAGTTATCGATAAATATATCGAAATACGGATCAGTTCAATTGAAAGCTGTGGCCTTGCCCTTTCGTTTGACACCCATATTGAACGCATACATCAAGGTTTTGTGGGAACCACATTTTGACCGATAACTCATTTATCGATAAATATATTGAAATATCGAAAAGTTCAATTGAAAGCTGTGGCCTTGACCTTTCGTTTGACACCCATATTGAACGGAAACTTGAAGGATTTAGGGGAACAACATTTTGACCGATAAGTCATTCATCGATAAATATATCGAAATACGGATCAGTTCAATTGAAAGCTGTGGCCTTGCCCTTTCGTTTGACACTCATACTGAACGCATGCATCAAGGTTTTATGGGAACCACATTTTGACCGATAACTCATTTATCGATAAATATATCGAAATATCGAGACGTTCAAATGAAAGCTGTGGCCTTGCCCTCTCGTTTGACACCCATATTGAACGCATACATCAAGGTTTTGTGGGAACCACATTTTGACCGATAACTCATTTATCGATAAATATATTGAAATAGCGAAAAGTTCAATTGAAAGCTGTGGCCTTGCCCTTTCGTTTGACACCCATACTGAACGCATGCATCAAGGTTTTATGGGAACCACATTTTGACCGATAACTCATTTATCGATAAATCTATCGAAATATCGAGACGTTTAAATATAAGCCGTGGCCATGCCCTTTAGTTTGACCCCCATATTGAATGCATATATCAAGGTTTTATGGGAACCACATTTTCACCGATAACGCATTTATCGATAAGTATATCGAAATATCGAGAGGTCTAAATGAAAGCTGTGTCCTTGGCCTTTCGTTTGACACCCATATTAAACGAAAACTTCAAGGTTTTAGGGGAACAATATTTTGACCGCTAAGTCATTCATCGATAAATATATCGAAATACGGATCAGTTCAATTGAAAGCTGTGGCCTTGCCCTATACATCAAGGTTTTATGGGAACCACATTTTGACCGATAACTCATTTATCGATAAGTATATCGAAATATCGAGAGGTCTAAATTAAAGCTGTGTCCTTGCCCTTTCGGTTGACACCCATATTAAACGAAAACTTCAAGGTTTTCTGGCAACAACATTTTCACCGGTAGCTCAGTTATCGATAAATATATCGAAATATGGATCAGTTCAGAGAAAGCCGTGACCTTGCCCTTTGGTTTGACACCCATATTGAATGCATATATCAAGGTTTTTTGGGAACCACTTTTTGACCGATAACTCATTTATCAATAAATATATCGAAATATTGAGACGTTTAAATATAAGCTGTGGCCATGTCCTTTATTTTGACCCCCATATTGAATGCATATATCAAGGTTTTATGAGAACCACATTTTAACCGATAACGCATTTATCGATAAGTATGTTGAAATATCGAGAGATCTAAATGAAAGCTGTGTCCTTGGCCTTCCGTTTGACACCCATATTGAACGCAAAGTTCAAGGTTTTAGGGGAACAACATTTTCACCGATAAGTCATTCATCGATAAATATATCGAAATATGGATCAGTTCGAATGTAAGCTGTGGCCTTGACCTTTCGTTTGACACCCATAATAAACGCAAACTTTAAGGTTTTAGGGGTACAATATTTTGACCGATAAGTCATTCATCGATAAATATATCGAAATACGGATAAGTTCAATTGAAAGCTGTGGCCTTGCCCCATACATCAAGGTTTAATGGGAACCACATTTTGACCGATAACTCATTTATCGATAAATATATTGAAATATCGAGACGTTCAAATGAAAGCTGTGGCCTTGACCTTTCGTTTCACACCCTTGTTAAACGAAAACTTCAAGGTTTTAGGGGAACAACATTTTGACCGATAAGTCATTCATCGATAAATATATCGAAATATCGAGACGTTCAAATGAAAGCTGTGGCCTTGCCCATTCGTTTGACACCAATATTGAACGCATACATTAAGGTTTTATGGGAACCACATTTTGGCCCATAACTCATTTATCGATTAATATATAGCAATATCGAAAATTTCAATTGAAATCTGTGGCCTTGCCCTTTCGTTTGACACCCATATTGAACGCATACTTCAAGGTTTTATGAGAACCACATTTTTACCGATAACGCTTTTATCGATAAATCTATCGAAATATCGAGCCGTTTAAATGTAAGCCGTGGCCATGCCCTTTAGTTTGACCCCCATAATGAATGCATATATCAAGGTTTTATGGGAACCACATTTTCACCGATAACGCATTTATCGATAAGTATATCGAAATATCGAGAGGTCTAAATTAAGGCTATGTCCTTGCCCTTTCGGTTGACACCCATATTGAACGCAAACTTCAAGGTTTTATGGGAACCACATTTTCACCGGTAGCTCAGTTATCGATAAATATATCGAAATATGGATCAGTTCAGAGAAAGCCGTGACCTTGCCCTTTGGTTTGACACCCATATTGAATGCATATATCAAGGTTTTATGGGAACCACTTTTTGACCGATAACTCATTTATCAATAAATATATCGAAATATTGAGACGTTTAAATATAAGCTGTGGCCATGTCCTTTAGTTTGACCCCCATATTGAATGCATATATCAAGGTTTTATGGGAACCACATTTTAACCGATAACGCACTTATCGATAAGTATGTTGAAATATCGAGAGATCTAAATGAAAGCTGTGTCCTTGGCCTTTCGTTTGACACCCATATTGAACGCAAACTTCAAGGTTTTAGGGGAACAACATTTTCACCGATAAGTCATTCATCGATAAATATATCGAAATATGGATCAGTTCGAATGTAAGCTGTGGCCTTGACCTTTCGTTTGACACCCATAATAAACGCAAACTTTAAGCTTTTAGGGGTACAATATTTTGACCGATAAGTCATTCATCGATAAATATATCGAAATACGGATCAGTTAAATTGAAAGCTGTGGCCTTGCCCTATACATCAAGGTTTTATGGGAACCACATTTTGACCGATAACTCATTTATCGATAAATATATCGAAATATCGAGACGTTCAAATGAAAGCTGTGGCCTAGCCCTTTCGTTTGACACCCATATTGAACGGAAACTTCAAGGATTTAGGGGAACAACATTTTGACCGATAAGTCATTCATCGATAAATATATCGAAATACGGATCAGTTCAATTGAAAGATGTGGCCTTGCCCTTTCGTGTGACACCCATACTGAACGCATGCATCAAAGTTTTATGGGAACCACATTTTGACCGATAACTCATTTATCGATAAATATATCGAAATATCGAGACGTTCAAATGAAAGCTGTGGCCTTGCCCTCTCGTTTGACACCCATATTGAACGCATACATCAAGGTTTTGTGGGAACCACATTTTGACCGATAACTCATTTATCGATAAATATATCGAAATATCGAAAAGTTCAATTGAAAGCTGTGGCCTTAACCTTTCGTTTGACACCCATATTAAACGAAAACTTCGAGGTTTTAGGAGAACAATATTTTGACCGCTAAGTCATTCATCGATAAATATATCGAAATACGGATCAGTTCAATTGAAAGCTGTGGCCTTGCCCTATACACCAAGGTTTTATGGGAACCACATTTTGACCGATAACTCATTTATCGATAAATATATCGAAATATCGAGACGTTCAAATGAAAGCTGTGGCCTTGCCCTCTCGTTTGACATATTGAACGCATACTTCAAGGTTTTATGAGAACCACATTTTTACCGATAACGCTTTTATCGATAAATCTATCGAAATATCGAGCCGTTTAAATGTAAGCCGTGGCCATGCCCTTTAGTTTGACCCCCATATTGAATGCATATATCAAGGTTTTCTGGGAACCACATTTTAACCGATAACGCATTTATCGATAGGTATGTTGAAATATCGAGAGATCTAAATGAAAGCTGTGTCCTTGGCCTTTCGTTGGACACCCATATTGAACGCAAACTTCAAGGTTTTAGGGGAACAACATTTTCACCGATAAGTCTTTCATCGATAAATATATCGAAATATGGATCAGTTCGAATGTAAGCTGTGGCCTTGACCTTTCGTTTGACACCCATAATAAACGCAAACTTTAAGCTTTTAGGGGTACAATATTTTGACCGATAAGTCATTCATCGATAAATATATCGAAATACGGATCAGTTAAATTGAAAGCTGTGGCCTTGCCCTATACATCAAGGTTTTATGGGAACCACATTTTGACCGATAACTCATTTATCGATAAATATATCGAAATATCGAGACGTTCAAATGAAAGCTGTGGCCTAGCCCTTTCGTTTGACACCCATATTGAACGGAAACTTCAAGGATTTAGGGGAACAACATTTTGACCGATAAGTCATTCATCGATAAATATATCGAAATATCGTGTGACACCCATACTGAACGCATGCATCAAAGTTTTATGGGAACCACATTTTGACCGATAACTCATTTATCGATAAATATATCGAAATATCGAGACGTTCAAATGAAAGCTGTGGCCTTGCCCTCTCGTTTGACACCCATATTGAACGCATACATCAAGGTTTTGTGGGAACCACATTTTGACCGATAACTCATTTATCGATAAATATATCGAAATATCGAAAAGTTCAATTGAAAGCTGTGGCCTTGACCTTTCGTTTGACACCCATATTAAACGAAAACTTCGAGGTTTTAGGAGAACAATATTTTGACCGCTAAGTCATTCATCGATAAATATATCGAAATACGGATCAGTTCAATTGAAAGCTGTGGCCTTGCCCTATACATCAAGGTTTTATGGGAACCACATTTTGACCGATAACTCATTTATCGATAAATATATCGAAATATCGAGACGTTCAAATGAAAGCTGTGGCCTTGCCCTCTCGTTTGACATATTGAACGCATACATCAAGGTTTTGTGGGAACCCCATTTTGACCGATAACTCATTTATCGATAAATATATCGAAATATCGAAAAGTTCAATTGAAAAAAGTGGCCTTGACCTTTCGTTTGACACCCATATTAAACGAAAACTTTAAGGTTTTAGGAGAACAACATTTTGACCGATAAGTCATTCATCGATAAATATATCGAAATACGGATCAGTTCAATTGAAAGCTGTGACCTTGCCCTTTCGTTTGACACCCATATTAAACGAAAATTTGAAGGATTTAGGGGAACAACATTTTGACCGATAACTCATTCATCGATAAAAATATCGAAATACGGATCAGTTCAATTGAAAGCTGTGGCCTTGCCCTATACATCAAGGTTTTATGGGAACCACATTTTGACCGATAACTCATTTATCGATAAATATATCGAAATATCGAGACGTTCAAATGAAGGCTGTGGCCTAGCCCTTTCGTTTGACACCCATATTGAACGGAAACTTGAAGGATTTAGGGGAACAACATTTTGACCGATAAGTCATTCATCGATAAATATATCGAAATACGGATCAGTTCAATTGAAAGCTGTGGCCTTGCCCTTTCGTTTGACACCCATACTGAACGCATGCATCAAGGTTTTATGGGAACCACATTTTGACCGATAACTCATTTATCGATAAATATATCGAAATATCGAGACGTTTAAATGAAAGCTGTGGCCTTGCCCTCTCGTTTGACACCCATATTGAACGCATACATCAAGGTTTTGTGGGAACCACATTTTGACCGATAACTCATTTATCGATAAATATATCGAAATAGCGAAAAGTTCAATTGAAAGCTGTGGCCTTGACCTTTCGTTTGACACCCATATTAAACGAAAACTTCAAGGTTTTAGGGGAACAACATTTTGACCGATAAGTCATTCATCGATAAATATATCGAAATACGGATCAGTTCAATTGAAAGCTGTGGCCTTGACCTTTCGTTTGACACCCATATTAAACGAAAACTTCAAGGTTTTAGGGGAACAATATTTTGACCGCTAAGTCATTCATCGGTAAATATATCGAAATACGGATCAGTTCAATTGAAAGCTGTGGCCTTGCCCTATACATCAAGGTTTTATGGGAACCACATTTTGACCGATAACTCATTTATCGATAAATATATCGAAATATCGAGACGCTTAAATATAAGCCGTGGCCATGCCCTTTAGTTTGACCCCCATATTGAATGCATATATCAAGGTTTTATGGAAACCACATTTTCACCGATAACACATTTATCGATAAGTATATCGAAATATCGAGAGGTCAAAATTAAAGCTGTGTCCTTGCCCTTTCGGTTGACACCCATATTAAACGAAAACTTCAAGGTTTTATGGCAACAACATTTTCACCGGTAGCTCAGTTATCGATAAATATATCGAAATATGGATCAGTTCAGAGAAAGCCGTGACCTTGCCCTTTGGTTTGACACCCATATTGA
Organism: Merzomyia westermanni; assembly: GCA_949987695.1. NCBI lineage: Eukaryota > Metazoa > Arthropoda > Insecta > Diptera > Tephritidae > Merzomyia > Merzomyia westermanni. Next base: position 104,134,866 of record OX465292.1, on the reverse strand, counting down.
ATGCATATATCAAGGTTTTATGGGAACCACTTTTTGACCGATAACTCATTTATCAATAAATATATCGAAATATTGAGACGTTTAAATATAAGCTGTGGCCATGTCCTTTAGTTTGACCCCCATATTGAATGCATATATCAAGGTTTTATGGGAACCACATTTTAACCGATAACGCATTTATCGATAAGTATGTTGAAATATCGAGAGATCTAAATGAAAGCTGTGTCCTTGGCCTTCCGTTTGACACCCATATTGAACGCAAACTTCAAGGTTTTAGGGGAACAACATTTTCACCGATAAGTCATTCATCGATAAATATATCGAAATATGGATCAGTTCGAATGTAAGCTGTGGCCTTGACCTTTCGTTTGACACCCATAATAAACGCAAACTTTAAGGTTTTAGGGGTACAATATTTTGACCGATAAGTCATTCATCGATAAATATATCGAAATACGGATAAGTTCAATTGAAAGCTGTGGCCTTGCCCCATACATCAAGGTTTAATGGGAACCAAATTTTGACCGATAACTCATTTATCGATAAATATATCGAAATATCGAGACGTTCAAATGAAAGCTGTGGCCTTGCCCTTTCGTTTGACACCCATATTGAACGGAAACTTCAAGGATTTATGGGAACCACATTTTGACTCATAACTCATTTATCGATAAATATATCGAAATATCGAAAAGTTCAATTGAAAGCTGGGGCCTTGCCCTTTCGTTTGACACCCATATTGAACGCATACTTCAAGGTTTTATGGGAACCACATTTTCACCGATAACGCATTTATCGATAAGTATGTTGAAATATCGAGAGATCTAAATGAAAGCTTTGTCCTTGGCCTTCCGTTTGACACCCATATTGAATGCATATATCAAGGTTTTATGGGAACCACTTTTTGACCGATAACTCATTTATCAATAAATATATCGAAGTATTGAGACATTTAAATATAAGCCCTGGCCATGTCCTTTAGTTTGACCCCCATATTGAATGCATATATCAAGGTTTTATGGGAACCACATTTTAACCGATAACGCATTTATCGATAAGTATGTTGAAATATCGAGAGATCTAAATGAAAGCTGTGTCCTTGGCCTTCCGTTTGACACCCATATTGAACGCAAACTTCAAGGTTTTAGGGGAACAACATTTTCACCGATAAGTCATTCATCGATAAATATATCGAAATATGGATCAGTTCGAATGTAAGCTGTGGCCTTGACCTTTCGTTTGACACCCATAATAAACGCAAACTTTAAGGTTTTAGGGGTACAATATTTTGACCGATAAGTCATTCATCGATAAATATATCGAAATACGGATAAGTTCAATTGAAAGCTGTGGCCTTGCCCCATACATCAAGGTTTAATGGTAACCACATTTTGACCGATAACTCATTTATCGATAAATATATCGAAGTATCGAGACGTTCAAATGAAAGCTGTGGCCTTGCCCTTTCGTTTGACACCCATATTGAACGGAAACTTCAAGGATTTATGGGAACCACATTTTGACTCATAACTCATTTATCGATAAATATATCGAAATATCGAAAAGTTCAATTGAAAGCTGGGGCCTTGCCCTTTCGTTTGACACCCATATTGAACGCATACTTCAAGGTTTTATTGGAACCACATTTTCACCGATAACGCATTTATCGATAAATCTATCGAAATATCGAGACGTTTAAATATAAGTAGTGGCCATGCCCTTTAGTTTGACCCCCATATTGAATGCATATATCAAGGTTTTATGGGAACCACATTTTCACCGATAACGCATTTACCGATAAGTATGTCGAAATATCGAGAGGTCTAAATTAAAGCTGTGTCCTTGCCCTTTCGGGTGACACCTATATTGAGCGCAAACTTCAAGGTTTTATGGGAACAACATTTTCACCGGTAGCTCAGTTATCGATAAATATATCGAAATACGGATCAGTTCAATTGAAAGCTGTGGCCTTGCCCTTTCGTTTGACACCCATATTGAACCCATACATCAAGGTTTTGTGGGAACCACATTTTGACCGATAACTCATTTATCGATAAATATATTGAAATATCGAAAAGTTCAATTGAAAGCTGTGGCCTTGACCTTTCGTTTGACACCCATATTGAACGGAAACTTGAAGGATTTAGGGGAACAACATTTTGACCGATAAGTCATTCATCGATAAATATATCGAAATACGGATCAGTTCAATTGAAAGCTGTGGCCTTGCCCTTTCGTTTGACACCCATACTGAACGCATGCATCAAGGTTTTATGGGAACCACATTTTGACCGATAACTCATTTATCGATAAATATATCGAAATATCGAGACGTTCAAATGAAAGCTGTGGCCTTGCCCTCTCGTTTGACACCCATATTGAACGCATACATCAAGGTTTTGTGGGAACCACATTTTGACCGATAACTCATTTATCGATAAATATATTGAAATAGCGAAAAGTTCAATTAAAAGCTGTGGCCTTGACCTTTCGTTTGACACCCATATTAAACGAAAACTTCAAGGTTTTAGGGGAACAACATTTTGACCGATAAGTCATTCATCGATAAATATATCGAAATACGGATCAGTTCAATTGAAAGCTGTGGCCTTGACCTTTCGTTTGACACCCATATTAAACGAAAACTTCAAGGTTTTAGGGGAACAATATTTTGACCGCTAAGTCATTCATCGATAAATATATCGAAATACGGATCAGTTCAATTGAAAGCTGTGGCCTTGCCCTATACATCAAGGTTTTATGGGAACCACATTTTGACCGATTACTCATTTATCGATAAATCTATCGAAATATCGAGACGCTTAAATATAAGCCGTGGCCATGCCCTTTAGTTTGACCCCCATATTGAATGCATATATCAAGGTTTTATGGGAACCACATTTTCACCGATAACACATTTATCGATAAGTATATCGAAATATCGAGAGGTCTAAATTAAAGCTGTGTCCTTGCCCTTTCGGTTGACACCCATATTAAACGAAAACTTCAAGGTTTTATGGCAACAACATTTTCACCGGTAGCTCAGTTATCGATAAATATATCGAAATATGGATCAGTTCAGAGAAAGCCGTGACCTTGCCCTTTGGTTTGACACCCATATTGAATGCATATATCAAGGTTTTTTGGGAACCACTTTTTGACCGATAACTCATTTATCAATAAATATATCGAAATATTGAGACGTTTAAATATAAGCTGTGGCCATGTCCTTTATTTTGACCCCCATATTGAATGCATATATCAAGGTTTTATGGGAACCACATTTTAACCGATAACGCATTTATCGATAAGTATGTTGAAATATCGAGAGATCTAAATGAAAGCTGTGTCCTTGGCCTTCCGTTTGACACCCATATTGAACGCAAAGTTCAAGGTTTTAGGGGAACAACATTTTCACCGATAAGTCATTCATCGATAAATATATCGAAATATGGATCAGTTCGAATGTAAGCTGTGGCCTTGACCTTTCGATTGACACCCATAATAAACGCAAACTTTAAGGTTTTAGGGGTACAATATTTTGACCGATAAGTCATTCATCGATAAATATATCGAAATACGGATCAGTTCAATTGAAAGCTGTGGCCTTGCCCCATACATCAAGGTTTAATGGGAACCACATTTTGACCGATAAGTCATTCATCGATAAAAATATCGAAATACGGATCAGTTCAAATGAAAGCTGTGGCCTTGCCCTTTCGTTTGACACCCATATTGAACGCAAAGTTCAAGGTTTTAGGGGAACAACATTTTCACCGATAAGTCATTCATCGATAAATATATCGAAATACGGATCAGTTCAAATGAAAGCTGTGGCCTTGCCCTTTCGTTTGACACCCATATTGAACGGAAACTTCAAGGATTTATGGGAACCACATTTTGACTCATAACTCATTTATCGATAAATATATTGAAATATCGAAAAGTTCAATTGAAAGCTGTGGCCTTGACCTTTCGTTTGACACCCATATTAAACGAAAACTTCAAGGTTTTAGGGGAACAACATTTTGACCGATAAGTCATTCATCGATAAATATATCGAAATATCGAGACGTTCAAATGAAAGCTGTGGCCTTGCCCTTTCGTTTGACACCAATATTGAACGCATATATTAAGGTTTTGTGGGAACCACATTTTGGCCCATAACTCATTTATCGATAAATATATTGAAATATCGAAAAGTTCAATTGAAAGCTGTGGCCTTGCCCTTTCGTTTGACACCCATATTGAACGCATACATCAAGGTCTTAGGGGAACAATATTTTGACCGCTAAGTCATTCATCGATAAATATATCGAAATACGGATCAGTTCAATTGAAAGCTGTGGCCTTGCCCCATACATCAAGGTTTTATAGGAACCACATTTTGACCGATAACTCATTTATCGATAAATATATCGAAATATCGAGACGTTTAAATATAAGCCGTGGCCATGCCCTTTAGTTTGACCCCCATATTGAATGCATATATCAAGGTTTTATGGGAACCACATTTTCACCGATAACGCATTTATCGATAAGTATGTCGCAATATCGAGAGGTCTAAGTTAAAGCTGTGTCCTTGCCCTTTCGGGTGACACCTATATTGAGCGCAAACTTCAAGGTTTTATGGGAACAACATTTTCACCGGTAGCTCAGTTATCGATAAATATATCGAAATACGGATCAGTTCAATTGAAAGCTGTGGCCTTGCCCTTTCGTTTGACACCCATATTGAACGCATACATCAAGGTTTTGTGGGAACCACATTTTGACCGATAACTCATTTATCGATAAATATATTGAAATATCGAAAAGTTCAATTGAAAGCTGTGGCCTTGACCTTTCGTTTGACACCCATATTAAACGAAAACTTCAAGGTTTTAGGGGAACAACATTTTGACCGATAAGTCATTCATCGATAAATATATCGAAATATCGAGACGTTCAAATGAAAGCTGTGGCCTTGCCCTTTCGTTTGACACCAATATTGAACGCATACATTAAGGTTTTGTGGGAACCACATTTTGGCCCATAACTCATTTATCGATAAATATATCGAAATATCGAAAATTTCAATTGAAATCTGTGGCCTTGCCCTTTCGTTTGACACCCATATTGAACGCATACTTCAAGGTTTTATGAGAACCACATTTTCTCCGATAACGCTTTTATCGATAAATCTATCGAAATATCGAGCCGTTTAAATGTAAGCCGTGGCCATGCCCTTTAGTTTGACCCTCATATTGAATGCATATATCAAGGTTTTATGGGAACCACATTTTCACCGATAACGCATTTATCGATAAGTATATCGAAATATCGAGAGGTCTAAATTAAGGCTGTGTCCTTGCCCTTTCGGTTGACACCCATATTGAACGCATGCATCAAGGTTTTATGGGAACCACATTTTGACCGATAACTCATTTATCGATAAATATATCGAAATATCGAGACGTTCAATTGAAAGCTGTGGCCTTGACCTTTCGTTTCACACCCATGTTAAACGAAAACTTCAAGGTTTTAGGGGAACAACATTTTGACCGATAAGTCATTCATCGATAAATATATCGAAATACGGATCAGTTCAGTTGAAAGCTGTGGCCTTGCCCTTTCGTTTGACACCCATATTGAACGCATGCATCAAGGTTTTATGGGAACCACATTTTGACCGATAACTCATTTATCGATAAATATATCGAAATATCGAGACGTTCAATTGAAAGCTGTGGCCTTGACCTTTCGTTTCACACCCATGTTAAACGAAAACTTCAAGGTTTTAGGGGAACAACATTTTGACCGATAAGTCATTCATCGATAAATATATCGAAATATCGAGACGTTCAAATGAAAGCTGTGTCCTTGGCCTTTCGTTTGACACCCATATTGAACGCAAACTTCAAGGTTTTATGGGAACAACATTTTCACCGGTAGCTCAGTTATCGATAAATATATCGAAATATGGATCAGTTCAGAGAAAGCCGTGACCTTGCCCTTTGGTTTGACACCCATATTGAATGCATATATCAAGGTTTTATGGGAACCACTTTTTGACCGATAACTCATTTATCAATAAATATATCGAAATATTGAGACGTTTAAATATAAGCTGTGGCCATGTCCTTTAGTTTGACCCCCATATTGAATGCATATATCAAGGTTTTCTGGGAACCACATTTTAACCGATAACGCATTTATCGATAGGTATGTTGAAATATCGAGAGATCTAAATGAAAGCTGTGTTCTTGGCCTTTCGTTGGACACCCATATTGAACGCAAACTTCAAGGTTTTAGGGGAACAACATTTTCACCGATAAGTCATTCATCGATAAATATATCGAAATATGGATCAGTTCGAATGTAAGTTGTGGCCTTGACCTTTCGTTTGACACCCATAATAAACGCAAACTTTAAGGTTTTAGGGGTACAATATTTTGACCGATAAGTCATTCATCGATAAATATATCGAAATACGGATTGAAAGCTGTGGCCTTGGCCTTTCGTTTGACACCCATATTGAACGCATACATCAAGGTCTTAGGGGAACAATATTTTGACCGCTAAGTCATTCATCGATAAATATATCGAAATACGGATCAGTTCAATTGAAAGCTGTGGCCTTGCCCCATACATCAAGGTTTTATAGGAACCACATTTTGACCGATAACTCATTTATCGATAAATATATCGAAATATCGAGACGTTCAAATGAAAGCTGTGGCCTTGCCCTTTCGTTTGACACCTATATTGAACGGAAACTTCAATGATTTATGGGAACCACATTTTGACCCATAACTCATTTATCGATAAATATATCGGAATATCGAAAAGTTCAATAGAAAGCTGTGGCCTTGCCCTTTCGTTTGACACCAATATTGAACGCATAGATTAAGGTTTTATGGGAACAACATTTTCACCGGTAGCTCAGTTATCGATAAATATATCGAAATATGGATCAGTTCAGAGAAAGCCGTGGCCTTGCCCTTTGGTTTGACACCCATATTGAATGCATATATCAATTTTTTATGGGAACCACTTTTTGACCGATAACTCATTTATCAATAAATATATCGAAATATTGAGACGTTTAAATATAAGCTGTGGCCATGTCCTTTAGTTTGACCCCCATATTGAATGCATATATCAAGGTTTTATGGGAACCACATTTTAACCGATAACGCATTTAGCGATAAGTATGTCGAAATATCGAGAGGTCTAAATGAAAGCTGTGACCTTGCCCTTTCGTTTGACACCCATATTGAACGCATACATCAAGGTTTTATGGGAACCACATTTTGACCGATAACTCATTTACCGATAAATATAACGAAATATCGAGAGGTCTAAATGAAAGCTGTGACCTTGCCCTTTCGTTTGACACCCATGTTGAACGCATACATCAAGATTTTATGGGAACCACATTTTGACCGATAACTCATTTATCGATAAATATATCGAAATATCGAGACGTTGAAATGAAAGCTGTGGCCTTGCCCTTTCGTTTGACACCAATATTGAACGCATAGATTAAGGTTTTATGGGAACCACATTTTGACCGATAACGCATTTAGCGATAAGTATGTCGAAATATCGAGAGGTCTAAATGAAAGCTGTGACCTTGCCCTTTCGTTTGACACCCATATTGAACGCATACATCAAGATTTTATGGGAACGCACTTTAACCGATAACTCATTTACCGATAAATATATCGAAATATCGAGACGTTCAAATGAAAGCTGTGGCCTTACCCTTTCGTTTGACACCAATATTGAACGCAAACTTTAAGGTTTTAGGGGTACAATATTTTGACCGATAAGTCATTCATCGATAAATATATCGAAATACGGATCAGTTCAATTGAAAGCTGTGGCCTTGCCCTTTCGTTTGACACCCATATTGAACGCATACATCAAGGTTTTATGGGAACCACATTTTGACCGATAACTCATTTATCGATAAGTATATCCAAATATCGAGAGGTATAAATGAAAGCTGTGACCTTGCCCTTTCGTTTGACACCCATGTTGAGCGCATACATCAAGATTTTATGGGAACGCATTTTAACCGATAACTCATTTACCGATTAATATATCGAAATATCGAGACGTTCAAATGAAAGCTGTGGCCTTACCCTTTCGTTTGACACCAATATTGAACGCAAACTTTAAGGTTTTAGGGGTACAATATTTTGACCGATAAGTCATTCATCGATAAATATATTGAAATACGGATCAGTTCAATTGAAAGCTGTGGCCTTGCCCTTTCGTTTGACACCCATATTGAACGCATACATCAAGGTCTTAGGGGAATAATATTTTGACCGCTAAGTCATTCATCGATAAATATATCGAAATACGGATCAGTTCAATTGAAAGCTGTGGCCTTGCCCCATACATCGAGGTTTTATGGGAACCACATTTTGACCGATAACTCATTTATCGATAAATATATTGAAATATCGAGACGTTCCAATGAAAGCTGTGGCCTTGCCCTTTCGTTTGACACCCATGTTGAACGCATACATTAAGATTTTATGGGAACGCATTTTAACCGATAACTCATTTACCGATAAATATATCGAAATATCGAGACGTTCAAATGAAAGCTGTGGCCTTGACCTTTCGTTTGACACCCATAATAAACGCAAACCTTAAGGTTTTAGGGGTACAATATTTTGACCGATAAGTCATTCATCGATAAATATATCGAAATACGGATCAGTTCAATTGAAAGCTGTGGCCTTGCCCTTTCGTTTGACACCCATATTGAACGCATACATCAAGGCCTTGGGGGAACAATATTTTGACCGCTAAGTCATTCATCGATAAATATATCGAAATACGGATCAGTTCAATTGAAAGCTGTGGCCTTGCCCCATACATCGAGGTTTTATGGGAACCACATTTTGACCGATAACTCATTTATCGATAAATATATCGAAATATCGAGACGTTCAAATGAAAGCTGTGGCCTTGCCCTTTCGTTTGACACCTATATTGAACGGAAACTTCAAGGATTTATGGGAACCACATTTTGACCCATAACTCATTTATCGATAAATATATCGGAATATCGAAAAGTTCAATTGAAAGCTGTGTCCTTGGACTTTCGTTTGACACCCATATTGAACGCAAACTTCAAGGTTTTAGGGGAACAACATTTTCACCGATAAGTCATTCATCGACAAATATATCGAAATATGGATCAGTTCGAATGTAAGCTGTGGCCTTGACCTTTCGTTTGACACCCATAATAAACACAAACTTTAAGGGTTTAGGGGTACAATATTTTGACCGATAAGTCATTCATCGATAAATATATCGAAATACGGATCAGTTCAATTGAAAGCTGCGGCCTTGCCCCATACATCGAGGTTTTATGGGAACCACATTTTGACCGATAGCTCATTTATCGATAAATATATCGAAATATCGAGACGTTCAAATGAAAGCTGTGGCCTTGCCCTTTCGTTTGACACCCATATTGAACGCATACTTCAAGGTTTTATGGGAACCACATTTTCACCGATAACGCATTTATCGATAAATCTATCGAAATATCGAGACGTTTAAATATAAGCCGTGGATGCCCTTTAGTTTGACCCCCATATTGAATGCATATAACAAGGTTTTATGGGAACCACATTTTCACCGATAACGCATTTATCGATAAGTATGTCGAAATATCGAGAGGTCTAAATTAAAGCTGTGTCCTTGCTCTTTCGGTTGACACCCATATTGAACGCAAACTTCAAGGTTTTATGGGAACAACATTTTCACCGGTAGCTCAGTTATCGATAAATATATCGAAATATGGATCAGTTCAGAGAAAGCCGTGGCCTTGCCCTTTGGTTTGACCCCCATATTGAATGCATATATCAAGGTTTTATGGGAACCACTTTTTGACCGATAACTCATTTATCAATAAATATATCGAAATATTGAGACGTTTAAATATAAGCAGTGGCCATGTCCTTTAGTTTGACCCCCATATTGAATGCATATATCAAGGTTTTATGGGAACCACATTTTAACCGATAACGCATTTAGCGATAAGTATGTCGAAATATCGAGAGGTCTAAATGAAACTGTGACCTTGCCCTTTCGTTTGACACCCATATTGAACGCATACATCAAGGTTTTATGGGAACCACATTTTGACCGATAACTCATTTATCGATAAGTATATCCAAATATCGAGAGGTATAAATGAAAGCTGTGACCTTGCCCTTTCGTTTGACACCCATGTTGAGCGCATACATCAAGATTTTATGGGAACGCATTTTAACCGATAACTCATTTACCGATAAATATATCGAAATATCGAGACGTTCAAATGAAAGCTGTGGCCTTACCCTTTCGTTTGACACCAATATTGAACGCAAACTTTAAGGTTTTAGGGGTACAATATTTTGACCGATAAGTCATTCATCGATAAATATATTGAAATACGGATCAGTTCAATTGAAAGCTGTGGCCTTGCCCTTTCGTTTGACACCCATATTGAACGCATACATCAAGGTCTTAGGGGAACAATATTTTGACCGCTAAATCATTCATCGATAAATATATCGAAATACGGATCAGTTCAATTGAAAGCTGTGGCCTTGCCCCATACATCGAGGTTTTATGGGAACCACATTTTGACCGATAACTCATTTATCGATAAATATATTGAAATATCGAGACGTTCCAATGAAAGCTGTGGCCTTGCCCTTTCGTTTGACACCCATGTTGAACGCATACATTAAGATTTTATGGGAACGCATTTTAACCGATAACTCATTTACCGATAAATATATCGAAATATCGAGACGTTCAAATGAAAGCTGTGGCCTTGACCTTTCGTTTGACACCCATAATAAACGCAAACTTTAAGGTTTTAGGGGTACAATATTTTGACCGATAAGTCATTCATCGATAAATATATCGAAATACGGATCAGTTCAATTGAAAGCTGTGGCCTTGCCCTTTCGTTTGACACCCATATTGAACGCATACATCAAGGTCTTAGGGGAACAATATTTTGACCGCTAAGTCATTCATCGATAAATATATCGAAATACGGATCAGTTCAATTGAAAGCTGTGGCCTTGCCCCATACATCGAGGTTTTATGGGAACCACATTTTGACCGATAACTCATTTATCGATAAATATATCGAAATATCGAGACGTTCAAATGAAAGCTGTGGCCTTGCCCTTTCGTTTGACACCTATATTGAACGGAAACTTCAAGGATTTATGGGAACCACATTTTGACCCATAACTCATTTATCGATAAATATATCGGAATATCGAAAAGTTCAATTGAAAGCTGTGTCCTTGGCCTTTCGTTTGACACCCATATTGAACGCAAACTTCAAGGTTTTAGGGGAACAACATTTTCACCGATAAGTCATTCATCGACAAATATATCGAAATATGGATCAGTTCGAATGTAAGCTGTGGCCTTGACCTTTTGTTTGACACCCATAATAAACACAAACTTTAAGGGTTTAGGGGTACAATATTTTGACCGATAAGCCATTCATCGATAAATATATCGAAATACGGATCAGTTCAATTGAAAGCTGCGGCCTTGCCCCTTACATCAAGGTTTTATGGGAACCACATTTTGACCGATAACTCATTTATCGATAAATATATCGAAATATCGAGACGTTCAAATGAAAGCTGTGGCCTTGCCCTTTCGTTTGACACCCATATTGAACGCATACTTCAAGGTTTTATGGGAACCACATTTTCACCGATAACGCATTTATCGATAAATCTATCGAAATATCGAGACGTTTAAATATAAGCCGTGGATGCCCTTTAGTTTGACCCCCATATTGAATGCATATAACAAGGTTTTATGGGAACCACATTTTCACCGATAACGCATTTATCGATAAGTATGTCGAAATATCGAGAGGTCTAAATTAAGGCTGTGTCCTTGCCCTTTGGTTTGACCCCCATATTGAATGCATATATCAAGGTTTTATGGGAACCACTTTTTGACCGATAACTCATTTATCAATAAATATATCGAAATATTGAGACGTTTAAATATAAGCAGTGGCCATGTCCTTTAGTTTGACCCCCATATTGAATGCATATATCAAGGTTTTATGGGAACCACTTTTTGACCGATAACTCATTTATCAATAAATATATCGAAATATTGAGACGTTTAAATATAAGCAGTGGCCATGTCCTTTAGTTTGACCCCCATATTGAATGCATATATCAAGGTTTTATGGGAACCACATTTTAACCGATAACGCATTTAGCGACAAGTATGTCGAAATATCGAGAGGTCTAAATGAAAGCTGTGACCTTGCCCTTTCGTTTGACACCCATATTGAACGCATACATCAAGGTTTTATGGGAACCACATTTTGACCGATAATTCATTTACCGATAAATATATCGAAATATCGAGACGTTCAAATGAAAGCTGTGGCCTTGCCCTTTCGTTTGACACCAATATTGAACGCATAGATTAAGGTTTTATGGGAACCTCATTTTGACCCATAACTCATTTATCGATAAATATATCGAAATATCGTAAAGTTCAATTGAAAGCTTTGGCCTTGCGCTAAGTCATTAATCGATAAATATATCGAAATACGGATCAGTTCAATTGAAAGCTGTGGCCTTGCCCTTTCGTTTGACACCCATATTTAAAGCATACATTAAGGTTTTATGGGAACCACATTTTGACCGATAACTCATTTATCGATAAGTATATCGAAATATCGAGGTGTCTAAATGAAAGCTGTGACCTTGCCCTTTCGTTTGACACCCATGTTGAACGCATACATCAAGGTTTTATAGGAACCACATTTTAACCGATAACTCATTTACCGATAAATATATCGAAATATCGAGACGTTCAAATGAAAGCTGTGGCCTTGCCCTTTCGTTTGACACCAATATTGAACGCATAGATTAAGGTTTTATGGGAACCTCATTTTGACCCATAACTCATTTATCGATAAATATATCGAAATATCGTAAAGTTCAATTGAAAGCTTTGGCCTTGCGCTAAGTCATTAATCGATAAATATATCGAAATACGGATCAGTTCAATTGAAAGCTGTGGCCTTGCCCTTTCGTTTGACACCCATATTGAACGCATACATCAAGGTTTTATGGGAACCACATTTTGACCGATAACTCATTTACCGATAAATATATCGAAATATCGAGACGTTCAAATGAAAGCTGTGGCCTTGCCCTTTCGTTTGACACCCATATTGAACGCATACTTCAAGGTTTTATGGGAACCACATTTGCACCTATAACGCATTTATCGATAAATCTATCGAAATATCGAGACGTTTAAATATAAGCCGTGGATGCCCTTTAGTTTGACGCCCATATTGAACGCATACTTCAAGGTTTTATGGGAACCACATTTTCACCTATAACGCATTTATCGATAAATCTATCGAAATATCGAGACGTTTAAATATAAGCTGTGGCCATGCCCTTTAGTTTGACCCCATCTGGAATGCATATATCAAGGTTTTATTGGAACCACATTTCAACCGATAACGCATTTGTCGATAAGTATGTCGAAATATGGATCAGTTCAGAGAAAGCCGTGGCCATGCCCTTTAGTTTGACCCCCATATTGAATGCATATATCAAGGTTTTATGGGAACCACATTTTCGCCGTTAACGCATTTATCGATAAGTATATCGAAATATAGAGAGGTCTAAATGAAAGCTGTGACCTTGCCCTTTCGTTTGACACCCATATTGAACGCATAAATCAAGGTTTTATGGAACCACATTTTTACCCATAACTCATTTATCGATAAATATATCGAAATATCGAGACGTTTAAATATAAGCTGTGGCCATGTCCTTTAATTTTACCCCCATATTGAACGCATATATCAAGGTTGTATGGGAACCACATTTTAACCGATAACGCATTTATCGATAAGTATGTCGAAATATGGATCAGTTCAGAGAAAGCCGTGGCCATGCCCTTTAGTTTGACCCCCATATTGAATGCATATATCAAGGTTTTATGGGAACCACATTTTCACCGATAACGCATTTATCGATAAGTATATCGAAATATCGAGACGTTCAAATGAAAGCTGTGGCCTTGCCCTTTCGTTTGACACCAATATTGGATGCATAGATTAAGGTTTTATGGGAACCACATTTTGACCTATAACTCATTTATCGATAAATATATCGAAATATCGAAAAGTTCAATTGAAAGCTGTGGCCTTGCCCTTTCGTTGACACCCATATTGAACGCATACTTCAAGGTTTTATGGGAACCACATTTTCACCTATAACGCATTTATCGATAAATCTATCGAAATATCGAGACGTTTAAATATAAGCTGTGGCCATGCCCTTTAGTTTGACCCCCATATTGAATGCATATATCAAGGTTTTATGGGCACCACATTTTAACCGATAACGCATTTATCGATAAGTATGTCGAAGTATGGATCAGTTCAGAGAAAGCCGTGGCCATGCCCTTTAGTTTGACCCCATATTGAATGCATATATCAAGGTTTTATGGGAACCACATTTTCACCGATAACGCATTTATCGATAAGTATATCGAAATATCGAGACGTTCAAATGAAAGCTGTGGCCTTGCCCTTTCGTTTGACACCAATATTGAATGCATAGATTAAGGTTTTGTGGGAACCACATTTTGACCTATAACTCATTTATCGACAAATATATCGAAATATCGAAAAGTTCAATTGAAAGCTGTGGCCTTGCCCTTTCGTTGACACCCATATTGAACGCAAACTTCAAGGTTTTATGGGAACAACATTTTCACCGGTAGCTCAGTTATCGATAAATGTATCGAAATATGGATCAGTTCAGAGAAAGCCGTGGCCTTGCCCTTTGGTTTGACACCCATATTGAATGCATATTTCAAGGTTTTATGGGAACCACATTTTCACCGATAACGCATTTATCGATAAGTATATCGAAATATCGAGACGTTCAAATGAAAGCTGTGGCCTTGCCCTTTCGTTTGACACCAATATTGAATGCATAGATTAAGGTTTTATGGGAACCACATTTTGACCTATAACTCATTTATCGATAAATATATCGAAATATCGAAAAGTTCAATTGAAAGCTGTGGCCTTGCCCTTTCGTTTGACACCCATATTGAACGCATAGATTAAGGTTTTATGGGAACCACATTTTGACCTATAACTCATTTATCGATAAATATATCGAAATATCGAGACGTTTAAATATAAGCCGTGGCCATGCCCTTTAGTTTGACCCCATATTGAATGCATATATCAAGGTTTTATGGGAACCACATTTTCACCGATAACGCATTTATCGATAAGTATATCGAAATATCGAGACGTTCAAATGAAAGCTGTGGCCTTGCCCTTTCGTTTGACACCAATATTGAATGCATAGATTAAGGTTTTATGGGAACCACATTTTGACCTATAACTCATTTATCGATAAATATATCGAAATATCGAAAAGTTCAATTGAAAGCTGTGGCCTTGCCCTTTCGTTTGACACCCATATTGAACGCATACTTCAAGGTTTTATGGGAACCACATTTTCACCTATAACGCATTTATCGATAAATCTATCGAAATATCGAGACGTTTAAATATAAGCTGTGGCCATGTCCTTTAATTTGACCCCCATATTGAACGCATATATCAAGGTTTTATGGGAACCACATTTTAACCGATAACGCATTTATCGATAAGTATGTCGAAATATGGATCAGTTCAGAGAAAGCCGTGGCCATGCCCTTTAGTTTGACCCCCATATTGAATGCATATATCAAGGTTTTATGGGAACCACATTTTCACCGATAACGCATTTATCGATAAGTATATCGAAATATCGAGACGTTCAAATGAAAGCTGTGGCCTTGCCCTTTCGTTTGACACCAATATTGAATGCATAGATTAAGGTTTTATGGAAACCACATTTTGACCTATAACTCATTTATCGATAAATATATCGAAATATCGAAAAGTTCAATTGAAAGCTGTGGCCTTGCCCTTTCGTTGACACCCATATTGAACGCATACTTCAAGGTTTTATGGGAACCACATTTTCACCTATAACGCATTTATCGATAAATCTATCGAAATATCGAGACGTTTAAATATAAGCCGTGGCCATGCCCTTTAGTTTGACCCCATATTGAATGCATATATCAAGGTTTTATGGGAACCACATTTTCACCGATAATGCATTTATCGATAAGTATATCGAAATATCGAGACGTTCAAATGAAAGCTGTGGCCTTGCCCTTTCGTTTGACACCAATAATGAATGCATAGATTAAGGTTTTATGGGAACCACATTTTGACCTATAACTCATTTATCGATAAATATATCGAAATATCGAAAAGTTCAATTGAAAGCTGTGGCCTTGCCCTTTCGTTTGACACCCATATTGAACGCATACTTCAAGGTTTTATGGGAACCACATTTTCACCTATAACGCATTTATCGATAAATCTATCGAAATATCGAGACGTTTAAATATAAGCTGTGGCCATGTCCTTTAATTTGACCCCCATATTGAACGCATATATCAAGGTTTTATGGGAACCACATTTTAACCGATAACGCATTTATCGATAAGTATGTCGAAATATGGATCAGTTCAGAGAAAGCCGTGGCCATGCCCTTTAGTTTGACCCCCATATTGAATGCATATATCAAGGTTTTATGGGAACCACATTTTCACCGATAACGCATTTATCGATAAGTATATCGAAATATCGAGACGTTCAAATGAAAGCTGTGGCCTTGCCCTTTCGTTTGACACCAATATTGAATGCATAGATTAAGGTTTTATGGGAACCACATTTTGACCTATAACTCATTTATCGATAAATATATCGAAATATCGAAAAGTTCAATTGAAAGCTGTGGCCTTGCCCTTTCGTTGACACCCATATTGAACGCATACTTCAAGGTTTTATGGGAACCACATTTTCACCTATAACGCATTTATCGATAAATCTATCGAAATATCGAGACGTTTAAATATAAGCTGTGGCCATGCCCTTTAGTTTGACCCCCATATTGAATGCATATATCAAGGTTTTATGGGCACCACATTTTAACCGATAACGCATTTATCGATAAGTATGTCGAAGTATGGATCAGTTCAGAGAAAGCCGTGGCCATGCCCTTTAGTTTGACCCCATATTGAATGCATATATCAAGGTTTTATGGGAACCACATTTTCACCGATAACGCATTTATCGATAAGTATATCGAAATATCGAGACGTTCAAATGAAAGCTGTGGCCTTGCCCTTTCGTTTGACACCAATATTGAATGCATAGATTAAGGTTTTATGGGAACCACATTTTGACCTATAACTCATTTATCGATAAATATATCGAAATATCGAAAAGTTCAATTGAAAGCTGTGGCCTTGCCCTTTCGTTGACACCCATATTGAACGCAAACTTCAAGGTTTTATGGGAACAACATTTTCACCGGTAGCTCAGTTATCGATAAATGTATCGAAATATGGATCAGTTCAGAGAAAGCCGTGGCCTTGCCCTTTGGTTTGACACCCATATTGAATGCATATTTCAAGGTTTTATGGGAACCACTTTTTGACCGATAACTCATTTATCAATAAATATATCGAAATATTGAGACGTTTAAATATAAGCTGTGGCCATGTCCTTTAGTTTGACCCCCATATTGAATGCATATATCAAGGTTTTATGGGAACCACATTTTAAAAGATAACACATTTATCGATAAGTATGTCGGAATATCGAGAGGTCTAAATGAAAGCTGTGTCCTTGGCCTTTCGTTTGACACCCATATTGAACGCAAACTTCAAGGTTTTAGGGGAACATTATTTTCACCGATAAGTCATTTATCGATAAATATATCGAAATACGGATCAGTTCAATTGAAAGCTGTGGCCTTGCCCCATACATCGAGGTTTTATGGGAATCACATTTGGACCGATAACTCATTTATCGATAAATATATCGAAATATCGAGGCGTTCAAATGAAAGCTGTGGCCTTGCCCTTTCGTTTGACACCTATATTGAACGCATACATCAAGGTTTTATGGGAACCACATTTTGACCCATAACTCATTTATCGATAAATATATCGGAATATCGAAAAGTTTAATAGAAAGCTGTGGCCTTGCCCTTTCGTTTGACACCCATATTGAACGCATACTTCAAGGTTTTATGGGAACCACATTTTGACCGATAACTCATTTATCGATAAATCTATCGAAATATCGAGGCGTTTAAATATAAGCCGTGGATGCCCTTTAGTTTGACCCCCATATTGAATGCATATAACAAGGTTTTATGGGAACCACATTTTCACCGATAACGCATTTATCGATAAGTATGTCGAAATATCGAGAGGTCTAAATTAAAGCTGTGGCCTTGCCCTTTCGTTTGACACCAATATTGAACGCATAGATTAAGGTTTTATGGGAACCACATTTTGACCCATAACTCATTTATCGATAAATATATCGAAATATCGAAAAGTTCAATTGAAAGCTGTGTCCTTGGTTCGATAAATCTATCGAAATAACGAGACGTTTAAATATAAGCTGTGGCCATGCCCTTTAGTTTGACCCCCATATTGAACGCATATATCACGGTTTTATGGGAACCACATTTTAACCGATAACGCATTTATCGATAAGTATGTCGAAATATGGATCAGTTCAGAGAAAGCCGTGGCCATGCCCTTTAGTTTGACCCCCATATTGAATGCATATATCAAGGTTTTATGGGAACCACATTTTCACCGATAGCGCATTTATCGATAAGTATATCGAAATATCGAGGTGTCTAAATGAAAGCTGTGACCTTGCCCTTTCGTTTGATACCCATGTTGAACGCATACATCAAGATTTTCTGGGAACCACATTTTAACCGATAACTCATTTACCGATAAATATATCGAAATATCGAGACGTTCAAATGAAAGCTGTGGCCTTGCCCTTTCGTTTGACACCAATATTGAACGCATAGATTAAGGTTTTATGGGAACCTCATTTTGACCCATAACTCATTTATCGATAAATATATCGAAATATCGAAAAGTTCGATTGAAAGCTTTGGCCTTGCCCTAAGTTATTTATCGATAAATCTATCGAAATATCGAGGCGTTTAAATATAAGCCGTGGATGCCCTTTAGTTTGACCCCCATATTGAATGCATATAACAAGGTTTTATGGGAACCACATTTTCACCGATAACGCATTTATCGATAAGTATGTCGAAATATCGAGAGGTCTAAATTAAAGCTATGGCCTTGCCCTTTTGTTTGACACCAATATTGAACGCATAGATTAAGGTTTTATGGGAACCACATTTTGACCCATAACTCATTTATCGATAAATATATCGAAATATCGGAAAGTTCAATTGAAAGCTGTGTCCTTGGTTCGATAAATCTATCGAAATAACGAGACGTTCAAATATAAGCTGTGGCCATGCCCTTTAGTTTGACCCCCATATTGAACGCATATATCACGGTTTTATGGGAACCACATTTTAACCGATAACGCATTTATCGATAAGTATGTCGAAATATGGATCAGTTCAGAGAAAGCCGTGGCCATGCCCTTTAGTTTGACCCCCATATTGAATGCATATATCAAGGTTTTATGGGAACCACATTTTCACCGATAGCGCATTTATCGATAAGTATATCGAAATATCGAGGTGTCTAAATGAAAGCTGTGACCTTGCCCTTTCGTTTGATACCCATATTGAACGCATACATCAAGGTTTTATGGGAACCACATTTTGACCGATAACTCATTTACCGATAAATATATCCAAATATCGAGACGTTCAAATGAAAGCTGTGGCCTTGCCCTTTCGTTTGACACCCATATTGAACGCATACTTCAAGGTTTTATGGGAAACACATTTTCACCTATAACGCATTTATCGATAAATCTATCGAAATATCGAGACGTTTAAATATAAGCCGTGGATGCCCTTTAGTTTGACCCCCATATTGCACGCATACTTCAAGGTTTTATGGGAACCACATTTTCACCTATAACGAATTTATCGATAAATCTATCGAAATATCGAGACGCTTAAATATAAGCTGTGGCCATGCCCTTTACTTTGACCCCCATCTTGAATGCATATATCAAGGTTTTATGGGAACCACATTTTAACCTATAACGCATTTATCGATAAGTATGTCGAAATATGGATCAGTTCAGAGAAAGCCGTGGCCATGCCCTTTAGTTTGACCCCCATATTGAATGCATATATCAAGGTTTTATGGGAACCACATTTTCACCGTTAACGCATTTATCGATAAGTATGTCGAAATATGGATCAGTTCAGAGAAAGCCGTGGCCATGCCCTTTAGTTTGACCCCCATATTGAATGCATATATCAAGGTTTTATGGGAACCACATTTTCACCGATAACGCATTTATCGATAAGTATATCGAAATATCGAGACGTTCAAATGAAAGCTGTGGCCTTGCCCTTTCGTTTGACACCAATATTGAATGCATAGATTAAGGTTTTATGGGAACCACATTTTGACCCATAACTCATTTATCGATAAATATATCGAAATATCGAAAAGTTCAATTGAAAGCTGTGGCCTTGCCCTTTCGTTGACACCCATATTGAACGCATACTTCAAGGTTTTATGGGAACTACATTTTCACCTATAACGCATTTATCGATAAATCTATCGAAATAGCGAGACGTTTAAATATAAGCTGTGGCCATGCCCTTTAGTTTGACCCCCATATTGAATGCATATATCAAGGTTTTATGGGCACCACATTTTAACCGATAACGCATTTATCGATAAGTATGTCGAAGTATGGATCAGTTCAGAGAAAGCCGTGGCCATGCCCTTTAGTTTGACCCCCATATTGAATGCATATATCAAGGTTTTATGGGAACCACATTTTCACCGATAACGCATTTATCGATAAGTATATCGAAATATCGAGAGGTCTAAATTAAAGCTGTGTCCTTGCCCTTTCGGTTGACACCCATATTGAACGCCAACTTCAAGGTTTTATGGGAACAACAGTTTCACCGGTAGCGCAGTTATCGATAAATGTATCGAAATATGGATCAGTTCAGAGAAAGCCGTGGCCTTGCCCTTTGGTTTGACACCCATATTGAATGCATATATCAAGGTTTTATGGGAACCACTTTTTGACCGATAACTCATTTATCAATAAATATATCGAAATATTGAGACGTTTAAATATAAGCTGTGGCCATGTCCTTTAGTTTGACCCCCATATTGAATGCATATATCAAGGTTTTATGGGAACCACATTTTAAAAGATAACACATTTATCGATAAGTATATCGAAATATCGAGAGGTCTAAATGGAAGCTGTGTCCTTGGCCTTTCGTTTGACACCCATATTGAACGCAAACTTCAAGGTTTTAGGGGAACATTATTTTCACCGATAAGTCATTTATCGATAAATATATCGAAATACGGATCTGTTCAATTGAAAGCTGTGGCCTTGCCCCATACATCGAGGTTTTATGGGAACCACATTTGGACCGATAACTCATTTATCGATAAATATATCGAAATATCGAGACGTTCAAATGAAAGCTGTGGCCTTGCCCTTTCGTTTGACACCTATATTAAACGCATACATCAAGGTTTTATGGGAACCACATTTTGACCCATAACTCATTTATCGATAAATATATCGGAATATCGAAAAGTTCAATTGAAAGCTGTGGCCTTGCCCTTTCGTTTGACACCCATGTTGAACGCATACTTCAAGGTTTTATGGGAACCACATTTTCACCGATAACGCATTTATCGATAAATCTATCGAAATATCGAGATGTTTAAATATAAGCCGTGGATGCCCTTTAGTTTGACCCCCATATTGAATGCATATAACAAGGTTTTATGGGAACCACATTTTCACCGATAACGCATTTATCGATAAGTATGTCGAAATATCGAGAGGTCTAAATTAAAGCTGTGTCCTTGCCCTTTCGGTTGACACCCATATTGAACGCAAACTTCAAGATTTTATGGGAACCACATTTTGACCGATAACTCATTTACCGATAAATATATCGAAATATCGAGACGTTCAAATGAAAGCTGTGGCCTTGCCCTTTCGTTTGACACCAATATTGAACGCAGAGATTAAGGTTTTATGGGAACCACATTTTGACCCATAACTCATTTATCGATAAATATATCGAAATATCGAAAAGTTAAATTGAAAGCTGTGTCCTTGGCCTTTCGTTTGACATCCATATTGAATGCAAACTTCAAGGTTTTAGGGGAACAACATTTTCCCCGATAAGTCATTCATCGATAAATATATCGAAATATGGATCAGTTCGAATGTAAGCTGTGGCCTTGACCTTTCGTTTGACACCCATAATAAACACAAACTTTAAGGGCTTAGGGGTACAATATTTTGACCGATAAGTCATTCATCGATAAATATATCGAAATACGGATCAGTTCAATTGAAAGCTGCGGCCTTGATCTTTCGTTTGACACCCATATTGAACGCATACATCAAGGTCTTAGGGGAGCCATATTTTAACCGATAACTCATTTATCGATAAATATATCGAAATATCGAAAAGTTCAATTGAAAGCTGTGGCCTTTCCCTTTCGTTTGCCACCCATATTGAACGCATACTTCAAGGTTTTATGGGAACCACATTTTCACCTATAACGCATTTATCGATAAATCTATCGAAATATCGAGACGTTTAAATATAAGCCGTGGATGCCCTTTAGTTTGACCCCCATATTGAACGCATACTTCAAGGTTTTATGGGAACTACATTTTCACCTATAACGCATTTATCGATAAATCTATCGAAATATCGAGACGTTTAAATATAAGCTGTGGCCATGCCCTTTAGTTTGACCCCCAAATTGAACGCATACTTCAAGGTTTTATGGGAACCACATTTTCTCCTATAACGCATTTATCGATAAATCTATCGAAATATCGAGACGTTTAAATATAAGCTGTGGCCATGCCCTTTAGTTTGACCCCCATATTGAAAGCATATATCAAGGTTTTATGGGAACCACATTTTAACCGATAACGCATTTATCGATAAGTATGTCGAAATATGGATCAGTTCAGAGAAAGCCGTGGCCATGCCCTTTAGTTTGACCCCCATATTGAATGCATATATCAAGGTTTTATGGGCACCACATTTTAACCGATAACGCATTTATCGATAAGTATGTCGAAGTATGGATCAGTTCAGAGAAAGCCGTGGCCATGCCCTTTAGTTTGACCCCCATATTGAATGCATATATCAAGGTTTTATGGGAACCACATTTTCACCGATAACGCATTTATCGATAAGTATATCGAAATATCGAGAGGTCTAAATTAAAGCTGTGTCCTTGCCCTTTCGGTTGACACCCATATTGAACGCCAACTTCAAGGTTTTATGGGAACAACAGTTTCACCGGTAGCGCAGTTATCGATAAATGTATCGAAATATGGATCAGTTCAGAGAAAGCCGTGGCCTTGCCCTTTGGTTTGACACCCATATTGAATGCATATATCAAGGTTTTATGGGAACCACTTTTTGACCGATAACTCATTTATCAATAAATATATCGAAATATTGAGACGTTTAAATATAAGCTGTGGCCATGTCCTTTAGTTTGACCCCCATATTGAATGCATATATCAAGGTTTTATGGGAACCACATTTTAAAAGATAACACATTTATCGATAAGTATATCGAAATATCGAGAGGTCTAAATGGAAGCTGTGTCCTTGGCCTTTCGTTTGACACCCATATTGAACGCAAACTTCAAGGTTTTAGGGGAACATTATTTTCACCGATAAGTCATTTATCGATAAATATATCGAAATACGGATCTGTTCAATTGAAAGCTGTGGCCTTGCCCCATACATCGAGGTTTTATGGGAACCACATTTGGACCGATAACTCATTTATCGATAAATATATCGAAATATCGAGACGTTCAAATGAAAGCTGTGGCCTTGCCCTTTCGTTTGACACCTATATTAAACGCATACATCAAGGTTTTATGGGAACCACATTTTGACCCATAACTCATTTATCGATAAATATATCGGAATATCGAAAAGTTCAATTGAAAGCTGTGGCCTTGCCCTTTCGTTTGACACCCATGTTGAACGCATACTTCAAGGTTTTATGGGAACCACATTTTCACCGTTAACGCATTTATCGATAAATCTATCGAAATATCGAGATGTTTAAATATAAGCCGTGGATGCCCTTTAGTTTGACCCCCATATTGAATGCATATAACAAGGTTTTATGGGAACCACATTTTCACCGATAACGCATTTATCGATAAGTATGTCGAAATATCGAGAGGTCTAAATTAAAGCTGTGTCCTTGCCCTTTCGGTTGACACCCATATTGAACGCAAACTTCAAGATTTTATGGGAACCACATTTTGACCGATAACTCATTTACAGATAAATATATCGAAATATCGAGACGTTCAAATGAAAGCTGTGGCCTTGCCCTTTCGTTTGACACCAATATTGAACGCAGAGATTAAGGTTTTATGGGAACAACATTTTGACCCATAACTCATTTATCGATAAATATATCGAAATATCGAAAAGTTAAATTGAAAGCTGTGTCCTTGGCCTTTCGTTTGACATCCATATTGAATGCAAACTTCAAGGTTTTAGAGGAACAACATTTTCAAGTCATTCATCGATAAATATATCGAAATATGGATCAGTTCGAATGTAAGCTGTGGCCTTGACCTTTCGTTTGACACCCATAATAAACACAAACTTTAAGGGCTTAGGGGTACAATATTTTGACCGATAAGTCATTCATCGATAAATATATCGAAATACGGATCAGTTCAATTGAAAGCTGCGGCCTTGATCTTTCGTTTGACACCCATATTGAACGCATACATCAAGGTCTTAGGGGAACCATATTTTAACCGATAACTCATTTATCGATAAATATATCGAAATATCGAAAAGTTCAATTGAAAGCTGTGGCCTTGCCCTTTCGTTTGACACCCATATTGAACGCATACTTCAAGGTTTTATGGGAACCACATTTTCACCTATAACGCATTTATCGATAAATCTATCGAAATATCGAGACGTTTAAATATAAGCCGTGGATGCCCTTTAGTTTGACCCCCATATTGAACGCATACTTCAAGGTTTTATGGGAACTACATTTTCACCTATAACGCATTTATCGATAAATCTATCGAAATATCGAGACGTTTAAATATAAGCTGTGGCCATGCCCTTTAGTTTGACCCCCAAATTGAACGCATACTTCAAGGTTTTATGGGAACCACATTTTTTCCTATAACGCATTTATCGATAAATCTATCGAAATATCGAGACGTTTAAATATAAGCTGTGGCCATGCCCTTTAGTTTGACCCCCATATTGAAAGCATATATCAAGGTTTTATGGGAACCACATTTTAACCGATAACGCATTTATCGATAAGTATGTCGAAATATGGATCAGTTCAGAGAAAGCCGTGGCCATGCCCTTTAGTTTGACCCCCATATTGAATGCATATATCAAGGTTTTATGGGAACCACATTTTCACCGATAACGCATTTATCGATAAATCTATCGAAATATCGAGGCGTTTAAATATAAGCCGTGGATGCCCTTTAGTTTGACCCCCATATTGAATGCATATAACAAGGTTTTATGGGAACCACATTTTCACCGATAACGCATTTATCGATAAGTATGTCGAAATATCGAGAGGTCTAAATTAAAGCTGTGGCCTTGCCCTTTCGTTTGACACCAATATTGAACGCATAGATTAAGGTTTTATGGGAACCACATTTTGACCCATAACTCATTTATCGATAAATATATCGAAATATCGAAAAGTTCAATTGAAAGCTGTGTCCTTGGTTCGATAAATCTATCGAAATAACGAGACGTTTAAATATAAGCTGTGGCCATGCCCTTTAGTTTGACCCCCATATTGAACGCATATATCACGGTTTTATGGGAACCACATTTTAACCGATAACGCATTTATCGATAAGTATGTCGAAATATGGATCAGTTCAGAGAAAGCCGTGGCCATGCCCTTTAGTTTGACCCCCATATTGAATGCATATATCAAGGTTTTATGGGAACCACATTTTCACCGATAGCGCATTTATCGATAAGTATATCGAAATATCGAGGTGTCTAAATGAAAGCTGTGACCTTGCCCTTTCGTTTGATACCCATGTTGAACGCATACATCAAGATTTTCTGGGAACCACATTTTAACCGATAACTCATTTACCGATAAATATATCGAAATATCGAGACGTTCAAATGAAAGCTGTGGCCTTGCCCTTTCGTTTGACACCAATATTGAACGCATAGATTAAGGTTTTATGGGAACCTCATTTTGACCCATAACTCATTTATCGATAAATATATCGAAATATCGAAAAGTTCGATTGAAAGCTTTGGCCTTGCCCTAAGTTATTTATCGATAAATCTATCGAAATATCGAGGCGTTTAAATATAAGCCGTGGATGCCCTTTAGTTTGACCCCCATATTGAATGCATATAACAAGGTTTTATGGGAACCACATTTTCACCGATAACGCATTTATCGATAAGTATGTCGAAATATCGAGAGGTCTAAATTAAAGCTATGGCCTTGCCCTTTTGTTTGACACCAATATTGAACGCATAGATTAAGGTTTTATGGGAACCACATTTTGACCCATAACTCATTTATCGATAAATATATCGAAATATCGGAAAGTTCAATTGAAAGCTGTGTCCTTGGTTCGATAAATCTATCGAAATAACGAGACGTTCAAATATAAGCTGTGGCCATGCCCTTTAGTTTGACCCCCATATTGAACGCATATATCACGGTTTTATGGGAACCACATTTTAACCGATAACGCATTTATCGATAAGTATGTCGAAATATGGATCAGTTCAGAGAAAGCCGTGGCCATGCCCTTTAGTTTGACCCCCATATTGAATGCATATATCAAGGTTTTATGGGAACCACATTTTCACCGATAGCGCATTTATCGATAAGTATATCGAAATATCGAGGTGTCTAAATGAAAGCTGTGACCTTGCCCTTTCGTTTGATACCCATATTGAACGCATACATCAAGGTTTTATGGGAACCACATTTTGACCGATAACTCATTTACCGATAAATATATCCAAATATCGAGACGTTCAAATGAAAGCTGTGGCCTTGCCCTTTCGTTTGACACCCATATTGAACGCATACTTCAAGGTTTTATGGGAAACACATTTTCACCTATAACGCATTTATCGATAAATCTATCGAAATATCGAGACGTTTAAATATAAGCCGTGGATGCCCTTTAGTTTGACCCCCATATTGCACGCATACTTCAAGGTTTTATGGGAACCACATTTTCACCTATAACGAATTTATCGATAAATCTATCGAAATATCGAGACGCTTAAATATAAGCTGTGGCCATGCCCTTTACTTTGACCCCCATCTTGAATGCATATATCAAGGTTTTATGGGAACCACATTTTAACCTATAACGCATTTATCGATAAGTATGTCGAAATATGGATCAGTTCAGAGAAAGCCGTGGCCATGCCCTTTAGTTTGACCCCCATATTGAATGCATATATCAAGGTTTTATGGGAACCACATTTTCACCGTTACGCATTTATGGATAAGTATGTCGAAATATGGATCAGTTCAGAGAAAGCCGTGGCCATGCCCTTTAGTTTGACCCCCATATTGAATGCATATATCAAGGTTTTATGGGAACCACATTTTCACCGATAACGCATTTATCGATAAGTATATCGAAATATCGAGACGTTCAAATGAAAGCTGTGGCCTTGCCCTTTCGTTTGACACCAATATTGAATGCATAGATTAAGGTTTTATGGGAACCACATTTTGACCCATAACTCATTTATCGATAAATATATCGAAATATCGAAAAGTTCAATTGAAAGCTGTGGCCTTGCCCTTTCGTTGACACCCATATTGAACGCATACTTCAAGGTTTTATGGGAACTACATTTTCACCTATAACGCATTTATCGATAAATCTATCGAAATAGCGAGACGTTTAAATATAAGCTGTGCCATGCCCTTTAGTTTGACCCCCATATTGAATGCATATATCAAGGTTTTATGGGCACCACATTTTAACCGATAACGCATTTATCGATAAGTATGTCGAAGTATGGATCAGTTCAGAGAAAGCCGTGGCCATGCCCTTTAGTTTGACCCCCATATTGAATGCATATATCAAGGTTTTATGGGAACCACATTTTCACCGATAACGCATTTATCGATAAGTATATCGAAATATCGAGAGGTCTAAATTAAAGCTGTGTCCTTGCCCTTTCGGTTGACACCCATATTGAACGCCAACTTCAAGGTTTTATGGGAACAACAGTTTCACCGGGTAGCGCAGTTATCGATAAATGTATCGAAATATGGATCAGTTCAGAGAAAGCCGTGGCCTTGCCCTTTGGTTTGACACCCATATTGAATGCATATATCAAGGTTTTATGGGAACCACTTTTTGACCGATAACTCATTTATCAATAAATATATCGAAATATTGAGACGTTTAAATATAAGCTGTGGCCATGTCCTTTAGTTTGACCCCCATATTGAATGCATATATCAAGGTTTTATGGGAACCACATTTTAAAAGATAACACATTTATCGATAAGTATATCGAAATATCGAGAGGTCTAAATGGAAGCTGTGTCCTTGGCCTTTCGTTTGACACCCATATTGAACGCAAACTTCAAGGTTTTAGGGGAACATTATTTTCACCGATAAGTCATTTATCGATAAATATATCGAAATACGGATCTGTTCAATTGAAAGCTGTGGCCTTGCCCCATACATCGAGGTTTTATGGGAACCACATTTGGACCGATAACTCATTTATCGATAAATATATCGAAATATCGAGACGTTCAAATGAAAGCTGTGGCCTTGCCCTTTCGTTTGACACCTATATTAAACGCATACATCAAGGTTTTATGGGAACCACATTTTGACCCATAACTCATTTATCGATAAATATATCGGAATATCGAAAAGTTCAATTGAAAGCTGTGGCCTTGCCCTTTCGTTTGACACCCATGTTGAACGCATACTTCAAGGTTTTATGGGAACCACATTTTCACCGATAACGCATTTATCGATAAATCTATCGAAATATCGAGATGTTTAAATATAAGCCGTGGATGCCCTTTAGTTTGACCCCCATATTGAATGCATATAACAAGGTTTTATGGGAACCACATTTTCACCGATAACGCATTTATCGATAAGTATGTCGAAATATCGAGAGGTCTAAATTAAAGCTGTGTCCTTGCCCTTTCGGTTGACACCCATATTGAACGCAAACTTCAAGATTTTATGGGAACCACATTTTGACCGATAACTCATTTACCGATAAATATATCGAAATATCGAGACGTTCAAATGAAAGCTGTGGCCTTGCCCTTTCGTTTGACACCAATATTGAACGCAGAGATTAAGGTTTTATGGGAACCACATTTTGACCCATAACTCATTTATCGATAAATATATCGAAATATCGAAAAGTTAAATTGAAAGCTGTGTCCTTGGCCTTTCGTTTGACATCCATATTGAATGCAAACTTCAAGGTTTTAGGGGAACAACATTTTCCCCGATAAGTCATTCATCGATAAATATATCGAAATATGGATCAGTTCGAATGTAAGCTGTGGCCTTGACCTTTCGTTTGACACCCATAATAAACACAAACTTTAAGGGCTTAGGGGTACAATATTTTGACCGATAAGTCATTCATCGATAAATATATCGAAATACGGATCAGTTCAATTGAAAGCTGCGGCCTTGATCTTTCGTTTGACACCCATATTGAACGCATACATCAAGGTCTTAGGGGAGCCATATTTTAACCGATAACTCATTTATCGATAAATATATCGAAATATCGAAAAGTTCAATTGAAAGCTGTGGCCTTTCCCTTTCGTTTGCCACCCATATTGAACGCATACTTCAAGGTTTTATGGGAACCACATTTTCACCTATAACGCATTTATCGATAAATCTATCGAAATATCGAGACGTTTAAATATAAGCCGTGGATGCCCTTTAGTTTGACCCCCATATTGAACGCATACTTCAAGGTTTTATGGGAACTACATTTTCACCTATAACGCATTTATCGATAAATCTATCGAAATATCGAGACGTTTAAATATAAGCTGTGGCCATGCCCTTTAGTTTGACCCCCAAATTGAACGCATACTTCAAGGTTTTATGGGAACCACATTTTCTCCTATAACGCATTTATCGATAAATCTATCGAAATATCGAGACGTTTAAATATAAGCTGTGGCCATGCCCTTTAGTTTGACCCCCATATTGAAAGCATATATCAAGGTTTTATGGGAACCACATTTTAACCGATAACGCATTTATCGATAAGTATGTCGAAATATGGATCAGTTCAGAGAAAGCCGTGGCCATGCCCTTTAGTTTGACCCCCATATTGAATGCATATATCAAGGTTTTATGGGCACCACATTTTAACCGATAACGCATTTATCGATAAGTATGTCGAAGTATGGATCAGTTCAGAGAAAGCCGTGGCCATGCCCTTTAGTTTGACCCCCATATTGAATGCATATATCAAGGTTTTATGGGAACCACATTTTCACCGATAACGCATTTATCGATAAGTATATCGAAATATCGAGAGGTCTAAATTAAAGCTGTGTCCTTGCCCTTTCGGTTGACACCCATATTGAACGCCAACTTCAAGGTTTTATGGGAACAACAGTTTCACCGGTAGCGCAGTTATCGATAAATGTATCGAAATATGGATCAGTTCAGAGAAAGCCGTGGCCTTGCCCTTTGGTTTGACACCCATATTGAATGCATATATCAAGGTTTTATGGGAACCACTTTTTGACCGATAACTCATTTATCAATAAATATATCGAAATATTGAGACGTTTAAATATAAGCTGTGGCCATGTCCTTTAGTTTGACCCCCATATTGAATGCATATATCAAGGTTTTATGGGAACCACATTTTAAAAGATAACACATTTATCGATAAGTATATCGAAATATCGAGAGGTCTAAATGGAAGCTGTGTCCTTGGCCTTTCGTTTGACACCCATATTGAACGCAAACTTCAAGGTTTTAGGGGAACATTATTTTCACCGATAAGTCATTTATCGATAAATATATCGAAATACGGATCTGTTCAATTGAAAGCTGTGGCCTTGCCCCATACATCGAGGTTTTATGGGAACCACATTTGGACCGATAACTCATTTATCGATAAATATATCGAAATATCGAGACGTTCAAATGAAAGCTGTGGCCTTGCCCTTTCGTTTGACACCTATATTAAACGCATACATCAAGGTTTTATGGGAACCACATTTTGACCCATAACTCATTTATCGATAAATATATCGGAATATCGAAAAGTTCAATTGAAAGCTGTGGCCTTGCCCTTTCGTTTGACACCCATGTTGAACGCATACTTCAAGGTTTTATGGGAACCACATTTTCACCGTTAACGCATTTATCGATAAATCTATCGAAATATCGAGATGTTTAAATATAAGCCGTGGATGCCCTTTAGTTTGACCCCCATATTGAATGCATATAACAAGGTTTTATGGGAACCACATTTTCACCGATAACGCATTTATCGATAAGTATGTCGAAATATCGAGAGGTCTAAATTAAAGCTGTGTCCTTGCCCTTTCGGTTGACACCCATATTGAACGCAAACTTCAAGATTTTATGGGAACCACATTTTGACCGATAACTCATTTACAGATAAATATATCGAAATATCGAGACGTTCAAATGAAAGCTGTGGCCTTGCCCTTTCGTTTGACACCAATATTGAACGCAGAGATTAAGGTTTTATGGGAACAACATTTTGACCCATAACTCATTTATCGATAAATATATCGAAATATCGAAAAGTTAAATTGAAAGCTGTGTCCTTGGCCTTTCGTTTGACATCCATATTGAATGCAAACTTCAAGGTTTTAGAGGAACAACATTTTCAAGTCATTCATCGATAAATATATCGAAATATGGATCAGTTCGAATGTAAGCTGTGGCCTTGACCTTTCGTTTGACACCCATAATAAACACAAACTTTAAGGGCTTAGGGGTACAATATTTTGACCGATAAGTCATTCATCGATAAATATATCGAAATACGGATCAGTTCAATTGAAAGCTGCGGCCTTGATCTTTCGTTTGACACCCATATTGAACGCATACATCAAGGTCTTAGGGGAACCATATTTTAACCGATAACTCATTTATCGATAAATATATCGAAATATCGAAAAGTTCAATTGAAAGCTGTGGCCTTGCCCTTTCGTTTGACACCCATATTGAACGCATACTTCAAGGTTTTATGGGAACCACATTTTCACCTATAACGCATTTATCGATAAATCTATCGAAATATCGAGACGTTTAAATATAAGCCGTGGATGCCCTTTAGTTTGACCCCCATATTGAACGCATACTTCAAGGTTTTATGGGAACTACATTTTCACCTATAACGCATTTATCGATAAATCTATCGAAATATCGAGACGTTTAAATATAAGCTGTGGCCATGCCCTTTAGTTTGACCCCCAAATTGAACGCATACTTCAAGGTTTTATGGGAACCACATTTTTTCCTATAACGCATTTATCGATAAATCTATCGAAATATCGAGACGTTTAAATATAAGCTGTGGCCATGCCCTTTAGTTTGACCCCCATATTGAAAGCATATATCAAGGTTTTATGGGAACCACATTTTAACCGATAACGCATTTATCGATAAGTATGTCGAAATATGGATCAGTTCAGAGAAAGCCGTGGCCATGCCCTTTAGTTTGACCCCCATATTGAATGCATATATCAAGGTTTTATGGGAACCACATTTTCACCGATAACGCATTTATCGATAAATCTATCGAAATATCGAGACGTTTAAATATAAGCTGTGGCCATGCCCTTTAGTTTGACCCCCATATTGAATGCATATATCAAGGTTTTATGGGAACCACATTTTCACCGATAACGCATTTATCGATAAGTATGTCGAAATATGGATCAGTTCAGAGAAAGCCGTGGCCATGCCCTTTAGTTTGACCCCCATATTGAATGCATATATCAAGGTTTTATGGGAACCACATTTTCACCGATAACGCATTTATCGATAAATCTATCGAAATATCGAGACGTTTAAATATAAGCTGTGGCCATGCCCTTTAGTTTGACCCCCATATTGAACGCATATATCAAGGTTTTATGGGAACCACATTTTAACCGATAACGAATTTATCGATAAGTATGTCGAAATATGGATCAGTTCAGAGAAAGCCGTGGCCATGCCCTTTAGTTTGACCCCCATATTGAATG
This sequence comes from Merzomyia westermanni, assembly GCA_949987695.1. Classification (NCBI taxonomy): domain Eukaryota; kingdom Metazoa; phylum Arthropoda; class Insecta; order Diptera; family Tephritidae; genus Merzomyia; species Merzomyia westermanni. The sequence goes on along the minus strand of OX465292.1, from coordinate 104,101,389 downwards.
CATATATCAAGGTTTTATGCGAACCACATTTTCACCGATAACGCATTTATCGATAAATCTATCGAAATATCGAGACGTTTAAATATAAGCTGTGGCCATGCCCTTTAGTTTGACCCCCATATTGAACGCATATATCAAGGTTTTATGGGAACCACATTTTAAAAGATAACACATTTATCGATAAGTATATCGAAATATCGAGAGGTCTAAATGGAAGCTGTGTCCTTGGCCTTTCGTTTGACACCCATATTGAACGCAAACTTCAAGGTTTTAGGGGAACATTATTTTCACCGATAAGTCATTTATCGATAAATATATCGAAATACGGATCTGTTCAATTGAAAGCTGTGGCCTTGCCCCATACATCGAGGTTTTATGGGAACCACATTTGGACCGATAACTCATTTATCGATAAATATATCGAAATATCGAGACGTTCAAATGAAAGCTGTGGCCTTGCCCTTTCGTTTGACACCTATATTAAACGCATACATCAAGGTTTTATGGGAACCACATTTTGACCCATAACTCATTTATCGATAAATATATCGGAATATCGAAAAGTTCAATTGAAAGCTGTGGCCTTGCCCTTTCGTTTGACACCCATGTTGAACGCATACTTCAAGGTTTTATGGGAACCACATTTTCACCGTTAACGCATTTATCGATAAATCTATCGAAATATCGAGATGTTTAAATATAAGCCGTGGATGCCCTTTAGTTTGACCCCCATATTGAATGCATATAACAAGGTTTTATGGGAACCACATTTTCACCGATAACGCATTTATCGATAAGTATGTCGAAATATCGAGAGGTCTAAATTAAAGCTGTGTCCTTGCCCTTTCGGTTGACACCCATATTGAACGCAAACTTCAAGATTTTATGGGAACCACATTTTGACCGATAACTCATTTACAGATAAATATATCGAAATATCGAGACGTTCAAATGAAAGCTGTGGCCTTGCCCTTTCGTTTGACACCAATATTGAACGCAGAGATTAAGGTTTTATGGGAACAACATTTTGACCCATAACTCATTTATCGATAAATATATCGAAATATCGAAAAGTTAAATTGAAAGCTGTGTCCTTGGCCTTTCGTTTGACATCCATATTGAATGCAAACTTCAAGGTTTTAGAGGAACAACATTTTCAAGTCATTCATCGATAAATATATCGAAATATGGATCAGTTCGAATGTAAGCTGTGGCCTTGACCTTTCGTTTGACACCCATAATAAACACAAACTTTAAGGGCTTAGGGGTACAATATTTTGACCGATAAGTCATTCATCGATAAATATATCGAAATACGGATCAGTTCAATTGAAAGCTGCGGCCTTGATCTTTCGTTTGACACCCATATTGAACGCATACATCAAGGTCTTAGGGGAACCATATTTTAACCGATAACTCATTTATCGATAAATATATCGAAATATCGAAAAGTTCAATTGAAAGCTGTGGCCTTGCCCTTTCGTTTGACACCCATATTGAACGCATACTTCAAGGTTTTATGGGAACCACATTTTCACCTATAACGCATTTATCGATAAATCTATCGAAATATCGAGACGTTTAAATATAAGCCGTGGATGCCCTTTAGTTTGACCCCCATATTGAACGCATACTTCAAGGTTTTATGGGAACTACATTTTCACCTATAACGCATTTATCGATAAATCTATCGAAATATCGAGACGTTTAAATATAAGCTGTGGCCATGCCCTTTAGTTTGACCCCCAAATTGAACGCATACTTCAAGGTTTTATGGGAACCACATTTTTTCCTATAACGCATTTATCGATAAATCTATCGAAATATCGAGACGTTTAAATATAAGCTGTGGCCATGCCCTTTAGTTTGACCCCCATATTGAAAGCATATATCAAGGTTTTATGGGAACCACATTTTAACCGATAACGCATTTATCGATAAGTATGTCGAAATATGGATCAGTTCAGAGAAAGCCGTGGCCATGCCCTTTAGTTTGACCCCCATATTGAATGCATATATCAAGGTTTTATGGGAACCACATTTTCACCGATAACGCATTTATCGATAAATCTATCGAAATATCGAGACGTTTAAATATAAGCTGTGGCCATGCCCTTTAGTTTGACCCCCATATTGAATGCATATATCAAGGTTTTATGGGAACCACATTTTCACCGATAACGCATTTATCGATAAGTATGTCGAAATATGGATCAGTTCAGAGAAAGCCGTGGCCATGCCCTTTAGTTTGACCCCCATATTGAATGCATATATCAAGGTTTTATGGGAACCACATTTTCACCGATAACGCATTTATCGATAAATCTATCGAAATATCGAGACGTTTAAATATAAGCTGTGGCCATGCCCTTTAGTTTGACCCCCATATTGAACGCATATATCAAGGTTTTATGGGAACCACATTTTAACCGATAACGAATTTATCGATAAGTATGTCGAAATATGGATCAGTTCAGAGAAAGCCGTGGCCATGCCCTTTAGTTTGACCCCCATATTGAATGCATATATCAAGGTTTTATGCGAACCACATTTTCACCGATAACGCATTTATCGATAAATCTATCGAAATATCGAGACGTTTAAATATAAGCTGTGGCCATGCCCTTTAGTTTGACCCCCATATTGAACGCATATATCAAGGTTTTATGGGAACCACATTTTAACCGATAACGCATTTATCGATAAGTATGTCGAAATATGGATCAGTTCAGAGAAAGCCGTGGCCATGCCCTTTAGTTTGACCCCCATATTTAATGCATATATCAAGGTTTTATGGGAACCACATTTTAACCGATAACTCATTTACCGATAAATATATCGAAATATCGAGACGTTCAAATGAAAGCTGTGGCCTTGCCCTTTCGTTTGACACCAATATTGAATGCATAGATTAAGGTTTTATGGGAACCACATTTTAACCGATAACTCATTTACCGATAAATATATCGAAATATCGAGACGTTCAAATGAAAGCTGTGGCCTTGCCCTTTCGTTTGACACCAATATTGAACGCATAGATTAAGGTTTTATGGGAACCACATTTTAACCGATAACTCATTTATCGATAAATATATCTAAATATCGAAAAAGTCAATTGAAAGCTGTGGCCTTGCCCTTTCGTTTGACACCCATATTGAACGCATACTTCAAGGTTTTATGGGAACCACATTTTCACCTATAACGCATTTATCGATAAATCTATCGAAATATCGAGAAGTTTGAATATAAGCCGTGGATGCCCTTTAGTTTGACCCCCATATTGAACGCATACTTCAAGGTTTTATGGGAACCACATTTTCACCTATAACGCATTTATCGATAAATCTATCGAAATATCGAGACGTTTGAATATAAGCCGTGGATGCCCTTTAGTTTGACCCCCATATTGAACGCATACTTCAAGGTTTTATGGGAACCACATTTTAACCGATAACTCATTTATCGATAAATATATCGAAATATCGAAAAGTTCAATTGAAAGCTGTGGCCTTGCCCTTTCGTTTGACACCCATATTGAACGCATACTTCAAGGTTTTATGGGAACCACATTTTCACCTATAACGCATTTATCGATAAATCTATCGAAATATCGAGACGTTTGAATATAAGCCGTGGATGCCCTTTAGTTTGACCCCCATATTGAACGCATACTTCAAGGTTTTATGGGAACCACATTTTCACCTATAACGCATTTATCGATAAATCTATCGAAATATCGAGACGTTTGAATATAAGCCGTGGATGCCCTTTAGTTTGACCCCCATATTGAACGCATATATCAAGGTTTTATGGAAACCACATTTTAACCGATAACGCATTTATCGATAAGTATGTCGAAATATGGATCAGTTCAGAGAAAGCCGTGGCCATGCCCTTAAGTTTGACCCCCATATTGAATGCATATATCAAGGTTTTATGGGAACCACATTTTCACCGATAACGCATTTATCGATAAGTATATCGAAATATCGAGAGGTCTAATTGAAAGCTGTGGCCTTGCCCTTTCGTTTGACACCCATATTGAACGGATCCATCAAGGTCTTAGGGGAACAATATTTTGACCGATAAGTCATTAATCGATAAATATATCGAAATACGGATCAGTTCAATTGAAAGCTGTGGCCTTGCCCTTTCGTTTGACGCCCATATTGAACGCATCCATCAAGGTTTTATGGGAACCACATTTTAACCGATAACTCATTTACCGATAAATATATCGAAATATCGAGACGTTCAAATGAAAGCTGTGGCCTTGCCCTTTCGTTTGACACCAATATTGAACGCATGGATTAAGGTTTTATGGGAACCACATTTTGACCCATAACTCGTTTATCGACAAATATATCGAAATATCGAAAAGTTCAATTGAAAGCTGTGGCCTTGCCCTTTCGTTTAACACCCATAATGAACGCATACTTCAAGGTTTTATGGGAACCACATTTTCACCTATAACGCATTTATCGATAAATCTATCGAAATATCGAGACGTCTAAATATAAGCTGTGGCCATGCCCTTTAGTTTGACCCCCATATTGAATGCATGTATCAAGGTTTAATGGAAACCACATTTTAACCGATAGCGCATTTATCGATAAGTATATCGAAATATAGAGAGGTCTAAATGAAAGCTGTGACCTTGCCCTTTCGTTTGACACCCATATTGAACGCATATATCAAGGTTTTATGAGAACCACATTTTAACCGATAACGCATTTATCGATAAGTATGTCGAAATATGGATCAGTTCAGAGAAAGCCGTGGCCATGCCCTTTAGTTTGACCCCCATATTGAATGCATAGATTAAGGTTTTATGGGAACCACATTTTAACCGATAGCGCATTTATCGATAAGTATATCGAAATATAGAGAGGTCTAAATGAAAGCTGTGACCTTGCCCTTTCGTTTGACACTCATATTGAACGCATAAATCAAGGTTTTATGGGAACCACATTTTTACCCATAACTCATTTATCGATAAATATATCGAAATATCGAAAAGTTCAATTGAAAGCTGTGGCCTTGCCCTTTCGTTTGACACCAATATTGAACGCATAGATTAAGGTTTTATGGGAACCACATTTTGACCCATAACTCATTTATCGATAAATATATCGAAATATCGAAAAGTTCAATTGAAAGCTGTGGCCTTGCCCTTTCGTTTGACACCCATACTGAACGCATACTTCAAGGTTTTATGGGAACCACATTTTCACCTATTACGCATTTATCGATAAATATATCGCAATATCGAGACGTTTAAATATAAGCTGTGGCCATGCCCTTTAGTTTGACCCCCATATGGAATGCATATATCAAGGTTTTATGGGCACCACATTTTAACCGATAACGCATTTATCGATAAGTATGTCGAAGTATGGATCAGTTCAGAGAAAGCCGTGGCCATGCCCTTTAGTTTGACCGCCATATTGAATGCATACTTCAAGGTTTTATGGGAACCACATTTTCACCTATAACGCATTTATCGATAAATCTATCGAAATATCGAGACGTTTAAATATAAGCCGTGGATGCCCTTTAGTTTGACCCCTATATTGAATGCATATATCAAGGTTTTATGGGAACCACATTTTCACCGATAACGCATTTATCGCTAAGTATATCGAAATATCGAGACGTTTAAATATAAGCTGTGGCCATGCGCTTTAGTTTGACCCCCATATTGAATGCATATATCAAGGTTTTATGGGAACCACATTTTAACCGATAACGCATTTATCGATAAGTATGTCGAAATATGGATCAGTTCAGAGAAAGCCGTGGCCATGCCCTTTAGTTTGACCCCCATATTGAATGCATATATCAAGGTTTTATGGGAACCACATTTTCACCGATAACGCATTTATCGATAAGTATATCGAAATATAGAGAGGTCTAAATGAAAGCTGTGACCTTGCCCTTTCGTTTGACACCCATATTGAACGCATAAATCAAGGTTTTATGGGAACCACATTTTTACCCATAACTCATTTATCGATAAATATATCGAAATATCGAAAAGTCCAATTGAAAGCTGTGGCCTTGCCCTTTCGTTTGACACCCATATTGAACGCATACTTCAAGGTTTTATGGGAACCACATTTTCACCTATAACGGATTTATCGATAAATCTATCGAAATATCGAGACGTTTAAATATAAGCTGTGGCCATGCGCTTTAGTTTGACCCCCATATTGAATGCATATATCTAGGTTTTATGGGAACCACATTTTAACCGATAACGCATTTATCGATAAGTATGTCGAAATATGGATCAGTTCAGAGAAAGCCGTGGCCATGCCCTTTAGTTTGACCCCCATATTGAATGCATATATCAAGGTTTTATGGGAACCACATTTTCACCGATAACGCATTTATCGATAAGTATATCGAAATATAGAGAGGTCTAAATGAAAGCTGTGACCTTGCCCTTTCGTTTGACACCCATATTGAACGCATAAATCAAGGTTTTATGGGAACCACATTTTTACCCATAACTCATTTATCGATAAATATATCGAAATATCGAAAAGTTCAATTGAAAGCTGTGGCCTGGCCCTTTCGTTTAACACCCATATTGAACGCATACTTCAAGGTTTTATGGGAACCACATTTTCACCTATAACGCATTTATCGATAAATCTATAGAAATATCGAGACGTTTAAATATAAGCTGTGGCCATGCCCTTTAGTTTGACCCCCATATTGAATGCATGTACCAAGGTTTTATGGGAACCACATTTTAACCGATAGCGCATTTATCGATAAGTATATCGAAATATAGAGAGGTCTAAATGAAAGCTGTGACCTTGCCCTTTCGTTTGACACCCATATTGAACGCATAAATCAAGGTTTTATGGGAACCATATTTTACCCATAACTCATTTATCGATAAATATATCGAAATATCGAAAAGTTCAATTGAAAGCTGTGGCCTTGCCCTTTCGTTTGACACCCATACTGAACGCATACTTCAAGGTTTTATGGGAACCACATTTTCACCTATTACGCATTTATCGATAAATATATCGCAATATCGAGACGTTTAAATATAAGCTGTGGCCATGCCCTTTAGTTTGACCCCCATATGGAATGCATATATCAAGGTTTTATGGGCACCACATTTTAACCGATAACGCATTTATCGATAAGTATGTCGAAGTATGGATCAGTTCAGAGAAAGCCGTGGCCATGCCCTTTAGTTTGACCGCCATATTGAATGCATATATCAAGGTTTTATGGGAACCACATTTTCACCGATAACGCATTTGTCGATAAGTATATCGAAATATCGAGAGGTCTAAATGAAAGCTGTGACCTTGCCCTTTCGTTTGACACCCATATTCAACGCATACATCAAGGTTTTATGGGAACCACATTTTAACCAATAACTCATTTACCGATAAATATATCGAAATATCGAGACGTTCAAATGAAAGCTGTGGCCTTGCCCTTTCGTTTGACACCAATATTGAACGCATAGATTAAGGTTTTATGGGAACCACATTTTGACCCATAACTCGTTTATCGATAAATATATCGAAATATCGAAAAGTTCAATTGAAAGCTGTGGCCTGGCCCTTTCGTTTAACACCCATATTGAACGCATACTTCAAGGTTTTATGGGAACCACATTTTCACCTATAACGCATTTATCGATAAATCTATAGAAATATCGAGACGTTTAAATATAAGCTGTGGCCATGCCCTTTAGTTTGACCCCCATATTGAATGCATGTATCAAGGTTTTATGGGAACCACATTTTAACCGATAGCGCATTTATCGATAAGTATATCGAAATATAGAGAGGTCTAAATGAAAGCTGTGACCTTGCCCTTTCGTTTGACACCCATATTGAACGCATAAATCAAGGTTTTATGGGAACCATATTTTACCCATAACTCATTTATCGATAAATATATCGAAATATCGAAAAGTTCAATTGAAAGCTGTGGCCTTGCCCTTTCGTTTGACACCTATATTGAACGCATATATCAAGGTTTTATGAGAACCACATCTTAACCGATAACGCATTTATCGATAAGTATGTCGAAATACGGATCAGTTCAGAGAAAGCCGTGGCCATGCCCTTTAGTTTGACCCCCATATTGAATGCATACTTCAAGGTTTTATGGGAACCACATTTTCACCTATAACGCATTTATCGATAAATCTATCGAAATATCGAGACGTTTAAATATAAGCCGTGGATGCCCTTTAGTTTGACCCCTATATTGAATGCATATATCAAGGTTTTATGGGAACCACATTTTCACCGATAACGCATTTATCGCTAAGTATATCGAAATATCGAGACGTTTAAATATAAGCTGTGGCCATGCGCTTTAGTTTGACCCCCATATTGAATGCATATATCAAGGTTTTATGGGAACCACATTTTAACCGATAACGCATTTATCGATAAGTATGTCGAAATATGGATCAGTTCAGAGAAAGCCGTGGCCATGCCCTTTAGTTTGACCCCCATATTGAATGCATATATCAAGGTTTTATGGGAACCACATTTTCACCGATAACGCATTTATCGATAAGTATATCGAAATATAGAGAGGTCTAAATGAAAGCTGTGACCTTGCCCTTTCGTTTGACACCCATATTGAACGCATAAATCAAGGTTTTATGGGAACCACATTTTTACCCATAACTCATTTATCGATAAATATATCGAAATATCGAAAAGTCCAATTGAAAGCTGTGGCCTTGCCCTTTCGTTTGACACCCATATTGAACGCATACTTCAAGGTTTTATGGGAACCACATTTTCACCTATAACGGATTTATCGATAAATCTATCGAAATATCGAGACGTTTAAATATAAGCTGTGGCCATGCGCTTTAGTTTGACCCCCATATTGAATGCATATATCTAGGTTTTATGGGAACCACATTTTAACCGATAACGCATTTATCGATAAGTATGTCGAAATATGGATCAGTTCAGAGAAAGCCGTGGCCATGCCCTTTAGTTTGACCCCCATATTGAATGCATATATCAAGGTTTTATGGGAACCACATTTTCACCGATAACGCATTTATCGATAAGTATATCGAAATATAGAGAGGTCTAAATGAAAGCTGTGACCTTGCCCTTTCGTTTGACACCCATATTGAACGCATAAATCAAGGTTTTATGGGAACCACATTTTTACCCATAACTCATTTATCGATAAATATATCGAAATATCGAAAAGTCCAATTGAAAGCTGTGGCCTTGCCCTTTCGTTTGACACCCATATTGAACGCATACTTCAAGGTTTTATGGGAACCACATTTTCACCTATAACGCATTTATCGATAAATCTATCGAAATATCGAGACGTTTAAATATAAGCTGTGGCCATGCCCTTCAGTTTGACCCCCATATTGAACGCATATATCAAGGTTTTATGGGAACCACATTTTAACCGATAACGCATTTATCGATAAGTATATCGAAATATAGAGAGGCCTAATGAAAGCTGTGACCTTGCCCTTTCGTTTGACACCAATATTGAACGCATAGATTAAGGTTTTATGGGAACCACATTTTGACCCATAACTCATTTATCGATAAGTATATCGAAATATCGAAAAGTCCAATTGAAAGCTGTGGCCTTGCCCTTTCGTTTGACACCCATATTGAACGCATACTTCAAGGTTTTATGGGAACCACATTTTCACCTATAACGCATTTATCGATAAATCTATCGAAATATCGAGACGTTTAAATATAAGCTGTGGCCATGCGCTTTAGTTTTACCCCCATATTGAATGCATATATCAAGGTTTTATGGGAACCCATTTTAACCGATAACGCATTTATCGATAAGTATGTCGAAATATGGATCAGTTCAGAGAAAGCCGTGGCCATGCCCTTTAGTTTTACCCCCATATTGAATGCATATATCAAGGTTTTATGGGAACCACATTTTCACCGATAACGCATTTATCGATAAGTATATCGAAATATAGAGAGGTCTAAATGAAAGCTGTGACCTTGCCCTTTCGTTTGACACCCATATTGAACGCATAAATCAAGGTTTTATGGGAACCACATTTTTCCCCATAACTCATTTATCGATAAATATATCGAAATATCGAAAAGTTCAATTGAAAGCTGTGGCCTTGCCCTTTCGTTTGACACCCATATTGAACGCATACTTTAAGGTTTTATGGGAACCACATTTTCACCTATAACGCATTTATCGATAAATCTATCGAAATATCGAGACGTTTAAATATAAGCTGTGGCCATGCGCTTTAGTTTTACCCCCATATTGAATGCATATATCAAGGTTTTATGGGAACCCATTTTAACCGATAACGCATTTATCGATAAGTATGTCGAAATATGGATCAGTTCAGAGAAAGCCGTGGCCATGCCCTTTAGTTTTACCCCCATATTGAATGCATATATCAAGGTTTTATGGGAACCACATTTTCACCGATAACGCATTTATCGATAAGTATATCGAAATATAGAGAGGTCTAAATGAAAGCTGTGGCCTTGCCCTTTCGTTTGACACCAATATTGAACGCATAGATTAAGGTTTTATGGGAACCACATTTTGACCCATAACTCATTTATCGATAAATATATCGAAATATCGAAAAGTTCAATTGAAAGCTGTGGCCTTGCCCTTTCGTTTGACACCCATATTGAACGCATATATCAAGGTTTTATGAGAACCACATTTTAACCGATAACGCATTTATCGATAAGTATGTCGAAATATGGATCAGTTCAGAGAAAGCCGTGGCCATGCCCTTTAGTTTGACCCCCATATTGAATGCATAGATTAAGCTTTTATGGGAACCACATTTTAACCGATAGCGCATTTATCGATAAGTATATCGAAATATAGAGAGGTCTAAATGAAAGCTGTGACCTTGCCCTTTCGTTTGACACTCATATTGAACGCATAAATCAAGGTTTTATGGGAACCACATTTTTACCCATAACTCATTTATCGATAAATATATCGAAATATCGAAAAGTTCAATTGAAAGCTGTGGCCTTGCCCTTTCGTTTGACACCAATATTGAACGCATAGATTAAAGTTTTATGGGAACCACATTTTGACCCATAACTCATTTATCGATAAATATATCGAAATATCGAAAAATTCAATTGAAAGCTGTGGCCTTGCCCTTTCGTTTGACACCCATACTGAACGCATACTTCAAGGTTTTATGGGAACCACATTTTCACCTATTACGCATTTATCGATAAATATATCTAATTATCGAGACGTTTAAATATAAGCTGTGGCCATGCCCTTTAGTTTGACCCCCATATGGAATGCATATATCAAGGTTTTATGGGCACCACATTTTAACCGATAACGCATTTATCGATAAGTATGTCGAAGTATGGATCAGTTCAGAGAAAGCCGTGGCCATGCCCTTTAGTTTGACCGCCATATTGAATGCATATATCAAGGTTTTATGGGAACCACATTTTCACCGATAACGCATTTGTCGATAAGTATATCGAAATATCGAGAGGTCTAAATGAAAGCTGTGACCTTGCCCTTTCGTTTGACACCCATATTCAACGCATACATCAAGGTTTTATGGGAACCACATTTTAACCAATAACTCATTTACCGATAAATATATCGAAATATCGAGACGTTCAAATGAAAGCTGTGGCCTTGCCCTTTCGTTTGACACCTATATTGAACGCATATATCAAGGTTTTATGAGAACCACATCTTAACCGATAACGCATTTATCGATAAGTATGTCGAAATACGGATCAGTTCAGAGAAAGCCGTGGCCATGCCCTTTAGTTTGACCCCCATATTGAATGCATACTTCAAGGTTTTATGGGAACCCCATTTTAACCGATAGCGCATTTATCGATAAGTATATCGAAATATAGAGAGGTCTAAATGAAAGCTGTGACCTTGCCCTTTCGTTTGACACTCATATTGAACGCATAAATCAAGGTTTTATGGGAACCACATTTTTACCCATAACTCATTTATCGATAAATATATCGAAATATCGAAAAGTTCAATTGAAAGCTGTGGCCTGGCCCTTTCGTTTAACACCCATATTGAACGCATACTTCAAGGTTTTATGGGAACCACATTTTCACCTATAACGCATTTATCGATAAATCTATAGAAATATCGAGACGTTTAAATATAAGCTGTGGCCATGCCCTTTAGTTTGACCCCCATATTGAATGCATGTATCAAGGTTTTATGGGAACCACATTTTAACCGATAGCGCATTTATCGATAAGTATATCGAAATATAGAGAGGTCTAAATGAAAGCTGTGACCTTGCCCTTTCGTTTGACACCCATATTGAACGCATAAATCAAGGTTTTATGGGAACCACATTTTTACCCATAACTCATTTATCGATAAATATATCGAAATATCGAAAAGTTCAATTGAAAGCTGTGGCCTTGCCCTTTCGTTTGACACCTATATTGAACGCATATATCAAGGTTTTATGAGAACCACATCTTAACCGATAACGCATTTATCGATAAGTATGTCGAAATACGGATCAGTTCAGAGAAAGCCGTGGCCATGCCCTTTAGTTTGACCCCCATATTGAATGCATACTTCAAGGTTTTATGGGAACCACATTTTCACCTATAACGCATTTATCGATAAATCTATCGAAATATCGAGACGTTTAAATATAAGCCGTGGATGCCCTTTAGTTTGACCCCTATATTGAATGCATATATCAAGGTTTTATGGGAACCACATTTTCACCGATAACGCATTTATCGCTAAGTATATCGAAATATCGAGACGTTTAAATATAAGCTGTGGCCATGCGCTTTAGTTTGACCCCCATATTGAATGCATATATCAAGGTTTTATGGGAACCACATTTTAACCGATAACGCATTTATCGATAAGTATGTCGAAATATGGATCAGTTCAGAGAAAGCCGTGGCCATGCCCTTTAGTTTGACCCCCATATTGAATGCATATATCAAGGTTTTATGCGAACCACATTTTCACCGATAACGCATTTATCGATAAGTATATCGAAATATAGAGAGGTCTAAATGAAAGCTGTGACCTTGCCCTTTCGTTTGACACCCATATTGAACGCATAAATCAAGGTTTTATGGGAACCACATTTTTACCCATAACTCATTTATCGATAAATATATCGAAATATCGAAAAGTCCAATTGAAAGCTGTGGCCTTGCCCTTTCGTTTGACACCCATATTGAACGCATACTTCAAGGTTTTATGGGAACCACATTTTCACCTATAACGCATTTATCGATAAATCTATCGAAATATCGAGACGTTTAAATATAAGCTGTGGCCATGCGCTTTAGTTTGACCCCCATATTGAATGCATATATCAAGGTTTTATGGGAACCACATTTTAACCGATAACGCATTTATCGATAAGTATGTCGAAATATGGATCAGTTCAGAGAAAGCCGTGGCCATGCCCTTTAGTTTGACCCCCATATTGAATGCATATATCAAGGTTTTATGGGAACCACATTTTCACCGATAACGCATTTATCGATAAGTATATCGAAATATAGAGAGGTCTAAATGAAAGCTGTGACCTTGCCCTTTCGTTTGACACCCATATTGAACGCATAAATCAAGGTTTTATGGGAACCACATTTTTACCCATAACTCATTTATCGATAAATATATCGAAATATCGAAAAGTCCAATTGAAAGCTGTGGCCTTGCCCTTTCGTTTGACACCCATATTGAACGCATACTTCAAGGTTTTATGGGAACCACATTTTCACCTATAACGCATTTATCGATAAATCTATCGAAATATCGAGACGTTTAAATATAAGCTGTGGCCATGCCCTTCAGTTTGACCCCCATATTGAACGCATATATCAAGGTTTTATGGGAACCACATTTTAACCGATAACGCATTTATCGATAAGTATATCGAAATATAGAGAGGTCTAAATGAAAGCTGTGACCTTGCCCTTTCGTTTGACACCAATATTGAACGCATAGATTAAGGTTTTATGGGAACCACATTTTGACCCATAACTCATTTATCGATAAGTATATCGAAATATCGAAAAGTCCAATTGAAAGCTGTGGCCTTGCCCTTTCGTTTGACACCCATATTGAACGCATACTTCAAGGTTTTATGGGAACCACATTTTCACCTATAACGCATTTATCGATAAATCTATCGAAATATCGAGACGTTTAAATATAAGCTGTGGCCATGCGCTTTAGTTTTACCCCCATATTGAATGCATATATCAAGGTTTTATGGGAACCCATTTTAACCGATAACGCATTTATCGATAAGTATGTCGAAATATGGATCAGTTCAGAGAAAGCCGTGGCCATGCCCTTTAGTTTTACCCCCATATTGAATGCATATATCAAGGTTTTATGGGAACCACATTTTCACCGATAACGCATTTATCGATAAGTATATCGAAATATAGAGAGGTCTAAATGAAAGCTGTGACCTTGCCCTTTCGTTTGACACCCATATTGAACGCATAAATCAAGGTTTTATGGGAACCACATTTTTACCCATAACTCATTTATCGATAAATATATCGAAATATCGAAAAGTTCAATTGAAAGCTGTGGCCTTGCCCTTTCGTTTGACACCCATATTGAACGCATACTTCAAGGTTTTATGGGAACCACATTTTCACCTATAACGCATTTATCGATAAATCTATCGAAATATCGAGACGTTTAAATATAAGCTGTGGCCATACCCTTCAGTTTGACCCCCATATTGAACGCATATATCAAGGTTTTATGGGAACCACATTTTAACCGATAACGCATTTATCGATAAGTATGTCGAAATATGGATCAGTTCAGAGAAAGCCGTGGCCATGCCCTTTAGTTTGACCCCCATATTGAAGGCATATATCAAGGTTTTATGCAAACTACATTTTCACCGATAACGCATTTATCGATAAGTATATCGAAATATCGAGACGTTCAAATGAAAGCTGTGGCCTTGCCCTTCGTTTGACACCAATATTGAACGCATAGATTAAGGTTTTATGGGAACCACATTTTGACCCATAACTCATTTATCGATAAATATATCGAAATATCGAAAAGTCCAATTGAAAGCTGTGGCCTTGCCCTTTCGTTTGACACCCATATTGAACGCATACTTCAAGGTTTTATGGGAACCACATTTTCACCTATACCGCATTTATCGATAAATCTATCGAAATATCGAAAAGTTCAATTGAAAGCCGTGGCCATGCCTTTTAGTTTGACCCCCATATTGAATGCATACTTCAAGGTTTTATGGGAACCACATTTTCACCTATAACGCATTTATCGATAAATCTATCGAAATATCGAGACGTTTAAATATAAGCCGTGGATGCCCTTTAGTTTGCCCCCATATTGAATGCATATATCAAGGTTTTATGGGAACAACATTTTCACCGATAACGCATTTATCGCTAAGTATATCGAAATATCGAGACGTTCAAATGAAAGCTGTGGCCTTGCCCTTTAGTTTGACACCAATATTGAACGCATAGATTAAGGTTTTATGGGAACCACATTTTGACCCATAACTCATTTATCGATAAGTATATCGAAATATCGAAAACCCCAATTGAAAGCTGTGGCCTTGCCCTTTCGTTTGACACCCATATTGAACGCATACTTCAAGGTTTTATGGGAACCACATTTTCACCTATAACGCATTTATCGATAAATCTATCGAAATATCGAGACGTTTAAATATAAGCTGTGGCCATGCGCTTTAGTTTGACCCCCATATTGAATGCATATATCAAGGTTTTATGGGAACCACATTTTAACCGATAACGCATTTATCGATAAGTATGTCGAAATATGGATCAGTTCAGAGAAAGCCGTGGCCTTGCCCTTTGGTTTGACCCCCATATTGAATGCATATATCAAGGTTTTATGGGAACCACATTTTTACCCATAACTCATTTATCGATAAATATATCGAAATATCGAAAAGTCCAATTGAAAGCTGTGGCCTTGCCCTTTCGTTTGACACCCATATTGAACGCATAAATCAAGGTTTTATGGGAACCACATTTTTACCCATAACTCATTTATCGATAAATATATCGAAATATCGAAAAGTCCAATTGAAAGCTGTGGCCTTGCCCTTTCGTTTGACACCCATATTGAACGCATACTTCAAGGTTTTATGGGAACCACATTTTCACCTATAACGCATTTATCGATAAATCTATCGAAATATCGAGACGTTTAAATATAAGCTGTGGCCATGCGCTTTAGTTTGACCCCCATATTGAATGCATATATCAAGGTTTTATGGGAACCCATTTTAACCAATAACGCATTTATCGATAAGTATGTCGAAATATGGATCAGTTCAGAGAAAGCCGTGGCCATGCCCTTTAGTTTTACCCCCATATTGAATGCATATATCAAGGTTTTAAGGAACCACATTTTGACCCATAACTCATTTATCGATAAGTATATCGAAATATCGAAAAGTCCAATTGAAAGCTGTGGCCTTGCCCTTTCGTTTGACACCCATATTGAACGCATACTTCAAGGTTTTATGGGAACCACATTTTCACCTATAACGCATTTATCGATAAATCTATCGAAATATCGAGACGTTTAAATATAAGCTGTGGCCATGCGCTTTAGTTTGACCCCCATATTGAATGCCTATATCAAGGTTTTATGGGAACCCATTTTAACCGATAACGCATTTATCGATAAGTATGTCGAAATATGGATCAGTTCAGAGAAAGCCGTGGCCATGCCCTTTAGTTTGACCCCCATATTGAAGGCATATATCAAGGTTTTATGCGAACTACATTTTCACCGATAACGCATTTATCGATAAGTATATCGAAATATCGAGACGTTCAAATGAAAGCTGTGGCCTTGCCCTTTCGTTTGACACCAATATTGAACGCATAGATTAAGGTTTTATGGGAACCACATTTTCACCTATACCGCATTTATCGATAAATCTATCGAAATATCGAGACGTTTAAATATAAGCTGTGGCCATGCCCTTTAGTTTGACCGCCATATTGAATGCATATATCAAGGTTTTATGGGAACCACATTTTAACCGATAACGCATTTATCGATAAGTATGTCGAAATATGGATCAGTTCAGAGAAAGCCGTGGCCATGCCCTTTAGTTTGACCCCCATATTGAAGGCATATATCAAGGTTTTATGCGAACTACATTTTCACCGATAACGCATTTATCGATAAGTATATCGAAATATCGAAAAGTCCAATTGAAAGCTGTGGCCTTGCCCTTTCGTTTGACACCCATATTGAACGCATACTTCAAGGTTTTATGAGAACCACATTTTCACCTATACCGCATTTATCGATAAATCTATCGAAATATCGAGACGTTTAAATATAAGCTGTGGCCATTCCCTTTAGTTTGGCCGCCATATTGAATGCATATATCAAGGTTTTATGGGAACCACATTTTCACCGATAACGCATTTATCGATAAGTATATCGAAATATCGAGAGGTCTAAATTAAAGGTGTGTCCTTGCCCTTTCGGTTGACACCCATATTGAACGCAAACTTCAAGGTTTTATGGGAACAACATTTTCACCGGTAGCTCAGTTATCGATAAATGTGTCGAAATATGGATCAGTTCAGAGAAAGCCGTGGCCATGCCCTTTAGTTTGACCCCCATATTGAAGGCATATATCAAGGTTTTATGGGAACCACATTTTAACAGATAACACATTTAACGATAAGTATGTCGAAATATCGAGTGGTCTAAATGAAAGCTGTGTCCTTGGCCTTTCGTTTGACACCCATATTGAACGCAAACTTCAAGGTTTTATGGGAACCACATTTTTACCCATAACTCATTTATCGATAAATATATCGAAATATCGAAAAGTTCAATTGAAAGCTGTGGCCTTGCCCTTTCGTTTGACACCCATATTGAACGCATACTTCAAGGTTTTATGGGAACCACATTTTCACCTATAACGCATTTATCGATAAATCTATCGAAATATCGAGACGTTTAAATATAAGCTGTGGCCATGCCCTTCAGTTTGACCCCCATATTGAACGCATATATCAAGGTTTTATGGGAACCACATTTTAACCGATAACGCATTTATCGATAAGTATGTCGAAATATGGATCAGTTCAGAGAAAGCCGTGGCCATGCCCTTTAGTTTGACCCCCATATTGAATGGATATATCAAGGTTTTATGGGAACCACATTTTCACCGATAACGCATTTATCGATAAGTATATCGAAATATCGAGAGGTCTAAATTAAAGCTGTGTCCTTGCCCTTTCGGTTGACACCCATATTGAACGCAAACTTCAAGGTTTTATGGGAACAACATTTTCACCGGTAGCTCAGTTATCGATAAATTTGTCGAAATATGGATCAGTTCAGAGAAAGCCGTGGCCTTGCCCTTTGGTTTGACACCCATATTGAATGCATATATCAAGGTTTTATGGGAACCACTTTTTGACCGATAACTCGTTTATCAATAAATATATCGAAATATTGAGACGTTTAAATATAAGCTGTGGCCATGTCCTTTAGTTTGACCCCCATATTGAATGCATATATCAACGTTTTATGGGAACCACATTTTAACAGATAACACATTTAACGATAAGTATGTCGAAATATCGAGAGGTCTAAATGAAAGCTGTGTCCTTGGCCTTTCGTTTGACACCCATATTGAACGCAAACTTCAAGGTTTTAGGGGAACATTATTTTCACCGATAAGTCATTCATCGATAAATATATCGAAATATGGATCAGTTCGAATGTAAGCTAATGCCTTGACCTTTCGTTTTACACCCATAATAAACGTAAACTTTAAGGTTTTAGGGGTACAATATTTTTACCGATAAGTCATTCATCGATAAATATATCGAAATACGGATCAATTTAATTGAAAGCCGTGGCCTTGCCCTTTGGTTTGACACCCATATTGAATGCATATATCAAGGTTTTATGGGAACCACTTTTTGACCGATAACTCGTTTATCAATAAATATATCGAAATATTGAGACGTTTAAATATAAGCTGTGGCCATGTCCTTTAGTTTGACCCCCATATTGAATGCATATATCAACGTTTTATGGGAACCACATTTTAACAGATAACACATTTAACGATAAGTATATCGAAATATCGAGACGTTCAAATGAAAGCTGTGTCAATGCCCTCGCCTTTGAGCCCCATATTGAATGCATATATCAAGGTTTTATGGGAACCACATTTTCACCGATAACGCATTTATCGATAAGTATATCGAAATATCGAGACGTCTAAATGAAAGCTGTGTCCTTGCCCTTTCGTTTGACACCCATATTGATTGCATACATCAAGGTTTTATGGGAAGCACATTTTGACCGATAACTCATTTACCGATAAATATATCGAAATATCGAGACGTTCAAATGAAAGCTGTGGCCTTGCCATTTCGTTTGACACCAATATTGAACGCATAGATTAAGGTTTTATGGGAACCACATTTTGACCCAACTCATTTATCGATAAATATATCGAAATATCGAAAAGTTCAATTGAAAGCTGTGGCCTTGCCCTTTCGTTTGACACCCATATTGAACACATACTTCAAGGTTTTATGGGAACCACATTTTCACCTATGACGCATTTATCGATAAATCTATCGAAATATCGAGACGTTTAAATATAAGCCGTGGATGCCCTTTAGTTTGACCCCCATATTGAACGCATACTTCAAGGTTTTATGGGAACCACATTTTCACCTATAACGCATTTATCGATAAATCTATCGAAATATCGAGACGTTTAAATATAAGCTGTGGCCATGCCCTTTAGTTTGACCCCCATATTGAATGCATATATCAAGGTTTTATGGGAACCACATTTTAACCGATAACGCATTTATCGATAAGTATGTCGAAATATGGATCAGTTCAGAGAAAGCCGTGGTCATGCCCTTTAGTTTGACACCCATATTGAACGCATACTTCAAGGTTTTATGGGAACCACATTTTCACCTATAACGCATTTATCGATAAATCTATCGAAATATCGAGACGTTTAAATATAAGCTGTGGCCATGCCCTTTAGTTTGACCCCCATATTGAACGCATATATCAAGGTTTTATGGGAACCACATTTTAACCGATAACGCATTTATCGATAAGTATGTCGAAATATGGATCAGTTCAGAGGAAGCCGTGGCCATGCCCTTTAGTTTGACCCCCATATTGAATGGATATATCAAGGTTTTATGGGAACCACATTTTTACCGATAACGCATTTATCGATAAGTATGTCGAAATATGGATCAGTTCAGAGAAAGCCGTGGTCATGCCCTTTAGTTTGACACCCATATTGAACGCATACTTCAAGGTTTTATGGGAACCACATTTTCACCTATGACGCATTTATCGATAAATCTATCGAAATATCGAGACGTTTAAATATAAGCTGTGGCCATGCCCTTCAGTTTGACCCCCATATTGAACGCATATATCAAGGTTTTATGGGAACCACATTTTAACCGATAACGCATTTATCGATAAGTATGTCGAAATATGGATCAGTTCAGAGAAAGCCGTGGCCATGCCCTTTAGTTTGACCCCCATATTGAATGGATATATCAAGGTTTTATGGGAACCACATTTTCACCGATAACGCATTTATCGATAAGTATATCGAAATATCGAGAGGTCTAAATTAAAGCTGTGTCCTTGCCCTTTCGGTTGACACCCATATTGAACGCAAACTTCAAGGTTTTATGGGAACAACATTTTCACCGGTAGCTCAGTTATCGATAAATGTGTCGAAATATGGATCAGTTCAGAGAAAGCCGTGGCCTTGCCCTTTGGTTTGACACCCATATTGAATGCATATATCAAGGTTTTATGGGAACCACTTTTTGACCGATAACTCATTTATCAATAAATGTATCGAAATATTGAGACGTTTAAATATAAGCTGTGGCCATGTCCTTTAGTTTGACCCCCATATTGAATGCATATATCAAGGTTTTATGGGAACCACATTTTAACAGATAACACATTTAACGATAAGTATGTCGAAATATCGAGAGGTCTAAATGAAAGCTGTGTCCTTGGCCTTTCGTTTGACACCCATATTGAACGCAAACTTCAAGGTTTTAGGGGAACATTATTATCACCGATAAGTCATTCATCGATAAATATATCGAAATATGGATCAGTTCGAATGTAAGCTGTTGCCTTGACCTTTCGTTTTACACCCATAATAAACGCAAACTTTAAGGTTTTAGGGGTACAATATTTTTACCGATAAGTCATTCATCGATAAATATATCGAAATACGGATCAATTTAATTGAAAGCTGTGGCCTTGCCCTTTCGTTTGACACCTATATTGAACGCATACATCAATGTTTTATGGGAACCACATTTTGACCGATAACTCATTTATCGATAAATATATCGAAACATCGAGACGTTAAAATGAAAGCTGTTGCCTTACACTTTCGTTTGACACTCATATTGCGTGTAAATTTCCAGGTTTTATGGGAACCAAATTTTGACCGGGAAGTCATTCATCGATAAATATATCGAAATACGGATCAGTTCAATTGAAAGCTGTGGCCTTGCCCTTTCGTTTGACACCCATATTGAACGCATACATCAAGGTTTTATGGGAACCACATTTTCACCTATGACGCATTTATCGATAAATCTATCGAAATATCGAGACGTTTAAATATAAGCCGTGGATGCCCTTTAGTTTGACCCCCATATTGAACGCATACTTCAAGGTTTTATGGGAACCACATTTTCACATATAACGCATTTATCGATAAATCTATCGAAATATCGAGACGTTTAAATATAAGCTGTGGCCATGCCCTTTAGTTTGACCCCCATATTGAATGCATATATCAAGGTTTTATGGGAACCACATTTTAACCGATAACGCATTTATCGATAAGTATGTCGAAATATGGATCAGTTCAGAGAAAGCCGTGGTCATGCCCTTTAGTTTGACACCCATATTGAACGCATACTTCAAGGTTTTATGGGAACCACATTTTCACCTATAACGCATTTATCGATAAATCTATCGAAATATCGAGACGTTTAAATATAAGCTGTGGCCATGCCCTTTAGTTTGACCCCCATATTGAACGCATACTTCAAGGTTTTATGGGAACCACATTTTCACATATAACGCATTTATCGATAAATCTATCGAAATATCGAGACGTTTAAATATAAGCTGTGGCCAGGCCCTTTAGTTTGACCCCCATATTGAATGCATATATCAAGGTTTTATGGGAACCACATTTTAACCGATAACGCATTTATCGATAAGTATGTCGAAATATGGATCAGTTCAGAGAAAGCCGTGGCCATGCCCTTCAGTTTGACCCCCATATTGAATGCATATATCAAGGTTTTATGGGAACCACATTTTGACCCAACTCATTTATCGATAAATATATCGAAATATCGAAAAGTTCAATTGAAAGCTGTGGCCTTGCCCTTTCGTTTGACACCCATATTGAACACATACTTCAAGGTTTTATGGGAACCACATTTTCACCTATGACGCATTTATCGATAAATCTATCGAAATATCGAGACGTTTAAATATAAGCCGTGGATGCCCTTTAGTTTGACCCCCATATTGAACGCATACTTCAAGGTTTTATGGGAACCACATTTTCACATATAACGCATTTATCGATAAATCTATCGAAATATCGAGACGTTTAAATATAAGCTGTGGCCATGCCCTTTAGTTTGACCCCCATATTGAATGCATATATCAAGGTTTTATGGGAACCACATTTTAACCGATAACGCATTTATCGATAAGTATGTCGAAATATGGATCAGTTCAGAGAAAGCCGTGGTCATGCCCTTTAGTTTGACACCCATATTGAACGCATACTTCAAGGTTTTATGGGAACCACATTTTCACCTATAACGCATTTATCGATAAATCTATCGAAATATCGAGACGTTAAAATATAAGCTGTGGCCATGCCCTTTAGTTTGACCCCCATATTGAACGCATACTTCAAGGTTTTATGGGAACCACATTTTCACATATAACGCATTTATCGATAAATCTATCGAAATATCGAGACGTTTAAATATAAGCTGTGGCCATGCCCTTTAGTTTGACCCCCATATTGAATGCATATATCAAGGTTTTATGGGAACCACATTTTAACCGATAACGCATTTATCGATAAGTATGTCGAAATATGGATCAGTTCAGAGAAAGCCGTGGCCATGCCCTTCAGTTTGACCCCCATATTGAATGCATATATCAAGGTTTTATGGGAACCACATTTTCACCGGTAACGCATTTATCGATAAGTATATCGAAATATCGAGACGTTCAAATGAAAGCTGGGGCCTTGCCCTTTCGTTTGACACCAATACTGAACGCATAGATTAAGGTTTTATATGAACCACATTTTGACCCATAACTCATTTATCGATAAATATATCGAAATATCGAAAAGTTCAATTGAAAGCTGTGGCCTTGCCCTTTCGTTTGACACCCATATTGAACGCATACTTCAAGGTTTTATGGGAACCACATTTTGACCGATAGCTCATTTATCGATAAATGTATCGAAATATCGAGACGTTCAAATGAAAGCTGTGTCAATGCCCTCGCCTTTGAGCCCCATATTGAATGCATATATCAAGGTTTTATGGGAACCACATTTTCACCGATAACGCATTTATCGATAAGTATATCGAAATATCGAGACGTTTAAATATAAGCTGTGGCCATGCCCTTCAGTTTGACCCCCATATTGAACGCATATATCAAGGTTTTATGGGAACCACATTTTAACCGATAACGCATTTATCGATAAGTATGTCGAAATATGGATCAGTTCAGAGAAAGCCGTGGCCATGCCCTTTAGTTTGACCCCCATATTGAATGGATATATCAAGGTTTTATGGGAACCACATTTTCACCGATAACGCATTTATCGATAAGTATATCGAAATATCGAGAGGTCTAAATTAAAGCTGTGTCCTTGCCCTTTCGGTTGACACCCATATTGAACGCAAACTTCAAGGTTTTATGGGAACAACATTTTCACCGGTAGCTCAGTTATCGATAAATGTGTCGAAATATGGATCAGTTCAGAAAAAGCCGTGGCCTTGCCCTTTGGTTTGACACCCATATTGAATGCATATATCAAGGTTTTATGGGAACCACTTTTTGACCGATAACTCATTTATCAATAAATATATCGAAATATTGAGACGTTTAAATATAAGCTGTGGCCATGTCCTTTAGTTTGACCCCCATATTGAATGCATATATCAAGGTTTTATGGGAACCACATTTTAACAGATAACACATTTAACGATAAGTATGTCGAAATATCGAGAGGTCTAAATGAAAGCTGTGTCCTTGGCCTTTCGTTTGACACCCATATTGAACGCAAACTTCAAGGTTTTAGGGGAACATTATTTTCACCGATAAGTCATTCATCGATAAATATATCGAAATATGGATCAGTTCGAATGTAAGCTGTTGCCTTGACCTTTCGTTTTACACCCATAATAAACGCAAACTTTAAGGTTTTAGGGGTACAATATTTTTACCGATAAGTCATTCATCGATAAATATATCGAAATACGGATCAATTTAATTGAAAGCTGTGGCCTTGCCCTTTCGTTTGACACCTATATTGAACGCATACATCAATGTTTTATGGGAACCACATTTTGACCGATAACTCATTTATCGACAAATATATCGAAATATCGAGACGTTAAAATGAAAGCTGTTGCCTTACACTTTCGTTTGACACTCATATTGCGTGTAAATTTCCAGGTTTTATGGGAACCAAATTTTGACCGGGAAGTCATTCATCGATAAATATATCGAAATACGGATCAGTTCAATTGAAAGCTGTGGCCTTGCCCTTTCGTTTGACACCCATATTGAACGCATACATCAAGGTTTTATGGGAACCACATTTTGACCGATAGCTCATTTATCGATAAATATATCGAAATATCGAGACGTTCAAATGAAAGCTGTGTCAATGCCCTCGCCTTTGAGCCCCATATTGAATGCATATATCAAGGTTTTATGGGAACCACATTTTCACCGATAACGCATTTAACGATAAGTATGTCGAAATATCGAGAGGTCTAAATGAAAGCTGTGTCCTTGCCCTTTCGTTTGACACCCATATTGAATGCATATATCAAGGTTTTATGGGAACCACATTTTAACAGATAACACATTTAACGATAAGTATGTCGAAATATCGAGAGGTCTAAATGAAAGCTGTGTCCTTGCCCTTTCGTTTGACACCCATATTGATTGCATACATCAAGGTTTTATGGGAAGCACATTTTGACCGATAACTCATTTACCGATAAATATATCGAAATATCGAGACGTTCAAATGAAAGCTGTGGCCTTGCCATTTCGTTTGACACCAATATTGAACGCATAGATTAAGGTTTTATGGGAACCACATTTTGACCCAACTCATTTATCGATAAATATATCGAAATATCGAGACGTTTAAATATAAGCCGTGGATGCCCTTTAGTTTGACCCCCATATTGAACGCATACTTCAAGGTTTTATGGGAACCACATTTTCACATATAACGCATTTATCGATAAATCTATCGAAATATCGAGACGTTTAAATATAAGCTGTGGCCATGCCCTTTAGTTTGACCCCCATATTGAATGCATATATCAAGGTTTTATGGGAACCACATTTTAACCGATAACGCATTTATCGATAAGTATGTCGAAATATGGATCAGTTCAGAGAAAGCCGTGGCCATGCCCTTCAGTTTGACCCCCATATTGAATGCATATATCAAGGTTTTATGGGAACCACATTTTGACCTATGACGCATTTATCGATAAATCTATCGAAATATCGAGACGTTTAAATATAAGCCGTGGATGCCCTTTAGTTTGACCCCCATATTGAACGCATACTTCAAGGTTTTATGGGAACCACATTTTCACATATAACGCATTTATCGATAAATCTATCGAAATATCGAGACGTTCAAATGAAAGCTGTGTCAATGCCCTCGCCTTTGAGCCCCATATTGAATGCATATATCAAGGTTTTATGGGAACCACATTTTCACCGATAACGCGTTTACCGATAAATATATCGAAATATCGAGACGTTCAAATGAAAGCTGTGGCCTTGCCCTTTCGTTTGACACCCATATTGAACGCATACATCAAGGTTTTATGGGAACCACATTTTCACCTATGACGCATTTATCGATAAATCTATCGAAATATCGAGACGTTTAAATATAAGCCGTGGATGCCCTTTAGTTTGACCCCCATATTGAACGCATACTTCAAGGTTTTATGGGAACCACATTTTCACATATAACGCATTTATCGATAAATCTATCGAAATATCGAGACGTTTAAATATAAGCTGTGGCCATGCCCTTTAGTTTGACCCCCATATTGAATGCATATATCAAGGTTTTATGGGAACCACATTTTAACCGATAACGCATTTATCGATAAGTATGTCGAAATATGGATCAGTTCAGAGAAAGCCGTGGTCATGCCCTTTAGTTTGACACCCATATTGAACGCATACTTCAAGGTTTTATGGGAACCACATTTTCACCTATAACGCATTTATCGATAAATCTATCGAAATATCGAGACGTTTAAATATAAGCTGTGGCCATGCCCTTTAGTTTGACCCCCATATTGAACGCATACTTCAAGGTTTTATGGGAACCACATTTTCACATATAACGCATTTATCGATAAATCTATCGAAATATCGAGACGTTTAAATATAAGCTGTGGCCATGCCCTTTAGTTTGACCCCCATATTGAATGCATATATCAAGGTTTTATGGGAACCACATTTTAACCGATAACGCATTTATCGATAAGTATGTCGAAATATGGATCAGTTCAGAGAAAGCCGTGGCCATGCCCTTCAGTTTGACCCCCATATTGAATGCATATATCAAGGTTTTATGGGAACCACATTTTGACCCAACTCATTTATCGATAAATATATCGAAATATCGAAAAGTTCAATTGAAAGCTGTGGCCTTGCCCTTTCGTTTGACACCCATATTGAACACATACTTCAAGGTTTTATGGGAACCACATTTTCACCTATGACGCATTTATCGATAAATCTATCGAAATATCGAGACGTTTAAATATAAGCCGTGGATGCCCTTTAGTTTGACCCCCATATTGAACGCATACTTCAAGGTTTTATGGGAACCACATTTTCACATATAACGCATTTATCGATAAATCTATCGAAATATCGAGACGTTTAAATATAAGCTGTGGCCATGCCCTTTAGTTTGACCCCCATATTGAATGCATATATCAAGGTTTTATGGGAACCACATTTTAACCGATAACGCATTTATCGATAAGTATGTCGAAATATGGATCAGTTCAGAGAAAGCCGTGGTCATGCCCTTTAGTTTGACACCCATATTGAACGCATACTTCAAGGTTTTATGGGAACCACATTTTCACCTATAACGCATTTATCGATAAATCTATCGAAATATCGAGACGTTTAAATATAAGCTGTGGCCATGCCCTTTAGTTTGACCCCCATATTGAACGCATACTTCAAGGTTTTATGGGAACCACATTTTCACATATAACGCATTTATCGATAAATCTATCGAAATATCGAGACGTTTAAATATAAGCTGTGGCCATGCCCTTTAGTTTGACCCCCATATTGAATGCATATATCAAGGTTTTATGGGAACCACATTTTAACCGATAACGCATTTATCGATAAGTATGTCGAAATATGGATCAGTTCAGAGAAAGCCGTGGCCATGCCCTTCAGTTTGACCCCCATATTGAATGCATATATCAAGGTTTTATGGGAACCACATTTTCACCGGTAACGCATTTATCGATAAGTATATCGAAATATCGAGACGTTCAAATGAAAGCTGTGGCCTTGCCCTTTCGTTTGACACCAATACTGAACGCATAGATTAAGGTTTTATATGAACCACATTTTGACCCATAACTCATTTAACGATAAATATATCGAAATATCGAAAAGTTCAATTGAAAGCTGTGGCCTTGCCCTTTCGTTTGACACCCATATTGAACGCATACTTCAAGGTTTTATTGGAACCACATTTTGACCGATAGCTCATTTATCGATAAATGTATCGAAATATCGAGACGTTCAAATGAAAGCTGTGTCAATGCCCTCGCCTTTGAGCCCCATATTGAATGCATATATCAAGGTTTTATGGGAACCACATTTTCACCGATAACGCATTTATCGATAAGTATATCGAAATATCGAGACGTTTAAATATAAGCCGTGGATGCCCTTTAGTTTGACCCCCATATTGAACGCATACTTCAAGGTTTTATGGGAACCACATTTTCACATATAACGCATTTATCGATAAATCTATCGAAATATCGAGACGTTTAAATATAAGCTGTGGCCATGCCCTTTAGTTTGACCCCCATATTGAATGCATATATCAAGGTTTTATGGGAACCACATTTTAACCGATAACGCATTTATCGATAAGTATGTCGAAATATGGATCAGTTCAGAGAAAGCCGTGGCCATGCCCTTCAGTTTGACCCCCATATTGAATGCATATATCAAGGTTTTATGGGAACCACATTTTGACCCAACTCATTTATCGATAAATATATCGAAATATCGAAAAGTTCAATTGAAAGCTGTGGCCTTGCCCTTTCGTTTGACACCCATATTGAACACATACTTCAAGGTTTTATGGGAACCACATTTTCACCTATGACGCATTTATCGATAAATCTATCGAAATATCGAGACGTTTAAATATAAGCCGTGGATGCCCTTTAGTTTGACCCCCATATTGAACGCATACTTCAAGGTTTTATGGGAACCACATTTTCACATATAACGCATTTATCGATAAATCTATCGAAATATCGAGACGTTTAAATATAAGCTGTGGCCATGCCCTTTAGTTTGACCCCCATATTGAATGCATATATCAAGGTTTTATGGGAACCACATTTTAACCGATAACGCATTTATCGATAAGTATGTCGAAATATGGATCAGTTCAGAGAAAGCCGTGGTCATGCCCTTTAGTTTGACACCCATATTGAACGCATACTTCAAGGTTTTATGGGAACCACATTTTCACCTATAACGCATTTATCGATAAATCTATCGAAATATCGAGACGTTTAAATATAAGCTGTGGCCATGCCCTTTAGTTTGACCCCCATATTGAACGCATACTTCAAGGTTTTATGGGAACCACATTTTCACATATAACGCATTTATCGATAAATCTATCGAAATATCGAGACGTTTAAATATAAGCTGTGGCCATGCCCTTTAGTTTGACCCCCATATTGAATGCATATATCAAGGTTTTATGGGAACCACATTTTAACCGATAACGCATTTATCGATAAGTATGTCGAAATATGGATCAGTTCAGAGAAAGCCGTGGCCATGCCCTTCAGTTTGACCCCCATATTGAATGCATATATCAAGGTTTTATGGGAACCACATTTTCACCGGTAACGCATTTATCGATAAGTATATCGAAATATCGAGACGTTCAAATGAAAGCTGTGGCCTTGCCCTTTCGTTTGACACCAATACTGAACGCATAGATTAAGGTTTTATATGAACCACATTTTGACCCATAACTCATTTAACGATAAATATATCGAAATATCGAAAAGTTCAATTGAAAGCTGTGGCCTTGCCCTTTCGTTTGACACCCATATTGAACGCATACTTCAAGGTTTTATTGGAACCACATTTTGACCGATAGCTCATTTATCGATAAATGTATCGAAATATCGAGACGTTCAAATGAAAGCTGTGTCAATGCCCTCGCCTTTGAGCCCCATATTGAATGCATATATCAAGGTTTTATGGGAACCACATTTTCACCGATAACGCATTTATCGATAAGTATATCGAAATATCGAGACGTTTAAATATAAGCTGTGGCCATGCCCTTCAGTTTGACCCCCATATTGAACGCATATATCAAGGTTTTATGGGAACCACATTTTAACCGATAACGCATTTATCGATAAGTATGTCGAAATATGGATCAGTTCAGAGAAAGCCGTGGCCATGCCCTTTAGTTTGACCCCCATATTGAATGGATATATCAAGGTTTTATGGGAACCACATTTTCACCGATAACGCATTTATCGATAAGTATATCGAAATATCGAGAGGTCTAAATTAAAGCTGTGTCCTTGCCCTTTCGGTTGACACCCATATTGAACGCAAACTTCAAGGTTTTATGGGAACAACATTTTCACCGGTAGCTCAGTTATCGATAAATGTGTCGAAATATGGATCAGTTCAGAGAAAGCCGTGGCCTTGCCCTTTGGTTTGACACCCATATTGAATGCATATATCAAGGTTTTATGGGAACCACTTTTTGACCGATAACTCATTTATCAATAAATATATCGAAATATTGAGACGTTTAAATATAAGCTGTGGCCATGTCCTTTAGTTTGACCCCCATATTGAATGCATATATCAAGGTTTTATGGGAACCACATTTTAACAGATAACACATTTAACGATAAGTATGTCGAAATATCGAGAGGTCTAAATGAAAGCTGTGTCCTTGGCCTTTCGTTTGACACCCATATTGAACGCAAACTTCAAGGTTTTAGGGGAACATTATTTTCACCGATAAGTCATTCATCGATAAATATATCGAAATATGGATCAGTTCGAATGTAAGCTGTTGCCTTGACCTTTCGTTTTACACCCATAATAAACGCAAACTTTAAGGTTTTAGGGGTACAATATTTTTACCGATAAGTCATTCATCGATAAATATATCGAAATACGGATCAATTTAATTGAAAGCTGTGGCCTTGCCCTTTCGTTTGACACCTATATTGAACGCATACATCAATGTTTTATGGGAACCACATTTTGACCGATAACTCATTTATCGACAAATATATCGAAATATCGAGACGTTAAAATGAAAGCTGTTGCCTTACACTTTCGTTTGACACTCATATTGCGTGTAAATTTCCAGGTTTTATGGGAACCAAATTTTGACCGGGTAGTCATTCATCGATAAATATATCGAAATACGGATCAGTTCAATTGAAAGCTGTGGCCTTGCCCTTTCGTTTGACACCCATATTGAACGCATACATCAAGGTTTTATGGGAACCACATTTTGACCGATAGCTCATTTATCGATAAATATATCGAAATATCGAGACGTTCAAATGAAAGCTGTGTCAATGCCCTCGCCTTTGAGCCCCATATTGAATGCATATATCAAGGTTTTATGGGAACCACATTTTCACCGATAACGCATTTATCGATAAGTATATCGAAATATCGAGACGTCTAAATGAAAGCTGTGTCCTTGCCCTTTCGTTTGACACCCATATTGATTGCATACATCAAGGTTTTATGGGAAGCACATTTTGACCGATAACTCATTTACCGATAAATATATCGAAATATCGAGACGTTCAAATGAAAGCTGTGGCCTTGCCATTTCGTTTGACACCAATATTGAACGCATAGATTAAGGTTTTATGGGAACCACATTTTGACCCAACTCATTTATCGATAAATATATCGAAATATCGAAAAGTTCAATTGAAAGCTGTGGCCTTGCCCTTTCGTTTGACACCCATATTGAACACATACTTCAAGGTTTTATGGGAACCACATTTTCACCTATGACGCATTTATCGATAAATCTATCGAAATATCGAGACGTTTAAATATAAGCCGTGGATGCCCTTTAGTTTGACCCCCATATTGAACGCATACTTCAAGGTTTTATGGGAACCACATTTTCACATATAACGCATTTATCGATAAATCTATCGAAATATCGAGACGTTTAAATATAAGCTGTGGCCATGCCCTTTAGTTTGACCCCCATATTGAATGCATATATCAAGGTTTTATGGGAACCACATTTTAACCGATAACGCATTTATCGATAAGTATGTCGAAATATGGATCAGTTCAGAGAAAGCCGTGGTCATGCCCTTTAGTTTGACACCCATATTGAACGCATACTTCAAGGTTTTATGGGAACCACATTTTCACCTATAACGCATTTATCGATAAATCTATCGAAATATCGAGACGTTTAAATATAAGCTGTGGCCATGCCCTTTAGTTTGACCCCCATATTGAACGCATATATCAAGGTTTTATGGGAACCACATTTTAACCGATAACGCATTTATCGATAAGTATGTCGAAATATGGATCAGTTCAGAGAAAGCCGTGGCCATGCCCTTCAGTTTGACCCCCATATTGAATGCATATATCAAGGTTTTATGGGAACCACATTTTCACCGGTAACGCATTTATCGATAAGTATATCGAAATATCGAGACGTTCAAATGAAAGCTGTGGCCTTGCCCTTTCGTTTGACACCAATACTGAACGCATAGATTAAGGTTTTATATGAACCACATTTTGACCCATAACTCATTTATCGATAAATATATCGAAATATCGAAAAGTTCAATTGAAAGCTGTGGCCTTGCCCTTTCGTTTGACACCCATATTGAACGCATACTTCAAGGTTTTATGGGAACCACATTTTGACCGATAGCTCATTTATCGATAAATGTATCGAAATATCGAGACGTTCAAATGAAAGCTGTGTCAATGCCCTCGCCTTTGAGCCCCATATTGAATGCATATATCAAGGTTTTATGGGAACCACATTTTCACCGATAACGCATTTATCGATAAGTATATCGAAATAAAGAGAGGTCTAAATGAAAGCTGTGACCTTGCCCTTTCGTTTGACACCAATATTGAACGCATAGATTAAGGTTTTATGGGAACCACATTTTGACCCATAACTCATTTATCGATAAGTATATCGAAATATCGAAAAGTCCAATTGAAAGCTGTGGCCTTGCCCTTTCGTTTGACACCCATATTGAACGCATACTTCAAGGTTTTATGGGAACCACATTTTCACCTATAACGCATTTATCGATAAATCTATCGAAATATCGAGACGTTTAAATATAAGCTGTGGCCATGCGCTTTAGTTTGACCCCCATATTGAATGCATATATCAAGGTTTTATGGGAACCACATTTTCACCGATAACGCATTTATCGATAAGTATATCGAAATATCGAGAAGTCTAAATGAAAGCTGTGTCCTTGCCCTTTCGTTTGACACCCATATTGATTGCATACATCAAGGTTTTATGGGAACCACATTTTGACCGATAACTCATTTACCGATAAATATATCGAAATATCGAGACGTTCAAATGAAAGCTGTGGCCTTGCCATTTCGTTTGACACCAATATTGAACGCATAGATTAAGGTTTTATGGGAACCACATTTTGACCCAACTCATTTATCGATAAATATATCGAAATATCGAAAAGTTCAATTGAAAGCTGTGGCCTTGCCCTTTCGTTTGACACCCATATTGAACGCATACTTCAAGGTTTTATGGGAACCACATTTTCACCTATGACGCATTTATCGATAAATCGATCGAAATATCGAGACGTTTAAATATAAGCCGTGGATGCCCTTTAGTTTGACCCCCATATTGAACGCATACTTCAAGGTTTTATGGGAACCACATTTTCACCTATAACGCATTTATCGATAAATCTATCGAAATATCGAGACGTTTAAATATAAGCTGTGGCCATGCCCTTTAGTTTGACCCCCATATTGAATGCATATATCAAGGTTTTATGGGAACCACATTTTAACCGATAACGCATTTATCGATAAGTATGTCGAAATATGGATCAGTTCAGAGAAAGCCGGGGCCATGCCCTTTAGTTTGACACCCATATTGAAGGCATAGTTCAAGGTTTTATGGGAACCACATTTTCACCTATAGCGCATTTATCGATAAATCTATCGAAATATCGAGACGTTTAAATATAAGCTGTGGCCATGCCCTTTAGTTTGACCCCCATATTGAACGCATATATCAAGGTTTTATGGGAACCACATTTTAACCGATAACGCATTTATCGATAAGTATGTCGAAATATGGATCAGTTCAGAGAAAGCCGTGGCCATGCCCTTTAGTTTGACCCCCATATTGAATGCATATATCAAGGTTTTATGGGAACCACATTTTCACCGGTAACGCATTTATCGATAAGTATATCGAAATATCGAGACGTTCAAATGAAAGCTGTGGCCTTGCCCTTTCGTTTGACACCAATACTGAACGCATAGATTAAGGTTTTATATGAACCACATTTTGACCCATAACTCATTTATCGATAAATATATCGAAATATCGAAAAGTTCAATTGAAAGCTGTGGCCTTGCCCTTTCGTTTGACACCCATATTGAACGCATACTTCAAGGTTTTATGGGAACCACATTTTGACCGATAGCTCATTTATCGATAAATATATCGAAATATCGAGACGTTCAAATGAAAGCTGTGTCAATGCCCTCGCCTTTGAGCCCCATATTGAATGCATATATCTAGGTTTTATGGGAACCACATTTTCACCGATAACGCATTTATCGATAAGTATATCGAAATATAGAGAGGTCTAAATGAAAGCTGTGACCTTGCCCTTTTGTTTGACACCAATATTGAACGCATAGATTAAGGTTTTATGGGAACCACATTTTGACCCATAACTCATTTATCGATAAGTATATCGAAATATCGAAAAGTCCAATTGAAAGCTGTGGCCTTGCCCTTTCGTTTGACACCCATATTGAACGCATACTTCAAGGTTTTATGGGAACCACATTTTCACCTATAACGCATTTATCGATAAATCTATCGAAATATCGAGACGTTTAAATATAAGCTGTGGCCATGCGCTTTAGTTTGACCCCCATATTGAATGCATATATCAAGGTTTTATGGGAACCCATTTTAACCGATAACGCATTTATCGATAAGTATGTCGAAATATGGATCAGTTCAGAGAAAGCCGTGGCCATGCCCTTTAGTTTTACCCCCATATTGAATGCATATATCAAGGTCTTATGGGAACCACATTTTCACCGATAACGCATTTATCGATAAGTATATCGAAATATAGAGAGGTCTAAATGAAAGCTGTGACCTTGCTCTTTCGTTTGACACCCATATTGAACGCATAAATCAAGGTTTTATGGGAACCACATTTTTACCCATAACTCATTTATCGATAAATATATCGAAATATCGAAAAGTTCAATTGAAAGCTGTGGCCTTGCCCTTTCGTTTGACACCCATATTGAACGCATACTTCAAGGTTTTATGGGAACCACATTTTCACCTATAACGCATTTATCGATAAATCTATTGAAATATCGAGACGTTTAAATATAAGCTGTGGCCATGCCCTTCAGTTTGACCCCCATATTGAACGCATATATCAAGGTTTTATGGGAACCACATTTTAACCGATAACGCATTTATCGATAAGTATGTCGAAATATGGATCAGTTCAGAGAAAGCCGTTGCCATGCCCTTTAGTTTGACCCCCATATTGAAGGCATATATCAAGGTTTTATGCGAACTACATTTTCACCGATAACGCATTTATCGATAAGTATATCGAAATATCGAGACGTTCAAATGAAAGCTGTGGCCTTGCCCTTTCGTTTGACACCAATATTGAACGCATAGATTAAGGTTTTATGGGAACCACATTTTGACCCATAACAAATTTATCGATAAATATATCGAAATATCGAAAAGTCCAATTGAAAGCTGTGGCCTTGCCCTTTCGTTTGACACCCATATTGAGCGCATACTTCAAGGTTTTATGGGAACCACATTTTTACCCATAACTCATTTATCGATAAATATATCGAAATATCGAAAAGTTCAATTGAAAGCTGTGGCCTTGCCCTTTCGTTTGACACCCATATTGAACGCATACTTCAAGGTTTTATGGGAACCACATTTTCACCTATAACGCATTTATCGATAAATCTATTGAAATATCGAGACGTTTAAATATAAGCTGTGGCCATGCCCTTCAGTTTGACCCCCATATTGAACGCATATATCAAGGTTTTATGGGAACCACATTTTAACCGATAACGCATTTATCGATAAGTATGTCGAAATATGGATCAGTTCAGAGAAAGCCGTTGCCATGCCCTTTAGTTTGACCCCCATATTGAAGGCATATATCAAGGTTTTATGCGAACTACATTTTCACCGGTAACGCATTTATCGATAAGTATATCGAAATATCGAGACGTTCAAATGAAAGCTGTGGCCTTGCCCTTTCGTTTGACACCAATACTGAACGCATATATCAAGGTTTTATGGGAACCACATTTTAACCGATAACGCATTTATCGATAAGTATGTCGAAATATGGATCAGTTCAGAGAAAGCCGTTGCCATGCCCTTTAGTTTGACCCCCATATTGAAGGCATATATCAAGGTTTTATGCGAACCACATTTTCACCGGTAACGCATTTATCGATAAGTATATCGAAATATCGAGACGTTCAAATGAAAGCTGTGGCCTTGCCCTTTCGTTTGACACCAATACTGAACGCATAGATTAAGGTTTTATATGAACCACATTTTGACCCATAACTCATTTATCGATAAATATATCGAAATATCGAAAAGTTCAATTGAAAGCTGTGGCCTTGCCCTTTCGTTTGACACCCATATTGAACGCATACTTCAAGGTTTTATGGGAACCACATTTTGACCGATAGCTCATTTATCGATAAATATATCGAAATATCGAGACGTTCAAATGAAAGCTGTGTCAATGCCCTCGCCTTTGAGCCCCATATTGAATGCATATATCTAGGTTTTATGGGAACCACATTTTCACCGATAACGCATTTATCGATAAGTATATCGAAATATAGAGAGGTCTAAATGAAAGCTGTGACCTTGCCCTTTTGTTTGACACCAATATTGAACGCATAGATTAAGGTTTTATGGGAACCACATTTTGACCCATAACTCATTTATCGATAAGTATATCGAAATATCGAAAAGTCCAATTGAAAGCTGTGGCCTTGCCCTTTCGTTTGACACCCATATTGAACGCATACTTCAAGGTTTTATGGGAACCACATTTTCACCTATAACGCATTTATCGATAAATCTATCGAAATATCGAGACGTTTAAATATAAGCTGTGGCCATGCGCTTTAGTTTGACCCCCATATTGAATGCATATATCAAGGTTTTATGGGAACCCATTTTAACCGATAACGCATTTATCGATAAGTATGTCGAAATATGGATCAGTTCAGAGAAAGCCGTGGCCATGCCCTTTAGTTTTACCCCCATATTGAATGCATATATCAAGGTTTTATGGGAACCACATTTTCACCGATAACGCATTTATCGATAAGTATATCGAAATATAGAGAGGTCTAAATGAAAGCTGTGACCTTGCTCTTTCGTTTGACACCCATATTGAACGCATAAATCAAGGTTTTATGGGAACCACATTTTTACCCATAACTCATTTATCGATAAATATATCGAAATATCGAAAAGTTCAATTGAAAGCTGTGGCCTTGCCCTTTCGTTTGACACCCATATTGAACGCATACTTCAAGGTTTTATGGGAACCACATTTTCACCTATAACGCATTTATCGATAAATCTATTGAAATATCGAGACGTTTAAATATAAGCTGTGGCCATGCCCTTCAGTTTGACCCCCATATTGAACGCATATATCAAGGTTTTATGGGAACCACATTTTAACCGATAACGCATTTATCGATAAGTATGTCGAAATATGGATCAGTTCAGAGAAAGCCGTTGCCATGCCCTTTAGTTTGACCCCCATATTGAAGGCATATATCAAGGTTTTATGCGAACTACATTTTCACCGATAACGCATTTATCGATAAGTATATCGAAATATCGAGACGTTCAAATGAAAGCTGTGGCCTTGCCCTTTCGTTTGACACCAATATTGAACGCATAGATTAAGGTTTTATGGGAACCACATTTTGACCCATAACAAATTTATCGATAAATATATCGAAATATCGAAAAGTCCAATTGAAAGCTGTGGCCTTGCCCTTTCGTTTGACACCCATATTGAGCGCATACTTCAAGGTTTTATGGGAACCACATTTTCACCTATACCGCATTTATCGATAAATCTATCGAAATATCGAAAAGTTCAATTGAAAGCCGTGGCCATGCCCTTTAGTTTGACCCTCATATTGAATGCATACTTCAAGGTTTTATGGGAACCACATTTTAACCTATAACGCATTTATCGATAAATCTATCGAAATATCGAGACGTTTAAATATAAGCCGTGGATGCCCTTTAGTTTGACCCCCATATTGAATGCATATATCAAGGTTTTATGGGAACCACATTTTCACCGATAACGCATTTATCGCTAAGTATATCGAAATATCGAGACGTTCAAATGAAAGCTGTGGCCTTGCCCTTTAGTTTGACACCAATATTGAACGCATAGATTAAGGTTTTATGGGAACCAGATTTTGACCCATAACTCATTTATCGATAAGTATATCGAAATATCGAAAAACCCAATTGAAAGCTGTGGCCTTGCCCTTTCGTTTGACACCCATATTGAACGCATACTTCAAGGTTTTATGGGAACCACATTTTCACCTATAACGCATTTATCGATAAATCTATCGAAATATCGAGACGTTTAAATATAAGCTGTGGCCATGCCCTTCAGTTTGACCCCCATATTGAACGCATATATCAAGGTTTTATGGGAACCACATTTTAACCGATAACGCATTTATCGATAAGTATGTCGAAATATGGATCAGTTCAGAGAAAGCCGTGGCCATGCCCTTTAGTTTGACACCCATATTGAATGCATATATCAAGGTTTTATGGGAACCACATTTTGACCGATAACTCATTTACCGATAAATATATCGAAATATCGAGACGTTCAAATGAAAGCTGTGGCCTTGCCATTTCGTTTGACACCAATATTGAACGCATAGATTAAGGTTTTATGGGAACCACATTTTGACCCAACTCATTTATCGATAAATATATCGAAATATCGAAAAGTTCAATTGAAAGCTGTGGCCTTGCCCTTTCGTTTGACACCCATATTGAGCGCATACTTCAAGGTTTTATGGGAACCACATTTTCACCTATGACGCATTTATCGATAAATCTATCGAAATATCAAGACGTTTAAATATAAGCCGTGGATGCCCTTTAGTTTGACCCCCATATTGAACGCATACTTCAAGGTTTTATGGGAACCACATTTTCACCTATAACGCATTTATCGATAAATCTATCGAAATATCGAGACGTTTAAATATAAGCTGTGGCCATGCCCTTTAGTTTGACCCCCATATTGAATGCATATATCAAGGTTTTATGGGAACCACATTTTAACCGATAACGCATTTATCGATAAGTATGTCGAAATATGGATCAGTTCAGAGAAAGCCGTGGCCATGCCCTTTAGTTTGACACCCATATTGAAGGCATAGTTCAAGGTTTTATGGGAACCACATTTTCACCTAAAACGCATTTATCGATAAATCTATCGAAATATCGAGACGTTTAAATATAAGCTGTGGCCATGCCCTTTAGTTTGACCCCCATATTGAACGCATATATCAAGGTTTTATGGGAACCACATTTTAACCGATAACGCATTTATCGATAAGTATGTCGAAATATGGATCAGTTCAGAGAAAGCCGTGGCCATGCCCTTTAGTTTGACCCCCATATTGAATGCATATATCAAGGTTTTATGGGAACCACATTTTCACCGGTAACGCATTTATCGATAAGTATATCGAAATATCGAGACGTTCAAATGAAAGCTGTGGCCTTGCCCTTTCGTTTGACACCAATACTGAACGCATAGATTAAGGTTTTATATGAACCACATTTTGACCCATAACTCATTTATCGATAAATATATCGAAATATCGAAAAGTTCAATTGAAAGCTGTGGCCTTGCCCTTTCGTTTGACACCCATATTGAACGCATACTTCAAGGTTTTATGGGAACCACATTTTGACCGATAGCTCATTTATCGATAAATATATCGAAATATCGAGACGTTCAAATGAAAGCTGTGTCAATGCGCTCGCCTTTGAGCCCCATATTGAATGCATATATCAAGGTTTTATGGGAACCACATTTTCACCGATAACGCATTTATCGATAAGTATATCGAAATATAAAGAGAGGTCTAAATGAAAGCTGTGACCTTGCCCTTTTGTTTGACACCAATATTGAACGCATATTTTAAGGTTTTATGGGAACCACATTTTGACCCATAACTCATTTATCGATAAGTATATCGAAATATCGAAAAGTCCAATTGAAAGCTGTGGCCTTGCCCTTTCGTTTGACACCCATATTGAACGCATACTTCAAGGTTTTATGGGAACCACATTTTCACCTATAACGCATTTATCGATAAATCTATTGAAATATCGAGACGTTTAAATATAAGCTGTGGCCATGCGCTTTAGTTTGACCCCCATATTGAATGCATATATCAAGGTTTTATGGGAACCCATTTTAACCGATAACGCATTTATCGATAAGTATGTCGAAATATGGATCAGTTCAGAGAAAGCCGTGGCCATGCCCTTTAGTTTTACCCCCATATTGAATGCATATATCAAGGTTTTATGGGAACCACATTTTCACCGATAACGCATTTATCGATAAGTATATCGAAATATAGAGAGGTCTAAATGAAAGCTGTGACCTTGCCCTTTCGTTTGACACCCATATTGAACGCATAAATCAAGGTTTTATGGGAACCACATTTTTACCCATAACTCATTTATCGATAAATATATCGAAATATCGAAAAGTTCAATTGAAAGCTGTGGCCTTGCCCTTTCGTTTGACACCCATATTGAACGCATACTTCAAGGTTTTATGGGAACCACATTTTAACCGATAACGCATTTATCGATAAGTATGTCGAAATATGGATCAGTTCAGAGAAAGCCGTGGCCATGCCCTTTAGTTTGACCCCCATATTGAAGGCATATATCAAGGTTTTATGCGAACTACATTTTCACCGATAACGCATTTATCGATAAGTATATCGAAATATCGAGACGTTCAAATGAAAGCTGTGGCCTTGCCCTTTCGTTCGACACCAATATTGAACGCATAGATTAAGGTTTTATGGGAACCACATTTTGACCCATAACTCATTTATCGATAAATATATCGAAATATCGAGAAGTCCAATTGAAAGCTGTGGCCTTGCCCTTTCGTTTGACACCCATATTGAGCGCATACTTCAAGGTTTTATGGGAACCACATTTTCACCTATACCGCATTTATCGATAAATCTATCGAAATATCGAAAAGTTCAATTGAAAGCCGTGGCCATGCCCTTTAGTTTGACCCCCATATTGAATGCATACTTCAAGGTTTTATGGGAACCACATTTTCACCTATAACGCATTTATCGATAAATCTATCGAAATATCGAGACGTTTAAATATAAGCCGTGGATGCCCTTTGGTTTGACCCCCATATTGAATGCATATATCAAGGTTTTATGGGAACCCCATTTTCACCGATAACGCATTTATCGCTAAGTATATCGAAATATCGAGACGTTCAAATGAAAGCTGTGGCCTTGCCCTTTAGTTTGACACCAATATTGAACGCATAGATTAAGGTTTTATGGGAACCAGATTTTGACCCATAACTCATTTATCGATAAGTATATCGAAATATCGAAAAACCCAATTGAAAGCTGTGGCCTTGCCCTTTCGTTTGACACCCATATTGAACGCATACTTCAAGGTTTTATATGAACCACATTTTCACCTATAACGCATTTATCGATAAATCTACCGAAATATCGAGACGTTTAAATATAAGCTGTCGCCATGCGCTTTAGTTTGACCCCCATATTGAATGCATATATCAAGGTTTTATGGGAACCACATTTTAACCGATAACGCATTTATCGATAAGTATGTCGAAATATGGATCAGTTCAGAGAAAGCCGTGGCCTTGCCCTTTGGTTTGACACCCATATTGAATGCATATATCAAGGTTTTATGGGAACCACATTTTAACAGATAACACATTTAACGATAAGTAAATCGAAACATAGAGAGGTCTAAATGAAAGCTGTGACCTTGCCCTTTCGTTTGACACCCATATTGAAAGCATAAATCAAGGTTTTATGGAAACCACATTTTTACCCATAACTCATTTATCGATAAATATATCGAAATATCGAAAAGTCCAATTGAAAGCTGTGGCCTTGCCCTTTCGTTTGACACCCATATTGAACGCATACTTCAAGGTTTTATGGGAACCACATTTTCACCTAT
This sequence comes from Merzomyia westermanni, assembly GCA_949987695.1. Lineage (NCBI taxonomy): Eukaryota > Metazoa > Arthropoda > Insecta > Diptera > Tephritidae > Merzomyia > Merzomyia westermanni. The sequence goes on along the minus strand of OX465292.1, from coordinate 104,059,028 downwards.
AACGCATTTATCGATAAATCTATCGAAATGTCGAGACGTTTAAATATAAGCTGTGGCCATGCCCTTTAGTTTGACCCCCATATTGAATGCATATATCAAGGTTTTATGGGAACCCCATTTTCACCGATAACGCATTTATCGCTAAGTATATCGAAATATCGAGACGTTCAAATGAAAGCTGTGGCCTTGCCCTTTAGTTTGACACCAATATTGAACGCATAGATTAAGGTTTTATGGGAACCACATTTTGAACCATAACTCATTTATCGATAAGTATATCGAAATATCGAAAAGTCCAATTAAAAGCTGTGGCCTTGCCCTTTCGTTTGACACCCATATTGAACGCATACTTCAAGGTTTTATGGGAACCACATTTTCACCTATAACGCATTTATCGATAAATCTATCGAAATATCGAGACGTTTAAATATAAGCTGTGGCCATGCGCTTTAGTTTGACCCCCATATTGAATGCATATATCAAGGTTTTATGGGAACCCATTTTAACCGATAACGCATTTATCGATAAGTATGTCGAAATATGGATCAGTTCAGAGAAAGCCGTGGCCATGCCCTTTAGTTTGACCCCCATATTGAAGGCATATATCAAGGTTTTATGCGAACTACATTTTCACCGATAACGCATTTATCGATAAGTATATCGAAATATCGAGACGTTCAAATGAAAGCTGTGGCCTTGCCCTTTCGTTTGACACCAATATTGAACGCATAGATTAAGGTTTTATGGGAACCACATTTTGACCCATAACTCATTTATCGATAAATATATCGAAATATCGAGAAGTCCAATTGAAAGCTGTGGCCTTGCCCTTTCGTTTGACACCCATATTGAGCGCATACTTCAAGGTTTTATGGGAACCACATTTTCACCTATACCGCATTTATCGATAAATCTATCGAAATATCGAAAAGTTCAATTGAAAGCCGTGGCCATGCCCTTTAGTTTGACCCCCATATTGAATGCATACTTCAAGGTTTTATGGGAACCACATTTTCACCTATAACGCATTTATCGATAAATCTATCGAAATATCGAGACGTTTAAATATAAGCCGTGGATGCCCTTTAGTTTGACCCCCATATTGAACGCATATATCAAGGTTTTATGGGAACCACATTTTAACCGATAACGCATTTATCGATAAGTATATCGAAATATAGAGAGGTCTAAATGAAAGCTGTGACCTTGCCCTTTCGTTTGACACCAATATTGAACGCATAGATTAAGGTTTTATGGGAACCACATTTTGACCCATAACGCATTTATCGATAAGTATGTCGAAATATGGATCAGTTCAGAGAAAGCCGTGGCCATGCCCTTTAGTTTGACCCCCATATTGAAGGCATATATCAAGGTTTTATGGGAACCACATTTTCACCGATAACGCATTTATCGATAAGTATGTCGAAATATGGATCAGTTCAGAGAAAGCTGTGGCCATGCCCTTCAGTTTGACCCCCATATTGAACGCATATATCAAGGTTTTATGGGAACCACATTTTAACCGATAACGCATTTATCGATAAGTATGTCGAAATATGGATCAGTTCAGAGAAAGCCGTGGCCATGCCCTTTAGTTTGACCCCCATATTGAAGGCATATATCAAGGTTTTATGCGAACTACATTTTCACCGATAACGCATTTATCGATAAGTATATCGAAATATCGAGACGTTCAAATGAAAGCTGTGGCCTTGCCCTTTCGTTTGACACCAATATTGAACGCATAGATTAAGGTTTTATGGGAACCACATTTTGACCCATAACGCATTTATCGATAAGTATGTCGAAATATGGATCAGTTCAGAGAAAGCTGTGGCCATGCCCTTCAGTTTGACCCCCATATTGAACGCATATATCAAGGTTTTATGGGAACCACATTTTAACCGATAACGCATTTATCGATAAGTATGTCGAAATATGGATTAGTTCAGAGATAGCCGTGGCCATGCCCTTTAGTTTGACCCCCATATTGAAGGCATATATCAAGGTTTTATGGGAACCACATTTTCACCGATAACGCATTTATCGCTAAGTATATCGAAATATCGAGACGTTCAAATGAAAGCTGTGGCCTTGCCCTTTAGTTTGACACCAATATTGAACGCATAGATTAAGGTTTTATGGGAACCAGATTTTGACCCATAACTCATTTATCGATAAGTATATCGAAATATCGAAAAACCCAATTGAATGCTGTGGCCTTGCCCTTTCGTTTGACACCCATATTGAACGCATACTTCAAGGTTTTATGGGAACCACATTTTCACCTATAACGCATTTATCGATAAATCTATCGAAATATCGAGACGTTTAAATATAAGCTGTGGCCATGCCCTTTAGTTTGACCCCCATATTGAATGCATATATCAAGGTTTTATGGAAACCACATTTTCACCGATAACGCATTTATCGATAAGTATATCGAAATATAGAGAGGTCTAAATGAAAGCTGTGACCTTGCCCTTTCGTTTGACACCCATATTGAAAGCATAAATCAAGGTTTTATGGAAACCACATTTTTACCCATAACTCATTTATCGATAAATATATCGAAATATCGAAAAGTCCAATTGAAAGCTGTGGCCTTGCCCTTTCGTTTGACACCCATATTGAACGCATACTTCAAGGTTTTATGGGAACCACATTTTCACCTATAACGCATTTATCGATAAATCTATCGAAATATGGAGACGTTTAAATATAAGCTGTGGCCATGCCCTTTAGTTTGACCCCCATATTGAATGCATATATCAAGGTTTTATGGAAACCACATTTTCACCGATAACGCATTTATCGATAAGTATATCGAAATATAGAGAGGTCTAAATGAAAGCTGTGACCTTGCCCTTTCGTTTGACACCCATATTGAAAGCATAAATCAAGGTTTTATGGAAACCACATTTTTACCCATAACTCATTTATCGATAAATATATCGAAATATCGAAAAGTCCAATTGAAAGCTGTGGCCTTGCCCTTTCGTTTGACACCCATATTGAACGCATACTTCAAGGTTTTATGGGAACCACATTTTCACCTATAACGCATTTATCGATAAATCTATCGAAATATCGAGACGTTTAAATATAAGCTGTGGCCTTGCCCTTTCGTTTGACACCAATATTGAACGCATAGATTAAGGTTTTATGGGAACCACATTTTGACCCATAACGCATTTATCGATAAGTATGTCGAAATATGGATCAGTTCAGAGAAAGCCGTGGCCTTGCCCTTTGGTTTGACACCCATATTGAATGCATATATCAAGGTTTTATGGGAACCACATTTTAACAGATAACACATTTAACGATAAGTATATCGAAATATAGAGAGGTCTAAATGAAAGCTGTGACCTTGCCCTTTCGTTTGACACCCATATTGAAAGCATAAATCAAGGTTTTATGGAAACCACATTTTTACCCATAACTCATTTATCGATAAATATATCGAAATATCGAAAAGTCCAATTGAAAGCTGTGGCCTTGCCCTTTCGTTTGACACCCATATTGAACGCATACTTCAAGGTTTTATGGGAACCACATTTTCACCTATAACGCATTTATCGATAAATCTATCGAAATATCGAGACGTTTAAATATAAGCTGTGGCCATGCCCTTTAGTTTGACCCCCATATTGAATGCATATATCAAGGTTTTATGGAAACCACATTTTCACCGATAACGCATTTATCGATAAGTATATCGAAATATAGAGAGGTCTAAATGAAAGCTGTGACCTTGCCCTTTCGTTTGACACCAATATTGAACGCATAGATTAAGGTTTTATGGGAACCACATTTTGACCCATAACTCATTTATCGATAAGTACTCGTATATCGAAATATCGAAAAGTCCAATTGAAAGCTGTGGCCTTGCCCTTTCGTTTGACACCCATATTGAACGCATACTTCAAGGTTTTATGGGAACCACATTTTCACCTATAACGCATTTATCGATAAATCTATCGAAATATCGAGACGTTTAAATATAAGCTGTGGCCATGCGCTTTAGTTTGACCCCCATATTGAATGCATATATCAAGGTTTTATGGGAACCCATTTTAACCGATAACGCATTTATCGATAAGTATGTCGAAATATGGATCAGTTCAGAGAAAGCCGTGGCCATGCCCTTTAGTTTTACCCCCATATTGAATGCATATATCAAGGTTTTATGGGAACCACATTTTCACCGATAACGCATTTATCGATAAGTATATCGAAATATAGAGAGTTCTAAATGAAAACTGTGACCTTGCCCTTTCGTTTGACACCCATATTGAACGCATAAATCAAGGTTTTATGGGAACCACATTTTTACCCATAACTCATTTATCGATAAATATATCGAAATATCGAAAAGTTCAATTGAAAGCTGTGGCCATGCCCTTTCGTTTGACACCCATATTGAACGCATACTTCAAGGTTTTATGGGAACCACATTTTCACCTATAACGCATTTATCGATAAATCTATCGAAATATCGAGACGTTTAAATATAAGCTGTGGCCATGCCCTTCAGTTTGACCCCCATTATGAACGCATATATCAAGGTTTTATGGGAACCACATTTTAACCGATAACGCATTTATCGATAAGTATGTCGAAATATGGATCAGTTCAGAGAAAGCCGTGGCCATGCCCTTTAGTTTGACCCCCATATTGAAGGCATATATCAAGGTTTTATGCGAACTACATTTTCACCGATAACGCATTTATCGATAAGTATATCGAAATATCGAGACGTTCAAATGAAAGCTGTGGCCTTGCCCTTTCGTTCGACACCAATATTGAACGCATAGATTAAGGTTTTATGGGAACCACCTTTTGACCCATAACTCACTTATCGATAAATATATCGAAATATCGAGAAGTCCAATTGAAAGCTGTGGCCTTGCCCTTTCGTTTGACACCCATATTGAGCGCATACTTCAAGGTTTTATGGGAACCACATTTTCACCTACACCGCATTTATCGATAAATCTATCGAAATATCGAAAAGTTCAATTGAAAGCCGTGGCCATGCCCTTTAGTTTGACCCCCATATTGAATGCATACTTCAAGGTTTTATGGGAACCACATTTTCACCTATAACGCATTTATCGATAAATCTATCGAAATATCGAGACGTTTAAATATAAGCCGTGGATGCCCTTTGGTTTGACCCCCATATTGAATGCATATATCAAGGTTTTATGGGAACCCCATTTTCACCGATAACGCATTTATCGCTAAGTATATCGAAATATCGAGACGTTCAAATGAAAGCTGTGGCCTTGCCCTTTAGTTTGACACCAATATTGAACGCATAGATTAAGGTTTTATGGGAACCAGATTTTGACCCATAACTCATTTATCGATAAGTATATCGAAATATCGAAAAACCCAATTGAAAGCTGTGGCCTTGCCCTTTCGTTTGACACCCATACTGAACGCATACTTCAAGGTTTTATATGAACCACATTTTCACCTATAACGCATTTATCGATAAATCTACCGAAATATCGAGACGTTTAAATATAAGCTGTCGCCATGCGCTTTAGTTTGACCCCCATATTGAATGCATATATCAAGGTTTTATGGGAACCACATTTTAACCGATAACGCATTTATCGATAAGTATGTCGAAATATGGATCAGTTCAGAGAAAGCCGTGGCCTTGCCCTTTGGTTTGACACCCATATTGAATGCATATATCAAGGTTTTATGGGAACCACATTTTAACAGATAACACATTTAACGATAAGTATATCGAAATATAGAGAGGTCTAAATGAAAGCTGTGACCTTGCCCTTTCGTTTGACACCCATATTGAAAGCATAAATCAAGGTTTTATGGAAACCACATTTTTACCCATAACTCATTTATCGATAAATATATCGAAATATCGAAAAGTTCAATTGAAAGCTGTGGCCTTGCCCTTTCGTTTGACACCCATATTGAACGCATACTTCAAGGTTTTATGGGAACCACATTTTCACCTATAACGCATTTATCGATAAATCTATCGAAATATCGAGACGTTTAAATATAAGCTGTGGCCATGCCCTTTAGTTTGACCCCCATATTGAATGCATATATCAAGGTTTTATGGGAACCACATTTTCATCGATAACGCATTTATCGATAAGTATATCGAAATATAGAGAGGTCTAAATGAAAGCTGTGACCTTGCCCTTTCGTTTGACACCAATATTGAACGCATAGATTAAGGTTTTATGGGAACCACATTTTGACCCATAACTCATTTATCGATAAGTATATCGAAATATCGAAAAGTCCAATTGAAAGCTGTGGCCTTGCCCTTTCGTTTGACACCCATATTGAACGCATACTTCAAGGTTTTATGGGAACCACATTTTCACCTATAACGCATTTATCGATAAATCTATCGAAATATCGAGACGTTTAAATATAAGCTGTGGCCATGCGCTTTAGTTTGACCCCCATATTGAATGCATATATCAAGGTTTTATGGGAACCCATTTTAACCGATAACGCATTTATCGATAAGTATGTCGAAATATGGATCAGTTCAGAGAAAGCCGTGGCCATGCCCTTTAGTTTTACCCCCATATTGAATGCATATATCAAGGTTTTATGGGAACCACATTTTCACCGATAACGCATTTATCGATAAGTATATCGAAATATAGAGAGGTCTAAATGAAAACTGTGACCTTGCCCTTTCGTTTGACACCCATATTGAACGCATAAATCAAGGTTTTATGGGAACCACATTTTTACCCATAACTCATTTATCGATAAATCTATCGAAATATCGAGACGTTTAAATATAAGCTGTGGCCATGCCCTTCAGTTTGACCCCCATATTGAACGCATATATCAAGGTTTTATGGGAACCACATTTTAACCGATAACGCATTTATCGATAAGTATGTCGAAATATGGATCAGTTCAGAGAAAGCCGTGGCCATGCCCTTTAGTTTGACCCCCATATTGAAGGCATATATCAAGGTTTTATGCGAACTACATTTTCACCGATAACGCATTTATCGATAAGTATATCGAAATATCGAGACGTTCAAATGAAAGCTGTGGCCTTGCCCTTTCGTTTGACACCAATATTGAACGCATAGATTAAGGTTTTATGGGAACCACATTTTGACCCATAACTCATTTATCGATAAATATATCGAAATATCGAGAATTCCAATTGAAAGCTGTGGCCTTGCCCTTTCGTTTGACACCCATATTGAGCGCATACTTCAAGGTTTTATGGGAACCACATTTTCACCTATACCGCATTTATCGATAAATCTATCGAAATATCGAAAAGTTCAATTGAAAGCCGTGGCCATGCCCTTTAGTTTGACCCCATATTGAATGCATACTTCAAGGTTTTATGGGAACCACATTTTCACCTATAACGCATTTATCGATAAATCTATCGAAATATCGAGACGTTTAAATATAAGCCGTGGATGCCCTTTAGTTTGACCCCCATATTGAACGCATATATCAAGGTTTTATGGGAACCACATTTTAACCGATAACGCATTTAGCGATAAGTATATCGAAATATAGAGAGGTCTAAATGAAAGCTGTGACCTTGCCCTTTCGTTTGACACCAATATTGAACGCATAGATTAAGGTTTTATGGGAACCACATTTTGACCCATAACGCATTTATCGATAAGTATGTCGAAATATGGATCAGTTCAGAGAAAGCCGTGGCCATGCCCTTTAGTTTGACCCCCATATTGAAGGCATATATCAAGGTTTTATGGGAACCACATTTTCACCGATAACGCATTTATCGATAAGTATGTCGAAATATGGATCAGTTCAGAGAAAGCTGTGGCCATGCCCTTCAGTTTGACCCCCATATTGAACGCATATATCAAGGTTTTATGGGAACCACATTTTAACCGATAACGCATTTATCGATAAGTATGTCGAAATATGGATCAGTTCAGAGAAAGCCGTGGCCATGCCCTTTAGTTTGACCCCCATATTGAAGGCATATATCAAGGTTTTATGCGAACTACATTTTCACCGATAACGCATTTATCGATAAGTATATCGAAATATCGAGACGTTCAAATGAAAGCTGTGGCCTTGCCCTTTCGTTTGACACCAATATTGAACGCATAGATTAAGGTTTTATGGGAACCACATTTTGACCCATAACGCATTTATCGATAAGTATGTCGAAATATGGATCAGTTCAGAGAAAGCTGTGGCCATGCCCTTCAGTTTGACCCCCATATTGAACGCATATATCAAGGTTTTATGGGAACCACATTTTAACCGATAACGCATTTATCGATAAGTATGTCGAAATATGGATTAGTTCAGAGATAGCCGTGGCCATGCCCTTTAGTTTGACCCCCATATTGAAGGCATATATCAAGGTTTTATGGGAACCACATTTTCACCGATAACGCATTTATCGCTAAGTATATCGAAATATCGAGACGTTCAAATGAAAGCTGTGGCCTTGCCCTTTAGTTTGACACCAATATTGAACGCATAGATTAAGGTTTTATGGGAACCAGATTTTGACCCATAACTCATTTATCGATAAGTATATCGAAATATCGAAAAACCCAATTGAAAGCTGTGGCCTTGCCCTTTCGTTTGACACCCATATTGAACGCATACTTCAAGGTTTTATGGGAACCACATTTTCACCTATAACGCATTTATCGATAAATCTATCGAAATATCGAGACGTTTAAATATAAGCTGTGGCCATGCCCTTTAGTTTGACCCCCATATTGAATGCATATATCAAGGTTTTATGGAAACCACATTTTCACCGATAACGCATTTATCGATAAGTATATCGAAATATAGAGAGGTCTAAATGAAAGCTGTGACCTTGCCCTTTCGTTTGACACCCATATTGAAAGCATAAATCAAGGTTTTATGGAAACCACATTTTTACCCATAACTCATTTATCGATAAATATATCGAAATATCGAAAAGTCCAATTGAAAGCTGTGGCCTTGCCCTTTCGTTTGACACCCATATTGAACGCATACTTCAAGGTTTTATGGGAACCACATTTTCACCTATAACGCATTTATCGATAAATCTATCGAAATATCGAGACGTTTAAATATAAGCTGTGGCCATGCCCTTTAGTTTGACCCCCATATTGAATGCATATATCAAGGTTTTATGGAAACCACATTTTCACCGATAACGCATTTATCGATAAGTATATCGAAATATAGAGAGGTCTAAATGAAAGCTGTGACCTTGCCCTTTCGTTTGACACCCATATTGAAAGCATAAATCAAGGTTTTATGGAAACCACATTTTTACCCATAACTCCATTTATCGATAAATATATCGAAATATCGAAAAGTCCAATTGAAAGCTGTGGCCTTGCCCTTTCGTTTGACACCCATATTGAACGCATACTTCAAGGTTTTATGGGAACCACATTTTCACCTATAACGCATTTATCGATAAATCTATCGAAATATCGAGACGTTTAAATATAAGCTGTGGCCTTGCCCTTTCGTTTGACACCAATATTGAACGCATAGATTAAGGTTTTATGGGAACCACATTTTGACCCATAACGCATTTATCGATAAGTATGTCGAAATATGGATCAGTTCAGAGAAAGCCGTGGCCTTGCCCTTTGGTTTGACACCCATATTGAATGCATATATCAAGGTTTTATGGGAACCACATTTTAACAGATAACACATTTAACGATAAGTATATCGAAATATAGAGAGGTCTAAATGAAAGCTGTGACCTTGCCCTTTCGTTTGACACCCATATTGAAAGCATAAATCAAGGTTTTATGGAAACCACATTTTTACCCATAACTCATTTATCGATAAATATATCGAAATATCGAAAAGTCCAATTGAAAGCTGTGGCCTTGCCCTTTCGTTTGACACCCATATTGAACGCATACTTCAAGGTTTTATGGGAACCAAATTTTCACCTATAACGCATTTATCGATAAATCTATCGAAATATCGAGACGTTTAAATATAAGCTGTGGCCATGCCCTTTAGTTTGACCCCCATATTGAATGCATATATCAAGGTTTTATGGAAACCACATTTTCACCGATAACGCATTTATCGATAAGTATATCGAAATATAGAGAGGTCTAAATGAAAGCTGTGACCTTGCCCTTTCGTTTGACACCAATATTGAACGCATAGATTAAGGTTTTATGGGAACCACATTTTGACCCATAACTCATTTATCGATAAGTACTCGTATATCGAAATATCGAAAAGTCCAATTGAAAGCTGTGGCCTTGCCCTTTCGTTTGACACCCATATTGAACGCATACTTCAAGGTTTTATGGGAACCACATTTTCACCTATAACGCATTTATCGATAAATCTATCGAAATATCGAGACGTTTAAATATAAGCTGTGGCCATGCGCTTTAGTTTGACCCCCATATTGAATGCATATATCAAGGTTTTATGGGAACCCATTTTAACCGATAACGCATTTATCGATAAGTATGTCGAAATATGGATCAGTTCAGAGAAAGCCGTGGCCATGCCCTTTAGTTTTACCCCCATATTGAATGCATATATCAAGGTTTTATGGGAACCACATTTTCACCGATAACGCATTTATCGATAAGTATATCGAAATATAGAGAGGTCTAAATGAAAACTGTGACCTTGCCCTTTCGTTTGACACCCATATTGAACGCATAAAACAAGGTTTTATGGGAACCACATTTTTACCCATAACTCATTTATCGATAAATATATCGAAATATCGAAAAGTTCAATTGAAAGCTGTGGCCATGCCCTTTCGTTTGACACCCATATTGAACGCATACTTCAAGGTTTTATGGGAACCACATTTTCACCTATAACGCATTTATCGATAAATCTATCGAAATATCGAGACGTTTAAATATAAGCTGTGGCCATGCCCTTCAGTTTGACCCCCATTATGAACGCATATATCAAGGTTTTATGGGAACCACATTTTAACCGATAACGCATTTATCGATAAGTATGTCGAAATATGGATCAGTTCAGAGAAAGCCGTGGCCATGCCCTTTAGTTTGACCCCCATATTGAAGGCATATATCAAGGTTTTATGCGAACTACATTTTCACCGATCACGCATTTATCGATAAGTATATCGAAATATCGAGACGTTCAAATGAAAGCTGTGGCCTTGCCCTTTCGTTTGACACCAATATTGAACGCATAGATTAAGGTTTTATGGGAACCACATTTTGACCCATAACTCATTTATCGATAAATATATCGAAATATCGAAAAGTCCAATTGAAAGCTGTGGCCTTGCCCTTTCGTTTGACACCCATATTGAACGCATACTTCAAGGTTTTATGGGAACCACATTTTCACCGATACCGCTTTTATCGATAAATCTATCGAAATATCGAGACGTTTAAATATAAGCTGTGGCCATGCCCTTTAGTTTGACCGCCATATTGAATGCATATATCAAGGTTTTATGGGAACCACATTTTCACCGATAACGCATTTATCGATAAGTATGTCGAAATATGGATCAGTTAAGAGAAAGCCGTGGCCATTCCCTTTAGTTTTACCCCCATATTGAATGCATATATCAAGGTTTTATGGGAACCACATTTTAACAGATAACACATTTAACGATAAGTATGTCGAAATATCGAGAGGTCTAAATGAAAGCTGTGTCCTTGGCCTTTCGTTTGACACCCATATTGAACGCAAACTTCAAGGTTTTATGGGAACCACATTTTTACCCATAAGTCATTTATCGATAAATATATCGAAATATCGAAAGGTTCAATTGAAAGCTGTGGCCTTGCCCTTTCGTTTGACACCCATATTGAACGCATACTTCAAGGTTTTATGGGAACCACATTTTCACCTATAACGCATTTATCGATAAATCTATCGAAATATCGAGAGGTCTAAATTAAAGCTGTGTCCTTGCCCTTTCGGTTGACACCCATATTGAACGCAAACTTCAAGGTTTTATGGGAACAACATTTTCACCGGTAGCTCAGTTATCGATAAATGTGTCGAAATATGGATCAGTTCAGAGAAAGCCGTGGCCATTCCCTTTAGTTTTACCCCCATATTGAATGCATATATCAAGGTTTTATGGGAACCACATTTTAACAGATAACACATTTAACGATAAGTATATCGAAATATCGAGACGTTCAAATGAAAGCTGTGGCCTTGCCCTTTCGTTTGACACCAATATTGAACGCATAGATTAAGGTTTTATGGGAACCACATTTTGACCCATAACTCATTTATCGATAAATATATCGAAATATCGAAAAGTCCAATTGAAAGCTGTGGCCTTGCCCTTTCGTTTGACACCCATATTGAACGCATACTTCAAGGTTTTATGGGAACCACATTTTCACCGATACCGCTTTTATCGATAAATCTATCGAAATATCGAGACGTTTAAATATAAGCTGTGGCCATGCCCTTTAGTTTGACCGCCATATTGAATGCATATATCAAGGTTTTATGGGAACCACATTTTCACCGATAACGCATTTATCGATAAGTATGTCGAAATATGGATCAGTTAAGAGAAAGCCGTGGCCATTCCCTTTAGTTTTACCCCCATATTGAATGCATATATCAAGGTTTTATGGGAACCACATTTTAACAGATAACACATTTAACGATAAGTATATCGAAATATCGAGACGTTCAAATGAAAGCTGTGGCCTTGCCCTTTCGTTTGACACCAATATTGAACGCATAGATTAAGGTTTTATGGGAACCACATTTTGACCCATAACTCATTTATCGATAAATATATCGAAATATCGAAAAGTCCAATTGAAAGCTGTGGCCTTGCCCTTTCGTTTGACACCCATATTGAACGCATACTTCAAGGTTTTATGGGAACCACATTTTCACCGATACCGCTTTTATCGATAAATCTATCGAAATATCGAGACGTTTAAATATAAGCTGTGGCCATGCCCTTTAGTTTGACCGCCATATTGAATGCATATATCAAGGTTTTATGGGAACCACATTTTCACCGATAACGCATTTATCGATAAGTATATCGAAATATCGAGAGGTCTAAATTAAAGCTGTGTCCTTGCCCTTTCGGTTGACACCCATATTGAACGCAAACTTCAAGGTTTTATGGGAACAACATTTTCACCGGTAGCTCAGTTATCGATAAATGTGTCGAAATATGGATCAGTTCAGAGAAAGCCGTGGCCATGCCCTTTAGTTTGACCCCCATATTGAAGGCATATATCAAGGTTTTATGGGAACCACATTTTAACAGATAACACATTTAACGATAAGTATGTCGAAATATCGAGTGGTCTAAATGAAAGCTGTGTCCTTGGCCTTTCGTTTGACACCCATATTGAACGCAAACTTCAAGGTTTTATGGGAACCACATTTTTACCCATAACTCATTTTTCGATAAATATATCGAAATATCGAAAAGTTCAATTGAAAGCTGTGGCCTTGCCCTTTCGTTTGACACCCATATTGAACGCATACTTCAAGGTTTTATGGGAACCACATTTTAACCGATAACGCATTTATCGATAAGTATGTCGAAATATGGATCAGTTCAGAGAAAGCCGTGGCCATGCCCTTTAGTTTGACCCCCATATTGAATGCATATATCAAGGTTTTATGGGAACCACATTTTCACCGATAACGCATTTATCGATAAGTATATCGAAATATCGAGAGGTCTAAATTAAAGCTGTGTCCTTGCCCTTTCGGTTGACACCCATATTGAACGCAAACTTCAAGGTTTTATGGGAACAACATTTTCACCGGTAGCTCAGTTATCGATAAATGTGGCGAAATATGGATCAGTTCAGAGAAAGCCGTGGCCTTGCCCTTTGGTTTGACACCCATATTGAATGCATATATCAAGGTTTTATGGGAACCACTTTTTGACCGATAACTCATTTATCAATAAATATATCGAAATATTGAGACGTTTAAATATAAGCTGTGGCCATGTCCTTTAGTTTGACCCCCATATTGAATGCATATATCAAGGTTTTATGGGAACCACACGGCGGCCGCCGTGGTGTGAAGGTAGTGTTGCCGGCCTACCACACCGAAGGTCCATGTTTCGAGCCCTGGTACAGGTAACATCAAAAGTGATTTGAAAAAAGTTTTTCAAAACGTTGTCGCCCCTCGGCAGTGGTTTGGCAAACTCTCCGAGTGTATTTCTGCCATGACAGGCTTCTCAGCAAAAAATTCGTCTCCTTTGTAGATGCCGTTCGGAGTCGGCAAAAAACTGTAGGTCCCACCAATTTGTAGGGAAAATTCAAATCGGCACACCACAAATTGGAAGAGAAGCTTGGCGCAAAAATCTCTTAGGAGGTTTATGATGATATACCTGTTGTATATCGCGCCATAGAGAGAGATGTCGAAATATCGAGAGGTCTAAATGAAAGCTGTGTCCTTGCCCTTTCGTTTGACACCCATATTGAACGCATACATCAAGGTTTTATGGGAACCGCATTTTGACCGATAGCTCATTTATCGATAAATATATCGAAATATCGAGACGTTCAAATGAAAGCTGTGTCAATGCCCTCGCCTTTGAGCCCCATAATGAATGCATATATCAAGGTTTTATGGGAACCACATTTTCACCGATAACGCATTTATCGATAAGTATATCGAAATATCGAGACGTCTAAATGAAAGCTGTGTCCTTGCCCTTTCGTTTGACACCCATATTGATTGCATACATCAAGGTTTTATGGGAACCACATTTTGACCGATAACTCATTTACCGATAAATATATCGAAATATCGAGACGTTCAAATGAAAGCTGTGGCCTTGCCATTTCGTTTGACACCAATATTGAATGCATAGATTAAGGTGTTATGGGAACCACATTTTGACCCAACTCATTTATCGATAAATATATCGAAATATCGAAAAGTTCAATTGAAAGCTGTGGCCTTGCCCTTTCGTTTGACACCCATATTGAACGCATACTTCAAGGTTTTATGGGAACCACATTTTCACCTATGACGCATTTATCGATAAATCTATCGAAATATCGAGACGTTTAAATATAAGCCGTGGATGCCCTTTAGTTTGACCCCCATATTGAACGCATACTTCAAGGTTTTATGGGAACCACATTTTCACCTATAACGCATTTATCGATAAATCTATCGAAATATCGAGACGTTTAAATATAAGCTGTGGCCATGCCCTTTAGTTTGACCCCCATATTGAATGCATATATCAAGGTTTTATGGGAACCACATTTTAACCGATAACGCATTTATCGATAAGTATGTCGAAATATGGATCAGTTCAGAGAAAGCCGTGGCCATGCCCTTTAGTTTGACACCCATATTGAACGCATACTTCAAGGCTTTATGGGAACCACATTTTCACCTATAACGCATTTATCGATAAATCTATCGAAATATCGAGACGTTTAAATATAAGCTGTGGCCATGCCCTTTAGTTTGACCCCCATATTGAACGCATATATCAAGGTTTTATGGGAACCACATTTTAACCGATAACGCATTTATCGATAAGTATGTCGAAATATGGATCAGTTCAGAGAAAGCCGTGGCCATGCCCTTTAGTTTGACCCCCATATTGAATGCATATATCAAGGTTTTATGGGAACCACATTTTCACCGATAACGCATTTATCGATAAGTATATCGAAATATCGAGACGTTCAAATGAAAGCTGTGGCCTTGCCCTTTCGTTTGACACCAATACTGAACGCATAGATTAAGGTTTTATATGAACCACATTTTGACCCATAACTCATTTATCGATAAATATATCGAAATATCGAAAAGTTCAATTGAAAGCTGTGGCCTTGCCCTTTCGTTTGACACCCATATTGAACGCATACTTCAAGGTTTTATGGGAACCACATTTTCACCTATAACGCATTTATTGATAAATCTATCGAAATATCGAGACGTTTAAATATAAGCCGTGGATGCCCTTTAGTTTGACCCCCATATTGAATGCATATATCAAGGTTTTATGGGAACCACATTTTAACCGATAACGCATCTATCGATAAGTATGTCGAAATATGGATCAGTTCAGAGAAAGCCGTGGCCATGCCCTTTAGTTTGACCCCCATATTGAATGCATATATCAAGGTTTTATGGGAACCGCATTTTCACCGATAACGCATTTATCGATAAGTATATCGAAATATAGAGAGGTCTAAATGAAAGCTGTGACCTTGCCCTTTCGTTTGACACCCATATTGAACGCATAAATCAAGGTTTTATGGGAACCACATTTTTACCCATAACTCATTTATCGATAAATATATCGAAATATCGAAAAGTCCAATTGAAAGCTGTGGCCTTGCCCTTTCGTTTGACACCCATATTGAACGCATACTTCAAGGTTTTATGGGAACCACATTTTCACCTATAACGCATTTATCGATAAATCTATCGAAATATCGAGACGTTTAAATATAAGCTGTGGCCATGCCCTTTAGTTTGACACCCATATTGAACGCATACTTCAAGGTTTTATGGGAACCACATTTTCACCTATAACGCATTTATCGATAAATCTATCGAAATATCGAGACGTTTAAATATAAGCTGTGGCCATGCCCTTTAGTTTGACCCCCATATTGAATGCATATATCAAGGTTTTATGGGAACCACATTTTAACCGATAACGCATTTATCGATAAGTATGTCGAAATATGGATCAGTTCAGAGAAAGCCGTGGCCATGCCCTTTAGTTTGACCCCCATATTGAATGCATATATCAAGGTTTTATGGGAACCACATTTTCACCGATAACGCATTTATCGATAAGTATATCGAAATATCGAGAGGTCTAAATTAAAGCTGTGTCCTTGCCCTTTCGGTTGACACCCATATTGAACGCAAACTTCAAGGTTTTATGGGAACAACATTTTCACCGGTAGCTCAGTTATCGATAAATGTGTCGAAATATGGATCAGTTCAGAGAAAGCCGTGGCCTTGCCCTTTGGTTTGACACCCATATTGAATGCATATATCAAGGTTTTATGGGAACCACTTTTTGACCGATAACTCATTTATCAATAAATATATCGAAATATTGAGACGTTTAAATATAAGCTGTGGCCATGTCCTTTAGTTTGACCCCCATATTGAATGCATATATCAAGGTTTTATGGGAACCACACGGCGGCCGCCGTGGTGTGAAGGTAGTGTTGCCGGCCTACCACACCGAAGGTCCATGGTTCGAGCCCTGGTACAGGTAACATCAAAAGTGATTTGAAAAAAGTTTTTCAAAACGGGGTCGCCCCTCGGCAGTGGTTTGGCAAACTCTCCGAGTGTATTTCTGCCATGACAGGCTTCTCAGCAAAAAATTCGTCTCCTTTGTAGATGCCGTTCGGAGTCGGCAAAAAACTGTAGGTCCCACCAATTTGTAGGGAAAATTCAAATCGGCACACCACAAATTGGAAGAGAAGCTTGGCGCAAAAATCTCTTAGGAGGTTTATGATGATATACCTGTTGTATATCGCGCCATAGAGAGAGATGTCGAAATATCGAGAGGTCTAAATGAAAGCTGTGTCCTTGGCCTTTCGTTTGACACCCATATTGAACGCAAACTTCAAGGTTTTAGGGGAACATTATTTTCACCGATAAGTCATTCATCGATAAGTATATCGAAATATGGATCAGTTCGAATGTAAGCTGTTGCCTTGACCTTTCGTTTTACACCCATAACAAACGCAAACTTTAAGGTTTTAGGGGTACAATATTTTTACCGATAAGTCATTCATCGATAAATATATCGAAATACGGATCAATTTAATTGAAAGCTGTGGCCTTGCCCTTTCGTTTGACATCCATATTGAACCCATACATCAATGTTTTATGGGAACCACATTTTGACCGATAACTCATTTATCGATAAATATATCGAAATATCGAGACGTTAAAATGAAAGCTGTTGCCTTACACTTTCGTTTGACACTCATATTGCGTGTAAATTTCCAGGTTTTATGGGAACCAAATTTTGACCGGGAAGTCATTCATCGATAAATATATCGAAATACGGATCAGTTCAATTGAAAGCTGTGGCCTTGCCCTTTCGTTTGACACCCATATTGAACGCATACATCAAGGTTTTATGGGAACCACATTTTGACCGATAGCTCATTTATCGATAAATATATCGAAATATCGAGACGTTCAAATGAAAGCTGTGTCAATGCCCTCGCCTTTGAGCCCCATAATGAATACATATATCAAGGTTTTCTGGGAACCACATTTTCACCGATAACGCATTTATCGATAAGTATATCGAAATATCGAGACGTCTAAATGAAAGCTGTGTCCTTGCCCTTTCGTTTGACACCCATATTGATTGCATACATCAAGGTTTTATGGGAACCACATTTTGACCGATAACTCATTTACCGATAAATATATCGAAATATCGAGACGTTCAAATGAAGCTGTGGCCTTGCCATTTCGGTTGACACCAATATTGAACGCATAGATTAAGGTTTTATGGGAACCACATTTTGACCCAACTCATTTATCGATAAATATATCGAAATATCGAAAAGTTCAATTGAAAGCTGTGGCCTTGCCCTTTCGTTTGACACCCATATTGAACGCATACTTCAAGGTTTTATGGGAACCACATTTTCACCTATGACGCATTTATCGATAAATCTATCGAAATATCGAGACGTTTAAATATAAGCCGTGGATGCCCTTTAGTTTGACCCCCATATTGAACGCATACTTCAAGGTTTTATGGGAACCACATTTTCACCTATAACGCATTTATCGATAAATCTATCGAAATATCGAGACGTTTAAATATAAGCTGTGGCCATGCCCTTTAGTTTGACCCCCATATTGAATGCATATATCAAGGTTTTATGGGAACCACATTTTAACCGATAACGCATTTATCGATAAGTATGTCGAAATATGGATCAGTTCAGAGAAAGCCGTGGCCATGCCCTTTATTTTGACACCCATATTGAACGCATACTTTAAGGTTTTATGGGAACCACATTTTCACCTATAACGCATTTATCGATAAATCTATCGAAATATCGAGACGTTTAAATATAAGCTGTGGCCATGCCCTTTAGTTTGACCCCCATATTGAACGCATATATCAAGGTTTTATGGGAACCACATTTTAACCGATAACGCATTTATCGATAAGTATGTCGAAATATGGATTAGTTCAGAGAAAGCCGTGGCCATGCCCTTTAGTTTGACCCTCATATTGAATGCATATATCAAGGTTTTATGGGAACCACATTTTCACCGATAACGCATTTATCGATAAGTATATCGAAATATCGAGACGTTCAAATGAAAGCTGTGGCCTTGCCCTTTCGTTTGACACCCATATTGAACGCATACTTCAAGGTTTTATGGGAACCACATTTTCACCTATAACGCATTTATCGATAAATCTATCGAAATATCGAGACGTTTAAATATAAGCCGTGGATGCCCTTTAGTTTGACCCCCATATTGAACGCATATATCAAGGTTTTATGGGAACCACATTTTAACCGATAACGCATTTATGGATAAGTATGTCGAAATATGGATCAGTTCAGAGAAAGCCGTGGCCATGCCCTTTAGTTTGACCCCCATATTGAATGCATATATCAAGGTTTTATGGGAACCACATTTTCACCGATAACGCATTTATCGATAAGTATATCGAAATATCGAGACGTTCAAATGAAAGCTGTGGCCTTGCCCTTTCGTTTGACACCACTATTGAACGCATAGATTAAGGTTTAATGGGAACCACATTTTGACCCATAACTCATTTATCGATAAGTATATCGAAATATCGAAAAGTCCAATTGAAAGCTGTGGCCTTGCCCTTTCGTTTGACACCCATATTGAACGCATACTGCAAGGTTTTATGGGAACCACATTTTCACCTATAACGCATTTATCGATAAATCTATCGAAATATCGAGACGTTTAAATATAAGCTGTGGCGATGCGCTTTAGTTTGACCCCCATATTGAATGCATATATCAAGGTTTTATGGGAACCACATTTTAACCGATAACGCATTTATCGATAAGTATGTCGAAATATGGATCAGTTCAGAGAAAGCCGTGGCCATGCCCTTTAGTTTGACCCCCATATTGAATGCATATATCAAGGTTTTATGGGAACCGCATTTTCACCGATAACGCTTTTATCGATAAGTATATCGAAATATAGAGAGGTCTAAATGAAAGCTGTGGCCTTGCCCTTTCGTTTGACACCCATATTGAACGCATAAATCAAGGTTTTATGGGAACCACATTTTTACCCATAACTCATTTATCGATAAATATATCGAAATATCGAAAAGTACAATTGAAAGCTGTGGCCTTGCCCTTTCGTTTGACACCCATATTGAACGCATACTTCAAGGTTTTATGGGAACCACATTTTCACCTATAACGCATTTATCGATAAATCTATCGAAATATCGAGACGTTTAAATATAAGCTGTGGCCATGCCCTTTAGTTTGACCCCCATACTGAATGCATATATCAAGGTTTTATGGGAACCACATTTTCACCGATAACGCATTTATCGATAAGTATATCGAAATATCGAGACGTTCAAATGAAAGCTGTGGCCTTGCCCTTTCGTTTGACACCAATATTGAACGCATAGATTAAGGTTTAATGGGAACCACATTTTGACCCATAACTCATTTATCGATAAGTATATCGAAATATCGAAAAGTCCAATTTAAAGCTGTGGCCTTGCCCTTTCGTTTGACACCCATATTGAACGCATACTGCAAGGTTTTATGGGAACCACATTTTCACCTATAACGCATTTATCGATAAATCTATCGAAATATCGAGACGTTTAAATATAAGCTGTGGCGATGCGCTTTAGTTTGACCCCCATATTGAATGCATATATCAAGGTTTTATGGGAACCACATTTTCACCGATAACGCATTTATCGATAAGTATATCGAAATATCGAGACGTTCAAATGAAAGCTGTGGCCTTGCCCTTTCGTTTGACACCAATATTGAACGCATAGATTAAGGTTTAATGGGAACCACATTTTTACCCATAACTCATTTATCGATAAATATATCGAAATATCGAAAAGTCCAATTGAAAGCTGTGGCCTTGCCCTTTCGTTTGACACCCATATTGAACGCATACTTCAAGGTTTTATGGGAACCACATTTTCACCTATAACGCATTTATCGATAAATCTATCGAAATATCGAGACGTTTAAATATAAGCTGTGGCCATGCCCTTTAGTTTGACCCCCATATTGAATGCATATATCAAGGTTTTATGGGAACCACATTTTAACCGATAACGCATTTATCGATAAGTATATCGAAATATCGAGACGTTCAAATGAAAGCTGTGGCCTTGCCCTTTCGTTTGACACCAATATTGAACGCATAGATTAAGGTTTTATGGGAACCACATTTTGACCCATAACTCATTTATCGATAAGTATATCGAAATATCGAAAAGTCCAATTGAAAGCTGTGGCCTTGCCCTTTCGTTTGACACCCATATTGAACGCATACTGCAAGGTTTTATGGGAACCACATTTTCACCTATAACGCATTTATCGATAAATCTATCGAAATATCGAGACGTTTAAATATAAGCTGTGGCCATGGCCTTTAGTTTGACCCCCATATTGAATGCATATATCAAGGTTTTATGGGAACCACATTTTAACCGATAACGCATTTATCGATAAGTATGTCGAAATATGGATCAGCTCAGAGAAAGCCGTGGCCATGCCCTTTAGTTTGACCCCCATATTGAATGCATATATCAAGGTTTTATGGGAACCACATTTTCACCGATAACGCATTTATCGATAAGTATATCGAAATATCGAGACGTTCAAATGAAAGCTGTGGCCTTGCCCTTTCGTTTGACACCAATATTGAACGCATAGATTAAGGTTTTATGGGAACCACATTTTGACCCATAACTCATTTATCGATAAGTATATCGAAATATCGAAAAGTCCAATTGAAAGCTGTGGCCTTGCCCTTTCCTTTGACACCCAAAATCAAGGTTTTATGGGAACCACATTTTCACCTATAACGCGTTTATCGATAAATCTATCGAAATATCGAGACGTTTAAATATAAGCTGTGGCCATGCGCTTTAGTTTGACCCCCATATTGAATGCATATATCAAGGTTTTATGGGAACCACATTTTAACCGATAACGCATTTATCGATAAGTATGTCGAAATATGGATCAGCTCAGAGAAAGCCGTGGCCATGCCCTTTAGTTTGACCCCCATATTGAATGCATATATCAAGGTTTTATGGGAACCACATTTTTACCGATAACGCATTTATCGATAAGTATATCGAAATATAGAGAGGTCTAAATGAAAGCTGTGATCTTGCCCTTTCGTTTGACACCCATATTGAACGCATAAATCAAGGTTTTATGGGAACCACATTTTTACCCATACCTCATTTATCGATAAATATATCGAAATATCGAAAAGTCCAATTGAAAGCTGTGGCCTTGCCCTTTCGTTTGACACCCATATTCAAGGTTTTATGGGAACCACATTTTCACCTATAACGCATTTATCGATAAATCTATCCAAATATCGAGACGTTTAAATATAAGCTGTGGCCATGCGCTTTAGTTTGACCCCCATATTGAATGCATATATCAAGGTTTTATGGGAACCACATTTTAACCGATAACGCATTTATCGATAAGTATGTCGAAATATGGATCAGCTCAGAGAAAGCCGTGGCCATGCCCTTTAGTTTGACCCCCAAATTGAATGCATATATCAAGGTTTTATGGGAACCACATTTTCACCTATAACGCATTTATCGATAAATCTATCGAAATATCGAGACGTTTAAATATAAGCTGTGGCGATGCGCTTTAGTTTGACACCCATATTGAATGCATATATCAAGGTTTTATGGGAACCACATTTTAACCGATAACGCATTTATCGATAAGTATGTCGAAATATGGATCAGTTCAGAGAAAGCCGTGGCCATGCCCTTTAGTTTGACCCCCATATTGAATGCATATATCAAGGTTTTATGGGAACCGCATTTTCACCGATAACGCATTTATCGATAAGTATATCGAAATATAGAGAGGTCTAAATGAAAGCTGTGACCTTGCCCTTTCGTTTGACACCCATATTGAACGCATACTTCAAGGTTTTATGGGAACCACATTTTGACCCATAACTCATTTATCGATAAGTATATCGAAATATCGAAAAGTCCAATTGAAAGCTGTGGCCTTGCCCTTTCGTTTGACACCCATATTGAACGCATACTGCAAGGTTTTATGGGAACCACATTTTCACCTATAACGCATTTATCGATAAATCTATCGAAATATCGAGACGTTTAAATATAAGCTGTGGCGATGCGCTTTAGTTTGACCCCCATATTGAATGCATATATCAAGGTTTTATGGGAACCACATTTTAACCGATAACGCATTTATCGATAAGTATGTCGAAATATGGATCAGTTCAGAGAAAGCCGTGGCCATGCCCTTTAGTTTGACCCCCATATTGAATGCATATATCAAGGTTTTATGGGAACCGCATTTTCACCGATAACGCATTTATCGATAAGTATATCGAAATATAGAGAGGTCTAAATAAAAGCTGTGATCTTGCCCTTTCGTTTGACACCCATATTGAACGCATAAATCAAGGTTTTATGGGAACCACATTTTGACCCATAACTCATTTATCGATAAGTATATCGAAATATCGAAAAGTCCAATTGAAAGCTGTGGCCTTGCCCTTTCGTTTGACATCCATATTGAACGCATACTGCAAGGTTTTATGGGAACCACATTTTCACCTATAACGCATTTATCGATAAATCTATCGAAATATCGAGACGTTTAAATATAAGCTGTGGCGATGCGCTTTAGTTTGGCCCCCATATTGAATGCATATATCAAGGTTTTATGGGAACCACATTTTAACCGATAACGCATTTATCGATAAGTATGTCGAAATATGGATCAGTTCAGAGAAAGCCGTGGCCATGCCCTTTAGTTTGACCCCCATATTGAATGCATATATCAAGGTTTTATGGGAACCGCATTTTCACCGATAACGCATTTATCGATAAGTATATCGAAATATAGAGAGGTCTAAATGAAAGCTGTGATCTTGCCCTTTCGTTTGACACCCATATTGAACGCATAAATCAAGGTTTTATGGGAACCACATTTTGACCCATAACTCATTTATCGATAAGTATATCGAAATATCGAAAAGTCCAATTGAAAGCTGTGGTCTTGCCCTTTCGTTTGACACCCATATTGAACGCATAAATCAAGGTTTTATGGGAACCACATTTTGACCCATAACTCATTTATCGATAAGTATATCGAAATATCGAAAAGTCCAATTGAAAGCTGTGGCCTTGCCCTTTCGTTTGACACCCATATTGAACGCATACTGCAAGGTTTTATGGGAACCACATTTTCACCTATAACGCATTTATCGATAAATCTATCGAAATATCGAGACGTTTAAATATAAGCTGTGGCGATGCGCTTTAGTTTGACCCCCATATTGAATGCATATATCAAGGTTTTATGGGAACCACATTTTAACCGATAACGCATTTATCGATAAGTATGTCGAAATATGGATCAGTTCAGAGAAAGCCGTGGCCATGCCCTTTAGTTTGACCCCCATATTGAATGCATATATCAAGGTTTTATGGGAACCGCATTTTCACCGATAACGCATTTATCGATAAGTATATCGAAATATAGAGAGGTCTAAATGAAAGCTGTGACCTTGCCCTTTCGTTTGACACCCATATTGAACGCATAAATCAAGGTTTTATGGGGACAACAAAATTTTAACCATAACTCATTTATCGATAAATATATCGAAATATCGAAAAGTCCAATTGAAAGCTGTGGCCTTGCCCTTTCGTTTGACACCCATATTGAACGCATACTTCAAGGTTTTATGGGAACCACATTTTCACCTATAACGCATTTATCGATAAATCTATCGAAATATCGAGACGTTTAAATATAAGCTGTGGCCATGCCCTTTAGTTTGACCCCCATATTGAATGCATATATCAAGGTTTTATGGGAACCACATTTTAACCGATAACGCATTTATCGATAAGTATGTCGAAATATGGATCAGTTCAGAGAAAGCCGTGGCCATGCCCTTTAGTTTGACCCCCATATTGAATGCATATATCAAGGTTTTATGGGAACCACATTTTCACCGATAACGCATTTATCGATAAGTACATCGAAATATCGAGAGGTCTAAATTAAAGCTGTGTCCTTGCCCTTTCGGTTGACACCCATATTGAACGCAAACTTCAAGGTTTTATGGGAACAACATTTTCACCGGTAGCTCAGTTATCGATAAATGTGTCGAAATATGGATCAGTTCAGAGAAAGCCGTGGCCTTGCCCTTTGGTTTGACACCCATATTGAATGCATATATCAAGGTTTTATGGGAACCACTTTTTGACCGATAACTCATTTATCAATAAATATATCGAAATATTGAGACGTTTAAATATAAGCTGTGGCCATGTCCTTTAGTTTGACCCCCATATTGAATGCATATATCAAGGTTTTATGGGAACCACACGGCGGCCGCCGTGGTGTGAAGGTAGTGTTGCCGGCCTACCACACCGAAGGTCCATGGTTCGAGCCCTGGTACAGGTAACATCAAAAGTAATTTGAAAAAAGTTTTTCAAAACGGGGTCGCCCCTCGGCAGTGGTTTGGCAAACTCTCCGAGTGTATTTCTGCCATGACAGGCTTCTCAGCAAAAAATTCGTCTCCTTTGTAGATGCCGTTCGGAGTCGGCAAAAAACTGTAGGTCCCACCAATTTGTAGGGAAAATTCAAATCGGCACACCACAAATTGGAAGAGAAGCTTGGCGCAAAAATCTCTTAGGAGGTTTATAATGATATACCTGTTGTATATCGCGCCATAGAGAGAGATGTCGAAATATCGAGAGGTCTAAATGAAAGCTGTGTCCTTGGCCTTTCGTTTGACACCCATATTGAACGCAAACTTCAAGGTTTTAGGGGAACATTATTTTCACCGATAAGTCATTCATCGATAAGTATATCGAAATATGGATCAGTTCGAATGTAAGCTGTTGCCTTGACCTTTCGTTTTACACCCATAACAAACGCAAACTTTAAGGTTTTAGGGGTACAATATTTTTACCGATAAGTCATTCATCGATAAATATATCGAAATACGGATCAATTTAATTGAAAGCTGTGGCCTTGCCCTTTCGTTTGACATCCATATTGAACCCATACATCAATGTTTTATGGGAACCACATTTTGACCGATAACTCATTTATTGATAAATATATCGAAATATCGAGACGTTAAAATGAAAGCTGTTGCGTTACACTTTCGTTTGACACTCATATTGCGTGTAAATTTCCAGGTTTTATGGGAACCAAATTTTGACCGGGAAGTCATTCATCGATAAATATATCGAAATACGGATCAGTTCAATTGAAAGCTGTGGCCTTGCCCTTTCGTTTGACACCCATATTGAACGCATACATCAAGGTTTTATGGGAACCACATTTTGACCGATAGCTCATTTATCGATAAATATATCGAAATATCGAGACGTTCAAATGAAAGCTGTGTCAATGCCCTCGCCTTTGAGCCCCATAATGAATGCATATATCAAGGTTTTATGGGAACCACATTTTCACCGATAACGCATTTATCGATAAGTATATCGAAATATCGAGACGTCTAAATTAAAGCTGTGTCCTTGCCCTTTCGTTTGACACCCATATTGATTGCATACATCAAGGTTTTATGGGAACCACATTTTGACCGATAACTCATTTACCGATAAATATATCGAAATATCGAGACGTTCAAATGAAGCTGTGGCCTTGCCATTTCGTTTGACACCAATATTGAACGCATAGATTAAGGTTTTATGGGAGCCACATTTTGACCCAACTCATTTATCGATAAATATATCGAAATATCGAAAAGTTCAATTGAAAGCTGTGGCCTTGCCCTTTCGTTTGACACCCATATTGAACGCATACTTCAAGGTTTTATGGGAACCACATTTTCACCTATGACGCATTTATCGATAAATCTATCGAAATATCGAGACGTTTAAATATAAGCCGTGGATGCCCTTTAGTTTGACCCCCATATTGAACGCATACTTCAAGGTTTTATGGGAACCACATTTTCACCTATAACGCATTTATCGATAAATCTATCGAAATATCGAGACGTTTAAATATAAGCTGTGGCCATGCCCTTTAGTTTGACCCCCATATTGAATGCATATATCAAGGTTTTATGGGAACCACATTTTAACCGATAACGCATTTATCGATAAGTATGTCGAAATATGGATCAGTTCAGAGAAAGCCGTGGCCATGCCCTTTAGTTTGACACCCATATTGAACGCATACTTCAAGGCTTTATGGGAACCACATTTTCACCTATAACGCATTTATCGATAAATCTATCGAAATATCGAGACGTTTAAATATAAGCTGTGGCCATGCCCTTTAGTTTGACCCCCATATTGAACGCATATATCAAGGTTTTATGGGAACCACATTTTAACCGATAACGCATTTATCGATAAGTATGTCGAAATATGGATCAGTTCAGAGAAAGCCGTGGCCATGCCCTTTAGTTTGACCCCCATATTGAATGCATATATCAAGGTTTTATGGGAACCACATTTTCACCGATAACGCATTTATCGATAAGTATATCGAAATATCGAGACGTTCAAATGAAAGCTGTGGTCTTGCCCTTTCGTTTGACACCAATACTGAACGCATAGATTAAGGTTTTATATGAACCACATTTTGACCCATAACTCATTTATCGATAAATATATCGAAATATCGAAAAGTTCAATTGAAAGCTGTGGCCTTGCCCTTTCGTTTGACACCCATATTGAACGCATACTTCAAGGTTTTATGGGAACCACATTTTCACCTATAACGCATTTATCGATAAATCTATCGAAATATCGAGACGTTTAAATATAAGCCGTGGATGCCCTTTAGTTTGACCCCCATATTGAACGCATATATCAAGGTTTTATGGGAACCACATTTTAACCGATAACGCATTTATGGATAAGTATGTCGAAATATGGATCAGTTCAGAGAAAGCCGTGGCCATGCCCTTTAGTTTGACCCCCATATTGAATGCATATATCAAGGTTTTATGGGAACCACATTTTCACCGATAACGCATTTATCGATAAGTATATCGAAATATCGAGACGTTCAAATGAAAGCTGTGGCCTTGCCCTTTCGTTTGACACCAATATTGAACGCATAGATTAAGGTTTAATGGGAACCACATTTTGACCCATAACTCATTTATCGATAAGTATATCGAAATATCGAAAAGTCCAATTGAAAGTTGTGGCCTTGCCCTTTCGTTTGACACCCATATTGAACGCATACTGCAAGGTTTTATGGGAACCACATTTTCACCTATAACGCATTTATCGATAAATCTATCGAAATATCGAGACGTTTAAATATAAGCTGTGGCGATGCGCTTTAGTTTGACCCCCATATTGAATGCATATATCAAGGTTTTATGGGAACCACATTTTAACCGATAACGCATTTATCGATAAGTATGTCGAAATATGGATCAGTTCAGAGAAAGCCGTGGCCATGCCCTTTAGTTTGACCCCCATATTGAATGCATATATCAAGGTTTTATGGGAACCGCATTTTCACCGATAACGCATTTATCGATAAGTATATCGAAATATAGAGAGGTCTAAATGAAAGCTGTGACCTTGCCCTTTCGTTTGACACCCATATTGAACGCATAAATCAAGGTTTTATGGGAACCACATTTTTACCCATAACTCATTTATCGATAAATATATCGAAATATCGAAAAGTCCAATTGAAAGCTGTGGCCTTGCCCTTTCGTTTCACACCCATATTGAACGCATACTTCAAGGTTTTATGGGAACCACATTTTCACCTATAACGCATTTATCGATAAATCTATCGAAATATCGAGACGTTTAAATATAAGCTGTGGCGATGCGCTTTAGTTTGACCCCCATATTGAATGCATATATCAAGGTTTTATGGGAACCACATTTTAACCGATAACGCATTTATCGATAAGTATGTCGAAATATGGATCAGTTCAGAGAAAGCCGTGGCCATGCCCTTTAGTTTGACCCCCATATTGAATGCATATATCAAGGTTTTATGGGAACCGCATTTTCACCGATAACGCATTTATCGATAAGTATATCGAAATATAGAGAGGTCTAAATGAAAGCTGTGACCTTGCCCTTTCGTTTGACACCCATATTGAACGCATAAGTCAAGGTTTTATGGGAACCACATTTTTACCCATAACTCATTTATCGATAAATATATCGAAATATCGAAAAGTCCAATTGAAAGCTGTGGCCTTGCCCTTTCGTTTGACACCCATATTGAACGCATACTGCAAGGTTTTATGGGAACCACATTTTCACCTATAACGCATTTATCGATAAATCTATCGAAATATCGAGACGTTTAAATATAAGCTGTGGCGATGCGCTTTAGTTTGACCCCCATATTGAATGCATATATCAAGGTTTTATGGGAACCACATTTTAACCGATAACGCATTTATCGATAAGTATGTCGAAATATGGATCAGTTCAGAGAAAGCTGTGGCCATGCCCTTTAGTTTGACCCCCATATTGAATGCATATATCAAGGTTTTATGGGAACCACATTTTCACCGATAACGCATTTATCGATAAGTATATCGAAATATCGAGACGTTCAAATGAAAGCTGTGGCCTTGCCCTTTCGTTTGACACCAATATTGAACGCATAGATTAAGGTTTTATGGGAACCACATTTTGACCCATAACTCATTTATCGATAAGTATATCGAAATATCGAAAAGTCCAATTGAAAGCTGTGGCCTTGCCCTTTCGTTTGACACCCATATTCAAGGTTTTATGGGAACCACATTTTCACCTATAACGCATTTATCGATAAATCTATCGAAATATCGAGACGTTTAAATATAAGCTGTGGCCATGCGCTTTAGTTTGACCCCCATATTGAATGCATATATCAAGGTTTTATGGGAACCACATTTTAACCGATAACGCATTTATCGATAAGTATGTCGAAATATGGATCAGCTCAGAGAAAGCCGTGGCCATGCCCTTTAGTTTGACCCCCATATTGAATGCATATATCAAGGTTTTATGGGAACCACATTTTTACCGATAACGCATTTATCGATAAGTATATCGAAATATAGAGAGGTCTAAATGAAAGCTGTGATCTTGCCCTTTCGTTTGACACCCATATTGAACGCATAAATCAAGGTTTTATGGGAACCACATTTTTACCCATACCTCATTTATCGATAAATATATCGAAATATCGAAAAGTCCAATTGAAAGCTGTGGCCTTGCCCTTTCGTTTGACACCCATTATCAAGGTTTTATGGGAACCACATTTTCACCTATAACGCATTTATCGATAAATCTATCCAAATATCGAGACGTTTAAATATAAGCTGTGGCCATGCGCTTTAGTTTGACCCCCATATTGAATGCATATATCAAGGTTTTATGGGAACCACATTTTCACCTATAACGCATTTATCGATAAATCTATCGAAATATCGAGACGTTTAAATATAAGCTGTGGCGATGCGCTTTAGTTTGACCCCCATATTGAATGCATATATCAAGGTTTTATGGGAACCACATTTTAACCGATAACGCATTTATCGATAAGTATGTCGAAATATGGATCAGTTCAGAGAAAGCCGTGGCCATGCCCTTTAGTTTGACCCCCATATTGAATGCATATATCAAGGTTTTATGGGAACCGCATTTTCACCGATAACGCATTTATCGATAAGTATATCGAAATATAGAGAGGTCTAAATGAAAGCTGTGACCTTGCCCTTTCGTTTGACACCCATATTGAACGCATAAATCAAGGTTTTATGGGAACCACATTTTTACCCATAACTCATTTATCGATAAATATATCGAAATATCGAAAAGTCCAATTGAAAGCTGTGGCCTTGCCCTTTCGTTTGACACCCATATTGAACGCATACTTCAAGGTTTTATGGGAACCACATTTTGACCCATAACTCATTTATCGATAAGTATATCGAAATATCGAAAAGTCCAATTGAAAGCTGTGGCCTTGCGCTTTCGTTTGACATCCATATTGAACGCATACTGCAAGGTTTTATGGGAACCACATTTTCACCTATAACGCATTTATCGATAAATCTATCGAAATATCGAGACGTTTAAATATAAGCTGTGGCGATGCGCTTTAGTTTGACCCCCATATTGAATGCATATATCAAGGTTTTATGGGAACCACATTTTAACCGATAACGCATTTATCGATAAGTATGTCGAAATATGGATCAGTTCAGAGAAAGCCGTGGCCATGCCCTTTAGTTTGACCCCCATATTGAATGCATATATCAAGGTTTTATGGGAACCGCATTTTCACCGATAACGCATTTATCGATAAGTATATCGAAATATAGAGAGGTCTAAATGAAAGCTGTGATCTTGCCCTTTCGTTTGACACCCATATTGAACGCATAAATCAAGGTTTTATGGGAACCACATTTTGACCCATAACTCATTTATCGATAAGTATATCGAAATATCGAAAAGTCCAATTGAAAGCTGTGGCCTTGCCCTTTCGTTTGACACCCATATTGAACGCATACTGCAAGGTTTTATGGGAACCACATTTTCACCTATAACGCATTTATCGATAAATCTATCGAAATATCGAGACGTTTAAATATAAGCTGTGGCGATGAGCTTTAGTTTGACCCCCATATTGAATGCATATATCAAGGTTTTATGGGAACCATATTTTAACCGATAACGCATTTATCGATAAGTATGTCGAAATATGGATCAGTTCAGAGAAAGCCGTGGCCATGCCCTTTAGTTTGACCCCCATATTGAATGCATATATCAAGGTTTTATGGGAACCGCATTTTCACCGATAACGCATTTATCGATAAGTATATCGAAATATAGAGAGGTCTAAATGAAAGCTGTGATCTTGACCTTTCGTTTGACACCCATATTGAACGCATAAATCAAGGTTTTATGGGAACCACATTTTGACCCATAACTCATTTATCGATAAGTATATCGAAATATCGAAAAGTCCAGTTGAAAGCTGTGGCCTTGCCCTTTCGTTTGACACCCATATTGAACGCATAAATCAAGGTTTTATGGGAACCACATTTTGACCCATAACTCATTTATCGATAAGTATATCGAAATATCGAAAAGTCCAATTGAAAGCTGTGGCCTTGCCCTTTCGTTTGACACCCATATTGAACGCATACTGCAAGGTTTTATGGGAACCACATTTTCACCTATAACGCATTTATCGATAAATCTATCGAAATATCGAGACGTTTAAATATAAGCTGTGGCGATGCGCTTTAGTTTGACCCCCATATTGAATGCATATATCAAGGGTTTATGGGAACCACATTTTAACCGATAACGCATTTATCGATAAGTATGTCGAAATATGGATCAGTTCAGAGAAAGCCGTGGCCATGCCCTTTAGTTTGACCCCCATATTGAATGCATATATCAAGGTTTTATGGGAACCGCATTTTCACCGATAACGCATTTATCGATAAGTATATCGAAATATAGAGAGGTCTAAATGAAAGCTGTGACCTTGCCCTTTCGTTTGACACCCATATTGAACGCATAAATCAAGGTTTTATGGGAACCACATTTTTACCCATAACTCATTTATCGATAAATATATCGAAATATCGAAAAGTCCAATTGAAAGCTGTGGCCTTGCCCTTTCGTTTGACACCCATATTGAACGCTTACTTCAAGGTTTTATGGGAACCACATTTTCACCTATAACGCATTTATCGATAAATCTATCGAAATATCGAGACGTTTAAATATAAGCTGTGGCCATGCCCTTTAGTTTGACCCCCATATTGAATGCATATATCAAGGTTTTATGGGAACCACATTTTAACCGATAACGCATTTATCGATAAGTATGTCGAAATATGGATCAGTTCAGAGAAAGCCGTGGCCATGCCCTTTAGTTTGACCCCCATATTGAATGCATATATCAAGGTTTTATGGGAACCACATTTTCACCGATAACGCATTTATCGATAAGTATATCGAAATATCGAGAGGTCTAAATTAAAGCTGTGTCCTTGCCCTTTCGGTTGACACCCATATTGAACGCAAACTTCAAGGTTTTATGGGAACAACATTTTCACCGGTAGCTCAGTTATCGATAAATGTGTCGAAATATGGATCAGTTCAGAGAAAGCCGTGGCCTTGCCCTTTGGTTTGACACCCATATTGAACGCATAAATCAAGGTTTTATGTGAACCACATTTTTACCCATAACTCATTTATCGATAAATATATCGAAATATCGAAAAGTCCAATTGAAAGCTGTGGCCTTGCCCTTTCGTTTGACACCCATATTGAACGCATACTTCAAGGTTTTATGGGAACCACATTTTCACCTATAACGCATTTATCGATAAATCTATCGAAATATCGAGACGTTCAAATATAAGCTGTGGCCATGCCCTTTAGTTTGACCCCCATATTGAATGCATATATCAAGGTTTTATGGGAACCACTTTTTGACCGATAACTCATTTATCAATAAATATATCGAAATATTGAGACGTTTAAATATAAGCTGTGGCCATGTCCTTTAGTTTGACCCCCATATTGAATGCATATATCAAGGTTTTATGGGAACCACACGGCGGCCGCCGTGGTGTGAAGGTAGTGTTGCCGGCCTACCACACCGAAGGTCCATGGTTCGAGCCCTGGTACAGGTAACATCAAAAGTGATTTGAAAAAAGTTTTTCAAAACGGGGTCGCCCCTCGGCAGTGGTTTGGCAAACTCTCCGAGTGTATTTCTGCCATGACAGGCTTCTCAGCAAAAAATTCGTCTCCTTTGTAGATGCCGTTCGGAGTCGGCAAAAAACTGTAGGTCCCACCAATTTGTAGGGAAAATTCAAATCGGCACACCACAAATTGGAAGAGAAGCTTGGCGCAAAAATCTCTTAGGAGGTTTATGATGATATACCTGTTGTATATCGCGCCATAGAGAGAGATGTCGAAATATCGAGAGGTCTAAATGAAAGCTGTGTCCTTGGCCTTTCGTTTGACACCCATATTGAACGCAAACTTCAAGGTTTTAGGGGAACATTATTTTCACCGATAAGTCATTCATCGATAAGTATATCGAAATATGGATCAGTTCGAATGTAAGCTGTTGCCTTGACCTTTCGTTTTCCACCCATAACAAACGCAAACTTTAAGGTTTTAGGGGTACAATATTTTTGCCGATAAGTCATTCATCGATAAATATATCGAAATACGGATCAATTTAATTGAAAGCTGTGGCCTTGCCCTTTCGTTTGACATCCATATTGAACCCATACATCAATGTTTTATGGGAACCACATTTTGACCGATAACTCATTTATCTATAAATATATCGAAATATCGAGACGTTAAAATGAAAGCTGTTGCCTTACACTTTCGTTTGACACTCATATTGCGTGTAAATTTCCAGGTTTTATGGGAACCAAATTTTGACCGGGAAGTCATTCATCGATAAATATATCGAAATACGGATCAGCTCAATTGAAAGCTGCGGCCTTGCCCTTTCGTTTGACACCCATATTGAACGCATACATCAAGGTTTTATGGGAACCACATTTTGACCGATAGCTCATTTATCGATAAATATATCGAAATATCGAGACGTTCAAATGAAAGCTGTGTCAATGCCCTCGCCTTTGAGCCCCATAATGAATGCATATATCAAGGTTTTATGGGAACCACATTTTCACCGATAACGCATTTATCGATAAGTATATCGAAATATCGAGACGTCTAAATGAAAGCTGTGTCCTTGCCCTTTCGTTTGACACCCATATTGATTGCATACATCAAGGTTTTATGGGAACCACATTTTGACCGATAACTCATTTACCGATAAATATATCGAAATATCGAGACGTTCAAATGAAGCTGTGGCCTTGCCATTTCGTTTGACACCAATATTGAACGCATAGATTAAGGTTTTATGGGAACCACATTTTGACCCAACTCATTTATCGATAAATATATCGAAATATCGAAAAGTTCAATTGAAAGCTGTGGCCTTGCCCTTTCGTTTGACACCCATATTGAACGCATACTTCAAGGTTTTATGGGAACCACATTTTCACCTATGACGCATTTATCGATAAATCTATCGAAATATCGAGACGTTTAAATATAAGCCGTGGATGCCCTTTAGTTTGACCCCCATATTGAACGCATACTTCAAGGTTTTATGGGAACCACATTTTCACCTATAACGCATTTATCGATAAATCTATCGAAATATCGAGACGTTTAAATATAAGCTGTGGCCATGCCCTTTAGTTTGACCCCCATATTGAATGCATATATCAAGGTTTTATGGGAACCACATTTTAACCGATAACGCATTTATCGATAAGTATGTCGAAATATGGATCAGTTCAGAGAAAGCCGTGGCCATGCCCTTTAGTTTGACACCCATATTGAACGCATATTTCAAGGTTTTATGGGAACCACATTTTCACCTATAACGCATTTATCGATAAATCTATCGAAATATCGAGACGTTTAAATATAAGCTGTGGCCATGCCCTTTAGTTTGACCCCCATATTGAACGCATATATCAAGGTTTTATGGGAACCACATTTTAACCGATAACGCATTTATCGATAAGTATGTCGAAATATGGATCAGTTCAGAGAAAGCCGTGGCCATGCCCTTTAGTTTGACCCCCATATTGAATGCATATATCAAGGTTTTATGGGAACCACATTTTCACCGATAACGCATTTATCGATAAGTATATCGAAATATCGAGACGTTCAAATGAAAGCTGTGGCCTTGCCCTTTCGTTTGACACCAATACTGAACGCATAGATTAAGGTTTTATATGAACCACATTTTGACCCATAACTCATTTATCGATAAGTATATCGAAATATCGAAAAGTTCAATAGATAGCTGTGGCCTTGCCCTTTCGTTTGACACCCATATTGAACGCATACTTCAAGGTTTTATGGGAACCACATTTTCACCTATAACGCATTTATCGATAAATCTATCGAAATATCGAGACGTTTAAATATAAGCCGTGGATGCCCTTTAGTTTGACCCCCATATTGAACGCATATATCAAGGTTTTATGGGAACCACATTTTAACCGATAACGCATTTATGGATAAGTATGTCGAAATATGGATCAGTTCAGAGAAAGCCGTGGCCATGCCCTTTAGTTTGACCCCCATATTGAATGCATATATCAAGGTTTTATGGGAACCACATTTTCACCGATAACGCATTTATCGATAAGTATATCGAAATATCGAGACGTTCAAATGAAAGCTGTGGCCTTGCCCTTTCGTTTGACACCAATATTGAACGCATAGATTAAGGTTTAATGGGAACCACATTTTGACCCATAACTCATTTATCGATAAGTATATCGAAATATCGAAAAGTCCAATTGAAAGCTGTGGCCTTGCCCTTTCGTTTGACACCCATATTGAACGCATACTGCAAGGTTTTATGGGAACCACATTTTCACCTATAACGCATTTATCGATAAATCTATCGAAATATCGAGACGTTTAAATATAAGCTGTGGCGATGCGCTTTAGTTTGACCCCCATATTGAATGCATATATCAAGGTTTTATGGGAACCACATTTTAACCGATAACGCATTTATCGATAAGTATGTCGAAATATGGATCAGTTCAGAGAAAGCCGTGGCCATGCCCTTTAGTTTGACCCCCATATTGAATGCATATATCAAGGTTTTATGGGAACCACATTTTCACCGAGAACGCATTTATCGATAAGTATATCGAAATATCGAGACGTTCAAATGAAAGCTGTGGCCTTGCCCTTTCGTTTGACACCAATATTGAACGCATAGATTAAGGTTTTATGGGAACCACATTTTTACCCATACCTCATTTATCGATAAATATATCGAAATATCGAAAAGTCCAATTGAAAGCTGTGGCCTTGCCCTTTCGTTTGACACCCATATTCAAGGTTTTACGGGAACCACATTTTCACCTATAACGCATTTATCGATAAATCTATCCAAATATCGAGACGTTTAAATATAAGCTGTGGCCATGCGCTTTAGTTTGACCCCCATATTGAATGCATATATCAAGGTTTTATGGGAACCACATTTTAACCGATAACGCATTTATCGATAAGTATGTCGAAATATGGATCAGCTCAGAGAAAGCCGTGGCCATGCCCTTTAGTTTGACCCCCAAATTGAATGCATATATCAAGGTTTTATGGGAACCACATTTTTACCGATAACGAATTTATCGATAAGTATATCGAAATATAGAGAGGTCTAAATGAAAGCTGTGGCCTTGCCCTTTCGTTTGACACCCATATTCAAGGTTTTATGGGAACCACATTTTCACCTATAACGCATTTATCGATAAATCTATCGAAATATCGAGACGTTTAAATATAAGCTGTGGCCATGCGCTTTAGTTTGACCCCCATATTGAATGCATATATCAAGGTTTTATGGGAACCACATTTTAACCGATAACGCATTTATCGATAAGTATGTCGAAATATGGATCAGCTCAG
This sequence comes from Merzomyia westermanni, assembly GCA_949987695.1. Lineage (NCBI taxonomy): Eukaryota > Metazoa > Arthropoda > Insecta > Diptera > Tephritidae > Merzomyia > Merzomyia westermanni. Next base: position 104,021,230 of record OX465292.1, on the reverse strand, counting down.
AGAAAGCCGTGGCCATGCCCTTTAGTTTGACCCCCATATTGAATGCATATATCAAGGTTTTATGGGAACCACATTTTTACCGATAACGCATTTATCGATAAGTATATCGAAATATAGAGAGGTCTAAATGAAAGCTGTGGCCTTGCCCTTTCGTTTGACACCCATATTGAACGTATACTTCAAGGTTTTATGGGAATCCCATTTTCACCTATAACGCATTTATCGATAAATCTATCGAAATATCGAGACGTTTAAATATAAGCTGTGGCCATGCCCTTCAGTTTGACCCCCATATTGAACGCATATATCAAGGTTTTATGGGAACCACATTTTAACCGATAACGCATTTATCGATAAGTATGTCGAAATATGGATCAGTTCAGAGAAAGCCGTGGCCATGCCCTTTAGTTTGACCCCCATATTGAAGGCATATATCAAGGTTTTATGGGAACTACATTTTCACCGATAACGCATTTATCGATAAGTATATCGAAATATCTAGACGTTCAAATGAAAGCTGTGGCCTTGCCCTTTCGTTTGACACCAATATTGAACGCATAGATTAAGGTTTTATGGGAACCACATTTTGACCCATAACTCATTTATCGATAAATATATCGAAATATCGAAAAGTCCAATTGAAAGCTGTGGCCTTGCCCTTTCGTTTGACACCCATATTGAACGCATACTTCAAGGTTTTATGGGAACCACATTTTCACCTATAACGCATTTATCGATAAATCTATCGAAATATCGAGACGTTTAAATATAAGCTGTGGCCATGCCCTTTAGTTTGACCCCCATATTGAATGCATATATCAAGGTTTTATGGGAACCACATTTTAACCGACAACGCATTTATCGAAAAGTATGTCGAAATATGGATCAGTTCAGAGAAAGCCGTGGCCATGCCCTTTAGTTTGACCCCCATATTGAATGCATATATCAAGGTTTTATGGGAACCACATTTTCACCGATAACGCATTTAACGATAAGTATGTCGAAATATCGAGAGGTCTAAATTAAAGCTGTGTCCTTGCCCTTTCGGTTGACACGCATATTGAACGCAAACTTCAAGGTTTTATGGGAACAACATTTTCACCGGTAGCTCAGTTATCGATAAATGTGTCGAAATATGGATCAGTTCAGAGAAAGCCGTGGCCTTGCCCTTTGGTTTGACACCCATATTGAATGCATATATCAAGGTTTTATGGGAACCACTTTTTGACCGATAACTCATTTATCAATAAATATATCGAAATATTGAGACGTTTAAATATAAGCTGTGGCCATGTCCTTTAGTTTGACCCCCATATTGAATGCATATATCAAGGTTTTATGGGAACCACATTTTAACAGATAACACATTTAACGATAAGTATGTCGTAATATCGAGAGGTCTAAATGAAAGCTGTGTCCTTGGCCTTTCGTTTGACACCCATATTGAACGCAAACTTCAAGGTTTTAGGGGAACATTATTTTCACCGATAACTCATTTATCGATAAATATATCGAAATATGGATCAGTTCGAATGTAAGCTGTTGCCTTGACCTTTCGTTTTACACCCACAATAAACGCAAACTTTAAGGTTTTAGGGGTACAATATTTTGACCGATAAGTCATTCATCGATAAATATATCGAAATACGTATCAATTTAATTGAAAGCTGTGGCCTTGCCCTTTAGTTTGACACCCATATTGAACGCATACATCAATGTTTTATGGGAACCACATTTCGACCGATAACTCATTTATCGATAAATATATCGAAATATCGAGACGTTCAAATGAAAGCTGTTGCCTTACACTTTCGTTTGACACTCATATTGCGTGTAAATTTCCAGGTTTTATGGGAACCAAATTTTGACCGGGAAGTCATTCATCGATAAATATATCGAAATACGGATCAGTTCAATTGAAAGCTGTGGCCTTGCCCTTTCGTTTGACACCCATATTGAACGCATACATCAAGGTTTTATGGGAACCACATTTTGACCGATAACTCATTTATCGATAAATATATCGAAATATCGAGACGTTCAAATAAAAGCTGTGTCAATGCCCTCGCCTTTGACCCCCATATTGAATGCATATATCAAGGTTTTATGGGAACCACATTTTAACCGATAACGCATTTATCGATAAGTATGTCGAAATATGGATCAGCTCAGAGAAAGCCGTGGCCATGCCCTTTAGTTTGACCCCCATATTGAATGCATATATCAAGGTTTTATGGGAACCACATTTTCACCGATAACGCATTTAACGATAAGTATGTCGAAATATCGAGAGGTCTAAATTAAAGCTGTGTCCTTGCCCTTTCGGTTGACACCCATATTGAACGCAAACTTCAAGGTTTTATGGGAACAACATTTTCACCGGTAGCTCAGTTATCGATAAATGTGTCGAAATATGGATCAGTTCAGAGAAAGCCGTGGCCATGCCCTTTAGTTTGACCCCCATATTGAATGCATATATCAAGGTTTTATGGGAACCACATTTTTACCGATAACGCATTTATCGATAAGTATATCGAAATATAGAGAGGTCTAAATGAAAGCTGTGGCCTTGCCCTTTCGTTTGACACCCATATTGAACGTATACTTTAAGGTTTTATGGGAACCCCATTTTCACCTATAACGCATTTATCGATAAATCTATCGAAATATCGAGACGTTTAAATATAAGCTGTGGCCATGCCCTTCAGTTTGACCCCCATATTGAACGCATATATCAAGGTTTTACGGGAACCACATTTTAACCGATAACGCATTTATCGATAAGTATGTCGAAATATGGATCAGTTCAGAGAAAGCCGTGGCCATGCCCTTTAGTTTGACCCCCATATTGAATGCATATATCAAGGTTTTATGGGAACCACATTTTCGCAAACTTCAAGGTTTTATGGGAACAACATTTTCACCGGTAGCTCATTTATCGATAAATATATCGAAATATCGAGACGTTCAAATGAAAGCTGTTGCCTTACACTTTCGGTTGACACTCATATTGCGTGTAAATTTCCAGGTTTTATGGGAACCAAATTTTGACCGGGAAGTCATTCATCGATAAATATATCGAAATACGTATCAATTTAATTGAAAGCTGTGGCCTTGCCCTTTAGTTTGACACCCATATTGAACGCATACATCAATGTTTTATGGGAACCACATTTCGACCGATAACTCATTTATCGATAAATATATCGAAATATCGAGACGTTCAAATGAAAGCTGTTGCCTTACACTTTCGGTTGACACTCATATTGCGTGTAAATTTCCAGGTTTTATGGGAACCAAATTTTGACCGGGAAGTCATTTATCGATAAATATATCGAAATATCGAAAAGTCCAATTGAAAGCTGTGGCCTTGCCCTTTCGTTTGACACCCATATTGAACGCATACATCAAGGTTTTATGGGAACCACATTTTGACCGATAACTCATTTATCGATAAATATATCGAAATATCGAGACGTTCAAATAAAAGCTGTGTCAATGCCCTCGCCTTTGACCCCCATATTGAATGCATATATCAAGGTTTTATGGGAACCACATTTTAACCGATAACGCATTTATCATAAGTATGTCGAAATATGGATCAGCTCAGAGAAAGCCGTGGCCATGCCCTTTAGTTTGACCCCCATATTGAATGCATATATCAAGGTTTTATGGGAACCACATTTTCACCGATAACGCATTTAACGATAAGTATGTCGAAATATCGAGAGGTCTAAATTAAAGCTGTGTCCTTGCCCTTTCGGTTGACACCCATATTGAACGCAAACTTCAAGGTTTTATGGGAACAACATTTTCACCGGTAGCTCAGTTATCGATAAATGTGTCGAAATATGGATCAGTTCAGAGAAAGCCGTGGCCATGCCCTTTAGTTTGACCCCCATATTGAATGCATATATCAAGGTTTTATGGGAACCACATTTTTACCGATAACGCATTTATCGATAAGTATATCGAAATATAGAGAGGTCTAAATGAAAGCTGTGGCCTTGCCCTTTCGTTTGACACCCATATTGAACGTATACTTCAAGGTTTTATGGGAACCCCATTTTCACCTATAACGCATTTATCGATAAATCTATCGAAATATCGAGACGTTTAAATATAAGCTGTGGCCATGCCCTTCAGTTTGACCCCCATATTGAACGCATATATCAAGGTTTTATGGGAACCACATTTTAACCGATAACGCATTTATCGATAAGTATGTCGAAATATGGATCAGTTCAGAGAAAGCCGTGGCCATGCCCTTTAGTTTGACCCCCATATTGAATGCATATATCAAGGTTTTATGGGAACCACATTTTCACCTATAACGCATTTATCGATAAATCTATCGAAATATCGAGACGTTTAAATATAAGCTGTGGCCATGCCCTTCAGTTTGACCCCCATATTGAACGCATATATCAAGGTTTTATGGGAACCACATTTTAACCGATAACGCATTTATCGATAAGTATGTCGAAATATGGATCAGTTCAGAGAAAGCCGTGGCCATGCCCTTTAGTTTGACCCCCATATTGAATGCATATATCAAGGTTTTATGGGAACCACATTTTCACCGATAACGCATTTAACGATAAGTATGTCGAAATATCGAGAGGTCTAAATTAAAGCTGTGTCCTTGCCCTTTCGGTTGACACCCATATTGAACGCAAACTTCAAGGTTTTATGGGAACATTATTTTCACCGATAACTCATTTATCGATAAATATATCGAAATATGGATCAGTTCGAATGTAAGCTGTTGCCTTGACCTTTCGTTTTACACCCATAATAAACGCAAACTTTAAGGTTTTAGGGGTACAATATTTTGACCGATAAGTCATTTATCGATAAATATATCGAAATATCGAGACGTTCAAATGAAAGCTGTTGCCTTACACTTTCGTTTGACACTCATATTGCGTGTAAATTTCCAGGTTTTATGGGAACCAAATTTTGACCGGGAAGTCATTCATCGATAAATATATCGAAATACGGATCAGTTCAATTGAAAGCTGTGGCCTTGCCCTTTCGTTTGACACCCATATTGAACGCATACATCAAGGTTTTATGGGAACCACATTTTGACCGATAACTCATTTATCGATAAATATATCGAAATATCGAGACGTTCAAATAAAAGCTGTGTCAATGCCCTCGCCTTTGACCCCCATATTGAATGCATATATCAAGGTTTTATGGGAACCACATTTTAACCGATAACGCATTTATCGATAAGTATGTCGAAATATAGAGAGGTCTAAATGAAAGCTGTGGCCTTGCCCTTTCGTTTGACACCCATATTGAACGTATACTTCAAGGTTTTATGGGAACCCCATTTTCACCTATAACGCATTTATCGATAAATCTATCGAAATATCGAGACGTTTAAATATAAGCTGTGGCCATGCCCTTCAGTTTGACCGCCATATTGAACGCATATATCAAGGTTTTATGGGAACCACATTTTAACCGATAACGCATTTATCGATAAGTATGTCGAAATATGGATCAGTTCAGAGAAAGCCGTGACCATGCCCTTTAGTTTGACCCCCATATTGAAGGCATATATCAAGGTTTTATGGGAACTACATTTTCACCGATAACGCATTTATCGATAAGTATATCGAAATATCGAGACGTTCAAATGAAAGCTGTGGCCTTACACTTTCGTTTGACACTCATATTGCGTGTAAATTTCCAGGTTTTATGGGAACCAAATTTTGACCGGGAAGTCATTCATCGATAAATATATCGAAATACGGATCAGTTCAATTGAAAGCTGTGGCCTTGCCCTTTCGTTTGACACCCATATTGAACGCATACATCAAGGTTTTATGGGAACCACATTTTGACCGATAACTCATTTATCGATAAATATATCGAAATATCGAGACGTTCAAATAAAAGCTGTGTCAATGCCCTCGCCTTTGACCCGCATATTGAATGCATATATCAAGGTTTTATGGGAACCACATTTTAACCGATAACGCATTTATCGATAAGTATGTCGAAATATAGAGAGGTCTAAATGAAAGCTGTGGCCTTGCCCTTTCGTTTGACACCCATATTGAACGTATACTTCAAGGTTTTATGGGAACCCCATTTTCACCTATAACGCATTTATCGATAAATCTATCGAAATATCGAGACGTTTAAATATAAGCTGTGGCCATGCCCTTCAGTTTGACCGCCATATTGAACGCATATATCAAGGTTTTATGGGAACCACATTTTAACCGATAACGCATTTATCGATAAGTATGTCGAAATATGGATCAGTTCAGAGAAAGCCGTGGCCATGCCCTTTAGTTTGACCCCCATATTGAATGCATATACCAAGGTTTTATGGGAACCACATTTTTACCGATAACGCATTTATCGATAAGTATATCGAAATATAGAGAGGTCTAAATGAAAGCTGTGGCCTTGCCCTTTCGTTTGACACCCATATTGAACGTATACTTCAAGGTTTTATGGGAACCCCATTTTCACCTATAACGCATTTATCGATAAATCTATCGAAATATCGAGACGTTTAAATATAAGCTGTGGCCATGCCCTTCAGTTTGACCGCCATATTGAACGCATATATCAAGGTTTTATGGGAACCACATTTTAACCGATAACGCATTTATCGATAAGTATGTCGAAATATGGATCAGTTCAGAGAAAGCCGTGACCATGCCCTTTAGTTTGACCCCCATATTGAAGGCATATATCAAGGTTTTATGGGAACTACATTTTCACCGATAACGCATTTATCGATAAGTATATCGAAATATCGAGACGTTCAAATGAAAGCTGTGGCCTTACACTTTCGTTTGACACTCATATTGCGTGTAAATTTCCAGGTTTTATGGGAACCAAATTTTGACCGTGAAGTCATTCATCGATAAATATATCGAAATACGGATCAGTTCAATTGAAAGCTGTGGCCTTGCCCTTTCGTTTGACACCCATATTGAACGCATAGATTAAGGTTTTATGGGAACCACATTTTGACCGATAACTCATTTATCGATAAATATATGGAAATATCGAGACGTTCAAATGAAAGCTGTTGCCTTACACTTTCGTTTGCCACTCATATTGCGTGTAAATTTCCAAGTTTTATGGGAACCAAATTTTGACCGGGAAGTCATTCATCGATAAATATATCGAAATACGGATCAGTCCAATTGAAAGCTGTGGCCTTGCCCTTTCGTTTGACACCCATATTGAACGCATAGATTAAGGTTTTATGGGAACCACATTTTGACCCATAACTCATTTATCGATAAATATATCGAAATATCGAAATTTGACCGATAAGTCATTCATCGATAAATATATCGAAATACGTATCAATTTAATTGAAAGCTGTGGCCTTGCCCTTTAGTTTGACACCCATATTGAACGCATACATCAATGTTTTATGGGAACCACATTTTGACCGATAACTCATTTATCGATAAATATATCGAAATATCGAAATTTGACCGATAAGTCATTCATCGATAAATATATCGAAATACGTATCAATTTAATTGAAAGCTGTGGCCTTGCCCTTTAGTTTGACACCCATATTGAACGCATACATCAATGTTTTATGGGAACCACATTTTGACCGATAACTCATTTATCGATAAATGTATCGAAATATCGAGACGTTCAAATGAAAGCTGTTGCCTTACACTTTCGTTTGACACTCATATTGCGTGTAAATTTCCAGGTTTTATGGGAACCAAATTTTGACCGGGAAGTCATTCATCGATAAATATATCGAAATACGGATCAGTCCAATTGAAAGCTGTGGCCTTGCCCTTTCGTTTGACACCCATATTGAACGCATACTTCAAGGTTTTATGGGAACCACATTTTCACCTATAACGCATTTATCGATAAATCTATCGAAATATCGAGACGTTTAAATATAAGCTGTGGCCATGCCCTTTAGTTTGACCCCCATATTGAATGCATATATCAAGGTTTTATGGGAACCACATTTTAACCGATAACGCATTTATCGAAAAGTATGTCGAAATATGGATCAGTTCAGAGAAAGCCGTGGCCATGCCCTTTAGTTTGACCCCCATATTGAATGCATATATCAAGGTTTTATGGGAACCACATTTTCACCGATAACGCATTTAACGATAAGTATGTCGAAATATCGAGAGGTCTAAATTAAAGCTGTGTCCTTGCCCTTTCGGTTGACACCCATATTGAACGCAAACTTCAAGGTTTTATGGGAACAACATTTTCACCGGTAGCTCAGTTATCGATAAATGTGTCGAAATATGGATCAGTTCAGAGAAAGCCGTGGCCTTGCCCTTTGGTTTGACACCCATATTGAATGCATATATCAAGGTTTTATGGGAACCACTTTTTGACCGATAACTCATTTATCAATAAATATATCGAAATATTGAGACGTTTAAATATAAGCTGTGGCCATGTCCTTTAGTTTGACCCCCATATTGAATGCATATATCAAGGTTTTATGGGAACCACATTTTAACAGATAACACATTTAACGATAAGTATGTCGTAATATCGAGAGGTCTAAATGAAAGCTGTGTCCTTGGCCTTTCGTTTGACACCCATATTGAACGCAAACTTCAAGGTTTTAGGGGAACATTATTTTCACCGATAACTCATTTATCGATAGATATATCGAAACATGGATCAGTTCGAATGTAAGCTGTTGCCTTGACCTTTCGTTTTACACCCATAATAAACGCAAACTTTAAGGTTTTAGGGGTACAATATTTTGACCGATAAGTCATTCATCGATAAATATATCGAAATACGTATCAATTTAATTGAAAGCTGTGGCCTTGCCCTTTAGTTTGACACCCATATTGAACGCATACATCAATGTTTTATGGGAACCACATTTTGACCGATAACTCATTTATCGATAAATATATCGAAATATCGAGACGTTCAAATGAAAGCTGTTGCCTTACACTTTCGTTTGACACTCATATTGCCTGTAAATTTCCAGGTTTTATGGGAACCAATTTTTGACCGGGAAGTCATTCATCGATAAATATATCGAAATACGGATCAGTTCAATTGAAAGCTGTGGCCTTGCCCTTTCGTTTGACACCCATATTGAACGCATACATCAAGGTTTTATGGGAACCACATTTTGACCGATAACTCATTTATCGATAAATATATCGAAATATCGAGACGTTCAAATAAAAGCTGTGTCAATGCCCTCGCCTTTGACCCCCATATTGAATGCATATATCAAGGTTTTATGGGAACCACATTTTAACCGATAACGCAATTATCGATAAGTATGTCGAAATATGGATCAGCTCAGAGAAAGCCGTGGCCATGCCCTTTAGTTTGACCCCCATATTGAATGCATATATCAAGGCTTTATGGGAACCACATTTTCACCGATAACGCATTTAACGATAAGTATGTCGAAATATCGAGAGGTCTAAATTAAAGCTGTGTCCTTGCCCTTTCGGTTGACACCCATATTGAACGCAAACTTCAAGGTTTTATGGGAACAACATTTTCACCGGTAGCTCAGTTATCGATAAATGTGTCGAAATATGGATCAGTTCAGAGAAAGCCGTGGCCATGCCCTTTAGTTTGACCCCCATATTGAATGCATATATCAAGGTTTTATGGGAACCACATTTTTACCGATAACGCATTTATCGATAAGTATATCGAAATATAGAGAGGTCTAAATGAAAGCTGTGGCCTTGCCCTTTCGTTTGACACCCATATTGAACGTATACTTCAAGGTTTTATGGGAACCCAATTTTCACCTATAACGCATTTATCGATAAATCTATCGAAATATCGAGACGTTTAAATATAAGCTGTGGCCATGCCCTTCAGTTTGACCCCCATATTGAACGCATAAATCAAGGTTTTATGGGAACCACATTTTAACCGATAACGCATTTATCGATAAGTATGTCGAAATATGGATCAGTTCAGAGAAAGCCGTGGCCATGCCCTTTAGTTTGACCCCCATATTGAATGCATATATCAAGGTTTTATGGGAACCACATTTTCACCGATAACGCATTTAACGATAAGTATGTCGAAATATCGAGAGGTCTAAATTAAAGCTGTGTCCTTGCCCTTTCGGTTGACACCCATATTGAACGCAAACTTCAAGGTTTTATGGGAACAACATTTTCACCGGTAGCTCAGTTATCGATAAATGTGTCGAAATATGGATCAGTTCAAAAAAAGCCGTGGCCATGCCCTTTAGTTTGACCCCCATATTGAAGGCATATATCAAGGTTTTATGGGAACCACATTTTGACCCATAACTCATTTATCGATAAATATATCGAAATATCGAAAAGTCCAATTGAAAGCTGTGGCCTTGCCCTTTCGTTTGACACCCATATTGAACGCATACTTCAAGGTTTTATGGGAACCACATTTTCACCTATAACGCATTTATCGAGAAATCTATCGAAATATCGAGACGTTTAAATATAAGCTGTGGCCATGCCCTTTAGTTTGACCCCCATATTGAATGCATATATCAAGGTTTTATGGGAACCACATTTTAACCGATAACGCATTTATCGATAAGTATGTCGAAATATGGATCAGTTCAGAGAAAGCCGTGGCCATGCCCTTTAGTTTGACCCCCATATTGAATGCATATATCAAGGTTTTATGGGAACCACATTTTCACCGATAACGCATTTAACGATAAGTATGTCGAAATATCGAGAGGTCTAAATTAAAGCTGTGTCCTTGCACTTTCGGTTGACACCCATATTGAACGCAAACTTCAAGGTTTTATGGGAACAACATTGTCACCGGTAGCTCAGTTATCGATAAATGTGTCGAAATATGGATCAGTTCAGAGAAAGCCGCGGCCTTGCCCTTTGGTTTGACACCCATATTGAATGCATATATCAAGGTTTTATGGGAACCACTTTTTGACCGATAACTCATTTATCAATAAATATATCGAAATATTGAGACGTTTAAATATAAGCTGTGGCCATGTCCTTTAGTTTGACCCCCATATTGAATGCATATATCAAGGTTTTATGGGAACCACATTTTAACAGATAACACATTTAACGATAAGTATGTCGAAATATCGAGAGGTCTAAATGAAAGCTGTGTCCTTGGCCTTTCGTTTGACACCCATATTGAACGCAAACTTCAAGGTTTTAGGGGAACATTATTTTCACCGATAACTCATTTATCGATAAATATATCGAAATATGGATCAGTTCGAATGTAAGCTGTTGCCTTGACCTTTCGTTTTACACCCATAATAAACGCAAACTTTAAGGTTTTAGGGGTACAATATTTTGACCGATAAGTCATTCATCGATAAATATATCGAAATACGTATCAATTTAATTGAAAGCTGTGGCCTTGCCCTTTAGTTTGACACCCATATTGAACGCATACATCAATGTTTTATGGGAACCACATTTTGACCGATAACTCATTTATCGATAAATATATCGAAATATCGAGACGTTCAAATGAAAGCTGTTGCCTTACACTTTCGTTTGACACTCATATTGCGTGTAAATTTCCAGGTTTTATGGGAACCAAATTTTGACCGGGAAGTCATTCATCGATAAATATATCAAATTACGGATCAGTTCAATTGAAAGCTGTGGCCTTGCCCTTTCGTTTGACACCCATATTGAACGCATACATCAAGGTTTTATGGGAACCACATTTTGACCGATAACTCATTTATCGATAAATATATCGAAATATCGAGACGTTCAAATAAAAGCTGTGTCAATGCCCTCGCCTTTGACCCCCATATTGAATGCATATATCAAGGTTTTATGGGAACCACATTTTAACCGATAACGCATTTATCGATAAGTATGTCGAAATATGGATCAGCTCAGAGAAAGCCGTGGCCATGCCCTTTAGTTTGACCCCCATATTGAATGCATATATCAAGGTTTTATGGGAACCACATTTTTACCGATAACGCATTTATCGATAAGTATATCGAAATATAGAGAGGTCTAAATGAAAGCTGTGGCCTTGCCCTTTCGTTTGACACCCATATTGAACGTATACTTCAAGGTTTTATGGGAACCCCATTTTCACCTATAACGCATTTATCGATAAATCTATCGAAATATCGAGACGTTTAAATATAAGCTGTGGCCATGCCCTTCAGTTTCACCGCCATATTGAACGCATATATCAAGGTTTTATGGGAACCACATTTTAACCGATAACGCATTTATCGATAAGTATGTCGAAATATGGATCAGTTCAGAGAAAGCCGTGGCCATGCCCTTTAGTTTGACCCCCATATTGAAGGCATATATCAAGGTTTTATGGGAAATACATTTTCACCGATAACGCATTTATCGATAAGTATATCGAAATATCGAGACGTTCAAATGAAAGCTGTGGCCTTGCCCTTTCGTTTGACACCAATATTGAACGCATAGATTAAGGTTTTATGGGAACCACATTTTGACCCATAACTCATTTATCGATAAATATATCGAAATATCGAAAAGTCCAATTGAAAGCTGTGGCCTTGCCCTTTCGTTTGACACCCATATTGAACGCATACTTCAAGGTTTTATGGGAACCACATTTTCACCTATAACGCATTTATCGATAAATCTATCGAAATATCGAGACGTTTAAATATAAGCTGTGGCCATGCCCTTTAGTTTGACCCCCATATTGAATGCATATATCAAGGTTTTATGGGAACCACATTTTAACCGATAACGCATTTATCGATAAGTATGTCGAAATATGGATCAGTTCAGAGAAAGCCGTGGCCATGCCCTTTAGTTTGACCCCCATATTGAATGCATATATCAAGGTTTTATGGGAACCACATTTTCACCGATAACGCATTTAACGATAAGTATGTCGAAATATCGAGAGGTCTAAATTAAAGCTGTGTCCTTTCCCTTTCGGTTGACACCCATATTGAACGCAAACTTCAAGGTTTTATGGGAACAACATTATCACCGGTAGCTCAGTTATCGATAAATGTGTCGAAATATGGATCAGTTCTGAGAAAGCCGTGGCCTTGCCCTTTGGTTTGACACCCATATTGAATGCATATATCAAGGTTTTATGGGAACCACTTTTTGACCGATAACTCATTTATCAATAAATATATCGAAATATTGAGACGTTTAAATATAAGCTGTGGCCATGTCCTTTAGTTTGACCCCCATATTGAATGCATATATCAAGGTTTTATGGGAACCACATTTTAACAGATAACACATTTAACGATAAGTATGTCGAAATATCGAGAGGTCTAAATGAAAGCTGTGTCCTTGGCCTTTCGTTTGACACCCATATTGAACGCAAACTTCAAGGTTTTAGGGGAACATTATTTTCACCGATAACCCATTTATCGATAAATATATCGAAATATGGATCAGTTCGAATGTAAGCTGTTGCCTTGACCTTTCGTTTTACACCCATAATAAACGCAAACTTTAAGGTTTTAGGGGTACAATATTTTGACCGATAAGTCATTCATCGATAAATATATCGAAATACGTATCAATTTAATTGAAAGCTGTGGCCTTGCCCTTTAGTTTGACACCCATATTGAACGCATACATCAATGTTTTATGGGAACCACATTTTGACCGATAACTCATTTATCGATAAATACATCGAAATATCGAGACGTTCAAATGAAAGCTGTTGCCTTACACTTTCGTTTGGCACTCATATTGCGTGTAAATTTCCAGGTTTTATGGGAACCAAATTTTGACCGGGAAGTCATTCATCGATAAATATATCGAAATACGGATCAGTTCAATTGAAAGCTGTGGCCTTGCCCTTTCGTTTGACACCCATATTGAACGCATACATCAAGGTTTTATGGGAACCACATTTTGACCGATAACTCATTTATCGATAAATATATCGAAATATCGAGACGTTCAAATAAAAGCTGTGTCAATGCCCTCGCCTTTGACCCCCATATTGAATGCATATATCAAGGTTTTATGGGAACCACATTTTAACCCATAACGCATTTATCGATAAGTATGTCGAAATATGGATCAGCTCAGAGAAAGCCGTGGCCATGCCCTTTAGTTTGACCCCCATATTGAATGCATATATCAAGGTTTTATGGGAACCACATTTTCACCGATAACGCATTTAACGATAAGTATGTCGAAATATCGAGAGGTCTAAATTAAAGCTGTGTCCTTGCCCTTTCGGTTGACACCCATATTGAACGCAAACTTCAAGGTTTTATGGGAACAACATTTTCACGGGTAGCTCAGTTATCGATAAATGTGTCGAAATATGGATCAGTTCAGAGAAAGCCGTGGCCATGCCCTTTAGTTTGACCCCCATATTGAATGCATATATCAAGGTTTTATGGGAACCACATTTTTACCGATAACGCATTTATCGATAAGTATATCGAAATATAGAGAGGTCTAAATGAAAGCTGTGGCCTTGCCCTTTCGTTTGACACCCATATTGAACGTATACTTCAAGGTTTTATGGGAACACCATTTTCACCTATAACGCATTTATCGATAAATCTATCGAAATATCGAGACGTTTAAATATAAGATGTGGCCATGCCCTTCAGTTTGACCCCCATATTGAACGCATATATCAAGGTTTTATGGGAACCACATTTTAACCGATAACGCATTTATCGATAAGTATGTCGAAATATGGATCAGTTCAGAGAAAGCCGTGGCCATGCCCTTTAGTTTGACCCCCATATTGAATGCATATATCAAGGTTTTATGGGAACCACATTTTCACCGATAACGCATTTAACGATAAGTATGTCGAAATATCGAGAGGTCTAAATTAAAGCTGTGTCCTTGCCCTTTCGGTTGACACCCATATTGAACGCAAACTTCAAGGTTTTATGGGAACAACATTTTCACCGGTAGCTCAGTTATCGATAAATGTGTCGAAATATGGATCAGTTCAGAGAAAGCCGTGGCCATGCCCTTTAGTTTGACCCCCATATTGAAGGCATATATCAAGGTTTTATGGGAACCACATTTTGACCCATAACTCATTTATCGATAAATATATCGAAATATCGAAAAGTCCAATTGAAAGCTGTGGCCTTGCCCTTTCGTTTGACACCCATATTGAACGCATACTTCAAGGTTTTATGGGAACCACATTTTCACCTATAACGCATTTATCGATAAATCTATCGAAATATCGAGACGTTTAAATATAAGCTGTGGCCATGCCCTTTAGTTTGACCCCCATATTGAATGCATATATCAAGGTTTCATGGGAACCACATTTTAACCGATAACGCATTTATCGATAAGTATGTCGAAATATGGATCAGTTCAGAGAAAGCCCTGGCCATGCCCTTTAGTTTGACCCCCATATTGAATGCATATATCAAGGTTTTATGGGAACCACATTTTCACCGATAACGCATTTAACGATAAGTATGTCGAAATATCGAGAGGTCTAAATTAAAGCTGTGTCCTTGCCCTTTCGGTTGACACCCATATTGAACGCAAACTTCAAGGTTTTATGGGAACAACATTTTCACCGGTAGCTCAGTTATCGATAAATGTGTCGAAATATGGATCAGTTCAGAGAAAGCCGTGGCCTTGCCCTTTGGTTTGACACCCATATTGAATGCATATATCAAGGTTTTATGGGAACCACTTTTTGACCGATAACTCATTTATCAATAAATATATCGAAATATTGAGACGTTTAAATATAAGCTGTGGCCATGTCCTTTAGTTTGACCCCCATATTGAATGCATATATCAAGGTTTTATGGGAACCACATTTTAACAGATAACACATTTAACGATAAGTATGTCGAAATATCGAGAGGTCTAAATGAAAGCTGTGTCCTTGGCCTTTCGTTTGACACCCATATTGAACGCAAACTTCAAGGTTTTAGGGGAACATTATTTTCACCGATAACTCATTTATCGATAAATATATCGAAATATGGATCAGTTCGAATGTAAGCTGTTGCCTTGACCTTTCGTTTTACACCCATAATAAACGCAAACTTTAAGGTTTTAGGGGTACAATATTTTGACCGATAAGTCATTCATCGATAAATATATCGAAAAACGTATCAATTTAATTGAAAGCTGTGGCCTTGCCCTTTAGTTTGACACCCATATTGAACGCATACATCAATGTTTTATGGGAACCACATTTTGACCAATAACTCATTTATCGATAAATATATCGAAATATCGAGACGTTCAAATGAAAGCTGTTGCCTTACACTTTCGTTTGACACTCATATTGCGTGTTAATTTCCAGGTTTTATGGGAACCAAATTTTGGCCGGGAAGTCATTCATCGATAAATATATCGAAATACGGATCAGTTCAATTGAAAGCTGTGGGCTTGCCCTTTCGTTTGACACCCATATTGAACGCATACATCAAGGTTTTATGGGAACCACATTTTGACCGATAACTCATTTATCGATAAATATATCGAAATATCGAGACGTTCAAATAAAAGCTGTGTCAATGCCCTCGCCTTTGACCCCCATATTGAATGCATATATCAAGGTTTTATGGGAACCACATTTTCACCGATAACGCATTTATCGATAAGTATATCGAAATATCGAGACGTCTAAATGAAAGCTGTGTCCTTGTCCTTTCGTTTGACACCAATATTGAACGCATAGATTAAGGTTTTATGGGAACCAAATTTTGACCGGGAAGTCATTCATCGATAAATATATCGAAATACGGATCAGTTCAATTGAAAGCTGTGGGCTTGCGCTTTCGTTTGACACCCATATTGAACGCATACATCAAGGTTTTATGGGAACCACATTTTGACCGATAACTCATTCATCGATAAATATATCGAAATACGGATCAGTTAAATTGAAAGCTGTGGGCTTGCCCTTTCGTTTGACACCCATATTGAACGCATACATCAAGGTTTTATGGGAACCACATTTTGACCGATAACTCATTTATCGATAAATATATCGAAATATCGAGACGTTCAAATAAAAGCTGTGTCAATGCCCTCGCCTTTGACCCCCATATTGAATGCATATATCAAGGTTTTATGGGAACCACATTTTAACCGATAACGCATTTATCGATAAGTATGTCGAAATATGGATCAGCTCAGAGAAAGCCGTGGCCATGCCCTTTAGTTTGACCCCCCTATTGAATGCATATATCAAGGTTTTATGGGAACCACATTTTCACCGATAACGCATTTAACGATAAGTATGTCGAAATATCGAGAGGTCTAAATTAAAGCTGTGTCCTTGCCCTTTCGGTTGACACCCATATTGAACGCAAACTTCAAGGTTTTATGGGAACAACATTTTCACGGGTAGCTCAGTTATCGATAAATGTGTCGAAATATGGATCAGTTCAGAGAAAGCCGTGGCCATGCCCTTTAGTTTGACCCCCATATTGAATGCATATATCAAGGTTTTATGGGAACCACATTTTTACCGATAACGCATTTATCGATAAGTATATCGAAATATAGAGAGGTCCAAATGAAAGCTGTGGCCTTGCCCTTTCGTTTGACACCCATATTGAACGTATACTTCAAGGTTTTATGGGAACCCCATTTTCACCTATAACGCATTTATCGATAAATCTATCGAAATATCGAGACGTTTAAATATAAGATGTGGCCATGCCCTTCAGTTTGACCCCCATATTGAACGCATATATCAAGGTTTTATGGGAACCACATTTTAACCGATAACGCATTTATCGATAAGTATGTCGAAATGTGGATCAGTTCAGAGAAAGCCGTGGCCATGCCCTTTAGTTTGACCCCCATATTGAATGCATATATCAAGGTTTTATGGGAACCACATTTTCACCGATAACGCATTTAACGATAAGTATGTCGAAATATCGAGAGGTCTAAATTAAAGCTGTGTCCTTGCCCTTTCGGTTGACACCCATATTGAACGCAAACTTCAAGGTTTTATGGGAACAACATTTTCACCGGTAGCTCAGTTATCGATAAATGTGTCGAAATATGGATCAGTTCAGAGAAAGCCGTGGCCATGCCCTTTAGTTTGACCCCCATATTGAAGGCATATATCAAGGTTTTATGGGAACCACATTTTGACCCATAACTCATTTATCGATAAATATATCGAAATATCGAAAAGTCCAATTGAAAGCTGTGGCCTTGCCCTTTCGTTTGACACCCATATTGAACGCATACTTCAAGGTTTTATGGGAACCACATTTTCACCTATAACGCATTTATCGATAAATCTATCGAAATATCGAGACGTTTAAATATAAGCTGTGGCCATGCCCTTTAGTTTGACCCCCATATTGAATGCATATATCAAGGTTTCATGGGAACCACATTTTAACCGATAACGCATTTATCGATAAGTATGTCGAAATATGGATCAGTTCAGAGAAAGCCGTGGCCATGCCCTTTAGTTTGACCCCCATATTGAATGCATATATCAAGGTTTTATGGGAACCACATTTTCACCGATAACGCATTTAACGATAAGTATGTCGAAATATCGAGAGGTCTAAATTAAAGCTGTGTCCTTGCCCTTTCGGTTGACACCCATATTGAACGCAAACTTCAAGGTTTTATGGGAACAACATTTTCACCGGTAGCTCAGTTATCGATAAATGTGTCGAAATATGGATCAGTTCAGAGAAAGCCGTGGCCTTGCCCTTTGGTTTGACACCCATATTGAATGCATATATCAAGGTTTTATGGGAACCACTTTTTGACCGATAACTCATTTATCAATAAATATATCGAAATATTGAGACGTTTAAATATAAGCTGTGGCCATGTCCTTTAGTTTGACCCCCATATTGAATGCATATATCAAGGTTTTATGGGAACCACATTTTAACAGATAACACATTTAACGATAAGTATGTCGAAATATCGAGAGGTCTAAATGAAAGCTGTGTCCTTGCCCTTTCGTTTGACACCAATATTGAACGCATAGATTAAGGTTTTATGGGAACCACATTTTGACCCATAACTCATTTATCGATAAATATATCGAAATATCGAAAAGTTCAATTGAAAACTGTGGCCTTGCCCTTTCGTTTGACGCCCATATTGAACGCATACTTCAAGGTTTTATGGGAACCACATTTTCACCTATAACGCATTTATCGATAAATCTATCGAAATATCGAGACGTTTAAATATAAGCCGTGGATGCCCTTTAGTTTGACCCCCATATTGAACGCATACTTCAAGGTTTTATGGGAACCACATTTTGACCCATAACTCATTTATCGATAAATATATCGAAATATGGATCAGTTCGAATGTAAGCTGTTGCCTTGACCTTTCGTTTTACACCCATAATAAACGCAAACTTTAAGGTTTTAGGGGTACAATATTTTGACCGATAAGTCATTCATCGATAAATATATCGAAAAACGTATCAATTTAATTGAAAGCTGTGGCCTTGCCCTTTAGTTTGACACCCATATTGAACGCATACATCAATGTTTTATGGGAACCACATTTTGACCAATAACTCATTTATCGATAAATATATCGAAATATCGAGACGTTCAAATAAAAGCTGTGTCAATGCCCTCGCCTTTGACCCCCATATTGAATGCATATATCAAGGTTTTATGGGAACCACATTTTCACCGGTAGCTCAGTTATCGATAAATGTGTCGAAATATGGATCAGTTCAGAGAAAGCCGTGGCCTTGCCCTTTGGTTTGACACCCATATTGAATGCATATATCAAGGTTTTATGGGAACCACTTTTTGACCGATAACTCATTTATCAATAAATATATCGAAATATTGAGACGTTTAAATATAAGCTGTGGCCATGTCCTTTAGTTTGACACCCATATTGAACGCATACATCAATGTTTTATGGGAACCACATTTTGACCGATAACTCATTTATCGATAAATATATCGAAATATCGAGACGTTCAAATGAAAGCTGTTGCCTTACACTTTCGTTTGACACTCATATTGCGTGTAAATTTCCAGGTTTTATGGGAACCAAATTTTGACCGGGAAGTCATTCATCGATAAATATATCGAAATACGGATCAGTTCAATTGAAAGCTGTGGCCTTGCCCTTTCGTTTGACACCCATATTGAACGCATACATCAAGGTTTTATGGGAACCACATTTTGACCGATAACTCATTTATCGATAAATCTATCGAAATATCGAGACGTTCAAATAAAAGCTGTGTCAATGCCCTCGCCTTTGACCCCCATATTGAATGCATATATCAAGGTTTTATGGGAACCACATTTTCACCGATAACGCATTTATCGATAAGTATATCGAAATATCGAGACGTCTAAATGAAAGCTGTGTCCTTGCCCTTTCGTTTGACACCAATATTGAACGCATAGATTAAGGTTTTATGGGAGCCACATTTTGACCCATAACTCATTTATCGATAAATATATCGAAATATCGAAAAGTTCAATTGAAAACTGTGGCCTTGCCCTTTCGTTTGACGCCCATATTGAACGCATACTTCAAGGTTTTATGGGAACCACATTTTCACCTATAACGCATTTATCGATAAATCTATCGAAATATCGAGACGTTTAAATATAAGCCGTGGATGCCCTTTAGTTTGACCCCCATATTGAACGCATACTTCAAGGTTTTATGGGAACCACATTTTCACCTATAACGCATTTATCGATAAATCTTTAGAAATATCGAGACGTTTAAATATAAGCTGTCTCGATGCGCTTTAGTTTGACCCCCATATTGAATGCATATATCAAGGTTTTATGGGAACCACATTTTAACCGATAACGCATTTATCGATAAGTATGTCGAAATATGGATCAGTTCAGAGAAAGCCGTGGCCATGCCCTTTAGTTTGACCCCCATATTGAATGCATATATCAAGGTTTTATGGGAACCACATTTTCACCTATAACGCATTTATCGATAAGTATATCGAAATATCGAGAGGTCTAAATTAAAGCTGTGTCCTTGCCCTTTCGGTTGACACCCATATTGAACGCAAACTTCAAGGTTTTATGGGAACAACATTTTCACCGGTAGCTCAGTTATCGATAAATGTGTCGAAATATGGATCAGTTCAGAGAAAGCCGTGGCTTTGCCCTTTGGTTTGACACCCATATTGAATGCATATATCAAGGTTTTATGGGAACCACTTTTTGACCGATAACTCATTTATCAATAAATATATCGAAATATTGAGACGTTTAAATATAAGCTGTGGCCATGTCCTTTAGTTTGACCCCCATATTGAACGCATATATCAAGGTTTTATGGGAACCACATTTTCACCGATACCGCATTTATCGATAAGTATATCGAAATATCGAGACGTTCAAATGAAAGCTGTGGCCTTGCCCTTTCGTTTGACACCCATATTCAACGCATAAATCAAGGTTTTATGGGAACCACATTTTTACCCATAACTCATTTATCGATAAATATATCGAAATATCTAAAAGTCCAATTGAAAGCTGTGGCCTTGCCCTTTCGTTTGACACCCATATTGAACGCATACTTCAAGGTTTTATGAGAACCACATTTTCACCTATAACGCATTTATCGATAAATCTATCGAAATATCGAGACGTTTAAATATAAGCTGTGGCCATGCCCTTTAGTTTGACCCCCATATTGAATGCATATAGCAAGGTTTTATGGGAACCACATTTTCACCTATAACGCATTTATCGATAAGTATATCGAAATATCGAGAGGTCTAAATTAAAGCTGTGTCCTTGCCCTTTCGGTTGACACCCATATTGAACGCAAACTTCAAGGTTTTATGGGAACAACATTTTCACCGGTAGCTCAGTTATCGATAAATGTGTCGAAATATGGATCAGTTCAGAGAAAGCTGTGGCCCTGCCCTTTCGTTTGACACCAATATTGAACGCATAGATTAAGGTTTTATGGGAACCACATTTTGACCCATAACTCATTTATCGATAAGTATATCGAAATATCGAAAAGTCCAATTGAAAGCTGTGGCCTTGCCCTTTCGTTTGACACCCATATGAACGCATACTTCAAGGTTTTATGGGAACCACATTTTCACCTTTAACGCATTTATCGATAAATCTATCGAAATATCGAGACTTTAAATATAAGCTGTGGCCATGCGCTTTAGTTTGACCCCCATATTGAATGCATATATCAAGGTTTTATGGGAACCACATTTTAACCGATAACGCATTTATCGATAAGTATGTCGAAATATGGATCAGTTCAGAGAAAGCCGTGGCCATGCCCTTTAGTTTGACCCCCATATTGAATGCATATATCAAGGTTTTATGGGAACCACATTTTTACCGATAACGCATTTATCGATAAGTATATCGAAATATAGAGAGGTCTAAATGAAAGCTGTGACCTTGCCCTTTCGTTTGACACCCATATTGAACGCATAAATCAAGGTTTTATGGGAACCACATTTTTACCCATAACTCATTTATCGATAAATATATCGAAATATCGAAAAGTTCAATTGAAAGCTGTGGCCTTGCCCTTTCGTTTGACACCCATATTGAACGTATACTTCAAGGTTTTATGGGAACCCCATTTTCACCTATAACGCATTTATCGATAAATCTATCGAAATATCGAGACGTTTAAATATAAGCTGTGGCCATGCCCTTCAGTTTGACCCCCATATTGAACGCATATATCAAGGTTTTATGGGAACCACATTTTAACCGATAACGCATTTATCGATAAGTATGTCGAAATATGGATCAGTTCAGAGAAAGCCGTGGCCATGCCCTTTAGTTTGACCCCCATATTGAAGGCATATATCAAGGTTTTATGGGAACAACATTTTCACCGATAACGCATTTATCGATAAGTATATCGAAATATCGAGACGTTCAAATGAAAGCTGTGGCCTTGCCCTTTCGTTTGACACCAATATTGAACGCATAGATTAAGGTTTTATGGGAACCACATTTTGACCCATAACTCATTTATCGCTAAATATATCGAAATATCGAAAAGTCCAATTGAAAGCTGTGGCCTTGCCCTTTCGTTTGACACCCATATTGAACGCATACTTCAAGGTTTTATGGGAACCACATTTTCACCTATAACGCATTTATCGGTAAATCTATCGAAATATCGAGACGTTTAAATATAAGCTGTGGCCATGCCCTTTAGTTTGACCCCCATATTGAATGCATATATCAAGGTTTTATGGGAACCACATTTTAACCGATAACGCATTTATCGATAAGTATGTCGAAATATGGATCAGTTCAGAGAAAGCCGTGGCCATGCCCTTTAGTTTGACCCCCATATTGAATGCATATATCAAGGTTTTATGGGAACCACATTTTCACCGATAACGCATTTATCGATAAATATATCGAAATATGGATCAGTTCGAATGTAAGCTGTTGCCTTGACCTTTCGTTTTACACCCATAATAAACGCAAACTTTAAGGTTTTAGGGGTACAATATTTTGACCGATAAGTCATTCATCGATAAATATATCGAAATACGGATCAATTTAATTGAAAGCTGTGGCCTTGCCCTTTCGTTTGACACCCATATTGAACGCATACATCAATGTTTTATGGGAACCACATTTTGACAGATAACTCATTTATCGATAAATATATCGAAATATCGAGACGTTCAAATGAAAGCTGTTGCCTTACACTTTCGTTTGACACTCATATTGCGTGTAAATTTCCAGGTTTTATGGGAACCAAATTTTGACCGGGAAGTCATTCATCGATAAATATATCGAAATACGGATCAGTTCAATTGAAAGCTGTGGCCTTGCCCTTTCGTTTGACACCCATATTGAACGCATACATCAAGGTTTTATGGGAACCACATTTTGACCGATAACTCATTTATCGATAAATATATCGAAATATCGAGACGTTCAAATAAAAGCTGTGTCAATGCCTTCGCCTTTGACCCCCATATTGAATGCATATATCAAGGTTTTATGGGAACCACATTTTCACCGATAACGCATTTATCGATAAGTATATCGAAATATCGAGACGTCTAAATGAAAGCTGTGTCCTTGCCCTTTCGTTTGACACCAATATTGAACGCATAGATTAAGGTTTTATGGGAACCACATTTTTACCCATAACTCATTTATCGATAAATATATCGAAATATCGAAAAGTTCAATTGAAAACTGTGGCCTTGCCCTTTCGTTTGACACCCATATTGAACGCATACTTCAAGGTTTTATGGGAACCACATTTTCACCTATAACGCATTTATCGATAAATCTATCGAAATATCGAGACGTTTAAATATAAGCCGTGGATGCCCTTTAGTTTAACCCCCATATTGAACGCATACTTCAAGGTTTTATGGGAACCACATTTTCACCTATAACGCATTTATCGCTAAATCTATCGAAATATCGAGACGTTTAAATATAAGCTGTGGCCATGCCCTTTAGTTTGACCCCCATATTGAACGCATATATCAAGGTTTTATGGGAACCACATTTTAACCGATAACGCATTTATCGATAAGTATGTCGAAATATGGATCAGTTCAGAGAAAGCCGTGGCCATGCCCTTTAGTTTGACCCCCATATTGAATGCATATATCAAGGTTTTATGGGAACCACATTTTCACTGATAACGCATTTATCGATAAGTATATCGATATATCGAGACGTTCAAATGAAAGCTGTGGTGTTGCCCTTTCGTTTGACACCAATATTGAACGCATAGATTAAGGTTTTATATGAACCACATTTTGACCCACAACTCATTTATCGATAAATATATCGAAATATCGAAAAGTTCAGTTGAAAGCTGTGGCCTTGCCCTTTCGTTTGACACCCATATTGAACGCATACTTCAAGGTTTTATGTGAACCACATTTTCACCTATAACTCATTTATCGATAAATGTATCGAAATATCGAAAAGTTCAATTGAAAGCTGTGGCCTTGCCCTTTCGTTTGACACCCATATTGAACGCATACTTCAAGGTTTTATGGGAACCACATTTTCACCTATAACGCATTTATCGATAAATCTATCGAAATATCGAGACGTTTAAATATAAGCCGTGTATGCCCTTTAGTTTGACCCCCATATTGAACGCATATATCAAGGTTTTATGGGAACCACATTTTAAATGATAACGCATTTATCAATAAGTATGTCGAAATATGGATCAGTTCAGAGAAAGCCGTGGCCATGCCCTTTAGTTTGACCCCCCATATTGAATGCATACTTCAAGGTTTTATGGGAACCACATTTTCACCTATAACGCATTTATCGATAAATCTATCGAAATATCGAGACGTTTAAATATAAGCTGTGGCCATGCCCTTCAGTTTGACCCCCATATTGAACGCATATATCAAGGTTTTATGGGAACCAAATTTTAACCGATAACGCATTTATCGATAAGTATGTCGAAATATGGATCAGTTCAGAGAAAGCCGTGGCCATGCCCTTTAGTTTTACCCCCATATTGAATGCATATATCAAGGTTTTATGGGAACCACATTTTCACCGATAACGCATTTATCGATAAATGTATCGAAATATCGAAAAGTTCAATTGAAAGCTGTGGCCTTGCCCTTTCGTTTGACACCCATATTGAACGCATACTTCAAGGTTTTATGTGAACCACATTTTCACCTATAACTCATTTATCGATAAATGTATCGAAATATCGAAAAGTTCAGTTGAAAGCTGTGGCCTTGCCCTTTCGTTTGACACCCATATTGAACGCATACTTCAAGGTTTTATGTGAACCACATTTTCACCTATAACTCATTTATCGATAAATGTATCGAAATATCGAAAAGTTCAATTGAAAGCTGTGGCCTTGCCCTTTCGTTTGACACCCATATTGAAAGCATACTTCAAGGTTTTATGGGAACCACATTTTCACCTATAACGCATT
This sequence comes from Merzomyia westermanni, assembly GCA_949987695.1. Classification (NCBI taxonomy): domain Eukaryota; kingdom Metazoa; phylum Arthropoda; class Insecta; order Diptera; family Tephritidae; genus Merzomyia; species Merzomyia westermanni. The sequence continues at coordinate 103,995,341 of OX465292.1, read as the reverse complement.
TATCGATAAATCTATCGAAATATCGAGACGTTTAAATATAAGCCGTGTATACCCTTTAGTTTGACCCCCATATTGAACGCATATATCAAGGTTTTATGGGAACCACATTTTAAATGATAACGCATTTATCAATAAGTATGTCGAAATATGGATCAGTTCAGAGAAAGCCGTGGCCATGCCCTTTAGTTTGACCCCCATATTGAATGCATACTTCAAGGTTTTATGGGAACCCACATTTTTCACCTATAACGCATTTATCGATAAATCTATCGAAATATCGAGACGTTTAAATATAAGCTGTGGCCATGCCCTTCAGTTTGACCCCCATATTGAACGCATATATCAAGGTTTTATGGGAACCACATTTTAACCGATAACGCATTTATCGATAAGTATGTCGAAATGTGGATCAGTTCAGAGAAAGCCGTGGCCATGCCCTTTAGTTTTACCCCCATATTGAATGCATATATCAAGGTTTTATGGGAACCACATTTTAACCGATAACGCATTTATCGATAAGTATGTCGAAATATGGATCAGTTCAGAGAAAGCCGTGGCCATGCCCTTTAGTTTTACCCCCATATTGAATGCATACTTCAAGGTTTTATGTGAACCACATTTTCACCTATAACTCATTTATCGATAAATGTATCGAAATATCGAAAAGTTCAATTGAAAGCTGTGGCCTTGCCCTTTCGTTTGACACCCATATTGAACGCATACTTCAAGGTTTTATGTGAACCACATTTTCACCTATAACTCATTTATCGATAAATGTATCGAAATATCGAAAAGTTCAGTTGAAAGCTGTGGCCTTGCCCTTTCGTTTGACACCCATATTGAACGCATACTTCAAGGTTTTATGTGAACCACATTTTCACCTATAACTCATTTATCGATAAATGTATCGAAATATCGAAAAGTTCAATTGAAAGCTGTGGCCATGCCCTTTAGTTTGACCCCCATATTGAATGCATACTTCAAGGTTTTATGGGAACCACATTTTCACCTATAACGCATTTATCGATAAATCTATCGAAATATTGAGACGTTTAAATATAAGCTGTGGCCATGCCCTTCAGTTTGACCCCCCTATTGAACGCATATATCAAGGTTTTATGGGAACCACATTTTAACCGATAACGCATTTATCAATAAGTATGTCGAAATATGGATCAGTTCAGAGAAAGCCGTGGCCATGCCCTTTAGTTTGACCCCCATATTGAATGCATACTTCAAGGTTTTATGGGAACCACATTTTCACCTATAACGCATTTATCGATAAATCTATCGAAATATCGAGACGTTTAAATATAAGCTGTGGCCATGCCCTTCAGTTTGACCCCCATATTGAACGCATATATCAAGGTTTTATGGGAACCACATTTTAACCGATAACGCATTTATCGATAAGTATGTCGAAATATGGATCAGTTCAGAGAAAGCCGTGGCCATGCCCTTTAGTTTTACCCCCATATTGAATGCATATATCAAGGTTTTATGGGAACCACATTTTCACCGATAACGCACTTATCGATAAGTATATCGAAATATCGAGAGGTCTAAATTAAAGCTGTGTCCTTGCCCTTTCGGTTGACACCCATATTGAACGCAAACTTCAAGGTTTTATGGGAACAACATTTTCACCGGTAGCTCAGTTATCGATAAATGTATCGAAATATGGATCAGTTCAAAGAAAGCCGTGGCCTTGCCTTTTGGTTTGACACCCATATTGAATGCATATATCAAGGTTTTATGGGAACCACTTTTTGACCGATAACTCATTTATCAATAAATATATCGAAATATTGAGACGTTTAAATATAAGCTGTGGCCATGTCCTTTAGTTTGACCCCCATATTGAATGCATATATCAAGGTTTTATGGGAACCACATTTTAACCGATAACGCATTTATCGATAAGTATGTCGTAATATGGATCAGTTCAGAGAAAGCCGTGGCCATGCCCTTTAGTTTGACCCCCATATTGAATGCATATATCAAGGTTTTATGGGAACCACATTTTCACCGATAACGCATTTATCGATAAGTATATCGAAATATCGAGAGGTCTAAATTAAAGCTGTGTCCTTGCCCTTTCGGTTGACACCCATATTGAACGCAAACTTCAAGGTTTTATGGGAACCACATTTTCACCTATAACGCATTTATCGATAAATCTATCGAAATATCGAGACGTTTAAATATAAGCTGTGGCCATGCCCTTTAGTTTGACCCTCATATTGAATGCATATATCAAGGTTTTATGGGAACCACATTTTAACCGATAAAGCGTTTATCGATAAGTATGTCGAAATATGGATCAGTTCAGAGAAAGCCGTGGCCATACCCTTTAGTTTGACCCCCATATTGAATGCATACTTCAAGGTTTTATGGGAACCACATTTTCACCTATAACGCATTTATCGATAAATCTATGGAAATATCGAGACGTTTAAATATAAGCTGTGGCCATGCCCTTCAGTTTGACCCCCATATTGAACGCATATATCAAGGTTTTATGGGAACCACATTTTAACCGATAACGCATTTATCGATAAGTATGTCGAAATATGGATCAGTTCAGAGAAAGCCGCGGCCATGCCGTTTAGTTTGACCCCCATATTGAATGCATATATCAAGGTTTTATGGGAACCACATTTTCACCGATAACACATTTATCGATAAGTATATCGAAATATCGAGAGGTCTAAATTAAAGCTGTGTCCTTGCCCTTTCGGTTGACACCCATATTGAACGCAAACTTCAAGGTTTTATGGGAACAACATTTTCACCGGTAGCTCAGTTATAGATAAATGTATCGAAATATGGATCAGTTCAGAGAAAGCCGTGGCCTTGCCCTTTGGTTTGACTCCCATATTGAATGCATATATCAAGGTTTTATGGGAACCACATTTTCACCGATAACGCATTTATCGATAAGTATATCGAAATATAGAGAGGTCTAAATGAAAGCTGTGACCTTGCCCTTTCGTTTGATACCCATATTGAACGCATACATCAAGGTTTTATGGGAACCACATTTTCACCTATAACGCATTTATCGATAAATCTATCGAAATATCGAGACGTTTAAATATAAGCCGTGTATGCCCTTTAGTTTGACCCCCATATTGAACGCATATATCAAGGTTTTATGGGAACCACATTTTAAATGATAACGCATTTATCGATAAGTATGTCGAAATATGGATCAGTTCAGAGAAAGCCGTGGCCATGCCCTTTAGTTTGACCCCCATATTGAATGCATACTTCAAGGTTTTATGGGAACCACATTTTCACCTATAACGCATTTATCGATAAATCTATCGAAATATCGAGACGTTTAAATATAAGCTGTGGCCATGCCCTTCAGTTTGACCCCCCTATTGAACGCATATATCAAGGTTTTATGGGAACCACATTTTAACCGATAACGCATTTATCAATAAGTATGTCGAAATAGGGATCAGTTCAGAGAAAGCCGTGGCCATGCCCTTCAGTTTGACCCCCATATTGAACGCATATATCAAGGTTTTATGGGAACCACATTTTAACCGATAACGCATTTATCGATAAGTATGTCGAAATATGGATCAGTTCAGAGAAAGCCGTGGCCATGTCCTTTAGTTTGACCCCCATATTGAATGCATATATCAAGGTTTTATGGGAACCACATTTTCACCGATAACGCATTTATCGATAAGTAAATCGAAATATAGAGAGGTCTAAATGAAAGCTGTGACCTTGCCCTTTCGTTTGACACCCATATTGAACGCATACATCAAGGTTTTATGGGAACCACATTTTAACCGATAACGCATTTATCGATAAGTATGTCGAAATATGGATCAGTTCAGAGAAAGCCGCGGCCATGCCCTTTAGTTTGACCCCCATATTGAATGCATATATCAAGGTTTTATGGGAACCACATTTTAACCGATAACGCATTTATCGATAAGTATGTCGAAATATGGATCAGTTCAGAGAAAGCCGTGGCCACGCCCTTTAGTTTGACCCCCATATTGAACGCATATATCAAGGTTTTATGGGAACCACATTTTAACCGATAACGCATTTATCGATAAGTATGTCGAAATATGGATCAGTTCAGAGAAAGCCGTGGCCATGCCCTTTAGTTTGACCCCCATATTGAATGCAAACTTCAAGGTTTTATGGGAACCACATTTTCACCTATAACGCATTTATCGATAAATCTATCGAAATATTGAGACGTTTAAATATAAGCTGTGGCCATGCCCTTCAGTTTGACCCCCCTATTGAACGCATATATCAAGGTTTTATGGGAACCACATTTTAACCGATAACGCATTTATCAATAAGTATGTCGAAATATGGATCAGTTCAGAGAAAGCCGTGGCCATGCCCTTTAGTTTGACCCCCATATTGAATGCATACTTCAAGGTTTTATGGGAACCACATTTTCACCTATAACGCATTTATCGATAAATCTATCGAAATATCGAGACGTTTAAATATAAGCTGTGGCCATGCCCTTCACTTTGACCCCCATATTGAACGCATATATCAAGGTTTTATGGGAACCACATTTTAACCGATAACGCATTTATCGATAAGTATGTCGAAATATGGATCAGTTCAGAGAAAGCCGTGGCCATGCCCTTTAGTTTTACCCCCATATTGAATGCATATATCAAGGTTTTATGGGAACCACATTTTCACCGATAACGCATTTATCGATAAGTATATCGAAATATCGAGAGGTCTAAATTAAAGCTGTGTCCTTGCCCTTTCGGTTGACACCCATATTGAACGCAAACTTCAAGGTTTTATGGGAACAACATTTTCACCGGTAGCTCAGTTATCGATAAATGTATCGAAATATGGATCAGTTCAAAGAAAGCCGTGGCCTTGCCTTTTGGTTTGACACCCATATTGAATGCATATATCAAGGTTTTATGGGAACCACTTTTTGACCGATAACTCATTTATCAATAAATATATCGAAATATTGAGACGTTTAAATATAAGCTGTGGCCATGTCCTTTAGTTTGACCCCCATATTGAATGCATATATCAAGGTTTTATGGGAACCACATTTTAACCGATAACGCATTTATCGATAAGTATGTCGAAATATTGATCAGTTCAGAGAAAGCCGTGGCCATGCCCTTTAGTTTGACCCCATATTGAATGCATATATCAAGGTTTTATGGGAACCACATTTTCACCGATAACGCATTTATCGATAAGTATATCGAAATATCGAGAGGTCTAAATTAAAGCTGTGTCCTTGCCCTTTCGGTTGACACCCATATTGAACGCAAACTTCAAGGTTTTATGGGAACCACATTTTCACCTATAACGCATTTATCGATAAATCTATCGAAATATCGAGACGTTTAAATATAAGCTGTGGCCATGCCCTTTAGTTTGACCCTCATATTGAATGCATATATCAAGGTTTTATGGGAACCACATTTTAACCGATAAAGCGTTTATCGATAAGTATGTCGAAATATGGATCAGTTCAGAGAAAGCCGTGGCCATACCCTTTAGTTTGACCCCCATATTGAATGCATACTTCAAGGTTTTATGGGAACCACATTTTCACCTATAACGCATTTATCGATAAATCTATCGAAATATCGAGACGTTTAAATATAAGCTGTGGCCATGCCCTTCAGTTTGACCCCCATATTGAACGCATATATCAAGGTTTTATGGGAACCACATTTTAACCGATAACGCATTTATCGATAAGTATGTCGAAATATGGATCAGTTCAGAGAAAGCCCTTTAGTTTGACCCCCATATTGAATGCATATATCAAGGTTTTATGGGAACCACATTTTCACCGATAACGCATTTATCGATAAGTATATCGAAATATCGAGAGGTCTAAATTAAAGCTGTGTCCTTGCCCTTTCGGTTGACACCCATATTGAACGCAAACTTCAAGGTTTTATGGGAACAACATTTTCACCGGTAGCTCAGTTATAGATAAATATATCGAAATATGGATCAGTTCAGAGAAAGCCGTGGCCTTGCCCTTTGGTTTGACCCCCATATTGAATGCATATATCAAGGTTTTATGGGAACCACATTTTCACCGATAACGCATTTATCGATAAGTATATCGAAATATCGAGAGGTCTAAATTAAAGCTGTGACCTTGCCCTTTCGTTTGATACCCATATTGAACGCAAACTTCAAGGTTTTATGGGAACAACATTTTCACCGGTAGCTCAGTTATAGATAAATGTATCGAAATATGGATCAGTTCAGAGAAAGCCGTGGCCTTGCCCTTTGGTTTGACCCCCATATTGAATGCATATATCAAGGTTTTATGGGAACCACATTTTAACCGATAACGCATTTATCGATAAGTATGTCGAAATATCGATCAGTTCAGAGAAAGCCGCGGCCATGCCCTTTAGTTTGACCCCCATATTGAATGCATATATCAAGGTTTTATGGGAACCACATTTTAACCGATAACGCATTTATCGATAAGTATGTCGAAATATGGATCAGTTCAGAGAAAGCCGTGGCCATGCCCTTTAGTTTGACCCCCATATTGAATGCATACTTCAAGGTTTTATGGGAACCACATTTTCACCTATAACGCATTTATCGATAAATCTATCGAAATATCGAGACGTTTAAATATAAGCCGTGTATGCCCTTTAGTTTGACCCCCATATTGAACGCATATATCAAGGTTTTATGGGAACCACATTTTAAATGATAACGCATTTATCGATAAGTATGTCGAAATATGGATCAGTTCAGAGAAAGCCGTGGCCATGCCCTTTAGTTTGACCCCCATATTGAATGCATACTTCAAGGTTTTATGGGAACCACATTTTCACCTATAACGCATTTATCGATAAATCTATCGAAATATCGAGACGTTTAAATATAAGCTGTGGCCATGCCCTTCAGTTTGACCCCCCTATTGAACGCATATATCAAGGTTTTATGGGAACCACATTTTAACCGATAACGCATTTATCAATAAGTATGTCGAAATAGGGATCAGTTCAGAGAAAGCCGTGGCCATGCCCTTCAGTTTGACCCCCATATTGAACGCATATATCAAGGTTTTATGGGAACCACATTTTAACCGATAACGCATTTATCGATAAGTATGTCGAAATATGGATCAGTTCAGAGAAAGCCGTGGCCATGTCCTTTAGTTTGACCCCCATATTGAATGCATATATCAAGGTTTTATGGGAACCACATTTTCACCGATAACGCATTTATCGATAAGTAAATCGAAATATAGAGAGGTCTAAATGAAAGCTGTGACCTTGCCCTTTCGTTTGACACCCATATTGAACGCATACATCAAGGTTTTATGGGAACCACATTTTAACCGATAACGCATTTATCGATAAGTATGTCGAAATATGGATCAGTTCAGAGAAAGCCGTGGCCATGCCCTTTAGTTTGACCCCCATATTGAACGCATATATCAAGGTTTTATGGGAACCACATTTTAACCGATAACGCATTTATCGATAAGTATGTCGAAATATGGATCAGTTCAGAGAAAGCCGTGGCCATGCCCTTTAGTTTGACCCCCATATTGAATGCATATATCAAGCTTTTATGGGAACCACATTTTCACCGATAACGCATTTATCGATAAGTATATCGAAATATCGAGACGTTCATATGAAAGCTGTGGCCTTGCCCTTTCGTTTGACACCCATATTGAACGCATACTTCAAGGTTTTATGTGAACCACATTTTCACCTATAACTCATTTATCGATAAATGTATCGAAATATCGAAAAGTTCAATTGAAAGCTGTGGCCTTGCCCTTTCGTTTGACACCCATATTGAACGCATACTTCAAGGTTTTATGGGAACCACATTTTCACCTATAACGCATTTATCGATAAATCTATCGAAATATCGAGACGTTTAAATATAAGCCGTGGATGCCCTTAAGTTTGACCCCCATATTGAACGCATATATCAAGGTTTTATGGGAACCACATTTTAACCGATAACGCATTTATCGATAAGTATGTCGAAATATGGATCAGTTCAGAGAAAGCCGTGGCCATGCCCTTTAGTTTGACCCCCATATTGAATGCATACTTCAAGGTTTTATGGGAACCACATTTTCACCTATAACGCATTTATCGATAAATATATCGAATATCGAGAAGTTCAATTGAAAGCTGTGGCCTTGCCCTTTCGATTGACACCCATATTGAACGCATACTTCAAGGTTTTATGTGAACAACATTTTCACCTATAACTCATTTATCGATAAATGTATCGAAATATCGAAAAGTTCAATTGAAAGCTGTGGCCTTGCCCTTTCGGTTGACACCCATATTGAACGCATATATCAAGGTTTTATGGGAACCACATTTTAACCGATAACGCATTTATCAATAAGTATGTCGAAATATGGATCAGTTCAGAGAAAGCCGTGGCCATGCCCTTTAGTTTGACCCCCATATTGAATGCATACTTCAAGGTTTTATGGGAACCACATTTTCACCTATAACGCATTTATCGATAAATCTATCGAAATATCGAGACGATTAAATATAAGCTGTGGCCATGCCCTTCAGTTTGACCCCCATATTGAACGCATATATCAAGGTTTTATGGGAACCACATTTTAACCGATAACGCATTTATCGATAAGTATGTCCAAATATGGATCAGTTCAGAGAAAGCCCTTTACTTTGACCCCCATATTGAATGCATATATCAAGGTTTTATGGGAACCACATTTTCACCGATAACGCATTTATCGATAAGTATATCGAAATATCGAGAGGTCTAAATTAAAGCTGTGTCCTTGCCCTTTCGGTTGACACCCATATTGAACGCAAACTTCAAGGTTTTATGGGAACAACATTTTCACCGGTAGCTCAGTTATAGATAAATGTATCGAAATATGGATCAGTTCAGAGAAAGCCGTGGCCTTGCCCTTTGGTTTGACACCCATATTGAATGCATATATCAAGGTTTTATGGGAACCACTTTTTGACCGATAACTCATTTATCAATAAATATATCGAAATATTGAGACGTTTAAATATAAGCTGTGGCCATGTCCTTTAGTTTGACCCCCATATTGAATGCATATATCAAGGTTTTATGGGAACCACATTTTAACCGATAACGCATTTATCGATAAGTATGTCGAAATATGGATCAGTTCAGAGAAAGCCGTGGCCATGCCCTTTAGTTTGACCCCCATATTGAATGCATATATCAAGGTTTTATGGGAACCACATTTTCACCGATAACGCATTTATCGATAAGTATATCGAAATATCGAGAGGTCTAAATTAAAGCTGTGTCCTTGCCCTTTCGGTTGACACCCATATTGAACGCAAACTTCAAGGTTTTATGGGAACCACATTTTCACCTATAACGCATTTATCGATAAATCTATCGAAATATCGAGACGTTTAAATATAAGCTGTGGCCATGCCCTTTAGTTTGACCCTCATATTGAATGCATATATCAAGGTTTTATGGGAACCACATTTTAACCGATAAAGCGTTTATCGATAAGTATGTCGAAATATGGATCAGTTCAGAGAAAGCCGTGGCCATGCCCTTTAGTTTGACCCCCATATTGAGTGCATATATCAAGGTTTTATGGGAACCACATTTTCACCGATAACGCATTTATCGATAAGTATATCGAAATATCGAGAGGTCTAAATTAAAGCTGTGTCCTTGCCCTTTCGGTTGACACCCATATTGAACAAAAACTTCAAGGTTTTATGGGAACAACATTTTCACCGGTAGCTCAGTTATCGATAAATGTATCGAAATATGGATCAGTTCAGAGAAAGCTGTGGCCATGTCCTTTAGTTTGACCCCCATATTGAATGCATATATAAAGGTTTTATGGGAACCACATTTTAATAGATAACACATTTATCGATAAGTATGTCGAAATATCGAGAGGTCTAAATGAAAGCTGTGTCCTTGGCCTTTCGTTTGACACCCATATTGAACGCAAACTTCAAGGTTTTATGGGAACCACATTTTCACCTATAACGCATTTATCGATAAATCTATCGAAATATCGAGACGTTTAAATATAAGCTGTGGCCATGCCCTTTAGTTTGACCCTCATATTGAATGCATATATCAAGGTTTTATGGGAACCACATTTTAACCGATAAAGCGTTTATCGATAAGTATGTCGAAATATGGATCAGTTCAGAGAAAGCCGTGGCCATGCCCTTTAGTTTGACCCCCATATTGAGTGCATATATCAAGGTTTTATGGGAACCACATTTTCACCGATAACGCATTTATCGATAAGTATATCGAAATATCGAGAGGTCTAAATTAAAGCTGTGTCCTTGCCCTTTCGGTTGACACCCATATTGAACAAAAACTTCAAGGTTTTATGGGAACAACATTTTCACCGGTAGCTCAGTTATCGATAAATGTATCGAAATATGGATCAGTTCAGAGAAAGCCGTGGCCATGCCCTTTAGTTTGACCCCCATATTGAATGCATATATCAAGGTTTTATGGGAACCACATTTTCACCGATAACGCATTTATCGATAAGTATATCGAAATATCGAGAGGTCTAAATTAAAGCTGTGTCCTTGCCCTTTCGGTTGACACCCATATTGAACGCAAACTTCAAGGTCTTATGGGAACAACATGTTCACCGGTAGCTCAGTTATCGATAAATGTATCGAAATATGGATCAGTTCAGAGAAAGCCGTGGCCTTGCCCTTTGGTTTGACACCCGTATTGAATGCATATATCAAGGTTTTATGGGAACCACTTTTTGACCGATAACTCATTTATCAATAAATATATCGAAATATTGAGACGTTTAAATATAAGCTGTGGCCATGTCCTTTAGTTTGACCCCGATATTGAATGCATATATCAAGGTTTTATGGGAACCACATTTTAACCGATAACGCATTTATCGATAAGTATGTCGAAATATGAATCAGTTCAGAGAAAGCCGTGGCCATGCCCTTTAGTTTGACCCCCATATTGAATGCATATATCAAGGTTTTATGGGAACCACATTTTCACCGGTAGCTCAGTTATCGATAAATGTATCGAAATATGGATCAGTTCAGAGAAAGCTGTGGCCATGTCCTTTAGTTTGACCCCCATATTGAATGCATATATAAAGGTTTTATGGGAACCACATTTTAATAGATAACACATTTATCGATAAGTATGTCGAAATATCGAGAGGTCTAAATGAAAGCTGTGTCCTTGGCCTTTCGTTTGACACCCATATTGAACGCAAACTTCAAGGTTTTATGGGAACCACATTTTCACCTATAACGCATTTATCGATAAATCTATCGAAATATCGAGACGTTTAAATATAAGCTGTGGCCATGCCCTTTAGTTTGACCCTCATATTGAATGCATATATCAAGGTTTTATGGGAACCACATTTTAACCGATAAAGCGTTTATCGATAAGTATGTCGAAATATGGATCAGTTCAGAGAAAGCCGTGGCCATGCCCTTTAGTTTGACCCCCATATTGAGTGCATATATCAAGGTTTTATGGGAACCACATTTTCACCGATAACGCATTTATCGATAAGTATATCGAAATATCGAGAGGTCTAAATTAAAGCTGTGTCCTTGCCCTTTCGGTTGACACCCATATTGAACAAAAACTTCAAGGTTTTATGGGAACAACATTTTCACCGGTAGCTCAGTTATCGATAAATGTATCGAAATATGGATCAGTTCAGAGAAAGCCGTGGCCATGCCCTTTAGTTTGACCCCCATATTGAATGCATATATCAAGGTTTTATGGGAACCACATTTTCACCGATAACGCATTTATCGATAAGTATATCGAAATATCGAGAGGTCTAAATTAAAGCTGTGTCCTTGCCCTTTCGGTTGACACCCATATTGAACAAAAACTTCAAGGTTTTATGGGAACAACATTTTCACCGGTAGCTCAGTTATCGATAAATGTATCGAAATATGGATCAGTTCAGAGAAAGCTGTGGCCATGTCCTTTAGTTTGACCCCCATATTGAATGCATATATAAAGGTTTTATGGGAACCACATTTTAATAGATAACACATTTATCGATAAGTATGTCGAAATATCGAGAGGTCTAAATGAAAGCTGTGTCCTTGGCCTTTCGTTTGACACCCATATTGAACGCAAACTTCAAGGTTTTATGGGAACCACATTTTCACCTATAACGCATTTATCGATAAATCTATCGAAATATCGAGACGTTTAAATATAAGCTGTGGCCATGCCCTTTAGTTTGACCCTCATATTGAATGCATATATCAAGGTTTTATGGGAACCACATTTTAACCGATAAAGCGTTTATCGATAAGTATGTCGAAATATGGATCAGTTCAGAGAAAGCCGTGGCCATGCCCTTTAGTTTGACCCCCATATTGAGTGCATATATCAAGGTTTTATGGGAACCACATTTTCACCGATAACGCATTTATCGATAAGTATATCGAAATATCGAGAGGTCTAAATTAAAGCTGTGTCCTTGCCCTTTCGGTTGACACCCATATTGAACAAAAACTTCAAGGTTTTATGGGAACAACATTTTCACCGGTAGCTCAGTTATCGATAAATGTATCGAAATATGGATCAGTTCAGAGAAAGCCGTGGCCATGCCCTTTAGTTTGACCCCCATATTGAATGCATATATCAAGGTTTTATGGGAACCACATTTTCACCGATAACGCATTTATCGATAAGTATATCGAAATATCGAGAGGTCTAAATTAAAGCTGTGTCCTTGCCCTTTCGGTTGACACCCATATTGAACGCAAACTTCAAGGTCTTATGGGAACAACATGTTCACCGGTAGCTCAGTTATCGATAAATGTATCGAAATATGGATCAGTTCAGAGAAAGCCGTGGCCTTGCCCTTTGGTTTGACACCCGTATTGAATGCATATATCAAGGTTTTATGGGAACCACTTTTTGACCGATAACTCATTTATCAATAAATATATCGAAATATTGAGACGTTTAAATATAAGCTGTGGCCATGTCCTTTAGTTTGACCCCCATATTGAATGCATATATCAAGGTTTTATGGGAACCACATTTTAACCGATAACGCATTTATCGAAAAGTATGTCGAAATATGGATCAGTTCAGAGAAAGCCGTGGCCATGCCCTTTAGTTTGACCCCCATATTGAATGCATATATCAAGGTTTTATGGGAACCACATTTTCACCGATAACGCATTTATCGATAAGTATATCGAAATATCGAGAGGTCTAAATTAAAGCTGTGTCCTTGCCCTTTCGGTTGACACCCATATTGAACGCAAACTTCAAGGTTTTATGGGAACAACGTTTTCACCGGTAGCTCAGTTATCGATAAATGTATCGAAATATGGATAAGTTCAGAGAAAGCCGTGGCCTTGCCCTTTGGTTTGACACCCATATTGAATGCATATATCAAGGTTTTATGAGAACCTCATTTTCACCTATAACGCATTTATCGATAAATCTATCGAAATATCGAGACGTTTAAATATATGCTGTGGCCATGCCCTTTAGTTGGACCCTAATATTGAATGCATATATCAAAGTTTTATGGGAACCACATTTTAACCGATAACGCATTTATCGATAAGTATGTCGAAATATGGATCAGTTCAGAGAAAGCCGTGGCCATGCCCTTTAGTTTGACCCCCATATTGAATGCATATATCAAGGTTTTATGGGAAGCACATTTTCACCGATAACGCATTTATCGATAAGTATATCGAAATATCGAGAGGTCTAAATTAAAGCTGTGTCCTTGCCCTTTCGGTTAACACCCATATTGAACGCAAACTTCAAGGCTTTATGGGAACAACATTTTCACCGGTAGCTCAGTTATCGATAAATGTATCGAAATATGGATCAGTTCAGAGAAAGCTGTGGCCATGTCCTTTAGTTTGACCCCCATATTGAATGCATATATCAAGGTTTTATGGGAACCACATATTAACAGATAACACATTTATCGATAAGTATGTCGAAATATCGAGAGGTCTAAATGAAAGCTGTGTCCTTGGCCTTTCGTTTGACACCCATATTGAACGCAAACTTCAAGGTTTTAGGGGAACATTGTTTTCACCGATAAGTCATTCAGAGATAAATATATCGAAATACGGATCAATTTAATTGAAAGCTGTGGCCTTGCCCTTTCGTTTGACACGCATATTGAACGCATACATCAATGTTTTATGGGAACCACATTTTGACCGATAACTCATTTATCGATAAATATATCGAAATATCGAGACGTTCAAATGAAAGCTGTTGCCTTACACTTTTGTTTGACACTCATATTGCGGGTAAATTTCCAAGTTTTATGGGAACCAAATTTTGACCGGGAAGTCATTCATCGATAAATATATCGAAATACGGATCAGTTCAATTGAAAGCTGTGGCCTTGCCTTCTCGTTTGACACCCATATTGAACGCATACATCAAGGTTTTATGGGAACCACATTTTGACCGATAACTCATTTATCGATAAATATATCGAAATATCGAGAAGTTTAAATGAAAGCTGTTGCCTTACACTTTCGTTTGACACCAATATTGAACGCATAGATTAAGGTTTTATATGAACCACATTTTGACCCATAACTCATTTATCGATAAATATATCGAAATATCGAAAAGTTCAATTGAAAGCTGTGGCCTTGCCCTTTCGTTTGACACCCATATTGAACGCATACTTCAAGGTTTTATGTGAACTACATTTTCACCTATAACTCATTTATCGATAAGTATATCGAAATATCGAAAAGTTCAATTGAAAGCTGTGGCCTTGCCCTTTCGTTTGACACCCATATTGAACGCATACTTCAAGGTTTTATGGGAACCACATTTTCACCTATAACGCATTTATCGATAAATCTATCGAAATATCGAGACGTTTAAATATAAGCCGTGGATGCCATTTAGTTTGACCCCCATATTGCACGCATATATCACGGTTTTATGGGAACCACATTTTAATCGATAACGCATTTATCGATAAGTATGTCGAAATATGGATCAGTTCAGAGAAAGCCGTGGCCATGCCCTTTAGTTTGACCCACATATTGAATGCATACTTCAAGGTTTTATGGGAACCACATTTTCACCTATAACGCATTTATCAATAAATCTATCGAAATATCGAGACGTTTAAATATAAGCTGTGGCCATGCCCTTCAGTTTGACCCCCATATTGAACGCATATATCAAGGTTTTATGGGAACCACATTTTAACCGATAACGCATTTATCGATAAGTATGTCGAAATATGGATCAGTTCAGAGAAAGCCGTGGCCATGCCCTTTAGTTTGACCCCCATATTGAATGCATATATCAAGGTTTTATGGGAACCACATTTTCACCTATAACGCATTTATCGATAAATCTATCGAAATATCGATACGTTTAAATATAAGCTGTGGCCATGCCCTTCAGTTTGACCCCCATATTGAACGCATATATCAAGGTTTTATGGGAACCACTTTTTAACCGATAACGCATTTATGGATAAGTATGTCGAAATATGGATCAGTTCAGAGAAAGCCGTGGCCATGCCCTTTAGTTTGACCCCCATATTGAATGCATATATCAAGGTTTTATGGGAACCACATTTTCACCGATAACGCATTTATCGATAAGTATATCGAAATATCGAGATGTCTAAATTAAAGCTGTGTCCTTGCCCTTTCGGTTGACACCCATATTGAACGCAAACTTCAAGGTTTTATGGGAACAACATTTTCACCGGTAGCTCAGTTATCGATAAATGTATCGAAATATGGATCAGTTCAGAGAAAGCCGTGGCCTTGCCCTTTGGTTTGACACCCATATTGAATGCATATATCAAGGTTTTATGGGAACCACATATTAACAGATAACACATTTATCGATAAGTATGTCGAAATATCGAGAGGTCTAAATGAAAGCTGTGTCCTTGCCCTTTCGTTTGACACCCATATTGAACGCAAACTTCAAGGTTTTATGGGAACAACATTTTCACCGGTAGCTCAGTTATCGGTAAATGTATCGAAATATCGAGAGGTCTAAATTAAAGCTGTGTCCTTGCCCTTTCGGTTAACACCCATATTGAACGCAAACTTCAAGGTTTTATGGGAACAACATTTTCACCGGTAGCTCAGTTATCGATAAATGTATCGAAATATGGATCAGTTCAGAGAAAGCCGTGGCCTTGCCCTTTGGTTTGACACCCATATTGAATGCATATATCAAGGTTTTATGGGAACCACATTTTAACCGATAACTCATTTATCGATAAGTATGTCGAAATATGGATCAGTTCAGAGAAAGCCGTGGCCATGCCCTTTAGTTTGACCCCCATATTGAATGCATATATCAAGGTTTTATGGGAACCACATTTTAACCGATAACGCATTTATCGATAAGTATGTCGAAATATGGATCAGTTCAGAGAAAGCCGTGGCCATGCCCTTTAGTTTGACCCCCATATTGAATGCATATATCAAGGTTTTATGGGAACCACATTTTAACCGATAACGCATTTATCGATAAGTATGTCGAAATATGGATCAGTTCAGAGAAAGCCGTGGCCATGCCCTTTAGTTTGACCCCCATATTGAACGCAAACTTCAAGGTTTTATGGGAACAACATTTTCACCGGTAGCTCAGTTATCGATAAATGTATCGAAATATCGAGAGGTCTAAATTAAAGCTGTGTCCTTGCCCTTTCGGTTAACACCCATATTGAACGCAAACTTCAAGGCTTTATGGGAACAACATTTTCACCGGTAGCTCAGTTATCGATAAATGTATCGAAATATGGATCAGTTCAGAGAAAGCTGTGGCCATGTCCTTTAGTTTGACCCCCATATTGAATGCATATATCAAGGTTTTATGGGAACCACATATTAACAGATAACACATTTATCGATAAGTATGTCGAAATATCGAGAGGTCTAAATGAAAGCTGTGTCCTTGGCCTTTCGTTTGACACCCATATTGAACGCAAACTTCAAGGTTTTAGGGGAACATTGTTTTCACCGATAAGTCATTCAGAGATAAATATATCGAAATACGGATCAATTTAATTGAAAGCTGTGGCCTTGCCCTTTCGTTTGACACGCATATTGAACGCATACATCAATGTTTTATGGGAACCACATTTTGACCGATAACTCATTTATCGATAAATATATCGAAATATCGAGACGTTCAAATGAAAGCTGTTGCCTTACACTTTTGTTTGACACTCATATTGCGGGTAAATTTCCAAGTTTTATGGGAACCAAATTTTGACCGGGAAGTCATTCATCGATAAATATATCGAAATACGGATCAGTTCAATTGAAAGCTGTGGCCTTGCCTTCTCGTTTGACACCCATATTGAACGCATACATCAAGGTTTTATGGGAACCACATTTTGACCGATAACACATTTATCGATAAATATATCGAAATATCGAGAAGTTTAAATGAAAGCTGTTGCCTTACACTTTCGTTTGACACCAATATTGAACGCATAGATTAAGGTTTTATATGAACCACATTTTGACCCATAACTCATTTATCGATAAATATATCGAAATATCGAAAAGTTCAATTGAAAGCTGTGGCCTTGCCCTTTCGTTTGACACCCATATTGAACGCATACTTCAAGGTTTTATGTGAACTACATTTTCACCTATAACTCATTTATCGATAAGTATATCGAAATATCGAAAAGTTCAATTGAAAGCTGTGGCCTTGCCCTTTCGTTTGACACCCATATTGAACGCATACTTCAAGGTTTTATGGGAACCACATTTTCACCTATAACGCATTTATCGATAAATCTATCGAAATATCGAGACGTTTAAATATAAGCCGTGGATGCCATTTAGTTTGACCCCCATATTGCACGCATATATCACGGTTTTATGGGAACCACATTTTAATCGATAACGCATTTATCGATAAGTATGTCGAAATATGGATCAGTTCAGAGAAAGCCGTGGCCATGCCCTTTAGTTTGACCCACATATTGAATGCATACTTCAAGGTTTTATGGGAACCACATTTTCACCTATAACGCATTTATCAATAAATCTATCGAAATATCGAGACGTTTAAATATAAGCTGTGGCCATGCCCTTCAGTTTGACCCCCATATTGAACGCATATATCAAGGTTTTATGGGAACCACATTTTAACCGATAACGCATTTATCGATAAGTATGTCGAAATATGGATCAGTTCAGAGAAAGCCGTGGCCATGCCCTTTAGTTTGACCCCCATATTGAATGCATATATCAAGGTTTTATGGGAACCACATTTTCACCTATAACGCATTTATCGATAAATCTATCGAAATATCGATACGTTTAAATATAAGCTGTGGCCATGCCCTTCAGTTTGACCCCCATATTGAACGCATATATCAAGGTTTTATGGGAACCACTTTTTAACCGATAACGCATTTATGGATAAGTATGTCGAAATATGGATCAGTTCAGAGAAAGCCGTGGCCATGCCCTTTAGTTTGACCCCCATATTGAATGCATATATCAAGGTTTTATGGGAACCACATTTTCACCGATAACGCATTTATCGATAAGTATATCGAAATATCGAGATGTCTAAATTAAAGCTGTGTCCTTGCCCTTTCGGTTGACACCCTTATTGAATGCATACTTCAAGGTTTTATGGGAACCACATTTTCACCTATAACGCATTTATCGATAAATCTATTGAAATATCGAGACGTTTAAATATAAGCTGTGGCCATGCCCTTTAATTTGACCCCCATATTGAATGAATATATCAAGGTTTTATGGGAACCACATTTTAACCGATAACGCATTTATCGATAAGTATGCCGAAATATGGATCAGTTCAGAGAAAGCCGTGGCCATGCCCTTTAGTTTGACCCCCATATTGAATGCATATATCAAGGTTTTATGGGAACCACATTTTCACCGATAACGCATTTATCGATAAGTATATCGAAATATCGAGAGGTCTAAATTAAAGCTGTGTCCTTGCCCTTTCGGTTGACACCCATATTGAACGCAAACTTCAAGGTTTTATGGGAACAACATTTTCACCGGTAGCTCAGTTATCGATAAATGTATCGAAATATGGATCAGTTCAGAGAAAGCCGTGGCCTTGCCCTTTGGTTTGACACCCATATTGAATGCATATATCAAGGTTTTATGGGAACCACATTTTAACCGATAACTCATTTATCGATAAGTATGTCGAAATATGGATCAGTTCAGAGAAAGCCGTGGCCATGCCCTTTAGTTTGACCCCCATATTGAATGCATATATCAAGGTTTTATGGGAACCACATTTTAACCGATAACGCATTTATCGATAAGTATGTCGAAATATGGATCAGTTCAGAGAAAGCCGTGGCCATGCCCTTTAGTTTGACCCCCATATTGAATGCATATATCAAGGTTTTATGGGAACCACATTTTAACCGATAACGCATTTATCGATAAGTATGTCGAAATATGGATCAGTTCAGAGAAAGCCGTGGCCATGCCCTTTAGTTTGACCCCCATATTGAACGCAAACTTCAAGGTTTTATGGGAACAACATTTTCACCGGTAGCTCAGTTATCGATAAATGTATCGAAATATGGATCAGTTCAGAGAAAGCCGTGGCCTTGCCCTTTGGTTTGACACCCATATTGAATGCATATATCAAGGTTTTATGGGAACCACATTTTAACCGTTAACGCATTTATCGATAAGTATGTCGAAATATGGATCAGTTCAGAGAAAGCCGTGGCCTTGCCCTTTGGTTTGACACTTATATTGAATGCATATATCAAGGTTTTATGGGAACCACATTTTAACCGATAACGCATTTATCGATAAGTATGTCGAAATATGGATCAGTTCAGAGAAAGCCGCGGCCATGCCCTTTAGTTTGACCCCCATATTGAATGCATATATCAAGGTTTTATGGGAACCACATTTTAACCGATAACGCATTTATCGATAAGTATGTCGAAATATGGATCAGTTCAGAGAAAGCCGTGGCCATGCCCTTTAGTTTGACCCCCATATTGAACGCAAACTTCAAGGTTTTATGGGAACAACATTTTCACCGGTAGCTCAGTTATCGATAAATGTATCGAAATATGGATCAGTTCAGAGAAAGCCGTGGCCTTGCCCTTTGGTTTGACACCCATATTGAATGCATATATCAAGGTTTTATGGGAACCACATTTTAACCGATAACGCATTTATCGATAAGTATGTCGAAATATGGATCAGTTCAGAGAAAGCCGTGGCCTTGCCCTTTGGTTTGACACCCATATTGAATGCATATATCAAGGTTTTATGGGAACCACATTTTAACCGATAACGCATTTATCGATAAGTATGTCGAAATATGGATCAGTTCAGAGAAAGCCGTGGCCATGCCCTTTAGTTTGACCCCCATATTGAATGCATATATCAAGGTTTTATGGGAACCACATTTTCACCTATAACGCATTTATCGATAAATCTATCGAAATATCGAGACGTTTAAATATAAGCTGTGGCCATGCCCTTCAGTTTGACCCCCATATTGAACGCATATATCAAGGTTTTATGGGAACCACATTTTAACCGATAACGCATTTATCGACAAGTATGTCGAAATATGGATCAGTTCAGAGAAAGCCGTGGCCATGCCCTTTAGTTTGACCCCCATATTGAATGCATATATCAAGGTTTTATGGGAACCACATTTTCACCTATAACGCATTTATCGATAAATCTATCGAAATATCGAGACGTTTAAATATAAGCTGTGGCCATGCCGTTCAGTTTGACCCCCATATTGAACGCATATATCAAGGTTTTATGGGAACCACTTTTTAACCGATAACGCATTTATGGATAAGTATGTCGAAATATGGATCAGTTCAGAGAAAGCCGTGGCCATGCCGTTTAGTTTGACCCCCATATTGAATGCATATATCAAGGTTTTATGGGAACCACATTTTCACCGATAACGCATTTATCGATAAGTATATCGAAATATCGAGATGTCTAAATTAAAGCTGTGTCCTTGCCCTTTCGGTTGACACCCATATTGAATGCATACTTCAAGGTTTTATGGGAACCACATTTTCACCTATAACGCATTTATCGATAAATCTATTGAAATATCGAGACGTTTAAATATAAGCTGTGGCCATGCCCTTTAATTTGACCCCCATATTGAATGAATATTTCAAGGTTTTATGGGAACCACTTTTTAACCGATAACGCATTTATGGATAAGTATGTCGAAATATGGATCAGTTCAGAGAAAGCCGTGGCCATGCCCTTTAGTTTGACCCCCATATTGAATGCATATATCAAGGTTTTATGGGAACCACATTTTCACCGATAACGCATTTATCGATAAGTATATCGAAATATCGAGATGTCTAAATTAAAGCTGTGTCCTTGCCCTTTCGGTTGACACCCATATTGAATGCATACTTCAAGGTTTTATGGGAACCACATTTTCACCTATAACGCATTTATCGATAAATCTATTGAAATATCGAGACGTTTAAATATAAGCTGTGGCCATGCCCTTCAGTTTGACCCCCATATTGAACGCATATATCAAGGTTTTATGGGAACCACTTTTTGACCGATAACTCATTTATCAATAAATATATCGAAATATTGAGACGTTTAAATATAAGCTGTGGCCATGTCCTTTAGTTTGACCCCCATATTGAATGCATATATCAAGGTTTTATGGGAACCACATTTTAACCGATAACGCATTTATCGATAAGTATGTCGAAATATGGATCAGTTCAGAGAAAGCCGTGGCCATGCCCTTTAGTTTGACCCCCATATTGAATGCATATATCAAGGTTTTATGGGAACCACATTTTCACCGATAACGCATTTATCGATAAGTATATCGAAATATCGAGAGGTCTAAATTAAAGCTGTGTCCTTGCCCTTTCGGTTGACACCCATATTGAACGCAAACTTCAAGGTTTTATGGGAACAACATTTTCACCGGTAGCTCAGTTATCGATAAATGTATCGAAATATGGATCAGTTCAGAGAAAGCCGTGGCCTTGCCCTTTGGTTTGACACCCATATTGAATGCATATATCAAGGTTTTATGGGAACCACATTTTCACCTATAACGCATTTATCGATAAATCTATCGAAATATCGCGACGTTTAAATATAAGCTGTGGCCATGCCCTTTAGTTTGACCCCCATATTGAATGCATATATCAAGGTTTTATGGGAACCACATTTTAACCGATAACGCATTTATCGATAAGTATGTCGAAATATGGATCAGTTCAGAGAAAGCCGTGGCCATGCCCTTTAGTTTGACCCCCATATTGAATGCATATATCAAGGTTTTATGGGAACCACATTTTCACCGATAACGCATTTATCGATAAGAATATCGAAATATCGAGATGTCTAAATTAAAGCTGTGTCCTTGCCCTTTCGGTTGACACCCATATTGAACGCAAACTTCAAGGTTTTATGGGAACAACATTTTCACCGGTAGCTCAGTTATCGATAAATGTATCGAAATATGGATCAGTTCAGAGAAAGCTGTGGCCATGTCCTTTAGTTTGACCCCCATATTGAATGCATATATCAAGGTTTTATGGGAACCACATTTTAACAGATAACACATTTATCGATAAGTATGTCGAAATATCGAGAGGTCTAAATGAAAGCTGTGTCCTTGGCCTTTCGTTTGACACCCATATTGAACGCAAACTTCAAGGTTTTAGGGGAACATTATTTTCACCGATAAGTCATTCATCGATAAATATATCGAAATACGGATCAATTTAATTGAAATCTGTGGCCTTGCCCTTTCGTTTGACACCCATATTGAACGCAAACTTCAAGGTTTTAGGGGAACATTATTTTCACCGATAAGTCATTTATCGATAAATATATCGAAATATCGAGACGTTTAAATGAAAGCTGTGTCAATGCCCTCGCCTTTGACCCCCATATTGAATGCATATATCAAGGTTTTATGGGAACCACATTTTCACCGATAACGCATTTATCGATAAGTATGTCGAAATATCGAGAGGTCTAAATGAAAGCTGTGTCCTTGGCCTTTCGTTTGACACCCATATTGAACGCAAACTTCAAGGTTTTAGGGGAACATTATTTTCACCGATAAGTCATTTATCGATAAATATATCGAAATATCGAGACGTTCAAATGAAAGCTGTTGCCTTGCCCTTTCGTTTGACACCCATATTGAACGCATGCATCAAGGTTTTATGGGAACCACATTTTGACCGATAACTCATTTACCGATAAATATATCGAAATATCGAGACGTTCAAATGAAAGCTGTGGCCTTGCAATTTCGTTTGACACCAATATTGAACGCATAGATTAAGGTTTTATGGGAACCACATTTTGACCCATAACTCATTTATCGATAAATATATCGAAATATCGAAAAGTTCAATTGAAAGCTGTGGCCTTGCCCTTTCGTTTGACACCCATATTGAACGCATACTTCAAGGTTTTATGGGAACCACATTTTCACCTATAACGCATTTATCGATAAATCTATCGAAATATCGAGACGTTCAAATGAAAGCTGTGTCAATGCCCTCGCCTTTGACCCCCATATTGAATGCATATATCAAGGTTTTATGGGAACCACATTTTCACCGATAACTCATTTATCGATAAATATATCGAAATACGGATCAGTTCAATTGAAAGCTGTGGCCTTGCCCTTGCCAACATTTTCACCGGTAGCTCAGTTATCGATAAATGTATCGAAATATGGATCAGTTCAGAGAAAGCTGTGGCCATGTCCTTTAGTTTGACCCCCATATTGAATGCATATATCAAGGTTTTATGGGAACCACATTTTAACAGATAACACATTTATCGATAAGTATGTCGAAATATCGAGAGGTCTAAATGAAAGCTGTGTCCATGGCCTTTCGTTTGACACCCATATTGAACGCAAACTTCAAGGTTTTAGGGGAACATTATTTTCACCGATAAGTCATTCATCGATAAATATATCGAAATACGGATCAATTTAATTGAGAGCTGTGGCCTTGCCCTTTCGTTTGGCACCCATATTGAACGCAAACTTCAAGGTTTTAGGGGAACATTATTTTCACCGATAAGTCATTTATCGATAAATATATCGAAATATCGAGACGTTTAAATGAAAGCTGTTGCCTTACGCTTTTGTTTGACACTCATATTGCGGGTAAATTTCCAAGTTTTATGGGAACCAAATTTTGACCGGGAAGTCATTCATCGATAAATATATCGAAATACGGATCAGTTCAATTGAAAGCTGTGGCCTTGCCCTTTCGTTTGACACCCATATTGAACGCATACATCAAGGTTTTATGGGAACCACATTTTGACCGATAACTCATTTATCGATAAATATATCGAAATATCGAGACGTTCAAATAAAAGCTGTGTCAATGCCCTCGCCTTTGACCCCCATATTGAATGCATATATCAAGGTTTTATGGGAACCACATTTTAACCGATAACGCATTTATCGATAAGTATGTCGAAATATGGATCAGCTCTGAGAAAGCCGTGGCCATGCCCCATACATGCCAAAAAATTCAGCGTAATAGATCAGCAGATTAGCCTCATACTAAATGGAATGCGCAGAGACACGGATGAGAGACTCGAAGACAAATTGTTTCAAATGTTTTCGTCGTTGGCAATGCAGCTAACGCTTATCGCAGGGAATTTGCAGAGAATCCAGTCTTCTATTTTGGACGTTCTCATGGATTCTCATCATGGGAAAATAAGTCCTCTGCTCCTTACGCCCAACCAATTAAAACATGAAGTGAGTAACATTAAAACTCACTTATCAGCATCACTGGAACTGCCGGTACAACAAGACGAGTTGTTAAAACTATACCAGCTCATGAAGGTCAAAGGAGGAGTCACGCAAAAGCAGTTTAGTATCACTTTGCCGCTTGTGGAACGTGATAGATACGACCTATTCAACATCGTACCGATCCCCAACTTGACCAATGGTACAATGATTGAGATCGTGCCATGTGCCTCAGTTTTTGCAATCAATACGGCTCTCGACAAATACTTTCCAATGACGGTGTCCGAATTTCAATCATGTGTGGACATCAAGCAGGGCAGTTACATATGTCCAAAAGTTCAAATCCTTTATAGCCGTGGATCGGCCAAATGCGCATGTGAAGAAAATCTTTTCCGTGATGATACGCAATCAAAATGTCTACTAAGAAAAATAGCAAACGACTTTGCGTGGATACCACTACGGCATGACAACCAGTTTATATATGCCACATCAGTTTCATCTCGTGCCCCTGTGGTATGTGGAAGAGATATCACCGAGATCAATTTAAAGGGATCAGGACTGCTATCACTTCAACCAGACTGCATCCTTAAACATCGCTTTGTATCAGTTCACTCGCATCAGCTAATATCCAGTAGTCTGGCTTCTTCCTACACAAGGCTTGGTGAAATCTCTAAGGTGGCTTCTGCAGAGCAACTAGAGCCCCTACTTCGGAAGATGGACGACGTAAAATATATACCACAAACACAAAACCTGACGTCATTACAAGCCGAATTGGTCAATCATAATCTATTAGAGCTACCAAACAAACTTGATGCTCAAAATACTCATCATATCACAGTTGGTTACACAGCGCTGCTTTTAGTTGTATGCCTACTGGTGTTTATGCTCGTCAAATGGAGATGTAAAACGAAGCACCAGCAAGCTTTGCCCAGTAATACAGATCACTCCGAACACGAAAAACGGACACCAGCCCCTCGTCATCGTCATCTAAATGAAGTTTTGGATTTTACCATTAACATTTAATCGAGCTGCGCTCATCGGGGGGAGGATGTTGACGCCAACGTCTTCATTCCCACAGTTTGTTGGAATGCATTGCAACGAATATGATACATCTCCAATTTCGTCTGCATTTTTGGATAAACTTGTGACATCAACGCTTACGTTGCAATAAAAGCGTGCGACCAGAATATATGTTTATGAACATATATACCTACATATGTATGTATACACGTATATCTTACAGCGTTCTCACGCTGTATGTTAATGATAATTCCTATGTATTTCTTTTGTATAAATAGAGCAACATTTTGTAAAATAACGGCAGTTGTAGTCAACAAGCAAAATAAACTAATATCTTAATTACTGAACAGATCCCTTTTCTAGTATTTATTTATTATTATTTTATATTTGATAAATTTTAATAGCCTTTTGTTGTAATAACCTGTTTAGTTTATGTTGAACTTTAGGTCAATAATTTGAAATAAAACACTTTATTTAGTTTAATATTCAAATTTTAATTTATTTGGTCGATATTTCGGCCTCAGTCTGAGGTCATCTTCGGGACCTGGACAAACAATAAAAACAATTAATACAATTAATAACTTCATTAAACATAAGTACATGTATGTAAAAAACAATACGACTTACACATATGACAGTGTATTATCGACTAAACTAAAATGTAACAAAATTAAATAAAGTGTTTTATTTCAAATTATTGGCCTAAAGCTCAACATAAACTAAGCAGGTTATTATTATTTTATTTATTCAAATTATTTTTTCTATATAGAACGGGGTGCGGTGCACCTGTTACACCTTGTATGTATTAATTGGGGGCGAGCACTGTTGGCTCTGAGGCATTGCGCGGGATTGGTTTCCTCATTTCCCTTGTGAAAAGCCCCCCTTGGACATACTGCTTAGGGGCGATGTTTTGGGAATATTAAATTGGGGTGCGGAGCACATGTTACACCTTATATGTATTAATTGGGGGCGAGCACTGTTGGCACAACTGTACTAGCGGTGTCACGCGGAAAATTTTTCAAAAGTGGGTGGAATACAGTCGTAGAATTGGCTGATGGATTCAATGTTTCATCGTTGCTATCCTCACTATCACTTTCTTGCTGCGGTGATTTTGGGCAGTATGTTGCATCAGCCACGGAGTCGTTCAAGTCTTCGGAAAAAGAGGATGATCGGGATAAACTCGAAGATGACTTGCTGCTATTGCAGTTTGACATTTTAAAATAACCTTAAGCAAAAACTTTTATTATTGTGATCGTGCGTTTTATTTATACAAAAGCTGTGATCCTTTACTTTTCTGACCAAAACTAGTAAGCCTGTCAATATTAAAAAATCCGCTCTCAGTGCGAGAGCAACACCAAAAGGTACGGGATTGCCTTCTAGTAAAAAATGTAAAATCTGTCAATTTCTGAACACACGCATACACACATTCACATCCCTGCTGTTTACGTGCTGATACAAATGTTACCTGAAATGAATGTAACAGTTCCTCTCACCAGTCAGAAAAGTGGCGTTCAGGATCACTTTCCTGTAATTTCCTGTAGTCCGTGACTATTTCTGACTGCCAAATTGGTGTGAGGGATCACAGCTATAGCTATATTTTTTATCAGCAATAGCATAATATTTTGTGTTAGTGAGAGCTATTTATTGTTACTGTTAATAATTCTATATTCAACGACACATTTTGTTATAATGTAAAATGCTAACTGTTTATTAGTCATTCTTTTATATGTAATAACGTCATATCACGAAATACTTAAGTTGACGATAGTATTTTTATCAACATTAACGTCATATTTTGTAACATACCAAGTTTGAAAAAATCTAGATTAGAAATACCATTGTTCGTTATATCATACTTCATGTTGAGTGAAAAATTCATGACCTTTCACGAAGAACTCACCAACACAAAATATGCCTCTGTTTGAGAAAGCCAAACGATCTTAACACGACTGGAGCAGTGGCACAACTGAGATATGTCGCTCTCACGTATAGAAAAAGTTGAAACAGATAAAATGAAATAACGGCATATTCTCTTCTCAAGCGGAGCATATAAGAGGTATTCATATGAATTTTTCACTCAACATGAAGTATGATATAACGAACAATTCTGCAGCATTAACTCAAAAATCACGTTTTTTGATTTATGCCGGTCTTGCAGCAAATGAGCGATATGTATTCATATGTATATTTATAGTAATACAGTTTAAGTAAATATCTATCTATAGATTTATTTACACACAAGCATGGTATGTAACTATTCGCACAACACTATTCGAATAGTTATTTAATAAATCAAATAGTAAACAAATAACTATTTAAACCCCATTATCCGTATAATAGGTATTCGAATAGTTAAA
Organism: Merzomyia westermanni; assembly: GCA_949987695.1. Taxonomy (NCBI): domain Eukaryota; kingdom Metazoa; phylum Arthropoda; class Insecta; order Diptera; family Tephritidae; genus Merzomyia; species Merzomyia westermanni. Next base: position 103,967,130 of record OX465292.1, on the reverse strand, counting down.
AAAATATCACTACAGCTTATGCACACATTTGTACACGCAAACATACATACAAAACGTGAATGCATGCTCATACCCTGCTGTCAAACCAACTAGTTGTAAAGTAGTGTACACCAAGCCCAACCAGTCAGCCGCCTGCCATATTTCCATATAACCAACCCGTATTTTTAACATGGCGATGTCCTACGAGATGTCAATTGTCAGATTTCTACCAGAACATTCCAGTCATGTACTACTCATGAAATACTAGTTTGTATATAGTGGAAATATACTAGTATCATACTGGTCGTAAAATACCAGTTTCATAATAGTTCAAAATGGAAGCAAATGTACTAGTAAAATTGCAGTCTAATCATACCAGTATCATATACTAGTTCAAACAAATAAGGAAAGGGCTGTCTTCGACTGTGCCGAAGACTTTATACCTTTTATGAATACGCATCACGGTTTTAAGTGTCCGAGCCTTACTCACAAGTAGTAAAAACTCTGCAAAACTGATAATTTGAAGATACATAGCCCAACCCCATTTATCGGAATAATCGATTGTATGGGAGCTATATGTTATGTAGGTGCGATCTGGCTGATTTTCACTACACACATTACATACATAATAAGTACCAAACCTGCAAAGTTTTACGTTCCTGGCTTTTTAATTGCAAAATTTAAAGCCCAAAACCCATTTATCGAAACTATCGATTGTATGGCAGCTATGCGTTGTATTGCTCCGATCTTGCTGATTCCGACAAATGATTAATCTCATGCAAAATTCCATCAAGATATCTCAAAAACTGAGGGACTAGTTTGCGTAAAAACAGACAGACGGATAGACGGGCATGGCTAAAGCGACTCAGCTGATCGCCCTCATCATTTCGGTATCCTTATTGGTGGGTCTATCTCTTTTTCTTCTCATACTTACAAACATCGGACCAAAGTTATAATACCGTTTCATGTTCATGAAAGGTATACAAGATAAAAGAATACTAGTCATGTGTGGACCAAAACCTTTAGCACGGATTAAAATAACAAAGTGGACTCATCAATACATCATTTTCATTTTTCACCATTTTCACTATTGAAAACCCCGATTTGGGATTGCGAAACATAAACTATATCTTTGGAATATTTTATAGGCTGGTTGTTAAAATAGCATGCAATGCAAATGAAATAAACAAAGAAATAATTACAGCTTTGTCGCTTAAATACGTGCTATGAAATTGTTGTCGTATACTCGTATGGATTAGACTTTTTCTGACTAGTTTGATTTCAACCAGAAAATTATAGTTGTGTTCTAGTACCCACTGGCCTTTTTCTGACTTGTATGATTTCAACCAGAAAATTATAGTTGTGTTCTAGTACCGACTGGCGTTTTTCTTACTAGGATGATTTCAACCAGAAAATTATAGTTGTGTTCTAGTACCGACTGGCGTTTTTCTTACTAGGATGATTTCAACCAGAAAATTATAGTTGTGTTCTAGTACCGCCTGGACTTTTTCTGACTAGTATGATTTCAACCAGAAAATTATAGTTGGATACTAGTATGTTTACTGACTAATATGATATTTCACTCCGGGGTAGGTACAAGCGATGAAGACGTGGCCCATAATCGCAGTCAAATTAAAACAGAGTTTTATCAGCTTAAACGTGATTCTATAATAAACATAATTTCATGTCTGTCATAGTCAACTTAAAATACATTTTATGTCTAAGACGGAGTTTTAATTTTAAAATGACGAAATGTCATTTTAACACTTTAAAATCACGGTTTGTGTCTACGGTTGTGCTTGTGACATCGCTTACTCCAAAATTGAGTTTGGCTTTTTTCGCTTATTGCTACAGATATCATATAGTCTGTGAATTAATTAGCTTACACAGGGTGACCTTAGAAAACATAAAAAATTTGTTCATACCATCAACCAACTTAATTTGTTTTCATAAGGGGACGCTGTCTGTTTTCATTTTAGCTAAAATCTTTGTTTAATTTGACCAACATTTTAAATGTATTTTTAAGTTAAGTAGGTAAAGATTTTAATTAAAACGCGTGCTAAGCAACGACTATTATTATGTTCCAGTGAATTTCGCTTTCGACATCTCTCGCATTTCAATACAACTATGCGAATACCACCATTCCAATAATAGTATTCTAATAAACGGATCAATTATTCGAATAAATACTATTGGAATTTTTTTACATCTCTCGCATTTCAATACAACTATGGGAATACCACTATTCGAATAATACGATTCGAATAAACGGATCAATTATTCGAATAAATACTATTCGAATTTTTTGAAACGAATATTATTAGGCGTTTATTCAAATATTATTGGAAAATATTCCCACTAGTACTTAACGCATTTAGCATTAACCTAAAAGTGAACATTTAGAATAAGTTATAGTTGTGGTTGCCTCCACATATACATTTTATATGTGTTTTTTTGGGTAAAAGTACTTATATAGTTCATGCGCATAGAGGAATATGTGCAAAAATATAAAAATTCCATATGTTGCATAAAAATAATGCATAATTCATAATATATCTATATATGTGTTGTGAAGGGCTGCAAAGTCTCCAGACTAGGGTCCTCACAATACTACAATTTTATGTCACAATGCTCAATTCCTTGGACTCGGTGATATACAATAGTTTAACTTTTTCAGTTTCTATTTTAGGATCTTGGAACATAATGAAGAGACAAAACTAACCATTTTGTTAGTGAATACCAATGTCAATACACACAATGAAACTATGGTTGAGTCAGACGACGAGCACGACCTCACCAGCCTGACATGGCTAATAGAACTACGTAATCAAAATTTCAACTTTCAAAATATAACACAGTCGACTTCTTTCCACTATAAAGTACAAAACAGCCTTGGCTACAAAGACGTGACGAAAGAAGTTGGCCGACAAGATGACCTAAGTGCAAACTGTGGTGATGTTAATGGGGCAGACAAAGATGTAGTTGTTATTCAAACTGTTGAAGATAAAAAAATTATGGCAGAAACGAATACGGAAAGCCAATTTGGCGGCGGATGTTTGCAAAGCAAGGGCATCGATAAGTCGAATAAAATAATAAGGACTGGTTTGCTGAGTCAACAACGAAAGCATCTAACTAGAGGTGCAACTCCAAATGAAAGATATGAAATATTCCTGGAAAAAGTTAAAAGGTAACTATACATATAAGGCAATACTTACATATCTGGCGCTTTATATTTTGAGCCGTGCCTTCCGCTTCTTAAAAAATATGCAAAATAAATAAGGGTAAACATTTTTGAAGTGTATCAAGATTTTTCCACTGTATCCTTTTTTGACCGATTTTGCTGATTTTTAGCACATTTGTTTTCTAATTTTTAAATGAATTATTTTTGGGAATATTATAAGAAAATATGGAAATAATTCTAACTTATCGGATTTTTTTTTTTAATTTGGATACTTTTGGGGTTTAGCTCTTTAAGTATGCGAAATTTACATCAATAAAATAGACATAGAAAAATTTCCCCAGAGATAATTATTTTTAGGAGACATTAGATCCGGGGTCCGCAAAATTGTAAATGAGATAGTATTGGTGAGAGCGCTTTCAATGCACGAACTAGTTGATATGTCTTTTACTTGCTTGTTAGACAGCAACGAGCAAGCATATGTGTATGATACCGTCGCACTTTTTTAATGTAAATTGCAAAATTAAAATCCAATAGATGCGTTTCATTTCTAAGAATATACAAGATTTTTTTTAAATGCGTTCATTTTATAAGATGCATTTTCATTATAAAAAATTGTACGCATATACATGCACATATTATTCGCCGATCAAAGAAGCAACACCTATAACTGTGTGAGCTGAGCATGACCAATTGTTCTATGAAACTCCGACCATTGCATTAGATACCCTTATAAATGTTCAAAAGCCAAAATCGATCACATGAGTTCTAAAAAAATTGTGTCGGGGTCAAAAATGAAAATTCAGCTTTTCGCAAAACATTAAGCTTTCCCAGCTGGAACCTCGTTCCCCATAAAATTTTGGTACAAACAAAGGCTAACTTTCGTATGCCCGAAAAGCCATCGAATGTTTGGATCATCATGGATCAGTGTTACATATACCAAATTTTGCACGTAGACTACTATATATAAATTAGAAAATGTAGAAATAATAAAAAAATGTGTGTGGAATCCATCTATAACCGAACTCCCTTTTTTTCATTTAAACAGGAGGTAGTATAGTCATTAGACTAGATTTAGTAAAATTTTAGAAGTTGGAATAGAAGAGCTATTATATATCGTACAGTAGTCCAATTTGTAATATATATTTATAAATATTTAATATATTTTCTAGTGAAATCTCTTTCAGTAGATCTGAAGGTTTCCTGCCATTGAAAATGTTTATTCTGCCGTTGTTGTACTTGGTGCAGTTGTCTATTATGTGGGTAATGGACAGTGGACAGTCATATGCTGAGCAGATTGGGCAGGTGTCCCTTTTAGTAGGTGTTGATGGGTGATTTGGGTATGTCCTAGTGGAAGCCGGGTGAAAATTTTTGTTTGGAGCGAAGTTATGCCTACTGGAAGGATAGTTTTAAGACGCTCCGGGTTTACTGTTTTGTAGCTATGGTCATATGATATCCAACTCTCTGTTGCATTTGAAGTGAATACGTTTTCAATTTCTCTAAGGAGATCAGTTTTAACAACACATCAAAGAAAGAACTAGGCATGTTGCTAACGCTTTTTGCTGCGATGTCGGCATATTCATTTCCGGTAATTCCACTGTGTTCGGGTATCCACATAATTTTTAGCTTAATTTTATGTTGGTATAATTTATCCCGGATTTTTATAATGATAGGCTCGTTGGTTTTTGGGCTCAAAAGTGCTGAGATGGCAGATTTACTATCCGTGCAGGTTACATATTTACCTTTCGTCGAAGGGGCGTAGTCTGTCGCGAGGCTTAGAGCCATCGCCTCGGCGGTGAAAACTGAGTTGTATGGAAATAAGAGACCGGTTCCAAGGTTGTGGCTTTTCTCAGACACAACGGCAAAAGAGGTTGATTCTTTATCTTTGGATCCGTCGGTGAAAATGAAATTCCAGCCTTTATTTTTCCAATGGTGGGGATATCCAAAAACAACATTTGCGTTCGATGTGTCTTGTTTTGGATACTGAAGCAGACTCGTGATGATATTGTGTGTGGGAAGCTCCCAGGATGGGAATCTCGGCGTTGAGGTGAGCTTTGGCGTTAACGGCACGCAGAGTTTCGCGCCAGCTTCGGCAACTTTATGTATAACTGAGGCTCTTTTCAATCTTGTGGCTCTCTTAGAGGCATTTTTAAGGTCATTGTAAATAATAGGGTTACTTGAACAGAACATCTTTGGGATTAAGCGAAATGTGGTGTACTCGATTCTATTGCTCAATTCGGGAAGTCCAGCTTCGGCCAGGACATTTTTTGTTGGTGTCGTTGGAAAAGCACGGAGACTTTTGCGGACTGCTGAGTGATAGATTGTCGATACGCTCGCTAGTATGATTTTAGAGCACTGCCCATATATTGGTAAACCATAATCAATGACGGACATTATTAAAGATTTCGTTAAGTTGATTAAAGTGTTTTGATGAATGTTACTGTGTTTTGAGGCAAAGTATTTGATAAGATTTAATCTACTGTTAAGTTTACTTTTTATGTATTTACAATGTTTCTTAAAGCTAAGAGACTTATCAAAGATCAGTAGTGGAATTCACTAACTTATAACGATGCGATTCGGTGCGATTTTTCGAGATTTTCCATAACGATTCTGTCGCCTGCACTATCGAATATGCGATTCAATAACTTACCAATAACGATTCGTTATAAATGAAATTTAAATTAAAGAAGTGTGGCATCACGACTTAACGAAACACAAAAATAGGCGAAAAGTACAAAGAAGAATGACAAAAAAAAATAAAATCTGTATACAGAAGTTCAATAGCGTGGAAAAGATTTCTTAAAATTTCAACAAAAAGTAAGTAAATAATGTATTTTTGTATTATTATTTGACAATAACAGTTTTGCACATTTATATAGCATGGCGTCAACCTCGTACAACAGTAGAGCAGCTGAGTAAGATGGTGGACTTGCTGTCAGAAACCCCAGGATTAGCAGGTTCTAGGTTTTTAAAAATGCATGGAAAAGCTGAGTGCGACAAAAAGTGGGATGAACTGTCCACAATCCTCAACAGTCTTGGCGGTGCTGTAAAAAGCGTTGAGCAGTGGCGCACGGTATGTAAACATTGTATTTGCAAATTTAATCGTGCATATTGTTTTAAAAACAGGTATGGAGGGATTTAAAAAGCCGCACCAGCATTAAGGTTCGCGACAGAAATAGGCAGCTGGCTAGGACGGGCAACAATCCCATTCAGGAGGAGCAGCTAACGGAATTGGAGAGACGCGTTATTGCTCTAATAAGAAATTACTATGCCCAAGGCGATGACACCGTCATGGAAAACGTGCCAGAGCTGGAGGTAATGAATAAATACTTTATGATAGTTAAATTAAATAAGTTACAAACTTATTTTCCTGGTAGGTGTTGCAACTTCGGATGGAAGAAGGCGAGGAGATAATAAGCGTGGAAAGAACGGCCACACCTTATTTTGATTTGCGATCGGCTGATCCTAATTTGGACGTACCTGTGCGGTCATCAACTCCGATGACTCCGGCAAGGAAAACGCCATAAAGGAAATGCGCAGAAACAGATAATGATCTGCAAAATAAATTTGTTGAGATAGCTCAAACTCAGGCAACAGCATTAAAGGTATGTGGAATAATTTTAGTACAGGGAAATGGATTATGTATTACTTTGGTGATTTTCTTTGTTTAACAGGTGTTAGCTGACTCAAATGCGACTGCCGTGGAATCTTCCATAAAGCAAGCAGATGCTTTAAAGGTAGTTTTGTAGTATTCTAAGAAATATGTAGTATTAATTGTGTAAAATTTTTTAAAGGTGCTGGCTGAATCAAGTGTGGAGAATGTCCAGGTGAAGAAAGCCTTGGCGGAGGCTATTAACACAATGAGGCAGGCTATCGCGACAATGGGACAGGCCATCTCCACAATGGGGAGGGATTGCAATCCTGCGCGGAGGCTTTTCGGGATTTAACCGGCGCCATATACCGCCAGTGAGTATGAAAGATGCGTTCTAAACACCCACATCTGTTAGAGAATTACGTTGACGTGTGTGATAGATAACATGTTGAATGTCGAACTGCACAGGTATAGTCTCTCCACTGCAAAGTTACATATACGCAAAAGTAATCCTCCTATCAGAAAATGCTATAAATTTTGCGATTGGCCCCTAAAGTCAGTTCTGTTTTGACATTTGTGTAGTAAACACATGCGAAATACACGTTAATAAACAATGTTACGCTACACTGCTCCAGAACGCGGAATATTGCTGACTATTTATTTGACCAATAATCGGTCTGGGCCAAACGGTTACTGTGAATGGTGAGCGCTACAGAGCAATGATCAACGAGTTCTTTTTGCCGCAACTTGATGAACTGGGATTGGAAAACATGTGGTTCCAACAAGACGGTGCAACAGCACACACTGCACTGCCACAACCGATATGCTGAACATCGGAAGCTTACTTGTATTTGAGCAACCTGCTTCGAGGTGGTGCAACAGTCATATCTACATGGTTTCATCACCAATGAATGAATTGAAAACACGTCCTAAGCACTTTCCCACTGGGTCATTAAATAAGAAAAAGTAAGTATTGATTTGTAGGAAATTGGTTGCATATTTTGTTTAGTTTTTTTTATTTTAACGACTCAGTGGGAAAGTGTTTAGGACGTGTTTTAAATTCATTCATTTGTGATGAAACCATGTAGATATGACTGTTGCACCACCTCGAAGCAGGTTGCTCAAATATATGTAATTTTGCCGTGGATAGACTATACCTGTGCAGTTCGACATTCAACATGTTATCTATCACACACGTCAACGTAATTCTCCAACAAATGAGGGTGTTTAGTAAACTTTGAACTCCCTTTTTTAATTTTTACGTTTATGTTTTTATTTTTTAAATGAAGTAGCTTTTTAATTTTATGTTTTGTTTTTAATTTAAAGTACCTTTTTATTTGTTAGATTTAAGTTGATATTATTTAGAACATGAAGTTCCTTTTTATTTTATTTTTTTAAATTTACGCTCTTATTTTTTTATTTCATGTATTATATTTAATTTTTATTTCATATATTCTATTTAATATGAAGCTCCTTTTTTATTAGTATAATTACGCATGTATAGAGTTAAGTTTTAAAGTGATAGGACATGAAGTTCGTAATATGCTTAATAAGACTGAAGTATAAGCAACCAAAGCTGTTATAATTATTATTTTATTATTATTTTTGCTTCATTTAACGTCGACAATCAAATACGGTCGGCTATCAAGACGTTATGTATCGTAATAAAAAAGCTTTCAATAAAATAAAACAATATTTTCATAACATTTTGTAGAGTTTTTATTTATATACAAAGGTGCTACATTTGTCATGTAAAATAATTTGCAATTATTCTGTCTTGGACTCGTCTCGATGTTGCAGATGGCGTGTCTTGATTATTATTGCCGTTATTTGTCATAGGCTCTATATACTCAATCTCAGGCTCGTACATTCGATCACCAAGTCGGATGTTATGCAACACTGCACATGCATTAACTATCCTACCAGTAAATCCAGGATCATACAAAAGAGTTCTTTGCTTGAATAAACATCGCCACGTCCCCTTGAGAACACCAAAAAGCCTCTCGACTGGGTTTCTGGCTTTACACAATGCCTCATTATAACGAAATTTGGGACTTCCTTGGGGTTGGTTTGGTAGGGGAGTCATCAACCACGGCTCTAAAGGGTATCCAGAATCACCTGCGGATATTTTGTAAAGTATGGATTGTCGCATAAGCGCTTTGCAGTCCAAACACACTTACCTATCAAAAACATGTGATTTCCATTTTCATAACTTCGCTGCATGACTCTTCGTACGGCAGACGAGCTCCAAATATATGAGTCATGTCTTGCTCCGGGAAATTTTGCGTTTACATTTAAAATCTTCAGGTTTGGATCACAAATCTGTGTCGAAACAAAATATAATTAAAACCGTGGCTTTATTATTGAGAGGGCTTCACTTTACCATTTGCACATTTATAGAATGGTATCCATGGTGGTTCACATACGCCTCTTCATGACTATTCGGGCTCATTATTGACACATGAGTACAGTCAATGGCTCCAATGGTACCTCCCACAAATGGTAAAGGTGCGGAAGAGAAAATTTCTTTCGCAGCTTGCCGTTCTATTTGCGTCATTGGAGATTTCACTTTTTCAAAGAACATGTAATGGTTTATTGCATCCGTCACACGATGGATGCAGCGACTGACAGATGTCTGTGACATAGATATGCCCCATTGTTTTCCTACCGGCCGCTGGTAACATCCAGTTGCAAAAAATCGCAGAGCAGTTAAAACCTTAAAAAGTTACAATGGTTGCAATTGCAAGATTTACCTGCTTCTCCGTTGATATCGCTGTTACTCTTCTTCCCTTTAAATGTACATCAAGCTTATAAATGATATCTTGCGCCAAGTCTTGCGTTATACGATACAGTTTCCGAAACTCCGTGTCACTCAAGTGGAAAGGGTCATCTACTTCTCTAAGAAATAGCCTGTCCACTGGGCTGGGAGGCTCCTCATCCCGCGACAAAACGTGCGCTAAGTACTCAAATGCCATTTCTTCAATATTAGTAATGTTAAAATACTATTACTATTTTTTTTTTTGCTAACAAATTCAAATTATGTTTTGTTTTATTAACGACACAGATAACAACAGCAAATTGTGTGTTGTTTACTTTGCGACACAGCTGATTGCGAATAAACGAATATCGAGAAAAAATAGTTAGTGAATACCGATATCGTTATAAATATCGTTACGACAAATTGTCGATTGCGAATGTCGTTATCGTGAATTCCAAGCTACCGCAGTTACATTTTTTGCAAATATGTAAGGTTTTACATTCACTAAATGATAATCTAGCTCCGGAGCTCAAAGCCCAAAGGGAGATATCACTTAGTAAATTCTGGAATATGCTCTCTACTTCAATTAAATTGTGCCTTTTTGAGAATATAAGTACATCGTCAGCGTAGATAGAGTGCATGACGTCGTGTTTTGCTAATATATTGTTGTTTATTTCATCAAATGCGATGATAAAAAAAATTACTGATGTAGGGGAGCCCTGTGCAATTCCACTGTACAGGGGTACCCCATCCGAGTATTTATTGTTTACTTTGGCTCGAAATGTACGGTTGGTCAAGAAACTTTTTACAAAATTGAAAATCTTTGCGCCAATATTCCATTTTTTAAGTTGCCTCAAAACTACATGTATCCCGATCCTGTCAAATGCTTTCTCAAAGTCGAGACCGAGTACGGTGACATGATTTCGGCTTGAGATAGCAGTTGGCAGTTGATGTTCGAAATGTAATAGTACGTCGGATGTGGTTAGGACTTAGATGTTTTTCTCTTAACGCGAACCACATTATACGTTTTGCTACAATTTTTTCAAGGATCTTGCTGAGACAAGAAAGAAGTGAAATAGGTCGATAACTATTGGCGTCATCTTGTGGTTTATTTGGCTTTAATATTGGAACAATATCAGCATTTTTTCATGTTTGTGGGAAAATCCCTTGAATGAAGATGTTGTTGTAAAGCTTCAGAATTCTACTTTTCAGGTTAAATGGGGCGTTTTTTAATAATTCGTAGGAAATTATATCGTGTCTTGGGGTCTTTCCCTTAACGAACTGCATTGCTTCGTCAAGTTCTACGGAAGGTTTCGGATTTTCTATCAAGTTGGCGGCGTCTGAAATGGACTGAGGGTGATAATCTGGCGCGCTTAGTGTGATATTTTTTTCATTTATAAATTTATCGTCAAAGTTTGTGTCGTGTGAAAGTGCTGACCAAACTTTGGAGAAATGACTGGCGATTTCATTGGGCTCAGTTAAAGTGCCACTTTCTGTATTTATCGCTGCGATTTTGTTTTGTTTGTGGCAGCCGGAAATCACTAGAATACTATGCCAGACATCTTTTGGGGTAGTGCTGGGGTTAATAATAGAGGCGGTAAGGTTGCCAAAGCTGTCCCGTTTGGCAGCCTTGGAATGGAATCTAAAGGAAGCATTGACCTTTTTATATGCTAGTAGATTGGTTTCGTTTTGAAGCTTTTTATATTCCATCCACGCTTTTTGTTTTTTATCCCTTAGGCGAGCTAAGTCGTCATTCCACCATGGAACTGAGGGACGGTGGAGCTTGTCCTTTGTTTGTGGTATATTTAGGTGGGATGCAGTGCGAAAAATCTTTTTAATTGTAGCAGCTTTGTTTGTTGATGTTAGCTGAAATAGGTAGGTTTGAGCACATATCATAGCAGGATTTCTGAAACTTTGGCCAGTTCGCTTTCTCTGTAACGAATCTAGGTGGTTTTCGTACTCTGTTTTTCGGATGGTTTGATTCTAAAGAAATAATAATTGGAAAGTGGTCACTTATACAGACATTTTTTAAATGTTTCCAGGAACATTTCGGGGCTATATTCGCGCTACAGAGTGAAATATATATATTGGTAAACGTCTTGTGGGTATAGAAGTGGGTCGGAGACCCATCGTTAAAAACTACTAGGTTGGAGGCAAGGATGACTTCTTCAATATTTTTCCCTCTTTGATTTACTGTATTGGAGCCCCAAAGAGGGCTCCAACCATTCAGATCACCTACCAACAAAATTAGCGTTGATATAGTCATGAGCATGGAAAGAATTTCGCTCAAATTAAAGTTTTGGTCAGGTGGAATATACATTGAAACTACAGTAAGTTTGAACCCAATGTTTACTTCACCTGCTATTGCTGAAATAGCATTTGAAGAGATATTTAATTTGGTTTGAGGGATATCTTTTTTAACTAACATGCATATTCCCTGTTTACTTTTGGTATTTATGGGTAGATTTTGATAGTACCCAGTGTAAGACTTGGGCGGTGTATGAGAGTTCCTTTATTGCAAGTGTGTTTCCTGTAATGCGATAATTGCCGGGTTATGTTCGTTTAACAAGAGTTGCAGTTGTTGATAATTATTAAAATAGCCTTTGATATTCCATTAAAGTACCTTAATCATCATTAATAAAAAATTAATAAAGAGGACGGAAAAGGTGAAAAGATATAGAGAATATTAAAAGTGAGTGGTAATCTGCAACGAATATGTGTGTATAATATATGTATATATATTGTTATCTTTGTTATTGGTGATCATTGATTATGAGTTTTTGTTTTCTTAGTCCCCCTTTACACGATTCAGCTCCCACTCCCACGCCCAACCGCACCCAGGCAGAGATTAACAGAGTCTTTGCGCCTCTCCATTCATCTCTACCGTGAACGAGTAGGATCGGGGGAAGAGCTGAACCGGATAAAGGAGGGCAGAAATTAGTTTAATCTTCATCAGTTGACATTAATGTGTGATCGAGTGGAGTAATCGTGGTCGTGAGCGAATGAGCGTTAAACTCATCCATTGTGCTCATATTAGAAATTTCAAGTGGGTAATTTGTAGGTATATTTAAAAAGTTTTCTTCGTTTATGTTGTTGTTTAACAAGAAATGTTGTAAAGTTAAATCATTCCCATAGTTAGTGTGTTGTTCTTGTGAAATGGAAGACATTGGTTGTGAGTTTAGTGATTGTATAAATGCTTCAATATTTTCTCTCAATTGAGAGGTGGATTGTGGAATGCAGACGGACTGCATTTGGGGCGCTGGAGCGCAAGTTTGTACATTGTTTGATGGTTCGACGCTTTCTAATTCGATGTTGTTTTTGGGGTTAGGTAGTACGGCAGAGAATGTGGGAGAATTTTCGGAAAAAGTTGGAATGTTTGTCTTGTGTATTTTAACAGCTTCTCGCCTTGTACATTTTTGGGTGATTTTTATTTTCAATATTTCTTTTGCTTGAATGAATTTATCACACTTATTGGAGGAGGCGGGGTGATCTAAAGAACAGTTTGGTTTTCATGGCACCTTGCATTTATACGGCATATACCGGGAAGTTCTTTTAAGGATAGGAATCTTTCAGCAACACTAGTATTGTTCACTAGTAATAAGATATTACCATCGCGGAGTTCGGATATGGTTTGGAACTCTTTGCTTGAGGCGCGGATGGAGTTGTGGACTGAAAAGCATGAAAAGTGTGATAGGGGATTCTTTTTATCAACAGATTCTAGAACTATGAACTTGGGATTTGGTTTTTTAGGCGGCTGAATGCTGGGAAAACTCACTTTGGTAGTGGTGATTGGTGTTTTTTTGTTTTTCACTTTTCTTTTTTTAATCATTGTGCTATCGGATAGCAGAGCGAACCGATTAGCACTAATAAGGGGCGGCCCAGGGGCCATGATTTATCACTCAACAATAAATATTTATTTATCTAAATGCACTGGGTGTATAAAATAAACAAAAATTAATACTCTGATGAGAAATGTCAAAGACAAGTCACGTGGGGCAACGTATGTACGAGTATAGCGAGAAGTCAGAAATCACAAAACGAACCGTTCGCTATGAGAGATAGTCGGAGACTGAACCGCAATCATATTTCTCTTAAAACAGCATATTTACCTTAAATACCTGGAAGTGGACTAAAGTTTCCGTAGTTTTATTTTTCCTGAGGTTTTTGCTTTTCTATAAACGGTTTGCCTTATAGTTACTTTGAAACTTTTTTACTGTACTTATACATAAAAAATTACGAACAAGTACTTGCACTTCCCACGTATAGGAGTGCTGGCCATGTACAGATATTATTGAGAATAACATTGAAGACAATCAGCAAATAATTTTATAACTTTAAGCGAACTTGTCTTGGATTTTTCTATATCCACACTGCCGAATCGTCATACAAGAAAAAACCTTTTCTCATGACTTCCTATGCCAGAGGGTCATAAACAATCAACGTCTGTGTATGCGAAAGGGTAAGTAAATGCTACAAGACGATCTTCAGGAAGTCTGCCCATTGTTGACAGACCTTCACAACCTGTTTTAGCAATGCAGGTTACCCAGGCAGAATCGTTGCCTCAACTTATTTACCACTATCTCGTTGCGATGGTGATGGAACTTGCTGTGAGAGAAATCTTCGATACGATGCCTTAGGGAAATTGTAGGCTGTTTCAGATCCGATGACACTTCCCGCCCTTCTTCGAAAATATATAAATTGGGCTTTTATAACCCCCAACCCAGTCAGTTTGTTATAACATTCCGGCTGGCACATAAATATCAGAAGCTTAGCACTTCTGCATATCGTATCGTAGAAGAGCATCTGAGTTATTCGGATGTTCTCTTCTCAAATCTGTACTGCACTTATATTTTCTGAGTTACTGAACTTTTTGGGATCTGGTGAGGCACCCTCTCCAACTGTGTAGTCTGAGGCTATGTGCTGTATCGTTGGTGGGTCAAGGTTGTTGCATTTCGGATGTGAGCTAGTAAGATTCTGGTAGTCTCCGAATTTCTGTTTACGTGAACCATCTAGCAGCGCTGTTAATGCCAAATTTTAGATTCCTTTTAATGACGTCGTCAGCGACGTTGTAACTTAATGGCACTCGCTTCCATTCGCCGACTACTGACAGTTCTAAAATTTCTCCAACGCGTAGGGCTACAAATTGGTTAAAATTTATCTCGTCAGATCTTAACCAATATAAAAGGGCTTGTGAATCGGATCAGAAGCAACTACGTCTAATGTGCACAAAAATCGCCCATTGTATAAACTTAGCGAGACAATCTCCAAGAATTTTAGCCATCAACTCATGCCTAGGAATAGAAATCGGCTTCGGAGACGCCTCTAACTTAAGCTGTACTGAACTCTGTAGATTACGCTGGAACGCAGGAATTCTACATATCGTCGACAAAAACGTGCAGCTGGATATACGAGTAGTTTTTACGTAGCATTGTGCGATATCGTAAATGTCTTCCAGCTTACCCAAGGATCGAATATTGTTATCACCACTCGAAGTATTTGCATTATAACAAACAATCGCTTTTGTTCAACTGACTCTTTTATTTCTTTTCGTTTCTTTTCGTTCAATTACATTAGAGTTCCATATCTTCACAACTTATAAAATTTTACAGAGTTGATATATGTATATGAACTTACTCACGTAGAATTTACAACATATCTACGTAGAATATACATATACATACACTGTAAACGTATTTACGTATTATACTACAACTCGGCCATCCTGATAATCGGCATACATTAACCCATTAGTGCCCATAGCGATCCAGATGCGTATGGAACATATAGCTTCGAACCTAGTGGAAAAACCATGTCGCCACCTCAACAGGTTTTGGAGTTATGGGATGTTACATATGTGTAACAGTGGGCACTTCTCAGTATAGTTGAGCTGCTCCATTTCTCAAAAAAAACAAGCTTATTTTGTTAAACTTGATGTGCAATTCAGTTTTTTTTTCGTAGTTAATACATATATACTCGTATATAAGAAATAAACAGATTCCTTTAATTCACAAAACTTCAACAAAGCAAATATTAGTAGTTATAAACATAATTTGGAATGTAAGTTTGAGTTACTATTGAAATAATGATATTTTTCGAAACATTTTATGCATAGACCGACGTTACATTTTTTACACATAGAAGAAGGATTTACCACACAATTTAGACCAGCACACCGACGTCTCTTCTTACCTTCAGTCTCGACCACAAAATGATCAATGCCGTCGAAACGGCTAGAATATCGAAATTCATTTATAGCTACTTGGCGATAACTTTGAAGGGGCTTTTTTACACCATACGTATTGCAATAACGAGAAGCAATGGCTCTCCGGAATTCTAGTTGACTAATGTTTTCTCTCTACGGTGTAAAATCCAAGCATTTTGAATAGACACATCTATGAGCCAAGTGAATATTGAATTGCCACCATTTCCTCCCACGCGCTCCATTTCTATAGACATTTACATTTTGATCCATTCCGTCCGTTCCACCCATGTGTTTGTTGTATATCTGAATGAAATCTGGAAGAGGGACTATAACTAGTTTTTTTCGATACGAGAGTATCTCCCAACAGATGAAACTGGAAGTTTGACATGTATAGCAGAAGCTACACTTACTACCGCATTGTCAACCCATTTAGTTATTTTTATACCTGTATGATTAATTTTTGTGCTCTCCATGTAACCCCGATCACGTTTTTTTAATTCATATTTCGACCTCAAAGGCCAAGATTTCGGAATAATATTTGGTCGACTGGTTTCGGTTCCGTGGGAACCACGTTGTCTTAGTCCAACTAAGGCTGAAGGTGTGGTAAATAGGTTGTCGAAAAAAATGGAAAACTCTAAGTGCTTAATACTTTCGTCAAAATCGTCCAGCATGCAAAATAACGGCGTTATATATTTGCCATATTTAACAGCATATTCCTCTTTCATACGAGGATTGGACCCTTGGTACATTTCAGAATTTATTAAATATCCTAACGGAGTATTCAGACTCCACCTTTTGTACGCAAATCTTAACGCTTTCCCTTTGATAAATCCTTGCAGCCATTTTGGCCATAATATTATACCATTGGTTCATCAAGCGACAAACTTCTTTCCCCATGAAAATGTTTTTAAAAACGCTGTTTCAAAGCATCAATGTATGGACGTAGCTTCCATATTTTATCATCGTATTTGCGGTTTACCATCTTCTATCTATATATATAAAATTCAAATTATGTATATATGTATCTATAGATCGACTTGCGTCCTAAACGTATAAACCGATCGTAACCAAATTTGAATCACAAACTGGATACCTTACCGGGATGGTCATGGGCTAAAAAATATTTGGATATATATGGGGGCGTGGCACCTCCCATACAAGTGGAATTTTTTACAGTCCGTATTTCTGGAAGTATTTACGTTAGACTGCTGAAATTTGGTAATGGGTTATATGACATTAATCCCTACCACATCCAGAAAAACTGTGGATAACGCAAAAGTGGGTGTGGCACCTCCCATACAACTGGAATTTTTTATAGTCCATATCTCTGGAAGAATTTAGGCTAGACCAATGAAATTTGGGAAGGGGTTATATGAGGTCAATCCCTAACACCTGCATTTTTTTAATAGGGATGGGGGTGGAACCCACGGGTATAAGCTAGCTATCTATAAAATTGATGCTGCGAAATATTATGTTGAAGCGGTTTCTGCGTATAGAATCACTAATCACTATGTTAAGAAAATCTGTTTGATTTGACCAGTATCCTCTCCTCATTGGAACATGGGAATAACCAGTGACTATAAGTATTCCAACAAAAATTCGCATTTCCTCAGCTGTTATATTTGGATTGACCATATCACAATACACGGCATAGCTATTACTTTCTTTACATAGCATACTTATCAACTCGCCAAAAAATTTTTCTAATTGGTTATGAAGTGAGAGGTTACCGCAGTCAGTATAATTAGGCTCAGAAAAAATATTTTGACACGGTATCTCATCATCTTCCACCCAATGAATAACTGGTTCAGAGTAACGCTTAGGTCTTTTCGCTTTGCTACATTTTTGCTTACGTTTTGTAAATTTTTTCCGACGGGAAATCCTTTTAAAAATTGATGCTCGGGGACCCTGTGCATAAATGCCTGGTGAAGCTTCTTTGTCGCTAACGACTTTATTTGTCGTTTTTTCCAAATGTAAGCTAGAAGCTATCGAATCCAATGTTGCTGTCGTGGCATCTGATGTTAAAATATCTACGAGTATATTCAGATTATTGTATGAAGAATTCATAACATCCCTGAGCACGTCTTCAAAATTTTCTGATTCACTTTTATCTTCATCAGACATCGCTGAACAAATTTTACGTATTATGCCTTGACATGATTGCATTAGCTGAGACTTCGGAAAGTTGTCTGGCCGACCAGTACCATCATCTTTTCCAGAATCCTCATCATTTTCAATATTTTGACCAATTGGCGGTTCAATGAATAGTTTTTCTATAAACTCGTTTCCTTCGTCATCTGATATCAACTCCTCGAGAATATTTGTCGCTTCTTCCAAAGTCAAATACCTAAATGTTAAAATAACTCTTATAACTTACACTGAAAAAACAAGCTAAATAAAAGTGCTGGGGAGTATCCACTGTTACATATATGTAACGCTTCGATTGTGAACAGTCCCTAGTAGTCTACCGATAGCAATCAAATAGTTTTACTTCAATATCATTTAACTTAAAAAATTCCAAATTAATTAGCATGAAACATGTTTGTTCAAATTACTTTAAAATATATTAGTATTGAAATATTTGGCAATTTGCAATATCTCTAATGACGTATCTATCATTTGGCAACACTTTAAAACTACGTAAGGACTTTTATAGTTTTCTATTAGTTTCTTGTTCACTCCAACAGTATTGCCGATATTTCTTATAACTACACACTTTTGCAGGTGTTCTTCTCTGAAGGAAATAATTAAGATTCCTTTCCTGTGTTTTCTGAATTTCCTTTAAGGCATATGATCTAATTTCCTTAAGACTGATAGTACTTGGGTCTCGCTTATTTTCTAAATGTTCGCTGAGATAGTCTATGGTATACCCCCGTTGGCTAACTCCAAATAAGAGTTGAGATGGTGTATACTTTGTCGAGCTATTTTTGGAGTTATTTAATGAAAATTCCATTCTCTTTAAAGTACTATTCATCCTCTCTACCTGTCCATCGATCGAAGGTAGTGGTCCAGAATGATCCACATTTAGAGTATGGAACGGCACTGGTTCTTTTGAGATACTATGAAGGTTTCTTTCGTGCAGTCAAACTGGCGTGGAACACATTATACATTTAATACAATTATTTATGTGGTTTACAATTGTCTCCTTCATACCTGTAAACCAGTAAAACTTTCGAATTTTGTCGTATGTATTTTCTATACCTAAATGACCAATTTTTCCATGAACCAGACGCATTACATTAGATTCCATTTTCCGATAGAACGAATAATTTAAAAAAAACCTGATTTATTTTGCCGAAAAACTACACCTTCCCGCAACTTGTAATGATCAATAGTTCCTGTTTCTAGGCGATTTCGCAATCTTAAAATGTTTTCATGTTCCTTATCTTTGGCTTCACGGATTTCATCAGTGATTCATTAAGTGACGTTCAAGATTTACCTGATGCAGAAGGGCCCCGAGCCCACAATCGAAGATGATGGAATTGACGTTCCACAACCCGACTATAATGAGGTGCGAATAGCAATATCCCGATTGAAAAACAATAAAGCAGCTGGCGCTGATGGTTTGCCTGCTGAGCTATTCAAACACGGAGGCGAGGAGCTGGTAAGGCGCATGCACGTTCAAGATTTACCTGATGCAGAAGGGCCCCGAGCCCACAATCGAAGATGATGGAATTGACGTTCCACAACCCGACTATAATGAGGTGCGAATAGCAATATCCCGATTGAAAAACAATAAAGCAGCTGGCGCTGATGGTTTGCCTGCTGAGCTATTCAAACACGGAGGCGAGGAGCTGGTAAGGCGCATGCATCAGCTTCTATGCAGAATATGGTCGGATGAATGCATGCCTGAAGATTGGAATCTAAGTGTTCTCTGCCCAATCCACAAGAAGGGCGATCCTGCAAACTGCGCCAACTATCGCGGAATCAGCCTTTTGAATATCGCATATAAGGTCCTATCAAGCGTATTGTGCGAAAGACTGAAGCCTGATGTGAACAGACTGATTGGCCCTTATCAGTGTGGCTTCAGACCTGGTAAATCTACCATCGACCAAATTTTTACAATACGCCAAATCTTGGAAAAAACCCGTGAAAAGAGAATCAACTCTTTGTTGATTTTAAAGCCGCTTTCGATAGCACGAAAAGGAGCTGCCTATATGCCGCTATGTCTGATTTTGGTTTCCCCGCAAAACTTATACGGATATGCAAAATGACCTTGAGCAACACCGCCAGCTCGGTCAGAATTGGGAAGTACCTCTCGGAGCCGTTCGAAACTAAACGAGGTTTCAGACAGGGTGACCCCCTATCGTGCGATTTCTTTAACTTAATGCTGGAGAAAATAATACAAGCTGCAGAACTTAACCGCGCTGGAACAATATTTTATAAAAGCGTCCAACTGTTGGCATATGCTGACGATATTGATATCATTGGCCTTAACAACCGCGCCGTAACTTCTGCTTACTCCAAATTAGAAAAAGAAGCGGAGAAAATGGGATTGGTGGTGAACGAGGGTAAAACGAAGTACCTTCTGTCATCATGCAAAGAGTCAACGCATTCGCGCCTTGGCAACCAAGCCACTGTTGGCAGCAATAATTTTGAAATAGTAAAGGACTTCGTTTACCTGGGAACCAGCATTAACACCAACAATAATGTTAGCCTAGAAATCCGACGAAGAATTACTCTTGCAAACAAATGCTACTTCGGACTGAGTAGGCAATTGAAAAGTAAAGTCCTCTCTCGACGAACGAAAATAGCACTCTACAAGTCACTCATCGCACCCGTCCTGCTATATGGTGCAGAAGCGTGGACACTAACAACATCTGATGAGGCGGCTCTGGGAGTATTCGAGAGAAAGGTTCGTAGTCAAATATACCGTGTGTTTTATTTCTGTATTCTCCTCACTGAACTCTGCTCTATGGCATCTACTGATAGCATCAACATGACCTATTATAGCTCCATTTCGATGTTGGATTTTATAATCAGGCTTATTTTCGGACAAACGTTTTTTCTTTTAAGGGGTAAAGTTACTGCATTGTAACAGTAAAATCTTCTCAAAGCGTGTAATATTGCTAGTGTCTACAGCTCAAAACTATGTAGACGTGATTGTGGCTGTGTTGCCTTGGAAAAATAAAATAGTGGATGCAATTTTAATCTTCTTGTAGCTGCAAAATAACTGCTCCAAAACCAACGTTACTGGCATCTGTATGGAGCTCTGTCTCTTTATCGGGGCTATAAATTGATAAATTAGCTTCGACATAAGCTTGGATTTAAGTTCTTCAAAAGCTTTTAGACATAAATCGTTTATATACAATTTTTATCCATTTCTAAGTAAGCTTTGTAGAGGATGAGCAATCTTCGAGTAGTTCGGAATAAATTTCCGGAATAAAGAGAACAACCCTAAGCCAGGCCCGTATTTCAGCATACATATATATTCCAAATGTCCAATTCCATTCCACCTAATACTTCTTACAACCTTAGATAAGGTTCAAATTTTTTGGCGGGCATACGAGTATGTATTCAAACTGTCATTTCCCACTAGCAAAAGGTAATAGCTACTATAAGAGTTGGTAATAGCCAAAGTGAGGGTCTTAGCGCTGAATTCTTCGCTGAAAATTAACACAGCGATGTCATTGAAAACTCAGGACTGAATAATTCGCATACAAGGGAATAGGAGTATATCAGCTCTTACCAACTTGTTAGCTTTGAACAATGAGTATATCAGTCCTTACCAACTCATTACCTTTGGTCAAGGAGTATATCAGTCCTTACCAACTCATACGCATTCACAACTACACATTTTGTTTTGCTTTTTAATTGTTTTTTAATAATAAAAAAAGTAAGTAGAAATTTGAATATAAGTTTTAATATATGATTTTATTTAATCAGTAGCATTTAAATTGTGCTTCCTTTTTAACGAGCCCGCTTTGTGGTGGCGATTTTTACCCATCTTGAAAGCTGATTTAATGTCTTTGACAAAATCAGCTTTCGTGTATCCATCTTTTTGAACGGCTTCTATAAATATAAAGAATGATGATATTATATAGCTACTATTCTATATACATATTTCATGTTAGTTTTAACTTACCAAATAGAACATTGTTAAGGCTTTCAAAATTTTTAAAAGCTACTTCGTTTTGCAGTCCGTCATAATTTATTTGGATAACATTTTAAAATATTTGTACACTACAAACCACGATTTATAACGAAATGATTTAAATTTACGTAAATGCGACAAAAATTGTCACAGACGCCGCAGAGATAACGGTACACGAATTATTGGGAATTCAGCTGCAAAAAATCCTATTACCTACTCGCTAACTTTTTTCAGTGGTAAAGCAAAACAAAACAAAAACAAAATTAACCTATTACCAACTCGCTTACTTTTTTCAGCAATTTAACAATCAAACTCGTCTCTTTCCCCGCAACCCAATACCAACTCTCTTACTTTTTTCAGCTATGAAATCATTTGCTACTGGGTTACTTTCGTATTCACTTGTATGTCTAATGCGGCACTGAGAATGGGAATTGCAGAATAAAATGCTTTACCCATTGATTTGCAACTGTAGAAACAAAAATTAGACTTTCTGAATGAAATCAAACTACGCATGATTCCAATTATTGAAACAGTTATCCTGTGTGTCCGACAAGGATTTGCTCTCAGAGGTTCCATGATACGGGAAGAATTTCGTTGACGAATGATGGAAACTCTAGAGCTCTCTGACGATATTGACCCAAAACTGATGAGCAGTTGAAAAACCACCTGAGTGATTCACCAAAGAATGCTATGTACATAAGCAACCGTGTCTAGTATAAAATAATCAATATTTGTCACCACCTCATCATGAGTTACAACATCGATCGAGTGAACAAATCGAAGGTCTTTTCTTTTCTCGGAGATGACACGCCAGACATTGCAGGAGTAGAACAAAGTTCAATTTGCATTCGCTACTGGGATAAATACCGGCGAAAAGTTCATCATTCAGGAATATTTTTTGTGTTTTATTCCTATCACCGATTTCACTGGAAAGGGAATAGGAACTGCTTACCTTGATTTCCTAAAATCTTCGGGACTGGATTGCAAGTATTTCTTCGGGCAAGGACATGACGGTGCGAGAGCGGTTAGCGGAGAGTTTCAAGGGGATCAAGCTGTTGTCAGAAAAACGTATCCACTCGCGCTCTACTCCCATTTTGCTGCTCATAGCTTCAATTAGGCGGAAGCAATATAACGGGAATAAAAAATTTTCTGGGAGTTCTAGAGAATATCCATTCCATCTTCATTTATCCGAAACGCCAAAGTGAAAATGAACATCTACCGGAAACTCGAGTGAAGAAATTGAAAAAATGTGGTAAAACCAGATGTGTAGAAAAGCATGAGTCCGTCCCAACATATCTCCATTTGCAACCAGCAGTAATTCGCGCTTTTGAAGTGATTTCCACCACCTGGAAAAACCCAACGACTTCGTCTGGAGCTTTCCAACTGCTTTTAGCAATAAAAACCGCAAATTTCCAGATATCCATGCATATTTTGTGTTCGGTGCATTCTCTCACATTGTCTCTGAGTCGAGTACTTCAAGGAGAAAATCAAGATCTGGGAGAGGCTATTAAATTGGCTGATGCTGCGAAACAAATTTTGATGAAAAGAAGAGAAAACGCTAAGAGTTCAGATAAATTTTCAAAACCGTGAGCGAAATTAGAGAGCGACACGAAATTGAATTGCGAAAGCCAAGGACTGCGTCGAACCAGACCCAACTTTCCAACGTACAAACTGATTCAGTAAAATATTATTTCCGTATAACAATCTACATACCGTACATTGATTCGTTTATGACACAATTGCAAGATCGATTCTTAAATCACCGCAATATTTTACCTGTTTCGCTTGCCTTTTTCCCAACAAAATTAAAATTTTAGAAAAAGAGTCCTGCGCTCAACTGTTCCAATCATACTATTCAATTTTGCACGACGATTCCCGTGACATATGGGTGAACGAAGTACAACTTTGGCGGAAGCTCATTGCCGGAAAGGAAAGAAAAAACTCACTTGAAGCACTCGATATTTGTAATGAAGATGCGTTTCCAAATGTTAACCAAATGCTTCGCGTTATGGCAGTTTTGCCTGTGACAACAGCGACGAATGAACGATCCTTCTCAACTTTGCTATGACTAAAAACGTATTTGAGATCAACAATATCTAAAGATCGTCTGAACGGCTTAGCCTCACTCAATGTACATCGCGATGTGAAAATCGAACCGCAAATAATTTTGAAAGAGTTTTTTTCAGTACCTCGAAAAGTTGATTTATTAAATAATTGTAACTAAATATGACTTTTGACAATAAAATTTCCGTACTCCAAAAGTAAATTTCTTATATTTTTTCATTGATTACGTAACTTGAGTTTAAACCCCCCCCCTCGGATATTTTCTGCGCACAGGCCTGCCCTAAGCTATCTTTAACTTCTTTCAGACTTCGAGGGCTAGGATAGTTTTTTATTGACTTAATATGATTATCAGTGGTATTTATTCCATTCTCATTAATATAATATCCTAAGTACTTTATCTCCTGAAATACAAACCTACATTTATCTACATATATTTAATTTTAAACCACGCTTAACAACACGTTTAAGGACTTCTGTTAGTAATTCTAAACGTGAATGTAAATTGTGTGACGCAATGGATATATCATCCAGGTACAAGTATACTTACATTTTCTTTGAATCTATTAAGTCCTACCAAACATTGACGTATATAACGTGGGAAAACCGATGGTCCATTTTTTAACCCAAAAGGCATTCTATTATATTCAAATTGGCAATCTGGTGTTACAAACGAGGTATATTTTTTCGAATCATCGCTCACATTACTGTGGAAACCCCCATTTCTGGAGTCCAAAGAGGAGTAAAATTTTTTTCTAGCAAAATATTCTAAGCAGTTTTTAAAGTAAATTTGTTTAATTTTCGATAATCAACGAATTTCCGAAAATCTTCATATTTTTCTTAACCATCACAATCGGTAATTCGTATGGTGGCTCGCTTGGCCTAATGATACCTTTGCTCAAAAGCTCGGCTATAATTTCCTTCAAAGCAACACGCTCCTCTATAATTAACCGTCTTGGTGCAAAGCGAAACGGGGTGTTAATGTAATAGTCATCTGGTAATCAATTGGTTCAACCTCTATCTATGCCCTAATATAGTTATATTTCTTATATGTAAAATCATTTCACTACCTAACTAAGGATTTATATCAAATGTATCATTGGCACTATTAATATCAATGGCCATTAACGCAAATATCTCAGTTCACTAAGATTTTTCAAGTTCAATATTTTCTTTAACCCCGCCACTCTTAGGGGGCATGCAAGAATCGCTATACATTTTAGTTTCAAGCGCAAGTGACTTCTAACCTTTGAGCGTCAACGTAGGTTTAAATGTACAAAAAAACGGATTTGTTCTATTCCCACTCTTTTTATTTATATTTCGTATTTTATAACAAAGAAAAATATTAAGATTTTTTAAACATTTCCGTCCCTAAAGTAAGGGAACTGGAATAACATTATCTGGCACTACAAAAAGTGTCGTATTATAATGTTGCAATCAATAGTTCCAAATCTTCTTATTTGTGCGTTTCCCATAAAAGTAAAAAAAAGTTGTTTTTTCTTCAAACAGCGTTTCAGACCCTCGAATTAGGTTAATGGGGCTTCCTGTATCAAACATTGATTTAAGATTCGTTGTCTTTGTACACATGCCTTCTCAATTTAGAAACGCAATACTTACCTCATCTACAAAATTTATAAAACTCCCCGAATGGACATTGTTAGTTTGCATAACTGTGGCGACCATCTTCTTATAACGCTGCACATATTTCGGATTTGCACAAGCCTTGTGGTCATGTCCCAGCTTCCAGCAGTTAAAACAAACACCTTTTGGACGAATTTCATATGGACAATCATATTTAAGGTGAGCAAATTTGGAGCAATTATAACAACGATTATTTTCAGCTGCATTGTCGATCGGATCTTTGTTTTTGTTGTAAACTTGTATATCAGGTAATTGTTTTCGTACTGCGTTGTGATGCTCTGCCATGTTAGCAGCCTCTTTAAAGTCAGCGGTGCTCTTTGTATTACAAAAGAGAGTAATCTACCGTACGACCTTCTAAACCATGTAAATCGAATGCCACTAACCCATATCAATCTGGGGCAGGGCGAAGCGCTGTTAACAACAACAACAACAACAACTGCTGCGAGCAATCGCTTCCATTCATCAGAATGGCCAAATTCTTTTAACAAATTTGTTTTCAACTCCTCGTATGTGCCAGGCCTTTTAATTAAAAGCAAACGTGCAGTAATTGTTAAAAAATTTCTCAACGCCAAAAGTTTGAAGAGTTCGTCTGCCTTGACTTGCTCAAAAATTTGCTTACGATAACGTATAAAATCTGCAGCTCTGTACATACGATTGTCGCCAGTAAACTTAACTATTGCGTGCTCAATGTCTTCAAATAAAAATCTACGCGCTGGCTTGAATGAATGCTCAACATTCCTTTCGAGCTCACGTATTTCCTTTTTTAATTTTAAAATGTCATATTGCTTACGCAAAACCAATAACTCTTCATCCAAAGCGTTGGACATTTCGTTTGAATTAAGCACGACTGAAGTATTCGGAATCGTCGGCACAAGTCGTTCTGATTTTGTTAAGTATAACGGCTTCAACGTTTGTCAGCGGCGGGTGTGTGGTTAGCGGCGGCATTGGCAGCGGTGTAATCGGATTCGATTCTGAACTTCTTATTAAAAATGGCATCGATTTCGTCAGCGTGTTTGTTGCAAAACTGAACAATTTTCAACGTCGACGGCGGCATCAGCTTCAAATCCAACAGCTTTCAAAACTGTGTCTTTTGATATGGCATGGTAATTATCCCAAAGAAAATGGTATGCATATTCCTCTGCTTTTTTTTCGTATATCTGCTACCTCGATGTCGGCGGCTGCTAAAACATCCATTAACTGCTGTTTTCTTAGCAAGTTTTCCATTTCGCGAATTTTATATTACTTATTTCGGAAGCAAAATTTGTTTCATAGGCGACAGTAATTTAATTTTGCCGGTAACTTAAAATTTGGCCTGTGTCGCGCTCTTCTGAGATGTAACAAACAATCTCCCTGCAGTCAACTGCCAAACTGTTTAGTAAACATTCTAGTTCATTAATTAAAATTTTGTGGGCTTATTCATACCAGTTTGAGCGACTGCAACCTTTCCTCTATAATAAGCAGTAATAACCCTCTGAAATTGTCGATAGAACCAGGGGCGGATACAGGTCTCTAGTTGAGAGGGGGTCCATCATGGCCGAAAGCTCAAAATCCAAATTGCTGTGAAAGTCAGTAATATAAGTGAATGGTTAATTTCAGAACACCATTTTGACATAAAAGTTACGAATTTATTTTTGAGCACTCAAATTAGCTCAACTAATTGAAAGGATTCGAACAAAAGCAATCAAGATATGATTTTAAGCAGCTCAAAAGTAGAAACTAGTTCTTTCTGATAAGCGAGTTTCACAAGTGTCTTTTAACTAAGTGGAGCTATCTTGAATCTATGTTTATTGGAGCAATGAAAAAAAGGAAAAAAAGAGATGAACAATAATGTTTATTGAAATTAAGTACATTTCAATCTATTCGTCGACAGATTAAATATGTAGTTTTGTTACAAAGATGTTTTTGAAACGGTATACATTATTATTTTTCATAAATTAGCGTCAAGCTGTTATGATACAATTCTATATTATAAAATAAATTTTTCGCTTCCCTTTTTTTTTTTGCATAATTTTCTATTATGTTTTCAACGTCGATTTTAATATCATAATGTACGTGTAAAAGTGCTAAGCCAGTGAACCTCTATTCAGTCATGGTTGTTCGTAAACATGTTTTTAATCGCCAAAGGGTATAAAAAAATTCTTTCTGGAGAAGCATTACTGACTGGCAGTGT
The DNA here is from genome assembly GCA_949987695.1 of Merzomyia westermanni. Classification (NCBI taxonomy): domain Eukaryota; kingdom Metazoa; phylum Arthropoda; class Insecta; order Diptera; family Tephritidae; genus Merzomyia; species Merzomyia westermanni. The sequence continues at coordinate 103,939,455 of OX465292.1, read as the reverse complement.
AGCCAGAATGTGCAATAGCATCCTTATCACTGGAAAAGCATTTCCGTCTCACTGATCTAGAACTCCTACTGCCGATTTTCGTATCGATTTTTTGTCGGGCTGTTTTGTCCAGAGTTCCGACCAAACTTCCTACTCTTTTTTTTCAATATGAGTATCGTTCGCCTATAGATTTTACCAGTTTCTAAGCATTTTTGTCCTTGAAAGAGTATTATTTAGTACAATTTTTGACGGCAGAAGTAAATTTAAATTACAAACGTCCAACGTTTCTTCTGACAATCTAATAAAGTAATATAAATCACTTTTCTATAATACTTTTCGGCAGTAGACGCGGTAAAGTCCGAGCGATATATTTGCCTACTTGTTAGACGCGGAATATGATTCTCAAAATCTAGTTGTTCAGCCAAACTCGTTATTTTTTAAACAATTCCGAAAAATTACCATCCGCATTCGCCCTATAATTTCGAAGTACATTGAGTGTGCTATTGAATCTTCAGTGGCATGATTCAAATCAATAGGAGCTTGTAAAAGTAGACTCAATGGTCGCGTTACGGAAGAACCTTGCTCAAACAAATCATTGAAATTATGAATTCTGTGTCGCAAAGTGCCTTTATCAACGAACGAGCTTCTGATGTCGTTTTCGTATCTTGCCATGTTGTGAAATCCTTCAAAGCATTTACAATTTCTGTGTACTGTCTTCAAATTGTATAACATGTCATCATGTTTTTCTGACCAACGTGTCTCACACAGTCCACTTAAAGATTCATTGAGATGCTTTTTGAAAAGCAGGTGACGTTTATCTGAAGAATTAGCAAAGCTTCTAATTTTTTTCATCAAGGCAAGCAATCTCTTGTTTGAGGAACATTTGAGGTTTTTGCAAGTGAGTTATTGATTCCATAATTGAAACACGGACAAGATCTAGCGTACAAACAAAATTTGGTAATTCCTCGAACAGCGCTTTTTATTTCTGAAACCATGAGTGAACAGCTATCTGTTCCGATTCCAACGCAATCAAGGAAATCGTGCCCTGAAAACTTTCGAAATATCGACAACTATATGACCTAATGCTATTCGTGACCGCCGTTTCTCTTTATTAAGAATATCCTCTTCTCGAATTCTTCCTTCATGAAGATAACGCAAACAAAGGCTGAGTTGGTTAATATGTCCTAAATCTGTTGTCTCATCAAATTCAATTGCATAACAGTCCGCATTCTTTATCCTGTCTATCAAAATATCTTGAATTTCTTCTCTGCAACAGTTAATCTACTCATTTTGCGTGGTTTTGCTTATATATGTGGCTTTAGAAGATGCAGTTTGTAAATCATTTTCTAATACAGTATCACCAGCAGTGATTCCGTACTGAAGAAGAGCGCGAAAATTACCCGGATTCACTGAAGATTCATGAGGATCCAGTTTGTGATCATTTCGATGAGCTCTGAATGCAAGATTTTGACGCCCCAAAAAAGTTACGTTCCGGATCATCACACGCAATATGTTTTTGTTTTTTTAAATTTAAGCTACGCGATGAAAATTGAGTATATTTGAAATACCTTTTTCGGGATTTTCATATGACTTAATCAAAACCGCAGCAGCAAGAACGGCATCGATGTGTTATTTGTTAGATGCGTGGCACGTTATAGCACCATCTTTACCAGATAATTTAGCAAATGACAATAACGGTATCTTTATAAGTTTATTCAAAGGTGTAATTGATGGCGGATTTCCAGTTTCACTCTAAAATATGAAGCAATACTTACAAAAACAGTAAACCAACCACTCCTTTTCGATCATATAGTGACGTTGAAAGTATCCTTTTTAAAGTATTCCTCTCTTATTATGATTCGAAGAAGGAAATACGTAATCATTCGATGGTGACCAGTAATTTCAGTAATTTGAATTTTGTATAATCAACCATCAAATATTTGTTTTCTACAAAAAAGGAAGTATTGTCAACATTACTAATGCAAAGAATGCATACATCACATTGTGTCTAATTAGACAAATTTTAAGCCAATGTATTTTCCACTTCTACAAAGTTGGGATAAATTACTTATTTGCAAAACATAAACACTGTCAAGATTAAAAATATATTTCTGAACGCGCTTTTTCTAAGTACTATTTCGTTAAATTCTAGATTTTCGACGGAGTTTAGAAGTTTACGCGTTTTTTCTTGCTCTTCTCTTACTATTTGATGGTTGATATTGACTAAAAATATGAATCATATAAATCAATACGCGAGTAAAAATCATTTACATTGCTCGAAGAACACTTGAATTGAGATTTAAATGTTTTGAAAATAAAATAAATACACTTAAATATTGTGTATTGAATATGATATATATACTATACTTCCTTACTATAAGAGAATATACTTATTATACATTTACATTTTACGCTAGACAAGCAGACAGAAGAAGATAAAAATATTTCATTCGTTTTCAATTTTACGGAATCTAAAAAAATGCATTTGAATTTTGGGCAAATTAAGCACGCCCAATATTTCTTCAGTTCTGAGGGGGGGCGATCGCCCTTATTTTTGCCACGTCGCTGCTGCAATAATGGTGCATCAGCGAAGCAACAACGAATGTGCAAATGAAACAACGAAGAAAAGTGTAAGTAACTAACATTTCTTTTTGGAATAATTTAATTAACCTTTTCCTAATAAAAAAGTTTGAAATAAATTCACAAAAGAAGTATTGGTGTAATTTTTCAGGGTTGATTTATTTTATTTGTGAAATGCAGTTTTCATAAACAAAATAACAATGAATCTCCAACGGAATCGGGTAAAAGCTGCAACAACGAAATTGGCGAGCAGAGACATATGCAATAATAAGGTGGTTAAAATTGCACTTTTTAAAAAATTTAGATACTAAGAACTTGCACATTATGTACTAGAATTTCATAAGTGGTTATCTGCATGGTTACAAAGAACTAGAAACTTACAATTTTCCGCATAAAAGCTAATCTTACTTGAATTTCCTTAATTTTTTGTAATATTTTTTCGCAGCAGCAATCGAAATAATTCCATGTCATGCACGGTATAAATATGCACTTATTCCTGCAGGGATATTACTCAAATATGTAACAGTAGAATCATACGATTTTTGTACTTGTACAAACTACTTACAATTGTTCACAAATTTTGTGTTCTCTTTGATTTGCCTTCTGCATATGAATTTGTTATTGCTTATTTATCTAAACTAACTGTCGCTGCATTTTTGTAAAGTCAGTCGTCTTGCATATAAGGGGAAGCTGGCAAACTACTTTTCTTACTTCTACTTTGGCATTTGAGAATAAAGCATGTAAAATTGAAGGTTCATCGGTCTTTATTTTTTAATAGCAAAGTATTAAGACACCACTTAATCCTCAAACAATATTTTTAAAAGTATGGATAAGATTCTATTTGATTCTATCTATTTTAAAATTGCTCCGATCTTGCTGATTCCGACGAATGATTAATCTCATGCAAAATGGTGGCTCCATACCAAATTTCATCAAGATATCTCAAAAACTGAGGGACTAGTTTGCGTACTTATTATGTATGTAATGTGTGTAGTGAAAATCAGCCAGATCGGGCCAACATAACATATAGCTTCCATACAATCAATAGTTTCGATAAATGGGTTTTGGGCTATAAATTTTCCAATTAAAAAGCTGGGAACGTAAAACTTTGCGGATTTAGTACATATTATGTATGTAATGTGTGTAGTGAAAATCAGCCAGATCGGACTCACATAACATATAGCTCCCATACAATCGATTGTTCCGATAAATGGGGTTTGGGCTATGTATCTTTAAATTACCAGTTTTGCAGAGTTTGTACTAATTGCAAGTAAGGATCGGACACTTAACACCGTGATGCGTATTCGTGAAAGGTATAAAGTCTTCGGCACAGTCGAAGACAGCCGTTTCCTTACTTGTTTTATTGAAATTGGTTTCATTTGCTTAAAATAGTGATAGATATATTTTTATATCTGATGATTGAATTTTCAATAAAGTGGTTTGTAATGTAATTTTGCAACTTTCGTGTATTGTTAAACCAAAAATGAGCTAACCTGCTATGAAGCGGTACAGTACCTCCTATGGTTTTGGTGTATGTACTGACTAGTGTGTAAACTGGTAGGACCCTGATGTATATACAGGCTAGTATTTTGAATGGTATGATATTTATGTATATGATGACTAGTGTGTCTACTGGTATATTGCTGATGCAGAGACTGACTAGTATGCCAATTGGTATGGTGCTGATGCAGAAAGGGACAACTGCTATCTCGTAGGACATCGCCGTGTTAAAAATACCAGTTGTTAATATGGAAAAATTGCAGAACTCGAACTAGTTGAGCCGGTTTGGCAAACTAGCATTTGGTATGATATCGATGTATATGATGACTAGTATGTCAACTGGTATGTATATTGCTGATGCAGACACTGACTAGTATGCTAATTGGCATGGTGCTGATGCAGAAAGGGACAACTGCTATCTCGTAGGACATCGCCGTGTTAAAAATATCAGCTGCTAATATGGAAAAATTACAGAACTCGAACTAGTTGAGCCGGTTTGGCAAACTAGCATTTGATTAGTATTGAACTAGTAGAATTGGCTGCAGGTCCCTTTTGTTCAACAGTCTATATTCAACTGACTCTTTTATTTCTTTTTTTAGTTCAATTACATTAGGCTGCCATATCTTCACAACTTATAAAATATTACAGAGTTGATACATTATGACCGTACTGACGTAGAATTTACTACATTTATACGTAGAATATACGTGTAATATACGTATACATTGTAAACGTATTTACGTATTATACTACAGCATATTTGGCACATTAAAAACTCCGACTTGACATTATTATGACGGTTAACTTGTCGCTAATCGGCAACTACCACGTATCGATTACAACCTGGCTCCATCTTCCTTTCCCAGCAATAAATTGAGGTAATCGCTAAGAGCCAGCGCCTTCATCGTTGTTCCATGCTAACATTTGTCCGAACTTGCTAGTTAACTACGTTAGTATAAACACTAGATACATATATACACTTCTTCTTCTTTAAATGGTCATCTAACCGCCTGGGCGATTTTGACCGTCCAACATAGCTCGCCAGTCGTTTCTGCGTTGCGCCAACTGGCGCCAATTGGAAACACCGCGTGATCGCAAATCGGTCTCCACTTGGTCCTTCCATCGGAGTGGTGGTCTCCCTCTTCCTCTGCTTCCACCGGCGGGTGCCGATAAGATTACCTTCTGGGCTGGAGCATCTTCGCTCATTCGCACTACGTGGCCTAGCCAGCGAGGCAGCTGTGTTTTAATTCGCTGAACTATGTCGGCGTCTGCGTAAAGTTCATACAGCTCATCATTAAATCTTTTTCGGTACTCGCCGTCGCCAACTCGAAGAGGTCCACAAATCTTTCGAAGAACCTTTCTCTCGAATACTCCTAAAGCCGCCTCATCAGATGTATTTAGTGTCCACGCTTCTGCACCATATAGCAGGACGGGTGCGATGAGTGACTTGTAGAGTGTTATTTTCGTTCGTCGAGAGAGGACTTTACTTTTGAATTGCCTACAGTCCGAAGTAGCATTTGTTTGCAAGAGTAATTCTTCGTCGGATTTCTAGGCTAACATTATTGTTGGTGTTAATGCTGGTTCCCAGGTAAACGAAGTGCTTTACTATTTCAAAATTTTTGCTGCCAACAGTGGCTTGGTTGCCAAGGCGCGAATGCGCTGACTCTTTGCATGATGACAGAAGGTACTTCGTTTTGCCCTCGTTCACCACCAATCCCATTTTCTCCGCTTCTTTTTCTAATTTGGAGTAAGCAGAAGTTACGGCGCGGTTGCTAATGCCAATGATATCAATACCGTCAGCATATGCCAACAGTTGCACGCTTTTATAAAATATTGTTCCAGCGCGGTTAAGTTCTGCACCTTGTATTATTTTCTCCAGCATTAAATTAAAGAAATCTCGTTTAGTTTCGAACGGCTCGGAGAGGTGCTTCCCAATTCTGACCGAGCGGCGGTGGCGGTGTTGCCCAAGGTCATTTTGCATAGCCGTATAAGTTTTGCGGGGAAACCAAATTCAGACATAGCGCATATAGGCAGCACCTTTTCGTGCTATCGAAAGCGGCTTTAAAATCAACAAAGAGCTGATGTGTGTCGATTCTTTTTTCACGGGTTTTTTCCAAGATTTGGCGTATTGTAAGAATCTGGTCGATGGCAGATTTACCAGGTCTGAAGCCACACTGATAAGGTCCAATCAGTCCGTTCACGTCAGGATTCAGTCTTTCGCACAATACGCTTGATAAAACCTTATATCCGATATTCAAAAGGCTGATTTCGCGATAGTTGGCGCAGTTTGCAGGATTGCCCTTTTAGTGGAATGGGTAGAGAACACTTAGATCCCAATCTTCAGGCATGCATTCATCCAACCATATTCTGCATATAAGCTGATGCATGCGCCTTACCAGCTCCTCCCTCCGTGTTTGAATAGCTCAGCAGGCAAACCATCAGCGCCAGCTACTTTATTGTTTTTCAATCGGGATAATGCTATTCGCACCTCATTATAGTCGGGTTGTGGAACGTCAATTCCATCATGTTCGATTGTGGGCTCGGGTTCGACATCTTCTCTGGTTTCTTGCTCAGTTTCTCCATTTAAAAGGGCAGAGAAGTGATCCCTCCATATTCTGAGTGCTTTCTGAACATCGGCCACCAGCTGGCCGTTCTCATTCTTACAGGAGTTTGCCCCGGGTTTAAAACCTTCTGTCATTCGCCGAATTTTTTGATAGAATTTTCGGGCATTATTCCCGTTGGCCAGCATCTACATTTATTCACACTTAAACATAATTATTGTTTACAAACTGTGGTGATTAATATCCACATATTAATTTTGTTTAACAAATAACAATGAAATATTTACTAAATTTTTATAAGTTAATAATTAACGTATGGCAAAACTTTGGCAAACGCTTTACTAAAATCTGTATATATAACATCTGTGTGCACTTTTCTCTAAACGCATTTGAAACATTGGTTGTGAATTCTGGTAGGTTTGCAGTTGTTGATTTACCTTTTAAAAAGCCGTGCTGGCAATTTGCAATCAATGTGGATATAAAAATTGTAAGCTGATTTGTAACAATGGCTTCAAATAATTTTGGAATAGCGGAAAGCTTTGTGATACAGATGACCTACTCCCACTCTTATAAAATGGTATAAGGAAAGATTCTTTCCAAGCAGTTGGAAAGACGCCGCTTTTTAAAGACAGATTAAATAGATCGGTTAGAGTCGGGTAAATGTAGTTAGCACAATTTTTGAGAAAACATGCCGGGATCATATCAGGGCCACATTTAAATGATTCCTTTAAGGTTTTCAGATAGAATAAAACATTTGCAGGAGAAATTATAGGACTATTAATGATGTTGTTTGCATTTAACTGATATGGATATTTGTTTAATCGAGAAAAGTTAGCAGTACAATAATTAGATTTAAAAAATTGGGCAAAGAAATTTGCAATATCTTGATTATCGCTGGATATACAGTCTTGGAATTTCATGGCAGAAGAAAACCCTCTTATACTACGTTTAGAGTTTATGAAACCATAAAATGACTTTGGGTTACATACTCGTATAAGGTTCTTGTTAATTTTACAGATATAAGCAGTGTAACATTTTTTATTCAGTTCAAAGTATTTCTGTCGTAGGATGGAGTATTTTGTTAAAAGCCACATTAAATCCACATCCAGATGTCTATCTGTATCACACATACTTTTCTCAGGTACAATAAATCTTAAAAAAGAATTCTCTCTGTGTCACTTTTAGGTAATTTGCTTATATTAAAAGCGATTTACATCTCTGTGTCATTACAATTAATTAAAAAAATGGAGACCTACATACGCCTTGCAGATTCCATTGTTGAGTTTGAGCAAGAGTTCGACTCGTCTCCTCTCGAAACCCAAAGCAAGCACAACCTTCCAATACAGCAAGAGGAGTTGAAGTCGTCGTGGAGGAAAACGAAAACCTCTTATCAAAGCCTCCTCAGCTCAGCAGACCTGACCAAGGAAGACTTACAGTCCTTGAGGCAGAGAAAATAGAGAAGTTTTGAATAAAAGATCGCCCGATTTTATACTCTTCAAGGGCAAATTTATGATCCGACGCGGTTCTTGAAGTGGTTCCTAAAACTTTACACACCTGTTCTCATAATCCGGCGATGTGGTAGATGTGTTTGGATAGGGTTTGGATGCGATCGTCCGCTGGAAAGGTTTTGAGCTCTGGATGCTCCGGCAAAGTTAGTTCCCTTGTCCGAGTAGATGTTCTTTGGACGGAAAGTCTGGTAAATGCTCGGGAAAAGGTTGCCCGTTCCGGCGGAAGGTTCCCCGAAAGGCAATTTTGGGACCGATTCCGGCAAATAGTGCAAACCTTGCAATTATGGATGACGGATCGGGTCACATTTTTGACCCTCGGGATCCAGTGCTGCATGCGTAGGAGACTCTGAGCTGGGTTTCGCCGTGAAGCGATACCTTGTGGACAAACTGGACGAGAAGACGCGTAAAACGACAAGCGTAGGGAGGATAATAGGAAAGATAGACGACCGTCCACTCTCAAGATGTTAAGGCTGTCGACGAAGGGTTGAGAGGAATGACTTCGCTTTTTGTCCCAATGGGTTTCCCGGATTTTAAGTTAACCAATTCTTCAGGTTGTTGCACGTCGTTCAAGCTTGTGTCATTAGCATTGAATACCACCTGGACTTTGCTGGTTGTGCTTTCTTCCTTTATAAACCCATGGTGGGGCAAGAAATAGCAAGCAGTTGATTGGGGTGGTATGATCGTAGTAGCTTTTGACATATGTTTTAATGTCTCGTACTCCGCTACTACCCTATTGTGCTCTGTCTGATGGACGCATTAAAAAAAAATGAATGTCAATGACGTTAATTTCCACGTGTCCGGAGGGAGTCGACCCATAGATTTCATCGCAGTCGGTCCCCCGGCTGTAGATTTAAAACTAAAGAAGGCAGTTGTTGTTGTCATTGTTGTTTGTAGCGACAAAAACACTTCCCGAAGGTTTTGGTGAGTGCTGTCGAAAGTGACAGTCCTTTGCCGGATATGAGCCCGGTACGCTGCGGTACTCCCTTGCGGTACTGCCCGACTGTCGTGGGAGCGGTTTGGTATGACCAGTTGAACCTTCTAGGACATGAGAGGTGAGACGCGTCATATCTGTAGATCAACCATCGAGTTGCACGTCATTACCTTTGTGCATATTAGTCGCCTCTTACGACCAGTATGCATACCTCGGGCATATTCTTAGCCCCTAACCCGCAGCCGGGTAAAGGAGGCAGTATTCTCCTTTGGGTCATAGTGTCGTGAGATCCCTGCAACCGCTTTGGGAAGACTGGATGCCGCGACAGCCCTTGATGGACGTTCGGCATCAGCAGTGCGGCGCAATCCACCGTTTCCAGAGCAACTGCGTTCGCATCCGTGCTGGTGCTGACCCCCACCAAGTCGCTTATAGTTTTTATTGGGTTCGACGTTGCCCTCTTCCTCGACGCACCCCTTGGGCGCGAGTGTGCCTTCGGCACGGTCCTCCCCCGTGAGGAAGAGGACGATTTATTGTTGTTTTTTTTTTAAATATGTGTTCATCGTCTTGTTCGTACGAAGGGGAAAGGTGTCGTCCGCCGCGGCAGAGCCCTATACCGCGGTAAGAACAACTTACTCTCTGAGGCGGTCCGGTGTCAGAGAGGCACCGCATAACACCCTGGATTGGGAGGGGGTAGATCTTAGTCATCGCTTTCCAGATGAAGTAGAGTTATTCCCAAGATGTAGCTCCATGCGGAACTATGATCACGCGAATAAGTTTACACTGTAGTTACCGACAAAGATATCGCACCACCGCAGGTACCTACCCTTGGCAAGGGACGAAAAACTAAATTCTAGTAGAATCAAGATTCGAATCCAGTTGGAAAAAATGGTACGAGTATTTCTAGGTTCTTTGATGTTGCACTAAATTGCAGCAAATAACAGTTTTGTAACTTATCAGCAATGTTATACATAAATATTTCATTTAACGGAAGAACATTAACTTAAGGTAGTGAAGAAGTGTATAGATTGGAAATAAATTGCGAATAAACGCTGTATGCAAAGAAACAGCTCATATATACGAAGTGATTTTAATAGATTAATAATAATTGTAATTTTTGGCATTACTAAATCTATCTATCTATGGCGCGATATACAACAGGTATATCATCATAAACCTCCTAAGAGATTTTTGCGCCAAGCTTCTCTTCCAATTTGTGGTGTGCCGATTTGAATTTTTCCCTACAAATTGGTGGGACCTACAGTTTTTTGCCGACTCCGAACGGCATCTACAAAGGAGACGAATTTTTTGCTGAGAAGCCTGTCATGGCAGAAATACACTCGGAGAGTTTGCCAAACCACTGCCGAGGGGCGACCCCGTTTTGAAAAACTTTTTCAAATCACTTTTGATGTTACCTGTACCAGGGCTCGAACCATGGACCTTCGGTGTGGTAGGCCGGCAGCACTACCTTCACACCACGGCAGCCGCTGGCATTACTAAATATTCTTTAAAAATTCCATAAATAAGCCGATTTTAGGGAAATGAATTCAAATATGGATACTAATTACCAATCTTTGACTCAGTTTCATCCCTTTCGAAAAGAAAATGGGGAGTTCCACATACAAGAGCTTAATGATACTCCAAGAGATAGTGGAATTATGATACATGTTGGTCCAGAAACAAATAAAGCACAATGGAATCATATTGAAGACTTGGCTTCGTTCTTTACTCGGATGTATAATTATTACCAAAAACACGGATTCTCAGTAAAAGCCTTAGATGAGTTGTTATTTGGTTGTTAACCTTTACAATAAAATGCATGGACCATCCAGTATTATTTGGAAATATGCCACCACCTAATATTCATACGAAGGTTACGTTGTCATCCCAGCGAGAGAATGCATTCCTAATTTTAGCGGATTAACATATTTCCTACTTCTTTTAGCAATAATATATTTTGTGGTGCTTTTTGAGGTTTGTTTATTTAATACGCAATATTTGAATGTGAAACAATTTTATCTCAGCGCTCTGTACATAGACATAAATAGAGAAGACCGGTCGGAACAGCTAACGGATTTTGATATACGAGCATATATCATCGAATTCTGAGATTTAAGCATTATATGTTTGCTTTGAATAAAAGCATTTTGCCAGTCAAATTTCGCTTGCCACTGATTGGAGAAGTTCTCACTTTTAGCCGTCGACTAATGTTCGTACATGTCATACTATTTCGAGGCCCTGTTGGCCGTTCCAGAACAATTGCCAATTACGCGATGATTTCAATGAACTGGAATATGAACTCGACGCTCGGCTAAATCGTGCGTATGATTACGCAGATAGGTGCCTAAGTTCCTTTACATAATTCTAGCCCTGGGTATTTGTTGGTTAGAGAATAAATACACGCAGTTTCAATGTAAGATGGCGACTGACTTTATTCAGTATAACAAGAACAGGAGTATAGAGAATAAGTGTGAAAAGAATGATAACGGGAGTTACCAGATTTATAGTATTTTACAATACATCCCTTTAATAAAACATCTGTTAAGATAGAACAAAAATAGATCTGAAGTTTTCAAACATTAGGTAGTATCATATTTAAGGATACATTATACAGTTTTACTGTAAACCAATTTTGTCATTAATAAATTTATTCTTAAAATCCGGTACTGCCTTTGCTAAACTGTCTGCCAACATCTCGTTTATAGAAATGTACTCAAGCTTTATCGATTTATCTTCCATCTTGTCACGTATAAAATTTACCTTTGTGTCAACATATTTAGTACGGGGAGAAAAGTTGTTGTTACGAACAATATGAACTGCGCTCTTGTTATCGCAGTACAGTGTTATTGCTTTTGTACCACCAGGAATTACCTCAGACTCCAACCGTTCAACCAAATCATTTCCTGCATCGCACCCACTACTGACATTAATTCTGTTTCAGTTGATGACAATGCAACCGTTCGCTGCTTATGCGTTGACCATGAAATGGCACCGCCCTGCATATTGAACATGTACCCAGAACTTGATCGACGCTGATCAATATCTCCTGCCCAGTCAGCATCGCAAAACCCAGTTAAACCTTTGGCATCTTTTTTATACACGATGCATTGGCCGACATTGCCCTTCAAATATCGCATTACACGCTTCAGTGCTAGCCAGTGAGCTTTGCTGGGATTTTGTGAAAACCGGCTTAGTAAATTCACCGCGAAACTGACATCAGGACGAGTAGTCTGCGCTGCGTACAAAAGACAGTCAATTGCCTCCATATCTGGAACCTTTTCCACCTATTTCTTCGCTTCGTCAGTTTGTGCACACATTTCAGTGGTTAGCTTATGTGACAAGTCAAGTGGTGTGGCAACAGCATTACAGTCATCCATTCCAAAATGTTTAAGTACACTGGAAATATATTCAGATTGATCAAGTTTTATTATGTTTTTTACCTCATCTCGTTGAACTCGCATGCCAAGCACGGAGGACGCATGTCTTTCATTTGAGATCTTGAAGACAACTCTTTTTTGATACGCTGTGTAGCCATTTTGTCGTTGGAGAACACCAAAACGTCATCTAAGTAAAGGACTGAAGGTCCTTGGGAGTTAAAAAAATTTAAGGGCCAACTCGCCCTGGAAATGAAAGACTGAATTTAACGTTATAAATCTTAAAAAGCTTTATTCAAGTATTCGTTAACACACGTACTGATTTCGGCATCGCGCTGCAACTGCCTTTGCATGCGCGCTGGACTCCCCTTTATAGGCTGTTGCTCTGCTACCCGTAACCATCGGCGATCGGCTGAGGCCCTTGCTTCCCACGGTAGGCATGCATTGCTGGCCATTGCATTGATTTCATAATCAGTTGAAATGCAAATATGCTAACGATTATGCTGACGCTGAATTGCGCTTGTTGCGCAAGTGTTAACCCGTGGTACGAACTGTGCATTTGGTTTCCCATAGGTGTTCAATTGCGTAGCATGGTGAAATACAATTGACCCTGAATTGAGGTGTAGGGTTTCAGCGTTCGTTACCGTTATGATCTGCTGACTTGGCGGCACGTGTATCGGTAGACTGTGGGAATGTTGCATTCTGAGTGCCGCGCAGTGTCTTAACGCCCCCCCTTCAAAGATCTGCGTCCCGCAGATTTGGCGTTTGAGGTTTGGCTTCAGCCTGCCGACCTCGGAAGCTCCTGTTTAGCAATGATATGTTTAGTTGAGGAATTTGGACTCCTGACGTTATCTTCCTCCAGATTATCCAGATAAGTATTAATACCAGTATGAAAATTGAAATTTCGGAAGTGATAAGTAGATTCGTTTTTCTGCCAAGAAACCTCAAGAGCTGGATGTTGCCTGTGGTCATTTCATGGACAAGGTTGATATCAACAGCCAACGTTCTGTTTCTGATGTTGGTGAGTACAGGTGGTAATAGCTGTACTTCTGAGCTACTCGTGCTCCAGTAGGTTTGTTGATAACGACTGACTTGTTGTTCATCTGCAATACGAAAGAGCCAAGGAATTGAATAGAGATTTTACCTGACCCTATGGTTCCACTAAAATTGTTTAGGTAGATCGTGTCCTCTTTAATCACTTCTATTGTGGATTCTTTGCAGGAAACGTAACGACAACTGGCTTCTCCACCTTTTATGAGTCGTGGCAAGCAATCTTCTTCAGCCAACGGATCAAGGGATTTTTCTTCGCAAATCAAGGCTGATGTTAGGTGTAGGCAATTTCCTTTGATACCGTATGTCTCCTTTTGGTTTACCAGTATAGTTGAATAATTTAGTTCTACTCTATTTCCGTTTTGGATAACGGGCCGCGCAATCAGGTGGTTGTACCTTGTTTCTTTCACCTTTGGCATTGCCAACACGTAGATCAGGAGGGAGCCATTGGTGAATACTGAAGGCTTGCTGTATTCGATGGCTTCGATGACGTTGGTATATGGAAGGACCTCAATCTCACTGATAAGTCGGTTAACTTCCTCCTTGCTTAAGAGATTTGTGTTAACCACGCCAGCCTTAGCCATTTGGCAAGCGCGGACGAGCTCGTAAACATCTTCCTTGAGGATCATGACCTTTCCCTGAATTTCACGTGTGATCTGTTCCCGCCTGGTATATCCTTTAACATCGTTAGTCACAGACACTGCCGTGTTGATGGCCTGTAATAGCTCGTTAGTTTTCTCGAATATTTCAGAATTTACCTGGTATTGTTGGTCATTATTATCAATAAGGATGTCCTGTGTTTTAAGGACACTATCCAAGTCGGTTGCATCAGGCGAGCCGGCAATCCATTTCCAAGCCGAGCCGATCCAGTTGATTGAGCGTTTCGATCTGGAGGTTTCGGGGCCTTTGAGCTCTCTCAGGTGCGCCTTTATTTTCGCCAGATGGTAATTTAGCATATCTGTAGTCGAATCGGTTTCGTTCAAGTTGGTGATAGCATATTCAAGTCTACTAATAATTTTGTCACATTTTTCCAAATCGATGCTGTGGATGAGTTTGAAATGTCCTTCTATAATCCAGCCGTATTCATCTCGTATCGTTACAATCGGTGAATCGATGTTAAATAGATCAAAAGAGCGCACAGTTGCTCAAAGGCAGATGCTATGGGTTAGATTAATTTATGTGTTAGTATAATTCGTTATTCTACCCTCGACCATATTTTAGTAATGATTTTATACAATTGAAAGGTTTTAAAATAACTTATGTTAAATTGTAGTTTAAATGATTTTTAACATTTTAAAGGCTTAGTCCTAGATTTCATCTTACTTCTGTACTCTAATTTTTGGTTGTTTAAGTAATTAGCCTAAGTGTCTTATACTAATTTGAGTTGCAACGGGTTAGTATTGGTTGATAGAATTTGGAGAACTTTTTTATATTTGTTTTTAGACCAGTAGTGAAAAGCTTGTTAGTATTAAGGATTGTTAGATATGGTTAAATGGTTAGTGTTGAAAGCGGAAGTGGTTAGTTTTTGTAATTTTCCTTTATTTCGTGAGAAGTTCTCATTTTCTTTTTTCCTTTTTTTTTTTTTGCTTTTTTTGGAAGTTATGTCCATCTGCATAAACTTTGCAGTTTGTTTTGGAAATATTTCCTGTGGTTTGACATACGCCAATTTCAAAAGTATATGTTTGGTTTTTTTTGCATCGGAATATAGGTATCATTTGACTGTGGAAGGCCGGCGTTGATTCCTTTTAGTCATAAGCGTTTATAATTGCAAATGACCTACTCATGGCACGGGTGGCTTCACGGAAATAAGCAGAAGATTATAGTGGAGGAGTTGAACCACCTCGAATCTGCCATTTCACACCAGTGAGCAAGGTGGAATTGAACCACAATGACCTCATCGAATACAGACGTAGACGTTTGCATCCCGGACCGCCGGGTTCTGATAATCTTAGGCTTCTTATTTACCTTTTGACGAATGTTCTCTTAGACGTTTTTTACGTCAGTTTTGTGGAATTTTTTTCCACTCTGGGTAACGATTGTTGCGTTTCTATTTTCCGCAACTATTTCTGATTTGTATATAGGCTTATGTTTGCCTTTTATTTGTTTGTTGGCGATAAACAAACCATCACCAGAATCAAAATTTCGAGGTGTAGTGCGACGAGCATTGATTCTAGCGTTTTTAACCTCTTGGTCATGCAGCAATAAGGCTTTTGTATTGTCGTGAGTTTCTTCCCTAAAGTTTGCCAAATTCTGGTAGTTAATTCTAGACGTCCTATTAAAGAAAATATCCACTGGTTTCTTTCAAGTTATGGAATGTATGGTGTTATTGTATTTATCTACCGCTATTTTTACACGCTCCTTTGGAGGTAACCTACAGAAATCGCCTGTAATGCAGCGATAAATTTCAATAAGGGTAGAATGCAGCCTTTCAACCTGGCCGTTTGCTTCAGTTCGCTGTGTGGGTGTTTGGTATATTTCTATACCAAGAGACCTAATGTAATTTAGAACGAGCGGAGTTAGGAATCCCCTCTCGTTGTCCATTACTACCATTTTTGGAACAGAGAAATAATGCAGGACGTCAGTGAGTTTCCTTCGGAGATAAAGTGAGGACTTGTTCTTAATAGGGAATAATTTGGCAAACTTAGAGAATTTATCAATGCAGCTCAAAAACTTCTGCTTTTCAATTTCAAAGAGATCAATGTGTAGGATCTCGCAGGGGTAAGATGGTATTGGGGTTGGTTGGATATGAGGCTTTGCCGGGTGTCGGTCGTACTTATTTAATTTACAGACATCGCACTGGGCAATGTAATTTCTAATTCGGCGTGCCATGGCTGGGAAGTAATATTTTTCCAGAATTTGTTCCCTGTTTTCTTTGCAATTTCTGTGGGCTCGTCGATGTTCCTCTTCGATTATTGTGAACATTCTGTCCCCAATCGTTACATCCTCTACGACTCTTTGCGTTACCCTAATCCTGTAGCGGTGGAAGTTATTTACATAAACATTCTGTAATATTGGAATAATTTCTTCAGGGATTTTTATGCCGTTTATTACGTTAGGGTTTAAACATTCTTTCAGTATGGAGACAAGATTGCTAGCATCAAAGTTGGGCAGAGATACAAAATGTCTACGGTAGCCATGATGTGGTTCCTCATGGCATCGAGACTCTCGCCCTACGCTTAGAATGATTTGATTACGGAAAACGTTTATCGGGGCTTCCACATGAGGGATAAGATCGCAGCTGTCCTGTTGGCCTGAATGCATTGTAGCCGCAGAAGAGGCGACCTCATCCGCGTCACCCAACTCGGTACTCGCGGGTTGAGCTACAACGGAATCCGTGAGGACATTAACTCCAGTTTTTAGTCGTGAGAGGGCATCCGCAACCACATTGGCTTTGCCTGGTTTATATACGATTTCGCAGTTGTACTCCTCAATCCGAGCATTCCATCGTTTCAATTTGGCATTGTAATTTCGACAGCTTAAGGAGAAAGTTAACGACTGGTGATCCGTGAATATCTTGATTTTTTTCGCCCCGTACAAATAGGATCTTAGGTTATCAAGAGCCCATACAATCGCAAGCATCTCCTTCTCGTTCGTTGCATAGTTCTCCTCCGCCGTGTTAAGAGAACGGGAAATGAATGCGATGGGTTTATCCTTACCAATATCTCCTTGGGACAGTACTGCGCCGATAGCATAATTTGAGGCATCTGTAGTTAAGTTAAAGGGTTTTTCGAAGTCTGGGAAAGCCAGGACATCGGCTGAAGTAAGCATCACTTTGAGATCTACGAAGGCCTGCAAGGCCGATGCATTTGCTTTAACTTGTGCATTTTCTCCACGAGTTAGATTTGTCAAGGGCTTAGCTATTTTCGCGTAATCGCGAAAAAACTTGCGATAATAGGACGTCATACCTAGAAAACTTTTTAGATCTTTTAAATTGGAAGGGGGCAAAATCGAGTTCATTGCTTCGACCTTTTTCGGGCCAGGGCGTACGCCCTCGGGAGTGATGATGTACCCCAAGAACTCAACCTCAGTCTGGAGAAAGCATGTCTTTTCTAAGTTCACCTTTAGGTTAGCTTCCATTAACCTGGAAAATACCGTTTCAACATTTTGCAAATGATCGTCAGCATCTTTCCCAAAGATGATTATGTCGTCTATGTACACGTAACAGATTTTTCCGATATACTGCTTGAGTACATCGTCAATCATACGTTGGAATATGGCTGGAGCATTCTTCAGACCGAAGGGTAGTCTCAGGAATTCATATTTCCCGTTCATTGTAGAAAAGGCGGTTTTGGGTACGTCGGATTTTTTCATGGGGATTTGGTGGAACCCGGATGTCAGATCGATAGTCGTGTAATAACGAGATTTCCCAAGGCTGCACAGAGTAGCGTTGATATCACGAATAGGGTAAGTATCTGATATGGTCACGGCGTTAAGCCTTTTGTAATCAATTACCATGCGGTATTGCTTTTCCCCGTTAGGTTTAGGTTTCTTCGGAACCACCCAGATGGGAGAGTTATACGGACTTTTTGATGGTCGTATGACGCCTTCTTCTAAAAGCTCATTTACCTGTCTATCGACTTCCTCTCTCATACAGGACGGATAGGGATAGCTTTTGCTATAAATGGGGTCAGATGTTGACGTTTTTATATCCGCGCGCACGCAGGTGTCAACGAGCAGGAAAAGGTCACTAAACTTTCCAATTATCTTTTTTACCTTACCCTCATCATGCATCATTACAATATTCGCTGCCATTATCTGTTATTTTACGGCCACATTGTGTCTCTACTTCGCTTTTGAATTGCTTAAATTTCTCAAATAGGTCCAACTTTTGTACAAATATATATAATATAACAAATATAACAAATACCTTTCTTGAAAAATCAACAACAAACACTAACAACTAACTAACGACTTTGTGCTAATTGGACCAAGAATATCCGAATGTACGACATCTAACAAATTTTTAGCACGCGTTCCAGCTGATTTATTTATTGTGCTTGTTTGCTTACCTTTACAGCATACAATGCACCCATTGCCACGTGGTTTGCTGTAATTTACTCCAAGCGTTGATTTTTGTTTCATACTTTCCTCGCAAATGTGTGCCAACCTGCAATGCCAAAGCTCAAAATTGTCAAACGTCATTACTCTTTCTAAATTATTTCTAAATTATTTGCATCAAAAATCTTGTATGCATTGCCAACACCACCCTTTTGTTTTGTTTTGTTATTTGCCGCAATGAAAGAAGATAAGGGCAAAGACTGGGAACATATTCAACATTTCGAACTTCTGTTAGAATCTCTTACGCTGTTGACCGGCACTCGTTCGCTGTTTGCTAAAATTACTTCGCTTACTTGTGCTCTGCCGCTCTCACTTTCGAAATTAAATGGTGATTGTTCGTCATATGCGACGTTGCACCTGAATCGACGTACTATACACATTCGCCGCTCAGAGAGTGCAACCACGAATTTGCTAAAAGCGAATTTGAAAACATAGCCGTCTTGCTTTTACCTTCAATGTCATTTGCTTTCTTTGAGTGGTCAGGCTTACGATACACTTTACGCGTATGGCCTTATTTCCCACAATTGGAGCAGCGAAACTTTTTTCCACTGCTATAACAAGCGCTTGGTCTTCATTGATGCAACAACTTCGTCGCCGATACTTAACCCTGCATTTTGCACTTTTATTGAAGTCATGACTACTTTAATAATTCCCAAACGGATTTCCCTCCATATCCCGCCCGACCGGCACGAGGGGCGCATCCGCATAACGCTCGGATTATTCGTTCGTGACGAGTATTTGAAAGGCTTTGGTTTGTTGATCGTCGAGATCTAAAACTGCTCAGCTGCAGACCTCATCAACTAAGTAAAGTAGATATAAGATAGATTATACATTAAGAAATAACTAGTTAACAGAATAAAATTATTGTTAGAAGTTAATATGGAAGTCAAAGAATAAGAAGCAATTAGTTGCTATGTATTTAGGATAGAAATAATAGATTTTTTTATGATGCAAAGCGAGTCTGAAATATCAAATCTACCAGAAAGAGAGTTATAATCTTGACACAAACAGCGAAAAGGCTCTAGTTAAAGCTCATGGAATGATCGATGTGTCCGTCCTTGGTATTTCCCAACCGCTTTATCAATGTTTAGAAAATCTTTTAGACACTGTTTAGTTAATTAAATGCAGTTTTATTTGATAAAAAAACTGATTTTCACAGAGAAGAAAAATTTTCAAGAAAAGTCGAATTTTCAAGCACATATGCACTATAGCAGAAAAATCACAATTTAGGTAGTGGAATATTTACTAGATTTTATAATTATTCGTTTGATTCTTTTATTTCTAAAGGTTTTGTATATATTTTAGGTTTTGTTTTTATTTCGGAAAACAATAAGAATTTATTTCTTTTGCACGCACAAAGCCGGTTGAAAAAGATAAATTTAGTAATATAAAAAGCCGGTGTTTTTTAAAGGAAAAGCAATGATGATGATAAATAGAAAAAATGATGGCCGGCCAGCTGTCAGCTGTGCGGCGAATTGGTGTGGGGTGATTTACGCGTGGCTGCCACACGTCCCAAATCGTTCCAAATTTAATACTTTAACCTAAAGGGGAGTTCATACTCTGAGGTGATTAAATATAATGTAGGAATAATATGATGTGATATAATACATGCGTTATAATGAAATTAATTACAATTCATGGAAAAATATTTATATAACGAGTATTATTCTATGTAAAATTCATGAAATATGTATATAATGGGTAGGTTTTGGAATTGGGAAGTATGGCTACCTATGTCACGTAAACATTCTGCCTCCCCTAGGCGTACTAAGCGCCTAGTGTATGCTGCAACTCTTGCGGCGTGGTGTTGGGACCGGAAGGCGTTGACGATCCATGTTTTGGGAGTGCCTAAGTTCTAACGATAGTACGAGCTTTGTGGACTGTATTAAGTTAGGGAGATGGGAGTGGGCACTGAGGGCCCTCGTCACTCTCAGATAACGGTAGAAAGCACAGTTTATTAAGAGGTCTCTTGAGAATACCGTTCTGGGTGCGGACGTGCGGACACGGATGTGTCCGTCTCGTCCTGGGTGTAGGCTTTCTAATCGACCTAGTCGCCACTCGGTTGGAGGTAAGTTGTCTTCTTTAATGATGACTAGGTCGCCAATTTTCGGGGAAGTTTGAGCATTTTTCCAACGGTAACACTTTTGAAGGTCGGTGAGGTAATCAGTTTTCCAGCGTCTGCTGAACTGATGATGCACAACTTTCAGTCGTTCCCGCCTATTTATCAGAGAGAGATTTTCGTGATTCGGTTCGGGAAGCGAGATCATTGGCGCTCCTCGAAGAAAATGACCTGGCGCGAGGGCGGTGAGGTCAGTCGGGTCCTGAGAAAGCTGGGAGATGGGACGAGAGTTAAGTACGGCTTCTATTCGAATTAATAAAGTTGAGAACTCCTCGAAGGTAAAGCTGTGGGTTCCGGCGACCTTTTTAAAGTGCGTTTTAAAACTCTTGACAGCGGATTCCCATAATCCGCCCATGTGAGGTGCGTCGGAGGGTATAAACTTCCAGTTGATTCCTTGGGGGGCGTACTTCTGTACGATAGCCGGTGATACTTCTTTCAGGAACGATACGAATTCCAATTCCGTAGCACGCTTGGCGCCGATGAATGTTTTGCCGTTGTCGCTCATCATCTGTTTCGGGTATCATCGGCGTCCTACAAATCGGGCGAAGGCAGCAAGAAAAGCCTTGCTAGTGAGGTCTGAGCATAATTCCAGGTGGACCGCTTTGGTGGTAAAACAGACAAAGACGGGCACGTAACCCTTTACGAGAGTTTGAGATAGGAGCATGGATGCTTTCAATTGAAATGGGCCAGCGAAATCCACACCAGTCGTGGTGAAGGGTGGAGCGAATCTACAACGTTCGGGGGGCAAGGCTGCTATAATTTGTGATCGCGTTTGTTGTTTGTGAGTGGTGCAGACTTTGCATTGGAATATGCATTTTTTGATCAGTGGTTTGAGACGGGCAATGTAAAATTCTTGCCTTAAGATTTGTTGCATGAGACGAGCTTCCGCATGTAGGAGCATTTCGTGAAGGCATCGTATATACTCGTATAGAGTACAGAGGGAAGGGATTGAGCACGAGTAAGGAGCTCCGTTTTCCAACGGGGTTTGAGTCTTCTAGGCATGATTTTTCAAGAGCGAAGTATCGAGTTTGGACCATTATGATCAGACGATGTTTTGATCTTTTGAGATCAGCATGAGTTAGAGAGGGGTCGGCTGGGTCATTAATACCGTTCGCCGCGTCTTTTAGCCGACGTACACATTTGAGAACGTAAGCTATTACGCGTAAAGCACGAGGGTAGGAAGAGATCCGATCTAAGAGATCTAAGAGATCCTCCGTCTCTTCCGTAGCATGTAGGGCTTCTACTTTACGTGAATCTGGGGGGTTGACGTTACGAACTGTTGGTTGAGGCCAATCTTCTGGGGGTTTGGAAAGCCACTCTGGACCATTCCACCAGAGGGCAGAATTGGAGAGATCGACTGGCAACCTCGGGTTCCCAGATCTGCGGGGTTATCTTTACTTCGCACGTGTCGCCAAGAGACATTACCTACGAGGTCTATGATCTGGGCTGTCGATTGGAGACATAGGTCTTCCATGAGTGAGGTGGCCTTTCGAGCCAGGCTAACACGATTACGGAATCCGACCACATGGTCAACTTTCTTCTAGTGAGGCCGAGATGGGGTTGCACTACTGCGACTAGTTTAGCTAGTAAGAGAGCTCCGCAAAGTTCCAGGCGTGGCAGACTTATAGTTTTGAGAGGAGCCACTTTGCCTTTGGAGACTAAGAGGTGAGAGAAAACTTGATTGCCGACAATAGTTCGCACATAGAGAGTTGCGCAATAAGCCTTTTCAGAGGCGTCGAAAAAACCATGGAGCTCGACCAGATGGTCAGGGGCGAAGTTAATCCATCGGGGTATTTGTATATCTGAGATTGACTGCAAATTTCTTGCGAATTGCGTCCATTTTACGAGACGTATCGGTTTGACCTGTTCATCCCAATCAGTCCCGTCCAACCACAATTCCTGCATCAGGATTTTTGCCTGTATCATGACTGGCGTCAGCCACCCTGCGGGGTCGAAAAGTTTTGCGATTGAGGAGAGTATCTGTCGCTTGGTGGCTGCTGTTGAGGCTGGGTCTGAGTCCACAGTATACGAGAATGTGTCGGAGAGCGCATTCCATTGAATTCCTAGGGTTTTGGCGGTACTACTTTTCTCGAACTCGAGGAAGTCGGTTTCAAGTAAGTCTGCCTTGGGTTTGAGTATGTCTTTTTTAAAGGGAAGCCGGCTGAGTTGAGAGCATCAATAGTCTCTTTTAGGGATTGCTCGGCTGAAGGAAGATCATGACTGCCGGATAAGATATCGTCAACATATGTCTCCGACTTTAATATTGGGGCTGCGCGTGGATGGGAGTCGGCTATATTTTTCGACAGCTCGTGTAGCGTGCGAATGGCCAGGAAGGGAGCGCAGTTCACTCCAAAGGTGACCGTTTTCAACTTCTAGTCCTTTATTGGACTGTCTTCGGGAGTTAGAAATATTATCCGTTGGTAGTCCCGGTCATCGGGTGTAAGAGTATCTGGCGGTACATTTTTTCTACATCGCCATTAAACACATATTTACATGTCCACCATTTTAACAACATAAGTCGGAGATCGGGTTGGAGGGTTGGTCCGGTACATAACACATCGTTAAGGGAGTGACCGGAACCTGACTTCTTGGAAGCGTTGAATACAACTCTGACTTTTGTTGTCTTCTTGTCTGGCCTTACGACGGCATGGTGAGGGAGATAGAAAGAGCGGTATTTTCCTTGGGATTCCAATTCATTTGGACTGCATTCGTCCATGTGGCCGAGGGACTGGTATTCTTCGAGTACCTGGTCATACTGCTGTTCGAGATCGCCCTTTTTTGAGAGACTGCGTTCCATTCCATGGAACTGTCGTAGAGCTGCAGTACGCGATTGACCTAGGTCGATATCGTTCGGGAATGATGATTTAAATGGGAGGCGAACCATATATCGACCGCCATCCATTCGAGTGGTTGTGCTTTGATAGAGCTCTTCGCACATTTGATCTTCGGGGGTTTCCACTCGAGTTCTGGGTATCTCCTCGATTTCCCAGAATTGTATCAGCTGTTCATTGAGCTTAATATTTGTGATTTCCCATGCTTGTGAGGAATGTGTTCCAACCTTTTCTGGAGTTTGGCCGCTTATGATCCATCCAAATATTGAATTTTGGGACATAAATGACATCGGACTCTTTGTGTCCTGTCACTAAGATAAGAAGAGATCCGGCGATTGAGACCCGGCTGGAAGCCCAACTGATCAAGTTTATGAATAAGTAATGAGTGACACACCTTGTCAAAAGCTTTGCTGAAATCCGTATAAAAAACGCCGGTGTGCAGATTTTTGATGTCATCCCATACCATCGCTGTGCATAGCGTTGTAATTTTTCCTCTAATATCAATTAACAAACAAAACATAAAAATTCGAGCTTTGCTCCAACAACAATCACCATTTTCTGAAGCCATTTGAGACATGACAAGTAAATTCGTAACTGTGGATTTTCCCTTACTGAACCCGTGTTGGCAGTCAGCTATCAAAGTAGAGATCGGACCCTTAAGTTGATTTGTAACAATAGATTCAAACAATTTTGGGATGGCAGAAATCTTTGCTATGCCACGATAGTTCTCTATACGTTCGTTCACATAATCCTGTATGGTCTGGAATTGCTCTAGTTTCAACTGCACCAGCTTTTCTAAAAGTTCTGCGAGTTAAGCCACTGTCTTCATATGCCGCTATTTAATAGTTCCATACTTTTTTAGCCGTCTGTACATTTGCTATGTGCGAAAAATTACTCGGCTCCACCATAAGTGTTATCTCCGGTTGCGCCCGTTCATTTGTGTCACGATCCTTTTCCGAAGAATTCTCAGACAAACCTGCTTTCCAGCAATTTTTTAGCACCAAATAAATTTTACGACCCGTGGATAGGCCCATAACCTGTTGGTAACAGAATAAATACACGCAGTTTAAATGTACGATGGCGACTGACTTTATTCAGTATAATAAGAACATGAGTATAGAGAATAAGTGTGAAAAGAATGATAATGGAAGTTACCAGATGTGTATTATTTTACAATAGTATTTACGACGAGTATGTTTTTAAGTCGAACATGTTTAAACAATTGATATGCCGAACAACGGTACCAGACGAAAGCCTAATATGGTGTACGGATCAACTGATGACTACCATTTTAGCACACGTTCAAAAAGAATTGAAAGTTTCTTCCAGTTTAAGGCGGGCTACTTATTAAAAGAAATTGTTAGTCCACCTTTAACACCATTTACACTAATGTGAGAGTTCCGGCCAAAAGTATTGGAATTGGTAAAATTTTTTAGCATTTTTACCGAAAGTGTAAAAGATGTCGGAAATTTGTGGTCATTCGCTCAAAGGGACGTTCGAAAACATGCAAGTCCGGATTGGCAAATATCAAAGTCTTCACAACAAAGGGGGAATATTGAAGATATTGAATTTAAGAATGAAGTTGATAAAGTAAAAATTGAACCCAGATTGAAAATTGGCACATGCCGCAAAATTGTTTAAATGGAATACGTCAACATGCTGCTGAAGACGAAAAGAATACTATGACCATGATTCAATAACTAAAGGGTGTTTTTTTAGGGGTATAGAACTTCGAATTGAAATAAAACACAAGAAAATCGTTTTAAGGTCCATCAATTTGGCTTTATTGGAAGGATAATTTTATGCCATTAATGTTTAAATATGATTTCGGGCATGTGGCCGCCGCGGCTGGCTCGAATAAAGCCAATTCTACAGGTCCAATTTTCAACCACTTTTTCGAGCATATGGGGCCGTATGTCGGCAATAACGCCACGAATGTTGGCTTCCAATTCCCCTAACGTTTCTGGTTTGTTGGTGTAGACGAGCGACTTCACATATCCCCAAAGAAAATAATCCAATGGTGTCAAATCACACGACCTTGGTGGCCAATTGACAGGTCCATTCCGCGAAATTATGCGCTCATCGAATGTTTCCTTCAATAAATCGATTGTGACGTGCGCTGTGTGGCATGTAG
This sequence comes from Merzomyia westermanni, assembly GCA_949987695.1. NCBI lineage: Eukaryota > Metazoa > Arthropoda > Insecta > Diptera > Tephritidae > Merzomyia > Merzomyia westermanni. The sequence goes on along the minus strand of OX465292.1, from coordinate 103,913,833 downwards.
CGCCGTCTTGTTGGAACCACAACTCATCCACATTCATGCCATCCAATTCGGGAACAAAATAGTCGGTTATCATGGCTCTATACCGGTCTCCATTAACGGTAGCTGCCTCTCCAGCATTATTGCGGAAGAAGTATGGCCCAATGACTCCACCAGCCCATAGAGCACACCAAACAGTCAGTTTTTGTGGATGTAATGGCGTTTCAAGGGTCTCATGTGGATTCTCTTCACTCCAAATGCGGCAATTTTGCTTGTTGACGTAGCCATTCAACCAAAAATGAGCCTCATCACTGAACAAAATTTTGCGATGAAAATCAGCATCGAAATCAATCTCATTTTCGGCCCATACACCAAAATCACGACGCATTGCATGGTCTCGCGGCCTTAATTCTTGCACAAGCTGGATCTTGTAAGGTCGCAAGCCAAGATCTTTGCGCAAAATCTTCCATAAAGTTGATGGACAAAGCTCCAATTGCTGTGCACGGTGGCGAATCGATTCATTCGGGTCCTCTTCAACACTTTGCTCTACAGCGGCAATTGTTTCTTCGGTGCGCACTGTTCGACGTCTCTGCGGATGCGTATTATCACATAGAGTAAACGTAGTGCGAAAACGATCCATGGTTAACCGAATTAATTGCTCTGATGGACGATTATGTCGACCATAAAATGGACGGAGCTCACGGTAAACTTCGCGAACTGAACCATTATTTTCGAAATAAATTTGCACGATTTGCAAGCGTTGTTCTTTTGTCAACCTGTTCATGATGAAATGGCAAACCAAACTGAACATAAATGACATTAGAGTTGCCAGATTTGACCACAAAATGCCAGTTTTATCTCTATTCGAAAAACAAACCTGTAAAAAAAACACCCTGTATAGCTGAAAGTTTAATCTCATTTGGCACAATCGACGCTGACTATTCCTCTTTGCCAACTTCCGTTTTTAATGATCATAACTTTCAAAGAGCTGAATTATTAATCTCGTCTTATAGGCAATCACGTAAGCCATATAAAGCTCAGAATATAAAAAAGTTAAGCACACAAAATGTACCTCAGTCAAGCGGCTGTGAGTAAATACTTCAACAAAGCCTTGGTGTTCAAGAGGCAAATGTTCTAAGATTGCAGACTTTATGTGCTGTCTCATTAAAAAATATGCGTAAACTCGGTAGTAACAAAGTTGAGGGACGGCTACAAGGGCCGTCAGAAGCACTTTTGTATAACTTATACGGAATCGACAATAAAGTTACACTAAAGTACACCCCCACACTTGAAAATACTATTGATTCGGAAGCAGGCTTTGCACTTCGAAAAAATCAATTATTATTACAAGAGCTGAAGATACACCGCTTCTCAGTAATGTGGGCTCATAGCAGAAAGTACATTGAATATAATTCTATCTTAATATAGAGACTTCTTAAAAAATATTTCTTTCTGTAAAGTAACTTCGACTTGCGAGTTTAAGATGTGTGAAAGAAGATTTGCGTGGGTTTAAACAAAGGATATAAAGCAATTGTTAAACCCTTTGAAATGGTATTGGAAAGAATCTCCTCTGAGTGTACTACATTTGCGGTACTAAAATGCTTTAAACAAATATCTCTCAAATCTATTGTGCGATATAAGTCCTGGATGTACGGTTAACAAACAAAACAAAAAACATTTCAATCGATAAACAATTTACATACTACGTGCTCAAGGAATGCTCAAACCAGTTCACAAGCCAAAAAGTTCAGCTGCCTGCAGTTGGCAGAATTATAAAATGGAACAGAATCAATCATTGGCTGTCATTTTGGATGGCGCAAAGCATACTGATTTTGAGCAAAACTTGGGTATTTTAAATGTCAAAGTAAACAATTTTCGTACAATGTACATTGCTGATCGCTCGAAAGAAACAATTTTCGTATTCCAAGATGACAGGTAGAGGCAATTTGTTCCAAGCTCCTGTAATAATAGTTTGTTAGCATATAAAAGATACAGCAATTTGGAATTTAATTATCCTTTATCACAAAGCAAAGTGTTTCTTGAAAATGTAAAAAGCGAAATGTTCCTTAAAACGATACAGCAAACTAACTTAACCACAATAGCACTACTTTATTCTCCACAATGCACGTTCTCAACTTTTGCATCACAAGCGCTCATGCAATTGACAGCTATTTCGGACGATTCGTCTGGAATTCCAATCCTACGGTTAAATACCGTAAATAATGAATAAAAATAGGAATACAAAATGACAAAAACTCCCAACTTATAAGTATTTTCATGTGATCGAGGAGCTTTCCAGTGCCCATCATATTAAATTTTTGTAACATTCTTAACTTGTTTGCTCAGATGGAACCGGGAGACAACCTAAATGGTCATGTGAGTATTTGCAAACGATGCAAATTACACTCACCAACCATCGCAACGCTTTCCAAACAATCCAATTGCGCCAATTGCCGGTTCCAATCAAAATAAGCTTTATAGCTTAAAAAACAACCACTTGTTAAACCAATTGCTTGGTTAGTATCATCCAACCGCACGCGATAGTGAAGAAAATCGAGCCAATCACTTCATTTTCTTCTACTATCTCCCCACTCTAGGAATTTGCCATTGCATTGGCAAAATAAGGAGATGGCTTGTGTTCGAAATAGCATAATTTAATTCAATTGTAATGTAATAACTTAAAATACTTCTAAAAATATTGGTAATTAATTGGTAAAAAAAAAATGTATCATCTGGTCACACTTTAATTTAATTTCACCACGATTCATTTCGAACTATGTGGCAACCTGAAAATCATACCATTGTAATTGTCTTTTTTTCTGTTCTACTTCTACTTCCTAACACCTTTTCCAAGCAAAATTAAGTGTAGTTATTTAATTTTCAATTAATAAAGTTTAAAGTGAAGTAAAATAGAAGACTGAATCGACTCTTCATTCGATAGCATATTTTTACGAACAACTCAGGTGAATCGAGGATTTTGGATTTTGTTCCATCATTGGACGTTTGCTATACCTGCGCTGCTGCGAGCACCTCCACATCAGGGTGGTTCGAATTTGCATTTTCACCGGCAAAGGTAACATCAATTTTATTAAAAATCACTAACGCAGTGAACAGCTTGATTTTATTAAAGATAGCAGCAACTGCGTTATCGAAAACACATCTTATCACACTAGTGAGGCGGAATTTGACTTAAACGGGTACAGAAGACCCGATATGCAAAAATCAGTATCGGCTAGTTTTATAAGTATCGATACAGTAAATTAACCGGTTCTCATACGCACAGGCAGTTTATGCAAATAAATAAAAAAAATTTTTTTTTAATTTTAAATTAATTTTTTCTACAACAAATTTCTCATATTTTTTTTCTCTACCGAGGGTTTGGGTAAAAATTTTTCCAGGGAAGCGATATTGCTACCCGAAATTCAAATCCTCACCTTGAATGGGTTAGGGTTAATGTCAGAAGATGCTTGATCTTCACCTCTTTTCCTTTCAGTTTCTTTCGGGTGCCAGGCCTTGTTGGGATTTACTCAAAAACATCCACTTTAAAGCCACTTGTTAGTCTGCAAGTCCACTAAGGACCAAATAAATGAAAACACCCGCAAACGCAGATGTGCTATGACTAATGCTCCCGTCTAAAGCATAGTACGCAGATCGCAAGAAAAGCAAAAACTCCATATAAAAAAACGTTCGGGAAATGCTCAAGAAAATTTCTTGTGTTCAATTTTCTTGAGGCAGTAAGCAGTTCTCAAGAAAAATAATACGAAACTTTACTACTATTTTATCGTGAAATTTGAGTACGGCAACACAGGTTTCCGCAAGAAATATTTCAAGTGGGAGACGCGTTTTGACCTCGGTATCAATAATCCGAAAGCGGAAAATAAAAATTTTGTTTCAGTAAAAAGTTATTGGCAAAAAACGTTTATTTCGTTTATTTACTTTTCATTTGCTTATGTGCTCTTCTTCTCGCTTAATTCACTATTCACCATGGATTTTTAGACATCAAAATTACCTGCCTGCTACTATTTTTCACGCAAGAAACATATCTAAATTTTTCTTGAGCAATTACTGCGTACTATGCTTAAAACTGACATAACAAAATTACCGAAAATACACAACTATAGCCTTGTGAACTGAATTTTCACGAACGCATATTTCAAATAAGCCGAAGTCATGACCCAAAACTTTATAGAATATGAAATATACGCCCATGACGTATACACGACATAAGCCACCCAATTACGGAAATCTCCGACCGTTCAACCAAATTAATATTCCAGAATGACTGGTTTGACCGCAAGACGCAACAATACCCAGATAAGGGTCACCTCGTTCACCATCTCGTGTCGTCTGTGTCGAAAGTAACACAGCATTCGACTTTGCGCGATTTACCTGGCCATGTCCCAGATACAGCGACTGAGGGTTGTCATAGATGCGCGGTACTGTATTAATTGTTTGTTGCCTTTCATCAAAGAAGGTCATACCCCAGCAACGACCGTTGCCACCGGTGCAACGAACAGCACCATACCTCGCTCCCAACGAAAACGATGGCAATGAATAAAGTTCGGATGGAGCGATAACAATCCACATTGCGGAGAAAACGATGCCATGGGCGTAGCTGACGTAGAAGTTAACAAAAGGTCGGCTTGGGACCTAGTCGTTTTCTACCACTACTCTACTACGGACGTTTTTTTGGTAGGCCGGCCCCATATAAATCACGTGTCCAAGGCACAGCTCTCGCTCTGCAAAATATAACTCCGTCCGGCTTCAGAAAAGGACGCCTGAGGGCAACAACCGACAATAGTTGAGGAGCAGATGACAATATACAATAATACGGCCTTCAAAATCAGTTTATTGCCGTCTATGGACAATCGTCACTCTTTGGAATCATATGGTTCACAAAATTCTTTGAATAAACCAGGAATGTCTTTGCAGTAACAAACACTGGCAATCTTCTATAATGATTGGAAAGTTGTTCATAATGAGTTCTATAACGACACGAATTTAAATTGTTGCATATTAGAAGCGTGTATCCTTGGATAGTTCCAAATCTCTTAGCCAATCATTAAGTTGTACTTGTGACAGACCATTTGTTTCATTTTTCGTTCGAAAATCAGTACAACTTGATGCCGCGTAATTAGATACTGCAGTTGACAATGGACCCGGACTAAAGTTGAATGTGATACTGGCAATGTAACTAGATCCGCGACTTCCGTTGAATTTGTTACTGGTAATGATGTTGGCATGTGACAAATTAGACAGGGTTACACTGAAACTCTTTTTACGATGTAGAATGCGGAGATGGAACAAGAGAGAAACTGTCAACCACCCTAAAATCCTAGGTGTGACATTCGACTACAGCCTCACCTTCAATAGTTATGCCACCGCATTCGCCTCAAAGGTACAGAGGTGCAACAAGATCCTCAAGTCACTGGCCGTAAGTACTTGGCGAACTTTGGTTGCTACATAAATAACTGTTCACCCAACATTGCTGCGAGTACACACGAAAATATTTGCAGAATAATGGTTATACTTTAATCAAAACCATGATTATTAAGCTATAAAAAAAGTTGATACAAATTTGATTATTATTATTATATTTTAGCTCTGATATGAATATTAGAGCTAAAGGCGATACGAGCATTGGCCGCTGGGGCCATCAGCTCACAAATTTTATATTTCATGGTTATGTATGAAATTTCGAGCATGCCTCTTAATGCACATCAAACGTTGAACACCTGTTCTGCACACTTGGGCAGTGAACTTATTCCAATTTAGTTGAATTAATTCAGCTTTTTTGACTACTCATCCACTTCTCCTTAGTTTGTATTTAACCGTTGGCCATTATTATTCAATAGGGCGTAAATGAGGACAATTCGGCGGGTTCAATTCCTTTGGCACTATATCAACAATTTTTCTTGATACCAATGCATGGTTTTATTTATTTAATTATTTTTATTATTCGTTTTCGCGACCTTTTTGTTTTCTAATTCCTTCTTCTTGCTGGCTTGAGGTCTGTGTTTTTTCAAAATTGAAACCAAAAATATTGATTCTACCAATATATTTCGACTACCTACGGTAATCGTCTTCAGGGTCAACTATATATAACAATAAAACATAAAAATATAATCCCAATTAACATAAAAACAAATTGGTAAAACTAAAAACATACATTATTACACGTCTGTCCTGTTTAACGTGGAGTTGTTTACTGTCTTTCTGTTTGTCAACAAATGCCTATATAAGTGAGCGCAGTTATCAGTGTCCGTTTTGTAATTCATTCTTATGCTGGCCGGTGTGTTAATTATATGAAGCATTTCCAATGTGAATCTCTTGCTGTAATGTCGTTCTTGTTGTAATATCGTTGTTTCGTCAAAGTTTGGTGAGTGGTTTTTAGTTGTACAGTGGGTCATAAGTGCTGTTTTTTGATTATTTGTTTCGCGGCAATATTTAAAATCTGATTTATATTGCGCGAGTCGAGACTTTAATTTGGCTTTTGTTGTTCCGATATATATGTTATTACATGATTCGTTTTCGTTTCCATTGCAAGGGATTTTATAGATAACGTTGCTTTTTTCCGTGTGCAGTATTTTAGATTTAGTGTTGTTAAATAAATTTTTTAATGTATAAATTGGTTTGTGCGCTATTTTCACTTCTGCCCTATTGTAACAATCTGATTCCGTTAGGCGTTCTGACCGTTTGGGTACATAAGTTACTGACTTAAATAGTTTTTGTTTCGGCTTTATTGACGTATTTTGGTTAGTTCCTTGTGAATATTTTTTAATTAGTGTTTTTATTAAATTTTCGGGAAAATCATTACTTTTTAATAGTTCTTTTATTTCTTCTTTGACCTCGGCGTGCTAAGTGTCATCTGTTGTTGTTAGCATTCTTCTTATACAGCCCATTGCTGTATTAATTATCATCGTCTTAGGGTGATTTGAGTAAAAGTTGATGATTCGTCCTTTAGATGTAGGTTTCTTATAACACTTTAACTTCAATTTATTTCTTCATCTCATCATTAAACTTAAAATATCTGTTTTCTTCGATACAAAACCTTAAGATTTCTATAAAAATTTGTTTTGGTATGCTTCTATGGACGACAATAGAAGAGCATACCAAAACAAATTTTTATAGAAATCTTAAGGTATACATTAAGATGGAAGCATAAAATAAATTTTTTAAGAAATTTTTGAAAAGGGGCTTGGCACCGCCCACTTTTGATTAAGTAAAATTTAGAAATATTATTAATCATAAACCAAACACCGTCCAAGATATTGAAATGAAATTCAGCACGCAGGTTTCCAGGTGTGCAATGAATGTTCCAAAATTCGGTTGAGGTCCGCGCCCACTTTTATATGAAAAATGTTGAAGAGGATCGTAGATACATTAAATAGGCAATATCTTTGCGTAAAATAGCTTTACATCAGTCATATTTCACTTTTAATGTTTCTATGAACTAAGAAATCCACAAAACTTTTTATGCCATAACTCCATAAAAATTGAGTTGTCAAAATGAAATTTGGTGATAATGTTCCATATATAAAGGTAACTGTTTGTTGTAAAAATGGAAGAAATCGGTTTATGTCCACATGTCAATATAATGGAAATGGGTCAGCTGCTTCTCAGTAGTATGTATTATACTCCTGCCAAAAATTAGCTAAATCGAAAAACACACAAGCAAAATATGTATATCTTTTTTGATTTTCATACCTTTCATAAACATTAAGGGCCGTTTACTCAATGTCTGATTAACTGCTTAATCAAGACTTTATCAGAGGTTAGCTCGAAAACAAATTACTCAATGTCTGATTATCGACGATGCGCTGATTATCTTCTGATAAAAGTTATCAAGGGATGGACTTCTGATTATATGCTTAGCAAAACAAAAAGTTACAGCTCAAAGTAAAACGTCTGCTTTTGTGATAAATTGTTTTGCTAACAAACTCTGCTAGTAATAGAATTTAAAAAAATATAATAATACCCATATAAAGAAATATCACAATCGAAATGTGTACCCAAAATGTTTCGTTTAAAATTGAAAAAAGAGCCTTTTTATTCGTTCACAATGCAAGTTTTGTGAATTTTTTTCCAAAAACGTTCACAATGACCACCTTTATCATGATAACTTAATCAGACTTTTGTGTAAACGAAAATGTCATTCTGAGGCAAGCCATGATTAGGTTATGTGATAAAGTTTATCATAACCAGACATTGAATAAACGGGCTTTATTGTATGTAAGTATGAGAAGAAGAAGAGAAAAGTTAGCTATGTCTGGCTGTCTGTCCGCCCGTTTGTCTATTTGAACGCAAACTAGTCTCTCAGTTTTACAAAAGAATGCTGAAATGCGTTGTTTGCTTTCGCCATTTTATAATAGAACACATACGAGTATATATAAAATGTCATTAACTTGAACCAAATAAATTCCTAGCTATACCGAAATGCAGCTTTATAGAACCTGGGGGCTTTTCCAAAAGCTATATGCAGACTGTGTCGTGCCCAGCGAACTACTGAACTTATCGTGAAAGTACAAGAACAAAACACAAAATATGTGGGCGTGGCACCGCCCAATTTTCCAAAATTATGTAGATATTGACTAAGTGACACATATATCCAAATATCAATAATTTAGACCAAACAATTTCGGAGTTATGACCAATTGAAACTTTATATAGCCTGGGGGCGTGGCTTTGCCCACTTTTTTAAAACTATATAGTGTCTATGCTGTACCCAGTGAACGCAAGTATATTTTGTGAAAATCTCATAAAAATCGGTTGAGTACTTTGGCGCCTAGTTGTCGAATTGCCCGCTGTTTAGTGTGAACCGACTTTTATGAAAGCGGCCCTAAATTACTCAACTAAATATATATAATCAATTTCAGTAACCAAAATTTCTCAAATATTTCGGCCTCTTGGCAGTGCTGGAAAAAATATGAACAGAGGATTTAATAAGTTAAACTAATTTAAGGTGGTCGAATTTCGAACACGGGATATACTGAGAAGAAAAAGAGAAACGTTCACTAAAATGATCATAACGATGAGCGGAGTCGTTTTAGCCATGTCCGTATCTCCGTCCGTCTGTCTATTCAAACGCAAACTAGTCTTTCAAATTCGTTGTTTGCTTTCGCCGTTTTATAATATACTAGCAAACCCGGTAGACGTTGTTTTGACATTTTGATACATAGATCACATCTATATATAAAATGTCATTAACTTGAACCAAATAAACTCCTAACTATACCGAACTGCAAGTTTATATAACCTGGGGGCTTTTCCAAAAGCTATATACAGACTGTGTTGTGCCCAGCGAACTCCTGATCCTATCGTGGAAGTTCAAGAGCAAAAACAAAACACATAACACGTGGACGTCGCACCGCCCACTTTTGCAAAATTATGGAGGTATTGGACTAAGTGACACATACATCCAAATATCATTAATCTAGACCGAAAAAGTTCGGAGTTATGACGTATTGAAAATTTATATAGCCTGGGGGTGTGGCTCCGGCCTCTTTTCCAAAACTATACATTTTCTATGCTGTACCCAGTGAACCCAAGTATATATTGTGAAAATTTAATAAAGATCGGGTTAGTATTTTGGCGCCTATAAAAGACAGACCTTTTTATACCTAGTAGTGCTACTGGCACTCATCGCCGAGCGCTATTTAAAATAGGCGAAATCGGATGATAGCCACACGCACTTTTTATACCTAGTAGTGCCACGCACACAAGGTATTTTAACTTTAGTCGGGTAAAGGCAGTATGTAACGGCATAAACGGATCGAGATAGATATTAACCTATATATATCAAAATGTTCAGGACCAAAAGAGAAATTGATTAAGCCATGTCCGTCCGTCTGTGAACACGATAACTTGAGTAAATTTTGAGATATCTTAATGAAATTTGGTATGCAGGTCCCTTGGCACTCATCTCCTTGCGTTATTTAAAATGGGCGAAATTGGATGATAGCCACGCCCACTTTTTATAAATAGAATATTTTGGAAAACACAAAAAAAGTGATTACTCAGTACATAATACACCTATAAGGATAAAATATGGTGAGTACATTGAGATTGAGGCATAAAATAAATGTTCCAAGAAATTTTTTAAAATGGGAGTGGCACCGCCCACTTTAGATTAAGTCAAATTTAGAAATAATATTAATCATAAATCAAAAACCGTTCAAGATATCGGAACGAAATTCAGCACGCAGGTTTCCAGATATGCAAGGAATGTTCTAGGAAAAAATAGGGGGAGCGGTTAAGGTCTACGCCCACTTTTATATGAAAGATTTTAGGGAGGATCTGCATCTTCATTAATGATATTGTTGAGTGTTGGCAAAATTGTTTTATTCATCTGTGTGCTGATGACACGCAAATCTACTTGTCAAGACCCATAGGTCTTGTTGAAGATCTGATAGCAAGGCTAAACGAAGATCTAAATCGTATTTTTCTCTGGACCAGCTCAAATAATTTGAAATTAAATGCCTCAAAGACAAAGGCGATAGGTATTTCACCTACAAACTACGATCTTAGCTCTATACCACCGTTTTTACTTATTGGAATAGATATTAAATTTGATGAGACGCTTACAATAGAAGATTGTCATGCGGTGACCATGTAAACTCAGTTGTTAGTAAGATATACAATGTTCTTCTGAAGCTATATCGCACTGCCTATTTACTACCGCAACAAACTAAACTAAAATTGGTTAAATCACTCATTGTTCCGAATATATCGTACGTTGAGTTGGTGTACTGCGGTCTTAATGGCAGGTCAAATTACAAGCTGCAAATCGCCTTAAATAACTCTGCGCGTTTTGTCTTTGAAAAAAGAAAATATGATCACATATCTATCTATGCAAATCAGATCCTTGGGAATGATGTGGGCTCGTATTTCAAAATACGCGCTCTTATCTTCTTAAATAAATTAATATACGCACATAAACAATTGTACTTGTATAAAAGCATTAAACTAGCTCAATATACTCGCCCATCGAATCTCATCGCTGCGACCTATATCTATTTGGACTCTCAGCGTATGTTCTTTGTTTGCACCATACAATTATGGAACTCATTACCCACTGAAATAAAAGTTATAAAACAAGCAAGGCCTTTTAAAAATGCAGTCTCTAACTACTTCTGACTTTCAGTCCCCCGTCTTTTCCTTTTCCTTTCCAGTTTCTTTTTCATTCTCTTTCACTGTCTATATTTAGCTTTTATATATCAATAAAATTGTTTTAACTTTAAGTTATAAATTCATGTATACCAACTTTGTAATTATAATTTACAGAAGATGTACTACCACAAGACTTAGTCTTACTATGTACAAAACAAATAAAAATAAATAATAAATAAATATATTAAACTAGCAAACCCGGCGAACTTCGTTTCGCCATCAGATGGGTTCGTTTTTTTTAATATTTCGTTTGGGGATTAAAAGATGAAAACAATTTTTTGTTTGTTTTATACTTGAAAAGGAAAAATTTTATTTCATTTCACAACAGGCGGCCGCCGTGGTGTGAAGGTAGTGTTGCCGGCCTACCACACCGAAGGTCCATGGTTCGAGCCCTGGTACAGGTAACATCAAAAGTGATTTGAAAAAAGTTTTTCAAAACGGGGTCGCCCCTCGGCAGTGGTTTGGCAAACTCTCCGAGTGTATTTCTGCCATGACAGGTTTCTCAGCAAAAATTCGTCTCCTTTGTAGATGCCGTTCGGAGTCGGCAAAAAACTGTAGGTCCCACCAATTTGTAGGGAAAATTCACATCGGCACACCACAAATTGGAAGAGAAGCTTGGCGCAAAAATCTCTTAGGAGGATTATGATGATATACCTGTTGTATATCGCGCCATAGAGAGAGAGAGTTGAATTTCTATAAGTAAAAAAATGAAAGTGAATCCAAAGTAAATACTGAATCGAAGCGTTATACGTGTCCGCAAATTATCCGTCGCATTGAAGTGCTCTTTGGTAAACCACATTTTTTGTTTTTTTGTCTGACGTTAATACAAACAAAGCGGATGGCTTCCCAACTCGTGAGCACGCAACGTATAGCTGACCATGTGAAAAACAATGATTTTCTAAATTTATCCCGCAAACACTAAGCGATTGGCCTTGCGACTTGTTGATTGTCATTGCGAACGCAAGGTTAACCGGTAATTGCAATCGTTTGAAGTCAAAAGGAAGATCAGAATCATTGGGATTCGAGGAATACTAAAATTTTCACCCGCGTACTTTCTGTTAATAATGGTTGTCTCAATCAAATTCGGCATAAGTTTTTTCACCGCAAGTCGAGTACCGTTCCAAAGTCGCGGTGGATTCAAATTACGCAATATGATAATAACTGAACCAACTTTGAGTTGCAAGTTATGTGGTGGCAATCCTGGTAACACCAGAGAGTTCAAAAACTCCGTTGGATAATTTACTACATCATCGGGATTTGTTATGGAATCAACGTATTTGCATGTCATCAAATTTTTTATTGAATGTTGAAATTCAGTGCGTATACGAGTACATCATTATTATTTGTGGACAGAATTGCTCGTTGACTTAACGAAGCATAATTATGATAATTCTCACTTATGTTTGGGAAAACATTTACAATAAGAGCTGATTGAGAGTCTACAAATCGGCAAAAGTCGTTGGTAAAAGAATTATTCCAACTGTCGCATCAACTGGACTTGTACATTTCCAACAGCTAACAATTGGTTTGAAAATTGTGCAGCACTTTGAAGTTGAACTCTCATATTAGTGGTTAACGATAATGGTTTTACGTTATTCCACAAAGGTGATGCCTTCAGGCAAGCATTCAATTCATCTGCAGGCTTTCCACGAGGAATTACTGGCAACGTCTGGCTGAAATCGCCTGCCAACAATATCATCAAGCCGCCAAAGATTTTGTTATTTCGCCGAAGATCCTTTAGTGTAAAGTTAAGTGCTTCAAGTGATTTCTTATTTGCCATTGTGCACTCATCCCAAACAATTAGCTTGCATTGCATCAACAATTTTCCCATTGAACTGGATCAGGAAATATTGCATCCTGGAGTATCAACTATGTTTAAATTGAGTGGCAACTTAAGCGCAGAATGTGCAGTACGACCGCCATCTAGAAGAGTCGCCGCAATTCCAGATGATGCTAACGCCAAAGCTACGTCACATCTTGATCGAACAGTGGCCAAAAGCAAAGAAAGAACAAATGTTTTCACTGTTCCTCCGGGTGCGTCCAGGAAGAATATGCCACCAGTATTATTGTCCACCGCTTGCATTAATGTTTCGTATACTTGTTTTTGCTGTTCATTCAGCAACGCCACATTATTTCGAACGAATTTCTGCAATGTATCAATATTGTATTACTGCTCCCGATTAAATTCTTGGTTGAATCCATAGTGCATCGATCGACTTGGCGCAATCATTCCTACTTCAATCAGTAGCTTGTTTGCAATATGCAAGCATTGATCCTCAATCAGAATCAATCCTTCATTGTAGATTTCATCGGTTATTTGCATGTCAGGATTTTGCGTTTGAATGCGCAAGCGATGCAAGATATCTTCACATATGTCGTGTTTGTATTTGTTCCATAATTGAATTGGTTGTGAAGGGAAACATGTGGTGATGATTATTGCGAAAAGCGCTCGTATTTGGTACGCATTTGATAAAAGAACTGAATCCGCAAGTGTTAAATCCCAATGAGAATCGTTCTCCAGCAAACCCAATAGGTGACATGCTTCTCGATATGTTTGGGATTGGTGGCCATTCACAGTTTTCAAATTCGCAAATGATTTTGGTCCACATACATTTACCAACAGCAGTCGCAAATAAAAACATTTATAATTTGTAGGGTGATCAGTATACATGCGACCTAGCGCATCACTGGAAAACACCTGTGGCCAACCTGAAACTGGGGTTTCTTGTTTGCGACGTTGAAATTTCTTTGCTGATTGATTCCAAGTGTAATACATGGACATTTGAACGTACATCAGCGTCGCTGCAAATGGATCTGCTTCACACATTGCAAAGACGCTAGTCAATGTTGTCGATTGTGGTCTCTCAGCTCGTTGTGCCGCATTAGCCTCAGTGAAGTAAACTCTTTGTCCATTTTCCAAATGCACTCCTAAATGTTCAACTGTGGGATATCTTTCATGAATTTGAAATGACAAGAATCGCCACATTGCTTCATTAGTACTGTTGGAAGTTGCTAATTTCGTCATTCGCATTTTCCGACGCAATACCAAACACAGCCATGTCGCTGCCTTTTGTGACGTACTTGCACAAATATTTGACTGATTTGGCCGAATGACAACTTTCGACGTTCATATGTGCTTTCAAAATTCGTGATAGCAGCGCGCAATATGGTACAATGAATTCATTTTCGCTTTTGATCTCTTGATTTTGAACTTTAACTTTGATAGTTCGACCATTATATTCTTTTGAACGCCGACGATAAATTGGATATCCATCGTTCCCTATGTGTGTTTCAGCAACTAACGGTCGCGGATATCGTTTTGTGCACTTTCCATCAGTCATCCAAGGTGATAATGGATTGATTGCACCGCACGGTCCATGCACCATCTGTGTCGTCACAATGTCGTGTAGATGGGGATCATTGACTGGATCAGGAATTTCAGCTGATATGATGCCATCCACTTCATTTGAATGTAATTTGTCCAGCAACCAAATTAGGATATGAGCATGCGGTACTCCATACTTCTGCCATTCCACAGAGTACATATAACAACGTGTGTCACCAAAAACTCACTACTTAGTAAGCACAGCAATCATAACCTTAAGTTTTTGCTGAAAAACTATGGCGATTATGTCATGGCGATCTTGCGGTTGTTGGCCCGGGTCCAACTCACGTTCAATTTCCGTCCACTTCGGATTGCATGTGAACGTAATAAATAATTCCGGAGTTAAATAATTTCGCACGTACGACATAGCGTCTTGAGCGTATTCGTGCATGTGGCGTGGGCCTCCGATATAAGCTGATGGGAGAATCGTCAGACGTCCAATATTCTGAACATTACCATTGAATGAATAGCATCACGTGTATATAGTCCTCAGATCGTAGCTTTGGCTGATTGAATCGGATGAACGCTAAAAGTTCGGTCTCGCCTTTGACATATGTACATATCGACAGCGAATTGCTGGAATAGGCAATGGCACTTCAGGATGAGATTGTCCTCATGTGTACGAATCATAATACGATGGGCATAGTAATTCATTGCGCTTAGATTTTTGTTCGCTGATACGCCTGAATATGCAAAATTAAATGGATTGTTAATGGAACCCAATAATAGCAATAATTAGTGTGTTAATATTGTACTTGTAATTGGATCGACCATCTTCAACGTGATGTCGTATCCATCTTGCCCTTGCCAATAAAGGATTGGATATTGTAACGCATCGTACAAAAGATGTATCTCGTTTACACGATGCATAATATTGCTTCTTCGCTGAACGACAATGTCTCCTGATTTAGTTTGATCGCCAACAATAATTGCAGCAACATTATCAACGGTGGGTGCATTGAATTATCGCACATGTTCACCTGTTGGGGTACGATCCGTTCTTATGACAAATTTGTGCGTATCCTATGGCATTCGTTCCAATGCTGTTTTGAACATATTAACCACAACGTTATTATCGTGGAAAAATGCTTGCAACTGTTCAATAATTCTTCTCTTTAACTGTTGTGTTCCTTGTATTATGCACCGCACATTCAGCTGATCATTTTAGTGAACTTTTCCTTACATACATTTAATGTTTATGAAAGGTATGAAAATCAAAAAAGATATATAACTTCGCTTTTGCAGTAGGGTATTTACTACTTGCCCAGATATTTTTCTTTTCCTCCTGAACATTAAAAAAATTTATATCTCGATTCGTTTA
Source organism: Merzomyia westermanni (assembly GCA_949987695.1). NCBI lineage: Eukaryota > Metazoa > Arthropoda > Insecta > Diptera > Tephritidae > Merzomyia > Merzomyia westermanni. The sequence goes on along the minus strand of OX465292.1, from coordinate 103,897,982 downwards.
TGCCGAATAAAGTAATATATCTTGTATGCGTAACAAAAATAGATATAACAAGTAAGGACGGCGCTGTCTTCGGCTGTGCCGAAGGCTTTATACCTTTCATGAATACGTGCAAACTTAAATACGGATTGTTTAAAGTTCTCTAAAACTTTGTCAGCAATACATTTAATTACAATAAGCTTTATTTGTTTAAGGGAAGTTGCCATAATTCTCTTATCTGAACGATCGGTTGTATGGGATGTATACTATATATAGCTCCGATCTTGCTGACTTTTTTACGAAATCTTTTGCTATCCATAAGAAACAATCTCACCAAGTTTCAAGTTTTAATCCTTAAAAATGAGGAAGAAATGGTCATAAAGCCTCTTATTTGAACGATCGGTTGTGTGGGTGATATATGCTATAGTGACCCGATTATACCGGATCCGACAAATGTCTAATATAATACAAAAATACATCCGTGTGCCAAATTTAATCGAGATATCTCAAAAATTGAGGGACTAGTTTGCGTTCAAACAGACGGACGGGCGGACAGACGGACATGGCTGTATCAACTCAGCTCATCGTCCTGATCACATTGGTATACTTAATGGTGGGTCTATCTCTTATATTTCTCAACGTTACAAACATCGGACCAAAGTTAATATACCATTTCATGTTCATGAAAGGTATAAAAAAGGGTGTCTTTCATAGGCGCCAAAGAACTCAACCGATCTTTATGAAATTTTCACAATATATACTTGGGTTCACTGGGTACAGTATAGACAGAATAAAGTTTTGGAAAAGTAGTTGGAGCCACGCCCCCAGGCTATATAAAGTTTCAATTCGTCATAACTCCGAACTTTTTTGGTCTAAATTAGTGAAATTTGGATGTATATATATATCAATATATATATTAGTCAATATCTACATAATTTTTCAAAAGTGGGCGGTACCACGCCCACATATTTTGTGTTTTGTTTTGCTCTTGAACTTTTACGATAGGTTCAGGTGTTCGCTGGCCACGACACAGTCTGTATATAGCTTTTGGAAAAGCCCCAGGTTATATAAAGTTGCAGTTCGGTATAGTTAGGAGTTTATTTTGTTCAAGTTAATGACATTTTATAAATAGATGTGTTCTATGTATTAAAACGTCAAAACAACGTCTAGGGGGTTTGCTAGTATATTATAAAATGGCGACAGCAAACAACGAATTTCAGCATTCTTTTGTAAAACTGAGAGACGAGTTTGCGTTCAAATAGACAGACGGACAGACAGACAGACGGGCGGAGAGGCGGACTTGGCTAAATCGACTCCGCTCGTCGTGCTGATCATTTTAGGGAACTTTTCTCTTCTTGTTCTCATCCTTACATACATTTAATGTTTATGAAAGGTATGAAAATCAAAAAAGATATATAACTTCGCTATTGCAGTGGGCTATTAATACTTGCCCGAATATTTTGCTTTTGTGTTTTCCGATTTGGCTAATTTTTGGCAGGAGTATAATACATACTACTAAGAAGCAGCTGACCAATTTTCATTGAAATATCAATATTGAATTATAAGCAGAAATGTTATGCTGAAAAGTGGGCGACGCCACGTCTATTTCTTCAAAATTGACAAAAATTTGTTGCGGCCGAGTTTTTCTAAAAAAGCTTATTATGCGTGCAAAATCTGATTGATATAACTTGCTTAGTTGTAGAAATATCGCTTTTAAAATTTCACAAAAAAGGTTTTCAGAACTATGTTGAAAAGCTGGGCGTGAACATTAACCGATTTCGCCCATTTTTACAGCAAACAGTTACCTTTATATATAGAAAATTATCACCAAATTTCGTTTCGACAAATACATTTTTGGCGGAGTTATGGCATAAAAATTTGGTGGAATAGTTAACTATAAAAGGGGGGGGGGGGGGCACGCCCAATTTCGAAAAGTTTAAGTTTTTGAATTTCTTTGCTTACGGAAACTTTAAAAGTGAAATATTAATGATGTAAAGCTATTTTACGCAAAGTTATTGCCTCTTTAATATATCTACGACCCTCCTTAAAATCTTAACCGCTCCCCCCCATTTTTTCCTGTAACAATTCTTCCATATCTGGAAACCTGCGTGCTGAATTTCGTTTCGATATCTTGAACGGTTTTTGATTTATGATTAATATGATTTCTTAATTTTACTTAATCAAAAGTGGGCGGTGCCACTCCCATTTTGAAAATTTATTTTATGCCTCAATCGCAATATATTCACCAAATTTTATCCTTATAGGTGTATTATGTACTAAGTAATCACTTTTTTTGTGTTTTCGAAAATATTCTATATATAAAAATTGGGCGTGGCTATCATCCGATTTCGCCCATTTTAAATAGCGCTCGGAGATGAGTGCCAAGGAACCCGCATGCCAAATTCCATTAAGATATCTCAAAATTTACTCAAGCTATCGTGTTCACAGACGGACGGACGGCCGGACATGGCTTAATCAATTTCTCTTTTGGTCCTGAACATTTTGATATATATAAGTCAATATCTATTTCGATCCGTTTATGCCGTTACGTACTGCCGTTAGGCGACTAAAGTTAATATACCTTGTGTGCGTAGGACTACTAGGTATAATAAAAACAACGGAGCAGATAAATTCATATTAGAAGCATTAAAGAAAACTGAATTCAAAAACACAAAGCTTTACGAAATTACCCCACAAACACCTTGCAGAAAAAAAACAACATGATAGTTGACGATCTGTACAAAAACAAACACATTAATAGAACGTAAAGTACCAGCTAACCAGCACCGCCGCAACAGCTCCCAGATTATATGGATTGCTAAAAACAAATAAACCACACAATCCCTTACGCCCTATTGTATCATCTGTTAAAGTACCGTGTTATAATCTATCCAAATATGTTGGTGATACTCTAAGAACAATAATTTCAACTGAATACAACGTGAAGAATTCGCATATTCTTAAAGAAAAATTAAGTAATATATGTCTATGTGATGATGATGTGCAAATTTAGCAACAAAAATTATTATTAGCAAATGGGACCAACTGAAAATGGTGACGAGCATCCCGAAAAATAAATTCCAAAATATTCTTAAGTAAAATACTTATTTTATGTACGATAAAAACTTTATGCACAGACTTTCGGGATGCCTATGGGTAATCCTCTCTCCCAACAATAGCTTATTGCGTGATGGATGATCTACTGGACAATGCCTTATCGGATCTTAAAAATAAATTTAACATTAAAGTAAAATTTTTAGCCAAATATGTAGATGACCTTTTCGCGATAGTCAAACGAAACGATGTTAATAAGACTCTGGAAACACTAAACGCATGTCAAGGACTTACCGAGTTCGTTTCCAATTAATGTTAAAACGAGTATATTAATAATATTTAATAAAAATTAAGTTCTTCAAATTTACAGTTCATATTGAAAATTACAAATCAGGTTTTTTAATTTATTTATTATTTCTGCACACCGCACGCTACCGATTCGATTCGCTTATCGTCGTCAACTCCCGGCTCGTTAAGTTATCTTCTCTCTCGTACCCACGGTTGCCTGTTTTAGCTACTTGACAACTCGGCCAATTCTGACACTGACATCGTCTCGATGTCACTGTGTTCGTCTTCGTCGGAATCAATTTCATTTACCTCCGGTGGGAGGTTACACCACGGCTTCACTTTGTCGGTTGCATATACTGAGCAGAACCGTTTTTGCTTATGTTGCATACCACCAATGTCTTCGATCAGGTACCTATCATTGCCAAGTACCTTCGTTACCACGTACGGACCTTTATAACGTGCGTCCAATTTACGTGATTCGCCTGTTGCTTGTAGATCGTTCTCAATTACGACAAGGTCATCCAACTGATAAACGATTGGCTTACGATGTTTTGCATCGAAACGTTGTTTCCACTTCTCCCGTTGTGTCTGCATACATTCAACAGCTTTTCCGCGTTTTTCTGTTATAGTATAAACCTCGGAATCTTCAACTGCTGCTGCAAGGAGGTTATTGCGTATGACGTCACGTAATTTGAAGTCATAAATAAGCTCGTTTTGGCTGAAACCGGTACTAGCGTTTCTCTGAGAGTTTACACTCCATTGTAAATTTCGGAGTTGTTCATCCCATTGTTTTGCTTGGGATCCCGCTGTACGTAGGAAATCTAAAATGATCTTGTTGGCCCTCTCCACCTGCCCGTTTGCACGCGGTGTTCTCACTGCGTTCTTGATGTGGTAAATGTCGTTTTTCGTACAGAATTCTTCAAACTGCTTCGATGTGAAGGCAGTACCTCGGTCACTGATTATACGACTAGGTAACCCGAAATACCCCGTCAGCTCATGTAGTACCTGCAGTACAGGTTGCGTTTTTGTATTACGCACAGACTTTGCCACCACATATTTCGTAAATGCGTCGCTTATGACCACGACATACGTATTCCCCTTTTTGCTTTTTATGAATGGCCCCAGATGGTCTATATGGAGCGTGCGAAATGGTACAGGCTCCACCTCACTTAGGTGTAGCTCCCGTTCTGGCTTACCACCCTTACCCTTGTTATAACAGCATTCAATACATGCCGAAATGTATTCTTTTACATATTTCCTAGCTTTCGGAAACCAAAAATGTTGATATATACGTTGCAGAGTTTTCTCCATACCGAAATGTCCCATGTCGTCATGACAGTATTTCACGATTCTCCATCGTACTGCTTTAGGTATCACGTAGAGCGATTTTCCCTCATACAACCTATATAACCTATTACCCTGTAGTCGATATTCGTTTTTAATTTGCGTTGATTGCTTTGATTCAGCTTTTCCCTGTAGAATACTTATAATTTCTTTAATCGTCGAGTCTTGCAGCTGCATGGTTAATAGCCAATCATCAGAATTTTCAGCTACCATCAATACCTCGGCGTTATCAGCATACTGGACAGGCTCAGCAGGTGCCCTGCTTAACGCATCCACATGCCCCATGCGTATCCCGGGTCTGTGCACACAGTCAAAATCATATTCAGTCAATCTCATCCACCATCGAGATATTTTTGGTATAAGTTGGGTTTTTGCGCGTATACTACTTATTGCTGAACAATCTGTTACGACCTTGAAGTGCTTGCCAAGGATGTATACCCTAAACCTAGCAAGAGCTTCTACCACAGCCAGTACCTCTATCTCATAGGCATGGTATCGTGACTCTACCTCCGTGCATCGTCGACTGTAATACATCACAGCTTTCCAAGATTTGCCCTCTTCGTTCGATTGTAACAGCACTGCAGCTAGTCCTACACTACTAGCATCAGTGTGGACCTCGTGCATAGCGTTGAAATCATAAAGAGTCAATACGGGCTCAGAACATAATGCGGTAACCAATACTTCGAATGCACTGTCTTGCTTTTCACCCCAACAGAAATTCTTTGTTGCTTCTTTTCTCGTAAGGTCAGTTAACGGACGTGCAATGATCGCGTAGTCTTTTACAAACTTCCGGAAAAATCCGGTTAAGCCCAGGAAACGTTTTACTTCAGTTACCGTACTTGGTTTTTTAAATAATTTTATAGCATTTACCTTTAAGTTGCCAGGTGTGATGCCATCGCCAGTTATTCTGTGTCCCAAGAAGTTGATTTCTTGCACCAAAAATTTGCACTTATTGTAGCGCAGCGTTAAGTCGTATTCTTCTACCAGACTCAGAAACTTTTGCAACATTTTTAACCCGTCATCAATCGTACGACTCGGAATGATTACGTCATCCAAGTATGCAATTACTAGATACGGTTTCATTTTATCCACGATTTTGTTCATCATATTTTGAAATACCGACGGCGCGTTAACCAGCCCGAATGGCATGCGGTTATATTCATAGTGTCCATTATTAGTTACGAACGCGGTGTATTGCTTTGCACTTTCTTCCAATTCGACTTGGTGATAACCCATATTAAAGTCAAGTGTTGTATAGTACTTATTACCCGCGAGCGATGCAAATAATTCGTCCATTACCGGCATTGGAAATGGTTGTTTTACCGTGACGCGATTCAATTGTCGGAAATCAACACACAATCTATGATTTTTATCTTTTTTCTCCACGAGAACTACTGGCGCAGCGTACGCGGAGTCAGATACACGAATCACTTCTTTTGCCAATAAATCTTGTATTATTTCGTCCAAGATTGGCCTTTTCGCGAAAGGAAACCGATATGGTTTCATATTAATCGGAATATCGTTATCAAGTTTTATATTCATTTTCAATAGTTTGGTTTTTCGAAGAGTGTTAAAACGACCCTCGTATTGAACCAACATTTTCTTTAAGCTCTCATTTTCGACGACTGCGTCATCAATTATGTTCACCTTTGATTGCATCCAACAATCTTCACCGACAATTACGAAAACCTTACCTTTTTGGCATAACACATCTCTACCAATTAGCACATCATAGTCTAGCTTATTGTCATCTATTATCAACAGATTTACATCCACACGCACGTCATCGATTATCATATTACTTTTAATATGTTCAAAACATTCATATTCGCTTCCAGCAAAGCCTTTTAATCGAACAAAACACTTTTCTTTTAGTTTGTCTTCGAATTTATTTGCAACACTATTTTTAATTAACGAGCGCGCACTGCCAGAGTCTATTAGCGCTAGCACAGGTTCATTGTTTACTTTTATCAGTTTCATATTGAACTTTTCTTTGTTTTCTTCGATTGTGTTGCACTTTGCTTTTTGTGCTATTTCACATTTTTCGGCATCATGCCCGAACTTGTTACACTTTGAACATCTTATACGCTTTTGTGGCTCTGTGCAATTTTGCGAAATGTGACCCGGTTTACGACAATTGTAACACACAATATTTTGATTTTGTTTTTCTTTTATTTCTTTGTTATTGTTTTTTGACACTTGCTGTGTTTGTTTTTCTCGCGAAACTTCTATCTTCGCCACGGAGTCTTGTTTGTATGTGTTGAACATACAATAGTTCAAAATTGCTTTCAATAACTCATTTGCACAATTATACGCTTTTACCGAAAGAGTGCGTTTCATGTCAACATCGTTTACGCCATTGAGTACATATTTTATTACCGATTGGTCATCTAACCCACCCTGTCTACTAACAGACAACACACGGTAGTAGAATGTCTCTGGGGTTTCACTCAATGCACGGCGCATACTGATTAGTCTCATATGAATTTCTGCTGCATTTATTCTTGATGGAAACTCAAACAAAAAGTCACTCACAAATTTCGACCAATTTGTATATACTTCTGGAGTAGAGTCCAGCCACAGTTTAGCACAACCTTTCATTTTTGTACTTACTGCAATCAATAATAGTTTGTCACTCCAACCATATGCTTGGCGAAGTTGCTCTACTTTTCCAATAAATTGGACTGATGTCAACTCTTTCACACTTGGGTCGAACGTCGGTAGAATACTCACAACATTTTGTACGCTCCCGAAATCCGAGCACATTCTTCGTTCAGTTGCATACCCTCCCCTATTACAACACATACTTGTCGGTGTATATATGTTTTGCGTGCTTGTAGGCACTTGCACGTTCGTTGGGACGTAGTTTAGCGTCGCTCCTGCGCGATCATATTGCAATTGCATTTCCATGTCTACATTGTAGTTGTTGAGGTTCGATGGCTCTCTTTCTTCGCGATTCATTTCATACCAATTTGTCGTGTCGTTAGAATTATATCTAACTCCGGCGGTGTACTCTCCGCTGTAGCATATCGGTTGTCGCACAGATGCAACCCAATACGGCAAACTCCCTATTTGTTGCTCTTCTCTTACATTTCGTATTATTTCACCATTTGGTGACGTCAGTGGTGCGCTAGAGTGAGAAGGTTGACCTGGCGTCGTCAATTCTTCCCCTATTCTAACCGTCGGCGCCACTGAAAAATTTTTTTTTGATACCCCTGAATCCGACCATCTGTATACGACTTCGTGTTGTTTATGCTGTCGAATGTTCTAGAAACTGAGCCCACCTGCGAACATGCAACAATGTCTTCTGAATTTGAAGATACAATCGCGTATCGACTTGAATAATTTTTCGAGGGTGACGATTCACTTAGTGGCGGTGTTTCATTGTTGTTGTTGCGCATCGAATTGTCTTTGCTGTTTTCCAGCACCCGTAACCGTCGTTCAATACTTTCATTTAACGCGCTTTCAAATTGTAATTGTTCACTATACTGGTGCTCACAGAGTTTTTCGACCAGCTTTGCTTTTTTACCGGCGGTTGATAATCCAAGATCACGCAATCGCTGGCGCAATTCTACCACTGTCAAGTCACTATACTTTTCCATTTTGGTTAATTTTTAATATTTTGGCGTAAATTGCGTCTCACGAGTTAAAACGTTAACACTCAAGATTATGCACGTTTTATTATTTATATGCAGCGTTTGCGCCTTACTTCTGAGACTGTCAAAATCTCAGGTTTATGCACGTTTCGCAATAGGCGTAAATCTCGTCTCACTTCTGAGAATGTCAAGGACTTACCGAGTTCGTTTCCAATTAATGTTAAAACGAGTATATTAATAAAACTTAAAAAAAATTAAGTTCTTCAAATTTACAGTTCATATTGAAAATTACAAATCAGGTTTTTTAATTTATTTATTATTTCTGCACACCGCACGCTACCGATTCGATTCGCTTCTCGTCGTCAACTCCCGGCTTGTTAAGTTATCTTCTCTCTCGTACCCAGGGATGCCTGTTTTAGCTACTTGACACGCATACCACAGAAAGATGCAATTTACAATAGAAATGGGAAACAATTCAAATATTCCCTTTTTGGACGTCCGCAAACACAAAGAAAATAATAACATTATACTCGACTGGTATGCAAAACCAACATCTTCTGGGCGCCTAATCAACTATTTATCATCACAACCTACCAAATATAAAATTAACACTGCCAAAAACATAATACATAAAATACTAACGCTAAGCCACAAGAAATTTCATGATGAAAATGTAGAAAAAATCAAACAGATACTTAGAAACAACCATTATCCCGAACACATAATAAGCGACTAAGTACAACAAAAGTTTATGCAGAGCTACCACCCTACACTAATCAGGAACAACAGCATACCTACGGAAACACAAAAACAATATTATAGCGTGACATACATACCCAAATTCAGTGAAAATTTAGATCGGCAACTAACAAAAGAAAATAATTTTACATTTGCCTATAAGTCCAATTATACCTTGACCTTAGTTTTTACAAATGCAAAAAGCCCAATTAAGCGTCACCAACAAATGCTCCTGAGAAAACATTTTATTAACACTGTTATTTGATGATAGAAAAGCCATACGGGATAGAGCTGCCAAAAAAATTGTATACTATCGAGAAAAAATACTTGATCCAACTAAACTCAGAGTTTACAAAAAATATAATACCAATTTCAATCCTTCAGATGATACTGATATGATTGATCTAAATGACGATAATTCAATTCTAAATAAAAAAATAATTTTTTAAATAAATTACATTAAAATTATAAAAATTGTGACTTTTTTGCGTATTACTTGGAAATATAGGTTTTTATTTGAAAATTTTTTCTACTACATCGAATTTGAAAAAAGAAAAACTGTGAATGAAAGTTGTTCGAAATGTTCTGAACTTATTTTAGCTGTAAAGCAAAAAAAAAAAATTTCCATAAGAAATTTGTTGAAAATGATAATATAGTAGTTAAAAGTTCATTTTAGGCTAATTTCTCATAAGTTAAGGCTACTAAAATTCAAAAATACTATAGATATTAATACAGATTCTGAAATGTACGTAAAATACCTTTAAAGTAAGAACAATATGATATTTTTCCTATAATTCTATCAGAAGCTATGAAGATTTTTTGGCCAAACCCTACATTCATATGGCAAAATATATATTTTGCACAAGTGGGGGACACGAAATCGGACTTAGAGCTATGGTGTCGTCAGCAATTTTTCTTAGTTTTTGCTGTAGTCCTGATGAAAAAAAATCCATTCATACAATTTTACCCGCTCTAATATATATATCTATAGAACATTATATGCCTTGTAGTGATCTATTAGGGTATACCAATTTACGGAGGTCTATTTTAATACTTTTCAGTCCGTATTATAAAGCCAGCGATTGTTTTCAATAAAAACACTTCTGTCATGAGTTTTGAGGGTACAAGAGGTTGAGGGTTTTGATATACAACAGGTATATCATCATAAACTTCCTAACAGATTTTTGCGATGAGCTTCCTTTCCAAATTGTGTTGTGACGTTTTGAATTTTTTCCTACAAATTGGCGAGACCTACAGATTTTTGCCGACTTCAAACGGCATCCACGAAGGAGATGCATTTTTGCTGAGAAGCCTTCCATAGCAGAAAGACATTCGGAGAGTTTGCCAAACCACTGCCGAGGGGTGAGCCCGTTTCGAAAAACTTTTTCAAACCACTTCTGATATTACCAGTCCCAGGACTCGAACCTTGGACCTTCGATGTGGTAGGTCGGCAACACTACCGCCACACCACGGCTCCCGCCATTAATTTATTTGTATACAAATAGCTTCCCTACCAAACACTGCTAATCACATTTTTTCAAAATACCAATACATGCACATTTCAGACGGACGGGGGGACGGACATGGCTAAATCGTTTCAGGGTATGGTCCTTATTATCTCAGTGTACTTATTTTTGGTCCCATCTCTTCTTTTTCTCATACTTACAAACATTTCATTTTCATTAAATCGATCACTTATTAACACACACATAACCTCCCAAAGTTTCGTAGCTGTGAAACGTACCTTTATGAACTTAGAGCAAAAGCAATTTAGACGTAAGTACATTCTTCAAATAATGATAAAATATGATATTTCATTGTCAAAATCAGTTAAAATGTTAAGATTCGGAATATATACTAACTTTGTCATTCTATTGAGGACTTCTTAAAAAAAATTTGGAATATGGGCGTGGCACCACCCACATATGAATGAGGAAATTTTCAAATTTCGAGTGTTAATAAAATGAAAACCATTTACGCTAGAATAATGATTGTTGGGAAAAGTACAGCCACTGAGTATAATCCTTTTCGACCATAATCACATAAAGGTTCATAAAAGTTTACTGGAAATTAGGTAACAATACAGAGCCATGCTATATCTCATTGACTTATGCAGATAGAATGCTAAAATTTTGGAAATACATTGACCTTTTCGTCCTATTATTGCATTCTGCAAATTTTTGAAAATGGGGCGTGAGACCCACATATTAATGAACAAATAATAACTTCACGATCAATTGAATAATGGAGCTTGTTACTAAACATATCACTGTTACGGAGAGTATACCTAGTATCTGTGTTAAGTCAAGCAAAGACGAATACTTTTATAGGAGACATGCTGTCTCTAAAATTTTTTCTGAACATGACTAAAAATATTCCACTTAGAAAACGTACTTACCAACGAATGTAAAGTAATAATGCAAAAATGGCACTTTAGAAGAAAATTGCATCGTGACGCTACAGGGCATCATAGCTGAGTTGTTACAGTATTAGTTCTAACAGCGGCTTTGATCAGGCCCTTGGGTACGCATCCCAGGGTCCGAGAACGGGTATCATGAGAATTTGGGGACTTCGAAACACATCATCCCATACCATCGCTGAGCATATTGTAATTTTTCTCTATTGATATATTATTTGCAAATTGATATTGTTAAAATGAAATGTGAAATTCGTGTACCAATATTATATAAATACGTCACAGTACTTTAATTTGTTGAACCATGTCGATGTTTGCATACCCCTCATCATTAAATCTTTTTGGACATTGCCAACGCGTAAATCTTTCGAGCACCATTTCTCTCGAATACTCCCAGAACCGTATGTTGTCAGCGTCCAGCCTTCTGCACTATACAGCAGGCAAAGAGCACTTAGAATAATTCAGCCATGCGTTCATTCTACCATATTCTGTATAGAAGCGGATGCATGCGTGTTATCAGCTTCTCACCCCCGTGATGGAATAGCTCGTCAGGCAATCCACTGGTACCCGCTGCTTTTTAAATATGAGGACAAATAATTTTAAATAACAAAAGAAAAGTGCAGAAAAACCACCTTCGTTGCAGAAAATTTGTGACGTAACAGCCAAATTATCAAAAAGTAGACTGATTTGGTGAGGGCAAAAAAGACGTATGCGCCAAAAATTATGCTTATATTACATATACAAAAATAAAGTTGATTGCATTATATGGGTTGGGCTAAAGAAAAGCTATGTACCTAATGTCATGGCAATACATAAAGTGAATGTGAAATAAATTTAGAGAAACCTTCTCCTGTAAAATTTTCTTTTTGGCTCTTACGCCTTTTTTGCGCACATGGCTCGATATATAACTTCGCTATTGCAGTGGGCTATTAAATACGTGCCCGAATATTTTGCTTGTGTGTTTTCCGATTTGGGTTATTTTTGGCAGGAGTATAATAAATACTACTGAGAAGCACCTGACCAATTTTCATTGAAATATCAATATTGAATTATAAGCGATTGCCTTTGAAAATAGCAGACATTTTATGCCGAAAAGGGGGCGGCGCCACGCCTACTTCTTCAAAAATGACAAGATTTTTTTGCGCCCGAGTTTTCCTTAAAAAGCTTATTATGTGTGCAAAATCTGATCAATATAACTTGCTTAGTTGTAGTTGGCGGCCGCCGTGGTGTGAAGGTAGTGTTGCCGGCCTACCACACCGAAGGTCCATTGTTCGAGCCCTGGTACAGGTAACATCAAAAGTGATTTGAAAAAAAGTTTTTCAAAACGGGGTCGCCCCTCGGCAGCGGTTTGGCAAACTCTCCGAGTGTATTTCTGCCATGACAGGCTTCTCAGCAAAAATTCGTCTCCTTTGTAGATGCCGTTCGGAGTCGGCAAAAAACTGTAGGTCCCACCAATTTGTAGGGAGAATTCAAATCGGCACACCGCAAATTGGAAGAGAAGCTTGGCGCAAAAATCTCTTAGGAGGTTTATGATGATATACCTGTTGTATATCGCGCCATAGAGAGAGTTGTAGAAATATCGCTTTTTAAATTTTACAAAAAAAATTTCAGAACTACGATTTCGCCAATTTTTACAGCAAACAGTTACCTTTATATATAGAACATTATCACCAAATTTCGTTTCGACAAATCAATTTTTGGCGGAGTTATGGCATGCAAAGTTTTGTGGAATAGTCTACTATAAAAGGGTGGGGCCACGCCCATTTTCGCAAATTTTAAGTTTCTGAATTTCTTTGTTCACGGAAAGAGTAAAAGTGAAATATAAATGATGTAAAGCTATTATACGCAAAGTAATGCTTTCAGAATGAAAGTTGCTGGAAATGTTCTGAGCTTATTTTAGCTGTGAAAAAAAAAATTTCCATAAGAAACTTGTTAAAAATGATAATATACTCGTAGTAGCTAAAAGTTAATTTTAGGCTAATTTCTCATAATTTAAACCTTATATCTCTACTAAAATTCAAAAACACTATAGATATTAATACAGATTATGAAATGTACGTAAAATACCTTTAAAGTAAGCCCAATATGATATTTTTCCTATAATTCTATTAGAAGATATCAAAATTTTTTGCCCAAATCCTACATTCATATGGCAAAATATCTATTTTTCAAAAGTGGGGGACTCGAAATCGGAGTTAGAGCTGTGTTGTCTTCAGCAATTTTTCTTAGAATCATCTGCAGATTGTGGTTTTGCTACACTCCTGATGGAAAACAATTTTAAACGCTTTATTGGTAAGGTCATTTATTCAGAGCATTAGATAACACAGTCACGAGTGGACCAAGAGCAGCAAGTGTAAATATATTCAAACACATTCAAGACTATGAAAAATTGCAGGTATGCATTTCTTAAAATTATTTTATATTATTTTTTCAATCAAATTAAAATAGCAAAATTATACTAATTTTAATTGATCTAAAAAATTTATTTTTCAGGTTGTAAGTGATTTTGAACCAATAGCATTGGAAAATATGCCTGTTATGATCAGTGATTAACAAAAACGAGAATAATCTACAGATGTTAAATATTTATATCAAATGGCCAAAGTAATTTCAATTTTTTTTTATTGAATAGAGTAGGAAAAATGTTAAGAGACAACCGCCATAGCTTTTCTTATAGATCCATTTCGGAAGCTGCTAGCTACAGGCTAGCTGTACAGGCCGTAAATCAACAAAAGTTGTTGGTATAAAAAAGCAATAACAAAACCGAGAGCACACGGTAAGGCAGTTCTGCTGATAAAACATATCTGTCAAAAAATCCATCTAGATCACACTACTAACTGTCAAGTGGCGGAAGTGGTTCATGCATATGGTAAAGAAGAATAGAACTAGGAGTAAGCTTGGTGGTTAGAAATGCGTGCCAAAATTTCCCTGATGAAGAAGTTTAGCATCTTCCGATTTGGATCTATAAGAAAAGCTAAGGCGGTTGTCTCTAAACATTTTCCTACTCTATTCAATTAAAACAAGTAAGGAAAGGGCTGTCTTCGACTGTGCCGAAGACTTTACAACTTTCATGAATACGCGTCGAGGTTTTAAGTGTCCGATCCTTACTCACAATTAGTAAAAACAAAGCCCAAACCCCATTAATCGAAACAATCGATTGTATGGGAGCTATACGTTATGTAGGTCCGATCCCGCTGATTTTCACTACACACATAACATATATAATAAGTACTAAACCTGCACAATTTTACGTTCCTAGTTTTGTAATTACAAAATTTATAGCCCAAACCCATTTATCGAAACTATCGATTGTATGGGAGCTATGCCTTGTATTGCTCCGATCGTGCTGATTCTGATAAATGATTAATCTCATGCAAAATGGCGGCTCCATACCAAATTTCATTAAGATATCTCAAAAACTGAGGGACTAGTTTGCGTACAAACAGACAGACGGACAGACGGACATGGCTAAATCGACTCAGCTCATCGACCGGATCATTTCGGTTTACTTATTGGTTGATCTTTCTCTTCTTCTTCTCATACTAACAAACATCGGACCAAAGTTATAATAACATTTCATGTTCATAAAAGCTATAAAAACTTTTAATAACTAATTAAAAATGATTATTAAAAAATAAAAACAAAAATAGTTTTCATAAAAATTCAAGAAGTGAAAAATTATTATTGGCCTTGAGCTCGTTTCATGAATACTTAAAATTTAATAAAATAAAAAAGAGTAATTGCTGTAGTAGGAGACAATGAATCCCTAATATCTTATGGTTTGCTATTTCCATTTTGTTCTGCATTCACAACTGAAGCAACTGCGTTACTCAGTGCTTTCAAGTAAGCTAAACAAAATAATGGAAAGTTCATCATCTGCACTGATAGCTTATCTTGCTTTCAAGCTGTTCAAAATTGCCGTAATTCTAACTTCATCATTGAAAATATAAGACATACGAGGTGTGTTCAAAAAGTATCGCGAATTTTGAATTTTCGCTGGTTACGTATATTCGAATTTCGAATTTTTTGTGGCGTTATGTTGGTACTCATGTCTCTCACTTATGCCGACAAGCTCGGCCATTTTGAATGTTTAGTTAATTGTTGACAGCTGCTTTGCTTGCACGTGTTTTGGATCGTTTTCGATTTTTACGCGAAATTCGTACCAAAATTGCTCAATTGTGACCAAAAACAGCATCGCATGAACATTGCTAATGAGATGAAACTCTGTCCACGACGACCCAAATTTGCTCCAGAGGGTCATAACTGGTGACGAATCGTGCTTTTATGGTTATGACGTGGAAACCAAAGCTCAATCATCTCAATGGAAGCTGCCGCACGAAACAAGACCGAAAAAAGCGCGCCAAGTTCGGTCGAACGTGAAAGTTTTGCTGACAGTTTTTTTCGATTGCAGTGGCGTGGTGCATCATGAGTTCTTGCCACAGGGAAGAACGGTCAATAAGGAATATTACCTGCAAGTTATGTGCAATTTGCGCGAAGCAATCCGCCAGAAACGCCCGGATTTGTGGAAGAACAAAAATTGGCTTTTGCACCACGATAACGCCCCTGCTCACGCATCGTTGTTTGTGCGCGACTTTTTGGCCAAAAACAACCACTAATGATACCGCAGCCACCGTATTCCCCAGATCTGGCCCCCTGTGACTTTTTCTTGTTCCCTAAACTGAACAGGCCCATGAAAGGACGACGTTACGCTTCTCTTGACGAGATAAAGACGACATCGAAGGAGGAGCTGAACAAGATACAAAAAAATGATTTTTTGAAGTGCTTCGAAGATTGGAAAAACCGTTGGCACAAGTGTATAATATCTCATGGGGATTACTTTGAAGGGGACAAAATAGATATTAATGAATAAATAAATAATTTTTGAAAAAACACAAAATACGCGATACTTTTTGAACACACCTCGTATTTTGACTTCTTCTCCTAATAAACTCAAAATTATGTGGGTACCGGGCCATTCTGGTATTATTGGCAATATGTTTGCGGATTCAAGTGCTAAGGAAATGTGTTTGACTCCCACTACATTCTCAAATTTTTTTTCTAAGAGTGATATTTATAAATGTATTAATCATCAGCGGAATATAAAATTGGCGACATTTTGGATGAATTATAACCACCACTACTCGGCGATAAACTCATACTATCATTACTCATGCTCACCTATTGGATGGAAGTTCTTCCAATCATTGCCCTTTTTGTGAGGCAACCGCTATCAACGTGTTACATTTATTAGTTTATTGTCCAGCTCTTATGTTATGGATGAGAAATACTTCTTTTCGTTGCCCAAAAAAATTTAAGTTTGAAATAATTTTTGTACTTTTTCATAATAGTTTTTAGATGGTAAATATATATATGTATTATGTACATATATATGTTAGTATATATTTTTCAATAACTAATATTTTCCAACGAGTCCTGTTTCGATTGTTTGTTAAAAATTGCACTGATAGTGTATTGAAGAAGAAAATACACATTATCAAAATGAAGAATATCTCATTTTACTGGAAGGCACAGGTGGGTTAACTTGATTCCGATTCTTCTTAGAAGAAAGGTCCGCAGACTATGGCATAGCCGTATAATGAAGAAAGTCAGATTCATAGATACATACTTAGCAGCGCATAGGAAGCTCCTTTAACACTGTCAGGAGCTTAATTGATATCTAGTCAGATATGTATTCAGTCGATCACTACGCGATGGTACTTTTGTACTATTGAAAACCATATTTCTATACATTAAGATTTTATTCAGTCGACAACGGTTGGGTGCTTATCATAGGAGGAACCCTTATCTCAGCCACTTGGATGCCTAGAAAAAAGTTAATGGAGCTCTGTGTTTTGTTTAATGTATTATTTTATTATATATCTTATATATTCAGTATATGATACTGGCGATTTTATAGAAACAACTGGTACAAAGATGATGAGTGCCACATTGCAACGCAAAGAAGGGATGCTGCCTACAAGGCCATGCAAAGAGCTAATGCAACGAGTTGTGTGTATGCACATTACCGCAACTTCCTCAGGGGAGCGAGGCGGCTTCTCCGGGCCAATCGATTAAGGATTCAAGACCGGAGCGAACTCCTGAAAACTGAGAAAGGCGACCTGGTGGTAAAGAATGCTTAGATTATGAAGAGATCACTTCTTTTTCGCTCACTGGGCCATGTAATGCGAATGAACGAAGATGCTCCGAAGATATTCTTATCGATGGAAGAACCAAGTCGATACCGATTGACACCAATTTGCAATAAGAAAACATGGAGGGGTAAATTTGTTGGACTATCAAAATCGGCTTACCGGTTAACTGGCCATTTAAAGTAAAGTATGAATTAACAACGGTTATTAGATAACGAAACCATAAACATTGGAATACAATAACATCGAAAAAAAGTATTTCTCATCCATAACAGTTATCAAGCAACGTAAACAATACACGTTGACAAATAAATAAAATAACTCTTATCCACAAAAAATTAAATAAACGTTGACAAATAACTCTTATCCCCAAAAAATGAAATAAACCTTGACGTATAACTCCTATTTGAAAAATAAATTTTTTTCTTCATCGAACAATTAGTACCAAGCAACGTTTATTTGATAAAACTTAGAACTCTTATATATCTGCAATAAACGATGCCCGGGTATTACCCGGGTAATAGCATGCCCGGGTAATGGCCGGGTAAAATTATGAGCTCTATTTAAAACCTCATGATTATGCCGAAATACACCATACCATCGCTGTGCATATCGTTGTAATTTTTCCTCTAATATCAATTAACAAACAAACATAAAAAAAAAATTCGAGCTTTGCTCCAACAACAAATCACCATAACTATAATTGTTACATGTACAGTGCGGGTAACACGGAAGTGTTGATATGCAAAAAAGCCCTTCTGTATCTAAAACTGTTCTATGAACGCGCCTAAAAATATTCCACTTTCCTTGAGTGGACATATAAAATATATGTACGAAAGAATGTATAAAAGGAATAAGCAAATGGCACATTAGAGGAAAATGCATTGTGACGCTACAGGGCATCATAGCTTAGTTGTTACAGTACTCTAACAGCGGCTTTGGTGCAGACACTTGGGTTCGTATCTCAGTGTCCGAGAAGGGGTCTGATGAGAAGTTGGGCACTTCGAAACATGTCATCCCATACCATCGCTGTGCATAACGTTGTAATTTTTCCTCTAATATCAATTAACAAACAAAACATAAAAATTCGAGCTTTGCTCCAACAACAATCACCATAACTACAATTCTTACAGGTACAGTGCGGGTGCATAACAAATAACACGGAAGTGTTGATATGCAAAAAGCCCTTCTGTATCTAAAACTGTTCTATGAACGCGCCTAAAAATATTCCACTTTCTTTGAGTTGACAAATAAAATATATGTACCAAAGAATGTATACAAGGAATAAGCAAATGGCACATTAGAGGAAAATGCACTGTGACGCTACAGGGCATCATCGCTTCGGTGTTACAGAAGAGAGAGGGGTCTGATGAGAAGTTGGGCACTTCGAAACATGTCATCCCATACCATCGCTGTGCATAACGTTGTAATTTTTCCTCTAATATCAATTAACAAACAAAACATAAAAATTCGAGCTTTGCTTCAACAACAATCACCATAAATTACATTAAAATTAAAAAAATTGTGTTTTTTTGCTTATTACTTGAAAATATAGGGTTTTTTTGAAAATTTTTTTCTACTAAAGCGAATTCGAAAAAAGGAAAACTGTTTGAATGAAAGTTGTTGGAAATGTTCTGAGCTTATTTTAGCTGTAAAGAAAAAAAAGAATGTTTCATATAAAATTTGTTAAAAATGATAATATAGTAGTTAAAATTTTATTTTAGGCTAATTTCTCATAATTTAGGCCTTATATCTCTACTAAAATTCAAAAACACTATAGATATTAATACAGAATCTGAAATGTACGTAAAATACCCTTAAAGGAAGCCCAATATGATTTTTTTCCCATATTTCTATCAGAAACTATGAAGATTTTTTGGCCAAACCCTACATTCATATGGCAAAATATCTATTTTTCAAAAGTGGGGGACTCGAAATCGGACTTAGAGCTATGGTGTCTTTAGCAATTTTTCTTAGAATTATCTGTTATGGAAAAAAAACTTTACCCGCTCCAATATATATATATATATGTTGTAAAATTGCAAAAATACCGATTTGTTCCTTTACGCTGTGTTTCGGCTGTTCTTTTGGGTGCTTTGTTTTGCTTAATTATGCCCCACGACAGGGGGTGGAAAGAAAATAACCCTAATTTGTTTTCTTCTTTTCCTGATTTAGTTTAAAAGAAAAATTTTGGTTGGAAATAATTTGGTTAAAGCTTTACATAGAACGTTTCTTTCATCTTTCATGTTATTTAATTCATTTCCTAGGATTGGCCCTTGTTTACGGCGGAGTCGTTCCAATGACGAGGCGTAATAGGATAGGAAAGAAAAAAAAGGCAACGAGTTAATAAGTAAATAAACACCGGATTCAACGTAAATAATTACAATAGCTATGTGGGTTTTATTAAAGTGGAATTAAAATTAAATTTACAATCGGAATGTGAAGAAAAACAATATGGAAACAATATAATTACCTGGGATGGCTGCTGGTGACTCGTGTAGGTTCGAAATCAGAAGTGTCGGAGCCCTTTCTTTAAATTTTGTTCTGTACCGCCGCCGAATGCTTACTTTCGTTAGGTTCGGAGGGGTAAGAGCTGTTATCGGTAAAAGAGATAAATCTAACCGCACGGGCAGATACGTAAAGCTGCACAAATACGAGGGGCGATATTTAGGCCGTCGGTCTAAACATGCCAGCCCCCTTACGACACGCAATCTTTAATCAAATGACAGCCGCCAGCAACCATTCCAATTTACATAAAAGTTAGAATATGAAATATTATATGTGTTAAACATCATAATAATAGAAGTGTATGCAAATATTTATCAAACACAAAAAGAAAAAAACTTAGTATAGGGATCATACGCCACTACCCGCAGCCTCCTCTTGACACCTGTTGGGGATGAGAAAAGAAAGGTTATTATACAAGGTGGCGCAAAAATAAGCTTCCGATGTTCAGCATATCGGTTGTGGCACGTGCAGTGTGTGCTGTTGCACCGTCTTGTTGGAACCACATGTTTTCCAATCCCAATTCAACAGAATATTTTGGAAAACACAAAAAAAGTGATTACTCAGTACATAATACACCTATAATAATAAAATTTGGTGAGTACAAGGTGGCGCAAAAGTAAGCTTCCGATGTTCAGCATATCGGTTGTGGCACGTGCAGTGTGTGCTGTTGCACCGTCTTGTTGGAACCACATGTTTTCCAATCCCAATTCATCAAGTTGCGGCAAAAAGAACTCGTTGATCATTGCTCTGTAGCGCTCACCATTCACAGTAACCGTTTGGCTCCGACCGATTATTGGTCAAATAAATAGTCAGCAATATTCCGCGTTCTGGAGCAGTGTAGCGTAAGATTGTTTATTAACGTGTATTTCGCATGTGTTTACTACACAAATGTCAAAACAGAACTGACTTTAGGGGCCAATCGCAAAACTTATAGCATTTTCTGATAGGAGGATTACTTTTGCGCCACCTTGTACATTCATCCCAAATTTAAATCAATAAATTACAGGCCTTTGACTGCGATTGTGTGGGATACAAAAATAGAATCGTTTCGATTTCGTGTGTCCACTTTTCTGACTTGTACAGAGGGAAACTCTAATTTATGTTTATAGGGTATGTTGGTTTCATATTGCTAGGTAAATGACGTGTGTTTAAGAGATAGCCTGATAGACATTCCCAACATATGTCGTAGCGTCCCTTGGGGTGTCCGTATGCTGCGACGACATATTTTCTTGATTTTATCAAAATTTATTGAAACAATCTTCAATTTCGAAGCCAAAAGGGCCTAATTTAAGAGCCAAAATTTTTCATTTTGTTAATATTTGTAAGACTCTTAAGTGACTAACACTGTAATTTAAGAGCCAAAATTTTTCATTTTGTTGAATTTTGTAAGACTCTTAAGTGACTAACACTGTGAATATGGCCATAAACGATCCCATTTAGGACTCCTTGAGAATGTCTGGGGAGATATCTGTTTCACCTAGCTTTTGTGTAAGTGGGTAGAAAAATAGATATTAGTGTGTGTATGTGAATGCGATGTACGGCGGATTAGCGGCTTAACTTGTTGTCGGAAATTTGCAACTTTTGTGGCGGACCGGTTCGCCCGTCTGCGGTAGGATTCCTGTTGACCTCGTTACGTTTGAACGAGTGCGTTTATTTTCTTGTGATGGGTCGGTTCTTCTGATTGCGGTAGGCCTCAATGGCCTCGTTACATTTTAGCGAATACGTTCTGTTAAGTCGCTTCGACGAAGCCATGTCCTCCCTAATTCGTAGTGTAATTAGAAGTGGAATTAGGGAGATTTAGAAATGGAATAATATTAGTACTGGCCATCCTTGTTACCGGATGGCAGTGGGACCAACTTCGTGATTTATCTGGTAGTCTGGCCCCTCACGGTATCAAGAACGACGACTCGGACTCGGTTATCTGGTCCACGGTGTAGTTGGGATATTCGTCCTAGTCTCCAATCGTTGGGAGGTAGGTAGTCCTTCTTTAGAACGACTAGGTCCCCTTGTTTCAAGATGGATTGTGGATGTTTCCACTTTACACGTTTCTGCAGTTCGGTGAGGTACTCGGTTTTCCATCGTTTGCAAAACGTTTGGTGTAGGGACTTAAGTTTTTCAAATCGGTTGACGAGCGAGGCGCGATTCTCGCTAACGTCGATCTCTGGTGGCGCTAATAGATGCCCTCCAACGAGGAAATGTCCCGAGTCAGTGGCTCCAAGTTGGACGGCTCGTTGGAAGATGGACTGAGTGGTCGAGAGTTGAGACAAGACTCGATTCGACAAAGTAAAGTAGAGAACTCTTCAAGAGTAAATTTATGATCGGAAGCGATCTTTTTAAAGTGAGTTTTTTCTTTTCTTTTCTTTACCCCTGCCTCCCACAGTCCGCCCATATGAGGAGCGCCTGCTAGTATGAAGTGCCAGGACAGGGTTTCATGGCAGTCGGTCGACATGGTTTGGTTGCGAGCGTCTTTTAGAAAGGCCTTGAACTCTGATCGGAGGGCTCGGGAGGCCCCGACAAAGCTAGTTCCATTGTCGGAGTAGATGCTCTTTGGACATCCTCGTCTGGCAACAAACCTGTCTAACGCTGCTAAGAACGAGGCGGTCCTAAGATTACAAGTGGCCTCCAAGTGAATAGCCTTGGTCGAGAAGCAGACAAAGAGGCAAACGTAGCCCTTTGATAGACGACAGCCTCTCCCGCTGTAGGACTTGATGTCGAAAGGCCGGCGAAATCTACACCGGTGTTTGTGAACGCGCAGGAGAAGGTGGTGCGTTCTGGTGGAAGGTCGCCCATCAGTTGGGTCGCCGCTCGTTTTCGGAAGATAGTACAGACCTTGCAGTTATGGATGGTTGACCGGATCATATTTTTCACCTTAGGAATCCAGTATTGCGTGCGTGGGAGCCGCAGCATTAGTTGGTTTTCGCCATGCAAGGAGATCTTGTTTACAAACTGGACGAGCAGACGGGTGAAACAGCAGGCGTAAGGGAGGATAATTGGATTGCGTTCGTTAAAGACGAGATCATGGGATGTTGAGAGACGACTACCCACTCGCAAGATATCGTGGCCGTCGGCGAAGGGGTTGAGAGGAAGGACTTCACTTTTTGTCCCAACGGGTTTCCCGGTTCTTAAATCCCTTAGTTCTTGAGAATAATGTTTTTGTTGATATATTTTGATATGACGTCGGGTCGTATCCTTAATTTCGTCGGGCGAAATGAGGTATGACTCCGCTTTGAAAGAAGATTTTGTTTTGGGATTAGTTCTTTGAGAGAACCTCATAATGTATGATATGACCCTCAAAGCCCTTGAAAAATCAGAAAACCTTTCGAGAATGTCCTCGTTATCCTGTATTTGCTTAGTTGTATGAACTTGTATTCTCTTTTCTTCGATTTTTGTACCGTAATATTTTTCTTGAGTTGGCCATTTTGTCTCGTCTTCTTGTAGCCAAGAAGGACCCTGCCACGACAAAGTGTGGTTTACTATATCCTTCGCTGATAGCCCTCTGCTGGCCATGTTTGCTGGGTTTGATGCGGAATCTACGTGTCGCCAGGCTTTATTTCCCACCTTTTCTACAATTTTCGTTACTCGGTGTGCCACAAATGTTGACCAAGCGCACGGTGGGTTTCTGATCCAAGCTAAAACTATAGTTGAGTCAGTCCATAGGTGAACGTTGAAAGTGCCTAAGTTAAGGTTTTCTATAACAGATTCTATGGTTTCGGCCAACAAGACTGCTCCACAGAGCTCCAATCGAGGCAGAGAAATTGTTTTGATTGAGGCGACTCTTGTTTTCGCCATTAATAGATTGACGTGGATCTGGTCCCCTATCTTAGCTCGTAAAAATATTGTGGCTGCGTAGGCTTTTTCTGATGCATCGCAGAACTCGTGTATTTCCACAACGTTGGATGGCGTGAAATGCACCCATCGAGGTATTTTAATTTTATTGATTTCGTGGTAGTCCTGCATGAAGCTTTGCCACCGATCTAGGGTTAGATAGTTATGTTCTGCATAAGTATTTTGGCTACTATGACGACCGGTGCCAACCAGCCTAGCGGGTCGAAGAGTTTGGCGATGGCTTTTTGTTATAATATCCCTATTTTCGATGGGTTTTGCCGTAAAATAAAAGGAGTCAGAATGCGCGTTCCAACGGATGCCTAGGGTCTTGCCCATACTTGAGTCTTCGAACTCGAAAAAGTCCTCGTTTAGCCGATAAAGTTTGGGTATTCCATGCAGTATTTTGCTGCAGTTCGACGTCCATTTGCGTAGGGAGAAGCCTGCCGACTGTAGGACATGCGTATTTCATCGCGAGCTTTGATGGTTGTATCGATGCTATTCCCCCCCGCAGGAACGTCATCAACGTACATACTTGTGCGAAGAATACTTGCTTCTGTAGGGGCAGAGCTCTCCATGTCGTCCGGTAGTTGATTCAGTGTTCTTATGGCCAGATACGGGGCGCAATTAACTCCAAAGGTCACGGTCTTTAATTCGTAGACGCGTATGGGGTCACCTGGATTGGGTCGAAAAACTATCCTTTGGAACTTTGTCTGTTTAGGTTTTACCCAGATCTGGCGGTACATTTTCTCGATATCGCTATTAAAGACATACTTGAAAAGTGCTTCGCAATAGGCATTCTCTTCATTAAGTGCCCTTTTCTTCGGGACATCCTCCAACTCCCAGAAAGCGGTTAACTGCTTGTCCAGGTTTATTTCATTGAAAAATGGTACCTGACTATTGGTAGCCTTAGGTGCGTCTGCACGACCAGTTAAGATCCAACCGAATACGGTTTCTTGGGCGAGAAGCGTGTTTAACACGTTCTCCCGTATACCGTTTAATATGATTTGTGGATAAATGTCGCCTCCTAGGATGAGGTCGACTGGTTCATTAACGAAGAACCTCTTATCGGCCAAGATTAGATCAGGGAATGCTTGCCGAGTCATTGCGCTCACTTGGCAAGTAGGAAGATCCCCTGTTAATTGGGGAAGGACCAAGACCCCTGTGTTGATGCTTACCAAGGAGTTGGTTAAGGAACCTAGCTGAATGGAGCATGACTCTTTCACTTGCGCTGACAGAGTATTGTTTATCCCAGAAACTTGGACGTGCAAGCGTTTCGATGGGAGGTTTATTAGTCGCTTTAATCTTTTTGTCATGAATGAACATTCTGAACCCGAATCAATCAGGGCTCTAGCAGAAAAATCTACTCCATTATAGTGAATGTTCACACGTGCTGCTCCTAATAAAACCCCCCTAGTAGTATTAGCATGACAAGAAGAGACGATTTTAACATCTCTCCTCTTTTCAGATTCCAGACTGTCTCTTGCCTGCTGTGATGTCGAGGGCCTATCATCTGACGCATTTTGACGCCACCTTTGGTTCGTTGCTTTTGGCTGAGCTGTTGCCAAGTGGAGTAAGGTGTTGTGCCTTGCGTGACACGAGCTGCAGTTAAATGAACTTGTGCAGCGTGTCACTGTGTGTCCAGCCGACAGGCAGTTCAGGCACCAATTGTTGTTTTTGATGTAGGCTATTCGGTCTGTAGTGGTTAGTCCGCGGAATTTTTGACAATTTCGTAATATGTCCTCCTTACTGTTGCACATCTCACACGAAGTTTTAGGGCTGCTGGCTTGGTATACTCCAAGTTTCGCAGGCGTTTCCCCTGCAGTATTTTGACTCTTGGGCGCCTTGGATGATTTGCTACCCCTGAGGTCAGAAACGGTTTGCAATGTTTGGAACCTATTGGATAGAAATTTATCCATGTCCTCCCATTTTGGAATCTCTATTTTGTTTGCTATGGTTTGTTCCCATAGAGCCAGAGTGCATTCCGGGAGTTTGGTGGAGCATAAGTATGTGATTATGGCATCCCAATTGGAAATGTCAATTTGATGACATTGGAGCGACGAAATGCAATTATTAATGTCCCGTTGCAACTTCTTAATTGTTGTACCACATTCACTTTCTACGGCAGTTAAACTAAACAAAGTTTTTAATTGCGTATTGACCAAGATACGTTTATTTTCGTACCTGTCAGTCAGATTTTTCCAGGCTGTTGAAAAGCCTTCATTTGTCAATGGACACCTGCGCACAATTTCTTTTGCCTCCCCTTCAGTTTTCTGGTTGAGGTGATATAACTTTTCAACCGGGGTAAGGCGTTTGTTTAATATATATATGGCCGTGAACAAGTCGCTAAAGGTTGGCCAAGAAAAGTAGTCACCTTTGAACACCTCGGTGTCACACGGAGGGAGGCGAATATTATTCTCTCTGATGGAAGATTCAGAGACTTTAGGGGCAGGTGTGGCAGGTATGGATAATTTTTCGACCTCAGCATTAATTGTGGCCATGCATTTCGCGTAGCATGCGAAACAGGTCTTGTTTTTCTGACGTAAAGACGGCAAGTCATCTTTGGTTAAGTCAGCCGAGCTGAGTAGACTCTCATATGTCGTCTTGGTCTTCTTCCACAACGACTTCAACTCCTCTTGATGTATTGCAAGGGTGTGTTTATCTAATTCTCCGACAGGTGTAGAGCCAAAGTCTTGCTGAAACTCAACTATGCAGTCGGCTAGTCGGATGTAGGTCTCCATTTTTTCAATTAATTTGAATATTTTGTCTCGTTAAAGGAACGAGAACAGAAGTAACGACTCAGGAATTTCGTGCTCGGAATGTAAGCGAAGTTAAGGGTGACACAGATAGAAATCTGGATGCAGATTTAGTGTGTCTAAAAAATGTAAAAGTGAAGAAGTGAAATTTGAAAGTGGCACAGATATAAATCTCGGTACAGATTTAATTTGCCTTTGGGAACATAAATTATTGAATGTAATTCCCTGAATAGCCAAACCAATATAAGCCAACGCAGTTGTGTTTGTCCAGCAATATGGGACAGAGGTGTGATTTATTTAAATGATAAATAAATGATAAAATAAATTGAGACTTTGTCCGTAATCAATAATATCAACAAGCCACCCAATGTAGTGATACCGTCGTAAATGCGCAACGATTTTGTATTGTTTGCAGTGAATTTTATGTTGGCTCTATAAAAAGCATCAACCAAAAAAAATTCACTGACTGCCTTGAGCTGTGTCGGATAAGTCTTACTACTGGTGAGGGACTCAACCGATAGTCAAAAGGCGAAAGAGTGCTCGCGAGAACACGAATTTCTCACTTGCTTTGTTTTAACGAAACAATCACAAATTCACTCGACACGTTCTTGAGCATGTAAAAAAAAGTGGTGCATGAACCAACGTACCTTGTGAAATAAGCGATGAAAGCTGCAAGTGATGACTGCTGCAATTGTGCTGTGACAGTGGATGCGATATTAATGTGATGTTTTGATATGTACGGTGTGATGCGATCTGTATGGATGCGATCTTAATGAACTGTATGTGATGATGTGATTGGTATGGTGTGATGCGATCTGTATTGTGCTGCGATCTGTGGTTGTCTCTTTCTGTTGCCGTCACTCCCTGCTGTAGCTTTCTGCTCGTTTGTGTTTTTGTTGAATGTTTATTCTATTATCTCCGTGTATTTTTAAATTTTAATGGCACTGAATTACAAAAGTTGTACTCTCTCTATGGCGCGATATACAACAGGTATATCATCATAAACCTCCTAAGAGATTTTTGCGCCAAGCTTCTCTTCCAATTTGTGGTGTGCCGATTTGAATTTTCCCTACAAATTGGTGGGACCTACAGTTTTTTGCCGACTCCGAACGGCATCTACAAAGGAGACGAATTTTTGCTGAGAAGCCTGTCATGGCAGAAATACACTCGGAGAGTTTGCCAAACCACTGCCGAGGGGCGACCCCGTTTTGAAAAACTTTTTTCAAATCACTTTTGATGTTACCTGTACCAGGGCTTGAACCATGGACCTTCGGTGTGGTAGGCCGGCAACACTACCTTCACACCACGGCGGCCGCCAAAAGTTGTACTGCTCCGGATAATAATTATGTTGATGGCTAAAAAGTTGTTCGCTTGTTTTCCTGGCGCGATAGGACCAATGTTTATGGCGGAGTCGTTCCAATGACGGGGCGCGCTCACGCCTAATAGGGATAGAAAAGAAAAAAAAAAGGCAACGAGTTAATAAGTAAATAAACACCGGATTCAATGTAAATAATTACAATAGCTATGTGGGTTTTATTAAAGTAGAATTAAAATTAAATATATAATCGGAATGTGAAAAAAAACAATATGGAAACTGATATGTATCTAAACAAATTTAAATGTACTTAAGTTATTTTAATACTTTACAACACTGAGAGTAAGAACTGCCAATGACAGCTCGAGAGCGGACAACCTTTTTGGGTTCGATTTGACCGCCGAAAGAAAAGATACGTATAGCATTTTACCCTCCACGTGTTTTTTCTATATTAATTATATTTAATAAAGTTATGTTAATCGAAATCAACTCGTTTATTTAAAATTGGCAAACATAACATTACTGGGGACGAGGACAAAAGAAAAAGTTTCCATAAAGAAAAATGGCAAACGAGCAGGCTATTCAAGAAATAATCCAGCAGCAGCAAAGATTCACAACATCATTGCTCGAACAGCAAAAGCAGTGGATGCAGTCCATGCAGCAATCGCTTTTTAATGCGAATGAGTCAAACCGTTTAATAAAGACCAGCAAAATTGGGAATCTTACTTGGAGCAGCTTTCGCAACATTTCATGGCGTATTCGGTAAGCAATCCAGATAAGCAAAAATCATTTTTTCTATCGTGGATTGGTACGGAATTGTTTGAGTTATTGAAGAATTTGTTTGGTGTAACAAATCTCCAATCGCTGACCTTCAAGGAATTAACATCCAAATTAACAGAGCACTTCCACTCAAAAAGACATATAGTGGCAGCTCGCTACGAATTCTTCAAGCGGGAAATGAAAAACACTCAAAAGCACAGAGAGTGGGTGGCTGACCTACGTGGTATCGCAAGAGAGTGCAAATTCATTTGTACCGCAACCAATTGTGCAGCAAATTTTGTTGATGAAATGATACGTGACCAAATCATAGTTCGTACCCCTTATGATCAAGTACGTACCGGCGCTCTACAAAAGCTTCAGCCGTCACTAGAAGATGTGCTTATAATTGCCGAAACATTTGAGGCAACAACTAAAACTGTAGCGACACTCAAAGAGAATAATAATTCATCCCTAGCGCAAGTAAACGCTATGCAAACACACAAAGTCGGGAGGAATGAAGGTAATAAGCAAAGTAATAAGAATGAACAACAGGTAAATAAGCACTCAACAAAACAAGTGAAACTTCAATCGTGCTCAGGTTGTGGTCATTCTCACTCAAGAGAACAATGTAAGTTTCGAAATGTCATTTGTAACAAGTGCAATAAAAAGGGATATATTGCAGCAGTCTGTATCTCAAAGCAAACAAAACAAATCAGTAAGAAAAGAAATTCCGATAAAGGCAAAAAAGAAAATGAACATCGTATTGACACATTAGATGCAGTGAATGCAGTTACAGGTATAATAAAATCTGAAGATAGTAAAAAAATGATTGAGTTGGAAATTAAAAACAAAACAATAAAGTTTCAATTAGATTCAGGTGCTACTGTGTCAATAATTAACAGAAAAACATACGATTTATTGAACCAACCAAAATTTGTAGAGTGCACAAAGAGTTTGTATGCATTTGGGCAGAAGCCAATTCCAATTTTGGGTGAATTACACACTGAAGCTAGGTGTGGAAGCAAGCAGAAAAGTATTGTGGTAATAGTAGCAAACGTAGAAAATTCTTACAATCTTTTTGGCTTAGACCTTTTCAGAGAATTTGGTTTTGAGAGAGTGTAAGAAATACGACGATATTTTGACAATACCACCACAGGTTCAATAAAAACTTTAAAGCAACGATTCAAATGAAATCTACGGCTACACCCAAATTTTTTAAAAGCAGGCCAGTACCATTCGCACAGATAACAAAGTTTCGTGAAGAAGCTGATAGACTCATCAAAGCAGGTATTTGGAAACCCATCAAATTTAGCAATTGGGCGTCACCAATTGTATTAGCACCAAACCCAGATGACTCAGTGAGAATCTGTGGCGATTTTAAAATTGCGGTTAATTCGCAATTAGAGATTGAACAATACCCCTTGCCAAAACACGAAGAGTTGTTACACACTATTCGTCGGGGAACTCATTTTTCCAAAATAGATCTCAAAGATGCCTATTTACAGATGGAAATCGATGAAGAGTCGAAGCAAATGATGGTAGTAAATACTCCTCCTCTTTCAGTACCAACGACTGCCATATGGCATCGCCAGTGCGCCCGCAATTTTTCAGCGCTATCTCGAACAACTCCTCCATGGCATAGAAGGATGTGGTAATTATTTAGACGATATAATTATAACTGCACCATCAATTGAAGAACACATAGGTCGCCTAGAGCAAGTCATGAAGGTACTAAAGGAAAATGGCATAAAATGCAAAAAGCAAAAATGTTTCTTTTTGAAGGAAGAAATAGAGTATTTGGGTAGGAAAATTAGCGCAAAGGGAATACTCCCAGACGACTCAGGGGTACAAGCTACTAAGTTGCTGAAACCGCCTAGTAACTTGGCACAATTAAAAGCTTTTGTAGGTAAAATAAACTACTATTGCAACTTCATATCGAATTTTTCCCAGCTAGCAGCGCCACTCAACATGATACGTCGTAAAAATGTGAAATTTTTGTGGGGTACTACACAGCAAGAGTTGGAATTGCCGTTGTTTTATCGCACATCAATTCGGATGGAAGCGAACGTCCGATAGCTTTCGCGTCGAAAACGTTGGATAAGCACCAACTTAAATACAGTCAAATTGAGAAGGAGGGTCTCGACATTGTGTATGGTGTTCAAAAGTTTCACCAATACTTGTATGGTCGAAAGTTTTTGCTCATTACTGACCATAAGCCACTTGTACATATTTTCAACCCAAGTAAACGTCTACCTCAAATGACGGTGCACCGTTGGGCTTTAATTTTAATGGCGTACAATTTCAACATCAAATACAGCAACACACATGCACATGGTAATGCCGACGCACTTTCTCGGTTACCCGTGAATACCGATGAACAATTCGATTTAAGTGAAGCCTGCCATGATATTTCAGAAATTAAAACACCAATCGATGCAGATGTTATTGGAAAGCATACAACTCAAGATGGCACCCTTACTAAAGTTCGCAACTTTGTTGAAAAGGGCTGGCCTGAAGGGTTACCTCCGGGGGATACGGACATCCAACCATACTTTCATCGTAGGTTGTATTTAACCATCTACAAAAATTTGTTATGCTTAAACAGTGAGGTAAATCGAGTTATCATTCCAAAAACTTTAAAATCAAAAATTTTGCAATTGTTACACGAGGGGCACTGGGGAATCGTCAGAATGAAACAGCTGGCTCGACATCACATCTGGTGGCCAAAAATAGACGATGACATTGCAAAGGTAGCACGTGAATGCGACGTCTGTAAAATGGCTAATCCGGCTCCTGCACGCGAATATCTCAGCTTGCCAGAAGCAAAAGGTCCTTGGGAAAGAGTCCACATTGATTTCGCCGGCCCAATATTTAATGCAATGTGGCTTATATGTACAGATGCTTATTAGCAATTTCCATACGTAACACAATTACCGTCGACTACAACGGATAATACCATACTTGCACTAACATCTATTTTTGCTATTGAAGGGTTCCCGGTGACTCTTGTTAGCGACAATGGACCACAGCTGACGTCCGACAACTTTGAACAATTTTCACTCACATAACGACAGCGCCATTTCATCCTGCGTCTAATGGACTCGCTGAACGTTTTGTGCAAACGTTTAAAGCAGCTGTCCGAAAAAATATAAATGCCGGCCTAACAATCAAAACCGCCGTTGTAAAATATCTGGCAACTTATCGTTTTACCCCAAATGCCAAGGGGAAAACGCCTGCTGAACTCCTGCATGGCAGAGTGGTTAGAACCATGTTAAGTCAATTATTTGAGACATCAGCTCAGAAAAAACGTACAAGCACCAACGCACACAAATTTGAGCCAAATCAACTAGTATATGCCAGAAATTATGCAAAAAAATGGATCAAAGGCACCATAAATTATCCGATTGGTAAAATGATGTTTATGATAAACACCAAAACAGGCAATATTAAGCGTCATATTAACCAACTCAAACCAAGATCGAAAACGAATTCTGATCAGGTATCCGGTTACAACTTACTTCCGCCGTTGGTAAATACACCTGAAGTAGGGTTATCCGACAACCAACCACAAGCTAGCTCAGAAAGAAATTTGGAAGACACCGAAAATAGTTCAACAAGTAAAGAACAGCCAGTTTCTCAGTCAAGCAATTCGCAGAACTTATCACCGCAAACTATTCCTAGCTCCTTAGTCGAGCAGTCAACAACGCCAACCGCAGGTATGCCAATTCGCAAAAGCAGTCGTTCCCGAAAACAGGTGAACCGTTTCACGGCTCCAGATTTTAGATGCACATAAACCTTTTAATATTGTAAATTAAAGGGGGAGATGTGATATGTATCTAAACAAATTTAAATGTACTTAAGTTATTTTAATACTTTACAACACTGAGAGTAAGAACTGTCAATGACAGCTCGAGAGCGGACAACCTTTTTGGGTTTTCTTCTCGATTTGACCGCCGAAAGAAAAGATACGTATAGCATTTAACCCTCCACGTGTTTTTTGTATATTAATTATATTTAATAAAGTTTTGTGAATCGAAATCAACTCGTTTATTTAAAATTGGCAAACATAACAGAAACAGTATAATTACCTGGGATGGCTGCTGGTGACTCGCATAAGCTCGAAATCAGAAGTGTTCGAGCCCTTTCTTTAAATTTTGTTCTGTACCGCCGCCGAATGCTTACTTTCGTTAGGTTCGGAGGGGTAAGAGCTGTTATCGCTAAAAGAGATAAATCTAACCGCACGGGCAGATACGTAAAGCTGCACAAATACGAGGGGCGACCGTGATATTTAGGCCGGTGCCCTAAACAGCGCTTCTTATTTTTCTTTTCACGTTTTTATCGCTTTAGTAAATGTATTTTCTATTTTTGCATTCCTCTTTTCATGTTCAATTGGGTTTTTTTTTTACATGTCGTCAGTTTCACACTCTTCACCTTTTTATTTTTAATCGGCAAATTCGGTCATCACCATAAATTTTTTCGTTGTTCTGGTTCTTTTATTTTATTAGTTTGACATAATTTCACTTATTTAATTTAATTTATTTATTTAAGTCTATGACTTACAAAAGGCTTACAGACTAGATTCCATACTGGTACATCCATGTGTGCATATAAGGCTAGTACTAAACTATTTAGTTTAAAGCAGAAAATAACATATTTCTTAAGCAGTTTCTAGACACAGAAAAAGCAATGCAATGATTAAAGTTAATTGAGTTGATGGCAATTAGAGCGCGTGTGATTGGTTCATTCACCGCATAATTAGACCTAAAATTTCCAATAGCAAACATATTACGATGACGCAAGTTGCGTCGAGGCACATGAAAACTCAAAGACTCAAGAAGTGTTGGGCAATCAATGAAAGTTAATCAACTTACACCTTGAAATATATGAAGGGAGAGGCATCTCGAAGTTCAGGTCGGATAAGCAGTACTTCATAAATATTTTTTGAGCACGTTCAATTCTGTTATTGTGAACATCATAATAGGGACTCCAGATTATAGAAGCATATTCAAGCCTAGATCTTACGAAAGCGTTATATGGTGGCTTTTTGGTATATGGATCCTTAAACTCTGACCCATTTCTTTTAATAAATGCCAATAGTGTGTATGCTTTGGGAATTATATAATTAAGGTGTTCAATAAATGTAAACGACGAATCAAATACAACACCCAAATCACGAATTTTATCATATCAGGCATATCAGCGACATAGAATGTCGAAATCAAATGATTATTTAATTTGGAATACGTAACACTGTAGCATTTATTAACATTGAGAGCGAGCCTATTTCTACAGCACCAATCATTAAAAGCATTTAATTCTGTCTGAAGTGTAAGAACATCAGATTAATTTTTTATCTTGAAAAATATTTTTAAATCATCGGCGTACATAAGGTAGCTTTGTTTAAAATAAGCACTTACATCATTAATGAACATAATGAAAAGTAGTGGACCAAGGATGCTTCCCTGAGGCACACCCGATGTTGCTATGTATGGTGCTGACTTCACGTTGTCCACAACAACGAAATTTACTCTATTTGATAAATAAGAACTTATCCAAAGTAAAAATGTGGAGTCAAATCCCCACTTTTCTAACTTTGCGAGTAATACTCTATGAGGTACTCTGTCGAAAGCTTTGGACAGGTCCGTATAAATGCAGTCAACTTGATAACTATCAGAAAATGATGAGATGCAGTAATTGAAAAACACAGTAAGATTGGAAACTGTAGAACATCCCGGAACAAATCCATGCTGATATGGACCGCTTTCTCAAAAAGTTTAGACATAACTGGAAGTTTGGAAATAGGACGGTAGTTTGAAACATCCGTCTTATTACCACTCTTATGAATTGGTTCAATACAAGAAATTTTACATTCATCCAAAAAGATTCCACATTTAAGGGATAAATTAAATATATGCAACAAAGGTTCCGCCACAGAACCCATACATTGCTTTAGAAAGAAAGGCGAGATTTGTTGATAGTCGCATTTGCTTGAATTCTTGATTGTCTGAATCCTTAAAATAATATCGTCAATATCAAGAACTAAAGAGCAGAAGTCAAGACAAGACGTATGTAATATTATTTAAAATATTACTATCATCGTTCATTGTGTCATCAGTGTCGAAATTTCCTTTGAAAAATTCACCAAACAAATTTGCTGAGTCAGAAGGCGATGTAGAACTCTTACCTTGGTAAGAAACAGACAGTGGAATAGTCGAAAATGACCGCTTAGAACGAATGAAATTCCAAAACGATTTGGGGTTAGATTTAATATTATTTTCGAAATTATGAATGTACTGATTATATAAAAATTTGTCAAGACAACTGAACTCTTTTGCGTATTTCAAATATTCAAGCTTGTGTCTATGACTACCCGATTTCTTGAAAAGCTTATGATATTTATTTCGTAAGTTCTTGAGTCTCTTAAGATTCTTTCTATACCAGGGTAACCTATAAGCCCTTACTGGAAACCGAGGAATATTATTCTCTACTATTTCTGAGATAATTCTTTTAAATAAATCAAAACATTTCGCAAGATTGTGGCCATCAAAAAGAAGTTGCCAGTCAATATTAGAAATTAAATTATTTATCAAGCCGAAATCACACCAGCTATAATTGAAATCAGTTTCAACATTATGTACAATTTTTGCAAACTCATAAAATTCCAACTCCAATATTAAAGGTACAGATGCTTATCGGTATTCGACAACGGATAGCAAGAACGAAGCAAATTGCAATTAATATCATTACTAACAAAAACAAGATCAAGTATTTTATCTAATAAATTGACAAAATTATTGATTTGCACTAATTGTAAGCTATAAAAACTATCAACTAAATACATTTCGTTAGCATAATTTACATTAGTCGGTATGAGATTAGTTTCACCTGGAAGATAACTCCAAGTGATTTTATTCAAATTAAAAACCCCCTAATACACATTGCTGAGAATTCAAATTGGTCCTCGAAACGTGCATAATATTATTTACATGATCCTCATATAGCTTATCGGAACTATTTGGAGGTATATAGGATACACATACATGAAGAGTACCTGTTTTACCTTTCATAGAAATGATTAATTGGTCAATGACATTGTCAGTAATACTAAGAGGAACCAGTGATGACTGAAATTTCTTTTTTACAGCTATTAGGACTCCCCCTCCACGCGACAGACCAGTGCTTATGCTATCTCTATCTTTGCGAAACACATTATATAAATTGTTGTCAAAAAATGCATTGTCATGAAAGTCCCCAGTCAGCCAAGTCTCTACAAGAAATATTACGTCGTAGTCATTATTAGAGGTAGCGGCATGGACAGCAGAGGCTTTAGTTCTCATTACCGAGATATTTTGAAAATAAATTGCCAACGAATTCTTTGGGACAATACTGTTGGAGGTGGAATTAGCACTCACACATTGTTCTGCAGATTCACAGGCTTTTAAAAAACCGAAATGGTCTTATTTTTACATCAGAAGGCCAAATTGATGCATCTAGGACCTTGTTGTAGATGGATGCGGAAATACCAAACTTGAAATTCACATACTTTAAAAGCTTAGGATCAGCGTATTTTTTAACTAGCTCTTGACAACGCATTGAAGCTTTAGATACATTAGCAATATTTGAAATGTACTCAACAATTGCTTCTGCATTTACCGACGGCTTAAAAGTTGACAGCAGCAGCAATGCCAGCATAGCTAACACAGTGGTTAGACAACTGAGTTACACTCATACCGATAGCGACTGGCTCATCATCGCCCGAAAGAGATTGGGTTACAGGAACAACACCATTAGAACTCGAAAATTGGAGAGTGAGAGAATCTTCTTGATCTGCATTTGGCTCATTATTCACATTCGGTTCAACGACACCAGATTTTGAACGCGTTACAATAGTGTTTTTTGCATTGTCAGAGCTATTATGCGACTTTGAAATTTCTTTTTTCGACCTCTTTTTCTCACCAACATTATTATTGTTTATTGACTTAAGGGAGAGATTCCCGAAGACAATATTCGGGTGTAAGCATATCGCGCATGATTCGCACAAGTTTAGCGGGACTGGCATACTAATGACCTGATTCCGAATATGACTTCCGTTTTCCTGTGGCAGATCCAGTTTCCGAGATATCGGCGAAAATATGAAAATTCCCATTTTTGCAGAACACTACTTCATATAGGCACGGCAAAAATTTGTATTTTTCATTTTTTGAATTATGCATTTTACTAATTCCCATACAAATTTCTTGCCTTCACCTCCCTTAAATATCTTTAGTAGTTTGGACTCTATGCCAAAAAACGTTCAAAAAATTTTGAAAAAAAAACAACATTTTTTACTAAATTTCAGATTTAACCACTTTAAATTCTGAAAAATCCTATTGAGCCCTACTATGTTGTAGGCAATTTAATTACGAAAATTTTAAGCATACCAATACAACAATCGGACGTGCCGTTGAGACTATAGCCCCGTTAACTTGCAAGCGTCTATCCTACAATTTTTTATAGAGACAATTTTTATTCAAACTAGGTTTTTATTTTTTTATAACGTTTTATTATAGACATATGTTTGCACGTTAAACTGTATTCAATTGAGTAATATGAGTAAAAATCAGCAATTCAGTAAAAGACAACAACGACAACAACATTAAATACATACATATCTACATCTAAAAAAGTCAAATTGAGCGATTTTACCGTGGTGGCCAATACTGAGGGACGTGGGTACTTTTAACTACCCGTTTATAATTTTCTGGGTTTGTCTCTCGTATTATTGTCCTGCAATAATCTCCAATCATTTCTTCATTCCAAAAACGTTGGTAACGCTTTTCAAAAATCATGAGGTCTTGGTGAAACCTTTCACCCCGTTCATCACTTTCAGCACCTAGGTTTGCGGGAAAATTATCCAAATGTGAATGCAAAAAATGCATTTTTAGGGACATGTTGCATTTCATAGCATCGTAGTTTTTCAACAAGGCTCTGACCATCTCTCTATAGTTTGGATCTTTGTTGTTGCCAAGAAATCCACTAACGACTTGCTTTAAGCTGTCCCAAGCCGTTGCTTCTATTGATGATAAATGATTCGCAAAATTTTCGTCTTTCAGCAACTTTCTAATTTGCGCACCAACAAATATGCCTTCTTTTAATTTGGCTTGAGTTATTTTAGAGAAATATTTCGTTAGGTACTGGAAGGATGGCGCGTCCTTATTTAAAGCCTTTACAAAGTTTTTCATTGATCAAAATTTTATGTGAAGTGCTGGCAAAATAACTCGTTCGGGATTTACTAAAGCCGGGCTTGCGATATTGAAGGCACCTGGTTCGTACTCAGCTCTTGGTGGCCAGTTTTCCTGAATATAATGGATTTCTCTAGCACGGCTGTCCCAAAGACAGAGAAAATAGCAATATTAAGTGAAACCTCCTTGAAGTCCGAGAATTATAGCTACAACCTGGGATGTATTTCATATACTATTTATTTTATATTGTACCACCGAAACTGCTTAAGTTTAAGTCCGCACAAAATTTCCAATTAAATTGTTTATATTGAATGAGCTCAAGTAAATTGGATATGCTTAAATAAGTTTCTTTAGTATTCTCAGAATATCCCGCTGGTATTGACGGTAAGGAATTTCCTTTATGGAGTAATGCTGATTTTAAACTATGCTGTGAACTGTCTATAAACAAGCGCCAATCATCTTTATTTTCTAATTTTAGTGCTTCAAATAAACCTTGAACATCATTGCATTTAGTAAAGAAGGAAGAAAAAGTCTTGTGTCTATTTCGAAATTTGGAAGTACTTGTCGAAGGGCCCGGCTGCCCCTTTGCTGCAAGCGAGATGCTAGAGCTTCGCTATCAAATTTCGATAATTTCAAATCTCTGATTAAATGGGACCTCTCCTTCTTGTTCACTGTCTGAATTATCTGCTTCGGAGTCACTTTCGCTTGAGGCTTCAAAACTTATAGGTGGTCTAGGTATGGGTAAGGTATGGTCATGTAGTTTTGGTTTTTTAGCTGATGCCACATTTGGATAACTTATTCATTTCTTCTTTTTTCTCGTTTTACCTTTAAGGTCTATCACGCAAAAATAGCACTGATCGTGGTTAAAGGGTTCAGTCCACATCATTGGAACACCAAACTTCATGTTATGACCTTTACCCGATACCGATCTCATTAAAGTTAATCTACAGGAGGCGCAACTAAAATTGGGTATCCAAGAGTTATCGAGATTTTTTACACGGACACCGAAATAATGAAAGTATGCATCTTTGACAGAATTAGTTATTTTCCGAGCTGAGTTGCCGAAAATATAATGTCCGCAAATAAAGCAAAAATCATCCGGATTATTTTTACATTTAAAACCTCTTTTGCAACAAGCCATTTCGTAAACACATCTACCGATATAGTATGTATAAATTTGCACTACAATTTGCAAAACAAAATTTACAACAAACATTAATGACAGCTAAATACTTTATGTCTTTTTAAATTTATTAGACCCTAAGGTAGAGTGACCAAATGAAATGTCTCGCCAACTTTATCAAAGTAATACTAAAATTTTAGGATAGACGCTTGCAAGTTAACGGGGCTATAGTCTCAACGGCACGTCCGATTGTTGTACTGGTATGCTTAAAATTTTCGTAATTACATTACCTACAACATAGGAGGGATAACTTTTTTTTCGTCAATAAAATTTTCCGATTTTAAAGTGGTTAAATCCGAAATTTTGTAAAAAATGTCGTTTTTTTCAAAATTTTTTGAACGTTTTTTGGCATAGTGGCCAAACTACTGAAGATACTTAAGGGAGGTGAAGGCCAGACTTTTTAGTATAATGCATAATTCAACAGTTTAAAACGAAAAAATTAAAAATAAAAATTTTTGCCGTACCTATATAAAGTAGTGTTCTGCAAAAATGGGAATTTTCATATTTTCGCCGATATCTCGAAAACTATGTAGATCTGCCACAGGAAAATATAAGTCATATTCGGAATCAGGAGAAATTTCACTTTAGGAAGGGCCTATTTTATTTTTGGAGAGTTTTTTGTCGAGTAGTGTAATTGATTTAGCTATTTTCGAACATTAGGGTGGCACGATATTTGAGCCAACGAATTGTTATTTTAAATAAAAATTTTTTTTTTAAGATTCATAAAAGACTTAAAGTCTTTAATAATAATAATATTAAATTACATATTATTATTAAGAATAAAGAAAGATACTTAGCGATTGCTATAATAAGACTTTTTATTAAATCGCCGCGGTGAAGAGCAACTTCTTAAAAAGGGACTGAAACTCAATATTATAGACCAAAACGAAACACGGAACAGGCGATCGTAGACGCAGAGGTCGCAATATCATTAATACCAGTTGAGGAACAAGAGCTTGCAAGACACATATGCAGAGAAATAATAAACAAGGAAGTGAAAGCAAAGGAAGGACAGAACAGAAACACGGAGCAAAAAACAGTCCTAAACCTACAACATAAACTCAGGATAAACAACATTGTCGCAACGAAGGCGGACAAAGGCAACACAACTGTGCTAATTGAAAAAGATGAGTATATAACAAAAACCGAAAAACTCATCGAGGATATGGAATGTCGTAGAATAAGAGTGAACCCCATGGATGAATACCAGAAAGAAATCAAATTGGCTATAAAAACTCCAACCAATATAATAGATACAAACTCGGCATATACATTAGTCCAAATGAACCCGACGACTCCACCACTGATTGCGCTACCAAAAATCCACAAGCCAGGCAATCCAATGAGACCAATTATTAATTTTAAATCGGCACCATGCTACAAGCTATCTAAATATTTAAAAACAATATTGAAGGATACACTGGAACTTAGCAACGAACACACCATAACTAATACATCTGAACTAATAGACAAACTTAGGACCGTTGAAGTGACAAAGGACAGCAAATTTGTATCTTTCGACATAAAAGATATATACACCAATACCACTAGCAGAGACATTGAACATAGTAAACTCTATAATACTACGTAAAACAAAAAATAAAGTAAAAAGTATGCAAATCACGAACACGGTAAGAACCACTCTACGTCAAAACTATTTTCAATTCAACAATAAAATATACAGACAAACAAACGGACTTGCGATGGCAAACCCAACATCGGCTATTCTTATGGAAGCATTTATGCAAAACTTGGAAAAAGAGTATATACAGGAATTAAATTCCAAATTAGGAGTGTTATTTTACGCAAGCTTTGTGGATGATATCATATGCGTTTTAACTACCAACAACGAAGAGAAAGTATTGGAGGACCTCAACAAGCAGCACGGGAACATAAAATTCACAATGGAAACCGAAAAAGACGGAGGAATCAATTATCTGGACCTCACAATAAGTATTGATAAAGCTAGCAATAAATTCAACTACGACCTCGAACCACCCACAACAACATAAAAATGCAGCGCTAATTTTGGAAAGAACACCCCTTACACAAGAAGCATATAGAAGAGAGCTTGGAATAATATATAACATCGCTACAAACAACGGATATAAAAAAGCCCTAGTAGATAAACTCAGGAGAGACCTTAGAGAACAAAAAAAAAACAATGGAGAGGAAAGTACACAAACCTGGACGACAATGACATATACTGGAAGGCAACACATAAATTATCAAATTTCCTTAGAAAATACAACATCAACACAGCGTTCAAAACATCGAACAATTTAGGACGAAAGTTAAGAACCAAAACTAACTCAGAAGATCCGTTTAGCAGGCATGGTGTATACAAGCTCACTTGTGAATGCCAACACAGTTACATAGGACAAACAGGACGACAAGTAAGAACGAGGTTCAGAGAACACATTAGGATTACAACAAAAAGATACGGAATCCAACCATCATACCAGAGTCCAACTTTGCGAATCACATGGCGGAGAATAAATGCCCCCCCCGGACACACCAAAAAACAGTCAAGGTCCTACATGTACAAGCAAAAGGCCGACGTCTGAACGAACTCGAAAACATGGAAATCTACAAACAAAAAACATTCGACGGTAGAATAATAAACTAACAAACAAACACTGTTTCCGACACAATATTCGAACCTTTAAAATTGGTTTACAAAAAACAAAGCCACCACTCAGGTACAACAAACACACACGCACCGACAGATAAACACAAAACAGCAAAAGATCAAAAACAACAAACAAAAAAAAAAGGTCAAACAACAAAAATCACCAACTTTAACCTGCCTCAGTCAACCACACAAAAACCGATCGATGCAAACCACCCCCGTTTCTGTAGGTATACACACTACACATGCACACACGTACACAAACAGACACCCATGCTGACGTTACCTGCTACCTACTGTAAATACAAGACAAACGACAACAACAGATCAGAATGAAAAGCGACACTGATGATGGCACAACACCGAAACCGGTTTGTCTCAAAACCAAATTTGACAAGGAATGACGAAAAATCGTTCCAATATACGAGGTGTGTTCAAAACTTATCGCGAATTTTGAATTTTCGCTGGTTACGCATATTCGAATTTTTTATGGCGTTATGTTGGTACTCATGTCTCTCACTTATGCCGACAAGCTCGGCCATTTTGAATGTTCAGTTAATTGTTGACAGCTGCTTGCTTGCAAGTGTTTTGGATCGTCTTCGATTTTTACCTATTCAAAAAAATGGATCAAAGAACCTGTATCAAATTTTGTGTGAAAAACGAAATTAAGTGCGCGGATGCATTCCGAATGTTGACTGTGGCATACGGAGAAGCTACCTTGGACCGAAGCAACGTTTATCGGTGGTACAAAATGTTCTCAGAAGGCCGAGAAGATGTGCAAAGAAGAACAAAAATTGGCTTTTGCACCACGATAACGCCCCTGCTCACGCATCGTTGCTTGTGCGCGACTTTTTGGCCAAAAACAACACACTAATGATGCCGCAGCCACCGTATTCCCCAGATCTGGCCCCCTGTGACTTTTTCTTGTTCCCTTAACTGAAGAGGCCCATGAAAGGACGACGTTACGCTTCTCTTGACGAGATAAAGCCGTCATCGAAAGAGGAGCTGAACAAGATACAAAAAAATGATTTTTTGAAGTGCTTCGAAGATTGGAAAAACCGTTGGCACAAGTGTATAATTACTTTGAAGGGGACAAAATAGATATTCATGAATAAATAAATAATTTTTGAAAAAAACACAAAATTCGCGATATTTTTTGAACACACCTCGTACATCAATCATTCACCCTGTCGGAAAAGCAACAAAACAAAATAAAATAACTAAAGTTGTTTAAGCATAGGTAGAAGTTGTATAAAAAGAAATGTAAGATTAGGGTAATAATGAATTTGAAATAAAGAATGTGTGGTCAGTTTAAGGCTAGTTGTTTGGTTTACATTGTTCCTTATAGCAGCTGGTATACGTATCAATAAACGAATGGCGTTGAGGAAAAACAGCCTTGTAGACACTACGAAGTTAAAATTGGGTACTACTAAAGTACATGACCGCAGAGATCTTGTGAGTGAGTTTTTCATATAGGTATGGGGGAGGGGACCGTACTAAAACTAACTGGCACAGGAAAATCATATTGCTAGCCTTCTGATAGTCGAAAATGTTACAAACTAGGAGTTGGGATCCCCACCCTGATATATGGTCAAACTTGCCTAATCCAATAACGCAACGAGTTATATGGTTGAAAACCACCTCAATTTTATGCGCAGTACTCAAATAACTTGCTATATACTAATTCATTTGAATATCATCTGCATACGCATGCATGCTCATATGCTTACAAACTGAAAAAATTTCGCTTATGAATATGCTAAATAATAAAGGCCCAAGAATGGATCCCTCTAGACCTCCTCGGCCTACAATTTTTTCACCCGCTTATTCATTCCCTATGCTTACAAATTGAGTTCGTCCAGTTAAGTAACTCTCTATGATCATCAAAGCACTTTTAGCAAATCCAAAGTAAGCCTGAAGCTTACAACAAAGCAACGTATGGTCGACGGAGTTAAAAGCTTTGGGCAAAATCTAGTAAGCAGAGCAATGTATGTTGGTTTTCATCAAAGGGTGTACGAATGTCATCCATCACTTTTAGTAGAACAGTTGAACAGCTGCGATTGGCTCCAAATCCCGATGGTAGTGGTGAAAGAAGACTTTTTCTGGCTATATGCAGGTTGATTTGCTCTACTAAGAGTGTTTCAAACACTTGAGACAAGGCTCGCAAAATACTGATAGGTTTATAAACCGCAGCTGAGCTTGCAAAACCCTTTCTTAGGGACGGGCCTTACAGTGTGCCATAACACTTCCACAACTCTGGAAAGCAAGATCTAGTAATACAATGGTTAAAAATGTGGGTAAAAGTGCTCAAAATAAGGAGTAGTAATATTTTTATGAACTTTATTGGGACTCCGTCAGCTCCGATTCTCTCTATCTCTATGGCGCGATATACAACAGGTATATCATCATAAACCTCCTAAGAGATTTTTGCGCCAAGCTTCTCTTCCAATTTGTGGTGTGCCGATTTGAATTTTCCCTACAAATTGGTGGGACCTACAGTTTTTTGCCGACTCCGAACGGCATCTACAAAGGAGACGATTTTTTTCTGAGAAGCCTGTCATGGCAGAAATACACTCGGAGAGTTTGCCAAACCACTGCCGAGGGGCGACCCCGTTTTGAAAAACTTTTTTTCAAATCACTTTTGATATTACCTGTACCAGGGCTCGAACCATGGACCTTCGGTGTGGTAGGCCGGCAACATTACCTTCACACCACGGCGGCCGCCCGTATTGGATTGGACTTAATTCTTAGAATGCGTTTTACCACGTCATATTCAGACACCGCCGAGAACTTGAACAGATTTCCAGCTAGTGAAGGACTTAACCTCTAGGTGAAAAATTTAAATTTCTCCCATCTTACTACCCCAGTATCAGTGTTTCTTGCGGTTTTATAGGCCTGCCATGCATCATAGTTACTT
This sequence comes from Merzomyia westermanni, assembly GCA_949987695.1. Classification (NCBI taxonomy): domain Eukaryota; kingdom Metazoa; phylum Arthropoda; class Insecta; order Diptera; family Tephritidae; genus Merzomyia; species Merzomyia westermanni. Next base: position 103,853,308 of record OX465292.1, on the reverse strand, counting down.
AGCATCCTCCACCTTCGGTATGCTCTATTGCGTGCTTTGATTGCAGCAATAACTTGGCCATTATACCACGGCCAAGAAATGTTAGCAGGCTTACTAGATCGACTGGGTACATGCTTGTTAAAAACATCCAGAACTATATTATTAAGAAACTCGACTTTTTCACTAAAATTGACATAGGACAAGTCGGAAAACAAAGCACTCTTGTCAATTAAATGGTAATGTCTAAAAGTAAATATACTAATCGTATCGCAGTGGTCAAATTTAACGTCAAAGGTACAAAAGATGAGATCATGGCCAGAAATAAATGGTATTTGCTCAAATTTTAAGACACTAGGTAGGTCAAAAACAATAAAATAATCAAGTAGACTTGGACAACAATTTATATCAAACCTTGTCGGTACATCTATATTGACAATACTTAGACCAGCACTCGACATATTATTTAATAGACTGACACATACGGGTCACAAACAAGATTAACATTGAAGTCGCCACAAACAATTACAGTATCGAGATCTACAATGCACGAGGACAGAGTAGTAAGCAATAAGTCAAGGCTATGCTATATATACTTTAAACACAAGACAAAAGAACTTCATTGCAAGAATCATGTAACTCAACAAACATACATATACTCAGTTTCATTACCAACAGACTTGCAAACAGGGTTCACACTAATATATTTTTTGTCATTTCGAATCAAATTATAATCATTTATGTTGAAGTGTAAATCATCAACATCTTCTCCTAAACGTCTCCTAAACACCTATCACATCAATGCTAGAGTTTTCAAACACGTATCTTATAAAGTCTATTTTCTCAGCATTCAAACTCCTGGCATTCAAGTGCACAACGCTGAACCCTTTGGCACGCTGATATAGAACATTAAACATATGACAGTTATCGCCAGTACCTTGTAACTTGCTGCTAAGAGTCACCAAACAGTCAGACAAACAGAAAAAGTCATAATATAGAAAAGCGACATATGAGGTACACACAAACAAATTAACCTTAAACGGACCAGCTCAGCAAGAAATAGTAAAGTAAAAGTGCTCAACAACTCCGTAGATGTTGGCGAAGAGATCGGAAGACTCTCTTGAGCTAATTATGGTATACAGTGTTGCCAGAACATTTTCAGAAATAAAGCTAGATGGATAAAAAAAAAAGCTAAAAAAACAAAAACTTTAAGGCTAAAAGCTAAAAGTACAACGCCAGTTTTACGTTTTATTCGTTATTTTCATTGTAAAAAAACAATACTTAGCATAACTATTTTACACATTTAGTAAAACATTAAATTTAATTTGTACTTCAATTTCATAAAAGTAAATATTGTATATACACTGATGCTTGGCATCATATAAATATAAACCTGCGAAGCATTGCAATTTGTATTTCATAAAATTATTTCCACTTCCAGTTAACAAAATAAAAAATGCGCCTTTTACTAACTACCCAACCTAATATAAACGCACGAACATAAACGACGTTTTTTGCTCTAACCGATATAAACACAAAAATTGGAAATCAAATTAGGTTTTTACGCACGCAAATTAATTTATGTTACTCTGATACAACTTGCATGTATATACATGAGACATTTTCGACAAAAAGTTACCGCAATGCGTTTATTTTAAATTGGGCTGTAAAAGTCTTATTATATTTCTACATCACAATTTTCTTCATCATCCGAGGAATAAGAATAAATACTGGAATTGTTCATGAGTCTAATGAGATCTTTTGTTATGACTAAGTCATGACAGCACTTCTTTTCTTTTTTTAGTCCATACCTTATACATAAAATTGCATTTAACATTGTAGTACTAGTCCTATTTCGCTGCTTAGTTTTTACATTATTCATCGTACTAAAAATGCGTTCAACCTCCGCATTAATCAGCGGCAGAACTAAAAATTCAAAAACAAAATTAGAAAGACTGCCAAAGGATTTTCCCCGAACGCATTCTTATACTCCCGAACCTGTGTCCAAAATGCAACTGTGGAATCTATGCCTTCCCATTCGATTAGAGGCAATTTCTTCCATTGCATTTCTATGTTACTTATCTCGTCAGATGTATGTCTACATTTTTCTTGTTTGAAACTATCGAATATGTTTGTTTTTACAGCGCTCAGTGCTTTTTCCATAGAAAAGAAATTAATATTTTTCAAAGTGTCGATGTTACTTGGCAAACGTTGGCGTAATTGCTCTATTAGTTTAATAAGAAAACTACGGCAGTTATCTCGTATAATTTTTTCTGTATCTATATCATTAATGTTTGTTTTCATAAACTCCTCAAAAGAGTAATGGAAACAAGGAAGAGGAATTAATAACGGCAACAACGGAGAAGACAATGGGTCAAAAGTTTCTGAGGAGTAAGTAACAAGTGAGCAAAGATTTCAAAGTAGATACTTTAAGTCACTGAACATCTTGAGGGGGTCTACAGAATTGCTTTCAAAAAGCTTATTCACCATTTGAACTTCTTTTAATATAGGGCCAAGGAACAGTAAATAAGCTAAATTGACGTCAGTGTACAGATTTGCCAACAGCTTCGCTTTATGACAGCATTCCACTGTTGCAGCAATACCAAAGTGCGTTTTCAATTGCAACCATTGACTGGTTACTCTTTTAACGGCAATTTCGATAGACAGCCACCTAGTAGAGCAGGCTCTAACCATTTGTAAAGGTTCTAGCCCATCATTTATGGCAGCATATAACATGGAATAGCTCTTTTGTCTACTTGCGGATTTAGAAACCCAGTTATATGTTTCTGATATCAAAAATTCAATTTCATTGGGAATTAATTTCGAAGCAGACGAAACAGCCAATTGGATCGAATGGCAAACACATGGAACTAAAACAATATTAGGTTGATGTTGCTTTAATAAAGAAATCACGCCTCGGTTTCTGCCTACCATAACACTAGCATTATCTGTTCCTAATCCCCTTAAGTTTTTAACATCTAACCCAAACTCACTCAATGTTTTTAAGATTGAATCTACTAATCCTTTTGCCGTGCAATCCTCGATAGCTGATAGTTTAAGAAATGTATTAACAATTGATTTGCTGGTAGCACTATAATATCTTAACACTATTCCGAGGTACTTTTTAACGCTTATATCTGTCGATTCAGCTGTATGGATTGCTACCAATATCAGATTGTAACCGATTTTTAAAATATGGACATAGTACATTTCTAATTAAAGCACTACATTTTGATCGAGCCAGTTTTATTCCTGTAGCTATTGAACTATCGTGAAACGAGTTTCTTTGAATCGTAGATAAATGATCTATGGAATAGATAGCTGTGTGTGAAGCGACGTAAAGTGCGTTAGCTAATTCGGCTCGCTTTGTATCATAAATAATACCAACAGCTTTAAAAGGAATTGTTGCCTGCTTTCCTCTTAAAAATGGACCTGCAGCTGCTTTGTGTTTTTTCGTAGTTGCATGCGCTATCAAAGTGCATAATTTTGGTATCATTTTACAGCCGCAAAACTTACACAATATTTTGTCATCATATTCAGAAATCCAATCTTTAAACCTTTTATCTCTGAACCAAGCTTTTTTCACTTGTTGGGTATATCTGCGCCACAAAAAAAAACGTCATTTAATAGAAAAAACTATAAATGCGGCATCTGAATAGCTGCACGAACTTTCACTCTCGGATGTTTGTAAATAAATTCTTTGGGAACACCTCATCATATTCAGAAATCCAATCTTTAAACCTTTTATCGCTGAACCAAGCTTTTTTCACTTGTTAGGTATATCTGCGCCACAAAAAAAAAACGTCATTTAATAGAAAAAACAATAAATGCGGCATCTGAATAGCTGCACGAACTTTCACTCTCGGATGTTTGTAAATAAATTCTTTGGGAACACCTATTTAATACAAAACTATTTATTTCACAATACTTCAGGGCTGCATATTAACGTTAAATTTATCAATAAACGAAAATAACTTTAATTTTCGTTGCTTTTATTGATAATATTTACGTTAAACGGCAAACTCTTAGAATTTTCTTGAACGTATGCAATGCATTTGTGCATACAAACATACATACATAGGTATGTATATACGCAATACCTCTTACCTTTTATTAGTATTTTTCGGTTCAACTTCATTCAAATTGTCGTCTTCACTCGAAGATTCCTCTATTGGAGCCGGTACAGCTTTTTTAAAATATCTAATAGGGATAATAACATAAATTTAATAACTTTTACATTAAAATGCACAATTTTAACTTACCTTTCCATATTTCTGCAATTTTATCCGATGCAACAACGCGGCAGGAATCGTTAGGAATGTTCGAAAATTATTTTGCATTTATACATGTAAATGGTGGCGGTGAAAAGAACAGAGCAATAATCGAGTGTTCGTGCTGCCATTCAGTGTTAAGCGGACACACACTATAGATACATACTTTGTGGAGACTAGATTAACAATTTTTATTCTATCGAATTTTTTATTTAGGTTTTCCTAATCTTAGAAAAAAGCTAAAAAAAAGCTAAAAAAAAATCGAAAAAAGGCTAAAAAAAAGTTAGAAGCTAAATTACATTTTTTCCGGCTAAACGAAAGAAAGAAAGCTAAATCTAGCTTGAAAAAAGCTAAAATGGCAACACTGATGGTATACCGGTTAATGATTAAGTCAGTAGAAACTGCGCTGCTTTCAAGAGCACTAACCTGAGCCTTAGCAGTGGCCAACTCTCTGCGTAGACTGAGAAAGCCGGAACAAGCATTCTGCGCTGCAGTAACTCGTTTCTCGATCGCAGCAATTAGCATCTTTAAATTTGCCGTTTCAGCAGTCAACTCACCACATATCTGCATTATTCGCTCTTCTGACTCCCCCATTGCTGCAGCTGCGGTCAACTCCTTGACTGTCATATCCCGTTGCTCATCCATTTTTTTCTCCAGTCTTTCCAACCTACTGAGAAGTGTTGATGTGGGTGTAAGGGGGGCAATTGGCGAAGTCAAACTTCTTGGTTGATTTTTACGTGACATTGTTAGTGTTTCGTGTTTCTTGTTTCTTGACAGCAGACAGCAGGTGTATGTGTTTGGAAATGATTGCTATGTGTTTTGTTTTCTATTTCTTAGTTGGAGCAACTACCAACAGATGACGGGAAAATCTGGTTTTATATTTATTTTATGTTATTATTGCCTTCAACAGTAAACACAACATTTGGACAACGGCAATCGAGCAACGAAACACAAATTTATTAAGGACAAAAAACTCGAAGAGTGGAAAAAATGCAAATAATTAGAGAGCGCGCGAAAACACGTCTTAAACGTTTGACATATAAAATGGTTGCGTTTGAATTTTTTTTCTTCTTTAAATTAACTAACTTAGATAATAGTTATGGACAAGAAATATTATAGCATTGGAGTAGTTTTGTATTGTCTCATCTTTCATTTGATCGATGAAGTTTAAATATTTTTTTAACTTTAGCTATTTAATTTAGATTAAAAGTGAGAAGAAAGAAATAAATCGTGTAATTAATGTAGGGACTACTTGTTTTTATTTCAGTTATTGGAATATTAAAATATGGATGTACGTGTTACACTAGTGCGGAAGACGGGAAGTGAATGTGAGGATACTATGACTGACAAGACAGGCTAGGGACCTTGGACGTTGACGGACTGACATGCGTCAGGCTAAGGCGGCTTCGCTCGGTATGCAGAGTCATAGCGAGGCCCAAGGCTACGTACCACACGTAGAGAGGGGACGGATGACTCCACCTGACATGGACAGACCTATTTTCTATATTTCCTTTTAGCAACTTTCACAGGCATAAACCTCTTTTGGTTTGTTTAACTGTAGGTAAGGCCGGTGAGCAAAAACTCACCCTACCCGACGACCTAGCGGGGCATGCCATCATGCCCCATGCCACCTTCGCCCTACCCCAACAGTCAGTTACACAACATGCTTCCTGACAAAGAGCGCGAAGGTATACCCTTTGCAACATGCAGGTTACTGCTACAAGAAATATACTTATCGACAAGCCAACGAAAGATGGCAGCAAACTCCAGGGTGTCGGATATCTAAGCAAACCTGGCCAAAAAGGTATCATAAATTTTAAAATTATACTTCCAAGTTAATAGGAATACTAACTGGGAACGTTGTTGGAGGAGCTGCAAAGACGACGAAGAGGAAGAAACTGTAGAACATCTCATCTGCACCTGCTCCGTATTTAGCGGCGCCAAACGGTGTTGCCTGGAAGTTCCCTTCCTGGACAGCCTTCCACAAATTGCGTAGTAACCGTGTCCTTACATGGTATCACAACGGGCCCTCTGATACTGGCCTAAGTGTGCACTTGTGCCAGCCACTTCAACCTAACCTAAAAGATTTTCCTATATTGCAATTTATATTTATGTAATTGCTAGTGGAGCCAGTCTCGACTTATAAGGTAACGATCGGCTGTTTGTAAGCAACGCAGCCCTGCAAGGCAGAACTGCAATTACTTTTTCCGCAGAATCGCCACACAAAATCATAAACAGAATTGACGAGGATGTACATACAATCGAGGTAAATGGCAAATCAGGGAACGTTAATGGTGAACACCTCAAGAAAGCTCGACGTTTGAGATAGCGCCCCAGAAAGGAGAGTTTTTATCAGACCCAGCGCATTCTAAACTCCACATACATCAACAAGCCTCCCGAAATAAGTGGATAAAAGACGACATTTCGGGTATTCCCCTAATTAATCATTTAGGGGGAATATTGTGGGGACTTAGCACACTGCTGCTACGTCTGGCATTTGGAGTGAGACTTTTGCAGTTCCTTTTCAGATTGACATTCTTATATTTTTCCTTGCCGTTGCAACCTTAAAAATTCTTCCCTAGTTTTGAGTCAGAGTTTACTAGACACGAAACAAATAAAAACAAGTTCTTTTCTGATAACTAACTTTTTATAAAAATTTAATAAATATTTTATTGTTATTTGTTAAACAAAATTATTATGTGGATACTAATCCCGCACAGTTTCTAAACAGTAATTATATGTGAGTGTGTATATATGTATCTAGTGTTTATGCTAACGTCGTTAACTAACGCAAGTTCAGACAAATGTCAGGATAGAACAACGATGCAGGCGCTGGCTTTTAGCGATTACTTCAAACGCTTGGGATAGCGCCCACAAAGGAGAGCTTTCATCAGACCCCAGACAAGCCAAACCGATTCAGCTGAAAACAGCATACCACGCTCCTATACACCTAGTGACCCATCTAGTGATGAATTCTTCGCGGCCGTAGCAGCCGCACCGCCAGCGACCACTCATATCCACAGCGTCGAAAGGTTAGATCTACCACCATTTTGGATCAACCACGTACAACTATGCTTTGATAAAACTAAGGCGCAATTTCAAATACGACGAATCTCATCAGACGTACCGAAATACCAGACAGCCATCCCTCGTTTCGATCAAGAGACACTCATCATCGTAGAGCACGTCATCTTTATCCTTCCCGAAACTGATAAGTATGCTACAATCAAACAGGTTTTGGTAAACCACTTTTCAATTTCCCAGGAACAACGTTCAAGAAGCTAGGTGACCAACGGCCATCAGAACTATTGGCGGAAATCAAACGATTGGGTGACAGTCAACTTTATTCAACATTTATTCGGACTATCTGGTTAGATCGGCTCCCCCAGAACTTGACAACACAAACTCGACTTAACAAATTAGTGGAAATGCAGGAAACAGTGCAGAAACTTCTCAACGAGTTAGCAAAGCAAGTTAATAATTTATCGAACAAACTGACTCATATAATTTCGAAAAATGAAGTCCGACTAGTCAAACAACCACTAACAGCACAACAGCGTCTTCGAGTAACGCAAACCCCACAATATGCTACTACCATAGAAAATTTGGGGCACGAGCCAACAAGTGCACCCAACCAACAGGTAGACTCGGCGACGTCTGATGGGAAAATAAACCGCCAGCCCGCAAAAAAAACTAACCCCAACGCAGTTCCTATGGTGAAAAAGCTTTAATTTTGAACATTGGGCTACTCCGCCTAATCCGCTGGATATTTTGCGTAGCTAATGTACCATACCCAATCATAGGTGCCAATATGCTACAACAACATGGACTTGTTGTGGATCTCAAAAGGGTATGTTTTCCAGATCCACACAGCAGTTTGTGCACATACGACTTGGCTCCCGTCACATCCATAACCGCTCTCACCTAGAACACCGAATTCGCAAAAACTTTCACAAGCAATTTCCTGAATTGTTGGGTAATCCCTCAAATCATAGGGTAGCCAAACATTCAGTACAACACTACATCCCAACTAGCGGACCACCATGCGTCCAGAGAGTTCGACAAACGGTTGCGGGTAGCTAAAGAGGAGTTTGCTCTTATGGTCGACTTGGGACAAGGGCTAAGAAGATAAAGGGGGTCTGGAGACCATGCGGGGATTATCGGAGACTCAACGACCAAACCACGTCAGATAGGTACCCTGTTACACTCCTAACCGACTATGCTACAGCATTAGCGGGTAGATAAATATTCTCAAAAGTTGACCGTCGCCGCGCTTTCCATCACATACTCGTAGCCGAGTAAGGCATCCCCAAAACAGAAGTCATAACCCCCGTTCGGCCTTTATGAATTTACAAGCTCCGTAACACAGCCCAGTCGTTTCAATGTTTCCTAAACGAAGTTCTCATCGGTCTCGATTTCGTCTACGCATACATCGCGGATCTCCTTAAAGCTTCAAACTACAACACGAACAACACCTCCGCTTGGTCCTTCAAGGACTTAGCGAATATGGATTGTGCATCAACTTGAACAAGTGTACCATAGGCGTCTCAGCCGTAGATTTTTTAGGTTACAGAATCACAGCTCAAGGCTCAGCATCTCTTCCCGACTGAACTCCTTATTACATGCGATGCATCCAGCACGGCTTTGGGAGCCGTATGAGAGCAGTATCAAAACAGCGTGTGGCAACCTTAGGGGTTCTTTTCCAAACAAACCTTTGGCGGGCACAAAGAATTACAGCACTTACGACAGCGAATTAACTGCGGTGTATGAAACTGTAAAAAACTTCCGATATTTGGTCGAAGGCCGAAAATTCACAATCCGTACAGATCAGAAGCTCCTTATTTTCGCATTCCATGCCAACGATCAAAGATTCGCCGTCATATTCATATAACCCCAGTTCCCCCTCCCGGATGGAAGATTCGATCATATACAATTGGATCTGTACGGATTCAAGTATTTCATGACAATGATAGATATATTCACTAAGTGGCAAGAAGCAGTACCAATCAAGGGCATCACAGTAAGCACGGTCGCCAGTACGTTATACCCCTATTGAATGGCATGATTTGGTTGCCTCAAGTTACTGACAACAGTTCGAAAGTGCACTTTTTACTTCTCTATCGCGTTTAGTTGGTGGTAAACGTATTCGAACGACTGCATACCATCCAATAGCAAACGGACTCGTGCAAAGATGGCGTCGCACACCAAAAGCAGTAATCATGTGCCATAAAGTGCCTGAATGGACACAAGTTCTAACTTCGGTTTTACTTGGGCTGAGAACTTGCTATAAAAAAAACTCCCGGCAGAATACCCCAAGGGAACAACTTTACGAATTCCTTGGGAATTTTCCATGCACGGGAGCTCACCGGCGGACCCGCTCTATTTTTTAGAAACGACTCGCACACACATTAAAAAAATCCGACCAGCTCCAACAACACATCATTGCGGCAAGAAGACGTTCTGCTACAAAGACTCGCAGAATTACACCCACGTATTTCTCAGAATCGACGTAGCCAAACGATCTCTTGAACACCTTTACTCGGCACCACACAAAATACTCAACAGAATCATGAATAATATATATACCATCGAGGTAAATGGCAAATCAGTGAACGTCAATGTTGAAAGCCTCAAGCCAGCTCATCTAGATAGTGACGACGTTTGGGCTAGCACCCCAGAAAGGAGAGTTTTTATCAGACCCAGCCCATTCGAAACTCCACATACATCAACAAGCATACCAACTTAAATGGAGTAAATTCGACATTTCGGGTATTCCCCTAAAGTCTGATTTAGGGGGCAGTATTGTGGTGACTTAGCAAACTGCTGCTACGTTTGGCATCACAATTTCGGAATGGGACTTTTGCAGTTCCTTTTCACATTGACATTCTTATATTTTTCCTTGCCGTTGCCACTTTGAAATGGAAAATTCTTCAATAGTTTTGAGTCAGAGTTTACTAGACGCGAAACAAGCAAGATCAAGTTCTTTTCTGATGACTGTAACTTCTTATAAAAATTTAATAAATATTTCATTTTTATTTGTTAAACAAAATTAATATGTGGATATTAATCACCCCCAGTTTGTAAACAATAATTATGTTTAAGTGTGTATATATGTAGATTCTGGCCAACGGGAATAATGCCCGAAAATTCTATCAAAAAATTCGGCGAATGACAGAAGGTTTTGAACCCGCGGTAAACTGCTGTAAGAATGAGAACGGCGACCTGGTGGCCGATGTTCAAAGAGCACTCAGAATATGGAGGGAGCACTTCTGTGCCCTTTTAAATGGATAAACTGAGTAAGAAATCAGAGAAGATGCCGAACCCGAGCCCAAAATCGAAGATGATGGAATTGACGTTCCACAACCCAACTATATAAATATATGTATAATGAGGTGCGAATAGCAATATCCCGATTGCAAAACAATAAAGTAGCTGGCGCTGATGGTTTGCTTGCTGAACTATTCAAACACGGAGGCGACGAGCTGGTAAGGCGCATGCATCAGCTTCTATGCAGAATATGGTTGGATGAATGCATGCTTGAAGATTGGGATCTAAGTGTTCTCTACCCATTCCACTAAAAGGGCGATCCTGCAAACTGCGCCAACTATCGCGAAATCAGCCTTTTGAATATCGGATATAAGGTTTTATCAAGCGTATTGTGCGAAAGACTGAATCCTGACGTGAACGGACTGATTGGACCTTATCAGTGTGGCTTCAGACCTGAGAAAAGAATCGACACACATCATCTCTTTGTTGATTTTAAAGCCGCTTTCGATAGCACGAAAAGGAGCTGCCTATATGCCGCTATATCTGAATTTGGTTTCCCCACAAAACTTATACGGCTATGCAAAATGACCTTGAGCAACACCGCCAGCTCGGTCAGAACCGAGCCGTTCGAAACTAAACGAGGCTTCAGACAGGGTGGCCCCCTATCGTGCGATTTCTTTAATTTAATGCTGGAGAAAATAATACAAGGTGCAGAACTTAACCGCGCTGGAATAATATTTTATAAAAGCGTGCAACTGTTGGCATATGCTGACGATATTGATATCATTGGCCTTAACAACCGCGCCGTAACTTCTGCTTACTCCAAATTAGAAAAAGAAGTGGAAAAAATGGGTTTTTTGGTGAACGAGGGCAAAACGAAGTACCTTCTGTCATCATGCTAAGAATCAGCGCATTCGCCTAGGAATCCGACGAAGAATTACTCTTGCAAACAAATGCTACTTCGGACTGAGTAGGCAATTGAAAAGTAAAGTCCTCTCTCGACGAACGAAAATAACATTCTACAAGTCACTCATCGCACCCGTCCTGCTATATGGTGCAGAGGCGTGGACACTAACAACATCTGATGAGGCGGCTCTGGGAGTATTCGAGAGAAAGGTTCTTCGAAAGATTTGTGGACCTCTACTAGTTGGCGACGGCGAGTACCGAAGAAGATTTAATGATGAGCTGTATGAACTTTACGCAGACGGCGACATAGTTCAGCGAATTAAAACACAGCGGCTTCGCTGGCTAGGCCACGTAGTGCGAATGAGCGAAGATGCTCCAGCCCAGAAGGTATTCTTATCGGCACCCGCCGGTGGAAGCAGAGGAAGAGGGAGACCATCACTCCGATGGAAGGACCAACTCTGTAATATTTTATAAGTTGTGAAGATATGGCAACCTAATGTAATTGAACTAAAAAAAGAAATAAAAGAGTCAGTTGAATATAGACTGTTGAACAAAAGGGCCCTGCAGTCAATTCTACTAGTTTAATACTAGTCAAATGCTAGTTTGCCAAACCGGCTGAACTAGTTCGAATTCTGTAATTTTTCCACATTAGCAGCTGGTATTTTTAACACGGCGATGTCCTACGAGATAGCAGTTGTCCCTTTCTGCATCAGCACCATACCAATTGCCATACTAGTCAGTCTCTGCATCAGCAATATACCAGTTGACATACTAGGCATCATATACATCAATATCATACCATTCAAAATGCTAGCCTGTATATACATCAGGGTCATACCAGTTTACACACTAGACAGTACATATACCAAAATCATATGAGGTACTGTACCGCTTCACAGCAGGTTAGCTCATTTTTGGTGTAAGAATACACGAAAATTGCAAAATTACATTACAAACCACTTTATTGAAAATTCAATCATCAGATATAAAAATATGTCTATCACTATATTAAGCAAATGAAACCAATTTCAATAAAACAAGTAAGGAAAGATTGTCTTCGACTGTGCCGAAGACTTTATACCTTTCACGAATACGCATCACGGTGTTAAGTGTCCGATCCTTACTTACAATTAGTACAAACTCCTCAAAACTGTTAATTTGAAGATACATAGCCCAAACCCCATTTATCGGAACAATCGATTGTATGGGAGCTATATGTTATGCAGGTCCGATCTGGCTGATTTTCACTACACCCATTACATACATAATAATTATTAAACCTGCAAAAATTTACGTTCCTATCTGTTAATTCCAAATTTATAGCCGAAAACCCATTTATCGAAACAATGGATTCTATGGGAGCTATGCGTTGTATTGTTTCGATCTTGCTGGTTCTGACAATTGATTAATGTTTTACAAATGGAGGCTCCATACCAAATTTCATCAAGATATCTCAAAAACTAAGGGACTAGTTTGCGCACAAAGAGACAGACGGACAGACGGACATGGCTAAATCGACTCAGCTCATCGCCCTGATCATTTCTGTATACTTATTGGGAAGTATATCTCTTGTTCTTCTCATACTTACAAACATCGGACCAAAGTTATAATAACATTTTGGTCTAAATTAATGATATTTGGATATATGTGTCACTTAGTCAATAACTACATATTTTGTGTTTTGTTTTTGCTCTTGAACTTTCACGATAGGTTCAGGAGTTCGCTGGGCACGCCACAGTCTGTATATAGCTTTTGGAAAAGCCCCAGGCTATATAAAGTTGCAGTTCGGTATAGTTAGGAGTTTATTTGGTTCAAGCTAATGACATTTTATATATAGAAGTGTTCTGTGTATCAAAACGTCAAAATAACGCCTACCGGGTTTGCTGGTATATTATAAAAAGACGAAAGCAAACTACGAATTTCAGTATTCTTTTGTAAAACTGAGAGACTAGTTTGCGTTCAAATAGACAGACGGACGGAGAGACGGGCATGGCTAAATCGCCTCCGCTCATTGCGCTGATCATTTTAGTGAACTTTTCTCTGCTTGTTCTCATACTTACATACATTTAATGTTTATGAAAGTTATGAAAAACAAAAAAAGATACATAACTTCGCTATTGCAGTGGGCTATTAACTACGTGCCCGAATATTAAGCGATTGCCTTTGAAAATAGCAGAAATTGTACGCTGAAAAGTGGGCGGCGCCACGATTACTTCTTCAAAATTGACAAAATTTTTTGCGGTCGAGTGTTTTTTCAAAAGCTTTTAATGTGTGCAAAATCTGTTTGATATTTTTTCTTAGTTGCAGAAATATCGCTTTTTAAATTTAAAAAAGAAATTTTTAGGAACCATGTTAAAAACCTGGACCGATTTCGCCCATTTCTACAACAAACCATCATCCAATTCTCGTTTCGACAAATCAATTGAGTTATGGCATAAAAAGTTTTCTGAAATAATTCACCATAATGGGGCCCATTTTCGAAAATTTAAATTTTTGGGATTTCTTAGTTTACGGAAACTTAGAAGTGAAATAAAAATGATGTAAAGATATTTTACCCAAAGTTATTGCCTATTTAATATATCTACGATCCGCTTCAAAATCTTTCATAGAAAAGTGGACGTGGACCTTAACCGATTTCCCCCATTTTCTTTTGGAACATTCCTTGCACACTTGCGTGCTGAATTTCATTTCGATATCTTGGGCTTTGTTTGATTTATGATTAATAATATTTCTAAACTTGATATAATCTAAATATATATTACTCAGCAACTATTTCTACGAGCATTGTAATATTTGCGAAAGCGCTAAGGATAGGAATAGGGATAAGCATATTTATAGGGATAGGCAATATTTCTGGGTTCAGGTACATGTCTGGGCAGGACAAGGTCTAAAGCTACAGAAAGGTTACACATCACAATTCAAGTGTTAGGTGATTAAGTAACAATGTTTTAAAACTAATCCCCAGCACGGTGGTAATACACGTGGTAGAAAAAATCGATACACAGTAAGCGGTCGCTATGCAGGCAGTAGGATGCCCAAGAGGAGATCTAGAGAGTTTATGGTATGTCGAAGTGGGCGCAATTCCGAGCAGTTTATTTTAAAGTCGACACCAATCGATTACAATGAACTTAGTAAGTTGTATTTCTCTGAAACTGGCAGTTCTAAGTTTGGAAAGCAATTTAGAGTAGACTTCCTGTTTAAGTTTATTTTTTGCATGTGAATATCTGGTAATCAATTGTATTCCATCCTATATTGGAATAGTATTTATACGAACATATCGAAAATAGTCCCAGCACTAATATACAAATGGAGGAAGCGGCGTTTGTAGAAATCCACGCAAGTGGGGAAAGTTTCTGATCGCCATTCACCTGGGAATGGCCAGAGCGATTCTTTTGCACGCGGTTCAACCAGCTCACTACTTCCGGGCTCTTGCGCCCAAGTATCCTCTGGGTAACCACCGAACACCTGTTAAAAGTGAGAAGGCGATAACCTGGTAAGGGCACTCCGACATAATCGGGGAGATTCAAACAGCAGCGTCCGGTCACCATGTTGTACAGCTGCAAGCGAGCGTCTGTCTTGGATCTAGCGTGTGTAACGTGTAATTTAATTACAATCTCCCCCGAAAAGGCTTGTGCGTTGTGTCGACTCTGATCACTACCTAGTAGTAGCCAAGATTCATACCCGGCTCTGTACGACAAAACAGGTGCAAAAAAAAAAACGCGCGGAAAGCTGGACGTCGAAAAGCTGCAATCGCAACATACCGCCAATTACTTCGCAGATCGCCTCTCACACCTTCTCTTCGACAGCAAAATTCAATCTAGTGGAATGCATGAGCAGTGGGTCCATATCTCATTACCACTCATTACCGTAGCCGAAGAAATAATTGGATTCTGGCGAACGAGAAGAACAACTGCAAGACAACTCTGTCATTACTACCGCGAGTGGAAGAGGGAAGCGAGACGACTTTTCCGGGCGAAAAAAATTGGCAGCAAATCGTGAAATCAAAGAGCTTGAAATGCTGGCCCACGGGAATAACGCCCGAAAACTCTATCAAAAAATTCGGCGGGTGACGGAAGGTTTTAAACCCGGGGCAAAATCCTTTAAGAATGAGAACGGCGACCTGGTGGCCGATGTTAAAAGGGTACTCAGAATATGGAGAGATAACTTCTCTGCCTTTTTAAACGAAAAACCTAAGCAAAAACCAGAGAAGATGCCGAACCCGAGCCCACAATCGAAGATGATGGAATTGACTTTCCACAACCCGATTAAAATGAGGTGCGAATAGCAATATCCCGATTGAAAAACAATAAAGCAGCTGACACTGATGGTTTGCCTGCTAAGCTATTCAAACACGGAGGCGAGGAGTTGGTAAGGCGCATGCATTAGCTCCTATGCAGAATATGGTCGGGTGAATGCATGCCTGAAGATTGGAATCTAAGTGTTCTCTACCCATTCCCCTAAAAGGGCGATCCTGCAAACTGCGCCAACTATCGCGAAATCAGGTTTTTGAATATCGGATATAAGGTTTTATCAAGCGTATTGTGCGAAAGACTGAAGCCTGACGTGAACGGACTGATTGGATCTTATTAGTGTGGATTTATACCAAGTAAATCTATAATCGGCGAGATATTTACACTACGCCAAATCTTGGAAAAACCCTTGAGAAAAGAATCGGCACGCATCATCTCTTTGTTGATTTTAAAGCCGCATCGATAGCACGAAAACTAACTGCTTATACGAAGTGTGTTCAAAAAGTATCGCGAATTTTGTGTTTTTTCAAAAATTATTTATTTATTCATGAATATCTATTTTGTCCCCTTCAAAGTAATCCCCATGAGATATTATACACTTGTGCCAACGGTTTTTCCAATCTTCGAAGCACTTCAAAAAATCATTTTTTTGTATCTTGTTCAGCTCCTCCTTCAATGTCGTCTTTATCTCGTCAAGAGAGGCGTAACGTCGTCCTTTCATGGGCCTCTTCAGTTTAGGGAACAAGAAAAAGTCACAGGGGGCCAGATTTGGGGAATACGGTGGCTGCTGCATCATAAGTGTGTTGTTTTTGGCCAAAAAGTCGCGCACAAGCAACGATGCGTGAGCAGGGGCGTTATCGTGGTGCAAAAGCCCATTTTTGTTCTTCTTTGCACATCTTCTCGGCCTTCAGAGAACATTTTGTACCACCGATAAACGTTGCTTCGGTCCAAGGTAGCTTCTCCGTATGCCACAGTCAACATTCGGAATGCATCCGCGCACTTAATTTCGTTTTTCACACAAAATTTGATACAGGTTCTTTGATCCATTTTTTTGAATAGGTAAAAATCGAAGACGATCCAAAACACTTGCAAGCAAAGCAGCTGTCAACAATTAACTGAACATTCAAAATGGCCGAGCTTGTCGGCATAAGTGAGAGACATGAGTACCAACATAACGCCATAAAAAATTCGAAATTCGAATATACGTAACCAGCGAAAATTCAAAATTCGCGATAACGTTTGAACACACCTCGTATGCCGCTATGTTTCAATTTTGTTTCCAAACGAAGTTTCAGAAAGAGTGTATGCTGGAGAAAATAATATAAGCTGCAGAACTTAACAGCGATGGGACTATATTTTATAAAAGCGTGCAACTGTTGACATATGCTGACGATATTGATATCATTGGCCTTAACGACCGCGTCGTAACTTCTGCTTACTCCAAAATAGAAGAAGAAGGGGGAAAAGGGGGTTCGGTGGTGCACGAGGGAAAAACGAAGCACATGTTTTCATCAAACAAAGAGTTTCTTTTTTTAATATTTTGTTCAATGTTATATGTAGTAATGTTTCTTGGTTTTTGTAATTCATATTGTTCCGTTTTAAATTATTGTATTTTCCAAATATATAGAATCGCCCTTGAAGAAGCCAAGGAAAATTGGCGAAACGTCGGCTGTAAGGTGAAACAAACTAGTTTTATTTGCACCACAGTAGGTTAGATCGGAAAAGCTTAACAAATCGCATCACAAATAAAGAACCGATCGGAAGAATTCAAAGAGTCAGCGCATTTGCGTCTTGGCCACCATGCCACTGTTGGCACCAATAATTTCGAAACCAACCGAACACCAACAATAATTTTAGCCTAGAAATCCGACGAAGAATTACTCTTACGAACAAATGCTACTTCGGACTGATTGGGCAATTGAAAAGTAAGCTCTTCTCTCGACGAACGAAAATACCACTCTATAAGTCACTCATCGCACCCATCCTGCTATATGGTGCAGAAGCGTGGACACTAACAACATCTGATGAGGCGGCTCTGGGAGTATTCGAGTGAAAGATTTGTTGACCTCTACGGGGTAGCTACAGCGAGTACCGAAGAAGATGAGCTATACGCAAACGTGGACATAGCACAGCGAATTAAAACACAGCGGCTTCGCTGGCTAGGCCACGTTGTGCGAATGAGCGAAGATGCTCCAGCCCAGAAGGCACCCGCCGGAGGAAGCAGAGGAAAAGGAAGACTACCACGCCGATGGAAGGACGAAGTAGGGACCAAATTGTGATCCCGTGACTGAGGAGCTATGTTTGATGGCCACAATCGCCTAGGCGGTTACATGACCATTTAATGAAGAAGAATATACAAATCTATATAAGTCGGTGCCGTTTCATTTAATTAAACAATTTATTATGACGATGCGACTCGCCTATTGCATGTACTTTTTTTAATAATCGATCGATGGCCAGGAAACTGTCATTGCTCGCCATTGCTACTTGTCTCTACGATCTCTACCAGGCATGTCCCAACAACAAACCCAGCACCCACAACTGGTTTTTGTTTTTCTCTCCTTCAACTAGCCTATGCTACTATTGCCGATGTGTGATGATCTTCATAATTGTTGACAATGGTGTAGACAATTGGTTTCCTACTAAATTAATGCAAAGATGTTGACTGCATTTGACTATTGCTTTTGCTAGGCGCATTGGAAATTCTACCACCCAACCAAGCATCCAATTTACAGAGTTAACTGAACCCAGCATACAGAAATAAGTTCAAATTAGATCTGTCTGAAGGGATACCTTATCTACCCACGTTGTTATGATTGTTGGTCACTGGGTCGAAGAAAACTTGTATGCACTACAGTATGTTGACGTTTGAAATACAACTTGATGAACCTTGGTGCAGTCGCATTAAATTTCCAGAAATAGTAAAGTTATTATGTTTATTACAATTAGTTATTAGCTTATTTATAAAATTAACATATAATTGATTTGAAATTATTTTTTTCCCCTAGAATGTTAGGTTCTTATGTGAATAGTATTGATATTTATTAAGAAAATATATGATATTTCAAAACATGAAAAAAATTTACTTGCTTTGTACGTTTATGCGTCAGCCTTTATCTTTTTTACATTGAATAAATTACCGAATATTGCTATTATGTATCGTATTACCGTTAATTAAAACTTTGGTCAAATATCTTTCTGGATAATCTTCTCTACAAAAACTGTATCCAGTTTGTTGCCTTGTCTTTCATTACGCCTTAAGAAAACTTCTCATTGAATTATTTACATTAAACCTTTCTACGAGTTTTTCCTGTGCTGCAGCTAACATTTTCCTTAGATTCCCTAAATTTTCTTCTGAGCTTTCGTGAAATGTGTCAATTGGTTCAGCGTTAGTCACGGAGTGAATACTATAATTGCATTTGTGCGTTGCTAGAAATGCCAACTCAGCTACATCGTCAATTTGTCTCTGGTTTTTATTCTTTCTTCTTTAAATGGTGATCTAACCGCCCGGGCGATTTTGACCGTCCAACATAGCTCGCCAGTCGTTTCTTCGTTGCGCCAACTAGTGCCAATTGGAAACACCGCGGGATCGCAAATCGGTCTCCACTTGGTTATTCCATGGGAGTGGTGGTCTCCCTCTTCCTCTGCTTCCACCGGCGGGTGCCGATAAGAATACATTCTGGGCTGGACCATCTTCGCTCATTCGCACTACGTGGCCTAGCCAGCGAATCCGCTGTATTTTAATTCGCAGAACTATGTCGGCGTCTGCGTAAAGTTCATACAGCTCATCATTAAATCTTCTTCGGTACTCGCCGTCCTCAACGCGTAGAGATCCACAAATCTTTCGAAGAAACTTTCTCTCGAATACTCCCAGAGCCGCCTCATCAGATGTTGTTAGTGTCCACGCTTCTGCACCATATAGCAGGACGGGTGCGATGAGTGACTTGTAGAGTGTTATTTTCGTTCGTCGAGAGAGGACTTTACTTTTCAATTGCCTACTCAGTCCGAAGTAGCATTTGTTCGCAAGAGTAATTCTTCGTCGGATTTCTAGGCTAACATTATTGTTGGTGTTAATGCTGGTTCCCAGGTAAATGAAGTCCTTTACTATTTCAAAATTATTGCTGCCAACAGTGGCTTGGTGGCTTGGTGGCCAAGGCGCGAATGCGCTGACTCTTAGCATGATGACAGAAGGTACTTCGTTTTGCCCTCGTTCACCACCAAGCCCATTTTTTCCGCTTCTTTTTCTAATTTGGAGTAAGCAGAAGTTACGGCGCGGTTGTTAAGGCCAATGATATCAATAGCGTCAGCATATGCCAACAGTTGCACGCTTTTATAAAATAGTACCTGGGTGACCGAGCCTTGCTCGGTATTTTTCGAATTTGTCGCATAATCTTACTTACCAAGAGCATAAATTTCCAAAATATCGAACACTAACCACAAAACGTCACTTAAGCCTGTTTGGCGGTTAGGGGTCGATGATTCGACAAAAATTTTCTGTTTTAAATTTATTTAGGTAATGCTATCCTTAGATTTAGGTAATGCTATTCTTAGAATGTGGTACACTATCTACATACCAAATTTGATCGAAATCGGTTGAGCGGGTTTCGAGATAGTTGTTAAGTAGTTACCCTAAAAAAAAATTTATATAAAAACTTCAATAAGTGGCAACCCCACTTAGAAACCCCAAAAAAACCTAAGTGGCAACACCTACGTTAAAATACTTGGAATGTGGTACCCTATTTGAGCCGTTTTCGAGATAGTCTGGATATACAAATAGACAAATATAAAAGAATAGCTCGTTTAAAGAATAAATAAGAATTTTAAGTACTCTAGCATTAGTCGTGCACTACACTACATGACAAAGTATTCTTTGCATGTATTCTTATGGAGCATATCACACCTAGCGACAGCAGCACCACACGACACGATATAGTTGATCAAATAGGCAACAATTTTGTCGTGCCGTGTAGTGCTGCTAGATATAGATTCAGCTTAATTCACCATTTTAAGTTTTTGAGTGATGTTTGCCATGTTATGTTATATTTATTCAAGTACCTCGAGATGCCATGAAATTATGTTCACATGCGCACTCCAAATTTCATCCAAATCGGTTAAACCGTTCCCGATATAGTGGTCGATATAAGAAGGAATAATTAAAATGCAGTCAGGTGGCAACCCTAGGTGGCAATCCTACTTAAAAATATTCTAGTTTGTATACGGCCTCAAATACTTTCCGTTTGATACCCCTATTGATATAAATTGCTTAATATACATCTACCAAATTTCATCGAAATCGGTTTAGCCGTTCCCGAGGTAGTGATCGATATCTGAAGGAATAAATAAAATGCGGTCAGTTGGCAACCCTACTCGAAAATACTTTGGTTCGTACACGGCCTAAAATACCTTTCATTTGATACCCATATTCCCATATATTGCTTAATATTAAAAAAACATGATATAGGTGCCAACCCTGTGAACAACCCCAAGTGGCAACACCAAAATAGAAAATCTTAAAACAAAGGATACTACCCATATACCAAATATCATCCAAATCGATTAAGCCATTCCTGAGATAGTAGTGGATATACAAATATACAACTATACAAATATACAAGAATAACTCGTTTAAAGTAATAAGATAGTTCCATCGCGGTTAAGTTCTGCAGCTTGTATTATTTTTTCCAGCATTAAATTAAAGAAATCGCACGATAGGGGGTCACCCTGTCTCAAACCTCGTTTAGCTTCGAACGGCTCGGAGAGGTGCTTCCCAATTCTGACCGAGCTGGCGGTGTTGCTCAAGGTCGTTTTGCATAGCCGTATAAGTTTTGCGGGGAAACCAAATTCAGACATAGCGGCATATAGGCAGCTCCTTTTCGTGCTATCGAAAGCGGCTTTAAAATCAACAAAGAGATGATGTGTGTCGATTCTTTTCTAACGGGTTTTTTCCAAGATTTGGCGCATTGTAAAAATCTGGTCGATGGTAGATTGACCGGGTCTGAATCCACACTGATAAGGTCCAATCAGTCTGTTCACACCAGGCTTCAGTCTTTCGCACAATACGCTTGATAGGATATATGCGATATTCAAAAGGCTGATTCCGTGATAGTTGGCGCAGTTTGTAGGATCGCCCTTCTTGTGAATTGGGCAGAGAACAATTAAATTCCAATCTTCAGGCATGCATTCATCCAACCATATTCTGCATAGAAGCTGATGCATGCGCCTACCCAGTTCCTCGCGTCCGTGTTTGAATACCTCAGCAGGCAAACCATCAGCGCCAGCTGCTTTATTGTTTTTCAATCGGCATATTGCTATTCGCACCTCTTTATAGTTGGGTTGTGGAACGTCAATTCCCTCATCTTCGATTGTGGGCTCGGGTTCGGCATCTTCTCTAGTTTTTGCTTAGGTTTTCTATTTAAAAGGGCAGAGAACTGATCCCTCCATATTCTGAGTGATCTCTGAACATCTGCCACCAGGTCGCCGTTCTCATTCTTACAAGAGTTTGCCCCGGGTTTAAAACCTTCTGTCATTCGCCGATTTTTTGATAGAATTTTCGGGCATTATTCCCGTTGGCGAGCATCTCAAGCTCCTTTATTTCACGCTCTGCCTCTCTTTTTTTCACCCGGAAAAGCCGCCTCGCTTCCCTCTTCAACTCGCGGTAGTGTTCACACACACTCCTTGTTGCATTCGATCTCAGCGTTGCCTTGTAGGCTTCGTCCTTTCTTTTCGTTGCAGCGCGGCACTCTTCATCATCATACCAGTTGTTTCTTCGCGTTCGCCGGAATCCAATTACTTCTTCGGCTGCGGTACGGAGTGCTCCTGAGATATGATCCCACTGCTCATGCATTCCACTAGGTTGAATTGAGCTCTCGGAGAGCAGGTGTGAAAGACGATCTGCGAAATAATTGGCGGTCTGTTGCGATTGCAGCTTTTCTACGTCCAGCTTTCCCTGCTTTTTTTGTTGCACCTGTTTTGTCGTACAGAGTCGGGTACGAATCTTGGCTGCTACTAGGTAGTGATCAGAGTCGATGTTAGGTCCTCGTATTGTGCGAACATCTAAAAGGCTGGAAGCATGCCGTCCGTCTATCACAACGTGGTCGATCTGGTTGCGTTTTTTTCGATCGGGGGACAGCCATGTAGCCTAATGGATCTTCTTGTGCATAAACCTAGTGCTGGATATGCCCATGTTTCGGGCACCGGCGAAGTCGATCAGCCTGAATCCTTTTGGCGAAGTCTGATCGTGGAGACTGAACTTCCCGACAGTGGGGCCAAATACACCCTTTTTACCCACCCTGGCGTTAAAGTCGCCAAGCACGACTTTGATATCATGACGGGGGCAGCGCTCATATGCTTCTTCCAGGCGCTCGTAGAATGCATCCTTTTCCACCTCGTCCTTCTCTTCCGTCGGTCCATGAGCGCAGATATGCGGATTACAGCGAGACGCTCGTTCACGGGTGTGAACGACAGTACTCGGTGACGGAGTCGCTCTCCCACCACAAGTCCCGCGCCGAATCTGCGCTTGTCTTCATGCCCACTCCAGTAGATGTTGCAAGGTGTTCTGATCGTGTTTCCTCGCCCCGTCCATGGCATCTCTTGTGTGGCGGTGATGTCAGCTTTTGCTTTCTTCAGGACCTCAACCAGCCGGGCAGCGGCACCTTACCCATTAAGGGACCGGACATTCCAGGTACATGCCCTTATCTCATAATCCTTATTTCGTTTGCGAGTGTTGTCATCTAAAAAAGGGCTTCTCATATCCGAGGCTTTTTTGTTGAGTGGGTCCCAAACCCAACGCACAACCCGTTTCACGGGAGGTTGAATTCTATTACACGTTTGTATAGCGAGCCGCTTGATCCAAGACAGACGCCCGCTTGCAGCCGCACCACATGGTGATCAGACGCTGCTGTTTGAACCCCCCAGCAAGCCCTTAAACCGATTATGTCGGAGTGGCCTTACCAGGTTGTCGCCTTCTCACGTTTAGCTCACCACCAAACGGGTGTTCGGTGGCTACCCAGAGGATACTTGGGCGCAAAGCCCGGAAGTAGTGAGCTGCTTGAACCGCATGCAAAATAATCGCTCTAGCCATTCCCAGGTGAATGGCGATCAGACACTTTCCCCACTTGAGTGGACTTCTGCACACGGCCCTTCTTATTACATCGGATAATTTCTAGCGACGTGGAATGAAGCCGCTCCACCTGTGGAGGGTTAGTATAAAAAACTGATCTTTGGAAAAATTACCTAGAAGCATTGTCTTAATAGCGTTCGATTTTCAGGCTTTCTCGTTATCAGAAACCATAGTTTTAGTATTATTAAATGCGAGCAAAGTTTCTAAAAGCGCATTTTTTTTTTGTCTATCTTAGATTTCGATGCAATAGGCTCCGCGATGGCGAATTTTGATAGTTTGTCTATACAAGTCAAAAATAGATACTTGGAAATTATAAAAACGTCAACATGAAGGATTTCCCCTAGTTTGCAGGGAATAGTAGTCTGGCCTATCACTGCATCAGGTATTTCACGTTGATACTTTTTTACCAAACATATATTGCAATTTGTGATCGGTGTTTTAAGTAAATATTTTATGTTTGGAAAATAGTACTCGCGACAAATTTGCTGATAGTTTTCATGTAAACTAACGATGGGCGCTTTTGTGCTCTTCCACTAGTGTTTCGAGGAAGGGATTCAGCATGAGCTGTATTTCACCCAATGTGGGCAGATCGCAGTGTATCGCATTGATAACGTTAGAGATAGTAACACACTTCAAACACTGAATTAGACCATCAATTGAGTTATATGTGATTGTGTGTCTAATCATTTTTCGAAACAGTATCTGTACTTTTTCTTAGCTTCCGAGCTTCTACTACTGGAGATTTTTTTTTTTTTTTGAGTTCTTACAAATTTTCTGGTTAGAATCAATGTAAACCATCATTTTGTGTGTTTCAAACTTTCATTTCAATATCATTTTAACTAAATAATTTGTCGGGGCCGTTTGAAATCAGATATTTCCGTAAGGTACTATTTTAATTATATAGAAGGTTTATTCAAACTAAAATACAAAGAAGGGAAATTTTTACTCAAAATAGTTATAACTACAATCTTTAACAAAATTTTGTTCTTTAGAAATTTTCTCAAGATTCTGTAGGAGCCATAATTTCTAGCATATTCGCCGAACACTAACTTATATAATAAAATATCGAATAAGACTTTGCTTTTGCTTAAATTGAATATACTCGTACACATCTATTTACATACAGGGTGTTTTTTTACAGGTTTGTTTTTCGAATAGAGATAAAACTGGCATTTTGTGGTCAAATCTGGCAACTCTAATGTCATTTATGTTCAGTTTGGTTTGCCATTTCATCATGAACAGGTTGACAAAAGAACAACGCTTGCAAATCGTGCAAATTTATTTCGAAAATAATGGTTCAGTTCGCGAAGTTTACCGTGAGCTCCGTCCATTTTATGGTCGACATAATCGTCCATCAGAGCAATTAATTCGGTTAACCATGGATCGTTTTCGCACTACGTTTACTCTATGTGATAATACGCATCCGCAGAGACGTCGAACAGTGCGCACCGAAGAAAGAATTGCCGCTGTAGAGCAAAGTGTTGAAGAGGACCCGAATGAATCGATTCGCCACCGTGCACAGCAATTGGAGCTTTGTCCATCAACTTTATGGAAGATTTTGCGCAAAGATCTTGGCTTGCGACCTTACAAGATCCAGCTTGTGCAAGAATTAAAGCCGCGAGACCATGCAATGCGTCGTGATTTTGGTGTATGGGCCGAAAATGAGATTGATTTCGATGCTGATTTTCATCGCAAAATTTTGTTCAGGGATGAGGCTCATTTTTGGTTGAATGGCTACGTCAACAAGCAAAATTGCCGCATTTGGAGTGAAGAGAATCCACATGAGACCCTTGAAACGCCATTACATCCACAAAAACTGATTGTTTGGTGTGCTCTATGGGCTGGTGGAGTCATTGGGCCATACTTCTTCCGCAATAATGGTGGAGAGGCCGCTACCGTTAATGGAGACCGGTATAGAGCCATGATAACCGACTATTTTGTTCCCGAATTGGATGGCATGAATGTGGATGAGTTGTGGTTCCAACAAGACGGCGCTACATGCCACACAGCGCACGTCACAATCGATTTATTGAAGGAAACATTCGATGAGCGCATAATTTCGCGGAATGGACCTGTCAATTGGCCACCAAGGTCGTGTGATTTGACACCATTGGATTATTTTCTTTGGGGATATGTGAAGTCGCTCGTCTACACCAACAAACCAGAAACGTTAGGGGAATTGGAAGCCAACATTCGTGGCGTTATTGCCGACATACGGTCCCATATGCTCGAAAAAGTGGTTGAAAATTGGACCTGTAGAATTGGCTTTATTCGACCCAGCGGCGGCGGCCACATGCCCGAAATCATATTTAAACATTAATGGCATAAAATTATCCTTCCAATAAAGCCAAATTGATGGACCTTAAAACGATTTTCTTGTGTTTTATTTCAATTCGAAGTTTTATACCCCTAAAAAACACCCTTTACATACAATTATTTTTCTGTTACTCGTTGCTAGATATATTTTGTACAAGTGATTTATCGAAGAATATAGTTCGTCTGGGCTACAGCGTCCTAACGCCATAGTAACGCGGATCGCATCGAATTTCTAAAAAAGAAAACTACGTTGCTGGTAAAATTTTAACCCGAATGCGACAACGGAACCCAGATCGCTGGAAGCAAGAGTATTGGTATTCTAGAGGAAAAAGGAAGTTATACAGTAAAAATGTCTGTTAAGTTCTGCTTTTGATTAACCATTTGGCTAAGTTTGTAAGCAAATAAATGCTATTCTAGTAACATTACTTCCATTAGTTCAAAAGAAACTGTCCAAACAACTTAGCGGAAGCAAAAGCTTAGAAAAAAAATTGTAAATGCTGTACGTAGAATTTCTTACTAAAGCTTGAGCTTGTCAGTACTAAAAATTTACATAATTTAATCAAAATGGTCTTTTTTGCCTATAATATTATAATTTATGTTTTTGACTAAAAAATTAAACAACTAGGTTTAGTTTTAACCACGACACGATATATATATAAATATAAGAAGTAATATGTCCCCTTTTATTTTATCCATGATAATGTAGACATTACCAACTCCTGGATTAAAACTATAACAAAAAAATGTTGACTTCAAATGGAGGAACTATTTAGTGTAACCAGCGAGGAAAACACCCTAACAGACCTGCCCGAATACCTTCTTCTGCCTATTGCCGTCAAAATAGGAAAAGAAACGCTACTTAAGTGAAAATCTTTGCTTACAAAAAATGTATGAAATGTACAAGGTTTCGATGATACAACAAGAAATGCAGGCGGCTTCTGAGCATCTTTATAGAGAAATTTTCAACAGTGGGTACAATATCGGCTTTCCCAAACCGAAAAAAGATCTTTGCGATTCGTACGCAGCGTATGACCATATGTCAGAAATTGATAAAGTGGCCTGGCTAAAAAGCATTAAAAACATACATTAAATAGAGTAAAAGGTAGAGAGTTGATGGCAGCAGATAAAGAGGAAGTAAAGAATGATTTAAATTTTTGCACAGCTTGCTTTGATATGGAGCAAACCTTGGCAACACCAAGAATAAATGTATCGATGAGCTTTTAAAGCGGAAACTCAATGTATATAATTTCACGATTTACGAAATGGATAAACACCAAGGTTGGTGTTATCTTTGGAATGAAACAGTAGGTGGAAAAGGAGCGAACGAAGTTTGCGGTTGCTTGTTGGATTTTATTAAAAAAAGCCGGAATATGAAGTTAAGAAAATCAGGTTCTGAGCGACAACTGTGGAGTGCAGAACCGAAACAAAATTCTTTTCTCCATGTACAAGAGAATTTCCCACATCTATAAAGTCATATATGTAATACTTCTATATTGCTAGAAAATACTCAGTACATTTGCCAACATTAGATGGCAGAACAAAATGACAAGCTTGGTTCAGAAAATTCAATGAGTGCATTTTACTTTCATTGATACTTTTTTTTGGATAAGATACAAAATTGTAATTTTGTAGTACATATGTATTAACTTAAAATAACGCGAGCCTAGCATCAGGTTCTAGTTGAGTGAGGCTGGACCATATCTAAGGGTGGAGAACGGATGCCAAATTATTTTTAAGTTGTGCATAAGGCAAGCTGGCAAATATTTGCGACCATGGGCTGATATTTGAGCTTAATTATTGCAAGTAACCTTGGTAACCATTATTCCATGTTTCATCCACTCCGATATTAGGTCTTATTGGCACTGATTGTTGTGGTTGTGGTGGTAAAAATTTCTATTGGCATTTATCAAAAATTTTTTTTTTCAATATAGTCCCGTGGTATGGTGGAGTGTGTTGGCCTATCAATCTAAATATTCTAGGTGCAATTGCGGTGCTACGGCTTTTAAAGCGAGGTTGCCGCTCTCCTAGCGAACTTCTACCATGGAAAGATTCTATCGAAATTCCATCTGGCTTCATTCATTCATTCATAACTTTTGCAGCTGCGTGCGGTCTTTTAATTCGTCATCATATTATAAGTCAATATTTTGTTTATTTAAACCGATGTTGGAATCTATAAAGTGGAAGTTTTTAATAAGGTAATCCGTGAATTGAAGTGAAATAATAATTAAGTGTTTGTGCAGTGCTATTTGAAAAATTATTGATATTTAATAAACATTTTGCACATATATTGCATTGCTGGTAAAGTGCATTTTGTTAATTTCAGTATCTGCCAACTCATTTGCTTATTAATCTTTTGTTTACTTTCCTCTTTATTTTTCCTTTTCTTAAACTCGGGATCAGCTGCTTACGGTGTCATCAAAACGCTCTAGCTCAACCCAGTTTCACCATATCAGTGTACTTTTATATATTTGGGTTTTGTCGTAAGCTGTACTATAATTATGGCCTTTTCCTGTTTGTACAAAAACTACAGTGTGAAACGCGAGTCAGAGAATTCTATGGCTTGCTAGTTATGCGATAGTGAAGCTCACATTAAGAGCTCTGATTAGACCGGTAGAGTGACCGACCTGATCAGTGATGGGAAGGGACTCCGCTGGACATGTCCAGATTGTAGATCTGCTGATATCGCACTATACAAGCTCTTCCGCATAGCCAGGAATGGCTTCAATGAAATCGGTAAGGAGATTAAGCTTCTCAACGCAAAAATTCAAGAGCTACGAAACAGCATTTAAATCGTTAAATGCCTCGATCACTCACCGGTGTCTAGGGGGAAGCAAATCTCAGAAAAACGAAAGTATGCCGACATTAGTTCCAAATCCTCTTTCCGCCGCTTCTAACTTTCACTTCGCTTCTCATTCTACTGCTTCTGTTTCTTTGTCTGCGCCAGTTCCTACTCCTGCACGCAGTGATGGAAATGAACTGATTTCTTTCAACGCCCCTAGCCATCAACGTCTATGGCAACGGCTGCGCCTTCTGCTGTATTCACTTCCTCATTAACTTCTACCTCATTTGCGTCTACAATTCAACATAGCCTAATGCAAGTTCCGCAAGAACCGAGTTGCCCTGTAAGTGAAACAACACGAGAACCTCTCCATCCCCTGTGCAACTTGCTCAATCGTTATCTTCGAGTATTTCCAACATAATCGATTTGCGGAATAAACAACGGTTGATGATATAAATTATTATGTAACATCTAAACTTACACCTAGTGTATTAAATATAAAGAAGTTCAAGTTTCCTCTGGAAAGAAGTATTTCTTCTTTCAAAATTGATGTTTTATATGAATGGTTCGATAAACTAGTTGACAAATCGTTCTGGCGTTCTTGCCAGATGGAGCAATAGTTAGCGAGTTTTAATATAAGGATCAAGATAGAAATCGTAATGCAGCACGGATTCCTCAAGCCGATACCGTATCCCCGAAACTTAGCTCAATCCCCATGCATTCAACAAAGGAATTCTGTGTAGCACCTTGGGGGTATTTCGAAAGGTTCGGGCGATCAATGTCGGAGGGAGTTTGTTGATTGCTGTCCGTGAAGTTTCCCAGAAGGTGATAACATTAAATTCCTCTGTGTGCGTGCATAGGGCATACGAGGTGTGTTCAAAAAGTATCGCGAATTTTGTGTTTTTTCAAAAATTATTTATTTATTCATGAATATCTATTTTGTCCCCTTCAAAGTAATCCCCATGAGATATTATACACTTGTGCCAACGGTTTTTCCAATCTTCGAAGCACTTCAAAAAATCATTTTTTTGTATCTTGTTCAGCTCCTCCTTCGATGCCGTCTTTATCTCGTCAAGAGAAGCGTAACGTCGTCCTTTCATGGGCCTCTTCAGTTTAGGGAACAAGAAAAAGTCACAGGGGGCCAGATCTGGGGAATACAGTGTTTTTGGCCAAAAAGTCGCGCACAGTAAAGTGTAAAATTTACACACACTAAATATTCAGCTTGTTTTGATTATCGTCTTATTTCTTGTATTTTCTTTTCTCTTAACTACTCTATTTATTTTTATTTTAGTTTCAATTTCTTTTCAAACAACAAAATAATGAAACACAATTAAAACAATAGAAAATGATTTGACATGTGGTTGTGCATCTCATACAAATGTATTTTTAATATATCAGTTGTTCCTTTTAATCGGTTTCCCTTTATTTTTACTTTTACATATTGAAACAAAATCATCAACTTCTCTTTACTTTGTAACATACATTAATTCTTATTGGAATTTTAATTTGACTTTGATATCAACAAAAGGAACAATTTGAACTATAAAATGGGTACACATCAATTCTTATCGGAATTTTACTTTGATTTTAATAGAAACAAAAAGGAACAATTGAACTGTCAACAACAAATACCTGTATACAAATGTTTTTCTCTTACCTTTGGGTTGCAAATACGATTCGGTTCAAATTACCAGTTGTTTCCTTTCTTTCGTTTACTGAGAAATCTTTCCCACTCTCCCTCTCTGTTACTTTTCGCCAACAATATTGCTGCTGTTGTAATGATCGGATGTTTCGCCTTCGCTGCTCTGCTTTTATTGGAGTGTTTTGCGCACTGCTATCACGCACACGGTGGCTGATTACTCTACTCACAAGTTCCACTGCTGCCTCACACAGAAGCGTTGACAATAGCGTGCGTTTGTTAAGTACTTCACTCAGAACCTTACTGCTGCCTCACAGAAGCGTTGACAAAAGCGTGCGTTTGTTAAGTACTTCACTCAGAAGTTTACTGCTGCCTCCCACAGAAGCTTCGATGATAATGTGCTCTGCTACTGCACACACGCTGTTTATCGACTTCACTCAGAAGTTGTATTTGGCTGCCTCACACAGAAGCGTCGACGTTAGTGTGCTCTGCTGCTGCACACGTACGGATACTGCGCGGCTTATTGTACGCGCTATAATATACTGAAGCTGACTTTTTTGTTTTTGCTGCTTTGCAGTTTGGATACTGCAAAAATTGCAATGCGCAAATAACTGGAAATGTTACATTAGAATGCGTTTTATCGTTTTTGCATTGACTTTGTAAAGGATATCTGCTACTGCGCTCACGCGTTACTCTTTCTCGACACACTGCTTCGTTTGGCGATTAACGGGATTCAAATTTTTGCTAGCGGGCCTAACGGCGCCCTTAAATCTGGGGTACAGTTTGATGACTAATTAATTCACCGAGCAAATTTCGATTAACTGAATAAAACGTAACGTGGTACTACCTTAGGCAAATCAAAGTTCACTTGTTAAGCGTAGGATTTTTAGCGCAATCCCACTCTGACACCAGTTGTAGGATTTCCGAGGGTCAGACACTGTAAACTCTCAACTGTTTTAGTTTAATCACAAATGTTAATGTTTATTGATAATATATTTCACATTCGACCGAACTTGGCGCGCTTTTTTCGGTCTTGGTTCGTGCGGCAGCTTCCATTGAGATGATTGAGCTTTGGTTTCCACGTCATACCCATAAACCCACGATTCGTCACCAGTTATGACCCTCTGGAGCAAATTTGGGTCGTCGCGGACAGAGTTTAACATCTCATTAGCAATGTTCATGCGATGCTGTTTTTGGTCACAATTGAGCAATTTTGGTACGAATTTCGCGTAAAAATCGAAGACGATCCAAAACACGTGCAAGCAAAGCAGCTGTCAACAATTAACTGAACATTCAAAATGGCCGAGCTTGTCGGCATAAGTGAGAGACATGAGTACCAACATAACGCCACAAAAAATTCGAAATTCGATTATACGTTACCAGCGAAAATTCAAAATTCGCGATACTATTTGAACACACCTCGTATGGGCTCTTCTAATTTGTCTTGTGCCCCCTGGAATATAATAGATAATCTCCTAATCCCTAGCTCCTATAGGGATGTGTTCAATGGACTCGGTCAAATGAATATTATTCAAAATAAGTACGACAAATGTCTGGATTTAATATATGTCCATGATGGCTCTTGGTATGATTGCTGAATCTTCCAGCTTGCCCGATCTACGTGTTAGCAAAACAAAGCTTCCTTTCGGTTTCTATTTGGTAATGGAGATTGTTGCAAACTTATCACGGAAGCGTCTAACATAATTTGGTCTCAATATTCTGGTAACGTGAATGAAGGTGCTTTGACTTTTAACAATACGTTACACACCATATTCCTCTCAGGTGGTCCCCAATTTGGTAACGCAGTTGCATCCTTAAACACCTGCTGGTATAAGCGATATTGAAAATCGGGCACTTCAACTGACTATCATTTATATCCCATTTATAGGCACAAATATATTACAATAAAAAGTGCTACAAGGATTATTTGGCCAAAAGTAAGCTTCAAATATCTACTAACCCTAAGACTTTTTATGATTTCGTCAACTCAAAACGTAAGGCTAATGGATTCCCATCAGTAATGAAATTCAATGATTCGACGCCAAATTATGACGCTGGTATTGAAAACATGTTTACAATCTTATTTAGCTCCAACTATGCTTGTAGTACGGATTTACCACCGAGCTACCCATTCAGAGTACCCACGCTGGACTTCATAAAAGTTGCTTCTATATATGCTGAAGATGTGTTAATACATATGGAAAATCTTCGTGTTTCTTACAATAGTGGTCCTGGTGGGATTCCTACTGCAATTCTTAGATGTTGTACCAAATTTCTATATAAGCCTTTGACACATATATTTAATGCGTCCCTAAAGCCGGGGTAATTTCCCGGAATCTGGAATCATTCATAACACCCTTTCATAAAAGTGGTAGCAGATCGAGTGTCATAAACTATAGAGGAATTGCAAAGCTAAGTTGCGGTTGTTGTTGCAGTGATAAATTAACTAAATATCACTTCCCTTACCCAACATTGTCATCGAGCTCCGCTAACGGGAGTCCCACAAACCTTGCGGCTTCAACAGGGTTGGACCAAAGTGAAAGTGCTGTTAGAAGAGTAGGCTCAGTTGAGCAGATGAACAGATGGTTAGTGTCATGGGGAGACACTCCGCATGCCGGGCAGACATTTGGCATGTCTGGGTTCAGTATGGATAGGTAAGAGTTATTTAACCTGCTACGGTATACAGAACGAAGTTGGGCCAGCATGACCCTTGTCTCCCTGGGCAGTTCGCGTTCCTCTTCGACAAATTTTTGAGCTAGAATCAAAAAGAAAAAAGATAGCAAGAGCTAAATTTCTTCAAGAAAATCCAAAACCCCTTGCACGAAGAGCTAAAAGTAAGTTTTCACAGTTATTTCAAATCAAACTTTAACAAAGTTATAAAATGGGTACAGTTAGCTCAACAAAAACAAGTAAGGAAAGGGCTGTCTTTGACTGTGCCGAAGACTTTATACCTTTCATGAAAACACATCACGGTGTTAAGTGTCCGATCCTTACTTACAATTAGTACAAACTCTGCAAAATTCAAAAACCTCATGCAAAATGGTGGCTCCATACCGAATTTCATCAAGATATCTTAAAAATTGAGGGACTAGTTTGCGTACAAACATACAGACGGACAGACGGGCATGGCTTATTCGACTCATCGCCCTCTCATTTCAGTATACTTATTGGTAGGTCTATCTCTTCTTCTTCTCATACTTACAAACATCGGACTAAAGTTATAGTACCATTTCATGTTCATGAAAGGTATAAAAATAAGGTACAACAGAAGTACATAAATAATACTGTTTCCATAGTTCATTCTATATTTTTTAATAACAAAAATGCGTTTTCTTGTAAATGATTCTAAATGTAGCTCCTTTGAAAAAAGAATTGTTATAGATAGTTTTAGAAAGTTAAAAGCTTTAATTTCAATAATATGCAAAGGTTTTTTTAAATATATTTTAAAAATTTATGGGAAATTCATTTTGAAAAAAAAAAAATAAAATTTCTACCCACTCAAAATGTATCTGTGTAGAAATCGGCTGTGGTGTTCCGGAGGAGGGGCCGTGGCTCCGAAGAACTGCGGTCGAATTCGATATTGAAAGAAATAAAATAAAAAGAAGTAAGCGATATTAAATAGATGCAGAGGTTGCAATATCGCTCCTGCCATATGAGGAACAAGACCATGCTAGACACATGTGCAGAGAAATCATCAGCAAGGAAGCAAAAGTTCAAGAACAAAAAATAAATAAAGAGAAAATAACAATGAAAGGGCTACAAAAAAATTTTAAGAAAGACAAAGGTAGCACGACAATGCCGCTGTGCAAAGACGAGTATACAACAAAGACAGAAAGCCTTATCAAAGAAATGAAATGACGTACAATTATGGAAAACCCCACTGATAAATACTACGCCGAAATAAACGGGGCTATAAAAAACGGCACTAAAATATTAGATAAGAGGATGGCACATACCCTGACCCAAATTATTCACAAGCCGGATATTCCTATTCAGGTCAGCACCGGGTTATAAATTGTCCAAACACCTGAAGACGATTTTAAAGGACACACTGGAAGTAGACTACGAACACACAATAAATAATGCAACAAGACTAATTAAACGACTTGAAACCGTGGAACTCACAAAGAACAGCACAATTGTATCGCTTGACATAAAGGACATATCCATCGATACCGCTACCCGAGATAATGGATATAGCATTCCCACAACAGCCGGTTCTATCGCACCGGAATGATTTGGCTTTTTATATCCGACCAAGGGCTGTTATTACGACACTACCCTGTCTAACCTGTCACCTTTTCCCTTAACATTGTCATCCTGCGAGCAGCTCCTTGCAACAGGGCTGCTCGAAACTCTCCTGCTCCCGGCTGGAGTTGAATCCAACCCGGGTCCAAGAGAATGGATCTGCTGCGTCTGCTGGCAGAAGATTTACGTCAAACGTTCACACTCCATCCAATGTAATTCTTGTAAAAGATGGTTGCACAAAACTAGGTGCTCCGAGCTAAATCCCTCCACACATAGGCCCCCTAGTTTCGACAAAACTTTTGTAGCCCCTTGCTGTTCACGGCCTAGGGCGTCTCGTGGCCAACGACGATCCAGTGTCGCACCGCCACAAGCTTTAGATACAGTCTCCACGACTAACAGCACTAATATGCAGCAAGTAGTGTGTAACGCCCGCTGCCGCTCACGCCCACAGGCGCCAACACCTCACACAGCCGCTCACAGCTACTTTCTACGTAGCACCTCTGTTTTAGATGTGAGCAATGCTGAGCGACAGCCGACCCCCCTCCCACTTCCAACTTCCCCTTCTTCCTCCAGTACTAGCACAAATGTAAGCCAAAGCCACCAACTCTTGGTCTGTTACACCATGTGCACTGATTGTCGGTTGAGACTATATACACCTGCGACATCAGTCAAATGCAAATCATGCTTTGCCCTATGTCACCTGCTTATATGTTCTTAACTTGGTAACAGAAACTTATGGACTGATACGTACGTTGCGCCATGTTGTCGAGCTACGCAACCTACAACGTCGACCGATTCGCCACCTTCCGGTGGTTTGGATCTATCGTCTTCTAGAGTGCGACACAGTACGCGACCCAGCCTGCTTCCACCGAGGCATACGCACCAGTGCTTTACTGCTAGTGTGAATATTTCTCCCCCTTCGCACTTTCGTGTCCTACAGATGAACTGCAACGGTTTAACCGGCAAGGTTGGTGAAATAGTGAATTTCGTGAGGCGGCAAAACATCAAGATCGCTGCTATTCAAGAAACAAAGTTTAACGCTTGATCAGATCTGCGGACTTTTGACGGCTACAACATCCACCGGCGTGACCGAGCGAGAGGGCTTGGGGCGAACTTGCTTTCATCACTCATCAATCTGTGCAATATCGCCAATTTGA
The DNA here is from genome assembly GCA_949987695.1 of Merzomyia westermanni. Taxonomy (NCBI): domain Eukaryota; kingdom Metazoa; phylum Arthropoda; class Insecta; order Diptera; family Tephritidae; genus Merzomyia; species Merzomyia westermanni. The sequence continues at coordinate 103,817,380 of OX465292.1, read as the reverse complement.
GCTTGACGTCGACCCGAGGGACAACTTCCTAGAACGTCAAGGTATGATTGTCCGGATAGGCGATGTCGATCTAGAAATTATTAACATTTATATACATACCTCCTGCCACGTGTTGTCCGAGGGATTACCACCCTGACAATCGTGTAATCCTCGGAGACTTCAACGCACACCCCGATCTGTGGCACTCAAGCCTACAGGTTGATGGTAGGGGGCAGGAATTGGCTGAACAAATAGATGATTCGACGTTTTGCACTGTGAACGGGGATGCCCCCACGAGAGTTGCGGTAAATTGTTCTAGTGCGCCAGACCTCACTATTGTCAGCGTGGATTTCATAAACTGCTTTGAATGGCGACCAATGCTAACTCTTGCATCGGATCATTTACCGATGGTCCTCTCAATCGATCGCCCCAACGACTTTGTTGCTTCTGAGAATCGCACTTTCACCAATTTTAGTAAAGCTGATTGGGCTGGTTCACTGAGGGCACCTTCGCTGCTTTTCCCATTCCGTCTGACGTACGAGAAGGGGAAAAAGCGTTTCGCATGGTCATAGCTTCAGCCTCCACGTGACCAGGTACGACGCTTGGACCCTACGGATCCCTAAATTCAAGATCTCAATGCGGAAATCAGACGGCTGGTTGATCAACACAAACGCGCCAAATGGGAGGAGCACCTAAGTTCCTGTAACCTCTCTGCTGGTGTTGGCAAATTATGGTCCACTGTTAAATCCTTGTCAAATCCGACCAAACCTAACGACAAAATATCCATCACCTTTAGTGATAAGGTACAGTCGAAACCAAAGAGATGCGCGAGCAACTTGTACTGCATCCTCCGGTTGACAAGGAAATCAGACGTGCCATCGGGGAAGCGCACAAGCGTAAAAACAGTCAAGCGCCCATTGCCATCATCACCACGGAGGTTCTGGAGCACATACATGCGTCCAAAAACTCTAAATCTATTGGCCCAGAACGTATATCCATGCTGATGCTAACACATCTCGGAGAAGAGGGAGTAAGGTACCTAAAACTGTCTTCAATTTGTCTATGACCACCTTTGCCATTCCAGAAAGAGGGAAACAGGCAAAAGTGGTGCCACTACTAAAGCCCGGCAAGCCGGCCAACGAGGGGAGTCTTATCGACCGATATCATTCCTCTCGCCATTCGACTAGCCGAACATCAGCATGGATTCCGTAAAATGAATAGCACTCGTCCAAATGACAGGACCGTGCTAGTTGCGCTTGATCTGTCGAAAGCTTTCGACTCTGTTAAACATGCGCAACTCATTAACGACCTGGAGGTTTTAACTCTTCCCCCCTTTCTAAAGCGTTGGACCGCCAACTATCTGAGTGGTCGGCAGTCATCGGTTGAACTTAGAGGCGAAAGATCAAAACCACGTATAATTGAGCAAGGGGTGCCACAGGGTGGTGTCCTATCCCCGCTTTTGTTTAATTATTACATATCTAGGCTCCCTTCCCCACCAGGTGTCTCGATCGTCTCCTACGCCAATGACTGCACGATTCTGGCGACTGGCCCCTCCGTATCCTTACCTCCCATCCCTATCCGGTTTTTTCGTTGCACGAAATCTGACATTGTCACCAACCAAATCCTCGGCCACCTTATTAAAGAACATTGCGAGATGTTGACCAGGCAATTCCTGTTTAGCTGCTATAAGCCACATCATCCAGGAACCTGCTCAGCGAAAATCCGCCTCCCAGGAGAATAAGGAGTCACCCCCGTGGTGAACCGGCAGGCCCTCAGCCTCATCCACACGGATTCGGTAAACTCCTTTTGTCGGGTCTCGTCCAGTGAATGCGGTCCTACAGGCACAAGCTCCACCTGTTGCCGACGAGGAACGCGAACTGCCTAGGGAGACAAGAGTCACGCTGGCTCAACTTCGTTCTGGATATTGTAACAGACTAAACTCTTACCTATCCAGACTGAACCCCGACATGCCAAATGTCTGCCCGGCATGCGGCGTGTCTCCCCACGATACTTACCATCAGTTCACCTGCTCAACTGAGCCTACTCTTCTAACAGCAATTTCACTCTGGTCCACCCCTGTTGAAGCCGCGAGGTTTCTAGGACTTCCGTTAAAAGAGCCTGATGACAGTGTTGGATGAGGGGTGATACTTTAGGCAGGTTAAGTAGTCGCTAATACAACAACAACAACAATGGATATAGTCAATAAAAACACTGTTGGCCAAAACAAAAGACAAAGTCAGAACTGCACTAATTACCAACACAATAAAAACAACTCTTAAGCAAAACTACTTCCAGTTCAACAAAAAAATCTATAGACAAACAAACGAACTTGGAATGGGAAACCCAACATCGGCCATTCTCATGAAAACATTCATCCAGAACTTGGAAAGAAAATATATGCAGACTTTGAAACCGATTTACTGGACAAACAGGAAAGAACTGAATACAATATATACCAAAAGAGGCAACGTAGAAGAAAATACAAAGACGGGAAAAACGATATACAAATTGGCCAACTTTTTCAAGGAACATAAGATTAACACAGCGTTCAGAACATTGAACAACGTAGGACAAAAACTAAAGACCAGCACTAACTCAGAGGATCGGCTTAGCAAACACGGTGTATACAAAGTAATAAGTGGCACTATTTTCGAATAATATTCGAATAAATAGTATTCGAATCAACGAATAATAATATCGAATCAACGAATAATAATATCGTTTCAAAAAATTCGAATAGTATTTATGCGAATAATTTATCGCTTGTACTTATGATCATGTATAGATAGATATTTACTTTAAAATTACTATAAATATATATATGAATACTTATGTATATTGTAGTTATATTTGCATGGCAGGTATTGTGCTAGAGTCTTAAGCAAGCGATGCCAGGATCGAAATTCATTGTTGACTACATATTTGAAGATACGAATGCGTATATATGGAATTTTGGGCGAATGAACGTATATTAGGCCGGGTCGATTTGTGGGGAGGCAAAAAAATCGCCCATTGCTCTGTGAAAATCATATTCTAGGGATCAAACTACGAAACTTTTGCCGAAGGAACCATACCTCTAAAACGAATTCTGATGTCCCCCAATTTGGGTCGAACTTTTGGGTAGGGGCAAATTTTGAAAAATCCCACTTTGACCCATTTAGAGTGCTCCAATCGAGTCCAAATGTATGAGCGACCCCCACTAACTTTGGAGGCCCGACCCACCGATGCCAGTGGCACACCCCCTGGAACCGCCCTGGGGGTTCACCATACAAACATTTCAAAAAATCGCCGGTTTTGCACTTTACATGAAAAAATCAGCGAAATGTCTATGTTTTTTCTTTATTTTTATTTATTTATTTATAATAATATCTATTTTTTCTCTTAAGGCATTTATTCAGTCAGAACATATGTAAATGAAAAAATTTATTTAAGTGAGTTATAGAAAAGAAACTAAAAAAAATTATTGTTTGAAGTCATTTTTACTTTCAAGTCTGGGCAATTTCGCACGGCTCTCTAATGTCGTGTTATTATAGCAGGCAAAGACATCGTCGGTGTAAGTATTTTCCTAGAGTCTAAAGCAAGAGATACGAAGACCACATTGTAAATATGGGTGAGTCAGGGGGACTCCAAATCTTCTATTGCAATCCAGGAATTGAGTTCATTCCATCAGCTGCTGATTTTTGAACAAACAATCGAATATCATAGGAACTGAGATCATTTTTCAAAGAGCATACTGGCAAAGGCGAGCTTTTCGGTACCTCCAAATTAAATTCTACTTCTGTAGTAGTCAGTGCTAATTCCGGTTGCGGCTTACATGCGTCATTTTCAGCAATATTTGTCTGAGTTTTAAGCTCAGTACGACTACATTCCCCACGTTCTAGCATTAACCAAATAATATTATGCACTAAGTAAAAATTTGAATTTACGCTGTAGTTAATATTATGTTTAAATTACATCTTCGTTCTCGATTCGCCTTTTTTTACACAGAAAACGACGAATATCCATGGTAAAAAATATAAGGATAGGACTTATACAGACTATTTAATAATAATGCAAACTATTTAATAATAATATAAATAATTTAATAATATTCAGCTTATCGTAGTGTGAGCCTCAACAGTTTCCTCTGGTCAACGAATGATAATGAAGTGTGCGGCAAAGAATTGTCAAGCATTGTAATAACATCACAGAATTCACGCAACAACGAACCGATTAAATACGCATTGCGGGTACAACAACAAACTGAAAGGAGTATTTACATATGCATCAAATAAGTATAGCTATTAGACTGGGTCGATTTATTAACTGATATATTTTGTTTTCGGGTTTTGGGACTTTTCTTCAAAAACTGTTATCGCCAACGTTTTTAGCGCATAATTTTAAGTGGGACAGGAAATATGAGACACATTCGGGTAAATTTTTTGACCAAAACACTCCCCAAACCCAAAAAATATATAAAATATTTTTTTTTTCAAAAAACTGTTTTCGCCAACGTTTTTAGCGGACATTTTTGGGTCGTACAGGGTATACACGAAAATTTTAAAATCAAATAAAAATTTGTTTAGTAGGTCATGAAAAAACACTTAAAAATCAAAGTCGAAAAAAGTCAAAAAAATTAAATTTCGCAGGCTTGAAAATTTCAACGAGCACGGGCCTGCTAGCATACCTTGCTTAAAACCCTACCACAAATCCTGCCATGCAAACATAACTGTAATAAGCATAAAATGTATTAATAAATATCTACTTATAGTATCTGTCTAGAGATTCATTTACAAACAAGAATGGTATTTAGTTATTCGCAGAGTACTATTCGAATAGTTATTTAATTATTCGAATAATAAAAAACAAGTAAGGAAACCTAAGTTCGGGTGGAACCGAACATTATATACCTAGTAATGATCTATTATGGCATCCTAATTTACGCAGGTCTATTAATACTTTCAGTTCGTATTTGCATTCCAATAGACAGACGGACCGACAAATAGACGCATTGAGAGACCGACTTGGCTACATCGACTCAGCTCATTCTCCTCATTTCAGTATACTTTTTTAGGGGACTATCTCTTTGTCTTCTCATACGCACAAACATTTCATGTTCATTAAAGGCATAAAAATCAAAAAAGGCATACAACTACGCTTTTCTTCTTCTTTAAATGGTCATCTAACCGCCTGGGCGATTTTGACCGTCCAACATAGCTCGCCAGTCGTTTCTTCGTTGCGCCAACTGGCGCCAATTGGAAACACCGCGGGATCGTAAATCGGTCTCCACTTGGTCCTTCCATCGGAGTGGTGGTCTCCCTCTTCCTCTGCTTCCACCGGGGGGTGCCGATAAGAATACCTTCTGGGCTGGAGCATCTTCGCTCATATGTCGGCGTCTGCGTGAAGTTCATACAGCTCATCATTAAATCTTCTTCGGTACTCGCTGTCGCCAACGCGTAGAGGTCCACAAATCTTTCGAAGAACCTTTCTCTCGAATACTTCCAGAGCCGCCTCATCAGATGTTGTTAGTGTCCACGCTTCTGCACCATATAGCAGGACGGGTGCGATGAGTGACTTGTAGAGTGTTATTTTCGTTCGTCGAGAGAGGACTTTACTTTTCAATTGCCTACTCAGTCCGAAGTAGCACTTGTTGGCAAGAGTAATACTTCGTCGGATTTCTAGGCTAACATTATTGTTGGTGTTAATGCTGGTTCCCAGGTAAAGTCCTTTACTATTTCGAAATTATTGCTGCCAACAGTGGCTTGGTTGCCAAGGCGCGAATGCGCTGACTCTTTGCATGATGACAGAAGGTACCAATCCCATTTTCTCCGCTTCTTTTTTAATTTGGAGTAAGCAGAAGTTACGGCGCGGTTGTTAAGGCCAATGATATCAATTCCTTCAGAATATGCCAACAGTTGCACGCTTTTATAAAATATTGTTCCAGCGCGGTTAAGTTCTGCAGCTTGTATTATTTTCTCCAGCATTAAATTAAAGAAATCGCACGATAGGAGGTCACCCTGTCTGAACCCTCGTTTAGTTTCGAACGGCTAGGAGAGGTACTTCCCATTTCTGACCGAGCTGGCGATGTTGCTCAAGGTCATTCGCCGAATTTTTTGATAGAATTTTCGGGCATTGTTCCCGTTGGCCAGCATCTCAAGCTCCTTTATTTCACGCTTTTCTGCCTCTCTTTTTTTCGCCCGGAAAAGCCGCCTCGCTTCCCTCTTCAACTCGCGGTAGTGTTCACACACACTCCTCGTTGCATTCGATCTCAGCGTTGCCTTGTAAGCTTCGTCCTTTCTTTTCGTTGCAGCGCGGCACTCTTCATCTTCATACCAGTTGTTTCTTCGCATTCGCCGGAATCCAATTACTTCTTCGGCTGCGGTACGGAGTGCTCCTGAGATATGATCCCACTGCTCATGCATTCCACTAGGTTGAATTGTGCTCTCGGAGAGCAGGTGTGAAAAACGATCTAAAAATAATTGGCGGTCTGTTGCGATTGCAGCTTTTCTACGTCCAGCTTTCCCTGCGTTTTTTGTTGCACTTGTTTTGTCGTACAGAGGCGGGTACGAATTTTGGCTGCTACTAGGTAGTGATCAGAGTCGATGTTAGGTCCTTGTATAGTGCGAACATCTATCACAACGTGGTCGATCTGGTTGCGTGTTTTTCGATCGGGGGACAGCCATGTAGCCTGATGGATCTTCTTGTGCATAAACCTAGTGCTGGATATGCCCATGTTTCGGGCACCGGCGAAGTCGATCAGCCTGAATCCATTTGGCGAAGTCTGATCGTGGAGACTGAACTTCCCGACAGTGGGGCCAAATACACCCTCCTTACCCACCCTGGCGTTAAAGTCGCCAAGCACGACTTTGATATCATGACGGGGGCAGCGCTCATATGCTTCATATGCGGATTGCGGCGAGACGTTCGTTCACGGGTGTGAACGACAGTACTCGGTGACGGAGTCTCTTTCCCACCACAAATCCCAAGCCGAATCTGCGCTTGTCTTCATGCCCACTCCAGTAGATGTTGCAAGGTGTTTTGGTCCTGCTTCCTCGCCCCGTCCATGGCATCTCTTGTGTGGCGGTGATGTCAGCTTTTGCTTTCCTCAGGACCTCAACCAGCCGGGCAGCGGCACCTTACCCGTTAAGGGACCGGACATTCCAGGACATACCCTTATCTCATAATCCTTATTTCGTTTGCGAGTGTTGTCATCTAAAAAAGGGGTTCTCATATCCGAGGCTTTGTTGTTGAATATCATTGGAACGTTTTTTTATGTGGTGGGTCCCAAACCCAACGCACAACCCGTTTCACGGGAGGTTGAATTCTATTACACGTTTGTATAGCGAGCCGCTTGATCCAAGACAGACGCCCGCTTGCAGCCGCACCACATGGTGATCAGACGCTGCTGTTTGAACCCCCCAGCAAGCCCTTAAACCGATTATGTCGGAGTGGCCTTACCAGGTTGTCCCCTTCTCACGTTTAGCTCACCACCAAACGGGTTTTCGGTGGTTACCCAGAGGATACTTGGGCGCAAAGCCCGGAAGTAGTGAGCTGCTTGAACCGCATGCAAAAAAATCGCTCTGGCCATTCCCAGGTGAATGGCGATCAGAAACTTTCCCCACTTGCGTGGACTTCTGCACACGGCTCCATCCTCCAACTACGCTTTTGCAGTGGGGTATTAACTACTTGCCCGGATATTTTACTTTTCATCCTGAACATTTTAATATACATTTACGTTTATGCCAAATGAAGTAATATACCTTCTGTGCGTAACAAAAATAGATATACACAAGTAAGGAAAGGGCTGTCTTCGACTGTGCCGAAAACTTTATACCTTCCATGAAACGGTGTTAAGTGTCCGATCCTTACTTACAATTAGTACAAACTCTGCAAAACTGTTAATTTAAAGATACATAGCCCAAGCTATACGATTTATCGAAACAATCGATTGTATGGGAGCTATATGTTATGTAAGTCCGATCTGGCTGATTTTCACTACACACAGTGAACTTTTCTCTTTTTCTTCTCATACTTACATACATTTAATGTTTATGAAAGGTATGAAAATCAAAAAGATATATAACTTCACTATTGCAGTGGGCTATTAACTACGTGCCAGAATATTTTGCTTGTGGGTTTTCCGATTTGGCTAATTTTTGCCAGGAGTATAATACATACTACTAAGAAGCAGCTGACCAATTTTCATTGAAATATGAAGATTGAATTATAAACGATTGCCTTTGAAAGTATCAGAAGTGTTATGTTGAAAGGTGGGCGACGCCACGCCTACTTCTTCAAAATTGACAAAATTTGTTTGCGGCCGAGTTTTTCTTAAAAAGCTTATTATGTGTGCAAAATCTGATTGATATAACTTGCTTGGATGTAGAAATATCGCTTTTTAAATTTTACAAACAAATTTTTCACAACTATGTTAAAAAACTAGCCGTGTCGTGAACCGATTTCGCCCATTTTTACAACAAACAGTTACCTTTATATATAGAATATTATCACCAAATATCGCTTCGACAAATCAATTTTTGGCGGAGTTATGGCATAAAAATGTTTCTGGAATAATCCACTATAAAATGAGCGGGGCTTTGACCATTTTCGAAAATTTAAATTTTTTTAGTTTCTTAGTTTGCGGAAACTTTAAAAGTGAAATATAAATGTTATAATAAAAGTTATAGCCTATTTAATATATCTATGATCCTCTTCAAAATCTTTCATATAAAAGTGGGCGTGACTTTAACCGATTTCACCGATTTTTTCCGTGAACATTCCTTGCCCACCTACAAATCTGCGTGCTGAACTTCATTTCGATATATTGAACGGTGCTAGACTTATGATTAATAATATTTCTAAATTTGACTTAATCAAAACTGGGCGGTGCCATGCCCATTTTCAAAACTTTCTGTATGCCTCAATCTTAATGTATACACTAAATTGTCTCCCTATAATTGTATTATGTACTAAGTAATCACTTTTTTTGTGTTTTCGAAAATATTCTATATATAAAAAGTGGTCGTGGCTATCATCCGATTTCGCCCATTTTAAATAGCACTCGGAAATGAATTCCAAGAAATCTGCATACCAAATTTCATTAAGATATCTCAAAATTTACTCAAGTTATCGTGTTCAAGACGGACGGACGGCCGGACGGACGAACGGAGGGACGTGGCTTAATCAATTTCTCTTTTCGTCAATAAGCCAACATCTTTCTCGATCCGTTTATGCCGTTACATACTGCCGTTATGCGACTATAGTTAATATACCTTGTGCGAGTAGCACTACTAGTTATGAAAAATGTGTGTCTTTTATAGGTGCCAAAGTACTAACCCGATCTTTATGAAATTTTCACAATATATACTTGGGTTCACTGGGTACAGCATAGACAGTATATAGTTTTGGAAAAGAAGGCGGAGCCACGCCCCCGAGCTATATAAAGTTTCAATTCGTCACAATTCCGAACTTTTTTGGTCTAAATTAATGAAATTTGGATATATGTGTCGCTCAGTCAATTTTCTACTTACTTTTTCAAAAGTGGGCGGTGCCACGCCAACATATTTTGTGTTTTGTTTCTGCTCTTGAACTTTCACTATACGTTCAAGAGTTGGCTGGGTACGACACAGTGTGTATAGAGTTTTTGGAAAGGCCCCCAGGTTATAAAAAGCTGCAGTTCGGTATAGCTAGGAGTTTATTTGGTTCAAGTTAATGACATTTTATATATAGATGTGTGCTATGTAGCAAAAGGTCAAAACATCGTGTACCGGGTTTGCTAATATATTATAAAATTGCGAAAGCAAACAACGAATTTCAATATTCTTTTGTAAAACTGAGAGACTAGTTTGCGTTCAAATAGACAGACGGACAGACGGGCGGAGAGACGGACATGTCTAAATCGACTCCGCTCATCGTTCTGATCATTTTAGTGAATTTTTCTCTTCTTCTTCTTCATACTTACAGACATTTACAGCGCTATTCTCTGAAATTGATAAATTATCAATAATTTGACAAATAATCAAGATTTTTATCAAGTTTATACATTTTCTTATTCTGTGCATAACTTGACAGTCGTAAAAAGCTCTAACACCTAAGCTTTTCCCACATTGTGGAGAACTAAATATTGTAAACACAAAACAGCTATTTCAAGCAATCATCAAATTGGGTCTGCAAAAACGTAAGTATTCAATATTTTTCATTATTATAACTAGTTTTCTAGTTAAAATTCTATTAAACACAGTTGTTTTTATAGGAAATCAAAATCCGATCGTGCAATGCACGAACAATAGGAGCACTATCTTTTATTTTACGGTACTAACCCCGACATGGGAATTGTAAAAAATAATCCAAAGTCACCGCAACAAATGCGCTGTTTATGGACGCGACTTCCGGACGAAATAAAGGCATTAAGGCGGCCAACACTTTCTGCAGAAAAATGGAAGGAGGTAGGTTTTAGTGATAAATTAGTGGCAATTCTTTCCATTCAACGCCAACTGCTAAAACACGTCAACAGATGTCGGGAAAGGTGTCAAAAAACGCGTTTTGACCTCGGTATCAATCGAAAATTCGATTTTATATTTCTGTCAGGAGATATTTGCAATGAAAGTTGACAATTTTCTATCATTTTCATGTGGTTGTTGTAATAACAGATATTAGGTGTTCCGAAAAGCGCAGAAGTGTAGCCAGTGTTGAGACGGGTAAGATTTATTTTTTTGAAGCGCGGCCGACATTTATTGAAAGAATTATCAAATTAGTTAATGGAATTGCACATAAATTTTTTACTTTTATACGCTTGGAGTATGGAAAAGCCAGTTATGTACACGAGCACGGCGTGTAAAAATGAGCCAAAGGGTTACTGGTGGGGTCCACATATCAGGGCAGTGAACGAATTCGAAGAGCGCGCTTTGGCTACTTTTAGTTTATTAGCGGTTGATGGTGACGGTTTGGGAAGTAGTGGACTGAACTTGAAGTGCTATCAAGAACATCTTCTTCTATACTATAGAGTTCGTCACCAGCTGAAAGTCATGCAAAATCTCCAAGCCGTGCCCCCGGGATGAGTCCTATGCAATCTACAACCGCGGCAACAAAACCCTGCATCACCTACATTTGCACCAATGTTGAGCCCATCACCATCTGGGAGTAATGCACTATCGTCAAGCTGTGAGCCATCGATGCATGATGTGACGTCCCTTAACCCAGAAACTGAAGTAAGTAATGTATATAAATGGGGGGCAAGCAAATGGATTTTTGTTTTTTTGATTGGTTTACATGTATATTTTCCAAAAATTGACACCAAATTTTAAAAACTTTATTGTGTTCGAAGAAGCCTAAATCGAAAATTAAAAACTGCGATGAGCTTGTCGTTCCCGTTAATATTAAAAACCTTATTTTCTAAAGTAATAAATCTTCTTCCATTTTAACACACAAAAACGAGATTTCAGCGTAAAATTTTAGTATCAAGACCGTTTGAAATATTGACTATTTGTCAACCAAACAGCTTTTTAGTTTTGACACAGAATATCATAATCAAATTTGAAAATTAAGCAAGATGGTGAATTTACCAACTGCACAGAATAGCTTTGTTGATGTTTATGAGAGGTATGAAAATCAAAAAAGATATATAACTTCGAAATTGCAGTAGGCTATTAACCACGTGCCCGAATATTTTGCTTGTGTGTTTTCCGCTAATGGCAGGAGTATAATACATACTACTGAGAAGCAGCTGACTAATTTTCATTGAAATATCAATAGTGAATTATAAGCGATTGCCTTTGAAAATAGCAGAAATTATATGCTGAAAAGTGGGCGGCGACACGCCTACTTCTTCAAAATTGACAATCGAGTTTCCTTAAAAAGCTTATCATGTGTTCAAAATCTGATTGATATAACTGGCTTAGAAATATTGCTTTTTAAATTTTACAAAAAAAGTGTTCAGAAAACCAAGCTTGAGCATTAACCGATTTCGCCCATTTTTACAACTAACAGTTACCTTTGAACATTATCACCATATTTCGTTTCGACTAATAAATTTTTGGCGGAGCTATGGCATAAAATGTTTTGTGGAATAATCCACTATAAAAGGGGCGGGGCCACTTACATTTTCAAACATTTTTACATTTTGTATTTCTTAGTTTACGGAAACTTTAAAAGTGAAATATAAATGATGTAAAGCTATTTTACGCAAAGTTATTGCCTATTTAATATATATACCATCCTCTTCAATATTTTTCATATAAAAGTGGGCGTGGACCTTTACCGATTTCCTCCATTTTGAATCGGAAAATACCATACGATATTATTATCGTATATATATATATATCGTATATTAAAATAAATATTTATGCTAAGTTTCGTTTCGACATCTTGAACGGTATTTGATTTATGATTAATAACATTTCTAAATTGGACTTAAAAAAAGTGGGCGGGGCCAAGCCCATTTTCAAAAATTTCTTTACAAATTTATTTCATGCCTTAATCTTAACGTATACACAAATATTTATCCTTACAGGTGTATTATTTACTGAGTAATCACTTTTTTGTGTTTTCGAAAATATTCTATATATAAAAAGTGGTCGTGGCTATCATCCGATTTCGCCCATTTTAAATAGCACTCGGAAATGAGTTCCAAGGAATCTGCATACCAAATTTCATTAAGATGGGCGAAATCGAATGATAGCCAAGCCCACATTTTCTATATACAATATTTTCGAAAATACAAAGAAAGTGACTATTCAGTATATTCAGTACATAATACACTTACAAGGCTGAAATTTTGTGTGCACATTAATGTTAAGGCGGAAAATACATTTTACAAGAAATTTTTGAAAATGGGCTTGGCACCGCCCAGTTTTGATTAAGTCCTATTTAGAAAAATTATTAATCATATATCAAAAACCGTATTACATATCGAAACGAAACTTAGCACACATATGTATATTAATTAAGAACGCCCAGTGGTTGAAACTCAACCACTAAACTTTATTTTATTTTCATTATTTGCTGTACTTTTCATCTGCCTTTTTCCCTTCCTTTCTCTGTCATTCCTTTCCTCTAACATATTTTCGTTTTCCTTGATTTCTTCTTTTACTCTCTGCAGTCTCAATTTTGAATTTATTTTATTTTTCCCTTTCCGTACCCAAGGCGTCTAACAAAGTGCTAATGTTGGTGCGTCGAGCACCGAAATATGCACAGGTATAGTAAATTTTTAACAATTTATATATTTTTTATGCCGGCTTTGTTTTTTGTGCGTTTGTTTTCAGAGTGATCTGTCACAAACGTCAAAACTCAAATGACATCGAAACGAACAGAACTTAACGAAAGGTAGAGCTTTTGGTAGAAGGTTGCCGTATGTAAATTTGTATATTGTAATGCCGTGATTACAGCAACAATAAATCTGCTAGGTCATAACCATGGGCGATTAGCGGATAAAGAGTAATAACGATTAACGTTACACGAATAGGAAGAGATAAAAAGGCTGAACATAGGGGCGGAAGAGATTAGTATCAAAGTTATCGTCACAGCATAAGACTGCCCCCGCGCTAAAGTGGTGCATAGTCTATTTAATCGTGTGTGAGTCAAAGTTTCAAGTTTTTTTGGCACATAGTAGTGCGTGAAAGTGTGAGTCTGCAGGGGAAGAGTGGCGATACCGCGGGAGCAGAAAGTGGCTGAAGGAAGGGAGTACAGGTACGTGGGGCCCCGACCCACCTACAAGTGAATGGAAGTGGCCGAGTTTTGATATATAGAGCACTACGGCGAAGTTGTGTACCGGATCTTTTCAGCGCGGGAGGCGTAAAGGCACAACTCGCCGTAAGTCTTAACTTCTAAGCTATTGTCGTTTACATATATATATGCATGTCCTTATACTTACGCGGTTAACTGTGGGCGGCGACCCGATAAAAAGCATATTTTCAACATTTTTTTTTATTCGTATTTACTCAAAGTACGAAGAAAGAAACAGTTGTGAATGCAGTTATTTTTTGTACATATGCCGTTTTGCGACGTAGCCGGAACACCGCTGCCAAAAACACGTAAACCTGGTTCTATCCAACGCACCCAGGACTTATTCCCAAGGATTTTATCGTAGTGAATTTCAATTTGTGCCTTTGAGCCGTTTTTATTGTAAACCTTCATTTTTTTTTGTAAAATTATCATATGCGCACACGCAAACCATCCTATAAACACATAGAATCCAATTTTGAACATTAAAAATTTTTTTTGAGATTAAGTAAAAATAATTTTATTTTCGGACACCCTATTGTACTCTGTGGAGGATAAGCAAAAGCTTTTTGACGAAGCTTTATGTTTACGGTTGTGGGACATGCTAAATTTATAAATTTTTGCGTGTGAGCAAGATAATAATGCAGTCATTAGATTGGTTCAGTTTTAATTAATTTTTTTGTGTGATTAAGTCATATGAGTAAAATTTTTGTGGTATATGGAAATTTACGTCAGATACAATTTTTTATATGAATTGTGATTTTTTTTAGTGACTTCGGTGCAAATCGAGTCTGCCCAAAGCGATAATTTGAATGTGCACATATATATATAAATAACTAGATACATAAATCGGTAGGGATACAACCACCTCATAGAGCTCTTGTAGGTAGGATCCCCTAACCTTATTGAGATTTTTTTTTGCTTGTAGGCTTAGCGGCAGGGCGGTTTGTCCAAAATCCGTAAATATACAAAATTATTTATACGTAAGAGACGTTAGTGTGTAAGATGTTTTATTGTATAAATTTTTATTATGGGAATATATTTTGATGTCATTAATTCCGAAATGACGAGATAAATACCATTTTTTTGGGCGGGATGTGAGGATGGCAGGATGAAGAGGTAAGTACGGAGGATGGGGCATGGCAAGAGGGAGAACGCCGGGAAGGATTATTGAAGCGGGCGGTCCAAGGTAGGGCGGGCTTCCTGGGGTTTGAAGGTGTGTGGGGAAAAAAGGTGAATGAAGAGGAGATTTGAATATGTGTCCGTCCGGCTCCTTGGGGGTAGGGTTAAAGGACCACTGCCCCTCTTATACTGAGCTAGTCAGGGGACCCCAAGGAGCCAAACAGTATGTGTACGTGACAAAGTGTAATTGTTTGTGAAAAGTAAAATAAAACGCTTGGTTAGTGGCCCATATATAATACTTGGTGTATAAATATTGTGATCGATCACTATTTACGGATAAAAGTTCACCTCGAAATTTCCTATATATACATATATAATTTGTATACCTTAGAATTATAGTTTAGCAGAAAACGGTTCCAAATTTTTTCATCGTGTCTAATTATATATAAGATATATGGTATTTTCCAGATAAAAATGGGCGAAATCGGTTAAGGTCCACTCCCACTTTTATACGAAAGATTTGGAAAAGGATCATAGATATATTTAATAGACAATAACTTCGCGTACAAAAGCTTTATATAATTTCTATTTGACTTTCAAAGTGTCCATGAACGAAGAGAGTCGAAAAATATAAATTTTAAAAATGGGAGTGGCCCGCCCCTTTTATAGAGGATTATCCACAAAACTTTTTATGCCATAACTCCGGAAAAATTTATTGACCGAAACGATATTTGGCGAAAATGTTGTACAAAAAAAGGTAAATGTTTGTTGTAAAAACTGGCGAAATCGGTCAACGGTTTTTAGCATAGATCTGAAAAATTTTTATGTAAAATGTAAAACGCGATATTTTTATTAACATACAAGCTATATCAATAAGATCTTGAACACATAATAAGCTTTTTAAGCAAAACTCAACAACAACAAAAAATTTTGTGAATTTTAGCTAAGTAGGCGTGGCGCCGCCTACTTTTCAGCATACAAATTCTGCTATTTTCAAGGTGACTGCTTGTAGTTTGAACTAGATATTTCAATCAAAATTGGTCAGCTGCTTTTCAATAGTATGTGGTATACTCCTGCCAAAAATTAAGCAAATCGGATAACACACAAGTAAAATATCCGGGCAAGTTATTAATATCCCACAATAGGGAAGTTATATACCTTTTTTGAATTTCATACCTTTAATGAACATGAAATGTTTGTAAGTATGAGAGAAAGAAGAGATGGGCACATCAATAAGTTAACTGAAGTAATAAGGACGATGAGCTGAGTCGATTTAGCAATGTCCGTCTCTCCCTCCGTCTGTCTGTCTATTTGAGCGCAAATTTTTCAAACATAAATTGTGCATGTATTGGTTGTAGGGAAGCTATTTATATACAAATAAACTAATTGCGGGCCCCGTGGTGTGGCATACTACTCAGAAGCAGCTGACCAATTTTCATTGAAATATCAAGATTGAATTATAAGCGATTGCCTTTGAAAATACGAGAAAATTTATGCTGAAAAGTGGGTGGCGGTACGCCTACTTCTTGAAAATTGACAAAATTTTTTGCGGTCGATTTTTTCTTATAAAGCTTATAAGTTGTGTAAAATCTGATTGATATAACTTGCTTAGTTCAAGAAATATCGCTTTTTAAGTTTTGCAAACAAAATTTTCAGAAAACTGAGCTTGAACATTAATCGATTTCGCCCATTTTTACAACAAACATTTACCTTTATATATTGAACATTATCACCATATTTCCTTTCGACTAATAAATTTTTGACGGAGTTATGGCATAAAAAGTTTTGTGGAATAATCCACTATAAAGGGGCGGGGCCACTCCCATTTTTGAAAATTTGTATTTTCTTGATTTCTTAGTTTATGGAAACTTTAAAAGTGAAATATAAACGATATAAAGCTATTTTACGCAAAGTTATTGCCTAATTAATATATCTACGATCCTCTTTAAAATCTTATGCTATACTAAAGATAATATACCTTGTGTGCGTAGCACTACTAGGGATAAAAAAATAACGGATTTCTATATGCCTCAACCTATCATTTAGCTACCGAACGTGTAAAAACAACCCTGATTACAAGCATCCATTTAGACACATCATAATAGACTAACATTACTACATCATCCACAGACTAAAAATGCAAGAACCCTTTCCACCCTGTCGGAAAATTAACAAAGCAAGATAAATTTCTCGATATTGTTACGGTTCGTGCTAACAAGCGTATTCGCCAGAATGTAAAGTTTAGATCTTTAGATTTCTTTTGGATGGCAAGTAATTACGGCTTACCTTCCGTATAGTAAGATTGGAAAAAGCCTAGCTAGCTACTGCTCCATTGCCAAAATCCGTTGGGTTTTTTGTACTTGTCAGCAAGCAGGCGGACACCTACTCTACAATAACAATCTTACTACATAATAATATCTTATGTATTAAAGTATATATTATATCTATTATAATAACAGCATTTCATATGTACTAACATTCTAATTCTTTCAAGTGGAATGCCCCCTCTGCACGCATGCCTAACTGTAAGCGAAGATCTGGCAAGCAGGTGGATTGAACTTTCAATCGCTGGAACAAAAAGTAAAATAAAACGCTTGGTTAGTGGCCCATATATTATACTTGGTGTATAAATATTGTGATCGATCACTATAAAGTCACATAAGCACACGAACAAATACTGTAACAAATAGCTATTTTTTTTTACAAGTAATATACGCAATAAAATTCCAAGAGTTTGGTAACTCCGAGCGCCAGTTTCATCACCTACAAGCGTCTTCACGGTTCTAGATTACTCTTGTACTTGCATTCTAGAACACTGGTTGTTTATCAGCATTTACTCTTTGCCTCGTATCTGCAAACACTCATTCTATCTTAGTGGTGGGAGTGTTATTGAGTTAAGGATGGTACATTCATCACAGTATTCTCTCCTGAATGTGGGTTAGTTAAATTCCTTCATAAATTGTTTCAAAAACTTCAATGAAACAGGACATGGATGACACGACCTTTCACTTATTGATAATCATCGATATGTATATGTATATATATAAAATTTTCCTTATCAGAAACTTAACTTTTATAAACTGTTAGGGCCGGTTTCACCAACTCGACTTAACTAAGTTAAGTCGAATTTTTCACTTTTTCAGTTTCACCATCTAACTTAATTAAGTCATAACTTAGTCAGCCTGCCAGCTTACTTATTCTCGACTAAGTCAGTGTTGCTGTCGTTCAAAACCTAAATGTCAGTGCTCCTAATTTGTTTTGTACAATGTCCCAGCCAGAAAATTCGTCAAGCATGACTTTAACGCCATATGCGTAGATGCATGTGAACGCTTGTTTTCTAGCATGCAACCATTACGAAACTATCATTTTCAACTAAGCGCTAAATTTAGTACCTTCCAACTAAAGAGAAATGGGTGTAAGATCAATACATTCCTTCGTTTATGGCCATACATGCCCATTTCGCACTGGGGTAGTGGGATGCGCAGAGTTGTCTGGTATGAAAAAATACTACTATGCATAAAACAGCTGATCGGGTTGTTGTGTTCACAATTATTTAAGTCGCTCAGTTGGTGAAACCCAAAATTAAGTTAGTCTCGAATCTGTGCTAACTTAAGTCACGACTTAGTTTTAGTCTTAGTCCCATTGGTGAAACCAGCCCTTAATAGTTTTCCTTGTTATTATTGAATAAAACTCGCTTTAAATTATCAAGCACGAATATTACGATTGGTTCTCGTGTATTCCTCAGCCGGAAGTCTTCCGCCATCTTATTTCTTAGAGTTACATTTACATGATTAGAGTTAATATTATTTAGAATTACCGTACAACTGGTCTTATACTAAGGCTACATTAAAGCTCGATCATAATCTAAGTTTACAGCTCGGCCAACCTGGCAATTGATCGACCTCGCTCATCCATAAAAAATGATTTAGACTAATCGTTTTCCAAAAGTCTTGCTACGAGCTGTCTCGCCTTATGCCCTGATTATCCTCTCTAGTCAACCAACTTCTCATTCGATGGGCCTCGAGTACGCTGTCATAAGGTAATTGCGTCAACTGGCAATTTTCATGGTCGCGAATAACGTATCTGTCATTTCCTAGTACCTTATGAACCACGTAAAGTCCCTTGTACTTCGGTACACATTTTTTATTCGCTCCTACGGTTGTTTCTACGTTCCTAATTACTCTAATATCTCTTAGCCCCGCAGCCTCTTGTAGCTTGCCGCCTTAAGTCATAATCTTGTCTGGCTTTCAAGGCGTCAGAAGCGTGTTTGCGTATTTTGCCTAACATCGCCTTAAGGATCCTATTAATGCGCTACACTTGCCCGTTGGCTTGAGGGGATGCAACGGCTACTTTCACATGACCAATATTATATTTGGATAGGAAGTCACTAAATTCTAAAGACGTAAAACAGGTACCCCTGTCACTTATTATGCGTCTTGGTCGGCTGAAATAATTAAAATACTTCTCCAGAGCGGCGGTTACTTCTCTAGTGCTGGTCGAGTTAGTTGGATAAAGCTTCACGAATTTTGTGAAGGCATCGACTAAAACTAATATGTGTTTACGTTTCGAATTGGTAGACGGCAGTGGACGAAAGTGATCAATATGAAGTGTATCAAACGGAAGTGGGGTCTTAGCAGTCATATGTAAGTTTCTTTCACTAGTTCGTGGAGGCCCCGCATGCATTAGACACTTTAAATAGTTTCTTGTAAATGCTTCTACTTTTTTCCTCATATTAGGAAACCAATAATAAAGAGTTAATTTGCATATAGTTTTATCAACTGATTGATGCCTCATCTTCTCATAGATCTGTTAGCATTGGATTCCATCTCAGTGAGTACGTAGAACATTTGTTTTCCATTGAGCTGAGATCTGCAAACTATACCAACTACTAAATCAAAGTCCTTAACTAATCCATCCTCAAGACGTTTCAGAAGGTCTTTGATAACTTCATCACGCTCTTGGGCTCCTCGAATCCGAAATTCAACTTCCTCTGCAATAATTATGTGTGCAATTTGTATCCTACTCAAGGCGTCAACGTTCCCCATAGATGATCCTTTCCTATGCTGTATCTTATAGTTATAATTTTCACGCTCGAGGGCCCATTTAGCTATCCGCGGATTTAATTGCCTTCTTTCTAGGGTCATAGTTAAGGGACGCGGTTTTTGAAAACTATGAAATGGGGTGCATCTTTTTATCATTCTGTCGTTGCAGCAAGACGGCACCGAATCCGATCGAGCTAGCATCAGAATGGATCTCAGTTTCTCTTACCGGATTGTATATTGCAAGAATAGGACCATTTGCTAGTCGGGACTTTAGTTCGTTGAAAGCATCAAGGCACTTATCGTCAAAATCGAACTTAGAGTTTCGTCTCAATAAGTTTTGGGAGAATGACGGAACAAAACGGCGAAAATAGGAAAACAGCACTTTTGAGCATACCCATCGTCAACAATTAGGGTTTTTAACCCTCTGCGACTGACGTGCTTTTCTTTTCGCTATTTCACTGACGTGGTAGTCCAGCAGACACTATTTCAATGGTTTATCTCGTCTCGTCCTGTTTCAAGAACTTAATGAAACCATTGCCATTTTTAGTTCAAATATTAAGGTTTTCATTTATTGTAATACTTTTTTATTTCAAAACCCTAATTCATTTTAAATTGTATTTATTTAACTCGCCCAAATTAAGCCTAAAAAACGTATACCTTTGTACAAAACAACAAAAAAATATTTCAAACGTTATCTTTTTTTTGTAAGTTTTAAATTCTTATAAAATACACTTAAGTTTATTCGTTTATATAAAAAAGAGAAAAATTCAATGGTTGAACAAAAACATTTTTTATGTCAAATATTAGAGTTTCACAGTTTGACTTTCCAACGCTTATACTTATAAACAAAATTTATTATATTAGGAATAGCGTATTTTAAAATGTACTCAGCCTCTCCAGCAAGGGATCACATTAAAAGTTTGATACGTATTACATATTTTGGCAGATTTCGTACAACTACTTTGAGCACTACAGGTGCAAACTTTTCTGGTTATCAATTAAAAAAAAAATGACCAGATATAAAATGTATTTAAACAATTTCACTAAATGTTGTTAAGGATACGTTACAAAAATGTAACACAAATACCGACGTGGTTGTCTCTCAAACACCTGCCTCGTTACTGACGTGGTTGTCTGCCAGACACTTTTCCGCTCTCACCAAAGCGTGTGCTCGATTCGACCCTTTTCATCACAGTAATCTACGCATGAGCATACCATAAAAAGGTAAGGAAGCGCGGGAATCGATGATTACAAAATAGTGGCTCAAAATACATTTTTCCGTTTATTGGTGTCTGTCAGACTACCACGTCAGTCGCACAGGGTTAACTTCGAGGTATTTACCGATTGACCGCTATGGTCCAACTACGATTGTGTTTGATATACGAGTAAATTATTCTTCTTAATCTTAACTAATTTAATATGAAACGATTGCAAAAAGTCACGTTCCAAAATAACTGGTAAGCTCATATAATCATCAGGTAATACTTTCAATTCAACAACATTTATTTTTCCTGAAAAATCAATTTCACATTTTAAAAGTTCAATATATTTAATATTTCTTCCGCCGATCGCTCTATACTTGGAAACAATTTCCTTGTCTGAACTGATCAGTTCCTTTGGGACTACAGACTTTTTAATAAAGCTAACCGGACTATCGGTGTCAAAAAGAAAAAAAAATAGAATTTGCAATTTTATCATTTTTAAGCCTAAACTCTATTCTTACGTAATTATAAACGCCAACTGCGGTCATCTCTTCACTAGCGATCTCTACAGTGGCCACATCATCCTTGCGCTTTAGGGTTTTCTTGGGGTTGGGACAATTGCGATGGTCATATCCCATTTTCCAGCATCTGAAGCATGATCCATCTGGGCTCAAGAGAAACGGGCAGTTCGGCTTAATGTGGCCATGCTGCGAACAATTGTAGTAGAGCAATTTTTCGTCGAATTTTTGTTTACCGCCACTTGTTACCGCCTGATTTCTTAGTGTCGACACTGACCACAACACACCTTGTGCGAAATATTTGTTTTCGTACCGACTTATTATTTCCTTTATTTCTTCCAACGTTCGTGCTGTCAGTAGCAGGTGCGCATTAGGAATCATGTTCCCAATAACATAGATTATAAATTCGATTACTTCACCCACATCAATGTTCGCCCTCTTTGCTATAGCTTGCATATTTAGCACATAGCAATGCAATGTTTCTTCTTTTCTCTTCCATCTTCTTTGGGCTAGCATTTTGTAAATTTCTTGCCTGCCCACAGAAAAAATTTAACTCTTTTATGAGTGCGCTTTTAAGAGTCTCGTAGCACAAAGCCGTGGTTGTAGTGAGAAATACTCGGGCTGTTGCAGTCAGACAGCGACGAAGGGCAAGCAATTTAAAGTTATCGTCTGCACTTGTTGTATTTAAAATTTTTTCGAAATCCCTTAAAAAAATTCCGAAAGGGTAGGCCGCATCATCGCTTCTAAATTTAGGCAAGGCGTGCTCAATATCCCCAAAATCTAATCGCTTCTGACCCATCGCAATAGCGGGGTTGCCCATCGCCTCGATTTGGTGCATCAGTTTCCACATCTCGATACGTTTTTGAAGGGCTATTACCTCTTCGTCAATTAAAGATTACCTAGGTAGTGACTTACCCACATATCCGGCGGCAGAGGTAGTATTAGTCAGAGCGGCATTGTGTTAGCATTGGGTGCTTCATAAGCGGCGACTGTGGCAGTAGCAGCGGAATGAGTGACGGCATTCTCAACAGCAGAGGCGGCATTGGTAGTGGCGTAGACGGCATCAGTAGTAACAACAAATTGACCTGAAGTATTGGAAGCGGCATTGTCGGTAGCGGTGACGGCATCATCAGCGGCATTGGTAGGAACAGCATCAACAGCATCAACAGCAGTGGCAGTACCATCATTATTAGTAACATCAGCGCCATCACTGTGATTGCGTAACTGCGATGTCGTAGCGGATGGTGGAAAGTCCACATGTGCTTTTATAATCCGGTCCATTAAAACTTGTCGTGGGTTGGCCATAAGAAAATAAACACACTGTTTGAGACGTAGGATTGAACTCCACACCTGAAGCTAAAAACTGTTAATAGTTTTCCGTTTTATTATTGAATAAAGCTCGCTTTAGATTATCAATCACGAATATTACGACTGGTTCTCGTTTATTTCTCAGCCGGAAGTCTTCGGCCATCTCCTTCTTTAGAGTTACCAACATTTACATGATTAGAGTTAATATTATTTAGAGTTACCGCACAACTGGTCTTATACTAAGGCTACATCAAAGTTCGATCATAACCTAAGTTAACACTTTATTAATTTTTTTGTACTGAACTTTATGAAAATACAACAAAATGATTTTATTGGCATACACAAAATGCCCGTGAAAGATAATAATAACAGATGGCGATCGTGTCGGATCGCTTCAGTGGTGATTGCTGTATGCCTCAACCTATCACTTAGCTACCTAGCGTGTAAAAACGACCCTCATTACAGGCATCCATTTAGACACATCAAACATTACCTGCTACAGCATCCACAGGACCCTGTCGGAAAATCAACAAAGCAAAATAAATTTCTCGATATTGTTACGGTTGGTCGAGGGATCGTCCTAACGTGCCTGGCGAAATGCTTATTCACGAAAATTGCATAAGTGAAAGAGATTCACAAGACTTGTAAATATTGAACGCGCTCAAATGAAGAATGTTCAATAGATCTCGCCTTGCTTCAATTTTGGTTTATTGAGTGGTTGCCTAATTTTTTCGCACCATCACTTTGTCTTTTGCCCAATATTTGTTGGCAAGTTGCAGTGGTGCACTGCAATCTTGTTTTGTTCACTGCACTGCCACTTATGTTTAATAGTAGGTTGTGTTACTTAACACTTCACTGACATTTTTTATTTGCTAATACTTATTCAAGTAAATTTTTTTATTTATTTCATATCCTAGAGGGTCCGGCCAGCTCCTGAGTTGATTACTTAATCGAAGGATTAAATATGGGTGTTATAGTATTATATTTTTTTCAGGGAACCTTTTCCGTAACAGATCCTTTTTATTTTTAAAAGGACACTTGACTCCGCCAGTTTCGTTGGCATAGGGGAGGAGGGGCTTTTTTAAACAGAAGATATAAACCAAAGGCAGAATACGCAAAGATAACCAACGACATAGACGAGGGTGTAGCTCAAAAACTTTCACTTTAATCCAATCAGTAAACAAACCATTAGCTAAATGTTGTGATCTTTCACGCGTTTTATGGTATGTGCAAACAATATAAATTAAGGTTTATTTAAAATGGAAAGTCAATTATAATTAAAGAAGAATTTAATATGTTAAGTAAAATAATGAGTATCTGCTTTGGCTGATGGTTGGCTTCGTACTCGTTGTTAATATGATTTCCTGTCAAAAATGTTGCGCTTTGTTGACAGCGTTGCCAGTATAGTTTATTATTGGAAAAAATGCAGTGTATCCAACACTAAATAAAAATTATAACTTATTGAAAAACAGAATGTTTTTATTGATTTCTAAAGAATTGTCAGTTGCAACTTTCATTTAGACCGGACGTTAATACCAGCGTTGAGGGAAAAAATATTTTAATTTCTAAAAATAAGTTTTCACATTTATTTCGAATCAAACTTTAACAAAGTTATAAAATGGGTACAGTTAACTTAACAAAAAAATAAGGTACACTATAGGTAAATAAATGATACTGTTTTCGTAGTTCATTCTACACTTTTTAATTTCAAAAATACGTTTTCTTTAAAACTGTTTTGCCATTTGGCGGTTAGGTGTCGATTATAAAGTAAGCAGTAGTTACTTTGTTCAGTTAAATACAGGGTGGCGCAAAAGTAATCCTCCTATCAGAAAATGCTATAAATTTTGCGATTGGCCCCTAAAGTCAGTTCTGTTTTGACATTTGTGTAGTAAACACATGCGAAATACACGTTAATAAACAATCTTTCGCTACACTGCTCCAGAACGCGGAATATTGCTGACTATTTATTTGACCAATAATCGGTCGGAGCCAAACGGTTACTGTGAATGGTGAGCGCTACAGAGCAATGATCAACGAGTTCTTTTTGCCGCAACTTGATGAATTGGGATTGGAAAACATGTGGTTCCAACAAGACGGTGCAACAGCACACACTGCACGTGCCACAACCGATATGCTGAACATCGGAAGCTTACTTTTGCGCCACCTTGTATAAGAAGAAACCTAACGCCTACGCGCATGACTCGAGTTGTCATCGTATAGGTTGCCAAGAAGTTGGCCGATGAAAATTCGTTTAATTTCTTTACCTTTTCATTAGTTACTAGCAATACTCGGCATGCGTTGCTACGCCAAAGAAAAACACCTGAATAAGATTTTACCATTTCGGGACGTTTTTATTTACCTTAATTCTGGCGGATAAACAATATTTTTGGGTTTTTCATTAGGTGTGTAAAGAAATAAATTTTTGGAGATCCAACTCGTGAACAGGCGACTTATGATTGATCATGTGAAAAACACGAATTTCTCAAATCTAGGCCAGCGTTAGTAAGTGATTGTCCTTGTGCTTTTTTATGGTTATAGCAAATGCAAGGCGCAACGGGAATTTAAGCCGCTTGAATTCGAACGGTAAATCATTGGAAATCATCGGTATACGTGGAATCAGCAGGTCTTCCGCTTTCAATTTACCGCTGATGATTGTTGCCCCCATCAAAAGTTCGGTTTTTATTACTACCCTGGTGCCAGTTCAAGTTCCGAATAAGTATCACTGGTAATCCAACTTTTAACGTCAATAAGTGAAGAGGTATTCCCGGTGGCTCTAAAGAATTAAGAAATTCAGATGGGTAATTAACAGTTTGATCTCTGTATCTCCGTATCAATGGATTTATATTGAACCGTATCTCCGGGAATTTTTAATTGAATTTAACCATTTAATTTGTTAGCATCATCGGTCCTTGGAGCTAAAATTGCACGTTCATGCAGCCATTCTGGATTTTTTTAATTGACTTGTATGTTAGGAAATACTCTGTCTATGACGTCTTGAATACTCTGCTGCATTTGGCAAAAGTTGGATGGAAATGATATCTCATTTGTTGTGCGATCAATATGAACTACACCGTTTCCAATATCCAAAAGCTGCTTCGAAACTATTCGAGCAGTGTCATTTTTTGTACATTGTTCTATAGATGCGATGCCTTTAAGCAAGCGTACAGTTCATCTGCAGGTGTTGATCTTGGTAGACCGGGTAATGTTTGAAGAAAATCACCTGTAAGAAGTATAAGGACCCCTCCCATCGGTTGGTTCTTTGCACCAATATTTCATCTCGAAGAGTTCGATCAACTGCTCCGAGCGATTTCTTAAGTGCCATTGTGCATTCGTCCCATTGCATGTACGTGTTTCAGTCTGGTTCAAATTTAATGGAAGCTTAAGAGATGGACGTACGGCCCACCACAAATGGTGTTGCTGCAATCCCTTATGATGCTACTGCTACTGCAATCTCATTTTGCATTCAAACTGACGCCAATACTAACTAGATGAGGAATGTTTTTCCCGTACCTCCTGGAGCATCTAGGAAGAAAATTCCGCCATTACCGTTGGTTACGCACCCCATGATTCTATCATAAGCTTGTTTTTGGTCATGCAACTAAAAAATTGTCGTGCATCAAACTGCTGTTCTCGCATCAAGTCTCTGTCTTGTGTATCATTTCTATTTCGCATCGGTTCTGGCATACCGAGTTGACGAGATTTTTGTTGTAATCTGACATGCATAAGTCTTCTATTAATATTAAAGCCTCATTTAAAATTTTATCCAAATATTCCTGATCAGAATTAGTTGCACGTGATTGCCTTAAAATGTCTTCACTGACGATTTCCCACAATTGTCGAGGGTTCGATGGTGCCCATGTGGTTAGAATTATCGCAAACAAATTCGTACTTGCTTTGGATGACACGTGAGTGAAGCTTTCGTCAGAGTTGTGCCCCAATGCTGATCATTTTCGAGTAAGCCCAATAGCATGCTTCTCTATATGTTTCGCATTCCACTCCATCGATGGTTTTTAAAGCGATGAATGATGATGGACCTTTGATCGTATGCAACAGCAACCGTAAATAACACAGGCCAACAAAAAAAAAGCTATTAGCATCGCTGCTTAAACAACGAAATTTACTTACTTCTGATGTTCGAATATGTCGGCAAAGAAAGCCTCATGAAGAATTTTCTTGTTTCTACAGTAAGCAAGATGGACTCTGTTTTTGCTATGACGTGAAAGGTTTATTTGAAGTAATTGGTATTCCTTGTAATACAAATGAATGGCGCCTCTTTATCGACAGCTCAACAAAAAGTCTAAAAGCAGTTCTACTACACAATAGGAACAAATTTCCATCTATTCCACTGGCACATTCCATACATCTCAAAGAAAATTATGACAGTATTAAAATGCTATTAACTGCATTCAAATATACGGAATACAGTTGGGAAGTTATTGGAGACTTCAAGATGGTTTGCCTATGGGATAGCAGACATGATGCCGCCCACTATCGCCAAAAACATTGGCCTGAGTATGGAGTGGGAAGATTTAATATTAAACAAGAAGCAATTGTCGATCCTAAAAACATATTGATGCCGCCATTGCGTATTAACTTCGGCCTTGTTAAACAATTTGTGAAGGCTCTTAATATTGAGTCTAAAGTTTTCAAATATTTGAGAACTTTTTTTCCAAAGCTGTCAGAGGCGAAAATTAAAGATGGAGTCTTTGTTGACCCTCAAATAAAAAAAATTATGAACTGCGATATTTTCCCGGACCTACTTAGCAATGAGGAGAAACTAGCCAGGAACAGTTTCAAAGCAGTAGTTCATGGCTTTCTTGGAAATCATAGGGATGAAAATTATGAAGAGCTGATAACTGGCATGATTACGAATTTTTCCGCCATCGGATGTAGAATGTCGCTAAAGATGCACATGTTACACTCACATCTGGATAAATTCAAAGATAATATGGGAGCTTATTCAGAAGAACACGGGGAGCGATTCCATCAAGATATAATGGAGTTTGAGAAACGCTACCAAGGCCAGTATACGGAAAGCATGATGGGGACGTTTTGCATATTTGGACGTTAATAAGAGAAAATTTTACCGAATATGGCAGGAAAAGCAGGAGCATTTTTAAACATTCAAACTGTATTCTAAAACTAAATTTATAAGAATAAATCTTAAATTGATTTTTACTCTACTAAATGTGATTTAAAGCTTTTCACAGCTGATTCCCATAGACCACCCATGTTTGTGGAGTTTGGTGATAAATTTCCAATTAATGCCTTGAGGTGCGTATTTTTCAGTGATATGCGGCGACACTTCTTTGGCGAACTGTATGAACTCCTTTTCGGTAGCCCGTTGGGCCCCGATGAAGGTTTTGCCATTGTGGCTCATGATTTTAGAGGGGAAACCTCGCCGTCCGACAAAGCGTGCAAATGCCGCTAGAAAAGCTGCTGTTGTCAGATCTGAACATAATTCTAGGTGTACGGCTTTTGTCGTAAAGCATACAAAAACAGCCACGTAACCCTTCATTGTGGTAGAAGACCTTAACATCGAGGCCTTTAGCTGTAAAGGTCCGGCAAAATCTACACCAGTGATGGTGAAAGGCATAGAAAAATTGCAGCGTTCGGGTGGTAGAGCTGCCATGATCTGCGTGCGGATCTTTTGTTTGTGTAGCGTACAGACTTTACACATAAAGATGGATTTTTTGATCAGAGGCTTAAGTCGAGGAACATAAAACTCTTGTCGGATCATTTGTTGCATTAGCCTGTGCTCGGCGTGTAGCAGTAAGACGTGGAGATAATTAATAAAGATTGTGGCAAATGCGGATTTTTCCGGTATTATTATAGGGTGCAGCTCATTGCAGCTCAGACTAGAGTTCGCTAGCCTTCCATTCGCACGAAGCAGTCCCTTAGAGTCAACAAAGGGGTTTACTACTATGAGTGTGCTCTTTTTGTCAATGGGCTTTGATGCCATTAAAAGTGTTCGTTCCCTACTATAATAGCGAGTCTGCGTGGACTCGATTAGGGCTATTTTCGCTCGTTGCAAGTCTTTATGCGCTTGTGCATAGCTTGCGGTATTGGGTATTCCTTTCACCTTATTCTTTAAGCGATTTACAAATTGAAACATTACACTCGCTCGAGTATGTCTGTGTCCTCCAAAGTTGTATGAAAGCCTTCGATTCTTCGACTTTCTGGGGGTATGATATTGCTTGCAGGCGACTTTGGTCATGCGTCAGGTGTTTCTACCAGCCAGTTGGGTCCATTCCACCATAGTGTGGTGGTTGTAAAGTGCAGGGGTTTGCAGCCTTTTGCTGCTGGCCCAAATAAGTCAATGATTTGAGCTGTGCGGTTTGACACGTATGTTTTCCACATATGTGGTGGTTTTTCTAGCCAGGCTAGCATGATTTCTGAATCGGACCATAGGTACAATTTCCGATTGCTCAGGTTCAAGTGTGTTTGTACGGTCGAGGCTAGTTTTGCGAACAGGAGTGCACCGCATAGTTCAAGCCGTGGGAGGCTTACGGTCTTGAGATACGCGACCTTGCCTTTTGCCACTAATAGGTGACTTGTAATCTTGCCATTATGCTGGGTTCGCACATAAATAGCTGCGCAGCACGCTTTTTCAGAAGCATCGCAGAAGCCGTGGATTTCGACTTGATGGTCGGGTTGAGAAATTCACCCACCGAGGTATCTGTATCTCGGATATGGTGTGCAAGTTGTTTGAAAATCCTTCCACTTCGTCCCAATCAGTTCCATCTAGCCATAATTCTTGAATTAGGATTTTTACTTGTATCATAGCTGGTGCAAGCCATCCTGCGGGGTCGAAAAGTTTTGCCACAGATGACAAAATTTGTCTTTTCGTTTTTGCGGATTTTGCAGATATCGACTCAAGAGTGTATGAAAATTGGTCTGATATTGCGTTCCATTGTATGCCCAGAGTTTTGATGGTGCTCTCCTTTTCATACTTTAGAAAATTGGTATCTAGCAAGTTTTCTTTATTTATATTTGCCAGTATTCCTGGGTGGTTAGAAGTTATATTTTTTAATGGGAACCCTGCTGAGTCGAGGGCTTTGATAACTTGAGCTAGTGACTCGCACGCTATAGGAAGGCTGTGGCTTCCAGACAGTAAGTCGTCTACGTATGTTTGAGAGTTTAGCACCGGGCCGGCTAGTGGTATTTTTGCTTTAGTGTCATTTGCCAGTTCGTGTGATGTTCGAATGGCTAGAAACGGAGCGCACTTCACGCCAAATGTCACCGTTTTTAGTTTTTAGTCGCGGATTGGACTACTGGGTGAATTGCGGAATATAATGCGGTGATAATCTTGGTCGTCTTCATGTACTGGGATTTGCCTGTACATTTTTTCGACGTCACCATTGAATACGTATTTATACATACGGCACTGTAGCATAAGTAGCATTAAATCGGGTTGTAATGTTGGACCCGTGTATAACAAGTCATTTAGGGAGTTACCTTAGATCATGCATTTAGATGCATTGAATACCACTCGTACTTTTGTTGTAAGTTTTTCCGGTTTGATAACCGCGTGGTGTGGTAGATAAAAGGATGAGTGATTGCCTCTTGTTATTTTCTCATAGGAATTTACTGGTTCCATATAATCCAATTTTATGTATTCCTCAAGGACGTTGTCGTATGAGGTTTTAAGCTCGCCTTTTTAAAGTAAGTTTCTTTCCATACTTAAAAACTGCTGTAGCGCTGAGGTTCGGGATTGACCTAAGGCGAGTGCGTTGGGAAATTGTTGTTTGAATGGTAGTCGAACGACGTACCGCCCGTTGGCTGATCTTGTAGTTATGGCTTCATAGGAGTCTTAACAATACTTGTCGTCAGGTGTAGTAACGGGGATTGGGGGTAATTCTTCTACCTCCCAGAATTTTCTCAATTGTGAGTTAAGATAGTCATTTAAAATATCTGGAGATTTTCTCTTTGACTTGCCCGCTTAAAATCCATCCAAAGGTGGTATTTTGGGCTATTAGGTTGTTGGGGATTTTCTCAACACCTTGAAGTATTATTTGGGGGATTAAATCGTTTCCCAATAATACAAGGTGGCGCAAAAGTAAGCTTCCGATGTTCAGCATATCGGTTGTGGCACGTGCAGTGTGTGCTGTTGCACTGTCTTGTTGGAACCACATGTTTTCCAATCCCAATTCATCAAGTTGCGGCAAAAAAAACTCGTTGATCATTGCTCTGTAGCGCTCACCATTCACAGTAACCGTTTGGCCCCGACCGATTATTGGTCAAATAAATAGTCAGCAATGTTCCGCGTTCTGGAGCAGTGTAGCGTAAGATTGTTTATTAACGTGTATTTCGCATGTGTTTACTACACAAATGTCAAAACAGAACTGACTTTAGGGGCCAATCGCAAAATTTATAGCATTTTCTGATAGGAGGATTACTTTTGCGCCACCCTGTACATACACTAGTACATAAGAACATAAATACAAACATGAGCAGAGGCTCCCAACTTGCGCTTTCTGGCTTTTTACATAAATGAAATAAACCAGAAGTCACGAATCTTTTAAAATGAAACCCTCACAAATGAAATTTCCACAAAGCCACCACTAGTTCGAGGTGGGATCAAACTAATGATCTATTTTTGGTTTTATTTTTGAACCTAGGCAAATCCCTAATGGGCGAGTAACTAAAAGGGCTATTCTCTCATTCTCATTGTCGCTGTTTGACCCACTCGGGCTGTTAGCACCAGTAATAGTCAGAGCCAAAATACTTCTTCAGGAACTCTGGCTTCTAAAATTTAGCGGGGATGAATCTGTACCACAAAATATTTAGTCTCCATGGACTTATTTCATCAATCAAGTTTCCTGACTATTGTTTAACACCAAACGTTAAATAATTTAAACTTCATGGCTTCTGCGATTAATCGATTCGAGCATATGGGTGTGAAATTTCCACAAGCCCTATAGATAATGCGGGGATTGTACGTGTTAATTTACTAACGGCAAAGTCGAGAGTCACGCCTATAAAAAGGCAATCGTTACAAAAACTGGAACTATGCGGCACACTTCTACTAGCTAAACTTTTCGCAAAAACAAAACCTTTTTTTTCTTAGCGCAATTTTCATGTTTATCTTTACACAGATTCACAAATTGTACTGCACTGGCTACAGTGTCAGAGATACAAGAACTGACTACTGGATCCCATTGGAAACATCTTCCAACAAACAGCAATACAGCTGGCATCGTATCTCGAGAAAGTACTGCTGCGGAACTGGCGAATTCGATTTGGAACACTGGACTGAACTCATAGATATGAAGGCAGCTAGTTCGGAGATGACGAAGTCAACTTTCGAGGTAATTGCAAATACCAAATATATTATTGAAACAGTCGGCAAGTACAGTTCACACACTCACTGTATACGACTGGCGGCATGGCTATTCCGCTTCTAAAATATTTCACGAAATCATCGTCCGACTAACTCGAATTACCAGGTCTCTCCCGAGGAATTGCGCCACGCATTGAATAGCATGGTTTGGAATGTGCAACAACAATATTTTGCTGCAAATGGCTATCTATGATACCGTAACCCCTTCTTGGACTCGACTGGAGTTAACACACCTACCTGAGGGCAGGAAGCATCCCATTCCACTTCCTAACAAATTCAGTTTCGTTGCTCGCTATGTTCCTCATCTACACGTCAAGAATTACCACGCCGCACCTAAAGCTCTCGTTGCTTTAACTCGTCTTCAATTCTGCGATGTTGCGAGGAGCATCGTTCGATCTTGCATTCATTGTGTTCGGTGGAAACCGAAGCTTCTACAACAAACACACAGCCAAAAGACCACATAAAGTGCTCTATAAAATAGAACAAAATCTTGAAGATATCTCTGTAGTTTTTTTCCAAGAAGAACTCCGTCTAAATTTAAGAGGGAATTCCTTTTCAATAAAATTAAGATGATTTCTCATATAATTTAGAAGGAAATCTTTTTAATAATATTAAGATGATTTCTCATATAATTTAGAAGGAAATCTTTTTAATTAAATTAAGATGATTTCTCATAAAATTTAGATACGATATTGTTTTTTTTATTAATTTATATATATTATACAAAGTCACTTATAAAAATAATTTATTAAACGTATTAAATAAATCTTTATGTTTTCCAATACTTTTTTGGTCTTATTACTTTAAGACCATTTGTTTAGGCGAGATGCCTAAAGTCTTAAAAAATGTGCCACCCTAATGTAACTTTAGCGCCCTTCCAATCACTCACACCAACCCACCCGCATGTGTGGGCATGCATGCATATTCGTGTTTTGTCAGCACACATATACATGCATGGGGTGTGCATGTGTGGGTCACCTCCCCTTAAAACCGGAGGATAATTTTCAGGTTCAACGGTTGTCCTACTTTTTCAGAGACAGTCGACACGACCACATCACGGCCACCCCAGGATTTTCGACCTCATCAGTTATTCGTAAAGGTAAACTAATTGTTTATAATTATATTTTATATAAATATACGGCCACTTTTTTATAACGAGAATTCTCGTTTCTTGTTTATTTCTTTCCGAGCACAAGTTCGACCGCCGTGCTTTTGAGCCACCGCCGCTCCAAGTTAGCACCTCGCTCGAATTTACATGGTCCATCTCCCCATCTAGAGGAACCAGCATACAGTCCACAACAAAAAAATTGGAGAATTCATATTAAACAACCATAATTGGGTCAATACCAGAAGCTGCCATAAGAAACCTCAATATTTCACGCACTGCCGCAATATCATCGCAAACACCAACAAACAACTCTGCCACATACCACAACCAACAACAACCAACAACTCTGCCACATACCACAACCAACAACACAAACTATATACAACAAATTCAATTCGGCCAATCACCACATCAAAGCACGTAAGTTGTATATTTCTTGCCACTTAGTTTTTTTTGTGTTGCATACAATTGTATAAAAGTGCCGCCCGCGAGTGTAATCAAACGTAAGTGCGTTTATTGAATATTTAACAATAGTGATTTTTTTGTGCAGTTAAGTGCTTTATTTTTCTTTAAATTTTAAATTAAATTAAACGCTTAAGAATCCTTGTGACTATCCGGACTATCCCCCCACCAGTGGTAAGGTTTTTTGGACACAGCGCAAGGCAAGAGGTAACATAACCTCATTTTCACAAATAAGTTCACTTAGCCTTTCGATCTTCAGTTTGTTTTTGTTTTTTTTTCGTAATATACAGAACAGAATTTTAATCGAAGGCTAGTTTATTATTTTCTGGTAAAATTCACTATTTTTATAGCACTTTTCTTTGGTTTTCACATTTTTTCATTTAATATTCACTTTCGCTCGTTTGATACACCGCGCACTTTATCTGTGTTTTGTTGTGTATTTCGTTATTGCGGCAACACATACACATATTTATATACATATTCCCCGTATACGTGTGGGTGGCGAGTAAGTCACAGAGATTTTGTTTAAATT
Source organism: Merzomyia westermanni (assembly GCA_949987695.1). Taxonomy (NCBI): domain Eukaryota; kingdom Metazoa; phylum Arthropoda; class Insecta; order Diptera; family Tephritidae; genus Merzomyia; species Merzomyia westermanni. Next base: position 103,783,069 of record OX465292.1, on the reverse strand, counting down.
TTGCTTCTGTAGCAAATAAAATATTCGTCAGACAAATCGGCCAAGTCTGCAATATATGAATAAAATTAATTATAAATATATATAATTGAAGTAATATAGACATTAATTGAGTTGATTGAAATTTTATTGAGGTGGGTTTTTTTTGATTTTCCTGGGTAAAATACTGCCTTTACCTTTTCTATTCAGCATTTATCTTGTACGGTTGAGAATTCATCGTACCTTCAGCTATATTTTTTCGGTTTTGTTTTGATTCTACAGATCCTCTAAGTCCAAAATATGGAAAGTTTCATTAGGCTGGCTGATTCGATTTTCGAATTCGAATCAGACTACAATGAATTAGAGGATTCAGTCCACAGCAAGTACACTCTTGGGCTTCAACAAGAGGACTTAAAAGCGATATTTAGGAAAACCAGAACGGCTTATGACGACTTACTTAATTCAGATAAGTTAGAGGCCACTGGTATAGTTTCTGTCAAACAGAAATATAAGAGAGCATATGCAGTATATTTACGCTGCATGTCAGACATGGCTACACGCCAAGCGACGTACAACAAACCAGAAAATAAATCTGAAGAAAATCCCGAATTTGAACACAGTATCAGCCTGCCTCCATGTGATACTGAAGTTTTCAAGGGCGATTATCTGTCATGGCCAACATTTTGTGACATGTTCACGGCCATATATATCTTAAATAAACGCCTAACACCAGTGTAGAAATTGTTCCATCTGAACAATAAGACACAAGGTGAGGCAAAAGATATTGTGAAAAAATGTCCGCTCACGAATGAGGGATTTGATACCCCCTGGAGAAATGTATGCGAGAGATACGAAAACAAACGTATCCTAGTAAACTCGCAAATCCAAATTTTATTTAACTTGAAAAAGGTAGAGAGTGAGTGTGGTAGCGCGATTAAAACACTTCAGCGCGAAATAAATAATTGCCTTTCGTCCCTGCGAAGTCATAAAATTGACACTTCCAACTGGGATGCAATTTTAACGTATTTGTGTTCGACGAAATTGCCGGAGAGTACGCTTCGTCTATGGGAGCAAAGCATAGACCACAAAGTTGAAATATCCAAGTGGGAGGATATGGACAAATTCTTGTCCAACCGCTTCCAGACACTCGAAACCGTGTCTGGGTTCATAGGGAGTTCTTCGAAAGTGCAAAAGCCGCAAAGTACGCGGATTGCCAACGAAACCCCTGCAAAAAGACTTGGTACATACCAAGCAAATGTGACAAAGTTACTGTGCACAAAGTGCAAATCGAATGCCCACAGATTGCGAAACTGTCCCCGTTTTTTCAAATTAACTCCGGTGGAGAGAATTAACTTTGTCAAATCCACCAAGGGCTGTTTGAACTGCCTATCCCCAGGACATACTGTGTCGAAGTGCACCAGTTCTTATGACTGCAACAAGTGCCACTCTCGACATAATACGCTCCTGCATGCGGAGTCTCTCCAGACGCAGGCAACCACCAGCCCTAATCAGTATCATGCTGATAATGCTGCCTCAACTTAAAAACAGGCACAAGAGAGACGGGAAGCTGAAAAATCTGTTTCGGCCACAAACAGAAACGTTAAATCCTGCCATGTGCATTCAAGCGCAGGTGTGCTGCTAGGGACAGCTCGAGTAAACATTCACCATAATGGTACAGACTTCCCAGCAAGAGCACTGATTGATTCTGGTTCAGAGTGCTCGTTTATGACAGAACGACTCAAACGCAGAATCAATTTACCGGCAAAAAGGATGCATGCTCAAGTTTCGGGCATCACTAATGCCGTGGCCGCTCAAGTCAAGGAGGCCTCCAATATTGAACTCCGTTCATCAGTGGACCCTTGCTTCAGCCTAACAACATCAGTTCTCATTCTAGCCAAACTAACTGGGAATCTGCCATCCTGCCATATCGATGCTACGACTATGCAGGCTTTCCCAGACTTAGTCTTGGCAGATAAGCGATTCTACATCAACGAGGAAGTTGATATTATACTTGGTGGAGACGTATATCCGCAAATTATATTGAGTGGGCTGAAAAAGAATGTTCTTAGTACACTTCTCGCCCAAGGAACGGTGTTCGGTTGGATATTAACCGGGCGCATAGAAGCACCGAATCCAACCAGAAATATAGTGTCCTTTTACAGACAGGACTACCCAGATAGGATAAACATAGGAGGGTCTCTTAGGCGGGCGTGTTCACAATTTTTTAGAAATGAAACACGTTTAGCAAAGAACCCGTAATTAGGGAAAGAATATATGAGGGTCCTGTCTGAATACGAGACATTAGGGCATATGCGAAAAGTTAATGCCATTGTACCAGCCGATTCGGCGGACAATTACTTTTTGCCCCATCACGCCGTAGTAATGGCGGAGAGTACCACCACTAAAGTACGCGTCGTATTTAATGCGTCAAGCCCAACGGCAAATGGTACAAGTTTAAATGACATTCTCCTGCCAGGCCCAGTACTTCAGTCAGATCTTCCAGTACTTATACTGCGATGGAGACTTTATCGCTTCGTTTTCAATAGTGACATCGAAAAGATGTATAGGCAAATTTGGATGAGCGATGATCACGTCAAATTCCAACGGATTATTTACCGAACATCGCCTCAAGAACCCATAAGCCTTTACGAGCTGAAAACAGTCACTTTCGGGGTTAATTGTCCGCCTTATCTGGCAATTAGACCCCTTCTACAACTAGCAGATGAAGTAGAGAGTTCTCACCCTACAGCATCTAGCATATTAAGGGAAGGCATGTACGTAGATGACGTACTAGCGGGGGGACACACACTCGCATCGGCCATTAACGCGAGGAATGAGATTCGACAAGTCTTACTCTCCGCGGGCTTCCCACTACGAAAATGGACTTCGAATGCGGAGGAAATTCTCAGCAACATCCCAATATCGGATCGGCTGACCGAGGACTTTCTGGCATTCGAAGATACCAGCACCGTTAAGGCATTGGGCATAAGATGGAATGCCCATTCAGACCTGTTTTACTTTAAAGCAGGGTCACTAGAAGAAAGTGAAAAGTTAACAAAGCGAGCGATTCTATCCGCCATCGCCAGACTCTTCGACCCTTTAGGATGGCTTGCACCAATGGTCATTGTGGCCAAAATTTTGATGCAGAACATCTGGTTAGAGGGCACCGATTGGGATGAACCAGTTTCGTCCAATACATTGGAACGATGGCAAAACTTCAGACATCAATACCACGAAATCGACAACATAAAGATACCACGATGGGTAAACTTTTCACCAGAAGATGATGTCGAAATACATGGATTCTGCGATGCTTCGGAAAAGGCATACGCTGCAGCTGTCTACATGCGAGTCAAAAGGAATGATGATATCTTCGTAAATCTACTTCTTGCCAAAACCAGAGTAGCACCAGTGAAGACCATCTCACTTCCGCGTTTGGAACTTTGCGGAGCAGTACTGTTAGCGGAGATGATGGAATCAATATTCCGAAACATCAAACTGGGACCAGTGAAACAATATCTATGGACGGATTCCACCATCGTTTTGGCATGGATAAGGAAACCACCCTGTTCCTGGTCAATTTTCGTTGCACACAGGATTACAAAAATCATCGACCTAGTCGGCAGCAAGGACTGGCTTCATGTCAACTCGGAAACGAATCCAGCAGACTTAGGAAGCAGAGGACTACCGGCATCGGATTTGGTCAACAATTCTTTGTGGTGGCAGGGACCTTCTTGGCTACAAGAAGCCAATTCCCAATGGCCAGTACAAGAAAAGGAGTATAATACATCCGTGGAGGAAAAGAGAGCGCAGGCCTACGCAATATCAACGCAAAAAGAGATCGAGATTCTTGAACGGTTTTCGAATTTACCGAGGGCTTTGCGGGTACTATCATATATTATGAGATTCTTTCGAAGAACTCATCCCAAGACAAAAGCTTCCTTTCAGGAAAAATCGTGCCTAATCTCATCCGGTGAGATCAAGACCACGACGCAACTCTTGATTAAACTCTATCAGAAGCAACATTATAATGAGGAATATGTAAACTTGAAGAAGGGACAGGTAATCGATAGGAAAAGCGAGATATTGCCACTCAACCCATTCATTGACAAAGATGATATTATTAGGGCGGGTGGTCGTCTTGGAGCGTCTCAAGACGTTGCCTATAACGAGCGCCACCCAATCATACTGCCATACAATTGTAGGTTGACGCGTCTGACTGTACAAATGATACATCAAATCTTCCTCCATGGGGAAAACCAACTGATGCTCCGTCTCATCCGCACCCAATATTGGATTCCGAATGTTAAGAACATGATTAGGGCCACCATCCATAACTGTAAGGTCTGCACCATTTATAAAAAAGAGCGCAAACCCAACTTATGGGTACCCTTCCTTGCGAACGCACTACGTTCACCCGCGCGTTTACCAATACCGGGGTGGACTTTGCCGGGCCTTTCGAAATTAAAAGTTACCGCGGTAGAGGATGTTGATTATCAAAGGGCTACGTTTGCCTCTTTGTTTGTTTCACGACTAAAGCGATCCATCTGGAAGCGACCAGTGATCTTAGCACCCCATCCTTTCTAGCAGCGTTTTCACGTTTCATCGCTAGATGAGGATGTCCCAGAAACATTTACTCCGACAATGGTACTAACTTTGTCGGCGCTTCACGATCTTTGAGATCTGAGTTTAAAGCATTTATCTCGGAAGCCCGAGACACGACTATTTCCAAATATAGCCATCAAGCCATGACATGGCATTTTATTCCGGCCGGGGCTCCACATATGGGGGGACTCTGGGAGGCGGGAGTGAAGAGCTTCAAAAGCCACTTCAAGAAGTTAGCCTCGCCTCATAAATTCACGCATGAGGAATTCCATACGCTATTGTGCGGATTGAGGCATGCTTCAACTCGCGGCTACTTAGTCCAGCCTCAAATGAGCCCGCGGACCTGGAACCCTTGACCCCTGGGCACTTCCTAACTGGAAGTCATCTCCTGGCTCCGCCAGAACCAGAGGTGAATGAGAGCCCTGCCTCCATTATTAATAGGTGGCAGAAGCTCAAGGCTCTTCATTAAACCTTCTGCAGGCGATGGAAAGTGGAATACTTATCCGAACTTCAAAACGAGTGAAGTGGAAGCATCCGAAACCAAATATTAAGGTGGGGGATCTCGTTGTCATCAAAGAAGACAACCTGTCTCCCAATGAATGGAGGCTCGGCCGAGTTACCCACGTACACCCCGGCGAAGATAACCGAGTGCGTGTAGTGGACCTCATGACCGAGAAGGGTCAGATCAGAAGACCGTTGGTCAAGCTGATTCTGCTCCCTATGGAGGGAAGGGCTGGCGAGAGGCCCGGGGCCTCATCTTAACCATCCCCTTCCATCACCTCCCTGCCGTTTCAACCGCCCCTATCCCAAAATTTTCCACCCTTCACTCGCTACCCTTAACGAGGACACCAGAAAGCCTACCGCAGAAGGGCGACCCATTCTGCCACAGAAAACGCAATTGCACTCGATATCGAGGCCAAAGAAAACCTAACGCAGAAAGGCGAACCAATCTGCCACTGAAAAGCTATCCATCTGCCACGACAAGTTGGTAGCAGATGGTCCCACCCTCGTATACACATACATATATGTTCATTTTTTCAACAAGCAAAGTAAACTTCAAATAAATCTTTAAAAAAGGCTTTCGGAAATAAGTATTAACCAAACAAAATTCAGATTTTTCGTTTGTAAAACGTTTGAAAATAAACGTTGTTTAATTAAAACGACACGTTATTAAAAGGCTTATTAATTCAAACCTACAAAAAAAGATTTTAAAGAAAGCTTTCTTAAAGTTTTTTTTTTAACTTTATTCAAACCATATTTTTTATATTATTTAGCTATTGCACTTAAATAAATAACTAAGTTCCAATCATACATTGAATGCTGCAACTTAAACCAACTTTACCAGCTTGCGGAAGTGGTTAAGATGCAGCCATGATTTTTGCCTTTTCGCCGTCAGTCTCATATAAAATCTTGTTTGAAAATAATTGGATATAGTTTAAGTTGAAAAGGACAAAACTGACAAAATAGTTGTTTCTGAACTTTTGTAAACATTTACCGATTGTTTGGAAGCTACGCAATCAGTGAGTTTAGAAAGTCGGTAATTGTTACCTTGAGGAGGCAACTACTAAAACACGTCCGAAATTATCGGGAAAAGTATCAAGCGTTTTGACCCCGGTAACAATAATCCGGGAGCGGACTTTCGAGTTTCTGTCTCAGTGAAGAGATATTTGAAATCGAAGTTGGAAAATTTCGGTCATTTCATGTGGTTGTTGTAATCACAGATTAGGGTGTACCGAAAGGTGCAAAAAGTGTTCTGCGCAGAAATACCGACTAAGGCTTATTTTTTTTGAAGCGCGACTCAAACACTGTTTCTATTTCACCCACGGTTACAAACTACAATTTAATGGTCATTTATAACCCTACCGCAATGAACTTTACGAACCAAATTACCTTGGGGTGTTCCGAGATGTCCGGTGCTCGTTCTTAAGTACCTCGTGCTTTGTTTATCTTTCGGTTATATCTGTAGCCGCCACCACCGCAATACCGCAATTGTTCACTAACGACCAGGAATTAACTGGAACTTGAAAATGTTGTGTTGCCTCGAATACCCAGCCGCTTTTCATCAAGACAGGGTTGCCTGAAAGTAGTAAAACCATTAAGATTTGCCACGCTATGTATATATAAAGAAGAACAACAAATATATATCAACTGAGGCAGCACGTCTACAAAAACGTCCCTATCAAAATAATTCACGGTGGTTACGAACACAACCCATTTGGTAGCTAAACAACATAACACTGGTGAATCATTAGCCTGGCTTGTCCAGTAATCACAACAACACGAGCACAGGAAACAAGGAAAAAATTTAAAATATTAGGACGCAATTGGAAATATTAATGAAGGTCCAAGTCGCGATGCAGTTTAATATACATGCAGCAGTCAAAGTAAAAAAACCTTTTAACTAAAAATTCTCCCTTTCAAGATTTCGTTAGCTTATTTGATTACCGCAAAAAGCACAAACACCAATTTAGCAACTTTACCGCTTTAATAAAAACAGTCTTACAGAAGCCGTCTTCTAGGGTAATTTTGTTTGTGGTTATTGTTCGAAACGTTGTGCCGTAGATTTATAATATAAACCAAAAGATGGGCTCAAATCTCAAGGATTAGGTAAAGAAATACTTTGAGTACAAACAAAAAAGGGGGCGTGAATGAGCAAATAAATTATGTTGCTAAATGTTAAGCCATTCCCCACCCACGACAAAAGGCAACAGTTTTGTGTGTGAATGGGGGTTGGGATCTTTTACCCAGGTTTACTCACATTATTCATTATGACGCGCGGATCCCTGCAGTATTAAGAGACTGAATTGGTTCTGGAGTATTTTCGCCCGATCTTCGAACTAAAATATTCTCGTATTGTGGAAAATGTATTCCTGATAATATTCCACTATTAAAAATTTCATCTTCATTATAGGTAGGTTCCGGTGGAATTCAAGAAGTCCCTTGGGGTTTTTTTTTTCCGTCGTCAGTACTGCCCCATGTCAATATTGTTAGTGTCCAATTCCGCCAGTCGATTATAGACTTAGTCTGTGCTAACGCACAAGAAATATAACAAACAACTAAAGTGGGTACACCTGACGGAGTGGGCACAAGTAAACTATTTGACGTCGCGTTGAGATTCACGCTATCAGTAAACTTAAAGCTTGCCAAATCGGAAACTAGCTTGAATTTGTTGTAGCCAATTGCCAACTTTGGTTAACTTCGAATGGACCTTGCACAATGGTTCCTGGGTCGGTGGAAACGGCTACTGAATATTTAGATATAGCACGACAATCGCGATAGAACAGAACTTCCATGCATTTGCGCAACACTTGTGATGCTTCACTTTGTGAAAGTAATTCGCCATTAGATATTTGTTCACGAACCAATGGCAGAGCAAAATGTTTACCAAAGCCAGTAGCCACTACGTCATCTTCATAAGCACGTCCACGCAAATCAACATGACCCAAGAATGGCTCACCATCCTGAATGCCACCAACTACCATCTCCAGCCAAAGAGGATTAATTCGGCTGCGGTGATTGTATAGTACACGAGTTAACCAATTGTACAGTGATTTCGGTTTCATATCAACATCATCTTGAAAACACAAGTCTTCAACCATTTTTTGATCTATACTACGTTTCAGACTTTGAAAGTCAGCAAAATCACCTCCAGCACCTATAATAGTTTTCTCATTGATCTTGAATACCCTTTGGACATGTTGTTGTTAACAGTGCTTCGCCCTGCCCCAGATTGGACAGGGTTACACTGAAACAACAGCCCTTGGCCGGGTGACAAAACCCGGGTCATTCCGGTGCGATAGAACCGGCTGTTGTGGGAATGTAGATTTCAACCCTTTGGACATCTTGGTAACGAGCTAAAGATCCGTAAGAAACAATGTTGTCAGCAGCAATCATAACGCCACCATCGAACTTAACGCCAATTACGGATGTACCAGTTGTTATTGGGGAAGATGAATGCTGGGTTCCTGGTAATATTCCTGTGGTGAAACCAGCGCCATTCGATTTGGCTCCGGGAAAATTATAAAATTGGCCAGGTACCGGCCCATGCTGCCATAGTTCGGCTTGAGTGATAAAATCGTTAGAAAACATTTTAGGCAGCTTTAATGAAATTAAAGTTATTAGCAATAATGAAATGCAATTTGTAGACGATGACAAACAAATCTTTTCGACAACTTGTTTGTTACAGGCCAATTCCTGCAAAGAAAGAAAAACTATTAGAATTTGCATAGAAATATATGTACATATGTGCTTATACATACAAAATGTGTCCCAAAGCATGTGCCGGCCGCCACAGCTTGTGAGACACATTTTTTTGGTTCCTAAGTAATTTGCGCTGCTACCGAATCGATACAGAATTTCGGGCAGCGCTATTAAATACTTACCAATCACGTCCACTGTCCAAACGCCGTCCAGGCGATCCTCCTGTCTGCACACTCATATGTCCATCGCCACCTGAAAAGAAAAAATGAGGTTAAACACATTTTTGAAATCAACTTTACAATTTTTACTTACCTCTGCTGCTGACCCACGCGTGCCGGAAACAAGAAAATTATGACTTGTTCCAACTCAATGAATTTTCTCTGTTTCTTTTTCACGATTTGGTAAATCGTGAGTACGCACGTATGTGTATGTGTGCAAAAGATTCAACCATCACGCCATGCGAGCTCTCATTTACTCGCAAAAAATTTGCTAGCATATGTATATATGTACATATGCATAATTTTACCATCACGCTAGTGGTGCTATATTTTAGTCAGCGGGTACCGAAATTCCGATCTGCCAAAATCGGTAGCATTCACTGCTGAATCAATAGGGTAACGAAATCTACGTTCGTACCCGACCGGCGAAGATGCCGATTATGTTAAAATGCAAGACTAATGCGGCTCGATACGTTTTCGAAAAAAAAAAAAAATTTTTTGGAAAAAAAGAGGCTTTTTAGTTTTACGCTAAGACAATTTTTTTTTTGTTTTGTTGTTCTTTTTTCTCGGGTTTTGTTTGTTTTCGGAGGGGCAGGACTGTTTTGCCTACAAAACAACAAAACCCGAACATTTACCACATTCTCACTCTTTACCCAGTTCGGTACCGGAACCAAGTACCGAAATTAGCGAAAATGTCGCTGTGTGCACGGCACTAACGCCACTTATGACGGCGACCATGCAAGTAGGAATAAATCTCTGCATGAGGGCCAGTGGCGAATCGAAATACAAGGTGATCAACGTAATCAACTTGTCGCGACCGTGCCGTGTGGGAAAAAATAACCAATTCCCAGGTACGAATAATATGCACTGTAATTCTAAAATTTCACCATAGATCAGAATAATGCCACATTATTTGGCCTTTATAAACTCCGAACGAGGTCGCTCGCCACCCACGTATATGGGCGCCCATACAAATATACAAATATTCAAGGGGATTTTTTTTTTGTTTCTTTCTTTCTTTTTCGGTCATATGCAGTATGACTCGCTACGCATCCTTGCGCAAGAGGGCCGAACGCCTAGCCGCCCGGTACCCAAATCCATGCCCGCTGTGTGGCGATAGCCACCCACTGCGTGCGTGCACCCGATACCTGGGGATGGAACCTCTGCAGCGCCTCAAGGAGGTTATCCGGGCAGGCTACTGCGACAACTGTTTGTCGATGGTCCATATTGCCAGGGACTGCACAAGCGACGTCAGGTGCCGACGATGTGGTGGAAAACACCACACCACCCTCCATCTGCCCATGGACGACCCACAACACACGCCCATTGACGATCAAGCACGCGCGCCTACGCCCTATAAAAGCTGGGCCCAACAAGTAGAAGACGCCGAACTGGAAGCAGCTACATTGGACACGATGGAGGAGGAGATGCTGTTCCTCCATGCATCGGAGACAGCTTGGTCGCCAGAAGGTGAGATCACCGAGCCGGTACCGGAACCACGGCCGTTCCGACCGGCAGAAGGGGTATCGGACTCACTGCCGTTCCGGCCCCTTCCAGCCCACGAGCGGCGCCTTCCAACGGCATACCCTGCGCTCACCACAACGCAACACCAGTGATGCCGGACATCACAGCAACATATCCAACCGGACCCCACGACGCGCCCACCGACATAGCGGCAAACGTCGACTGGCCACTCAGCCGCGCCAGCGACTTCTCACGAATAATCGCCGCCCAAATTCAGTCGATCGTAGACTCCCTCCCAGCCACGCCAGCTACGCATCAACGCGAATTTCGACGGTAGACTGGCCCTTCAGCCGCGCCAGCTACCACGGGTTTCCGGCTTCCGCGTCTCAGCCGTGTCCTTTCCCAGGTGGGCCCTCCGTTGCGCCCAAGACCACTCTTTCGCCTACTGCGATTGTGAAGCTGGAAGTCGGTGGGGGATTGCTACGCATCCGGGCGATCATTGATGCCTGCTCCCCCCGCACAGTGATCGATCGCAGCTTGGCGGAAGAGTTAGGGCTGCATACGACCCACTCGGGCGGAGAACGCGGCTGCTTCCTCCGAGTCCGCGGGAAACATGGAAACCCGAAAAGTATAACGGCGCACGCGTTATGCGTGTCCAATTTGCAGCGGATCAGCCCAGCCCAGAACGTCGACGCCCGAGTTGCCGCTCCTTATGAGCATATTCGGCTGGCTGATCCGCAGTTTTTTATCTCAACGCCGATCCACCTCGTACTAGGTGGGGACGTCTATGCCGACGTCATAACAGCGGGCACTCTTCCACCGTCGTTTGGGCCACTGCTGGCCCAAAGCACTATTTTTGGATTTGTGCTATCGGGAGCCGTTAGCATGTAAGGTTAGATGTAAGCAAAAAATAACATTTTTTTTGTATTTTTTTTTCCATCTTGTTTTATTTAAAATAAATAATACAAATAATTTCCTGGCAAGAAATATACAGCGTTCTTATTTTTTTTAAGTCTCTTCCTCCTATCTCTTAGCTCTAGGTACGAAACGATGGAGCCACCAGAGACCAAACCTCAAACGTCGGGAGGCAGTTCGGAGGTATACGGCTGTGACAGCGCCAGCCGGCACTCACTATCCTAGTTTAAGTCCTTAGCTTAAGAGGATGCGTGGTGGGAAATCCTGTGGCGGGGTAAGATGTTGCCGATCGCAAGGGGGCCGGCATGTTAGGCGAGATGCCTAAAGTCTTAAAAAATGTGCCACCCTAATGTAACTTTAGCGCCCTTCCAATCACTCACACCAACCCACCCGCCTGTGTGGGCATGCATGCATATTCGTGTTTTGTCAGCACACATATACATGCATGGGGGGTGCATGTGCGGGTCACCTCCCCTTAAAACCGGAGGATCATTTTCAGGTTCAACGGTTGTCCTCGATTGCAAAACCGTCTACTTTTTCAGAGACAGTCGACACGACCACATCACGGCCACGCCAGGATTTTCGACCTCATCAATTATTCGTAAAGGTAAACTAATTGTTTATAATTATATTTTATATAAATATACGGCCACTTTTTTATAACGAGAATTCTCGTTTCTTGTTTATTTCTATTTCCGAGCACAAGTTCGACCGCCGTGCTTTTGAGCCACCGCCGCTCCAAGTTACACCTCGCTCGAATTTACACCATTATTTAAAAGGTAAAAATGTATTGGCGGTCCACCTAAGGAATCAAATTCAATAATACAATAATTTTGGGTCTCTCCACCAACTAAATAGGATTGAAATCTCTCAGAAAAGTGTATGCATGTATGATTTTTAGCTACAATATTGACATTATTTTCTTTTATAAAAAAATCACATATTTCATAAATATTAAAAGTATCGTTAGTTACTGAAACAATGTGCCCAATTTTAAATGGTTTCCCCTTGAAAATAACGCTATTTGTTCCGCTATATGACTTCAAATCTACTAAATTTAATGATGAAATGTAGGGATTATCTTTTTTAATAGGATATATGTCTTTAAAAACAAATTCAGGTTGAAAAAAAGCATTGTTTAAAATTGAATTTGCAAATCTTATTGACGAGTTTATTCCTAAGGAGGGAGGAACATTTACTCTAGACGTTATACTTCGTGCATATTTCTTATGAATTTGATGTTCTTAATGATTGTGGGATAATGCACAAGATTGTGGTATTTCGGTTTTAAGGTATCATTAAATAAACTCTGATATAATTTGTTGTGCTCTTCAATTAATAGTTGAAGCTTAATCAATGCGTCATCATCAAAATTTGCTAACAATACAGAATCAATTATTTTAATGAAAAGGATTAAAAATCTATAAACAGAATCATTCGGTTGAGCAAGAACGCCAAAAATGGGAAAAGGTTTTCATTTGCTTAGCGCTCATTTTAAAGTTAGTGGTTTTTATATAATGTGTTTTCACAGCAGGACTTACATTTCCTATTTTTGTTTCCCCGTATTGAAACATTGTTTTCCGAGAATTAAAAGTTTCTAAAGTGAAGAATTTTGTTTGGTATATAAAATAGTCTAAAATTTTTGAAAAATTGTATTTGCACACGCCACAGAATAGATCGTGCATTAATTATATCACATGATATATTTTCAGTGACATGAAAATATGGCAGAGAATTGAATATGGAATTGTTTTTAATACCAGTTGTGCGGAGTCATTTAAGGCAATATCAAGTTCATAATTATTTTTATTTCTTAAAGAATTGTGATGTTCAATGCAATCAACGCGTGTATCGATCTTATTTCGTTTGCATATCCTACAAAAACAATTGGATGAAAACAAATTGTATCCTAACGCTGTGTTGAGGCCTAAATTGTCACCTAAAATCTGCACAAGCTGGACATAAATTTTATAATGTTTACCACCCGTTTCTATATTCAAACCATCAGTATATAATTTTTTAAAAGTGTCTATTAATGGACTGAAGTAAATATTTAGACCACAATCATATAAATCAGTGCATTTTATAAATCCGCATACAAATATGTTCATGAGCCTTCCTGCTTGATGTTTTGGAATGGTTGGAAAAGTGTAATACATTCCACATATTTTCTGCTGAGAGGATTTTGAGCCCAAAGGATCATTGATCTCGAAATCGTCCATGTACAAAAAAGTGGTACTATTATTCTTTCTTCCTCAACATTTACAGTTTTCCAAAAATCTCCATTTATAAAGCTACAATAAGTATTAAATTTTGACAGGACTCCGACATAAGCAAGCTTTATTTCCAACAAGCCTTCACTTTCCATACATTTTTTAATTTGGAAAGGAATGTCAGCAAGTACTATTTCTGCCTTATCGCTTGTTAAAGTAGGATTATGGTTTAAAACTATTCCTGCAAAATCATTGCTTATCACATATTTTTTCGGATGTTTAAAATGTTTCAAAGTTTCCGTTTCTTTTAGAAATTTATATTCAGTTCCTACATTTGCAAATGGCTCAGATGCGTAACTGTTAGAAAATTTACTTTCACATATCAAAGAAGTATGTATTCGTTTAAGATTGATGTATCTGGGAAAGATTTCGATACTCTTTTGGACAGCTCTTTTTGGCCTCCCGGGGCTCTTGTGCGGGAGTTTGAATACAGACCGGATAGGAATGTTCAAAATGTAGCGAAAATTTCTCGTAATAACGTTAAGTCAAAAAACTGAGCACTAAATCCGTGAATATCTTTTATCAAAATGTCAGAGGTTTAAATACCAAATTAACTGATCTCTTTTTGAAATCTTTTCATTGTAAATATAACGTAATTGCTTTTACCGAAACTTGGCTAAAACCTCATGTTTTCAATTCAGAGTTTCTTTGTAATGAATATCAAGTATTTATATAGAAATTATCGCTTGAACAGAGTCGGGGGTGGTGTTCTACTTGCCGTTCATTCCTCCATCCCTTCAGAAGAGGTTAATATTCCTAACATCGATTTCAATGAGTTCAAATGCATCCGCCTTCAACTAGACAACGTCTCTATGTACTTATATGTTTGCTACATCCCTCCAGCATCAGATTTTTCAGTCTACATGCAACATGTCTCTCTGCTCAAAACTGTTAACTTTATGACTAAAGCTTCAGATTCAATTATTGTTTTGGGTGATTTTAACTTACCTCATATATCGTGGAATCTGATGGTAACATTATTCCAAATCCGTCCAAACTGGGGTACAATGACTTTTTAGATGGAATTTCCGATCTTTGCCTTAATCAAATAAATGTTACCGCTAACAAGTTTGGGAAAGTCTTAGATTTAGTGTATGTTAATGATATAAACCAATTTTCTGTAAATCGTTGTGATCCGTTGGTTTTACCAGAAGACCTTTACCATCCTTCTATGGAAATAGTCTACGAAACCATAAGTAATGGCCAAGGCACTCTATGTTACTCATGTAGGTGCTTTGATTTTAACTTTTGCAAAGCAAACTACAAGAAATTAAATAAAGAACTGTCTAAATTAACTTGGCATGCATTTGGTTGTGATATCGATCTAAACGTCTCACATTTAAATCAAACTATTTACTGCCTATTTGAGAAGTTTATTCCCAAACGTAAATTAACTTATGATCATCGTACGCAAGCTTGGTTTACTAAAGAGCTTAAGGCTCTTAAAAATAGGAAAACGCGATCATTTAATTTATATAAGAAATCTGGATTAAATAAACATTACTTACTGTATTCCAGTTTACGTCAGAAGTACATAGATTTAAATAAAAAGTGCTATAAAGCTTATATCTCTAAAACCAAAAGAGACATTATTCTCAATCCAAAGTCATTTTATGGTTTCGTAAATTCTAAACGTAAAGTATCAGGGTTTCCCTCAGCCATGAAATATCAAGACATTATATCTAGCGATAATCAATATATCGCAAATTTTTTTGCTCAATTTTTCAATTCTAACTATTCTGCTGTCACCCATTCAAACTTTCAAAACTTTCCTTATAAGCTACACGGGACAAATTCAATTAATTCACCAATTATATACCTTAATAATTTACCTTAAAACCTTAAAAGAATCTTTAAAATACGGTCCTGATAGAATTCCTACATGTTTTTTGAAAAAGTGTGCGAACCATATTTACCAACCCCTTACCAATTTGTTCAATCTATCACTAAAGTGTGGTGTTTTTCCAACTGCGTGGAAAGAATCGTTTCTTCTACCGCTGCATAAAAGCGGGAGTAGGTCTTCTATAGGGAACTATCGTGGCATCGCTAAGCTTTCTGCCATCCCAAAATTGTTTGAAGCTATTGTCACAAATCAACTTACCGGTCCGATCTCTACTTTGACAGCTGACTGCCAACACGGGTTCAGTAAGGGAAAGTCCACAGTAACGAATTTACTTGAGTTTACCAGTCATGTCTCAAATGCCTTTAGAAAAAATCTGCACACCGACGTTATTTATACGGATTTCAACAAAGCTTTTGACAAAGTGTGTCACTCATTACTTATTCATAAACTCGATCAGTTGGGCTTCCAGCCGGGTCCAATCGCTGGATCTCTTCTTACCTTAGTGACAGGACACAAAGAGTAATGTTTAAAAATTTAGTATCCGATGTCATTTATGTCTCTTCGGGGGTTCCTCAAGGAAGCCATCTTGGCCCGATTCTGTTCTTGTTGTTTATAAAACTTAAGACATTTAATATGTCTTTTAATAAAAAATTAAAGTTGCGGCGAACCAACAGTTCGCCGTCTTCAAATTAAAACACAAGATTTGAATTAAGCGTTCATTTAATTCCGCCTCGATCGCGGTTCCAACTCCAAATAACTATTACAATTTAATTTTCTTACTAGCTAACTTCTTAAGCTAAGCTAATTTGCAGATGTTGCAGTTCCCACCACTTGCCGGTATTTCGCAATCGTTGGGTTGCGCGTGTTGATCAATATGCTTGCATTGCATTTCCCAGGTATAGGATATTGGTGTTGATCGCTTGCGCGTGTGCCGCATCAGCGAAAGTTCGTCTGTGAACCTTAATTGGAGCAATGAAGTCACGTTTGCTGCAATGTGATCACAGGGTGCGACATTGGGAAGTATAGTGGTATAAGGCAACATTACTCCTCCTTCTTTAAAGATCTGCGTCCCGCAGATCAAAAGTCGAAAATTGCGAGGGGGTAAAATTTTGTAGGGAGTAATTACATTTTCCAGGTGACATATTGGTACTGGCTGATGTGACTGGTAGGCTATTGTCCAGGCGATAAATTTCAGGAACTGATTTTCCTCTAATGATTTTGCTGTTGTGAGTGTTGTCTGACCAGTGAGTCGGAATTTCAACTGGCGGAAGGTTTAGCTTTCTATTGTAGCATCTGCACAGCATGGCGGCAATGAGAACAATTGCGCATATCGAGAGGATTCCTGAAGCGAGAGAGAAATTTACTTTTTCATTAACGTACCCAAGATACCTTATGTTTTCCATAGTCAGGTCGTGGACGTATTCTAGGTTGACCTTCATTGTGTGGCTCTTCACCCTTGATAGTACTGCTGGAAGGGCTTGAGCGGTGATGGTTTCATAGCTAGAAAATACTTGGTCTCCAATAGCGACTGTTTCGTTATTTAATTGGATTACATAGGTGCCATTTACCATACTCGAGGCATTGCTGCTTTTGATTACTCCTTGGAAGTTTGATATAAACACAGTGTTCTCGTTTATCAGCTCTATATGTGACCCATTCTGTCTGATGAATTCGCAGTTGGCTTCTCCACCTTTTAAGAGTCGCGGTAGGCAACTGCTTTCCTCTAGTTTAGTTAAGGATTCTGATTTACATACCGTGGATGAGGTGATTACCAAGCAGGTTTTTGTTAGGCCGTACGTCTCTTCTTGGTTGACGAGCATTCTGTCAAAAGGAAGATTTAGTTGCTTACCTCCATATATTCCAGCGCGAGTTACCAGGAGATTATATTTCTTAGCTGTTACTTTTGGCATCGAAAGGACGTAGAGGAGGAGCGTCCCGTTAGTCAGTACCGCCGGTTGGCCATATTCGATTGCTTCTATTATATTCTGATATGGGAGCGTTTCTATTTCGGATAGAATCTGGTTAACTTCGTCCATATCCAGTAGGTTGGTGTTGACAATTCCATTCTTTGCCAACTGACATCCCCGCACCATTTCGTTTACATCCTCGCGAAGAAGAAAAATGTTGTGAAGTGCGTTTTGTCTGAATTCCATGATTTCCGTTTCCTTTACCACGTTATTCGTGCGGTCCACGACCTCGTCGATTTTTTTCAATACCTCCTGGGTAGCCGTAAATAGTTTCTTATTGACCCTGTATTGATGGTTGCTGTTTTGAATTATCTGATTTTGACTATGAAGGATATTGCTCCAATCCGTTGCGTCCGGTGATCCTGCCAGCCACTTCCACGCCGAACCTAGCCAGTCGATGGATCGAGTACTTCTTCTTCTACCTGTGTTGCCCATTAGTTCATGAAGTCGATCTAGCGTTTGATTAATGTAGTGCTGTGCTAATATTTGGTCCTCAATTCGGTTTGTTAAGTTTTCCATTTGCCTCATGGTCGTAGCATATTGTTGTAGGTCGATGGCGTGTATCAGTTTAAAAGACCCGCCAATTATCCACCCATTGCCGTTTTGGATTGTTACAAGCGGAGCCTTGTAGTTGAAAATATTCAGACCGCTAATGGCATTTGCCAGCAGTGGGAATCTGCAACGCAAGATGTTAATTCTAATTTAATGTTGTTAGTAAGTTAGTAGTTGTTAGGTTCTTAGGAGGTGAGTTATGGTTATCCATTTAGTAAAAAGGGAAAATATTGTTGATAGTAGGAAGGTATTATTAGTAAGCGGCATTCTTGGGATTAGATTGATTATCTTTAAACGAGTATTTCTATCTTGGTTTAGCATTTTCGCTTTTCCTGCGATATTATTTTGTTAGTATGTCAGTGGTTTACAAGTTTACAAGTGGTTTACACGTTATGTTTTTTTGGATAAAACGATTTTTTATTATGATTAGTAGGGAAGATAAAGGGGGAAAAAAAAATAAAATAAAATTTTCCAAATTAACTTTATATTGTTCTTACAAAAATTTTCAAAAGAATATAAAAAATAAAAAGGAACAAAAAATTAGGAAAAAATAAAAAGGTAAACATTTTGATTTTTTTCCTTTTTCATTTTTAACGATTTTTTCGTTTTTCCTCTTTTCTTTTTTTTTGTTTCTTCTCCAACGGGAGGCATCTCCAACTGAGGCATTTTCAACTATGTTTTTTCTGTTTTTTTTTTTGTTTCTTTCTTCTCCAACGGGAGGCATCTCCAACTGAGGCATTTTCAATTATGTTTTTTGCTTTTTTTTTTTGTTTCTTTCTTCTCCAACGGGAGCCATCTCCAACGGATTAGGCGAGGGAGGCATTTTCATGTTTTTTGTATAGGACAGAGAGTCATACTGTTCTCGAACCGGCTACGGAGAGATCGCCAGAATCCCGTTTGGAAGTAGCGTAGCCATTTGTCAAATTCGATGGCGCTACGAGCCTACTAGGGCACGATTCATCCCACTAACAAGCCCGCTCTTGTAGTGATGACCATTTCCTTTTGTTCTGGACTAGAGGTGTTAACATTTCTCGAACCAGCTATGGAGAATCGTGTTATCCGGTTAAGGCACGATTTGTCCCACTTACAAGCCCGCTCTTGTTAGATAACTCCCCCTTAGTACCAGGTTATCTTTCTTGTTTTAGTTTATTTCGGTAGTCTTTTCATTTCTTATTCGGTATTATCCTTTATCTATTATTCTCATTTTTTGGTTTAGTTTTTTGTTTTATGTGCTAGGATATGTATTCCTGTGTTTCACATTTTTTATGTGAGTTTTGTGTATTTTCTTGCCACTTAGCGTGGTAACTGTTATTTTGTTGTCTTTTGCAACAATTTCTTTCTTATACACGGGTTTTTGTTTTCCCCTTAATCTCTTTGTCCTTCACGTATATGACATCGTTTTCGTCATAACGCTCCGGTACAGATCTTTTCTTATTGTGACGTTTGATCTGATCTTGCTGCTTTTTTGTCAGCAAGGCTTTCAAATATTTATTGGTTTTTCTGATTTTCTCTAACAGCTCCTGATAATTAGAGGATTTTGCTCGATTAAAAAATATTTCACTTGGTTTTTGGTTTATAACCGAGTGAATTGAATTATTATATCGATCTACTGCTATGTTAATTAATTCTTTTGTCCTTAAATTTGGGTTGTCTATCTTCAGGCATCTAATTATTTCAATTAAGGTGGAGTGGAGTCTCTCTACCTGACCATTCACCTCGCTTCTTTGGGATGGTGTGCGATACAATTTTATTCCTAAAGAGTCTAGTAGGTTTTGGATTATTGGACTGATTAAACCGCGCTCATTATCGGTCACTAGAATATCAGGTGTTGTGAAATAGTGTAGAAGTTTTATTATTTTGTCCTTAAGGTGCAAGGTGGACTTGTTTCGTAAATGGAAAAGTTTCGCGAATTTTGAGAATTTGTCGATAACACTAAGGAATTTCTCCCCTTGAATTTCGAAAATGTCCAAATGGATTATCTCGCAAGGACGTGATGGAATTGGAGTTTTTTGCAGCTGTGGTGCATTTGGATGTCTATCATACTTACTGACCTTACATGTTTCGCAGGACGAGACATACCCTTTGATTATACTGTTCATTCTGGGAAAGTAGTATTTCCCTAGGATTTGTTTCTTATTTTCTGTAGCGTTGCGGTGAGCCCTTTTATGTTCTCCCCATATTACCTCACAAATCCTATCCGGATCCCTTAAATCCTCTACCATAGTCTGAGCTACCCGGATCTTATATTGCATGAAATTTTCTAAATATACCTTCTGGAGTAGCCCTAATTGAGCTTCTGGCATCTTAATACCATTAATTACGTTTGGTCTTAGTTTTTTCTTAAGGACGTCGATAAGCTCTGCTTCGCTAATTTTCTCTGACCCTAGGTAGTGTCGTGAGTAACTTGGATGGGGTTCCTCGAATATTTCTAGCCTACCTCCGAACACAAGCTGATTTCTGAATACGTTTATTGGCGCTTCCACGAACGGTATCCGATCCGAATTATCTTGATTTGCGCTGTGGACGGTGTTGCCCGATGAGCCGTCCTCGCTTGTCGAGTCCGATTCTGATCCTGAGGTTGCATTTTGGCTTGCATTCTCGGATATGTGCGTTGCAAGGGGATTCGCCTGAGTTTTTAAGCGAGAGAGAGCGTCTGCCACGACGTTCGATTTACCCGGTTTGTATATTATTTCGTAATTATATTCCTCGATCCTAGACTTCCATCTCTTTAGTTTTGCGTTGTAGTTCCGGTTGCTGAGGGAAAATGTTAATGGTTGATGGTCGGTGAATATTCGTATCTTTTTAGCGCCATATAGGTAGTTCCGGAGATTGTCTAATGCCCAAACGATGGCGAGCATTTCCTTTTCGTTGGTCGCGTATGCTTCCTCCGTAGTGCTTAGGCTTCTTGATATAAATGCTATTGGTTTATCTTTGCCATCGTAATCTTGTGACAGCACGGCACCAATGGCGAAGTCGGAGGCGTCAGTCGTCAGATTGAAGGGTTTGTCGAAGTTGGGAAAGGTTAGGACTTCCGATGTCGTGAGTATCTCCTTGAAATCAACGAATGCCTTTACCGCTTCTGCATCCAAGCTTATCGGTACCTTTTTGGATTGCGTTGCTTTTACCTGTGCGTGCTCTCCTCGTGTGAGGTTGGTTAGCGGTTTTGCGATTTTAGCGTAGTCTCGGATGAATTTTCTATAATATGATGTTAAGCCTAGGAAGCTTTTAAGCTCTTTTAAGCTGGAGGGAGGTAGCATTTTTCTTATAGAATCTACCTTTTTTGGATCTGGAAGTATTCCCTCGGAGGTCACAATATAACCTAGAAACTCTACGTTTTGAGGAATTGCGTTTTTTCCAGATTAACTCTGAGACCCGCGTTCAAAAGCCTGTGGAGAATGGTCTCGATGTCCCTTAAATGAGTATCTTGGTCTTTGCTAAAAATTATGATGTCGTCGATGTATACGAAACATATACGACCTATGAATTCTTTGAGCACGTCGTCTATCATTCGTTGGAAGATAGAGGGTGCATTTTTGAGACCAAAAGGAAGCCGCAAAAATTCGTATTTTCCATTCATTGTGGAAAATGCGGTTTTTGCAATGTCGCTGTCCTTCATCGGGATTTGGTGAAATCCCGAAGTGAGGTCGAGTGTAGTGAAATATTTAGCGTTACCAAGACTCGCGATGGTGCCATTTATGTCGGGTATGGGGTACGTGTCAGGGACAGTTACGGCGTTTAGCCGCTTGAAATCGATGACCATTCGATACTTCTTCTCCTCGTCAGACTGGGATTTTTTCGGCACAACCCATATGGGCGAATTGTACGGGCTTTTTGAAGGACGAATTATTCCTTCTGAAAGTAGATTCTGGATTTGTTTCTCAACTTCTTCGCGCATGTTTACAGGGTAGGGGTAACTTTTTGTGTAGATAGGGTTTCCGGTATTAGTTCTTATTTCGGCCTGGACATTGGTTTGAATTTCTATACTGCGATCTACCGGGCCAAACAAGGTTTCGTATTTATCTACTAATTGGTAGAGCCTATTCTTAGTAAGGTTAGTAATGTTGGGATCCAGCGGGATGTTTGTTTCTATTTTATTAACTTGTTGTGCTATTTTTCGCTTTAGGGGCAATGCTACATTCGGTTTTAGCATAAGGACGTTGAGTTCCCTATCTATTACCGCTTTAACTTCAGTCAACGTGTCATCGCCTATGATCCCGTCGAACGATTTGAGTCCTGGGAGGACGAAAAATGTGGTGGGAGTGTCCTTGCCCGCAAACTTAAAAAAATAACCACATACTTTTCTGTCTACTTTTATGTCGCCACCCGCAGAGGTTACTTTGAATGGCTTTTCCACTGGCATGGTGTTGCGTGCTACGCGTTCACTTATGTAATTCTTGTTTGCCCCCGTGTCTACTAGAAACTCCAACGTACCCTGATCCTGCGTAACATACTCTAAATATGGTACGCCAGACATGAGGCTCCCATGGTAAAATTTACCTGATCGCCGGTGAGTTGATCTTGGTTTGCTTTATCCTGGATTTTCTCTTTATCTACCGGTACCAGGTGGAATAGCTTTTGTTGTTTGTTAGGGGTTTGGTTCATGTGTCCCGTGGAGCCTGCACCCCTCTTTGCGGCGTCATATGTCGAAAATCTGGTGTTTCGCGACTGGGAAGATGGCTCGTAATTTGTTCTTGCCACCGCTGACGGAGTGCCCCGCCAATTTTGCGTTCTCGTTTGTCCCGAACCTGAGTAGGACGGTCTTGGTACTTCTCGGTTGTTGTCTTGCCAAGTTCGTTTGTTGTTCGGCTGGCGTGAATTATGTTGGGCTGAATAGCCTTGGCCTGGGCTAGTATAATCCCTTCTGTTACGGGAGAAGGATGGTGTGTCAGTGATATTCCCGTCACCTCTATTTGCTAGGGATGGACGGTGGAACGCATTTCTGCGGTCCGCATTCAGCATCTTCAGGCAGGCAGAGTATGCCTCAGGCAAGGATTTGATATTTTGAACGAGGAGTAGGGCCGGTAGATCCCCGTTAAGACCCCTAATGAACACGTCTAGTGCTCTTCGCCGGTGCGCTTCTGTCAGCGCCTCAACCGTTTCTTTGTGTGCGTACTTTTCCGGTTTGATGGTGTTAATCATCAAGGGTAACTGCTTTTGGATTTGCGCATAAAAGTCAGATAATCT
This sequence comes from Merzomyia westermanni, assembly GCA_949987695.1. Classification (NCBI taxonomy): domain Eukaryota; kingdom Metazoa; phylum Arthropoda; class Insecta; order Diptera; family Tephritidae; genus Merzomyia; species Merzomyia westermanni. The sequence continues at coordinate 103,759,872 of OX465292.1, read as the reverse complement.
CTGTCGCCCCTGCGACATCAACGTCAGTTGCTGTTCTAACGTTTGTATATCTCTAATGTCTGCGTAGTGCAGAGAAAGGGTTTCTTTTATCTTCACCCAGTCTGAGTCGTGGATGTTGTGCGCGAGTAGAGCAGAATCCGCCGCCCCCCTAATTTTTCCCCTGATATGCCTCAGGATGGCAGTATATATCGGCTTGTGCCGCACTATTTCATAATCTTTTATGACTAATTCTACACTGTGTACCCAGGAGCCGTAGTGTTCCCGTGAACCATCGAACACCTGCAGCTCCTTGACACAGTCCGGAAGCTTTGCCACTTGAGCTAGTTCGCTTTCCGTTCGAGGTGTAACTAGCGGCTCGACTGGTTCTTGCCTGGTGTCCGTGGACTGCCTTCGTACCTCCTGTACTTCCCTCTCTATTCTTTCTAAGTCTTGTGTAAGGCCTTGCAACGAATCATCCCTGTTTGTGGCCTCCACTCTATTAAGGCGATCTTCGAACTTCTTCACTTTAGCTAGAATGGCATTCAAAGCGCCATTCATTTCCGTGAGCGACCTTGACATCTCGTCGGAGTTCATCCTGAAAATATAGGTAGAAGATTTGGATTAGGAAATAGGCAGACTTACACTATCCAAAATTTCATTGGCTTCTCGGAAATTTTTCCAAAATTTTTGTCACGCACACAAGGTTGAGTAAAGGAATTTTTTATTTTATTATTGTTTTTTGTTTTCTTTAGATATTTTTATGCAAATGTCCATTTATTTAAAAGGCCCTTTTTATACGCCGTTTATATTTTTGATTTATACAGCAAAAATTATAAAAAATTATTTTAATTTGTTCTATCTTATTTCTCTGAACTGCACAGAATTCAATCTGGGTTTTTGTTAGTTAATAAACACTTTTTGTTAAGATCCTTGAAAAATTTTGTAAAAAAAAAAATTTTTTGCAGTAGATTAAAAATATTCTTTCACAGTTTATTTGTTTAATTTTATTTATGTTTTTTTTTTCCACAAGTCACTTTGCACCGATTGCTCGGGCGCCACTTAAGACATTTACCATGTCTTTTAATAAAAAATTAAAGTTGCGGCGAACCAACAGTTCGCCGTCTTCAAATTAAAACACAAGATTTGAATTAAGCGTTCATTTAATTCCGCCTCGATCGCGGTTCCAACTCCAAATAACTATTACAATTTAATTTTCTTACTAGCTAACTTCTTAAGCTAAGCTAATTTGCAGATGTTGCAGTTCCCACCACTTGCCGGTATTTCGCAATCGTTGGGTTGCGCGTGTTGATCAATATGCTTGCATTGCATTTCCCAGGTATAGGATATTGGTGTTGATCGCTTGCGCGTGTGCCGCATCAGCGAAAGTTCGTCTGTGAACCTTAATTGGAGCAATGAAGTCACGTTTGCTGCAATGTGATCACAGGGTGCGACATTGGGAAGTATAGTGGTATAAGGCAACATTACTTAAATGATATTTCTACAATAATAAAATTTTCAAAAATGTTAATGTATGCCGACGACGTAAAGATTTTCATGTCATTCGCGTCATTTGAAGATAGAAATAAGCTACAATCAGATCTAGATGCACTAGTTACTTGGTGCGATTTAAATTATATGCCACTTAACCTTAAAAAATGTAAACACATGGGGTTTTCGCGTGGAATTTCTCAGCCGGCTTCCTATCCAATTTAAAATTATAGTCTTGAGCAAGTGTATGATTTTGTTGACCTGGGGGTTACTATGGACTGTAAACTCAGTTTCAACCGCCATATCAACACAACAGTCAATAAGGCTAGAGGTGTCCTAGCATTCCTTAATCGATGGTCTAAAGAATTTAGCGACCCTTATGTAACTAAAGCCCTCTTCACTACATTAGTCAGACCGATACTTGAATATGGTTTTATAATTTGGAACCCGCGTTACTAGGTTCATGTAGATCGCTTTGAATCAGTACAAAAACAATTTTTACTGTTTGCCTTAAGAGATTTTCATTGGGATCCCTCGTACAATCTGCCACCCTATACGAATCGTTTAAAACTCATTAATCTACACACACTTTATGGTCGGAGGGAAATGCTTGGAATTATTTTTATGATTAAATTGCTAAATGGTTCACTATCCAGCCCATTTCTTCTAAGTGAAGTGAACTTCAATGTACCGTCTCGTCGTTCAAGGCATTTTAAACCTCTAGTCTTAAAACAGTGCCGAACCAATTTTCAGTTAAATGCGCCTTTTAGCTGTTTGTGTCAAGATTATAACTCTCTTTCTGGTAGATTTGATATTTCAGACTCGCTTTTCAGCATAAAAAAATCAATTATTTCTATCCTAAATTCATAGGTACTAATTGTTTCTTATTCTTTGACTTCTATTTTAACTTTTAACAATAATTTTATTCTGTTAACTAGTTATCTCTTAATGTATAATCTATCCTATATCTACTTTACTTAGCTGATGAGGTTTTCTCTGTAGCTGAGCAGTTTTAGATCTCGACGATTAACAAACCAAATCCTTTCAACGACTCGGCACGAACGAATAATCCGCGCGTTATGCGGATGCGCCCCTCGCGCCGGTCGGGCGGGATATGGTAGGTAATCCGTTGGGAATTATTATATATATTTTGGATTATTTCTTCCGATAGGGCATGATTTTTGTCCTTTTGAACTAAGTGATTCACCATTTTAGCTATTGGCGCTGCAATACGCTCTGTTATAGATTTTTGAATATTTAGTATGTCTTTTCTTGAGGAATGTGGAGTATTGTGAAGCTCAAGGGTAAACGCAAGAACAGAATTTTTGAAATTAGAAAGACATGTAAGTTGAGACTCTGCAGATCGTTGTAGAGATGAAACATGTTCTTGGGAAACTGAAGCTGGAAGCTGAACATTATTTTCAAAAGGTTACAGAGATGAAACATGTACTTGGGAAACTGAAGCTGGAAGCTGAACATTATTTTCAAGGGGAGGACACCCCGTTTTTTTTGTTTTCCTAAGTGTTTTTGAAATCGGTAGATATTATGATATATTTGATTACTGCCTTGCTCTTTACAAACAAATTTTGATATGGTTCTTTTTTTAAATGGGTTAAAAGTAAAAATGAACTTAAGTGGTATTTATCACACAAATAGCAAAGAAAATTTGGGCATTTAAACTACGAAAGTCAATTATTTGTCTAGTTGGCTAAGCAAATTTGAAACTGAAGGAAAATCTTCAGACTTCAGTCCAAAAAAAAAAACTGTTCTTAAAATCTCTAAACTTGATTGCTATTGTGTGCATATTCAATTTTTAAAACATAACTTAACTTAATTATAACGTAGACACATTTCATTAAAGTGCAGCACTTCCACTTGAGCCCGTCAAAATATACATAAAAATCCGACATATTTTCAATATCTTTACCTACCTCAACGATGTAAGGCTGTAAAGTTTGTTTTTTTCCAGCGTACTCCTGGATTTTCGCCTCGATTTTTGGCATTACATCGTTTGGTGTAGTTGCCATTGTTATAAAGTCATTTTGAGCGTCAGAAATTGTCGGTTTATAACACTTGGTCAAACGCTGTGGCTGAAGAATAGCGTAGAGCAACAATAAAACAATACCATATAACGGATCTAGAAAAATATTAGTGTATATTTTATAAATTCTAACTTTTTTATAAGAGTTACCATTTGATAAATTTTTGTTTTTTAACTTTGGAAGCAGAAGCTCTCGGCTGGCTTGGTCTTTTACTCCTGTTGCTAAGACAGGGAGGCTTTTTTCTGAAACTTGACCAACTTCAAAAATAGCTGGTTTGTTGAACCAGGATACGTTCCATCAAAATCAATATCTACCTATTAAAAATATAAAATTTTATTATATTAAAATCAAAGATCTTTAATTATTTCTTACTAATTCATATCCCTGAAAGTCAGAGTAGCGCGGCCAATCTGGCAGAAAATTCGAAACAGATCCTTGACATTTGCTTCTTATACACCATGTATCAGCCCAATACTGTTTAACTTTTTCCCACGGATTGCAGTTATTAGCCAGCCAAAATTTTTTTGTTTCTTATACAAGGTGGCGCAAAAGTAAGCTTCCGATGTTCAGCATATCGGTTGTGGCACGTGCAGTGTGTGCTGTTGCATCGTCTTGTTGGAACCACATGTTTTCCAATCCCAGTTCATCAAGTTGCGGCAAAAAGAACTCGTTGATCATTGCTCTGTAGCGCTCACCATTCACAGTAACCGTTTGGCCCCGACCGATTATTGGTCAAATAAAAAGTCAGCAATATTCCGCGTTCTGGAGCAGTGTAGCGTAACATTGTTTATTAACGTGTATTTCGCATGTGTTTATTACACAAATGTCAAAACAGAACTGACTTTAGGGGCCAATCGCAAAATGTATAGCATTTTCTGATAGGAGGACTACTTTTGCGCCACCCTGTACATCCGCTAGTTAATGATATCGAGCAAGTTATATATTGAGCAAGTTATATTAAATTAAGGCAAAAATGGATAAGAAGTGGGTACATACCGTCCTCCTCTTCTTGCATATCTGAAAAACTTTTGTTTCCTAATATGATTGAGTTGGATATCCTTTATCCTGGATTTTCTCTTTATCTACCGGTACCAGGTGGAATAGCTTTTGTTGTTTGTTAGGGGTTTGGTTCATGTGTCCCGTGGAGCCTGCACCCCTCTTTGCGGCGTCATATGTCGAAAATCTGGTGTTTCGCGACTGGGAAGATGGCTCGTAATTTGTTCTTGCCACCGCTGACGGAGTGCCCCGCCAATTTTGCGTTCTCGTTTGTCCCGAACCTGAGTAGGACGGTCTTGGTACTTCTCGGTTGTTGTCTTGCCAAGTTCGTTTGTTGTTCGGCTGGCGTGAATTATGTTGGGCTGAATAGCCTTGGCCTGGGCTAGTATAATCCCTTCTGTTACGGGAGAAGGATGGTGTGTCAGTGATATTCCCGTCACCTCTATTTGCTAGGGATGGACGGTGGAACGCATTTCTGCGGTCCGCATTCAGCATCTTCAGGCAGGCAGAGTATGCCTCAGGCAAGGATTTGATATTTTGAACGAGGAGTAGGGCCGGTAGATCCCCGTTAAGACCCCTAATGAACACGTCTAGTGCTCTTCGCCGGTGCGCTTCTGTCAGCGCCTCAACCGTTTCTTTGTGTGCGTACTTTTCCGGTTTGATGGTGTTAATCATCAAGATAATCTCTGTCGCCCCTGCGACATCAACGTCAGTTGCTGTTCTAACGTTTGTATATCTCTAATGTCTGCGTAGTGCAGAGAAAGGGTTTCTTTTATCTTCACCCAGTCTGAGTCGTGGATGTTGTGCGCGAGTAGAGCAGAATCCGCCGCCCCCCTAATTTTTCCCCTGATATGCCTCAGGATGGCAGTATATATCGGCTTGTGCCGCACTATTTCATAATCTTTTATGACTAATTCTACACTGTGTACCCAGGAGCCGTAGTGTTCCCGTGAACCATCGAACACCTGCAGCTCCTTGACACAGTCCGGAAGCTTTGCCACTTGAGCTAGTTCGCTTTCCGTTCGAGGTGTAACTAGCGGCTCGACTGGTTCTTGCCTGGTGTCCGTGGACTGCCTTCGTACCTCCTGTACTTCCCTCTCTATTCTTTCTAAGTCTTGTGTAAGGCCTTGCAACGAATCATCCCTGTTTGTGGCCTCCACTCTATTAAGGCGATCTTCGAACTTCTTCACTTTAGCTAGAATGGCATTCAAAGCGCCATTCATTTCCGTGAGCGACCTTGACATCTCGTCGGAGTTCATCCTGAAAATATAGGTAGAAGATTTGGATTAGGAAATAGGCAGACTTACACTATCCAAAATTTCATTGGCTTCTCGGAAATTTTTCCAAAATTTTTGTCACGCACACAAGGTTGAGTAAAGGAATTTTTTATTTTATTATTGTTTTTTGTTTTCTTTAGATATTTTTATGCAAATGTCCATTTATTTAAAAGGCCCTTTTTATACGCCGTTTATATTTTTGATTTATACAGCAAAAATTATAAAAAATTATTTTAATTTGTTCTTTCTTATTTCTCTGAACTGCACAGAATTCAATCTGGTTTTTTGTTAGTTAATAAACACTTTTTGTTAAGATCCTTGAAAAATTTTGTAAAAAAAAAAATTTTTTGCAGTAGATTAAAAATATTCTTTCACAGTTTATTTGTTTAATTTTATTTATGTTTTTTTTTTTTCCACAAGTCACTTTGCACCGATTGCTCGGGCGCCACTTAAGACATTTACCATGTCTTTTAATAAAAAATTAAAGTTGCGGCGAACCAACAGTTCGCCGTCTTCAAATTAAAACACAAGATTTGAATTAAGCGTTCATTTAATTCCGCCTCGATCGCGGTTCCAACTCCAAATAACTATTACAATTTAATTTTCTTACTAGCTAACTTCTTAAGCTAAGCTAATTTGCAGATGTTGCAGTTCCCACCACTTGCCGGTATTTCGCAATCGTTGGGTTGCGCGTGTTGATCAATATGCTTGCATTGCATTTCCCAGGTATAGGATATTGGTGTTGATCGCTTGCGCGTGTGCCGCATCAGCGAAAGTTCGTCTGTGAACCTTAATTGGAGCAATGAAGTCACGTTTGCTGCAATGTGATCACAGGGTGCGACATTGGGAAGTATAGTGGTATAAGGCAACATTACTTAAATGATATTTCTACAATAATAAAATTTTCAAAAATGTTAATGTATGCCGACGACGTAAAGATTTTCATGTCATTCGCGTCATTTGAAGATAGAAATAAGCTACAATCAGATCTAGATGCACTAGTTACTTGGTGCGATTTAAATTATATGCCACTTAACCTTAAAAAATGTAAACACATGGGGTTTTCGCGTGGAATTTCTCAGCCGGCTTCCTATCCAATTTAAAATTATAGTCTTGAGCAAGTGTATGATTTTGTTGACCTGGGGGTTACTATGGACTGTAAACTCAGTTTCAACCGCCATATCAACACAACAGTCAATAAGGCTAGAGGTGTCCTAGCATTCCTTAATCGATGGTCTAAAGAATTTAGCGACCCTTATGTAACTAAAGCCCTCTTCACTACATTAGTCAGACCGATACTTGAATATGGTTTTATAATTTGGAACCCGCGTTACTAGGTTCATGTAGATCGCTTTGAATCAGTACAAAAACAATTTTTACTGTTTGCCTTAAGAGATTTTCATTGGGATCCCTCGTACAATCTGCCACCCTATACGAATCGTTTAAAACTCATTAATCTACACACACTTTCTGGTCGGAGGGAAATGCTTGGAATTATTTTTATGATTAAATTGCTAAATGGTTCACTATCCAGCCCATTTCTTCTAAGTGAAGTGAACTTCAATGTACCGTCTCGTCCTTCAAGGCATTTTAAACCTCTAGTCTTAAAACAGTGCCGAACCAATTTTCAGTTAAATGCGCCTTTTAGCTGTTTGTGTCAAGATTATAACTCTCTTTCTGGTAGATTTGATATTTCAGACTCGCTTTTCAGCATAAAAAAATCAATTATTTCTATCCTAAATTCATAGGTACTAATTGTTTCTTATTCTTTGACTTCTATTTTAACTTTTAACAATAATTTTATTCTGTTAACTAGTTATCTCTTAATGTATAATCTATCCTATATCTACTTTACTTAGCTGATGAGGTTTTCTCTGTAGCTGAGCAGTTTTAGATCTCGACGATTAACAAACCAAATCCTTTCAACGACTCGGCACGAACGAATAATCCGCGCGTTATGCGGATGCGCCCCTCGCGCCGGTCGGGCGGGATATGGTAGGTAATCCGTTGGGAATTATTATATATATTTTGGATTATTTCTTCCGATAGGGCATGATTTTTGTCCTTTTGAACTAAGTGATTCACCATTTTAGCTATTGGCGCTGCAATACGCTCTGTTATAGATTTTTGAATATTTAGTATGTCTTTTCTTGAGGAATGTGGAGTATTGTGAAGCTCAAGGGTAAACGCAAGAACAGAATTTTTGAAATTAGAAAGACATGTAAGTTGAGACTCTGCAGATCGTTGTAGAGATGAAACATGTTCTTGGGAAACTGAAGCTGGAAGCTGAACATTATTTTCAAAAGGTTACAGAGATGAAACATGTACTTGGGAAACTGAAGCTGGAAGCTGAACATTATTTTCAAGGGGAGGACACCCCGTTTTTTTTGTTTTCCTAAGTGTTTTTGAAATCGGTAGATATTATGATATATTTGATTACTGCCTTGCTCTTTACAAACAAATTTTGATATGGTTCTTTTTTTAAATGGGTTAAAAGTAAAAATGAACTTAAGTGGTATTTATCACACAAATAGCAAAGAAAATTTGGGCATTTAAACTACGAAAGTCAATTATTTGTCTAGTTGGCTAAGCAAATTTGAAACTGAAGGAAAATCTTCAGACTTCAGTCCAAAAAAAAAAACTGTTCTTAAAATCTCTAAACTTGATTGCTATTGTGTGCATATTCAATTTTTAAAACATAACTTAACTTAATTATAACGTAGACACATTTCATTAAAGTGCAGCACTTCCACTTGAGCCCGTCAAAATATACATAAAAATCCGACATATTTTCAATATCTTTACCTACCTCAACGATGTAAGGCTGTAAAGTTTGTTTTTTTCCAGCGTACTCCTGGATTTTCGCCTCGATTTTTGGCATTACATCGTTTGGTGTAGTTGCCATTGTTATAAAGTCATTTTGAGCGTCAGAAATTGTCGGTTTATAACACTTGGTCAAACGCTGTGGCTGAAGAATAGCGTAGAGCAACAATAAAACAATACCATATAACGGATCTAGAAAAATATTAGTGTATATTTTATAAATTCTAACTTTTTTATAAGAGTTACCATTTGATAAATTTTTGTTTTTTAACTTTGGAAGCAGAAGCTCTCGGCTGGCTTGGTCTTTTACTCCTGTTGCTAAGACAGGGAGGCTTTTTTCTGAAACTTGACCAACTTCAAAAATAGCTGGTTTGTTGAACCAGGATACGTTCCATCAAAATCAATATCTACCTATTAAAAATATAAAATTTTATTATATTAAAATCAAAGATCTTTAATTATTTCTTACTAATTCATATCCCTGAAAGTCAGAGTAGCGCGGCCAATCTGGCAGAAAATTCGAAACAGATCCTTGACATTTGCTTCTTATACACCATGTATCAGCCCAATACTGTTTAACTTTTTCCCACGGATTGCAGTTATTAGCCAGCCAAAATTTTTTTGTTTCTTATACAAGGTGGCGCAAAAGTAAGCTTCCGATGTTCAGCATATCGGTTGTGGCACGTGCAGTGTGTGCTGTTGCATCGTCTTGTTGGAACCACATGTTTTCCAATCCCAGTTCATCAAGTTGCGGCAAAAAGAACTCGTTGATCATTGCTCTGTAGCGCTCACCATTCACAGTAACCGTTTGGCCCCGACCGATTATTGGTCAAATAAAAAGTCAGCAATATTCCGCGTTCTGGAGCAGTGTAGCGTAACATTGTTTATTAACGTGTATTTCGCATGTGTTTATTACACAAATGTCAAAACAGAACTGACTTTAGGGGCCAATCGCAAAATGTATAGCATTTTCTGATAGGAGGACTACTTTTGCGCCACCCTGTACATCCGCTAGTTAATGATATCGAGCAAGTTATATATTGAGCAAGTTATATTAAATTAAGGCAAAAATGGATAAGAAGTGGGTACATACCGTCCTCCTCTTCTTGCATATCTGAAAAACTTTTGTTTCCTAATATGATTGAGTTGGATATCCTTTATCCTGGATTTTCTCTTTATCTACCGGTACCAGGTGGAATAGCTTTTGTTGTTTGTTAGGGGTTTGGTTCATGTGTCCCGTGGAGCCTGCACCCCTCTTTGCGGCGTCATATGTCGAAAATCTGGTGTTTCGCGACTGGGAAGATGGCTCGTAATTTGTTCTTGCCACCGCTGACGGAGTGCCCCGCCAATTTTGCGTTCTCGTTTGTCCCGAACCTGAGTAGGACGGTCTTGGTACTTCTCGGTTGTTGTCTTGCCAAGTTCGTTTGTTGTTCGGCTGGCGTGAATTATGTTGGGCTGAATAGCCTTGGCCTGGGCTAGTATAATCCCTTCTGTTACGGGAGAAGGATGGTGTGTCAGTGATATTCCCGTCACCTCTATTTGCTAGGGATGGACGGTGGAACGCATTTCTGCGGTCCGCATTCAGCATCTTCAGGCAGGCAGAGTATGCCTCAGGCAAGGATTTGATATTTTGAACGAGGAGTAGGGCCGGTAGATCCCCGTTAAGACCCCTAATGAACACGTCTAGTGCTCTTCGCCGGTGCGCTTCTGTCAGCGCCTCAACCGTTTCTTTGTGTGCGTACTTTTCCGGTTTGATGGTGTTAATCATCAAGATAATCTCTGTCGCCCCTGCGACATCAACGTCAGTTGCTGTTCTAACGTTTGTATATCTCTAATGTCTGCGTAGTGCAGAGAAAGGGTTTCTTTTATCTTCACCCAGTCTGAGTCGTGGATGTTGTGCGCGAGTAGAGCAGAATCCGCCGCCCCCCTAATTTTTCCCCTGATATGCCTCAGGATGGCAGTATATATCGGCTTGTGCCGCACTATTTCATAATCTTTTATGACTAATTCTACACTGTGTACCCAGGAGCCGTAGTGTTCCCGTGAACCATCGAACACCTGCAGCTCCTTGACACAGTCCGGAAGCTTTGCCACTTGAGCTAGTTCGCTTTCCGTTCGAGGTGTAACTAGCGGCTCGACTGGTTCTTGCCTGGTGTCCGTGGACTGCCTTCGTACCTCCTGTACTTCCCTCTCTATTCTTTCTAAGTCTTGTGTAAGGCCTTGCAACGAATCATCCCTGTTTGTGGCCTCCACTCTATTAAGGCGATCTTCGAACTTCTTCACTTTAGCTAGAATGGCATTCAAAGCGCCATTCATTTCCGTGAGCGACCTTGACATCTCGTCGGAGTTCATCCTGAAAATATAGGTAGAAGATTTGGATTAGGAAATAGGCAGACTTACACTATCCAAAATTTCATTGGCTTCTCGGAAATTTTTCCAAAATTTTTGTCACGCACACAAGGTTGAGTAAAGGAATTTTTTATTTTATTTTTGTTTTCTTTAGATATTTTTATGCAAATGTCCATTTATTTAAAAGGCCCTTTTTATACGCCGTTTATATTTTTGATTTATACAGCAAAAATTATAAAAAATTATTTTAATTTGTTCTTTCTTATTTCTCTGAACTGCACAGAATTCAATCTGGTTTTTTGTTAGTTAATAAACACTTTTTGTTAAGATCCTTGAAAAATTTTGTAAAAAAAAAAATTTTTTGCAGTAGATTAAAAATATTCTTTCACAGTTTATTTGTTTAATTTTATTTATGTTTTTTTTTTTCCACAAGTCACTTTGCACCGATATCTTTTAATAAAAAATTAAAGTTGCGGCGAACCAACAGTTCGCCGTCTTCAAATTAAAACACAAGATTTGAATTAAGCGTTCATTTAATTCCGCCTCGATCGCGGTTCCAACTCCAAATAACTATTACAATTTAATTTTCTTACTAGCTAACTTCTTAAGCTAAGCTAATTTGCAGATGTTGCAGTTCCCACCACTTGCCGGTATTTCGCAATCGTTGGGTTGCGCGTGTTGATCAATATGCTTGCATTGCATTTCCCAGGTATAGGATATTGGTGTTGATCGCTTGCGCGTGTGCCGCATCAGCGAAAGTTCGTCTGTGAACCTTAATTGGAGCAATGAAGTCACGTTTGCTGCAATGTGATCACAGGGTGCGACATTGGGAAGTATAGTGGTATAAGGCAACATTACTTAAATGATATTTCTACAATAATAAAATTTTCAAAAATGTTAATGTATGCCGACGACGTAAAGATTTTCATGTCATTCGCGTCATTTGAAGATAGAAATAAGCTACAATCAGATCTAGATGCACTAGTTACTTGGTGCGATTTAAATTATATGCCACTTAACCTTAAAAAATGTAAACACATGGGGTTTTCGCGTGGAATTTCTCAGCCGGCTTCCTATCCAATTTAAAATTATAGTCTTGAGCAAGTGTATGATTTTGTTGACCTGGGGGTTACTATGGACTGTAAACTCAGTTTCAACCGCCATATCAACACAACAGTCAATAAGGCTAGAGGTGTCCTAGCATTCCTTAATCGATGGTCTAAAGAATTTAGCGACCCTTATGTAACTAAAGCCCTCTTCACTACATTAGTCAGACCGATACTTGAATATGGTTTTATAATTTGGAACCCGCGTTACTAGGTTCATGTAGATCGCTTTGAATCAGTACAAAAACAATTTTTACTGTTTGCCTTAAGAGATTTTCATTGGGATCCCTCGTACAATCTGCCACCCTATACGAATCGTTTAAAACTCATTAATCTACACACACTTTCTGGTCGGAGGGAAATGCTTAGAATTATTTTTATGATTAAATTGCTAAATGGTTCACTATCCAGCCCATTTCTTCTAAGTGAAGTGAACTTCAATGTACCGTCTCGTCCTTCAAGGCATTTTAAACCTCTAGTCTTAAAACAGTGCCGAACCAATTTTCAGTTAAATGCGCCTTTTAGCTGTTTGTGTCAAGATTATAACTCTCTTTCTGGTAGATTTGATATTTCAAACTCGCTTTTCAGCATAAAAAAATCAATTATTTCTATCCTAAATTCATAGGTACTAATTGTTTCTTATTCTTTGACTTCTATTTTAACTTTTAACAATAATTTTATTCTGTTAACTAGTTATCTCTTAATGTATAATCTATCCTATATCTACTTTACTTAGCTGATGAGGTTTTCTCTGTAGCTGAGCAGTTTTAGATCTCGACGATTAACAAACCAAATCCTTTCAACGACTCGGCACGAACGAATAATCCGCGCGTTATGCGGATGCGCCCCTCGCGCCGGTCGGGCGGGATATGGTAGGTAATCCGTTGGGAATTATTATATATATTTTGGATTATTTCTTCCGATAGGGCATGATTTTTGTCCTTTTGAACTAAGTGATTCACCATTTTAGCTATTGGCGCTGCAATACGCTCTGTTATAGATTTTTGAATATTTAGTATGTCTTTTCTTGAGGAATGTGGAGTATTGTGAAGCTCAAGGGTAAACGCAAGAACAGAATTTTTGAAATTAGAAAGACATGTAAGTTGAGACTCTGCAGATCGTTGTAGAGATGAAACATGTTCTTGGGAAACTGAAGCTGGAAGCTGAACATTATTTTCAAAAGGTTACAGAGATGAAACATGTACTTGGGAAACTGAAGCTGGAAGCTGAACATTATTTTCAAGGGGAGGACACCCCGTATTTTTTGTTTTCCTAAGTGTTTTTGAAATCGGTAGATATTATGATATATTTGATTACTGCCTTGCTCTTTACAAACAAATTTTGATATGGTTCTTTTTTTAAATGGGTTAAAAGTAAAAATGAACTTAAGTGGTATTTATCACACAAATAGCAAAGAAAATTTGGGCATTTAAACTACGAAAGTCAATTATTTGTCTAGTTGGCTAAGCAAATTTGAAACTGAAGGGAAATCTTCAGACTTCAGTCCAAAAAAAAAAACTTTTCTTAAAATCTTTAAACTTGATTGCTATTGTGTGCATATTCAATTTTTAAAACATAACTTAACTTAATTATAACGTATACACATTTCATTAAAGTGCAGCACTTCCACTTGAGCCCGTCAAAATATACATAAAAATCCGACATATTTTCAATATCTTTAGCTACCTCAACGATGTAAGGCTGTAAAGTTTGTTTTTTTCCAGCGTACTCCTGGATTTTCGCCTCGATTTTTGGCATTACATCGTTTGGTGTAGTTGCCATTGTTATAAAGTCATTTTGAGCGTCAGAAATTGTCGGTTTATAACACTTGGTCAAACGCTGTGGCTGAAGAATAGCGTAGAGCAACAATAAAACAATACCATATAACGGATCTAGAAAAATATTAGTGTATATTTTATAAATTCTAACTTTTTTTATAAGAGTTACCATTTGATAAATTTTTGTTTTTTAACTTTGGAAGCAGAAGCTCTCGGCTGGCTTGGTCTTTTACTCCTGTTGCTAAGACAGGGAGGCTTTTTTCTGAAACTTGACCAACTTCAAAAATAGCTGGTTTGTTAAAACAGGATACGTTCCATCAAAATCAATATCTACCTATTAAAAATATAAAATTTTATTATATTAAAATCAAAGACCTTTAATTATTTCTTACTAATTCATATCCCTGAAAGTCAGAGTAGCGCGGCCAATCTGGCAGAAAATTCGAAACAGATCCTTGACATTTGCTTCTTATACACCATGTATCAGCCCAATACTGTTTAACTTTTTCCCACGGATTGCAGTTATTAGCCAGCCAAAATTTTTTTGTTTCTTATGCAAGGTGGCGCAAAAGTAAGCTTCCGATGTTCAGCATATCGGTTGTGGCACGTGCAGTGTGTGCTGTTGCATCGTCTTGTTGGAACCACATGTTTTCCAATCCCAGTTCATCAAGTTGCGGCAAAAAGAACTCGTTGATCATTGCTCTGTAGCGCTCACCATTCACAGTAACCGTTTGGCCCCGACCGATTATTGGTCAAATAAAAAGTCAGCAATATTCCGCGTTCTGGAGCAGTGTAGCGTAACATTGTTTATTAACGTGTATTTCGCATGTGTTTATTACACAAATGTCAAAACAGAACTGACTTTAGGGGCCAATCGCAAAATGTATAGCATTTTCTGATAGGAGGACTACTTTTGCGCCACCCTGTACATCCGCTAGTTAATGATATCGAGCAAGTTATATATTGAGCAAGTTATATTAAATTAAGGCAAAAATGGATAAGAAGTGGGTACATACCGTCCTCCTCTTCTTGCATATCTGAAAAACTTTTGTTTCCTAATATGATTGAGTTGGCCCAACCCGAAAACAATTTACCACTTGGATTCTTTTTTCCTTTTTTCCTATCCAAAAAGTAAAACTCCTAAAATATAATAAAAAAATTAATAATTAAAAAAAAAGTAGTAATTATTATCGAATTTCAAACATTACCGGACTTTCCTTAGGATATACTTTAGAAATTTCGTTTGCCCATAGCTTCATTTTGGAATACTCCATTTTTCGTCCAGAAGCAATATAATTTTCCACAATGCAATGGGTTAACAATTTTTGATTTCTGCTATCCAAGTAGCCATTTTTTTCGTGGAAACTCAACTCAACTAAAACTCTCGATTTAGAGTTAGACAAATCTTCAGAAAGTTTTTCAAGCCATTTGAGAATTCTGGTGTTCGCATAATTTGTGTCTTGGTCACAAATAAATGGAATATTTTTCAGTTTCCGCCACTGCCTCAAACCAGCCTTGAGCTTGGTGCGCTCCCCGAAATATTTTTCATCCAGTTTATAAAAAAACAGGTCGACATCTTCAATTTCAGTTTTCTCCAGCACGAAAAACGAGTAAATTCCTCGCTCTATTAAAATTGAAGTTACTTCAATTATCATGCCCCACGATTCAAAAAGTTCGACTATTTCATCCTTCTGTTGGATTGATGGAATTAAAATAGTGGTTCCGTATTGGAAATCATCATTGATTATGAAATTGAAAATGTTGTAAAAATGTAGTAAAATCAGGTAGAAATAGTGAAAAAAGAAGTAGCAAATTTGTTAAAAGTTACCAAAATTCAGAAGAAATAGTTCCGTTATTGTTATATTTAAAAAATTAATAGAAAAAAAATACATATGTACAATCACAAGCTTTAAGTCGAAAAATTCACACAAAAACTGTACGTACTGGAACAAAAGCAACTATTAAATACATAGATATTTACATATGTACATATGTACATACAGTTTTTTAAAAAAGCGCACAAACCGTACGAACTACAACAACAGCGACATTCACACATACATATGTTGTTCGCAAAACTAAAATTCTTTGCAATTTTAATTTGTATTATATTATATTTATATTTAACACATATTACACAGCTTTTTATCCAAAAAAATTGTAAATAAATTAATGTTCTAACGAATTTTAATTTTCCGAACAATTAATTACTTGCATAGTATATATGTATGTATGCACTAGTTGGTTTTGTTTTAGTTGACACGTATACTATAATCATTAGGGCGGGTCGATTTAAAAATCGCTCATTGCTCTGTGAAAATCGTATTCTAGGGATCAAAATAAGAAACTTTACCGAAGGAACCATACCTCTAAAACGAATTCTGATGTCCCCCAATTTGGGTCGAACTTTTGGGTAGAGGCAAATTTTGAAAAATCCCACTTTGACATATTTAGAGTGCTCCAATCGAGTCCAAATGTATGACCGACCCCCACTAACTTTGGAGGCCGACCCACCGATGCCAGTGGCACACCCCCTGGAACCCTCCTGGGGGTTCACCATACAAACATTTAAAAAAATCGCCGGTTTTGCACTTTACATTGAAAAATCAGCGAAATGCCTATGTTTTTTCTTTATTTATTTATAATAATATTTATTATTTATTTATAATAATATCTATTTTTTCATATGTAAATGAAAAAATTAGTTTAAGTGAGTTATAGAAAAGAAACTAAAAAAAATTATTGTTTTGTATTATTTTTTACTTTCAAGTCTGGGCAATTTCGCACGGCTCTCTAATATCATCTAACCGTTTGCGAAGCACTTCTTGTCTGCATTTATCTTTTTCTCTGCGAACTTTCGATTTATCCATGCTGAGAGGTTTCCCATGCTTATCTTTAATTTTAAAATCTTGCAAAAGAGCGGTTCCCAATGCTGATGTTACTCTGTCAGGCATACCAAGGCAAAGTTAAAACAATCGTATCTCTCTGTGTATTGTGAACTTGTGCTTTTATCCATATCTTCTTGGACGGGTGGCGGTGCGTATGTTGAATCATCGGGATCTTGGTATGTTGGCATTGATGACATAGACGTTGCTCCTTGCTCTTCAGTTTCCATCATAAATGCATCCATTGTTAGTCTTCTCTGATTATGTTGATCGTGCATGAACTCTTTGAGGCGTTCGGGAACCCAGCCGCATGCACATGGAGCTGCCTTCCAATCGCATTTACATGTTCCAATGTAAAACATTGTTTCCAGAGATTTTACGTACTCTGTAAATTGTTGGGTGTTGTTTCTTCTCTTGATTTGCTCTTGATACTTGTCAAGCAATTTATTCAATTTATTAAATACACTTTTTTTCAGCATTATTTCCATACCAAGTTTTTCCCAAATTCCAATCAACTTATCCTGTACTTGAATAGTGAATGATTTATGGGAAAACTTTTTTTGTTCTGTTTTAGCACGTTCGCTTAAGTAAAAATAATATCTCAAGATATCCAGATGGGTTGGTAAATTAAGATCAGTTAAATCAGTAGACACACCAAAAACAGTAACATCATGCTTGGGTATATGACTCATTTGGTTTTCGATAGTTGTTGATGTAGTTGCTTCATCTTGCGGTGTAGAAGATGGTGGATTCATTGTAAACTTTTTGATTTGGAATGGGACTTCACTTATTATTTTTTTTGAAATATTTTTTTATCTGAAATTAGCACTTCACACTTTGAGTTTTTCACAACGACTTAATGCATTCACAAAAACTGTTGCGTTATATATGGTCTACGAGACGAGGTAATAAGAATGAAATGGTAATTTCAATTCTACCTGCTGTGTCTTGTGGAGGCTTAAAAAAAACAACACAATCAATTTTACGATCTGCAATTGTGTCACAGTGATACCTTCATTTTTTAAAGCGGTTGAATAAAAAACCCACACAACTATGTTTACGACATGCAAATGCATCACAGTGATGCCTTGGTTTTAAAAGGGTTGTAAAAACGCTAATTTCTAATAATTTTTTTTAATTTCTTTTCTATTACTAAGTTGAATTCATTTTTTTATTTACATATGTTCTGACTAAATAAATTTCTAAAGAGAAAACTAAACTCCAAAAAGAAAAAATATAGGCATTTCGCTGATTTTTTCATGTAAAGTGCAACACCGGCGATTTTTTGAAATGTTTGTATAGTGAACCCCCAGGGGGGTTCCAGGGGGTGTGCCACTGGCATCGGCGGGTCGGGCCTCCAAAGTTAGTGGGGGTCGGTCATACATTTGGACTTGATTGGAGCACTCTAAATGGGTAAAAATGGGATTTTTCAAAATTTGCCCCTACCCAAAAGTTCGACCCAAATTGGGGGACGTCAGAATTCGTTTTAGAGGTATAGTTCCTTCGGCAAAGTTTCTTATTTTGATCCCTAGAATATGATTTTCACAGAGCAATGGGCGATTTTTTTGCCTCCCCACAAATCGACCCGGCCTAATAATCATATTTCACTTTTGATTATTACACAAAATTTTATTTCAATACATAAATACCTAAGTTGTTGTAAAGCTTATGAAATTAATATATTATGTAACTTTACAGTTAGTTATATATTATATATATATTTATGATATTTAGTTAATAAAGGGTGTTTTTTTTAGGGGTATAGAACTTTGAATTGAAATAAACAAGAAAATCGTTTTAAGATCCATCAGTTTGGCTTTATTGGAAGGATAATTTTATGCCATTAATGTTTAAATATGATTTCGGGCATGCGGCCGCCGCGGCTGGCTCGAATAAAGCCAATTCTACAGGTCCAATTTTCAACCACTTTTTCGAGCATATGGGGCCGTATGTCGGCAATAACGCCACGAATGTTGGCTTCCAATTCCCCTAACGTTTCTGGTTTGTTGGTGTAGACGAGCGACTTCACATATCCCCAAAGAAAATAATCCAATGGTGTCAAATCACACGACCTTGGTGGCCAATTGACAGGTCCATTCCGCGAAATTATGCGCTCATCGAATGTTTCCTTCAATAAATCGATTGTGACGTGCGCTGTGTGGCATGTAGCGCCGTCTTGTTGGAACCACAACTCATCCACATTCATGCCATCCAATTCGGGAACAGTTTTGTGGATGTAATGGCGTTTCAAGGGTCTCATGTGGATTCTCTTCACTCCAAATGCGGCAATTTTGCTTGTTGACGTAGCTATTCAACCAAAAATGAGCCTCATCACTGAACAAAATTTTGCGATGAAAATCAGCATCGAAATCAATCTCATTTTCGGCCCATACACCAAAATCACGACGCATTGCATGGTCTCGCGGCTTTAATTCTTGCACAAGCTGGATCTTGTAAGGTCGCAAGCCAAGATCTTTGCGCAAAATCTTCCATAAAGTTGATGGACAAAGCTCCAATTGCTGTGCACGGTGGCGAATCGATTCATTCGGGTCCTCTTCAACACTTTGCTCTACAGCGGCAATTGTTTCTTCGGTGCGCACTGTTCGACGTCTCTGCGGATGCGTATTATCACATAGAGTAAACGTAGTGCGAAAACGATCCATGGTTAACCGAATTAATTGCTCTGATGGACGATTATGTCGACCATAAAATGGACGGAGCTCACGGTAAATTTCGCGAACTGAACCATTATTTTCGAAATAAATTTGCACGATTTGCAAGCGTTGTTCTTTTGTCAACCTGTTCATGATGAAATGGCAAACCAAACTGAACATAAATGACATTAGAGTTGCCAGATTTGACCACAAAATGCCAGTTTTATCTCTATTCGAAAAACAAACCTGTAAAAAAACACCCTGTACAAAACTCACGACCGCAACCTCACTACTTCACTTTCCAATTAAAATGACGGCCGTCAATAAACGAGCAATAAGTCAAATAATTAGTTTTGCAAAATTAAGCCATATGGCACGAGCCACTTCTTCAATATGTAAATAGATTAACTGACAACACTGACAAAGAACGACAATGAACGAAGGTAACTTAATTTCTCACAAAAATTGGCTGATGGAAAAACTATTAATATTGCATAAAGCCTATTCTTGTCGAATAAGAAGTTTGCTTCTTGTTTTTATAAGGAAACCTTTTCAATAAAATTAAGATGACATTCATAAAAATAAGAAGTTTAGCATCTTAATAATAATAAGGCGGTCATCTGTTAGAAACAAGAAGGGTTTCATTTGGTGTGCACTTTTTTGTTCCTATTAGGACGTAAAATACATTTTTTGCGGAAGAACAAGAGCGAATAAGAAGGTTTCTTTTTATTTTGAACCGATTTTCTTTTCAATAAATTTTAGATAGAATTCAAGATAAAAATTATAAGATTTTCTTCTGAAAATTTCTTTGTTTTCGTTCCCGTGCTTCCTTCTTTGTCCAGAAGCGATTTAAGAAGGAAAACTTCTAATTTTTAGGTGGCACTTTTGGCTCTGTGAATGATGCGAAATTTGCCACTTGAACGTTTAACCTCAGCGCGTCCAGCTGCTTGCTGTGGTTTTGATTTTTGTGGTCCTGTCAAAATTTATCTTCG
Organism: Merzomyia westermanni; assembly: GCA_949987695.1. Classification (NCBI taxonomy): domain Eukaryota; kingdom Metazoa; phylum Arthropoda; class Insecta; order Diptera; family Tephritidae; genus Merzomyia; species Merzomyia westermanni. Next base: position 103,739,503 of record OX465292.1, on the reverse strand, counting down.
CACCAGGGGCAAGATGCCCTATAAGGCTTACATTGCTATTTTTGTATGCCTCGCAACTAAGGCAGTACATATTGAAGTCGTGTCGGATTTAACCACGGAAGCATTTATGGCATCATTAAAACGATTAATTGGGCGCAGAAGTCTTCGTACTGACATATTTTGGGACAACGCAACTAACTTCGTAGGGGCTTCTAGAAAGCTTGACGAAATAAAGACATTTATGATTAAAAAACATTCCCACAACAGCCGGTTCTGTCGCACCGGAATGACCCGGGTTTTTTTGCCGGGCCAAGGGCTGTTATTTCAGTGTAACCTTGTCCAATCTGTCCCGTCCCACCCTTAAATTGTCATCCTCGGAGCTAACCCTGGCAGCTGGGTTGCTCCATTGTCTCTTGTTACGGGCTGGGGTCGAACCCAATCCTGGACCAAGAGATTTAATCTGCTGCGTTTGCTGGAGGAAAATTATATTAAACGGTCGCATTCTGTACAATGCGCCAAGTGTAAGAGATGGCTACATAAATCTGGATGCTCAGGGATCAACTATGCCATTCACAGACCCCGTACTTTCTTTAGTACTTTCGAGGCACCATGCTGTACACGTCCAAGGACGTCCCGCGTTAGTCGCCTCTCAGGCACTCCCTTACCGCTTCTCCCTACTTCCAACAGCCACAATAGTGGCTCAGTCTATACGACTGGCAGCACCACTGCCATTCCCGCCTCACCCACTCCCGACTGTCGCTCACGAACACCAGCGTCTCCATCTCACACGGCCGCTAAACACTCCTATCCCCTCCGGAATAGGTCAGATATGAGCATCGCCGAGCGCCAGTCCCTTCTCTCTCTGCCCCTAGCGCCCCCCGTGCTTCCAGCCTTTCACTACGTGCACCGTTTGTCGGCAAAGATTATATACGCCTGCGGCATCGGTCAAGTGCTACAATTGCCTTGGCCTGTCTCACACCCGTATGTGCTCTGGGCTCGCAAACGGTAACCTTTAGCGCATTCGTTCATAGCCCCCTGTTGCAGTACACAGCCGCCTTCCACGCCAGACAACATCGGCCATGGCGCTGTCAACTCTAGACTGCGACATAGCTTAGGCCTTAGCCTACCTCCACCTAGGCAAACGCATCCGTCCCTCACGCCTAGTATGTCCTCCGTCTCCCCTCCTACACACTTCAAAATTTTGCAGCTGAACTGTAACGGATTAGCTGGAAAGATTGTGGAGATAACTGACTTTATAAAGACGCACAACATCAAAATCGCCGCGATACAAAAGACAGAATTGAACAGAAGATCGGACTTACGTACTTGTGATGGGTATAATGTACTCGTACATCGAAAAGACCGTCCCAGCGGTCTTGGGGGTGGCCTTGCGTTCATTACACATCACTCTGTACAATATAATCATTTTTCCTTGACGTCGACAACAGGGACTCTACCTTAGAATGCCAAGGCATAGCAGTCCGGTCAGGAGACGCCGACCTGCAAATCATAAACATCTATATTCCTCCTGTCACGTGTTGTCCTAGAGATTATCATCCCGACATTAGTGCGTTGCTAAGGGGCGATAACCGTCTAATCCTAGGCGACTTCAACGCCCAACACGATCTCTGGCACTCCAACTTGCCAGCAGACAGAAGAGGACACGCAATTGCAAACCAAATAGATAACTCAGAATTCTATACAGTCAATGGAGATGCCCCACCAGGGTGGCAGGGAACTGCCACAGTTCGGCAGACATCTCCATAACGAGCGCGGGCCTAATTAACTTTGTCATCTGGCGACCGATGCTTACATTAGCTTCAGACCCCCTACCCATCTTACTCTCTGTTGAAAGACCGACCGACTTCACGGACTGGGACCGCTTTACTGACTATACAGAGCGCTCCTTTGCTGCCTTACCCACTCCTACGAACGTACACAAAGTTGAATTTGACGATTCTTCTGAAATATTTATTAATTGCAAAAACATTTTTTTCATCTGCAATAACTCTTTAAATGTGTCAGTGAATCTCTTTGCTACGATATCAAACCTATCTAAAGAAATTAACTCTCTAAAGAGTAAATTCAAAGAGTTTACGCACAATAACAAATCAGTAACTAATTCGTCTCAGTGCAAACAACCTGAAAAGTCTACCAACAATCCATAAAATCTACGCTCTCAAAGAAGTGTTGCTATAAAATTAAATGGTACTGAGTTGGCCACTGTGTCGGCTGATAACACAAACAATCAAATCTCATTACCTATGGGTGCTAGTCAAACTATTAATTCGCGCTCTGCTACTGCGGAGAACAATGTTGGCGCTAACAAAGTAGGCGCTGATACTCTTTCGAGTGCTACTTTGTTGAGCTCTTCCGCTGCTGCTCAAGCTGTTGTTTCTCCTCCTGCTTCTGAAGCCGATATTCAAGCAGCCGATGCTTTTTTCGACTGTTCTGCTGCTGTTGATGGTGTTAGTCGCCGTGATGCTGAGTACTCAAGACAAAAAACATCACATAACAAGAACCATGTCAAAGCTAGGCATATTTTAACTGGGAGTAATTCCACGTCAACTGAACTTTCTGTTGTCATGAAAAGTAAAAAGGAGTGGCTGCATTTATCGGCCTTTAAACCTTCAGTTACTGTATATAATATTATTGATTTTGTAGTAAATAAATTTGAGATTCCCAGATATCATCTCTCTTGTTCGTTGCTTGTCAAAAAAAATGTCTCTCTTGAGAATTTACGTAGCATTAATTTTAAGTTAGGCGTCTCTAAGGATTATCTGAGTAAACTCTTAGATGAGAGTCTGTGGCCGGCGGGAATTAATGTTAGTAGATTTCGTTTACGACAAAAAGAATAATCATTCTACTAACTCTGATAATGTGATAAAGATAAATAACTATTCTTCATCCCGTGAGTTGAATAAATTAAATATATATTTCCAAAATATCTCTGGCATGCGTACAAAAAGTAAGGACATTTTTCTAGCAACGTCGTGGTGTGAGTTTGATGTCTTTGTACTTGTGGAAACATGGCTTAATAATGATTTTTTTTGATAGTGAATTTTTTGATCCACTTTTGTTTGAGACTTATCGTAAGGATCGTGATTCCGATAAGACGGGTTTATTCAGAGGTGGTGGTGTTTTAATAGCGATAAGACGCACTTTGCGTTCTTCTATGATTCAACTTTATAATAATGATTCCTTACTCGATCAATTATGTGTTTGCATTTTTGGCGATTTTGGTAAAGTATTTTTCTGTGTTTCATACATACCACCTAATAGTGATGAATCTTTATACAATTCACATGTAAATAATATTGTTAACATCTGTGAAAGGAATTTAGAAAGCCATTTCTGTATTCTTGGTGATTTTAACCTCAATAAAATTATTTAGTCTACCTTCTTAGACAAAAATATACTCACTCCTACTAATATTAACTATTCTCATGATATCAATTTTCTTGATAGCTTTTTTAGTGTCAATCTTATCCAAATCAATTATCTGCCTAACAGACTGAATAATATTTTTGATCTTGTCTTTGTTGACGAGAACCTTAGTTTCAATTTAGATGAATGTGAATTTCCACTCTGTAGCTCGGACATGCACCATGTTCCTCTCTCAATAACTCTTGAAGTGCTAAATTTTAGGCCAGTTTCTCTCAATGAACCGCGCAGTTATGACTTTGGAAGAGTTAACTTTGACGAATTGAATGCTAGGCTTTTGGATGTAAACTGGGAAGGTCTCTTCAACTCGAAATCAGTCCCTGAATGTTTTGATATTTTTCTTATTAACGTTTTAAAAGTAGTTTGTAGCATCGTACCTGTACGCCCCGCCCGTATACATAAACTCCCCTGGTATACAAGAAACCTAAAAAGGCTTAAAAATAAGCGAAACAAATATTTTAACCTGCACAAATCTACCGGTAATTGTAATTATAAGGATGAGTATAGTCGACTTGCAAGAGAGTTTCATGCTCTTGATAAACAGTTATACAATCAATACATCGCTCGGTATGAAGTTGAACTCAAATCTAACCCGAAATCCTTCTGGAATTTCATACGTTCAAAAAAAGGTTGCACAAACATTCCCACTTGTGTGACTTTTGATGATAAGCATTCTCAGTGTTTATCTGATACCGCTAATTTATTTGCTGATTTTTTTAGCTCAAATTTTGTCCATGACAGTGGAAGCGCCTCAAATACCAGTTGTTCTCCAAGTTCTCGTGACCTTGGAACTTTGTCGGTATCTAAGCTTGACATTATGAACAGCATTTCTTCTTTACAGTCCTCAACAAAAACAGATTTGGATGGTTTTTCCCCATTTTTACTAAAAAAGTGCAGTTCCTCTCTTAGTGTGCCTTTAAAGCATATTTTTAATATTTCCCTCGCCAAAGGTGATTTTATTGATCGGTGGAAAGTTGCATCAGTTTCTCCGATGTTCAAATCTGGTAATAAAAATGATGTACGAAACTATAGGCCTATTTCTAAACTCACCACTGCTTAAAACTTTTTGAAAAGGTGGTGAAAGATCAATTGTATTTCTTTGTAAAAGAAATAATTGATCCGCATCAGCATGGGTTTGTCTGTGGTCGCTCCACAGTTACAAACCTTGCTGAATTTTACCAATATTGCATCTCAGCCTTTAAATCTTGTCATCAAGTCGATGTTGTTTATACAGACTTTTCGAAAGCTTTCGATACTATTGTACATAGCACTTTGCTATTGAAGTTAGAAGAGCTTGGTTTCCATTCAACTCTTCTTTCTTGGTTAAACTCTTATCTGTCTAACCGAGTGTCATATGTTGAAATTAGTCATACTAAATCGTACCCCTTCGTTGCCACTTCTGGTGTGCCTCAGGGTAGTATTCTTGGCCCATTGCTATTTCTAATTTTTATTAATGATATTAAAACTTGTTTTAGTACTTCACAATTCTTACTCTATGCGGATGATTTAAAAATTTTTAATGTAATAACCTGTTTGTCAGATACATTATCATTGCAAGGCGATCTAAATAAGCTATCAGATTGGAGTATGAGAAATAAACTGTCGCTCAACATAAAGAAATGCTTCCAAATGACTTTTGCTAAAATTGTAATTCCAATTGTCACTAATTACACTATTTCTAACACCTACCTATCTAATGTACATGAATATCTGGATTTAGGTGTGGTCTTTGACTGAGGCTTCACCTTTGTCAATCACATCAATCATATTATACCTAAGGCAAATTCTAACTTGGGCTTTTTGCGTCGTTATGCGCGTGATTTTAAAGACCGATACACTAGAAAATCACTCTACAATTGCTTAGTAAGATCAAAGTTAGAGAATGCCTCAGTAATCTGGAACCCTATTTACTCTTTACATTCCGACAGGATCGAAAGAATTCAACGCCGATTTACCCGGTTTTCTCTACAACCTCTTCATTTTGATGAGCCGTTCCCATCGTATGAGGCCCGTTTCCTTTTAATTAACCTTAAATCGCTTAAGTCAAGGCGCATAATGTACTCTCTCATGTTTGTTTATGATATAATTTCTGGCATGATAAATTGTCCTAACCTTTTCGAGCAAATTGGCTTTAATGTACCCCAAAGGGTCCTACGTACTCAACTTCCGTTTAATGTTAAAACGCTTAGATCTAACTATTTATTGTTTGCACCCATTGCAAGGTCGCTTTTGGAATTCAATCGAATTTTTACAACTCTCGATCTAGATTTTGCTCAGTCCAGATCCATATCTTTGGCTAAATTACAATCAATGTATTTTTAAGTGATATTAAGTTTTATCTTTAAGTTAATTTATATTTCTAGTCTGTAAGGTTTTGTAACCATTGACTGAATACAATGAAAAATGAAATGAAATGAAATGAAAGAGAGTTTCGCAAGATCATTGATTCAGCCTCATGCCGCTTTATTCCTGCTGGTAGAATACCAGAAATTCGTCCGAATTTTCCTGCAGAAATTCGTAGGATAGTCAACGAACACAAGCGGACCAAGTGGAAACAACACCTTGAGACATGCAACCTCTCCGGCGGAGTCGGAAAATTATGGTCGACTGTCAAGGCCCTATACAATCCGACCAAACACATAGAAAAGGTCGCCATTGCGTTCGGCGACAGCGTCAAATCGGACGCCAGGAAATGCGCGACCTCTTTTTGCCGGCTGTTTATAATGCATGAACCTGCGGATAGGACTAGGAGAAGAGTCTTCCGACGTGCGCACAAAAGACACAATTATTTAGCGGCTCTTTTCACTCTCTCTCTAGCTACTTTCGTCATACCTGAGATATGGAAACAAGCCATTGTAGTTCCCCTACTAAAACCAGGGAAGCCGGCGAACCAAGGAGAGTCTTATCGCCCGATCTTCCTCCTTTCGCCGGTAGCGAAATTACTAGAGACCATTCTGCTCCCTTACTTCATTGCAAATCTGAAATTGGCCGATCACCAACATGGTTTCCGCAAAAATCACAGCACGACATCCGCTTTGAACACCATTACAACGCAGATTCACAACGGTTTGAATCAACACCTACCAAACCATAGGACGGTTCTCGTGGAACTTGACCTGTCAAGTGCATTCGACACGGTCAATCACGCCACACTCCTGAGAGATCTGGAAGAGATACCGCTCCCTGCCGGCCTTAAAAGGTGGGCCGCTAATTACTTCAATGGTCGATAGGCATCAGTCAAATTCAGGAACAAGAAATCTAGACCTTCTTCTTCTTTAAATGGTCATCTAACCGCCTGGGCGATTTTGACCGTCCAACATAGCTCGCAAGTCGTTTCTTCGTTGCGCCAACTGGCGCCAATTGGAAACACCGCGGGATCGCAAATCGGTCTCCACTTGGACCTTCCATCGGAGTGGTGGTCTCCCTCTTCCTCTGCTTCCACCGGCGGGTGCCGATAAGAATACTTTCTGGGCTGGAGCATCTTCGCTCATTCGCAGTACGTGGCCTAGCCAGCGAAGCCGCTGTGTTTTAATTCGCTGAACTATGTCGGCGTCTGCGTAAAGTTCATACAGCTCATCATTAAATCTTCTTCGGTACTCGCCGTCGCCAACGCGTAGAGGTCCACAAATCTTTCGAAGAACCTTTCTCTCGAATACTCCCAGAGCCGCCTCATCAGATGTTGTTAGTGTCCACGCTTCTGCACCATATAGCAGGACGGGTGCGATGAGTGACTTGTAGAGTGTTATTTTCGTTCGTCGAGAGAGGAATTTACTTTTCAATTGTCTACTCAGTCCGAAGTAGCATTTGTTTGCAAGAGTGATTCTTCGTCGGATTTCTAGGCTAACATTATTGTTGGTATTAATGCTGGTTCCCAGGTAAACGAAGTCCTTTACTATTTCGAAATTATTGCTGCCAACAGTGGCTTGGTTGCCAAGGCGCGAATGCGCTGACTCTTTGCATGATGACAGAAGGTACTTCGTTTTGCCCTCGTTCACCCCCAATCCCATTTTCTCCGCTTTTTTTTCTAATTTGGAGTAAGCAGAAGTTACGGCGCGGTTGGTAATGCCAATGATATCAATATCGTCAGCATATGCCAACAGTTGCACGCTTTTATAAAATATTGTTCCAGCGCGGTTAAGTTCTGCAGATTGTATTAATTTCTCCACCATTAAATTAAAGAAATCGCACGATAGGGGGTCCCCCTGTCTGAAACCTCGTTTAGTTTCGAACGGCTCGGAGAGGTACTTCCCAATTCTGACCGAGCTGGCGGTGTTGCTCAAGGTCATTTTGCATAGCCGTATAAGTTTTGCGGGGAAACCAAATTCAGACATAGCGGCATATAGGCAGCTCCTTTTCGTGCTATCGAAGGCGGCTTTAAAATCAACAAAGAGATGATGCGTGTCAATTCTTTCTTCACGGGTTTTTTCCAAGATTTGGTGTATTGTAAAAATCTGGTCGATGGTAGATTTACCAGGTCTGAAGCCACACTGATAAGGTCCAATCAGTCTGTTCACATCAGGCTTCAGTCTTTCGCACAATACGCTTGATAGGACCTTATATGCGATATTCAAAAGGCTGATTCCGCGATAGTTGGCGCAGTTTGCAGGATCGCGCTTCTTGTTGATTGGGCAGAGAACACTTAGATTCCAATCTTCAGGCATGCATTCATCCGACCATATTCTGCATAGAAGCTGATGCATGCGCCTTACCAGCTCCTCGCACCGTGTTTGAATAGCTCAGCAGGCAAACCATCAGCGCCAGCTGCTTTATTGTTTTTCAATCGGGATATTGCTATGCGCACCTCATTATAGTCGGGTTGTGGAACGTCAATTCCATCATCTTCGATTGTGGGCTCGTTTTCGGCCTCTTCTTTGGTTTCTTGCTCAGTTTCTCCACTTAAAAGGGCAGAGAAGTCATCCCTCCATATTCTGAGTGCTCTCTGAACATCGGTCTTCAGGTCGCCGTTCTCATTCTTACAGGTGTTTGCCCCGGGTTTGAAACCTTCTGTCATTCGCCGAATTTTTTGATAGAATTTTCGGGCATTGTTCCCGTTGGCCAGCATCTCAAGCTCCTTTATTTCACGCTTTTCTGCCTCTCTTTTTTTCGCCCGGAAAAGCCGCCTCGCTTCCCTCTTCAACTCGCGGTAGTGTTCGCACACACTCCTCATTGCATTCGATCTCAGCGTTGCCTTGTAGGCTTCGTCCTTTCTTTTCGTTGCAGCGCGGCACTCTTCATCATCATACCAGTTGTTTCCTCGCGTTCCCCGGAGTCCAATTACTTCTTCGGCTGCGGTACGGAGTGCTCCTGAGAAATGATCCCACTGCTCATGCATTCCACTAGGTTGAATTGTGCTCTCGGAGAGCAGGTGTGAGCGGCGGTCTGCGAAATAATTGGCGGACTGTTGCGATTGCAGCTTTTCGACGTCCAGCCTTCCTTGCGTTTTTTGTTGCACCTGTTTTGTCGTACAGAGGCGGGTACGAATCTTGGCTGCTACTAGGTAGTGATTAGAGTCGATGTTAGGTCCTCGTATTGTGCGAACATCTAAAACGCTGGAAGCATGCCGTCCGTCTATCACAACGTGGTCGATCTGGTTGCGTGTTTTTCGATCAGGGGACAGCCATGTAGCCTGATGGATCTTCTTGTGCATAAACCTAGTGCTGGATATGCCCATGTTTCGGGCACCGGCGAAGTCGATCAGCCTGAATCCATTTGGCGAAGTCTGATCGTGGAGACTGAACTTCCCGACAGTGGGGCCAAATACACCCTCCTTACCCACCCTGGCGTTAAAGTCGCCAAGCACGACTTTGATATCATGACGGGGGCAGCGCTCATATGCTTCTTCCAGGCGCTCGTAGAATGCATCCTTTTCCACCTCGTCCTTCTCTTCCGTCGGTGCATGAGCGCAGATATGCGGATTGCGGCGAGACGTTCGTTCACGGGTGTGAACGACAGTACTCGGTGACGGAGTCTCTTTCCCACCACAAATCCCAAGCCGAATCTGCGCTTGTCTTCATGCCCACTCCAGTAGATGTTGCAAGGTGTTTTGGTCCTGTTTCCTCGCCCCGTCAATGGCATCTCTTGTGTGGCGGTGATGCCAGCTTTTGCTTTCGTCAGGACCTCAACCAGCCGGGCAGCGGCACCTTCCCCATTAAGGGACCGGACATTCCAGGTACATGCCCTTATCTCATAATCCTTATTTCGTTTGCGGTTGTTGTCATCTAAAAAAGGGGTTCTCATATCCGAGGCTTTGTTGTTGAATTTCATTGGAACGTTGTTTTATGTGGTGGGTCCCAAACCCAACGCACAACCCGTTTCACCTGGTGATCAGACGCTGCTGTTTGAACCCCCCAGTGAGCCCTTAAACCGATTATGTCGGAGTGGCCTTACCAGGTTGTCGCCTTCTCACGTTTATCTCACCACCAAACGGGTGTTCGGTGGTTACCCAGAGGATACTTGGGCGCAAAGCCCGGAAGTAGTGAGCTGCTTGAACCGCATGCAAAAGAAGCGCTCTGGCCATTCCCAGGTGACTGGCGATCAGAAACTTTCCCCACTTGCGTGGACTTCTGCACACGGCCCCACCTCCTCTAGACCACGAAGAATAAAACAAGGGGTGCCGCAAGGTGGTGTTCTCTCTCTCTCCCCCCTCACCAGAGGGAGTCTCCATTGTTTCCTAAGCTGACGACTGCACGATAATGGCCTCGGGCAAGGGTCCCTCCATTGACGAACTCAGTTACCTCCATGACCTTTCCAGCTTCTTCGCCGAGCGAAATCTGACCCTATCTGCGAATAAATAGACGGCGACCCGGTTTACTACATGGAATGCGCAGATGGGGCAAGAGTTAAATGTCCACGTAGACGGAGTACCTCCACCTACTGTCACCCACCCAAAAATCTTGCGGCTGACATTTGACAACGGCCTCACCTTCGCTGGTCATGCCACCGCAATAGCCTCTGTTTAAGCGACATAAGCTATAACTATTTATTTCGTCTATTTTATTTGCGCTGCACCCTCTTGTAATTCGCAAGCAGCTTATGAAATATCCCAAAGATATAGTTTATGTTTTGTAATCCCAAAGCGGGGTTTCTCACAACGAGAATGAGGAAGCCAATCCCGCGCAATGCCTCAGAGCCAACAGTGCTTGCCCCCAATTAATGCATACACGGTGTAACAGGTGCACCTCATCCTGTTCTATATAGAAAAAATAATTTGAATAAATAACATAATAATAAATAAACATAGAAAAGGGCTCCCTAAGCTCTATGGCGGGCGAGTAGTTTTTTTGAGTTATTTTTTAATTTAATTTTATTTTTTATATAATATTATTGGAAAAGGGGGTGTGCGGAGCACATGTTTAATAGGGAGCCCTTTTCTAATATTTATTTAAATTATTTTTTCTATATAGAACGGGGTGCGGTGCACCTGTTACACCGTGTATGCATTCATTGGGGGCAAGCACTGTTGGCTCTGAGGCATTGCGCGGGATTGGCTTCCTCATTCTCGTTGTCAAAAACCCCGCTTTGGGATTACAAAACATAAACTATATCTTTGGGATACTTCGCAGCGCAAATAAAATAGACGAAATAAATAGTTATAGCTTATGTCGCTTAAACACCCTCAAAGGTACAGAGCCGCAATAAGATCCTCAAGTCACTGGCCGGCAGTACTTGGGGAAAAGACAAAGAAACATTGCTTGCTACATATAAGGCTATTGGCCGGCCGGTTATTGACTATGCTGCGCCCATATGGTCTCCCAATCTTTCTGACACCAACTGGAGGAACTTCCGTCTGCCATAACACCGCCATCAGAACTGCTACGGGATGTCTACTTATGTCATCTGAGTCTCACCTCCATCAAGAAGCAAAATTGCTCAATGTTCAAGAGCACGCGGAACCCTTGAGTAGACAGTTCCTTCTGAACTGTCATAAACCTAGTCATCCAAATCGACATCTTTTGGATGTAGCACCGCCCCCCAGAGACATAAGGAGACATCTTCGTAAGCATTACGATGAGATCCGGCACCATATCTCTTTGCCGTTTGATCTGCGGAACCATAGGTTAGGTTAGGTTAGGTTAAGGTGGCTGCCTCTCTGCATCGCCGAGAGGCGCACTTAGGCCAAATGGCCCATTGTGATACCACTGAATGGGTTGCGACCCTTCCTCCTTTGTTAAACATTTTTAAAAGTCGAACCACCCTGTCCGCTTAATAAAGCGCAGAATGTCTCCGATTTCGGCAGAGCCCAGCTACGTTAAACTAGCGAATAGGCACTTGTTTAGGCACTCCAAACGGGTCCTGGCAAGTGCAGGGCAGCTGCAGAGGAAGTGTTCAACACTTTCTATTTTCTCCTCGTCCCTACAGCTGCGACAGAAGTCATTTGCAGGGGCCCCCATGCGCTCAGCATGTATTCCCATTAGACAATGTCCGGTGAGTACCCCGATCAAGGGGGCTAGGAAGGATCGTTTTAGATTGAGTATGGACTCGGTCCGTTTCCTACATATGCAGGGCCACGTTTGCCTGGACACCTCACATGTCGTCTCCCTAGTCCATCTAGAATTAGTTTTTTCTTCGAATTCGCGTAGGAGCCAGAGCTTGGTCGTGGCAAGAGGGGTGGAGATACTCCTTGTTTGGTTCACCTCTGATTGCTCTGTGGCCTTCCTTGCCAGCTCGTCAGCAATACAGTTTCCAGGTATGTCCCTGTGCCCAGGGACCCATATCACTGCTGTGAGGCACTTTGAGGCCAGTTCATTCAGCGATCGCCTGCAGTCGAGTGCTACCTTCGAAGCAGTGTTGCTACTCTGAAGGGCTTTGATCGCTGCCTGGCTGTCGCTGTAAATAGACACTGATATGCAGTTTTTCGAGAGCAGCCAGCGCGCAGCCTCCTTTATGGCTGTAAGTTCAGCCTGGAATACGCTGCAGTGGCTAGGTAGTCTGACGCCTAGGAAGAGTGAAAGTTCCTCCGAGTAGACGCCGCAACCCACCTTGCCGTTGAGCTTAGAGCCGTCTGTAAAAATGGAGGTTGATTGTGGGTGTAGAATGTGCACGTCCTCCCATTCGTGCCTCGTAGGGATTCTGGTGGAGAACCTGTTGTTTGGCTCATAGCCGGTAGGCGTAGTGTAGTCTACCACCTTCAGATTTTTGGGTATGGTCTTCAGAATGCTTGTGTGTCCGAATCTGGTGTCGCTCCAGTGTTGAGCGGCATTCAGTCGCACTGCGCTATAGCTAGCTTGGAGTTTACCGTACAAGTCAACCGGAAGTAGGTTGAGCATGATCTCCAAAGCTTTTGTGGGCGTTGATGGAAGTGCACCCGTGATAAGTACCGCCGCCGATCGCTGTACTCTGCCCATCCTGTTTATGTTGCTGCTACGCTCGAGTGCTGGCCACCACACGGCAACGCCATAGAAGAGGATGGGTCTAACTACCGCGATGTACAGCCAGTGCATGATACGGGGGTTCAGTCCCCATCTCTTCCCCACGGCTGCTTTGGATGCATATAGGGCAGTAATAGCCTTCCTGGATCTGTCCTCAACATGTTTGGTCCAGTTGAGTTTACTATCCAGGATTACGCCGAGGTACTTGACCTCTGGAGAGAGTTTGAGCCTGACCCTATTCAGGCGTGGTGGTACAAAAACTGGTATTTTGTACTTCCTGGTGAAAAGGATCATTTCCGTTTTAGACGGATGTACACTAAGGCCACTTTCAAAGGCCCAGTCCTCCACGAGGTTCAAGGCGGGTTGAAGCAGTTCGCTTAGGGTCTGAAGATGCTTTCCAGTCGCCGTAAGAGCGATGTCATCTGCATAGGCAATGATTTGGCAGCCGGTGCTTTCCAGCTTTAGAAGTAGGGTGTTGACTGTTAGGTTCCACAAGAGAGGAGATAAAACTCCTCCTTGAGGAGTGCCCCTGGATGCGTATCGCACTATTGAGGCCTCTCCCAGATTAGCTTGGATAGTTCTCCTTGACAGGAGCTGACTAACGAATTCCACCAGCGGGGGCACCACTCCCAATCTTAGAAGGGACTCGATGACCGCTTGAGGATTAACGTTATTGAAGGCCCCTTCAATGTCGAGAAAGATACCCAAAGTGTAGTCCTTGAGGGCAAGTCCTTTTTCTATCTTTGCAGTGATAGCATGGAGTGCAGTTTCCACTGACTTGCCCTTGGAGTATGCATGTTGAGTCTTAGAGAGGCTTTGCGAGCGCAGATTATACCTAATGTGCGCATCCAATATTCTTTCCAAGACCTTGAGAAGAAAAGATGTGAGGCTTATAGGCCTGAAGTCTTTTGGATTCGAGTGTGAAGCTCTTCCTCCTTTGGGTATGAAGATTATCTTCGCTTCGGTCCATCTCTGTGGGACGTAGCATAGCCTTAGACATGCTGTGTAGATTTTAGACAGCACAGGGCAGAGGATGTCTCCCGCCATTTGAAGTTCGGCGGGGAAGATGTTATCAGGCCCCGGAGATTTAAATGGGTCGAAGGTTCTGATAGCCCATTCGACTTTTTGAGGAGTAACTACCTTCTCCATAGAGTGGTAATTTCTTTCAATGTAGTCGACTGTTGGTGGCTCCGTGGAACAGCCCGGAAAGTGCGTGTCCATTAGAAGCTCGACCATTTCGCCGCTAGATGATGTCCAAACTCCGTCAGGTTTCTGAATGAAGCTCGGAACAGTTGGACTTTTTGATAGAACTTTACGCAGTCTATTAGCCTCTGAGTTGGTTTCAATGTTGTTGCAAAAGTCTCTCCATGAATCCCTCTGGGCTTTGTTGACTGCTTTTTTGAAAGTTTTTAGAGCCTCTTTATATTCGTGCCAGGAGCCAGTCCGTTTAGCTTGATTAAAAAGTCTCCTACTGCTTTTCCTGAGCCGGGAAATTTCGGAGTTCCACCATGGTGGTCTCTTCTTATTCCTCGGTCTGGTGACAGGACAGGAGGCTTTAAAAGCAGCATTACAGGACTCTGTGATCAGGTCTACTGCTTCATCAATTTTAGACGATGAGTCAAGCTCACCGATCGAAGCTGACTCGATTTCAGAATCATTGTGCGCTTCATCAGATCTTAGCGGTAGGCCTAACCTACTGTGAGAAGCGTGCTCATAGAACGACCGTGATAGAACGTTTTTGAACACATTCCAGTCCGTTCTCTTTTTATTTCTGTAGGCTGCGAGAGTAGGTGGTCTCATGTGGAGACAGAAGTATATGTATCTGTGGTCAGAGAAGGAGTTGTCCCTTGATACATGCCAATCCTCGATTTGGCCCAGTAACGGGTCAGAGACTAGCGTGATATCAAGAACTTCCTTCCTATTTGCGGTAACAAACGTTGGTTCATTACCAGAGTTACTTATATGTAGGTTTTGAGATAGAATAAAGTCTAAAAGGCACTCACCTCTAGGGTTAGTGTCTGTAGAACCCCACACTACGTTGTGCGAATTGGCGTCGGCTCCTATTACGATCGGCAGCTTCCGTCGGTTTGCCTCATTCACTGCGTTGATAAAGCAGGTGGTTGGAAATTGGTAGGCGTCATGCGCCATGTATGCTGCAATCAGCCAAACCTGTCTGCCTTCCAGTTCAAGGCTGATGGTCACCGTATCTGCGTCACTGAAATTTGATAATAGAAAGTAAGAGAGAGTCTTTTTAATAAGAATACACGCTCTGGTCCTACCTGTAACTGGGGTCTTGACAACCTGGTAGGCATCAGAGGTTAGTCCGCAAACCTTGTTTCGAACGAGCCAGGGTTCTTGGATTAGCACGAGCTCCTCGGCTTTATCGCCGAGGCGCAAGAGAAGGGCAGCCGAGGCTGCCTTGGAGTGATGCAGGTTAATTTGCAGGACCCTAATCATCAGAAACTTCATAGGTCGGTGTCTGAGCCCTCGTCCATTGCTACTGCCTCTTCGTGTTTGGGAGCGGCTATGACTGTAGTGTCAATTGCCGCCTCCTCCACGTCAGAGTCCAGTAGCTGGCTCTCAGACTGGTGCACCCACCGACCAAAGGTCGACCCAACGTAGCCAGATACCGAGACCGTATCGCTCTCGGAGTCGTTCGCGGTGTCGTATCCGACCAGTGAGTGCGCCCTCCCAGCAGGTTCACTTAAGGTGCTGCCTGTGGGACCATCACCGCCTGAAGCGGTTTGTGAGACTGTGGAGGCAGCATCCGTTTCGCTCACGGCGTTGCCGGTTGATCCGTCCTCCAAGCTGGCTTTCTCGGTGGGCCCAGGTCCACTCAAGGTATTTCCTGGTTCCTCCGTTCCAGGTTCATCAGTGGCGATCTCACCCTTCTTCGCAATCCGCAGGGTGATGGAGTAAAAGCAGTAGCTGATGACTCCACCACAGGCTTCCAGAGCAGGGAGAGATTCCTCGCTAATGACCAAGGTCACATAGCGTTGTTTCTCCCTGACCTCACTAACCCTCACTACCCTCCATCCACTAGTGGGCAGGCCTGCGTTTCCGTTCTGAATGTTTTTCAGAATGGTCTCTGGCGACGACGGTTCGGCTGCTGGTATCCAGGCCCAGGCCCGTAGCCTGCAAGGAATCTCGTTCCTGTGCACCGCTACTAAGTCTGCCCCAGACCACAGCTCGCCTAATGCGGAAATAGCTTCCTTATACAGCATAGCCGAGCGCTCGTCGGCGCAGGAGACCATCTTTATTCGCCGCTGATGCCAGCCGGCATCACGGATGACCGGTGCAGGGCCCGGGTGTTTCTTGAGGACTTCGTCGTATACCCTGCACAAACCTATTAGCACCGACTTCCAATTGTCGGGTGTGATGTTGCCGTCTGGGTGTCCCTTGTCGAGTACCGCGAGAGTGAGGTGCTCTTTGGCTGCCTCACTGAACGGCTTGGATAGGGTCGCCGCAGAGGTTCTCGTGGCCGCCGCCATAGGTCTATGTCTCTTGGGTTCACTCGCGGTGCTTTCCTGAGAACGTTGTCTCTTAGAGGCTAGTGCTTTTGGCCCGGCCCTAAGATGCTCTATTTTCTCGCTCTTCCCTACTTCTCGCTCCTGTCTCGCGGCGAGAAGTTTGGTTGCCCATGCTAAAGAGGCCTTTTGGTCCTCCGTCAGTGCGCTGGGAGACACGTTTTCCAGTCGAGCTATTATCTTGGCCGCGGATCTGCGGTCACGCTGTGCTCTGACTGAGGGGGAAATTTTGCGCCCATTTTTCCCCTCGGGCTGTCTATCTCTGTTGGCAGCTCTGGAGGCTGTCCCTCCTCCCGTGGGGGGATTAGGGGCAGCTCCCTCGGGCTGCATTTTAATAATGCCCTGATCGGGCCTGTGGAGGCTGGCCGTCTGCCCATTGCTCCCCGTGTTTGCCTTGCCCTCTTGGGGTTTGGTTGGTACGGTTTCGCGTGGTAACGTCTTTCCCTCAAGGGGTTTGGCCGCACCACTTTGTGCAGACGACCGAAAAGAGGACGTTGGCCGTGAAGGCCTGCCCGACCCCGTCGATGCGGTTCTCGGGTGGTTAATCCTGGTGGGATTAGGTTTGGGGACTGCTTTAGCGCCTTGTCCAGAGGCGGCATTTTTACCCGTGCAGGGATCCGAGGCGGAGTTTGGTTTAGACATAGCATCTGTTTCGTTGGTCGCCTACTCAGACGAGTCCTTTCGGCGACCATAAAATATAAAAAGGGGAAGGGAATGGTCGACTACGGCAGCGCCCCATACCGTAGCAAGTCCACCGTTACTCCCGGAGGTGGACCGGTATCCGGGAGGCTCCGTTAGAATACAGTCGGAAGCCCCTGACTGCAAACCACCCAATAGGCACGGACACTCTTAACACCTTGGGTTAGGGGGGAGGGTAAGATCGACACCCTCCGGGTCTAGATCCGTAGTGTTTTGTACGAAAAAAAACAGGGTCACCTCGTGAAGGATACGATCAGTGCACCACCGCTATGGCAACCGTCTTGACAGAAGAAGTACCGATACCGGGACCGCGTCTGTCAACGCCGGCAGCCACCGCAGGAGCACTTAACCGTGCACTACGGTCTAGGTGTGAGAGAGGCTAGGAACTTGAAAGTCCAAGTTCTGTGGTTCGCTTATTCACACCCTGCTAACAGCTTAACCCCTGGGAACCATAGACGGGCTTTAAATTACCTCCACACCGAGTCGGTAGACAGATCTCTCAGATCTCGGCCTGTGAATCCCGTTATTAATACTCAACCACCTGAATTGGATGAAGAGGAGCGTGTACTTCCGAGGGAGACTAGAATCATACTAGCACAACTTCGCTCTGGATATTGTAATAGGTTAAACTCTTACTTATCCAGACTGAACCCCAACATACCAAACACATGCCCTGCATGTGGTATGTCCCCTCATGATACCATACATCTCTTCTCCTGTTCAGTTGAACCCACTCTTCTAATACCTACGTCACTCTGGTCCAACCCTGTGGAAACTGCGCGTTTCCTTGGACTTCCTTTAGAAGAGCCTGATGACAATTTAGAGTGATCGAGCCCATTGGGCAGGCCGAAGAGCACTGTTAACAACAACAACAAGATGATTAAAAAACGAAACTAAAACGTTATAACTACATTTTCTACTAATGAATTCATAAATTTTAATTTTATTCCTTCCAGGGCATCTCATTTTGGCGGTATTTGGGAGGCCGCTGCCAAATTTGCTGAGGGCCACTTGAATCGCAGCCTAATGAACATCACGCTCACATTCGATGAATTATTGACAGCCTTAGTAGAAATCGAAGCCGTGCTCAAACCAAAGCGATCAATACCAAAAGACACTAGTCATTCTGAAAAATGGGACCAAATTACTGCCACAAAGCAACATTTCTGGAACCGCTGGTCTAACGAGTATCTAAACGAGCTCCAAATCCGTACAAAATGGGCTGCTGACCACGCTAACGTTGCTAAAGACACAATGGTGATCAATTATGAGGGCAACGTACCCTCGCAACGATCGCCAAAAAAAAAAAAATTGCCTATCACCTGCTTGAAAGTTCTTTCAAAGGGATCGGGACGTTCGGTTACAGATTGGGACTCCCTGTACCAGGAATAGCTACACAGCACCCATTGTATATATTAAATAGATTTGGAATTCCTGCATAGGCAATTTGCCGTGAATGTCTGTAATGCATTTCTGCATTCCAGCATATTTACCGCAAATTGTCATTGAACGCATTGTACTCTTTCTGTAAAGTTTTTTTATGGAAGTGGGCCCGGGACCGCCCTATTCAAAACAATCGTTCTCGATGCGCTTGAAATTTGGTATGTAGGTAGCCATCTGCTTAGGTTAAAATATAAGATAATTTTTCTTCCGGAAAGTGGACCCAGGACCGACCTTTTCTAAACTATCGTATAAGTGGCTCGATTTACTTGAAATTTGGTAAGTAGGTAGCGTTATGCTTAGGTTAAAATATGTGATTGTATTTGGCGTGTAGCTAGTGTTTCATCTTGATAAACTATAGATAAATATAGCTTCAGAGGCGTAGGTCAGAGACCGAACAATTCGTATGGAGGTAGAATTTTGCTTAGGTTAATACATAGAATAATTTTTCTCCTGGGAAGTGCACCAGAAAGCGGTCTATTCTAAAATATCATTTTCGTAATGCGATTTCTTTCAGTTTGAAAATTGGTAATATAAAACTTATAATTTTTATAGAATAGATGTTCTTACAAAATGTATAATAACGAATGTGTTTCGCACGTATAGCGATGTCTGTATGTATGCATAATTTGTTTCCCTTATATTCATGTATGTTCACAACATTTATAAAGATAATCTACACAAAAAACTATTTTTACCTGAGTTCACATGAAGAGAATACCTGCACAGAAAGCAATTTTTTACCTGTGTTCACATGAACAAAGCGTTTGGAAGTTTAAATTTTGAGGCTGGAAAGTACTTGCACTAAGATAATATTCGTATTTCTTTGGACGTTTTATGTAGTTACAAAAGAACATTTAAATAATGATCTTTGCCTATACATATGCATTTACATACCTGTATGAAGAAATCGTTTATTTGCATGAATACAGATAGATAAGGGGTTAAAAACAGTCTACAGTTTTTTCTTTTAATTAATCGCATAAAAAGTACCTGCGGTTAGTATGAAAGGTCGCACAACTAATACTTCATCTCATAACAAATATAGACGCTGCCCAAACGGTAGTGAATTTTAGGATTATTTCATCATACGAAGTACCACTATTGACATAAATAAAATAAAAAAGATGAATAATAAAACAAGTAAGGAAGTCTAAGTTCGGGTCGAACCGAACATTATATACCTAGTAGTGATCTATTATGTCATCCCAATTTACGCAGGTCTATTTTAATACTTTCAGTTCGTATTTCCGTTCAAATAGACAGACGGACAGACAGTAGACGTATCGAGAGACAGGCATGGCTACATCGACTCAGCTCATCCTCCTGATTATTTCAGTATACCTTTTGATGGGACTATCTCTTTTTCTTCTCATACGTACAAACATTTAATGTTGATGAAAGGTATGAAAATCAAAAAAGATATACAACTTCGCTTTTGCAATGGGGTATTAACTACTTGCCGGATATTTTACTTTTCCTCCTGAACGTTTTGATATACATTAAAAAAAATGTATATCTCGATTCGTTTATGCCGAATAAAGTAATATAACTTGTATGCGTAACAAAAATAGATGTAAAAAAAGGGTGTCTTTCATAGACGCGAAAGCCAGGCTACAAAAGTTTCACTTCGTCATAACTCCGAAAGTTTTTGGTCTAAATTAATGAAATTTGGATATATGTATCACTTAGTCAATATCTACATAATTTTTCAAAAGTGGGCGGTGCCACGCCCATATCTTTTGTGTTTTGTTTTGCTCTTGAACTTTCACGATAGGTTCAGGTGTTCGCTGGCCGCGACACAGTCTGTATATAGCTTTTGGAAAAGCCCCAGGCTATATAAAGTTGCAGTTCGGTATAGTTAGGAGTTTATTTGGTTCAAGCTAATGACATTTTATATACTCGTGTAGATGTGTTTTATGTATTAAAACGTCAAAACAACGTCTACCGGGTTTGCTAGTACAGGGTGGCTGATGAATTTTGCTACATTAAGAAACTCAAATAATTTTGTTTCCAGTGTATGGAATTCATTTTTCTTTTATTCATGTTAAAGCTCATTAAATTTTATTAAATATAGCTTAATTAGTTTTAAAAATAATGGAATTTAAATGCCCCCCCTGCTCGTCGATGCATGTGCGGCATCTTACCAAAAAGTTGTTCATTACTGCTTGGAGAGTTGAGACAGGAATAACCGCAATTGTTTCTCGAATGGATTGCCTTAGTTCATTCAAATTTGTTGGTTTTGCTTTTGCAATAACCCCACAAGAAAAAGTCAGGTGCAGTAAGGTCAGGCGACCTGGGTGGCCAACGGAATGTGGAGTTTCTGGATATCAGCTTATTGGGAAATTTTCGTCGCAATTCTGTCATAACAGGTTGGGCTATGTGAGGAGCTGCACCATCTTGCTGAAACCACACATAGTTGAAAGAAATTCTCATTCGGCGTAATTCTGGATAGAAAAACTCCCTCAACATGCTCAAGTAACGGTCTCCAGTAACCGTAACGGTGTGACCGTTTTCTTCGAAGAAGTAGGGCCCGACAACGCAGCGTGATGAAACTGCACACCACACTGTGACACGAAGTGGATGCAATTCCGTCTCATGGAGTATCTGTGGGTTGGAAGCACTCCATATTCGACAATTTTGTTTGTTTATGTTGCCGTTTAAATCGAAATGGGCCTCGTCAGACATGAAAAGACAGTTCAACATGTTTCCATCCTCTTCCACCATTTGAAGCATCTTCTGGCAAAATTCCAAGCGAATCGGCAAGTCTGCAGCGTTCAGTTTGTTGGCCATTTGAATTTTATATGGGAATAAGTCCAAATCTTTGTGCATAATTAACTGTAATGACTGTCTTCTTACACCCATTTGAGCAGATAAGCTTCTTGTCGAAACACGTGGATTGTTTTGTATGGCAGCAGCTACAGCAGCGATTGTTTCCTCCGTTCGAACTGAAGGGTTTCGATGGTAAGGTCTTCTGTTGACTGCCCCATGCTCGGCAAAATTGTTTACAAGTCTCATTATGGTCCATCTGCTCGGAGGATTGCCGCCAAACGTGCGCCTATACTCTCTTTGAACCGAAACTACGGACTCCAGTGCGTGATAGCGGCGGACAATCCAAATTCTTGTTTCAGTGTCCCAGTTATCCATTTTTGTTAAATGTAAAAGTCAATCTGCAAAATAAAAAAAAAATTTACCAGATTCATTAAATAGAAAAAAAGTTATTTAATTTTTTTTTGGTAGCGGCTTTCATCAGCCACCCTGTATATTATAAAATGGCCGAAGCAAACAACGAATTTCAGCATTTTTTTGTAAAACTGAGAGAGTAGTTTGCGTTCAAATAGACAGACGGACAGACAGACAGACGGACGGAGAGACGGACATGGCTAAAACGACTCCGCTCATCGTGCTGATCATTTAAGTGAAAATTTCTCTTCTTCTTCTCATACATAGATACATTTAATGTTTATGAAAGGTATGAAAATCAAAAAAGATATATAACTTCGCTATTGCAGTGGGCTATTAATACGTGCCCGAATATTTTGCTTTTGTGTTTTCGGATTTGGCTAATTTTTGGCAGGAGTATAATACATACTACTAAGAAGCAGCTGACCAATTTTCATTGAAATATCAATATTGAATTTTAAGCAGAAATGTTATGCTGAAAAGTGGGCGACGCCACGTCTACTTCTTCAAAATTGACAAAAATTTTTTGCGGCCGAGTTTTTCTAAAAAAGCTTATTATGTGTGCAAAACCTGATTGCATATAACTTGCCTAGTTGTAGAAATATCGCTTTTAAAATTTTACAAAAAAATTTTCCCGAACTATGTTAAAAAGCTGGGCGTGAACATTAACCGATTTCGCCCATTTTTACAGCAAACAGTTACCTTTATATATAGAACATTATCACCAAATTTCGTTTCGACAAATCAATTTTTGGCGGAGTTATGGCATACAAAGTTTTGTGGAATAGTTGACTATAAAAGGGGCGGGGCTACGCCCATTTTCGAAAATTTTAAGTTTTTGGTTTTCTTTGCTTACGGAAACTTTAGAAGTGAAATATAAAGATGTAAAGCTATTTTACGCAAAGTTATTGCCTATTTAATATATCTACGATCCTCTTCAAAATCTTCCATTTTTTCTTGGAACATTTCTTGCATACCTGGAAACCTGCGTGCTGAATTTCGTTTCGATATCTTGAACGGTTTTTGTTTTATGATTAATATTATTTCTAAATTTGATTTACTCAAAAGTTTGCGCTGCCCCCCTCCCCCCATTTTGAAAATATTCTTGAAAAATTTATATTATGCTTCAATCTCAATGTAGTCACCAAATTTTAGCCTTATAGGTGTATTATGTACTGAGTAATCACTTTTTTTGTGTTTTCGAAAATATTCTATGTATAAAAAGTGATGTGAACAGACTGATTGGACCTTATCAGTGTGGCTTCAGACCTGGTAAATCTACCATCGACCAGATTTTTACAATACGCCAAATCTTGGAAAAAACCCGTGAAAAAAGAATCGACACGCATCATCTCTTTGTTGATGTTAAAGCCGCTTTCGATAGCACGAAAAGGAGCTGCCTATATGCCGCTATGTCTGAATTTGGTTTCCCCGCAAAACTTATACGGCTATGCAAAATGACCTTGAGCAACACCGCCAGCTCGGTCAGAATTGGGAAGTACCTCTCCGAGCCGTTCGAAACTAAACGAGGTTTCAGACAGGGTGACCCCCTATCGTGCGATTTCTTTAATTTAATGCTGGAGAAAATAATACAAGCTGCAGAACTTAACCGCGCTGGAACAATATTTTATAAAAGCGTCCAACTGTTGGCATATGCTGACGATATTGATATCATTGGCCTTAACAACCGCGCCGTAACTTCTGCTTACTCCAAATTAGAAAAAGAAGCGGAGAAAATGGGATTGGTGGTGAACGAGGGCAAAACGAAGTACCTTCTGTCATCATGCAAAGAGTCAGCGCATTCGCGCCTTGGCAACCAAGCCACTGTTGGCAGCAATAATTTCGAAATAGTAAAGGACTTCGTTTACCTGGGAACCAGCATTAATACCAACAATAATGTTAGCCTAGAAATCCGACGAAGAATCACTCTTGCAAACAAATGCTACTTCGGACTGAGTAGGCAATTGAAAAGTAAAGTCCTCTCTCGACGAACGAAAATAACACTCTACAAGTCACTCATCGCACCCGTCCTGCTATATGGTGCAGAAGCGTGGACACTAACAACATCTGATGAGGCGGCTCTGGGAGTATTCGAGAGAAAGGTTCTTCGAAAGATTTGTGGACCTCTACGCGTTGGCGACGGCGAGTACCGAAGAAGATTTAATGATGAGCTGTATGAACTTTACGCAGACGCCGACATAGTTCAGCGAATTAAAACACAGCGGCTTCGCTGGCTAGGCCACGTAGTGCGAATGAGCGAAGATGCTCCAGCCCAGAAAGTATTCTTATCGGCACCCGCCGGTGGAAGCAGAGGAAGAGGGAGACCACCACTCCGATGGAAGGACCAAGTGGAGACCGATTTGCGATCCCGCGGTGTTTCCAATTGGCGCCAGTTGGCGCAACGAAGAAACGACTGGCGAGCTATGTTGGACGGTCAAAATCGCCCAGGCGGTTAGATGACCATTTAAAGAAAGAAGATAAAAAGTGGGCGTGGATATCATCCGATTTAGCCCATTTTAAATAGCGCTGATAGATGAGTGCCAAAGAACCCGCATGCAAAATTTCATTAAGATATTTCAAAATTTACTCAAGTTATCGTGTTCACAGACGGACGGCCGGACATGGTTTAATCAATTTCTCTTTTCGTCCTGAATATATAAGTCAATATCTATCTCGATCCGTTTATGCCGCTACGTACTGCCGTTAGGCGACTAAAGTTAATATACCTAGGTATAAAAAAGGTAAGGGTTATCGGATCTGACTCAATGTTCTCGACGGGTAAGTGTGTAAGCGGCCTGGAGTTGATTAAATTTTCAGTTTCAATAAGCAAACTTTGTAAGGCTTGCGGCACTACTTCTTTCAATGTAAATAAGAGCACTCTATTTACAATGAGGACCATACTCTCCCATGCCCCTCCAGCTGCTGGATTTGCTAGTGAGTTAAATACCCACTTAATGCTATGACGAGTGCATTCTGCTTCCAAACTGTTTTCAACGCAAAACCCTCTGTCTATGCGTGTACGAACAGGTATACCTCTGCGATTGATGAAATTGCTCAAACATGTGATCACCGCGTCAGATGATAGATCTCGCGCCATTTCCAGATGGGTTGCCCTATTTACGTGCTTGACGGCGTCGGCCTATGTATACCATCATGGGCCCAAAGTAGTCCAGGCCAGTGTACGAAAATTGTTTTATGTACGGCGGAAGTCGATCTTTCGGGATTTGTCCCATTAATGGCGGACTCGGAACTGCTGTATTATTTTTACAAAATTTACAAGCATGGTTTACGGATTTTAGAAGTATTCGGAGATTAGGTATCTAATATTTGCTTCTAATGGCGCATATAATGGCCTCGAATTTGATGGCATAACACCTCATGATAGTGACGGACAATTAGACGAGACATCGCATGATTTTTTGGCATAATGGTTGGCCGCCTAGTACACATGGGTTAAGCATTGTCGATGCGGTCCCAGTACTCCTTCGGCATCGATAATTGGCGTTAAGCTAAAAAGTAAACTGTTCTTCGGAAGAAGCTTTCCCTTTCGTAGTAATGAAATATCCTCAGAAAACTCTGCGATCCGTACCAGGATATACTCTGTCTTATTTAATTCACATGCATTGATTTTGTTACTGTTGTAAATTGGTGATTCCACGCAGTTAGAGAAAAGACACGACACATGCGGTAGTAATTCAAACCGGAAGTACACATTTATTCAGTAGAAAAGTCGATACATAGGAAGGGTTGCATTTAATGGTTCAAAGTGTCGTTCTATTTTATACTTCAATACTTTTCCTGAACGACATCTTTTTATTCTTCAGATTAATAAATATATTTTTCGTTAATTACATTAGTTGCGTGCTAATTCAGTATGATTAATTTAAATAGTATAATAAATTTTAATTAATATTTTCACTTCATTTGGATTTATTCATTTTATTATAATTTTTTTAAATTTTTTTGGAGTCCAAGTGATTTACAAATATTGATATGATTTAACTTGAGTATGTCTTTGGTTAGGATGTCTGCTAGCATGTCGTTGGTTGGTATGTATATTAACTTAATTTTGCCTTCATATAAGTGTTGACGAATAAATTTACCTTGAATGTCAACGTGTTTTGTGCGAGATGGGTACGAATTGTTCAAAGCCACTTATACGGCACTTTTATTGTCAGTGCCAATAGAGGTGTTTGGCATCAACTCTTGTAATCGCATTAGCCACGTTGATTCTAGAATCGCTGATGCCATGTAAATGAATTCTGCTTCAGTTGAAGATAGAGCAACAGTTCGTCAAGTACACCAAGATATCGGACCTCCTTGGAACATAAACATATAGCCCGTGTTTGATCGCCTTTCACTTTTTCAAAAACGACTGAGAAAGTTTACAACAAAAGTGATGTCAGGCCGCGTTATTTGTGCGGTAAACAAACAGCATCCAACGGCTTGTATATACGGGATTTTCGGCATATCGCGCTGTTCAGACTCCTTAGTAGGACACATTGTGGCACTCAAACGCTGAATCAAGTCAATTGGTGTTGCCACCGGGGTGCTATCAAGCATTCTAAAACAATTCAACATATCTGTTACATATTGAGACTGGTCAACTTCGATAGGGCCCTTCTTAATGTCTCTGCTAATACGCAAACCTAAGACTGATGATACTTCTTCAAGGTTTTTCATCTTAAATTCTGATGAAAGTTGCATTTTCAGCGTAATCATGTTAGATTCGTCATTTGAAACCAAAGTACGTCGTCGACATATACGGCAACATATAGCATTACGTTGTTGTGTACATTGTAATACACACATTGGTCTACGGTACTTCGTGTAAGACCTATCTTTAGCAAACATGATTGAATTTCTCATTCCACAATCGACTTGAATGCTTCAGTCCGTATAAAAATTTTAAGAGCTTACAAACACGACCAGAACGATCATCAAATCAGTTGGGTTGTACCATATAAATTTCGTCGTTAATTTCAGCATTGAGAAATGCTGTGACTGCGTCCATCTGATAGATAGGTAGGTCATGTTTTGCAGCTAACGCCAGAATAAAACGCAGCGAGGTGTATCGAACTACAGGAGCAAACGTATCCTCATAGTCAATACCCTTTATTTGACTACACCCCTTGATCACTTATCTAGCTTTCCGTCGTATTACAGCGTCATTTGCGTCTCTTTTGGTTTTAAACACCCACCTGGATTTTAATGCTTTCTTACCAGGTGGCAGTTCACTCACAAACCAACTATTGTTCGAATAGTGAGAGTTCATTTCACTATTTAAAGCGGCTTTCCACTCATTTGCATGACGCCGGCCATTGTCTCTTCTAGATTTTGATGTTCATTCGATACAAAACAGGTTACACAAAAATTTTAACCATCTATTTTTGCTGCGGTTCTTTTTAAACGTCTTATAATATTACCATCCGAAACTTCGACTTCATCGGAGTCGTTTGCACTTTCAAAACTAGAACAGTCAGATTCTGCTTTATTGCCTACTGATACCGAATCACTATCGCGCTCTGTATTATTGTTTACAGTGGCGGAATCGCTATTTGATTTATTCTCAACTACAATCGACTCACTATCACAATCGGGATCATGTTTTATTTCAATTTTCTTAACAATTGGTGATTCTTTGCTATCTGCCTCTTCTGAATTCCCAATGTTATCTGATATATAAACTATACAGTTCATTTCACCCGTGCTTTTCTCTTTCATTTCAAAGAAAACCACATGCCTACTTATTATGATATTGTGTGTTTTAGAATTGAACAATCTGTATGATTTGGATCTGTTGCAATAACGCAGCATGACGCACTCAATAGACATGGCATCTAGCTTTTTTCGTTTTTCCGGAGGCACATACACCATAACTTTACAGCCAAATACTTTTAAAAATTGTAAGTTCCGTTCCTTGTTTGTCCATATCTCCGGCGGGCTCTTTCTATTTGTCGCGAATGGAATACGATTTAAAATGTACGCAGCTGTGTTTGCAGCCTCAGCCCAAATTTTTTTGTTGAACTCGGAATCGATCAACATGCACCGCACTCTTTCAATTATTTTTCGGTTAAACCGCTCAGCCACTCCGTTTTGCTCAGTGGTATATGGTGATGTAGTTTGATCCACAATACCTTCCGACAAACAAAAGTTCTTAAATTCTAGATTCTACTTCTAGCTAAAGTATTGACGGACGTGTTTGTCTTGCGCATAATGGAAATCTGTGTAAAATATATCTTATATGATATAAATTATTTAAAGTGATAACGATAAAGAAGTAAGAGAGTAATTTATTGAAAATCAGCGGAAATCTATTTTATACAAAAAGTGTCTGAAGTGCCGTTTAAAATGCCCTCTGAGTGTTGTGAGTGCACAGCGAAATTGTCGCTTATAGACGAAATGGGGGATGCGGAAAAAGCGATTGCCTTAAATGCAGTAATATAAAGAGAGCAGAATTAAAAGTCTTAAATGAAAACTTTAATATTAAATGGTTTTGCAATGAATGTAGCTTATCTAGCACTAGTATGAAATTTTTTGAGATAAAACATGTAATTGAAAAATCCGAACAAAGTAAATTGAAGAAAAACGATGTGAAGGAAATTGTTGATGATATTTTTAATAGGAAGTGTCAAAAATTTAAGAGCGACATATTAAATGAACTAAGTGTCATCTTAGACCAACAGCTACAAGCGAAATACGATGAAATGAAAAAACAAATAGTTGAAGAAGTAACCAAAGAGCTAAATAACAACATTGTTAAGGCTAAATTACAGAGCGACCAAAGCACAGCTACGAGTGCAGCACATGTGAATAATAATGTTAATAACAAGCTGACATATGCACAAACAACAAGGAAAAATCTAAACAAAGTAGTTATTAAACCAAAAGGCAACGTAAAGAAAAACAACAGAGAAACAAAAAATGCTCTTAAATCAGTCATTGAGCCGAAAGAATGCTTGATCAAAGATGTGAGAGCAATAAACAGTGCTGGCATAATTGTTGAGTGTGCCTATGATAATGCGTTAGAAACAGTGAAAAAGAAAATAAATGAACAAATCGGTGAAAACTACGAAGTTGAAAAGGTAAAAAATCAAACAAAAAAGAAAATGGTTAAGATCTTGGGATTAACAAGTAAACTTAACGAAGAGAGAATTATAGAAGGTTTAATAAAACAAAACGAAATGGATGATAGCAATGTAATAAAAATAATAAAAGTATATGAGGATAAAAACAAACGTGAAGAAAGATGTAATGCACTTATAGAGAGTGATTTTGATACAGGCGAGCTGCTAATTGCGAAAAAAAATAATCAAAATAGAATACGACAGTTGCAGAGTGTTCGAATATTATAATGTACTACGATGTTTCAAATGTTTAGGCTTTCAACACAAAGCTAGTGAATGTACGAACAAAATTGCTTGTGTAAAGTGCGGTGGTGCACATGAAGAAAAAGACTGTAAGTCTGATGTAGTAAAATGTGTTAATTGCTACGAACTAGTGCAACAAAAATTATTAGACGTTGATGTGAATGATTCTGCATTTAGTGTTAAATGCCCGGCATATTCAAAATATTGCCAGCAAAAAAGCCAAATCGTAAATAGCAACTATGTTGCATATACCTTAATATAAATGGCATCCTAGGTCACAAATGTGAACTTGAAATGCTAATATACGAAAAGAATCCGTGTATTGTGCTTTGTTCGGAGTCTAGAACTACAGTTGATATTGAAGATAGCGATATAAAAATTACTAACTACAATATGGTTAGATGTGACTCGCACAGCAGGCATACTGGCGGCGTAGTTATATACGTGCATGAATCCACAGAGTTTAAGGTTATATTCAAAAACAGTATAAGCCAAAATGTGTGGTGTATAATTATTAAAATAAAGAACAGTGGTGTATCGGAGTATTATATCATTCACGTAATAGTAATGACATTGATTTTATCAATTACTTAAATGAAAGTATTTTAGTAAAATTTGTACCAACTGAGAGTAATATACTTATAGGAGATTTCAATGTAGATATGAACAGAAACACTTCAATCAAAAATAAGTTAAATGATACTCTAATAAATGTATGCATGACCCAAAAAATAGAGTTTAATACCCGTATCACAGAAACCTCCCAAACAAGGATTGATTTATTATACTCTAACAGTGATAACATTAATTGTGAGAGACTAATAATGATAATAAAATATCTGACCATGAAACAATTGGGTTTAATTTAATGTCAGAGAAAGAATACCAAATGCGTATAAAAAAGTGTATAACTTCATGGGAATACTACAGTGTTGAGAATCTTTTAAACATATTACGAAATTATAACCTTAGTTTAATGAACAGGTTATCAGTAGAAGAAAAAGTTCGTGCAATAAATGACGTTATGGTTCACGCCTTGAATTATTTAACTTTTGAAAAACAAGTTAAAGTTGAGTTAACAGACCTAAATAAGCGCAAAATTAGCCTGTACAAAATTTGTCAAATAGACTGTGACTGGAGGCAGTACAAAACTATAAACAAACAATATAAAAAATTAATTAAAATTAAGAAGACTAGGTACCTGGAAAACAAAATTTCGATAAATAGCCAAAATAGTAAACAAATGTGGAAATGTCTGAAAGTCTCTAATTCAAAAGATTGAAGTCGATAATATAGTGTATGAAGGTGGAAAAGACATAGCAAAAATCTTAATATATTTTTCGTCAAGAGTATAAAAGATATAAACAATGACATTGAAATAGTGACAAATAACTTTAATCACGAATACAACGTGAACAGCTGCTTCGAGTTTGATGAAGTGACAGTCGACACAGTGATACAAGTTGTTAAAAATTTTAAACACAAGATCGGCGGAAATAATCTAATAACGGAAGTTATCATTAAAGACTCCATTATATACATGGGATACTTTTACGCTAATCTTATTAACGAAAGCTTCAGAACTGGTATAATGCCAGATTTCTGGAAGCTTACAACTGTAATACTTATTCAAAAAGTAAAAAATACTGTAAAAGCTAACGAAATGCGACCTATAAATACCTTACCTGCTGATGAAAAAATCATTGAATCAATTGCAAAAGAACAACTGGAACAGTACCCCGGGTTGAACAAAATTGTAATACCAGAGCAATCTGGTTTTCGGGAAAAACATTCATGCGAGTCTGTTTTAAACTCAATTGTTTTTGAATGGAAAAATCAACTAAATGGGGTGAGAGACAAAGCGCTTGCATGGTTCAAACGTTATTTTTCAAATCGTCGACAAAGAACATTAGTAAATGGAACTTTTCTCTCAAGTGAAACAACAGTCGATATTGGCCTTCCACAAGGATCAGTGCTTGCACCAATATTGTTCAAAATTTATATAAATGATATAATTAAGTCAGTAAACTATTGTAACTTTTAATAAACGATAAATATTTAGATGTGGCTGTGCAAAAAATGCAATCAGACTTAAATAATATATACTTGGGGATGTGCCAAAATAAATTAAAGATAAATGCCGATAAGACCAAATACATGATTCTAAGTAGAACCCCTGTCAGCAATAGTTATGAACTAAAAATAGACAACAGCGTATTAATGGAAGTGTCAAAACTATAATAGATAGCTTACAAAAAATGCAAAATAAAGCGATGAGGTTTATATTAAATAAAAAATATGATACTCCGACTAGTGATATGCTGAATGAACTGCAATGGCTTAGTGTCAAACAGCGCATTCTTTATTTCGTAATGATTTTTGTTTTTAATATAAAAAAAGGATATTTAACGGAGTATTTGAGCAATAATATTGTATACCAAAAAGATATGTATTCATAATATTAATACTAGACATAAGGATAGTTTTAGGCTTCCGCTATTTTCCACAGAAAGGGGACAGCTTAACTTATTTTACAAGGGATTGAAAAGATTTAATGAACTTCCTTTAGATATAAGAAGCTGTGAAGAGCTGAATATATTTAAAAAGAAATTACTATCATATTGTCGTACAACTGCAATAAGATAGAAGAGATCTAATTTAAAATGTGATATGTATGAATTTAGTACTTAAATCTAGGCTTTAAGCTGTAATAAATAAATAAATAAATTTTGCGTTAATATACTCGGTGCTATTGTCTGAACGAATAATTTTTGTTTTGTGCGAACACGGATTCTCAACCAGTTTCTTGAATTTGATGAACTCGTCAAAAACTTCTGCTTTGTGTTTAATAGGCACTACGAACAATTTATGAGAGAAATCATCAACGAATGTCAATAAATAGCTAGCGCCAGAGAAATACTTTCCTGCAAATGGACCCATTACGTCCGTGTGTACTAAATCGAGCAAATTTTCTGTCCGACTGCCATTGCTTTTGAAGGAAGCACGCGTTTGTTTTCCTTGCACACAAACCACACAATTTTCTGTGCTTATTTTTTCAAACTCAATGCCGAGAGGTGCACATTTAACTTTCTTTAAATGCTCTGGACAAATGTGCCCCATTCTTCTGTGTCATAGCTGATAATTATCGCGAGTAAAAAATTAATTGTTGCTTTTCGAATCGTGATTATATTCTGTATCACAATTTAGACAGGCAATAACAACAATTATGGACTAATACTCTTATCAATATTGGGCACTTGTTCTACATAATTACATATTTAAACTTAACCTAGCATACATATACTCGTATCTGTACCACCTTGTGCTAGTCTCGTCATCACTGATTGCATTTGTTCGATAAACATAGCATGTAGGCGGCAGAAATATTATCTGTATCTTCTTTTTTGTTTAGTGTTTTATCCCCTTTCTCTAATATTCGTAAGCTCTCTAAGGTATATCTTGTGCCCTCCCTCTTCTCCTTATCTATAATTTTGGCATGTGTGAAATCAGCTGTGTGACCACTGTTTAACAGGTGCTGTGATAAAGCCGTGCTTAGTTTTTGTTTCTTTACGTCTGCTTGATGTTCGGCAATGCGAATATTTAACTCCCTCTTCGTCGTTCCGATATATATCTTGTCGCAGTATTCACTCTCTTTCCCATTACATTTTATTTGGTAGACAACGTTATTTTGTTCTTTTGTGTCAAGCGGGCTTTTTGTTTTTGTAAATATACTGGACAAAGTATGGTTTGACTTGTACGCCAAATTGATGTTTTGCTCTCTTAATGCTTTGTGATCAAAGTTTTCACTTAATTTGGGAATATAAGTGACGCTGAAATACTTCATATTATTTGTTGTTGTTGTTTGGGTTGGTATATTGTTTTTTTGCAGATTTTCCATTCTCAATGTTTCTTGTTTTATTAGTTCGCGTATTAGGTAAGCAGGGTAGTTATTGTTTAGCAACATGTTGTATATTTTGTTTTTGTTTTCTTCGTGAAATTGTTGGTGGCTGATCGTAAGTACTTTTCTTATTAGATTCTTCGCCGTGTGTATCTTGTATTTTGTTGGTTGAGAAGATAAATAATTTATTAGGCGCCCAGAAGAGGTAAGTTTGGAGTACCAATTTAGTATAATATTGTTGTTTTTTCTGTGTATAGAGACATGCTTTGGTTTGTTTCCATTTCCATCGTGAACTTGAGCTTCGGGTGGTATTTGTTTAGTGTGCTTAAAATAGTGTTTACATCGGTAATTTTTGTTATTGCGAAGATGTCGTCTACGTACTTGTTTATGAATTTTATGTCAATATTATGGTTTAGTTTTAGTTCCGAAATAAAAGTGTCAAGAAGGTCGTTCATGATGATATCGGCTATTGTTGGGGAGAGGGGGTTGGCCATAGGCATTCCAAAGGTTTTTGTGTAGAGATTATCGTTGCACATAAAGTAATTGTTGTCTTTAAGGCAAAAGTCGAGCATTTGTTGGAATTTTTGTTTTGGTATATTCGTTGTGCTTGTATTTGGTCCCACTTTTTCATAATAATTTGTGTAGCTAATACTGTTGGTATGTTCGTAAACAAAGAGATAACATCAAACGAAACTAGCACCTCATCATTGTTCACACTTAAATTGCTTAGTCTGTATTTTAATTCGAGCACATTCTTAACATTGTATTTTAATTCGAGCACATTCTTAACATTGTAGTTATCTGAAATCTGTGGCTTAAGTATCTCACCAATAAATTTGGATAAGTTGTAACAGGGGAGCATAATTGAAGAAACAATGGGGCGCAAGGGGACTTATGGGTTATGAATTTTTGGTAGCCCATACAGCCTGGGCGCGGCTGATGCTGTACTCGTGAGATGCTGTTTTTCTCTTCTGTTTATGTGTTTTCCTTTATATATTTCGTCAACAATTTTGTTGTTTTTTCGTTGTAAATCTCTCGTTGGATCCATTCTTATTGTTTTATACGTATTTTTGTCTCCAAGTAAGTTGTTCATCTTTTCTTTGTATTCTGATTCGTATAAAGCTACAGTCTTGTTACCTTTGTCTGTGTCGGTTATGATAATATTTTTATGGGATTTCAGAAAATTACGAGTTTTGTTGAATGTTGCTAGAATGAGTTTTTCGACTGAGTTGTGTTTGATGTTCCTTTTGAATTGTATAATTCTATTGCTTAACCTGTTCCTTCTTGTTTCTTTCTCTTTCTCATTTTGTATACCTGTTATTATTTGTTCCATTTCGGCAATGATGTGTATTGGTGAGAAGTTTTTGTTTGTAGTGGTTAATGTAATCTTTCTTCCAAGAGAGTAGCCACCTAACTTCTTCGGGAAAATGGATGGTTGTTTTGTTTACAAACCAATTGGTATTTTTGCATACTATTCCCAACTTACGCATCTGCTCTTGTTTGAGTCTCTCTATTTTGGAAGTTTGTATTTGTTCTTCTTCTTTACTAGTTTTTATGCTTTGGGTGTTCTGTTTGCTAATAAATCTTCGAGTTCTGACTTACTTTTATTTACAACTGGCACTTCATCAACGATCACGTTACAATTTCTAGTCGCATGTGAAGTTGCTCCCGAATCAACAAACCATTCGTCTTTTTTTTCTGTAATATTTGGAATACTTCGTAAACGGTATTACGTCTAAATAGGCTTGAACCGTAAAGCGCTTCTTCGGCAAATGAAGAATTTCGGATATTCTATTGCACACAAACTGCTTGTACCGTCGTGGCGCAGAGCGAATCCATTGATTTGAGTGGCATATGCGCCAGTACGCCACGGTTACGTAAGCCAGTTCGCTTGCATCAACAAATATTAGCAGCTGTATATATAAATGCAGTTCTCCGATTTCTGACGCTAGTATGCACCATGTGCCTTTGGAAATCGAGTTAAAGTCTTATGTGTTTACGGAATTCATCGCTGTTGATATAAATGATTTCAACTATGCATTGTGTAATTTTCCAAGTCTAAATAAGTCCCTTTCGGAAATCAATTGGGAAGAACTTCTTTTGGACTAGGATATTCATAGTTGCTATTCAACTTTTAAATCGAAACTAAATGAATTCTGCTTTAACAACATAATTTTAAAAGGAAAACGATCTTATAAGTCACCTTGTTATAATAAAGCCTTAATGCATTTAAAAAACATTAAGAACAAATATCTTAAAAAGTTCAAATCAACTAGAAACCAATTACTCTTTGTAAAATTTCAACAATATCACAAGGAGTTTAAGTCATTAAATAACCTTCTTTATGCAAAATATATTAGGAGTACAGAGTCGAATATTAAAGTTAACCCCAAATATTTTTGGAACTTTGTAAAATCGAAAAAAATGTGTTCTAGTGTACCTAGTTCAATATTTTTAGACAGCAAATTGGCTAATACTCCTGTTGAGGCTGCTAATCTATTCTAGGAATTTTTTACGTCTAATTTTGTAGTGGACGACATGATTTCACTTGACTTTTCACATGATATAGCCCCTTCTGTGAATCTAGGAACTCTGCATATCTCTCCTGATGAAGTGTCTAGTGCGATTGTTGCTCTCAATCCCTCGCCAAAATCAGACGCGAATGGTCTGTCAGTTACTTTACTTAAGGCCTGCCCAGCGTTGTCATGCTCTATACATCTGATTTTCAACAAATCCCTTGCTTCGAGTATTTTTATTGAGGATTGGAAGGTTTCAACAATTTCGCCACTTTCTATCTTCTCAAAACTTTTTGAAAGTGTTGTTAAGGATAAAATATATTTCGCTGTAAAGTCTTTAATCAGCCCATACCAGCATGGATTTATATGCGGACGCTCGACAGTATCCAATTTAATGGTGTTTAGTGATTTTTGCACCTCAGGGTGTTCGGTTGGTTCGCAAGTAGATTGCATATAAACTGACTTTTCTAAGGCATTTGATAGAGTATCTCACAAGACTCTGGTCAGCAAGTTTGCTTACTTCGGCTTTCGTTCCTCCGTTTTGCAATAAATAACTTCATATTTGTCTAATATGCGTTGTGCAGTATCGATTGATGCTTTACTGCAGACTTTTTTGTTGTCTCTTCGGGTGTTCCTCAAGGTAGTATTTTAGGCTCTTTACTTTTTCTGCTTTTTATCCATGACATTGGCAGTGGTTTCTCCTTTTCAAATTATCTCCTTTTTGTCGATGATTTGAAGATTTTTGCGATGGTGAATAATACGGAGGATGCAGAAAAAAGAAGGTCCGTTCTCTCACTGACTTTTAGTAGTAGTAGTAGTAGTATATATTTATTTTAACAAATCAAAATGCAGCATATGACTTAAGCTACTATGCCCAAACATATAAATAAAATAAATAAAAATAGAGAATTGCGACAATAACAGAATATGTTGCGTGTCGCACTGCATGTTAAATAAATTACTCATGTAAAAGCTATGAGCTATGCGGCCGCCGTGGTGTGAAGGTAGTGTTGCCGGCCTACCACACCGAAGGTCCATGGTTCGAGCCCTGGTACAGGTAACATCAAAAGTGATTTGAAAAAAGTTTTTCAAAACGGGGTCGCCCCTCGGCGGTGGTTTGGCAAACTCTCCGAGTGTATTTCTGCCATGACAGGCTTCTCAGCAAAAATTCGTCTCCTTTGTAGATGCCGTTCGGAGTCGGCAAAAAACTGTAGGTCCCACCAATTTGTAGGGAAAATTCAAATCGGCACACCACAAATTGGAAGAGAAGCTTGGCGCAAAAATCTCTTAGGAGGTTTATGATGATATACCTGTTGTATATCGCGCCATAGAGATAGAAAAGCTATGAGAATTCGTTTAATATCAAGTTCCTGAATTTAATGCTGTCTGCAAGAAACTTGGCAAGAAAGTTGAAATTATACCCATTTAAAATAGCAATGACCTTCACCATATCTAAATTTCTTTACCCAAAATAAAGCAAACGGATATTGTTATATATAGGACATGATCCAATAAAGTGATAAGCGTCTTCTGCCGTCCGCAAATTAAACACTGTGCAAAGTGGAGACGATATGTTTTTGTAAGCTCTTGCGTTTAGGTTCAGCAAAGCTCGAAGAATTAAGCTAACGGCATAAGCACTGTAATCATCCGTGAAATATGTACTCTCTAGGGGCACTAACATATGGTAAAGATCTTGAGAAGTCGACTTTTGTGCCATATCTAGGAACATATTTGTATTACTCTCAGCAAGGCGATCTAAGAGCGAAGACGGGATGGCCTGAATATTAGCTATTGAGAATTCCGTAATGAAAGGTAAATTAACTCTGTTCGCAAGTTCTTTCCAACCGTTTGCCCAATATATCCCCAACTTGGCAGTCTCCTCCGACAGGATGCGACGGAGTCTCTCATGAGTAAGTCTAAGACAACGAGAAATATAAAGCATCTGTAGACCGAGCGTATGTAAATATAGGGGCTGCAAACCTGTTTCCAGATGCAGCATGTAATTTGGCATATTAGAGGGAAGAAAAATCAGTTTTTTTATAAAAAATGTAAAGAGTTTCTCTACTTGGTCGAATTGGGTGACACCCCACCCCATACTTGTTTGCCATGAAACATGATGGACCTGGAAGCAGCCTCAAATTTTTTTAATTTCTGACTCAAAGCGATACGGGGGTGTTAATGTAGCTCAACCACGTTGCGCAAATAGCGTTTTTTGCATCCACCAACTTTGAATCTAAGTGCTTAGTAAAAGATAACTGACAAGTAAGGAGAACACCTAAGTATTTATATTCGTTAACTATATCAATGTCTTCGCTGCCATAAGACCATTTCCAGGAACTAGGCATTCTACCACCCTTCCTAAATATCATGATTTTTGACTTACTCAGGTTTACAGTTAGTGCCCATTGGCTACAGTAGTCGCGAAGGGAATTTATCATTTCCTGTAGCTGTTCTGGAGATTCGGAAAGTAGTACCAAATCATTAGCATACATAAGCACCTTTACCTTACTGTTATCAATCATGACACCCCCGCACAGATAATCATTCAAGTCATTTAAGTACAATGAAAATAAAGTCGGACTTAAAAGGCAGCCTTGACGGACCCCGAGATTTACAGGGAAAGATTCGGACAGTTCGCCGTCGAACAAAACCTTGCAAGACGTATTCGCGTAGATAAGACTCAGAGTTTCAATCATATGAGTAGAAAGACCATAGGAGGCTAGTTTATAAAAGAGCATATTGCGGGGGAATCGTGTCAAAAGCACACGAGAAGTCTACGAAGAAGACAAAAGTTCTTCTGTTGCGTGAAAAGTTTAGATTCACAATGCTTGAAAGCACAAAGATATTATCTATCGTCGAGTATCCCCTGCGAAAACCCGCTTGCGACTCATCCAAGATGCTGTTAGAATCGATCCACGCATTTATGCGATTAAGTAAGAGCCCAGAAAAAATTTTGTAGATAGTATCTAAAAGAGACAAATCTCTGTAATTTGTAGTAATATTAGGGTCACCTTTTTTGAAAAGGGTGATCAAAATTGAGGAACTGAAAGAAGAAGGCAACTGCGTTCTCATGTATATAAAATTTATAAGCGCCAACATTTCGTTGAGAAAACATTGCGGATCAAATTTATAAAACTCGTAACATACGCCATCCTGCCCTGGGGCTTTTTTGCATTTGGTACTGTCTATAACCAGCTGTCAAAGGATCATCAAGAAAGGAATCAGTACGCTGAGGCAAAGCCCAATGCACCAACGAATCAATTTTATTGCGAAAAAGAAGATCCTTGAAATGGGAATAAAAATCTTGTATTTGGAGGTTGCAGCTTACTTTACAGCGGACCTTTTTGAGGGAGTTTGCTAAACCCCAACAATCGCTTGAATTTCTAACAGTGTTAAGGTGCTCAATCTCTTTACATCTCCACTCAAGCTTCTTCCGGTTACAAAGCGTATTATACTCTTTTCGGATATGAGGCACTTAATCCTATCGCTTTCAAAATTGCTCTTTCTCAGCACATTTAATGCGTTCATTATCTTTCTGCGTAAGTTTGAGCACTGGCTGTCAAACCACTCATTTTTCGGCGAGAAGCGATAGGTTTCTTTGATAATTTGAGCTGCCGACTTAACTTTTTCGATAATTATAGAAACTTTCTGATCAATAGGTACCACGGAGTATATGTAATCGTTATTGCAAGATCTTTATCCGCCCTGTGCGGTTTCCATGAAAGTCTGGAAGAAGACGAAGTACCGACGTAATTGGTAGTATACACGCGACCACGGAGTCTAATAACGATCGGCATATGATCCGAGAAGTATTTTGATCCTACGGAAAAACTATCGATTAGGCCCAAAATGTCAAAAGAACAGATAGCATAATCAATTACTGTACGGCCAACTCCCTCACAAAAGGTAAATTCACCACTCAGGTCACCATCCACCCTTCCATTTAAAATAACCCCACCCAAGTCTTCAGCCAAATTAAGTTTTTGTCTACCTTTATTATCTACTACGGAGTCTTTGGATACTCGTGAGTCACGAACATGAGACATTTCAGATAAGGCTTCCTTTCCCACTACTTGGGACGAGGCTTCACGGCCATTGAGATCACCAACAATACAAAATGAGCTGGGTTTAAGATTTTCTAGAAAATTTAAAAGACATGTAAAATCAGCATTCCACCGCGTACAGTTCAAGTATTGCGGGATGAAACAGAAGACGACATCACTTAGATGAACAGACAAGTATGTGCAACCATAAGCTGGAACGAATTTCAGCCTGTAGCGCGATTCAATACATTTTTTAAACCCAAACAAGCAACCACCACTAGCACGACCAGCCTTATGTGCTTTGGTTGCATTTATTCAATGTAACTGATACTTTTTAAAAAGGTGAAAGAACTTCGATCTATCCTCAGCCAAAACATGAGTTTCAAATAAAAAGAAAATATCAAAGTTGATTTGGTTTTGTGTTTTTCCGATAGGGTGGATACTGGATTTATATTGGCTGTCAATTTTGGTTTTGTAACCAACCGGTTTCGTCGATCCGCCATCTTCAGTGATTGATTTCGTTCTGATCTGTGTCTATCCGTTGTCATGTATTTATAGTCTGGATGCTGTATCAGGCAGTGTTAGTATTCGTGTATATGAGTCGTGTCTTACGTACGTATCCGAACGGGTACCTGCAATGAGGGTTGTTTTTAACGCTCGTTTATGAGTTGTGGTGTTATTTCAGATAATTAGTTTGAGGATGTTAGGTCAGGTAATGTTAAGTGTATACTTAAGGGTGGGTTTTGACGCTCGTTAGTCATGTAGAAGTTATTAGTTGTGGTTTTAGATCAGGTAATTAGTTTGAGGATGTTAGGTTAGGTAATGTTAAGTGTATATTTAAGGGTGGGTTTTGGCGCTCGTTAGTCATGTAGAAGTCAGTGATTTTTGTTTTCTGATTTGTTTTGTGTGTGTGCTCGTTTATTGCTACTCGTTTTGTTATTGTACCTGCGGTGTTGTTTGGTCCTCTGTAAATTAGTTTTAGCGGTTCAAATATTGCGTCAGAAATGGTGTTTGTTTGTTCGTTAATTACTTTCCCGTCAAATGTCTTAAGTTTGTATATTTCCATGTTTTCTAGCACATTTAAGCGCCGCCCTTTTCTTTGTACGTGAAGTATTCTGGCTGTGTTTTTGATGTTGGTCGGGGTGCATTTGTTTTTGAACATGTGATTTGCATAGTTTGACTCTGTTGTGATAGTGGGTTTCCGTGTTTTTCTGTTGTAGTCCCTGATGTGCTCCCGGAATCGTGTACTTATTTTTCGTCCTGTTTGGCCTATATAGCTGTGCTGGCATTCGCAGGTAAGCTTGTATATTCCTTGTTTCTTGAATGGTTCTTCCGAGTTAGTGTTGGTTCTAAGTTTTTGTCCTAAGTTGTTCGATGTTCTGAACGCTGTGTTGATATCGTGTTTCTTGAAGAAGTTTGCCAATTTGTGTGTCGTTTTTCCAGTGTATGTCATTGTAGTCCAGATCTTGGATTTTTCTTCTGCGTTGTGTCTTTTTAGTGTTCCATGGTTCCTTCGGAGTTTGTCTATTAGGCATTTTTTGTATCCGTTGCTCGTGGCTATGTTGTATATGGTAGTTAGTTCTTTCTTGTATGATTCATGAGTGAGGGGTGTTCTTTGAAGTCTGTCCACTAGGTGCGTTAATGCCGCATTCTTGTGCTGTTGAGGATGGTTCGTAAGGCACGACTCATATACATACACGAATACTAACACTACCTGATACAGCATCCAGACTATAAATACATGACAACGGATAGACACAGATCAGAATGAAATCAATCACTGAAGATGGCGGATCGCCGAAACCGGTTTGTTACAAAACCAAAATTGACAAGGGATGACGAAAATTCGTTCCAATATAAATCCAAAATATCAAAGCTTTGAATGTAATTAAAAGCATCCTTAAATTTAAATTTACCGTAAGTTAGCTCCATTATAAGACAAAATCGAGAGATCATCTAAAACTTCCCTAGAATACGATACATTGACATAATTTGAGGAACATGCTAAAATACACTGATCTAGACATAAATTACCACTACTTAAGATACCTAGTTTTTTTGCGTAGAATCTCTTCTGAGGTCCGGGAAATCAGTTAGAAGATCGGAAATAGCGCACCCATAATACTCGTTCAACATAGAGTCATCCGGCACTTCCCAGCACATTAACTTATCATCAACTGAGAATCTAAGCCACTTGTTGTTGTCACGCATCGTATTATTACACACAAGAGCCTTTTTGGAGCGATCTAGGTCTTCCTTAAGCTGTAGGAGAGCTTTTTTTTGCAAGCGTTGATGCTCGCCGAGGTCCTTTTCAATATAAATAGCTGAGCCCCACAGCTTCTCAGCAACGACACCCACACCGCTTCTTAGTTTAAAAATGGTTCGAATGTCACGAACCACAATATCCGATGCAGCGTCATGCGATAGTCCCCTAATAATAATATTTTTGCCCCTTATTTTGTCTGATAAGTTGCTTAATTCCTTTTTGCCGGCCGAGCGATAAATTTTGAGGGCCTCAAGCTCCTGACGTAGAGCCTTGTTTTCCTCCTCTAACTTAACTATTTTCTCAGTCACGAGGCTAATCTGCTGTGTCAGATCGGCAACATCACTCTTCCTTTCCCTGACTTTTATATTCAATATAATTTATGGCGGCCGCCGTGGTGTGAAGATAGTGTTGCCGGCCACCACACCGAAGGTCCATGGTTCGAGCCCTGGTACAGGTAACATCAAAAGTGATTTGAAAAAAGTTTTTCAAAACGGGGTCGCCCCTCGGCAGTGGTTTCTGCCATGACAGGCTTCTCAGCAAAAATTCGTCTCCTTTGTAGATGCCGTTCGGAGTCGGCAAAAAACTGTAGGTCCCACCAATTTGTAGGGAAAATTCCAATCGGCACACCACAAATTGGAAGAGAAGCTTGTCGCAAAAATCTCTTAGGAGGTTTATGATACCTGTTGTATATCGCGCCATAGAGAATATAATTTATGGCAAAGTCGATTGCCGAACTCTTCTAGAGCGGATAAACTTTAATGTCTCGGAAAGAAGTCTGCGTAGCTTTCTTCCGTTCTATGTGGATAGTTGCAGAACTAATTTCGAAAAAAATGCATTATTACATAAAGGACTTATACCCGTCAATAGCACTAACAGATACAATGGATATAGTCAACAAAACACTACTGGACAAAACTGAAGATAAGGTAAAAACTGCGCAAATTACCAACGCGCTAAGAACAACGCTGCGGCAAAACTATTTCCGGTTCAACAACAAAATATATAGACAGACAAACGGACTAGGAATGGGTAACCCAACATCGGCCATTCTCATGGAAACATTCATGCAAAACTTGGAAGGAAAATATATACAGGAGTTAAGAACCAAGTTAGGCGTGGCATTCTACGCTAGATACGTGGATGACATCATCTGCATCCTAAATGACGATAACGAAGAGCAAATACTAGAGTTCCTCAACAGGCAACATAGCAACACAGAGTTCACAATGGAAGTAGAAAAAGATGGAATAATGAATTACTTGGACCTAACTATAGGGA
The DNA here is from genome assembly GCA_949987695.1 of Merzomyia westermanni. Lineage (NCBI taxonomy): Eukaryota > Metazoa > Arthropoda > Insecta > Diptera > Tephritidae > Merzomyia > Merzomyia westermanni. Next base: position 103,696,492 of record OX465292.1, on the reverse strand, counting down.
TTGACAAAATAACAAATAGGTTCAACTACGGCATTTATAGAAAACCGACTGCCACGGACACCATTATACACTCCACATCAAACCATCCGCAACAGCACAAAAATGCAGCATTGAGGCACTTAGTGGATAGGCTTTAGAGAACGCCGCTCACAGGCAGCATACTGGAGAGAGCTTAATACAATATATGACATAGCGGCAAATAATGGATACAAGAAAGCACTTGTGGATAAACTCAGAAGTAGCCATGGAACACAAAAAAGAGTAAACGTAGAGGAAAATCCAATGGTTTGGACGGCAATGACATACACTGGAAAAGCGACGTACAAATTAGCAAAGTTCTTTAAAAGATATAACATCAACACAGCATTCAGAACAGCCAACAACGTCGGACAAAAACTAAGAACCGACACTAATTCTGATGACCCATTCAACAGACACGGAGTGTATAGGCTTACTTGTGAATGTCAATACAGCTACATAGGACAAACAGGAAGAAAAATAAGCACAAGATTCCGAGAGCATAACAGGGACTACAACAAAAAAACACGAAAACCCACCATAATACCAGAATCTAATTTCGCGAACCACATGTTTGAGAACAACTGCACCCCAGCTAACATAAAAACAACGAATCGAATACTTCACGTACAAGGAAAAGGCCGGCGGCTCAATGTACTTGAGAACATGGAGATATACAAGTTAAAAACATTTGACGGCAGGATCATAAACGAACAAACCAACACTATCTCTGACGAAATATTTGAACCCTTAAAACTAGTTTACAAAAAACAGCACATGCCAGCAGGTAAAGCAACCAAACACGTAACAATGAACAAGCAAAAACGAAATATGAACCAAACGGCAAAAATCACCGATTTCTACCTACCGCTTAGCTAACAAGCGGTATGTCTACATACCTACAAAAACAACCCTTGGGACAGATAACAATTCGGACGTATCAATACCGCGCACACACACGCATATTAACGTTACCTACCACGAAAACATAGATTGACATTACCTGCCACAGCACCCACTAACTATAAAAACAACGCAGCGGATAGACACAGACCAGAACGAAACTAGGCACTGAAAATGGCAGAACGCCGAAACCGGTTTGTCACAAAACCAAACTTGACAAGGGATGACGGAAAATCGTTCCAACAAAAATCAAATGCACTTATTACGCGTGACTTAAAGGAATTTAATGACTTATCTTCTCAAAAGTAATTGACTTTTCAGTATCGAGATCCACTTTTGTTTTGATCTTAAATTCTATTATTTCATAAGTATTTATTACTGAAAGGTACTCTGTGCTGTAGATGTAAAATAATTAAACAAATTAAATAAATAAATTAATATTGGTTTAGGGGTTTGTGAAATTCAAGTGGTAGCATATCGGAAAGATAAATGTTGTGAGGGTGCTGAGGGCTCTGTACCGCTTATACAATTTTTCGTTAATTTCATTCGGTATAGCTTCATGCCAATGTACGTTTAAATACCATAACTTTTGAAACAAAATTTTGGGTACTTAGGTTATGTGCGACAAAAACCCGTACGGATCAAAAATAGACATCGTAAGCCCTAACAGCTCTGCTTTAGTTGGACGTCGAGTCCCGTCCAAAACCTCCTTTGAAAAGATTAATTTAAAATCGAATGCATCCCGATCTTCATCCCAGTGCAAGCCTAGCACTTTCTCGTATTCTGATTCCCCACTACACATATACTTCGTGGAGCTAGTACATTCCAATGGAGTGGATCTGTTGTTAATTGCTAGCAAAAGTTGGTCTGAATTATACATAAAACCTCGAAGATAAAATCCGCATTGACACTAGAAAAGCTGTCGGCGTAGTCGTCTACATACTACAATTGCTTCTATAGCTCGCAGATACTCTTCCTTAAACATATTCCAAAGGAATCGCTGAGAATTCTGATCCATGTCGCGATAATCACGCAATGAAACATTTCGAGAAGTTTAAAAAGCCCATTTAACTTAGTTGTTTTTTCTAATATTTCTTCTTATATCAAAAACGGATTTTATTTCAGGCAAAGCTTTTATTTCAAAATTTTCCAATTTTAAAATTTCAGAAACCTGCTAACTTGCCAATATCATTTTCTTTTATATGCACATGGCAAATAGTTGTGTTGTCTGCTCCGTTTTCACTGGAACCAAAAAGCGTCCAACCTATCTTTGTTTCATGCGCAGTGTAACCTGCAGCAAAGTTTACAACACGCAGAGGACGAACTAGGTTTGTGTATGATGCGCCGATTAAAATATGTGGTATAGCATCTTCGTAACTATCAATAGGCATATTGCTTACTTCTGCATAGGTTTGCTTAAAACCATCAGCTTATAAAGTCTGGGGAGGCAGAAGCAGCTATTTTATTGTACGCACATCTTTCATGTCAATTCGTTTTGACTCCTGTTCGCTAGATATTTCAACTCGCTTTGATACTTCTGTTGTGGTTTGATCATCAAACCACTTCAAGTGCAACAAATCTGTGGCTCTTTTCAGACCTATGTGATTCGCTACACGTGCAGTGTACCTTTGCCCCTTTTGCTACACGTGAAGTGTACCTTTGACCCAACAGCAATAAAGGCCATGACTTGCAAACTGCCTTTTGGTCCATATAGTTTCACCGACCAAAACTTTAGAAATGTTTCGCATATATTGTTTTTTCGCGAGTCAGCATTTGGCTTGTTTTCTTTTTGTTTATCCTTTTCCTATTTACTTTTGTGACATTCGCTGATTGTTGCGACGGCTGATTGTCTAGTGCCGGTGTTGCCAGTGTGTAGGGATGCTGTTGTGTGGTTGTGATGTGATTTATTGCAGTATTTACGGCAGGATGATACACAACATTCAAGGCGGCGGGGGCAGTTCTGCATATTATGGTTTGTGGAAAGACAACAAAAACACAGCCGATTCCTTTTTACCACTTCTCATCGTCTTTCATAATCGGCTTCTTTGAAATCGGAGCACTGATACAATTTGTGGCTTAATTTGCAAAATTGGCAGCTGCGTTTTTCTTCCCCTATGGTTAGCACTGTCCTTGAAATTCTATTACCTTTTGTGCAACCTGATCGGTGTTTACGTTGGGTTTTGGCATATTTATTTCAGTAGCCATTGATATACTCGTATACATTGAAATTTCTTGCCACCAGATGCTGAATTCCTGTATAGTTAGATACGGTTTGTTTATAGTGAAAGCAGAACGGCAATTTGCTCAAAAGTTCCTCTAGCATTGTTGGATTCGAGAGGTGAGGCGAGGCACCGGCATTTTCGAGGAAGGCAATAAGGTTTGACACCATTGTGGATAGATTGATAATTTAACTGACACTTTTCCCGTTGATATCAGGAAAAGCACGTGCTTTCGAAAGTTGACTTCGAACTAAAAAATGAAATTTAGGTGTTGATATGATTGCAGTAACGCTTGAAGGGTGGATTAATAAAGATTCCACTCTACTGCGGGCGTTTCCTTTTAGAAATTTCTGAAGGCGTTGTAGATTTTCAAAGTCTGACTAGCGAAAGGTATTTGTGGTTTCTTTGAAAGCGACAAAGAACATTCACCATTCTTCAGATAACTCTGGCAAATCACGCAGTTTCCGCATTGGCGCTTGACTAGAAGATGGCGACCACATCGTGTTATTGTGTCCAGGGAAATGGTTTGTGTTTCTAGGGCGTGTCTTTCGAAGTTGTCTATAGGAGTTTAGTGCATCTACTGGGCGATGAAGAGTTGTTGTGGTATTGGTGGTTGTGGGTACACTGGCTGAGGCTGGCAACTCGGCGCAAGAGGTGACGTTCTTTTTCAGAAGCGTCAAGAGAACTTTGCAAATTTTTTATTTGCTCCTGTAGTTTCATCCTTTTCAATTAAGGTGTAATCCATCTCGTCTTCATGTTTTGAACGTTGTCGGAGGTTGGGAATTTTTTTGCGATTTGATAGCGTATCGAGCAAACAAACTGTCCTTTTTCTTAGTTTTATAGTGGCATACACAATGTTCGTGAACAAATATTGAAATATGTTATGGATGTGGCGTTCGAGCACAAATATATTATATTAAAACCGAACAAGTATATTCACTTCTGAGTATAATAGCATTTTAATATCTAAAAATGTATTATGATTAATACAATAAATGGAAAAACATTTGTATCTCTTACTTATTCGTACTTGTTTTCCAATCTCTGATATTAAAAAGGAATCGGAAATGGTAATTTTGACAATTAATTTCGTTCCAGCTATCGTTGGAGATATTCTTTGGTCGAATGTATCCGAGCAGGCTCCCTTTTATTGAAACTTTGGCTGCTTGCGGACAAGACCTCAGTCACACTTTTCGTGTCAGTTATTTTGAACTTACTTATTCCGGCAGAATTGATGTATATTGTAACAATTTACTGTCATCCCTTGTCAAATTGGGTTTTGTAACAAACCGGTTTCGGCGTTCCGCCGTCCTCAGTGTTTTGTATTGTTCTGCTTTATATTTTCATGTATTGATAGCCTGTGGATGCTGCAGCAGGTAATGTGCATATTTGTGTGCATGGGCTGGAGCAGGTAATGTGAATATGCGGATGCCTGTAATGAGTGTTGTTTTTACATGCTCGGTAACTAAGTGATAGGTTACGACAGGTGATATCGGTGATTTTTTCACTTTGGTTTATTTTGTGTTTGTTCATTGTAACTAGTTTCGGTGTTGTACCTGCGGTATTGCTTCGCTTTTCGTAAATCAGTTTAAAGTTTCAAATACCTAGTCGAGTTAGTGTTTGTTTGTTCGTTTATTATTCTCCTCCGGTAAATGTTTTCAGTTTGTATATTTCCATTTTTTCAAGTCCATTGAGGTACCGACCTTTTCCCTGTATGTAAAGTATTTGCGCCGTTTTTTTGATGTTTACAGGAATGCATTTGTTTTCAAAGATGTGATTTGCGAAGTTAGATTAAGGTACGGTGGTGGCTTTCTGGGTTTTTTGTTGTAGTCCCTGATGTGCTCTCGAAATCGTGTACTAATTTTTCGTCCTGTTTGTCCTATGTAGCTGTATTGGCATTCGCAGGTAAGTTTGTATACTCCGTGTTTGCTAAACCGATCCCCCGAGTTAGTGTTGGTCCTTAGTTTTTGTTGCTGTTCGGTGCTCTAAACGCTCTGTTAAACTTGTGTTTCTTGAAAAAGTTGGCCAATTTGTACGTCGTTTTTCCTGTGCAATAGGCTTTCTTTGGAGTCTGTCCGCTAACTGCCTTAATGCTTCTTTTTTGTACTGTTGCGGATGGTTTGATGTATAATGTATTATGGTTTCCGCGGTTGGTTTCCTATAAATTTCGTAGGTGAACTTAACTTTAACATTGTCAATCCTTATCGTTAGGTCCAGATAGTTCATTCCTGCATTCTTTTCAGTCTTCATTGTAAATTTAATGTTTCCGCGTTAGTTTCGGTAGAACTTAAAGATTTTTACAGAACTATGAACTAAAAATTCAATCTTGTATAAAAATAGCAGAGCAGAAAGTAATCAAGTTATGACAAATAGCCTCCAAATGGCAGGCTATTTTCTGCCCAACGCAATATCTTAGAGAGAAGTATTTTGCATATGTGGTATTTTTTTGTGCGAAAACTTGCTCTGGAATACCTTTTTTGCTTGGGTTTTGCACCGATTTTAAAAACAACATTCTTACCAAAAACAACCAACAGGCAGATTGGTTTGTCAACAAGACCAATGTGGAATTCCCTCAAGATATAAGCGCTCTTTTGGCAAAGGGTCGAAAGTTTGGATTACCATTAAAAAACAAGGAATTTCCAATTTTCCAATACATCGCGGATGGAGAGAATCTCGTACAGACTCTCAAAGATAGAGAAAAACAGGAAGAGGCGAGAACCAAAGTCTCGCTACTAATTAAAGATCACACAACAGCAAACAGGCTAAGTGCAATGGATAGTGCAATAATAGACACAGTGGAACGAACGCGGCAATTTCTGAGGAAAAATGAAAACATTAAAATTTTGACGAGTGATAAAGGAAACAAAACGGTAGCAATGATCGCAGATGATTATAATAATAAAATGGCAAACATACTAAATGATTTATCGACATACAGAATCCAAAGACAGGATCCAACCTCGCGTCTACAAAACAAAAACAACATGCTAGTCGATAAACTTTTCAAAATGGGAATTATTTCGAAGGCCGAAAAACATACCCTCAGTACAACCACGGCACTACCACCAAGGATTTATGGACTCCCAAAATTGCACAAAGAAGGCACACCACTAAGACCGATATGCTCAGCCATCGGGTCGCCCTCATACGGGCTATGCAAATATATTGTGAATATTTTAAAAAACATAACGTCGAACTCTATCTATAACATAAAAAATACAGTTGATTTCAAAGAAAGAGTAAATAATACTTTAATTTGTGATGATGAAAAATTAATTTCTTTTGATGTGGTTTCACTATTTCCGAGCATACCAATACAGTTAGCACTTGACGTTGTAAGGGAAAAATGGACAGAAATACAGGAATTCGCGAGGATACCAAAAAATTTGTTTATGGAAATATTAAGATTTTGTGTTGAAGAAAACCGATATTTTAGATTCGATGATAAAATTTACATACAACTTAAAGGAATGCCGATGGGATCGCCCACATCGCCAGTAATCGCGGATATAGTTATGGAGGAACTGTTAAGCCGAACAATGGAAAAACTTCCACGTGTACCAAGATTAGTCACCAAGTATGTTGATGATTTGTTCGCAATCATACAAAAAAAGAACACTTAATGCGTTAAATTCATTTGATAAAAATATCAAATTCACAATAGAGCTCGAAAACGATGATAGATTAGCATATTTAGATTCTTTAGTGATAAAACAAGGAAATCAATTAAAGACAAAGTGGTATCAAAAGCCAACAGCATCAGGACGAATCATTAACTTCAACTCAAAACACCCGAAGTCTATGATAATTAATACAGCGGAAGGCTGTACTTACCAAGACAAAACTTACCACGATGAAACCAAAAAAGAAATATTTATTTTAATGAAGAAAAATGATTTTCCAGAAAACATTATAAAAAGGTTAATTAGAAAGACGAATACGTGCAATCAACAATCCAAAACGAAAAAACCAACAAAGTTCAAGTCAGTAACTTATGTTCCCCACCTTTCAGAGCGTTTAGCAAAGTCTAACTGTTACGATAAAAATACATATAAAATAGCTCACAAACCAAAAAACACACTTAAAAATATATTTAATAATACCAAAGCTAAAATACCGCACACGGAAAAATGCAACGTTGTCTATAAAATCCCTTGCAATGGCAGTGAAAATCAACCATGCAACCGCGTTTACGTAGGGACTACCAAATCCAAATTAAAAACAAGATTAGCACAACACAAGTCAGATTTAAAACAATATCCACAGTCAAACACTCATAAAACAGCACTTATGGCCCACTGTGCGAGTAGCGGCCACTCTCCCAACTTTAATAATGTAAACATTCTCCAGCAAGAATCAAACTATAGCAAGCGCCTCACATTGGAAATGCTGCATATCATTAACACACCACCAAACATACGTTTGAATTACAAAACAGATGTTGATGGTGTCGCGCATATATTTAGACACCTGCTAACTAACAAATCAGTAGAAATGAAAACAGTAGAAAGCTCCGCGTCAAATAGAACGGACGTGAAAGATAAATGTATGTATGAATATGTTAGTTAGTTTTTTAGAATTGTTTGTAAAATAATGTATTTATTGTTATAGTTCCTTGAAGATGGTTACCGACGTATAACCGAAATATATCGGAAAACAGTAGAAATAACTTTTGTTGTTTTTATTTTAAAACATGACAATTTTGACCTGAAGCCGGCAGAACCAACCCTGATTTATGACATAAAGGTCGCCAAAATAACTATTATAAAAATAGGTATATTTAAAATTAAATTTTAAGGAAATAAAACATGTGTTCCTGAAGAGTTTTTGGAAGTCAGAATATTGGCATTTGAATTATCAAAATCGGTCCAGTATATCGAAATTTATTGAACCTTGATAAAAAATGGACAAAAATTTTCAATTAGCGTCAATAAAGGTTACAAGTTTTTTTTCAAAAGGCATTTGTTTGTATTGTATATAGCCACCAAATAATACCATTATTGATCAAATATAAATTTTCACAATTTTAACTAATCCGTTTCAGAAACTCTTACCGAACTATAATCAATTCATGTGCACATACTCCTGCAGAAGAGAAATTAAAAGGTGACCAATGGTATTTTGGTTCAACATATTGGAAGCGGGAGCTCTGTGTGCATATACAGTGTACGACAAAACTAAAGCACCGAAATTTCCTTTAAAACATTTTACTTAAAAGTACAAGATCTATAATGTTCAGTCCTTTTTATTCAGGAGGAACACATATTAGGTATTATAAACTTGAATAAATAAAAGTAGTTTACCAGCTCATCCAAAAAATGTTGTACAAACAATCCGATAAACTTAAAAAATGGAGCGACAAAACTAAAGGACCATCAAATATCTCTAGGACGACGCCAATGTGTTTTGGTTATTTCATAGCATATCCGTGGCAGGTACACACAGTGTTTGAATTGAGTTTATTATTTAAGTAAAATTCCTAAGAAAATAACTTTCTACACCTGCTCAACTTGTCCGAATACAGAGTCTTTGTTGCTGCATCATTTTCTATACTTTCTCTGTTCGGTTAAATAGCACGGGCCCCGACAACACGTTAACATTATTAGCCCTAAACTATTTTTTTAAGCAAATCGCTATACGTTTTGGCAGAATCTCTTCCAGGTAGATCCACCTTAATGGCATTCCTTCCCCCTCAATAAATAGGATGAAGATTTTATTAATATTTTTGAACATGAGACGTTCAATCGTATGAACGGGTCCCACTCCATAGTCGGAGAAACGTCTGTAAACCCCTACGCTGCCTCAGCCGTGTTACACCGATCAAAAAGTATACTAAAAGTAGTAAGCGGTGTTTTTTAGGTCTGGGAACGGCTTCAGAGAGTTCTAATATTTCAGGTGTTTTTCGTGCACTAGCACCTCCCTCTACAGTGCTAAGGGAGCCAGTTGAATGGAAATCCGTTTGTAGTACGCTAAGGCCATGAAAAGTGTTAGAACCATTTTAAATAGTATTTCCTGATTTACTCTGACTTAATTTGAGTAAAATTCTGCAGCGAAGTACCTCGAAATAACTATTTCCAGCAAATCTTTTCGACTTCTACAGACCATCTAACCTCGTTTTACGGCTAAGTAATAGAAGGGAACGGTTGTTTGAAATATGTTTCGCAATATATCGACGTGGTTATTGTGGCTAACGTTTACTGGGATTGTATGCTTTTTACAACACATTTAATTAAAAGCAAGACCTACCTTGATGGACCATGAAAAAAGTTTTTTGTTTCATATTTTGTTACACACGGGTTTGTTTCCAGGAAGCATAAGGGTCGCATCGCTTTCACCACTTTGTGGCACCAGAATCCCATCCAGCACTGCTACTTGAACTGCTCACGAACCGCTACACCCCCCCTGTTGCATGCCTCAAATCACCGCGCGGTATGCTTGCTTCTAGCACGAGCTAGCTCGTCGGACTGGGGTGGTTCTTGCGGCTTTAAGGCATGCGCATCGCGTCATACAAAAAAATACATACCTGTTGATGGGCTGCATCGGAATACCACACAGACTTCATATCACTATGGACCAAGGGTGTCACTTGGCCGGCCTTCATCACCCTCCCTACCTGGTCGACTATGGCACATGATTGTGTCGACCCCAAAATCGGGTATTAAAACCCCCTCAAAATTCCATCTCCCTGTCCGTTCGTCCGTCCGTCATCATCACACCGCCCAAGATCACACGTCACTATTTCGTATTCAATCGATATTAGACATCATTTTATTGCTTATTCAAGAAATCAAGTAACATTCAACGAAGCCGCTGAGGGCAGTTTGTAAACTTAAGTTCAAAATATTCCCGCGTATCTTACATTTCCTTGATACGCCACTATTTTCAAAACATATCTTAATCGTACGTTCGGATTCTTAAACCATGTAAACTCTAATATATCGCGTTATTTCTATCATCACATGAATGGATACCGACCCTATCTATGGGTTCAGCAGGCATTCAAATGTGTTTAATTAACATGTAGTAATAAAAGTGAAGCTTGAATATTCATAAATCTCAATTCATTTACGGTTGGCGACAATATGTTCCGCCCTACGATTAGTACAAAGAATTACGCTTTAGCCGCCCAAAAGGTTCTGAAAACGAAAAGGGGTCAGGCCTACCTAAAGACGTCTTTAAGCTTTTATCAATTCCCATTCTTACCCCCCCCTACCGCTTTGCAACCTGCCTTGGACTTGTGCCAAAGCAATCAAAATATCTACTTATACTCCTAGTCTAACTATTCCAGTTTTGGTTGAGGAATCTTACCCATATAAATACACGATATGTATGGCAATGTTATATTAAATCTAATGTGGCACCTTCAAGCGCCTATCAAATAATCCAAAGTAATATTTATGTACCCTAGCATTGGTACTCACACGCTTATGGCGTTTAAACATACATAGCTAAGAGTTGAATCCTGAGATTTCAATTCGACAGTCCAGTGCTCACTGCACTATAAGTGTATGCATATTTACGTGTTGTGAATAGCAATAACATGCAATCGCAAATTTAGTGCGTCATATCCTCACGATTGTGGCATCAAGAAAAGACCCTACTCATTAATAAGTTGTGTTTTAAATCTCAATGCTTGGTGCCGATTTCCTCACAGCAAGTCTGTGTTCATGTGCTCGCAGCACTTGAATTATGTCAACGTGTATTTCGTTTCTAAACTAAAAGAAGAGTGATACAGCTCACCTCGTCCCTCTGCTTCACCATCGGCCGCAATTTCTGCTCTGGTTAGCGCTGGGTCTTCCACTGGTCGCTGCCCCTTCTATTGCTGTTGTTGCTGTTGGCAAATCGTCCCGCCCTGTCCAAGTGAAATTTGCCTTCCCACCGTCGAACTTTTGCTGACATTTATTCATTTATTTTGGCTCTCCTCATTTCATGCGTACATACTTGCTTTGTTTACTTTTCCCATGCGAGACTCGATTCTCGTTCTTGTGCGCTGCGAACTCGTTGCTATTTGCTCGCAGGCTATGCTTACCCTTGCTTGCTATTATCGCTGGCTCACTTCCAACAGACGAACTGCCGGTTCGATGATTCGCTAAAGCGCGCCTCCGCTGCTACTGCGTGGCTCCACTGATGACGTCGCTTTGGGGTTGACGTCGGCGCTTCTATGACGGCGCCTCGTTTGCGAGCGACCGTGCTATGCTTAGCGCACCGTGTGTTATCGTAATTATTCTAGCCTTGGGTGGCGCGTAGCGCTAGTACTGGCGTGCTGAGCCTTTCGCGAACAAGTATTTTCTAAGCGCGCCGCGCCCCTTTAAATTAATACCTTTCAAAGACGATTGGCCCGCTCCGGGCGATATGCTGAGCGCGTCGCTACCTGCGCTGGAGCTCCGCCGCGCCCAAGTTACTCTGATAAGTGTGGTGAAACTCGCTGCCTGTCCGGACGAAAGTTCGGGTGCCGCTCGCTGCGGCGTTTTGGTCTATTGCGCGCTGTACTTTGCTGACGGCGCCGCTGTGCCGCTGGTCGCTTTTTGTTGACACGTTGCGGTAGCTTTTGGTGGCGAATTGAATAGATGGTCTGACTCTGATCCACACTGCTTGAAATCCAAATTGAAAAGAACTTTTCTTTTCCGGAAGTTAACGAGTGCGCTCTTTGACAAGTCGGTTTGTCAAAGACAGCTGATCGAGTCGAGGTGCGTTCGCGTGGTGCGTTCGCACGGACAGTGTCATATATTTGCGCTGCCTAAACTCTTACGTACGGCCCGCACCTTCTGACCGCAACAATTTCAAGTAACTAATATGTGGCCTTTATCAATAAAAACGAATACAAAATTCATAACCTTCGCATAGATTGTGCTTAGCAGAAGGACTTTTGGTGCTTTAGTTTTGACGTGCACTGTATATTATATACATTGACCAATCCACTTTGGAGTAAAAAAGGCTGCCAAAGAAGAAAGTCATTTCAAAAAGAACTGGCTAAAAAACTAGCAGCGATACATATTATAGCACGTGAAATGAAGCCACAGCGAAGTTCTGTGCAGATCGCTTTAAGTGATGTGATTCAAATGTGCAACCATATTGGGCTCGGAGGACATTCCCTGTAAGAAATGTAAAGCATAATTTATAATGGAAGAGGAGCAAGGCAAATCAACAAGTTAGAATTCGCAATTGAATTATTATGTTTTTGTAGGAGTTCTTACTTCAAGAAAATATAAACATCGTTTTAAAACTTTGTGGTCCGAGCACAATAATTGGGTCCCGTACAATTTTTTCCATTAAAAAATTAAATCGGATTTGCTGAAGTCGCAATATCATTAATACCGAGGAAAAAACTGGTGGATAATGACTTGGTTTCTCGTAGAGTTTTCTATCAGCATAAGTGATTGAAAAAACTTTTTCTATAAAATGGCCTTTGTAATTTTTTTTGTTTTTTCCGATTTTTTGTATATTTTCTTTTACTAAATTTTTTGTTTGAGTGCTTCATTTTAAGAAATATCCCGCATCCAAAAAACAATTTCTCGAATGCTCCAAGTTCCCATATGTCTTTACATAGGTCTAGCAGTTTGGACACTAAATTTTTATGGTGGAAATTTGGTAAATACCATTTCTAAGGATTTTATTTTATTGAAAAATACATGGTTAGGCTTACCAATACTGTTTATCCAACCGTAATAAGATGAAATTTCTTCCTCAAAGTGAGTTAGACCCAGTTTTCGCATTATAAATCCAGCAATGTAGGTAAGCCCGTATTCATACATTTTATCTTATTCAAGCGTTTCATCGATAACGAATCAGTATTCTTTCACTTCTGTAAATTCTCATCTATTCCCTCGTCCTTACTATAATTTTCTGAGCACATGCCAGTACTGTAAGAGGGATCAGAATGTTACAGCCGTTGCAAAATTTCATTCTCCACTTAGTTTCTCGACATGTCGTGCTTACATAAAATGAAGAGTCTTGGAACAAATATATATAAATATGGAAGAGATTTGTTTATTTATCCTTACTCTTGATAAAAAAGTTTTTTTTAAATATAATGGGTTTATAATTGTTTTTATTTGACAGAAAAAAGGGAACTGTCAAGTTCACTACTTATTTGCTTAATATACTTTCAAGAAGATGAAATTACCCTCAATTTTACGAAACTATCTTTTATTTCTGCATACATGATTTCAATATATGTTGATTGAATTATAGAATGTAGCTGAACTGTGGATCCATGATAGCAACCATATAAGTCGCTTAATTTAGAATTTTATGCCGAGGGTGAAAATGTATAAAAGAAAATACTTAACACCCTTAACAAAAAAACAAGTAAGGACGGCGCTGTTTTCGGCTGTGCCGAAGGCTTTATCCCTTTCATGAATACGTGCAAACTTAAACACGCATTGTTTAAAGTTCTCTAAAACTTTGTCAGCAATACATTTATTTTTCGATCTTGCTGACTTTTTTACGAAGTCTTTTACTATCCATAAGAAAATATCTCACCAAGTTTCAAGTTTTAATCTTTTAAAATGAGGTAGAAATGGCCATAATCCTCTTATCTGAACGATCGTTTGTATGGGATATATACTATATATAGCTCCGATCTTGGTGATTTTGTTACGAAATCTTTTGCTGTCCATAAGAAAATATCTCACCAAGTTTCAAGTTTTAATCTTCCAAAATGAGGGATAAATGGCCATAATCCTCTTATCTGAACGATCGGTTGTATGAGATATATACTATATATAGCTCCGATCTTGGTGATTTTTTTACTAAATCTTTTGCTATTCATAATAAAATATCTCACCAAGTTTAAAGTTTTAATCTTTAAAAATGATGGAGAAATGGTCATAATCCTCTTATTTCAACGATCGGTTGTATGGGAGATATCTGCTATAGTGACCTGATTATACCGGATCCGAAATGTCTAATATGCAATTAAACCCTTTTTTTGTTTGGTGGATTTCCTTTATTTTTCTGATTTGGTCTTTTTACCCAACCTTCTCGTTCTCACTGTCACCGGAAGAAGAAAGATCAAAAGGAGCCAACGCGAAGTTGGCTGCATTTCCCATCACAAGTGACATTTACCAGCTGTCAGCAATTCATGGTATTATGAAAAGACAGGGTGACATTGCAATAAGAACATATTATAAAAAGACAGGGTGACATTACAATAAGAACATTAAATCTCGGCCAATCTGACTTCTTGATTGACCTCAATCAATTTAAAATTTATTTGGGTAGTGTGGTCTTAAGCTGTTGATGACTGTGGAGATTCGGTTGCAATATTTGTTGGCAAACACCACTTTCGAATTTTTATTGCTTCAACAATGCCATCATATGGTAAATGTGTCAGTTGGCAATTTTCTATATCTCTTATAACATAGCGGTCGTTGGGCAACACTTTATGTATGACATATGGACCCCTATATCTCTGAATAAGTTTCTTAGTGCCGACCGTTGTGTCTACATGTTTAATTACAACAAAATTCCCTATCGAATATGATTTTGCGGGTACACTGTGTCTTAAAAAGTATTGATGATTGTACTCTTGCGATCGTTCTATATTACCTACTGCGCTTTGTCTAATCCCGTCAAGGTCCCTAGTAGTTTTAGTGGACAGCTTATCTTCTAAAAGTTCCGAAAGTTCATCGACAATACATCTCCGTTGAGTTACCCCAAATAGCAGTTCACTTGGAGCATATTTCGTTGTGGAGTGGACACTGTTGTTCATAGCGTATTCTATCTGAGACAAATGTGAAGTCCAGTCAGCATGCTCGGTGGATTCAGTAAGTTTACTCAACATGGCCTTTAGGACGCTATTCACCCTCTCGACCTGGCCATTGGCCTGTGCCGATGCTACAGCTACTTTAACATGGCCTACATTCCTCTTTGACAGATAGTCACTAAATTCTACAGAGGTGAAACAAGTACCTCGGTCGGTTATGACGCGTCTGGGGCGGCTGTAATAACTGAAGTATTTATCTGGAGAACAGCACACCTCTTTAGTACTTGTAGAATTTACGGGGTACAACCTGACAAACTTCGTGAAAGCATCGATAACAACGAGTATGTGCTTGCGTTTCGATTTAATTGCCGGTAAAGGGCCAAAGTGATTCAAATGCAGGGTGTCAAATGGTATGGGCTTTTTGGGTATATTAAACATATTATGCTCATTGGAACGAGCTGGTGCAGAGTATACAATGCATTTTATACAATTTTGAATAAAGTTGTTTATCTTATCTTTCATATTTTCGAACCAATAAGTTTTACGTATCTGATTATAGCACTTCTCTGTACCTAAGTGACCGATTTTCTCATGTATTGTACGAATTACGTTTAACTGCATCTCTGTGGGAACGCAGAGCATAAACTTCTCGCCTATTTTGCGACATACCAATCCGTCTATGAGTTCATATCCCGCGACCATACCCTTCTCTAACTTATTCATAAGTGCCTTGAGCTTCTCATCCCTGTTCTGTGCGATCTGGATCTGAATGTCTATATCGTCTAAATCTATGACAACAATTTGCTCATATTCGCTTTTATATTCACTATTACCTATATGGTTCGACATAGACTGAGGTTTTATAGTGTGGGATTTCGGGGGACTCGTAATATCAACTGCTTTATAGTTTAGTATGGAATTGGAACCCTCGTATTCTTTTCCTGACACTGGGATCCTGCTGAGGGCATCTACGTGGCCGAGGCTAGTTCCGCTCCTATGCTGTACAGAATAGTCAAAGTTTTCAAATTCTAGCGCCCATCTGGCGATTCGGGGGTTTTTTGCTTAGGGTCATGGTTAGCGAATTACAGTCCGTGATAATTTTGAATGGGACACCCTCTAAGTATATTCTGAATCTGCGAAGGGCATAAATGATTGACAAGGTCTCCAGCTCGAAGCTATGATACCTTGATTCGGCCGGTGTAGTTGTCTTCGAAAAATATGCAATTGGGTGGAATTTTCCATCATCCTGCTTTTGTAGTAGAACTGACTCAAACCCTAGGCTGCTTGCATCACAATGAAGTTGGGTTTCACGATTCTGGTCATAAATGGCCAACAACGGTGGACTAACTAAAATTTTCTTTAAATCCCTAAAGGCTTTCAGGCAGTATTCCGAGAAACTGAATTCGGTATCTTTGCGTAATAAATCCAAAAGTGGCTTTGCAATCTTTGAAAAGGATGGCACGAATTTCCGGAAGTAGGAAAATAGACCAAGGCAGGAACGAAGCTCTTTTTGATTCCTTGGGATTGGATAAATCGCAATTGCTTTAATGTGAGACTCTGAAGGTTGTATTCCTGACGAGGTAACCCGATAGCCTAAATACTCAACTACATTGTAGCAAAACTTGCACTTCCTAAGCTTTAGTTCCAAATTTTTCTCATAAATTCTCCTCAGCACTTTCCTCAGGGTTTTGATATGGTCTTCCAGGTCACGGGAAGCGATTAATATATCATCAATATACACACATACTTCCTTTGCATCGATCAGATCCCGAAAGATATTATAAACAAATCTCTGAAAATTGACTGGTGCGTTCTTAAGCCCGAATGGCATCCTAAGATACTCGAATTGCCCGTGTGGCGTCACGACAGAAGTCAGCGGGATAGAGTTCTCCTCCATCGCCAGTTGATTAAACCCATCCTTTAAATCAAGAAGTGTAAACCACTTCTTCCCTGACATATAATCAATGCAGTCTTCTATTAGAGGTAGCGGGAAATTATCCCGAATTGTTTTCTTATTTAGAGCCCTATAATCTATACACATACGGGTTTCCCCACTCTTTTTCTTCACCAACACAATGGCGGAAGCATAGGGAGAGCTACTCGGGCGTATTACCTGACGTTCAAGGAGATCATCGGTGATCCTTTGAAAGACAATCGCCTCGGCAGTCAATAAAACGGGGTATTATCAATCGTACGAATGGTCATTTTATAGTCATAGGGTTTCTTATCAATCGAAATGGGAGACAAATAATTGCTTTTCAAGATCTGCTTTACAGTATCGCGTTCACATTTATTTAAGCCTGGTCCTATATCAAACTCTGACTGGACTACACTTTCATCGATAGCGCCTATATCCTTCACTGCTAAATCAAACAAACCATTTTCGTTGTCTGAACGATCTTTCAATTTTCCTAAGTCCCTTTTCATAGAGCCCTTCTGATCACGGTTTCCGTACACGGTATTATTCCTATTATCCCGATAATCGCACACTTTTCCTAAGTATCTTTTCTCATCGCCCTTCTGACCATATTTCTCAGATAACTTGTCTAAAATGTTTCTATCATCAACCGATACTTTACCACAATTATCAACAGCTTTATAAATAATCGAATCAGATGCATAAGGTTTACATTTCTCTTTATTAAATTCAGAATTTGGGTGATTTATTTTTATTAAACGAATATTAAATGCTGTCAAAAAGTTTTGACCAAGAATTAATGGTATTGTTAATGTTTCATCTGGAACCACAATTATGCTTATGTTTTTAGTAGTTTCACGAAATTTTACTGCACAAAGTATAGTGCCATATGAATGGATTCTGCTTTTACCGACTCCAACGAAATTAGTAGGTTTCGAGATATTTGGAAGCTTCACGAATCGTTCAGCAATCGATTTTCGTATGATACTAATTGAACTGCCAGAATCGAAAAGAGAAAAAATATTTGTAAACCCTGACCATCTACTTCGATTTTTCCCATAAAAGGCCACACTTACCTCTTGCTTAGATTCTAGATAATCATAATCTTCGGTAGAAATAGCTGCAACACTGGTCGTCTGGCTCTTCTTCTTTGGGCAATCGCGGTGCATGTGTCCAAGCTGGTGACATGTGAAGCACGAACCTGGTGGCCGTTGTGGTTTTGGGCAATTGCTTTGGTAGTGCCCGTAGCGTGAGCAATTAAAACATCGCACAGCCGAGAGATCTTCCGATGTAATCACTTTTGCTTCAGTACGTGCTGCAGTAGTGTTCGATGGTTTACGTATCATAACATTTTGCCGCCGCTGTTCGTATCGCTCCATTCGTCGGATTAAGTCATTGACCGTGTTAGCGCCATATAGAATACTTATGTTGCTGCTATGATCCGGGATCCCATCTATGATCATGTCGACTAATTCCTGCTCTGCTATATCCGATTGTGCTGCGATTGACTGCATCGCAACAACGTAAGTCACGCAAGATTCCGATGGTTTTAATTTTCGTGATCGTAGCTGGAGTTAAGCATCTGCGTGGAAAATAATAGAAAATGTATTTTCTCTGAGCAAGAGCTCCTTTATTCATTCGTATGTTTCAGAACTAACTTACATTTTATACGCTTACATCTATTTATACTATTTCTAACTATTGCTTGTTTGGTGATAAAAAGATGTTTACATTATGAGCATTATGTTATCATAATGTTTTGTTACTTATCGGCGAATATACTTGTTTATGATATTGAAAAGATTTTACATGTTTAGTGTAGTATTATCTTATGGATATTGTTACTTATGAGGGAAACAAAGAATATGTTTCTTTGTTTGTTCTATATTATCATTTGAAGGGACAAAGGGTATGTTATACCCTAAAGATATTTTTATTTGGAAAACAAATAGTAGTGTGTGTGGTATATATATATGTATGTATGTATCTGTGTAGTGTATGTGTGGACGTCGTTAACTCTCCCCGGTGTTTAAAATGAAATGTCCCCATTTCAGATCTGCTGTAGTCGGAGGAGTTCGGCTTCATATGCTCTTTGGAATATTAAGCGTCTCTTTTCCTCTCGTCGGTTTCGTTGGCATTGGCTTAATTTTATATATAAGTAAATTGTTACGGTAAAAGTTATTATGAAAAATATAATATACAGTGTAAATTTTAAGGGATGCTCTTCTATAGGTATAATATATTTATATAATTGTTGAATATTATTAAATTTATAATTTGAGTTTGATGCTAGTATTTTCAATACATCTACTTGTTCGTTATTATGTGAGTGAATAACATTTTTAATTTCTTCTTGGTGGTTCACATATGTTTCATTATCTATATTTGTGGAAATCTTAAACTGTACTAAATGTGGTCCGTTTATTTTTAAACCATTCCAAGTATGTTCATTAGTTATTACAATATTGCCGTGGTCCAAAATTTGTATTGGAATATTATTTTCTTGTATTATGTTACATTGAGCTTGTTGATTTGATAACAGTGGAATTGTGCAGTTATCCTTTAATTCTTGTTTACAAATACTAATGCCTAAGTAATTTTTACACTTTGATACATTAATAAATTCGTTATTACATTTTGAAACCTTTTGTTTTAATTCATATTTTCCTTGTTTAAATGCTAAAGGAATAACTTGATACAGTTGGCATTTATTTGAAATTACAGGATATTTGTAAATGGTTATTATTGCGGTTTTAAACATGCACACATGGATGTCAGAATATTCTAGAATATTAATTACAGGAATATTATATATTTCTTTGCTGATTACTTCATTTATCTCTTTTAAATTTAACGATCCTGAATAAAAGTTTCCTACTTTAGCAAAATTTATTGTATTTGTAATACTTTCCAATTCTTTCAGGACTTCTCTCATAATTAGTTCCTCTGTAATATATGTCGGATCAAGAGTTTGAAGGATCTTTTCGAATCGTGAATTTATTTTACGCTGTTCATTATTGTTTTCTATCAATTGGTTTAATCCTGATTTAATTTCAATTAAGTCATCGTGATCTGGTGTCCCCGTATAAAATTTAAGTATTGACCCCAAAAAATTAAGAGCTCTTTTGGAACGATATTCTGGTGGTATTAACTGTGTTTTTAAAGTTTCTATTCTGTTTATGAGTATTTCCCCTTGTTGTGATTCCTGCATTTTATAGTGTAACGACATAATGTTTTCGTATGGGGCTAATATATTAGATAAGTTCGCTATGTGATACAGGTAAGCTGTATTGTCAAACATATACATCGTGTCAGATTCTACAAGCACAAATTTTTTTCCTTTTAAGTCCGTTATTTTGTCAGAAGAACAAGATGAAAGAATAATTAATAATATTATTCCAGTAGCCTTCATGTTGATACCTTCCTGATGCTGTCTTTGTGAATAGTTTTCCCTTTTACTGTCAATATCTTATCACCTAGATCCTCTTTGACTTGATGTTTATTGTATTTTGCCGAGGTTTTATTTCTTCGATCTGTCTTGCTGTAAATCGTATCGCCTTCTTTGTAGGTGATAATCTTTCGATTTTTATTATGGTACCTTAAAAGCTGGTGCTGCTTCTGCTCAAGTGTTTCACGAATATCAGGATATTTTTCGCGATTAAAAAATACGTCCTCAGGTTTATGTGCTGTACTTGAGTGAATAGTTCTGTTGTACTGGCGAACAGCGTTGTATAATTCGTCGGCGGGAGCTGTCTTATTCTCTGCTGCTAAAGTTTGACAGAGTTCGATAAGAGTGCTATGCACCCGTTCAATTTGAGCGTTTGATGTTGAATGATGCACTGGCGTGACGGAGTGCGTTATATGTAGGCGACTGTATACTGATTTTGCCATATTTCCAATGAATATGCTCTCGTTATCAGTCATAAGATAACGTGCGTTGGGGTAGACTTGTATGAGCACTTCCTCAATATACTCGTGGCAATGTAATTTATTTTCTAGTTTGCGAAGAAAACAGTATTTCGAGTATCTATCTATTGAACTGAGATAAATATTGTTGTTCATATGAAATATGTCCATTTGTATGTATTCCCCTACCTTTGTTGGTATTGGTGTTTTTCCTATAGGTTGTCTGTTCGGTTGACGTTCGTATTTATGTACAAGGCATATTTCGCATGTATTTGTCTCTGTACTGCACATTTTTTTTAGGTTTGGCCAGTAGTGGTTTAAAAGTATCTCTTGAGCGTTGTTTTTGTAATTTCTATGAGCTCTTCTGTGAGTTTGAATAATAATCTCTTTTTGTCTATCGATATTCGTAATATCAGTAAGGAGTGTTTGTGCTTGTACAAAAGTACAATTTGGAAATGCACGAATAATATCTTTTCCAGAGTGAAATATTTCTTCATTTTCTACTCTCAAGGCGTTTGTAACGTTAAGTCTGACGACCTCTTTCAACTTGTTGCATAAAGTTTGTAGATCGTTGTAATATATAGTGTGTCGAAAATGGTCGGCAAATATTGTCTGAGATACGGTTTCTTTCTCTTCATCAGTTTTTATAATAATTATTTGGTTTTTAAATGAGTTGAGTGGCTGTTTCACATTTTTTATTATTTCTGTTGGTGAGCTTTGTGCGGAATGGGCTGAGCAATCCGTAGATGTGTTTATTTGTTGTCGAGAAAGCGCGTCGGCTACAACATTTTGATGACCAGGCTTGTAAACTAATTTTGCTCCGTATTCCTCTATTAAATTTTTCCATCGTTTTAGTTTGGTATTTGGATTTTTTTCCGATATAGAATAAATTAATGATTGGTGGTCTGTATAAATTGTCAAATCGGCTATTCCGTATAAGTAATTTCGTAATTTTTGTAGTGCCCATACTATAGCTAAAAGTTCTTTTTCATTGGTACTATAACTTTGTTCGGTATCGTTAAGGATTCTGGAAATAAAGGCGATAGGTTTTCTATTTTGGGCAAGTACAGCTCCTATAGCGAAATTACTTGCGTCAGTCGTGAGCTCAAAAGGTTTTGAAAAATCTGGTTGATATAGTTCTACCTGTGCCTGTAATTCTACTTTAATTTTTTCAAAGGCCTGTATTGCAGCTTCGTCCAACTTTATTTCTATTTTTGCGCTTTTATTCTTTTTTATCATACCTTGTTCTCCTCTGAGATGTATTGTCAAGGGTTTTGTTATTTTTGCGAAGTTTTTAATAAATTTTCTATAGTAACTAGCTAGTCCTAAAAATGACCTCAATTCCTTTAAAGTTTTTGGTTCAGGGAACTTCTTTATTGTTTCGATTTTATTTGGGTCTACAGTCACTCTATTGTGTTTGATGATGTGTCCTAAGTATTCAACGGAATCTTTGAAAAAATGCGATTTTTCGTTCGAGATTTTCATATTGGCATTATGGAGTGCATTGATTATAGTTTGGATGTGTTCAATATGTTCTTCGGTTGAAGAAGAATATATTAGTACGTCATCAATATAAACATATGCAAATTTTCCAACATATTCACGTAAAATATCGTCAACACATCGTTGAAATATTGCCGGTGCATTTTTTAACCCAAAAGGCATCCTAACAAATTCATATTTTGCACCATTTACTGAAAATGCTGTCTTTTCTCTATCTTTCTCTTTAATGAGGATTTGGTGGAATCCTGATTCTAAGTCTATTGTTGAGAATATTTTTGCTTTCCCTAGACTTTGTATAGTCATGTTTGCATCGGGTATCGGGTACCTATCTGTAATTGTATGGGAATTTATTTTTTGGAAATCAACAACCATCCGTCTCTTGGGTCTGCCTTGGTCATCGGTGCCCTTTTTAGGAACGGTCCATATAGGAGAATTATACGGGCTTTTGCTCGGTTGAATAATTCCTTCTTTAAGTAATTTATTTATTTCACTTTTCACAAACTCATGGTCTGCCATAGGATAAGGGTATTGCTTAGTCCAGATGGGGTCGTCCGATTGAGTTCTAATTGAAGCTTGAATTGTTCTTGTGAATGGTAAAGATTCGCTTATATAATCGTTTCTTTGCATAATTTGACAAATTTCCTTATTATATCTCTCATCACCTAGGGTGTAATTAATTTTTTGTTCTTCAACCCTCTTTTTATATTTCAGGCTATAATCAAACAAATTTACTTCTGCTTTTATTACACGTAATCCCTGTTCACCTAAAATCATATCGTAGTCATTTAGTTCATCAATTTCATAGAAAGATAAGTGGTGTCCAAATAGTGTAATAACTTTTTTTGACTTTATTACCGAGTTTCCATGCAAGGTTCTTGTGTGTGTTGGTTTAATTTGGACAGATTTCCCTATATCGCAATTGAAACTAATATAATTGTTTGTGGCTCCTGTATCTACTAAAACTGTTACTGGTTTGCCTGTCATACCGCATTTTGTTACAATACATGGCAAACCTTTTACACGCCTAAAAAAGTGCTTCCTGTTTCAAATTTGTCCTCAAAATGTTGTAGATTTTCTACTATACTTTCTTCTTCAACTGTATTATTTATCCTCTGTATTTTGTGAGGATGTATATTTTGATTGGATAACACTCTTTCTCTCTTAAATGGGTTATTATATTTACCATTCTGTGTAGTCCGAACGAATTCTCTTGAGTTGTCGACTTCCATGGGGACTGGTTTCTGTGGCAGCTGCTGGTGCTGGAATCGCTGATTATGCCCATATACCTGTATCCCTGGGTTATATCGATTTTGCCTGTCTTCGTATCGTGGTGTTGGACGATTTTCAGAATAATGATGACGTGCTGGATTTGATCGCTGCGGCGGTACATCAAATTGTTGATTCACGTTATCGTGGTATATTGTACATGCAATGGCGTAGGCTGCCTCCAAATCTTTTGGGCTATTGCTGTACAATGTTCCGCTAGTGTATTTGCTGTTTAGTCCCAGTATAAAGGTACGCACAGCTTCTTCGTTAGCATATTCTAACATTGCTGCATTGTTTTGGCTTGCAGTCATCTCGATTTTAGACAAGGCTAAGTTTAATGCCTTGCTGACCTCACTGTGGAATTCAGACAATGTACGTCTTCCTTGAACTATTCTTTTCATATCGTCTAGTAGGACATATAACGGACGCTGATCGGCATATGTATAATCTAGTCGGTTGATTATCGAGCAGAAATTTAATTTTGTATTGTGGTTTGTTAGGATATCAGCTGCCGACCCGATAATCTTCGTACGTACTATTCCCAATGCCGAGTAATAACGAGGGTGTTGCATAAAATTTTTAATGGACTCCATAAATGTCCAGGCTTGGTTTCTCCAGGAGCGGTATTGCGTTTTATCGCCATCAAATTTTGGTAGCGCTTTAAATAGCTCCAGATCAATATCCTTAGCGTCTGTTAGTGTTAAACGGACCTCTTCGAGTTGAGGTACCGGGGTTAATTGTTCAAATGATTCTCTTCTGGTGGTTTCGATCTGTTGCATGTTTATTTTTAATGCAGTTATCTGGGCTTTTAGGGCTGCTATTTCGGCCTCCATCTCGTTTCCTATATCCTGATTACTGTCGTAGGTGCGTTGTTTTTTACCTAGCCGTAGGGCTTTAAAGTGCTCCAGTTCTTTCTGGTATAGCTAGTCTTCACTTAATAAATTTTTGTTTCACTTTTTCAGAAACCGTTTTTGTCTTTCTTCAAGACCGTGGATTTTTATATTTTCCTTTATTTCAAGGATTTACTTTTTAGATGGCAAAACGTATTGTCATCCCGGTTGAGCCCCCAGTTAAGCATCTGCGTGGAAAATAATAGAAAATGTATTTTCTCTGAGCAAGAGCTCCTTTATTCATTCGTATGTTTCAGAACTAACTTACATTTTTACGCTTACATCTATTTATACTATTTCTAACTATTGCTTGTTTGGTGATAAAAAGATGTTTACATTATGAGCATTATGTTATCATAATGTTTTGTTACTTATCGGCGAATATACTTGTTTATGATATTGAAAAGATGTTTACATGTTTAGTGTAGTGTTATCTTATGGATATTGTTACTTATGAGGGAAACAAAGAATATGTTTCTTTGTTTGTTCTATATTATCATTTGAAGGGACAAAGGGTATGTTATACCCTAAAGATATTTTTATTTGGAAAACAAATAGTAGTGTGTGTGGTATATATATATGTATGTATGTATCTGTGTAGTGTATGTGTGGACGTCGTTAACTCTGGCGATAAACTTCTTGCCTGGAGCAGTTGCGTTTGAACATGACGCATAGCTGCGTTTTCAATGTTGAATAATCTGCGAGGCCTTGATTTAGCACGAACTCTTTGGCTGTGCCAGACATACACCGCCTCAGGGCTAAACACTTGTGCCTCTCACAGAAATTTTTTCGTCAGCGTAGTCTTCAAAAAGTAAAAACCACTTGTAAACATCGTAGTGGTTGTCACCGCTGAATTTCGGGACTGCTGCATCAAGTTCATCAAAATGTATGAATTTACGAAGGCGCACATCAGAATATGTGTCTGGTTGTGGCACTTGAGCTTGCAGCTGTGCTAATTCCCGCTTAAGTTTTAAAATTTTCAGCTGTTCCTGAAGGTGATTTACTTCCTCAGGAGGCGACATATGATGTGTATCGTAGCAAACAGGGGCATTGATAGCGGACACTGAAACGCCTGGGTTGGCACGGTCGACGTTGAGCATAAGTGTACCATCACCACCGCCAATTTCAGATCTGGCGGCTATAGTAGTCATATTAGTCACAGCGACGGCAGTAGCATTAATGGCGAGAGCGTCGGAACTAGTATTGTTAGCAACAGCGGTGATTGTTGTGGTGGCAGTGGCAGCAACGGAGTTGGAATTGGTAGTGGCAGCGCTGGTAGTTGTGGCAGCAGCGGCGGTGGTTGTAGCGACGGCGGTGGTTGTTATGGCAGCAGCGGCGGAATTGGAATTGGTGGTGGCAACGGTGGTCATTGTTGCGACAGCGGTGGAACTGGTAGTGGCGGCAGTTTGAACAGAGGTGGCAGAAGCATTAGGTGCACAAGGAGGACTGTATACGAGAGCAGCAGTTGGACTTAGCACGTCTGCAACTTTTTGGCCACCTTTATTAATTGTAGTGGTGTTCCTGTTTTCACCAGAGCGACCGCTGACTGTTCCTTTCATTGTGGCCCGTGTGTTATGCATGACTTTTTAGGTTAACGTTTCTTCTTCCAGAACGTAATTAAAACTTTTGTTGAAAATGCCGAAATATTATTGTGGGAGCAAGATAGGATCACCCCACACCTGACGATGCAATTAAACCCTTTTTTTGTTTGGTGGATTTCCTTTATTTTTCTGATTTGGTCTTTTTACCCAACCTTCTCGTTCTCACTGTCACCGGAAGAAGAAAGATCAAAAGGAGCCAACGCGAAGTTGGCTGCATTTCCCATCACAAGTGACATTTACCAGCTGTCAGCAATTCATGGTATTATAAAAAGACAGGGTGACATTACAATAGGAACATATTATAAAAAGACAGGGTGACATTACAATAAGAACATTACAAATATAATACAAAAATACATCCGTGTGCCAAATTTCATCGAGATATCTCAAAAATTGAGGGACTAGGTTGCGTTCAAACAGACGGACGGAGAGACGGACATGGCTGTATCAACTCAGTTCATCGTCCTGATCAATTTGGTATACTTAATGGTGGGTCTATCTCTTATATTTCTAAACGTTACAAACATCGGACCAAAGTTAATATACCATTTCATGTTCATGAAAGGTAATTATAAAAATACAGGAGTATTATGTAGCGAGTTCTAACCTGATCATCTATATATTAATAGGTTAACATTCTTTCAAAACAATCAAGGTATAATTATAAAAATACAGGAGTATTATGTAGCTAGTTCTAACCTGGTCATCTATATATTAATAGGTTAACATTTTTTCAAAACAATCACTTGCCAGAGTATATCTTACCTAAACAAACATAATTCCTATTTAAATGTATTTTGGTATCTTTCTATGGATCAGGAGCGGTGCATATGCATATTTTCATTAACAAATAGTGCTTCATTTGTTTGTTATAATTCACTAAAGTTTTCTGCATAAAGCTATGGCGCTTAACTACAGTATCGGACTGGGTTGTTCTACATATCGAAGTAGCGCAAGTGGTAAGCGTCTGAGGTAGAACGCGTGTGTTCCATGGTTTGAGTACAGGTTTTCTGGACAACTTTGTTTTTTTTTATTTTTTAATAAATTGAATTTGTTTTTAAATATATGAAAACTTCTTATCTTAATTTTTTCTTTTTAATTTATTAGATTTTAAACCTAATATTTTTCGGTTTGAGCCCTCTATTTTGAAGTGAGAAAATGAATTTTTTTTTCAAAAAACCGCCAGAAGAAGTTTGCTTTTTTCTCAATAATTTTCGGCTTAAGGTAAACTTATATGCAGCCCATATGTCATAATATTAGAATATTCATATATATCACCCCCCAATTCCATCGGAACGAGAAGCTCGATAGAAATCTCGAAATTTATCAGATTTCGGTAGATAATTTCGATAATTTTTATTGTTTTTATCCGGTTTTTCCGATGACAATAATTTTTTTTTTTTTATAAAATTGAATTTCTTACCTTGACGTGAATTTGTTAAGTTTTTAAAGCAATCTTTTCTTAAAATGAATTTTTTGCAAAAAAAACCGCAAGAAAATTCCTAAAAATTTACCATAACAAAATATGTAAGGTAAATACTTACATAGTAACATAGTTTTATGAATTTTTTTTAAAGAATTTTCTTTTTTTCTGATTGATATAGGACTTAAGGTAAACTTATACGCACAGCCATAAGAAGTAATAAGTTCTGGTCATATACATATATATCACAAAATATTATTGAAATGCTATAAAAGTCAATATGAAATGTCTTTATATATGTCTAAATTTTGGTTAAGGAAAAAAATTAGAAAACCATATACTGAAGTTGTAATTTCCCCCCTCTAAATGGGTTTCAAAAAAGCCAGATCTAAAGGAAAATTGCTAAATTGCCAACACAGTCTGTATATCCAAAACAAAAAACCAAAATGGAAACCGGGTTCATGCTCATATTGAGAAAATTTAAGGAACTTCAAAATAAATGCTAAATTTATTTTCAATCAAAATATGTATATGTGGACACACTCCTAACGGTGAAATATTTCTCTCCAAAAGGTAGAAATATTTTCATTCTCGTACTCATTAAGCAAATTGAGTTAAAGTACACACTGGCGTCGGCGCGTCTGTCCAATTTGATTTTGAGAGAGAGTTGCCCTCCACTATACTGATCTTGCGCGTTTTATTGCAAGCAATAGCTCAAAATTAAAATTTTTAGAGAAAACACAACAAACGCTTAATTTTTTTAATAGAACTCTATTATAAAAATGAGATTCAAAAGCATTCAAAGTCGCTGCGTTCACATAACTCAAAATTAAAATTTTTTTTTTAAAAGCAATCAAACTTCTATTTTTTGTAAAATTCTATAATGAAAATGAGATTCAATGGTATTCATGCCACTATTTTCGGTCGGATATTTAAATACATCATAAAATATTTGTTTTCAACATATCTCACACGTTTTATTGCAAACAATAGTTCAAAATTAAAATTTTTACTCCATTATAAAAATAAGGTTCAAAAACACCCAGTTCATATAATTCTAATTTTTTTTTTTATGCGTAATCAAGCTTCTACTTTTTTTTGTAAAATTCCATAATTAAAATGAGATTCAAAGGTATTCATGGCCTCTATTTTCGGTCGGGTATTTAAATGCATCCTATAATCCTGAAAAATCTAAGTGTTTATAATAAAATGTAAATTTTTACTGTTCATAAAACTCCAATATTAAAACGGGATTCCAAACTAGTCATGACCGCCTTATAATTCAAAATTTCAGATCAAAAAGAAAGCAGAGTCAAAACAGGAAGGTGCGTCGTTGAGTCGGAATTGCTAAATTGAATTTGTAATTTTCTCCCGGTAAGTGGATTACAAAAATCACTGCCTGTATACTTATAACCAAAAAATTACAATATGGCAACCATGTCTAAACGGTCTATATATTTTCACTCACTGAGCACATTGAGTTAAAGAAACCGTTATATATATACTATAAGGCTAACTATGTTGTTGGTATACGAGTATGTCCATCAAATCCAAATTTTTTTATTGAAATATTGACCAAATCTGAAAGGAGTGGTGGCTCTGATGTTGGACTTTCAATCATTCCTAAGGACTGTTTTTGCCATCTCATTTTAATGATTACCGGTCTTTAATGGACTGATTTTTTTCGGTTAGTTGTCAAATTGCCTGCTGTTTAGTGTGAACCGACTTTTATGAAAGTGGCCCTAAATTACCCAACTATATATAATTAATTTCAGTAACAAAAATTTCCCCAATATTTCGGCCTGTAGGCAGTGCTGGAAAAAATATGAACAGAGGATTTAATAACTTAAACTAATTCAAGGTGCTCGAATTTCGACCACGGGATATACTAGTTATTACTTAATATGAATGAGCGACAAACCTGCATACTCATACTATAAACTCCTCTACACAGTTTTAATTTTTTTATGAAAGTTTTTCAGTTTGGTAAAGCTTTCTTAGCTTTGTGTATACTTTAGAACTTATATTTATATGGTTCCTATTTTAAAATATATTTTTTTAATTAAGGTTATTTAAAACAAGTAAGGAAGTCTAAGTTCGGGTGGAACCGAACATTTAATACCCAGCTATGTAAAAGCGGTCGTCGTAATTTGTAAATTATTGTGGAGTTATGTATGACCTGCGGCCGCCGTGGTGTGGAGGTAGTGTTGCCGGCCTACCACACCGAAGGTCCATTGTTCGAGACCTGGTACAGGTAACATCAAAACTGATTTGAAAAAAGTTTTTCAAAACGGGGTCGCCCCTCGGCAGTGGTTTGGCAAACTCTCCGAGTGTATTTCTGCTATGACAGGCTTCTCAGCAAAAATTCGTCTCCTTTGTAGATGCCGTTCGGAGTCGGCAAAAAACTGTAGGTCCCACCAATTTGTAGGGAAAATTCAAATCGGCACACCACAAATTGGAAGAGAAGCTTGGCGCAAAAATCTCTTAGGAGGTTTATGATGATATACCTGTTGTATATCGCGCCATAAAAGAAAAAGAATGTATGACCTGTAGGAAGTTTTAAACTTATGTTTTTTTGGAAATGCTTGACAAAGGTACACAAACAGAATTCATATGAAAATGGCAATATCTATTAACTCTGAATTCGCTATACTCGTATATCCGGAGAAAATTTGCCGTAAAATATTTGTTTTAATCACAACAATAAACCTTTCTGAAATTATTAACAGTTTATAAGTAAACGTGTTTCTTTATTGTAGCTTAACGGTTCTGAAGTTATTAACGGTCCATGTTTGAAATCTTGTTCTAACATATGTGGGCCCTTTTTCCAAACTTGCGGTAAAAACGTTAAAAGAAAGATGAAGTCAATAAAGTAACCAACCTTCATTATTATAGCTGTTTTATTAATGAATTGTCTCATTTTATAGATTTTTCGAAATTTTCGAAACTAAATTGCAACCTTGGCCATAAAGTAAACTTTGTGCCAAATTTCATTCAAATATGTCAATATTTACTCCAGTTTTTGTGCACACGTACGGTCGGACGGACATGTCTAAATCGATTACTCTATTCATTCTTAAAACTTTGATATATGGAACTTAATATCTATCAGGCACGATGTGTGCATCCGGGTATAACTGTACAACTTATGCTCTAACCCAATTTTCCAAATACTGTCTTCACATAATTAATTTAAAATAGAAACACAAACACTGTCATGATAACTATGAACGGTCTCATATGTAGTTCCGGTAACATGGGCGGAGTTCACATCGGAAAATGCCCAATCAATTTTTGTGCCTACTCGTGTAGTGGAAGAATCTGAACCTAGCAGTGAACTAAAACCTTTTCCCTGAGAAGATTTTCTATACAGCTCCTAGTAGTCCTTAAACATAAGTTGAAATCTCCTAAAATCAGTACCTTTTCATTGCACAGTTCCGTGTTTAAAATTTCTCGAAGTTCTGAACCTAATTATCTCAAGGGAAATGAGGCATTTCTATATAACATCAAAATATAGAGGTCATTAAAGGGAAGGATTTCCATAACTTTGCGACCCGAGTGAATTTTCTTTATATTACATAATCACATCATGGAAGCAATGATGGTTTTTGCATACACTAGTAGTCCTCGCTTATTTCTGATTCGAGTTTCGGTGATATCTATTCTTAGCTTGTTTAATGCCCTAAACCCAGGAATTTCAAAGTTTTCGGAGGGGTAACTCCAAGTTTCAGCTAAACATAGAATATCCGAAGATAGCTATAGGGGATCGTTTCTCACATCATTTATATGAGCATGAAGCCTTTGGATATTATGAAATAATATCTGAATATCCGATATGCGAGTTTGGAATCAATGCTTTTGTCGTATTCAACGCAATAAGTTCTCTAAAATCTGGATCCGAATCAGATAATGGATTTGGTGGCAGAAAATTTCCCAATATAAAGAGACCCTCCGCACTAGTTGCTCGGCTGTATGTTGCACCTTGGTTTTTATGAATTGTTATCCCCTCTGCAGGAACTATTGGAAACTGGTTTCTCTCAATTATTACCTGCACATTTATTTTATATTGGAAAGTTTTGACCGATTTTCAATTGGAGTCCAATCAGCTGCATGAGGATGCGCTTTTATTGATATAACTAATATAGCAACTGAGGGTTCTGAGAACATAAACCACAAAGTTGAAGGATTAGAGGATACTAACCCAACCTCCATTAGCTGCCCAGTCGCGCCATTTACCCATCTCCTGTGTTGGTATGTACAGTGATCATGTATTTTGCAGTAGTTTTTAAAGTTAAGCTATGGGGGAGGCCCTGAGTTTCCGATGTTTTAAAAAGCCTCACTCTCTCTAAAATATTGTCTCTTCGCCCACCTACTGAAGTTCCTCTAACCACATCTTTAGCAAGTGACAAAAGAGTGATGCGGTACGAATTTGGCTAAGTTTAAGAGTATTGTATCTGTCAGTCTCTTCGTTTGACCAAAACAGATGAACTACTTCATCAGGTACTTGGTCTGAGTTACATACTCTGCTCTGAATTAAAGATATATCATCCCTAGTCATTGAACCGGACGCCATATTATTTAAGGCAACTGCAAAAGTTTGGTCATTCCTCTGTCACTAGGATTCGGAGAAAAAATCCACCTATCTCCAACTGGCGATAGTTGCTTTAAGTCCCCAAAAACAATAAGAGATATACCGCCAAAGGGTAAAGTACTCTTGAAAATTTGCTTTAGTCTAGCGTCAACATATCCAAAAACACGATCTCCAACCATAAAGATTTCATCGATTATTATTATCTTCAAATCACTTAATTTGTTTTATATTAAGTTTATAATATCGTTACTTTGTGGGCGTAATTCTCGATTGGACTGATTTACTGGAAGTGAAAATATTGAAGGCAATGGCAAAAGCTGCTTTCCCGGTTGAAGCGCATAGCAGCACTTTCAGGGAGCTTGGAGTTGATCCAGGTACTGAATTCATGCGATGATTGAGGGACTGATATATTGAAAATATTAATCGGCTCTTTCCCACACCAGCGCCACCGCCTACAAATTAAAACAATGGCTTATTTTTTTTTTTAAATTGTCTAGCATATGTATTAAGTAATTCTCTGTTTTATATTTAACTTTTGAACTGAGGAAAGAAGTTCTTCGACTGGAACTAAAGGAGGAAGCTTAATAAGTCTGCTCAAATACATCATATTTTTTCCTATTTGCCTCTATGGAAACCCGATTTTCTAAAAAGACTTGCTCACTGACATTATTGATAATTTCTGTCTGTTTATTTCGCCACGGAAAATAAAGCATAATCATTTCCATGAAGTACTCACCATCAGGACTAAATCTTCTCTAACGAATTATGCACGACTTGGTTCGTTTCTTTATGAAACCACTTCTATCTCTCAATGGAATTGCAACTCCGTGAAAATATGAACTATCGTCTTCGATATCTTTTTCATTAGCGACGTTGTCTTCTGCTCCTCTAACTGATTTTTGGAAAGAGTATAAATCAGCAAAATCACCTAGACACACGTTCTCTGGTTGACTAGGTCTTTCGATATATGTTCTAAAAGTCCTGCAACAAATATATCAGTCGATTCCGCTGTTCTAAAAGGCCTGAAACAAATATATCAGTCGATTCCGCTGAAATGTGATTGGGTTTTAGGTTTTACCATACGCACTCGTTCCTCAGGCCGAGAAGTATTAATAAAAGTATCTGCATTGCTTGCTTCGAAAATTTGAAGCCCAATGCAACAATAAACTGCCTCCTGAACGGAAATTTCAGTACCAGAAATAAAGTTACGCCCTATATGCTGAAGCTTTCGCTTTATGGTGTAGTTTCCAGCATTCACCTCTGATATGGTCTTATCCTAGAGCCTAGAAATGTCTCTACTAGATTTATTTATACAACGCAAAAGTAATCCTCCTATCAGAAAATGCTATAAATTTTGCGATTGGCCCCT
This sequence comes from Merzomyia westermanni, assembly GCA_949987695.1. Lineage (NCBI taxonomy): Eukaryota > Metazoa > Arthropoda > Insecta > Diptera > Tephritidae > Merzomyia > Merzomyia westermanni. The sequence goes on along the minus strand of OX465292.1, from coordinate 103,663,178 downwards.
AAAGTCAGTTCTGTTTTGATATTTGTGTAGTAAACACATGCGAAATACACGTTAATAAACAATGTCGCGCTACACTGCTCCAGAACGCGGAATATTGCTTATTTGACGAATAATCGGTCGGTGAAAAACGGTTACTGCGCAAAAGTAATCCTCCTATCAGAAAATGCTCTAAATTTTGCGATTGGCCCCTAAAGTCAGTTCTGTTCTGACATTTGTGCAGTAAGCACATGCGAAATACACGTTAATAAACAATCTTACGCTACACTGCTCCAGAACGCGGAATATTGCTGACTATTTATTTGACCAATAATCGGTCGGGGCCAAACGGTTACTGTGAATGGTGAGCGCTATCAATGATCAACGAGTTCTTTTTGCCGCAACTTGATGAATTGGGATTGGAAAACATGTGGTTCCAACAAGACGGTGCAACAGCACACACTGCACGTGCCAGAACCGATATGCTGAACATCGGAAGCTTACTTTTGCGCCACCTTTTATAATTAACAAGTAAGGAAGTCTAAGTTCGGGTGCAATCGAACATTATATACCTAGTAGTGATTTATTATGCCATCCCAATTTACGCAGGTCTATTTTAATACTTTTAGTTCGTATCTGCGTTCAAACAGACAGACGGACAGACATATAGACGTATGGAGAGACGACTCAGCTCATCCTCCTGATCATTTCAGTATACTTTTTGATGGGGCTATCTCTTTTTCTTTTCATACGTAATACGTGCCCGAATATTTTGCTTTTGTGTTTTCCGATTTGGCTAATTTTTGGCAGGAGTATAATACATACTACTAAGAAGCAGCTGACCAATTTTCATTGAAATATCAAGATTGAATTATAAGCGATTGCCTTTGAAAATAACAGAAATTTTATGCTGAAAAGTGGGCGGCGGCACGCCTACTTCCTCAAAATTGACAACATTTTTTTTGCGGCCGAGTTTTTCTTAAAAAGCTTATTATGTGTGCAAAATCTGATTGATATAACTTGCTTAGTTGTAGAAATTTCGCTTTTAAAATTTTACAAAAACATTTTTCAGAACTATGTTAAAAAACTGGATGTGGACATTAACCGATGTCGCCCATTTTTACAGCAAACAGTTACCTTTATATATAGAACATTATCACCAAATTTCGTTTCGACAAATCAATTTTTGGCGGAGTTATGGCATAAAAAGTTTTGTGGAATAGTTCACTATAAAAGGGGCGGGGCCACGCCCATTTTCGAACAGTTTAAGTTTTTGGATTTCTTTGTTTACGGAAACTTTAAAAGTGAAATATAAACGATGTAAGGCTATTTTACGCAAGTTATTGCCTATTTCTTCAAAATCTTTCATATAAAAGCGGGCGTAGACCTTAACCGATCCCGCCCATTTTTTCCTGGAACATTCCTTGCGTACCTGGAAACCTGCGTGCTGAATTTCGTTTCGATATCTTGAACGGTTTTTGATTTATGATTACTATTATTTCTAAATTTGACTTAATTAAAAGTGGGCGGTGCCACTCCCGTTTAAAAAAAAAATTTTTTTTTAAATTTATTTTATGCCTCAATCTCAATGCAGTCACCAAATGTTATCCTTATAGGTGTATTATGTACTGAGTAATCACTTTTTTTGTGTTTTCGAAAATATTCTATATATAAAAAGTGGGCGTGGCAATCATCCGATTTCGCCGATTTTAAATAGCGCTCGGAGATGAGTGCCAAGGAACCCGCATGCCAAATTTCTTTAAGATATCTAAAAATTTTACTCAAGTTATCGTGTTCACAGACGGACGAACGGACGGACGGGCGGACGGACATGGCTTAATCAATTTCTCTTTTCGTCCTGAATATTTTGATATACATAAGTCAATATCTATCTCGATCCGTTTATGCCGTTACGTACTGCCGTTAGGCGACTAAAGTTAACCATAGCACTACTAGGTATAATAATTATATATGAACAGCAAGCATATGCATCTAATATGAACTGAATATCCATGTTGGCCCTATGTAACTCTAGAATAAGAGGATTTTATGCATTGATCGAACGGTCCTGCAATGTATGTTTCGAAAATATTTTAAGTTTACATAAATCTGATCTGAGGGCCACGATAGTCGTCAAGTGATACATTTATTCTTGAGTCGCTAAGAAAAGTTTCGAAATTATTCAGGGTTGTAATATCTGAAGAAGATAGATTCGAGTTGAGTAGACTTTGAATTTTTGTAAAGTTAGGGCAAACTTCAAGTTTCTATATTTTCAGTTTCTTCAGAAAATGGAAGTAATATAAGAGTGGAAGACATGGGCGGGTACGGGATACCAAAACAACACACTTACTGGCCTCTTATTTCTCCTGTGCAAGATCGGCTATGGTTGTGGTTTTGGTATTCTAACTAATTTTCTAAATAACCTACGGGGCCATTAGTAGAAATATGTTGGTCAATAAAATTAATTCCACTTGAAAATGTTTCAAGATCCTGGAGATCAATCTTAGGGGCATTTTTAAGTCAATACATGCCATGAAAATGTGGAGATCCCCTTTGTTGAAACTTAACTCTCCAATAAAAATGATGAACAAAATTTTCATTGAAAATGCCTCAATTTTCTTTAAAAAGTTTTAACATTTTTCGGTATCGATGGTCGAGTACCTAGCACATGTAACTGAATCTGAACGTATTAAACGATATCGTTCTTGTGTATTCAAATTTTTAGCATCATCTTCGGAAATATCTTTTGAATCTACAGATTTGCTCAACACCATTTGAAGTTCTAACCATTGAGACTCAGCAGCTGACAATGTAATGAAAAGAGGAGGAAGCCCAAATTGACGAATCATGGGAACTGCCTTTTTCTTCTCCGCCTCCCAGTGTACTGGAGAAGATCTAACCCCTTTTAGGAACCTATAACCGACGATGGTCTGGGCTGTATCAAATTTTGAACGAAATTTTCATTTAAAATGAGCTGTCACTCTATAGCTTCCAGAAAATTTTCGAAGGCAGATGGACGTACTTGGCGGCCGCCGTGGTGTGAAGGTAGTGTTGCCGGCCTACCACACCGAAGGTCAATGGTTCGAGCCCTGGTACAGGTAACATCAAAAGTGATTTGAAAAAAGCTTTTCAAAACGGGGTCGCCCCTCGGCAGTGGTTTGGCAAACTCTCCGAGTGTATTTCTGCCATGACAGGCTTCTCAGCAAAAATTCGTCTCCTTTGTAGATGCCGTTCGGAGTCGGCAAAAAACTGTAGGTCCCACCAATTTGTAGGGAAAATTCAAATCGGCACACCACAAATTGGAAGAGAAGCTTGGCGCAAAAATCTCTTAGGAGGTTTATGATGATATACCTGTTGTATATCGCGCCATAGAGAGATATATTATCGAGAAAAGTTTCCTGACAACCTGGATTTAATTCTTCAATATTGGGTTCTGAAGTAGGAGGTGGTCTAGAAAGGTTACTATTTTGTATTAGAGGGACATCTTTCAGAGAAGAAATAAAGGGGACTTCTTGCTGGTCGTTGAATTTGGAAATCCAATTTTCATTAACTTGGATATTATGTTCCCGATAAAGTGAGGTATTAACCAAATACCGAAGTTCTTCCATAAGTTTCGAAGGACTTATGGTATCAGTTATATAGTCCTGACTGTGTTCCATACGCCGTCTGAGGTGAATTTGGATAACATGGGTTTGGTCAAATGACCTTGAAAGTTGGTAACTATATCACTTACTGAAATTTGAATTTAACTACCGCTCTTTTCAAAGAACTTTGGCCCTGATACCCCAAAGGGCGAATTGCCATGAACGGCAATCTAGGCGTTATAAGGCGTTCTTCTAACGGTGTGAGATCTTTAAGGCAATCTGGAATTTCTGGAAAATCTAACCAGTTAGCCAGACAAATTTTTGGAAGATGGTTTTTAGAAACTGCTTTTCTGTAGGTTGTGCAAAAGAAATAGTTTCAATCCTCTGATAGAAACTTTTCTTTTAAATAAAAGGCGGACTCAACATTTGGATGGATTTGGGAAGCAACATCGAAGTTTAAGGCTCTTACTTGGTGAGAAAACCATAGGCCACCACAACAAATACAAACTACTGTTGGCCCGTTTTTAATACATTCGAAATAAGTACTTTTAAAGTCTCTCAAAACTTCCCTATTTTCTAAGCTAGTATCTTCCCTCGTTATACGAATTCTTTCCGGCTGTCTTTCATTTTCGGACTGCCTGTTGCTTAACACCGTTCTATGGCGGCCAACTCTCTCTTCTCTTTTCCTTCTACGCAGCACTCTTTGGGCTATTGTGTTGGTATTTTGTTCACTACAAAGAACATCTGGGGCTTGAGGCCTAGTTCTGCGTTGAGAAGTGTTAATGTTTTGTTCAACGAAGCGAACTTGAGGGGTCTGTGTCTTCCAGAGCGAACCCCTAACCCACTTGGAAAGTTTCATAGAGACCGACTATAAGCTTTGGACATTAATGATGAAAAAACAAAACACAAAAACTTTGGGCGTGGCACCTCCCACTTTCCTGAAACTATATATAGCCTATGCTGTAACCTGTGAACCTAAGAATATACTGTGAAAATTTCAAAAGAATCGGTTACTTTGGACGTCTATAAAGGACACACAGACACGCCGACACAAACTCATTTTTATTTATACGATTACCAGCAGACCCGGCAGACGTTGTCCTGCCTAAAATTTGGCTTGGCTACATTTACCAAATTGCACTCTTTTCCCTCCCCACTTTCGCCATGTCCGCCCGTCCATCAGTGAACACGATAACTTGAGTAAATTTTGAGATATCTTAATGAAATTTCTTGGCACTTATCTCCGAGCGCTATTTAAAAGGGGCGAAATCGGATGATAGCCCACTTTTTATATATAGAATATTTTCGAAAACACAAAAAAAGTGATTACTCAGTACATAATACACCTACAAGGATAAAACTTGGAGACTGCATTGAGATTGAGGCATAAAATAAAATTTTCAAGCAATTTTTTAAAATGGGTGTGGCACCGCCCACTTTTGATTAAGTCAAATTTAGAAATAATATTAATCATAAATCAAAAACCGTTCAAGATATCGAAACGAAATTCAGCACGCAGGTTTCCAGGTATGCTAGGAATGTTCCAGGAAAAAAGGGGCGGGATCGGTTAAGGTCTACGCCCACTTTTATATGAAAGATTTTGAAGAGGATCGTAAATGTATTAAATAGGCAATAACTTTGCGTAAAATAGCCATCATTTATGTTTCACTTTTAAAGTTTCCGTAAACAAAGAAATTCAAAAATTAAAATTTTCGGAAATGGGCCCCTTTTATAGTGAACTATTCCACAAAAGTGTTTATGCCATAACTCCGCCAAAAATTGATTTGTCGAAACGAAATTTGGTGATAATGTTCTATATATAAAGGTTACTGTTTGCTGTGAAAATGGGCGAAATCGGTTAATGTCCACGTCCAGTTTTTTAACATAGTTCTGAAAAATTTTTTTGTAAAATTTTAAAAGTGATATTTCTACAACTAAGGCCCGGTTTTTCAGTCCTTGGTTAAGCTCAGTTTAAACTAAGTTTGCTTAAACTCGGCATAAATTTAAACTCCAGTTAAACTGCAGAGCGGTTTTTCAGTGTGAGTTTAAGGCCGCTTTTAATATTTGCTTTTTATACGGCAACATTGGTTTTTTCTTTATCTAGATACGGCAACAGATAATATTTGTATACATATTCAACGCCATTGCTTCTCCTTAGTATTGTAATAATTAGCATTTCGCCAATTTCTGCATCACTATAATCACTTTCGTCAGATGATATATCTAGTATTTAATTAAATATAAAAATATCGTCCTTTCTTAATTGCGTTCAGCTTATTGTTTCACAACCAAAACCATCAAATATGCAAAACAGCTGACAGGTTAACTAGAGTTTAACCCTGCCGAATTGACCGCTTAAACTACGTTTAAACTTCGTTTAAAGTTGACTGAAAAACTGCGTAACAAGTTTAAGCTTAGTTTAACTGACAAATTGAGTTAAACTTGTACTGAAAAACCGGGCCTAAGCAAGTTATATCAATCAGATTTTGCACACATAATAAGCTTTTTAAGAAAAACTCTGCCGCAAAAATTTGTTTGTCAAGAAGTAGGCGTGGCGCCGCCCACTTTTCAGCATAAAATTGCTGCTATTTTCAAAGGCAATCGCTTATAATTCAATCTTGATATTTAAAGAAAATTGGTCAGCTGCTTCTTAGTAGTATGTATTATACTCCTGCCAAAAATTAGCCAAATCGGCAAACACAAAAGCAAAATATTCGGGCATGTATTAATAGCCCATTGCAATAGCGAAGTTATATATCTTTTTTGATTTTCATACCTTTCATAAACATTAAATGTATCTAAGCATGAGAAGAAGAAGAGAAAATTTCACTTAAATGATCATCACGATGAGTGGAGTCGATTTAGCCATGTCCGTCTCTCCGTCCGTCTGTCTGTCTGGCCGTCTGTCTATTTGAACGCAAACTAGTCTCTCAGTTTTACAAAAGAATGCTGAAATTCGTTGTTTGCTTTCGCGATTTTATAATATACTAGCAAACCCGGTAATAATAATACATAGAACACATCTATATATAAAATGTCATTAACTTGAACCAAATAAACTCCTAACTATGCCGAACTGTAACTTTATACAACCTGGGAGCTTTTCCAAAAGCTATATACAGACTGTGTCGTGGCCAGCGAACTCCTGAACCTATCGTGAAAGTTCAAGGGCAAAACAAAACACAAAATATGTGGGCGTGGCACCGCCCACTTTTGAAAATTTATGTAGATATTGACTAAGTGACACATATATCCAAATTTCATTAATTTAGACCAAAAAAGTTCGGAGTTATGACGAATTGAAACTTTATATAGCCTGGGGGCGTGGCTCCGCCTACTTTTCCAAAACTATATATTGTGTATGCCGTACCCAGTGAGCCCAAGTATATATTGTGAAAATTTCATAAAGATCGGTTGAGTTCTTTTTTATATCTATTTTTGTTACGCATGCAAGGTATATTACTTTATTCGGCATAAACGAATCGAGATATACATTTTTTTTAATGTATATCAAAACGTTCAGGAGGAAAAGTTAAATATCCGGGCAAGTAGTTAATAGCCCACTGCAAAAGCGAAGTTATATATCTTTTTGGATTTTCATACCGTTCATCAACATGAAGGGCCGCTTTCATAAAAGCCGGTTAGTGCTTAATCGGAGTTTAATCGGCGATTTGGCTAAAAACCGTTTTCACAAAGGCCGACTAACGGCCGATAAACTTTATCGGCGATGGATGGCCGATTATCTGTTAACCGAGCAAAAATTGACATTTGTCAGCTGTGGAGAAAAAAAATTTATTTATATTTACACGAAAAACTTTGAATTTATTAACTAACAGCTACTTCGTTAGATTTCCGTATTGTTTATGCTAGTTAATCATACCGAAAGGTTTTCGTTTATTTATTTATAATAACTGTGGCCAAGTGAAACGTGTAACAACAAACGTAAATTATACAATAAAAATTATGAATTCTATACGACAGCACGTAACTGCTAATATAGGCCCAAAAATCTCGGAAAGGTATCAAAAGACGCGTATTGATCTCTGTATCAATAATCCCAAAGCGGAAATTGAATAATTTGTTTCAGTGAAAAGTTATTAGCAAAAAACCCAATAATGGCCCAGGTCCGATCCCAAACAGGGGTCTTAATCCAAGGTATTTATGTGCACAACACCTTTCTGCGTAGGCGGCCTTCGACCGCGCTTCAAAAAATAACCCTTATCCGGTCCAACACAAGCTATGCGGTCCACAATATTTCTGCGCAGAACACATTTCTGCACTTTTCCGCCGCCATTTTTTTCGGCCGCGATTTAAAAAAATAACCCTTCGCGGGTCCAACACCGACTACGCGATCACCACATGGAAATGACGGAAAATTACTCGGTAGCTGTCGTAAACAATTACCTTCTAACTCATTATCATTTTGTCGAAAGAAAACATCACAGCGCAAAAAAAAACGATGAAATGGGCACAAGTTTTGAAAACTTTCAACGTAATGTTATAGACTGTAAACAAGGTGAGGTACGAGCAATACGGTACAATGGTATGCCGCTTACTACAATGAAGTTCCTAGCTAATGAATCTACTTTTCAGTTGACGGCTCTTATTGTTCGAGTTGTGGTTCGGATAAAAAAATCAAACTTTGGAACCAAAATCGGGATTATTGTTGAAAACGTACGGTGGTTACGCCGATGAGGTTATTGATGCAGCTGGCAGTTGCGGCAGTTGTCATATAGTTTCGTCCAGTCTCGATAAAAGCATTATCTATTGGGAAGTATCCACAGGTGTTCCAGTACGTCGACTAAGAGGTCATGCTGGTGGTGTACGTTGCGTCTGTTTCAATGAAGACTCTTCTATTAAAATATGCGGTGGACGAGATAGTGCAGTTCTATGTTGGGATATACGAACACGTCGTTTAGATCCCTTACAGTCTATCAAAGATGCAAAGGATTGTATTACAAGTATTCAAACCAATGAACATAAAATTATAACGTCTTCTTTGGATGGTTGTGTACGTCAATATGATATAAGGGTTGGCTAGTTAGTGTGTGATAAAATTGGAGAACCCATAACATTCTTAAAACTAGCACGAGATGAGCAATGTTTTGTGACAGCATGCCAAGATAGTACGGTTCGTCTTATAGACTGCGATACCGGGAGTTTGTTATCAGAGTATACAGGACATAAAGCTGAGGACCATCATATTGAATGCGGCATTATGGCGAATGATGCGCATATAGTATCGGTAACAAGCGAATTAGTAAGTTTTAATTTGACATGAAATCAATCCAAAATACTAACTAAAAAGTAATTTCAGGTAGCAGCGGAGTTGTTAACTCACTGGATACTCATCCTTTTGGCTATTTATAACAATGTCCCAGATGTGCATATCATCGTGCATTCCCACAACAGTCGGTTCTATCGTACCGGATTGAAGGGTGTTATGCGCAGAAATACTGGGGATCGCGTAGCCGGTGTTTGACCGGCTAAGGGCTATTTTTTTGAAGCCCGACCGGGTTTCACCCACCGGATTATGGTTCCTGGGACCGAAACGCGTCTCGGGGTACCAATGTCGACATTTTTAGTGCAGTTTTTGGAGTTGACGTTAGATGTAAAGAACAACCAAAATAGTTACGAAAATATTGCTGCAATTTGCTCAAAATGAGACTGAGTTTGTGTAGAGGAAGAAGGTGATTTAGCCGCATAAGCTTCATTTCAATATCTTTTTAAATTTACGTTCGAATATATATCTAAAGCATTTTAAACCCCAGTTGATATTCCTATCGTCAATAAATATTTTTTAAAGAAAACTTGAAATTTTTGGTAGTTTGTTGTTGTTTTTAGCGACAAAAACTCGCCGAAGGAAGTGGCAGTCCGTGGCCAGATATGAACCCAGTACGCTCCGGTATGTCAGTAGATGACAGCTGGGTATATAATGTTCGGTTCCACCCGAACTTCGACTTACATGTTTTTAGGTACATTTTATAATATACTTTGTCTCAAGGTTTCATTTTGTAAAGCAAAAAACTAATTTTTTTTTTATTATATTTATTTCTTTTCTCGACTTTTGTCTTCGTATAATTATTCAATTTTTTTAAATAACTTATTTTAAACTAATATAAAAAGAACATCGTCTTACTAACTTTACAACTGCGGAGGAAGCGTTGATAATATCCTTGGCTGAGCATCATGCTAGAATATTAGAAAACAAAAGAACAGACGCGGTTGGTGTCGAGGAGAAAAAGAAAGTTTGGGAACAAATTGATCGCGCTTTTGAGGCCCAGATGGGTGTCAAGCGTGGCTCAAAAAACTTAAAGGAGAAATATGAAAATTTGAAAAGAAAAGCCAGAAAGTCCCTACCTGAAGAGCGAAGGCAATTGTATAAAACTAGTGGCGGACATTATCGAAGCTACACAGTCCACAACTCATTACATACTTTTGTTCCACATTAAGCTCAGCCCTTTTAAGCTGGATTTAAAGCCGCAGCAGCTCCATCTCGGCTTCGTGCTTTTCTTTGGCCCATTAGTGTCTTTCCGCCGACCTTTTGTTTTCTTCCTCCCAAAAATTATGCTGCCAATCATTTGCGGGTTTTTGCCTTTCGCGTTGAGGGGCTAGCTTATGGGATACTTTTCTTTGAGCTGCGCTGGATTCCAAACGCTCCAATCGGTTACATTGGTCTAAAGAATTAAATTAACTAAAGAAATAAGTAAATAAAAAATATGATCTACCGTTTCTACGGCCTCGACTGCCTCAATTATAGGCTCCTCCGCAGCTGTAAAGTTAGGAAGACGATGTTTTTTTTGGTTTGCTGCCGTTTCCATTTCTCTTTTGTTTAATTACAACTAATGCAGGAAATTGGAGCTTTTTGAAATTGTAAACAAAACGAAAATCAGCTGTTTTGGCGGCTTTTGCCAATTCACAATGCAACTTTTTTGTTAATTTATTCACAATGATCGGTCTAATCGGCGATAACTTAACCAGGCTTTGGTGAAAACGAAATTGTCAATTCAGAAAATCAGCGGTTAAGCAATCACCGGTTAGGAATAATTTCATCATCATCATCATCATTTATTGGCAAGGCATTAGTACAATAAGATCTTTTATAGTACAACAAAAGTTACAATTAAATAAGGTACATTTGAAAAAAGAAAAACAATAATAATAATCGTAATAAAAAGAAAAATAACAAAAACATATATGTATATGTATGTAACGAAGGAAATCAAATATAAGAACAAGGAATAACAAAAATTAACCATCATTAAAGCAAGACTTAAAGTTAAATCAATCTTCCCTAACGCAAACCGTAACACAACCAAGTAAGACAGCCGATCCAACAACCTTACAGAAATCAATGCATTCGATATGGCGTTGTGGTATGGCACCAGCAATCGATTACATTGATTTCCATAAGGTTAGTAGGATCAGCAGCCCCACCCGGCAATGGTAGAGTTATGATTATGGAAGATTAACTGATATAACAGAAATTTCAAACTTAAGCTTAAAAATAATATAATTTAAAAGTAGAAATAATATATGTAGCTCTCAGGTGGTAGATAGGCAAAATCACAGGTTTTTAACAAGCTTAACTAAAATGAGTATATAGAACGTTTTTAAAGTTGCTTTTATTTAAACTACTTCTAATGGATACTGGAATAGAGTTCCAAGTACGAATGGAATTTACAAAGAATAGCCGCCCGGAGGTTAGGTAATTATACCTTGGTACAATCATATCGCTAATCCGAAGAGACTTGGGAAAAACTAGTTTGTTATACAAATAACTGTGCTCCTAATACATGATGAGTTTACATAGGAAAATGCAATTCCTGGCTTTCAAGTAATCAAACATTTCACAGCCTAATAAACTTGATTTCCAGCGAGATATATGGTCAAACTTAGCTAAACCGAAAACATAACGTGTAACATGGTTAAATACCACATCAATTTTATGAGCTGACTGGGAACTCTGTTTACTGTAGACTAGTTCAGAGTAACATATGATTGGCATGATTAACTGTACAGCAAGCTTCCTCCTAACATTGATGGGAGTATAAGTTGCTGACATACGTAAGTTTCTGAGGATGTAGTACACTTTACTAACCACCGAGTTCACGTGATCATCGCAAGATAAAGTCGTATTAATAATGAAACCAAGGTTATTTACTTTTGGTACTAGCTTCAGGCACCTATCAGCAATGTATAAACCCGGAATATTTGAGAGATTTATTCGTTTTTTAACTATAGGTAATACAAAAGACTTATCACTATTAAGACATAATTTATTTCTCCTCGCCCATGCAGAAATAGATGCCAAGTCATTGTTTAACTTTGTGCATGTCCTATTTATCTCCTCATGATTTCCTGATAGATATAGCTGGACGTCATCAGCATATGCATGCATATGTGCATGTTGGCACACGTCAAAAATGTCATTAATAAACATGCTGAATAATAGTGGGCCCAAGATGGAACCTTGTGGTACCCCGGCCAGAAGTGATTTCAGACCAGAAGATTCGGAGCCGACTTTGACACGCTGAGATCTACCCGTTAAATAGCTTCGCATGAGTCGCGCTGCAGAGTCACGAAACCCAAAATAATTTTTAAGCTTCATGGCAAGCAGGTCATGATTCACGGAATCAAAAGCTTTTGAGAAGTCTAGTAGGCATAGAAAGGTCAATTGATTTTGGTCAAACGGTCCCCTTATGTCGTCTAAAATCTTTAATACAGCCGTGGAGCAGCTATGCTTTTCTCTGAAACCTGATTGATAAGGGGATAGCAGGGTGAACTTACTAAGGTGGGCATGAATTTGTTCAGACAGCAAGATTTCGAAAACTTTCGAAAGTGCAGGCAATATGCTAATAGGTCGAAAATCCGAAGGACATTGCGGGGACTTGGTTTTAGCGATAGGGCGCACCCTCGCAATTTTCCACGTATCAGGAAAGCATGAAGTTGTGATGCTTTGATTGAGTACATGTGTTAAAGTAGGCAAAATGTACGGTGCAATTATTTTCACAAACTTTATCGGTATGTTATCCTCCCCGATTGCATTTGATTTAATTTTATAAATGCACCTTTCCACATCTAACTCTGTCACAGATTGGAACTCGAAAACTTGACAAGAGTGCGTTGTAAAACAGTTATTGGCACAAGAAGGGATAACACGACTCACAAAAGCATCATTAAATTTTTCAGGGCAGCAGGAGCAATCCGTGCTGTCACTTACATGTACGCGCAGGTTTTTTAAGTTACGCCACAGAACATTATTTGGTAACTACGTATCTAGCATTCTACTGTAATATTTGCATTTTTCACGCTTTATGCAGGCTGTGGTCTCATTACGAACTAGCTTATATGCGCTCCAATTTGATTCGTTCCGATTCCTTTTCCAGAGGGAGTATTGCTTATTGCGCTTCATTATCATTGCACGAACCGATTTGTTGAACCATGGACAAGAGGTAGAGCTACCACGATAGATTCGCCACGGAACGTGAGCCGTTTACAGGTAGAGAATTGACTCATTTAAAAATCCTAATTTATCGTGCACCGAGCTCAGTCCCCAGCACGTAGACCAATTTATTTGGGATATGTCACTTAAGAGATTTTTTAAGTCCAATAGACGGTAATCTGGCAAAAAGGACGGGCTAGGCATAACGCTATGGTCATGAAGTTGTATACCAAAAGAACAGAAGATTAAATCATGGTCTGAAATAAAAGACATTTGGTCAAACTTGAAAACAGAAGACATATCAGACACAATGAAATAATCTAGAAGGCTAGGACAGCAATTTTGTCCATGCCTTGTTGGAACAGCCATATTAGCCACATCAAGGCCAACGCCGGAAATATCATCTAACAATCTGGAGCTATAAGAGTCATTACATAACAAGTTTATATTAAAGTCACCACATATAATAATGTCAGAAAAGTCAACAGCGACAGAGGACAACAATGAGAAATAATCCTTTATATTACAAGACCTATTCGGACTATACACGCATGACAGAAGGACTTTCGATGATGGACTAGAAACTTCAACCAGCAAGTGCTCAACACAACTACCAGTTATACCAGATATTAGCTGAGATTTAGGTCGCTTTTTGCAATACATTGCTACACCACCACCTTTTTTGACCCTTCTATCCATCCTATATAATACGTAACCCTTAATATCAAAGTGTGAGTCCATCACTTCTGGTCTAAACCAAGTCTCGGATACGCAAATCACATCAACCAACGATTGTTCAAATATAGCTCTGACTACATCCATCTTCTCACCATTTAAACTGCGCGCGTCAAAGTGTACTACATTGAAACCATTATGACGCTTGCACAAAACGTTAAGTAAAGCTAGGCTATTATCCTCAATGCCATTCGCATTCCTATTGTTCACAAACATTGATAGCAATAGGAACAAAAGCAACTTTAAAGTGACTAAAAACAAAATTTACAAATAAAAAAATAATAATTTGTGCTATCATTATATAAGCAAAATATATGGAAAATAACATATTTATAACAAGTAAACATACAGGTTTAAGGCTACCCAAACTGCTCAAGATCATCTCCACAAGTGATTTTAGTTGGCTGTACGGATCTGTCATTTCCATTTCTCACGTAGACGCAGCCTCTTAAAGTAAATGCAGATGTCAGCTTTCCCTCCCGTCGTAATTTAATTCTCTCTCTATGGCGCGATATACAACAGGTATATCATCATAAACCTCCTAAGAGATTTTTGCGCCAAGCTTCTCTTCCAATTTGTGGTGTGCCGATTTGAATTTTCCCTACAAATTGGTGGGACCTACAGTTTTTTGCCGACTCCGAACGGCATCTACAAAGGAGACGAATTTTTGCTGAGAAGCCTGTCATGGCAGAAATACACTCGGAGAGTTTGCCAAACCACTGCCGAGGGGCGACCCCGTTTTGAAAAACTTTTTTCAAATCACTTTTGATGTTACCTGTACCAGGGCTCCAACCATGGACCTTCGGTGTGGTAGGCCGGCAACACTACCTTCACACCACGGCGGCCGTAATTTAATTGCATCTTGTAAAAGAAGCCTCTTCTCATTTGTTAAGCTCTCATATAAGCTAAAATTACCCTGAAAACCAAGGGGTGCCAAGGAGACTGGGGTTTTCATACGCCTGCGGTAATCTCCAAACACTCGGAGAGTGCGATTACGATCCAAAGGCGAGTGGAATTTAATCACAATCGCACCGTTGATGCCTGCACGTGAGGGCCTCGTGCCAAAAATGTCTCTGATTTGAGGAGACTGAAAATCAACAGAGAGGCAGAGCACGTTGAAAATACTTTTTAAGGTTTCGCCTTCTCTAAAAGGAATACCAAAGGCGACGGCATCAGAAGATATGTCAGGACCCGACCTCTGCTGCAAACCTTGCAATAATTCTTCTCTTAATTTCTTTATATCAGATTCTGACTTGTCCAGTCGCTCATTAAGTGATAGGATGCATGAATGTGAATCACCCAGTGGCGTAGATAGCGTTGATATCTCCTCATCGATACGCTTAGATAGCTTGGTTTCCACTTCCGTTATTCTTTGAGAAACGCTATCAATTAGCAGCCCTAACTGGTCAGTCTGCTGCTGCACCTTCAATTGTACATCTTTTATTGTTTTGTATACTGCCTCGAGGGTAATGGCTGCACCCTCATCAATTTTGGGTGCTTTAGCTGAAGGCGAACCTTTGCTCAATCGACGCTTCAATGTAGGAGTAGCAGAAGAGGAAGTTGGCATGTTTCTCTCCCTTCTCCCATTTCCCCTGCGGGGACTGATATGCACATAGCTTCGAAGATATATCGAATTACCTTTTATTTGATCCTAGTACTGCCTTCTGTTTCCAAGGTTTTTTGATATATAGTGCACATATCTCTATATAAAATATTAATTACGTGGACCAAATAAATTCGTAGCTATGCCGAATTACTGCTTAAAATAGCCTGGAGGCTTTGCCAAAGGCTGAATATGGCCTGTGTCGTTTCACAGAGTTCGACAATACATTTTGGACATTAGTTAAGCACACAGAAAATGCAAAAAATTTTAACGAAAACTTTGTAAATCGTGACTAAATTTCTCATATATCCAAATATCATTCATTTAGACCAAGTGCGTTCAGAGTTATGTTATATCTAAGCTTCAACCTGTGATCCCAAGAATGTACTGTGAAAATTTCATAAAAATCGGCTCGAGGACTTTGGACACCTATAAAGGACACACAGGCACACATTCATTTTTATTTATAAGATATGTGCTCTATACATCAAAAAAACCCTGTCAACAGAAAACGGTGCCAGGATCAAATAAAAGTTAATCTTGGAAGCATTGGACATATCCGTACCCGCAGAGGAAAAGGGAGAAGAAGGGAAGTAGGAATAGAAATTTGAAATATAGAGGTTGTGTTAGAGGAAAGTGTTAGGGGAAAACCAAAAGCAGAAAGAAAAAGAAAAATATAAGGATAAATGTAGAAGAAGCGCCAAGTGGGGAGGGAAAAGAGCACAATTAATTAAATGTCAAATCAAATTTTAGGCAGAACAACGTCTGCCGGGTCCGCTAGTGTTTTATATTGGTATAATTCGAAAATAAGGCAAGTTGAAAATTTGGCGAAATAAATATGAAGCACAAAAATATTTTGAATTTAGGTCAAATGTGGGATAACAGATAACTAGTATTTGGCCTTAATTTTAGAGACCTTGAGGAATACCAAAAATCCGCAACAGCCTATCAAACGGAATCGGCCTTGAAACCACCATTTAACTACTCGAATATTATCGGTATGGCAATTTTGGAAAATGGGAGAGTAACATTACAAGAAATATGTTCCTGGATTGAAAAAAAATTTGCATTCTTTCGTGGACGAAAGAAATGGAATGTAAGTTGCCTAACTTAAACTAATGTACATGTCATTAACAATTATTGATATTGTTTTCAAGTTTGTTAAAAAAATACTTTGATCTGCTACGAGTGTGACCAGGTGTTAAAAAAAGAGGCTAAAAAAGTCAACATTTTTTTTACGAAATCCGTTCCAATTTTTTTTTTTTTCAGTTTAAACTATTTGTATATAACGCTGTAGACAAACTTAAAGGAACTATTCTTGTTTCAACACATATCAGGCACACTTTCCTAGACTAGGAACTTTTTCAAAAAAACACATAGTATAGAAAAATCATTACAAACTAATTAATTTTCCAATATTTTCTTCGTCTGATGAATCAGAAGAGCTTGAGTCTGCCTACAAAGTTTGGGTATTTATCATAGAGATGAGATCACGGTAATTTCAAAATCAGTGCAACATTTGGATAAGCGTTTTAACGAACATCTATTATTAAGCAGCGAGTTAAACATTTTAATTTTTAATCTGTTCCTTAACTTAGTTTTGAAAATCTTCATGGCACTAAAAATTCTTTCATCCTCCACATTACTGAAAGGTAATATCAAAAACCTAAATATGAATTCGACCAATTCTAAAAACGGAGTTCGCTTAATGAGTTTTTATGTTCTCGGACTTTCGCCACTGCACGGTTATTAGCTTTCGCCACTGCAGCTCATAATCATTGACTTGGATAATACCAAGACTTTTCAGGTAGGCGATGTCGCAATTGGGTTATTTTCTGTATTTCGTTATCAATACTATCTTTATTCAACTAAATTTTTTTTTTATATTTCTCGAAATTGTATGAAAAATATGGTGATGGGATCGAAAAGGTTTGGAGTAAAAAAAGGCTAGAAAAAAAACACGAAGATAAAACCAAAATTATGAGGCTAAAAGACAAAAAAAGGCTAAATCTCGCCTCGAAAAGTCTAACCTGGCCACACTGTCTCACACTTTTTCAAACCCGTTTTGGAAAAAAAACAAGAAGATAAAACCAGCCGATCAAAGATCCGGAACCAAAATCTTTTGTCCGAACTTGTGATGGAGCGCGGAAAAGTGATTCTGGAGTAAGAACTAACGCGCAAAACAATGGGATAAAGGAAGCATGGCTTGAGATTGAAAATTAGTTGAATTCGTCATCGACTTCCAAAGTAAGTTCTTCTTTCAATTATGTTTTCTGCAGATTTTGTAATGAGTTCCTATAATTTGTTGTGCTTTTATAGACGTTTCGCTGTGCCGAAGAGCTTCTAAGCAAAATTTAAGAATATTAAAGCCGGTCTTCGCAAAGACTATGACGCCAACAAATTTGCTCTTCTTCATCAGATAAGCGTGTCGAAGCAAGAATTACACGCTGCGATTTCTCTTACCATCGAAGGTCTCGAACCAAAAGCCGACGATGATGACGAAAGCTTGTTTATGAACCCAGAAGTGTATCCGCTTCTGCTAGACCTAGCAACATCGAAACAGCAAAGGCATAGAAGAGCTTTTTTCCGACATAAGCGAAGAAGTTGTAATGATATGCGAGAACAATGCAAATTTCGTAGATCTCTCGGAGGTGCCTAACACAAATCGTGCAGATATCCGAGATATTCACGTTTCAAATATCCCTAAGATTCAAACTCATAAGAAACGTGAATCTCTTAGAGGTGAACAGTATTATTGTTCAAACTGTATCCAATAACAATAGTATTGAACAACAACAGAGGAAAATCCCAACAAATCCAATGCACGCATTGTTGCGCAAACAACAATTCTGTGGGAAATACGACAGCAGTTTTTGCAAACGAGGAAACGCGAGCTGCTGAGAGACATGAGCTGCAAATGCAGTTGTGGCGCGAAGAGCGTAAGGAGAAGTCTGCCGTGCAAGTTATATAATTGGAATTGAGTTGGTAACTGAACAAATTGAGAGTGAGAAAAGCAAATGGTCGAGTTCACTGGGGGAAAATTCCTTAGTACACATATAAACACGTATGAATCACAGTCTCTAAAAATGAAGATTTTGTCCTGCGTGAGCATTTTCTCTAATGCACTCAAATTTGAGGGTATTTGGCCCCGCGCTTCTCACTAAATTGGCTTTAACGTGACTCACCTCTGATCGTTCTCCGGACGAGAGTTAGGAATTTGCCGATGCTTAATGATATTGTTGATGGGGTGCCGATACACCTCCTCATTAAATGGCTTCTTTTTTTTTTGCCGATGATTTTCCCAGTGTTTGCGAATATGACCCCTAATTTGATTAGGAAACGGTTCACTATCTAGCTGGTAAGCATCGTCTTGGGCTCTTCATCATTAAGCATTATTGCATCGCTATTTGAATTCTCTTCTGGCGTCAGAAGGACACATCCCGTAGCACTTTTGAGCGAGGTGTACTGGAAACTCTCCTAACTGCCCCTTAAATATGGGGAACATATTGGCGATACTTGGTTTGGGGGCGGTAAGTCAACTGTCTTCTTTTTGCTAAAGGAAATTGCAAGTGGAAGTCTCTGTTATTTTTATGACAAAAACGGCACTACCATCAAAATTCAGCTCCAAGATTTTACGGCGGCAGACATTAGGAGCATTGGCGGCCGCCGTGGTGTGGAGGTAGTGTTGCCGGCCTACCACATCGAAGGTCCATGGTTCGAGCCCTGGTACAGGTAATATCAAAAGTGATTTGAAAAAAAGTTTTTCAAAACGGGGTCGCCCCTCGGCAGTGGTTTGGCAAACTCTCCGAGTGTATTTCTGCCATGACAGGCTTCTCAGCAAAAATTCGTCTCCTTTGTAGATGCCGTTCGGAGTCGGCAAAAAACTGTAGATCCCACCAATTTGTAGGGAAAAATTCAAATCGGCACACCACAAATTGGAAGAGAAGCTTGGCGCAAAAATCTCTTAGGAGGTTTATGATGATATACCTGTTGTATATAGCGCCATAAAGAGAAGAGACATTAGGAACACTGCCATCCAACTGAAGGTTGAATAGAAGAGCGTTCGGCGAGGTAAAAAAACTGGAGGGATGAGGGAAGTAGCCGTTTATTTTAAAGCAAAGCGAGTCAGATCGACTCATTTTTCGATCTGAACCAATTAATTACAATTATCTTGCAGGCATCTGCAATAGGAGATTGGGGTAATTAATTTAGGCGGTAAACTTAATTTCGATAGGTAAAAATTAAACAGTAACGGAGATATGACACCGTTCTGTGCGCCCACTTTTGTCTAGGATCCAGCCACCAACAAGCTGTGGAAATAATACCGAGTTAGACGATATCTAACGTGGCTCCTTGTACTACTATCGCCATATCAAACTTGATACTGCAACGTAGGAATTTCATTGCTGATCCGACTCAATTCTAGGTCAGTTAGGTTTTTATGTGCGTCGGTTGCAATATTGTGAGCAAGCAATGATATTCGATTGGACTGTGCGGACACGTACTCGCATTCCCATTGATAGGACTGGCCAAAGTCTTTTGAATATACCATATGATCGCTCGTGCGATACGCGTGTCGCTGGAGTTGTAAAGGTACTCTTCAGCTATTTGTGGGTTCAAATGCAGGTGTTGCGATAAGCACAGTCGGCAACAATCAAATGCTTATTGAATTCGACAGCCTCCATTCGGCGGTACTATCGTGATTTGTTTAACACATTTAGCGCCATGTGCGGCACCGGTGCGCACGACCTGAGTACTCGTTTGGGCCGCGTGTTCACATATCCACACGCAACCTTAATGTCTTTTAACGTGAATGTGGCATAGTGCACACGTTTTACATTGGGTTTATATACATGAAATGAATCTGTGGCCCCAGTAGAACGTGAACCTGTGCTTGGCCCGAGCAGTTTGCATACCCATAATGCGTCAGGGCGCAGAAAATATAGGGATATTTGGTTCAATGAGAACAGGTGGATGGTTTTTGGTTGTTCAAAGCACTTGATACAAATTGGTATATTGCACTTGATACAGAAGGTATTAACCATTTTTGCAGTTTTTCGAGCATACGGAGTTCCCCGTTCTTCAGCCATCTTTTTGTAGCACACCGAACACCTTTTTCTAGTTTTCCTCTTGGGTCCTTCAGCTTCCTTGAAAAAAAAAATTTTAAATGTGCACCGGTGATCACGCGGCCCCACCGGTGATCACCGGTGCACACACGGAAAATTGATGAAAAATCATGGAAAAAGTGAAAATTTTCCCTTTCTGTTTTCAAATATACAATAAATAGACATAAACCGAATGTTTTCACAAAAAAAAAATTTTGGCCCGAATGAGTAAATCGCGATTTTGGGGCTTGGCGCGAGATGTGTTAATATCGTGGCGTCATGCGTAGAACCCGGCGGTTTAGGCCACAAGCCTAAATATTAAGGACACCCTCGTATTCCAAAGTGGTATTTTATATTTTATCTCAGTTAAAACCGATAACCGTTCTTACCTCGCCGGATAATAGCGAGAGCTAGTTTTCGGCGATGGCTGCGAACTAATTTTGTGGTTAATTTCTGAATTGTACATTTTTGATTTTACAGTAAAACCATGTTCATCGTAAGACGAACTTATCGTAAGATTTGGATTATTTTAAGCTTGCAACCTCATTTAACGTAAAGTTTCGCGTATTATGATGCGTTTGTTTATTAACGATAAACTAGATTTTTACGTTTCGCAGATCTCACGATATATGAGGTTTTGCTGTAATTAAAACTCATCTTCGAGATGGCCTGTATATTGCTCTGTTCAGCCAACATCAACAAAAAAAAAACATCCTCCCAAGGTCCTGTCAGCTGTGATTTTATTTCCGACAAAGTAAACACCTGTGAACCTTCGATGTTTTTACAACAATTGTACTGGAGAGTTATCTTCTCGTTTAGGGTTATTATGTGTATATTTTGATGACATGAGTGACGGGGATTAACAAAACAAATAAGGAAGAAGAAGAAAAATACATAATTTTTTTTGTTAAAAAATATGATACAGAAGAAAAGCCTATCAATTATGAGAGTTGCTTCATCTCGGAGCAAGGATCGCGAGGTATGACACAAAAATAATTTAAATTTTTCATTTCATAATGTAAAATAAAGTTTTTAGTATGTACATTAACCATATAATATATTTGTACATCTATTAGATCAATGGTTCCCAACCAGTGGTCCGAGGACCACCGGCAGAAGCCAGAATATTTTAAATTTATCGGGCGGTAAACCAAAGCTGTCCATATGCAAAGTTATACGAGTACTTCATGACGCAATAATACAGGTGGCGGCAGCTCCACATACATTCATACATTTTCCATGCATATAGTTTTTGTAATTTGTGAGCCTAATGACAAAATCATATTACGAAAGAGGTTATAGTTATTATAAAATTTCGCTGCTCTACTACCCCCGCCATAATATAAGCTTGTTTAACTGAAATGGAAATAGCGATCGCGATTTTCTTGAAATGTACTCTAACCATGAAGGACTTCTCTTTCACACCGAAGTTCGATGGCTATCGAAAGGAAATATGTTGGGAAGGTTATATGAAGTGAGGGCAGAGGTTGAGATATTTTTTGTTGATAAAAATATGAGTAATACTTTAAAACAGTTATCTAATCCGACATGTCAGCAGAATTTGGCTTATCTTGTGGATACATTCACACACTTAAATAAATTGAATATGCAACCGCAAGGTTCCGGAAACAAACAGTTAGAAAACGTTGCAAATATATTCATTTTTGAAGATAAACTTCGAGCTTTTATCTGCAAGCTTCAGTTGTGGATACGTAAAATTGAAGAAAATAACTATTCTCCGTTTGCGACATTAAAAGCTCTTGTGGAAGACAAAAAGTATGACGAGAGTAAAGCAAATATACGAGGTGTGTTCAAAACGTATCGCGAATTTTGAATTTTCGTTGGTTACGTATATTCGAATTTCGAATTTTTTGTGGCGTTATGTTGGTACTCATGTCTCTCACTTATGCCGACAAGCTCGGCCATTTTGAATGTTCAGTTAATTGTTGACAGCTGCTTTGCTTGCACGTGTTTTGGATCGTCTTCGTATTTACATATTCAAAAAAATGGATCAAAGAACCTGTATCAAATTTTGTGTGAAAAACGAAATTAAGTGCGCGGATGCATTCCGAATGTTGACTGTGGCATACGGAGAAGCTACCTTGGACCGAAGCAACGTTTATCGGTGGTACAAAATGTTCTCAGAAGGCCGAGAAGATGTGCAAAGAAGAACAAAAATTGGCCTTTGCACCACGATAACGCCCCTGCTCACGCATCGTTGCTTGTGCGCGACTTTTTGGCCAAAAACAACACACTAATGATGCCGCAGCCACCGTATTCCCCAGATCTGGCCCCCTGTGACTTTTTCTTGTTCCCTAAACTGAAGAGGCCCATGAAAGGACGACGTTACGCTTCTCTTGACGAGATAAAGACGGCATCGAAGGAGGAGCTGAACAAGATACAAAAAAATGATTTTTTGAAGTGCTTCGAAGATTGGAAAAACCGTTGGCACAAGTGTATAATATCTCATGGGGATTACTTTGAAGGGGACAAAATAGATATTCATGAATAAATAAAATTTTTTTGAAAAAACAAAAAATTCGCGATACTTTTTGAACACACCTCGTATACATTGAAATTTCTTGCCACCAGATGCTGAATTCCTGTATAGTTAGATACGGTTTGTTTATAGTGAAAGCAGAACGGCAATTTGCTCAAAAGTTCCTCTAGCAGTGTTGGATTCGAGAGGTGAGGCGAGGCACCGGCATTTTCGAGGAAGGAAATAAGGTTTGACACCATTGTGGTTAGATTGATAATTTAACTGACACTTTTCCCGTTGATATCAGGAAAAGCACGTGCTTTCGAAAGTTGACTTCGAACTAAAAAATGAAATTTAGGTGTTGATATGATTGCAGTAACGCTTGAAGGGTGGATTAATAAAGATTCCACTCTACTGCGGGCGTTTCCTTTTAGAAATTTCTGAAGGCGTTGTAGATTTTCAAAGTCTGACTAGCGAAAGGTATTTGTGGTTTCTTTGAAAGCGACAAAGAACATTCACCATTCTTCAGATAACTCTGGCAAATCACGCAGTTTCCGCATTGGCGCTTGACTAGAAGATGGCGACCACATCGTGTTATTGTGTCCAGGGAAATGGTTTGTGTTTCTAGGGCGTGTCTTTCGAAGTTGTCTATTGGAGTTTAGTGCATCTACTGGGCGATGAAGAGTTGTTGTGGTATTGGTGGTTGTGGGTACACTGGCTGAGGCTGGCAACTCGGCGCAAGAGGTGACGGTTTTTTTTCAGAAGCGTCAAGAGAACTTTGCAAATTTTTTATTTGCTCCTGTAGTTTCATCCTTTTCAATTAAGGTGTAATCCATCTCGTCTTCATGTTTTGAACGTTGTCGGAGGTTGGGAATTTTTTTGCGATTTGATAGCGTATCGAGCAAACAAACTGTCCTTTTTCTTAGTTTTATAGTGGCATACACAATGTTCGTGAACAAATATTGAAATATGTTATGGATGTGGCGTTCGAGCACAAATATATTATATTAAAACCGAACAAGTATATTCACTTCTGAGTATAATAGCATTTTAATATCTAAAAATGTATTATGATTAATACAATAAATGGAAAAACATTTGTATCTCTTACTTATTCGTACTTGTTTTCCAATCTCTGATATTAAAAAGGAATCGGAAATGGTAATTTTGACAATTAATTTCGTTCCATAACAGCTATCGTTGGAGATATTCTTTGGTCGAATGTATCCGAGCAGGCTCCCTTTTATTGAAACTTTGGCTGCTTGCGGACAAGACCTCAGTCACACTTTTCGTGTCAGTTATTTTAAACTTTCTTATTCCGGCAGAATTGATGTATATTGTAACAATTTACCGTCATCCCTTGTCAAATTGGGTTTTGTAACAAATTGTTCTGCTTTATATTTTCATGTATTGATAGCCTGTGGATGCTGCAGCAGGTAATGTGCATATTTGTGTGCATGGGCTGGAGCAGGTAATGTGAATATGCGGATGCCTGTAATGAGTGTTGTTTTTACATGCTCGGTAACTAAGTGATAGGTTAAGACAGGTGATATCGGTGATTTTTTCACTTTGGTTTATTTTGTGTTTGTTCATTGTAACTAGTTTTGGTGTTGTACCTGCGGTATTGCTTCGCTTTTCGTAAATCAGTTTAAAGTTTCAAATACCTAGTCGAGTTAGTGTTTGTTTGTTCGTTTATTATTCTCCTCCGGTAAATGTTTTCAGTTTGTATATTTCCATTTTTTCAAGTCCATTGAGGTACCGACCTTTTCCCTGTATGTAAAGTATTTGCGCCGTTTTTTTGATGTTTGCAGGAATGCATTTGTTTTCAAAGATGTGATTTGCGAAGTTAGATTAAGGTACGGTGGTGGCTTTCTGGGTTTTTTGTTGTAGTCCCTGATGTGCTCTCGAAATCGTGTACTAATTTTTCGTCCTGTTTGTCCTATGTAGCTGTATTGGCATTCGCAGGTAAGTTTGTATACTCCGTGTTTGCTAAACCGATCCCCCGAGTTAGTGTTGGTCTTTAGTTTTTGTTGCTGTTCGGTGCTCTAAACGCTCTGTTAAACTTGTGTTTCTTGAAAAAGTTGGCCAATTTGTACGTCGTTTTTCCTGTGCAATAGGCTTTCTTTGGAGTCTGTCCGCTAACTGCCTTAATGCTTCTTTTTTGTACTGTTGCGGATGGTTTGATGTATAATGTATTATGGTGTCCGCGGTTGGTTTCCTATAAATTTCGTAGGTGAACTTAACTTTAACATTGTCAATCCTTATCGTTAGGTCCAGATAGTTCATTCCTGCATCCTTTTCAGTCTTCATTGTAAATTTAATGTTTCCGCGTTTGTTTCGGTAGAACTTAAAGATTTTTACAGAATTATGAACTAAAAATTCAATCTTGTATAAAAATAGCAGAGCAGAAAGTAATCAAGTTATGACAAATGGCCTCCAAATGGCAGGCTATTTTTTGCCCAACGCAATATCTTAGAGAGAAGTATTTTGCATATGTGGTATTTTTTTGTGCGAAAACTTGCTCTGGAATACCTTTTTTGCTTGGGTTTTGCACCGATTTTAAAAATAGGTATATTTAAAATTAAATTTTAAGGAAATAAAACATGTGTTCCTGAAGAGTTTTTGGAAGTCAGAATATTGGCATTTGAATTATCAAAATCGGTCCAGTATATCGAAATTTATTGAACCTTGATAAAAAATGGACAAAAATTTTCAATTAGCGTCAATAAAGGTTACAAGTTTTTTTTCAAAAGGCATTTGTTTGTATTGTCAATAGCCACCAAATAATACCATTATTGATCAAATATAAATTTTCACAATTTTAACTAATCCGTTTCAGAAACTCTTACCGAACTATAATCAATTCATGTGCACATACTCCTGCAGAAGAGAAATTAAAAGGTGACCAATGGTATTTTGGTTCAACATATTGGACGCGGGAGCTCTGTGTGCATATACAGTGTACGACAAAACTAAAGCACCGAAATTTCCTTTAAAACATTTTACTTAAAATACAAGATCTATAATGTTCAGTCCTTTTTATTCAGGAGGAACACATATTAGGTATTATAAACTTGAATAAATAAAAGTAGTTTACCAGCTCATCCAAAAAATGTTGTACAAACAATCCGGTAAACTTAAAAAGTGGAGCGACAAAACTAAAGGACCATCAAATATCTCTAGGACGACGCCAATGTGTTTTGGTTATTTCATGGCATATCCGTGGCAGGTACACATAGTGTTTGCATTGAGTTTATTATTTAAGTAAAATTCCTAAGAAAATAACTTTCTACACCTGCTCAACTTGTCCGAATACAGAGTCTTTGTTGCTGCATCATTTTCTATACTTTCTCTGTTCGGTTAAATAGCACGGGCCCCGACAACACGTTAACATTATTAGCCCTAAACTATTTTTTTAAGCAAATCGCTATACGTTTTGGCAGAATCTCTTCCAGGTAGATCCACCTTAATGGCATTCCTTCCCCCTCAATAAATAGGATGAAGATTTTATTAATATTTTTGAACATGAGACGTTCAATCGTATGAACGGGTCCCACTCCATAGTCGGAGAAACGTCTGTAAACCCCTACGCTGCCTCAACCGTGTTACACCGATCAAAAAGTATACTAAAAGTAGTAAGCGGTGTTTTTTAGGTCTGGGAACGGCTTCAGAGCGTCCTAATATTTCAGGTGTTTTTCGTGCACTAGCACCTCCCTCTACAGTGCTAAGGGAGCCAGTTGAATGGAAATCCGTTTGTAGTACGCTAAGGCCATGAAAAGTGTTAGAACCATTTTAAATAGTATTTCCTGATTTACTCTGACTTAATTTGAGTAAAATTCTGCAGCGAAGTACCTCGAAATAACTATTTCCAGCAAATCTTTTCGACTTCTACAGACCATCTAACCTCGTTTTACGGCTAAGTAATAGAAGGGAACGGTTGTTTGAAATACGAGGTGTGTTCAAAAAGTATCGCGAATTTTGTGTTTTTGCAAAAAATTTTTATTTATTCATGAATATCTATTTTGTCCCCTTCAAAGTAATCCCCATGAGATATTATACACTTGTGCCAACGGTTTTTCCAATCTTCGAAGCACTTCAAAAAATCATTTTTTTGTATCTTGTTCAGCTCCTCCTTCGATGCCGTCTTTATCTCGTCAAGAGAAGCGTAACGTCGTCCTTTCATGGGCCTCTTCAGTTTAGGGAACAAGAAAAAGTCACAGGGGGCCAGATCTGGGGAATACGGTGGCTGCTGCATCATTAGTGTGTTGTTTTTGGCCAAAAAGTCGCGCACAAGCAACGATGCGTGAGCAGGGGCGTTATCGTGGTGCAAAAGCCAATTTTTGTTCTTCTTTGCACATCTTCTCGGCCTTCTGAGAACATTTTGTACCACCGATAAACGTTGCTTCGGTCCAAGGTAGCTTCTCCGTATACCACAGTCAACATTCGGAATGCATCCGCGCACTTAATTTCGTTTTTCACACAAAATTTGATACAGGTTCTTTGATCCATTTTTTTGAATAGGTAAAAATCGAAGACGATCCAAAACACGTGCAAGCAAAGCAGCTGTCAACAATTAACTGAACATTCAAAATGGCCTAGCTTGTCGGCATAAGTGAGAGACATGAGTACCAACATAACGCCACAAAAAATTCGAAATTCGAATATACGTAACCAGCGAAAATTTCATTCTCCACTTAGTTTCTCGACATGTCGTGCTTACATAAAATGAAGTCTTGGAACAAATATATATAAATATGGAAGAGATTTGTTTATTTATCCTTACTCTTGATAAAAAAGTTTTTTTTAAATATAATGGGTTGATAATGGTTTTTATTTGACAGAAAAAAGGGAACTGTCAAGTTCACTACTTATTTGCTTACTATACTTTCAAGAAGATGAAATTACCCTCAATTTTACGAAACTATCTTTTATTTCTGCATACATGATTTCAATATATGTTGATTGAATTATAGAATGTAGCTGAACTGTGGATCCATGATAGCAACCATATAAGTCGCTTAATTTAGAATTTTATGCCGAGGGTGAAAATGTATAAAAGAAAATACTTAACACCCTTAGCAAAAAAACAAGTAAGGACGGCGCTGTTTTCGGCTGTGCCGAAGGCTTTATTCCTTTCATGAATACGTGCAAACTTAAATACGCATTGTTTAAAGTTCTCTAAAACTTTGTCAGCAATACATTTATCTTTCGATCTTGCTGACTTTTTTACGAAGTCTTTTACTATCCATAAGAAAATATCTCACCAAGTTTTAAGTTTTAATCTTTTAAAATGAGGTAGAAATGGCCATAATCCTCTTATCTGAACGATCGGTTGTATGGGATATATACTATATATAGCTCCGCTCTTGGTGATTTTTTTACGAAATCTTTTGCTGTCCATAAGAAAATATCTCACCAAGTTTCAAGTTTTAATCTTCCAAAATGAGGGATAAATGGCCATAATCCTCTTATCTGAACGATAGGTTGTATGAGATATATACTATATATAGCTCCGATCTTGGTGATTTTTTTACTAAATCTTTTGCTATCCATAATAAAATATCTCACCAAGTTTCAAGTTCTAATCTTTAAAAATGATGGAGAAATGGTCATAATCCTCTTATTTCAACGATCGGTTGTATGGGAGATATATGCTATAGTGACCCGATTATACCGGATCCGAAATGTCTAATATGCAATTAAACCCTTTTTTTGTTTGGTGGATTTCCTTTATTTTTCTGATTTGGTCTTTTTACCCAACCTCGTTCTCACTGTCACCGGAAGAAGAAAGATCAAAAGGAGCCAACGCGAAGTTGGCTGCATTTCCCATCACAAGTGACATTTACCAGCTGTCAGCAATTCATGGTATTATAAAAAGACAGGGTGACATTACAATAAGAACATATTATAAAAAGACAGGGTGACATTACAATAAGAACATTACAAATATAATACAAAAATACATCCGTGTGCCAAATTTCATCGAGATATCTCAAAAATTGAGGGACTAGGTTGCGTTCAAACAGACGGACGGAGAGACGGACATGGCTGTATCAACTCAGTTCATCGTCCTGATCAATTTGGTATACTTAATGGTGGGTCTATCTCTTATATTTCTAAACGTTACAAACATCGGACCAAAGTTAATATACCATTTCATGTTCATGAAAGGTAATTATAAAAATACAGGAGTATTATGTAGCGAGTTCTAACCTGATCATCAATATATTAATAGGTTAACATTCTTTCAAAACAATCAAGGTATAATTATAAAAATACAGGAGGATTATGTAGCTAGTTCTAACCTGGTCATCTATATATTAATAGGTTAACATTTTTTCAAAACAATCACTTGCCAGATTATATCTTACCTAAACAAACATAATTCCTATTTAAATGTATTTTGGTATCTTTCTATGGATCAGGAGCGGTGCATATGCATATTTTCTTTAACAAATAGTGCTTCATTTGTTTGTTATAATTCACTAAAGTTTTCTGCATAAAGCCATGGCGCTTAACTACAGTATCTGACTGGGTTGTTCTACATACCGAAGTAGCGCAAGTGGTAAGCGTCTGAGGTAGAACGCGTGTGTTCCATGGTTTGAGTACAGGTTTTCTGGACAACTTTGTTTTTTTTTTATTTTTTAATAAATTGAATTTGTTTTTAAATATATGAAAACTTCTTATCTTAATTTTTTCTTTTTAATTTATTAGATTTTAAACCTAATATTTTTCGGTTTGAGCCCTCTATTTTGAAGTGAGAAAATGAATTTTTTTTTCAAAAAACCGCCAGAAGAAGTTTGCTTTTTTCTCAATAATTTTCGGCTTAAGGTAAACTTATATGCAGCCCATATGTCATAATATTAGAATATTCATATATATCACACCCCAATTCCATCGGAACGAGAAGCTCGATAGAAATCTCGAAATTTATCAGATTTCGGTAGATAATTTCGATAATTTTTATTGTTTTTATCCGGTTTTTCCGATGACAATAACTTTTTTTTTTATAAAATTGAATTTCTTACCTTGACGTGAATTTGTTAAGTTTTTAAAGCAATCTTTTCTTAAAATGAATTTTTTGCAAAAAAACCGCAAGAAAATTCCTAAAAATTTACCATAACAAAATATGTAAGGTAAATACTTACATAGTAACATAGTTTTATGAATTTTTTTTAAAGAATTTTCTTTTTTTCTGATTGATATAGGACTTAAGGTAAACTTATACGCACAGCCATAAGAAATAATAAGTTCTGGTCATATACATATATATCACAAAATATTATTGAAATGCTATAAAAGTCAATATGAAATGTCTTTATACATGTCTAAATTTTGGTTAAGGAAAAAAATTAGAAAACCATATACTGAAGTTGTAATTTTCCCCCTCTAAATGGGTTTCAAAAAAGCCAGATCTAAAGGAAAATTGCTAAATTGCCAACACAGTCTGTATATCCAAAACAAAAAACCAAAATGGAAACCGGGTTCATGCTCATATTGAGAAATTTAAGGAACTTCAAAATAAACGCTAAATTTATTTTCAATTATGTATATGTGGACACACTCCTAACGGTGAAATATTTCTCTCCAAAAGGTAGAAATATTTTCATTCTCGTACTCATTAAGCAAATTGAGTTAAAGTATACACTGGCGTCGGCGCGTCTGTCCAATTTGATTTTGAGAGAGAGTTGCCCTCCACTATACTGAACTGTACCAAAATCTTAAAAAAAAATACCAATTTGTTTTCAACATATCTTGCGCGTTTTATTGCAGGCAATAGCTCAAAATTAAAATTTTTAGAGAAAACACAACAAACGCTTAATTTTTTTAATAGAACTCTATTATAAAAATGAGATTCAAAAGCATTCAAAGTCGCTGCGTTCACATAACTCAAAATTAAAATTTTGATAGCGACACGCACTTTTTATACCTAGTAGTGCTACGCACACAAGGTATATTAGCTTTAGTCGCCTAACGTCAGTACGTAACGGCATAAATGGATCGAGATAGATATTGACTTATAAATATCAAAATGTTCAGGATGAAAAGAGAAATTGATTAAGCCATGTCCATCCGTCCGTCCGTCTTTGAACACGATAACTTGAGTAAATTTTGAGATATCTTAATGAAATTAGGCATGCAGGTTCCTTGGCACTCATCTCCGAGCGCTATTTAAAAGGGGCGAAATCGGATGATAGCCACGCCCAGTTTTTAGATATAGAATATTTTCGAAAACGCAAAAAAATGGATTACTCAGTACATAATACACCTATAAGGATACAATTTGGTGACTACATTCAGATTAAGGCATAAAATAAATTTTTCAAGAAATTTTTTTAAAATGGGGATGGCACCGCCCACTTTGGATTAAGTCAAATTTAGAAATAATATTAATCATAAATCAAAAACCGTTCAAGGTATCGAAACGAGATTCAGCACGCAGGTTTTCAGGTATGCAAGGAATTTTCCAGAAAAAAATGGGAGAGATCGGTTAAGGTCTACGCCCACTTTTATATGAAAGATTTTGAAGAGGATTGTAGATATATTAAATAAGCCATAACTTTGCGTCAAATATCTTTACATCATTTATATTTCACTTTTAAAGTTTCCCTAAACAAAGAAATCCAAAAACTTAAAATTTTCGAAAATGGAGGTGGCCCCGCCCCTTTTATAGTGAACTATTCCACAAAACTTTTTATGCCATAACTCCGCCAAAAATTGATTTGTCGAAACGAAATTTGGTGATAATGTTCTATATACGAGTATAAAGGCTACTGTTTGCTCTAAAAATGGGCAAAACATAGTTCTGGAAAACTTTTTTGTAAAATTTTAAAAGCGATATTTCTACAACTAAGCAAGTTATATCAATCAGATTTTGTACACATAATAAGCTTTTTTCTTAAAAAAAATTTTTTTGTCAATTTTGAAGAAGTAGGCGTGGCGCCGCCGACTTTTCAGCATAAAATATCTGCTATTTTCAAAGGCAATCGCTTATAATTCAATCTTGATATATCAATGAAAATTGGTCAACTGCTTCTTAGTAGTATGTATTATACTCCTGCCAAAACATAGCCAAATCGGAAAGCACAAAAGCAAAATATTCGGGCACGTATTAAAGCCCACTGCAATAGCGAAGTTATATACAGGATGGCTAATGAAAGCCGCTACCAAAAAAAAATTAAATAACTTTTTTTCTATTTAATGAATCTGGTTAATTTTTTTTTATTTTGCAGATTGACTTTTACGTTTAACAAAAATGGATAACTGGGACACTGAAACAAGAATTTGGATTGGTCGCCGCTATCACGCACTGGAGTCCGTAGTTTCGGTTCAAAGAGAGTATAGGCGCACGTTTGGCGGCAATCCTCCGAGCAGATGGACCATAATAAGACTTGTAAACAATTTTGCCGAGCATGGGACAGTCAACAGAAGACCTTAACATCGAAACCCTTCAGTTCGAACGGAGGAAACAATCGCTGCTGTAGCTGCTGCCATACAAAACAATCCACGTGTTTCGACAAGAAGCTTATCTGCTCAAATGGGTGTAAGCAGACAGTCATTACAGTCAATTATGCACAAAGATTTGGACTTATTCCCATATAAAATTCAAATGGCCAACAAATTGAACGCTGCAGACTTGCCGATTCGCTTGGAATTTTGCCAGAAGATGCTTCAAATGGTGGAAGAGGATGGAAACATGTTGAACTGTCTTTTCATGTCTGACGAGGCCCGTTTCGATTTAAACGGCAACATAAACAAACAAAATTGTCGAATATGGAGTGCTTCCAACCCACAGATACTCCGTGAGACGGAATTGCATCCACTTCGTGTCACAGTGTGGTGTGCAGTTTCATCACGCTGCGTTGTCGGGCCCTACTTCTTCGAAGAAAACGGTCACACCGTTACGGTTACTGGAGACCGTTACTTGAGCATGTTGAGAGAGTTTTTCTATCCAGAATTACGCCGAATGAGAATTTCTTTCAACTCTGTGTGATTTCAGCAAGATGGTGCAGCTCCTCATATAGCCCACCTGTTATGACAGAATTGCGACGAAAATTTCCCAATAAGCTGATATCCAGAAACTCCACATTCCGTTGGCCACCCAGGTCGCCTGACCTTACTGCACCTGACTTTTTCTTGTGGGGTTATTGCAAACAGGAAGTCTTCAAAGCAAAACCAACAAATTTGAATGAACTAAGGCAATCCATTCGAGAAACAATTGCGGCTATTCCTGTCTCAACTGTCCAAGCAGTAATGAACAACTTTTTGGTAAGATGCCGCACATGCATCGACGAGCAGGGGAGGCATTTAAATTCCATTATTTTTAAAACTAATTAAGCTATATTTAATAAAATTTAATGAGCTTTAACATGAATAAAAGAAAAATGAATTCCATACACTAAAAAAAAAAATTATTTGAGTTTCCTAATGTAGCAAAATTCATCAGCCACCCTGTATCTTTTTTGATTTTCATACCTTTCATAAACAGTAAATGTATGTAAGTATGAGAACAAGAAGAGCAAAGTTCACTAAAATGATCAGCACGATGAGCGGAGTCGATTTAGCCATGCCCGTCTCTCCGTCCGTCTGTCTGTCTGTCCGTCTCTCTATTTAAACACAAACTAGTCTCTCAGTTTTACAAAAGAATGCTGAAATTCGTTGTTTGCTTTCGCCATTTTATTATATACTAGAAAACCCGGCAGAAGTTGTTTTGACGTTTTGATACATAGCACACATCTTTATATATAACGTCATTAACTTGAACCAAATAAACTCCTAACTATACCAAACTGCAGCTTTATATCCCCAGGTTATTTTTCAAAAGCTATATACAGACTGTGTCGTGCCCAGCGAACTCCTGAACCTATCGTGAAAGTTCAAGAGCAAAACAAAACACAAAGTATGTGGGCGTGGCACCGCCCACTTTTGAAAAATTATTTAGATACTGACTTGACTTTACCATTCATGTCTCAAATGGCTTTAGAAAAAACCGCACACCGACGTTATTTATACGGATTCCAGCAAAGCTTTTGACAAAGTGTGTCACTCATTACTTATTCATAAATTCGATCAGTTGGGCTTCCAGCCGGGTCTCAATCGCTGGATCTCTTCTTACCTTAGTGACAGGACACAAAGAGTATTGTTTAAAAATTTTGTATCCGATGTCGCTTATGTCTCTTCAGGAGCTCCTCAAGGAAGCAATCTGGGCCCGATTCTGTTCTTGTTGTTTATAAATGATATTTCTGCAATAATAAAATTTTCAAAAATGTTAATGTATGCTAACGACGTAAAGCTTTTAATGTAGTTCGCGTCATTTGAAGATAGAAATAAGCTACAATCAGATCTAGATACACTAGCTACTTGGTGTAATTCAAATTATATGCCACTTAACCTTAAAAAATGTAAATACATTGGTTTTTCGCCTGGAATTTCTCAGCAGGCTTCCTATACAATTAAAATTATAGTCTTGAGCAAGTGTATGATTTTGTTGACCTGGGGACTATGTTGACTATGGAGTATAAGCTCAGTTTCAACCGCCATATTAACACAACAGTCAATAAGGCTAGAGGTGTCCTAGCATTTGTTAAATGATGGTCTAAAGAATTAAGCGACCCTTATGTAACTAAAGCCCTCTTCACTACATTAGTCATCCCCATACTTGAATACGGTTCTATAATTTGGAACCCGCGTTACCAGGTTAATGTAGATCGCCTAGAATCAGTTCAAAAACAATTTTTACTATTTGCCTTAAGATATTTTCATTGGGGGCCCTTGTACAATCTGCCACCCTATACGAATCGTTTAAAAGTCATTAATCTGCACACAATTTCTAGTCGGAGGGAAATGCTTGGAATTTTTTTTAAGATTGAATTGCTAAATGGTTTACTATCCATCTCATTTCTTCTACGTGAAGTGAACTTCAATGTACCGTCACGTCCTTCAAGGCATGTTAAACCTCTAGTCTTAAAACAGTGCCGAACCAATTTTCATTTAAATGAGCCTTTTCGCTGTTTGTGTAAAGATTATAACTCTCTTTCTGGTAGATTTGATATTTCAGACTCGCTTTTCAGCATAAAAAAATCAATTATTTCTATCCTAAATTCATAGGTACTAATTGTTTCTTATTCTTTGACTTCTATTTTAACTTTTAACAATAATTTTATTCTGTTAACTAGTTATCTCTTAATGTATAATCTATCCTATATCTACTTTACTTAGCTGATGAGGTCTGTAGCTGAGCAGTTTTAGATCTCGACGATTAACAAACCAAAGCCTTTCAACGACTCGGCACGAACGAGTACTCAGCGCGTTATGCGGATTCGCCCCTCGCGCCGGTCGGGCGGGATATGGTGGGTAATCCGTTTGGGAATTATTATTATTATAAGTGACACATATATCCAAATTTCATTAATTTAGACCAAAAAAGTTTGGAGTTATGACGAATTGATACTTTATATAGCTTGCGGGCGTGGCTTTGCCTACTTTTCCAAAATTATATACTGTCTATGCTGTACCCAGTGAACCCCAGTATATATTGTGAAAATTTCATAAAGATCGGTTGAGTTCTTTGGCGCCTATAAAAGACACACATTTTTTATGTGTAGTTTTGTTACGCACACGAGGTATATTACTTCATTCGGCATAAACGAATCGAGATATATATTTATTAATGTATATCAAAACGTTCAGGATGAAAAGTAAAATATCCGGGCAAGTAGTTAATACCCCACTGAAAAAGCGAAGTTGTATACCTTTTTCGATTTTCATGCCTTTAATGAACATGAAATGTTTGTACGTATGAGAAGAAAAAGAGATAGTCCCAGCAAAAAGTATACTGAAATTATTAGGAGGATGAGCTGAGCCGATGTAGTCAGGTCCGTCTCTCGATACGTCTATCTGCCTGCCCGTCTGTCTATTTGAACGCAAATACGAACTGAAAGTATTAAAATAGACCTGCGTAAATTGGGAAGCCATAATAGATCATTATTAGGTATATAATGTTCGGTTCCAATCGAACTTAGACTTCCTTGCTTGTTTTATATGGAGTTGTTGCTTTTCTTTTGATCTGCGTACCATGCTTTTATATGTCCCTTTCTTGTTTGTTCGCTCATTTCCATACAAATTTTCGGAATCTTGAAAAGTCTTTTAAAGAGACTTCCCGTTAAGCTAGACACTTGAAATTTGTAACATAGTTCCAAATTTCGTTCAGGGCACTATAACAATTTAATTTTCATAAATCAAAGTTCCCCTGAACGCTGAAAAGCGTGTGGAATCTTGCGATCCATTTTTGAGGATCGAACTATTCGGTGGCGGCCGCCGTGGTGTGAAGGTAGTGTTGCCGGCCTACCACACCGAAGGTACATGGTTCGAGCCCTGGTACAGGTAACATCAAAAGTGATTTGAAAAAAGTTTTTCAAAACGGGGTCGCCCCTCGGCAGTGGTTTGGCAAACTCTCCGAGTGTATTTCTGCCATGACAGGCTTCTCAGCAAAAAAATTCGTCTCCTTTGTAGATGCCGTTCGGAGTCGGCAAAAAACTGTAGGTCCCACCAATTTGTAGGGAAAATTCAAATCGGCACACCACAAATTGGAAGAGAAGCTTGGCGCAAAAATCTCTTAGGAGGTTTATGATGATATACCTGTTGTATATCGCGCCATAGAGAGAGTAGAGAGAACTATTCGGAAAATTAGTTTGAAATTTTGAACCTTATTCTTCAAAGGCCAGGCCTACGGTACCTTGAGCCGTGTTAGATCTTTATAGAAAATGATATAAAATAAATAAATATATGGCACGATATACGACAGCTATATCATCATAAACCATCTTAGAGATTTTTGCGCCGAGCTTTTCTTCCAACTTGTGGTGTGCCGATTTTGAATTTTTTCCCACGAATTGGCAGGACCTACAGTTGATGAAATTTTGCTGGGAAGCCTTTTATGGCAGAAATACACTCGGAAAGTTTGCCAAACCACTGCGGGGCGGCGACCCCGTTTTGAAAAACTTTTTCAAACCACTCTTGATATTACTCGAACCTTGGGACTTCGGTGTGGTAGGCCGGCAACAATACCGCCACACCTCGGCGCCTGCCAAGAAAATAATATATTCGGACGAAAAATTAACACAGTTATTGCTTTTCTTGGACTTGAAGCAGTAGCTTCCATCAATTGTGCACATCCACCAAAGATGATAATTAAACGGCTTCTGCAACTGTGATAATTGGCACCAACAAGGATCAATTACTACACTCATCCTTTTTGTCCAATCCCCGGCTCCACCAATATTAAGAACATAGAACAGCGATAAAATTTCAGGAATGCACCTAAATAAGAATAATCTAAGCCACTCATCCTTTTTGTCCAATCCCCGGCTCCACCAATATTAAGAACATAGAACAGCGATAAAATTTCAGGAATGCACCTAAATAAGATTAATCTAAGCCGCATATAGATATGGACGCACTACGTCCGAGCAACACCAACAGCGGGCACCCATGTCCATCTGTCCGTCCGTCCGTTGATTTAGCCATGTCCATCTATCCGTCCGTGCGTCCGTCTGTCTGTTTTACAGATATCTCCATGAAATTTGGTAAGAGGCAGCCATTTTGTAAAGCATTAATCATTTGTCGGCGGCAACATGATATGACCAAAGCAATAGCTCCCATACAATCGATTGTTCGATAAACGGGTTTTGGCCTATAACTGTTGGAATTAAAAAGCTAGGGATGTAAAAGGTTTACAGTTTTAGCACATAATATATATGTAATATGTGCAGTGAAAATCACCCAAATCGTACCAACATAACACATAGCTCCCATATAATCGACAGCTTCGATTAATTTGTTTTGGGCTATAAATTTTGCAAATTAAAAACCTAGGAACACAAACTTTTGCAGGTTTGGTACATATTACGGAAAGACGCCGCTTTTTAAAGACAGATTAAATAGGTCGGTTAGAGGCGGGTAAATGTAGTTAGCACAATTTTTGAGAAAACATGCCGGGATCAAATCAGGGCCACATTTAAATGATTCCTTTAAGGTTTTCAGATAGAATAAAACATTTGCAGGAGAAGTTATAGGACTATTAATGATGTTGTTTGCATTTAACTGATATGGATATTTGTTTAATCGAGAAAAGGTAGCATTAGAATAATTAGATTTAAAAAATTGGGCAAAGAAATTTGCAATATCTTGATTATCGCTGGATATACAGTCTTGGAATTTCATGGCAGAAGGAAACCCTCTTATATTACGTTTAGAGTTTACGAAACCATAAAATGACTTTGGGTTACATATAAGGTTCTTTTTAATTTTACAGGTATAAGCAGTGTAACATTTTTTATTCAGTTCAAAGTATTTCTGTCGTAGGATGGAGTATTTTGTTAAAAGCCACATTAAATCCACATCCAGATGTCTATCTGTATCACACATACTTTTCTCAGGTACAATAAATCTTAAAAAAGAATTCTATCTGTGTCACCTTTAGGTAATTTTGTTTATATTTAAAGCGATTTACATATCTTTGTCATTACAATTAATTAAAAAAATGGAGACCTACATACGCCTTGCAGATTCCATTGTTGGGTTTGAGCAAGAGTTCGACTCGTCTCCTCTCGAAGACCAAAGCAAGCACACCCTTCCAATACAGCAAGAGGAGTTGAAGTCGTTGTGGAGGAAAACGAAAACCTCTTATTAAAGCCTCCTCAGCTCAGCAGACCTGACCAAGGACGACTTACAGTCCTTGAGGCAGAGAAAATAGAGAAGTTTTGAATAAAAAATCGCCCGATTTTATACTCTTCAAGGGCAAACTTATGATCCGACATGGTTCTTGAAGTGGTTCCTAAAACTTTACACACCTGTTCTCATAATCCGCCGATGTGAGAATGAAATTCCATGTCAGGGTTTGGTAGATGTATGGTTCTTTGAATTTTACAGATATAAGCAATGTAACATTTTTTATTCAGTTCAAAGTATTTCTGTCGTAGGATGGAGTATTTTGTTAAAAGCCACATTAAATCCACATCCAGATGTCTATCTGTATCACACATACTTTTCTCAGGTACAATAAATCTTAAAAAAGATTTCTATCTGTGTCACCTTTAGGTAATTTTGTTTATATTTAAAGCGATTTACATATCTGTGTCATTACCATTAATTAAAAAAATGGAGACCTACATACGCCTTGCAGATTCCATTGTTGAGTTTGAGCAAGAGTTCGACTCGTCTCCTCTCGAAAACCAAAGCAAGCACACCCCTCCAATACAGCAAGAGGAGTTGAAGTCGTTGTTTAGGAAAACGAAAACGTCTTATCAAGGCCTCCTCAGCTCAGCAGACCTGACCAAGGAAGACTTACAGTCCTTGAGGCAGAGAAAATAGAGAAGTTTGGAATAAAAAAAATTTATGATCCGACGCGCTTCTTGAAGTGGTTCCTTGAAGTGGTTCCTAAAACTTTACACACCTCTTCTCATAATCCGCCGATGTGAGAATGAAATTCCATGTCAGGGTTTGGTAGATGTGTTTGGTTCCGATCGTCCGCTGGAAAGGTTTCGAGCTCTGAGCGAAGAGCTCTGGATGCTCCGGCAAAGTTAGTTCCATTGTCGGAGTAGATGTTCTTTGGACGGAAAGTCTGGTAAATGCTCGGGAAAAGGTTGCCCGTTCCGGCGAAAGGTTTCCCGCAAGGCAATTTTGGGACTGATTAAGGCAAATAGTGCAAACCTTGCAATTGTGGATGACGGACCGGGTCACATTTTTGACCCTCGGGATCCAGTGCTGCATGCGTAGGAGACTCTGAGCTGGGTAACCGGATCCTTTGGATTGTTACGAGAAACTATCCTTTGGTGTTTTGTGTGATTGGACTTTACCCGAATCTGTTGGTGCATCTTTTCGATGTCGCTGTTAAAAACATATTTTAAGAAACTCCAGCACAGTAGTAGTAGAATTGCACTGTGGAACAAATTCAGGTTAGCAAAAATTAGGTCGATTCTGAGAGTGAGGGGTGAAAATAGAGGCTAAATTAGAAGACCCGTATCGCGGCGTTTGTTTATGTTAGTTCGAATTTTTTTTTAATCGACCTTCGAACTTTTGCAGTCAAATGCCGATTTCTAGAATATTGTTTGTATAGTTTTTTTGGCTATAACTCGTCGACTAATTGATATGTTTTCAATCTGTTAAAGCCACATTATTGTTAGAGACCTGTGCAACATATACAATAAAAAAAATTGATTCATAAAATTTTTGTAGTGCTTATGAAGCAAAATGTTGGAAATTTTTTTTTTCATGCTTTTTGAACATATTTTCCACAAAACTAAGTCTTTCTTTTTTCTGTTTGATCTATAATATGCTTCTCAATTTTTTCAGTATGGGTTTTAAAGAAACAGTGAAAAAGAAATTATAAAAGTACTGAAAAAAATATAGTTTTGAAATGTTATTCATGAAAAGTTTTAGGTAAAAAAATTAAATAAATTAAATTAATGGTTTGGCCAGTTGCCGTTTAGCAGGCGGCTGTGGATCAACATCACTGCTCTCTCTACTATCTTGGTCATCGTCATCATCATCAGAAAGGTCGATAAATTAGTCCAACTGATATTCTGGAATTTCATCTTTGTCTTCCTCTTCTTCCTCTTATTCCTCGTCTCCTCTTCTTCGAAGGTGTTTTTATACAACTAACAAATTTCAGCGAGTATTTCATCTCGAGATTTCGGTCCTTAAAACTTTTTATAACTAGCAATTCAAAATTATATTTTATTCCGTATTTTTATAATTTCTTTTTCAATGTTTCTTCAAATCCAACACTGAAAAAAATTAGAACCGTATTATAGATCAAACAGAAAGAAAAAAGGCTTAGTTTTGTCGAAAATATGTTCAGAAAGCATGAAAAAAAAAATTTCCAACATTTTGCTTCATAAGCACTACAAAAATTATATAAATACATTTTTTTTTTAACTTTAGTTGTTGCAGAGGTCTTTAGCAATAATTTGGCCTTAACAGATTGAAAAAATATCAATTAGTCGACGAGTTATAGCCAAAAAACCATGCAAACAATATGCTAAAAATCGGAATTTGACTGCAAAGTTCGAAGGTCGATTAAAAAAAAATTCGAGCTAACATAAACAAACGCCGCGATACGAGTCTTTTAATTTAGACTCTATTTTCACCCCTCACTCTCAGAATCGACCTAACTTTCGCTAACCTGAATTTGTTCCACAGTGTTGCTAAATCGGCCTGGAGAACTGGGCTTGTATGTTGCACGTCGTTCAAGCTTGTGTCATTAGCAGTAGGACACGGCGCATTGAATACCACCTAGAGTTTGCTGGTTGTGCTTTCTTCCTTTATAATCCCATGGTGGGGTAAGAAATAGCAAGCAGTTGATTGGGGTGGTATGATCGTAGTAGCTTTTGACATATGTTTTAATGTCTCGTACTGCGATACTACCCTATTGTGCTCTGTCTGATGGGCGCATATTAAAAAAAAATGAATGTCAATGACGTTAATTTCCACGTGTCCGGAGGGAGTCGACCAATAATTTTTATCGCAGTCGGTCCCCCGGCTGTAGATTTAAAACTAAAGAAGGCAGTTGTTGTTTGAGCGACAAAAACACTTCCCGAAGGTTTTGGTGAGTGCTGTCGAAAGTCACAGTCCTTTGCCGGATATGAGCCCGGTACGCTGCGGTACTCCCTTGCGGCACTGCCCGACTCTCGTGGTAGCGGTTTGGTATGACTAGTTGAACCTTCTAGGACATGAGAGGTGAGACGCGTCATATCTGTAGATCAACCAACGAGTTGCACGTCATTACCTTTGTGCATATTAGTCGCCTCTTACGACCAGTATGCATACCTCGGGCATATTCTATGCCCCTAACCCGCAGCCGGGTAAAGGAGGCAGTATTCTCCTTTGGGTCATAGTGTCGTGAGACCCCTGCAACCGCTTTGGGAAGACTGGATGCCGCGACAGCCCTTGATGGACGTTCAGCAGTGCGGCGCAATCCACCGTTTCCAGAGCAACTGCGTTCGCATCCGTGCTGTTGCTGACCCCCACCAAGTCGCTTATAGTTTTTATTGGGTTCGACGTTGCCCTATTCCCCGACGCACCCCTTGGGCGCGAGTGTGCCTTCGGCATGGTCCTCCCCAGTGAGGAAGAGGACGATTTATTGTTGTTTTTTTTTTAAATATGTGTTCATCGTCTTGTTCGTACGACCACTCGCTGGACAAGGCCAGCTTGTTAGGAAGGGGAAAGGTGTCGTCCGCCGCGGCAGAGCCCTATACCGCGGTAAGAACAAATTACTCTCTGAGGCGGTCCGGTGTCAGAGAGGCT
Organism: Merzomyia westermanni; assembly: GCA_949987695.1. Classification (NCBI taxonomy): domain Eukaryota; kingdom Metazoa; phylum Arthropoda; class Insecta; order Diptera; family Tephritidae; genus Merzomyia; species Merzomyia westermanni. The sequence continues at coordinate 103,620,946 of OX465292.1, read as the reverse complement.
CCGCATAAATGCAGGCACGATTAACCTCCCGGCTGCAAAAGTCCAATGGGCACGGCACCGCATAACACCCTGGATTGGGAGGGGGTAGGTCTTAGTCATCTCTTTCCACATGAAGTAGAGTTATCCCCAAGATGTAGCTCCATGCGGAACTATGATCACGCGAATAAGTTGACACTGAAGTTAGCGACTAAGACCTCGCACCACCGCAAGGTACCTACCCTTCGCGATGGACGAAAATCTAAATTCTAGTAGAATCAAGATTCGAATCGAGTTGGAAAAAATGGTACGAGTATTTCTAGGTTCTCATCCGGCTCGATAGAATAAAATTTTTTAATGTTGCACTAACTTGTAGCAAATATCAGTTTTGTAACTTATCAGCAATGTTATACATAAATATTTCATTTAACGGAAGAACATTAACTTAGGTTACTAAACTTATAAGCAGAAGTTTATAGATTGGAACTGAATTGCGAATGAACGCTGTATGCAAAGAAAGAGCTCATATATACGAAGTGATTTTTATAGATTAATAATAATTGTAATTTTTGGCATTACTAAATATTCTTTAAAAATTCCACAAATAAGCCAATTTTAGGGAAATGAATTCAAATATGGATACTAATTACCAATCTTTGACTCAGTTTCATCCCTTTCGAAAAGAAAATGAGGAGTTCCACATACAAGAGCTTAATGATACTCCAAGAGATAGTGGAATTATGATACATGTTGGTCATCCCAGCGAGAGAATGCATTCCTAATTTTGGCGGATTAACATATTTCCTACTTCTTTTAGCAATAATATATTTTGTGGTGCTTTTTGAGGTTTGTTTATTTAATACGCAATATTTGAATGTGAAACAATTTTATCTCAGCGCTCTGTACATAGACATAAATAGAGAAGACCGGTCGGACCAACATAACACATAGCTCCCATATAATCGATAGCTTCGATTAATTTGTTTTGGGCTATAAATTTTGCAAATTAAAAACCTAGGAACACAAACTTTTGCAGGTTTGGTACATATTACGGAAAGACGCCGCTTTTTAAAGACAGATTAAATAGGTCGGTTAGAGGCGGGTAAATGTAGTTAGCACAATTTTTGAGAAAACATGCCGGGATCAAATCAGGGCCACATTTAAATGATTCCTTTAAGGTTTTCAGATAGAATAAAACATTTGCAGGAGAAGTTATAGGACTATTAATGATGTTGTTTGCATTTAACTGATATGGATATTTGTTTAATCGAGAAAAGGTAGCATTAGAATAATTAGATTTAAAAAATTGGGCAAAGAAATTTGCAATATCTTGATTATCGCTGGATATACAGTCTTGGAATTTCATGGCAGAAGGAAACCCTCTTATATTACGTTTAGAGTTTACGAAACCATAAAATGACTTTGGGTTACATATAAGGTTCTTTTTAATTTTACAGGTATAAGCAGTGTAACATTTTTTATTCAGTTCAAAGTATTTCTGTCATAGGATGGAGTATTTTGTTAAAAGCCACATTAAATCCACATCCAGATGTCTATCTGTATCACACATACTTTTCTCAGGTACAATAAATCTTAAAAAAGAATTCTATCTGTGTCACCTTTAGGTAATTTTGTTTATATTTAAAGCGATTTACATATCTTTGTCATTACAATTAATTAAAAAAATGGAGACCTACATACGCCTTGCAGATTCCATTGTTGGGTTTGAGCAAGAGTTCGACTCGTCTCCTCTCGAAGACCAAAGCAAGCACACCCTTCCAATACAGCAAGAGGAGTTGAAGTCGTTGTGGAGGAAAACGAAAACCTCTTATTAAAGCCTCCTCAGCTCAGCAGACCTGACCAAGGACGACTTACAGTCCTTGAGGCAGAGAAAATAGAGAAGTTTTGAATAAAAAATCGCCCGATTTTATACTCTTCAAGGGCAAACTTATGATCCGACATAGTTCTTGAAGTGGTTCCTAAAACTTTACACACCTGTTCTCATAATCCGCCGATGTGAGAATGAAATTCCATGTCAGGGTTTGGTAGATGTATGGTTCTTTGAATTTTACAGATATAAGCAATGTAACATTTTTTATTCAGTTCAAAGTATTTCTGTCGTAGGATGGAGTATTTTGTTAAAAGCCACATTAAATCCACATCCAGATGTCTATCTGTATCACACATACTTTTCTCAGGTACAATAAATCTTAAAAAAGATTTCTATCTGTGTCACCTTTAGGTAATTTTGTTTATATTTAAAGCGATTTACATATCTGTGTCATTACCATTAATTAAAAAAATGGAGACCTACATACGCCTTGCAGATTCCATTGTTGAGTTTGAGCAAGAGTTCGACTCGTCTCCTCTCGAAAACCAAAGCAAGCACACCCCTCCAATACAGCAAGAGGAGTTGAAGTCGTTGTTTAGGAAAACGAAAACCTCTTATCAAGGCCTCCTCAGCTCAGCAGACCTGACCAAGGAAGACTTACAGTCCTTGAGGCAGAGAAAATAGAGAAGTTTGGAATAAAAAAAATTTATGATCCGACGCGCTTCTTGAAGTGGTTCCTTGAAGTGGTTCCTAAAACTTTACACACCTCTTCTCATAATCCGCCGATGTGAGAATGAAATTCCATGTCAGGGTTTGGTAGATGTGTTTGGTTCCGATCGTCCGCTGGAAAGGTTTCGAGCTCTGAGCGAAGAGCTCTGGATGCTACGGCAAAGTTAGTTCCATTGTCGGAGTAGATGTTCTTTGGACGGAAAGTCTGGTAAATGCTCGGGAAAAGGTTGCCCGTTCCGGCGAAAGGTTTCCCGCAAGGCAATTTTGGGACCGATTAAGGCAAATAGTGCAAACCTTGCAATTGTGGATGACGGACCGGGTCACATTTTTGACCCTCGGGATCCAGTGCTGCATGCGTAGGAGACTCTGAGCTGGGTAACCGGATCCTTTGGATTGTTACGAGAAACTATCCTTTGGTGTTTTGTGTGATTGGACTTTACCCGAATCTGTTGGTGCATCTTTTCGATGTCGCTGTTAAAAACATATTTTAAGAAACTCCAGCACAGTAGTAGTAGGATTGCACTGTGGAACAAATTCAGGTTAGCAAAAATTAGGTCGATTCTGAGAGTGAGGGGTGAAAATAGAGGCTAAATTAGAAGACCCGTATCGCGGCGTTTGTTTATGTTAGTTCGAATTTTTTTTTAATCGACCTTCGAACTTTTGCAGTCAAATGCCGATTTCTAGAATATTGTTTGTATAGTTTTTTTGGCTATAACTCGTCGACTAATTGATATGTTTTCAATCTGTTAAAGCCACATTATTGTTAGAGACCTGTGCAACATATACAATAAAAAAAATTGATTCATAAAATTTTTGTAGTGCTTATGAAGCAAAATGTTGGAAATTTTTTTTTTCATGCTTTTTGAACATATTTTCCACAAAACTAAGTCTTTCTTTTTTCTGTTTGATCTATAATATGCTTCTCAATTTTTTCAGTATGGGTTTTAAAGAAACAGTGAAAAAGAAATTATAAAAGTACTGAAAAAAATATAGTTTTGAAATGTTATTCATGAAAAGTTTTAGGTAAAAAAATTAAATAAATTAAATTAATGGTTTGGCCAGTTGCCGTTTAGCAGGCGGCTGTGGATCAACATCACTGCTCTCTCTAATATCTTGGTCATCGTCATCATCATCAGAAAGGTCGATAAATTAGTCCAACTGATATTCTGGAATTTCATCTTTGTCTTCCTCTTCTTCCTCTTATTCCTCGTCTCCTCTTCTTCGAAGGTGTTTTTATACAACTAACAAATTTCAGCGAGTATTTCATCTCGAGATTTCGGTCCTTAAAACTTTTTATAACTAGCAATTCAAAATTATATTTTATTCCGTATTTTTATAATTTCTTTTTCAATGTTTCTTCAAATCCAACACTGAAAAAAATTAGAACCGTATTATAGATCAAACAGAAAGAAAAAAGGCTTAGTTTTGTCGAAAATATGTTCAGAAAGCATGAAAAAAAAAATTTCCAACATTTTGCTTCATAAGCACTACAAAAATTATATAAATACATTTTTTTTTTAACTTTAGTTGTTGCAGAGGTCTTTACCAATAATTTGGCCTTAACAGATTGAAAAAATATCAATTAGTCGACGAGTTATAGCCAAAAAACCATGCAAACAATATGCTAAAAATCGGAATTTGACTGCAAAGTTCGAAGGTCGATTAAAAAAAAATTCGAGCTAACATAAACAAACGCCGCGATACGAGTCTTTTAATTTAGACTCTATTTTCACCCCTCACTCTCAGAATCGACCTAACTTTCGCTAACCTGAATTTGTTCCACAGTGTTGCTAAATCGGCCTGGAGAACTGGGCTTGTATGTTGCACGTCGTTCAAGCTTGTGTCATTAGCAGTAGGACACGGCGCATTGAATACCACCTAGAGTTTGCTGGTTGTGCTTTCTTCCTTTATAATCCCATGGTGGGGTAAGAAATAGCAAGCAGTTGATTGGGGTGGTATGATCGTAGTAGCTTTTGACATATGTTTTAATGTCTCGTACTGCGATACTACCCTATTGTGCTCTGTCTGATGGGCGCATATTAAAAAAAAATGAATGTCAATGACGTTAATTTCCACGTGTCCGGAGGGAGTCGACCAATAATTTTTATCGCAGTCGGTCCCCCGGCTGTAGATTTAAAACTAAAGAAGGCAGTTGTTGTTTGAGCGACAAAAACACTTCCCGAAGGTTTTGGTGAGTGCTGTCGAAAGTCACAGTCCTTTGCCGGATATGAGCCCGGTACGCTGCGGTACTCCCTTGCGGCACTGCCCGACTCTCGTGGTAGCGGTTTGGTATGACTAGTTGAACCTTCTAGGACATGAGAGGTGAGACGCGTCATATCTGTAGATCAACCAACGAGTTGCACGTCATTACCTTTGTGCATATTAGTCGCCTCTTACGACCAGTATGCATACCTCGGGCATATTCTATGCCCCTAACCCGCAGCCGGGTAAAGGAGGCAGTATTCTCCTTTGGGTCATAGTGTCGTGAGACCCCTGCAACCGCTTTGGGAAGACTGGATGCCGCGACAGCCCTTGATGGACGTTCAGCAGTGCGGCGCAATCCACCGTTTCCAGAGCAACTGCGTTCGCATCCGTGCTGTTGCTGACCCCCACCAAGTCGCTTATAGTTTTTATTGGGTTCGACGTTGCCCTATTCCCCGACGCACCCCTTGGGCGCGAGTGTGCCTTCGGCATGGTCCTCCCCAGTGAGGAAGAGGACGATTTATTGTTGTTTTTTTTTTAAATATGTGTTCATCGTCTTGTTCGTACGACCACTCGCTGGACAAGGCCAGCTTGTTAGGAAGGGGAAAGGTGTCGTCCGCCGCGGCAGAGCCCTATACCACGGTAAGAACAAATTACTCTCTGAGGCGGTCCGGTGTCAGAGAGGCTCCGCATAAATGCAGGCACGATTAACCTCCCGGCTGCAAAAGTCCAATGGGCACGGCACCGCATAACACCCTGGATTGGGAGGGGGTAGGTCTTAGTCATCTCTTTCCACATGAAGTAGAGTTATCCCCAAGATGTAGCTCCATTTGGAACTATGATCACGCGAATAAGTTGACACTGAAGTTAGCGACTAAGACCTCGCACCACCGCAAGGTACCTACCCTTCGCGATGGACGAAAATCTAAATTCTAGTAGAATCAAGATTCGAATCGAGTTGGAAAAAATGGTACGAGTATTTCTAGGTTCTCATCCGGCTCGATAGAATAAAATTTTTAATGTTGCACTAACTTGTAGCAAATATCAGTTTTGTAACTTATCAGCAATGTTATACATAAATATTTCATTTAACGGAAGAACATTAACTTAGGTTACTAAACTTATAAGCAGAAGTTTATAGATTGGAACTGAATTGCGAATGAACGCTGTATGCAAAGAAAGAGCTCATATATACGAACTGATTTTTATAGATTAATAATAATTGTAATTTTTGGCATTACTAAATATTCTTTAAAAATTCCACAAATAAGCCAATTTTAGGGAAATGAATTCAAATATGGATACTAATTACCAATCTTTGACTCAGTTTCATCCCTTTCGAAAAGAAAATGAGGAGTTCCACATACAAGAGCTTAATGATACTCCAAGAGATAGTGGAATTATGATACATGTTGGTCATCCCAGCGAGAGAATGCATTCCTAATTTTGGCGGATTAACATATTTCCTACTTCTTTTAGCAATAATATATTTTGTGGTGCTTTTTGAGGTTTGTTTATTTAATACGCAATATTTGAATGTGAAACAATTTTATCTCAGCGCTCTGTACATAGACATAAATAGAGAAGACCGGTCGGAACAGCTAACGGATTTTGATATACGAGCATATATCATCGAATTCTGAGATTTAAGCATTATATGTTTGCTTTGATGAATAAAAGCATTTTGCCAGTCAAATTTCGCTTGCCACTGATTGGAGAAGCTCTCACTTTTAGCCGTCGACTAATGTTTGACATACAGGGTGGCTGATGAATTTTGCTACATTAAGAAACTCAAATAATTTTTTTTCAGTGTATGGAATTCATTTTTCTTTTATTCATGTTAAAGCTCATTAAATTTTATTAAATATAGCTTAATTAGTTTTAAAATTAATGGAATTTAAATGCCCCCCCTGCTCGTCGATGCATGTGCGGCATCTTACCAAAAAGTTGTTCATTACTGCTTGGAGAGTTGAGACAGGAATAGCCGCAATTGTTTCTCGAATGGATTGCCTTAGTTCATTCAAATGTGTGGTTTTGCTTTGAAGACTTCCTGTTTGCAATAACCCCACAAGAAAAAGTCAGGTGCAGTAAGGTCAGGCGACCTGGGTGGCCAACGGAATGTGGAGTTTCTGGATATCAGCTTATTGGGAAATTTTCGTCGCAATTCTGTCATAACAGGTTGGGCTATATAAGCAGCTGCACCATCTTGCTGAAACCACACAGAGTTGAAAGAAATTCTCATTCGGCGTAATTCTGGATAGAAAAACTCTATCAACATGCTCAAGTAACGGTCTCCAGTAACCGTAACGGTGTGACCGTTTTCTTCGAAGAAGTAGGGCCCGATAATGCAGCGTGATGAAACTGCACACCACACTGTGACACGAAGTGGATGCAATTCCGTCTCATGGAGTATCTGTGGGTTGGAAGCACTCCATATTCGACAATTTTGTTTGTTTATGTTGCCGTTTAAATCGAAATGGGCCTCGTCAGACATGAAAAGACAGTTCAACATGTTTCCATCCTCTTCCACCATTTGAAGCATCTTCTGGCAAAATTCCAAGCGAATCGGCAAGTCTGCAGCGTTCAGTTTGTTGGCCATTTGAATTTTATATGGGAATAAGTCCAAATCTTTGTGCATAATTGACTGTAATGACTGTCTGCTTACACCCATTTGAGCAGATAAGCTTCTTGTCGAAACACGTGGATTGTTTTGTATGGCAGCAGCTATAGCAGCGATTGTTTCCTCCGTTCGAACTGAAGGGTTTCGACGGTAAGGTCTTCTGTTGACTGTCCCATGCTCGGCAAAATTGTTTACAAGTCTTATTATGGTCCATCTGCTCGGAGGATTGCCGCCAAACGTGCGCCTATACTCTCTTTGAACCGAAACTACGGACTCCAGTGCGTGATAGCGGCGGACAATCCAAATTCTTGTTTCAGTGTCCCAGTTATCCATTTTTGTTAAACGTAAAAGTCAATCTGCAAAATAAAAAAAAAATTAACCAGATTCATTAAATAGAAAAAAAGTTATTTAATTTTTTTTTGGTCGCGGCTTTCATTAGCCACCCTGTACATGTCATACTATTTCGAAGCCTTGTTGGCCGTTCCAGAACAATTGCCAAATACGCGATGATTTCAATGAACTGGAATATGAACTCGACGCTTGGCTAAATCGTGCTTATGATTACGCAGATAGGTGCCTAAGTTCCTTTACATAATTCTAGCCCTGGATATTTGTTGGTTAGAGAATAAATACACGCAGTTTCAATGTAAGATGGCGACTGACTTTATTCAGTATAATAAGAACATGAGTATAGAGAATAAGTGTGAAAAGAATGATAATGGGAGTTACCAGATTTATATTATTTTACAATACATCCCTTTAATAAAACAGCTGGTAAGATAGAACAAAAATAGATCTGAAGTTTTCAAACATTAGGTAATATCATATTTAAAGATACATTATACAGTTTTACTGCTAACCACTTTTGTCATTAATGAATTTATTCTTAACATCCGGTACTGCCTTTGTTAAACTGTCTGCCAACATCTCGTTTATAGAAATGTACTCAAGCTGTATCGATTTATCTTCCATCTTTTCACGTATAAAATTTACCTTTATGTCAACATGTTAGTACGGGGAGAAAAGTTGTTGTTACGAACAATATGAATTGCGCTCATGCTATCGCAGTACAGTGTTGTTGCTTTTGTACCACCAGGAATAAGCTCAGACTCCAACCGTTCAACCAAATCATTTCTTGCATCGCACCCACTACTGACATTAATTCTGTTTCAGTTGATGACAATGCAACCGTTCGCTGTTTATGCGTTGACCATGAAATGGCACCGCCCTGCATATTGAACATGTACCCAGAAGTTGATCGACGCTGATCAATATCTCCTGCCCAGTCAGCATCGCACAACCCAGTTAAACCTTTGGCATCTTTTTTAAACACTATGCATTAGCCGACATTGCCCTTCAAATAACGCATTACACGCTTCAGTGCTAGCCAGTGAGCTTTGCTTTGATTTTGTGAAAACGGACTTAGTAAATTCACCGCGAAACTGACATCAGGACGAGAATTCTGCGCTGCGTACAAAAGACAGTAAATTGCCTCCATATCTGGAACCTTTTCCACCTCTTTCTTCGCTTCGTCAGTTTGTGCACACATTTCAGTGGTTAGCTTCTGTGACAAGTCAAGTGGTGTGGCAACAGCATTACAGTCATCCATTCCAAAACGTTTAAGTACACTGGAAATATATTCAGATTGATCAAGTTTTATTATGTTTTTTACCTCATCTCGTTGAACTCGCATACCAAGCACGGATGACGCATGTCTTTCATTTGAGATCTTGAAGACAACTCTTTTTTGATACGCTGTGTAGCCATTTTGTCGTTGGAGAACACCAAAACGTCATCTATGTAAATTGCTACGTACACCTTGCTTTGCCCTTTGACACAATAGTAGATGCATTGATCGACTTCGATCCGAATTGGTCCCAGACTGATCAGTACTGAATTCAACTCATCGTTCTAAACTTTGCTTGCTGCTCTAGTCCGTAAAGAGATTTTACCAAACGACATACTCTGCCTGAACCATCATCGTAACCCTCAAGTTGCTTTATGTATGATTCTTCTTGACTCTCACCATTCAAAAACGCTGTTGCCGCATCTAACAAGTCATACTTCGCCGCCATGGCGAACAAGAATCGTAGTGAGTTGTACCTGATTACCGGTGAAAACGTTTCCGAATAGTCTATGCCTTGTTTCTGCGAGCAACCTTTTGCAACGAGCTTTAAAACCCCGTTCGTATTTATTGTTTTCTTACCTGAAGGTAAATTAGCAAGTACCCAAGCGTGGCTTGACTTGAGAGAATCAAACTCCTCATTCATAGCGCATTTCCAAGAACCTGCTTCCGCACTATTCAACGCCTCTTCAACACTAACATAGTCATCAGGTTCAGATAACGCGCTCATTAACAATTCTGTTTTTGCCTTGTACGCCATACGCTCTGACCGACGCATTGGACATGATTTATTGTCATTTACTGCTTCGCTTTCATCTGAAGTGTCGTAATCACTATCCGGAAATTTGTTTTCATCTAACAATTCGCTCACATTATGCTCCTCTGAATTGTTAATGTTACAAAATTCACTTTCATCCTTAATATCAACAATCAAATTCGGTTTTGGGTATTTAGTATTATCGCATGCATTTTCAAAAAAGCTAACATCACGACTTACAACAAATTTAAAATCAGATTTTCGATAAAGTCGGCAAGCCTTTGATACAGTGCAATACCCTACAAAAATGCACTAATCTGATTTCGCATCAAGTTTTAAACGCTTTTGTTTCGGTATATGAACCTGAGCTGTGCAACCAACTACACGATGATGTTTTAAATTAGGTTTGATACCTGACCATATTTCTTCCGGACTTCGAATGTTGCCTCTACAGGGAATGCGATTTACCAAATATGCTACCGTATTAGCAGCCTCTTGCCAAAATATGTTTCCTAGGCCAGAATCTATCAACATACACCTGACTCGTTCAATCAATGTACGATTCATGCACTCGGCTACCCCGTTTTGTTCAAGGGTATATGGAGCAGTTTTTGATGCACGATGCCACAATCTCGCAAAAAATTTTCAAATTGCATCATTACAATATTCGCTGCCATTATCTGTTATTTTACGGCAACATTGTGTCTCTACTTCGCTTTTGAATTGCTTAAATTTCTCAAATAGGTCCAACTTTTGTACAAATATAACAAATACCTTTCTTGAAAAATCAACAACAAACACTAACAACTAACTAACGACTTTGTGCTAATTGGACCAAGAATATCCGAATGTACGACATCTAACAAATTTTTAGCACGCGTTCCAGCTGATTTATTTATTGTGCTTGTTTGCTTACCTTTACAGCATACAATGCACCCATTGCCACGTGGTTTGCTGTAATTTACTCCAAGCGTTGAATTTTGTTTCATACTTTCCTCGCAAATGTGTGCCAACCTGCAATGCCAAAGCTCCAAATTGTCAAACGTTGTCATTACTCTTCCTAAATTTATTTTTGCATCAAAAATCTTGCATACATTGCCTTCAAACACCACCTTTTTTTTTGTTTTGTTATTTCCCGCACTGAAAGAAGATTAGGGCAAAGACTGGGAACATATTCAACATTTCGAACTTCTGTTAGAATCTCTTACGCTGTTGACCGCTGTTCAAGGGTATATGGAGCAGTTTTTGATGCACGATGCCACAATCTCGCAAAAAATTTTCAAATTGCATCATTACAATATTCGCTGCCATTATCTGTTATTTTACGGCAACATTGTGTCTCTACTTCGCTTTTGAATTGCTTAAATTTCTCAAATAGGTCCAACTTTTGTACAAATATAACAAATACCTTTCTTGAAAAATCAACAACAAACACTAACAACTAACTAACGACTTTGTGCTAATTGGACCAAGAATATCCGAATGTACGACATCTAACAAATTTTTAGCACGCGTTCCAGCTGATTTATTTATTGTGCTTGTTTGCTTACCTTTACAGCATACAATGCACCCATTGCCACGTGGTTTGCTGTAATTTACTCCAAGCGTTGAATTTTGTTTCATACTTTCCTCGCAAATGTGTGCCAACCTGCAATGCCAAAGCTCCAAATTGTCAAACGTTGTCATTACTCTTCCTAAATTTATTTTTGCATCAAAAATCTTGCATACATTGCCTTCAAACACCACCTTTTTTTTTTGTTTTGTTATTTCCCGCACTGAAAGAAGATTAGGGCAAAGACTGGGAACATATTCAACATTTCGAACTTCTGTTAGAATCTCTTACGCTGTTGACCGGCACTCGTTCGCTAAAATTACTTCGCTTACTTGTGCTCTGCTGCTCTCACTTTCGAAAGTAAATGGTGATTGTTCGTCATATGCGACGTTGCACCTGAATCGACGTACTATACACATTCGCCGCTCAGAGAGTGCAACCACGAATTTGCTAAAAGCGAATTTGACAACATAGCCGTCTTGCTTTTACCTTCAATGTCATTTGCGCTCTTTGAGTGGTCAGGCTTACGACACTCTTTACGCATATGGCCTTCTTTCCCACAATTGGAGCAGCGAAACTTTTTTCCACTGCCATAACAAGCGCTTGGTATTCATTGATGCAACAACTTCGTCGCCGATACTTAACCCTGCATTTTGCACTTTTATTGAAGTCATGACTACTTTAATAATTCCCAAACGGATTTCCCTCCATATCCCGCCCGACCGGCTCAAGGGTGCCGAGTCGTTGAAAGGCTTTGGTTTGAATTGATTTTTTTATGATGAAAGGCGAGTCTGAAATATCAAATCTACCAGAAAAAGAGTTATAATCTTGACACAAACAGCGAAAAGGCTTATTTAACTGAAAATTGGTTTTAGACTAGAGGTTTAAAATGCCTTGAAGGACGAGACGGCACATTGAAGTTCACTTCACTTAGAAGAAATGGGCTGGAGAGTGAACCATTTAGCAATTTAATCATAAAAACAATTCCAAGCATTTTTCTCCTACTAGAAAGTGTGTGCAGATTAATGAGTTTGAAACGATTCGTATAGGGTGGCAGATTATACAAGGGATCCCAATGAAAATCTCTTAAAGCAAATAGTAAAAACTGTTTTTGAACTGATTCTAGGCGATCTACATGAACTTGGTAACGCGGGTTCCAAATTATAGAACCGTATTCAAGTATGGGGATGACTAATGTAGTGAAGAGGGCTTTAGTTACATAAGGGTCGCTTAATTCTTTAGACCATCATTTAACAAATGCTAGGACACCTCTAGCCTTATTGACTGTTGTGTTAATATGGCGGTTGAAACTGAGCTTATACTCCATAGTCAACATAGTCCCCAGGTCAACAAAATCATACACTTGCTCAAGACTATAATTTTAATTCTATAGGAAGCCTGCTGAGTAATTCCAGGCGAAAAACCAATGTATTTACATTTTTTAAGGTTAAGTGGCATATAATTTAAATTACACCAAGTAACTAGTGTATCTAGATCTGATTGTAGCTTATTTCTATCTTCAAATGACGCGAACTACATTAAAAGCTTTACGTCGTTAGCATACGAGTAGATTAACATTTTTGAAAATTTTTTTATTGCAGAAATATCATTTATAAACAATAAGAACAGAATCGGGCCAAGATTGCTTCCTTGAGGAGCTCCTGAAGAGACATAAACGACATCGGATACTAAATTTTTAAACAATACTCTTTGTGTCCTGTCACTAAGGTAAGAAGAGATCCAGCGATTGAGACCCGGCCGAAAGCCCAACTGATCGAGTTTATGAATAAGTAATGAGTGACACACCTTGTCAAAAGCTTTGCTGAAATCCGTATAAATAACGTCGGTGTGCAGATTTTTTCTAAAACCATTTGAGACATGACAAGTAAATTCGTAACTGTGGACTTTCCCTTACTGAACGCGTGTTGGCAGTCAGCTATCAAAGTAGAGATCGGACCCTTAAGTTGATTTGTAACAATTTTGGGATGGCAGAAAGCTTTGCTATGCCACGATAGTTCTCTATACGTTCGTTCACATAATCCTGTATGGTCTGGAATTGCTCTAGTTTCAACTGCACCAGCTTTTTTAAAAGTTCTACTTTGCGAGTTAAGCCACTGTCTTCATATGCCGCTATTTAATAGTTCCATGCTTTTTTAGCCGTCTGTACATTTGCTATGTGCGAAAAATTACTCGGCTCCACCATAAGTGTTTTCTCCGGTTGCGCCTGTTCATTTGTGTCACGATCCTTTTCCGAAGAATTCTCAGCAAACCTGCTTTCCAGCAATTTTTTAGCACCAAATAAATTTTACGACCCGTGGATAGGCCCATAACCTGTTGGTAACAGAATAAATACACGCAGTTTAAATGTACGATGGCGACTGACTTTATTCAGTATAATAAGAACATGAGTATAGAGAATAAGTGTGAAAAGAATGATAATGGAAGTTACCAGATTTATATTATTACAATAGTATTTACGACGAGTATGTTTTTAAGTCGACCATGTTTTAACAATTGACATGCCGAACAACGGTACCACGGTATGGTGTACGGAGCAACTGATTACTACCATTTTAGCACACGTTCAAAAAGAATTTGGAGGTTTATTCCAGTTTAAGGCGGGCTACTTATTAAAAGAAATTGTTAGTCCACTTTTAACACCATTTACACTAATGTGAGAGTTCCGGCCAAAAGTATTGGAATTGGTAAAATTTTTTAGAACTTTTACCGTAATTGTAAAAGATGTCGGAACTTTGTGGTCATTCGCTCAAAGAAGATTTGTGTGGGTTTAAACAAAGGATATAAAGCAATTGTTAAACCCTTTAAAATAGTATTGGAAAGAATCTCCTCTGAGTGTATTAAATTTGCGATACTAATATGCTATAACAAATATCTCTCAAATCTATTGTGCGATATAAGTCCTGGGTGTACGGTTAACAAACAAAACAAAAAACATTTCAATCGATAAACAATTTACATACTACGTGCTCAAGGAATGCTCAAACCAGTTTACAAGCCAAAAAGTTCAGCTGCCTGCAGTTGGCAGGATTATAAAATGGAACAGAATCAATCATTGGATGTCATTTTGGATGGCGCAAAGCGTACTGATTTTGAACAAAACTTGGGTATTTTAAATGTCGAAGTAAAAATTTCCGTACAATGTACATTGCTGATCGCTCGAAAGAAACAATTTTCGTATTCTAAAATGACAGGTTGAGGCAATTTGTTCCAAGCTGCTGTAATAATAGTTTGTTAGCATATGAAAGATACAGCAATTTGGAATTTAATTATCCTTTATCACAAAGCAAAGTGTTCCTTGAAAATGTAAAAAGAGAAATGTTCCTTAAAACGATACAGCAAACTAACTTAACCACAATAGCATTACTTTATTCTCCACAATGCACGTTCTCAACTTTTGCATCACAAGCGCTCATACAATTGGCAGCTATTTTGGACGATTCGTCCTACGGTTAAATGCCTTAAATAATAAGTAAAAATGGAAATACAAAATGACAAAAACTCCCAACTTATTAGTATTTTCATGGATCGAGGAGCTAATTCTCTTATATTTCCAGTGCACATCAAATTAGATTTTTGTAACATTTTTAGCTTGTTTGCTCAGATGGAGCCGGGAGACAACCTAAATGGTCATGTGAGTATTTGTAAACGACCCAAATTACACTCACCAACCATCGCAAAGCTTTCCAAACAATCAAATTGCGCCAATTGTCGGTTCTAATCAAAATAAGCTTCATAGCTTCAAAAACAACCACTTGTTAAACCAATTGCTTGGTTAGTATCATCCAACCGCACGCGGTAGTGAAGAAAATCGAATCAATCACTTCATTTTCTTCTGCTATCTCCCCACTCCACGAATTTGCCATTGCATTGGCAAAATAAGGAGATGGCTTGATTTTATTAGAGATAGCAGCAACTGCATTATCGAAAACACATCTTATCACACTAGTGAAGCGGAATTTGATTAAACGGGTACAGAATGCAAAAGCTACTTTTATAAGTATCGATATAGTAAATAAGCCGGTTCTCATACGCACAGGCAGTTTATGCAAATAAATAAAAAAAGAATTTTAAAAATTTTAAATTAATTTTTGCTACAACAAATTTCTCATTTTTTTTTTCTACTGAGGGCTCGGGGAAACATTTATCCAGGGAAGGGATGTTGCTACCCGAAATTCAAATCGTCACCTTGAATGGGTTAGGGTTAATGTCAGAAGATGCTTGATCTTCACCTCTTTTCCTTTCAATTTCTTTCCGGTGCCAGGCCTTGTTGGGATTTACTCAAAAACATCCACCCTAAAGCCACTTGTTAGTCTGCAAGGACCAAATAAATGAAAACACCCGCAAACGCAGATGTGCTATGACTAATGCTCCCGTCTAAAGCATAGTACGCAGATCGCAAGAAAAGCAAAAACTCCATATAAAAAAACGTTCGGGAAATGCTCAAGAAAATTTCTTGTGTTCAATTTTCTTGAGGCAGTACGCAGTTCTCAAGAAAAATAATACGAAACTTTACTACTATTTTATCGTGAAATTTGAGTACGGCAACACGGGTTTCCGCAAGAAATATTTCAAGTGGGAGACGCGTTTTGACCTCGGTATCAATAATCCGAAAGCGGAAAATAAAAATTTTGTTTCAGTAAAAAGTTATTGGCAAAAAATTTTTATTTCGTTTATTTACTTTTCATTTGCTTATGTGCCCTTCTTCTCGCTTATTTCACTATTCACCATGGATTTTTAGACATCAAAATTACCTGCCTGCTACTATTTTTCACGCAAGAAACATAGCTAAATTTTTCTTGAGCAATTACTGCGTACTATGCTTAAAACTGACATAACAAAATTACCGAAAATACACAACTATAGCGTTGTGAACTGAATTTTCACGAACGCATATTTCGAATAAGCCAAAGTCATGACCCAAAACTTTATAGAATATGAAATATACGCCCATGACGTATACACGACATAAGCCACCTAATTACGGAAATCTCCGACCGTTCAACCAAATTAATATTCGAGAATGACTGGTTTGACCGCAAGATGCAACAATACCCAGATACGGGTCACCTCGTTCACCATCCCGTGTCGTCTGTGTCAAAAGTAACACAGCATTCGACTTTGCACGATTTACCTGGCCATGTCCAACATACAGCGACTGAGGGTTGTCATATCTATGACAAAGAAGGTCATACCCCAGCAAAGACCGTTGCCACCGGTGCAACGAACAGCACCATACCTCGACGCACAACACAGAGGCACTACCAACTCCCAACGAAAACGATGGCAATGAATAAAGTTCGGATAGAGCGATAACAATCCACATTGCGGAGAAAACGATGCCATGGGCGTAGCTGACGTAGAAGTTAACAAAAGGTCGGCTTGGGACCTAGTCATTTTCTACCACTACTCTACTACGGACGTTTTTTTGGTAGGCCGGCCCCATATAAATCACGTGTCCAAGGCACAGCTCTCGCTCTGCAAATTATAACTCCGTCCGGCTTCAGAAAAGGACGCCTGAGGGCAACAACCGACAATAGTTGAGGAGCAGATGACAATATACAATAATACGGCCTTCAAAATCAGTTTATTGCCGTCTATGGACAATCGTCACTCTTTGGAATCATATGGTTCACAAAATTCTTTGAATAAACCAGGAATGTCTTTGCAGTAACAAACACTGGCAATCTTCTATAATGATTGGAAAGTTGTTCATAATGAGTTCTATAACGACACGAATTTAAATTGTTGCATATTAGAAGCGTGTATCCTTGGATAGTTCCAAATCTCTTATCCAATCATAAAGTTGTACTTGTGACAGACCATATGTTTAATTTTTCGTTCGAAAATCAGTACAACTTGATGCCGCGTAATTAGATACTGCAGTTGACAATGGACCCGGACTAAAGTTGAATGTGATACTGGCAATGTAACTAGATCCGCGACTTCCGTTGAATTTGTTACTGGCAATGATGTTGGCATGTGATAAATTAGACAGGGTTACACTGAAACTCTTTTTACGATGTAGAATGCGCAGATGGAACAAGAGAGGAACTGTCAACCACCCTAAAATCCTAGGTGTGACGTTCGACTACAGCCGCACCTTCAATAGTCATGCCACCGCATTAGCCTCAAAGGTACAGTGTTGCAACAAGATCTTCAAGTCACTGGCCGTAAGTATTTGGCGAAAAGATAAAGAAACTTTGGTTGCTACATAAATAACTGTTCACCCAAAATTGCTGCGGGTACACACAAAATATTTGCAGAATAATGGTTATACTTTAATCAAAACGATGATTATTAAGCTATAAAAAAGTTGATACAAATTTGATTATTATTATTATATTTTAGCTCTGATATGAATATTAGAGCTAAAGGCGATACGAGCATTGGCCGCTGGGGCCATCAGCTCACAAGTTTTATATTTCATGGTTATGTATGAAATTTCGAGCATGCCTCTTAATGGACGACATCAAACGTTGAACACCTGTTCTGGTCACTTGGGCAGCAAACTTATTCCACTTTAGTAGACTTAATTCATTTATTTTGTTGCGTTGATCTTCCGACAGGGTAGTAAGCTGATTTTTGTTGGAACGATTTTCCGTCATCCCTTGTCAAGTTTGGTTTCGTGACAAACCGGTTTCGGCGTTCTGCCATTTTCAATGCCTAGTTTCGTTCTGGTCTGTGTCTATCCGCTGCGTTGTTTTTATAGTCCGTGGGTGCTGTGGCAGGTAATGTCAATCTGTGTTCGTGGTAGGTAACGTTAATATGCGTGTGTGTGTGCGCGGTATTGATACGTCCGAACTGTTATCTGTCCCAAGGGTTGTTTTTGTAGGTATGTAGACATACCGCTTGTTAGCTAAGCGTTACGTTGGGGTAGGTAGAAATCGGTGGTTTTTGCAGTTTGGTTCATATTTCGTTTTTGCTTGTTCATTGTTACGTGGTTGCTGATTTTTGTTGGAACGATTTTCCGTCATCCCTTGTCAAGTTTGGTTTTGTGACGAACCGGTTTCGGCGTTCTGCCATTTTCAATGCCTAGTTTCGTTCTGGTCTGTGTCTATCCGCTGCGTTGTTTTTATAGTCCGTGGGTGCTGTGGCAGGTAATGTCAATCTATGTGTTCGTGGTAGGTAACGTTAATATGCGTGTGTGTGCGCGGTATTGATACGTCCGAATTGTTATCTGTCCCAAGGGTTGTTTTTGTAGGTATGTAGACATACCGCTTGTTAGCTAAGCGGTAGGTTGAGGTAGGTAGAAATCGGTGGTTTTTGCAGTTTGGTTCATATTTCGTTTTTGCTTGTTCATTGTTACGTGTTTGGTTGCTGTACCTGCTGGCTTGTGCTGTTTTTTGTAAACTAATTTTAAGGGTTCAAATATTTCGTCAGAGATAGTGTTGGTTTGTTCGTTTATGATCCTGCCGTCAAACGTTTTTAACTTGTATGTCTCCATGTTCTCAAGTACATTAAGCCGCCGGCCTTTTCCTTGTACGTGAAGTATTCGAGCCGTTGTTTTTATGTTAGCTGGGGTGCAGTTGTTCTCGAACATGTGGTTCGCGAAATTAGATTCTGGTATTATGGTCGGTTTTCGGTTTTTTTGTTGTAGTCCCTGATATGCTCTCGGAATCTTGTGCTTATTTTTCTTCCTGTTTGTCCTATGTAGCTGTATTGACATTCACAAGTAAGCTCATACACTCCGTGTCTGTTGAATGGGTCATCAGAATTAGTGTCGGTTCTTAGTTTTTGTCCGACGGTGTTAGATGTTCTGAATGCTGTGTTGATGTTATATCTTTTAAAGAACTTTGCTAATTTGTACGTCGCTTTTCCAGTGTATGTCATTGCCGTCCAAACCATTGGATTTTCCTCTACGTTTACTCTTTTTTGTGTTCCATGGCTACTTCTGAGTTTATCCACAAGTGCTTTCTTGTATCCATTATTTGCCGCTATGTCATATATTGTATTAAGCTCTCTCCAGTATGCTGCCTGTGAGCGGCGTTCTCTAAAGCCTATCCACTAAGTGCCTCAATGCTGCATTTTTGTGCTGTTGGGGATGGTTTGATGTAGAGTGTATAATGGTGTCCGTGGCACCGGTTTCGGCGTTCTGCCATTGTCACAAAACCAAACTTGACAAGGGATGACGGAAAATCGTTCCAACAAAAATCAGCTTACTACCCTGTCGGAAGATCAACACAACAAAATAAATCACTTACCGCCTGTCAGGCTTTTAATTTAAACACGGATGGACTACTAACGAAATACGAACGGAAACTGCGAAAAATGCATACGACTAAGGCAAATATTTGGTTCAACAAGCAATGTTTAGAATTGAATGTTACACCGAAATTTGCGCGAATAAAAATAAAAACCAACACCCAAGCAAGTAGGAGAACGACCAGGAAGGCGGAAAAGGACTTTTTAAAGTTCGAATTACAAAGCCTCTACGCTAAGAAAGACAAGATAAACACCGAACTACTGAGGATACATCTGCAATTGTCCGGATTCTTGCCCACGACTGCATTGATGGGCTGCTTCGACCACATAGAGACGGGAATCAAACGCGAACTGCAACGCAAATATGAAAAACTGAACCGAAAATTGGACCAGTTAACGGGCCAACGCGATCACAGTAACAGTCAACACACACACGAATTTAACAAAAGGTTCGTAAACCTAACAACAGTGGCCATTAGCAACGAAGAAGCGCAACTTCTGGGCAAGGGCCTGAAGCACAACATCGCGGATAGCAATGAAGCAAAAAGAACTGAGCAAGCGATAGTAGACGCAGAGGTTGCAATATCGCTTCTTTCATATGAGGAACAGGAGCACGCAAGGCACATGTACAGAGAAATCATAAGCAAGGAAGTAAGAGCCCAGGAAGCACAAAAAGGAAATAAGGAGCTGAAAATATTGAAAAGGCTACAACGAAAGCTAAAAAATAACAACATCGTCACAACGAAGGCAGACAAAGGAAACACAATGGTGCTAATCAGTAAGGATGAATATATAGCAAAGACAGAGAAGCTCATCGAGGAAATGAAATGCCGCATTATTAGGGATAACCCCACGGATAAATACCAGACCGAAGTTAAAGAGGTTATAAAAAATGCTACCAAAATAATAGACGAGAGAATGGCATATACCCTAACACAAATGAATCCATCTGCTCCTCCACTAATTGCGTTACCTAAAATCCACAAGCAGGATACGCCGATGAGACCTGTAATTAATTTTAAGTCCGCGCCGGGTTATAAACTGTCGAAACATCTAAAAACGATTTTAAAGGACACTCTGAAACTAGGGCACGAATACACAATAAGCAATACGATAGAACAACTACAAAGACTTGAGACCGTTTAACTCACAAGGAGCAGTAAACTCGTATCCTTTGACATAAAGGACTTATACCGGTCAATACCACTAACAGATACAATGGATATTGTCAACAAAACACTACTGGACAAAACTGAAGATAAGGTAAAAACTGCGCAAATTACCAACGCGCTAAGAACAACGTTGCGGCAAAACTATTTCCGGTTCAACAACAAAAATATATAGACAGCCAACGGACTAGGAATGGGTAACCCAACATCGGCCATTCTCATGGAAACATTCATGCAAAACTTGGAAGGAAAATATATACAGGAGTTAAAAACCAAGTTAGGCGTGGCATTGTACGCTACATACGTGGATGACATCATCTGCATCCTAAATGACGATAACGAAGAGCAAATACTAGAGTTCCTCAACAGGCAACATTGCACCATAGAGTTCACAATGGAAGTAGAAAAAGATGGGATAATGAACTACCTGGACCTAACTATAGGGATTGACAAAATAACAAATAGGTTCAACTACGGCATTTATAGAAAACCGACTGCCACGGACACCATAATACACTCTACATCAAACCATCCGCAACAGCACACAAATGCAGCATTGAGGCACTTAGTGGATAGGCTTCAGAGAACGCCGCTCACACAGGAAGCATACTGGAGAGAGCTTAATACAATATATAACATAGCAGCAAATAATGCATACAAGAAAGCACTTGTGGATAAACTCAGAAGTAGCCATGGAACACAAAAAAGAGTAAACGTAGAGGAAAATCCAATGGTTTGGACGGCAATGACATACACTGGAAAAGCGACGTACAAATTAGCAAAGTTCTTTAAAAGATATAACGTCAACACAGCATTCAGAACATCTAACAACGTCGGACAAAAACTAAGAACCGACACTAATTCTGATGACCCATTCAACAGACACGGAGTGTATGAGCTTACTTGTGAATGTCAATACAGCTACATAGGACAAACAGGAAGAAAAATAAGCACACGATTCCGAGAGCATATCAGGGACTACAACAAAAAAACCGAAAACCCAGCATAATACCAGAATCTAATTTCGCGAACCACATGTTCGAGAACAACTGCACCCCAGCTAACATAAAAACAACGGCTCGAATACTTCACGTACAAGGAAAAGGCCGGCGGCTTAATGTACTTGAGAACATGGAGACATACAAGTTAAAAACATTTGACGGCAGGATCATAAACGAACAAACCAACACTATCTCTGACGAAATATTTGAATCCTTAAAATTAGTTTACAAAAAACAGCACAAGCCAGCAGGTACAGCAACCAAACACGTAACAATGAACAAGCAAAAACGAAATATGAACCAAACTGCAAAAACCACCGATTTCTACCTACCTCAACCTACCGCTTAGCTAACAATCTATATGTCTACATACCTACAAAAACAACCTTTGGGACAGATAACAATTCGGACGTATCAATACCGCGCACACACACACGCATATTAACGTTACCTACCACGAACACATAGATTGACATTACCTGCCACAGCACGCACGGACTATAAAAACAACGCAGCGGATAGACACAGACCAGAACGAAACTAGGCATTAAAAATGGCAGAACGCCGAAACCGGTTTGTCACAAAACCAAACTTGACAAGGGATGACGGAAAATCGTTCCAACAAAAATCAGAATTAATTCAGCTTTTTTGACTACTCATCCACTTCTCCTTAGTTTGTGTTTAACCGTTGGCCATTATTATTCAATAGGGCGTAAATAAAGACAATTCGGCGGGTTCAATTCCTTTGGCACTATATCAACAATTTTTCTTGATACCAATGCATGGTTTTATTTATTTAATTATTTATTTATTTAAAAATGCACATATAAGACATAGGCTTTTACAGTGGTTCCCTCGAGTAATGAACACTCGCTAAGTCTGGCCAAAACTTTACTGCAGAGCAGTGATGACGTATAAGCGGTAAAAAGAGATTCTGTAGACACTCTTTCATATATAACTCAGAGGTCATTGTTGTGATGCATATTGCTTGTCAAATCATCACCTTTTTTGCAAAATTTGTCAACCTTTTTATACCTAGTAGTGCTACGTAACGGCAAAACCGCCCGTCCGTCTGTGGACACGATAACTTGAGTAAATTTTGAGGTATCTTAATGAAATTTGGTACACAGGTTCCTCGGCACTCATATCCGATCGCTATTTAAAATAGGCGAAATCGGATGATAGCCACGCCCACTTTTTATATATAGAATATTTTCGAAAACACAAAAAAATTGATTACTCAGTACATTATACACCTATGAGGATAAAATTTGATGTATACATTAAGATGGAAGCATAAAATACATTTTTTAAGAAATTTTTGAAAAGGGGCTTGGAACCGCCCACTTTTGATTAAGTAAAATTTAGAAATATTTTATTTTGTTTTGTTGTTTTTCCGACAGGGTGAATGATTGATGTATATTGGAACGATTTTTCGTCATCCCTTGTCAAATTTGGTTTTGAGACAAACCGGTTTCGGCGTTGTGCCATCATCAGTGTCGATTTTCGTTCTGATCTGTTGTGGTCGTTTGTCTTGTATTTATAGTAGGTAGCAGGTAACGTCAGCATGGGTGTCTGTTTGTGTACGTGTGTGCATGTGTTGTGTGTGTACATTCAGAAACGGGGGTGGTTTTTCATCGATCGGTTTTTTGTGTGGTTGACTGAGGCAGGTAAAAGTTGGTAATTTTTGTTG
The DNA here is from genome assembly GCA_949987695.1 of Merzomyia westermanni. Classification (NCBI taxonomy): domain Eukaryota; kingdom Metazoa; phylum Arthropoda; class Insecta; order Diptera; family Tephritidae; genus Merzomyia; species Merzomyia westermanni. The sequence continues at coordinate 103,597,569 of OX465292.1, read as the reverse complement.
TTTGACCTTTTTTGCTTGTTTCTTGTTTTTGATCTTTTGCTGTTTTGTGCTTATTTGTCGGTGCGTGTGTGTTTGTGGTACCTGAGTGGTTGCTTTGTTTTTTGTAAACCAATTTTAAAGGTTCGAATATTGTGTCGGAAACAGTGTTTGTCTGTTCGTTTATTATTCTACCGTCGAATGTTTTTTGTTTGTAGATTTCCATGTTTTCGAGTACGTTCAGACGTCGGCCTTTTGCTTGTACATGTAGGACCTTGACTGTTTGTTTGATGTTTCCGGGGGGGCATTTATTCTCCGCCATGTGATTCGCAAAGTTGGACTCTGGTATGATGGTTGGATTCCGTATCTTTTTGTTGTAATCTCTAATGTGTTCTCTGAACCTCGTTCTTACTTGTCGTCCGGTTTGTCCTATGTAACTGTGCTGGCATTCACAAGTGAGCTTGTATACACCATGGCTGCTAAACGGATCATCTGCGTTAGTTTTGGTTCTTATCTTCCGTCCTAAATTGTTCGATGTTTTGAACGCTGTGTTGATGTTGTATTTTCTAAGGAAATTTGCTAATTTATATGTTGCCCTTCCAGTATATGTCATTGTCGTCTAGGTTTGTGTACTTTCTTCTCCATTGTTTCTTTTTTGTTCTCTAAGCTCTCTCCTGAGTTTATCTACTAGTGCTCTTTTATATCCGTTGTTTGTAGCGATGTTATATATTATTCCAAGCTCTCTTCTATATGCTTCTTGTGTAAGAGGTGTTCTTTCCAATCTTTGTACTAAGTGCCTTAGCGCTGCATTTTTATGTAGTTGTGGGTGGTTCGAGGTATTATGTATTATTGTGTCGGTGGCCGTTGGTTTCCTATATATGTCGTAGTTGAATTTATTGCTAGCTTTATCAATACTTATTGTGAGGTCCAGATAATTGATTCCTCCGTCTTTTTCGGTTTCCATTGTGAATTTTATGTTCCCGTGCTGCTTGTTGAGGTACTCCAGTACTTGCTCTTCGTTGTTGGTAGTTAAATATTAGAAATATTATTAATCATAAATCAAACACCGTCCAAGATATTGAATGAAATTCAGGACGCAGGTTTCCAGGTGTGCAATGAATTTTCCAAAATTCGGTTGAGGTCCACGCCCACTTTTATATGAAAAATTTTGAAGAGGATCGTAGATACATTAAATAGGCAATATCTTTGCGTAAAATAGCTTTACATCATTCATATTTCACTTTTAAAGTTTCCACAAACTAAGAAATCCATTAAACTTTTTATGCCATAACTCCCCAAAAATTGAGTTGTCGAAACGAAATTTGGTGATAATGTTCCATATATAAGGTAACTGTTTGTTGTAAAAATGGGAGAAATCGGTTTATGCCCTCATGCCAACATAATTCTTAAAATTTTGTTTGGAAAATTTAAAAAGCGATATTTCTCCAACTAAGTAAGTTATATCAATCAGATTTTGCGCACATAATAAGCTTTTTTAGAAAAAACTCGACCGCAAACAAATTTTTTCAGTATTAAAGAACAGTACTTGTCAGAATAAAATGTCAGCTATTTTCAAAGGCAATCGCTTATAATTCAATATTGATATTTCAATGAAAATGGGTCAGCTGCTTCTCAGTAGTATGTATTATACTCCTGCCAAAAATTAGCCAAATCGGAAAACACACATTCAAAATATATATATCTTTTTTGATTTTCATACCTTTCATACACATTAACAAAAACAAATTACTCAATGTCTGATTATCGACGATGCTCTGATTATCTTCTGATAAAAGTTATCAAGGGATGGACTTCTGATTATATGCTTAACAAAACAAAAAGTTACAGCTCAAAGTAAAAAGTCTGGTTTTGTGATAAATTGTTTTGCTAACAAAGTCCGCTAGCAATAGAATTTAAAAAAATATAATAATATCCATATTCAGAAATATCACAATCGAAATGTGTACCCAAAATGTTTCGTTTAAAATTGAAAAAAAGAGCAGCTGTCACTTTTTATTCGTTCACAATGCAAGTTTTGTGAATTTTTTTACCAAAAGCGTTCACAATGACCAACTTTCTCATGATAACTTAATCAGACTTTTGTGTAAACGAAAATGTCATTCTGAGGCAAGCCATGATTAGGCTATGTGATAAAGTTTATCATAACCAGACATTGAATAAGCGGGCTTTATTGTATGTAAGTATGAGAAGAAGAAGACAAAAGTTAGATATGTCTGTCTGTCTGTCCGCCCGTTTGTCTATTTGAACGCAAACTAGTCTCTCAGTTTTACAAAAGAATGCTGAAATGCGTTGTTTGCTTTCGCCATTTTATAATAGAACACATATATATAAAATGTCATTAACTTGAAGCAAATAAATTCCTAGCTATACCGAAATGCAGCTTTATAGAACCTGGGGGCTTTTCCAAAAGCTATATGCAGACTGTGTCGTGCCCAGCGAACTCCTGAACCTATCGTGAAAGTACAAGAACAAAACACAAAATATGTGGGCGTGGCACCGCCCACTTTTCCAAAATTATGTAGATATTGACTAAGTGACACATATATCCAAATATCAATAATTTAGACGAAACAATTTCGAAGGTATGACCAATTGAAACTTTATATAGCCTGGGGGCGTGGCTTTGCCCACTTTTTTAAAACTATATATTGTCTCTGCTGTACCCAGTGAACGCAAGTATATTTTGTGAAAATCTCATAAAAATCGGTTGAGTACTTTGGCGCCTATAAAGACACACATTTTTTATACCTAGTAGTGCTACGCACACAAGGTATTTTAACTTTAGTCGCGTAACGGTAGTATGTAACGGCATAAACAGATCGAGATAGATATTGACTCATACATATCAAAATGTTCAGGATGAAAAGAGAAATTAATTAAACCATGTTCCTCCATCCGTCTGTGACACGATAACTTGAGTAAATTGTGAGGTATCTTAATGAAATTTGGTACACAGGTTCCTTGTCACTCATCTTCGATCGCTATTTCAAATGGGCCAAATCGGATGAAAGCCACGCTTTCTTTTTTATAATCGCTTTAAAAAAGTGTCTGTAAAATTCGAAAAGTTTTACATAAGTAAATTAAATATTTGTTGATAGTGGACGTGGCACCGCCTTCTTTTGGGTAGATAGTTTCTGTTATCTCCAGATAGCGATTGCTCCTAAGTTTGAAGAGAAATTGTATTTAAGAATGGTGAGCGTACTATTGTGACATTGGAGTACAATCGTGACAAATGGAGAAATATTGGTTATGTTTTTGACTTAGTATGATATTTTGCTTTAAGCTTTGCAAATTATTATGGTAGTAAAATTGGCAAGTAATCAGCAGCTATATAGGATTTGTAGAAATTATGAACCACATATGTGTATTGGACCATACATGCATCGGTATAACCAGTATTTCAGAATCATTTGAGGTAAAATTAAAAACCATGGTATATCCTCTGCTCATATCTTTCATTTGATGGCCTAGTTCCACATTTGAGCTAATATCTCCGAAATAATTTAACCCTGCGGGTTAGGGGTTTAGAATATGCCCGAGATAGGCATACCGGTCGTAAGAGGCGACTAATATGCACAAAGGTAATGACGTGCAACTCGATGGTTGATCTACGGATATGATGCCTCTCACCTCTCATCAGCCACCTTATCCTTCCGTAAGGTGACATGACCTAGAAGGTTTCACTGGTCATAAATCGCTACCACGACAGTCGGTCAGTACCGCAAGGGAGTAACGGAGCGTACCGGGTTCAAATCCGGCCAAGGACTGTTAATTCGACAACACTCCCCAAAACCTTCCCATATTGATACCGTTTGATTGATGCTTACTTTATCACTGCGATATTTTTTAAATCTTTTTATAAAAGTCAACTTTTGCTATTTTGTATTCAGTAGTACGTAGTCTCTTCCCCAGTATATATCAATTTAAGCTTTAATTTTGATTAATAAGTTTATATGTATTTACTTAAAACTAAGGCTTCTATTATTTGCATAAATTAATAATGTTTATAATATAATACTTCTTAAGAATCATATAAATATGTACATAATTAGTTACAGTTTATCAAACAGTATAAAAATATCTTAATTTACCTTAGTTAGTTTCACTATTTTCATAAAAAGAGGCGCAAATGCTATCGTGGTAGCTATATACTGTTTCATAGGTTATAGCCTTAACATGGGTAGTGTCAATATTTGAAAATGCCCAGTCAATTTGCGTACCAGCAGGTGGTAAAATATTGGGGGTCTTGCAGTGAATTGAAATTATATTCTCTAAGCAGATGTTCGATTCTATTATTCCTAGACTTAAGGCATATATTAAAGTCACCCAAAATTAAGACCTTTTTTTCTTGTAGTAAGAATTCCGCGCAGCTCTGATTCAAAATGCCTGACGGGGAATGTGGAATTCCTATAAAGCACCAATATGTAATAATCTTTGCATTTGAATACAACGATTTCTAAAACCTTGCGACCAGAACAAGTTTTTTCGACTTACATAATTCGGTTGCGGAAGCAAAGTTAGGTCTCGCATACACTAAAACGCCTCGCCTATTTCTGTTTTCCGTTTCGGTGCTGTCTATCCGTAAAGCATTTAGTGAAATAAGCCCAGGAATTTCAAAATCTTCATATGAATAACTCCATGTCTTGACAAAGCACAGGATATCTGAGGATAGCATCAGGATGTCATTATTTATATAATTTATGTGGGCAAGAAGACTCTGAACATTATGAAAGATAATTTGAGGGCTCGCTGTTCGAGAAAGCATAAAGTTAAATGTTGGAGCCAAAGCTTTTGTTGTGGTCAAATCATTCCACTGCCTATATACAGGATCAGATTCACAAAAAGATTAGGTGGAATGAAATTACCTAATATAAATAGACCATCAGCACTAGTAGCTCGACTGCAGGCTACATATAAATATGATCTTGGCATTCTAGGTCGAGTGTGAACAACCACTTTGTTATACGTAGCACCCTGACTTTTGTGAATGGCTATTGCCTCAGCAGGAACAATTGGAAACTGGTTCCTTTCAATTGTTATCTGCTCATTTCTCTTATATTGAAAGGCCCTAACGGCCTTCTCAATGGCTGTCCACGAAGGTTCGTTAGGATCGGTCTTTTTCGATCTAGCCATCAAACCAACAGAAGGTTCTAAAAATTTCATCTACAGTGTTATTGGAACCGATGAATCTAAATCTATCTGCATAAGCTGGCCAAAACGTCGCCTGTGTTGATATTCACTGTCATCATATATTTGGCCGTGGTTTTTAGCATTAAGCTATGAGTAAGACCCTGAGTTTCCGAAGTTTTGAATAGTCTGACCCGTTCTAAGATATTAGCATTTTGGCCACTAACAGCAATTCCTTTAACCACGTCTTTCGCAATTGAGAAAAGTGCTGTAGAAGGAATTTGACTCAGTTTAAGGACATTATAGTTGACAGATTCCTCGTTTGACCAAAATAAGTGAATTGCTTCGTCGGGGACCTGGTCAGAGTTAACGACTCTATTTGCAATCAAAGATATGTCTTCACTGGTTATAGAACCGGATGCCATATTATTCAAATCAATAGCAAACGGTCGATCCCCACGCTGTCTCATTATTCCATTCAATTCATTATCTTTAAATAGCTCCCATAATGGCGAGCCGACTAAAACGCTGTAAGCATCGCTTGGATTAGGTGAAAAAGTTCATCTATCACTTACAGGAGACAATTGTTTCAAGTCGCCAAAAACAATAACAGGTATACCACCAAATGGAATAATATTCTTGAAAATCTGCTTTAGTCTGGCTTCAATATAACTAAACATTCGAGCGCCAACCATTGAAATTTCATCTATAATTATCACATTCAAATCACATTATCTAGTATATATTGAGTTGAAAATATCGTTGCTAAGCGGCCATAATTCCTTATTGGACTGATTTACAGGTAGTGAAAATATGGAACGCCTATCTCGAATGGTGCTTTTCCTGTAGGAGCACAAAGAAGTACCTTCAGAGAGGTTGGATTTGATCCAGGTATGCAATTAAAACGGTAATTGAGAGTTTGATATACGAGTATTGATGATATTAGGCAGCTTTTTCCAACGCCAGCCCAGCCACCTACAAAGCCATAAAAGGGCTGATCTCTTTTAAAATTGTGTAGCAAATGAGTTAAGTAGATTCTCTGCCTCATGTTTAGCGTCTGAATGGATGCAAGCAGCTCCTCAACGGGAACTAAGGGACGAAGTTTAACGAGCCTAAGAGTGCCATTGGAGTCATTCTCATTGATTTCGGGATCACTATCATTAAGGTTTAATAAATTTATGTCAGTGATGGTGGTAATTGGGTCCTTCCTTCGTCTGCACTGTAATCTTTTTTGATGGATTTCTCTTGTTTCAAACTGTTTCCACACAATTTTGATAATAACGCGAACACAAATCTCTCCTTTAACAAATGTTTTTCTTCGAACTTTTTTGTAACGTTTTGAAAAAAACGCGTTTGAATTTTGAGCACAAAAAAATAACACTGATCACTCTCTTTAAATAATAAGTCTTTAGTTTATGTTATATAAATAATTAAGATTCCGCTTTAGCACTTTTTAATTTACATATATATTTATTACAACTTTTTTTGGGTTTTTAATGTTTTGAAAAAAAAACGCGTTTGAATTATTAAGCGTACTTTGGACTCAAAATATTGGGTCGCTCGTCAAACCTTTCCACATAGATATTTAACAGGACAATGGCTACCAAAAATTAAAATTCCCAGTTAACAAAAGGATACATTATTTACTACCTGTTACTATGTAACACACAGTACTATTGCAGCGATGCGGTTTTGGTTATTGCATAGAGAAGTAAAAAACAACTCTTAGTGTGCAATAATCTTTTTACTACAATAACACTTGCGTGTTTATGTTTATTGTTCTGTTATATCTTTATTTTAAAATAAACAGTTTTTGTAGGGAAAACCCCATATCTGAAGGAAGACTGCGTTATTACCCGCTCAAGGTCATTAGTGTTAACCTCCGTATCCCTTTTGCTTCTTTTAAGCGAAAATGAGTCCAGGATAGAACCATTTATATATGTATTATTGCGCAGCCTTTGAACACCATTAACCACACAAAACAAACAATAACAGCATTTCAAGTGCACAGCTGGGTATGTAATGTTCGATTTCACCCGAACTTAGACCTCCTTACTTGTTTATATCTATTTTTGTTACGCGCACAGGGTATATTACTTCATTCGGCATAAGCGAATCGAGATATATATTTATTAAAGTAAATCAAAACGTTCAGGATGAAAAGTGAATTATCCGAGCAAGTAGTTAGTATCCCACTGCAAAAGCGAAGTTGTATATAGTTTTTTTGATTTTCATACCTTTCATGAACATGAAATGTTTGTACGTATGAGAAGAAAAAGAGATAGTCCCATCAAAAAGTATAATGAAATGATCAGGAAGATAAGCTGAGTCGATATAGCCATGTCCGTCTCTCGATACGTCTATGTGTCTGTCCGTCTGTCAGTTTGAACGCAAATACGAACTGAAAGTATTAAAATAGACCGGCGTAAATTGCGATGCAATAATAGATCACTACTAGGTATATAATGTTCGGTTTTTGGATATTTTTATACTTTCGCTATTTGATTTCCTGACCAAGTTGGATTTTCCACAAATTTGTTCACAATAGTTTTTCGGGGGTATAAAGTTAATAACTGGCAAGCAAATCGTGGCAAATTTGAATCATATTACGGTACTGCCATTGCCTACAAAAGTGTATCAAATGTTTGACCTTGTAGGAATCGCTTAAGTTTGTGCCAACTTTGGGTGAACAGTTCTTTATAAGGCTATTAGCCGGCCGGTTATTTATTACGCTGCGCCCATTTGGCCACCCAACTTTGCTGACACCAACTCATAACTGCCACGGGATGTCTGCTTTTGTCATCCGAGTCTCACCCTTACCGGAGGTTAAAATGCTAAATACACGCGAGCGTGCGGAAATGTTAAGCAGACATCATTTACTGAACTGCCGCAAACATAGTCATCCAAACCGCCCTATATTGGATGAAGCTCCGCCCCGAGAGACATAAGGAAACATCTCCGTAAGCACTATGCACTAAGCAGATGTCATGGCACCACATTACCTTGCCGTTTGATTTGCGTAACCATAGGCTGCTCCAAATGACCTCGATACCAAGTCGGTAGACAGATCTTTCATATGTCGGCCTGCGAACACTGTTATTCACATCGAACCACCTGAAATAGCTGACGAGGAGGGTGTTATTCGGAAGGAGACTGGATCAATGCTAGCCCAACTTCTTTCTGGATATTGTGACGGGCTAAACTCTTACTTATCCAGACTGAACTCCTCCATACCCCATGCGTGCCCTGCATGTGGTATGCCCCCTCATGACACTAAACATCTCTTTTCCTGTTCAATTGAACCTACTCTTCTAACACCAGTATCCCTCTGGTCCAATCCTTTTGAAACTGCGCGTTTCCTTGGACTGCCGTTAGAAGAGCTTGATGACGATTCTCAGAGTGATCTTGCCCATTAGGCAGGGTGAAGCACGGTTAATAACAACAACGAAAGTGGGTTCCATCTACTTCGTTGGTGTACTAAATGACATTTATTGCCTCAATAGATACTTGCAGAAGTTAGTCATCTATCCATTAAAAAGTAGCAAAGTTCCTAAATTTTACAACGCACTTTTTATTCTTGATTCTGATTGTATCAATTCGATCAGACATGTGGTACACACATCCCATTATTCTTAGGCTTAATTCCAAAATACTTATAGTATGTATCCTTCACAGGATTTGAAACCACGCGCCGCATTCTTTTAACGGTATATTGACCGCAGATGAAACAGAACATACCTGGACTATTTTTAGGGTCGTTATTGTTTTTTTAAGTAAATGATGGTTTTTAACTGAACATTATCCGGTGAGCCTTGCAGATGTTATGAAGGTTCAAGGCCCATTCACTCATATTTATACTCAGATCAAGTAAAAAGCGAAGCCTACCTAGACAAAAAGGTTACTTCGTATTACTGAGAATACAGAGAAAACACTACCTGCTAAATATACATGTCTTTGGCATATATACTTATTCACATTAAACATTTTCGGTGTCAATAATAGTAGTAACTTAAGTGCGCTATCCTGAGGGGTTTCTTCATCATAATCGAACAACAGCAGCCGTTTATCCGGCTGTTTTACCATTCCAGGGAGGAGTGGATTGTGTGTGCAGTTGGCAATGAAACTTGACCCAGAACTAAAGTTGAAGATGATACTGGCAATGTAACACAATCCGCAACTTCCGTTGAATTTGGTACTGGCAATGACGCTGGCAGGTGTTACTTTTCCAACGCTAAGTACACTTTTAGTAAAAATATAGCAGTTCGGTGTCCATGATTTGTAGGCTCAATGTCAAAATACTTATAGTATGTATCTTTCAAAGGATGTGACAACACGCATCGTATTTTTTAAAGCAAATTTTTATTTATTTATTTATTTATTTACGGTCTTTGAGACCTAATTCAAAACAAAAAATAACGAAAAGAGAGAAAGAAGAAGGACCGTCCTGTCAGATGGAGTCATTCCGCCCAGCACAAACTGTGCGAAACCGTGGGCGCTGCGTTGACTCCGAATTCCTTACAGCGCCCCCAAAACCTGACCACAGTCGTCCGTTTATTGTCCAGTCATCCTACGGTTGTCCGTCTATTGTCCTAGTGGCACACCCATTTCTCCTCTATTGCCCCTGTGCAACACCTACACCAAACCTTAGGACTCTTGCCTGACATTTGTACCATTTTATCTCAACCGAATAAATAGACGCAAAATTTCATCTCGTTATAAAATTTAATAAACACATTTTGTGTTCTTACTAACTAGTGGAATCTAATAATACAAAATTACTTTGAGTTATAAATCAAAAAAACTTATATAAAAAAAACAAACATAAAAAATTCATAAAACCATTCAAAGTAATCTTATCCCCAGATTTGATTAACAAAAGAAACTCACAAAATCATAGAAAAATCATAAAAAAACTTTAAGAAAATCCGAATAAAAAAGTGGTCCTAATAATATGCCCACCACTGTATATGGGGAAATGCAATAAAAAATATATATATATGTAATTAACGAAAAAAACCATAATCAAAAATATGTAAAAAAACAGGTTAACAATTTGGTGTGCTATTAATATGCCCGCCACTGTATACCGGTAACGAAATGTGTATATGATATAGGCATGTGAAAAACAACAATATGTAGGTATGTATATATGTAAATTATTTACATTGCACTCACCACAGCATCTGATCTGCAGTACGCGCCTGTTTCAGTAGATGGGGTAGCTGAAAAGACACATAAGAAAAAATACAAATCCTCTGCCTCAGCTGCGTAGGCTTAGGCTTTTCTCATTTAATTTTCTGTATGCAGTTCACAAGTCTTACGGGTTAGTCATATAAGAAAAACCATAATTTAATAAAAAAAACCATAAAGTAAAAGGAAAATAATTATAACAAAGAAATTTTAAGAAATAAATGCGAAATCTAGGTACTTTAAACAACAAAAAAAAAACTAAAAGAATAAAAAGTGACCCACTAAATAAAATATGCCACAATTAAACAAAAATTATGAGAGTAAAAAAGAGAAAACTGCCAGAAAAACGAACGGTGTTAGTTGGTGGCTCACATGCACTTACTTGGTGCTTGAATTAACTAATTTTTGGAATATAAAAAAATTTATTTATGAAGAATTTAACCCAGTGCAAAATAAACTGAATATTAGTTAATATAAAAAATTAGTTAAATGAAAAATTAAATAATTGAAAAGTTACTTAAAAATAGCAAATAAAAAAAAACAACAACAACGGAGTGGTGATGGACTGAAGGCTGGCAACTAGGAGCCGCAATGAGAGCGTTTGGGCGCTCTTGTTCAGCATCTCTTGGCGATCCGATGCTCCGGCCTATGTATGTATGGGTCTTATGTTCCCTTGACCCAAGTTTTCTCAAACGTTTCACTCTTCTTCTTCTTTTCGGTTTATGTGCTTCCGAGCTTTGACCCAATCAGCTGCTTATTAAAATATATGTTTCAAGCCTGCTTCTTTGCCGACTTTTCTACCACCAATTTGCTTATGTGACATATGAGTAGTGCATTACTGCCAAAACCGAGTATCTCCGAAATTCTTCTTTTTAAATTTGTTGTACCCGTTTTGTTGCTGTAGCAATTTTAATTTGGGTATAAATTTGTATTGCTGTGTTGGTAGCGTTTTAAGAAAAAAAAACGTAGTGGGACTCCAGTGTCACCTGCCTGGGATGAGCCAGTAATTTGGGGCACCAGCCACCGGGAATGTTAGCAGCTCTGTTGGATCCGGTTGGATTCGTGTTTTAACAGCGACACCTTATTATATAAACCTCTTTACCGTGGTAACCCGACACAACTTTACTTTTTCGAAAAGCGGCACTTTAAAAAACTGTTTGCACTGCGGTCGAGCGGTGACACTTGAAAATCCCGTACTGAATGGTAGGTTGTTGGCGATCGCGCTTTTCATGTCCTTCTTGGCGTTGGAAATTTTCCGCTTTTACTTAGACAAACCGAACAACACAAAACTACATAACAGATCCTTATAACGTTCTATTTCCACACACATACATTTAAGCTTGCGCACGACTTGTACTTATACACATAAAAGAAAATTTCTAATGCGAGCTTCGGGTTTGTACATATGTATTAGTGCTTCGGTTAAGGAATTACATAGATCTGCAGCAGAGGTTGTGTCGCATTTGGATGTTGCGCTTCACCTAGTAGGGAAAACGATTAGTTTGATCCGTTTACGTCAGTACTCTCAGCATGACCTTTAATGGTTCACTATTTGTTTGCGATAGAAAGGTGTTATTAAGAATGAATGCCCCTACCAGTAGGCTGTCGTTACAAATTATATTACTTAAGTAATTCGGTAACAATCCCAGTTTGATGTTATGTATAAATTTCAATGTAAAATAGCTTATGGATTGTTTTATACTAAGCCAGTTTAACATATTCAACATTGTGACCTTTGATGTCCTTGCAGTACATTTAAAGAGTAGGCGCATTGCCTTGTTTTGCTGTACTTGTTCTTCTTGATTTGTGTATCGTTTGCCAATAACATTATTGTAGGACAGTAAATAAAGTGCGGTTCAAGGATTGAACGATATACTAATAGTTATTATAATTTGTACCGTTGACCTATATGTTTGCATGTTCTGTAAATAATTCCGATTTTTCTTGCAATTTTGTTTTCTAAGTAAGTGATATGTTCTACAAAACTTAAGTCTTCATGAATTAAAATTCCTAAGCATTTCATTTTCTTTACTTTTTGTAGCTTATCGGTTTTCACCCTCAGACTGATGTTGCTTAGTTCATTATTATTTATAATGGTGCGGGTTTTGCAAAGAAACATATATTTTGTTTTATCAACATTTAATTGGCCGCAGATGAAACAGAACATACTGGATCAGTTTTAGGCTCAAACCCTCACGCCATTTTATTCATAACGCTTTTTTAAGTAAATGACGATCTATAAACTGTAGTTATGTTGCATTCAGTCATATTTATACTCAGATCATGTGAAAGACGAAGCCAACTATACCTGTTTTTGGATGTCAATGTCATTGATAGCTCATATCATATATCGTACTCACCTTCCAGGTGTGCAAGGAATGTTCCAAAATTCGGTTGAGGTCCACGCCCACTTTTATATGAAAGATTTTGAAGAGGATCGTAGATATATTAAATAGGCAATAACTTTTCGTAAAATAGCTTTACATCATTTATATTTCACTTTTAAAGTTTTCATAAACTAAGAAATCCACAACACTTTTTATGCCATAACTCCCCCAAAAATTTATTTGTCGAAACGCTATATAAAGGTAACTGTTTGTTGTAAAAATTTGCAAAATTGGTTAAGGCCCACGCCCACTTTTATATGAAAGATTTTGAAGAGGACAACCGGCAAAAAAAAACAAGTAAGGAAAGGGCTGTCTTCGACTCTGCCGGAGACTTTATTCCTTTCAAGAATATGCATCAGGGTGTTAAGTGTCCGATCCTTACTTACAATTAGTACAAACTCTGCAAAACTGTTAAAGATACATAGTCCAAAACCTATTTATCGGAACAATCGATTGTGTGGGAGCTATATGTTATGTAGGTCCGATTTTGCTGATTCCGACGAATGATTAATCTCATGCAAAATGGTGGTTCCATAACAAATTTCATCAAGATATTTCAAAAACTTAGGGACTAGTTTGCGTACAAACAGACAGACGGGCATGGCCAAATCGACTCAGCTCATCGCCATGATCATTTGGGTATACTTATTGGTAGGTCTATCTCTTCTTCTTCTCATACTTACAAACATCGGACCAAAGTTATAATACTATTTCATGTTCATGAAAGGTATAAGGAATGACAGGACAAAATTATTCTTCTGCTCTGCAATGATTTTAATCCTATAAATAAGCAACGGGCATCATAAGACGGGATAGGGTCCGAAAAGCCTAAGTTGCGCAAGGCAAAATGTAAGAATACTTTCTGTATCTGTTCAATTCTTCCAATATGGTAATGATAGGACGGCCCAAATGAAACAGGCGTACTCAAGTTTGGAACGCACAAACACCGAATATAGGAGCTTTAGCGTATAAGGATCTGTGAAATCAAAGCTATGACGCCTAACGAAAGTAAGCATGGTATACGATTTCCAAATGCATAAATTAATATGAGTTGCGAAAGTAGATTTTAAATAAAAAATTACTCCTAAGTCTTTTGTTTCAGTTACATGCAACAGAGGTGAGTTAGATATATGATATGAGCTATCAATGACATTGACAGGTTTCGAAAATGTAGTATAAAAACATTTTTTATATTAAGTGTTAACTGATTATTACTACACCAGCTGCTAAACATATCCACTTCTAGTTGCATCAATTCAGAGAGAGTTAATAAACAATACAAAAAACAGTGGGTCCAAGATGCTTCCTTGTGGAAGCCCAGAGCAGGCAACAAAAGTAAGAGACCTAACATTGTCAACAACAACCGTACAACGGCGATGGTATAGGTAGGATTTAATCCAGTTCAAAAAGGCTGAATAGAAACCTATAGCAGCAAGTTTTTTAATGAGGATTACATGGGAAACCCGATCAAATTCTTTGGAGAAATCCGTATAAACCGTGTCAACCTGACATCCAGACTGAGAAGCTGTAATGCAGTCATCAGAGAAAATAGCCAAGTTAGAGACAGTTGACAGAAGGGAGTCACTTTTGTTGAATAATACATTCAAAGAGCTTTACCGTGTCGGTAAGTCTTGAGATTGGCCTATAATTGCTGATATAATTTTTATTTCCACTCTTGAAAATTGGCCAGTTTCCACGCGTTAATAAAAGTACCAGAAGATAGGGGATTGTTAAAAATGCATACAAGTGGATGAAGTAGGGAATCGAAATGCTTCGACAGAATCGCAGGCAAACCATCAGCGTCGGTATTTGATGAGGGCTTAAGTCGGGAAATGCCACTAAGGACATCTTCGGTAGACAGTACTAGATTGTCAATATCTATGGAAGGTTGCATATTGAAAAAAATTTTACCTTCATTATATAGATCTGCTACAAAATTTACCATGAATTATTCCCAAAAAAGATTTGCCGCTTCCACGCAGAAGAGGGAATATTGAGGCTGATTTCTTCGAGTTAATAAAATCCAAAATCATTTTGGGTTTACTTTCAGGTTTTCCTTAATACTTAAGATGTAATTTCTGTACAAGAATTTGTCCAGACTCGTGAACTTCTTCTCACATCCCTTATACAGATTGAAAAATGCAGTATTTTGACTTTTTTTAAACTTACGAAAAAACTTATTTTTCATATTTTGAAGTTTTATCAGTGCTGCATTGTGCCAGGGAACCTTGTGTATCTTTTTTGAAACCAACAGAATACAACTTTAACATATGTAACTAGGGGAACATGTTGCATATCCGAATTTATAATAGGTGACGTGCACTCAAGCAATGAAAAGTTTAAGTCATTACTTGCAAATATTAAATCTAAAGTACGACCAAGTCTACTCGGAAAGCAGTTAATTTGCTTGATATCAATACTTAAGAAGCTATCTATTAAATATACTTCACTTAAACTATTGACTTCGGATGCAATTAATGCGGAGCTTGAAATAGTATGTGACCACTTCACATTGCACAGGTTAAAATCATCCAACACGCAGAAGTGATTAGCGCCTACTTTGTCCAAGGTTAGTGATATAACATTATCAACATGAGCTTTATATAAGTCATATTTACTATTGTGCGGAATGTACGACGCACAGACAAACACGGAATATGTTATGACTCGAATGTGCATATATATTTGGTCAAGCAGACCATTATTGTTATTTAATACCTTTCGGACCGCGATGAGAACTCCACCACCTCGTGCACATCCAGTTTGATCGGAACTTCTATCGTTGCGAAATACGTTGTACGAGTATAACTTAGGTCAAAGTACTCTTCGTTGAAAAAGTTTTCATTCAGCCAAATCTCAATGATTACGAAAACTGGATTTATATTGGAACGAATTTCCGTCATCCCTTGTCAATTTTGGTTTTGTAACAACCCGGTTTCGGCGAATCGCCAGCTTCAGTGCTTGAATATACAATATAAATCCAGTGTTCACCCTGTCGGAAAAACACAAAACCAAATCAACTCGATTACGAAAACATCATATTCTTGGTGTGAACTAAATAACCACACAAGCTTTAATTTAGTTCTAACTCCAGTCATATTTTGCATGTAAGTTCTAAATTGTTTACTTTTGCCGTCTGACCCAACCGATTGCCGTCGGACCGATGTCGGAGCACGTCGTTTTTTGAAGTGAACTTGAAAGGTCGCACAACCATATCAGCAGCCCACAGCTCAGGCAATAGCATTTTCGTATACGAATAGGCACTAACACCTATTTTAAAATTAAGATGCCTCATTCTTAATGAGGCAATTGCAGACGATGGGGGTTTCCTCTATGCCAGCGTGTCTTGCAATATACTTCTTTAGTTCATCAGCTGTTACAGAAGTCGAAAATGTCGATAAATGCAGCCATTTCCTTCCCACAATAGCTCTCAACTCATTGTTGTTGCTCGAACCAATAACCAGAGGTTGAACTAATTTATGAACATAATTTACTTTAGAACTCTTTGGACCAAGCCCAACATCGGCCGTAACAGAATTAGTACCAATATTAGAAATATTACCCGAAATTTCGTTTTTGGAAGCATTAGGGGTGCCGCCAGTTTTTTGTATTTATTTGTTTAGACCTATTTTTATTAGGCACAACATTCCATTCGCTTTGGTTAGCAGCAGATGCAGGCGAAATAGCAGCAGTAAAAGCAGTAGCAGCGGAAAACAAGATGGGCGTAGCAGCCGCCACGCTAGTTGTCGAAGCAGCATAGTTAGACGTCGTTGTATTCTGAACAGCAGAAACGGTATCAGCTGACATATGGAAAACATTGATATTGCAGCGCCGTTGGCAGTGTTGATATCACCAACAGATGGTAACTCAGTAGCAGAAGGTAAATATGTTATAGTTTTTTATTTTTGATTCAATTCAATTTATTTGCCTATTTATCCTAACACAACAATTTAGTAATATTATGTTATAGTGCTAGTCATACTACAGGGTGGCTGATAAATTTTGCTACATTAAGAAACTCAAATAATTTTTTTTTCAGTGTATGGAATTCATTTTTCTTTTATTCATGTTAAAGCTCATTAAATTTTATTAAATATAGCTTAATTAGTTTTAAAAATAATGGAATTTAAATGCCCCCCCTGCTCGTCGATGCATGTGCGGCATCTTACCAAAAAGTTGTTCATTACTGCTTGGAGAGTTGAGACAGGAATAGCCGCAATTGTTTCTCGAATGGATTGCCTTAGTTCATTCAAATTTGTGGTTTTGCTTTGAAGACTTCCTGTTTGCAATAACCCCACAAGAAAAAGTCAGGTGCAGTAAGGTCAGGCGACCTGGGTGGCCAACGGAATGTGGAGTTTCTGGATATCAGCTTATTGGGAAATTTTCGTCGGAAATTTGTCATAACAGGTTGGGCTATATAAGGAGCTGCACCATCTTGCTGAAACCACACAGAGTTGAAAGAAATTCTCATTCGGCGTAATTCTGGATAGAAAAACTCTATCAACATGCTCAAGTAACGGTCTCCAGTAACCGTAACGGTGTGACCGTTTTCTTCGAAGAAGTAGGGCCCGACAACGCAGCGTGATGAAACTGCACACCACACTGTGACACGAAGTCGATGCAATTCCGTCTCATGGAGTATCTGTGGGTTGGAAGCACTCCATATTCGACAATTTTGTTTGTTTATGTTGCCGTTTAAATCGAAATGGGCCTCGTCAGACATGAAAAGACAGTTCAACATGTTTCCATCCTCTTCCACCATTTGAAGCATCTTCTGGCAAAATTCCAAGCGAATCGGCAAGTCTGCAGCGTTCAGTTTGTTGGCCATTTGAATTTTATATGGGAATAAGTCCAAATCTTTGTGCATAATTGACTGTAATGACTGTCTGCTGACACCCATTTGAGCAGATAAGCTTCTTGTCGAAACACGTGGATTGTTTTGTATGGCAGCAGCTATAGCAGCGATTGTTTCCTCCGTTCGAACTGAAGGGTTTCGATGGTAAGGTCTTCTGTTGACTGTCCCATGCTCGGCAAAATTGTTTACAAGTCTTATTATGGTCCATCTGCTCGGAGGATTGCCGCCAAACGTGCGCCTATACTCTCTTTGAACCGAAACTACGGACTCCAGTGCGTGATAGCGGCGGACAATCCAAATTCTTGTTTCAGTGTCCCAGTTATCCATTTTTGTTAAACGTAAAAGTCAATCTGCAAAATAAAAAAAAAATTAACCAGATTCATTAAATAGAAAAAAAGTTATTTAATTTTTTTTTGGTCGCGGCTTTCATTAGCCACCCTGTATATAGTTATAAATTCTTATTAATAACTAACACGGATTAAAAGTACACATATATATACAGCCGTTGAAAGAAGAAAGAAAGAAGTAAGAAAGAGGAACTTAAAGTGAAAGCAAGTAAGAACATATACATTTTAGTTAGTCACGCATATTGAAGTAATTGGTTAACTGCTTTTTAAAAATCATTGCATTATTTATAAGCCTTAAATTAGTAGGGTGAGAGTTCCAAAAACGTATAGTATTTACATAGAACTGACGTTCAGACACAAGACACCGATATCTTGTATACACTAGGAGTGGAGATCTCTGATATTGAAGAAATTTAAGCCTATCAAAAAGATATTGTGGTTCTTTTGTGTATATAACTTTGTGAAGAGTCGCAAGTGTTCTGACTTTCAAGAGATTATCAAACGTGATGTTTGGCATCTTTTTAGCATACGCTGATACATGGTCAAGTCTTTTCAGCCCAATGACATACCTTGCAATGTTGTTGTACACAACATTTAACTTTTTTTAACTTTTGGTTTTCCATATTCTAATTTCTAATCTCAGCATGCAGAGTGTCGGTTTTTTGGCGTAAACACTTATTGTCTTCATGCAATGCACCAACAGCAGATATTGGTGTTGCGAACCTTTAACTGCTCAGCTCTCATTACCGCAACAGGGGGAGTGGAGCGAAGGAAGTACGGCGCAATGCTTTACACTCATCACATAGTAAAGGGGCATTTGAACTCAAAAGATATTCAAGATCTGCCTGTTGAATACCAACAAAATGAAGGTGAAAAATCTCATTGCAATTAGAGCACTGCAATTTGGACTGAGCGCGATCTACTTTCAGCCCACATCACAACAACAACACAATTATTTTGTAGAGGAAAAGTCGATTTTTCTACCAAAACAAGTCCGAAAACCCAAAAATAACATTTTTAAAAAAAAAAAAACCGGAATCGCCAACGTTTTTAGCGCATAATTTTAAGTGAGACAGGAAATATGAGACAAATTCGTTTTCATCGAAAACATTTTTGCATGTATGGTGAAAAACCCCTTAAAAAAATGGCGAAAGGGTAAATTTTTTGACCAAAACACTCCACAAAACCAAAAAAATATTTTTTTTTTCAAAAAACTGTTATCGCCAACGTTTTTAGCGGATATTTTTGGGTCGGACAGGGTATACATGAAAATTTTAAAAGCAAATGAAAATTTTTTTAGTAGGTCATGAAAAAACCTTAAAAATCAAAGTCGAAAAAAGTCAAAAAAAATGAAATTTCGCAGGCTCGAAAATTATTTTTTTGGGTATGCGTAGTGGAACTTTTTTTCCTGAGCCCAAAACCTATTGAAAAATCAATGGCGCGATATCAGTTAATAAATCGACCCAGTCTAATGCATATATCTGTGTTGCCAAGCAAATAAGGGTTGGCTGTCAAAAAATCGACTACAGAAAACTAAACTAACAGAACTTCTATACGGATCCGAAATTGATCCAGAATAATATCAGGATCACAACATTATTGCATTTACATGCAAAATTTCTACCTGGATCTGGATCACTCGGGATTGAAACGCGCTTATTTTATAGATTATTGACATTGGTTAGAGTAAAACCCTTCAGATGCCTAACCTAAAGCTTTAATATAGTTTATTTAAATAAAATTGTCAAGATAACCGTATTAAAAATTAAATTGCTTGCGGGATGACAAACTGTTTAAAAATATTTCACGTCATGTTTTTATATTATTTATCGAATTGTCACTGTAAAGACATAATATCTCATACATTCTATTTTAGAACTCTATACGGCACAATTTATCCCTTCATCAATGTTTTCGAAAAATAGATCGAAAAAAATTTGAAAAAGGTAAAGGTGGATATTGGGAACTGGGTATCGATCTTTCAAAATGTGACCGCAAGCGTGTTCGAAATCGAAGAGGTGTATATTATGGAAGTACTTGCCAACAGCGTCGTCAACAAAAACAACCTTTCAAATTCACAAATGAAGCACAACAAGATAAAAAGGATGATAGTAAATTTAAAAGACTGCAAGTGCAAAAGGATTCTGTGATATCATATGATTTAAAAAAACCACAAATTAAGAGTTATTACACACATTTTTTGAAAGGAAGGGCAGATGAAGTTAAATCAAATTTGATATCAAAAAGGTACAGTGAAACACAATGTAATTGCTTTAACTGTGCAGCAACGGAACATTTGCTGCTGGATGATCTAGACATTCAACAAAATATAGATGTCACTACTTGCTGTCCACAACCCTTCCAGGAGAATGATATTCCCATTACTGATATGTTTAGAGATGTTACGTTTGGAAAAGCTGTAACTACAGAGAACAGGCTCAATATCGGAAATGCTGAACAAACAAACGATATACTACATAATCGTCACCAGCAACAATATCAATTAGGTACAATTATAATAAGTACTTCTGCAACACAGTCAATGCAACACAATTCGCACATTTCGGGGTTTTCTGCCTCAACTGGTGACATAAACTTTTTCTTAAATGGCGAATATATGATGGAGAAAACCAAAACATACCCACAAAGTCTGGTAAGTTTTCAAGCTTAGTAAAATATTATAGTTGAAGAATGCTACAAACTTAAACAACCTTCCTCTTATTGAACTATTTGGTACCTTTATAAAGCCTTGTAAACACAACTTGAATATTGTGGACCAAGGCAGTTTTGCACCATTTTCGATTAACACGACAGACTGGATAGATGGGAGTTTGGCCTACCACAATATCCAAAACACTAGTCTCCTCGAAATTTCGCGTTCATCTGCTCCACCAGGTGGTTCTTGACAAAGGAGAGTCTATGGGGATGTTGCTGAGAACCTGCCGGAGCACCTTTCGGGCAAACGGCGATATGCGATCTCATCATAGTGCCTGTTAGGACGGTTGGGTTTACAACAAATTGGAAAGAATTGCATGTTTAACATTTCGTTATGCTCTTCTCTATTGAGAACGTTTACCTCATTTTTTAGATGGTGCCTTTTAGACATGGAAGGTTCATTCAACAATAGAAAAGTCAGCGCCATCACCGGCGCCCTTATCAGTGCTGGAATAAACAACCGTACATGCACTTGGAACCAGTCAATGCTAAAAAATAGAGTAATACAAGCTAACATGGGTTCGGTGCCATCACACCGCCAAGTGAGCAAAGGGATTCTCAACAACAATGGGTCGTCGCACTTAACGCTATTTTACTGGAGCACAACAAAGATGGTGTAAAGGTATTCACATACGCAGAAGACGTTGTTATTGCAGAATCATTTTTTTTTTTCCTCAACCTTGGTGTACTTGCTAGGGAGAGCGCACGCTACTTACATGGGAAGGCGAATGCGGGCTAAACTAAGTCCTAGCAATAAAGTTCTAATGCTGTTCACCAACAAAACCAAGTTACCGCAGTTTCCAATACCCACGCTATATTCGTGTTTTGCACCGTGAACTTTGAATGAACAATGAAGTAATATCTGTTTCTTGTAAGGCATAATATTTGAACATAAATATAAGCGAATTGAAATAGTACAACTACGAATCTATTCTATAAGCTATATTTAAAAAAAGCGTGAGTATCAAGTGTTCCTGTGTATCCTGCACAAAAATTTAATTGAAAAAGAAATCGCCCAGTGGTTGAAATTCAACCACAAATTTATTTTACTTTAGTCATTAGCCATTGTTTTCATTCGCCTCTTTCCATTCTTTCGGCTGCTGTTCCTCTAATATAACATGTTTTCCTTTTATTTGATATTCTTTTATTCTTTTTTATTGTTTCCTTTCAATGGTGATCTTTTGCTTTCTTTTCCTTTTCCTTCTCTTCCTTTCCTTTCCCTCCAAAATATTAACTGCTATGTTGAGTATTCTGAGCTAAAATAAGTATATATATTATTTATGAGCTCTAGGCCTATTTTAAATAAAACAACTGGATTTGTTGTTAATATTTATTTTCGATATCACTCTGATATCATCATCATTACTGAAATTAAAAACAATAAAAACAAACACATTGTATTTCACATAAAAATAACATAAATAAACATAATGCATAGGCGTGACTTACATCTTCCGCTGTGATGCAAAGCCTAAAAACTGTGAAGAAAAGTGGTTATCAGAAACAACGAAAAATCTAAACAGAGAATGTATGTATATAAACTAATAAAATCCCGTAATTGTAAACAAAAATGAGAAACATTTACAACACTAATATAGCAGGTATGCATACAAGTAATCAGGTGTATAGTTATTGTACCAAGGTGCAGAGAACTGCACGAGTGTACATGTGCAGAGAACGGAGCAAATTTTTAATTTTATTTTTGTTTTATTTTATCACGAGTGTTGGTTTTGCTTTAAAATCAGGTTGCGGTAGGCATACGCACAATGATCCGTGTCAGCTTTAAAATGCATCCTTTTATCATTGGGGGTGTCCACTAGTTGAAGCATTTCTAAAGTAAACCGCTTATAATAATTTTTCTCCTCTTCCAAAATTTTGACATTATCGAAATCCGGGTAATGTCCAGTATCCTTACAATGAGATGATAGAGCCGTTTTGTTGTCCGAAAAATTGTTCCTTAATTTTATATTAGATTTATGAGCGGATATCCTTGTCTTCAGTTTTGATTTTGTAGTACCCACATATACTTGCAAGGAATCCTGTAACCAACATCAGATTTTTCCTGTTTTGGTATTGGATCTTTTAGTTTGCTGAACACCTTTTTTAGGGAATTACTGTAGGTAAATGCTAGCTGAATATTTTCTTTATCGTACATTTTTGAATGTTTTATCCTTTCCGAGAGCCCAGGGACGTATGTGACCGATTTGTATATTTAGGCATTTTGATTTTTCCTCTTATTATCTTTACCAAGGCGCGAGTAATAATTGTATATAAGTTTGTTTATTAATTTTGTTGGAAAATCGTTATTTTCGATGGTATCCTTTATAAGTTTAATATTGAGAAATATGAGAACGAAACTAGGCATTGAAAATGGCAGAACGCCGAAACCGGTTTGTCACAAAACCAAACTTGACAAGGGATGACGGAAAATCGTTCCAACAAAAATCAAGTTTAATATTTTTATTTTTAGTATGGTAAATCCTATCACTAATGGAGAGAACTCGTCTCACGAAATTGTTAGCCGTGTTCACAATTATTCTTCTATCATGCTGTGAGTTGAAGTTAATCAGTCTACCAGACGCAGTTGGTTTTTTGTACCAGTCTAATTTTAATTTATTGTTCCTCCTAATCACTAGGGTGTCCATAATATCGAAATATCGAAAATAAATATTAACAACAAATCCAGTTGTTTTATTTAAAATAGGCCTAGAGCTCATAAATAATATATATATTTATTAACGGCCATTAAACAAATTAATTATGAGCTAAAATAAGTTTAACATGAATAATCCCTTATTTTGTTTTTGTAAACACTGGGTATATTTATGATAAACACAGTTCCGTTCGTCTTTTTGCCGGTTGTTAGCATTCATCGTATTAAGGCACGATTACCGAATAATAACAGTCAGCAAAGCAAAGCACTTGCGAACACATACACCCACAAAAGCAGAGCGCCACATACATATAAGCAAAGTAGTCAAACAAGATCTCTATAGACTTCTTATACGTAGTCTCACTTACAACCATGATATGAATAGAGCCAACATCAACCACAAGGCATAAACCAAGGCAATCTTGCAAGCAGCGAAGCGCAACTTTGCTGGACTGCTAAAGATGTTTACACGCCAAAAAGACACAGGCAGAGTTAAGACGAATTGAAATTTTATATAGCCTCGGGGCGTGGCACCGCCCATTTTTTTAAAACTATGCGGTAACGCAAGAGTATACTCTGGAAATTGCATAGAGATCGGTTGAGTACTTTGGACGCCTATGTATAAAAGACAAGTTCACATATTTTTGTGTTTTGTTTGTGCTTCATTGGGGTCCAAAGTTTACTGTCGATCCCTATGAAACTTTCACGATAAGTTCAGGGGGTGCGACACAGGCTATTTGGCCTAAATTAATGATGTTTAGGCTCGATGCCTACATCCTTAGAAATTTCGGACCACCCTAATGTGAGGGCCTCTTTTTTTCCAGTCGCCAACACCATTGCACCCACACGTACATGCGTAAGCGCCATGCACGTACACGTCGGTGACAATGTGTGGGTGTGTTTTCCCATCATAAAACCGAAGGGGTTTTCCCGGAAAACAGTCGCCCATGACCACAAAGGCGCTTCTTCTTCAACCAGCCCTCATATGAATTTGCATACAATATGTGTATCAAACGAAAGGAGAAGGCACAGGATTCTTTTGGACTCTGCAATATTTCGATGACTGAGTTATCGGTCAGAATGGGGTTGCTCCAAAACGCCTAAATTTGCATACAATATGGGTCTCAAACGCAAGGGGAAGGCCGAAGGTTTCGTTTGGACATTGCAATATGTCGATAAATTAAATTAAGCGATAGCTGAGCTATCGGTCGAAATGTAAAAGCCCTGAAACCTCTAAATTTGCATTAAATATGGATATGACACGAAACGGAAAGGCCAAAGATTCATATGGACTTCTCGATATTTCAATAAACTAACCGATACTGCTATGTTTCGTTGTGAAAGTTAATCGATAACTGAGTTATCGGTCAAAACGTGACTAAAAAATTCATCGCCATATCTACAAAAATACTTTTAAAAACTAATTGCTATGATTTTAATAAGTTTAGTTGCTATACATCAAGGCGAATTCATATAATTTGAGAGCAAGGCGAATTTAGCATGTTCAGAAATGTCAGATCAAAAGAAAATAATTTGACAGCGACAGTCGTACAATATATCGTATATGCAAATTGCTTTAAATATGTGTTGAAATTGATTAGGTTTATGTTTTTTTTACACATGCAATAGCTTTTTCTAAATTTTTTTGCTGTTTGAGCTAATGCAGAACTGTCGTTGCCGCTTTCATTATTATCATGTGGTTGGTGCTTGGCGGCAATTATCGTCAAGCTTCGTTCTTTCGCCGTTGTCGTTCGCAGTCGTCGTTTTGAATGTGGGCCGGGCTATTGTCGTCGTTAATAAATATGACTAAATCGTCACCTGTCAAACATAAAATCAAATATTTTGAATGAATGTTTTGTAACGTTTGAGCAAAATAGTTGTGCATTTTAAGGATATTGATATCGTTTCTGCGGAAGATATCCTTTTAGCAAGTTTAGCAATTCTTCATATTTTGGTTGATTCGCTGTTTCGTAAAAATTAAACTTTTATGAGTGTTTCTATAATAATTCAATTTATGAATGTCTTACGGTTTGTTCTGTATGTATCTCTTCTTCAATTTGATCTGAAAAATAATTAATAGCTTTGGCTTTTGTTTCGAATCCTGTATTAGAAGTTGGTGCTCTGTGTGAATTTAGTTGTTTACAAGTGCTGCTAAGAAATTTTTAATATTTGGTGTGTAACCTGATTACTTAAGGTTTTTGGTATATCATTATTTTAAGGAACATGTGAACTTTAAAAGTTGTCTGTTTGATAGATAAAAATTTTTTCAAAAGAAGCTTAGTTATTTTGCTTATTTCTTTGATGCGAGCGGAGCCGCGGGTAAATGCAAGTATTCAATAAAGTGAAATGAAGACACTATTTATAGCGAGAAAATCGTTTTCTCTATTTCTTTTCATCCCGAAATCCTGTCCGAGATCGACCTCGGCACGCACACCCTCTGCCGGTTACAGACGCACCCCGGCCGAACATGGTCCTTACTATGATACACATGTGGTATAGATACTATAGTATCGATACTGTAGATTATACTACAACCAGTCGACAACTACTCGTGGTATGAAGGTAATACATTTGTGGTATAGATCGTGGTATTGATACTATACTACAATATGTGTCCCTGCTAAAACTGAACCAGGGTATAACCAGACCACAAACCAAAACACTGTGAGCATTTTTGCATACATCAACAACCAATTCTCTTGCGACGAAGATCCATCCAGTCCACATACACACAACTATATTTCGGGATAATAAAATTCAATATCACGAAGGACGTGGGGAATTTTGCCACACAAACCACACAAAACAAAAAGCCACAAAGCGCCACTCTAACAGCACCTACAATCACATCAACAAAGTTGCCACATATCTCGTAAGTGTTCATTTCTTCCTGCCATTTTTTTTTGCACACTTATTTCGCGATGTCTAGGTGACATAACTAACCCAAAAATTCATTTTATCCAATGAATTTATGCAATTTGGTGCCCTAAAACCTTAAAATGTGCATACAATATGGGTATTAAACGAAAGGGGAAGGCCACGGTATTCTTTTAGACTCTGCAATATTTCGATAACTTTATCGATAACTGAGTTATCGGTCAGAATGGGGTCGCCCAAAAACCCCTGAATTTGCATACAATAAGGGAAGGCCACAGTATTCTTTTGCAATATTCGATAACTGAGTTATCGATCAGAATGTGGTTGCCGAAAAACCCATGAATTTGCATACAATATGGGTATCAAACGAAAGGGGAAGGTCACAGGATTCTTTTGGACTCTGCAATATTTCGATAACTTTATCGATAACTGAGTTATCTGTCAGAATGGGGTCGCCCAAAAACCCCTGAATTTGCATACAATATCGATATCAAACGAAAGGGGCAGGACACAGTATTCTTTTGGACTTTGTAATATTTCGGTAAATTAATCGATAACTAAGTTATCGATCAGAATGTGGGTGCGGAAAACCCCATGAATTTGCATACAATATGGGTATCAAACGAAAGGAGAAGGCACAGGATTCTTTTGGACTCTGCAATATTTCGATGACTGAGTTATCGGTCACAATGGGGTTGCTCCAAAACGCCTAAATTTGCATACAATATGGGTATCAAACGCAAGGGGAACGCCACAGGTTTCGTTTGGACATTGCAATATTTCGATAAATTAAATTATCGAAATGTAAAAGCCCTGAAACCTCTACATTTGCATTAAATATGGATATGACACGAAACGGAAAGGCCAAAGATTCATATGGACTTCTCGATATTTTAATAAACTAACCGATACTGCTATGTTTCGTTGTGTAAGTTAATCGATAACTGAGTTATCGGTCAAAACGTGACTAAAAAATTCATCGCCATATCTACAAAAATACTTTTAAAAACTAATTCCTATGATTTTAATAAGTTTAGTGGCTATACATCAAGGCGAATTCATATAATTGGAGAGCAAGGCGAATTTAGCATGTTCAGAAATGTCAGATCAAAAGAAAATAATGTTCATGTAATGAATTCGCCTTGCTATACATACAATACCAATTTTATTTTGCGTTTTCGGTACTTTTTCTGTCATTTAGGGAAAACAGATTCAAGACGACAACGACGGTGCGGCATCTGTCAAATTATTTTTACACATGTTCTTATGTGGAGGAATTGTTTGGGAGCAACACGACAAATCGGCAATCAATAATGAATGCCGTTGTCGCCAGATTAGATCTATTTCTAATTTGACAGCGACAGTCGTGCAATATATCGTATATGCAAATTGCTTTAAATATGTGTTGAAATTGATTAGTTTTATGTTTTTTTTTACACATGCAATACTTTTTTCTAAATTATTTTGCTGTTGTATGAGCTAATGCAGAACTGTCGTTGCCGCTTTCATTATTATCATGTGGTCGGTGCTTGGCGGCAATTATCGTCAAGCTTCGGTCTTTCGCCGTTGTCGTTCGCAGTCGTCGTTTTGAATGTGGGCCGGGCTATTGTCGTCGTTAATAAATATGAGTAAATCGTCACCTGTCAAACATAAAATCAAATATTTTGAATGAATTTTTTGTAACGTTTGAGCAAAATAGTTGTGCATTTTAAGGATATTGATATCGTTTCTGCGGAAGATATCCTTTTAGCAAGTTTAGCAATTCTTCATATTTTGGTTGCGTCGCTGTTTCGTAAAAATTAAACTTTTATGAGTGTTTACATAATAATTCAATTTTTGAAGCTCTTACGGTGTGTTCTGTATGTATCTCTTCTTCAATTTGATCTGAAAAATAATTAATAGCTTTGGCTTTTGTTTAGAATCCTGTATTAGAAGTTGGTGCTCTGTGTGAATTTAATTGTTTACAAGTGCTGCTAAGAAATTTTTAATATTTGGTGTGTAACCTGATTACTTAAGGTTTTTTGTATATCATTATTTTAAGGAACATGTGAACTTTAAAACTTGTATGTTTGATAAATAAAATTTTTTTCAAAAGAAGCTTAGTTATTTTGCTTATTTCTTTGATGCGAGCGGAGCCGCAGGTAAATGCTAGTATTCAATAAAGTGAAATGAAGACACTATTTATAGCGAGAAAATCGTTTTCTCTCTATTTCTTTTCATTCCGAAATCCTGTCCGAGATCGACCTCGGCACGCACACCCTCTGCCGGTTACAGACGCACCCCGGCCGAACATGGTCCTTACTCCGCAAAATACCTATGATACACATGTGGTATAGATACTACAGTATCGATACTGTAGATTATACTACAACCAGTCGACAACTACTCGTGGTATGAAGGTAATACATTTGTGGTATAGATCGTGGTATTGATAATATACTACAATGTGTGTCCCTGCTAAAACTGAACCAGGGTATAACCAGACCACAAACCAAAACACTGTGAGCATTTTTGCATACATCAACAACCAATTCTCTTGCGACGAAGATCCATCCAGTCCACATACACACAACTATATTTCGGGATAATAAAATTCAATATCACGAAGGACGTGGGGAATTTTGCCACACAAGCCACACAAAACAAAAAGCCACAAAGCGCCACTCTAACAGCACCTACAATCACATCAACAAAGTTGGCACATATTTCGTAACTGTTCATTTTTTCCTACCATTTTTTTTTGGGTGTCACAAATTGTTTACCGCGTTCATAGTGAATCGCGAAAAGGGTAAAATTTCTTGAAGTGCTTCTCATAGTAAGAACCCAGTGCAAGTGTAATTTTTAAAATCAGTTAGGTGCCCTTGTGAATATCTGGATTATCCACCCATAAAGTGTAAGGTTGATAGACAAAACGCAAGGCAGGGAGTACATAACCTCACTTTCGTAACCATTAAATCACTTCACTTGCAGGTATATTAATTTCTGGTTTTTATTTCACTGTAGAATCATATTTATATACATAAAAGAAAGTGACGTTAGTTCCAACGCTCATAACTCAAGAACGCCTGCACCGATTTGGATGATTGACACTAATTTAGATTGTTCTCTGACCAGAATAGGAGAATAACCTATCAAATTTCCGAAAAATTCCTGAAAAACAAATTATTTTCCCATACACTTTGTATGGTGCGAATTTTTATAATATTTTTTTTTTGTTGGAAAATCTCAATAATGGATCGACCGATGGTGAAGTAGAATTGTCTGTGTGTGAAATAGTTACATCTATAGGGATAGGGTTACGGATAGGAATAGGGATAGGGATAGTGATAGGGATAGGGATAGGGATAGGGATAGGGATAGGGATAGGGATAGGAATAGGGATAGGGATAGGGATAGGGTTAGGGATAGGGATATGGATAGGGATAGTGTAATAAAAAGATTACGATTGGTGTTGTGCCCTTAATCGGCACCAAACATCCATTGCTTTATTGAACATCTTTTCGTTCTATTTATACAAATAATTCTTATGTACTACTTATTTACCATAATACATATTTACCTAAATTCTAAGCTCAACCAAAGTATGTAAGCCAGCGTATGCAAACGCTCGCTGGTCAATTCATACCTACATTCATACACAAACATTGGCTTGTGCATTCGCACATATGTTCATACATATATTCGTATGATTGCAACGCATTTGTGGGCATTGTCGTATAGCGTGTGACTTTGCTGACAAAGCGTATTCGACAGTTTTTAATAGCTGCGTGCCGACTGTTTGTAAGTATGCATGTATTTATGTGTGCATTTATTTTGGCTACACTACAATAGGGATAGGGATAGGAATGGGGATAGTGATAGAGATAATGATAGGGATAGGAAAACTAGGTTTCTATCTGTGTGAAAAAACAATTTCTATCGTGCGGTCGTCAATAATTTAGAGCAATCTTTAAACAACGATAATTCCGAAATATTATTAGGTTGTCAACTTCTTATACAGGGTGTTTTTTTACAGGTTTGTTTTTCGAATAGAGATAAAACTGGCATTTTGTGGTCAAATCTGGCAACTCTAATGTCATTTATGTTCAGTTTGGTTTGCCATTTCATCATGAACAGGTTGACAAAAGAACAACGCTTGCAAATCGTGCAAATTTATTTCGAAAGTAATGGTTCAGTTCGCGAAGTTTACCGTGAGCTCCGTCCATTTTATGGTCGACATAATCGTCCATCAGAGCAATTAATTCGGTTAACCATGGATCGTTTTCGCACAGCGTTTACTCTATGTGATAATACGCATCCGCAGAGACGTCGAACAGTGCGCACCGAAGAAACAATTGCCGCTGTAGAGCAAAGTGTTGAAGAGGACCCGAATGAATCGATTCGCCACCGTGCACAGCAATTGGAGCTTTGTCCATCAACTTTATGGAAGATTTTGCGCAAAGATCTTGGCTTGCGACCTTACAAGATCCAGCTTGTGCAAGAATTAAAGCCGCGAGACCATGCAATGCGTCGTGATTTTGGTGTATGGGCCGAAAATGAGATTGATTTCGATGCTGATTTTCATCGCAAAATTTTGTTCAGTGATGAGGCTCATTTTTGGTTGAATGGCTGCGTCAACAAGCAAAATTGCCGCATTTGGAGTGAAGAGAATCCACATGAGACCCTTGAAACGCCATTACATCCACAAAAACTGACTGTTTGGTGTGCTCTATGGGCTGGTGGAGTCATTGGGCCATACTTCTTCCGCAATAATGCTGGAGAGGCAGCTACCGTTAATGGAGACCGGTATAGAGCCATGATAACCCGAATTGGATGGCATGAATGTGGATGAGTTGTGGTTCCAACAAGACGGCGCTACATGCCACACAGCGCACGTCACAATCGATTTATTGAAGGAAACATTCGATGAGCGCATAATTTCGCGGAATGGACCTGTCAATTGGCCACCAAGG
The DNA here is from genome assembly GCA_949987695.1 of Merzomyia westermanni. Taxonomy (NCBI): domain Eukaryota; kingdom Metazoa; phylum Arthropoda; class Insecta; order Diptera; family Tephritidae; genus Merzomyia; species Merzomyia westermanni. The sequence continues at coordinate 103,566,469 of OX465292.1, read as the reverse complement.
TCGTGTGATTTGACACCATTGGATTATTTTCTTTGGGGATATGTGAAGTCGCTCGTCTACACCAACAAACCAGAAACGTTAGGGCAATTGGAAGCCAACATTCGTGGCGTTATTGCCGACATACGGCCCCATATGCTCGAAAAAGTGGTTGAAAATTGGACCTGTAGAATTGGCTTTATTCGAGCCAGCCGCGGCGGTCACATGCCCGAAATCATATTTAAACATTAATGGCATAAAATTATCCTTCCAATAAAGCCAAATTGGTGGACCTTAAAACGATTTTCTTGTGTTTTATTTCAATTCGAAGTTCTATACCCCTAAAAAAACACCCTTTATTTTATTTTCGTTTTTGGTAAATATAGGCGCCAATATTTCAAGTGATAACTTAATATTTTTAAATTAATTCTGGTGAAAAAATGGTTCGTTCCTTTAAACCTCTAGTTTGGGTAATGTGATATGGTAGAAATAGTTCACTGTGGAACAGGAATTTGAAAAGTAAAAATTTCCTTCAACTAGGATTTGGAACGTTGATGCCACAGGGGTGTCACGCCAAGTAAGCATCTGAAACTGTTAGCTGCAACAGAAAAGCAAATTGAATACATAAGATCAGCAGAAAAAGGAAAACAGTCTCCACTTTTGATGGAACATGCTCTTCCTGGTCCCGAATCAGCTTGTCACATATCTGAATGGATGCAAATTACCATAAGGTAAGTGTACCTATTTACGTACTACTAAGGCATACCAACGTTTAAAGTATCATTTCAGCCTACGAAAAATTAAACTTTATAATCGTACTTTTCCACAACCACATTTTTTCACAAATCCGTTCGAAAATTTGGTCCGGTTCCTAATTACGGGCAAAAGCGTTCCTATTTCCGTTATACGAGGTGTGTTCAAAACGTATCGCGAATTTTGAATTTTCGCTGGTTACGTATATTCGAATTTCGAATTTTTTGTGGCGTTATGTTGGTACTCATGTCTCTCACTTATGCCGACAAGCTCGGCCATTTTGAATGTTCAGTTAATTGTTGACAGCTGCTTTGCTTGCACGTGTTTTGGATCGTCTTCGATTTTTACCTATTCAAAAAAATGGATCAAAGAACCTGTATCAAATTTTGTGTGAAAAACGAAATTAAGTGCGCTGATGCATTCCGAATGTTGACTGTGGCATACGGAGAAGCTACCTTGGACCGAAGCAACGTTTATCGGTGGTACAAAATGTTCTCAGAAGGCCGAGAAGATGTGCAAAGAAGAACAAAAATTGGTTTTTGCACCACGATAACGCCCCTGTTCACGCATCGTTGCTTGTGCGCGACTTTTTGGCCAAAAACAACACACTAATGATGCCGCAGCCACCGTATTCCCCAGATCTGGCCCCCTGTGACTTTTTCTTGTTCCCTAAACTGAAGAGGCCCATGAAAGGACGACGTTACGCTTCTCTTGACGAATAAAGACGGCATCGAAGGAGGAGCTGAACAAGATACAAAAAAATGATTTTTTGAAGTGCTTCGAAGATTGGAAAAACCGTTGGCACAAGTGTATAATATCTCATGGGGATTACTTTGAAGGGGACAAAATAGATATTCATGAATAAATAAATAATTTTTGAAAAAACACAAAATTCGCGATACTTTTTGAACACACCTCGTATATTACAAAAAAGAGGTTTTTGCTAAAACGACAAACTCTCCTTTGCTATAATTTTTGTGTGGGAGTAAAGGCTTTTTCAAAAGTACGTGGGCACCTTTTTCTTTTGATACTTTTTTCATGGCTATTTTTTGAAGTTTTTGATGGGTCTTCTTTTCTTTTGTTTCTCTCTCTAAAGCCATTTTCTGAAGCTTTTCATTCTTTTCCTGAACCAAGCGACGTTGATATTCAATGTAATGTGAAGCTATTACCACAGTTGGAGTGAGCTTCTTCTTCACTTGTTATTTCTTCCGGCCACTTGATGAAGGTTCAAGCCAGAAAAGAGCGTTTTTGAACGGTGTTGGAAATTCAGATTTCTTAGTTCTTGGATCTTCCATGCTATTGGTAGATGGGCTATCCACAGGCATATGTTGTTGTTGTTGTTAACAGTGCTTCGCCCAGCCCAATGGGCTCGATCACTCTAAATTGTCATCAGCCTCTTCTAACGGAAGTCGGGTTGGACCACGGTGATGTAGGTGTTAGAAGAGTGGGTTCGACTGAACAGGAGAAGCGATGTTTGGTATCATGAGGGGACATACCACATGCAAGGCATGTGTTTGGTATGTCGGGGTTCAGTCTGGATAAGTCAGAGTTTAACCTCTTACAATATCCAGAGCGAAGTTGTGCTAGCATGACTCTAGTCTCCCTCGGAAGTACACATTCCTCTTCAGCCAATTCAGGTGGCTGAGTATTGATAACGGGATTCACAGGTCGAGATCTGAGGGACCTGTCTACCGACTCGGTGTGGAGGTCATTTAGAGCTCGTCCATGGTTCCGGAGATCAAACGGCAAAGATATGTTGTGCCGGATCTCATCTTCGTGCTTACGAAGATGTATCCTTATGTCTCTGGGGGACGGGGCTACATCCAATAGATATCGATTTGGATGACTGGGTTTATGACAGTTCACAAGGAACTGTATACTCAAGAGTCCACGTGCTCTTGAATATTGAGCAATTTTGACTCTTGATAGAGGTGAGACTCAGGTGACATAAGCAGACATCCCGTGGCAGTTCTGATGGCGGTGTTTTGGCAGAATTGCAATTTCCTTCAATTGGTGTCAGCAAGATTGGCCGACCATATGGGCCCAGCGTATTCAATAACCGGTCGGCCACTAGCCTTATATGTAGCAAGCAATGTTTCTTTGTCTTTTCACTAAGTACTGCCGGCCAGTGACTTGAGGATCTTATTGCGGCTCTGTAGCTTTGAAGCTATTGCGGTGGCATGACCAGCCAAGGTGAGGCCGTTGTCAAATGTCACACCTAAGATTTTCGGGTGGTTGACAGTAGGTAGAGGCACTCCGTCTACGTGGACATTTAACTCTTGCCCCATCTGCGAATTCCATGTCGTAAACAGGGTCGCCGTCGATTTAGTCGGAGATAGGGTCAGATTTCGCTCGATGAAGAAGCTGGAAAGGGCACGGAGGTAACTGTTGATTCTTGTACAGAGTTCATAAATGGAGGGCCCTTGTCCGAGCCCATTATCGTGCAGTCGTCAGCGTAGGAAAAAATGGAGACTTCCTCTGGTGGGGAGAGAGAACACCTCCTTGCGGCACCACTTGTTTTATTCTTCGTGGCCTAGATTTCTTGTTCCTGAATTTGACTGATGCCTGTCGACCATAGAGGTAATTAGCGGTCCACCTTTTAGGACCGGCGGGGAGCGGTGTCTCTTCCATGTCTCGAAGGAGTGTGGCGTGGTTGACCGTATCAAATGCATCATCATTTCGCAACCGGCGAAAGGAGGGATATCCGACGATAAGAATCTCCTTGATTCGCCGGCTTCCCTGGTTTTAGTAGGGAAACTACAGTCGCCTGTTTCCATATCTCAGGTATGACGAAAGTAGCTAGAGAGAGATTTAAAAGAGCCGCTAAATAACCCTGTCCCTCGTGGCCTAGGTGTTTGATCATCTTCATGGCGATTCCGTCGGGTCCGATAGATTTTGAGGATTTGGCCTTCATTATGGCTTCATTATGGCCTTGACCTCTGCGACTAAGACGGCAACAGGCGTAGTGGAGTGTTTGTGTTTGTGCGCACGTCGGATGACTCTTCTCTTAGTCCTATCCGCAGGTGGATGCATTATAAACAGCCGGCAAAAGAAGCTCGCGCATTTCCTGGCGTCCGATTTGACACTGTCGCCGAATGCAATGGCGACCTTGTCATTTTATTTGGTCGGATTCCATAATTTGCCGACTCCGCCAGAGAGGTTGCATGCCTCGAGTTGTTGTTTTCACTTGGTCAGTTTGTGTTCGTTGACTACCCTACGAATTTCCGCATTGAGATCTTTGATTTTGGGATCTGCGGGACTGATTAGTCTCACTTGGTCACGTTATCTTGCCATCGCCGCAGCTTCTGCAGGAAAATTCGGACGAATTTCTGGTATTCTACCAGCAGAAATAAAGTGGCCCGAGGCTGAATCAATAACCTTGCGAAATTCTATTTCACCTTTACGTAAGTCTGTCGGAGTGGGTAAGGCAACGAAGGAGCGCTCTGTATAGTCAGTAAAGCGGTCCCATCCCGCTTTGGTGAAGTTGATGTATGTATATCCACAGGCATATCATAACGAAGTGGTGCTTGGTTGTTCCTTGTAAGTTGATTTTGTGCGGCTCCTGCACATAGGATTGTGTGTCCATTACTCTACAAGTTGGAGTTGAACTTCTCAAAGGGGTGTTTTCAGGACCGTCCAAGTCAATAATAATAATTTTCATCTTTAATATCACCAGCCCATACTCCGTCACACTCGTTAAATAACTTTAATTTCTCATCTTCTAGGCGCTCTTCAAAAAGCTTAATCAAGTTGTATTTATTCGGTTGCTGCTCTTCACTATGAACCATAGCTTCAATATTTCCAGCAATCATGGGACTTTCCATGGCCGTTTTTTGCATCTTCATTGAACGGGTATAAGCCACAAGCTCTGAAAGCGCTTTGTATAACATCAGTAGTAATCGAGTATACATTTCTCTATAGCTGGGCCGAAATCTTCACGTTTCATTCGCTGCCATTATTTGTAATTCTCCAATCTTGGACTTCCTTTTTCCAAACAGTGAAAAACTCCGAGGTCCATAGGCTGTAACAAGTGCGTAGAATTTGGAAGAAGTGCAATTAGAATAACGCCTTGTTTCTTGCAAAATTCGCTAAGTGTTATATCTGGAGCAGTGTACCGTAACGTTGTTTATTAACGTGTATTTCGCATGTATTTACTACACAAATGTCAAAACAGAACTGACTTTAGGGGCCAATCGCAAAATTTATAGCATTTTCTGATAGGAGGATTACTTTTGCGCCACCTTGTATATAGTATATGGGACACATGTTCATTTTAAAATAAAACCACAGGAGGTTATTTCCATTAGAAAAAGATAAAACACATTTGCGATGTATTCAAGTTCTATTTTTATGTCACTAGCAAATATGGGGTGCGTGGAAAAAAAAGTTAAGTAGAAGAAGTACCTATTGATCTTTCCTAATATTTGTCTATGTAACGGAATTGAGAACATAGGCAAAATTATGGAACCTATTTCCAGTCTATCCAATTTTTTCTTAGAAACTATCAAAACCAATTTTTGTTTTTAATTAATTGTATTTGCATAATATTTTATATAACCATAATGTATTTATCTACACAAAATATATATTTATTTATATACAATTTTAAATATTTGCTTTATTAACTTCTTGTATATTTTCCCCACATATAAGCTGTTTTACCACAACTTACGGCTTTAAAAACAGCTTTTATTTTGAAAAAAGTGGAGCACGGAAATAGGCCTTGAGAATATATTTATTTATATCCAAAAAATAGCACGGCGATAGTTGCTAGCACTGGAAAGGGTGCACTTACCTTATCTACAATGTGGCTGCATTATTTCATGCGGTTTACAGATCATTCATAGGAGAGCCAAGCATGTGGTATAGTATATCACATTACATCCCCTATTTTGACAAAACGGATTTTTGACTTTTTATGTATTTGAATAAATATCTTCCGGAATACTTAAGATAAATCGACCACGTCTTGGAATGTGCTTCGCAATACTGGAGTCTATCGAATTGTATGATTTTCTACCTGTCTACTTAATAAGATACTTAATAAAATGTTGAGTAGCAGCCGAAAAAGGTATGCCTATATCACAATACCTTAACTTACTCTAGCGATGGGAATTTATAGATTGGATTGGGCTTTTCTTTTAATTTTTTCAAGTTTGAAAATTAGTCCGTTTTTACTCGCAATGGAATGGTGAATTCGTTCCACTGATGCATTTTCAGAGTTCGAATCTGAATACAGCACCATTTCAGCAGAAGAGCACACGAATCATACCCTTGCTATGCAGCAAGAGGAATTAAGGACGCAATAGAAGAAGGCTAAAGCTGCTTACGACTCACACATGGGCTCGGCAGGCTTGTCACCAAATGACGTATTGGCCATCAAAAAGAAGCATAGGACATGTTTTTCAGCTAACATGCGATGCATGTGTACAACTTCTACTGAGGCAAAAAGGTTTAAAAGAGTTGAAAGACGTGACGCAGACGAGTCCGCCTTGAACACAGTATCTGCCTCCCTCCTTGCAATATAGAAGAATATAAGCGCGCCCTCTTATCCTGGCCAACATTTCGTCAGATGTTCACGGTCATTTATATTCTGAACAAGTGTCTAACTCCCGTTAAGAAGCTGTTCCACCTTCACACGACCCACGACCCAGGGGGAGGCAAGGGATATAGTTAAAAAGTGTCCGCTTAAAAACGAAGTCTTGAAATGCGAGAGATATGAGAATAAGCGTATCAAAGTCGTGTTGACTTTATTCAATTTGAAAAAGATGGACAATGAGTATGGCAGCTCTATCAAGAAGTTACAAAGCGATATTAACAATTGCCTGTCGACCCTGAAGTCATAGAATTAACACGTCAAACTGGGACACAATTCTAAGATGTCTTTGCTCAACGAAGCTGCCGAAAGTACGTTAGCAATCTGGGACAAAGCATCGACCACAAAATAGACACATCCAATCGTTTCCAGACTCTGGAGACAGTGTTAAAGTTTGTAGGGAGTGCGACCATGAAAGTTCAAAATCGAAACACTAATCGGCAGACACCAGAAACCCCCACAAAAAGACTTTGCGCCTTTCGAACAAAGGTGTGCACACTGGGATACACTGGTTAAACCGGGAACCAGAACTTTACAACCTGCCACGTCAATACATGTACAGGCGTGCTACTGGGGACAGCTCACATATACCCACACCACAATGGAACAAATTTCGTTGCGCGGGCACTAATTGATTCGGGTTCTGCATGCTCCTTTATGACTGAAAGACTAAAACGTACAATCAATTTCCGGCGAAGAAAATGCGAGCCCAATTATCAGGCATCGACGACGCAGTGGCCGCTCAAGTCAAGGCGGCATCAGATATTGAACTACGTTCACCTGTCGATCCGTGCTTCCGCCTGACGACGACGGTGCACGTTTCTGTGACTAACTGGAAAGTTACCGTCCTGCCGTATGAGTTCAAAGGCTATCTACGCCAACGAAAAAGTAGACCTGTTAATTGCTAAGCAAACTTCTGACTAAGGAAACAGTGCTCGGTTGGATACTGACCGGTCGCACCAAAACACTGAGTCCAACCAACAGGCTCGTTTCATTCTACAGCCAAGTTGCTTTGGACAAGCAACTAACTGCGTTCTGGGAGGTGGAGAATCTAATGCCCAACTGAAGACGAAAACTGTTGTGAGAAATTATACAGGGAAACCACAGTGGGGGGTGAGGATGGCATATATATAGTATCACTTACCTTTAGTAGAGACTATCCTAAAAATCTCAAGTTAGGAGCATCCTTGAAACGCGCATGTTCTCAGTTCTTTCGTAATGAGACACGGTTAACAAAGAACCCAGAGCTAGGAAAGGAATATAACCGAGTAGCTTCCGAATATGAACAAACTAATCTGACAATTACTTCCTTCCCCAGCACGCTGTAGTAAAGGCGCAGAGCACCACAACCAAAGTACGCGTCGTCTTCAATTCCTCAAGCCCTACTGCGAACGGCATAAGTTTGAACGATATGCTTCTCCCAGGCCCTGTCCTCCAAGCAGATTTACCCATCCTGATTCTGCGTTGGAGATTATACCGATTGGTAGTCAATAGTGACATCGGGAAAATGTATGGGCAAATTTGGATGAATTGATGTTATCAATATCAAACGAACCCATAAACATTTCCGAGTTAAAGACTATCACTTTCGGAGTAAATTGTGCACCATATCTCGCGATAAGGACGCTTTTGCCATTTTCGGAGGGCGTAGAGAGTATCCATTCAACTTCATCTACCATGCGGGAAGCCATGTATGTAGACGACGTACTATCACGAGGGCACACAATTCAGTCAATCAAGGGATAAAGTTCCCCAGGTGTTACCATTACGAACAGAATTTAAGGCCTTTCTCTCGAAAGCCCGATATACAACGGTATCTGAATATATCCACCAAGCAATAACGTGGCATTTGTGGGGGCGGCTGTGGAAAGCTGGAGTGAAGAGCTTCGAAAGCCATTTCAAAAAGGTGGCATCACACCACAAATTCACCTTCGAAGAGTTCCACACACTTCTGTGCAGGATAGAGGCGTGCCTGAATTCACGACCACTAAGTCTATCTTCGAACCAACCCACGGATCTGGAGCTACTCATTTTAGGCCATTCTCTCAGTGGGGGCCATCCCCTGGAATCGGATGTGAGGGAGAGTCCGGTCTCTATCGTCAACAATGGAAAAATTCAAGGCGTTGCACCATACCTTCTGCCAGCGTTGGAAGATGGAATATCTTTTCGAACTTCAAAAAAGGGCGAAGGGGAAGCATTCTAAACAAAGCTTAAAAGTGGGAGATCTCGTTATCCTCAAAGAAGATAAATTATCCCCGAATGAATGGAGATTAGGTAGAGTTGTCAACTTCCACCCCGTCAAAGATGACCAAGTACGTGTGGTTGACCTCATGACTGAGAAGGGGCAGGTCAGGAGACCGCTGGTAAAGCTGATCCTGCGACCCGCAGAGGGGACAGATTGTAAGAGGCCAGCAGCCTCATCTCAACCCTCTTCAATTACCTCTACCTCCCTCCTTATATGGAAAGTTTCTCCGAACCAAACTCCCAGGCACCCGTAAGACACATAAAGAATCTATGTGTCTTCTGAGCTTCAAACTATTAAAAAAAGTGTACCCCCAGGCTCCCCGTGTAAATCTGCAATGGGGGATTGCAACTTCAGATTCACATAATTTCACTTTCACTATATATCCTCGGGCTCATCGTCTGAGGTTCTCATTGAGGATCCGATATAACACTTAATAATAGCTCCGCTCCTCGGGCCCTTCGTATAAGTTTTCCCGTTGAGGACTTGACTGTAGAGTTCACAATTCTTAATAAACTACACCTCCCCGGGCTCACCAAGTGAGTCTCCCATTGTGGACGTGGCCTAACAGAGAAGCTCTGAGATAATGTGTTAGAGAGACGGGGAGTGAGAAACGCAGTGGTCAGACTCCGCCCAGTCTGTAGCTAGGCATTTGAAACCTAACACTAAGTGCGAAATCCACAATATAACGCACTCGTTAAAGCAACGAGGCCAGTACAGAATCCTATCGCGGCTTGGCTTTTCAAACAGCCCCAGAAAAATTTAAAATTAATTGCGAAAACCAATTTTAAATTATTCAAAATAGATTGCGAAAGACAACCTAAGTTGTTGCAAAGGTATTGGAAAACCCACTTAAGTGTTCCAAAATAAATCGTTAAGTTGTTCCCAGTAAATTGAAAAAAGGCAATAGGTTTCTATATAAATCTGTGGCAATGGGCCACAAGGGCCAAACTACTCGTGATTGGTCGAAGGTAAGATGGTGCCAGTATGAGCTTTTTTCCTTTATTTCCACAGAAATATAACCCAATATCTACACACATTCCTATTACACCAAATATACATTTTCGGAAAGGGGAAAAAAATAAAAATACACGTGTATCGGCGATTTTCATGTACACGTCAGAATTTTTTTATGTATAAATTATAAAGCTCGTAGTGTACGGAAACATAACCCAATATCTAGTAAGTCTAAGCTTTTGTGCCGACACTAAGCACAAAACACCAAAGTCATTATCGTGAGGTTGTCAGGAGAGCGTTTTGAAAGTTCAAAACGTTGCCTGAAATCAGGGATTTGAGGTGAACTTGAAACTATCACACTAAATGCAAGTAAATAAGTAGAGTTTTAGGTTCTTATTTCACTTTCAGAGAGAGGATCGGAAACCCCACATTGACTGTTTAGTTCTCGGCTTTTAGAATCTTCATTTTGGAGCCAGTAACTTATTTTTGACGAAATTCGACTTTGGCTCTATTGACATATTCTTACATAACCATACATATGGATAATAATATCAACCAGTATATCCCGTGGTCGAAATTCGACCACCTTAATTAGTTTAACTTATTAAATCCTCTGTTCATATTTTTTCCAGCACTGCCTAGAGGCAGAACTATTTGAGAAATTTTTGTTACTGAAATTAATTACACCGCGTTACACACATTCCGTCCTATGAACCAAATATACATTTTCGGAAAGGAGGAAAAAATAAAAATACACGTGTATCGGCGATTTTCATATACACGTCAGACACGTCCGCCTTTGAGTTTTACTTGGTGCGAATAACCCCCAAACGTAACAAAAGTTATTCCTAGTCGGGCACTGCATTTTTTCTAAGATGAAATATATGGAAATACGTTTTCGCACAACAGAACTTAAAACAATTGTTAAGTATACGTCTCCTAGCAGCGGAACTGTCAGCTGATCGGAACAAACACACAAACGGCAGAGAGTGTGTTGTATCAAACAATAAATTAACCCTCCGTTGTGTGAAGTGGCCTACACAGGCCACTTCGATTTTTAAAGGGGTATATCTTTTTTTTTCGTTAAGTTATCAAAAATCGGTGACAATATACCTTTGGGCTTTGTTAGCTAAAGCTGATGAAAGTTTTATAGCCATTACCAGCGGACTGATTTTGAAAAAAATACATTTTTCAAAAAAACTTCACAAGCGGTGGTAAGTGGCCTGCGCAGGCCACCACTACAATTTTGGTATTGTTATGTACCGCACTCAGTTCTTTGACTAATGAGAGTAAATAAAACAGTAAATATAGCTCTCTCACTCTCAGAAATTGAAAGTTTTAGCTAGCAAGTTTAGTTTTTCTCTCGCTCTCAACTCATTTTCTCGAGTTTGACTATTTTTAGTCGAAAAACGGGATCGGCCGTTACGTTCGAATTGAATTTGGTTGCATTTAGTAAAGGTTCGCGTTTTTATTGTGTATGATTGATTTTGTTGCAGTTAATTTTTGATTAAAAGGAAAACAGTAAGTATTTTTTTATATGTCGGATCTGATAATAAGTTTATAGTATTGGAAAATACTTTGAGGAAGTGGCGCGCACTGTCTCATAAAACACTTGTTGCAAAGTTTACATACTGACAATTAGTAGGCGAGATAAACAATATTGGTTCATGAAACACTTGTTGTGAATCTTAGGTACTAACAATCAGTAGGCGATGCAAAGGATATAGAAAATATTGGAGAAGGTAAAAAGAGTCAGTTTTTAATGGAAGTTTATTGAAAGTGCGTGCGTCAATTCGTCGGAAACTTATTATTACGTATCGTCATCCTGCGTCATATATTTACAAGAGTGATTCATAGTATTTATATAGTGTTTTATTGTATTTTGTGCCGACACAGAAATATGTCATTTTTAGACGAAGTAGATAGGGCTCTCTTAGCTATCGGAAGAAGCGGTAATCGTCTATCAAGTGAACATATGCAATATCATGAGGAAGTGCTGAGCAACTTTATTGCAGCGGAGGATGAGGAAGACGATCCGTATGACACCGATGACGATGATGATGTGGATTATGTTCCTATTGATGACGGTGAGTTATCTGATTGTGATAATGAGCTTGAGGTTGAAGAAGAATTACCTGAAAATGAAGAAATTGATGAAACTGAATGGGATGAAGTAGCCGAACAGGAGCCCAATGTCTCAAACTCTCTAAGTGTAATGCCTCAATTAATAGGTGAAAAAGTACAATATTACGAGTGTAAGATTGGCAATATATTCTGGAAAAAAGAACCGCCAGTACCGAGAGCTCGGCATTGGAATCGGTTTACCAGTAGCAGCACCAGACCAGTGGGACCTGCTCATCGATTTCTGCCAAATCCACTTGATATTTTTCGTGACATAATGTCTCCACAAATAGTGGATATAATTGTCCGTGAGACGAATCGGAAAGCAGGGGCAGTGATCAAAGCCTGGAATGAAACTAATCCAACATGTAAGCCAAAGGAATGGAAGCCAACAGACGAAATCGAAATGTATGCTTTGTTTGGACTACTACTCTTTTCTGGCGTTTTTCACTGCAGTAACATGCAAGCAAAGGATCTATGGCATTCTCGGCATTTTGATATTTATAAGGCAACAATGTCGTTGGATCGATTCAAAATGCTGCTGCGTTTTATCCGTTTTGACGCAGCTAACACTCGTTCTGCACGTATGCTGTTGAGTAAATCTGCACCTATTGACGATATTTGGACGATGATGAATCACAACCTTCAAGAAGCATATACTCCAAACGCTGCAATAACAGTAGATGAGCAACTATTCCCTTACCGTGGACGAACTAGGTTCACGCAGTATATTCCGTCTAAGCCAGCAAAGTACGGAATAAAGATTTGGTGGGTCTGTGATTCAAAAACAAACTACCCTCTAAAGGGACAGATTTACACAGGAAAACGACCAAATGAAGAACGAGAAATTAACCAAGGTGAAAGAGTGGTACTGGATTTAGTGGAGAAGTATCGTTATTCCGGTCGAACAGTGTATTGCGATAACTTTTTCACATCACTCGAATTGGCAAAAACCCTTACGCAAAAAGGATTAGCTATCGTGGGAACAGTGCGCGCAAATAGAAAATTTGTTCCTCTATGCTTTCCCCTGAACAACAAGACAAAGCGGTATAAAAAATTTCGACCTCTATATCAGACTTTGTTCGCTTTCCTGGATGAAGACGTATCTATGTTGTCCTACGTTGCCAAAGTAGACAAATATGTGCTAGTATTGTCGACACAACATTACACGAAATTCATAGACGATTCAAACAAATATAAACCTGCAGCTATCTTAGATTATAATGAAAATAAGGCTGGGGTGGATACAATGGACCAAATGATTTCTGGATACAGTTGCAAACGAGCAACAAACCGATGGCCGTTGGCAATTTTTTATAATATGCTTGACGTCATTGGCTTGGCTTCTTATATCATATACAAGCATTTGCGGCCAAGCAAGAAATCAGATCAGCGAAGGGATTTTATATTGGAATTGGCAGAGCAATTAACAATCCCCCATATGGAAAGACGGGCAGCAACTCCTATGGTATATGGTAGACCAGCAATCAAAAGAGCAATGCAAAAATTCAATATATTTTATGTAAGTATACATACAAAAATGCAAGTTCGTGCTGAAATTCATAATTATTATTTATATTTTTTTACTTCTTCACAGAATCCACCTTCAACTTCTACGGTCCCAACACCAAAAACTGCACCAAAACCCGTAAGCTCACAGTACCGGCCATTGTGCATGCTATGTATCAAACTTGATAAGTTTAAAAGAAAGACCCGATTTATCTGCAATATTTGCAAAGATCCAATGTGCTTAACCCACGGTGTAGACACTAAAACCTACACTTGCAACGTTTGTCTAGCTGCAGGAACTACGTCAACTCCATGAACATTTTTTATAATCCTATATTATTTTTATTTATTTCTTTATAAATGAATTTTTTTATATAACTTGTGAAAAACAATAAGAAAAAGAATGAAACGTGACTGCAGGAACATTTTTTATAATTCTATATTATTTTAATTTTTTTTATAAATGAATTTTTTCATATAGTACATAACTTGTAAAAACAATAAGAAGAAGAATGAAACTTGAATAATAAATTTCTTTGAAGCCTAAAAAATTCGGTGTTTAATCTCTATCACACTAGAAATTGATTATAGGCATAATTTTCACACCACCCAATACGCAAAGCACGTTTTCCCATAGGTGGCCTGACCAGGCCATTTCACACAACGAAGGTATAAAAAAACTTCACACAACGGAGGGTTAAACGAATTTAAATGATGCAATATTGATTGGGCAATTCAATGTTTCATCTGTCATACCAGTTGTAAGTGTTGTAAAAGTCATAAACAGTTTAGTTTTAGAAAGTTACTATTGATAAACTACAAATATATGGAGTAGGATGGGTCGAGAAACAATTTTATTTTTTTAGTAGTTTAAAAATTTGGATTTCCTTCAAGTTATGCCGAAAAAAGTGACAAAAAAAATAAAAATAAAAAATCAGGAAAATCTGAGAATTGATAAAAACAATTAATTTTAAAAAAAAATTAACGTGATACAGACATTTCCACGAGCTTTCCTGCAAAAATTCAGATCGATTGGATCACGTAAAAAGGGTTAAAAATCGATCCAAATTCTTTCTCACAGGCGGACAGACGGCCACTACGAGCTTTATACTTTATACATAAAAAAAAAACTTCTGACGTGTACATGAAAATCGCCGATACACGTGTATTTTTATTTTTTCTCCCTTTTCCGAAAAAGTATATTTCGTTCATTGGACAGAACTAAGGCTCGTTTTTGTAACGCAGTGTTATATATATTTGACTAATTCAGTGCCGCTTTTATAAAAGTCCGGTTCACATTAAACGGCGGGTAATTTGACAACTAACCGAAAAAGTCAGTCCATTAAGGACCGGTAATCATTAATAGAAGACGGCAGAAACAGTCCTTAGGAATATTTGAAAGTCCACTATCAGCGCCACCACTCCTTTCAGATTCGGTCAATATTTCAATAAAAAAACTTGGATTTGATGGACATACCAACAACATAGTTAGACTTATAATATATATAATGGTTACTTTAACTCAATGTGCTCAGTGAGTGAAAATATGTCCACCGTTTAGACATGGTTGCCATATTGTAATTTTTACTTACTACTTCTTAATCCATTTACCGGGAGAAAATTACAAATTCAATTTAGCACTTCCGACCCAACGACGTACAGTGGCGCCTTTTGAGTTTTTTCTTTGCAAAAATCATAACTTTTGAACCAATGAAGATATTTTAAAAATTTCAAATTCAAATAAAAGTTATTTATTTGAAGTTTTATTGTTTGAAAGCTCAGAGTTTCACCAATACAGGTTGCTTCTAAAAAATTCGTCAAAGTCGAAAATTTTTAGAAAAATGCCTAAACAAAATCTTTTTAGAAAAAATAAAAAAAAAGAGATTTGTCTTATAATGACGTATTTAAGCATCAAATAAGATAAACTAATGATTTTGATAAGATAGCGTGGCACTGCCCACTTATGACAAAAAGTTGTATCTAAGTAGTCACGTAATCAATAACTATTGTATGGTTTCTTTTTAATGGAAATACTCTTATAAAACTCAAATGTCCGTTTTTGGTGCCACAATAACAAGGTGCTTCAAAATTCATCGTTAAATTTTACATGTTTTTTTTTTTTTGATTTACAAGCCAAATATGTATTTTATTAATAACTAAAAGTTATTGAAAGTGGTTTAATGAAATTTTATTTGAGCTAAAGATTAAACAGCCACCGAATTTTGGAAAAGGGGAGTGGGACTCCCCATTTATGCTAAAAAGTTTTATCTTAGTAACCGCTTTACGAATTTGTACCAAACTCGATAGACGTATTGATTTCTATAAAAATTTAATACTCGTTTGAAGGCGAAATGCCTAAGCTTTAAAATAAATTTAATAAACTTTAGAGAAATGCAATAACGAAAAGTATGTATTTATAAATTACTAAATTAATTAATTCTTTTATTTGAAAGAAAAAATTAACTTGTAAATAGATATCTTATTTTTCAATAAAGTAACAAAATTGATTAGTAAATCTCTTTTGCATTGTTGTGATAAGAAGTGAGAAACTTATTTTATCTTAACATAGTCATCGTCACTGGAACATATATCTAACAAAGCAACCATTTCTGAGCTATCTTTTTGTTGATTTTTGTTGGAACGATTTTCCGTCATCCCTTGTCAAGTTTGGTTTTGTGACAAACCGGTTTCGGCGTTCTGCCATTTTCAATGCCTAGTTTCGTTCTGGTCTGTGTCTATCCGCTGCGTTGTTTTTATAGTCCGTGGGTGCTGTGGCAGGTAATGTCAATCTATGTGTTCGTGGTAGGTAACGTTAATATGCGTGTGTGTGTGCGCGGTATTGATACGTCCGAATTGTTATCTGTCCCAAGGGTTGTTTTTGTAGGTATGTAGACATACCGCTTGTTAGCTAAGCGGTGGGTTGATGTAGGTAGAAATCGGTGATTTTTGCAGTTTGGTTCATATTTCGTTTTTGCTTGTTCATTGTTACGTGTTTGGTTGCTGTACCTGCTGGCTTGTGCTGTTTTTTGTAAACTAGTTTTAAGGGTTCAAATATTTCGTCAGAGATAGTGTTGGTTTGTTCGTTTATGATCCTGCCGTCAAATGTTTTTAACTTGTATATCTCCATGTTCTCAAGTACATTAAGCCGCCGGCCTTTTCCTTGTACGTGAAGTATTCGAGCCGTTGTTTTTATGTTAGCTGGGGTGCAGTTGTTCTCAAACATGTGGTTCGCGAAATTAGATTCTGGTATTATGGTGGGTTTTCGTGTTTTTTTGTTGTAGTCCCTGATATGCTCTCGGAATCTTGTGCTTATTTTTCTTCCTGTTTGTCCTATGTAGCTGTATTGACATTCACAAGTAAGCCTATACACTCCGTGTCTGTTGAATGGGTCATCAGAATTAGTGTCGGTTCTTAGTTTTTGTCCGACGTTGTTAGATGTTCTGAATGCTGTGTTGACGTTATATCTTTTAAAGAACTTTGCTAATTTGTACGTCGCTTTTCCAGTGTATGTCATTGCCGTCCAAACCATTGGATTTTCCTCTACGTTTACTCTTTTTTGTGTTCCATGGCTACTTCTGAGTTTATCCACAAGTGCTTTCTTGTATCAATTATTTGCCGCTATGTTATATATTGTTTTAAGCTCTCTCCAGTATGCTTCCTGTGTGAGCGGCGTTCTCTGAAGCCTATCCACTAAGTGCCTCAATGCTGCATTTTTGTGCTGTTGGGGATGGTTTGATGTAGAGTGTATAATGGTGTCCGTGGCAGTCGGTTTTCTATAAATGCCGTAGTTGAACCTATTTGTTATTTTGTCAATCCCTATAGTTAGGTCCAGGTAGTTCATTATTCCATCTTTTTCTACTTCCATTGTGAACTCTATGTTGCTATGTTGCCTGTTGAGGACCTCTAGTATTTGCTCTTCGTTATCGTCATTTAGGATGCAGATGATGTCATCCACGTATCTAGCGTAGAATGCCACGCCTAACTTGGTTTTTAACTCCTGTATATATTTTCCTTCCAAGTTTTGCATGAATGTTTCCATGAGAATGGCCGATGTTGGGTTACCCATTCCTAGTCCGTTTGTCTGTCTATATATTTTGTTGTTGAACCGGAAATAGTTTTGCCGCAGCGTTGTTCTTAGCGCGTGGGTAATTTGCGCAGTTTTTACCTTATCTTCAGTTTTGTCCAGTAGTGTTTTGTTGACTATATCCATTGTATCTGTTAGTGGTATTGACGGGTATAAGTCCTTTATGTCAAAGGATACGAGTTTACTGCTCCTTGTGAGTTTAACGGTCTCAAGTCTTTGTAGTAGTTCTATCGTATTGCTTATTGTGTATTCGTGCCCTAGTTTCAGAGTGTCCTTTAAAATCGTTTTTAGATGTTTCGACAGTTTATAACCCGGCGCGGACTTAAAATTAATTATAGGTCTCATCGGCGTATCCTGCTTGTGGATTTTAGGTAACGCAATGAGTGGAGGAGCAGATGGATTCATTTGTGTTAGGGTATATGCCATTCTCTCGTCTATTATTTTGGTAGCATTTTTTATAACCTCTTTAAATTCGGTCTGGTATTTATCCGTGGGGTTATCCCTAATAATGCGGCATTTCATTTCCTCGATGAGCTTCTCTGTCTTTGCTATATATTCATCCTTACTGATTAGCACCGTTGTGTTTCCTTTGTCTGCCTTCGTTGTGACGATGTTGTTATTTTTTAGCTTTCGTTGTAGCCTTTTCAATATTTTCAGCTCCTTGTTTCCTTTTTGTGCTTCCTGGGCTCTTACTTCCTTGCTTATGATTTCTCTGCACATGTGCCTTGCGTGCTGCTGTTCCTCATATGAAAGAAGCGATATTGCAACCTCTGCGTCTACTATCGCTTGCTCAGTTCTTTTTGCTTCATTGCTATCCGCGATGTTGTGCTTCAGGCCCTTCCCTAGAAGTTGCGCTTCTTCGTTGCTAATGGCCACTGTTGTTAGGTTTACGAACCTTTTGTTAAATTCGTGTGTTTGTTGACTGTTACTGTGACCGCGTCGGCCCGTTAACTGGTCCAATTTTCGGTTCAGTTTTTCATATTTGCGTTGTAGTTCGCGTTTGATTCCCGTCTTTATGTGGTCGAAGCAGTCCATCAATGCAGTCGTGGGCAAGAGTCCGGACAATTGCAGATGTATCCTCAGTAGTTCGGTGTTTATCTTGTCTTTCTTAGCGTATAGGCTTTGTAATTCGAACTTTAAAAAGTCCTTTTCCGCCTTCCTGGTCGTTCTCCTACTTGCTTGGGTGTTGGTTTTTATTTTTATTCGCGCAAATTTCGGTGTAACATTCAATTCTAAACATTGCTTGTTGAACCAAATATTTGCCTTAGTCGTATGCATTTTTCGCAGTTTCCGTTCGTATTTCGTTAGTAGTCCATCCGTGTTTAAATTAAAAGCCTGACAGGCGGTAAGTGATTTATTTTGTTGTGTTGATCTTCCGACAGGGTAGTAAGTTGATTTTTGTTGGAACGATTTTCCGTCATCCCTTGTCAAGTTTGGTTTTGTGACAAACCGGTTTCGACGTTCTGCCATTTTCAATGCCTAGTTTCGTTCTGGTCTGTGTCTATCCGCTGCGTTGTTTTTATAGTCCGTGGGTGCTGTGGCAGGTAATGTCAATCTATGTGTTCGTGGTAGGTAACGTTAATATGCGTGTGTGTGTGGTCGGTATTGATACGTCCGAATTGTTATCTGTCCCAAGGGTTGTTTTTGTAGGTATGTAGACATACCGCTTGTTAGCTAAGCGGTGGGTTGATGTAGGTAGAAATCGGTGATTTTTGCAGTTTGGTTCATATTTCGTTTTTGCTTGTTCATTGTTACGTGTTTGGTTGCTGTACCTGCTGGCTTGTGCTGTTTTTTGTAAACTAGTTTTAAGGGTTCAAATATTTCGTCAGAGATAGTGTTGGTTTGTTCGTTTATGATCCTGCCGTCAAATGTTTTTAACTTGTATATCTCCATGTTCTCAAGTACATTAAGCCGCCGGCCTTTTCCTTGTACGTGAAGTATTCGAGCCGTTGTTTTTATGTTAGCTGGGGTGCAGTTGTTCTCAAACATGTGGTTCGCGAAATTAGATTCTGGTATTATGGTGGGTTTTCGTGTTTTTTTGTTGTAGTCCCTGATATGCTCTCGGAATCTTGTGCTTATTTTTCTTCCTGTTTGTCCTATGTAGCTGTATTGACATTCACAAGTAAGCCTATACACTCCGTGTCTGTTGAATGGGTCATCAGAATTAGTGTCGGTTCTTAGTTTTTGTCCGACGTTGTTAGATGTTCTGAATGCTGTGTTGACGTTATATCTTTTAAAGAACTTTGCTAATTTGTACGTCGCTTTTCCAGTGTATGTCATTGCCGTCCAAACCATTGGATTTTCCTCTACGTTTACTCTTTTTTGTGTTCCATGGCTACTTCTGAGTTTATCCACAAGTGCTTTCTTGTATCCATTATTTGCCGCTATGTTATATATTGTTTTAAGCTCTCTCCAGTATGCTTCCTGTGTGAGCGGCGTTCTCTGAAGCCTATCCACTAAGTGCCTCAATGCTGCATTTTTGTGCTGTTGGGGATGGTTTGATGTAGAGTGTATAATGGTGTCCGTGGCAGTCGGTTTTCTATAAATGCCGTAGTTGAACCTATTTGTTATTTTGTCAATCCCTATAGTTAGGTCCAGGTAGTTCATTATTCCATCTTTTTCTACTTCCATTGTGAACTCTATGTTGCTATGTTGCTTGGAGAGTTGAGACAGGAATAGCCGCAATTGTTTCTCGAATGGATTGCCTTAGTTCATTCAAATTTGTTGGTTTTGCTTTGAAGACTTCCTGTTTGCAATAACCCCACAAGAAAAAGTCAGGTGCAGTAAGGTCAGGCGACGTGGGTGGCCAACGGAATGTGGAGTTTCTGAATATCAGCTTATTGGGAAATTTTCGTCGCAATTCTGTCATAACAGGTTGGGCTATATGAGGAGCTGCACCATCTTGCTGAAACCACACAGAGTTGAAAGAAATTCTCATTCGGCGTAATTCTGGACAGAAAAACTCTCTCAACATGCTCAAGTAACGGTCTCCAGTAACCGTAACGGTGTGACCGTTTTCTTCGAAGAAGCAGGGCCCGACAATGCAGCGTGATGCAACTGCACACCACACTGTGACACGAAGTGGATGCAATTCCGTCTCATGGAGTATCTGTGGGTTGGAAGCACTCCATATTCGACAATTTTGTTTGTTTATGTTGCCGTTTTAATCGAAATGGGCCTCGTCAGACATGAAAAGACAGTTCAACATGTTTCCATCCTCTTCCACCATTTGAAGCATCTTCTGGCAAAATTCCAAGCGAATCGGCAAGTCTGTAGCGTTCAGTTTGTTGGCCATTTGAATTTTTTATGGGAATAAGTCCAAATCTTTGTGCATAATTGACTGTAATGACTGTCTGCTTACACCCATTGGAGCAGATAAGCTTCTTGTCGAAACACGTGGATTGTTTTGTATGGCAGCAGCTACAGCAGCGATTGTTTCCTCCGTTCGAACTGAAGGGTTTCGATGGTAAGGTCTTCTGTTGACTGTCCCATGCTCGGCAAAATTGTTTACAAGTCTTATTATGGTCCATCTGCTCGGAGGATTGCCGCCAAACGTGCGCCTATACTCTCTTTGAACCGAAACTACGGACTCCAGTGCGTGATAGCGGCGGACAATCCAAATTCTTGTTTCAGTGTCCCAGTTATCCATTTTTGTTAAATGTAAAAGTCAATCTGCAAAATAAAAAAAAAATTAACCAGATTCATTAAATAGAAAAAAAGTTATTTAATTTTTTTTGGTAGCGGCTTTCATCAGCCACCCTGTATTTAAAATTACTCCCAATCTTTTCACAATATCTCTAACAACTCCTGTTATGCGAGCAGTCACTTCATCGTTTTCAAAAAATCTTCTTGAGGAGTTACCATCATTTGTATTTCCGTATCCATACTTTGGGCAGTCAACTCTAAGGCAATCTCTTTATAGAATGCATCCTGAATTATTTTTTTTCTCCTGTTCTGTTTCTCCTTACATGTTGTATTGTCGTCGAAAACTTATTCTTGTTGTGGTGGTGTATAAGCCAGCTTCAAAAGAAATTCCATACTTCTTATCCTAGCATGCAAAGGAGATATTCCATACTCATAATTTAGTTCCTCAGTTATTGAATCATCAAGATTTTCAAAGTCCTTTTTCCTCTTCTTACAAATTGGACATTTCATTGTAGATGTCGTATTTGTTATTAAGTTCAAAACTTTTCCATCGACCATTGTTACAAGAAAATCATGCTTTATTGTAATGACATTCCCCTCTTCAATTTCAATTATTGTTGGTTCTAATTTGGCCATTTGATTTTTTATATTACTCACTGTAGCTTTTATGAGTTTCGAAGACTCCTTCTCGTTTTTAAATAATATCGGGCGGCACAATATAGTTGATGACGGACGTGGATTTCTCCAATATTCTGAAGCTTCCTCTTTTAGTCGTAATGGAACAATAGAAGCCATAAACATATTACTATCTGTAATTGTTTCATCGTCTACATTTATTCTTTGTTTATATGCGCTTTGTCCTGATGATCCATCGCAGCCCCACTTAGTTATCAATGCTAGCTCCTTTGGCAGTGATTTCAACTTTTCTTCAGTAAAACTTTGAAGGAGTCGTGTAGACGTATGATCCATTAGGTTTTGTAGCTCAATTTCAGCTGATATTTGGGTTATTTTGGGACTTAGAGGAACTGCTTCTTTCTTGGCTTGAGTAATTTTTTTGTATCCAGTAAAACATCGGCATTACGTTGCAATAATGACTTACGCAATATAATATATTTTACTTCGTTAAAACGAGATCTATAAACAGCGCTAAAGCTTCTTTGGAAGTGTATGCCCTAGGTAGCGCATTTGGTGGTGTGGGAATGCTGTTTTTGATCCTCATCAGTCGCACTGCACTTGCTACCGCAACTGCTTCTGTTATATGAGACTTCACGTTTTCTTCGTCTTTTTTATATTTAATAGCCAGTGCTTCTGAAAGATGAGTCGTGGCCATAGCTTTTGTGGTATCAGACAGCTTTCTTTTCCTTGTGTAGGTAGAACACTCTTCTATGGGTTTTGTTGGTCTCCCTCTAGTTGGATTGGTTGACGTGCTAGGCGTTTCTTCGTCCAAAAAAGTTTTGTCAGCTAGCCACTTTTCATGCTTACTTAGAAATTTTGAATTGTTACGATAGACGCCCTTCCACTTTCTTTCTATCATAATGTATTGTAAACCAATTTTTTCTTCCAGGCCTTCCTTTTCTTTAATGCTTGTTTCACTCGCTAATTATCTCATAATAACCTCAACGAAGTCCCGTCTTGACTTTGTAGATTTAAACACCGCAAATAGTTTCGAGTTTTCTAGATACATATTAGAATTGGCTTCGAGTGTATATGACTAAATATTAAACTGTGAACTATATTTAAAAATACTATTATTTAAGTAAACAGTTCCTTAATCTCCAAAAGACGAATGATAATGTGAATTGTATGATGGATAGCTTTATATACCTACTCAAATTATTAAAATGAATTTCAGGTATACAATTCGTAACTAAAAAAATTTATATTGTTAACAAGTTCCAATAACAAAAACGCCCTTACGGCCGTACTGAATTATATATACCTGCTCAGGCGCGTATTTATGCACAAGGTTGTTTAACTTTATTTGATGTTTGAATTTAGGTAACTGAATATTTCACAAATAACTACTGTTAATTTGACGGAGAACATATTTAAAAATTTTTTTTTCCATCAAAGTTTTAAAAAAGGGCATTTCGAAAAACAGGTATATCCGCCAACTTTTAACAAAAAAAAAACAATTTTTTTTTGTTTCAATCCTAAATTAAATTATCTTTAATTGCTATACAATAAAACGACAACCGGCTGCCTTATTTACTCACAAAACCATTTTAAATACAACGAAAAAGAAGGAAAATTTCAAAATTTTCCCAATGTTG
The DNA here is from genome assembly GCA_949987695.1 of Merzomyia westermanni. Taxonomy (NCBI): domain Eukaryota; kingdom Metazoa; phylum Arthropoda; class Insecta; order Diptera; family Tephritidae; genus Merzomyia; species Merzomyia westermanni. Next base: position 103,543,313 of record OX465292.1, on the reverse strand, counting down.
AAAATTGGTCAACTTTGAGCGGCTCTACCTGGTAAACTATAATTTTCTGTGAAAAAAAAGTTGTACATTCTTGATCCCTGGAAAATTCCCTATTAGAAACATGTATTAGATTTAGCGAACGCTTTCATAATTTTTTTTGATTTTTGCCATGCTTTAACGGCAGAGGCGCCACTGTGCGACGCACCTTCCTATTTTGACTCTGCTTTCTTTTTGATCTGAAGTTTTGAATTATAAAGCGGCCATGGCTGGTTTGGAATCCCGTTTTAATATTGGAGTTTTATGAACAGTAAAAACTTACATTTTATTATAAACAATTAGGTTTTTCAGTATTTTACGATGCATCTAAATATCCGACCGAAAATAGAGGCCATGAATGTCTCATTTTCATTATAGAATTTTACAAAAAATAGAAGTGTGATTGCGTTTGCGATGGGAACAGCAGTGACTTTGGAGGCTTTTGAATCTCATTTTTATACCCAGCTGTACTTGCACGCAGGGTATTATAACTTTGTTTGAATAACGATTGGTTGTACAGGTATAAAGGAATCGAGATAGATATAAACTTCCATATATCAAAATGACCAGGATCGAAAAAAAATTGTATTGAGCCATGTCCGTCCGTCCGTCTGTCCGTTAACACGATGACTTGAGCAAATATTGAGATATCTTCACCAAATTCGGCATGCGAGATTATTTAGATTCAAAATATATTGGTAGTACAAATGAGCGAAAAATTTTAAAAATTAGATAATTCGAAAACGAATACCACTAAATTAATGAAATTTGGTAGGTGGATTGATTTTATATCGCAAAACACAAGTTTAGTAAAATTTTGGAATATGGGGGTGGATACGCCCACATTTAGAAGAAGCAAATTCAGAAGTTTAACAAGCTGTAAATCAATAGCCGTTGTAGATATAACATTGAAATTTGGCACAGAGATTTTTTTCGTAGCGACAACTGTTTGCTGTGAAAATGAGCGAAATCGGCTGTGGCTTTCAAAATGACCAGGATTGAAAAAAATTTGATTGAGCCATGTCCGTCTGTCCGTTAACACGATAACTTGAGCAAACATTGAGATATCTTCACCAAATTCGGTATGCGAGATTATTTAGATTCAGAATATATTGGTAGTGCAAATGAGCGAAATCGGACGACAACCACGCCCCTTTTTCCTATATCGAAAATATCCAAAAATTTTAAAAATTAGATAATTCGAAAACGAATACCACTAAATTAATGAAATTTGGTAGGTGGATTGATTTTATATCGCAAAACACAAGTTTAGTAAAATTTTGGAATATGGGGGTGGAAACGCCCACATTTAGAAGAAGCAAATTCAGAAGTTTAACAAGCTGTTAATCAATAGCCGTTGTAGATATACCATTGAAATTTGGCACAGAGATTTTTTTCGTAGCGACAACTGTTTGCTGTGAAAATGAGCGAAATCGGCTGTGGCTTTCAAAATGACCAGTAGCGCGATTCACTAACTTTTATCGTTTCCACAAACGACATTTTTAACCTTATCACAAATGGTTTGCTTTATCATATACTCGTATGCGATTCGCTAACTTCGTTTTAGCAACGTTGGTTAAGTATTTATACATAGTATGAAAATATGGCATCTCTAGTACTGAAATGTCAAAATATGTGAAAAGCACAAAGAGGAATTGAACAAAAACAAATCAGAAACCATACGTGCTACATTAGAAGTGAGATATTTTAATATTAAATAAATGGCATCCAGCAGCAAAATAGTGGGGAAAAGGAGTCGGGCATCAGCCGAGCAGCTCAGGGTGATGGTGGACATCCTTTCGGAAACGGAGGGCCTAGCATCTGGCAAATTCCAACGGATCCATGGAAAGTTGGAATACCAGAAAAAGTGGAGGGAAATGGCGGAGAAGCTCAACACAGTTGGAGGAGCATCACAGACCGTCGAGTAATGAAATACTGTAAGGAGTAATTAATAGTAATTCTATACGACCTTACGTAACTGCTAAAACACGTTCAAAACTATCGTTTTTATATTTCTGTGAAGAGAAAGCCGCAGTCAAAGTTGAACATTTTCTGCCCTTTTCATGTGGTTGTTGTAATCTCACATATTGGGCGTTCCGAAATGTGAAGAAGTGAGTTTTTTTGCAGAAATACTGGGGATCGCGTAGCCGGCGTTGGACCGGGTAAGGGTTATTTTTTTAAAGCGCATACGGTCGTATAGAACTACCATTTAAAAGCACGCATTTTTATTTGGTAACTGTTTCGTTTAGGAGACAACTGCTAAACACGTCAAAAAATATTGGGAGAGGTATCAAAAGATGCGTTTTGACCTCGGTATCAATAATCCGAAAGCGGAAAAGTAATATTTTGTTTCAGTGAAAAGTTATTGTCAAAAAACAAAAAAAAATTACCCAGCTCCGATCTCAAAAGGGGGCAGGCATCCATGGTATTTATACGCACAACACTGTTATGCGTAGGCGGCCTTCGGCCGCGCTTAAAAAAAATAACCATTAGCTGCTACAACACCGGCTACGCGATCGCCAGTATTTCTGCGCAGAGCACTCTTTATCTGTGTCTGCAACAGCCGTATGAAAATGACCGAAAATTTTGAACTTCAATTGCAAATATCCCTTGACAGACACAAAAAATTAAAATCCGCTTTCGTATTATTGATACTTAGGTCCAAACACCTCTTTTGATACCTCTGCGGCTATTTTTGGAGGTGTTTTAGCGATTGTCTTCTAAAGGAAGCAATTACCTTTGATTTTATTACATATTTTACCGATATGTAACTAGGTATGGCGTGATTTGAAAAGGCGTACAAGTAACCATGTTCGGGACCTCAATAACCAGAGGGCCCTAACTGGAAATAGGCCCATTTCTCTGCCCCCGTTGGCCCGGGCTATCCGAAATGAATAGTTTCGAAGACGAAAATAGTGCGATTAAGTTAAAGTTTTGCATTGTGCCACAAAAGCATTCGTACTGTCAAGTTTCTTTACAAGTCATTATGTACTTTGCACTTACATATATGATAAATATTGTCTTATATATATATAGTGTTAAATATTTTATTTTATTGAAGTATATATTTTATTTTATTTAAGTATGTATTTTGTTCTATTTAAATATGTATTATATTTTATTTAAGTATTTATCACAATTCATTTAAGTATTTATTATATTTTATTTAAGTATGTGTTTTATTTTATTTTATGATATATATAAGTACGAAAAATTTGGCGAACTTTGTAGAGCTACACAAAGTGTGCTCAAACATTATGACTTGTGAAGGAACTTGACCGTACGAATGCTTTTGTGGCACCATACAAAACTTAAATTGAATCGTACTATTTTCATTTTTGTTTAGTGTATGTATTTAGTTTTTGTTAAATTACTTTTTATGTTACGTTTTGGTTCAATTTATTTAAGAAGCGTTAGTTTTCTAGTCTTAGTGTGGACTTTATTTATTGGATTTCTTAGGTCTTTCTTTTCTTTTCTTAGTACTTAACTCAAAGATAATATCTAATTCACTAAAATTTAAATATATGATTAAAGTAAACTTGAATTTTTTGTAAATTTTGTGTTTTTATTTATTATGAGATCCATTGAAGCTTCTAGTCTTGAATCGCTTAGCCACCTGTGTATGTATTTACGAGAAAAAAGTGCTTATCAATCTGTCTTGGACACGTTTTCCAGCTGAAGATACTGAACTTGAGTTATCAGAGGTATCATCCGTCCGTGTGTCCAAGACTGCGTTGATGTTATCCACCTCATTTGCCTGGTCGCCCAAACGAATATTATGCAAGGTTGCACACGCGTTTACAACCTTACCAGCGAAACCGGGCTCATACAAAAGAACCCTTTGCTGTGACAAACAACGCCAAGTTCCTTTCAGGACCCCAAATAACCTTTCGATAGGATTCCTGGCTTTGCAAAGCTCCTCATTATATTTAAATTTTGGAGAACCTTCAGGTTGACTCGGTAATGGCGTCATAATCCATGGCTCTAAAGGGTATCCAGAATCTCCTGCAAGTTTTGTCTTATAAAATAAAATACATTTCAAAGTAACCTATCAGAAAAATATTCCGGTATCCATTTGCATGGGCTCTCTGCATGACTCGCCGCTATCGTACCGCCCACGAATGGTGCAGGCGCCGAACAAAAAATTTCTTTGGAAGCTTGACGGCGTCATAGGAAATTTAATTTCCTCAAAAAACATTCTGGTGTTTATGGCATCGGTTACTCGATGGATGCACCGGCTTATTGTGGATTGGCTCATTGATATGCCCCACTGCTCCCCTACAGGCCTTTGGTAGCATCCTGTGGCATAAAAACGCAATGTACACAGCACCTTCAAAGGCAAAATATATTTGAGGAATATTCATAATTTCTGTAAGCAATAATAAGTAATACCTGTTTTTCTGCCGAAATTGCTGTAATACTCTGACCTGTTAGACAATCATCTAACCGTTCTGCAATGCCTGTCGCGATTTCGGGACTCACCCGTTACAATTTCCGGAACTCGCATGGCGCAAGCTCAAAGCAAACGCCGATCTAATCTTGAATAATTTTCAACGGTATTTTGGGACAAGTTACATGCAAGGAACACAAATGCCATCTTTATTTTACTTTTTTTGGGTTAAAATTCTTTAATATTAAGGATCACCAGTTTTAATAATAATTAGCCACACCAACGGATACCGCGCTAAGTTATCACTTGTCAATTCGACAACAATAACAGCTGATTATGTTTTATCGCATTCAGTGACAAAAAATGTGACAAAAGTTAGTGAATAGCAAAGCTGTTAAAATTATGTGTTAACTTAGTCACCGTGCGTAATGAGCCATGCCCGTCTGTCCGTTAACACGATAACTTGAGCAAACATTGAGATATCTTCACCTTCGGTATTGAAAATGAGAAAAATTGGCCGATAACCACTCCCCCTTTTCCTACATCGAAAATATCGAAAAATTTAAAAAATTAGATAATTCGAAAACGAATACCACTAAATTAATGAAATTTTGTAGGTGGATTGATTTTATACGGCAAAACACAAGTTCAGTAAAACTTTGGAAAGTGGAGGGTTGGAACGCCCACATTTAGAAGAAGCAAATTCAGAAGTTTAACAAGCGGTAAATAAATAGCTGTTGTAGATATAACATTGAAATTTGGCATAGACATTTTTTTCGTAGCGACAACTGTTTGCTGTGAAAATGAGCGAAATCGGCTGAAAGCCACGCTCTCTTTTTATACCGAGCTGTACTTGTATACATGGTATTATAACTTTGTTTGGATAACGGTTGGTTGTACAGGTATAAAGGAATCGAGATAGATATAAACTTCCATATATCAAAATGACCAGGATCGAAAAAAAATTTTATTGAGCCATGTCCGTTGGCCCGTTAACACGATAACTTGAGCAACATTTGAGATATCTTCACCAAATTCGGTATGCGGGCTTACTTAGATTCAGAATAGATTGGTATTGAAAATGAGCGAAATCGGACCATAACCACGCCCCCTTTTCCTATATCGAAAATTTCGAAAAATTTAAAAACTTAGATAATTCGAAAACGAATATCACAAAATTAATGAAATTTGGTTGGTGGATTAATTTTATAACGCAACTTACAAGTTCAGTAAAACTTTGGAATATGGGGGTGGCAACGCCCCCCAAATTTGATTGAGTCATGTCCGTCCGTCCGACGATAACCACTAAATTAATGAAATTTTGTAGGTGGATTGATTTTATACGGCAAAACACAAGTTCAGTAAAACTTTGGAATGTGGGGGCGGAACGCCCACATTTAGAAGAAGCAAATTCAGAAGTTTAACAAGCGGTAAATAAATAGCCGTTGTAGATATAACATTGAAATTTGGTATAGACATTTTTTTAGTAGCGACAACTGTTTGCTGTGAAAATGAAATCGGCTGAAAGACACGCTTTCTTTTTATACCCAGCTGTACTTGTACACAGGGTATTATAACTTTGTTTGGTTAACGGTTGGTTGTACAGGTATAAAGGAATCCAGATAGAAATAGACTTCCATATATCAAAATGACCAGGATCGAAAAAAAATTTGACTGAGCCATGTCCGTCCGTCTGTCCGTCTGTTCTTGAGCAAATATTAAGATATCTTCACCAAATTCGGTATGCGGGCTTATTTAGACTCAGAATAGATTAGTATTGAAAATGAGCGAAATCGGACCATAACCACGCCCCCTTTTCCTATATCGAAAATATCGAATAATTTAAAAAATGAGATAATTCGAAAACGAGTACCACTAAATTAATGAAATTTGGTAGGTGGATTGATTTTATACGGCAAAACACAAGTTCACTAAAACTTTGAAATATGGGGGTGGCAACGGCCACATTTAGAAGAAGCAAATTCAGAAGTTTAACAAGCGGTAAATCAATAGCCGTTGCAGATACAACATTGAAATTTGGCATAGACACTGTTTAGGCCACAGGCCTAAATATTAAAGCACACCCTAATGCCCAAAGCTTTTCTTATAATTTATCTCGGTTGAAACCGATAACCGTTTACCCCGCCGAATAATAGCGAGAGCCAGGATTCGGTGGTGGGTACGACCTAATTTATAAATTTTCACTTTCTCACTTCCTTTTCGAACGTCGAAGAAACAGCCAGCAGCCAAGGCACCGAAGGTAAGCCATTTTCCGATACATATATACTTGCGTTTTAATTCTATGAAAATTTTTAAATAATTTCCCTATTTGTTTAATTCCTGCACTTTCACTATAATAAACATTGTTATCATGTATCTGAACTAACGAGTTCTTTATTTCTTTCTTTGTTGCACCTTATTACGAGCACTTAAAACTTGGTATCGCAATACCAAGTATCAAGTCAACGTAACATTTGGTCCATCTCGCCAGGAAAAACAAAAACGGAGCATTAATCATATTTTTCCGTTAAAATACCAGCGCCAATCTAATTAAATTTCATCGAAGCAAGAAGTAAATAACGAGACATATACGAGTACACAAAAAGCCATAATAGCGAGTGGGAGCAACAAGCAGACAGAGACAGTCATATCACACATCACATCATCAGCAATACATCACATCATCAGCAACACATCGCATACATCACATCATCAGCAACACATCGCATACAGCACATCATACAGGCCATTCAAATAACACATCGCATACATCACATCATACAGTCCATTTAAATCATCACACTTCACATTATTCCCACATATTAAACCTCTAAATTTCATCAAGGTAAGTGGCACGAAAAGGAGCTGCCTATATGCCGCTATGTCTGAATTTGGTTTCCCCGCAAAACTTATACGGCTATGCAAAATGACCTTGAGCAACACCGCCAGCTCGGTCAGAATTGGCAAGCACCTCTCCGAGCCGTTCGAAACTAAACGAGGTTTCAGACAGGGTGACCCCCTATCGTGCGAATTCTTTAATTTAATGCTGGAGAAAATAATACAAGCTGCAGAACTTAACCGCGCTGGAACAATATTTTATAAAAGCGTGCAACTGTTGGCATATGCTGACGGTATTGATATCATTGGCCTTAACAACCGCGCCGTAACTTCTGCTTACTCCAAATTAGAAAAAGAAGCGGAGAAAATGGGATTGGTGGTGAACGAGGGCAAAACGAAGTACCTTCTGTCATCATGCAAAGAGTCAGCGCATTCGCGCCTTGGCAACCAAGCCACTGTTGGCAGCAATAATTTCGAAATAGTAAAGGACTTCGTTTACCTGGGAACCAGCATTAACACCAACAGTAATGTTAGCCTAGAAATCCGACGAAGAATTACTCTTGCAAACAAATGCTACTTCGGACTGTAGGCAATTCAAAAGTAAAGTCCTCTCTCGACGAACGAAAATAACACTCTATAAGTCACTCATCGCACCCATCCTGCTTAATGGTGCAGAAACGTGGACACTAACAAAATCTGATGAGGCGGCTCTGGGAGTATTCGACAGAAAGGTTCTTCGAAAGATTTGTGGACCTCTACGCGTTGGCGACGGCGAGTACCGAAGAAGATTTAATGATGACCTGTATGAACTTTAGGCAGACGCCGACATAGTTCAGCGAATTTAAACACAGCGGCTTCGCTGGCTAGGCCACGTTGTGCGAATGAGCGAAGATGCTCCAGCCCAGAAGGTATTATTATCGGTACCCGCCGGTGGAAGCAGAGGAAGAGAGAGAACACCACTCCGATGGAAGGACGAAGTGGAGACCGATTTGCGATCGCGCGGTGTTTCCAATTGGCGCCAGTTGGCGCAACGAAGAAACGACTGTTAAAGAAGAACGTGAACCGATTTCGACAAACCAATTTTTGGCGGAGTTATGGCATAAAAAGTTTTGTGGAATAATCCACTATCAAAGGGGCGCCCCGCCTTGGAATGCCTGGAAACCTGCGTGCTGAATTTCGTTTTGATATATTGAACGGTTTTTGATCTATGACTAATATTATTTCTAAATTTGACTTAATCAAAAATGGGCTGTGCCACGCCCATTTTAAAAAATTTCTCGAAAAATTTATTTCATGCCTGAATCTCAATGTATGCAGCAAATGTTATCCTTATAGGTGTATTATGTACTGAGTAATCCCTTTTTTTGCGTTTTCGAAAATATTCTATATTCAAAATTTACTCAAGTTATCGTGTTCACAGACGGACGGACGGACATGGCTTAATCAATTTCTATTTTCGTCAATATCTATCTCGATCCGTTTATGCCGTTACGTACTGCCGTTAGGCGACCAAAGTTAATATACCTTGTGTGCGTATCACTACTAGGTATAATAAATTTTAAGTGTAGAAACATTTATATATTTAAAAAAATTATATTTAACCAACAAAAAATTAAATAAAAAAATTAAAATAATAAATTTTCCGCGTTCCTAGGCTCGAACCTGCGTCGCTCAATTTATACTAGAGACGCTTACTACCTGGAAGATAATTCTCAGGATAATGCAGGTCATGAACCCGGCTCTCCCGAGGCAGGGCTGGAGCGTCATTCATCTCGGGAACGCTGTTGGGAAGTTGTTCTCGCCCTGCATAGGGAGAGGCTTTAAAGCGAGGACCTCAACATCATGGTGGGGGTAGGGTAGTCTGAGCACAGTTATGTTATGGGTGCTGTAGATAAACTTACACAAATCTAAGGCAGTCTCGGTTGCTTTAATAAATTGCCTTTTTGAGGGCGGCGTTGACGTAGTCCTCATCCAAGAACCCTGGGTGAACAACTAACGGATCTGCGGACTGGGGACTAAGGATTTCAAGCTCATCCGAGCTGACACAATAGGTAAAGTTAGAACTTGAATTTTTGTAAGGTCTGAACAAATTACTTGTCTCCTACCTAACTATAGTAATGCCGGCGTAAAACCGAGCAAACTCTCCAATGGGGGAGTTATTCACTTTTTATTTCCTTTTAACGGCTAACCTTGTAGTTTGCAACGTAGGTAATGAACCAACTTTTAATACTAAAAATCGAAGGGAGATCATTGACCTTACCGAAAACACTTATTGGTTATATACGCAATGTCGGGTTCTTGATGACCACTCAGACCACCTCTATATTGAAGTAATTTTAGACTTTGCCTTTGAAGAACCCATTATGAGACGCAACGTAACACGAGCTGGGAATTGCATAATGAGTTGTTAGTTAGGGGTCTGCCGGAACTACCTGCGCAATACCCCTCATCGGTGGAAGAGCTGAATGGCATGGTCTCCAGTAGGAAAACCGCCTCGATAGTGAGCCTCAGTCGCTTGAATAAAAAGACAAACTAAGGGCCTATAATAAAGCCCTGAGACAGGCGAAGAAAACTTCGTGCCGAAATTTCTGTATTGGAATCTAAAGTATCGACTACACAGCAAGACTACGATGAGTGCTATCAAACTCGCAAGAGGCCTTGAGATATTTGCGCCGAGCTGATGGTACCTGCACTAGCTCAAAAGGGTAAATTCCAGAACTGCTCCTGCATACTCATTTTGAGGAAAACAAAAACATGCACAGTTCAACCAACTTCACCTGAAACTAAACCTGCTTTAAATATCCCCATAATGGTGGAGGGGGTTAAATGGTCAGTCAAAACCTTCAGACCTTTTAAGTCGGCGGGACCGGACGGGATTATCCCTGCACAACTAGTTAGCAGTCTGGAGACATAAGCTAATTGGCTGTACCACATCTATACGGAATGTATGTCTCTCAACTATATCCCGTGCTTGTGCAGAAGCGCAACGGTAATCCTTATTCCGAAGGCAGACAAAGCCTCCCACTACGAGGGTTAGGGGTTTAGAATATGCCCGAGGTAAGCATACTGGTCATAAGAGGCGAATAATATGCACAACGGTAATGACGTGCAACTCGATTGTTGATCTACGGATATGATGCCTCTCACCTCTCATTACCCATCTCTCCTTCCTTACGGAAGGAGGGGTGACATGGCCTAGAAGGTTCCACTGGTCATACCAAATCACTACCACGACAGTCGGGCTGTACCGCAAGGGAGCATTCCGGATTCATATCCGGCCAAGGACTGTCAGCTTGACAGCAAATTTTCAAATATTTACATATCCTCGACATTTTATGCATGATTCCTATGTAGAATTTTCTGCTGATTCCAAAAATGTAATTAGATAGTTTAAAAGTAGAACAGTTTTCGAGATATTTAGAAATTATATTTTTTAGCTAAGAAAAAAAGTAAGATTAAGTCAATAGCTCCGCCATTCCTTGGGTGAAAAGGACTACTGTCTGGTGGCCTTCCCCGATATCGAAGGAGCCTTCAATAACATTACCCTACAAATTTAAAAAAATTTTGCATATCCTCGACATTTAATGCATGATTCCAGTGTAGAATTTTCTGCTGATTCCAAATATGTAATCAGATAGTTTAAAAATAGAATAGTTTTCGAGATATTTTCTTATATAAGAAAAAAAGTACGATTAGGTCAATAGCTCCGCTATTACCGTCGCGATTTGTATCTTATTTTATTTCATTTTGAGATGATGAAATACATTTCCACCAAAGCCAATTTTTAGTTTTTTTTTCGTCATTCATCTTCTTTTTCGTAATTTTCTTTAACGAAATATTAAATAATCTCCTGGTTTTACGATGTGAGTCAGTAGCCTATATCTTAGTAAACATTTTGGCAGTTTCCAGATTATATTCAATGAAAAAATTACAATGTTATAAGAGATTTAGTGAACAAATCTATGTTTTTTTATCACAATCTTGTATTTAACTAAGTTTTCTATGTATATTAAAAGTGTTTAAAAGTTGAAAGTGTTCGCCGTTTTGGTACATGATGTTTCCTAGCAAGTTCGCAGAAACTGCACAAAAAGAATCCCATGCCTTAGCCTCGTCCACCGATAGAGCGAATGAAAACTGGCGTCTTTAAAAAGTTTTCCAATTTGCGGGCCCACAAACACACCTTTTATTTTGGCATATTACGGGTCTCCAAACTGTTTGAACAAACTGTTTATATCATTCCAATAGCAAATATTATCTTCCTTGGAGTAGTATTTCTCAAAACCTTTGTGATGACATCTGTATTATGTAACTTTAACCTCAGAAGTCACAAATCCGCGATCTTTCATCCTTGATGCCAACAGCTCCGACTTCTCGTTTGTCAATCCTAAATCTCTCATCCAGTAATTTAATTCTGTTTTCGTAAGCGGCTTATTAACTATTTCTTATTCAAAATCAGTTTCACTTGATTCATGCTCCTCTTGTTGATTTGGACAAGCAAAATAAGAAACTTCTGGGATTGGTTTCTTCAAACAGTTTATGTCGACATACTCAACGCCTCGATGACGTCCGATTTGGTTTACTTTGTTCAAGCAAAAATAGCAATCAACTCCGTGGCACCATATTGCCGGAACGGAAAATTGTAAATGTTGACTATCGTGAATCAAGTAAATAAATAAGTTAAAAAAATGACTACCGGAAAATAGCACTTACTTTACACCAGACTTCCTGGTACTTCAGCTTGTTCTGCAAGTATTACAAAAAACATTCGGTGTCCATGGTTCGCAAATGTTTTGCGGAACAATATTAAAATATAAGCGAAAGTCAGTTTGCAGACTTTTAGTAAAACTTCTCACCGATGTGAAAATATACCTTCCACACATATAACCGATCTTATTTGGTGTGCTTTTGCACTTAAATGTAAGCTCATTGCTTCTTTTTTTTTCAAAAATAAAACGCTAATTTCTTTAAATGTGGAACAAAATATTGATAGTATAAGCAAAGCTTTTCTTAAAAACAGTGATAAACATTTAGATATTACTATAGTAGTTCGAAATTTCCAAGATCTGGAAGTTCAATGAAAAAATAAAAATAGGTTTGTTCACTTAATCTCTTATAACATTACCATTTTTTTACTGATTATAATCCGGAAATTTCCAAAATGTTTACTAAAAAATAGGCTACTGAGTCACATTGTAAAACCAGGATGTTATTTAATATTTCGTTAAAAAGAAAGTACAAAAAAGATGTATGTCGAAAAAAAATTCAAATTTGCATAAAAAAATGATTGTTCTCCATAACTTCTCACTTTAACGTCGATTTTAATTATTTTTGCGTTGGTGGAAATGGTATTTCATCATCTGAAAATGAAATAATAAATAAAATAAGATAAAAATATTTTCTTAGCTCAAATTGATTGATATGACACGTTATGTCACACGGGGCACACCCCAAGGTGGTTTTCTCTATCCCCACTTCTGTGGAACCTTACAGTTAACTCGCTGTTAAAAAATACAGGTTGGGGGGCGGAAAATTTGTGGCATATACTGATGACTTGGCCGTTGAATACAGAGTCAACTTTCCGCAAACCTTCTGTGATTTGATAGCATTGCGAAAGATTTCATTATGGTTCTCTCGCTTAGAAGTTAGCTTCAATTCATCCCTTTAGGGTGGAGCCGGATCGGTGCTAGGGTGCAGAAAGTACCATATCCATATACACCTTTAAATTAAATGGGAGGGTTCTTTTCAAAGGATTGTGACCTGGAACTTCCTTTCGCTATCTGAGCATTGAAGTGTCTTCCAGGTTGAGGTCTCTGTAATCATGGAAGCCACGACGTGGATAGGACAGGACACTATCGGTAAGGAAATCTTTATTTTTAGCTATAGCAAAGCTGACATTAAATCCTTTAGCTCTCACTCATTCAATTCTGAACTAACGCTAAACTGTCGCCGATCTCTCCAAGAGATGGCCAATCAGAATTGTGTGCACTTCACGTGGGTGCCGGGTCTCAGGGACATTGAGGGTAACTGTACGGCAGATAAGCTTGCGAGTCAAGATTTTACCAAACAGGAGTCTAAGTGTTCTCTGCCCAATTCACAAGAAGGGCGATCCTGCGAACTGCGCCAACTATCACGGAATCAGCCTTTTGAATATCGCATATAAGGTCCTATCAAGCGTATTGTGCGAAAGACTGAAGCCTGATGTGAACAGACTGATTAGACCTTATCAGTGTGGCGTCAGACCTGGTAAATCTGACATCGACCAGATTCTTACAATACGCCAAATCTTGGAAAAAACCCGTGAAAAAAGAATCGACACACATCATCTCTTTGTTGATTTTAAAGCCGCTTTCGATAGCACGAAAAGGAGCTGCCTATATGCCGCTATGTCTGAATTTGGTTTCCCCGCAAAACTTATACGGCTATGCAAAATAACCTTGAGCAACACCGCCAGCTCGGTCAGAATTGGGAAGCACCTCTCCGAGCCGTTCGAAACTAAACGAGGTTTCAGACAGGGTGACCCCCTATCGTGCGATTTCTTTAATTTAATGCTGGAGAAAATAATACAAGTTGCAGAACTTAACCACGCTGGAACAATATTTTATAAAAGCGTGCAACTGTTGGCATATGCTGACGGTATTGATATCATTGGCCTTAACAACCGCGCCGTAACTTCTGCTTACTCCAAATTAGAAAAAGAGTCAGCGCATTCGCGCCTTTGCAACCAAGCCACTGTTGGCAGCAATAATTTCAAAATAGTAAAGGACTTCGTTTACCTGGGAACCAGCATTAATACCAACAATAATGTTAGCCTAGAAATCCGACGAAGAATCACTCTTGCAAACAAATGCTTCTTCGGACTGAGTAGGCAATTGAAAAGTAAAGTCCTCTCTCGACGAACGAAAATAACACTCTACAAGTCACTCATCGCACCCGTCCTGCTATATGGTGCAGAAGCGTGGACACTAACAACACCTGATGAGGCGGCTCTGGGAGTATTCGAGAGAAAGGTTCTTCGAAAGATTTGTGGACCTCTACGCGTTGGCGACGGCGAGTACCGTAGAAGATTTAATGATAAGCTGTATGAACTTTACGCAGACGCCGACATAGTTCAGCGAATTAAAACACAGCGGCTTCGCTGGCTAGGCCACGTAGTGCGAATGAGCGAAGATGCTCCAGCCCAGAAGGTATTCTTATCGGCACCCGCCGGTGGAAGCAGAGGAAGAGGGAGACCACCACTCCGATGGAAGGACCAAGTGGAGACCGATTTGCGATCCCGCGGTGTTTCCAATTGGCGCAACGAAGAAGCGACTGGCCAGCTATGTTGGACGGTCAAAATCGCCAGGCGGTTAGATGACCATTTAAAGAAGAAGAAGAAGTGGTTGATTTTAGTGCATAATTTTTTTTAAGTACGCATTAACGTACCACGAGTGAAAGTGTGATATAGATTTGTAGATCAGAGCAAGTGGAAGTTCGTTGTGTTTGAAAAACACACTTAGCGCCTTTTGACTATCGAGAAGTTCCCCCCTCCAGTGGTAAGGGCTCCTCGACACAGCTCAAGGCAGACAGGCAGTGGCTCAACGTCTTTTGTTTTTTTTATTTTTACCACATTACCACAGCACCGTACAGTCTCTATTCTTTATAATATAAATTTCCATTGTTTGTTGATTTTCAACAACAATTTACACTTCCACTTGGTTGATGCATTTGCAAATAAATACCACAATATTCGCTCACTAAAATACTGTCGTAAACCGTACATAATACGTGCGACTACAAAATTATCACTTGCGTTGGGTGGCTAGTGGTCATTAATTCACTTATTTCGAAAGATATATCTATACGAGGTGTGTTCAAAAAGTATCGCGAATTTTGTGTTTTTTCAAAAATTATTTATTTATTCATGAATATCTATTTTGTCCCCTTCAAAGTAATCCCCATGAGATATTATACACTTGTGCCAACGGTTTTTCCAATCTTCGAAGCACTTCAAAAAATCATTTTTTTGTATCTTGTTCAGCTCCTCCTTCGATGCCGTCTTTATCTCGTCAAGAGACGCGTAACGTCTTCCTTTCATGGGCCTCTTCAGTTTAGGGAACAAGAAAAAGTCACAGGGGGCCAGATCTGGGGAATACGGTGGCTGCGGCATCATTAGTTAGTTAGCGTTATCGTGGTGCAAAAGCCAATTTTTGTTCTTCCACAAATCCGGGCGTTTCTGGCGGATTGCTTCGCGCAAATTGCTCATAACTCGCAGGTAATATTCCTTATTGACCGTTCTTCTCTGTGGCAAGAACTCATGATGCACCACGCCCCTGCAATCGAACAAAACTCAGCAAAACTTTCACATTCGACCGAACTTGGCGCGCTTTAATCGGTCTTGGTTCGTGCGGCAGCTTCCATTGAGATGATTGAGCTTTGGTATCCACGTCATAACCATAAACAAACGATTCGTCACCAGTTATGACCCTCTGGAGCAAATTTGGGTCGTCGCGGACAGAGTTTAACATCTCATTAGCAATGTTCATGCGATGCTGTTTTTGGTCACAATTGAGCAATCTTGGTACGAATTTCGCGTAAAAATCGAAGACGATCCAAAACACGTGCAAGCAAAGCAGCTGTCAACAATTAACTGAACATTAAAAATGGCCGAGCTTATCGGCATAAGTGAGAGACATGAGTACCAACGTAACGCCACAAAAAAATTCGAAATTCGAATATACGTAACCAGCGAAAATTCAAAATTCGCGATACTTTTTGAACACACCTCGTATACTTTGTTTATAAGTAAATCATTTTAATAAATAATCCACTTAAACGTATTTACACTGTATTTATTGCGTTCATTAGATTTTAAACACCTTGGTTTTGGCTATTCGGCGTTTGACACTTTCATTTTCACTTTAATAAAAGACACATTAAATCCCTGTCCAGATTTCTATCTGTGTCACACATACCATTCCACGATACATTAAATCTTCAGAAGAATTTCTATCTGTGTCACTTTTCGGTAATTACGCTCATATTCAAAGCATTTTACATCTCCGAGTCATTACAGTCGGCTATTGTTTCATTGTAAAGAATCAAAATTTTTAAAATCATCAAAAAAATGGAAACATATATACGACTCTCAGATTGTATAATAGAGTTTGATCAAGACTTCGGCCCTCAAGACCAAGATAAGCACACCCTTGCGATACAGCAAGAGGAGCTAAAATCATTGTGGAAGAAGACAAAAGCTGCCTATGAAAGTCTTCTGAGCTCACCAGACCTGTCCAAGGAAAATCTGCTGTCCTTCAGACAGAAAAATAAGACTTGCTTTGCATGTTACGCTAAAGGCATGGCTGCAATTAATGCTGAAATTGAAAAGCTAACAGTGCAAGCAACACCAACAGCTACAGTCTCTGAAACTTCCAGCCGTGAACAAAACATTCGACTTCCACCTTGTGCCACCGATGTGTTTAAGGGCGACTACCTATCCTGGCCAACTTTTAGGGACATGTTCACGGCCATATACATATTAAATAAACGCCTTACCCCGGCTGGAAAACTATACCACCTCAATCAGAAGACACAAGGGGAAGCGAAGGAAATTGTGCGAAGGTGCCCTCTAACCAACGAAGGTTTTACCACAGGCTGGAAAAATTTAAGCGACAGGTATGAGAATAAGTGTATCCTTGTTAATACGCAATTGAAATCCCTGTTTAGTTTGACGTCAGTCGAACATGAATGCGGAACAGCAATCAAAAAGCTTCAACGCGACATAGATAATTGCATCTCGGCACTTGAGTGTCATCAAATTGACATATCCAACTGGGATGCAATTATCACGTATCTATGTTCTACAAAACTTCCCGAATGTACTCTGGCCTTATGGGAGCAAACCATAGAAAACAAAACAGAAATACCGAAACGTTGGAAACAGTTTCTGACCTCAGGGGTAGCAAAGCATTTAAGGCACCCAAGAATCAAAACAACACAAGGGAAACGCCTGCGAAACTTGGAGTATACCAAACCGTGTATAATGTTCAGCAGCAGTAAAGAGCACAAACTACGAAATTGCCACAAATTCCGAGGGCTAACCATTGCAGATAGAATAGCTTTCATCAAGAACAACAGTTGTTGCTTGAACTGCCTGTCGGCTGGACATACTGTGACACGATGCACTAGTTCATTTAACTGTAGGTCGTGTCACGCAAGGCACAACACCTTGCTCCACCTGGCAACAGCTCAGCCAAAAGCAACGACCCAGAGGTGGCGTCAAAACACCACCGATGACAGACCTTCAACCTCACAGCAGGCTAGGGAAAGGCTGGAATCTGCAAACAGAAAAGAAGATGTAAGTAATGTTTCATCTTGTCACGGGGGTACTATTGGGAACGGGACGGGTCAACATTAACCATAACGGAGTCAATTTCTTGGCCAGAGCTCTGATTGACTCCGGCTCGGAGTGCTCTTTCATAACAGAAAGACTAAAGAAAAGAATAAACCTGCAATCGAAACGCATACATGTCCAAGTTTCGGGCATCAATAATACGCCATCAGCGCAGGCTAAAGAGTCGTGTCACATCAAATTAGGTTCCCTCACAGACCGCTTAGTGCGTATTGACACAGTTGTCCTGGTCCTACCACAACTTAAAGGGGACCTTCCGACTTGTCAGGTAACCGCAATGACCCGTCAAGCATTCCCTGACTTAATCCTGGCGGATAAAAGGTTCTTCATTAATGAACTAGTTGACCTCATCCTAGGAGGCGACATTTACCCTCAAATTATTCTGAGCGGTATACGGAAGAATGTTCTAAATACGCTTCTCGCCCAAGAAACCGTTTTCGGTTGGATTATAACCGGTCGTGCGGACGCACATCACCCAACCAATACGCGGGTATAATTTTTCAATGAGATAGCCCTTAACAAACAGTTAACTTCCTTCTGGGAATTGGAAAATGTGCCAAAGAAAAGGGCATTTAACGAAGATAATGCCTATTGCGAGGCATTCTTCAAGGCCACAACGACCAGAAACTCCGACGGAAAATATACAGTCGCCCTCCCCTTCAAACAGGATTTTCCTAACAACTTCTGCACTTTTCAAAGCCACAACGGAAAGGAACTCCGATGGGAAATATGTTGTCGCCCTTCCATTTAAACATGATTTTCCTAATACCATCGGCTTAGGGGCTTCTCTAAAGGGCGTCTGCTCTCAATTCTACCGGAATGAGACGCGCTTATCAAAGACACCGGGCTTACAAAGAGAGTACAATAGGGTAGTATCAGAATATGAGGACACATGTCAAAAGCTCCTACGCTCATACCACCTCAATCTACTGAGTGCTACTTCTTGCCCGAGCATGCAGTTATAAAGGAAGAAAGTACCACAACCAAAGTCCGAGTGGCACAAGCTTGAACGACGTGCTACATACAGGCCCCGTTCTCCAGGCCGATTTAACAATTCAACAACTGCGCTGGCGTTTCTACAAATATGTTTCCAACAGCGACATAGAAAAGACGTACCGACAGATATGGGTAGAGTTCAATCATACAAGATACCAAAGGATCGTTTTTCGTACCAATCCGAAGGATCCGATCAGCGTCTACGAGCTGAAGACGGTAACCTTTGGTGTGAATTGTGCCCCATATCTGGCGATAAGGACACTGCACCAACTCGCAGATGACGTGGAGCCTTCGTTACCAATAGCTGCAAATATTCTGCGGACCAGTATGTACGTCGACCACGTCTTGGCAGGAGGTCACAGCATCGATTCTGCGATTAAAGCCCGAGATGAAATCACACAAGCACTGCAGTCAGCAGGATTTCCCCTTCGAAAATGGACTTCGAATTGCAGTAAAATACTCAACGGATTACCCAAACAACATCTGCTAAATGAAGATTTTCTGGAGTTCGAAGACTCCAGTACTGTAAAAACACTAGGCATACGTTGGAACGCCCATTCTGACTGTTTCTACTTCATAGCGAAACCAATCGAGAATCAAGATATTTTAACCAAAAGGGCAATATTTTCAGCTATCGCCAAACTGTTCGACCCCCTAAGTTGGCTAGCCCCAATCATCATCTTGGCAAAAATCATAATGCAAAACATATGGCTTGAGGGGACAGACTGGGACGAGCCAGTGTCGGCACCTACCTTGGAACGATGGCAAACCTTTATGCGGGATTACCCCGTAATTGATCACATACGAATACCACGATGGGAATACATGGGTTTTGCGACGCCTCGGAGAAGGCTTATGGAGCTACAGTCTACCTATGAGCAAAGGTAAAGGATCCGATACACGTAAATTTTTTAATGGCGAAAACAAGAGTAGCGCCCGTAAAAACAATTTCATTACCACGACTTGAGCTATGCGGGGCTGTCTTGTTGGCCGAAACAATAGAATCCGTGCGCGAAAACCTGAACTTAGGAAATTTCAACACGAATCTATGGACAGACTCAACGATTGTTCTAGCATGGATCAAAAAACCCCCCTGCGCCTGGTCGACCTTCGTCGCTCACCGGGTAACGAAAATCGTAGAGAAAGTTGGAAACAAAGCTTGGCACCATGTCGAGTCCGCATGCAATCCCGCAGATTTGGCCAGCAGAGGACTTTCAGCGAAGGGTTTAGTCGACAACGCTCTGTGGTGACAGGGACCTTCTTGGTTACAAGAAGACAAGACAAAATGGCCTACCCAAGAAAAGGAATATGGGACAAACATCGAAGGAAAAAGGATACACATTCACGCAACTACGCAAGTAATCGATACAGAGGACATCCTCGATAGGTTTTCCGATTTTGCAAGGGCTTTGAGAGTTCTATCGTATGTTATGAGGTTCTCTCAAAGAACTAATCCCAGAACCAAATCTTCGTTCAAAGCGCAGTCGTTCCCTATTTCGCCAGACGAAATTAAGGCACTGACTCGACCCAGCTCATGTTGCGCCTCATACGCACGCAGTACTGGATCCCGAGGGTAAAAAACCGTATCCGTTCCATCATCCACAATTGCAAGGTGTGCACTATTTACCGGAAGCGCTCCCAAACCCAACTTATGGGGAACCTTCCGCGGGAACGGACCACTTTTTCCCGAGCATTTACGAATGCCGGCGTGGATTTTGCCGGTCCTTTCGACATTAAATCCTACAGCGGTAGAGGATGTCGACTTTCAAAGGGCTACGTTTGCCTCTTTGTGTGTTTTTCTACCAAGGCTATTCATTTAGAGGCCACCAGCGACCTGAGTACTGCCTCTTTTCTGGCAGCCTTCGATAGGTTCGTTGCTAGACGGGGATGTCCGAAGAACATCTACTCCGACAACAGAACTAACTTTGTCGGAGTATCCAGGGCCGTCCGTTCAGAGCTTAAAGCGTTTCTAGCGGACACCCGCAACCAAACCCTATCCAAATACAGCCATCAAACCCTGGCATGGCATTTCATCCCAGCAGGCGCTCCTCACATGGGCGGATTATGGGAAGCAGGGGTTAAAAAGTTTCAAGCACCACTTCAAAAGGATCGCGTTGGATCACAAATTTACACTTGAGGAGTTCAGCACCCTACTTTGTCGAATTGAGTCGTGCCTCAACTCTCGACCATTAAGCCCGTCCTCCAATGATCCGTCTAACTGGGAGCCACTCACCCCAGGACATTTCCTCACTGGCGGGCATTTACTCGCCCCACCTGAGATCGACGTCAGCGAGAATCGTGCCTCACTCGTCAACCGCTGGGAAAAGTTGAAAGCCTTGCATCAGGTTTTTTGCAAGCGGTGGAAATACGAATATCTCACCGAACTGCAGAAACGTGTCAAGTGGAAATACCCACAGCCGAACTTGAAACAAGCGGACTTAGTCGTCATCAAAGAAGACAACTTGCCTCCCAACGAATGGAGATTGGGAAGAATCACCAAACTACATCCTGGTCCGGATAATCGAGTTCGAGTAGTCGAACTTGACACAGCAAGGGGCCAAACAACCAGACCAACTACGAAATTGGTTCTACTGCCCGCCAGCGGTGAAGACGAGGCGAAGCAGTAGTATACCACCTCTCCCTACTTCCACGTCCAATTCACTCGAGTGTTACATTAAAGAAGTAGGGAGTTCCGCATACCTTGGACCCAAAATTAAAACCTCCGAGGCATCAACCAAACACCAAAATTCGAACCAAATACCAGAGTTCACTCGTTAGCCCATAACGAGGACAACTAGAAAGACCTAACGAAGATGGGCAAACCCTTCCGCCCCACCAAACATATCAACACGTGGGCAAAATGTACGGCAAATCAGACAGATATCTGACTCAACAAGTCGAGAAACTAACCAAAACTATCTAGAAATAAAAATCATTAAAAAAGAGGCAGTCACGCGCTTAGGCATCGTAGGCAGAACGAAGGATAAAAAAAGTATGAGACACATGAATAAAAAACCCAGTATCTTCGTTCAGTTAAATCAAAAGATAATGCGTTTGGCATAACTGAACAACACAGTCCAATCAGTTAAATTTTTGTTTCAGTGAAAAGTTATTCGCGTAAAACCGAAAATAATCCAGGTCCGATCCCAAATCGGGGGCTTGATCCAAGGTTAATGTGCAGAACTCTTTTCTGCATAGGCGGCTTCGGCCGCGCTTCAAAAAAATAACCCTTAGCCGGTCCAACACTGGCTACGCGGTCCACAGTATTTCTGCGCAGAACACACTTTTAGCACTTTCGGTGCACCCTAATCTGTGATTATAATAACCACAAAAAAATGACAGAAACCTTTCAACTTTAATTGCAAATATTTCTTCACTGAAGCGAGATCTCGACGATCCGCTTCCGGATTATTGTTGCCGAAGTCGAGACGCGTCTTTTGATGCCTTTCCCGATAGTTTCGGTCGTGTTTTGGCAGTTGTCTCCTGAGGGAGACAATTAGGGTTTTAGAGTCTTAGCAATTTTTAGCTCTTCTCATTCTTAAAATAACTTTCTTGGTAGGTAAGGGTAGAACCTTGAACCTGCAATGCACATCCGCATTTGCAAAAAGGGTTAGATTCCTTGGGCTTATAACTTATTCCTTTATAACGTGTATGGGGTTTTGATATTGGTTCATTCATTGTATACCAGTTTGCCAATTTTCTTCTTACTATTTTCAATTTTATAATAATTTATTACTTGTACACATATTTATATGTATGTATGTAAAAAATTGGTATAAAATTTCCAAAGTTCATATATTTAGGCAATCATTGACTATTATTAATTATGATTTTTAATCCATAATTTATAATTTTTGCATAAAGTTTTTTAACATTGAATTTGTTTGAATGTGAGTGACATATGTACATATATACGAGGACACTAACAAAGTGGCATATTTAAGATCTAGGTAACGTAATTAAAAAAAAATATGTTGAAAATAATTATAATAAACGCAAATAAGACACCCTTCAATCGATTAGTTGAAATTGAGATGCCAAAACCAAATGTATATTTATGTGAAGCCACCCGACATACGGAAATCCCCATCTGTAACAAATTAATACACCACAACTCAATATTCTAGAATGACTGGTTTCAGCGTCAAACGCAACAAGACTGAGACACGGGGCACCACGTTCACCATTCCGTGCCGCCTGTGTCAGAAGTCGCACAGCATTCGGCTGTGCCCAATTTATCGATCCATGTCGAACATAGAGCGACTAAGGGTAGTCATCGACGCGCGGTACTGCACTAACTGCTTGTCGCCCTTTCATCAGAGGAGGTCATGCCCCAGCGAAGATCGTTGCCACCGGTGCCACGAACAGCACCATACTTCGACACACACAGACGACCATACTTCAACACACACCATCACCGAGGACGACGACGATGAAGCAAGCTCGGATGGAGCGCTATCCATCCACATTGCGGAGAAGACGATGACATGGACAGAAGAAGTAGCTGACGAAGAAGCGAATAGAAGGGAGGACATTACCGCACTACCGTCAAGGGTTCAACAGGTTGCGCCGGGACCTCGCCGTTTTCGACCACTCCTAAACCAGGAGAAGCCCTAAAACTCTCCACGCGGGGATGGCGCGGAGACACGTCCTTTCCGCCCATCGCACCGTCCTACCGGAGGGCGCCGTGGTGACCCGGAACCACGTCCGTCCCGCTCGTCACGATGTTCTGCTGGCAGGGCGGCCCCGTATCTAGCACGTAGTCAAGGCGCAGCTCTCGCGCTACACGAGAGGACTCCATCCGGCTTTAGAACAGGGCGCCTAGGGGAGGCGCCTTTAACCATCACACGAGTCTTCGCAGCCATCGCTCCAACGGCCATGGTCTGAATCTCGGCGGGGGGTGAGCTCCACATAGTGCGCGCCCTCATCGATCCGTGCGCTGCAAATTCCATTATCCACGCTAACCTAGCCAAGGACCTACCTTTAGAACGTACCATACTAAGTGCACTCTCGTCCTTCGCGGGAAATATGGGGTAGTCGGAGAAGTGAGGCCACAGTAGTAGCTCGTTATTCGCGGCTCAGTCCGACCACCTCACTTGATCCGTCAGTAGCAACGCTGTTCCAGTTCATGAAGCTGGCGGATCCTACTTTCCACCGGGCCTCACCAGTCCGGCTTACATTGGGCGCTGATGTCTACGCCAACATTATGGTCAGCGGCAGATCCAGGCAACCATATTTGGCTTGGTGGTTTCTGGAGCCCACCAGCAATAAACTTGTACATAAGCTAAAATAAGTAAAGTGCACTAACGTTAACCCACATTCATAACTACTAACCGTTTCTTTTCACCCACAGGACCGCATACAGGAGAGCTGCGCAGGGGTGACGATCGGAAATAGGAAGCCACGTAGTTTTAAGTCCTTATTGTAATTTCTTGCCTTTATGGGGACTTGGCCGCTGAGAGCGTTTGCAGATTGCTTGCCGCAAGGGGGCCGGCATGTTTAGGCCACGGGCCTAAATATTAAAGCACACCCTAATGTCCAAAGCTTTTCTTATAATTTATCTCGGTTAAAACGGATAACCGTATACCCCGCCGGATAATAGCGAGAGCCAGGATTCGGCGGTGGGTACGACCTAATTTATTAATTTTCACTTTCTCACTTCCTTTTCGAACGTCGAAGAAACAGCCAGCAGCCAAGTCACCGAAGGCAAGCCCTTTTCCGATACATACGTATATACTTGCGTTTTAATTCTATGCCAATTTTTAAATAATTTCCCTAATTGTTTAATTCCTGCACTTTCACTATAATAAACATTGTTATCATATATCTGAACTAACGAGTTCTTTATTTCTTTCTTTCTTGCACCTTATTACGAGCACTTAAAACTTGGTATCGCCATACCAAGTATCGTCAACGTAACAGACATTGTCTTCGTAGCGAGGACTGTTTGCGGTAAAAATAAGCGAAATCGGCTGTGGTTTCAAAATGACCAGGATTGAAAAAAATTTTATTGATCCATGTCCGTCTGTCCGTTAACACGATAACTTGATCAAACATTGAGATATTTTCACCAAATTCGGTATGCGGGCTTACTTAGACTCAGAATAGGTTGGTATTGAAAATGAGAAAAATCGGACCATAACCACGCCCCGTTTTCCTACATCGAAAATATCGAAAAATTTTAAAAATGAAATTTTGTAGGTGGATTGATTTTATACGGCAAAACACAAGTTCAGTAAAACCTTGGAATGTTTGGGTGGCAACGCCCACATTTAGAAGAAGAAAATTCAGAAGTTTAACAAGCGGTAAATCAATAGCCGCTTTAGATACAACATTGAAATTTGGCATAGACATTTTCTTCGTAGCGAGAACTGTTTGCGGTGAAAATGAGCGAAGCGGCTGAAAGCCACGCTTTCTTTTTATACCCAGCTGTAATTGTATATTATTTGTGTATTTTATTGAGCCATTTCCGTCTCTCCGTTAACACGATAATGAAATTTGGTAGGTGGATTGATTATACAGCGCAAAACAAAAGTTCAGTAAAATTTTGTAATATGGGGGTGGCAACGCCCACATTTAGAAGAAGCAAATTCAGAAGTTTAACAAGCTGTAAATCAATAACCGTTGGAGATATAACATTGAAATTTGGCACAGATATTTTCTTCGTAGCGACAACTGTTTGCTGTGAAAATGAGCGAAATCGGCTGAAAGACACGCTTTCTTTTTATACCCAGCTGTACTTGTACACAGGGTATTATAACTTTGTTTGGTTAACGGTTGGTTGTACAGGTATAAAGGAATCGAGATAGATATAGACTTCCATATATCAAAATGGCCAGGATCGCAAATAAATTTGATTGAGCCAATTCCGTCCGTCTGTCCGTCCGTCCGTCTGTCCTTGAGCAAATATTGAGATATCTTCACCAAATTCGGTATGCGAGCTTATTTAGACTCAGAATAGATTGGGATTGAAAATGAGCGAAATCGGACCATAACCACGCCCCCTTTTCCTATATCGAAAATATCGAAAAGTTAAAAAAATGAGATAATTCGAAAACCAATACCAATAAATTAATGAAATTTGGTAGGTGGATTGATTTCACCCGGCAAAACACAAGTTCACTACAACTTTTAAATATGGGGGTGGACACGCCCACATTTAGAAGAAGCAAATTCAGAAGTTTAACAAGCGGTAAATCAATAGCCGTTGCAGATACAACATTGAAATTTGGCATAGACATTGTCTTCGTAGTTTGCGGTGAAAATGAGCGAAATCGGCTGAAAGACACGCTTTCTTTTTATACCCAGGTGTACTTGTACACAGGGTATTATAACTTTGTTTGGTTAACGGTTGGTTGTACAGGTATAAAGGAATCCAGATAGATATAGACTTTCATATATCAAAATGGCCAGGATCGAAAAAAATTTGATTGAGCCATGTCCGTCCGTCTGTCCGTCCGTCCGTATGTCCTTGAGCAAATATTGAGATATCTTCACCAAATTCGGTATGCGAGCTTATTTATATCGCAAAACACAAGTTCAGTAAAACTTTGGAATATGGGGGTGGCAACGCCCACATTTAGAAGAAGCAAATTCAGAAGTTTAACAAGCTGTAAATGAATAGCCGTTGGAGATACAACATTGAAATTTGGCATAGACATTTTCTTCGTAGCGAGAACTGTTTGCGGTGAAAATGAGCGAAATCGGCTGAAAGACAGGCTTTATTTTTATACCTAGCTCTACTTGTATACAGGGTATTATAACTTTGCTTGGATAACGGTTGGTTGTACAGGTATAAAGGAATCAAGATAGATATAAACTTCCTTATATCAAAATGGCCAGGATCGAAACAAAATTTTATTGAGCCATATCCGTCTGTCCGTTAACACGATAACTTGAGCAAACATCGAGATATCTTCACCAAATTCGGTATGCGGGCTTATTTAGACTCAGAATAGATTGGTATTGAAAATTAGCGGAATCGGACCATAACCACGCCCCCTTTTCCTATATCGCAAATATCGAAAAACTTAAAAAATGAGATAATTCGAAAACGAATACCACTAAATTAATGAAATTTGGTAGGTGGATTGATTTTATACCGCAAAACGCAAGTTCAGTAAAATTTTGGAATATGGGGGTGGAAACGCCCACATTTAGAAGAAGCAAATTCAGAAGTTTAACAAGCGGTAAATCAATAGCCGTTGCAGATACAACATTGAAATTTGGCATAGACATTGTCTTCGTTGTTTGCGGTGAAAATGAGCGAAATCGGCTGAAAGACCCGCTTCCTTTTATACGCAGCTGTACTTGTACACAGGGTATTATAACTTTGTTTGGTTAACGGTTGGTTGTACAGGTATAAAGGAATCCAGATAGATATAGACTTCCATATATCAAAATGGCCAGGATCGAAAAAAAATTTGATTGAGCCATGTCCGTCCGTCTGTCCGTCCGTCCGTATGTCCTTGAGCAAATATTGAGATATCTTCACCAAATTCGGTATGCGAGCTTATTTATATCGCAAAACACAAGTTCAGTAAAACTTTGGAATATGGGGGTGGCAACGCCCACATTTAGAAGAAGCAAATTCAGAAGTTTAACAAGCTGTAAATCAATAGCCGTTGGAGATACAACATTGAAATTTGGCATAGACATTTTCTTCGTAGCGAGAACTGTTTGCGGTGAAAATGAGCGAAATCGGCTGAAAGACAGGCTTTATTTTTATACCTAGCTCTACTTGTATACAGGGTATTATAACTTTGCTTGGATAACGGTTGGTTGTACAGGTATAAAGGAATCGAGATAGATATAAACTTCCTTATATCAAAATGGCCAGGATCGAAACAAAATTTTATTGAGCCATGTCCGTCCGTCTGTCCGTCCGTCTGTCCGCTACCACGATAACTCGAGCAAATATTGAGATCTCTTAACCAAATTCCGTATGCGGGCTTATTTAGACTCAGAATAGATTGGTATTGAAAATTAGCGGAAACGGACCATAACCACGCCCCCTTTTCCTATATCACAAATATCGAAAAACTTAAAAAATGAGGTAATTCGAAAACGAATACCACTAAATTAATGAAATTTGGTAGGTGGATTGATTTTATACCGCAAAACGCAAGTTCAGTAAAATTTTGGAATATGGTGGTGGAAACGCCCACATTTAGAAGAAGCAAATTCAGAAGTTTAACAAGCGGTAAATCAATAGCCGTTGGTGACACAACATTGAAATTTGGCATAGACATTGTCTTCGTTGTTTGCGGTGAAAATGAGCGAAATCGGCTGAAAGACACGCTTTCTTTTTATACCCAGGTGTACTTGTACACAGGGTATTATAACTTTGTTTGGTTAACGGTTGGTTGTACAGGTATAAAGGAATCCAGATAGATATAGACTTCCATATATCAAAATGGCCAGGATCGAAAAAAAATTAGATTGAGCCATGTCCGTCCGTCTGTCCGTCCGTCCGTATGTCCTTGAGCAAATATTGAGATATCTTCACCAAATTCGGTATGCGAGCTTATTTATATCGCAAAACACAAGTTCAGTAAAACTTTGGAATATGGGGGTGGCAACGCCCACATTTAGAAGAAGCAAATTCAGAAGTTTAACAAGCTGTAAATCAATAGCCGTTGGAGATACAACATTGAAATTTGGCATAGACATTTTCTTCGTAGCGAGAACTGTTTGCGGTGAAAATGAGCGAAATCGGCTGAAAGACAGGCTTTATTTTTATACCTAGCTCTATTTGTATACAGGGTATTATAACTTTGCTTGGATAACGGTTGGTTGTACAGGTATAAAGGAGTCAAGATAGATATAAACTTCCTTATATCAAAATGGCCAGGATCGAAACAAAATTTTATTGAGCCATATCCGTCTGTCCGTTAACACGATAACTTGAGCAAACATCGAGATATCTTCAGCAAATTCGGTATGCGGGCTTATTTAGACTCAGAATAGATTGGTATTGAAAATTAGCGGAATCGGACCATAACCACGCCCCCTTTTCCTATATCGCAAATATCGAAAAACTTAAAAAATGAGATAATTCGAAAACGAATACCACTAAATTAATGAAATTTGGTAGGTGGATTGATTTTATACCGCAAAACGCAAGTTCAGTAAAATTTTGGAATATGGGGTGGAAACGCCCACATTTAGAAGAAGCAAATTCAGAAGTTTAACAAGCGGTAAATCAATAGCCGTTGCAGATACAACATTGAAATTTGGCATAGACATTGTCTTCGTTGTTTGCGGTGAAAATGAGCGAAATCGGCTGAAAGACCCGCTTTCTTTTTATACGCAGCTGTACTTGTACACAGGGTATTATAACTTTGTTTGGTTAACGGTTGGTTGTACAGGTATAAAAGAATCGAGATAGCTATAGACTTCCATATATCAAAATGGCCAGGATCGAAAAAAAATTTTATTGGGCCATGTCCGTCCGTCTGTCCGTCCGTCCGTCTGTCCGCTACCACGATAACTCGAGCAAATATTGAGATACCTTAACCAAATTCCGTATGCGGGCTTATTTAGACTCAGAATAGATTGGTATTGAAAATTAGCGGAATCGGACCATAACCACACCCACTTTTCCTATATCGCAAATATCGAAAAACTTGAAAAATGAGGTAATTCGAAAACGAATACCATTAAATTAATGAAATTTGGTAGGTGGATTGATTTTATACGGCAAAACACAAGTTCAGTAAAACTTTGGAATATGGGGGTGGCAACGCCCACATTTAGAAGAAGCAAATTCAGAAGTTTAACAAGCTGTAAATCAATAGCCGTTGCAGATACAACATTGAAATTTGGCATAGACATCTTCTTCGTAGCGAGAACAGTTTGCGGTGAAAATTAGCGAAATCGGCTGAAAGACACGCATTTTTTTATACCCAGCTGTACTTGGCCAGGATCGAAACAAAATTTTATTGAGCCATGTCCGTCTGTCCGTTAACACGATAACTTGAGCAAACATTGAGATATCTTCACCAAATTCGGTATGCTTTCTTATTTAGACTCAGAATAGAATGGTATTGAAAATGAAAAAAATCGGACCATAACCACGCCCCCTTTTCCTATATCGAATTTATCGAAAAATTTAAAAAATGAGATAATTCGAAAACTAATACCACTAAATTAATGAAATTTGGTAGGTGGATTGATTTTATACGGCAAAACACAATTTCAGTAAAACTTTGGAATATGGGGGTGGCAACGCCCACATTTAGAAGAAGCAAATTCAGAAGTTTAACAAGCTGTAAATTAGTAGCCGTTGCAGATACAACATTGAAATTTTTCATAGACATCTTCTTCGTAGCGAGAACTGTTTGTGGTGAAAATTAGCGAAATCGGCTGAAAGACACGCATTTTTTTATACCCAGCTGTACTTGGACACAGGGTATTATAACTTTATTTGGATAACGGTTGGTTGTACAGGTATAAAAGAATCGAGATAGCTATAGACTTCCATGTATCAAAATGGCCAGGATCGAAACAAAATTTTATTGGGCCATGTCCGTCCGTCCGTTACCACGATAACTCGAGCAAATATTGAGATATCTTAACCAAATTCCGTATGCGGGCTTATTTAGACTCAGAATAGATTGGTATTGAAAATTAGCGGAATCGGATCATAACCTCACCCCCTTTTCCTATATCGCAAATATCGAAAAACTTAAAAAATGAGATAATTCGAAAACTAATACAACTAAATTAATGAAATTTGGTAGGTGGATTGATTTTATACGGCAAAACACAATTTCAGTAAAACTTTGGAATATGGGGGTGGCAACGCCCACATTTAGAAAAGCAAATTCAGAAGTTTAACAAGCTGTAAATCAATAGCCGTTGCAGATACAACATTGAAATTTGGCATAGACCTTTTCTTCGTAGCGAGAACTGTCTGCGGTGAAAATGACACGCATTTTTTTTATAATCAGCTGTACTCGTACACAGGGTATTATAACTTTGTTTGGATAACGGTTGGTTGTACAGGTATAAAATAATCGAGATAGATATAGACTTCCATATATCAAAATGACCAGGATCGAAAAAATATTTGATTGAGCCATGTCCGTCCGTCTGTCCGTCCGTCCGTCTGCCCGCTACCACGATAACTTGAGCAAATATTGAGATACTTCACCAAATTCGGTATGCGGGCTTATTTAGACTCAGAATATATTGATATTGAAAATGAGCGAAATCGGACGATAACCACGCCCCCTTTTCCTAAATCAAAAATATCGAAAAATTAAAAAAATGAGATAATTCGAAAACGAATACCACAAAATTAATGAAATTTGGTAGGTGGATTGATTTTATAACGCAAAATACAAGTTCAGTAAAACTTTGGAATATGGGGGTGGCAACGCCCACATTTAGAAGAAGCAAATTCAGAAGTTTAACAAGCGGTAAATAAATAGCCGTTGTAGATTAACATTGAAATTTGGCATAGACATTTTTTTCGTAGCGACAACTGTTTGCGGTGAAAATGAGCGAAATCGGCTGAAAGACACGCTCTCTTTTTATACCCAGCTGTTCTTGTATACAGGGTATTATAACTTTGTTTGGATAAGGGTTGGTTGTACAAGTATAACGGAGATAGATATAAACTGCCTTATATCAAAATGACCAGGATCGAAAAAAAAATTTATTGGGCCATTTTCGTCCGTCTGTCCGTCCGTCCGTCCGTCAGCATGCTAACACGATAACTTGAGCAAATATTGAGATACTTCACCAAATCCGGTATGCGGGCTTATTTAGACTCAGAATAGATTGATATTGAAAATGAGCGCAATCGGACGATAACCACGCCCCCTTTTCCTAAACTGAAAATATCGAAAAATTCAAAAAATGAGATAATTTGAAAACGAATACCACAAAATTAATGAAATTTGGTAGGTGGATTGATTTTATAACGCAAAACACAAGTTCAGTAAAGTTTTGGAATATGGGGGTGGCAACGCCCACATTTAGAAAAAGCAAATTCAGAAGTTTAACAAGCGGTAAATAAATAGCCGTTGTAGATTAACATTGATATTTGGCATAGACATTTTTTTCGTAGCGACAACTGTTTGCTGTGAAAATGAGCGAAATCCATATATCAAAATAACCAGGATCGAAAAAAATTTGATTGAGCCATGTCCGTCCGTCTGTCCGTCCGTCCGTCTGTCCGTTAATAAGATAACTTAAGCAAATATTGAGATATCTTTAACAAATTCGGTATGCAGGCTTATTTGGACTCAGAATATATTGATATTGAAAATGAGCGCAATCGGACGATAACCACGCCCCCTTTTCCTAAATTGAAAATATCGAAAAATTCAAAAAATGAGATGATTCGAAAACGAATACCACTAAATAAATGAAATTTGGTAGGTGGATTGATTTTATGACGCAAAACACAAGTTCGGTAAAACTTTGAAATATGGAGGTGGCAACACCCACATTTAGAAGAAGCAAATTCAGAAGTTTAACAAGCTGTAAATCAATAGCCGTTGGAGATATAACATTGAAATTTGGCACAGACATTTTCTTCGTAGCGACAACTGTTTCGTGTGAAAATGAGCGAAATCGGCTGAAAGCCACGCTTTCTTTTTATACCCAGCTGTAATTGTACACAGGGTATTACAACTTTGTTCGGATAACTGTTGGTTGTACAGGTATAAAGGAATCGAGATAGATATGAACTTCCTTATATCAAAATGACCAGGATCGAAAAAAAAATGTATTGAGCCATGTCCGTCTGTCCGTTAACATGATAACTTGAGCAAACATTGAGATATCTTCACCAACTTCGGTATGCGGACTTATTCAGACTCAGAATAGATTGGTATTGAAAATGATAAAAATCGGACGATAACCACACCCCCTTTTCCTACATCGAAAATATCGAAAAATTTAAAAATGTAGATAATTCAAAACAAATACCACTAAATTAATGAAATTTGGTAGGTGAATTGATTTCACAGCGCAAACCAAAAGTTCAGTAAAATTTTGGAATATGGGGGTGGCAACGCCCACATTTAGAAGAAGCAAGTTCAGAAGTTTAACAAGCTGTAAATCAATAGAATTTGGAGATACAACAATGAAATTTGGCATAGACAGTTTTTTCGTAGCGACAACCGTTTGCTGTGAAAATAAGCGAAATCGACTGAAAGCCACGCTCTCTTTTTATACCGAGCTGTACTTGTATACATGGTATTATAACTTTGTTTGGATAACGGTTGGTTGTACAAGTATAACGGAGATAGATATAAACTGCCTTATATCAAAATGACCAGGATCGAAAAAAAATTTTATTGAGCCATGTCCGTCTCTCCGTTAACACGATAACTTGAGCAAACATTGAGATATCTTCACCAACTTCGGTATGCGGGCTTATTTAGACTCAGAATAGAATGGTATTGAAAATGAAAAAAATTGGACCATAACCACGCCCCCTTTTCCTATATCGAAAATATGGAAAAATTGAAAAAACTAGATAATTCGAAAACGAATACCACTAAATAAATGAAATTTGGTAGGTGGATTGATTATATAACGCAAAACACAAGTTCAGTAAAATTTTGGAATATGGGGGTGGCAACGCCCACATTTAGAAGAAGCAAATTCAGAAGTTTAACAAGCGGTGAATCAATAGCCGTTGGAGATATAACATTGAAATCTGGCATAGACATTTTTTTCGTAGCCGCAACTGTTTGCTGTGAAAATGAGCGAAATCGGCTGAAAGCCACGCTTTCTTCTTATACCCAGCTTTACTTGTACACAGGATAACGGTTGGGTGTACAGGTAAAAAGGGATCGAGATAGATATATCAAAATGACCAGGACCGAAAAAAAAATGTCCGTCGGCCTGTCCGTCCGTCCGTCTGTCCGTTAACACGATAACTTGGGCAAATATTGAGATATCTTCACCAAATTCGGTATGCAGGCTTATTTAGACTCAGAATTGGAAATCAGAGAAATCGGACGATGACCACGCCCCCTTTTCCCATGTCGAAAATATCTAAAAATTGAAAAAATTAGATAATTGTAAAACGAATACCAGTAAATTAATGAAATTTGGTAGTTGGATTGATTTTATAACGCAAAACACAAGTTCAGTAAAATTTTGGAATATGGGGGTGGCAACGCCCACATTTAGAAGAAGCAAATTCAGAAGTTTAACAAGCGGTGAATCAATAGCCGTTGGAGATATAACATTGAAATTTGGCATAGACATTTTTTTCGTAGCCGCAACTGTCTGCTGTAAAAATGAGCGATATCGGCTGAAAGCCACGCTTTCTTCTTATACGC
Organism: Merzomyia westermanni; assembly: GCA_949987695.1. NCBI lineage: Eukaryota > Metazoa > Arthropoda > Insecta > Diptera > Tephritidae > Merzomyia > Merzomyia westermanni. The sequence goes on along the minus strand of OX465292.1, from coordinate 103,509,376 downwards.
AGCTTTACTTGAACACAGGGTAACGGTTGGTTGTACAGGTAGAAAGGGATCGAGATAGATATATCAAAATGACCAGGACCGAAAAAAAATTTATTGAGCCATGTCCGTCGGTCTGGCCGTCCAAATACCACTAAATAAATGAAATTTGGTAGGTGGATTGATTTTATGACGCAAAACACAAGTTCGGTAAAACTTTGAAATATGGAGGTGGCAACACCCACATTTAGAAGAAGCAAATTCAGAAGTTTAACAAACTGTAAATCAATAGCCGTTGCAGATACAACATTGAAATTTGGCATAGACATTTTCTTCGTAGCGACAACTGTTTGCTGTGAAAATGAGCGAAATCGGCTGAAAGCCACGCTTTCTTTTTATACCCAGCTGTAATTGTACACAGGGTATTACAACTTTGTTCGGATAACTGTTGGTTGTACAGGTATAAAGGAATCGAGATAGATATGAACTTCCTTATATCAAAATGACCAGGATCGAAAAAAAAATTTATTGAGCCATGTCCGTCTGTCCGTTAACATGATAACTTGAGCAAACATTGAGATATCTTCACCAACTTCGGTATGCGGACTTATTCAGACTCAGAATAGATTGGTATTGAAAATGATAAAAATCGGACGATAACCACACCCCCTTTTCCTACATCGAAAATATCGAAAAATTTAAAAATGTAGATAATTCAAAACAAATACCACTAAATTAATGAAATTTGGTAGGTGAATTGATTTCACAGCGCAAACCAAAAGTTCAGTAAAATTTTGGAATATGGGGGTGGCAACGCCCACATTTAGAAGAAGCAAATTCAGAAGTTTAACAAGCTGTAAATCAATAGAATTTGGAGATACAACAATGAAATTTGGCATAGACATTTTTTTCGTAGCGACAACCGTTTGCTGTGAAAATAAGCGAAATCGGCTGAAAGCCACGCTCTCTTTTTATACCGAGCTGTACTTGTATACATGGTATTATAACTTTGTTTGGATAACGGTTGGTTGTACAAGTATAACGGAGATAGATATAAACTGCCTTATATCAAAATGACCAGGATCGAAAAAAAATTTTATTGAGCCATGTCCGTCTCTCCGTTAACACCATAACTTGAGCAAACATTGAGATATCTTCAACAACTTCGGTATGCGGGCTTATTCAGACTCAGAATAGATTGGTATTGAAAATGAGAGAAATCGGAAGATAACCACGCCCCCTTTTCCTATATCGAAAATATGGAAAAATTGAAAAAACTAGATAATTCGAAAACGAATACCACTAAATAAATGAAATTTGGTAGGTGGATTGATTATATAACGCAAAACACAAGTTCAGTAAAATTTTGGAATATGGGGGCGGCAACGCCCACATTTAGAAGAAGCAAATTCAGAAGTTTAACAAGCGGTGAATCAATAGCCGTTGGAGATATAACATTGAAATTTGGCATAGACATTTTTTTCGTAGCCGCAACTGTCTGCTGTAAAAATGAGCGATATCGGCTGAAAGCCACGCTTTCTTCTTATACGCAGCTTTACTTGAACACAGGGTAACGGTTGGTTGTACAGGTAGAAAGGGATCGAGATAGATATATCAAAATGACCAGGACCGAAAAAAAATTTATTGAGCCATGTCCGTCGGTCTGTCCGTCCAAATACCACTAAATAAATGAAATTTGGTAGGTGGATTGATTTTATGACGCAAAACACAAGTTCGGTAAAACTTTGAAATATGGAGGTGGCAACACCCACATTTAGAAGAAGCAAATTCAGAAGTTTAACAAACTGTAAATCAATAGCCGTTGCAGATACAACATTGAAATTTGGCATAGACATTTTCTTCGTAGCGACAACTGTTTGCTGTGAAAATGAGCGAAATCGGCTGAAAGCCACGCTTTCTTTTTATACCCAGCTGTAATTGTACACAGGGTATTACAACTTTGTTTGGGTAAGGGTTGGTTGTACATGTATAAGGGGATCGAGATAGATATAGACTTCCATATATCAAAATGACAAGGATCGAAAAAAAATTTTATTGAGCCATGTCCGTCCGTCTGTCCGTCCGTCCGTCTGTCCGTTAATAAGATAACTTAAGCAAATATTGAGATATCTTTAACAAATTCGGTATGCAGGCTTATTTGGACTCAGAATATATTGATATTGAAAATGAGCGCAATCGGACGATAACCACGCCCCCTTTTCCTAAATTGAAAATATCGAAAAATTCAAAAAATGAGATGATTCGAAAACGAATACCACTAAATAAATGAAATTTGGTAGGTGGATTGATTTTATGACGCAAAACACAAGTTCGGTAAAACTTTGAAATATGGAGGTGGCAACACCCACATTTAGAAGAAGCAAATTCAGAAGTTTAACAAACTGTAAATCAATAGCCGTTGCAGATACAACATTGAAATTTGGCATAGACATTTTTTTCGTAGCGACAACTGTTTGCTGTGAAAATGAGCGAAATCCATATATCAAAATGACCAGGATCGAAAAAAATTTGATTGAGCCATGTCCGTCCGTCTGTCCGTCCGTCCGTCTGTCCGTTAATAAGATAACTTAAGCAAATATTGAGATATCTTTAACAAATTCGGTATGCAGGCTTATTTGGACTCAGAATATATTGATATTGAAAATGAGCGCAATCGGACGATAACCACGCCCCCTTTTCCCAAATTGAAAATATCGAAAAATTCAAAAAATTAGATGATTCGAAAACGAATACCACTAAATAAATGAAATTTGGTAGGTGGATTGATTTTATGACGCAAAACACAAGTTCGGTAAAACTTTGAAATATGGAGGTGGCAACACCCACATTTAGAAGAAGCAAATTCAGAAGTTTAACAAGCTGTAAATCAATAGCCGTTGGAGATATAACATTGAAATTTGGCACAGACATTTTCTTCGTAGCGACAACTGTTTCGTGTGAAAATGAGCGAAATCGGCTGAAAGCCACGCTTTCTTTTTATACCCAGCTGTAATTGTACACAGGGTATTACAACTTTGTTCGGATAACTGTTGGTTGTACAGGTATAAAGGAATCAAGATAGATATGAACTTCCTTATATCAAAATGACCAGGATCGAAAAAAAAATTTATTGAGCCATGTCCGTCTGTCCGTTAACATGATAACTTGAGCAAACATTGAGATATCTTCACCAACTTCGGTATGCGGACTTATTCAGACTCAGAATAGATTGGTATTGAAAATGATAAAAATCGGACGATAACCACACCCCCTTTTCCTACATCGAAAATATCGAAAAATTTAAAAATGTAGATAATTCAAAACAAATACCACTAAATTAATGAAATTTGGTAGGTGAATTGATTTCACAGCGCAAACCAAAAGTTCAGTAAAATTTTGGAATATGGGGGTGGCAACGCCCACATTTAGAAGAAGCAAATTCAGAAGTTTAACAACCTGTAAATCAATAGAATTTGGAGATACAACAATGAAATTTGGCATAGACATTTTTTTCGTAGCGACAACCGTTTGCTGTGAAAATAAGCGAAATCGGCTGAAAGCCACGCTCTCTTTTTATACCGAGCTGTACTTGTATACATGGTATTATAACTTTGTTTGGATAACGGTTGGTTGTACAAGTATAACGGAGATAGATATAAACTGCCTTATATCAAAATGACCAGGATCGAAAAAAAATTTTATTGAGCCATGTCCGTCTCTCCGTTAACACGATAACTTGAGCAAACATTGAGATATCTTCACCAACTTCGGTATGCGGGCTTATTCAGACTCAGAATAGATTGGTATTGAAAATGAGAGAAATAGGAAGATAACCACGCCCCCTTTTCCTATATCGAAAATATGGAAAAATTGAAAAAACTAGATAATTCGAAAACGAATACCACTAAATAAATGAAATTTGGTAGGTGGATTGATTATATAACGCAAAACACAAGTTCAGTAAAATTTTGGAATATGGGGGCGGCAACGCCCACATTTAGAAGAAGCAAATTCAGAAGTTTAACAAGCGGTGAATCAATAGCCGTTGGAGATATAACATAGAAATCTGGCATAGACATTTTTTTCGTAGCCGCAACTGTTTGCTGTGAAAATGAGCGAAATCGGCTGAAAGCCACGCTTTCTTCTTATACCCAGCTTTACTTGTACACAGGATAACGGTTGGGTGTACAGGTAAAAAGGGATCGAGATAGATATATCAAAATGACCAGGACCGAAAAAAAAAATGTCCGTCGGCCTGTCCGTCCGTCCGTCTGTCCGTTAACACGATAACTTGGGCAAATATTGAGATATCTTCACCAAATTCGGTATGCAGGCTTATTTAGACTCAGAATTGGAAATCAGAGAAATCGGACGATGACCACGCCCCCTTTTCCCATGTCGAAAATATCTAAAAATTGAAAAAATTAGATAATTGTAAAACGAATACCAGTAAATTAATGAAATTTGGTAGGTGGATTGATTTTATAACGCAAAACACAAGTTCAGTAAAATTTTGGAATATGGGGGTAGCAACGCCCACATTTAGAAGAAGCAAATTCAGAAGTTTAACAAGCGGTGAATCAATAGCCGTTGGAGATATAACATTGAAATTTGGCATAGACATTTTTTTCGTAGCCGCAACTGTCTGCTGTAAAAATGAGCGATATCGGCTGAAAGCCACGCTTTCTTCTTATACGCAGCTTTACTTGAACACAGGGTAACGGTTGGTTGTACAGGTAGAAAGGGATCGAGATAGATATATCAAAATGACCAGGACCGAAAAAAAATTTATTGAGCCATGTCCGTCGGTCTGTCCGTCCAAATACCACTAAATAAATGAAATTTGGTAGGTGGATTGATTTTATGACGCAAAACACAAGTTCGGTAAAACTTTGAAATATGGAGGTGGCAACACCCACATTTAGAAGAAGCAAATTCAGAAGTTTAACAAACTGTAAATCAATAGCCGTTGCAGATACAACATTGAAATTTGGCATAGACATTTTCTTCGTAGCGACAACTGTTTGCTGTGAAAATGAGCGAAATCGGCTGAAAGCCACGCTTTCTTTTTATACCCAGCTGTAATTGTACACAGGGTATTACAACTTTGTTTGGGTAAGGGTTGGTTGTACATGTATAAAGGGATCGAGATAGATATAGACTTCCATATATCAAAATGACAAGGATCGAAAAAAAATTTTATTGAGCCATGTCCGTCGGTCTGTCCGTCCGTCCGTCTGTCCGTTAACACGATAACTTGAGCAAATCCTGAGATATCTTCACCAAATTCGGTATGCGGGCTTATTCAGACTCAGAATAGATTGGTATTGAAAATGAGAGAAATCGGACCGTAACCACGCCCCTTTTTCCTATATTGAAAATATCGAAAAATTGAAAATAGCTTTGTTTGGGTAACGGTTGGTTGTACAGGTAGGAAGGGATCGAGATAGATATATCAAAATGACCAGGACCGAAAAAAAAATTTATTGAGCCATGTCCGTCAGCCTGTCCGTCCGTCCGTCTGTCCGTTAACACGATAACTTGAGCAAATATTGAGATATCTTCACGGGCTTATTTAGACTCAGAATGGATTGGTATTGAAAACGAGAGAAATCGGAACATAACCACGCCCCCTTTTCCTATATCGAAAAATTTAAAAAACTATATAATTCGAAAACGAATACCACTAAATTAATGAAATTTGGTAGGTGGATTGTTCTTATAACGAAAAACACAAGTTCAGTAAAATTTTGGAATATATGGGTGGCAACGCCCACATTTAGAAGAAGCAAATTCAGAAGTTTAACAAGCGCTAAATCAATAGCCGTTGGAGATATAACGATGCAATTTGGCATGGACATTTTATTCGTAGCGACAACTGTTTGCTGTGAAAATCAGCGAAATCGGCTGAAAGCCACTCTTTCTTTTTATGCCCATCTGTACTTGTACACAGGGTATTATAACTTTGTTTGGGTAAGGGTTGGTTGTACATGTATAAAGGGATCGAGATAGATATAGACTTCCATATATCAAAATGACAAGGATCGAAAAAAAATTTTATTGAGCCATGTCCGTCGGTCTGTCCGTCCGTCCGTCTGTCCGTTAACACGATAACTTGAGCAAATCCTGAGATATCTTCACCAAATTCGGTATGCGGGCTTATTCAGACTCAGAATAGATTGGTATTGAAAATGAGAGAAATCGGACCATAACCACGCCCCTTTTTCCTATATTGAAAATATCGAAAAATTGAAAATAGCTTTGTTTGGGTAACGGTTGGTTGTACAGGTAGGAAGGGATCGAGATAGATATATCAAAATGACCAGGACCGAAAAAAAAATTTATTGAGCCATGTCCGTCGGCCTGTCCGTCCGTCCGTCTGTCCGTTAACACGATAACTTGAGCAAATATTGAGATATCTTCACGGGCTTATTTAGACTCAGAATGGATTGGTATTGAAAACGAGAGAAATCGGAACATAACCACGCCCCCTTTTCCTATATCGAAAAATTTAAAAAACTATATAATTCGAAAACGAATACCACTAAATTAATGAAATTTGGTAGGTGGATTGTTCTTATAACGAAAAACACAAGTTCAGCAACATTTTGGAATACATGAGTGGCAACGACCACATTTAGAAGAAGCAAATTCAGAAGTTTAACAAGCGGTGAATCAATAGCCGTTGGAGATATAACATTGAAATTTGGCATAGAAATTTTTTTCGTAGCAAAAAATTTACTGAGCCATGTCCGTCGGTCTGTCCGTCCGAATACCACTAAATAAATGAAATTTGGTAGGTGGATTGATTTTATGACGCAAAACACAAGTTCGGTAAAACTTTGAAATATGGAGGTGGCAACACCCACATTTAGAAGAAGCAAATTCAGAAGTTTAACAAGCTGTAAATCAATAGCCGTTGCAGATACAACATTGAAATTTGGCATAGACATTTTCTTCGTAGCGACAACTGTTTGCTGTGAAAATGAGCGAAATCGGCTGAAAGCCACGCTTTGTTTTTATACCCAGCTGTAATTGTACACAGGGTATTACAACTTTGTTCGGATGACGGTTGGTTGTCCAGGTATAAAGAAATCGAGATAGATATAAACTTCCTTATATCAAAATGACCAGGATCGAAAAAAAAATTTATTGAGCCATGCCCGTCTGCCCCTTAACACGATAACTTGAGCAAACATTGAGATATCTTCACCAACTTCGGTATGCGGGCTTATTCAGACTCAGAATAGATTGGTATTGAAAATGAGAGAAATCGGACCATAACCACGCCCCCGTTTTCTATATCGAAAATATCGAAAAATTGAAAAAACTATATAATTCGAAAACGAATACCACTAAATTAATGAAATTTGGTAGGTGGATTGTTCTTATAACGCAAAACACAAGTTAAGTAAAATTTTGGAATATATGGGTGGCAACGCCCACATTTAGAAGAAGCAAATTCAGAAGTTTAACAAGCGGTGAATCAATAGCCGTTGGAGATATAACATTGAAATTGGCATAGAAATTTTTTTCGTAGCCGCAACTGTTTGCCGTAAAAATGAGCGAAATCGGCTGACAGCCACGCTTTCTTCTTATACCCAGCTTTACTTGAACACAGGGTAACGGTTGGTTGTACAGGTAGAAAGGGATCGAGATAGATATATCAAAATGACCAGGACCGAAAAAAAAATTTATTGAGCCATGTCCGTCGGCCTGTCCGTCCGTCCGTCTGTCCGTTAACACGATAACTTGAGCAAATATTGAGATATCTTCACCAAATTCGATATGCGAGCTTATTTAGACTTGGTATTGAAAATGAGAGAAATCGGACCATAACCACGCCCCCTTTTTCTATATCGAAAATATCGAAAAATTGAAAAAACTATATAATTCGAAAACGAATACCACTAAATTAATGAAATTTGGTAGGTGGATTGTTCTTATAACGCAAAACACAAGTTCAGTAAAATTTTGGAATATATGGGTGGCAACGCCCACATTTAGAAGAAGCAAATTCAGAAGTTTAACAAGCGGTGAATCAATAGCCGTAGGAGATATAACATTGAAATTTGGCATAGACATTTTTTTCGTAGCCGCAACTGTTTGCTGTAAAAATGAGCGAAATCGGCTGAAAGCCACGCTTTCTTCTTATACCCAGCTTTACTTGAACACAGGGTAACGGTTGGTTGTACAGGTAGAAAGGGATCGAGATAGATATATCAAAATGACCAGGACCGAAAACAAAATTTATTGAGCCATGTCCGTCCGTCCGTCTGTCCCTTAACACGATAACTTGGGCAAATATTGAGATATCTTCACCATATTCGGTATGCAGGCTTATTTAGACTCAGAATTGGAAACAGAGAAATCGGACCATAACCACGCCCCCGTTTTCTATATCGAAAATATCGAAAAATTGAAAAAATTGGATAATTCGCAAACGAATACCACTAAATTAATGAAATTTAGTAGGTGGATTGTTCTTATTACGCAAAACACAAGTTCAGTAAAATTTTGGAATATATGGGTGGCAACGCCCACATTTAGAAGAAGCAAATTCAGAAGTTTAACAAGCGGTAAATCAATAGTCGCTGGAGATGTAACGTTGCAATTTGGCATAGACATTTTTTTCGGAGCGACAACTGTTTGCTGTGCAAATGAGCGACATCGGCTGAAAGCCACGCTTTCTTTTTATACCCAGCTGTACTTGTACACAGGGTATTATAACTTTGTTTGGGTAAGGGTTGGTTGTACATGTACAAAGGGATCGAGATAGATATAGACTTCCATATATCAAAATGACCAGGATCGAAAAAAAATTTTATGAGCCATGTCCGTCGGTCTGTCCGTTAACACGATAACTTGAGCAAATATTGAGATATCTTCACCAAATTCGGTATGCGGAATTATTTAGACTCAGAATAGATTGGTAATGAAAATGAGAGAAATCGGAACATAACCACGCCCCCTTTTCCTATATCGAAAATTTTAAAATAGGAGATAATTCGAAAACGAATACCACTAAATTAATGAAATTTGGTAGGTGGATTGATTTTATAACGCAAAACACAAGTTCAGTAAAATTTTGGAATATGGGGGTGGCAACGCCCACATTTAGAAGAAGCAAATTCAGAAGTTTAACAAGCGGTGAATCAATAGCCGTTGGAGATATAACATTGAAATTTGGCATAGACATTTTTTTCGTAGCCGCAACTGTCTGCTGTAAAAATGAGCGATATCGGCTGAAAGCCACGCTTTCTTCTTAAACCCAGCTTTACTTGAACACAGGGTAACGGTTGGTTGTACAGGTAGAAAGGGATCGAGATAGATATATCAAAATGACCAGGACCGAAAAAAAATTTACTGAGCCATGTCCGTCGGTCTGTCCGTCCGAATACCACTAAATAAATGAAATTTGGTAGGTGGATTGATTTTATGACGCAAAACACAAGTTCGGTAAAACTTTGAAATATGGAGGTGGCAACACCCACATTTAGAATAAGCAAATTCAGAAGTTTAACAAGCTGTAAATCAATAGCCGTTGCAGATACAACATTGAAATTTGGCATAGACATTTTCTTCGTAGCGACAACTGTTTGCTGTGAAAATGAGCGAAATCGGCTGAAAGCCACGCTTTCTTTTTATACCCAGCTGTAATTGTACACAGGGTATTACAACTTTGTTCGGATAACGGTTGGTTGTACAGGTATAAAGAAATCGAGAAAGATATAAACTTCCTTATATCAAAATGACCAGGATCGAAAAAAAAATGTATTGAGCCATGCCCGTCTGCCCCTTAACACGATAACTTGAGCAAACATTGAGATATCTTCACCAACTTCGGTATGCGGGCTTACTCAGACTCAGAATAGATTGGTATTGAAAACGATAAAAATCGGACGATAACCACACCCCCTTTTCCTACATCGAAAATATCGAAAAATTGAAAAATGTAGATAATTCAAAACAAATACCACTAAATTATTGAAATTTGGTAAGTGGATTGTTCTTATAACGCAAAACACAAGTTCAGTAAAATTTTGGAATGTATGGGTGGCAACGCCCACATTTAGAAGAAGCAAATTCAGAAGTTTGGCAAGCGGTGAATCAATAGCCGTTGGAGATTAAACGTTGCAATTTGGCATAGACACTTTTTTCGTACAGGTAGAAAGGGATCGAGATAGATATATCAAAATGACCAGGACCGAAAAAAACTTTACTGAGCCATGTCCGTCGGTCTGTCCGTCCGAATACCACTAAATAAATGAAATTTGGTAGGTGGATTGATTTTATGACGCAAAACACAAGTTCGGTAAAACTTTGAAATATGGAGGTGGCAACACCCACATTTAGAAGAAGCAAATTCAGAAGTTTAACAAGCTGTAAATCAATAGCCGTTGCAGATACAACATTGAAATTTGGCATAGACATTTTCTTCGTAGCGACAACTGTTTGCTATGAAAATGAGCGAAATCCGCTGAAAGCCACGCTTTCTTCTTATACCCAGCTGTACTTGTACACAGGGTATTATAACTTTGTTTGGGTAACGGTTGGTTGTACAGGTATAAAGGAATCGAGGTAGATATAGCCTTCCATATATCAAAATTACCAGGTTCGAAAAAAAATTTTATTGAGCCAGGTCCGTCGGTCTGTCCGTAAACACGATAACTTGAGCAAATATTGAGATATATTCACCAGATTCGGTATGCCGGCTTATTTAGACTCAGAATAGATTGGTATTGAAAATGAGCGAAATCGGACCATAACTACGCCCTCTTTTCCTATATCGAAAATATCGCAAAATTTGAAAAATGAGATAATTCGAAAACGAATACAATAAATTAATGAAATTTGGTAGGTGGATTGATTTTATAACGCAAAACACAAGTTCAGTAAAATTTTGGAATATGGGGGCGGCAACGCCCACATTTAGAAGAAGCAAATTCAGAAATTTAACAAGCGATAGATCAATAGCCATTGGAGATATAACATTGAAATCTGGCATAGACATTTTTTTCGTACCCGCAACTGTTTGCTGTGAAAATAAGCGAAATCGGCTGAAAGCCACGCTCTCTTTTTATACCCAGCTGTTCTTGCATACAGGGTATTATAACTTTGTTTGGATAACGGTTGGTTGTACAAGTATACCGGAGATAAATATAAACTGCCTTATATCAAAATGACCAGGATCGAAAAAAAATTTTATTGAGCCCTGTCCGTCTCTCCGTTAACACGATAACTTGAGCAAACATTGAGATATCTTCACCAACTTCGGTATGCGGGCTTATTCAGACTCGGAATAGATTGGTATTGGTATGATAAAAATCGGACGATAACCACACCCCCTTTTTCTACATCGAAAATATCGAAAAATTTCAAACTGTAGATAATTCAAAACAAATACCACTAAATTAATGAAATTTGGTAAGTGGATTGTTCTTATAACGCAAAACACAAGTTCAGTAAAATTTTGGAATGTATGGGTGGCAACGCCCACATTTAGAAGAAGCAAATTCAGAAGTTTGACAAGCGGTGAATCAATAGCCGTTGGAGATTAAACGTTGCAATTTGGCATAGACACTTTTTTCGTAGCGGCAACTGTTTGCTATGAAAATGAGCGAAATCGGCTGAAAGCCACGCTTTCTTCTTATACCCAGCTGTACTTGTACACAGGGTATTATAACTTTGGTTGGGTAACGGTTGCTTGTACAGGTATAAAGGAATCGAGATAGATATAGCCTTCCATATATCAAAATGACCAGGTTCGGAAAAAATTTTTATTGAGCCAGGTCCGTCGGTCTGCCCGTAAACACGATAACTTGAGCAAATATTGAGATATATTCACCACATTCGGTATGCCGGCTTATTTAGACTCAGAATAGATTGGTATTGAAAATGAGAGAAATCGGAAGATAACCACGCCCCCTTTTCCTACATCGAAAATATCGAAAAATTTCAAACTGTAGATAATTCAAAACAAATACCACTAAATTAATGAAATTTGGTAAGTGGATTGTTCTTATAACGCAAAACACAAGTTCAGTAAAATTTTGGAATATATGGGTGGCAACGCCCACATTTAGAAGAAGCAAATTCAGAAGTTTAACAAGCGGTAAATCAATAGCCGTTGGAGATATAACGTTGCAATTTGGCATAGACATTTATTTCGTAGCGACAACTGTTTGCTGTGCAAATGAGCGAAATCGGTTGAAAGCCACGCTTTCTTTTTATACCCAGCTGTACTTGTACACAGGGTATTATAACTTTGTTTGGGTAAGGGTTGGTTGTACATGTGTAAAGGGATCGAGATAGATATAGACTTCCATATATAAAAATGACCAGGATCGAAAAAAATTTTATTGAGCCATGTCCGTCGGTCTGTCCGTTAACACGATAACTTGAGCAAATATTGAGATATCTTCACCAAATTCGGTATGCGGGATTATTTAGGCTCAGAATAGGTTGGTATCGAAAATGAGAGATATCGGAACAAAACCACGCCCCCTTTTCCTATATCGAAAAATTTAAAATAGGAGATAATTCGAAAACGAATACCACTAAATTAATGAAATTTGGTAGGTGGATTGATTTTATAACGCAAAACACAAGTACAGTAAAATTTTGGAATATGGGGGTGGCCACGCCCACATTTAGAAGAAGCAAATTCAGAAGTTTAACAAGCGGTGAATCAATAGCCGTTGGAGATATAACATTGAAATTTGGCATAGACATATTTTTCGTAGCCGCAACTGTTTGCTGTAAAAATGAGCGAAATCGGCTGAAAGCCACGCTTTCTTCTTATACCCAGCTTTACTTGTACACAGGGTAACGGTTGGTTGTACAGGTTGAAAGGGATCGAAATAGATATATCAAAATGACCAGGACCGAAAAAAAATTTATTGAGCCATGTCCGTCGGCCTGTCCGTCCGTCCGTCTGTCCGTTAACACGATAATTCGAGCAAATATTGAGATATCTTCACCAAATTCGGTATGCGAGCTTATTTAGACTCAGAATTGGAAATCAGAGAAATCGGACGATAACCACGCCCCCTTTTCCTATATCGAAAATATCGAAAAATTGAAAAAACTATATAATTCGAAAACGAATATCACTAAATTAATGAAATTTGGTAGGTGGATTGTTCTTATAACGTAAAACACAAGTTCAGTAAAATTTTGGAATATATGGATGGCAACGCCCCCATTTAGAAGAAGCAAATTCAGAAGTTTAACAAGCGGTGAATCAATAGCCGTTGGAGATATAACATTGAAATTTGGCATAGACATTTTTTTCGTAGCCGCAACTGTTTGCTGTGAAAATGAGCGTAATCGGCTGAAAGCCACGCTTTCTTCTTATACCCAGCTTTACTTGAACACAGGGTAACGGTTGGTTGTACAGGTAGAAAGGGATCGAGATAGATATATCAAAATGACCAGGACCGAAAAAAAATTTATTGAGCCATGTCCGTCGGCCTGTCCGTCCGTCCGTGTGTCCGGTAATACGATAACTTGGGCAAATATTGAGATATCTTCACCATATTCGGTATGCAGGCTTATTTAGACTCAGAATTGGAAATCAGAGAAATCGGACGATAGCCACGCCCCCTTTTCCTATATCGAAAAATTGAAAAAACTATATAATTCGAAAACGAATACCACTAAATTAATGAAAATTGGTAGGTGGATTGTTCTTATAACGCAAAACACAAGTCATTGTTTACCCGTACTAGTTTGGCATCTTCTTTTGCGAATCGGAGTGGAAGGCAGTGGATGAATGTACTCCGAGAGAGTGTAATGAAGGAAATCGCGTTCAGAGTTGCTTTAAAGTAAAAAGTACAACTAAAAACTTCAATTTAAACTGAAATTTACATTCTGCAGGAACTGATAAGGTGTTATAACTGCTTTATATTCAATAATTTGGGTGTTTTAAGTCTTCACGTTCAATATTGCAGCATTTAAATTTCATTGTTTTATTATTGCATACAATTCACCCTGTGTGGTTTGTGTGTGTGTGCAGATTCGGAGTAAGTTGCGCTACTAGGAGACATATACTATGATACAAGTTCAGTAAAATTTTGGAATATATGGGTGGCAACGCCCCCATTTAGAAGAAGCAAATTCAGAAGTTAAACAAGCGGTGAATCAATAGCCGTTGGAGATATAACATTGAAATTTGGCATAGACATTTTTTTCGTAGCCGCAACTGTTTGCTGTAAAAATGAGCGAAATCGGCTGAAAGCCACGCTTTCTTCTTATACCCAGCTTTACTTGAACACAGGGTAACGGTTGGTTGTACAGGTAGAAAGGGATCGAGATAGATATATCAAAATGACCAGGACCGAAAAAAAAAATTTATTGAGCCATGTCCGTCGGCCTGTCCGTCCGTCCGTGTGTCCGGTAACACGATAACTTGGGCAAATATTGAGATATCTTCACCATATTCGGTATGCAGGCTTATTTAGACTCATAATTGGAAATCAGAGAAATCGGACGATAACCACACCCCCTTTTCGCATGTCGAAAATAGCTAAAAATTGAAAAAATTAGATAATTCGCAAACGAATACCACAGTAATATTTTGGAATATATGGGTGGCAACGCCCACATTTAGAAGAAGCAAATCCAGAAGTTTAACAAGCGGTAAATCAATGAAATTTGGTAGGTGGGTTGTTCTTATTACGCAAAACACAAGTTCAGTAAAATTTTGGAATATGGGGGTGGCAACGCCCACATTTAGAAGAAGCAAATTCAGAAGTTTAACAAGCGGTGAATCAATAGCCGTTGGAGATATAACATTGAAATTTGGCATAGACATTTTTTTCGTAGCCGCAACTGTTTTCTGTAAAAATGAGCGAAATCGGCTGAAAGCCACGCTTTCTTCTTATACCCAGCTTTACTTGTACACAGGGTAACGGTTGGTTGTACAGGTAGAAAGGGATCGAGATAGATATATCAAAATGACCAGGACCGAAAAAAAAATTTATTGATCCATGTCCGTCGGCCTGTCCGTCCGTCCGTCTGTCCGTTAACACGATAACTTGAGCAAATATTGAGATATCTTCACCAAATTCGGTATGCGAGCTTATTTAGACTCAGAATTGGAAATCAGAGAAATCGGACGATAACCACGCCCCCTTTTCCTGTATCGAAAATATCGAAAAATTGAAAAAACTATATAATTCGAAAACGAATACCACTAAATTAATGAAATTTGGTAGGTGGATTGTTCTTATAACGCAAAACACAAGTTCAGTAAAATTTTGGAATATATGGGTGGCAACGCCCCCATTTAGAAGAAGCAAATTTAGAAGTTTAACAAGCGGTGAATCAATAGCCGTTGGAGATATAACATTGAAATTTGGCATAGACATTTTTTTCGTAGCCGCAACCGTTTGCTGTAAAAATGAGCGAAATCGGCTGAAAGCCACGCTTTCTTCTTATACCCAGCTTTACTTGAGCACAGGGTAACGGTTGTATGTACAGGTAGAAAGGGATCGAGATAGATATATCAAAATGACCAGGACCGAAAAAAAAATTTATTAAGCTATGTCCGTCGGCCTGTCCGTCCGTCCGTCTGTCCGGTAACACGATAACTTGGGCAAATATTGATATATCTTCAAGATATTCGGTATGCAGGCTTAACTCAGAATTGGAAATCAGAGAAATCGGACGATAACCACACCCCCTTTTCGCATGTCGAAAATAGCTAAAAATTTAAAAAATTAGATAATTCGCAAACGAATACCACTAAATTAATGTAATTTGGTAGGTTGATTGTTCTTATTACACAAAACACAAGTTCAGTAAAATTTTGGAATATATGGGTGGCAACGCCCACATTTAGAAGAAGCAAATTCAGAAGTTTAACAAGCGGTAAATCAATAGCCGTTGGAGATATAACGTTGCAATTTGGCATAGACATTTATTTCGTAGCGACAACTGTTTGCTGTGCAAATGAGCGAAATCGGTTGAAAACCACGCTTTCTTTTTATACCCAGCTGTACTTGTACACAGGGTATTATAACTTTGTTTGGGTAAGGGTTGGTTGTACATGTGTAAAGGGATCGAGATAGATACAGACTTCCATACATAAAAATGACCAGGATCGAAAAAAAATTTTATTGAGCCATGTCCGTCGGTCTGTCCGTTAACACGATAACTTGAGCAAATATTGAGATATCTTCACCAAATTCGGTATGCGGGATTATTTAGACTCAGAATTGGAAATCAGAGAAATCGGACGATAACCACACCCCCTTTTCGCATGTCGAAAATAGCTAAAAATTGAAAAAATTAGATAATTCGCAAACGAATACCACTAAATTAATGTAATTTGGTAGGTTGATTGTTCTTATTACACAAAACACAAGTTCAGTAAAATTTTGGAATATATGGGTGGCAACGCCCACATTTAGAAGAAGCAAATTCAGAAGTTTAACAAGCGGTAAATCAATAGCCGTTGGAGATATAACGTTGCAATTTGGCATAGACATTTATTTCGTAGCGACAACTGTTTGCTGTGCAAATGAGCGAAATCGGTTGAAAACCACGCTTTCTTCTTATACCCAGCTTTACTTGTACAGAGGGTAACGGTTGGTTGTACAGGTAGAAAGGGATAGAGATAGATATATAAAAATGACCAGGATCGAAAAAAAATTTTATTGAGCCATGTCCGTCGGTCTGTCCGTTAACACGATAACTTGAGCAAATATTGAGATATCTTCACCAAATTCGGTATGCGAGCTTATTTAGACTCAGAATTGGAAATCAGAGAAATCGGACGATAACCACGCCCCCTTTTCCTATATCGAAAATATCGAAAAATTGAAAAAACTATATAATTCGAAAACGAATATCACTAAATTAATGAAATTTGGTAGGTGGATTGTTCTTATAACGTAAAACACAAGTTCAGTAAAATTTTGGAATATATGGGTGGCAACGCCCCCATTTAGAAGAAGCAAATTCAGAAGTTTAACAAGCGGTGAATCAATAGCCGTTGGAGATATAACATTGAAATTTGGCATAGACATTTATTTCGTAGCGACAACTGTTTGCTGTGCAAATGAGCGAAATCGGTTGAAAGCCACGCTTTCTTTTTATACCCAGCTGTACTTGTACACAGGGTATTATAACTTTGTTTGGGTAAGGGTTGGTTGTACATGTGTAAAGGGATCGAGATAGATACAGACTTCCATACATAAAAATGACCAGGATCGAAAAAAAATTTTATTGAGCCATGTCCGTCGGTCTGTCCGTTAACACGATAACTTGAGCAAATATTGAGATATCTTCACCAAATTCGGTATGCGGGATTCTTTAGACTCAGAATAGATTGGTATTGAAAATGAGAGAAATCGGAACATAACCACGCCCCCTTTTCCAATATCGAAAAATTTAAAATAGGAGATAATTCGAAAACGAATACCACTAAATTAATGAAATTTGGTAGGTGGATTTATTTTATAACGCAAAACACAAGTTCAGTAAAATTTTGGAATATGGGGGTGGCCACGCCCACATTTAGAAGAAGCAAATTCAGAAGTTTAACAAGCGGTGAATCAATAGCCGTTGGAGATATAACATTGAAATTTGGCATAGACATTTTTTTCGTAGCCGCAACTGTTTGCTGTAAAAATGAGCGAAATCGGCTGAAAGCCACGCTTTCTTCTTATACCCAGCTTTACTTGAACACAGGGTAACGGTTGGTTGTACAGGTAGAAAGGGATCGAGATAGATATATCAAAATGACCAGGACCGAAAAAAAATTTATTGAGCCATGTCCGTCGGGATGTCCGTCCGTCCGTCTGTCCGGTAACACGATAACTTGGGCAAATATTGAGATATCTTCAACATATTCGGTATGCAGGCTTATTTAGACTCAGAATTGGAAATCAGAGAAATCGGACGATAACGACACTCCCTTTTCGCATGTCGAAAATAGCTAAAAATTGAAAAAATTAGATAATTCGCAAACGAATACCACTAAATTAATGTAATTTGGTAGGTGGATTGTTCTTATAACGCAAAACACAAGTTCAGTAAAATTTTGGAATATATGGGTGGCAACGCCCACATTTAGAAGAAGCAAATTCAGAAGTTTAACAAGCGGTAAATCGATAGCCGTTGGAGATATAACGTTGCAATTTGGCATAGACATTTATTTCGTAGCGACAACTGTTTGCTGTGCAAATGAGCGAAATCGGTTGAAAGCCACGCTTTCTTTTTATACCCAGCTGTACTTGTACACAGGGTATTATAACTTTGTTTGGGTAAGGGTTGGTTGTACATGTGTAAAGGGATCGAGATAGATATAGACTTCCATATATAAAAATGACCAGGATCGAAAAAAAATTTTATGGAGCCATGTCCGTCGGTCTGTCCGTTAACATGACGGTATGCGAGCTTATTTGGACTCAGAATAGATTGGTATTGAAAATGAGCAAAATCGGAAGATAACCACGCCCCCTTTTCCTATATCGAAAATATCGAAAAATTTTAAAAATTAGATTATTTGAAAACTAATACCACTAAATTAATGAAATTTGGTAGGTGGATTGTTCTTATTACGCAAAACACAAGTTCAGTAAAATTTTGGAATATGGGGGTGGCAACGCCCACATTTAGAAGAAGCAAATTCAGAAGTTTAACAAGCGGTGAATCAATAGCCGTTGGAGATATAACATTGAAATTTGGCATAGACATTTTTTTCGTAGCCGCAACTGTTTGCTGTAAAAATGAGCGGAATCGGCTGAAAGCCACGCTTTCTTCTTATACCCAGCTTTACTTGTACACAGGGTAACGGTTGGTTGTACAGGTAGAAAGGGATAGAGATAGATATAACAAAATGACCAGGACCGAAAAAAAAATTTATTGAGCCATGACCGTCTGTCCGTTAACACGATAACTTGAGCAAATATTGAGATATCTTCACCAAATTCGGTATGCGAGCTTATTTAGACTCAGAATTGGAAATCAGAGAAATCGGACGATAACCACGCCCCCTTTTCCTATATCGAAAATATCGAAAAATTGAAAAAACTATATAATTCGAAAACGAATATCACTAAATTAATGAAATTTGGTAGGTGGATTGTTCTTATAGCGCAAAACACAAGTTCAGTAAAATTTTGGAATATATGGGTGGCAACGCCCCCATTTAGAAGAAGCAAATTCAGTAGTTTAACAAGCGGTGAATCAATAGCCGTTGGAGATATAACATTGAAATTTGGCATAGACATTTTTTTCGTAGCCGCAACTGTTTGCTGTGAAAATGAGCGAAATCGGCTGAAAGCCACGCTTTCTTCTTATACCCAGCTTTACTTGTACAGAGGGTAACGGTTGGTTGTACAGGTAGAAAGGGATAGAGATAGATATAACAAAATGACCAGGACCGAAAAAAAAATTTATTGAGCCATGTCCGTCGGCCTGTCCGTCCGTCCGTCTGTCCGTTAACACGATAACTTGAGCAAATATTGAGATATCTTCACCAAATTCGGTATGCGAGCTTATTTAGACTCAGAATTGGAAATCAGAGAAATCGGACGATAACCACGCCCCCTTTTCCTATATCGAAAAATTGAAAAAACTATATAATTCGAAAACGAATATCACTAAATTAATGAAATTTGGTAGGTGGATTGTTCTTATAACGCAAAACACAAGTTCAGTAAAATTTTGGAATATATGGGTGGCAACGCCCCCATTTAGAAGAAGCAAATTCAGTAGTTTAACAAGCGGTGAATCAATAGCCGTTGGAGATATAACATTGAAATTTGGCATAGACATTTTTTTCGTAGCCGCAACTGTTTGCTGTGAAAATGAGCGGAATCGGCTGAAAGACACGCTTTCTTCTTATACCCAGCTTTACTTGTACACAGGGTAACGGTTGGTTGTACAGGTAGAAAGGGATAGAGATAGATATAAGAAAATGACCAGGACCGAAAAAAAAATTTATTGAGCCATGTCCGTCGGCCTGTCCATCCGTCCGTCTGTCCGTTAACACGATAACTTGAGCAAATATTGAGATATCTTCACCAAATTCGGTATGCGAGCTTATTTAGACTCAGAATTGGAAATCAGAGAAATCTGACGATAACCACGCCCCCTTTTCCTATATCGAAAATATCGAAAAATTGAAAAAACTATATAATTCGAAAACGAATATCACTAAATTAATGAAATTTGGTAGGTGGATTGTTCTTATAACGCAAAACACAAGTTCAGTAAAATTTTGGAATATATGGGTGGCAACGCCCCTATTTAGAAGAAGCAAATTCAGTAGTTTAACAAGCGGTAAATCAATAGCCGTTGGAGATATAACGTTGCAATTTGGCATAGACATTTATTTCGTAGCGACAACTGTTTGCTGTGCAAATGAGCGAAATCGGTTGAAAGCCACGCTTTCTTTTTATACCCAGCTGTACTTGTACACAGGGTATTATAACTTTGTTTGGGTAAGGGTTGGTTGTACATGTGTAAAGGGATCGAGATAGATACAGACTTCCATATATAAAAATGACCAGGATCGAAAAAAAATTTTATTGAGCCATGTCCGTCGGTCTGTCCGTTAACACGATAACTTGAGCAAATATTGAGATATCTTCACCAAATTCGGTATGCGAGCTTATTTGGACTCAGAATAGATTGGTATTGAAAATGAGCAAAATCGGAAGATAACCACGCCCCCTTTTCCTATATCGAAAATATCGAAAATTTTTAAAAATTAGATTATTTGAAAACTAATACCACTAAATTAATGAAATTTGGTAGGTGGATTGTTCTTATTACGCAAAACACAAGTTCAGTAAAATTTTGGAATATGGGGGTGGCAACGCCCACATTTAGAAGAAGCAAATTCAGAAGTTTAACAAGCGGTGAATCAATAGCCGTTGGAGATATAACATTGAAATTTGGCATAGACATTTTTTTCGTAGCCGCAACTGTTTGCTGTAAAAATGAGCGGAATCGGCTGAAAGCCACGCTTTCTTCTTATACCCAGCTTTACTTGTACACAGGGTAACGGTTGGTTGTACAGGTAGAAAGGGATAGAGATAGATATAACAAAATGACCAGGACCGAAAAAAAAATTTATTGAGCCATGACCCTCGGTCTGTCCGTCCGTCCGTCTGTCCGTTAACACGATAACTTGAGCAAATATTGAGATATCTTCACCAAATTCGGTATGCGAGCTTATTTAGACTCAGAATTGGAAATCAGAGAAATCGGACGATAACCACGCCCCCTTTTCCTATATCGAAAATATCGAAAAATTGAAAAAACTATATAATTCGAAAACGAATATCACTAAATTAATGAAATTTGGTAGGTGGATTGTTCTTATAACGCAAAACACAAGTTCAGTAAAATTTTGGAATATATGGGTGGCAACGCCCCCATTTAGAAGAAGCAAATTCAGTAGTTTAACAAGCGGTGAATCAATAGCCGTTGGAGATATAACGTTGCAATTTGGCATAGACATTTATTTCGTAGCGACAACTGTTTGCTGTGCAAATGAGCGAAATCGGTTGAAAGCCACGCTTTCTTTTTATACCCAGCTGTACTTGTACACAGGGTATTATAACTTTGTTTGGGTAAGGGTTGGTTGTACATGTGTAAAGGGATCGAGATAGATACAGACTTCCATATATAAAAATGACCAGGATCGAAAAAAAATTTTATTGAGCCATGTCCGTCGGTCTGTCCGTTAACACGATAACTTGAGCAAATATTGAGATATCTTCACCAAATTCGGTATGCAAGCTTATTTAGACTCAGAATTGGAAATCAGAGAAATCGGACGATAACCACGCCCCCTTTTCCTATATCGAAAATATCGAAAAATTGAAAAAACTATATAATTCGAAAACGAATATCACTAAATTAATGAAATTTGGTAGGTGGATTGTTCTTATAACGTAAAACACAAGTTCAGTAAAATTTTGGAATATATGGGTGGCAACGCCCCCATTTAGAAGAAGCAAATTCAGAAGTTTAACAAGCGGTGAATCAATAGCCGTTGGAGATATAACATTGAAATTTGGCATAGACATTTATTTCGTAGCGACAACTGTTTGCTGTGCAAATGAGCGAAATCGGTTGCAAGCCACGCTTTCTTTTTATACCCAGCTGTACTTGTACACAGGGTATTATAACTTTGTTTGGGTAAGGGTTGGTTGTACATGTGTAAAGGGATCGAGATAGATACAGACTTCCATATATAAAAATGACCAGGATCGAAAAAAAATTTTATTGAGCCATGTCCGTCGGTCTGTCCGTTAACACGATAACTTGAGCAAATATTGAGATATCTTCACCAAATTCGGTATGCGGGATTATTTAGACTCAGAATAGATTGGTATTGAAAATGAGAGAAATCGGAACATAACCACGCCCCCTTTTCCTATATCGAAAAATTTAAAATAGGAGATAATTCGAAAACGAATACCAATGAATTAATGAAATTTGGTAGGTGGATTTATTTTATAACGCAAAACACAAGTTCAGTAAAATTTTGGAATATGGGGGTGGCCACGCCCACATTTAGAAGAAGCAAATTCAGAAGTTTAACAAGCGGTGAATCAATAGCCGTTGGAGATATAACATTGAAATTTGGCATAGACATTTTTTTCGTAGCCGCAACTGTTTGCTGTAAAAATGAGCGAAATCGGCTGAAAGCCACGCTTTCTTCTTATACCCAGCTTTACTTGAACACAGGGTAACGGTTGGTTGTACAGGTAGAAAGGGGTCGAGATAGATATATCAAAATGACCAGGACCGAAAAAAAATTTATTGAGCCATGTCCGTCGGCCTGTCCGTCCGTCCGTCTGTCCGGTAACACGATAACTTGGGCAAATATTGAGATATCTTCAACATATTCGGTATGCAGGCTTATTTAGACTCAGAATTGGAAATCAGAGAAATCGGACGATAACGACACCCCCTTTTCGCATGTCGAAAATAGCTAAAAATTGAAAAAATTAGATAATTCGCAAACGAATACCACTAAATTAATGTAATTTGGTAGGTGGATTGTTCTTATAACGCAAAACACAAGTTCAGTAAAATTTTGGAATATATGGGTGGCAACGCCCACATTTAGAAGAAGCAAATTCAGAAGTTTAACAAGCGGTAAATCAATAGCCGTTGGAGATATAACGTTGCAATTTGGCATAGACATTTATTTCGTAGCGACAACTGTTTGCTGTGCAAATGAGCGAAATCGGTTGAAAGCCACGCTTTCTTTTTATACCCAGCTGTACTTGTACACAGGGTATTATAACTTTGTTTGGGTAAGGGTTGGTTGTACATGTGTAAAGGGATCGAGATAGATATAGACTTCCATATATAAAATGACCAGGATCGAAAAAAAATTTTATGGAGCCATGTCCGTCGGTCTGTCCGTTAACATGATAACTTGAGCAAATCCTGTGATATCTTCACCAAATTCATTATGCGAGCTTATTTGGACTCAGAATAGATTGGTATTGAAAATGAGCAAAATCGGAAGATAACCACGCCCCCTTTTCCTATATCGAAAATATCGAAAAATTTTAAAAATTAGATTATTTGAAAACTAATACCACTAAATTAATGAAATTTGGTAGGTGGATTGTTCTTATTACGCAAAACACAAGTTCAGTAAAATTTTGGAATATGGGGGTGGCAACGCCCACATTTAGAATAAGCAAATTCAGAAGTTTAACAAGCGGTGAATCAATAGCCGTTGGAGATATAACATTGAAATTTGGCATAGACATTTTTTTCGTAGCCGCAACTGTTTGCTGTGAAAATGAGCGAAATCGGCTGAAAGCCACGCTTTCTTCTTATACCCAGCTTTACTTGTACACAGGGTAACGGTTGGTTGTACAGGTAGAAAGGGATAGAGATAGATATAACAAAATGACCAGGACCGAAAAAAAAATTTATTGAGCCATGACCGTCTGTCCGTTAACACGATAACTTGAGCAAATATTGAGATATCTTCACCAAATTCGGTATGCGAGCTTATTTAGACTCAGAATTGGAAATCAGAGAAATCGGACGATAACCACGCCCCCTTTTCCTATATCGAAAAATTGAAAAAACTATATAATTCGAAAACGAATATCACTAAATTAATGAAATTTGGTAGGTGGATTGTTCTTATAACGCAAAACACAAGTTCAGTAAAATTTTGGAATATATGGGTGGCAACGCCCCCATTTAGAAGAAGCAAATTCAGTAGTTTAACAAGCGGTGAATCAATAGCCGTTGGAGATATAACATTGAAATTTGGCATAGACATTTTTTTCGTAGCCGCAACTGTTTGCTGTGAAAATGAGCGAAATCGGCTGAAAGCCACGCTTTCTTCTTATACCCAGCTTTACTTGTACAGAGGGTAACGGTTGGTTGTACAGGTAGAAAGGGATAGAGATAGATATAACAAAATGACCAGGACCGAAAAAAAAATTTATTGAGCCATGTCCGTCGGCCTGTCCGTCCGTCCGTCTGTCCGTTAACACGATAACTTGAGCAAATATTGAGATATCTTCACCAAATTCGGTATGCGAGCTTATTTAGACTCAGAATTGGAAATCAGAGAAATCGGACGATAACCACGCCCCCTTTTCCTATATCGAAAAATTGAAAAAACTATATAATTCGAAAAGGAATATCACTAAATTAATGAAATTTGGTAGGTGGATTGTTCTTATAACGCAAAACACAAGTTCAGTAAAATTTTGGAATATATGGGTGGCAACGCCCCCATTTAGAAGAAGCAAATTCAGTAGTTTAACAAGCGGTGAATCAATAGCCGTTGGAGATATAACATTGAAATTTGGCATAGACTTTTTTTTCGTAGCCGCAACTGTTTGCTGTGAAAATGAGCGGAATCGGCTGAAAGCCACGCTTTCTTCTTATACCCAGCTTTACTTGTACACAGGGTAACGGTTGGTTGTACAGGTAGAAAGGGATAGAGATAGATATAACAAAATGACCAGGACCGAAAAAAAAATTTATTGAGCCATGTCCGTCGGCCTGTCCGTCCGTCCGTCTGTCCGTTAACACGATAACTTGAGCAAATATTGAGATATCTTCACCAAATTCGGTATGCGAGCTTATTTAGACTCAGAATTGGAAATCAGAGAAATCGGACGATAACCACGCCCCCTTTTCCTATATCGAAAAATTGAAAAAACTATATAATTCGAAAACGAATATCACTAAATTAATGAAATTTGGTAGGTGGATTGTTCTTATAACGCAAAACACAAGTTCAGTAAAATTTTGGAATATATGGGTGGCAACGCCCCCATTTAGAAGAAGCAAATTCAGTAGTTTAACAAGCGGTGAATCAATAGCCGTTGGAGATATAACATTGAAATTTGGCATAGACATTTTTTTCGTAGCCGCAACTGTTTGCTGTAAAAATGAGCGGAATCGGCTGAAAGCCACGCTTTCTTCTTATACCCAGCTTTACTTGTACACAGGGTAACGGTTGGTTGTACAGGTAGAAAGGGATAGAGATAGATATAACAAAATGACCAGGACCGAAAAAAAAATTTATTGAGCCATGACCGTCTGTCCGTTAACACGATAACTTGAGCAAATATTGAGATATCTTCACCAAATTCGGTATGCGAGCTTATTTAGACTCAGAATTGGAAATCAGAGAAATCGGACGATAACCACGCCCCCTTTTCCTATATCGAAAAATTGAAAAAACTATATAATTCGAAAACGAATATCACTAAATTAATGAAATTTGGTAGGTGGATTGTTCTTATAACGCAAAACACAAGTTCAGTAAAATTTTGGAATATATGGGTGGCAACGCCCCCATTTAGAAGAAGCAAATTCAGTAGTTTAACAAGCGGTGAATCAATAGCCGTTGGAGATATAACATTGAAATTTGGCATAGACATTTTTTTCGTAGCCGCAACTGTTTGCTGTGAAAATGAGCGAAATCGGCTGAAAGCCACGCTTTCTTCTTATACCCAGCTTTACTTGTACAGAGGGTAACGGTTGGTTGTACAGGTAGAAAGGGATAGAGATAGATATAACAAAATGACCAGGACCGAAAAAAAAATTTATTGAGCCATGTCCGTCGGCCTGTCCGTCCGTCCGTCTGTCCGTTAACACGATAACTTGAGCAAATATTGAGATATCTTCACCAAATTCGGTATGCGAGCTTATTTAGACTCAGAATTGGAAATCAGAGAAATCGGACGATAACCACGCCCCCTTTTCCTATATCGAAAAATTGAAAAAACTATATAATTCGAAAAGGAATATCACTAAATTAATGAAATTTGGTAGGTGGATTGTTCTTATAACGCAAAACACAAGTTCAGTAAAATTTTGGAATATATGGGTGGCAACGCCCCCATTTAGAAGAAGCAAATTCAGTAGTTTAACAAGCGGTGAATCAATAGCCGTTGGAGATATAACATTGAAATTTGGCATAGACTTTTTTTTCGTAGCCGCAACTGTTTGCTGTGAAAATGAGCGGAATCGGCTGAAAGCCACGCTTTCTTCTTATACCCAGCTTTACTTGTACACAGGGTAACGGTTGGTTGTACAGGTAGAAAGGGATAGAGATAGATATAACAAAATGACCAGGACCGAAAAAAAAATTTATTGAGCCATGTCCGTCGGCCTGTCCGTCCGTCCGTCTGTCCGTTAACACGATAACTTGAGCAAATATTGAGATATCTTCACCAAATTCGGTATGCGAGCTTATTTAGACTCAGAATTGGAAATCAGAGAAATCGGACGATAACCACGCCCCCTTTTCCTATATCGAAAAATTGAAAAAACTATATAATTCGAAAACGAATATCACTAAATTAATGAAATTTGGTAGGTGGATTGTTCTTATAACGCAAAACACAAGTTCAGTAAAATTTTGGAATATATGGGTGGCAACGCCCCCATTTAGAAGAAGCAAATTCAGTAGTTTAACAAGCGGTGAATCA
This sequence comes from Merzomyia westermanni, assembly GCA_949987695.1. NCBI lineage: Eukaryota > Metazoa > Arthropoda > Insecta > Diptera > Tephritidae > Merzomyia > Merzomyia westermanni. The sequence goes on along the minus strand of OX465292.1, from coordinate 103,482,437 downwards.
ATAGCCGTTGGAGATATAACATTGAAATTTGGCATAGACATTTTTTTCGTAGCCGCAACTGTTTGCTGTGAAAATGAGCGAAATCGGCTGAAAGCCACGCTTTCTTCTTATACCCAGCTTTACTTGTACAGAGGGTAACGGTTGGTTGTACAGGTAGAAAGGGATAGAGATAGATATAACAAAATGACCAGGACCGAAAAAAAAATTTATTGAGCCATATGTCCGTCGGCCTGTCCGTCCGTCCGTCTGTCCGTTAACACGATAACTTGAGCAAATATTGAGATATCTTCACCAAATTCGGTATGCGAGCTTATTTAGACTCAGAATTGGAAATCAGAGAAATCGGACGATAACCACGCCCCCTTTTCCTATATCGAAAATATCGAAAAATTGAAAAAACTATATAATTCGAAAACGAATATCACTAAATTAATGAAATTTGGTAGGTGATTGTTCTTATAACGTAAAACACAAGTTCAGTAAAATTTTGGAATATATGGGTGGCAACGCCCCCATTTAGAAGAAGCAAATTCAGAAGTTTAACAAGCGGTGAATCAATAGCCGTTGGAGATATAACATTGAAATTTGGCATAGACATTTATTTCGTAGCGACAACTGTTTGCTGTGCAAATGAGCGAAATCGGTTGAAAGCCACGCTTTCTTTTTATACCCAGCTGTACTTGTACACAGGGTATTATAACTTTGTTTGGGTAAGGGTTGGTTGTACATGTGTAAAGGGATCGAGATAGATACAGACTTCCATATATAAAAATGACCAGGATCGAAAAAAAATTTTATTGAGCCATGTCCGCCGGTCTGTCCGTTAACACGATAACTTGAGCAAATATTGAGATATCTTCACCAAATTCGGTATGCGGGATTATTTAGACTCAGAATAGATTGGTATTGAAAATGAGAGAAATCGGAACATAACCACGCCCCCTTTTCCTATATCGAAAAATTTAAAATAGGAGATAATTCGAAAACGAATACCACTAAATTAATGAAATTTGGTAGGTGGATTTATTTTATAACGCAAAACACAAGTTCAGTAAAATTTTGGAATATGGGGGTGGCCACGCCCACATTTAGAAGAAGCAAATTCAGAAGTTTAACAAGCGGTGAATCAATAGCCGTTGGAGATATAACATTGAAATTTGGCATAGACATTTTTTTCGTAGCCGCAACTGTTTGCTGTAAAAATGAGCGAAATCGGCTGAAAGCCACGCTTTCTTCTTATACCCAGCTTTACTTGAACACAGGGTAACGGTTGGTTGTACAGGTAGAGAGGGATCGAGATAGATATATCAAAATGACCAGGACCGAAAAAAAATTTATTGAGCCATGTCCGTCGGCCTGTCCGTCCGTCCGTCTGTCCGGTAACACGATAACTTGGGCAAATATTGAGATATCTTCAACATATTCGGTATGCAGGCTTATTTAGACTCAGAATTGGAAATCAGAGAAATCGGACGATAACGACACCCCCTTTTCGCATGTCGAAAATAGCTAAAAATTGAAAAAATTAGATAATTCGCAAACGAATACCACTAAATTAATGTAATTTGGTAGGTGGATTGTTCTTATAACGCAAAACACAAGTTCAGTAAAATTTTGGAATATATGGGTGGCAACGCCCACATTTAGAAGAAGCAAATTCAGAAGTTTAACAAGCGGTAAATCAATAGCCGTTGGAGATATAACGTTGCAATTTGGCATAGACATTTATTTCGTAGCGACAACTGTTTGCTGTGCAAATGAGCGAAATCGGTTGAAAGCCACGTTTTCTTTTTATACCCAGCTGTACTTGTACACAGGGTATTATAACTTTGTTTGGGTAAGGGTTGGTTGTACATGTGTAAAGGGATCGAGATAGATATAGACTTCCATATATAAAAATGACCAGGATCGAAAAAAAATTTTATGGAGCCATGTCCGTCGGTCTGTCCGTTAACATGATAACTTGAGCAAATCCTGTGATATCTTCACCAAATTCGGTATGCGAGCTTATTTGGACTCAGAATAGATTGGTATTGAAAATGAGCAAAATCGGAAGATAACCACGCCCCCTTTTCCTATATCGAAAATATCGAAAAATTTTAAAAATTAGATTATTTGAAAACTAATACCACTAAATTAATGAAATTTGGTAGGTGGATTGTTCTTATTACGCAAAACACAAGTTCAGTAAAATTTTGGAATATGGGGGTGGCAACGCCCACATTTAGAAGAAGCAAATTCAGAAGTTTAACAAGCGGTGAATCAATAGCCGTTGGAGATATAACATTGAAATTTGGCATAGACATTTTTTTCGTAGCCGCAACTGTTTGCTGTAAAAATGAGCGGAATCGGCTGAAAGCCACGCTTTCTTCTTATACCCAGCTTTACTTGTACACAGGGTAACGGTTGGTTGTACAGGTAGAAAGGGATAGAGATAGATATAACAAAATGACCAGGACCGAAAAAAAAATTTATTGAGCCATGACCGTCTGTCCGTTAACACGATAACTTGAGCAAATATTGAGATATCTTCACCAAATTCGGTATGCGAGCTTATTTAGACTCAGAATTGGAAATCAGAGAAATCGGACGATAACCACGCCCCCTTTTCCTATATCGAAAAATGTGAAAAAACTATATAATTCGAAAACGAATATCACTAAATTAATGAAATTTGGTAGGTGGATTGTTCTTATAACGCAAAACACAAGTTCAGTAAAATTTTGGAATATATGGGTGGCAACGCCCCCATTTAGAAGAAGCAAATTCAGTAGTTTAACAAGCGGTGAATCAATAGCCGTTGGAGATATAACATTGAAATTTGGCATAGACATTTTTTTCGTAGTCGCAACTGTTTGCTGTGAAAATGAGCGAAATCGGCTGAAAGCCACGCTTTCTTCTTATACCCAGCTTTACTTGTACAGAGGGTAACGGTTGGTTGTACAGGTAGAAAGGGATAGAGATAGATATAACAAAATGACCAGGACCGAAAAAAAAATTTATTGAGCCATGTCCGTCGGCCTGTCCGTCCGTCCGTCTGTCCGTTAACACGATAACTTGAGCAAATATTGAGATATCTTCACCAAATTCGGTATACGAGCTTATTTAGACTCAGAATTGGAAATCAGAGAAATCGGACGATAACCACGCCCCCTTTTCCTATATCGAAAATATCGAAAAATTGAAAAAACTATATAATTCGAAAACGAATATCACTAAATTAATGAAATTTGGTAGGTGGATTGTTCTTATAACGCAGAACACAAGTTCAGTAAAATTTTGGAATATATGGGTGGCAACGCCCCCATTTAGAAGAAGCAAATTCAGTAGTTTAACAAGCGGTGAATCAATAGCCGTTGGAGATATAACATTGAAATTTGGCATAGACATTTTTTTCGTAGCCGCAACTGTTTGCTGTGAAAATGAGCGAAATCGGCTGAAAGCCACGCTTTCTGCTTATACCCAGCTTTACTTGTACAGAGGGTAACGGTTGGTTGTACAGGTAGAAAGGGATCGAGATAGATATATCAAAATGACCAGGACCGAAAAAAAAATTTATTGAGCCATGTCCGTCGGCCTGTCCGTCCGTCCGTGTGTCCGGTAACACGATAACTTGGGCAAATATTGATATATCTTCACCATATTCGGTATGCAGGCTTATTTAGACTCAGAATTGGAAATCAGAGAAATCGGACGATAACCACACCCCCTTTTCCTATATCGAAAATATCGAAAAATTGAAAAAACTATATAATTCGAAAACGAATATCACTAAATTAATGAAATTTGGTAGGTGGATTGTTCTTATAACGCAAAACACAAGTTCAGTAAAATTTTGGAATATGGGGGTGGCAACGCCCACATTTAGAAGAAGCAAATTCAGAAGTTTAACAAGCGGTGAATCAATAGCCGTTGGAGATATAACATTGAAATTTGGCATAGACATTTTTTTCGTAGCCGCAACTGTTTGCTGTAAAAATGAGCGAAATCGGCTGAAAGCCACGCTTTCTTCTTATACCCAGCTTTACTTGAACACAGGGTAACGGTTGGTTGTACAGGTAGAAAGGGATCGAGATAGATATAACAAAATGACCAGGACAGAAAAAAAAATTTATTGAGCCATGTCCGTCGGCCTGTCCGTCCGTCCGTCTGTCCGGTAACACGATAACTTGGGCAAATATTGATATATCTTCACCATATTCGGTATGCAGGCTTATTTAGACTCAGAATTGGAAATCAGAGAAATCGGACGATAACCACGCCCCCTTTTCCTATATCGAAAATATCGAAAAATTGAAAAAACTATATAATTCGAAAACGAATATCACTAAATTAATGAAATTTGGTACCACACCCCCTTTTCCTATATCGAAAATATCGAAAAGTTGAAAAAACTATATAATTCGAAAACGAATATCACTAAATTAATGAAATTTGGTAGGTGGATTGTTCTTACAACGCAAAACACAAGTTCAGTAAAATTTTGGAATACACCCATACCTCGTTATACGGCCGCTCTTTATACGGCCTTTCGTTATAACGGCCCTCTTCAATTCATGCTAATTTTCGATTTACGGCCTAAAATGTTTCGCTATAACGGCCAAAAAACCGTTTTTCCTGTTTCGATATACATACATACATACATATTTACATGCTGCCAATTTTGCGCAAGCGCAATTTCGATACACACTATTTTCTATTGTGACGAATTCGATGATTCCTTAATTATCAATCCTGGGTTCGATCACTATAAAGTCAAATAAACACACGCACAGATATTGTAACTAATAGCTAGTTTTATTTACTAGTAATAAACGCAAAACAATTTTAAGAGTTTGGTAACTTTACAGTAGTTCACTGAACAACGCTTGAAAATAAACTGATCAACCTGCCTTGCTTGGTCACCGCCTTATATAGTCCAACAGGGTGCTTGCCTACGCACCGAGAACTTTCTTGGTTGTTCGCTTTTCGTGTTCTGGAAGGGTCGGTCTTATTTATTAGCATCTCCTCTTTGCATCGTATTCGCAAACACTCGCGCCATCTCTCTTCCTCTTCCTAGTTATACGCTTGCATGCATAAGCGTAGCCATCGTTATCTCGGTTGTGTTAACTAGTGGTGGGAGTGTTATTGAGTTAGGGATGGTACATGCTTGAGAATAATCGCCACACTATTAACACTTGTTTACGATCGTTATTCAGTGTGCGCTCATAAAGAGGCTAGTTTAAACTTTTTCTGTGAGTGTTTTGAATCGGATAGGGAACCCCTTTCATATGAGGAACTCACTCAGTTGCAAGCAAAACCGGCATTTGATGAAGAGACAGAGCCTGTTGTAGCCAAACAGCTTACATCCAAAAATTTGTCGAAAGCATTTTCCTATATCGAACAAGGAATAAACATCCTCCTTGAAAACGATCCTGACACCGAACGTAGCGGTAAAGTTTCTAGAGGAATTAACTCAGCCATTAGCTGTTATAAATCACTGAAGAACGAAATAGATAAGAAGGCAAGACAAACAACGTTGGACAATTTTTTTAAGCCAAGCCCATCCTCACCAGCTACAAGTGATGACGAAAGTGATTTGCAGGGTTCCATATCTTCATCTTCTTCAGACTAAAGTCATTTAAAAAATATTTTATGGAGTTGTTTTTGTTTGTATACATATTCATTTTGATTTTTGGAGTCTTTTAGTATTTTATGTTCAAATGTATGTACTTGTTATGTATGATTTTTTAATTTAAATAACAAATAAAAATATAAAATGCATTTTTAACCATGCAATTTTTCAAATTTGGAACCGATCCCATTGAATTTGTATGAATTTGTATTAGAATAATTGACTCGTTATACGGCTTTTCGCTTTACGGCCAACTTTCGTGGAACGTATATAGGCCGTATAGCGAGGTATGGGTGTATATGGGTGGCAACGCCCCCATTTAGAAGAAGCAAATTCAGTAGTTTAACAAGCGGTGAATCAATAGCCGTTGGAGATATAACATTGAAATTTGGCATAGACATTTTTTTCGTAGCCGCAACTGTTTGCTGTGAAAATGAGCGGAATCGGCTGAAAGCCACGCTTTCTTCTTATACCCAGCTTTACTTGTACACAGGGTAACGGTTGGTTGTACAGGTAGAAAGGGATAGAGATAGATATAAGAAAATGACCAGGACCGAAAAAAAAATTTATTGAGCCATGTCCGTCGGCCTGTCCGTCCGTCCGTCTGTCCGTTAACACGATAACTTGAGCAAATATTGAGATATCTTCACCAAATTCGGTATGCGGGATTATTTAGACTCAGAATAGATTGGTATTGAAAATGAGAGAAATCGGAACATAACCACGCCCCCTTTTCCTATATCGAAAAATTTAAAATAGGAGATAATTCGAAAACGAATACAACTAAATTAATGAAATTTGGTAGGTGGATTGATTTTATAACGCAAAACACAAGTTCAGTAAAATTTTGGAATATGGGGTGGCCACGCCCCCATTTAGAAGAAGCAAATTCAGAAGTTTAACAAGCGGTGAATCAATAGCCGTTGGAGATATAACATTGAAATTTGGCATAGACATTTTTTTCGTAGCTGCAACTGTTTGCTGTAAAAATGAGCGAAATCGGCTGAAAGCCACGCTTTCTTCTTATACCCAGCTTTACTTGAACACAGGGTAACGGTTGGTTGCACAGGTAGAAAGGGATCGAGATAGATATATCAAAATGACCAGTACCGAAAAAAAAAATTTATTAAGCCATGTCCGTCGGCCTGTCCGTCCGTCCGTGTGTCCGGTAACACGATAACTTGGGAAAATATTTAGATATCTTCAACATATTCGGTATGCAGGCTTATTTAGACTCAGAATTGGAAATCAGAGAAATCGGACGATAACCACACCCCCTTTTCGCACGTCGAAAATAGCTAAAAATTGAAAAAATTAGATAATTCGCAAACGAATACCACTAAATTAATGAAATTTGGTAGGTGGATTGTTCTTATAACGCAAAACACAAGTTCAGTAAAATTTTGGAATATATGGGTGGCATCGCCCCCATTTAGAAGAAGCAAATTTAGAAGTTTAACAAACGGTGAATCAATAGCCGTTGGAGATATAACATTGAAATTTGGCATAGACTTTTTTTTCGTAGCCGCAACTGTTTGCTGTAAAGATGAGCGCAATCGGCTGAAAGCCACGCGTTCTTCTTATACCCAGCTTTACTTGTACACAGGGTAACGGTTGGTTGTACAGGTAGAAAGGGATAGAGATAGATATAACAAAATGACCAGGACCGAAAAAAAAATTTATTGAGCCATGTCCGTCGGCCTGTCCGTTCGTCCGTCTGTCCGGTAACACGATAACTTGGGCAAATATTGAGATATCTTCACCATATTCGGTATGCAGGCTTATTTAGACTCAGAATTGGAAATCAGAGAAATCGGACGATAACCACACCCCCTTTTCGCATGTCACAAATAGCTAAAAATTGAAAAAATTAGAAAATTCGCAAACGAATACCACTAAATTAATGTAATTTGGTAGGTTGATTGTTCTTATTACGCAAAACACAAGTTCAGTAAAATTTTGGAATATATGGGTGGCAACGCCCACATTTAGAAGAAGCAAATTCAGAAGTTTAACTAGCGATGAATCAATAGCCGTTGGAGATATAACATTGAAATTTGGCATAGACATTTTTTTCGTAGCCGCAACTGTTTGCTGTGCAAATGAGCGAAATCGGTTGAAAGCCACGCTTTCTTTTTATACCCAGCTGTACTTGTACACAGGGTATTATAACTTTGTTTGGGTAAGGGTTGGTTGTACATGTGTAAAGGGATCGAGATAGATATAGACTTCCATATATAAAAATGACCAGGATCGAAAAAAAATTTTATTGAGCCATGTCCGTCGGTCTGTCCGTTAACACGATAACTTGAGCAAATATTGAGATATCTTCACCATATTCGGTATGCAGGCTTATTTAGACTCAGAATTGGAAATCAGAGAAATCGGACGATAACCACACCCCCTTTTCGCATGTCGAAAATAGCTAAAAATTGAAAAAATTAGAAAATTCGCAAACGAATACCACTAAATTAATGTAATTTGGTAGGTTGATTGTTCTTATTACGCAAAACACAAGTTCAGTAAAATTTTGGAATATATGGGTGGCAACGCCCACATTTAGAAGAAGCAAATTCAGAAGTTTAACAAGCGGTGAATCAATAGCCGTTGGAGATATAACATAGAAATTTGGCATAGACATTTTTTTCGTAGCCGCAACTGTTTGCTGTAAAAATGAGCGAAATCGGCTGAAAGCCACGCTTTCTTCTTATACCCAGCTTTACTTGTACACAGGGTAACGGTTGGTTGTACAGGTAGAAAGGGATCGAGATAGATATAACAAAATGACCAGGACCGAAAAAAAATTTATTGAGCCATGTCCGTCGGCCTGTCCCTCCGTCCGTCTGTCCGGTAACACGATAACTTGGGCAAATATTGAGATATCTTCACCATATTCGGTATGCAGGCTTATTTAGACTCAGAATTGGAAATCAGAGAAATCGGACGATAACCACACCCCCTTTTCCTATATCGAAAATATCGAAAAATTGAAAAAACTATATAATTCGAAAACGAATATCACTAAATTAATGAAATTTGGTAGGTGGATTGTTCTTATAACGCAAAACACAAGTTCAGTAAAATTTTGGAATATATGGGTGGCAACGCCCCCATTTAGAAGAAGCAAATTCAGTAGTTTAACAAGCGGTGAATCAATAGCCGTTGGAGATATAACATTGAAATTTGGCATAGACATTTTTTTCGTAGCCGCAACTGTTTGCTGTAAAAATGAGCGAAATCGGCTGAAAGCCACGCTTCTTTTTTATACCCAGCTGTACTTGTACACAGAGTATTATAACTTTGTTTGGGTAAGGGTTGGTTCTACATGTGTAAAGGGATCGAGATAGATACAGACTTCCATATATAAAACTGACCAGGATCGAAAAAAAATTTTATTGAGCCATGTCTGTCGGTCTGTCCGTTAACACGATAACTTGAGCAAATATTGAGATATCTTCACCAAATTCGGTATGCGGTATTTGGTATTGAAAATGAGAGAAATCGGAACATAACCACGCCCCCTTTTCCTATACCGAAAATATCGAAAAATTTTAAAAATTAGATTATTTGAAAACTAATACCACTAAATTAATGAAATTTGGTAGGTGGATTGTTCTTATTACGCAAAACACAAGTTCATTAAAATTTTGGAATATGGGGGTGGCAACGCCCACATTTAGAAGAAGCAAATTCAGAAATTTAACAAGCGGTGAATCAATAGCCGTTGGAGATATAACATTGAAATTTGGCATAGACATTTTTTTCGTAGCCGCAACTGTTTGCTGTAAAAATGAGCGAAATCGGCTGAAAGCCACGCTTTCTTCTTATACCCAGCTTTACTTGTACACAGGGTAACGGTTGGTTGTACAGGTAGAAAGGGATCGAGATAGATATAACAAAATGACCAGGACCGAAAAAAAAATTTATTGAGCCATGTCCGTCGGCCTGTCCGTCCGTCCGTCTGTCCGTTTACACGATAACTTGAGCAAATATTGAGATATCTTCACCAAATTCGGTATGCGAGCTTATTTAGACTCAGAATTGGAAATCAGAGAAATCGGACGATAACCACGCCCCCTTTTCCTATATCGAAAATATCGAAAAATTGAAAAAACTATATAATTCGAAAACGAATATCACTAAATTAATGAAATTTGGTAGGTGGATTGTTCTTATAACGCAAAACACAAGTTCAGTAAAATTTTGGAATATATGGGTGGCAACGCCCCCATTTAGAAGAAGCAAATTCAGAAGTTTAACAAGCGGTAAATCAATAGCCGTTGGAGATATAACGTTGCAATTTGCCATAGACATTTATTTCGTAGCGACAACTGTTTGCTGTGCAAATGAGCGAAATCGGTTGAAAGCCACGCTTCTTTTTTATACCCAGCTGTACTTGTACACAGGGTATTATAACTTTGTTTGGGTAAGGGTTGGTTCTACATGTGTAAAGGGATCGAGATAGATACAGACTTCCATATATAAAACTGACCAGGATCGAAAAAAAATTTTATTGAGCCATGTCTGTCGGTCTGTCCGTTAACACGATAACTTGAGCAAATATTGAGATATCTTCACCAAATTCGGTATGCGGTATTTGGTATTGAAAAAGAGAGAAATCGGAACATAACCACGCCCCCTTTTCCTATACCGAAAATATTGAAAAATTTTAAAAATTAGATTATTTGAAAACTAATACCACTAAGTTAATGAAATTTGGTAGGTGGATTGTTCTTATTACGCAAAACACAAGTTCATTAAAATTTTGGAATATGGGGGTGGCAACGCCCACATTTAGAAGAAGCAAATTCAGAAGTTTAACAAGCGGTGAATCAATAGCCGTTGGAGATATAACATTGAAATTTGGCATAGACATTTTTTTCGTAGCCGCAACTGTTTGCTGTAAAAATGAGCGAAATCGGCTGAAAGCCACGCTTTCTTCTTATACCCAGCTTTACTTGTACACAGGGTAACGGTTGGTTGTACAGGTAGAAAGGGATAGAGATAGATATAACAAAATGACCAGGACCGAAAAAAAATTTATTGAGCCATGTCCGTCGGCCTGTCCGTTGGTCCGTCTGTCCGGTAACACGATAACTTGGGCAAATATTGAGATATCTTCACCATATTCGGTATGCAGGCTTATTTAGACTCAGAATTGGAAATCAGAGAAATCGGACGATAACCACACCCCCTTTTCCTATATCGAAAATATCGAAAAATTGAAAAAACTATATAATTCGAAAACGAATATCACTAAATTAATGAAATTTGGTAGGTGGATTGTTCTTATAACGCAAAACACAAGTTCAGTAAAATTTTGGAACTCAGAATTAGAAATCAGAGAAATCGGACGATAACCACACCCCCTTTTCCTATATCGAAAATATCGAAAAATTGAAAAAACTATATAATTCGAAAACGAATACCACTAAATTAATGAAATTTGGTAGGTGGATTGTTCTTATAACGCAAAACACAAGTTCAGTAAAATTTTGGAATATATGGGTGGCATCGCCCCCATTTAGAAGAAGCAAATTTAGAAGTTTAACAAACGGTGAATCAATAGCCGTTGGAGATATAACATTGAAATTTGGCATAGACTTTTTTTTCGTAGCCGCAACTGTTTGCTGTAAAGATGAGCGCAATCGGCTGAAAGCCACGCGTTCTTCTTATACCCAGCTTTACTTGTACACAGGGTAACGGTTGGTTGTACAGGTAGAAAGGGATAGAGATAGATATAACAAAATGACCAGGACCGAAAAAAAAATTTATTGAGCCATGTCCGTCGGCCTGTCCGTTCGTCCGTCTGTCCGGTAACACGATAACTTGGGCAAATATTGAGATATCTTCACCATATTCGGTATGCAGGCTTATTTAGACTCAGAATTGGAAATCAGAGAAATCGGACGATAACCACACCCCCTTTTCGCATGTCAAAAATAGCTAAAAATTGAAAAAATTAGAAAATTCGCAAACGAATACCACTAAATTAATGTAATTTGGTAGGTTGATTGTTCTTATTACGCAAAACACAAGTTCAGTAAAATTTTGGAATATATGGGTGGCAACGCCCACATTTAGAAGAAGCAAATTCAGAAGTTTAACAAGCGGTGAATCAATAGCCGTTGGAGATATAACATTGAAATTTGGCATAGACATTTTTCGTAGCCGCAACTGTTTGCTGTAAAAATGAGCGAAATCGGCTGAAAGCCACGCTTCTTTTTTATACCCAGCTGTACTTGTACACAGGGTATTATAACTTTGTTTGGGTAAGGGTTGGTTAGACCGGCATAGACATTTTTTTCGTAGCCGCAACTGTTTGCTGTAAAAATGAGCGAAATCGGCTGAAAGCCACGCTTTCTTCTTATACCCAGCTTTACTTGTACACAGGGTAACGGTTGGTTGTACAGGTAGAAAGGGATAGAGATAGATATAACAAAATGACCAGGACCGAAAAAAAAATTTATTGAGCCATGTCCGTCGGCCTGTCCGTCCGTCCGTCTGTCCGGTAACACGATAACTTGGGCAAATATTGAGATATCTTCACCATATTCGGTATGCAGGCTTATTTAGACTCAGAATTGGAAATCAGAGAAATCGGACGATAACCACACCCCCTTTTCCTATATCGAAAATATCGAAAAATTGAAAAAACTATATAATTCGAAAACGAATATCACTAAATTAATGAAATTTGGTAGGTGGATTGTTCTTATAACGCAAAACACAAGTTCAGTAAAATTTTGGAATATATGGGTGGCAACGCCCCCATTTAGAAGAAGCAAATTCAGTAGTTTAACAAGCGGTGAATCAATAGCCGTTGGAGATATAACATTGAAATTTGGCATAGACATTTTTTTCGTAGCCGCAACTGTTTGCTGTAAAAATGAGCGAAATCGGCTGAAAGCCACGCTTCTTTTTTATACCCAGCTGTACTTGTACACAGGGTATTATAACTTTGTTTGGGTAAGGGTTGGTTCTACATGTGTAAGGGGATCGAGATAGATACAGACTTCCATATATAAAACTGACCAGGATCGAAAAAAAATTTTATTGAGCCATGTCTGTCGGTCTGTCCGTTAACACGATAACTTGAGCAAATATTGAGATATCTTCACCAAATTCGGTATGCGGTATTTGGTATTGAAAATGAGAGAAATCGGAACATAACCACGCCCCCTTTTCCTATACCGAAAATATCGAAAAATTTTAAAAATTAGATTATTTGAAAACTAATACCACTAAATTAATGAAATTTGGTAGGTGGATTGTTCTTATTACGCAAAACACAAGTTCATTAAAATTTTGGAATATGGGGGTGGCAACGCCCACATTTAGAAGAAGCAAATTCAGAAGTTTAACAAGCGGTGAATCAATAGCCGTTGGAGATATAACATTGAAATTTGGCATAGACTTTTTTTTCGTAGCCGCAACTGTTTGCTGTAAAGATGAGCGCAATCGGCTGAAAGCCACGCTTCTTTTTTATACCCAGCTGTACTTGTACACAGGGTATTATAACTTTGTTTGGGTAAGGGTTGGTTCTACATGTGTAAGGGGATCGAGATAGATACAGACTTCCATATATAAAACTGACCAGGATCGAAAAAAAATTTTATTGAGCCATGTCTGTCGGTCTGTCCGTTAACACGATAACTTGAGCAAATATTGAGATATCTTCACCAAATTCGGTATGCGGTATTTGGTATTGAAAATGAGAGAAATCGGAACATAACCACGCCCCCTTTTCCTATACCGAAAATATCGAAAAATTTTAAAAATTAGATTATTTGAAAACTAATACCACTAAATTAATGAAATTTGGTAGGTGGATTGTTCTTATTACGCAAAACACAAGTTCATTAAAATTTTGGAATATGGGGGTGGCATCGCCCCCATTTAGAAGAAGCAAATTTAGAAGTTTAACAAACGGTGAATCAATAGCCGTTGGAGATATAACATTGAAATTTGGCATAGACTTTTTTTTCGTAGCCGCAACTGTTTGCTGTAAAGATGAGCGCAATCGGCTGAAAGCCACGCGTTCTTCTTATACCCAGCTTTACTTGTACACAGGGTAACGGTTGGTTGTACAGGTAGAAAGGGATAGAGATAGATATAACAAAATGACCAGGACCGAAAAAAAAATTTATTGAGCCATGTCCGTCGGCCTGTCCGTTCGTCCGTCTGTCCGGTAACACGATAACTTGGGCAAATATTGAGATATCTTCACCATATTCGGTATGCAGGCTTATTTAGACTCAGAATTGGAAATCAGAGAAATCGGACGATAACCACACCCCCTTTTCGCATGTCAAAAATAGCTAAAAATTGAAAAAATTAGAAAATTCGCAAACGAATACCACTAAATTAATGTAATTTGGTAGGTTGATTGTTCTTATTACGCAAAACACAAGTTCAGTAAAATTTTGGAATATATGGGTGGCAACGCCCACATTTAGAAGAAGCAAATTCAGAAGTTTAACAAGCGGTGAATCAATAGCCGTTGGAGATATAACATTGAAATTTGGCATAGACATTTTTCGTAGCCGCAACTGTTTGCTGTAAAAATGAGCGAAATCGGCTGAAAGCCACGCTTTCTTCTTATACCCAGCTTTACTTGTACACAGGGTAACGGTTGGTTGTACAGGTAGAAAGGGATAGAGATAGATATAACAAAATGACCAGGACCGAAAAAAAAATTTATTGAGCCATGTCCGTCGGCCTGTCCGTCCGTCCGTCTGTCCGGTAACACGATAACTTGGGCAAATATTGAGATATCTTCACCATATTCGGTATGCAGGCTTATTTAGACTCAGAATTGGAAATCAGAGAAATCGGACGATAACCACACCCCCTTTTCCTATATCGAAAATATCGAAAAATTGAAAAAACTATATAATTCGAAAACGAATATCACTAAATTAATGAAATTTGGTAGGTGGATTGTTCTTATAACGCAAAACACAAGTTCAGTAAAATTTTGGAATATATGGGTGGCAACGCCCCCATTTAGAAGAAGCAAATTCAGTAGTTTAACAAGCGGTGAATCAATAGCCGTTGGAGATATAACATTGAAATTTGGCATAGACATTTTTTTCGTAGCCGCAACTGTTTGCTGTAAAAATGAGCGAAATCGGCTGAAAGCCACGCTTCTTTTTTATACCCAGCTGTACTTGTACACAGGGTATTATAACTTTGTTTGGGTAAGGGTTGGTTCTACATGTGTAAGGGGATCGAGATAGATACAGACTTCCATATATAAAACTGACCAGGATCGAAAAAAAATTTTATTGAGCCATGTCTGTCGGTCTGTCCGTTAACACGATAACTTGAGCAAATATTGAGATATCTTCACCAAATTCGGTATGCGGTATTTGGTATTGAAAATGAGAGAAATCGGAACATAACCACGCCCCCTTTTCCTATACCGAAAATATCGAAAAATTTTAAAAATTAGATTATTTGAAAACTAATACCACTAAATTAATGAAATTTGGTAGGTGGATTGTTCTTATTACGCAAAACACAAGTTCATTAAAATTTTGGAATATGGGGGTGGCAACGCCCACATTTAGAAGAAGCAAATTCAGAAGTTTAACAAGCGGTGAATCAATAGCCGTTGGAGATATAACATTGAAATTTGGCATAGACATTTTTTTCGTAGCCGCAACTGTTTGCTGTAAAAATGAGCGAAATCGGCTGAAAGCCACGCTTTCTTCTTATACCCAGCTTTACTTGTACACAGGGTAACGGTTGGTTGTACAGGTAGAAAGGGATCGAGATAGATATAACAAAATGACCAGGACCGAAAAAAAAATTTATTGAGCCATGTCCGTCGGCCTGTCCGTCCGTCCGTCTGTCCGTTTACACGATAACTTGAGCAAATATTGAGATATCTTCACCAAATTCGGTATGCGAGCTTATTTAGACTCAGAATTGGAAATCAGAGAAATCGGACGATAACCACGCCCCCTTTTCCTATATCGAAAATATCGAAAAATTGAAAAAACTATATAATTCGAAAACGAATATCACTAAATTAATGAAATTTGGTAGGTGGATTGTTCTTATAACGCAAAACACAAGTTCAGTAAAATTTTGGAATATATGGGTGGCAACGCCCCCATTTAGAAGAAGCAAATTCAGAAGTTTAACAAGCGGTAAATCAATAGCCGTTGGAGATATAACGTTGCAATTTGGCATAGACATTTATTTCGTAGCGACAACTGTTTGCTGTTGCGGCCGCCGTGGTGTGAAGGTAGTGTTGCCGGCCTACCACACCGAAGGTCCATGGTTCGAGCCCTGGTACAGGTAACATCAAAAGTGATTTGAAAAAAGTTTTTCAAAACGGGGTCGCCCCTCGGCAGTGGTTTGGCAAACTCTCCGAGTGTATTTCTGCCATGACAGGCTTCTCAGCAAAAAATTCGTCTCCTTTGTAGATGCCGTTCGGAGTCGGCAAAAAACTGTAGGTCCCACCAATTTGTAGGGAAAAATTCAAATCGGCACACCACAAATTGGAAGAGAAGCTTGGCGCAAAAATCTCTTAGGAGGTTTATGATGATATACCTGTTGTATATCGCGCCATAGATAGATAGAACTGTTTGCTGTGCAAATGAGCGAAATCGGTTGAAAGCCACGCTTCTTTTTTATACCCAGCTGTACTTGTACACAGGGTATTATAACTTTGTTTGGGTAAGGGTTGGTTCTACATGTGTAAAGGGATCGAGATAGATACAGACTTCCATATATAAAACTGACCAGGATCGAAAAAAAATTTTATTGAGCCATGTCTGTCGGTCTGTCCGTTAACACGATAACTTGAGCAAATATTGAGATATCTTCACCAAATTCGGTATGCGGTATTTGGTATTGAAAATGAGAGAAATCGGAACATAACCACGCCCCCTTTTCCTATACCGAAAATATCGAAAAATTTTAAAAATTAGATTATTTGAAAACTAATACCACTAAATTAATGAAATTTGGTAGGTGGATTGTTCTTATTACGCAAAACACAAGTTCATTAAAATTTTGGAATATGGGGGTAGCAACGCCCACATTTAGAAGAAGCAAATTCAGAAGTTTAACAAGCGGTGAATCAATAGCCGTTGGAGATATAACATTGAAATTTGGCATAGACATTTTTTTCGTAGCCGCAACTGTTTGCTGTAAAAATGAGCGAAATCGGCTGAAAGCCACGCTTTCTTCTTATACCCAGCTTTACTTGTACACAGGGTAACGGTTGGTTGTACAGGTAGAAAGGGATAGAGATAGATATAACAAAATGACCAGGACCGAAAAAAAAATTTATTGAGCCATGTCCGTCGGCCTGTCCGTCCGTCCGTCTGTCCGTTTACACGATAACTTGAGCAAATATTGAGATATCTTCACCAAATTCGGTATGCGAGCTTATTTAGACTCAGAATTGGAAATCAGAGAAATCGGACGATAACCACGCCCCCTTTTCCTATATCGAAAATATCGAAAAATTGAAAAAACTATATAATTCGAAAACGAATATCACTAAATTAATGAAATTTGGTAGGAGGATTGTTCTTATAACGCAAAACACAAGTTCAGTAAAATTTTGGAATATATGGGTGGCAACGCCCCCATTTAGAAGAAGCAAATTCAGAAGTTTAACAAGCGGTAAATCAATAGCCGTTGGAGATATAACGTTGCAATTTGGCATAGACATTTATTTCGTAGCGACAACTGTTTGCTGTGCAAATGAGCGAAATCGGTTGAAAGCCACGCTTTTTTTTATACCCAGCTGTACTTGTACACAGGGTATTATAACTTTGTTTGGGTAAGGGTTGGTTCTACATGTGTAAAGGGATCGAGATAGATACAGACTTCCATATATAAAACTGAGCAGGATCGAAAAAAAATTTTATTGAGCCATGTCCATCGGTCTGTCCGTTAACACGATAACTTGAGCAAATATTGAGATATCTTCACCAAATTCGGTATGCGGTATTTGGTATTGAAAATGAGAGAAATCGGAACATAACCACGCCCCCTTTTCCTATACCGAAAATATCGAAAAATTTTAAAAATTAGATTATTTGAAAACTAATACCACTAAATTAATGAAATTTGGTAGGTGGATTGTTCTTATTACGCAAAACACAAGTTCAGTAAAATTTTGGAATATGGGGGTGGCAACGCCCCCATTTAGAAGAAGCAAATTCAGAAGTTTAACAAGCGGTGAATCAATAGCCGTTGGAGATATAACATTGAAATTTGGCATAGACATTTTTTTCGTAACCGCAACTGTTTGCTGTAAAAATGAGCGAAATCGGCTGAAAGCCACGCTTTCTTCTTATACCCAGCTTTACTTGTACACAGGGTAACGGTTGGTTGTACAGGTAGAAAGGGATCGAGATAGATATATCAAAATGACCAGGGCCGAAAAAAAATTTATTGAGCCATGTCCGTCGGCCTGTCCGTCCGTCCGTCTGTCCGTTAACACGATAACTTGGGCAAATATTGAGATATCTTCACCAAATTCGGGATGCGAGCTTATTTAGACTCAGAATTGGGAATCAGAGAAATCGGACGATAACCACGCCCCCTTTTCCTATATCGAAAATATCGAAAAATTGAAAAAACTATATAATTCGAAAACGAATATCACTAAATTAATGAAATTTGGTAGGTGGATTGTTCTTATAACGCAAAACACAAGTTCAGTAAAATTTTGGAATATATGGGTGGCAACGCCCCCATTTAGAAGAAGCAAATTCAGAAGTTTAACAAGCGGTAAATCAATAGCCGTTGGAGATATAACGTTGCAATTTGGCATAGACATTTATTTCGTAGCGACAACTGTTTGCTGTGCAAATGAGCGAAATCGGTTGAAAGCCACGCTTTTTTTTTATACCCAGCTGTACTTGTACACAGGGTATTATAACTTTGTTTGGGTAAGGGTTGGTTCTACATGTGTAAAGGGATCGAGATAGATACAGACTTCCATATATAAAACTGACCAGGATCGAAAAAAAATTTTATTGAGCCATGTCCGTCGGTCTGTCCGTTAACACGATAACTTGAGCAAATATTGAGATATCTTCACCAAATTCGGTATGCGGTATTTGGTATTGAAAATGAGAGAAATCGGAACATAACCACGCCCCCTTTTCCTATACCGAAAATATCGAAAAATTTTAAAAATTAGATTATTTGAAAACTAATACCACTAAATTAATGAAATTTGGTAGGTGGATTGTTCTTATTACGCAAAACACAAGTTCAGTAAAATTTTGGAATATGGGGGTGGCAACGCCCACATTTAGAAGAAGCAAATTCAGAAGTTTAACAAGCGGTAAATCAATAGCCGTTGGAGATATAACGTTGCAATTTGGCATAGACATTTATTTCGTAGCGACAACTGTTTGCTGTGCAAATGAGCGAAATCGGTTGAAAGCCACGCTTTTTTTTTATACCCAGCTGTACTTGTACACAGGGTATTATAACTTTGTTTGGGTAAGGGTTGGTTCTACATGTGTAAAGGGATCGAGATAGATACAGACTTCCATATATAAAACTGACCAGGATCGAAAAAAAATTTTATTGAGCCATGTCCGTCGGTCTGTCCGGTAACACGATAACTTGGGCAAATATTGAGATATCTTCACCATATTCGGTATGCAGGCTTATTTAGACTCAGAATTGGAAATCAGAGAAATCGGACGATAACCACACCCCCTTTTCGCATGTCGAAAATAGCTAAAAATTGAAAAAATTAGAAAATTCGCAAACGAATACCACTAAATGAATGTAATTTGGTAGGTTGATTGTTCTTATTACGCAAAACACAAGTTCAGTAAAATTTTGGAATATATGGGTGGCAACGCCCACATTTAGAAGAAGCAAATTCAGAAGTTTAACAAGCGGTGAATCAATAGCCGTTGGAGATATAACATTGAAATTTGGCATAGACATTTTTTTCGTAGCCGCAACTGTTTGCTGTGCAAATGAGCGAAATCGGTTGAAAGCCACGCTTTCTTTTTATACCCAGCTGTACTTGTACACAGGGTATAATAACTTTGTTTGGGTAAGGGTTGGTTGTACATGTGTAAAGGGATCGAGATAGATATAGACTTCCATATATAAAAATGACCAGGATCGAAAAAAATTTTATCGAGCCATGTCCGTCGGTCTGCCCGTTAACACCATAACTTGAGCAAATATTGAGATATCTTCACCAAATTCGGTATGCGGGATTATTTAGACTCAGAATAGATTGGTATCGAAAATGAGAGAAATCGGAACAAAACCACGCCCCCTTTTCCTATATCGAAAAATTAAAAATAGGAGATAATTCGAAAACGAATACCACTAAATTAATGAAATTTGGTAGGTGGATTGATTTTATAACGCAAAACACAAGTACAGTAAAATTTTGGAATATGGGGGTGGCCACGCCCACATTTAGAAGAAGCAAATTCAGAAGTTTAACAAGCGGTGAATCAATAGCCGTTGGAGATATAACATTGAAATTTGGCATAGACATTTTTTTCGTAACCGCAACTGTTTGCTGTAAAAATGAGCGAAATCGGCTGAAAGCCACGCTTTCTTCTTATACCCAGCTTTACTTGTACACAGGGTAACGGTTGGTTGTACAGGTAGAAAGGGATCGAGATAGATATATTAAAATGACCAGGGCCGAAAAAAAATTTATTGAGCCATGTCCGTCGGCCTGTCCGTCCGTCCGTCTGTCCGTTAACACGATAACTTGGGCAAATATTGAGATATCTTCACCAAATTCGGTATGCGAGCTTATTTAGACTCAGAATTGGGAATCAGAGAAATCGGACGATACCACGCCCCCTTTTCCTATATCGAAAATATCGAAAAATTGAAAAAACTATATAATTCGAAAACGAATACCACTAAATTAATGAAAATTGGTAGGTGGATTGTTCTTATAACGCAAAACACAAGTTCAGTAAAATTTTGGAATATATGGGTGGCAACGCCCCCATTTAGAAGAAGCAAATTCAGAAGTTTAACAAGCGGTGAATCAATAGCCGTTGGAGATATAACATTGAAGTTCGGCATAGACATTTTTTTCGTAGCCGCAACTGTTTGCTGTAAAAATGAGCGAAATCGGCTAAAAGCCACGCTTTCTTCTTATACCCAGCTTTACTTGTACACAGGGTAAGGGTTGGTTGTACAGGTGGAAGGGGATCGAGATATATTATATCAAAATGACCAGGACCGAAAAAAAAAATTTATTGAGCCATGTCCGTCCGTCCGTGTGTCCGGTAACACGATAACTTGGGCAAATATTGAGATATCTTCACCATATTCGGTATGCAGGCTTATTTAGACTCAGAATTGGAAATCAGAGAAATCGGACGATAACCACACCCCCTTTTCGTATGTCGAAAATAGCTAAAAATTGAAAAAATTAGATAATTCGCAAACGAATACCACAGTAAAATTTTGGAATATATGGGTGGCAACGCCCACATTTAGAAGAAGCAAATCCAGAAGTTTAACAAGCGGTAAATCAATGAAATTTGGTAGGTGGGTTGTTCTTATTACGCAAAACACAAGTTCAGTAAAATTTTGGAATATGGGGGTGGCAACGCCCACATTTAGAAGAAGCAAATTCAGAAGTTTAACAAGCGGTGAATCAATAGCCGTTGGAGATATAACATTGAAATTTGGCATAGACATTTTTTTCGTAGCCGCAACTGTTTGCTGTAAAAATGAGCGAAATCGGCTGAAAGCCACGCTTTCTTCTTATACCCAGCTTTACTTGTACACAGGGTAACGGTTGGTTGTACAGGTGGAAAGGGATCGAGATAGATATATCAAAATGACCAGGACCGAAAAAAAAATTTATTGAGCCATGTCCGTCGGCCTGTCCGTCCGTCCGTCTGTCCGTTAACACGATAACTTGAGCAAATATTGAGATATCTTCACCAAATTCGGTATGCGAGCTTATTTAGACTCAGAATTGGAAATCAGAGAAATCGGACGATAACCACGCCCCCTTTTCCTATATCGAAAAAATCGAAAAATTGAAAAAATTATATAATTCGAAAACGAACACCACTAAATTAATGAAATTTGGTAGGTGGATTGTTCTTATAACGCAAAACACAAGTTCAGTAAAATTTTGGAATATATGGGTGGCAACGCCCCCATTTAGAAGAAGCAAATTTAGAAGTTTAACAAGCGGTGAATCAATAGCCGTTGGAGATATAACATTGAAATTTGGCATAGACATTTTTTTCGTAGCTGCAACTGTTTGCTGTAAAATGAGCGAAATCGGCTGAAAGCCACGCTTTCTTCTTATACCCAGCTTTACTTGTACACACGGTAAAGGTTGGTTGTACAGGTAGAAAGGGATAGAGATAGATATAACAAAATGACCAGGACCGAAAAAAAAATTTATTGAGCCATGTCCGTCGGCCTGTCCGTCCGTCCGTCTGTCCGTTAACACGATAATTCGAGCAAATATTGAGATATCTTCACCAAATTCGGTATGCGAGCTTATTTAGAATCAGAATTGGAAATCAGAGAAATCGGACGATAACCACGCCCCCTTTTCCTATATCGAAAATATCGAAAAATTGAAAAAACTATATAATTCGAAAACGAATACCACTAAATTAATGAAATTTGGTAGGTGGATTGTTCTTATAACGCAAAACACAAGTTCAGTAAAATTTTGGAATATATGGGTGGCAACGCCCCCATTTAGAAGAAGCAAATTCAGAAGTTTAACAAGCGGTGAATCAATAGCCGTTGGAGATATAACATTGAAATTTGGCATAGACATTTTTTTCGTAGCTGCAACTGTTTGCTGTAAAATGAGCGAAATCGGCTGAAAGCCACGCTTTCTTCTTATACCCAGCTTTACTTGAACACAGGGTAACGGTTGGTTGTACAGGTAGAAAGGGATCGAGATAGATATATCAAAATGACCAGGACCGAAAAAAAAAATGTATTGAGCCATGTCCGTCGGCCTGTCCGTCCGTCCGTGTGTCCGGTAACACGATAACTTGGGCAAATATTGAGATATCTTCACCATATTCGGTATGCAGGCTTATTTAGACTCAGAATTGGAAATCAGAGAAATCGGACGATAACCACACCCCCTTTTCGCATGTCGAAAATAGCTAAAAATTGAAAAAATTAGATAATTCGCAAACGAATACCACAGTAAAATTTTGGAATATATGGGTGGCAACGCCCACATTTAGAAGAAGCAAATCCAGAAGTTTAACAAGCGGTAAATCAATGAAATTTGGTAGGTGGGTTGTTCTTATTACGCAAAACACAAGTTCAGTAAAATTTTGGAATATGGGGGTGGCAACGCCCACATTTAGAAGAAGCAAATTCAGAAGTTTAACAAGCGGTGAATCAATAGCCGTTGGAGATATAACATTGAAATTTGGCATAGACATTTTTTTCGTAGCCGCAACTGTTTGCTGTAAAAATGAGCGAAATCGGCTGAAAGCCACGCTTTCTTCTTATACCCAGCTTTACTTGAACACAGGGTAACGGTTGGTTGTACAGGTAGAAAGGGATCGAGATAGATATATCAAAATGACCAGGACCGAAAAAAAAATTTATTGAGCCATGTCCGTCGGCCTGTCCGTCCGTCCGTCTGTCCGGTAACACGATAACTTGGGCAAATATTGATATATCTTCACCATATTCGGTATGCAGGCTTATTTAGACTCAGAATTGGAAATCAGAGAAATCGGACGATAACCACACCCCCTTTTCCTATATCGAAAATATCGAAAAATTGAAAAAACTATATAATTCGAAAACGAACACCACGAAATTAATGAAATTTTGGTTCTTTGTTCTTATAACGCAAAACACAAGTTCAGTAAAATTTTGGAATATATGGGTGGCAAGGCCCCCATTT
Source organism: Merzomyia westermanni (assembly GCA_949987695.1). Lineage (NCBI taxonomy): Eukaryota > Metazoa > Arthropoda > Insecta > Diptera > Tephritidae > Merzomyia > Merzomyia westermanni. The sequence goes on along the minus strand of OX465292.1, from coordinate 103,458,921 downwards.
AGAAGAAGCAAATTCAGAAGTTTATCAAGCGGTGAATCAATAGCCGGTGGAGATATAACATTGAAATTTGGCATAGACATTTTTTTCGTAGCCGCAACTGTTTGCTGTAAAAATGAGCGAAATCGGCTGAAAGCCACGCTTTCTTCTTATGCCCAGCTTTACTTGAACACAGGGTAACGGTTGGTTGTACAGGTAGAAAGGGATCGAGATAGATATATCAAAATGACCAGGACCGAAAAAAAAATTTATTGAGCCATGTCCGTCGGCCTGTCCGTCCGTCCGTCTGTCCGGTAACACGATAACTTGGGCAAATATTGATATATCTTCACCATATTCGGTATGCAGGCTTATTTAGACTCAGAATTGGAAATCAGAGAAATCGGACGATAACCACACCCCCTTTTCGCATGTCGAAAATAGCTAAAAATTGAAAAAATTAGATAATTCGCAAACGAATACCACTAAATTAATGTAATTTGGTAGGTTGATTGTTCTTATTACACAAAACACAAGTTCAGTAAAACTTTGGAATATATGGGGGGCAACGCCCCCATTTAGAAGAAGCAAATTCAGAAGTTTAACAAGCGGTAAATCAATAGCCGTTGGAGATATAACGTTGCAATTTGGCATAGACATTTTTTTCGTAGCCGTAACTGTTTGCTGTAAAAATGAGCTAAATCGGCTGAAAGCCACGCTTTCTTCTTATACCCAGCTGTACTTGTACACAGGGTATTATAACTTTGTTTGGGTAAGGGTTGGTTGTACATGTGTAAAGGGATCGAGATAGATATAGACTTCCATATATAAAAATGACCAGGATCGAAAAAAAATTTTATTGAGCCATGTCCGTCGGTCTGTCCGTCCGCCCGTCTGTCCGTTAACATGATAACTTGAGCAAATCCTGTGATATCGTCACCAAATTCGGTATGCGGGCTTATTTAGACTCAGAATTGGAAATCAGAGAAATCGGACGATAACCACGCCCACTTTTCCTATATCGAAAATATCGAAAAATTGAAAAAACTATATAATTCGAAAACGAATATCACTAAATTAATGAAATTTGGTAGGTGGATTGTTCTTATAACGCAAAACACAAGTTCAGTAAAATTTTGGAATATATGGGGGGCAACGCCCCCATTTAGAAGAAGCAAATTCAGAAGTTTAACAAGCGGTGAATCAATAGCCGTTGGAGATATAACATTGAAATTTGGCATAGACATTTTTTTCGTAGCCGCAACTGTTTGCTGTAAAAATGAGCTAAATCGGCTGAAAGCCACGCTTTCTTCTTATACCCAGCGTTACTTGAACACAGGGTAACGGTTGGTTGTACAGGTAGAAAGGGATCGAGATAGATATATCAAAATGACCAGGACCGAAAAAAAAATTTATTGAGCCATGTCCGTCGGCCTGTCCGTTCGTCCGTCTGTCCGGTAACACGATAACTTGGGCAAATATTGAGATATCTTCACCATATTCGGTATGCAGGCTTATTTAGACTCAGAATTGGAAATCAGAGAAATCGGACGATAACCACACCCCCTTTTCGCATGTCGAAAATAGCTAAAAATTAAAAAAATTAGATAATTCGCAAACGAATACCACTAAATTAATGTAATTTGGTAGGTTGATTGTTCTTAATACACAAAACACAAGTTCAGTAAAATTTTATAATATATATGGGGGGCAACACCCCCATTTAGAAAAAGCAAATTCAGAAGTTTAACAAGCGGTGAATCAATAGCCGTTGGAGATATAACATTGAAATTTGGCATAGACATTTTTTTCGTAGCCGCAACTGTTTGCTGTAAAAATGAGCGAAATCGGCTGAAAGCCACGCTTTCTTCTTATACCCAGCTTTACTTGAACACAGGGTAACGGTTGGTTGTACAGGTAGAAAGGGATCGAGATAGATATATCAAAATGACCAGGACCGAAAAAAAAATTTATTGAGCCACATCCGTCGGCCTGTCCGTTCGTCCGTCTGTCCGGTAACACGATAACTTGGGCAAATATTGAGATATCGTCACCAAATTCGGTATGCGGGCTTATTTAGACTCAGAATTGGAAATCAGAGAAATCGGACGATAACCACGCCCACATTTCCTATATCGAAAATATCGAAAAATTGAAAAAACTATATAATTCGAAAACGAATATCACTAAATTAATGAAATTTGGTAGGTGGATTGTTCTTCTAACGCAAAACACAAGTTCAGTAAAATTTTGGAATATATGGGGGGCAACGCCCCCATTTAGAAGAAGCAAATTCAGAAGTTTAACAAGCGGTGAATCAATAGCCGTTGGAGATATAACATTGAAATTTGGCATAGACATTTTTTTCGTAGCCGCAACTGTTTGCTGTAAAAATGAGCGAAATCGGCTGAAAGCCACGCTTTCTTCTTATACCCAGCTTTACTTGAACACAGGGTAACGGTTGGTTGTACAGGTAAAAAGGGATCGAGATAGATATATCAAAATGACCAGGACCGAAAAAAAAATTTATTGAGCCATGTCCGTCGGCCTGTCCGTTCGTCCGTCTGTCCGGTAACACGATAACTTGGGCAAATATTGAGATATCTTCACCATATTCGGTATGCAGGCTTATTTAGACTCAGAATTGGAAATCAGAGAAATCGGACGATAACCACACCCCCTTTTCGCATGTCGAAAATAGCTAAAAATTGAAAAAATTAGATAATTCGCAAACGAATACCACTAAATTAATGTAATTTGGTAGGTTGATTGTTCTTATTACACAAAAACACAAGTTCAGTAAAATTTTGGAATATATGGGTGGCAACGCCCACATTTAGAAGAAGCAAATTCAGAAGTTTAACAAGCGGTAAATCAATAGCCGTTGGAGATATAACGTTGCAATTTGGCATAGACATTTATTTCGTAGCGACAACTGTTTGCTGTGCAAATGAGCGAAATCGGTTGAAAGCCACGCTTTCTTTTTATACCCAGCTGTACTTGTACACAGGGTATTATAACTTTGTTTGGGTAAGGGTTGGTTGTACATGTGTAAGGGGATCGAGATAGATATAGACTTCCATATATAAAAATGACCAGGATCGAAACAAAATTTTATTGAGCCATGTCCGTCGGTCTGTCCGTCCGCCCGTCTGTCCGTTAACATGATAACTTGAGCAAATCCTGTGATATCGTCACCAAATTCGGTATGCGGGCTTATTTAGACTCAGAATTGGAAATCAGAGAAATCGGACGATAACCACGCCCACTTTTCCTATATCGAAAAATTGAAAAAACTATATAATTCGAAAACGAATATCACTAAATTAATGAAATTTGGTCGGTGGATTGTTCTTATAACGCAAAACACAAGTTCAGTAAAATTTTGGAATATATGGGGGGCAACGCCCCCATTTAGAAGAAGCAAATTCAGAAGTTTAACAAGCGGTGAATCAATAGCCGTTGGAGATATAACATTGAAATTTGGCATAGACATTTTTTTCGTAGCCGCAACTGTTTGCTGTAAAAATGAGCTAAATCGGCTGAAAGCCACGCTTTCTTCTTATACCCAGCTTACCTTGAACACAGGGTAACGGTTGGTTGTACAGGTAGAAAGGGATCGAGATAGATATATCAAAATGACCAGGACCGAAAAAAAAATTTATTGAGCCATGTCCGTCGGCCTGTCCGTTCGTCCGTCTGTCCGTTAACACGATAATTCGAGCAAATATTGAGATATCTTCACCAAATTCGGTATGCGAGCCTATTTAGACTCAGAATTGGAAATCAGAGAAATCGGACGATAACCACGCCCACTCTTCCTATATCGAAAATATCGAAAAATTGAAAAAACTATATAATTCGAAAACGAATATCACTAAATTAATGAAATTTGGTAGGCGGATTGTTCTTATAACGCAAAACACAAACAAGTTCAGTAAAATTTTGGAATATATGGGTGGCAACGCCCCCATTTAGAAGAAGCAAATTCAGAAGTTTAACAAGCGGTGAATCAATAGCCGTTGGAGATATAATATTGAAATTTGGCATAGACATTTTTTTCGTAGCCGCAACTGTTTGCTGTAAAAATGAGCGAAATCGGCTGAAAGCCACGCTTTCTTCTTATACCCAGCTTTACTTGAACACAGGGTATTATAACTTTGTTTGGGTAAGGGTTGGTTGTACATGTGTAAAGGGATCGAGATAGATACAGACTTCCATATATAAAAATGACCAGGATCGAAAAAAAAATTTATTGAGCCATGTCCGTCGGCCTGTCCGTTCGTCCGTCTGTCCGTTAACACGATAATTCGAGCAAATATTGAGATATCTTCACCAAATTCGGTATGCGAGCTTATTTAGACTCAGAATTGGAAATCAGAGAAATCGGACGATAACCACGCCCCCCTTTTCCTATATCGAAAAATTTAAAATAGGAGATAATTCGAAAACGAATACCACTAAATTAATGAAATTTGGTAGGTGGATTGATTTTATAACGCAAAACACAAGTTCAGTAAAATTTTGGAATATGGGGTGGCCACGCCCACATTTAGAAGAAGCAAATTCAGAAGTTTAACAAGCGGTGAATCAATAGCCGTTGGAGATATAACATTGAAATTTGGCATAGACATTTTTTTCGTAGCCGCAACTGTTTGCTGTAAAAATGAGCGAAATCGGCTGAAAGCCACGCTTTCTTCTTATACCCAGCTTTACTTGTAAACAGGGTAACGGTTGGTTGTACAGGTAGAAAGGGATCGAGATAGATATATCAAAATGACCAGGACCGAAAAAAAATTTTATTGAGCCATGTCCGTCGGTCTGTCCGTCCGCCCGTCTGTCCGTTAACATGATAACTTGAGCAAATCCTGTGATATCGTCACCAAATTCGGTATGCGGGCTTATTTAGACTCAGAATTGGAAATCAGAGAAATCGGACGATAACCACGCCCACTTTTCCTATATCGAAAATATCGAAAAATTGAAAAAACTATATAATTCGAAAACGAATATCACTAAATTAATGAAATTTGGTAGGTGGATTGTTCTTATAACGCAAAACACAAGTTCAGTAAAATTTTGGAATATATGGGGGGCAACGCCCCCATTTAGAAGAAGCAAATTCAGAAGTTTAACAAGCGGTGAATCAATAGCCGTTGGAGATATAACATTGAAATTTGGCATAGACATTTTTTTCGTAGCCGCAACTGTTTGCTGTAAAAATGAGCTAAATCGGCTGAAAGCCACGCTTTCTTCTTATAGCCAGCTTACCTTGAACACAGGGTAACGGTTGGTTGTACAGGTAGAAAGGGATCGAGATAGATATATCAAAATGACCAGGACCGAAAAAAAAATTTATTGAGCCATGTCCGTCGGCCTGTCCGTCCGCCCGTCTGTCCGTTAACATGATAACTTGAGCAAATCCTGTGATATCGTCACCAAATTCGGTATGCGGGCTTATTTAGACTCAGAATTGGAAATCAGAGAAATCGGACGATAACCACGCCCCCTTTTCCTATATCGAAAATATCGAAAAATGTTAAAAATTAGATTATTTGAAAACTAATACCACTAAATTAATGAAATTTGGTAGGTGGATTGTTCTTATTACGCAAAACACAAGTTCAGTAAAACTTTGGAATATATGGGGGGCAACGCCCCCATTTAGAAGAAGCAAATTCAGAAGTTTAACAAGCGGTGAATCAATAGCCGTTGGAGATATAACATTGAAATTTGGCATAGACATTTTTTTCGTAGCCGCAACTGTTTGCTGTAAAAATGAGCGAAATCGGCTGAAAGCCACGCTTTCTTCTTATACCCAGCTTTACTTGAACACAGGGTAACGGTTGGTTGTACAGGTAGAAAGGGATCGAGATAGATATATCAAAATGACCAGGACCGAAAAAAAAATTTATTGAGCCATGTCCGTCGGCCTGTCCGTTCGTCCGTCTGTCCGGTAACACGATAACTTGGGCAAATATTGAGATATCTTCACCATATTCGGTATGCAGGCTTATTTAGACTCAGAATTGGAAATCAGAGAAATCGGACGATAACCACACCCCCTTTTCGCATGTCGAAAATAGCTAAAAATTGAAAAAATTAGATAATTCGCAAACGAATACCACTAAATTAATGTAATTTGGTAGGTTTATTGTTCTTATTACACAAAACACAAGTTCAGTAAAACTTTGGAATATATGGGGGGCAACGCCCCCATTTAGAAGAAGCAAATTCAGAAGTTTAACAAGCGGTGAATCAATAGCCGTTGGAGATATAACATTGAAATTTGGCATAGACATTTTTTTCGTAGCCGCAACTGTTTGCTGTGCAAATGAGCGAAATCGGTTGAAAGCCACGCTTTCTTTTTATACCCAGCTGTACTTGTACACAGGGTATTATAACTTTGTTTGGGTAAGGGTTGGTTGTACATGTGTAAAGGGATCGAGATAGATATAGACTTCCATATATAAAAATGACCAGGATCGAAAAAAAATTTTATTGAGCCATGTCCGTCGGTCTGTCCGTCCGCCCGTCTGTCCGTTAACATGATAACTTGAGCAAATCCTGTGATATCGTCACCAAATTCGGTATGCGGGCTTATTTAGACTCAGAATTGGAAATCAGAGAAATCGGACGATAACCACGCCCACTTTTCCTATATCGAAAAATTGAAAAAACTATATAATTCGAAAACGAATATCACTAAATTAATGAAATTTGGTAGGTGGATTGTTCTTATAACGCAAAACACAAGCTCAGTAAAATTTTGGAATATATGGGGGGCAACGCCCCCATTTAGAAGAAGCAAATTCAGAAGTTTAACAAGCGGTGAATCAATAGCCGTTGGAGATATAACATTGAAATTTGGCATAGACATTTTTTTCGTAGCCGCAACTGTTTGCTGTAAAAATGAGCTAAATCGGCTGAAAGCCACGCTTTCTTCTTATACCCAGCTTACCTTGAACACAGGGTAACGGTTGGTTGTACAGGTAGAAAGGGATCGAGATAGATATATCAAAATGACCAGGACCGAAAAAAAAATTTATTGAGCCATGTCCGTCGGCCTGTCCGTTCGTCCGTCTGTCCGTTAACACGATAATTCGAGCAAATATTGAGATATCTTCACCAAATTCGGTATGCGAGCCTATTTAGACTCAGAATTGGAAATCAGAGAAATCGGACGATAACCACGCCCACTCTTCCTATATCGAAAATATCGAAAAATTGAAAAAACTATATAATTCGAAAACGAATATCACTAAATTAATGAAATTTGGTAGGCGGATTGTTCTTATAACGCAAAACACAAGTTCAGTAAAATTTTGGAATATATGGGTGGCAACGCCCCCATTTAGAAGAAGCAAATTCAGAAGTTTAACAAGCGGTGAATCAATAGCCGTTGGAGATATAACATTGAAATTTGGCATAGACATTTTTTTCGTAGCCGCAACTGTTTGCTGTAAAAATGAGCGAAATCGGCTGAAAGCCACGCTTTCTTCTTATACCCAGCTTTACTTGTACACAGGGTAACGGTTGGTTGTACAGGTGGAAAGGGATAGAGATAGATATAACAAAATGACCAGGACCGAAAAAAAAATTGATTGAGCCATGTCCGTCGGCCTGTCCGTCCGTCCGTCTGTCCGTTAACACGATAATTCGAGCAAATATTGAGATATCTTCACCAAATTCGGTATGCGAGCTTATTTAGACTCAGAGTTGGAAATCAGAGAAATCGGACGATAACCACGCCCCCTTTTCCTATATCGAAAATATCGAAAAATTGAAAAAACTATATAATTCGAAAACGAATATCACTAAATTAATGAAATTTGGTAGGTGGATTGTTCTTATAACGCAAAACACAAGCTCAGTAAAATTTTGGAATATATGGGGGGCAACGCCCCCATTTAGAAGAAGCAAATTCAGAAGTTTAACAAGCGGTGAATCAATAGCCGTTGGAGATATAACATTGAAATTTGGCATAGACATTTTTTTCGTAGCCGCAACTGTTTGCTGTAAAAATGAGCTAAATCGGCTGAAAGCCACGCTTTCTTCTTATACCCAGCTTACCTTGAACACAGGGTAACGGTTGGTTGTACAGGTAGAAAGGGATCGAGATAGATATATCAAAATGACCAGGACCGAAAAAAAAATTTATTGAGCCATGTCCGTCGGCCTGTCCGTTCGTCCGTCTGTCCGTTAACACGATAATTCGAGCAAATATTGAGATATCTTCACCAAATTCGGTATGCGAGCCTATTTAGACTCAGAATTGGAAATCAGAGAAATCGGACGATAACCACGCCCACTCTTCCTATATCGAAAATATCGAAAAATTTAAAAAACTATATAATTCGAAAACGAATATCACTAAATTAATGAAATTTGGTAGGCGGATTGTTCTTATAACGCAAAACACAAGTTCAGTAAAATTTTGGAATATATGGGTGGCAACGCCCCCATTTAGAAGAAGCAAATTCAGAAGTTTAACAAGCGGTGAATCAATAGCCGTTGGAGATATAACATTGAAATTTGGCATAGACATTTTTTTCGTAGCCGCAACTGTTTGCTGTAAAAATGAGCGAAATCGGCTGAAAGCCACGCTTTCTTCTTATACCCAGCTTTACTTGTACACAGGGTAACGGTTGGTTGTACAGGTGGAAAGGGATAGAGATAGATATAACAAAATGACCAGGACCGAAAAAAAAATTGATTGAGCCATGTCCGTCGGCCTGTCCGTCCGTCCGTCTGTCCGTTAACACGATAATTCGAGCAAATATTGAGATATCTTCACCAAATTCGGTATGCGAGCTTATTTAGACTCAGAGTTGGAAATCAGAGAAATCGGACGATAACCACGCCCCCTTTTCCTATATCGAAAATATCGAAAAATTGAAAAAACTATATAATTCGAAAACGAATATCACTAAATTAATGAAATTTGGTAGGTGGATTGTTCTTATAACGCAAAACACAAGTTCAGTAAAATTTTGGAATATATGGGTGGCAACGCCCCCATTTAGAAGAAGCAAATTCAGAAGTTTAACAAGCGGTGAATCAATAGCCGTTGGAGATATAACATTGAAATTTGGCATATACATTTTTTTCGTAGCCGCAACTGTTTGCTGTAAAAATGAGCGAAATCGGCTGAAAGCCACGCTTTCTTCTTATATCCAGCTTTACTTGAACACAGGGTAACGGTTGGTTGTACAGGTAGAAAGGGATCGAGATAGATATATCAAAATGACCAGGACCGAACAAAAAATTTATTGAGCCATGTCCGTCGGCCTGTCCGTCCGTCCGTCTGTCCGGTAACACGATAACTTGGGCAAATATTGAGATATCTTCACCATATTCGGTATGCAGGCTTATTTAGGCTCAGAATTGGAAATCAGAGAAATCGGACGATAACCACACCCCCTTCTCGCATGTCGAAAATAGCTAAAAATTGAAAAAATTAGATAATTCGCAAATGAATACCACTAAATTAATGTAATTTGGTAGGCTGATTGTTCTTATTACGCAAAACACAAGTTCAGTAAAATTTTGGAATATATGCGTGGCAACGCCCACATTTAGAAGAAGCAAATTCAGAAGTTTAACAAGCGGTAAATCAATAGCCGTTGGAGATATAACATTGAAATTTGGCATAGACATTTTTGTCGTAGCGACAACTGTTTGCTGTGCAAATGAGCGAAATCGGTTGAAAGCCACGCTTTCTTTTTATACCCAGCTGTACTTGTACACAGGGTATTATAACTTTGTTTGGGTAAGGGTTGGTTGTACATGTGTAGAGGGATCGAGATAGATACAGACTTCCATATATAAAAATGACCAGGATCGAAACAAAATTTTATTGAGCCATGTCCGTCCGTCTGTCCGTTAACACGATAATTCGAGCAAATATTGACATATCTTCACCAAATTAGGTATGCGAGCTTATTTAGACTCAGAATTGGAAATCAGAGAAATCGGACGATAACCACGCCCCCTTTTCCTATATCGAAAATATCGAAAAGTTTTAAAAATTAGATTATTTGAAAACTAATACCACTAAATTAATGAAATTTGGTAGGTGGATTGTTCTTATTACGCAAAACAGAAGTTCAGTAAAATTTTGGAATATGGGGGTGGCAACGCCCACATTTAGAAGAAGCAAATTCAGAAGTTTAACAAGCGGTGAATCAATAGCCGTTGGAGATATAACATTGAAATTTGGCATAGACATTTTTTTCGTAGCTGCAACTGTTTGCTGTAAAATGAGCGAAATCGGCTGAAAGCCACGCTTTCTTCTTATACCCAGCTTTACTTGTACACACGGTAAAGGTTGGTTGTACAGGTAGAAAGGGATAGAGATAGATATAACAAAATGACCAGGACCGAAAAAAAAATTTATTGAGCCATGTCCGTCGGCCTGTCCGTCCGTCCGTCTGTCCGTTAACACGATAATTCGAGCAAATATTGAGATATCTTCACCAAATTCGGTATGCGAGCTTATTTAGAATCAGAATTGGAAATCAGAGAAATCGGACGATAACCACGCCCCCTTTTCCTATATCGAAAATATCGAAAAATTGAAAAAACTATATAATTCGAAAACGAATACCACTAAATTAATGAAATTTGGTAGGTGGATTGTTCTTATAACGCAAAACACAAGTTCAGTAAAATTTTGGAATATATGGGTGGCAACGCCCCCATTTAGAAGAAGCAAATTCAGAAGTTTAACAAGCGGTGAATCAATAGCCGTTGGAGATATAACATTGAAATTTGGCATAGACATTTTTTTCGTAGCTGCAACTGTTTGCTGTAAAATGAGCGAAATCGGCTGAAAGCCACGCTTTCTTCTTATACCCAGCTTTACTTGAACACAGGGTAACGGTTGGTTGTACAGGTAGAAAGGGATCGAGATAGATATATCAAAATGACCAGGACCGAAAAAAAAAATGTATTGAGCCATGTCCGTCGGCCTGTCCGTCCGTCCGTGTGTCCGGTAACACGATAACTTGGGCAAATATTGAGATATCTTCACCATATTCGGTATGCAGGCTTATTTAGACTCAGAATTGGAAATCAGAGAAATCGGACGATAACCACACCCCCTTTTCGCATGTCGAAAATAGCTAAAAATTGAAAAAATTAGATAATTCGCAAACGAATACCACAGTAAAATTTTGGAATATATGGGTGGCAACGCCCACATTTAGAAGAAGCAAATCCAGAAGTTTAACAAGCGGTAAATCAATGAAATTTGGTAGGTGGGTTGTTCTTATTACGCAAAACACAAGTTCAGTAAAATTTTGGAATATGGGGGTGGCAACGCCCACATTTAGAAGAAGCAAATTCAGAAGTTTAACAAGCGGTGAATCAATAGCCGTTGGAGATATAACATTGAAATTTGGCATAGACATTTTTTTCGTAGCCGCAACTGTTTGCTGTAAAAATGAGCGAAATCGGCTGAAAGCCACGCTTTCTTCTTATACCCAGCTTAACTTGAACACAGGGTAACGGTTGGTTGTACAGGTAGAAAGGGATCGAGATAGATATATCAAAATGACCAGGACCGAAAAAAAAATTTATTGAGCCATGTCCGTCGGCCTGTCCGTCCGTCCGTCTGTCCGGTAACACGATAACTTGGGCAAATATTGATATATCTTCACCATATTCGGTATGCAGGCTTATTTAGACTCAGAATTGGAAATCAGAGAAATCGGACGATAACCACACCCCCTTTTCCTATATCGAAAATATCGAAAAATTGAAAAAACTATATAATTCGAAAACGAACACCACTAAATTAATGAAATTTTGGTTCTTTGTTCTTATAACGCAAAACACAAGTTCAGGAAAATTTTGGAATATATGGGTGGCAAGGCCCCCATTTAGAAGAAGCAAATTCAGAAGTTTAACAAGCGGTGAATCAATAGCCGTTGGAGATATAACATTGAAATTTGGCATAGACATTTTTTTCGTAGCCGCAACTGTTTGCTGTAAAAATGAGCGAAATCGGCTGAAAGCCACGCTTTCTTCTTATGCCCAGCTTTACTTGAACACAGGGTAACGGTTGGTTGTACAGGTAGAAAGGGATCGAGATAGATATATCAAAATGACCAGGACCGAAAAAAAAATTTATTGAGCCATGTCCGTCGGCCTGTCCGTCCGTCCGTCTGTCCGGTAACACGATAACTTGGGCAAATATTGATATATCTTCACCATATTCGGTATGCAGGCTTATTTAGACTCAGAATTGGAAATCAGAGAAATCGGACGATAACCACACCCCCTTTTCGCATGTCGAAAATAGCTAAAAATTGAAAAAATTAGATAATTCGCAAACGAATACCACTAAATTAATGTAATTTGGTAGGTTGATTGTTCTTATTACACAAAACACAAGTTCAGTAAAACTTTGGAATATATGGGGGGCAACGCCCCCATTTAGAAGAAGCAAATTCAGAAGTTTAACAAGCGGTAAATCAATAGCCGTTGGAGATATAACGTTGCAATTTGGCATAGACATTTTTTTCGTAGCCGCAACTGTTTGCTGTAAAAATGAGCTAAATCGGCTGAAAGCCACGCTTTCTTCTTATACCCAGCTGTACTTGTACACAGGGTATTATAACTTTGTTTGGGTAAGGGTTGGTTGTACATGTGTAAAGGGATCGAGATAGATATAGACTTCCATATATAAAAATTACCAGGATCGAAAAAAAATTTTATTGAGCCATGTCCGTCGGTCTGTCCGTCCGCCCGTCTGTCCGTTAACATGATAACTTGAGCAAATCCTGTGATATCGTCACCAAATTCGGTATGCGGGCTTATTTAGACTCAGAATTGGAAATCAGAGAAATCGGACGATAACCACGCCCACTTTTCCTATATCGAAAATATCGAAAAATTGAAAAAACTATATAATTCGAAAACGAATATCACTAAATTAATGAAATTTGGTAGGTGGATTGTTCTTATAACGCAAAACACAAGTTCAGTAAAATTTTGGAATATATGGGGGGCAACGCCCCCATTTAGAAGAAGCAAATTCAGAAGTTTAACAAGCGGTGAATCAATAGCCGTTGGAGATATAACATTGAAATTTGGCATAGACATTTTTTTCGTAGCCGCAACTGTTTGCTGTAAAAATGAGCGAAATCGGCTGAAAGCCACGCTTTCTTCTTATACCCAGCTTTACTTGAACACAGGGTAACGGTTGGTTGTACAGGTAGAAAGGGATCGAGATAGATATATCAAAATGACCAGGACCGAAAAAAAAATTTATTGAGCCATGTCCGTCGGCCTGTCCGTTCGTCCGTCTGTCCGGTAACACGATAACTTGGGCAAATATTGAGATATCTTCACCATATTCGGTATGCAGGCTTATTTAGACTCAGAATTGGAAATCAGAGAAATCGGACGATAACCACACCCCCTTTTCGCATGTCGAAAATAGCTAAAAATTAAAAAAATTAGATAATTCGCAAACGAATACCACTAAATTAATGTAATTTGGTAGGTTGATTGTTCTTAATACACAAAACACAAGTTCAGTAAAATTTTATAATATATATGGGGGGCAACACCCCCATTTAGAAAAAGCAAATTCAGAAGTTTAACAAGCGGTGAATCAATAGCCGTTGGAGATATAACATTGAAATTTGGCATAGACATTTTTTTCGTAGCCGCAACTGTTTGCTGTAAAAATGAGCGAAATCGGCTGAAAGCCACGCTTTCTTCTTATACCCAGCTTTACTTGAACACAGGGTAACGGTTGGTTGTACAGGTAGAAAGGGATCGAGATAGATATATCAAAATGACCAGGACCGAAAAAAAAATTTATTGAGCCATATCCGTCGGCCTGTCCGTTCGTCCGTCTGTCCGGTAACACGATAACTTGGGCAAATATTGAGATATCGTCACCAAATTCGGTATGCGGGCTTATTTAGACTCAGAATTGGAAATCAGAGAAATCGGACGATAACCACGCCCACTTTTCCTATATCGAAAATATCGAAAAATTGAAAAAACTATATAATTCGAAAACGAATATCACTAAATTAATGAAATTTGGTAGGTGGATTGTTCTTCTAACGCAAAACACAAGTTCAGTAAAATTTTGGAATATATGGGGGGCAACGCCCCCATTTAGAAGAAGCAAATTCAGAAGTTTAACAAGCGGTGAATCAATAGCCGTTGGAGATATAACATTGAAATTTGGCATAGACATTTTTTTCGTAGCCGCAACTGTTTGCTGTAAAAATGAGCGAAATCGGCTGAAAGCCACGCTTTCTTCTTATACCCAGCTTTACTTGAACACAGGGTAACGGTTGGTTGTACAGGTAAAAAGGGATCGAGATAGATATATCAAAATGACCAGGACCGAAAAAAAAATTTATTGAGCCATGTCCGTCGGCCTGTCCGTTCGTCCGTCTGTCCGGTAACACGATAACTTGGGCAAATATTGAGATATCTTCACCATATTCGGTATGCAGGCTTATTTAGACTCAGAATTGGAAATCAGAGAAATCGGACGATAACCACACCCCCTTTTCGCATGTCGAAAATAGCTAAAAATTGAAAAAATTAGATAATTCGCAAACGAATACCACTAAATTAATGTAATTTGGTAGGTTGATTGTTCTTATTACACAAAACACAAGTTCAGTAAAATTTTGGAATATATGGGTGGCAACGCCCACATTTAGAAGAAGCAAATTCAGAAGTTTAACAAGCGGTAAATCAATAGCCGTTGGAGATATAACGTTGCAATTTGGCATAGACATTTATTTCGTAGCGACAATTGTTTGCTGTGCAAATGAGCGAAATCGGTTGAAAGCCACGCTTTCTTTTTATACCCAGCTGTACTTGTACACAGGGTATTATAACTTTGTTTGGGTAAGGGTTGGTTGTACATGTGTAAGGGGATCGAGATAGATATAGACTTCCATATATAAAAATGACCAGGATCGAAAAAAAATTTTATTGAGCCATGTCCGTCGGTCTGTCCGTCCGCCCGTCTGTCCGTTAACATGATAACTTGAGCAAATCCTGTGATATCGTCACCAAATTCGGTATGCGGGTTTATTTAGACTCAGAATTGGAAATCAGAGAAATCGGACGATAACCACGCTCACTTTTCCTATATCGAAAAATTGAAAAAACTATATAATTCGAAAACGAATATCACTAAATTAATGAAATTTGGTAGGTGGATTGTTCTTATAACGCAAAACACAAGTTCAGTAAAATTTTGGAATATATGGGGGGCAACGCCCCCATTTAGAAGAAGCAAATTCAGAAGTTTAACAAGCGGTGAATCAATAGCCGTTGGAGATATAACATTGAAATTTGGCATAGACATTTTTTTCGTAGCCGCAACTGTTTGCTGTAAAAATGAGCTAAATCGGCTGAAAGCCACGCTTTCTTCTTATACCCAGCTTACCTTGAACACAGGGTAACGGTTGGTTGTACAGGTAGAAAGGGATCGAGATAGATATATCAAAATGACCAGGACCGAAAAAAAAATTTATTGAGCCATGTCCGTCGGCCTGTCCGTTCGTCCGTCTGTCCGTTAACACGATAATTCGAGCAAATATTGAGATATCTTCACCAAATTCGGTATGCGAGCCTATTTAGACTCAGAATTGGAAATCAGAGAAATCGGACGATAACCACGCCCACTCTTCCTATATCGAAAATATCGAAAAATTGAAAAAACTATATAATTCGAAAACGAATATCACTAAATTAATGAAATTTGGTAGGCGGATTGTTCTTATAACGCAAAACACAAGTTCAGTAAAATTTTGGAATATATGGGTGGCAACGCCCCCATTTAGAAGAAGCAAATTCAGAAGTTTAACAAGCGGTGAATCAATAGCCGTTGGAGATATAATATTGAAATTTGGCATAGACATTTTTTTCGTAGCCGCAACTGTTTGCTGTAAAAATGAGCGAAATCGGCTGAAAGCCACGCTTTCTTCTTATACCCAGCTTTACTTGAACACAGGGTATTATAACTTTGTTTGGGTAAGGGTTGGTTGTACATGTGTAAAGGGATCGAGATAGATACAGACTTCCATATATAAAAATGACCAGGATCGAAAAAAAAATTTATTGAGCCATGTCCGTCGGCCTGTCCGTTCGTCCGTCTGTCCGTTAACACGATAATTCGAGCAAATATTGAGATATCTTCACCAAATTCGGTATGCGAGCTTATTTAGACTCAGAATTGGAAATCAGAGAAATCGGACGATAACCACGCCCCCTTTTCCTATATCGAAAAATTTAAAATAGGAGATAATTCGAAAACGAATACCACTAAATTAATGAAATTTGGTAGGTGGATTGATTTTATAACGCAAAACACAAGTTCAGTAAAATTTTGGAATATGGGGTGGCCACGCCCACATTTAGAAGAAGCAAATTCAGAAGTTTAACAAGCGGTGAATCAATAGCCGTTGGAGATATAACATTGAAATTTGGCATAGACATTTTTTTCGTAGCCGCAACTGTTTGCTGTAAAAATGAGCGAAATCGGCTGAAAGCCACGCTTTCTTCTTATACCCAGCTTTACTTGTAAACAGGGTAACGGTTGGTTGTACAGGTAGAAAGGGATCGAGATAGATATATCAAAATGACCAGGACCGAAAAAAAATTTTATTGAGCCATGTCCGTCGGTCTGTCCGTCCGCCCGTCTGTCCGTTAACATGATAACTTGAGCAAATCCTGTGATATCGTCACCAAATTCGGTATGCGGGCTTATTTAGACTCAGAATTGGAAATCAGAGAAATCGGACGATAACCACGCCCACTTTTCCTATATCGAAAATATCGAAAAATTGAAAAAACTATATAATTCGAAAACGAATATCACTAAATTAATGAAATTTGGTAGGTGGATTGTTCTTATAACGCAAAACACAAGTTCAGTAAAATTTTGGAATATATGGGGGGCAACGCCCCCATTTAGAAGAAGCAAATTCAGAAGTTTAACAAGCGGTGAATCAATAGCCGTTGGAGATATAACATTGAAATTTGGCATAGACATTTTTTTCGTAGCCGCAACTGTTTGCTGTAAAAATGAGCTAAATCGGCTGAAAGCCACGCTTTCTTCTTATAGCCAGCTTACCTTGAACACAGGGTAACGGTTGGTTGTACAGGTAGAAAGGGATCGAGATAGATATATCAAAATGACCAGGACCGAAAAAAAAATTTATTGAGCCATGTCCGTCGGCCTGTCCGTCCGCCCGTCTGTCCGTTAACATGATAACTTGAGCAAATCCTGTGATATCGTCACCAAATTCGGTATGCGGGCTTATTTAGACTCAGAATTGGAAATCAGAGAAATCGGACGATAACCACGCCCACTTTTCCTATATCGAAAATATCGAAAAATTGAAAAAACTATATAATTCGAAAACGAATATCACTAAATTAATGAAATTTGGTAGGTGGATTGTTCTTATAACGCAAAACACAAGTTCAGTAAAATTTTGGAATATATGGGGGGCAACGCCCCCATTTAGAAGAAGCAAATTCAGAAGTTTAACAAGCGGTGAATCAATAGCCGTTGGAGATATAACATTGAAATTTGGCATAGACATTTTTTTCGTAGCCGCAACTGTTTGCTGTAAAAATGAGCGAAATCGGCTGAAAGCCACGCTTTCTTCTTATACCCAGCTTTACTTGTAAACAGGGTAACGGTTGGTTGTACAGGTAGAAAGGGATCGAGATAGATATATCAAAATGACCAGGACCGAAAAAAAATTTTATTGAGCCATGTCCGTCGGTCTGTCCGTCCGCCCGTCTGTCCGTTAACATGATAACTTGAGCAAATCCTGTGATATCGTCACCAAATTCGGTATGCGGGCTTATTTAGACTCAGAATTGGAAATCAGAGAAATCGGACGATAACCACGCCCCCTTTTCCTATATCGAAAATATCGAAAAATTTTAAAAATTAGATTATTTGAAAACTAATACCACTAAATTAATGAAATTTGGTAGGTGGATTGTTCTTATTACGCAAAACACAAGTTCAGTAAAACTTTGGAATATATGGGGGGCAACGCCCCCATTTAGAAGAAGCAAATTCAGAAGTTTAACAAGCGGTGAATCAATAGCCGTTGGAGATATAACATTGAAATTTGGCATAGACATTTTTTTCGTAGCCGCAACTGTTTGCTGTAAAAATGAGCGAAATCGGCTGAAAGCCACGCTTTCTTCTTATACCCAGCTTTACTTGAACACAGGGTAACGGTTGGTTGTACAGGTAGAAAGGGATCGAGATAGATATATCAAAATGACCAGGACCGAAAAAAAAATTTATTGAGCCATGTCCGTCGGCCTGTCCGTTCGTCCGTCTGTCCGGTAACACGATAACTTGGGCAAATATTGAGATATCTTCACCATATTCGGTATGCAGGCTTATTTAGACTCAGAATTGGAAATCAGAGAAATCGGACGATAACCACACCCCCTTTTCGCATGTCGAAAATAGCTAAAAATTAAAAAAATTAGATAATTCGCAAATACCACTAAATTAATGTAATTTGGTAGGTTGATTGTTCTTATTACACAAAACACAAGTTCAGTAAAATTTTGGAATATATGGGGGGCAACACCCCCATTTAGAAAAAGCAAATTCAGAAGTTTAACAAGCGGTGAATCAATAGCCGTTGGAGATATAACATTGAAATTTGGCATAGACATTTTTTTCGTAGCCGCAACTGTTTGCTGTAAAAATGAGCGAAATCGGCTGAAAGCCACGCTTTCTTCTTATACCCAGCTTTACTTGAACACAGGGTAACGGTTGGTTGTACAGGTAGAAAGGGATCGAGATAGATATATCAAAATGACCAGGACCGAAAAAAAAATTTATTGAGCCATATCCGTCGGCCTGTCCGTTCGTCCGTCTGTCCGGTAACACGATAACTTGGGCAAATATTGAGATATCGTCACCAAATTCGGTATGCGGGCTTATTTAGACTCAGAATTGGAAATCAGAGAAATCGGACGATAACCACGCCCACTTTTCCTATATCGAAAATATCGAAAAATTGAAAAAACTATATAATTCGAAAACGAATATCACTAAATTAATGAAATTTGGTAGGTGGATTGTTCTTCTAACGCAAAACACAAGTTCAGTAAAATTTTGGAATATATGGGGGGCAACGCCCCCATTTAGAAGAAGCAAATTCAGAAGTTTAACAAGCGGTGAATCAATAGCCGTTGGAGATATAACATTGAAATTTGGCATAGACATTTTTTTCGTAGCCGCAACTGTTTGCTGTAAAAATGAGCGAAATCGGCTGAAAGCCACGCTTTCTTCTTATACCCAGCTTTACTTGAACACAGGGTAACGGTTGGTTGTACAGGTAAAAAGGGATCGAGATAGATATATCAAAATGACCAGGACCGAAAAAAAAATTTATTGAGCCATGTCCGTCGGCCTGTCCGTTCGTCCGTCTGTCCGGTAACACGATAACTTGGGCAAATATTGAGATATCTTCACCATATTCGGTATGCAGGCTTATTTAGACTCAGAATTGGAAATCAGAGAAATCGGACGATAACCACACCCCCTTTTCGCATGTCGAAAATAGCTAAAAATTGAAAAAATTAGATAATTCGCAAACGAATACCACTAAATTAATGTAATTTGGTAGGTTGATTGTTCTTATTACACAAAACACAAGTTCAGTAAAATTTTGGAATATATGGGTGGCAACGCCCACATTTAGAAGAAGCAAATTCAGAAGTTTAACAAGCGGTAAATCAATAGCCGTTGGAGATATAACGTTGCAATTTGGCATAGACATTTATTTCGTAGCGACAACTGTTTGCTGTGCAAATGAGCGAAATCGGTTGAAAGCCACGCTTTCTTTTTATACCCAGCTGTACTTGTACACAGGGTATTATAACTTTGTTTGGGTAAGGGTTGGTTGTACATGTGTAAAGGGATCGAGATAGATATAGACTTCCATATATAAAAATGACCAGGATCGAAAAAAAATTTTATTGAGCCATGTCCGTCGGTCTGTCCGTCCGCCCGTCTGTCCGTTAACATGATAACTTGAGCAAATCCTGTGATATCGTCACCAAATTCGGTATGCGGGCTTATTTAGACTCAGAATTGGAAATCAGAGAAATCGGACGATAACCACGCCCACTTTTCCTATATCGAAAAATTGAAAAAACTATATAATTCGAAAACGAATATCACTAAATTAATGAAATTTGGTAGGTGGATTGTTCTTATAACGCAAAACACAAGCTCAGTAAAATTTTGGAATATATGGGGGGCAACGCCCCCATTTAGAAGAAGCAAATTCAGAAGTTTAACAAGCGGTGAATCAATAGCCGTTGGAGATATAACATTGAAATTTGGCATAGACATTTTTTTCGTAGCCGCAACTGTTTGCTGTAAAAATGAGCTAAATCGGCTGAAAGCCACGCTTTCTTCTTATACCCAGCTTACCTTGAACACAGGGTAACGGTTGGTTGTACAGGTAGAAAGGGATCGAGATAGATATATCAAAATGACCAGGACCGAAAAAAAAATTTATTGAGCCATGTCCGTCGGCCTGTCCGTTCGTCCGTCTGTCCGTTAACACGATAATTCGAGCAAATATTGAGATATCTTCACCAAATTCGGTATGCGAGCCTATTTAGACTCAGAATTGGAAATCAGAGAAATCGGACGATAACCACGCCCACTCTTCCTATATCGAAAATATCGAAAAATTGAAAAAACTATATAATTCGAAAACGAATATCACTAAATTAATGAAATTTGGTAGGCGGATTGTTCTTATAACGCAAAACACAAGTTCAGTAAAATTTTGGAATATATGGGTGGCAACGCCCCCATTTAGAAGAAGCAAATTCAGAAGTTTAACAAGCGGTGAATCAATAGCCGTTGGAGATATAACATTGAAATTTGGCATAGACATTTTTTTCGTAGCCGCAACTGTTTGCTGTAAAAATGAGCGAAATCGGCTGAAAGCCACGCTTTCTTCTTATACCCAGCTTTACTTGAACACAGGGTATTATAACTTTGTTTGGGTAAGGGTTGGTTGTACATGTGTAAAGGGATCGAGATAGATACAGACTTCCATATATAAAAATGACCAGGATCGAAAAAAAAATTTATTGAGCCATGTCCGTCGGCCTGTCCGTTCGTCCGTCTGTCCGTTAACACGATAATTCGAGCAAATA
The DNA here is from genome assembly GCA_949987695.1 of Merzomyia westermanni. Taxonomy (NCBI): domain Eukaryota; kingdom Metazoa; phylum Arthropoda; class Insecta; order Diptera; family Tephritidae; genus Merzomyia; species Merzomyia westermanni. Next base: position 103,437,723 of record OX465292.1, on the reverse strand, counting down.
TTGAGATATCTTCACCAAATTCGGTATGCGAGCTTATTTAGACTCAGAATTGGAAATCAGAGAAATCGGACGATAACCACGCCCCCTTTTCCTATATCGAAAAATTTAAAATAGGAGATAATTCGAAAACGAATACCACTAAATTAATGAAATTTGGTAGGTGGATTGATTTTATAACGCAAAACACAAGTTCAGTAAAATTTTGGAATATGGGGTGGCCACGCCCACATTTAGAAGAAGCAAATTCAGAAGTTTAACAAGCGGTGAATCAATAGCCGTTGGAGATATAACATTGAAATTTGGCATAGACATTTTTTTCGTAGCCGCAACTGTTTGCTGTAAAAATGAGCGAAATCGGCTGAAAGCCACGCTTTCTTCTTATACCCAGCTTTACTTGTAAACAGGGTAACGGTTGGTTGTACAGGTAGAAAGGGATCGAGATAGATATATCAAAATGACCAGGACCGAAAAAAAATTTATTGAGCCATGTCCGTCGGCCTGTCCGTCCGTCCGTCTGTCCGTTAACACGATAATTCGAGCAAATATTGAGATATCTTCACCAAATTCGGTATGCGAGCTTATTTAGACTCAGAATTGGAAATCAGAGAAATCGGACGATAACCACGCCCCCTTTTCCTATATCGAAAATATCGAAAAATTGAAAAAACTATATAATTCGAAAACGAATATCACTAAATTAATGAAATTTGGTAGGTGGATTGTTCTTATAACGCAAAACACAAGTTCAGTAAAATTTTGGAATATATGGGTGGCAACGCCCCCATTTAGAAGAAGCAAATTCAGAAGTTTAACAAGCGGTGAATCAATAGCCGTTGGAGATATAACATTGAAATTTGGCATAGACATTTTTTTCGTAGCTGCAACTGTTTGCTGTAAAAATGAGCGAAATCGGCTGAAAGCCACGCTTTCTTCTTATACCCAGCTTTACTTGAACACAGGGTAACGGTTGGTTGTACAGGTAGAAAGGGATCGAGATAGATATATCAAAATGATCAGGACCGAAAAAAAAAATTTATTTAGCCATGTCCGTCGGCCTGTCCGAGATATCTTCAACATATTCGGTATGCAGGCTTATTTAGACTCAGAATTGGAAATCAGAGAAATCGGACGATAACCACGCCCCCTTTTCCTATATCGAAAATATCGAAAAATTGAAAAAACTATATAATTCGAAAACGAATATCACTAAATTAATGAAATTTGGTAGGTGGATTGTTCTTATAACGCAAAACACAAGTTCAGTAAAATTTTGGAATATATGGGTGGCAACGCCCCCATTTAGAAGAAGCAAATTCAGAAGTTTAACAAGCGGTAAATCAATAGCCGTTGGAGATATAACGTTGCAATTTGGCATAGACATTTATTTCGTAGCGACAACTGTTTGCTGTGCAAATGAGCGAAATCGGTTGAAAGCCACGCTTTCTTTTTATACCCAGCTGTACTTGTACACAGGGTATTAAAACTTGGTTTGGGTAAGGGTTGGTTGTACATGTGTAAAGGGATCGAGATAGATATAGACTTCCATATATAAAAATGACCAGGATCGAAAAAAAATTTTATTGAGCCATGTCCGTCGGTCTGTCCGTTAACATGATAACTTGAGCAAATCCTGTGATATCTTCACCAAATTCGGTATGCGGGCTTATTTGGACTCAGAATAGATTGGTATTGAAAATGAGCGAAATCGGACGATAACCACGCCCCCTTTTCCTATATCGAAAAATTTAAAATAGGAGATAATTCGAAAACGAATACCACTAAATTAATGAAATTTGGTAGGTGGATTGATTTTATAACGCAAAACACAAGTTCAGTAAAATTTTGGAATATGGGGTGGCCACGCCCACGTTTAGAAGAAGCAAATTCAGAAGTTTAACAAGCGGTGAATCAATAGGCGTTGGAGGTATAACATTGAAATTTGGCATAGACATTTTTTTCGTAGCCGCAACTGTTTGCTGTAAAAATGAGCGAAATCGGCTGAAAGCCACGCTTTCTTCTTATACCCAGCTTTACTTGTAAACAGGGTAACGGTTGGTTGTACAGGTAGAAAGGGATCGAGATAGATATATCAAAATGACCAGGACCGAAAAAAAAAATTTATTAAGCCATGTCCGTCGGCCTGTCCGTCCGTCCGTGTGTCCGGTAACACGATAACTTTTGCAAATATTGAGATATCTTCAACATATTCGGTATGCAGGCTTATTTAGACTCAGAATTGGAAATCAGAGAAATCGGACGATAACCACACCCCCTTTTCGCACGTCGAAAATAGCTAAAAATTGAAAAAATTAGATAATTCGCAAACGAATACCACTAAATTAATGTAATTTGGTAGGTTGATTGTTCTTATTACGCAAAACACAAGTTCAGTAAAATTTTGGAATATATGGGTGGCAACGCCCACATTTAGAAGAAGCAAATTCAGAAGTTTAACAAGCGGTAAATCAATAGCCGTTGGAGATAGAACGTTCCAATTTGGCATAGACATTTATTTCGTAGCGACAACTGTTTGCTGTGCAAATGAGCGAAATCGGTTGAAAGCCACGCTTTCTTTTTATACCCAGCTGTACTTGTACACAGGGTATTATAACTTTGTTTGGGTAAGGGTTGGTTGTACATGTGTAAAGGGATCGAGATAGATATAGACTTCCATATATAAAAATGACCAGGATCGAAAAAAAATTTTATTGAGCCATGTCCGTCGGTCTGTTCGTCCGCCCGTCTGTCCGTTAACATGATAACTTGAGCAAATCCTGTGATATCTTCACCAAATTCGGTATGCGGGCTTATTTAGACTCAGAATAGATTGGTATTGAAAATGAGGGAAATCGGACGATAACCACGCCCCCTTTTCCTATATCGAAAATATCGAAAAAATTTCAAAATTAGATTATTTGAAAACTAATACCACTAAATAAATCAAATTTGGTAGGTGGATTGATTTTATAACGCAAAACACAAGTTCAGTAAAGTTTTGGAATATGGGGGTGGCAACGCCCAAATTTAGAAGAAGCAAATTCAGAAGTTTAACAAGCGGTAAATCAATAGCTGTTGCTTGTTATACATAGCTGCACTTGTACACAGGGTATTATAACTTTGTTTGGGTAAGGGTTGGTTGTACATGTATAAAGGGATCGAGATAGATATAGGCCTCCATACATAAAAATTACCAGGATCGAAAAAAAATTTTATTGAGCCATGTCCGTCGGTCTGTCCGTCCGTCCGTCTGTCCGTTAACATGATAACTTGAGCAAATCCTGTGATATTTTCACCAAATTCGGTATGCGGGCTTATTTAGACTCAGAATAGATTGGTATTGAAAATGAGAGAAATCGGAGCATAACCACGCCCCGTTTTCCTATATCCTATTCCTATGAAAATATCGAAAAATTTAAAATAGGAGATAATTCGAAAACGAATACCACTAAATTAATGAAATTTGGTAGGTGGATTGATTTTATAACGCAAAACACAAGTTCAGTAAAGTTCTGGAATATGGGGGTGGCAACGCCCACATCTAGAAGAAGCAAATTCAGAAGTTTAACAAGCGGTAAATCAATAGCTGTTTCTTTTTATACATAGCTGCACTTGTACACAGGGTATTATAACTTTGTTTGGGTTAGGGTTGGTTGTACATGTATAAAGGGATCGAGATAGATATAGACTTCCATATATAAAAATGACCAGGATCGAAAAAAAATTTTATTGAGCCATGTCCGTCGGTCTGTCCGTCCGCCCGTCTGTCCGTTAACATGATAACTTGAGCAAATCCTGTGATATCTTCACCAAATTCGGTATGCGGGCTTATTTAGACTCAGAATAGATTGGTATTGAAAATGAGAGAAATCGGAGCATAACCACGCCCCCTTTTCCTATATTGAAAATATCGAAAAATTGCAAATAGGAGATAATTCGAAAACGAATACCACTAAATTAATGAAATTTGGTAGGTGGATTGATTTTATAACGCAAAACACAAGTTCAGTAAAGTTCTGGAATATGGGGGTGGCAACGCCCACATCTAGAAGAAGCAAATTCAGAAGTTTAACAAGCGGTAAATCAATAGCTGCTTCTTTTTATACATAGCTGCACTTGTACACAGGGTATTATAACTTTGTTTGGGTTAGGGTTGATTGTACATGTATAAAGTGATCGAGATAGATATAGACTTCCATATATAAAAATTACCAGGATCGAAAAAAAATTGTATTGAGCCATGTCCGTCGGTTTGTCCGTCCGTCCGTCTGTCCGTTAACATGATAACTTGAGCAAATCCTGTGATATCTTCACCAAATTCGGTATGCGGGCTTATTTAGACTCAGAATAGATTGGTATTGAAAATGAGAGAAATCGGAGCATAACCACGCCCCCTTTTCCTATATTGAAAATATCGAAAAATTTTAAAAATTAGATTATTTGAAAACTAATACCACTAAATTAATGAAATTTGGTATGTGGATTGATTTTATAACGCAAAACACAAGTTCAGTAAAGTTCTGGAATATGGGGGTGGCAACGCCCACATCTAGAAGAAGCAAATTCAGAAGTTTAACAAGCGGTAAATCAATAGCTGTTTCTTTTTATACATAGGTGCACTTGTACACAGGGTATTATAACTTTGTTTGGGTAAGGGTTGGTTGTACATGTATAAAGGGATCGAGATAGATATAGACTAGCATACATAAAAATGACCAGGATCGAATAAAAATTTTATTGAGCCATGTCCGTCGGTCTGTTCGTCCGTCCGTCCGTCCGTTAACATGATAACTTGAGCAAATCCTGTGATATCTTCACCAAATTCGGTATGCGGGCTTATTTTGACTCAGAATAGATTGGTATTGAAAATGTGAGAATTCGGAACATAACCACGCCCCCTTTTCCTATATTGAAAATATCGAAAAATTGAAAATAGTAGCTAATTCGAAAACGAATACCACTAAATAAATGAAATTTGGTAGGTGGATTGATTTTATAACGCAAAACACAAGTTCAGTAAAATTTTGGAATATGGGGGTGGCCACGCCCACATTTAGAAGAAGCAAATTCAGAAGTTTAACAAGCGGTGAATCAATAGCCGTTGGAGATATAACATTGAAATTTGGCATAGACATTTTTTTCGTAGCGGCAACTGTTTGCTGTAAAAATGAGCGAACTCGGCTGAAAGCCACGCTTTCTTCTTATACCCAGATTTACTTGTACACAGGGTAACGGTTGGTTGTACAGGTAGAAAGGGATCGAGATAGATATATCAAAATGACCAGGACCGAAAAAAAATTTATTGAGCCATGTCCGTCGGCCTGTCCGTCCGTCCGTCTGTCCGTTAACACGATAATTCGAGCAAATATAGACATATCTTCACCAAATTCGGTATGCGAGCTAATTTAGACTCAGAATTGGAAATCAGAGAAATCGGACGATAACCACGCCCCCTTTTCCTATATCGAAAATATCGAAAAATTGAAAAAACTATATAATTCGAAAACGAATACCACTAAATTAATGAAATTTGGTAGGTGGATTCTTCTTATAACGCAAAACACAAGTTCAGTAAAATTTTGGAATATATGGGTGGCAACGCCCCCATTTAGAAGAAGCAAATTCAGAAGTTTAACAAGCGGTGAATCAATAGCCGTTGGAGATATAACATTGAAATTTGGCATAGACATTTTTTTCGTAGCTGCAACTGTTTGCTGTAAAAATGAGCGAAATCGGCTGAAAGCCACGCTTTCTTCTTATACCCAGCTTTACTTGAACACAGGGTAACAGTTGGTTGTACAGGTAGAAAGGGATCGAGATAGATATATCAAAATGACCAGGACCGAAAAAAAAAATTTATTTAGCTATGTCCGTCGGCCTGTCCGTCCGTCCGTGTGTCCGGTAACACGATAACTTGGGCAAATATTGAGATATCTTCAACATATTCGGTATGCAGGCTTATTTAGACTCAGAATTGGAAATCAGAGAAATCGGACGATAACCACACCCCCTTTTCGCATGTCGAAAATAGCTAAAAATTGAAAAAATTAGATAATTCGCAAACGAATACCACTAAATTAATGTAATTTGGTAGGTTGATTGTTCTTATTACGCAAACCACAAGTTCAGTAAAATTTTGGAATATATGGGTGCAACGCCCACATTTAGAAGAAGCAAATTCAGAAGTTTAACAAGCGGTAAATCAATAGCCGTTGGAGATATAACGTTGCAATTTGGCATAGACATTTATTTCGTAGCGACAACTGTTTGCTGTGCAAATGAGCGAAATCGGTTGAAAGCCACGCTTTCTTTTTATACCCAGCTGTACTTGTACACAGGGTATTATAACTTTGTTTGGGTAAGGGTTGGTTGTACATGTGTAAAGGGATCGAGATAGATATAGACTTCCATATATAAAAATGACCAGGATCGAAAAAAAATTTTATTGAGCCATGTCCATCGGTCTGTCCGTTAACATGATAACTTGAGCAAATCCTGTGATATCTTCACCAAATTCGGTATGCGGGCTTATTTGGACTCAGAATAGATTGGTATTGAAAATGAGCGAAATCGGACGATAACCACGCCCCCTTTTCCTGTATCGAAAATATCGCAAAATTTTAAAAATTAGATTATTTGAAAACTAATACCACTAAATTAATGAAATTTGGTAGGTGGATTGTTCTTATTACGCAAAACACAAGTTCAGTAAAATTTTGGAATATGGGGGTGGCAACGCCCACATTTAGAAGAAGCAAATTCAGAAGTTTAACAAGCGGTGAATCAATAGCCGTTGGAGATATAACATTGAAATTTGGCATAGACATTTTTTTCGTAGCCGCAACTGTTTGCTGTAAAAATGAGCGAAATCGGCTGAAAGCCACGCTTTCTTCTTATACCCAGCTTTACTTGTACACAGGGTAACGGTTGGTTGTACAGGTAGAAAGGGATAGAGATAGATAAAACAAAATGACCAGGACCGAAAAAAAAATTTATTGAGCCATGTCCGTCGGCCTGTCCGTCCGTCCGTCTGTCCGTTAACACGATAATTCTAGCAAATATTGAGATATCTTCACCAAATTCGGTATGCGAGCTTATTTAGACTCAGAATTGGAAATCAGAGAAATCGGACGATAACCACGCCCCCTTTTCCTATATCGAAAATATCGAAAAATTGAAAAAACTATATAATTCGAAAACGAATATAACTAAATTAATGAAATTTGGTAGGTGGATTCTTCTTATAACGCAAAACACAAGTTCAGTAAAATTTTGGAATATATGGGTGGCCACGCCCACATTTAAAAGAAGCAAATTCAGAAGTTTAACAAGCGGTTAATCAATAGCCGTTGGAGATATAACATTGAAATTTGGCATAGACAGTTTTTTCGTAGCTGCAACTGTTTGCTGTAAAAATGAGCGAAATCGGCTGAAAGCCACGCTTTCTTCTTATACCCAGCTTTACTTGTACACAGGGTAACGGTTGGTTGTACAGGTAGAAAGGGATAGAGATAGATATAACAAAATGACCAGGACCGAAAAAAAAATTTATTGAGCCATGTCCGTCGGCCTGTCCGTCCGTCCGTATGTCCGTTAACACGATAATTCGAGCAAATATTGAGATATCTTCACCAAATTCGGTATGCCAGCTTATTTAGACTCAGAATTGGAAATCAGAGAAATCGGACGATAACCACGCCCCCTTTTCCTATATCGAAAATATCGAAAAATTAAAAAAACTATATAATTCGAAAACGAATATCACTAAATTAATGAAATTTGGTAGGTGGATTGTTCTTATAACGCAAAACACAAGTTCAGTAAAATTTTGGAATATATGGGTGGCAACGCCCCCATTTAGAAGAAGCAAATTCAGAAGTTTAACAAGCGGTGAATCAATAGCCATTCGAGATATAACATTGAAATTTGGCATAGACATTTTTTTCGTAGCCGCAACTGTTTGCTGTAAAAATGAGCGAAATCGGCTGAAAGCCACGCTTTCTTCTTATACCCAGCTTTACTTGAACACAGGGTAACGGTTGGTTGTACAGGTAGAAAGGGATGGAGATAGATATATCAAAATGACCAGGACCGAAAAAAAAATTTATTGAGCCATGTCCGTCGGCCTGTCCGTTCGTCCGTCTGTCCGGTAACACGATAACTTGGGCAAATATTGAGATATCTTCACCATATTCGGTATGCAGGCTTATTTAGACTCAGAATTGGAAATCATAGAAATCGCACGATAACCACACCCCCTTTTCGCATGTCGAAAATAGCTAAAAATTGAAAAAATTAGATAATTCGCAAACGAATACCACTAAATTAATGTAATTTGGTAGGCTGATTCTTCTTATTACGCAAAACACAAGTTCAGTAAAATTTTGGAATATATGGGTGGCAACGCCCACATTTAGAAGAAGCAAATTCAGAAGTTTAACAAGCGGTAAATCAATAGCCATTGGAGATATAACGTTGCAATTTGGCATAGACATTTATTTCGTAGCGACAACTGTTTGCTGTGCAAATGAGCGAAATCGGTTGAAAGCCACGCTTTCTTTTTATACCCAGCTGTACTTGTACACAGGGTATTATAACTTTGTTTGGGTAAGGGTTGGTTGTACATGTGTAAAGGGATCGAGATAGATATAGACTTCCATATATAAAAATGACCAGGATCGAAACAAAATTTTATTGAGCCATGTCCGTCGGTCTGTCCGTTAACATGATAACTTGAGCAAATCCTGTGATATCTTCACCAAATTCGGTATGCGGGCTTATTTGGACTCAGAATAGATTGGTATTGAAAATGAGCGAAATCGGACGATAACCACGCCCCCTTTTCCTGTATCGAAAATATCGAAAAATTTTAAAAATTAGATTATTTGAAAACTAATACCACTAAATTAATGAAATTTGGTAGGTGGATTGTTCTTATTACGCAAAACACAAGTTCAGTAAAATTTTGGAATATATGGGTGGCAACGCCCCCATTTAGAAGAAGCAAATTCAGAAGTTTAACAAGCGGTGAATCAATAGCCGTTGGAGATATAACATTGAAATTTGGCATAGACATTTTTTTCGTAGCTGCAACTGTTTGCTGTAAAAATGAGCGAAATCGGCTGAAAGCCACGCTTTCTTCTTATACCCAGCTTTACTTGAACACAGGGTAACGGTCCTATATCGAAAATATCGAAAAATTGAAAAAACTATATAATTCGAAAACGAATATCACTAAATTAATGAAATTTGGTAGGTGGATTGTTCTTATAACGCAAAACACAAGTTCAGTAAAATTTTGGAATATATGGGTGGCAACGCCCCCATTTAGAAGAAGCAAATTCAGAAGTTTAACAAGCGGTGAATCAATAGCCGTTCGAGATATAACATTGAAATTTGGCATAGACATTTTTTTCGTAGCCGCAACTGTTTGCTGTAAAAATGAGCGAAATCGGCTGAAAGCCACGCTTTCTTCTTATACCCAGCTTTACTTGAACACAGGGTAACGGTTGGTTGTACAGGTAGAAAGGGATCGAGATAGATATATCAAAATGACCAGGACCGAAAAAAAAATTTATTGAGCCATGTCCGTCGGCCTGTCCGTTCGTCCGTCTGTCCGGTAACACGATAACTTGGGCAAATATTGAGATATCTTCACCATATTCGGTATGCAGGCTTATTTAGACTCAGAATTGGAAATCAGAGAAATCGGACGATAACCAAACCCCCTTTTCGCATGTCGAAAATAGCTAAAAATTGAAAAAATTAGATAATTCGCAAACGAATACCACTAAATTAATGTAATTTGGTAGGCTGATTGTTCTTATTACGCAAAACACAAGTTCAGTAAAATTTTGGAATATATGGGTGGCAACGCCCACATTTAGAAGAAGCAAATTCAGAAGTTTAACAAGCGGTAAATCAATAGCCATTGGAGATATAACGTTGCAATTTGGCATAGACATTTATTTCGTAGCGACAACTGTTTGCTGTGCAAATGAGCGAAATCGGTTGAAAGCCACGCTTTCTTTTTATACCCAGCTCTACTTGTACACAGGGTATTATAACTTTGTTTGGGTAAGGGTTGGTTGTACATGTGTAAAGGGATCGAGATAGATACAGACTTCCATATATAAAAATCACCAGGATCGAAAAAAAAATTTTATTGAGCCATGTCCGTCGGTCTGTCCGTTAACACGATAACTTGAGCAAATATTGAGATATCTTCACCAAATTCGGTATGCGGGATTATTTAGACTCAGAATAGATTGGTATTGAAAATGAGAGAAATCGGAACGTAACCACGCCCCCTTTTCCTATATCGAAAATTTTAAAATATAAGATAATTCGAAAAGGAATACCACTAAATTAATGAAATTTGGTAGGTGGATTGATTTTGTAACGCAAAACACAAGTTCAGTAAAATTTTGGAATATGGGGTGGCCACGCCCACATTTAAAAGAAGCAAATTCAGAAGTTTAACAAGCGGTTAATCAATAGCCGTTGGAGATACAACATTGAAATTTGGCATAGACATTTTTTTCGTAGCCGCAACTGTTTGCTGTAAAAATGAGCGAAATCGGCTGAAAGCCACGCTTTCATCTTATACCCAGCTTTACTTGTAGACAGGGTAACGGTTGGTTGTACAGGTAGAAAGGGATCGAGATAGATATATCAAAATGACCAGGACCGAAAAAAAATTTATTGAGCCATGTCCGTCGGCCTGTCCGTCCGTCCGTCTGTCCGTAACACGATAATTCGAGCAAATATTGACATATCTTCACCAAATTAGGTATGCGAGCTTATTTAGGCTCAGAATTGGAAATCAGAGAAATCGGACGATAACCACGCCCCCTTTTCCTATATCGAAAATATCGAAAAATTGAAAAAACTATATAATTCGAAAACGAATACCACTAAATTAATGAAATTTGGTAGGTGGATTGTTCTTATAACGCAAAATACACGTTCCGTAAAATTTTGGAATATATGGGTGGCAACGCCCCCATTTAGAAGAAGCAAATTCACAAGTTTAACAAGCGGTGAATCAATAGCCGTTGGAGATATAACATTGAAATTTGGCATAGACATTTTTTTCGTAGCTGCAACTGTTTGCTGTAAAAATGAGCGAAATCGGCTGAAAGCCACGCTTTCTTCTTATACCCAGCTTTACTTGAACACAGGGTAACGGTTGGTTGCACAGGTAGAAAGGGATCGAGATAGATATATCAAAATGACCAGGACCGAAAAAAAAAATTTATTAAGCCATGTCCGTCGGCCTGTCCGTCCGTCCGTGTGTCCCGTAACACGATAACTTGGGCAAATATTGAGATATCTTCAACATATTCGGTATGCAGCCTTATTTAGACTCAGAATTGGAAATCAGAGAAATCGGACGATAACCACACCCCCTTTTCGCACGTCGAAAATAGCTAAAAATTTAAAAAATTAGATAATTCGCAAACGAATACCACTAAATTAATGTAATTTGGTAGGTTGATTGTTCTTATTACGCAAAACACAAGTTCAATAAAATTTTGGAATATATGGGTGGCAACGCCCACATTTAGAAGAAGCAAATTCAGAAGTTTAACAAGCGGTAAATCAATAGCCGTTGGAGATATAACGTTGCAATTTGGCATAGACATTTATTTCGTAGCGACAACTGTTTGCTGTGCAAATGAGCGAAATCGGTTGAAAGTCACGCTTTCTTTTTATACCCAGCTGTACTTGTACACAGGGTATTATAACTTTGTTTGGGTAAGGGTTGGTTGTACATGTGTAAAGGGATCGAGATAGATATAGACTTCCATATATAAAAATGACCACGATCGAAACAAAATTTTATTGAGCCATGTCCGTCGGTCTGTCCGTTAACATGATAACTTGAGCAAATCCTGTGATATCTTCACCAAATTCGGTATGCGGGCTTATTTGGACTCAGAATAGATTGGTATTGAAAATGAGCGAAATCGGACGATAACCACGCCCCCTTTTCCTGTATCGAAAATATCGAAAAATTTTAAAAATTAGATTATTTGAAAACTAATACCACTATATTAATGAAATTTGGTAGATGGATTGTTCTTATTACGCAAAACACAAGTTCGGTAAAATTTTGGAATATGGGGGTGGCAACGCCCACATTTAGAAGAAGCAAATTCAGAAGTTTAACAAGCGGTGAATCAATAGCCGTTGGAGATATAACATTGAAATTTGGCATAGACATTTTTTTCGTAGCCGCAACTGTTTGCTGTAAAAATGAGCGAAATCGGCTGAAAGCCACGCTTTCTTCTTATACCCAGCTTTACTTGTACACAGGGTAACGGTTGGTTGTACAGGTAGAAAGGGATAGAGATAGATATAACAAAATGACCAGGACCGAAAAAAAAATTTATTGAGCCATGTCCGTCGGCCTGTCCGTCCGTCCGTCTGTCCGTTAACACGATAATTCGAGCAAATATTGAGATATCTTCACCAAATTCGGTATGCGAGCTTATTTAGACTCAGAATTGGAAATCAGAGAAATCGGACGATAACCACGCCCCCTTTTCCTATATCGAAAATATCGAAAAATTGAAAAAACTATATAATTCGAAAACGAATACCACTAAATTAATGAAATTTGGTAGGTGGATTCTTCTTATAACGCAAAACACAAGTTCAGTAAAATTTTGGAATACATGGGTGGCAACGCCCCCATTTAGAAGAAGCAAATTCAGAAGTTTAACAAGCGGTGAATCAATAGCCGTTGGAGATATAACATTGAAATTTGGCATAGACATTTTTTTCGTAGCCGCAACTGTTTGCTGTAAAAATGAGCGAAATCGGCTGAAAGCCACGCTTTCTTCTTATACCCAGCTTTACTTGAACACAGGGTAACGGTCCTATATCGAAAATATCGAAAAATTGAAAAAACTATATAATTCGAAAACGAATATCACTAAATTAATGAAATTTGGTAGGTGGATTGTTCTTATAACGCAAAACACAAGTTCAGTAAAATTTTGGAATATATGGGTGGCAACGCCCCCATTTAGAAGAAGCAAATTCAGAAGTTTAACAAGCGGTGAATCAATAGCCGTTGGAGATATAACATTGAAATTTGGCATAGACATTTTTTTCGTAGCCGCAACTGTTTGCTGTAAAAATGAGCGAAATCGGCTGAAAGCCACGCTTTCTTCTTATACCCAGCTTTACTTGAACACAGGGTAACGGTCCTATATCGAAAATATCGAAAAATTGAAAAAACTATATAATTCGAAAACGAATATCACTAAATTAATGAAATTTGGTAGGTGGATTGTTCTTATAACGCAAAACACAAGTTCAGTAAAATTTTGGAATATATGGGTGGCAACGCCCCCATTTAGAAGAAGCAAATTCAGAAGTTTAACAAGCGGTGAATCAATAGCCGTTGGAGATATAACATTGAAATTTGGCATAGACATTTTTTTCGTAGCTGCAACTGTTTGCTGTAAAAATGAGCGAAATCGGCTGAAAGCCACGCTTTCTTCTTATACCCAGCTTTACTTGAACACAGGGTAACGGTCCTATATCGAAAATATCGAAAAATTGAAAAAACTATATAATTCGAAAACGAATATCACTAAATTAATGAAATTTGGTAGGTGGATTGTTCTTATAACGCAAAACACAAGTTCAGTAAAATTTTGGAATATATGGGTGGCAACGCCCCCATTTAGAAGAAGCAAATTCAGAAGTTTAACAAGCGGTGAATCAATAGCCGTTGGAGATATAACATTGAAATTTGGCATAGACATTTTTTTCGTAGCCGCAACTGTTTGCTGTAAAAATGAGCGAAATCGGCTGAAAGCCACGCTTTCTTCTTATACCCAGCTTTACTTGAACACAGGGTAACGGTCCTATATCGAAAAATTGAAAAAACTATATAATTCGCAAACGAATACCACTAAATTAATGTAATTTGGTAGGTTGATTGTTCTTATTACGCAAAACACAAGTTCAATAAAATTTTGGAATATATGGGTGGCAACGCCCACATTTAGAAGAAGCAAATTCAGAAGTTTAACAAGCGGTAAATCAATAGCCGTTGGAGATATAACGTTGCAATTTGGCATAGACATTTATTTCGTAGCGACAACTGTTTGCTGTGCAAATGAGCGAAATCGGTTGAAAGCCACGCTTTCTTTTTATACCCAGCTGTACTTGTACACAGGGTATTATAACTTTGTTTGGGTAAGGGTTGGTTGTACATGTGTAAAGGGATCGAGATAGATATAGACTTCCATATATAAAAATGACCACGATCGAAACAAAATTTTATTGAGCCATGTCCGTCGGTCTGTCCGTTAACATGATAACTTGAGCAAATCCTGTGATATCTTCACCAAATTCGGTATGCGGGCTTATTTGGACTCAGAATAGATTGGTATTGAAAATGAGCGAAATCGGACGATAACCACGCCCCCTTTTCCTGTATCGAAAATATCGAAAAATTTTAAAAATTAGATTATTTGAAAACTAATACCACTATATAAATGAAATTTGGTAGGTGGATTGTTCTTATTACGCAAAACACAAGTTCGGTAAAATTTTGGAATATGGGGGTGGCAACGCCCACATTTAGAAGAAGCAAATTCAGAAGTTTAACAAGCGGTGAATCAATAGCCGTTGGAGATATAACATTGAAATTTGGCATAGAAATTTTTTTCGTAGCCGCAACTGTTTGTTGTAAAAATGAGCGAAATCGGCTGAAAGCCACGCTTTCTTCTTATACCCAGCTTTACTTGTACACAGGGTAACGGTTGGTTGTACAGGTAGAAAGGGATAGAGATAGATATAACAAAATGACCAGGACCGAAAAAAAAATTTATTGAGCCATGTCCGTCGGCCTGTCCGTCCGTCCGTCTGTCCGTTAACACGATAATTCGAGCAAATATTGAGATATCTTCACCAAATTCGGTATGCGAGCTTATTTAGACTCAGAATTGGAAATCAGAGAAATCGGACGATAACCACGCCCCCTTTTCCTATATCGAAAATATCGAAAAATTGAAAAAACTATATAATTCGAAAACGAATACCACTAAATTAATGAAATTTGGTAGGTGGATTCTTCTTATAACGCAAAACACAAGTTCAGTAAAATTTTGGAATACATGGGTGGCAACGCCCCCATTTAGAAGAAGCAAATTCAGAAGTTTAACAAGCGGTGAATCAATAGCCGTTGGAGATATAACATTGAAATTTGGCATAGACATTTTTTTCGTAGCCGCAACTGTTTGCTGTAAAAATGAGCGAAATCGGCTGAAAGCCACGCTTTCTTCTTATACCCAGCTTTACTTGAACACAGGGTAACGGTCCTATATCGAAAATATCGAAAAATTGAAAAAACTATATAATTCGAAAACGAATATCACTAAATTAATGAAATTTGGTAGGTGGATTGTTCTTATAACGCAAAACACAAGTTCAGTAAAATTTTGGAATATATGGGTGGCAACGCCCCCATTTAGAAGAAGCAAATTCAGAAGTTTAACAAGCGGTGAATCAATAGCCGTTGGAGATATAACATTGAAATTTGGCATAGACATTTTTTTCGTAGCCGCAACTGTTTGCTGTAAAAATGAGCGAAATCGGCTGAAAGCCACGCTTTCTTCTTATACCCAGCTTTACTTGAACACAGGGTAACGGTCCTATATCGAAAATATCGAAAAATTGAAAAAACTATATAATTCGAAAACGAATATCACTAAATTAATGAAATTTGGTAGGTGGATTGTTCTTATAACGCAAAACACAAGTTCAGTAAAATTTTGGAATATATGGGTGGCAACGCCCCCATTTAGAAGAAGCAAATTCAGAAGTTTAACAAGCGGTGAATCAATAGCCGTTGGAGATATAACATTGAAATTTGGCATAGACATTTTTTTCGTAGCTGCAACTGTTTGCTGTAAAAATGAGCGAAATCGGCTGAAAGCCACGCTTTCTTCTTATACCCAGCTTTACTTGAACACAGGGTAACGGTCCTATATCGAAAATATCGAAAAATTGAAAAAACTATATAATTCGAAAACGAATATCACTAAATTAATGAAATTTGGTAGGTGGATTGTTCTTATAACGCAAAACACAAGTTCAGTAAAATTTTGGAATATATGGGTGGCAACGCCCCCATTTAGAAGAAGCAAATTCAGAAGTTTAACAAGCGGTGAATCAATAGCCGTTGGAGATATAACATTGAAATTTGGCATAGACATTTTTTTCGTAGCCGCAACTGTTTGCTGTAAAAATGAGCGAAATCGGCTGAAAGCCACGCTTTCTTCTTATACCCAGCTTTACTTGAACACAGGGTAACGGTCCTATATCGAAAAATTGAAAAAACTATATAATTCGCAAACGAATACCACTAAATTAATGTAATTTGGTAGGCTGATTGTTCTTATTACGCAAAACACAAGTTCAGTAAAAGTTTGGAATATATGGGGGGCAACACCCCCATTTAGAAGAAGCAAATTCAGAAGTTTAACAAGCGGTGAATCAATAGCCGTTGGAGATACAACATTGAAATTTGGCATAGACATTTTTTTCGTAGCCGCAACTGTTTGCTGTAAAAATGAGCGAAATCGGCTGAAAGCCAGGCTTTCATCTTATACCCAGCTTTACTTGAACACAGGGTAACGGTTGGTTGTACAGGTAGAAAGGGATCGAGATAGATATATCAAAATGACCAGGACCGAAAAAAAAATTTATTGAGCCATGTCCGTCGGCCTGTCCGTTCGGCCGTCTGTCCGGTAACACGATAACTTGGGCAAATATTGAGATATCTTCACCATATTCGGTATGCAGGCTTATTTAGACTCAGAATTGGAAATCAGAGAAATCGGACGATAACCACACCCCCTTTTCGCATGTCGAAAATAGCTAAAAATTGAAAAAATTAGATAATTCGCAAACGAATACCACTAAATTAATGTAATTTGGTAGGCTGATTGTTCTTATTACGCAAAACACAAGTTCAGTAAAATTTTGGAATATATGGGTGGCAACGCCCACATTTAGAAGAAGCAAATTCAGAAGTTTAACAAGCGGTAAATCAATAGCCATTGGAGATATAACGTTGCAATTTGGCATAGACATTTATTTCGTAGCGACAACTGTTTGCTGTGCAAATGAGCGAAATCGGTTGAAAGCCACGCTTTCTTTTTATACCCAGCTCTACTTGTACACAGGGTATTATAACTTTGTTTGGGTAAGGGTTGGTTGTACATGTGTAAAGGGATCGAGATAGATACAGACTTCCATATATAAAAATGACCAGGATCGAAAAAAAATTTTATTGAGCCATGTCCGTCGGTCTGTCCGTTAACACGATAACTTGAGCAAATATTGAGATATCTTCACCAAATTCGGTATGCGGGATTATTTAGACTCAGAATAGATTGGTATTGAAAATGAGAGAAATCGGAACGTAACCACGCCCCCTTTTCCTATATCGAAAAATTTAAAATATGAGATAATTCGAAAACGAATACCACTAAATTAATGAAATTTGGTAGGTGGATTGATTTTATAACGCAAAACACAAGTTCAGTAAAATTTTGGAATATGGGGTGGCCACGCCCACATTTAAAAGAAGCAAATTCAGAAGTTTAACAAGCGGTTAATCAATAGCCGTTGGAGATACAACATTGAAATTTGGCATAGACATTTTTTTCGTAGCCGCAACTGTTTGCTGTAAAAATGAGCGAAATCGGCTGAAAGCCACGCTTTCATCTTATACCCAGCTTTACTTGAACACAGGGTAACGGTTGGTTGTACAGGTAGAAAGGGATCGAGATAGATATATCAAAATGACCAGGACCGAAAAAAAAATTTATTGAGCCATGTCCGTCGGCCTGTCCGTTCGGCCGTCTGTCCGGTAACACGATAACTTGGGCAAATATTGAGATATCTTCACCATATTCGGTATGCAGGCTTATTTAGACTCAGAATTGGAAATCAGAGAAATCGGACGATAACCACACCCCCTTTTCGCATGTCGAAAATAGCTAAAAATTGAAAAAATTAGATAATTCGCAAACGAATACCACTAAATTAATGTAATTTGGTAGGCTGATTGTTCTTATTACGCAAAACACAAGTTCAGTAAAATTTTGGAATATATGGGTGGCAACGCCCACATTTAGAAGAAGCAAATTCAGAAGTTTAACAAGCGGTAAATCAATAGCCATTGGAGATATAACGTTGCAATTTGGCATAGACATTTATTTCATAGCGACAACTGTTTGCTGTGCAAATGAGCGAAATCGGTTGAAAGCCACGCTTTCTTTTTATACCCAGCTCTACTTGTACACAGGGTATTATAACTTTGTTTGGGTAAGGGTTGGTTGTACATGTGTAAAGGGATCGAGATAGATACAGACTTCCATATATAAAAATGACCAGGATCGAAAAAAAATTTTATTGAGCCATGTCCGTCGGTCTGTCCGTTAACACGATAACTTGAGCAAATATTGAGATATCTTCACCAAATTCGGTATGCGGGATTATTTAGACTCAGAATAGATTGGTATTGAAAATGAGAGAAATCGGAACGTAACCACGCCCCCTTTTCCTATATCGAAAAATTTAAAATATGAGATAATTCGAAAACGAATACCACTAAATTAATGAAATTTGGTAGGTGGATTCTTCTTGTAACGCAAAACACAAGTTCAGTAAAATTTTGGAATACATGGGTGGCAACGCCCCCATTTAGAAGAAGCAAATTCAAAAGTTTAACAAGCGGTTAATCAATAGCCGTTGGAGATATAACATTGAAATTTGGCATAGACATTTTTTTCGTAGCCGCAACTGTTTGCTGTAAAAATGAGCGAAATCGGCTGAAAGCCACGCTTTCATCTTATACCCAGCTTTACTTGAACACAGGGTAACGGTTGGTTGCACAGGTAGAAAGGGATCGAGATAGATATATCAAAATGACCAGGACCGAAAAAAAATTTATTGAGCCATGTCCGTCGGCCTGTCCGTCCGTCCGTCTGTCCGTTAACACGATAATTCGAGCAAATATTGACATATCTTCACCAAATTAGGTATGCGAGCTTATTTAGACTCAGAATTGGAAATCAGAGAAATCGGACGATAACCACGCCCCCTTTTCCTATATCGAAAATATCGAAAAATTGAAAAAACTATATAATTCGAAAACGAATACCACTAAATTAATGAAATTTGGTAGGTGGATTGTTCTTATAACGCAAAACACAAGTTCAGTAAAATTCTGGAATATATGGGTGGCAACGCCCCCATTTAGAAGAAGCAAATTCAGCAGTTTAACAAGCGGTGAATCAATAGCCGTTGGAGATATAACATTGAAATTTGGCATAGACATTTTTTTCGTAGCTGCAACTGTTTGCTGTAAAAATGAGCGAAATCGTTGAAAGCCACGCTTTCTTCTTATACCCAGCTTTACTTGAACACAGGGTAACGGTTGGTTGCACAGGTAGAAAGGGATCGAGATAGATATATCAAAATGACCAGGACCGAAAAAAAAAATTTATTAAGCCATGTCCGTCGGCCTGTCCGTCCGTCCGTGTGTCCCGTAACACGATAACTTGGGCAAAGATTGAGATATCTTCAACATATTCGGTATGCAGGCTTATTTAGACTCAGAATTGGAAATCAGAGAAATCGGACGATAACCACACCCCCTTTTCGCACGTCGAAAATAGCTAAAAATTTAAAAAATTAGATAATTCGCAAACAAATACCACTAAATTAATGTAATTTGGTAGGTTGATTGTTCTTATTACGCAAAACACAAGTTCAATAAAATTTTGGAATATATGGGTGGCAACGCCCACATTTAGAAGAAGCAAATTCAGAAGTTTAACAAGCGGTAAATCAATAGCCGTTGGAGATATAACGTTGCAATTTGGCATAGACATTTATTTCGTAGCGACAACTGTTTGCTGTGCAAATGAGCGAAATCGGTTGAAAGCCACGCTTTCTTTTTATACCCAGCTGTACTTGTACACAGGGTATTATAACTTTGTTTGGGTAAGGGTTGGTTGTACATGTGTAAAGGGATCGAGATAGATATAGACTTCCATATATAAAAATGACCAGGATCGAAACAAAATTTTATTGAGCCATGTCCGTCGGTCTGTCCGTTAACATGATAACTTGAGCAAATCCTGTGATATCTTCACCAAATTCGGTATGCGGGCTTATTTGGACTCAGAATAGATTGGTATTGAAAATGACCGAAATCGGAAGATAACCACGCCCCCTTTTCCTATATCGAAAATATCGAAAAGTTTTAAAAATTAGATTATTTGAAAACTAATACCACTAAATTAATGAAATTTGGTAGGTGTATTGTTCTTATTACGCAAAACACAAGTTCAGTAAAATTTTGGAATATGGAGGTAGCAACGCCCACATTTAGAAGAAGCAAATTCAGAAGTTTAATAAGCGGTGAATCAATAGCCGTTGGAGATATAACATTGAAATTTGGCATAGACATTTTTTTCGTAGCCGCAACTGTTTGCTGTAAAAATGAGCGAAATCGGCTGAAAGCCACGCTTTCATCTTATACCCAGCTTTACTTGTACACAGGGTAACGGTTGGTTGTACAGGTAGAAAGGGATAGAGATAGATATAACAAAATGTCCAGGACCGAAAAAAAAGTTTATTGAGCCATGTCCGTCGGCCTGTCCGTCCGTCCGTCTGTCCGTTAACACGATAATTCGAGCAGATATTGAGATATCTTCACCAAATTCGGTATGCGAGCTTATTTAGACTCAGAATTGGAAATCAGAGAAATCGGACGATAACCACGCCCCCTTTTCCTATATCGAAAAATTGAAAAAACTATATAATTCGAAAACGAATACCACTAAATTAATGAAATTTGGTAGGTGGATTGTTCTTATAACGCAAAACACAAGTTCAGTAAAATTTTGGAATATATGGGTGGCAACGCCCCCATTTAGAAGAAGCAAATTTAGAAGTTTAGCAAGCGGTGAATCAATAGCCGTTGGAGATATAACATTGAAATTTGGCATAGACATTTTTTTCGTAGCCGCAACTGTTTGCTGTAAAAATGAGCGAAATCGGCTGAAAGCCACGCTTTCTTCTTATACCCAGCTTTACTTGAACACAGGGTAACGGTTGGTTGTACAGGTAGAAAGGGATCGAGATAGATATATCAAAATGATCAGGACCGATCAAAAAATTTATTGAGCCATGTCCGTCGGCCTGTCCGTCCGTCCGTCTGTCCGTTAACACGATAATTCGAGCAAATATTGAGATATCTTCACCATATTCGGTATGCAGGCTTATTTAGACTCAGAATTGGAAATCAGAGAAATCGGACGATAACCACACCCCCTTTTCGCGTGTCGCAAATAGCTAAAAATTGAAAAAATTAGATAATTCGCAAACGAATACCACTAAATTAATGTAATTTGGTAGGTTGATTGTTCTTATTACGCAAAACACAAGTTCAGTAAAATTTTGGAATATATGGGTGGCAACGCCCACATTTAGAAGAAGCAAATTCAGAAGTTTAACAAGCGGTAAATCAATAGCCGTTGGAGATATAACGTTGCAATTTGGCATAGACATTTATTTCGTAGCGATAACTGTTTGCTGTGCAAATGAGCGAAATCGGTTGAAAGCCACGCTTTCTTTTTATACCCAGCTGTACTTGTACACAGGGTATTATAACTTTGTTTGGGTAAGGGTTGGTAGATATAGACTTCCATATATAAAAATGACCAGGATCGAAAAAAAATTTTATTGAGCCATGTCCGTCGGTCTGTCCGTTAACATGATAACTTGAGCAAATCCTGTGATATCTTCACCAAATTCGGTATGCGGGCTTATTTGGACTCAGAATAGATTGGTATTGAAAATGAGCGAAATCGGACGATAACCACGCCCCCTTTTCCTGTATCTAAAATATCGAAAAATTTTAAAAATTAGATCATTTGAAAACTAATACCACTAAATTAATGAAATTTGGTATGTGGATTGTTCTTATAACGCAAAACACAAGTTCAGTAAAATTTTGGAATATATGGGTGGCAACGCCCACATTTAGAAGAAGCAAATTCAGAAGTTTAACAAGCGGTAAATCAATAGCCGTTGCAGATATAACGTTGCAATTTGGAATAGACATTTATTTCGTAGCGACAACTGTTTGCTGTGCAAATGAGCGAAATCGGTTGAAAGCCACGCTTTCTTTTTATACCCAGCTGTACTTGTACACAGGGTATTATAACTTTGTTTGGGTAAGGGTTGGTTGTACATGTGTAAAGGGATCGAGATAGATATAGACTTCCATATATAAAAATGACCAGGATCGAAAAAAAATTTTATTGAGCCATGTCCGTCGGTCTGTCCGTCCGCCCGTCTGTCCGTTAACATGAAAACTTGAGCAAATCCTGTGATATCTTCACCAAATTCGGTATGCGGGCTTATTTAGACTCAGAATAGATTGGTATTGAAAATGAGAGAAATCGGAGCATAACCACGCCCCCTTTTCCTATATTGAAAATATCGAAAAATTGAAAATAGGAGATAATTCGAAAACGAATACCACTAAATTAATGAAATTTGGTAGGTGGATTGATTTTATAACGCAAAACACAAGTTCAGTAAAGTTCTGGAATATGGGGGTGGCAACGCCCACATCTAGAAGAAGCAAATTCAGAAGTTTAACAAGCGGTAAATCAATAGCTGTTTCTTTTTATACATAGCTGCACTTGTACACAGGGTATTATAACTTTGTTTGGGTTAGGGTTGGTTGTACATGTATAAAGGGATCGAGATAGATATAGACTTCCATATATAAAAATGACCAGGATCGAAAAAAAATTTTTTTTATCGAGCCATGTCCGTCGGTCTGTCCGTCCGCCCATCTATCCGTTAACATGATAACTTGAGCAAATCCTGTGATATCTTCACCAAATTCGGTATGCGGGCTTATTTAGACTCAGAATAGATTGGTATTGAAAATGAGAGAAATCGGAGCATAACCACGCCCCCTTTTCCTATATTGAAAATATCGAAAAATTGAAAATAGGAGATAATTCGAAAACGAATACCACTAAATTAATGAAATTTGGTAGGTGGATTGATTTTATAACGCAAAACACAAGTTCAGTAAAGTTCTGGAATATGGGGGTGGCAACGCCCACATCTAGAAGAAGCAAATTCAGAAGTTTAACAAGCGGTAAATCAATAGCTGTTTCTTTTTATACATAGCTGCACTTGTACACAGGGTATTATAACTTTGTTTGGGTTAGGGTTGGTTGTACATGTATAAAGGGATCGAGATAGATATAGACTTCCATATATAAAAATGACCAGGATCGAAAAAAAATTTTATTGAGCCATGTCCGTCGGTCTGTCCGTCCGTCCGTGTGTCCCGTAACACGATAACTTGGGCAAAGATTGAGATATCTTCAACATATTCGGTATGCAGGCTTATTTAGACTCAGAATTGGAAATCAGAGAAATCGGACGATAACCACACCCCCTTTTCGCACGTCGAAAATAGCTAAAAATTTAAAAAATTAGATAATTCGCAAACAAATACCACTAAATTAATGTAATTTGGTAGGTTGATTGTTCTTATTACGCAAAACACAAGTTCAATAAAATTTTGGAATATATGGGTGGCAACGCCCACATTTAGAAGAAGCAAATTCAGAAGTTTAACAAGCGGTAAATCAATAGCCGTTGGAGATATAACGTTGCAATTTGGCATAGACATTTATTTCGTAGCGACAACTGTTTGCTGTGCAAATGAGCGAAATCGGTTGAAAGCCACGCTTTCTTTTTATACCCAGCTGTACTTGTACACAGGGTATTATAACTTTGTTTGGGTAAGGGTTGGTTGTACATGTGTAAAGGGATCGAGATAGATATAGACTTCCATATATAAAAATGACCAGGATCGAAACAAAATTTTATTGAGCCATGTCCGTCGGTCTGTCCGTTAACATGATAACTTGAGCAAATCCTGTGATATCTTCACCAAATTCGGTATGCGGGCTTATTTGGACTCAGAATAGATTGGTATTGAAAATGACCGAAATCGGAAGATAACCACGCCCCCTTTTCCTATATCGAAAATATCGAAAAGTTTTAAAAATTAGATTATTTGAAAACTAATACCACTAAATTAATGAAATTTGGTAGGTGTATTGTTCTTATTACGCAAAACACAAGTTCAGTAAAATTTTGGAATATGGAGGTAGCAACGCCCACATTTAGAAGAAGCAAATTCAGAAGTTTAATAAGCGGTGAATCAATAGCCGTTGGAGATATAACATTGAAATTTGGCATAGACATTTTTTTCGTAGCCGCAACTGTTTGCTGTAAAAATGAGCGAAATCGGCTGAAAGCCACGCTTTCATCTTATACCCAGCTTTACTTGTACACAGGGTAACGGTTGGTTGTACAGGTAGAAAGGGATAGAGATAGATATAACAAAATGTCCAGGACCGAAAAAAAAATTTATTGAGCCATGTCCGTCGGCCTGTCCGTCCGTCCGTCTGTCCGTTAACACGATAATTCGAGCAGATATTGAGATATCTTCACCAAATTCGGTATGCGAGCTTATTTAGACTCAGAATTGGAAATCAGAGAAATCGGACGATAACCACGCCCCCTTTTCCTATATCGAAAAATTGAAAAAACTATATAATTCGAAAACGAATACCACTAAATTAATGAAATTTGGTAGGTGGATTGTTCTTATAACGCAAAACACAAGTTCAGTAAAATTTTGGAATATATGGGTGGCAACGCCCCCATTTAGAAGAAGCAAATTTAGAAGTTTAGCAAGCGGTGAATCAATAGCCGTTGGAGATATAACATTGAAATTTGGCATAGACATTTTTTTCGTAGCCGCAACTGTTTGCTGTAAAAATGAGCGAAATCGGCTGAAAGCCACGCTTTCTTCTTATACCCAGCTTTACTTGAACACAGGGTAACGGTTGGTTGTACAGGTAGAAAGGGATCGAGATAGATATATCAAAATGATCAGGACCGATCAAAAAATTTATTGAGCCATGTCCGTCGGCCTGTCCGTCCGTCCGTCTGTCCGTTAACACGATAATTCGAGCAAATATTGAGATATCTTCACCATATTCGGTATGCAGGCTTATTTAGACTCAGAATTGGAAATCAGAGAAATCGGACGATAACCACACCCCCTTTTCGCGTGTCGCAAATAGCTAAAAATTGAAAAAATTAGATAATTCGCAAACGAATACCACTAAATTAATGTAATTTGGTAGGTTGATTGTTCTTATTACGCAAAACACAAGTTCAGTAAAATTTTGGAATATATGGGTGGCAACGCCCACATTTAGAAGAAGCAAATTCAGAAGTTTAACAAGCGGTAAATCAATAGCCGTTGGAGATATAACGTTGCAATTTGGCATAGACATTTATTTCGTAGCGATAACTGTTTGCTGTGCAAATGAGCGAAATCGGTTGAAAGCCACGCTTTCTTTTTATACCCAGCTGTACTTGTACACAGGGTATTATAACTTTGTTTGGGTAAGGGTTGGTAGATATAGACTTCCATATATAAAAATGACCAGGATCGAAAAAAAATTTTATTGAGCCATGTCCGTCGGTCTGTCCGTTAACATGATAACTTGAGCAAATCCTGTGATATCTTCACCAAATTCGGTATGCGGGCTTATTTGGACTCAGAATAGATTGGTATTGAAAATGAGCGAAATCGGACGATAACCACGCCCCCTTTTCCTGTATCTAAAATATCGAAAAATTTTAAAAATTAGATCATTTGAAAACTAATACCACTAAATGTGGATTGTTCTTATAACGCAAAACACAAGTTCAGTAAAATTTTGGAATATATGGGTGGCAACGCCCACATTTAGAAGAAGCAAATTCAGAAGTTTAACAAGCGGTAAATCAATAGCCGTTGGAGATATAACGTTGCAATTTGGAATAGACATTTATTTCGTAGCGACAACTGTTTGCTGTGCAAATGAGCGAAATCGGTTGAAAGCCACGCTTTCTTTTTATACCCAGCTGTACTTGTACACAGGGTATTATAACTTTGTTTGGGTAAGGGTTGGTTGTACATGTGTAAAGGGATCGAGATAGATATAGACTTCCATATATAAAAATGACCAGGATCGAAAAAAAATTTTATTGAGCCATGTCCGTCGGTCTGTCCGTCCGCCCGTCTGTCCGTTAACATGAAAACTTGAGCAAATCCTGTGATATCTTCACCAAATTCGGTATGCGGGCTTATTTAGACTCAGAATAGATTGGTATTGAAAATGAGAGAAATCGGAGCATAACCACGCCCCCTTTTCCTATATTGAAAATATCGAAAAATTGAAAATAGGAGATAATTCGAAAACGAATACCACTAAATTAATGAAATTTGGTAGGTGGATTGATTTTATAACGCAAAACACAAGTTCAGTAAAGTTCTGGAATATGGGGGTGGCAACGCCCACATCTAGAAGAAGCAAATTCAGAAGTTTAACAAGCGGTAAATCAATAGCTGTTTCTTTTTATACATAGCTGCACTTGTACACAGGGTATTATAACTTTGTTTGGGTTAGGGTTGGTTGTACATGTATAAAGGGATCGAGATAGATATAGACTTCCATATATAAAAATGACCAGGATCGAAAAAAAATTTTTTTTATCGAGCCATGTCCGTCGGTCTGTCCGTCCGCCCATCTATCCGTTAACATGATAACTTGAGCAAATCCTGTGATATCTTCACCAAATTCGGTATGCGGGCTTATTTAGACTCAGAATAGATTGGTATTGAAAATGAGAGAAATCGGAGCATAACCACGCCCCCTTTTCCTATATTGAAAATATCGAAAAATTGAAAATAGGAGATAATTCGAAAACGAATACCACTAAATTAATGAAATTTGGTAGGTGGATTGATTTTATAACGCAAAACACAAGTTCAGTAAAGTTCTGGAATATGGGGGTGGCAACGCCCACATCTAGAAGAAGCAAATTCAGAAGTTTAACAAGCGGTAAATCAATAGCTGTTTCTTTTTATACATAGCTGCACTTGTACACAGGGTATTATAACTTTGTTTGGGTTAGGGTTGGTTGTACATGTATAAAGGGATCGAGATAGATATAGACTTCCATATATAAAAATGACCAGGATCGAAAAAAAATTTTATTGAGCCATGTCCGTCGGTCTGTCCGTCCGTCCGTCTGTCCGTTAACATGATAACTTGAGCAAATATTGAGATATATTCACCAAATTCGGTGTGCGGGCTTATTTAGACTCAGAATAGATTGGTATTGAAAATGAGGGAAATCGGACGATAACGAAAATATCGAAATATCGAAAAATTTTAAAAATTAGATTATCTGAAAACTAATACCACTAAATTAATGAAATTTGGTATGTGGATTGATTTTATAACGCAAAACACAAGTTCAGTAAAGTTCTGGAATATGGGGGTGGCAACGCCCACATCTAGAAGAAGCAAATTCAGAAGTTTAACAAGCGGTAAATCAATAGCTGTTTCTTTTTATATTTACATAGCTGCACTTGTACACAGGGTATTATAACTTTGTTTGGGTTAGGGTTGGTTGTACATGTATAAAGGGATCGAGATAGATATAGACTTCCATATATAAAAATGACCAGGATCGAAAAAAAATTTTTTTTATCGAGCCATGTCCGTCGGTCTGTCCGTCCGCCCGTCTGTCCGTTAACATGATAACTTGAGCAAATCCTGTGATATTTTCACCAAATTCGGTATGCGAGCTTATTTAGACTCAGAATAGATTGGTATTGAAAATGAGAGAAATCGGAGCATAACCACGCCCCCTTTTCCTATATTGAAAATAGGAGATAATTCGAAAACGAATACCACTAAATTAATGAAATTTGGTAGGTGGATTGATTTTATAACGCAAAACACAAGTTCAGTAAAGTTCTGGAATATGGGGGTGGCAACGCCCACATCTAGAAGAAGCAAATTCAGAAGTTTAACAAATGGTAAATCAATAGCTGTTTCTTTTTATACATAGCTGCACTTGTACACAGGGTATTATAACTTTGTTAGGGTTAGGGTTGGTTGTACATGTATAAAGGGATCGAGATAGATATAGACTTCCATATATAAAAATGACCAGGATCGAAAAAAAATTTTTTTTATCGAGCCATGTCCGTCGGTCTGTCCGTCCGCCCGTCTGTCCGTTAACATGATAACTTGAGCAAATCCTGTGATATCTTCACCAAATTCGGTATGCAGGCTTATTTAGACTCAGAATAGATTGGTATTAAAAATGAGAGAAATCGGAGCATAACCACGCCCCCTTTTCCTATATTGAAAATATCGAAAAATTGAAAATAGGAGATAATTCGAAACGAATACCACTAAATTAATGAAATTTGGTAGGTGGATTGATTTTATAACGCAAAACACAAGTTCAGTAAAGTTCTGGAATATGGGGGTGGCAACGCCCACATCTAGAAGAAGCAAATTCAGAAGTTTAACAAGCGGTAAATCAATAGCTGTTTCTTTTTATACATAGCTGCACTTGTACACAGGGTATTATAACTTTGTTTGGGTTAGGGTTGGTTGTACATGTATAAAGGGATCGAGATAGATATAGACTTCCATATATAAAAATGACCAGGATCGAAAAAAAATTTTATTGAGCCATGTCCGTCGGTCTGTCCGTCCGTCCGTCTGTCCGTTAACATGATAACTTAAGCAAATATTGAGATATATTCACCAAATTCGGTATGCGGGCTTATTTAGACTCAGAATAGATTGGTATTGAAAATGAGGGAAATCGGACGATAACCACGCCCCTTTTTCCTATATCGAAAAATTTTAAAAATTAGATTATCTGAAAACTAATACCACTAAATTAATGAAATTTGGTATGTGGATTGATTTTATAACGCAAAACACAAGTTCAGTAAAGTTCTGGAATATGGGGGTGGCAACGCCGACATCTAGAAGAAGCAAATTCAGAAGTTTAACAAGCGGTAAATCAATAGCTGTTTCTTTTTATACATAGCTGCACTTGTACACAGGGTATTATAACTTTGTTTGGGTTAGGGTTGGTTGTACATGTATAAAGGGATCGAGATAGATATAGACTTCCATATATAAAAATGACCAGGATCGAAAAAAAAACTTTTTTATCGAGCCATGTCCGTCGGTCTGTCCGTCCGCCCGTCTGTCCGTTAACATGATAACTTGAGCAAATCCTGTGATATTTTCACCAAATTCGGTATGCGGGCTTATTTAGACTCAGAATAGACTGGTATTGAAAATGAGAGAAATCGGAGCATAACCACGCCCCCTTTTCCTATATTGAAAATATCGAAAAATTTAAAATAGGAGATAATTCGAAAACGAATACCACTAAATTAATGAAATTTGGTAGGTGGATTGATTCTATAACGCAAAACACAAGTTCAGTAAAGTTCTGGAATATGGGGGTGGCAACGCCCACATCTAGAAGAAGCAAATTCAGAAGTTTAACAAGCGGTAAATCAATAGCTGTTTCTTTTTATACATAGCTGCACTTGTACACAGGGTATTATAACTTTGTTAGGGTTAGGGTTGGTTGTACATGTATAAAGGGATCGAGATAGATATAGACTTCCGTATATAAAAATGACCAGGATCGAAAAAAAATTTTATTGAGCCATGTCCGTCGGTCTGTCCGTCCGCCCGTCTGTCCGTTAACATGATAACTTGAGCAAATCCTGTGATATCTTCACCAAATTCGGTATGCGGGGTTATTTAGACTCAGAATAGATTGGTATTGAAAATGAGCGAAATCGGACGATAACCACCCCACCTTTTCCTATATCGAAAATTTCGAAAAATTTTAAAAATTAGATTATTTGAAAACTAATACCACTAAATTAATGAAATTTGGTAGGTGGATTGTTCTTATAACGCAAAACACAAGTTCAGTAAAATTTTGGAATATATGGGTGGCAACGCCCACATTTAGAAGAAGCAAATTCAGAAGTTTAACAAGCGGTAAATCAATAGCCGTTGGAGATATAACGTTGCAATTTGGCGTAGACATTTATTTCGTAGCGACAACTGTTTGCTGTGCAAATGAGCGAAATCGGTTGAAAGCCACGCTTTCTTTTTATACCCAGCTGTACTTGTACACAGGGTATTATAACTTTGTTTGGGTAAGGGTTGGTTGTACATGTGTAAAGGGATCGAGATAGATATAGACTTCCATACATAAAAATGACCAGGATCGAAAAAAAATTTTATTGAGCCATGTCCGTCGGTCTGTCCGTCCGCCCGTCTGTCCGTTAACATGATAACTTGAGCAAATCCTGTGATATCTTCACCAAATTCGGTATGCGGGCTTATTTAGACTCAGAATAGATTGGTATTGAAAATGAGAGAAAGCGGAGCATAACCACGCCCCCTTTTCCTATATTGAAAATATCGAAAAATTGAAAATAGGAGATAATTCGAAAACGAATACCACTAAATTAATGAAATTTGGTAGGTGGATTGATTTTATAACGCAAAACGCAAGTTCAGTAAAGTTCTGGAATATGGGGGTGGCAACGCCCACATCTAGAAGAAGCAAATTCAGAAGTTTAACAAGCGGTAAATCAATAGCTGTTTCTTTTTATACATAGCTGCACTTGTACACAGGGTATTATAACTTTGTTTGGGTTAGGGTTGATTGTACATGTATAAAGGGATCGAGATAGATATAGACTTCCATATATAAAAATGCCCAGGATCGAAAAAAAATTTTATTGAGCCATGTCCGTCGGTCTGTCCGTCCGCCCGTCTGTCCGTTAACATGATAACTTGAGCAAATCCTGTGATATCTTCACCAAATTCGGTATGCGGGCTTATTTAGACTCAGAATAGATTGGTATTGAAAATGAGAGAAATCGGAGCATAACCACGCCCCCTTTTCCTATATTAAAAATATCGAAAAATTGAAAATAGGAGATAATTCGAAAACGAATACCACTAAATTAATGAAATTTGGTAGGTGGATTGATTTTATAACGCAAAACACAAGTTCAGTAAAGTTCTGGAATATGGGGGTGGCAACGCCCACATCTAGAAGAATCAAATTCAGAAGTTTAACAAGCGGTAAATCAATAGCTGTTTCTTTTTATACATAGCTGCACTTGTACACAGGGTGTTATAACTTTGTTTGGGTTAGGGTTGATTGTACATGTATAAAGGGATCGAGATAGATATAGACTTCCATATATAAAAATTACCAGGATCGAAAAAAAATTTTATTGAGCCATGTCCGTCGGTCTGTCCGTCCGTCCGTCTGTCCGTTAACATGATAACTTGAGCAAATCCTGTGATATCTTCACCAAATTCGGTATGCGGGCTTATTTAGACTCAGAATAGATTGGTATTGAAAATGAGAGAAAGCGGAGCATAACCACGCCCCCTTTTCCTATATTGAAAATATCGAAAAATTGAAAATAGGAGATAATTCGAAAACGAATACCACTAAATTAATGAAATTTGGTAGGTGGATTGATTTTATAACGCAAAACGCAAGTTCAGTAAAGTTCTGGAATATGGGGGTGGCAACGCCCCCATTTAGAAGAAGCAAATTCAGAAGTTTAACAAGCGGTGAATCAATAGCCGTTGGAGATATAACATTGAAATTTGGCATAGACATTTTTTTCGTAGCCGCAACTGTTTGCTGTAAAAATGAGCGAAATCGGCTGAAAGCCACGCTTTCATCTTATACCCAGCTTTACTTGTACACAGGGTAACGGTTGGTTGTACAGGTAGAAAGGGATCGAGATAGATATATCAAAATGACCAGGACCGAAAAAAAATTTATTGAGCCATGTCCGTCGGCCTGTCCGTCCGTCCGTCTGTCCGTTAACACGATAATTCGAGCAAATATTCACATATCTTCACCAAATTAGGTATGCGAGCTTATTTAGACTCAGAATTGGAAATCAGAGAAATCGGACGATAACCACGCCCCCTTTTCCTATATCGAAAATATGGAAAAATTGAAAAAACTATATAATTCGAAAACGAATACCACTAAATTAATGAAATTTGGTAGGTGGATTGTTCTTATAACGCAAAACACAAGTTCAGTAAAATTTTGGAATATATGGGTGGCAACGCCCCCATTTAGAAGAAGCAAATTCAGAAGTTTAACAAGCGGTGAATCAATAGCCGTTGGAGATATAACATTGAAATTTGGCATAGACATTTTTTTCGTAGCTGCAACTGTTTGCTGTAAAAATGAGCGAAATCGTTGAAAGCCACGCTTTCATCTTATACCCAGCTTTACTTGTACACAGGGTAACGGTTGGTTGTACAGGTAGAAAGGGATAGAGATAGATATAACAAAATGTCCAGGACCGAAAAAAAAATTTATTGAGCCATGTCCGTCGGCCTGTCCGTCCGTCCGTCTGTCCGTTAACACGATAATTCGAGCAGATATTGAGATATCTTCACCAAATTCGGTATGCGAGCTTATTTAGACTCAGAATTGGAAATCAGAGAAATCGGACGATAACCACGCCCCCTTTTCCTATATCGAAAATATCGAAAAATTGAAAAAACTATATAATTCGAAAACGAATACCACTAAATTAATGAAATTTGGTAGGTGGATTGTTCTTATAACGCAAAACACAAGTTCAGTAAAATTTTGGAATATATGGGTGGCAACGCCCCCATTTAGAAGAAGCAAATTTAGAAGTTTAACAAGCGGTGAATCAATAGCCGTTGGAGATATAACATTGAAATTTGGCATAGGCATTTTTTTCGTAGCCGCAACTGTTTGCTGTAAAAATGAGCGAAATCGGCTGAAAGCCACGCTTTCTTCTTATACCCAGCTTTACTTGAACGTAACGGTTGGTTGTACAGGTAGAAAGGGATCGAGATAGATATATCAAAATGATCAGGACCGATCAAAAAATTTATTGAGCCATGTCCGCCGGCCTGTCCGTCCGTCCGTCTGTCCGGTAACACGATAACTTACGCAAATATTGAGATATCTTCACCATATTCGGTATGCAGGCTTATTTAGACTCAGAATTGGAAATCAGAGAAATCGGACGATAACCACACCCCCTTTTCGCATGTCGCAAATAGCTAAAAATTGAAAAAATTAGATAATTCGCAAACGAATACCACTAAATTAATGTAATTTGGTAGGTTGATTGTTCTTATTACGCAAAACACAAGTTCAGTAAAATTTTGGAATATATGGGTGGCAACGCCCACATTTAGAAGAAGCAAATTCAGAAGTTTAACAAGCGGTAAATCAATAGCCGTTGGAGATATAACGTTGCAATTTGGCATAGACATTTATTTCGTAGCGACAACTGTTTGCTGTGCAAATGAGCGAAATCGGTTGAAAGCCACGCTTTCTTTTTATACCCAGCTGTACTTGTACACAGGGTATTATAACTTTGTTTGGGTAAGGGTTGGTTGGACATGTGTAAAGGGATCGAGATAGATATAGACTTCCATATATAAAAATGACCAGGATCGAAAAAAAATTTTATTGAGCCATGTCCGTCGGTCTGTCCGTTAACATGATAACTTGAGCAAATCCTGTGATATCTTCACCAAATTCGGTATGCGGGCTTATTTGGACTCAGAATAGATTGGTATTGAAAATGAGCGAAATCGGACGATAACCACGCCCCCTTTTCCTGTATCGAAAATATCGAAAAATTTTAAAAATTAGATTATTTGAAAACTAATACCACTAAATTAATGAAATTTGGTAGGTGGATTGTTCTTATAACGCAAAACACAAGTTCAGTAAAATTTTGGAATATATGGGTGGCAACGCCCACATTTAGAAGAAGCAAATTCAGAAGTTTAACAAGCGGTAAATCAATAGCCGTTGGAGATATAACGTTGCAATTTGGAATAGACATTTATTTCGTAGCGACAACTATTTGCTGTGCAAATGAGCGAAATCGGTTGAAAGCCACGCTTTCTTTTTATACCCAGCTGTACTTGTACACAGGGTATTATAACTTTGTTTGGGTAAGGGTTGGTTGTACATGTGTAAAGGGATCGAGATAGATATAGACTTCCATATATAAAAATGACCAGGATCGAAAAAAAATTTTATTGAGCCATGTCCGTCGGTCTGTCCGTCCGCCCGTCTGTCCGTTAACATGATAACTTGAGCAAATCCTGTGATATCTTCACCAAATTCGGTATGCGGGCTTATTTAGACTCAGAATAGATTGGTATTGAAAATGAGAGAAATCGGAGCATAACCACGCCCCCTTTTCCTATATTGAAAATATCGAAAAATTGAAAATAGGAGATAATTCGAAAACGAATACCACTAAATTAATGAAATTTGGTAGGTGGATTGATTTTATAACGCAAAACACAAGTTCAGTAAAGTTCTGGAATATGGGGGTGGCAACGCCCACATCTAGAAGAAGCAAATTCAGAAGTTTAACAAGCGGTAAATCAATAGCTGTTTCTTTTTATACATAGCTGCACTTGTACACAGGGTATTATAACTTTGTTTGGGTTAGGGTTGGTTGTACATGTATAAAGGGATCGAGATAGATATAGACTTCCATATATAAAAATGACCAGGATCGAAAAAAAATTTTTTTTATCGAGCCATGTCCGGCGGTCTGTCCGTCCGCCCATCTATCCGTTAACATGATAACTTGAGCAAATCCTGTGATATCTTCACCAAATTCGGTATGCGGGCTTATTTAGACTCAGAATAGATTGGTATTGAAAATGAGAGAAATCGGAGCATAACCACGCCCCCTTTTCCTATATTGAAAATATCGAAAAATTGAAAATAGGAGATAATTCGAAAACGAATACCACTAAATTAATGAAATTTGGTAGGTGGATTGATTTTATAACGCAAAACACAAGTTCAGTAAAGTTCTGGAATATGGGGGTGGCAACGCCCACATCTAGAAGAAGCAAATTCAGAAGTTTAACAAGCGGTAAATCAATAGCTGTTTCTTTTTATACATAGCTGCACTTGTACACAGGGTATTATAACTTTGTTTGGGTTAGGGTTGGTTGTACATGTATAAAGGGATCGAGATAGATATAGACTTCCATATATAAAAATGACCAGGATCGAAAAAAAATTTTATTGAGCCATGTCCGTCGGTCTGTCCGTCCGTCCGTCTGTCCGTTAACATGATAACTTGAGCAAATATTGAGATATATTCACCAAATTCGGTATGCGGGCTTATTTAGACTCAGAATATATTGGTATTGAAAATGAGGGAAATCGGACGATAACCACGCCCCCTTTTCCTATATCGAAAATATCGAAAAATTTGAAAAATTAGATTATCTGAAAACTAATACCACTAAATTAATGAAATTTGGTATGTGGATTGATTTTATAACGCAAAACACAAGTTCAGTAAAGTTCTGGAATATGGGGGTGGCAACGCCCACATCTAGAAGAAGCAAATTCAGAAGTTTAACAAGCGGTAAATCAATAGCTGTTTCTTTTTATACATAGCTGCACTTGTACACAGGGTATTATAACTTTGTTTGGGTTAGGGTTGGTTGTACATGTATAAAGGGATCGAGATAGATATAGACTTCCATATATAAAAATGACCAGGATCGAAAAAAAATTTTTTTTATCGAGCCATGTCCGTCGGTCTGTCCGTCCGCCCGTCTGTCCGTTAACATGATAACTTGAGCAAATCCTGTGATATTTTCACCAAATTCGGTATGCGGGCTTATTTAGACTCAGAATAGATTGGTATTGAAAATGAGAGAAATCGGAGCATAACCACGCCCCCTTTTCCTATATTGAAAATATCGAAAAATTGAAAATAGGAGATAATTCGAAAACGAATACCACTAAATTAATGAAATTTGGTAGGTGGATTGATTTTATAACGCAAAACACAAGTTCAGTAAAGTTCTGGAATATGGGGGTGGCAACGCCCACATCTAGAAGAAGCAAATTCAGAAGTTTAACAAGCGGTAAATCAATAGCTGTTTCTTTTTATACATAGCTGCACTTGTACACAGGGTATTATAACTTTGTTTGGGTTAGGGTTGGTTGTACATGTATAAAGGGATCGAGATAGATATAGACTTCCATATATAATAATGACCAGGATCGAAAAAAAATTTTATTGAGCCATGTCCGTCGGTCTGTCCGTTAACATGATAACTTAAGCAAATATTGAGATATATTCACCAAATTCGGTATGCGGGCTTATTTAGACTCAGAATAGATTGGTATTGAAAATGAGGGAAATCGGACGATAACCACGCCCCTTTTTCCTATATCGAATATATCGAAAAATTTTAAAAATTAGATTATCTGAAAACTAATACCACTAAATTAATGAAATTTGGTATGTGGATTGATTTTATAACGCAAAACACAAGTTCAGTAAAGTTCTGGAACATGGGGGTGGCAACGCCGACATCTAGAAGAAGCAAATTCAGAAGTTTAACAAGCGGTAAATCAATAGCTGTTTCTTTTTATACATAGCTGCACTTGTACACAGGGTATTATAACTTTGTTTGGGTTAGGGTTGGTTGTACATGTATAAAGGGATCGAGATAGATATAGACTTCCATATATAAAAATGACCAGGATCGAAAAAAAAATTTTTTTTATCGAGCCATGTCCGTCGGTCTGTCCGTCCGCCCGTCTGTCCCTTAACATGATAACTTGAGCAAATCCTGTGATATTTTCACCAAATTCGGTATGCGGGCTTATTTAGACTCAGAATAGACTGGTATTGAAAATGAGAGAAATCGGAGCATAACCACGCCCCCTTTTCCTATATTGAAAATATCGAAAAATTTAAAATAGGAGATAATTCGAAAACGAATACCACTAAATTAATGAAATTTGGTAGGTGGATTGATTCTATAACGCAAAACACAAGTTCAGTAAAGTTCTGGAATATGGGGGTGGCAACGCCCACATCTAGAAGAAGCAAATTCAGAAGTTTAACAAGCGGTAAATCAATAGATGTTTCTTTTTATACATAGCTGCACTTGTACACAGGGTATTATAACTTTGTTAGGGTTAGGGTTGGTTGTACATGTATAAAGGGATCGAGATAGATATAGACTTCCGTATATAAAAATGACCAGGATCGAAAAAAAATTTTATTGAGCCATGTCCGTCGGTCTGTCCGTCCGCCCGTCTGTCCGTTAACATGATAACTTGAGCAAATCCTGTGATATCTTCACCAAATTCGGTATGCGGGGTTATTTAGACTCAGAATAGATTGGTATTGAAAATGAGCGAAATCGGACGATAACCACCCCACCTTTTCCTATATCGAAAATTTCGAAAAATTTTAAAAATTAGATTATTTGAAAACTAATACCACTAAATTAATGAAATTTGGTAGGTGGATTGTTCTTATAACGCAAAACACAAGTTCAGTAAAATTTTGGAATATATGGGTGGCAACGCCCACATTTAGAAGAAGCAAATTCAGAAGTTTAACAAGCGGTAAATCAATAGCCGTTGGAGATATAACGTTGCAATTTGGCGTAGACATTTATTTCGTAGCGACAACTGTTTGCTGTGCAAATGAGCGAAATCGGTTGAAAGCCACGCTTTCTTTTTATACCCAGCTGTACTTGTACACAGGGTATTATAACTTTGTTTGGGTAAGGGTTGGTTGTACATGTGTGAAGGGATCGAGATAGATATAGACTTCCATACATAAAAATGACCAGGATCGAAAAAAAATTTTATTGAGCCATGTCCGTCGGTCTGTCCGTCCGCCCGTCTGTCCGTTAACATGATAACTTGAGCAAATCCTGTGATATCTTCACCAAATTCGGTATGCGGGCTTATTTAGACTCAGAATAGATTGGTATTGAAAATGAGAGAAAGCGGAGCATAACCACGCCCCCTTTTCCTATATTGAAAATATCGAAAAATTGAAAATAGGAGATAATTCGAAAACGAATACCACTAAATTAATGAAATTTGGTAGGTGGATTGATTTTATAACGCAAAACGCAAGTTCAGTAAAGTTCTGGAATATGGGGGTGGCAACGCCCACATCTAGAAGAAGCAAATTCAGAAGTTTAACAAGCGGTAAATCAATAGCTGTTTCTTTTTATACATAGCTGCACTTGTACACAGGGTATTATAACTTTGTTTGGGTTAGGGTTGATTGTACATGTATAAAGGGATCGAGATAGATATAGACTTCCATATATAAAAATGCCCAGGATCGAAAAAAAATTTTATTGAGCCATGTCCGTCGGTCTGTCCGTCCGCCCGTCTGTCCGTTAACATGATAACTTGAGCAAATCCTGTGATATCTTCACCAAATTCGGTATGCGGGCTTATTTAGACTCAGAATAGATTGGTATTGAAAATGAGAGAAATCGGAGCATAACCACGCCCCCTTTTCCTATATTGAAAATATCGAAAAATTGAAAATAGGAGATAATTCGAAAACGAATACCACTAAATTAATGAAATTTGGTAGGTGGATTGATTTTATAACGCAAAACACAAGTTCAGTAAAGTTCTGGAATATGGGGGTGGCAACGCCCACATCTAGAAGAAGCAAATTCAGAAGTTTAACAAGCGGTAAATCAATAGCTGTTTCTTTTTATACATAGCTGCACTTGTACACAGGGTGTTATAACTTTGTTTGGGTTAGGGTTGATTGTACATGTATAAAGGGATCGAGATAGATATAGACTTCCATATATAAAAATTACCAGGATCGAAATAAAATTTTATTGAGCCATGTCCGTCGGTCTGTCCGTCCGTCCGTCTGTCCGTTAACATGATAACTTGAGCAAATCCTGTGATATCTTCACCAAATTCGGTATGCGGGCTTATTTAGACTCAGAATAGATTGGTATTGAAAATGAGCGAAATCGGAGCATAACCACGCCCCCTTTTCCTATATCGAAAATATCGAAAAATTTTAAAAATTAGATTATTTGAAAACTAATACCACTAAATTAATGAAATTTGGTATGTGGATTGATTTTATAACGCAAAACACAAGTTCAGTAAAATTTTGGAATATATCGGTGGCAACGCCCACATTTAGAAGAAGCAAATTCAGAAGTTTAACAAGCGGTAAATCAATAGCCGTTAGAGATATAACGTTGCAATTTGGCATAGACATTTATTTCGTAGCGACAACTGTTTGCTGTGCAAATGAGCGAAATCGGTTGAAAGCCACGCTTTCTTTTTATACCCAGCTGTACTTGTACACAGGGTATTATAACTTTGTTTGGGTGAGGGTTGGTTGTACATGTGTAAAGGGATCGAGATAGATATAGACTTCCATACATAAAAATGACCAGGATCGAAAAAAAAATTTATTGAGCCATGTCCGTCGGTCTGTCCGTCCGCCCGTCTGTCCGTTAACATGATAACTTGAGCAAATCCTGTGATATCTTCACCAAATTCGGTATGCGGGCTTATTTAGACTCAGAATAGATTGGTATTGAAAATGAGAGAAATCGGAGCATAACCACGCCCCTTTTTCCTATATTGAAAATATCGAAAAATTGAAAATAGGAGATAATTCGAAAACGAATACCACTAAATTAATGAAATTTGGTAGGTGGATTGATTTTATAACGCAAAAAACAAGTTCAGTAAAGTTCTGGAATATGGGGGTGGCAACGCCCACATCTAGAAGAAGCAAATTCAGAAGTTTAACAAGCGGTAAATCAATAGCTGTTTCTTTTTATACATAGCTGCACTTGTACACAGGGTATTATAACTTTGTTTGGGTTAGGGTTGATTGCACATGTATAAAGGGATCGAGATAGATATAGACTTCCATATTTAAAAATTACCAGGATCGAAAAAAAATTTTATTGAGCCATGTCCGTCGGTCTGTCCGTTAACATGATAACTTGAGCAAATCCTGTGATATCTTCACCAAATTCGGTATGCGGGCTTATTTAGGCTTAGAATAGATTGGTATTGAAAATGAGCGAAATCGGAGCATAACCACGCCCCCTTTTCCTATATTGAAAATATCGAAAAATTGAAAATAGGAGATAATTCGAAAACGAATACCACTAAATTAATGAAATTTGGTAGGTGGATTGATTTTATAACGCAAAACACAAGTTCAGTAAAGTTCTGGAATATGGGGGTGGCAACGCCCACATCTAGAAGAAGCAAATTCAGAAGTTTAACAAGCGGTAAATCAATAGCTGTTTCTTTTTATACATAGCTGCACTTGTACACAGGGTATTATAACTTTGTTTGGGTTAGGGTTGGTTGTACATGTATAAAGGGATCGAGATAGATATAGACTTCCATATATAAAAATGACCAGGATCGAAAAAAAATTTTATTGAGCCATGTCCGTCGGTCTGTCCGTCCGCCCGTCTGTCCGTTAACATGATAACTTGAGCAAATCCTGTGATATCTTCACCAAATTCGGTATGCGGGCTTATTTAGACTCAGAATAGATTGGTATTGAAAATGAGAGAAATCGGAGCATAAACACGCCCCCTTTTCCTATATTGAAAATATCGAAAAATTGAAAATAGGAGATAATTCGAAAACGAATACCACGAAATTAATGAAATTTGGTAGGTGGATTGATTTTATAACGCAAAACACAAGTTCAGTAAAGTTCTGGAATATGGGGTGGCAACGCCCACATCTAGAAGAAGCAAATTCAGAAGTTTAACAAGCGGTAAATCAATAGCTGTTTCTTTTTATACATAGCTGCACTTGTACACAGGGTATTATAACTTTGTTTGGGTTAGGGTTGGTTGTACATGTATAAAGGGATCGAGATAGATATAGACTTCCATATATAAAAATGACCAGGATCGAAAAAAAATTTTATTGAGCCATGTCCGTCGGTCTGT
Source organism: Merzomyia westermanni (assembly GCA_949987695.1). Classification (NCBI taxonomy): domain Eukaryota; kingdom Metazoa; phylum Arthropoda; class Insecta; order Diptera; family Tephritidae; genus Merzomyia; species Merzomyia westermanni. The sequence goes on along the minus strand of OX465292.1, from coordinate 103,396,837 downwards.
CCGTCCGCCCGTCTGTCCGTTAACATGATAACTTGAGCAAATCCTGTGATATCTTCACCAAATTCGGTATGCGGGCTTATTTAGACTCAGAATAGATTGGTATTGAAAATGAGAGAAATCGGAGCATAACCACGCCCCCTTTTCCTATATTGAAAATATCGAAAAATTGAAAATAGGAGATAATTCGAAAACGAATACCACTAAATTAATGAAATTTGGTAGGTGGATTGATTTTATAACGCAAAACACAAGTTCAGTAAAGTTCTGGAATATGGGGGTGGCAACGCCCACATCTAGAAGAAGCAAATTCAGAAGTTTAACAAGCGGTAAATCAATAGCTGTTTCTTTTTATACATAGCTGCACTTGTACACAGGGTATTATAACTTTGTTTGGGTTAGGGTTGGTTGTACATGTATAAAGGGATCGAGATAGATATAGACTTCCATATATAAAAATGACCAGGATCGAAAAAAAATTTTATTGAGCCATGTCCGTCGGTCTGTCCGTCCGTCCGTCTGTCCGTTAACATGATAACTTGAGCAAATCCTGAGATATCTTCACCAAATTCGGTATGCGGGCTTATTTAGACTCAGAATAGATTGGTATTGAAAATGAGGGAAATCGGACGATAACCACGCCCCCTTTTCCTATATCGAAAATATCGAAAAATTTTAAAAATTAGATTATTTGAAAACTAATACCACTAAATTAATGAAATTTGGTATGTGGATTGATTTTATAACGCAAAACACAAGTTCAGTAAAGTTCTGGAATATGGGGGTGGCAACGCCCACATCTAGGAGAAGCAAATTCAGAAGTTTAACAAGCGGTAAATCAATAGCTGTTTCTTTTTATACATAGCTGCACTTGTACACAGGGTATTATAACTTTGTTTGGGTTAGGGTTGATTGTACATGTATAAAGGGATCGAGATAGATATAGACTTCCATATATAAAAATTACCAGGATCGAAAAAAAATTTTATTGAGCCATGTCCGTCGGTCTGTCCGTCCGTCCGTCTGTCCGTTAACATGATAACTTGAGCAAATCCTGTGATATCTTCACCAAATTCGGTATGCGGGCTTATTTAGACTCAGAATAGATTGGTATTGAAAATGAGCGAAATCGGAGCATAACCACGCCCCCTTTTCCTATATCGAAAATATCGAAAAATTTTAAAAATTAGATTATTTGAAAACTAATACCACTAAATTAATGAAATTTGGTATGTGGATTGATTTTATAACGCAAAACACAAGTTCAGTAAAATTTTGGAATATATCGGTGGCAACGCCCACATTTAGAAGAAGCAAATTCAGAAGTTTAACAAGCGGTAAATCAATAGCCGTTGGAGATATAACGTTGCAATTTGGCATAGACATTTATTTCGTAGCGACAACTGTTTGCTGTGCAAATGAGCGAAATCGGTTGAAAGCCACGCTTTCTTTTTATACCCAGCTGTACTTGTACACAGGGTATTATAACTTTGTTTGGGTGAGGGTTGGTTGTACATGTGTAAAGGGATCGAGATACATATAGACTTCCATACATAAAAATGACCAGGATCGAAAAAAAATTTTATTGAGCCATGTCCGTCGGTCTGTCCGTCCGCCCGTCTGTCCGTTAACATGATAACTTGAGCAAATCCTGTGATATCTTCACCAAATTCGGTATGCGGGCTTATTTAGACTCAGAATAGATTGGTATTGAAAATGAGAGAAATCGGAGCATAACCACGCCCCCTTTTCCTATATTGAAAATATCGAAAAATTGAAAATAGGAGATAATTCGAAAACGAATACCACTAAATTAATGAAATTTGGTAGGTGGATTGATTTTATAACGCAAAACACAAGTTCAGTAAAGTTCTGGAATATGGGGGTGGCAACGCCCACATCTAGAAGAAGCAAATTCAGAAGTTTAACAAGCGGTAAATCAATAGCTGTTTCTTTTTATACATAGCTGCACTTGTACACAGGGTATTATAACTTTGTTTGGGTTAGGGTTGATTGTACATGTATAAAGGGATCGAGATAGATATAGACTTCCATATATAAAAATTACCAGGATCGAAAAAAAATTTTATTGAGCCATGTCCGTCGGTCTGTCCGTCCGTCCGTCTGTCCGTTAACATGATAACTTGAGCAAATCCTGTGATATCTTCACCAAATTCGGTATGCGGGCTTATTTAGGCTCAGAATAGATTGGTATTGAAAATGAGCGAAATCGGAGCATAACCACGCCCCCTTTTCCTATATTGAAAATATCGAAAAATTGAAAATAGGAGATAATTCGAAAACGAATACCACTAAATTAATGAAATTTGGTAGGTGGATTGATTTTATAACGCAAAACACAAGTTCAGTTAAGTTCTGGAATATGGGGGTGGCAACGCCCACATCTAGAAGAAGCAAATTCAGAAGTTTAACAAGCGGTAAATCAATAGCTGTTTCTTTTTATACATAGCTGCACTTGTACACAGGGTATTATAACTTTGTTTGGGTTAGGGTTGGTTGTACATGTATAAAGGGATCGAGATAGATATAGACTTCCATATATAAAAATGACCAGGATCGAAAAAAAATTTTATTGAGCCATGTCCGTCGGTCTGTCCGTTAACATGATAACTTGAGCAAATCCTGTGATATCTTCACCAAATTCGGTATGCGGGCTTATTTAGACTCAGAATAGATTGGTATTGAAAATGAGAGAAATCGGACCATAACCACGCCCCCTTTTCCTATATTGAAAATATCGAAAAATTGAAAATAGGAGATAATTCGAAAACGAATACCACTAAATTAATGAAATTTGGTAGGTGGATTGATTTTATAACGCAAAACACAAGTTCAGTAAAGTTCTGGAATATGGGGGTGGCAACGCCCACATCTAGAAGAAGCAAATTCAGAAGTTTAACAAGCGGTAAATCAATAGCTGTTTCTTTTTATACATAGCTGCACTTGTACACAGGGTATTATAACTTTGTTTGGGTTAGGGTTGGTTGTACATGTATAAAGGGATCGAGATAGATATAGACTTCCATATATAAAAATGACCAGGATCGAAAAAAAATTTTATTGAGCCATGTCCGTCGGTCTGTCCGTCCGTCCGTCTGTCCGTTAACATGATAACTTGAGCAAATCCTGAGATATCTTCACCAAATTCGGTATGCGGGCTTATTTAGACTCAGAATAGATTGGTATTGAAAATGAGGGAAATCGGACGATAACCACGCCCCCTTTTCCTATATCGAAAATATCGAAAAATTTTAAAAATTAGATTATTTGAAAACTAATACCACTAAATTAATGAAATTTGGTATGTGGATTGATTTTATAACGCAAAACACAAGTTCAGTAAAGTTCTGGAATATGGGGGTGGCAACGCCCACATCTAGGAGAAGCAAATTCAGAAGTTTAACAAGCGGTAAATCAATAGCTGTTTCTTTTTATACATAGCTGCACTTGTACACAGGGTATTATAACTTTGTTTGGGTTAGGGTTGGTTGTACATGTATAAAGGGATCGAGATAGATATAGACTTCCATATATAAAAATGACCAGGATGGAAAAAAAATTTTTTTTATCGAGCCAGTTCCGTCGGTCTGTCCGTCCGCCCGTCTGTCCGTTAACATGATAACTTGAGCAATTCCTGTGATATTTTCACCAAATTCGGTATGCGGGCTTATTTAGACTCAGAATAGACTGGTATTGAAAATGAGAGAAATCGGAGCATAACCACGCCCCCTTTTCCTATATTGAAAATATCGAAAAATTGAAAATAGGAGATAATTCGAAAACGAATACCACTAAATTAATGAAATTTGGTAGGTGGATTGATTTTATAACGCAAAACACAAGTTCAGTAAAGTTCTGGAATATGGGGGTGGCAACGCCCACATCTAGAAGAAGCAAATTCAGAAGTTTAACAAGCGGTAAATCAATAGCTGTTTCTTTTTATACATAGCTGCACTTGTACACAGGGTATTATAACTTTGTTTGGGTTAGGGTTGATTGTACATGTATAAAGGGATCGAGATAGATATAGACTTCCATATATAAAAATTACCAGGATCGAAAAAAAATTTTATTGAGCCATGTCCGTCGGTCTGTCCGTCCGTCCGTCTGTCCGTTAACATGATAACTTGAGCAAATCCTGTGATATCTTCACCAAATTCGGTATGCGGGCTTATTTAGACTCAGAATAGATTGGTATTGAAAATGAGCGAAATCGGAGCATAACCACGCCCCCTTTTCCTATATCGAAAATATCGAAAAATTTTAAAAATTAGATTATTTGAAAACTAATACCACTAAATTAATGAAATTTGGTATGTGGATTGATTTTATAACGCAAAACACAAGTTCAGTAAAATTTTGGAATATATCGGTGGCAACGCCCACATTTAGAAGAAGCAAATTCAGAAGTTTAACAAGCGGTAAATCAATAGCCGTTGGAGATATAACGTTGCAATTTGGCATAGACATTTATTTCGTAGCGACAACTGTTTGCTGTGCAAATGAGCGAAATCGGTTGAAAGCCACGCTTTCTTTTTATACCCAGCTGTACTTGTACACAGGGTATTATAACTTTGTTTGGGTGAGGGTTGGTTGTACATGTGTAAAGGGATCGAGATACATATAGACTTCCATACATAAAAATGACCAGGATCGAAAAAAAATTTTATTGAGCCATGTCCGTCGGTCTGTCCGTCCGCCCGTCTGTCCGTTAACATGATAACTTGAGCAAATCCTGTGATATCTTCACCAAATTCGGTATGCGGGCTTATTTAGACTCAGAATAGATTGGTATTGAAAATGAGAGAAATCGGAGCATAACCACGCCCCCTTTTCCTATATTGAAAATATCGAAAAATTGAAAATAGGAGATAATTCGAAAACGAATACCACTAAATTAATGAAATTTGGTAGGTGGATTGATTTTATAACGCAAAACACAAGTTCAGTAAAGTTCTGGAATATGGGGGTGGCAACGCCCACATCTAGAAGAAGCAAATTCAGAAGTTTAACAAGCGGTAAATCAATAGCTGTTTCTTTTTATACATAGCTGCACTTGTACACAGGGTATTATAACTTTGTTTGGGTTAGGGTTGATTGTACATGTATAAAGGGATCGAGATAGATATAGACTTCCATATATAAAAATTACCAGGATCGAAAAAAAATTTTATTGAGCCATGTCCGTCGGTCTGTCCGTCCGTCCGTCTGTCCGTTAACATGATAACTTGAGCAAATCCTGTGATATCTTCACCAAATTCGGTATGCGGGCTTATTTAGGCTCAGAATAGATTGGTATTGAAAATGAGCGAAATCGGAGCATAACCACGCCCCCTTTTCCTATATTGAAAATATCGAAAAATTGAAAATAGGAGATAATTCGAAAACGAATACCACTAAATTAATGAAATTTGGTAGGTGGATTGATTTTATAACGCAAAACACAAGTTCAGTTAAGTTCTGGAATATGGGGGTGGCAACGCCCACATCTAGAAGAAGCAAATTCAGAAGTTTAACAAGCGGTAAATCAATAGCTGTTTCTTTTTATACATAGCTGCACTTGTACACAGGGTATTATAACTTTGTTTGGGTTAGGGTTGGTTGTACATGTATAAAGGGATCGAGATAGATATAGACTTCCATATATAAAAATGACCAGGATCGAAAAAAAATTTTATTGAGCCATGTCCGTCGGTCTGTCCGTTAACATGATAACTTGAGCAAATCCTGTGATATCTTCACCAAATTCGGTATGCGGGCTTATTTAGACTCAGAATAGATTGGTATTGAAAATGAGAGAAATCGGACCATAACCACGCCCCCTTTTCCTATATTGAAAATATCGAAAAATTGAAAATAGGAGATAATTCGAAAACGAATACCACGAAATTAATGAAATTTGGTAGGTGGATTGATTTAATAACGCAAAACACAAGTTCAGTAAAGTTCTGGAATATGGGGGTGGCAACGCCCACATCTAGAAGAAGCAAATTCAGAAGTTTAACAAGCGGTAAATCAATAGCTGTTTCTTTTTATACATAGCTGCACTTGTACACAGGGTATTATAACTTTGTTTGGGTTAGGGTTGGTTGTACATGTATAAAGGGATCGAGATAGATATAGACTTCCATATATAAAAATGACCAGGATCGAAAAAAAATTTTATTGAGCCATGTCCGTCGGTCTGTCCGTCCGTCCGTCTGTCCGTTAACATGATAACTTGAGCAAATCCTGTGATATCTTCACCAAATTCGGTATGCGGGCTTATTTAGACTCAGAATAGATTGGTATTGAAAATGAGAGAAATCGGAGCATAACCACGCCCCCTTTTCCTATATTGAAAATATCGAAAAATTGAAAATAGGAGATAATTCGAAAACGAATACCACTAAATTAATGAAATTTGGTAGGTGGATTGATTTTATAACGCAAAACAAAAGTTCAGTAAAGTTCTGGAATATGGGGGTGGCAACGCCCACATCTAGAAGAAGCAAATTCAGAAGTTTAACAAGCGGTAGATCAATAGCTGTTTCTTTTTATACATAGCTGCACTTGTACACAGGGTATTATAACTTTGTTTGGGTTAGGGTTGGTTGTACATGTATAAAGGGATCGAGATAGATATAGACTGCCATATATAAAAATGACCAGGATCGAAAAAAAATTTTATTGAGCCATGTCCGTCGGTCTGTCCGTCCGTCCGTCTGTCCGTTAACATGATAACTTGAGCAAATCCTGTGATATCTTCACCAAATTCGGTATGCGGGCTTATTTAGACTCAGAATAGATTGGTATTGAAAATGAGGGAAATCGGACGATAACCACGCCCCTTTTCCTATATCGAAAATATCGAAAAATTTTAAAAATTAGATTATTTGAAAACTAATACCACTAAATTAATGAAATTTGGTATGTGGATTGATTTTATAACGCAAAACACAAGTTCAGTAAAGTTCTGGAATATGGGGGTGGCAACGCCCACATCTAGAAGAAGCAAATTCAGAAGTTTAACAAGCGGTAAATCAATAGCTGTTTCTTTTTATACATAGCTGCACTTGTACACAGGGTATTATAACTTTGTTTGGGTTAGGGTTGGTTGTACATGTATAAAGGGATCGAGATAGATATAGACTTCCATATACAAAAATTACCAGGATCGAAAAAAAATTTTATTGAGCCATGTCCGTCGGTCTGTCCGTCCGTCCGTCTGTCCGTTAACATGATAACTTGAGCAAATCCTGTGATATTTTCACCAAATTCGGTATGCGGGCTTATTTAGACTCAGAATAGATTGGTATTGAAAATGAGAGAAATCGGAGCATAACCACGCCCCCTTTTCCTATATTGAAAATATCGAAAAATTTAAAATAGGAGATAATTCGAAAACGAATACCACTAAATTAATGAAATTTGGTAGGTGGATTGATTTTATAACGCAAAACACAAGTTCAGTAAAGTTCTGGAATATGGGGGTGGCAACGCCCACATCTAGAAGAAGCAAATTCAGAAGTTTAACAAGCGGTAAATCAATAGCTGTTTCTTTTTATACATAGCTGCACTTGTACACAGGGTATTATAACTTTGTTTGGGTTAGGGTTGGTTGTACATGTATAAAGGGATCGAGATAGATATAGACTTCCATATATAAAAATGACCAGGATCGAAAAAAAATTTTACTGAGCCATGTCCGTCGGTCTGTCCGTCCGTCCGTCTGTCCGTTAACATGATAACTTGAGCAAATCCTGTGATATTTTCACCAAATTCGGTATGCGGGCTTATTTAGACTCAGAATAGATTGGTATTGAAAATGAGAGAAATCGGAGCATAACCACGCCCCCTTTTCCTATATTGAAAATATCGAAAACTTGAAAATAGGAGATAATTCGAAAAGGAATACCACTAAATTAATGAAATTTGGTAGGTGGATTGATTTTATAACGCAAAACACAAGTTCAGTAAAGTTCTGGAATATGGGGGTGGCAACGCCCACATCTAGAAGAAGCAAATTCAGAAGTTTAACAAGCGGTAAATAAATAGCTGTTTCTTTTTATACATAGCTGCACTTGTACACAGGGTATTATAACTTTGTTTGGATTAGGGTTGGTTGTACATGTATAAAGGGATCGAGATAGATATAGACTTCCATATATAAAAATGACCAGGATCGAAAAAAAATTTTATTGAGCCATGTCCGTCGGTCTGTCCGTCCGTCCGTCTGTCCGTTAACATGATAACTTGAGCAAATCCTGTGATATCTTCACCAAATTCGGTATGCGGGCTTATTTAGACTCAGAATAGATTGGTATTGAAAATGAGGGAAATCGGACGATAACCACGCCCCCTTTTCCTATATCGAAAATATCGAAAAATTTTAAAAATTAGATTATTTGAAAACTAATACCACTAAATTAATGAAATTTGGTATGTGGATTGATTTTATAACGCAAAACACAAGTTCAGTAAAGTTCTGGAATATGGGGGTGGCAACGCCCACATCTAGAAGAAGCAAATTCAGAAGTTTAACAAGCGGTAAATCAATAGCTGTTTCTTTTTATACATAGCTGCACTTGTACACAGGGTATTATAACTTTGTTTGGGTTAGGGTTGGTTGTACATGTATAAAGGGATCGAGATAGATATAGACTTCCATATATAAAAATTACCAGGATCGAAAAAAAATTTTATTGAGCCATGTCCGTCGGTCTGTCCGTCCGTCCGTCTGTCCGTTAACATGATAACTTGAGCAAATCCTGTGATATTTTCACCAAATTCGGTATGCGGGCTTATTTAGACTCAGAATAGATTGGTATTGAAAATGAGAGAAATCGGAGCATAACCACGCCCCCTTTTCCTATATTGAAAATATCGAAAAATTTAAAATAGGAGATAATTCGAAAACGAATACCACTAAATTAATGAAATTTGGTAGGTGGATTGATTTTATAACGCAAAACACAAGTTCAGTAAAGTTCTGGAATATGGGGGTGGCAACGCCCACATCTAGAAGAAGCAAATTCAGAAGTTTAACAAGCGGTAAATCAATAGCTGTTTCTTTTTATACATAGCTGCACTTGTACACAGGGTATTATAACTTTGTTTGGGTTAGGGTTGGTTGTACATGTATAAAGGGATCGAGATAGATATAGACTTCCATATATAAAAATGACCAGGATCGAAAAAAAATTTTACTGAGCCATGTCCGTCGGTCTGTCCGTCCGTCCGTCTGTCCGTTAACATGATAACTTGAGCAAATCCTGTGATATTTTCACCAAATTCGGTATGCGGGCTTATTTAGACTCAGAATAGATTGGTATTGAAAATGAGAGAAATCGGAGCATAACCACGCCCCCTTTTCCTATATTGAAAATATCGAAAACTTGAAAATAGGAGATAATTCGAAAACGAATACCACTAAATTAATGAAATTTGGTAGGTGGATTGATTTTATAACGCAAACACAAGTTCAGTAAAGTTCTGGAATATGGGGGTGGCAACGCCCACATCTAGAAGAAGCAAATTCAGAAGTTTAACAAGCGGTAAATAAATAGCTGTTTCTTTTTATACATAGCTGCACTTGTACACAGGGTATTATAACTTTGTTTGGATTAGGGTTGGTTGTACATGTATAAAGGGATCGAGATAGATATAGACTTCCATATATAAAAATGACCAGGATCGAAAAAAAATTTTATTGAGCCATGTCCGTCGGTCTGTCCGTCCGTCCGTCTGTCCGTTAACATGATAACTTGAGCAAATCCTGTGATATCTTCACCAAATTCGGTATGCGGGCTTATTTAGACTCAGAATAGATTGGTATTGAAAATGAGGGAAATCGGACGATAACCACGCCCCCTTTTCCTATATCGAAAATATCGAAAAATTTTAAAAATTAGATTATTTGAAAACTAATACCACTAAATTAATGAAATTTGGTATGTGGATTGATTTTATAACGCAAAACACAAGTTCAGTAAAGTTCTGGAATATGAGGGTGGCAACGCCCACATCTAGAAGAAGCAAATTCAGAAGTTTAACAAGCGGTAAATCAATAGCTGTTTCTTTTTATACATAGCTGCACTTGTACACAGGGTATTATAACTTTGTTTGGGTTAGGGTTGGTTGTACATGTATAAAGGGATCGAGATAGATATAGACTTCCATATATAAAAATGACCAGGATCGAAAAAAAATTTTATTGAGCCATGTCCGTCGGTCTGTCCGTCCGTCCGTCTGTCCGTTAACATGATAACTTGAGCAAATCCTGTGATATCTTCACCAAATTCGGTATGCGGGCTTATTTAGACTCAGAATAGATTGGTATTGAAAATGAGGGAAATCGGACGATAACCACGCCCCCTTTTCCTATATCGAAAATATCGAAAAATTTTAAAAATTAGATTATTTGAAAACTAATACCACTAAATTAATGAAATTTGGTATGTGGATTGATTTTATAACGCAAAACACAAGTTCAGTAAAGTTCTGGAATATGGGGGTGGCAACGCCCACATCTAGAAGAAGCAAATTCAGAAGTTTAACAAGCGGTAAATCAATAGCTGTTTCTTTTTATACATAGCTGCACTTGTACACAGGGTATTATAACTTTGTTTGGGTTAGGGTTGGTTGTACATGTATAAAGGGATCGAGATAGATATAGACTTCCATATATAAAAATGACCAGGATCGAAAAAAAATTTTATTGAGCCATGTCCGTCGGTCTGTCCGTCCGTCCGTCTGTCCGTTAACATGATAACTTGAGCAAATCCTGTGATATCTTCACCAAATTCGGTATGCGGGCTTATTTAGACTCAGAATAGATTGGTATTGAAAATGAGGGAAATCGGACGATAACCACGCCCCCTTTTCCTATATCGAAAATATCGAAAAATTTTAAAAATTAGATTATTTGAAAACTAATACCACTAAATTAATGAAATTTGGTATGTGGATTGATTTTATAACGCAAAACACAAGTTCAGTAAAGTTCTGGAATATGGGGGTGGCAACGCCCACATCTAGAAGAAGCAAATTCAGAAGTTTAACAAGCGGTAAATCAATAGCTGTTTCTTTTTATACATAGCTGCACTTGTACACAGGGTATTATAACCTTGTTTGGGTTAGGGTTGGTTGTACATGTATAAAGGGATCGAGATAGATATAGACTTCCATATATAAAAATGACCAGGATCGAAAAAAAATTTTACTGAGCCATGTCCGTCGGTCTGTCCGTCCGTCCGTCAGTCCGTTAACATGATAACTTGAGCAAATCCTGTGATATTTTCACCAAATTCGGTATGCGGGCTTATTTAGACTCAGAATAGATTGGTATTGAAAATGAGAGAAATCGGAGCATAACCACTCCCCTTTTCCTATATTGAAAATATCGAAAACTTGAAAATAGGAGATAATTCGAAAACGAATACCACTAAATTAATGAAATTTGGTAGGTGGATTGATTTTATAACGCAAAACAAAAGTTCAGTAAAGTTCTGGAATATGGGGGTGGCAACGCCCACATCTAGAAGAAGCAAATTCAGAAGTTTAACAAGCGGTAAATCAATAGCTGTTTCTTTTTATACATAGCTGCACTTGTACACAGGGTATTATAACTTTGTTTGGGTTAGGGTTGGTTGTACATGTATAAAGGGATCGAGATAGATATAGACTTCCATATATAAAAATGACCAGGATCGAAAAAAAATTTTATTGAGCCATGTCCGTCGGTCTGTCCGTTAACATGATAACTTGAGCAAATCCTGTGATATCTTCACCAAATTCGGTATGCGGGCTTATTTAGACTCAGAATAGATTGGTATTGAAAATGAGAGAAATCGGACCATAACCACGCCCCCTTTTCCTATATTGAAAATATCGAAAAATTGAAAATAGGAGATAATTCGAAAACGAATACCACGAAATTAATGAAATTTGGTAGGTGGATTGATTTAATAACGCAAAACACAAGTTCAGTAAAGTTCTGGAATATGGGGGTGGCAACGCCCACATCTAGAAGAAGCAAATTCAGAAGTTTAACAAGCGGTAAATCAATAGCTGTTTCTTTTTATACATAGCTGCACTTGTACACAGGGTATTATAACTTTGTTTGGGTTAGGGTTGGTTGTACATGTATAAAGGGATCGAGATAGATATAGACTTCCATATATAAAAATGACCAGGATCGAAAAAAAATTTTATTGAGCCATGTCCGTCGGTCTGTCCGTCCGTCCGTCTGTCCGTTAACATGATAACTTGAGCAAATCCTGTGATATCTTCACCAAATTCGGTATGCGGGCTTATTTAGACTCAGAATAGATTGGTATTGAAAATGAGAGAAATCGGAGCATAACCACGCCCCCTTTTCCTATATTGAAAATATCGAAAAATTGAAAATAGGAGATAATTCGAAAACGAATACCACTAAATTAATGAAATTTGGTAGGTGGATTGATTTTATAACGCAAAACAAAAGTTCAGTAAAGTTCTGGAATATGGGGGTGGCAACGCCCACATCTAGAAGAAGCAAATTCAGAAGTTTAACAAGCGGTAAATCAATAGCTGTTTCTTTTTATACATAGCTGCACTTGTACACAGGGTATTATAACTTTGTTTGGGTTAGGGTTGGTTGTACATGTATAAAGGGATCGAGATAGATATAGACTGCCATATATAAAAATGACCAGGATCGAAAAAAAATTTTATTGAGCCATGTCCGTCGGTCTGTCCGTCCGTCCGTCTGTCCGTTAACATGATAACTTGAGCAAATCCTGTGATATCTTCACCAAATTCGGTATGCGGGCTTATTTAGACTCAGAATAGATTGGTATTGAAAATGAGGAAATCGGACGATAACCACGCCCCTTTTCCTATATCGAAAATATCGAAAAATTTTAAAAATTAGATTATTTGAAAACTAATACCACTAAATTAATGAAATTTGGTATGTGGATTGATTTTATAACGCAAAACACAAGTTCAGTAAAGTTCTGGAATATGGGGGTGGCAACGCCCACATCTAGAAGAAGCAAATTCAGAAGTTTAACAAGCGGTAAATCAATAGCTGTTTCTTTTTATACATAGCTGCACTTGTACACAGGGTATTATAACTTTGTTTGGGTTAGGGTTGGTTGTACATGTATAAAGGGATCGAGATAGATATAGACTTCCATATATAAAAATTACCAGGATCGAAAAAAAATTTTATTGAGCCATGTCCGTCGGTCTGTCCGTCCGTCCGTCCGTCCGTCTGTCCGTTAACATGATAACTTGAGCAAATCCTGTGATATTTTCACCAAATTCGGTATGCGGGCTTATTTAGACTCAGAATAGATTGGTATTGAAAATGAGAGAAATCGGAGCATAACCACGCCCCCTTTTCCTATATTGAAAATATCGAAAAATTTAAAATAGGAGATAATTCGAAAACGAATACCACTAAATTAATGAAATTTGGTAGGTGGATTGATTTTATAACGCAAAACACAAGTTCAGTAAAGTTCTGGAATATGGGGGTGGCAACGCCCACATCTAGAAGAAGCAAATTCAGAAGTTTAACAAGCGGTAAATCAATAGCTGTTTCTTTTTATACATAGCTGCACTTGTACACAGGGTATTATAACTTTGGTTGGGTTAGGGTTGGTTGTACATGTATAAAGGGATCGAGATAGATATAGACTTCCATATATAAAAATGACCAGGATCGAAAAAAAATTTTACTGAGCCATGTCCGTCGGTCTGTCCGTCCGTCCGTCTGTCCGTTAACATGATAACTTGAGCAAATCCTGTGATATTTTCACCAAATTCGGTATGCGGGCTTATTTAGACTCAGAATAGATTGGTATTGAAAATGAGAGAAATCGGAGCATAACCACGCCCCCTTTTCCTATATTGAAAATATCGAAAACTTGAAAATAGGAGATAATTCGAAAACGAATACCACTAAATTAATGAAATTTGGTAGGTGGATTGATTTTATAACGCAAAACACAAGTTCAGTAAAGTTCTGGAATATGGGGGGTGGCAACGCCCACATCTAGAAGAAGCAAATTCAGAAGTTTAACAAGCGGTAAATCAATATCTGTTTCTTTTTATACATAGCTGCACTTGTACACAGGGTATTATAACTTTGTTTGGATTAGGGTTGGTTGTACATGTATAAAGGGATCGAGATAGATATAGACTTCCATATATAAAAATGACCAGGATCGAAAAAAAATTTTATTGAGCCATGTCCGTCGGTCTGTCCGTCCGTCCGTCTGTCCGTTAACATGATAACTTGAGCAAATCCTGTGATATCTTCACCAAATTCGGTATGCGGGCTTATTTAGACTCAGAATAGATTGGTATTGAAAATGAGGGAAATCGGACGATAACCACGCCCCCTTTTCCTATATCGAAAATATCGAAAAATTTTAAAAATTAGATTATTTGAAAACTAATACCACTAAATTAATGAAATTTGGTATGTGGATTGATTTTATAACGCAAAACACAAGTTCAGTAAAGTTCTGGAATATGAGGGTGGCAACGCCCACATCTAGAAGAAGCAAATTCAGAAGTTTAACAAGCGGTAAATCAATAGCTGTTTCTTTTTATACATAGCTGCACTTGTACACAGGGTATTATAACTTTGTTTGGGTTAGGGTTGGTTGTACATGTATAAAGGGATCGAGATAGATATAGACTTCCATATATAAAAATGACCAGGATCGAAAAAAAAATTTTATTGAGCCATGTCCGTCGGTCTGTCCGTCCGTCCGTCTGTCCGTTAACATGATAACTTGAGCAAATCCTGTGATATCTTCACCAAATTCGGTATGCGGGCTTATTTAGACTCAGAATAGATTGGTATTGAAAATGAGGGAAATCGGACGATAACCACGCCCCCTTTTCCTATATCGAAAATATCGAAAAATTTTAAAAATTAGATTATTTGAAAACTAATACCACTAAATTAATGAAATTTAGTATGTGGATTGATTTTATAACGCAAAACACAAGTTCAGTAAAGTTCTGGAATATGGGGGTGGCAACGCCCACATCTAGAAGAAGCAAATTCAGAAGTTTAACAAGCGGTAAATCAATAGCTGTTTCTTTTTATACATAGCTGCACTTGTACACAGGGTATTATAACTTTGTTTGGGTTAGGGTTGGTTGTACATGTATAAAGGGATCGAGATAGATATAGACTTCCATATATAAAAATGACCAGGATCGAAAAAAAATTTTATTGAGCCATGTCCGTCGGTCTGTCCGTCCGTCCGTCTGTCCGTTAACATGATAACTTGAGCAAATCCTGTGATATCTTCACCAAATTCGGTATGCGGGCTTATTTAGACTCAGAATAGATTGGTATTGAAAATGAGGGAAATCGGACGATAACCACGCCCCCTTTTCCTATATCGAAAATATCGAAAAATTTTAAAAATTAGATTATTTGAAAACTAATACCACTAAATTAATGAAATTTGGTATGTGGATTGATTTTATAACGCAAAACACAAGTTCAGTAAAGTTCTGGAATATGGGGGTGGCAACGCCCACATCTAGAAGAAGCAAATTCAGAAGTTTAACAAGCGGTAAATCAATAGCTGTTTCTTTTTATACATAGCTGCACTTGTACACAGGGTATTATAACCTTGTTTGGGTTAGGGTTGGTTGTACATGTATAAAGGGATCGAGATAGATATAGACTTCCATATATAAAAATGACCAGGATCGAAAAAAAATTTTACTGAGCCATGTCCGTCGGTCTGTCCGTCCGTCCGTCAGTCCGTTAACATGATAACTTGAGCAAATCCTGTGATATTTTCACCAAATTCGGTATGCGGGCTTATTTAGACTCAGAATAGATTGGTATTGAAAATGAGAGAAATCGGAGCATAACCACTCCCCTTTTCCTATATTGAAAATATCGAAAACTTGAAAATAGGAGATAATTCGAAAACGAATACCACTAAATTAATGAAATTTGGTAGGTGGATTGATTTTATAACGCAAAACAAAAGTTCAGTAAAGTTCTGGAATATGGGGGTGGCAACGCCCACATCTAGAAGAAGCAAATTCAGAAGTTTAACAAGCGGTAAATCAATAGCTGTTTCTTTTTATACATAGCTGCACTTGTACACAGGGTATTATAACTTTGTTTGGGTTAGGGTTGGTTGTACATGTATAAAGGGATCGAGATAGATATAGACTTCCATATATAAAAATGACCAGGATCGAAAAAAAATTTTATTGAGCCATGTCCGTCGGTCTGTCCGTTAACATGATAACTTGAGCAAATCCTGTGATATCTTCACCAAATTCGGTATGCGGGCTTATTTAGACTCAGAATAGATTGGTATTGAAAATGAGAGAAATCGGACCATAACCACGCCCTCTTTTCCTATATTGAAAATATCGAAAAATTGAAAATAGGAGATAATTCGAAAACGAATACCACGAAATTAATGAAATTTGGTAGGTGGATTGATTTAATAACGCAAAACACAAGTTCAGTAAAGTTCTGGAATATGGGGGTGGCAACGCCCACATCTAGAAGAAGCAAATTCAGAAGTTTAACAAGCGGTAAATCAATAGCTGTTTCTTTTTATACATAGCTGCACTTGTACACAGGGTATTATAACTTTGTTTGGGTTAGGGTTGGCTGTACATGTATAAAGGGATCGAGATAGATATAGACTTCCATATATAAAAATGACCAGGATCGAAAAAAAATTTTATTGAGCCATGTCCGTCGGTCTGTCCGTCCGTCCGTCTGTCCGTTAACATGATAACTTGAGCAAATCCTGTGATATCTTCACCAAATTCGGTATGCGGGCTTATTTAGACTCAGAATAGATTGGTATTGAAAATGAGAGAAATCGGAGCATAACCACGCCCCCTTTTCCTATATTGAAAATATCGAAAAATTGAAAATAGGAGATAATTCGAAAACGAATACCACTAAATTAATGAAATTTGGTAGGTGGATTGATTTTATAACGCAAAACAAAAGTTCAGTAAAGTTCTGGAATATGGGGGTGGCAACGCCCACATCTAGAAGAAGCAAATTCAGAAGTTTAACAAGCGGTAAATCAATAGCTGTTTCTTTTTATACATAGCTGCACTTGTACACAGGGTATTATAACTTTGTTTGGGTTAGGGTTGGTTGTACATGTATAAAGGGATCGAGATAGATATAGACTGCCATATATAAAAATGACCAGGATCGAAAAAAAATTTTATTGAGCCATGTCCGTCGGTCTGTCCGTCCGTCCGTCTGTCCGTTAACATGATAACTTGAGCAAATCCTGTGATATCTTCACCAAATTCGGTATGCGGGCTTATTTAGACTCAGAATAGATTAATATTGAAAATGAGGGAAATCGGACGATAACCACGCCCCTTTTCCTATATCGAAAATATCGAAAAATTTTAAAAATTAGATTATTTGAAAACTAATACCACTAAATTAATGAAATTTGGTATGTGGATTGATTTTATAACGCAAAACACAAGTTCAGTAAAGTTCTGGAATATGGGGGTGGCAACGCCCACATCTAGAAGAAGCAAATTCAGAAGTTTAACAAGCGGTAAATCAATAGCTGTTTCTTTTTATACATAGCTGCACTTGTACACAGGGTATTATAACTTTGTTTGGGTTAGGGTTGGTTGTACATGTATAAAGGGATCGAGATAGATATAGACTTCCATATATAAAAATTACCAGGATCGAAAAAAAATTTTATTGAGCCATGTCCGTCGGTCTGTCCGTCCGTCCGTCTGTCCGTTAACATGATAACTTGAGCAAATCCTGTGATATTTTCACCAAATTCGGTATGCGGGCTTATTTAGACTCAGAATAGATTGGTATTGAAAATGAGAGAAATCGGAGCATAACCACGCCCCCTTTTCCTATATTGAAAATATCGAAAAATTTAAAATAGGAGATAATTCGAAAACGAATACCACTAAATTAATGAAATTTGGTAGGTGGATTGATTTTATAACGCAAAACACAAGTTCAGTAAAGTTCTGGAATATGGGGGTGGCAACGCCCACATCTAGAAGAAGCAAATTCAGAAGTTTAACAAGCGGTAAATCAATAGCTGTTTCTTTTTATACATAGCTGCACTTGTACACAGGGTATTATAACTTTGTTTGGGTTAGGGTTGGTTGTACATGTATAAAGGGATCGAGATAGATATAGACTTCCATATATAAAAATGACCAGGATCGAAAAAAAATTTTACTGAGCCATGTCCGTCGGTCTGTCCGTCCGTCCGTCTGTCCGTTAACATGATAACTTGAGCAAATCCTGTGATATTTTCACCAAATTCGGTATGCGGGCTTATTTAGACTCAGAATAGATTGGTATTGAAAATGAGAGAAATCGGAGCATAACCACGCCCCCTTTTCCTATATTGAAAATATCGAAATCTTGAAAATAGGAGATAATTCGAAAACGAATACCACTAAATTAATGAAATTTGGTAGGTGGATTGATTTTATAACGCAAAACACAAGTTCAGTAAAGTTCTGGAATATGAGGGTGGCAACGCCCACATCTAGAAGAAGCAAATTCAGAAGTTTAACAAGCGGTAAATCAATAGCTGTTTCTTTTTATACATAGCTGCACTTGTACACAGGGTATTATAACTTTGTTTGGGTTAGGGTTGGTTGTACATGTATAAAGGGATCGAGATAGATATAGACTTCCATATATAAAAATGACCAGGATCGAAAAAAAATTTTATTGAGCCATGTCCGTCGGTCTGTCCGTCCGTCCGTCTGTCCGTTAACATGATAACTTGAGCAAATCCTGTGATATCTTCACCAAATTCGGTATGCGGGCTTATTTAGACTCAGAATAGATTGGTATTGAAAATGAGGGAAATCGGACGATAACCACGCCCCCTTTTCCTATATCGAAAATATCGAAAAATTTTAAAAATTAGATTATTTGAAAACTAATACCATTAAATTAATGAAATTTGGTATGTGGATTGATTTTATAACGCAAAACACAAGTTCAGTAAAGTTCTGGAATATGGGGGTGGCAACGCCCACATCTAGAAGAAGCAAATTCAGAAGTTTAACAAGCGGTAAATCAATAGCTGTTTCTTTTTATACATAGCTGCACTTGTACACAGGGTATTATAACCTTGTTTGGGTTAGGGTTGGTTGTACATGTATAAAGGGATCGAGATAGATATAGACTTCCATATATAAAAATGACCAGGATCGAAAAAAAATTTTACTGAGCCATGTCCGTCGGTCTGTCCGTCCGTCCGTCAGTCCGTTAACATGATAACTTGAGCAAATCCTGTGATATTTTCACCAAATTCGGTATGCGGGCTTATTTAGACTCAGAATAGATTGGTATTGAAAATGAGAGAAATCGGATCATAACCACTCCCCTTTTCCTATATTGAAAATATCGAAAACTTGAAAATAGGAGATAATTCGAAAACGAATACCACTAAATTAATGAAATTTGGTAGGTGGATTGATTTTATAACGCAAAACACAAGTTCAGTAAAGTTCTGGAATATGGGGGTGGCAACGCCCACATCTAGAAGAAGCAAATTCAGAAGTTTAACAAGCGGTAAATCAATAGCTGTTTCTTTTTATACATAGCTGCACTTGTACACAGGGTATTATAACTTTGTTTGGATTAGGGTTGGTTGTACATGTATAAAGGGATCGAGATAGATATAGACTTCCATATATAAAAATGACCAGGATCGAAAAAAAATTTTATTGAGCCATGTCCGTCGGTCTGTCCGTCCGTCCGTCTGTCCGTTAACATGATAACTTGAGCAAATCCTGTGATATCTTCACCAAATTCGGTATGCGGGCTTATTTAGACTCAGAATAGATTGGTATTGAAAATGAGGGAAATCGGACGATAACCACGTCCCCTTTTCCTATATCGAAAATATCGAAAAATTTTAAAAATTAGATTATTTGAAAACTAATACCACTAAATTAATGAAATTTGGTATGTGGATTGATTTTATAACGCAAAACACAAGTTCAGTAAAGTTCTGGAATATGAGGGTGGCAACGCCCACATCTAGAAGAAGCAAATTCAGAAGTTTAACAAGCGGTAAATCAATAGCTGTTTCTTTTTATACATAGCTGCACTTGTACACAGGGTATTATAACTTTGTTTGGGTTAGGGTTGGTTGTACATGTATAAAGGGATCGAGATAGATATAGACTTCCATATATAAAAATGACCAGGATCGAAAAAAAATTTTATTGAGCCATGTCCGTCGGTCTGTCCGTCCGTCCGTCTGTCCGTTAACATGATAACTTGAGCAAATCCTGTGATATCTTCACCAAATTCGGTATGCGGGCTTATTTAGACTCAGAATAGATTGGTATTGAAAATGAGGGAAATCGGACGATAACCACGCCCCCTTTTCCTATATCGAAAATATCGAAAAATTTTAAAAATTAGATTATTTGAAAACTAATACCACTAAATTAATGAAATTTGGTATGTGGATTGATTTTATAACGCAAAACACAAGTTCAGTAAAGTTCTGGAATATGGGGGTGGCAACGCCCACATCTAGAAGAAGCAAATTCAGAAGTTTAACAAGCGGTAAATCAATAGCTGTTTCTTTTTATACATAGCTGCACTTGTACACAGGGTATTATAACTTTGTTTGGGTTAGGGTTGGTTGTACATGTATAAAGGGATCGAGATAGATATAGACTTCCATATATAAAAATGACCAGGATCGAAAAAAAATTTTATTGAGCCATGTCCGTCGGTCTGTCCGTCCGTCCGTCTGTCCGTTAACATGATAACTTGAGCAAATCCTGTGATATCTTCACCAAATTCGGTATGCGGGCTTATTTAGACTCAGAATAGATTGGTATTGAAAATGAGGGAAATCGGACGATAACCACGCCCCCTTTTCCTATATCGAAAATATCGAAAAATTTTAAAAATTAGATTATTTGAAAACTAATACCACTAAATTAATGAAATTTGGTATGTGGATTGATTTTATAACGCAAAACACAAGTTCAGTAAAGTTCTGGAATATGGGGGTGGCAACGCCCACATCTAGAAGAAGCAAATTCAGAAGTTTAACAAGCGGTAAATCAATAGCTGTTTCTTTTTATACATAGCTGCACTTGTACACAGGGTATTATAACCTTGTTTGGGTTAGGGTTGGTTGTACATGTATAAAGGGATCGAGATAGATATAGACTTCCATATATAAAAATGACCAGGATCGAAAAAAAATTTTACTGAGCCATGTCCGTCGGTCTGTCCGTCCGTCCGTCAGTCCGTTAACATGATAACTTGAGCAAATCCTGTGATATTTTCACCAAATTCGGTATGCGGGCTTATTTAGACTCAGAATAGATTGGTATTGAAAATGAGAGAAATCGGAGCATAACCACTCCCCTTTTCCTATATTGAAAATATCGAAAACTTGAAAATAGGAGATAATTCGAAAACGAATACCACTAAATTAATGAAATTTGGTAGGTGGATTGATTTTATAACGCAAAACACAAGTTCAGTAAAGTTCTGGAATATGGGGGTGGCAACGCCCACATCTAGAAGAAGCAAATTCAGAAGTTTAACAAGCGGTAAATCAATAGCTGTTTCTTTTTATACATAGCTGCACTTGTACACAGGGTATTATAACTTTGTTTGGATTAGGGTTGGTTGCACATGTATAAAGGGATCGAGATAGATATAGACTTCCATATATAAAAATGACCAGGATCGAAAAAAAATTTTATTGAGCCATGTCCGTCGGTCTGTCCGTCCGTCCGTCTGTCCGTTAACATGATAACTTGAGCAAATCCTGTGATATCTTCACCAAATTCGGTATGCGGGCTTATTTAGACTCAGAATAGATTGGTATTGAAAATGAGGGAAATCGGACGATAACCACGTCCCCTTTTCCTATATCGAAAATATCGAAAAATTTTAAAAATTAGATTATTTGAAAACTAATACCACTAAATTAATGAAATTTGGTATGTGGATTGATTTTATAACGCAAAACACAAGTTCAGTAAAGTTCTGGAATATGGGGGTGGCAACGCCCACATCTAGAAGAAGCAAATTCAGAAGTTTAACAAGCGGTAAATCAATAGCTGTTTCTTTTTATACATAGCTGCACTTGTACACAGGGTATTATAACTTTGTTTGGGTTAGGGTTGGTTGTACATGTATAAAGGGATCGAGATAGATATAGACTTCCATATATAAAAATGACCAGGATCGAAAAAAAATTTTACTGAGCCATGTCCGTCGGTCTGTCCGTCCGTCCGTCTGTCCGTTAACATGATAACTTGAGCAAATCCTGTGATATCTTCACCAAATTCGGTATGCGGGCTTATTTAGACTCAGAATAGATTGGTTTTGAAAATGAGGGAAATCGGACGATAACCCCGCCCCCTTTTCCTATATCGAAAATATCGAAAAATTTTAAAAATTAGATTATTTGAAAACTAATACCACTAAATTAATGAAATTTGGTATGTGGATTGATTTTATAACGCAAAACACAAGTTCAGTAAAGTTCTGGAATATGAGGGTGGCAACGCCCACATCTAGAAGAAGCAAATTCAGAAGTTTAACAAGCGGTAAATCAATAGCTGTTTCTTTTTATACATAGCTGCACTTGTACACAGGGTATTATAACTTTGTTTGGGTTAGGGTTGGTTGTACATGTATAAAGGGATCGAGATAGATATAGACTTCCACATATAAAAATGACCAGGATCGAAAAAAAATTTTATTGAGCCATGTCCGTCGGTCTGTCCGTCCGTCCGTCTGTCCGTTAACATGATAACTTGAGCAAATCCTGTGATATCTTCACCAAATTCGGTATGCGGGCTTATTTAGACTCAGAATAGATTGGTATTGAAAATGAGGGAAATCGGACGATAACCACGCCCCCTTTTCCTATATCGAAAATATCGAAAAATTTTAAAAATTAGATTATTTGAAAACTAATACCACTAAATTAATGAAATTTGGTATGTGGATTGATTTTATAACGCAAAACACAAGTTCAGTAAAGTTCTGGAATATGGGGGTGGCAACGCCCACATCTAGAAGAAGCAAATTCAGAAGTTTAACAAGCGGTAAATCAATAGCTGTTTCTTTTTATACATAGCTGCACTTGTACACAGGGTATTATAACTTTGTTTGGGTTAGGGTTGGTTGTACATGTATAAAGGGATCGAGATAGATATAGACTTCCATATATAAAAATGACCAGGATCGAAAATAAATTTTATTGGGCCATGTCCGTCCGTCCGTCTGTCCGTTAACATGATAACTTGAGCAAATCCTGTGATATTTTCACCAAATTCGGTATGCGGGCTAATTTAGACTCAGAATAGATTGGTATTGAAAATGTGAGAAATCGGAACATAACCACGCCCCCTTTTCCTATATTGAAAATATCGAAAAATTGAAAATAGTAGATAATTCGAAAACGAATACCACTAAA
This sequence comes from Merzomyia westermanni, assembly GCA_949987695.1. Classification (NCBI taxonomy): domain Eukaryota; kingdom Metazoa; phylum Arthropoda; class Insecta; order Diptera; family Tephritidae; genus Merzomyia; species Merzomyia westermanni. The sequence continues at coordinate 103,373,333 of OX465292.1, read as the reverse complement.
TAAATGAAATTTGGTATGTGGATTGATTTTATAACGCAAAACACAAGTTCAGTAAAGTTCTGGAATATGGGGGTGGCAACGCCCACATCTAGAAGAAGCAAATTCAGAAGTTTAACAAGCGGTAAATCAATAGCTGTTTCTTTTTATACATAGCTGCACTTGTACACAGGGTATTATAACTTTGTTTGGGTTAGGGTTGGTTGTACATGTATAAAGGGATCGAGATAGATATAGACTTCCATATATAAAAATGACCAGGATCGAAAAAAAATTTAACTGAGCCATGTCCGTCGGTCTGTCCGTCCGTCCGTCTGTCCGTTAACATGATAACTTGAGCAAATCCTGTGATATCTTCACCAAATTCGGTATGCGGGCTTATTTAGACTCAGAATAGATTGGTATTGAAAATGAGGGAAATCGGACGATAACCACGCCCCCTTTTCCTATATCGAAAATATCGAAAAATTTTAAAAATTAGATTATTTGAAAACTAATACCACTAAATTAATGAAATTTGGTATGTGGATTGATTTTATAACGCAAAACACAAGTTCAGTAAAGTTCTGGAATATGAGGGTGGCAACGCCCACATCTAGAAGAAGCAAATTCAGAAGTTTAACAGGCGGTAAATCAATAGCTGTTTCTTTTTATACATAGCTGCACTTGTACACAGGGTATTATAACTTTGTTTGGGTTAGGGTTGGTTGTACATGTATAAAGGGATCGAGATAGATAAAGACTTCCATATATAAAAATGACCAGGATCGAAAAAAAAAATTTTTTATCGAGCCATGTCCGTCGGTCTGTCCGTCCGCCCGTCTGTCCGTTAACATGATAACTTGAGCAAATCCTGTGATATCTTCACCAAATTCGGTATGCAGGCTTATTTAGACTCAGAATAGATTGGTATTGAAAATGAGAGAAATCGGAGCATAACCACGCCCCCTTTTCCTATATCGAAAAATTTTTAAAATTAGATTATTTGAAAACTAATACCACTAAATAAATGAAATGTGGTAGGTGGATTGATTTTATAACGCAAAACACAAGTTCAGTAAAGTTTTAGAATATGGGGGTGGCAACGCCCACATTTAGAAGAAGCAAATTCAGAAGTTTAACAAGCGGTAAATCAATAGCTGTTTCTTGTTATACATAGCTGCAATTGTACACAGGGTATTATAACTTTGTTTGGGTAAGGGTTGGTTGTACATGTATAAAGGGATCGAGATAGATATAGACTTCCATATATAAAAATGACCAGGATCGAAAAAAAATTTTATTGAGCCATGTCCGTCGGTCTGTCCGTCCGTCCGTCTGTCCGTTAACATGATAACTTGAGCAAATCCTGTGATATCTTCACCAAATTCGGTATGCGGGGTTATTTAGACTCAGAATAGATTGGTATTGAAAATGAGGGAAATCGGACGATAACCACGCCCCCTTTTCCTATATCGAAAATATCGAAAAATTTTAAAAATTAGATTATTTGAAAACTAATACCACTAAATTAATGAAATTTGGTATGTGGATTGATTTTATAACGCAAAACACAAGTTCAGTAAAGTTCTGGAATATGGGGGTGGCAACGCCCACATCTAGAAGAAGCAAATTCAGAAGTTTAACAAGCGGTAAATCAATAGCTGTTTCTTTTTATACATAGCTGCACTTGTACACAGGGTATTATAACTTTGTTTGGGTTAGGGTTGGTTGTACATGTATAAAGGGATCGAGATAGATATAGACTTCCATATATAAAAATGACCAGGATCGAAAATAAATTTTATTGGGCCATGTCCGTCCGTCCGTCTGTCCGTTAACATGATAACTTGAGCAAATCCTGTGATATTTTCACCAAATTCGGTATGCGGGCTAATTTAGACTCAGAATAGATTGGTATTGAAAATGTGAGAAATCGGAACATAACCACGCCCCCTTTTCCTATATTGAAAATATCGAAAAATTGAAAATAGTAGATAATTCGAAAACGAATACCACTAAATAAATGAAATTTGGTATGTGGATTGATTTTATAACGCAAAACACAAGTTCAGTAAAGTTCTGGAATATGGGGGTGGCAACGCCCACATCTAGAAGAAGCAAATTCAGAAGTTTAACAAGCGGTAAATCAATAGCTGTTTCTTTTTATACATAGCTGCACTTGTACACAGGGTATTATAACTTTGTTTGGGTTAGGGTTGGTTGTACATGTATAAAGGGATCGAGATAGATATAGACTTCCATATATAAAAATGACCAGGATCGAAAAAAAATTTAACTGAGCCATGTCCGTCGGTCTGTCCGTCCGTCCGTCTGTCCGTTAACATGATAACTTGAGCAAATCCTGTGATATCTTCACCAAATTCGGTATGCGGGCTTATTTAGACTCAGAATAGATTGGTATTGAAAATGAGGGAAATCGGACGATAACCACGCCCCCTTTTCCTATATCGAAAATATCGAAAAATTTTAAAAATTAGATTATTTGAAAACTAATACCACTAAATTAATGAAATTTGGTATGTGGATTGATTTTATAACGCAAAACACAAGTTCAGTAAAGTTCTGGAATATGAGGGTGGCAACGCCCACATCTAGAAGAAGCAAATTCAGAAGTTTAACAGGCGGTAAATCAATAGCTGTTTCTTTTTATACATAGCTGCACTTGTACACAGGGTATTATAACTTTGTTTGGGTTAGGGTTGGTTGTACATGTATAAAGGGATCGAGATAGATAAAGACTTCCATATATAAAAATGACCAGGATCGAAAAAAAAAATTTTTTATCGAGCCATGTCCGTCGGTCTGTCCGTCCGCCCGTCTGTCCGTTAACATGATAACTTGAGCAAATCCTGTGATATCTTCACCAAATTCGGTATGCAGGCTTATTTAGACTCAGAATAGATTGGTATTGAAAATGAGAGAAATCGGAGCATAACCACGCCCCCTTTTCCTATATCGAAAAATTTTTAAAATTAGATTATTTGAAAACTAATACCACTAAATAAATGAAATGTGGTAGGTGGATTGATTTTATAACGCAAAACACAAGTTCAGTAAAGTTTTAGAATATGGGGGTGGCAACGCCCACATTTAGAAGAAGCAAATTCAGAAGTTTAACAAGCGGTAAATCAATAGCTGTTTCTTGTTATACATAGCTGCAATTGTACACAGGGTATTATAACTTTGTTTGGGTAAGGGTTGGTTGTACATGTATAAAGGGATCGAGATAGATATAGACTTCCATATATAAAAATGACCAGGATCGAAAAAAAATTTTATTGAGCCATGTCCGTCGGTCTGTCCGTCCGTCCGTCTGTCCGTTAACATGATAACTTGAGCAAATCCTGTGATATCTTCACCAAATTCGGTATGCGGGGTTATTTAGACTCAGAATAGATTGGTATTGAAAATGAGGGAAATCGGACGATAACCACGCCCCCTTTTCCTATATCGAAAATATCGAAAAATTTTAAAAATTAGATTATTTGAAAACTAATACCACTAAATTAATGAAATTTGGTATGTGGATTGATTTTATAACGCAAAACACAAGTTCAGTAAAGTTCTGGAATATGGGGGTGGCAACGCCCACATCTAGAAGAAGCAAATTCAGAAGTTTAACAAGCGGTAAATCAATAGCTGTTTCTTTTTATACATAGCTGCACTTGTACACAGGGTATTATAACTTTGTTTGGGTTAGGGTTGGTTGTACATGTATAAAGGGATCGAGATAGATATAGACTTCCATATATAAAAATGACCAGGATCGAAAATAAATTTTTTTGGGCCATGTCCGTCGGTCTGTCCGTCCGTCCGTCTGTCCGTTAACATGATAACTTGAGCAAATCCTGTGATATTTTCACCAAATTCGGTATGCGGGCTAATTTAGACTCAGAATAGATTGGTATTGAAAATGTGAGAAATCGCCCCCTTTTCCTATATTGAAAATATCGAAAAATTGAAAATAGTAGATAATTCGAAAACGAATACCACTAAATAAATGAAATTTGGTATGTGGATTGATTTTATAACGCAAAACACAAGTTCAGTAAAGTTCTGGAATATGGGGGTGGCAACGCCCACATCTAGAAGAAGCAAATTCAGAAGTTTAACAAGCGGTAAATCAATAGCTGTTTCTTTTTATACATAGCTGCACTTGTACACAGGGTATTATAACTTTGTTTGGGTTAGGGTTGGTTGTACATGTATAAAGGGATCGAGATAGATATAGACTTCCATATATAAAAATGACCAGGATCGAAAAAAAATTTAACTGAGCCATGTCCGTCGGTCTGTCCGTCCGTCCGTCTGTCCGTTAACATGATAACTTGAGCAAATCCTGTGATATCTTCACCAAATTCGGTATGCGGGCTTATTTAGACTCAGAATAGATTGGTATTGAAAATGAGGGAAATCGGACGATAACCACGCCCCCTTTTCCTATATCGAAAATATCGAAAAATTTTAAAAATTAGATTATTTGAAAACTAATACCACTAAATTAATGAAATTTGGTATGTGGATTGATTTTATAACGCAAAACACAAGTTCAGTAAAGTTCTGGAATATGAGGGTGGCAACGCCCACATCTAGAAGAAGCAAATTCAGAAGTTTAACAGGCGGTAAATCAATAGCTGTTTCTTTTTATACATAGCTGCACTTGTACACAGGGTATTATAACTTTGTTTGGGTTAGGGTTGGTTGTACATGTATAAAGGGATCGAGATAGATAAAGACTTCCATATATAAAAATGACCAGGATCGAAAAAAAAAATTTTTTATCGAGCCATGTCCGTCGGTCTGTCCGTCCGCCCGTCTGTCCGTTAACATGATAACTTGAGCAAATCCTGTGATATCTTCACCAAATTCGGTATGCAGGCTTATTTAGACTCAGAATAGATTGGTATTGAAAATGAGAGAAATCGGAGCATAACCACGCCCCCTTTTCCTATATCGAAAAATTTTTAAAATTAGATTATTTGAAAACTAATACCACTAAATAAATGAAATGTGGTAGGTGGATTGATTTTATAACGCAAAACACAAGTTCAGTAAAGTTTTAGAATATGGGGGTGGCAACGCCCACATTTAGAAGAAGCAAATTCAGAAGTTTAACAAGCGGTAAATCAATAGCTGTTTCTTGTTATACATAGCTGCAATTGTACACAGGGTATTATAACTTTGTTTGGGTAAGGGTTGGTTGTACATGTATAAAGGGATCGAGATAGATATAGACTTCCATATATAAAAATGACCAGGATCGAAAAAAAAATTTATTGAGCCATGTCCGTCGGTCTGTCCGTCCGCCCGTCTGTCCGTTAACATGATAACTTGAGCAAATCCTGTGATATCTTCACCAAATTCGGTATGCGGGCTTATTTAGACTCAGAATAGATTGGTATTGAAAATGAGAGAAATCGGAGCATAACCACGCCCCCTTTTCCTATATTGAAAATATCGAAAAATTGAAAATAGGAGATAATTCGAAAACGAATACCACTAAATTAATGAAATTTGGTAGGTGGATTGATTTTATAACGCAAAACACAAGTTCAGTAAAGTTCTGGAATATGGGGGTGGCAACGCCCACATCTAGAAGAAGCAAATTCAGAAGTTTAACAAGCGGTAAATCAATAGCTGTTTCTTTTTATACATAGCTGCACTTGTACACAGGGTATTATAACTTTGTTTGGGTTAGGGTTGGTTGTACATGTATAAAGGGATCGAGATAGATATAGACTTCCATATATAAAAATGACCAGGATCGAAAAAAAATTTTACTGAGCCATGTCCGTCGGTCTGTCCGTCCGTCCGTCTGTCCGTTAACATGATAACTTGAGCAAATCCTGTGATATCTTCACCAAATTCGGTATGCGGGCTTATTTAGACTCAGAATAGATTGGTTTTGAAAATGAGGGAAATCGGACGATAACCACGCCCCCTTTTCCTATATCGAAAATATCGAAAAATTTTAAAAATTAGATTATTTGAAAACTAATACCACTAAATTAATGAAATTTGGTATGTGGATTGATTTTATAACGCAAAACACAAGTTCAGTAAAGTTCTGGAATATGAGGGTGGCAACGCCCACATCTAGAAGAAGCAAATTCAGAAGTTTAACAAGCGGTAAATCAATAGCTGTTTCTTTTTATACATAGCTGCACTTGTACACAGGGTATTATAGCTTTGTTTGGGTTAGGGTTGGTTGTACATGTATAAAGGGATCGAGATAGATATAGACTTCCATATATAAAAATGACCAGGATCGAAAAAAAATTTTATTGAGCCATGTCCGTCGGTCTGTCCGTCCGTCCGTCTGTCCGTTAACATGATAACTTGAGCAAATCCTGTGATATCTTCACCAAATTCGGTATGCGGGCTTATTTAGACTCAGAATAGATTGGTATTGAAAATGAGGGAAATCGGACGATAACCACGCCCCCTTTTCCTATATCGAAAATATCGAAAAATTTTAAAAATTAGATTATTTGAAAACTAATACCACTAAATTAATGAAATTTGGTATGTGGATTGATTTTATAACGCAAAACACAAGTTCAGTAAAGTTCTGGAATATGGGGGTGGCAACGCCCACATCTAGAAGAAGCAAATTCAGAAGTTTAACAAGCGGTAAATCAATAGCTGTTTCTTTTTATACATAGCTGCACTTGTACACAGGGTATTATAACTTTGTTTGGGTTAGGGTTGGTTGTACATGTATAAAGGGATCGAGATAGATATAGACTTCCATATATAAAAATGACCAGGATCGAAAATAAATTTTATTGGGCCATGTCCGTCGGTCTGTCCGTCCGTCCGTCTGTCCGTTAACATGATAACTTGAGCAAATCCTGTGATATTTTCACCAAATTCGGTATGCGGGCTAATTTAGACTCAGAATAGATTGGTATTGAAAATGTGAGAAATCGGAACATAACCACGCCCCCTTTTCCTATATTGAAAATATCGAAAAATTGAAAATAGTAGATAATTCGAAAACGAATACCACTAAATAAATGAAATTTGGTATGTGGATTGATTTTATAACGCAAAACACAAGTTCAGTAAAGTTCTGGAATATGGGGGTGGCAACGCCCACATCTAGAAGAAGCAAATTCAGAAGTTTAACAAGCGGTAAATCAATAGCTGTTTCTTTTTATACATAGCTGCACTTGTACACAGGGTATTATAACTTTGTTTGGGTTAGGGTTGGTTGTACATGTATAAAGGGATCGAGATAGATATAGACTTCCATATATAAAAATGACCAGGATCGAAAAAAAATTTAACTGAGCCATGTCCGTCGGTCTGTCCGTCCGTCCGTCTGTCCGTTAACATGATAACTTGAGCAAATCCTGTGATATCTTCACCAAATTCGGTATGCGGGCTTATTTAGACTCAGAATAGATTGGTATTGAAAATGAGAGAAATCGGACGATAACCACGCCCCCTTTTCCTATATCGAAAATATCGAAAAATTTTAAAAATTAGATTATTTGAAAACTAATACCACTAAATTAATGAAATTTGGTATGTGGATTGATTTTATAACGCAAAACACAAGTTCAGTAAAGTTCTGGAATATGAGGGTGGCAACGCCCACATCTAGAAGAAGCAAATTCAGAAGTTTAACAGGCGGTAAATCAATAGCTGTTTCTTTTTATACATAGCTGCACTTGTACACAGGGTATTATAACTTTGTTTGGGTTAGGGTTGGTTGTACATGTATAAAGGGATCGAGATAGATATAGACTTCCATATATAAAAATGACCAGGATCGAAAAAAAAAATTTTTTATCGAGCCATGTCCGTCGGTCTGTCCGTCCGCCCGTCTGTCCGTTAACATGATAACTTGAGCAAATCCTGTGATATCTTCACCAAATTCGGTATGCAGGCTTATTTAGACTCAGAATAGATTGGTATTGAAAATGAGAGAAATCGGAGCATAACCACGCCCCCTTTTCCTATATCGAAAAATTTTTAAAATTAGATTATTTGAAAACTAATACCACTAAATAAATGAAATGTGGTAGGTGGATTGATTTTATAACGCAAAACACAAGTTCAGTAAAGTTTTAGAATATGGGGGTGGCAACGCCCACATTTAGAAGAAGCAAATTCAGAAGTTTAACAAGCGGTAAATCAATAGCTGTTTCTTGTTATACATAGCTGCAATTGTACACAGGGTATTATAACTTTGTTTGGGTAAGGGTTGGTTGTACATGTATAAAGGGATCGAGATAGATATAGACTTCCATATATAAAAATGACCAGGATCGAAAAAAAATTTTATTGAGCCATATCCGTCGGTCTGTCCGTCCGCCCGTCTGTCCGTTAACATGATAACTTGAGCAAATCCTGTGATATCTTCACCAAATTCGGTATGCGGGCTTATTTAGACTCAGAATAGATTGGTATTGAAAATGAGAGAAATCGGAGCATAACCACGCCCCCTTTTCCTATATTGAAAATATCGAAAAATTGAAAATAGGAGATAATTCGAAAACGAATACCACTAAATTAATGAAATTTGGTAGGTGGATTGATTTTATAACGCAAAACACAAGTTCAGTAAAGTTCTGGAATATGGGGGTGGCAACGCCCACATCTAGAAGAAGCAAATTCAGAAGTTTAACAAGCGGTAAATCAATAGCTGTTTCTTTTTATACATAGCTGCACTTGTACACAGGGTATTATAACTTTGTTTGGGTTAGGGTTGGTTGTACATGTATAAAGGGATCGAGATAGATATAGACTTCCATATATAAAAATGACCAGGATCGAAAAAAAATTTTATTGAGCCATGTCCGTCGGTCTGTCCGTCCGTCCGTCTGTCCGTTAACATGATAACTTGAGCAAATCCTGTGATATCTTCACCAAATTCGGTATGCGGGCTTATTTAGACTCAGAATAGATTGGTATTGAAAATGAGGGAAATCGGACGATAACCACGCCCCCTTTTCCTATATCGAAAATATCGAAAAATTTTAAAAATTAGATTATTTGAAAACTAATACCACTAAATTAATGCAATTTGGTATGTGGATTGATTTTATAACGCAAAACACAAGTTCACTAAAGTTCTGGAATATGGGGGTGGCAACGCCCACATCTAGAAGAAGCAAATTCAGAAGTTTAACAAGCGGTAAATCAATAGCTGTTTCTTTTTATACATAGCTGCAGTTGTACACAGGGTATTATAACTTTGTTTGGGTTAGGGTTGGTTGTACATGTATAAAGGGATCGAGATAGATATAGACTTCCATATATAAAAATGACCAGGATCGAAAAAAAATTTTATTGAGCCATGTCCGTCGGTCTGTCCGTCCGCCCGTCTGTCCGTTAACATGATAACTTGAGCAAATCCTGTGATATCTTCACCAAATTCGGTATGCGGGCTTATTTAGACTCAGAATAGATTGGTATTGAAAATGAGAGAAATCGGAGCATAACCACGCCCCCTTTTCCTATATTGAAAATATCGAAAAATTGAAAATAGGAGATAATTCGAAAACGAATACCACTAAATTAATGAAATTTGGTAGGTGGATTGATTTTATAACGCAAAACACAAGTTCAGTAAAGTTCTGGAATATGGGGGTGGCAACGCCCACATCTAGAAGAAGCAAATTCAGAAGTTTAACAAGCGGTAAATCAATAGCTGTTTCTTTTTATACATAGCTGCACTTGTACACAGGGTATTATAACTTTGTTTGGGTTAGGGTTGGTTGTACATGTATAAAGGGATCGAGATAGATATAGACTTCCATATATAAAAATGACCAGGATCGAAAATAAATTTTATTGGGCCATGTCCGTCGGTCTGTCCGTCCGTCCGTCTGTCCGTTAACATGATAACTTGAGCAAATCCTGTGATATCTTCACCAAATTCGGTATGCAGGCTTATTTAGACTCAGAATAGATTGGTATTGAAAATGAGAGAAATCGGAGCATAACCACGCCCCCTTTTCCTATATTGAAAATATCGAAAAATTGAAAATAGGAGATAATTCGAAAACGAATACCACTAAATTAATGAAATTTGGTATGTGGATTGATTTTATAACGCAAAACACAAGTTCAGTAAAGTTCTGGAATATGAGGGTGGCAACGCCCACATCTAGAAGAAGCAAATTCAGAAGTTTAACAGGCGGTAAATCAATAGCTGTTTCTTTTTATACATAGCTGCACTTGTACACAGGGTATTATAACTTTGTTTGGGTTAGGGTTGGTTGTACATGTATAAAGGGATCGAGATAGATAAAGACTTCCATATATAAAAATGACCAGGATCGAAAAAAAAAATTTTTTATCGAGCCATGTCCGTCGGTCTGTCCGTCCGCCCGTCTGTCCGTTAACATGATAACTTGAGCAAATCCTGTGATATCTTCACCAAATTCGGTATGCAGGCTTATTTAGACTCAGAATAGATTGGTATTGAAAATGAGAGAAATCGGAGCATAACCACGCCCCCTTTTCCTATATCGAAAAATTTTTAAAATTAGATTATTTGAAAACTAATACCACTAAATAAATGAAATGTGGTAGGTGGATTGATTTTATAACGCAAAACACAAGTTCAGTAAAGTTTTAGAATATGGGGGTGGCAACGCCCACATTTAGAAGAAGCAAATTCAGAAGTTTAACAAGCGGTAAATCAATAGCTGTTTCTTGTTATACATAGCTGCAATTGTACACAGGGTATTATAACTTTGTTTGGGTAAGGGTTGGTTGTACATGTATAAAGGGATCGAGATAGATATAGACTTCCATATATAAAAATGACCAGGATCGAAAAAAAATTTTATTGAGCCATGTCCGTCGGTCTGTCCGTCCGCCCGTCTGTCCGTTAACATGATAACTTGAGCAAATCCTGTGATATCTTCACCAAATTCGGTATGCGGGCTTATTTAGACTCAGAATAGATTGGTATTGAAAATGAGAGAAATCGGAGCATAACCACGCCCCCTTTTCCTATATTGAAAATATCGAAAAATTGAAAATAGGAGATAATTCGAAAACGAATACCACTAAATTAATGAAATTTGGTAGGTGGATTGATTTTATAACGCAAAACACAAGTTCAGTAAAGTTCTGGAATATGGGGGTGGCAACGCCCACATCTAGAAGAAGCAAATTCAGAAGTTTAACAAGCGGTAAATCAATAGCTGTTTCTTTTTATACATAGCTGCACTTGTACACAGGGTATTATAACTTTGTTTGGGTTAGGGTTGGTTGTACATGTATAAAGGGATCGAGATAAATATAGACTTCCATATATAAAAATGACCAGGATCGAAAATAAATTTTATTGAGCCATGTCCGTCGGTCTGTCCGTCCGCCCGTCTGTCCGTTAACATGATAACTTGAGCAAATCCTGTGATATCTTCACCAAATTCGGTATGCGGGGTTATTTAGATTCAGAATAGATTGGTATTGAAAATGAGCGAAATCGGACGATAACCACCCCACCTTTTCCTATATCGAAAATTTCGAAAAATTTTAAAAATTAGATTATTTGAAAACTAATACCACTAAATTAATGAAATTTGGTAGGTGGATTGTTCTTATAACGCAAAACACAAGTTCAGTAAAATTTTGGAATATATGGGTGGCAACGCCCACATTTAGAAGAAGCAAATTCAGAAGTTTAACAAGCGGTAAATCAATAGCCGTTTTAGATATAACGTTGCAATTTGGCATAGACATTTATTTCGTAGCGACAACTGTTTGCTGTGCAAATGAGCGAAATCGGTTGAAAGCCACGCTTTCTTTTTATACCCAGCTGTACTTGTACACAGGGTATTATAACTTTGTTTGGGTAAGGGTTGGTTGTACATGTGTAAAGGGATCGAGATAGATATAGACTTCCATACATAAAAATGACCAGGATCGAAAAAAAATTTTATTGAGCCATGTCCGTCCGCCCGTCTGTCCGTTAACATGATAACTTGAGCAAATCCTGTGATATCTTCACCAAATTGGGTATGCGGGCTTATTTGGACTCAGAATAGATTGGTATTGAAAATGAGGGAAATCGGACGATAACCACGCCCCCTTTTCCTATATCGAAAATATCGAAAAATTTTTAAAATTAGATTATTTGAAAACTAATACCACTAAATTAATGAAATTTGGTATGTGGATTGATTTTATAACGCAAAACACAAGTTCAGTAAAGTTCTGGAATATGGGGGTGGCAACGCCCACATCTAGAAGAAGCAAATTCAGAAGTTTAACAAGCGGTAAATCAATAGCTGTTTCTTTTTATACATAGCTGCACTTGTACACAGGGTATTATAACTTTGTTTGGGTTAGGGTTGGTTGTACATGTATAAAGGGATCGAGATAGATATAGACTTCCATATATAAAAATGACCAGGATCGAAAAAAAATTTTATTGAGCCATGTCCGTCGGTCTGTCCGTCCGTCCGTCTGTCCGTTAACATGATAACTTGAGCAAATCCTGTGATATCTTCACCAAATTCGGTATGCGGGCTTATTTAGACTCAGAATAGATTGGTATTGAAAATGAGGGAAATCGGACGATAACCACGCCCCCTTTTCCTATATCGAAAATATCGAAAAATTTTTAAAATTAGATTATTTGAAAACTAATACCACTAAATTAATGAAATTTGGTATGTGGATTGATTTTATAACGCAAAACACAAGTTCACTAAAGTTCTGGAATATGGGGGTGGCAACGCCCACATCTAGAAGAAGCAAATTCAGAAGTTTAACAAGCGGTAAATCAATAGCTGTTTCTTTTTATACATAGCGGCACTTGTACACAGGGTATTATAACTTTGTTTGGGTAAGGGTTGGTTGTACATGTATAAAGGGATCGAGATAGATATAGACTTCCATACATAAAAATGACCAGGATCGAAAAAAATTTTTATTGAGCCATGTCCGTCGGTCTGTCCGTCCGTCCGTCTGTCCGTTAACATAATAACTTGAGCAAATCCTGTGATATCTTCACCAAATTCGGTATGCGGGCTTATTTAGACTCAGAATAGATTGGTATTGAAAATGAGGGAAATCGGACGATAACCACGCCCCCTTTTCCTATATCGAAAATATCGAAAAATTTTTAAAATTAGATTATTTGAAAACTAATACCACTAAATTAATGAAATGTGGTAGGTGGATTGATTTTATAACGCAAAACACAAGTTCAGTAAAGTTTTGGAATATGGGGGTGGCAACGCCCACATTTAGAAGAAGCAAATTCAGAAGTTTAACAAGCGGTAAATCAATAGCTGTTTCTTGTTATACATAGCTGCACTTGTACACAGGGTATTATAACTTTGTTTGGGTAAGGGTTGGTTGTACATGTATAAAGGGATCGAGATAGATATAGACTTCCATACATAAAAATGACCAGGATCGAAAAAAATTTTTATTGAGCCATGTCCGTCGGTCTGTCCGTCCGTCCGTCTGTCCGTTAACATAATAACTTGAGCAAATCCTGTGATATCTTCACCAAATTCGGTATGCGGGCTTATTTAGACTCAGAATAGATTGGTATTGAAAATGAGGGAAATCGGACGATAACCACGCCCCCTTTTCCTATATCGAAAATATCGAAAAATTTTTAAAATTAGATTATTTGAAAACTAATACCACTAAATTAATGAAATGTGGTAGGTGGATTGATTTTATAACGCAAAACACAAGTTCAGTAAAGTTTTGGAATATGGGGGTGGCAACGCCCACATTTAGAAGAAGCAAATTCAGAAGTTTAACAAGCGGTAAATCAATAGCTGTTTCTTGTTATACATAGCTGCACTTGTACACAGGGTATTATAACTTTGTTTGGGTAAGGGTTGGTTGTACATGTATAAAGGCATCGAGATAGATATAGACTTCCATACATAAAAATGACCAGGATCGAAAAAAATTTTTATTGAGCCATGTCCGTCGGTCTGTCCGTTCGTCCGTCTGTCCGTTAACATGATAACTTGAGCAAATCCTGTGATATTTTCACCAAATTCGGTATGCGGGCTTATTTAGACTCAGAAAAGATTGGTATTGAAAATGAGAGAAATCGGAGCATAACCACGCCCCCTTTTCCTATATTTAAAATATCGAAAAATTGAAAATAGGAGATAATTCGAAAACGAATACCACTAAATTAATGAAATTTGGTAGGTGGATTGATTTTATAACGCAAAACACAAGTTCAGTAAAGTTCTGGAATATGGGGGTGGCAACGCCCACATCTAGAAGAAGCAAATTCAGAAGTTTAACAAGCGGTAAATCAATAGCTGTTTCTTTTTATACATAGCTGCACTTGTACACAGGGTATTATAACTTTGTTTGGGTAAGGGTTGGTTGTACATGTATAAAGGGATCGAGATAGATATAGACTTCCATACATAAAAATGACCAGGATCGAAAAAAATTTTTATTAAGCCATGTCCGTCGGTCTGTCCGTCCGTCCGTCTGTCCGTTAACATAATAACTTGAGCAAATCCTGTGATATCTTCACCAAATTCGGTATGCGGGCTAATTTAGACTCAGAATAGATTGGTATTGAAAATGTGAGAAATCGGAACATAACCACGCCCCCTTTTCCTATATTGAAAATATCGAAAAATTGAAAATAGTAGATAATTCGAAAACGAATACCACTAAATAAATGAAATGTGGTAGGTGGATTGATTTTATAACGCAAAACACAAGTTCAGTAAAGTTTTGGAATATGGGGGTGGCAACGCCCACATTTAGAAGAAGCAAATTCAGAAGTTTAACAAGCGGTAAATCAATAGCTGTTTCTTGTTATACATAGCTGCACTTGTACACAGGGTATTATAACTTTGTTTGGGTAAGGGTTGGTTGTACATGTATAAAGGGATCGAGATACATATAGACTTCCATACATAAAAATGACCAGGATCGAAAAAAAATTTTATTGAGGCATATCCGTCGGTCTGTCCGTCCGTCCGTCTGTCCGTTAACATGATAACTTGAGCAAATCCTGTGATATTTTCACCAAATTCGGTATGCGGGCTTATTTAGACTCAGAATAGATTGGTATTGAAAATGAGAGAAATCGGAGCATAACCACGCCCCCTTTTCCTATATTTAAAATATCGAAAAATTGAAAATAGGAGATAATTCGAAAACGAATACCACTAAATTAATGAAATTTGGTAGGTGGATTGATTTTATAACGCAAAACACAAGTTCAGTAAAGTTCTGGAATATGGGGGTGGCAACGCCCACATCTAGAAGAAGCAAATTCAGAAGTTTAACAAGCGGTAAATCAATGGCTGTTTCTTTTTATACATAGCTGCACTTGTACACAGGGTTTTATAACTTTGTTTGGGTTAGGGTTGGTTGTACATGTATAAAGGGATCGAGATAGATATAGACTTCCATATATAAAAATGACCAGGATCGAAAAAAAATTTTATTGAGCCATGTCCGTCGGTCTGTCCGTCCGCCCGTCTGTCCGTTAACATGATAACTTGAGCAAATCCTGTGATATCTTCACCAAATTCGGTATGCGGGCTTATTTAGACTCAGAATAGATTGGTATTGAAAATGAGAGAAATCGGAGCATAACCACGCCCCCTTTTCCTATATTGAAAATATCGAAAAATTGAAAATAGGAGATAATTCGAAAACGAATACCACTAAATAAATGAAATGTGGTAGGTGGATTGATTTTATAACGCAAAACACAAGTTCAGTAAAGTTTTGGAATATGGGGGTGGCAACGCCCACATTTAGAAGAAGCAAATTCAGAAGTTTAACAAGCGGTAAATCAATAGCTGTTTCTTGTTATACATAGCTGCACTTGTACACAGGGTATTATAACTTTGTTTGGGTAAGGGTTGGTTGTACATGTATAAAGGGATCGAGATACATATAGACTTCCATACATAAAAATGACCAGGATCGAAAAAAAATTTTATTGAGGCATATCCGTCGGTCTGTCCGTCCGTCCGTCTGTCCGTTAACATGATAACTTGAGCAAATCCTGTGATATTTTCACCAAATTCGGTATGCGGGCTTATTTAGACTCAGAATAGATTGGTATTGAAAATGAGAGAAATCGGGGCATAACCACGCCCCCTTTTCCTATATTTAAAATATCGAAAAATTGAAAATAGGAGATAATTCGAAAACGAATACCACTAAATTAATGAAATTTGGTAGGTGGATTGATTTTATAACGCAAAACACAAGTTCAGTAAAGTTCTGGAATATGGGGGTGGCAACGCCCACATCTAGAAGAAGCAAATTCAGAAGTTTAACAAGCGGTAAATCAATGGCTGTTTCTTTTTATACATAGCTGCACTTGTACACAGGGTTTTATAACTTTGTTTGGGTTAGGGTTGGTTGTACATGTATAAAGGGATCGAGATAGATATAGACTTCCATATATAAAAATGACCAGGATCGAAAAAAAATTTTATTGAGCCACGTCCGTCGGTCTGTCCGTCCGCCCGTCTGTCCGTTAACATGATAACTTGAGCAAATCCTGTGATATCTTCACCAACTTCGGTATGCGGGCTTATTTAGACTCAGAATAGATTGGTATTGAAAATGAGAGAAATCGGAGCATAACCACGCCCCCTTTTCCTATATTGAAAATATCGAAAAATTGAAAATAGGAGATAATTCGAAAACGAATACCACTAAATTAATGAAATTTGGTAGGTGGATTGATTTTATAACGCAAAACACAAGTTCAGTAAAGTTCTGGAATATGGGGGTGGCAACGCCCACATCTAGAAGAAGCAAATTCAGAAGTTTAACAAGCGGTAAATCAATAGCTGTTTCTTTTTATACATAGCTGCACTTGTACACAGGGTATTATAACTTTGTTTGGGTTAGGGTTGGTTGTACATGTATAAAGGCATCGAGATAGATATAGACTTCCATATATAAAAATGACCAGGATCGAAAAAAAATTTTATTGAGCCATGTCCGTCGGTCTGTCCGTCCGTCCGTCTGTCCGTTAACATGATAACTTGAGCAAATCCTGTGATATCTTCACCAAATTCGGTATGCGGGCTTATTTAGACTCAGAATAGATTGGTATTGAAAATGAGGGAAATCGGACGATAACCACGCCCCCTTTTCCTATATCGAAAATATCGAAAAATTTTTAAAATTAGATTATTTGAAAACTAATACCACTAAATTAATGAAATTTGGTATGTGGATTGATTTTATAACGCAAAACACAAGTTCACTAAAGTTCTGGAATATGGGGGTGGCAACGCCCACATCTAGAAGAAGCAAATTCAGAAGTTTAACAAGCGGTAAATCAATAGCTGTTTCTTTTTATACATAGCTGCACTTGTACACAGGGTATTATAACTTTGTTTGGGTAAGGGTTGGTTGTACATGTATAAAGGGATCGAGATAGATATAGACTTCCATACATAAAAATGACCAGGATCGAAAAAAATTTTTATTGAGCCATGTCCGTCGGTCTGTCCGTCCGTCCGTCTGTCCGTTAACATAATAACTTGAGCAAATCCTGTGATATCTTCACCAAATTCGGTATGCGGGCTAATTTAGACTCAGAATAGATTGGTATTGAAAATGTGAGAAATCGGAACATAACCACGCCTCCTTTTCCTATATTGAAAATATCGAAAAATTGAAAATAGTAGATAATTCGAAAACGAATACCACTAAATAAATGAAATGTGGTAGGTGGATTGATTTTATAACGCAAAACACAAGTTCAGTAAAGTTTTGGAATATGGGGGTGGCAACGCCCACATTTAGAAGAAGCAAATTCAGAAGTTTAACAAGCGGTAAATCAATAGCTGTTTCTTGTTATACATAGCTGCACTTGTACACAGGGTATTATAACTTTGTTTGGGTAAGGGTTGGTTGTACATGTATAAAGGGATCGAGATAGATATAGACTTCCATATATAAAAATGACCAGGATCGAAAAAAAATTTTTTTTATCGAGCCATGTCCGTCGGTCTGTCCGTCCGCCCGTCTGTCCGTTAACATGATAACTTGAGCAAATCCTGTGATATCTTCACCAAATTCGGTATGCGGGCTAATTTAGACTCAGAATAGATTGGTATTGAAAATGTGAGAAATCGGAACATAACCACGCCCCCTTTTCCTATATTGAAAATATCGAAAAATTGAAAATAGTAGATAATTCGAAAACGAATACCACTAAATAAATGAAATGTGGTAGGTGGATTGATTTTATAACGCAAAACACAAGTTCAGTAAAGTTTTGGAATATGGGGGTGGCAACGCCCACATTTAGAAGAAGCAAATTCAGAAGTTTAACAAGCGGTAAATCAATAGCTGTTTCTTGTTATACATAGCTGCACTTGTACACAGGGTATTATAACTTTGTTTGGGTTAGGGTTGGTTGTACATGTATAAAGGGATCGAGATAGATATAGACTTCCATATATAAAAATGACCAGGATCGAAAAAAAATTTTATTGAGCCATGTCCGTCGGTCTGTCCGTCCGTCCGTCTGTCCGTTAACATGATAACTTGAGCAAATCCTGTGATATCTTCACCAAATTCGGTATGCGGGCTTATTTAGACTCAGAATAGATTGGTATTGAAAATGAGAGAAATCGGAGCATAACCACGCCCCCTTTTCCTATATTTAAAATATCGAAAAATTGAAAATAGGAGATAATTCGAAAACGAATACCACTAAATTAATGAAATTTGGTAGGTGGATTGATTTTATAACGCAAAACACAAGTTCAGTAAAGTTCTGGAATATGGGGGTGGCAACGCCCACATCTAGAAGAAGCAAATTCAGAAGTTTAACAAGCGGTAAATCAATGGCTGTTTCTTTTTATACATAGCTGCACTTGTACACAGGGTTTTATAACTTTGTTTGGGTTAGGGTTGGTTGTACATGTATAAAGGGATCGAGATAGATATAGACTTCCATATATAAAAATGACCAGGATCGAAAAAAAATTTTATTGAGCCATGTCCGTCGGTCTGTCCGTCCGCTCGTCTGTCCGTTAACATGATAACTTGAGCAAATCCTGTGATATCTTCACCAAATTCGGTATGCGGGCTTATTTAGACTCAGAATAGATTTGTATTGAAAATGAGAGAAATCGGAGCATAACCACGCCCCCTTTTCCTATATCGAAAAATTTTTTAAATTAGATTATTTGAAAACTAATACCACTAAATAAATGAAATGTGGTAGGTGGATTGATTTTATAACGCAAAACACAAGTTCAGTAAAGTTTTGGAATATGGGGGTGGCAACGCCCACATTTAGAAGAAGCAAATTCAGAAGTTTAACAAGCGGTAAATCAATAGCTGTTTCTTGTTATACATAGCTGCACTTGTACACAGGGTATTATAACTTTGTTTGGGTTAGGGTTGGTTGTACATGTATAAAGGGATCGAGATAGATATAGACTTCCATATATAAAAATGACCAGGATCGAAAAAAAATTTTTTTTATCGAGCCTTGTCCGTCGGTCTGTCCGTCCGCCCGTCTGTCCGTTAACATGATAACTTGAGCAAATCCTGTGATATCTTCACCAAATTCGGTATGCGGGGTTATTTAGACTCAGAATAGATTGGTATTGAAAATGAGAGAAATCGGAGCATAACCACGCCCCCTTTTCCTATATCGAAAAATTTTTTTAATTAGATTATTTGAAAACTAATACCACTAAATTAATGAAATTTGGTATGTGGATTGATTTTATAACGCAAAACACAAGTTCACTAAAGTTCTGGAATATGGGGGTGGCAACGCCCACATCTAGAAGAAGCAAATTCAGAAGTTTAACAAGCGGTAAATCAATAGCTGTTTCTTTTTATACATAGCTGCAGTTGTACACAGGGTATTATAACTTTGTTTGGGTTAGGGTTGGTTGTACATGTATAAAGGGATCGAGATAGATATAGACTTCCATATATAAAAATGACCAGGATCGAAAAAAAATTTTTTTTATCGAGCCATGTCCGTCGGTCTGTCCGTCCGCCCGTCTGTCCGTTAACATGATAACTTGAGCAAATCCTGTGATATCTTCACCAAATTCGGTATGCGGGGTTATTTAGACTCAGAATAGATTGGTATTGAAAATGAGAGAAATCGGAGCATAACCACGCCCCCTTTTCCTATATCGAAAAATTTTTAAAATTAGATTATTTGAAAACTAATACCACTAAATAAATGAAATGTGGTAGGTGGATTGATTTTATAACGCAAAACACAAGTTCAGTAAAGTTTTGGAATATGGGGGTGGCAACGCCCACATTTAGAAGAAGCAAATTCAGAAGTTTAACAAGCGGTAAATCAATAGCTGTTTCTTGTTATACATAGCTGCACTTGTACACAGGGTATTATAACTTTGTTTGGGTAAGGGTTGGTTGTACATGTATAAAGGGATCGAGATACATATAGACTTCCATACATAAAAATGACCAGGATCGAAAAAAAATTTTATTGAGGCATATCCGTCGGTCTGTCCGTCCGTCCGTCTGTCCGTTAACATGATAACTTGAGCAAATCCTGTGATATTTTCACCAAATTCGGTATGCGGGCTTATTTAGACTCAGAATAGATTGGTATTGAAAATGAGAGATATCGGAGCATAACCACGCCCCCTTTTCCTATATTTAAAATATCGAAAAATTGAAAATAGGAGATAATTCGAAAACGAATACCACTAAATTAATGAAATTTGGTAGGTGGATTGATTTTATAACGCAAAACACAAGTTCAGTAAAGTTCTGGAATAGGAGGTGGCAACGCCCACATCTAGAAGAAGCAAATTCAGAAGTTTAACAAGCGGTAAATCAATGGCTGTTTCTTTTTATACATAGCTGCACTTGTACACAGGGTTTTATAACTTTGTTTGGGTAAGGGTTGGTTGTACATGTATAAAGGGATCGAGATAGATATAGACTTCCATACATAAAAATGACCAGGATCGAAAAAAAATTTTATTGAGCCATGTCCGTCTTTCTGTCCGTCCGTCCGTCTGTCCGTTAACATGATAACTTGAGCAAATCCTGTGATATTTTCACCAAATTCGGTATGCGGGCTTATTTAGACTCAGAATAGACTGGTATTGAAAATGAGAGAAATCGGAGCATAACCACGCCCCCTTTTCCTATATTGAAAATATCGAAAAATTGAAAATAGGAGATAATTCGAAAACGAATACCACTAAATTAATGAAATTTGGTAGGTGGATTGATTTTATAACGCAAAACACAAGTTCAGTAAAGTTCTGGAACATCTAGAAGAAGCAAATTCAGAAGTTTAACAAGCGGTAAATCAATAGCTGTTTCTTTTTATACATAGCTGCACTTGTAAATACACAGGGTATTATAACTTTGTTAGGGTTAGGGTTGGTTGTACATGTATAAAGGGATCGAGATAGATATAGACTTCCGTATATAAAAATGACCAGGATCGAAAAAAAATTTTATTGAGCCATGTCCGTCGGTCTGTCCGTCCGCCCGTCTGTCCGTTAACATGATAACTTGAGCAAATCCTGTGATATCTTCACCAAATTCGGTATGCGGGGTTATTTAGACTCAGAATAGATTGGTATTGAAAATGAGCGAAATCGGAAGATAACCACTCCACCTTTTCCTATATCGAAAATTTCGAAAAATTTTAAAAATTAGATTATTTGAAAACTAATACCACTAAATTAATGAAATTTGGTAGGTGGATTGTTCTTATAACGCAAAACACAAGTTCAGTAAAATTTTGGAATATATGGGTGGCAACGCCCACATTTAGAAGAAGCAAATTCAGAAGTTTAACAAGCGGTAAATCAATAGCTGTTTCTTGTTATACATAGCTGCACTTGTACACAGGGTATTATAACTTTGTTTGGGTAAGGGTTGGTTGTACATGTATAAAGGGATCGAGATAGATATAGACTTCCATATATAAAAATGACCAGGATCGAAAAAAAATTTTATTGAGCCATGTCCGTCGGTCTGCCCGTCCGCCCGTCTGTCCGTTAACATGATAACTTGAGCAAATCCTGTGATATCTTCACCAAATTCGGTATGCGGGCTTATTTAGACTCAGAATAGATTGGTATTGAAAATGAGAGAAATCGGAGCATAACCACGCCCCCTTTTCCTATATTGAAAATATCGAAAAATTGAAAATAGGAGATAATTCGAAAACGAATACCACTAAATTAATGAAATTTGGTATGTGGTTGATTTTATAACGCAAAACACAAGTTCAGTAAAGTTCTGGAATATGGGGGTGGCAACGCCCACATCTAGAAGAAGCAAATTCAGAAGTTTAACAAGCGGTAAATCAATAGCTGTTCCTTTTTATACCTAGCTGCACTTGTACACAGGGTATTATAACTTTGTTTGGGTTAGGGTTGGTTGTACATGTATAAAGGGATCGAGATAGATATAGACTTCCATATATAAAAATGACCAGGATCGAAAAAAAATTTTATTGAGCCATGTCCGTCGGTCTGTCCGTCCGCCCGTCTGTCCGTTAACATGATAACTTGAGCAAATCCTGTGATATCTTCACCAAATTCGGTATGCGGGCTTATTTAGACTCAGAATAGATTGGTATTGAAAATGAGAGAAATCGGAGCATAACCACCCCACCTTTTCCTATATCGAAAATATCGAAAAATTTTAAAAATTAGATTATTTGAAAACTAATACCACTAAATTAATGAAATTTGGTATGTGGATTGATTTTATAACGCAAAACACAAGTTCAGTAAAGTTCTGGAATATGGGGGTGGCAACGCCCACATCTAGAAGAAGCAAATTCAGAAGTTTAACAAGCGGTAAATCAATAGCTGTTTCTTTTTATACCTAGCTGCACTTGTACACAGGGTATTATAACTTTGTTTGGGTTAGGGTTGGTTGTACATGTATAAAGGGATCGAGATAGATATAGACTTCCATACATAAAAATGACCAGGATCGAAAAAAAATTTTATTGAGCCATGTCCGTCGGTCTGTCCGTCCGCCCGTCTGTCCGTTAACATGATAACTTGAGCAAATCCTGTGATATCTTCACCAAATTCGGTATGCGGGCTTATTTAGACTCAGAATAGATTGGTATTGAAAATGAGAGAAATCGGAGCATAACCACCCCACCTTTTCCTATATCGAAAATATCGAAAAATTTTAAAAATTAGATTATTTGAAAACTAATACCACTAAATTAATGAAATTTGGTATGTTGATTGATTTTATAACGCAAAACACAAGTTCAGTAAAGTTCTGGAATATGGGGGTGGCAACGCCCACATCTAGAAGAAGCAAATTCAGAAGTTTAACAAGCGGTAAATCAATAGCTGTTTCTTTTTATACCTAGCTGCACTTGTACGCAGGGTATTATAACTTTGTTTGGGTTAGGGTTGGTTGTACATGTATAAAGGGATCGAGATAGATATAGACTTCCATATATAAAAATGACCAGGATCGAAAAAAAATTTTATTGAGCCATGTCCGTCGGTCTGTCCGTCCGCCCGTCTGTCCGTTAACATGATAACTTGAGCAAATCCTGTGATATCTTCACCAAATTCGGTATGCGGGCTTATTTAGACTCAGAATAGATTGGTATTGAAAATGAGAGAAATCGGAGCATAACCACCCCACCTTTTCCTATATCGAAAATATCGAAAAATTTTAAAAATTAGATTATTTGAAAACTAATACCACTAAATTAATGAAATTTGGTATGTTGATTGATTTTATAACGCAAAACACAAGTTCAGTAAAGTTCTGGAATATGGGGGTGGCAACGCCCACATCTAGAAGAAGCAAATTCAGAAGTTTAACAAGCGGTAAATCAATAGCTGTTTCTTTTTATACATAGCTGCACTTGTACACAGGGTATTATAACTTTGTTTGGGTAAGGGTTGGTTGTACATGTATAAAGGGATCGAGATAGATATAGACTTCCATACATAAAAATGACCAGGATCGAAAAAAATTTTTATTGAGCCATGTCCGTCGGTCTGTCCGTCCGTCCGTCTGTCCGTTAACATAATAACTTGAGCAAATCCTGTGATATCTTCCCCAAATTCGGTATGCGGGCTTATTTAGACTCAGAATAGATTGGTATTGAAAATGAGAGAAATCGGAGCATAACCACCCCACCTTTTCCTATATCGAAAATATCGAAAAATTTTAAAAATTAGATTATTTGAAAACTAATACCACTAAATTAATGAAATTTGGTATGTTGATTGATTTTATAACGCAAAACACAAGTTCAGTAAAGTTCTGGAATATGGGGGTGGCAACGCCCACATCTAGAAGAAGCAAATTCAGAAGTTTAACAAGCGCTAAATCAATAGCTGTTTCTTTTTATACATAGCTGCACTTGTACACAGGGTATTATAACTTTGTTTGGGTTAGGGTTGGTTGTACATGTATAAAGGGATCGAGATAGATATAGACTTCCATACATAAAAATGACCAGGATCGAAAAAAAATTTTATTGAGCCATGTCCGTCGGTCTGTCCGTCCGCCCGTCTGTCCGTTAACATGATAACTTGAGCAAATCCTGTGATATCTTCACCAAATTCGGTATGCGGGCTTATTTAGACTCAGAATAGATTTTTATTGAAAATGAGCGAAATCGGACGATAACCACGCCGCCTTTTCCTATATCGAAAATATCGAAAAATTTTAAAAATTAGATTATTTGAAAACTAATACCACTAAATTAATGAAATTTGGTATGTGGATTGATTTTATAAGGCAAAACACAAGTTCAGTAAAGTTCTGGAATATGGGGGTGGCAACGCCCACATCTAGAAGAAGCAAATTCAGAAGTTTAACAAGCGGTAAATCAATAGCTGTTTCTTTTTATACATAGCTGCACTTGTACACAGGGTATTATAACTTTGTTTGGGTTAGGGTTGGTTGTACATGTATAAAGGGATCGAGATAGATATAGACTTCCATACATAAAAATGACCAGGATCGAAAAAAAATTTTATTGAGCCATGTCCGTCGGTCTGTCCGTCCGTCCGTCTGTCCGTTAACATAATAACTTGAGCAAATCCTGTGATATCTTCCCCAAATTCGGTATGCGGGCTTATTTAGACTCAGAATAGATTGGTGTTGAAAATGAGCGAAATCGGACGATAACCACGCCCCCTTTTCCTATATCGAAAATATCGAAAAATTTTAAAAATTAGATTATTTGAAAACTAATACCACTAAATTAATGAAATTTGGTATGTGGATTGATTTTATAACGCAAAACACAAGTTCAGTAAAGTTTTGGAATATGGGGGTGGCAACGCCCACATTTAGAAGAAGCAAATTCAGAAGTTTAACCAGCGGTAAATCAATAGCTGTTTCTTGTTATACATAGCTGCACTTGTACACAGGGTATTATAACTTTGTTTGGGTAAGGGTTGGTTGTACATGTATAAAGGGATCGAGATAGATATAGACTTCCATATATAAAAATGACCAGGATCGAAAAAAAATTTTATTGAGCCATGTCCGTCGGTCTGTCCGTCCGTCCGTCTGTCCGTTAACATAATAACTTGAGCAAATCCTGTGATATCTTCACCAAATTCGGTATGCGGGCTTATTTAGACTCAGAATAGATTGGTATTGAAAATGAGCGAAATCGGGGCATAACCACGCCCCCCTTTCCTATATCGAAAAATTTTAAAAATTAGATTATTTGAAAACTAATACAACTAAATTAATGAAATTTGGTATGTGGATTGATTTTATAACGCAAAACACAAGTTCAGTAAAGTTCTGGAATATGGGGGTGGCAACGCCCACATCTAGAAGAAGCAAATTCAGAAGTTTAACAAGCGGTAAATCAATAGCTGTTTCTTTTTATACATAGCTGCACTTGTACACAGGGTATTATAACTTTGTTTGGGTTAGGGTTGGTTGTACATGTATAAAGGGATCGAGATAGATATAGACTTCCATACATAAAAATGACCAGGATCGAAAAAAAATTTGATTGAGCCATGTCCGTCGGTCTGTCCGTCCGCCCGTCTGTCCGTTAACATGATAACTTGAGCAAATCCTGTGATATCTTCACCAAATTCGGTATGCGGGCTTATTTAGACTCAGAATAGATTGGTATTGAAAATGAGAGAAATCGGGGCATAACCACGCCCCCCTTTCCTATATTGAAAATATCGAAAAATTGAGAATAGGAGATAATTCGAAAACGAATACCACTAAATTAATGAAATTTGGTAGGTGGATTGATTTTATAACGCAAAACACAAGTTCAGTAAAGTTCTGGAATATGGGGGTGGCAACGCCCACATCTAGAAGAAGCAAATTCAGAAGTTTAACAAGCGGTAAATCAATAGCTGTTTCTTTTTATACATGGCTGCACTTGTACACAGGGTATTATAACTTTGTTTGGGTAAGGGTTGGTTGTACATGTATAAAGGGATCGAGATAGATATAGACTTCCATACATAAAAATGACCAGGATCGAAAAAAAATTTTATTGAGCCATGTCCGTCGGTCTGTCCGTCCGTCCGTCTGTCCGTTAACATGATAACTTGAGCAAATCCTGTGATATCTTCACCAAATTCGGTATGCGGGCTAATTTAGACTCAGAATAGATTGGTATTGAAAATGTGAGAAATCGGAACATAACCACGCCCCCTTTTCCTATATCGAAAAATTTTAAAAATTAGATTATTTGAAAACTAATACCACTAAATTAATGAAATTTGGTATGTGGATTGATTTTATAACGCAAAACACAAGTTCAGTAAAGTTCTGGAATATGGGGGTGGCAACGCCCACATCTAGAAGAAGCAAATTCAGAAGTTTAACAAGCGGTAAATCAATAGCTGTTTCTTTTTATACATAGCTGCACTTGTACACAGGGTATTATAACTTTGTTTGGGTTAGGGTTGGTTGTACATGTATAAAGGGATCGAGATAGATATAGACTTCCATACATAAAAATGACCAGGATCGAAAAAAAATTTTATTGAGCCATGTCCGTCGGTCTGTCCGTCCGTCCGTCTGCCCGTTAACATGATAACTTGAGCAAATCCTGTGATATCTTCACCAAATTCGGTATGCGGGCTTACTTACACTCAGAATAGATTGGTATTGAAAATGAGCGAAATCGGACGATAACCACGCCCCCTTTTCCTATATCGAAAAATTTTAAAAATTAGATTATTTGAAAACTAATACCACTAAATTAATGAAATTTGGTATGTGGATTGATTTTATAACGCAAAACACAAGTTCAGTAAAGTTCTGGAATATGGGGGTGGCAACGCCCACATCTAGAAGAAGTAAATTCAGAAGTTTAACAAGCGGTAAGTCAATAGCTGTTTCTTTTTATACATAGCTGCACTTGTACACAGGGTATTATAACTTTGTTTGGGTAAGGGTTGGTTGATATAGACTTCCATATATAAAAATGACCAGGATCGAAAAAAAATTTTATTGAGCCATGTCCGTCGGTCTGTCCGTCCGTCCGTCTGTCCGTTAACATGATAACTTGAGCAAATCCTGTGATATCTTCACCAAATTCGGTATGCGGGCTTATTTAGACTCAGAATAGATTGATATTGAAAATGAGAGAAATCGGAACATAACCACGCCCCCTTTTCCTATATTGAAAATATCGAAAAATTGAAAATAGGAGATAATTCGAAAACGAATACCACTAAATTAATGAAATTTGGTAGGTGGATTGATTTTATAACGCAAAACACAAGTTCAGTAAAGTTTTGGAATATGGGAGTGGCAACGCCCACATTTAGAAGAAGCAAATTCAGAAGTTTAACAAGCGGTAAATCAATAGCTGTTTCTTGTTATACATAGCTGCACTTGTACACAGGGTATTATAACTTTGTTTGGGTAAGGGTTGGTTGTACATGTATAAAGGGATCGAGATAGATATAGACTTCCATACATAAAAATGACCAGGATCGAAAAAAAATTTTATTGAGCCATGTCCGTCGGTCTGTCCGTCCGTCCGTCTGTCCGTTAACATAATAACTTGAGCAAATCCTGTGATATCTTCACCAAATTCGGTATGCGGGCTTATTTAGACTCAGAATAGATTGGTATTGAAAATGAGGGAAATCGGACGATAACCACGCCCCCTTTTCCTATATCGAAAATATCGAAACATTTTAAAAATTAGATTATTTGAAAACTAATACCACTAAATTAATGAAATTTGGTATGTGGATTGATTTTATAACGCAAAACACAAGTTCAGTAAAGTTCTGGAATATGGGGGTGGCAACACCCACATCTAGAAGAAGCAAATTCAGAAGTTTAACAAGCGGTAAATCAATAGCTGTTTCTTGTTATACATAGCTGCACTTGTACACAGGGTATTATAACTTTGTTTGGGTAAGGGTTGGTTGTACATGTATAAAGGGATCGAGATAGATATAGACTTCCATACATAAAAATGACCAGGATCGAAAAAAATTTTTATTGAGCCATGTCCGTCGGTCTGTCCGTCCGTCCGTCTGTCCGTTAACATAATAACTTGAGCAAATCCTGTGATATCTTCACCAAATTCGGTATGCGGGCTTATTTAGACTCAGAATAGATTGGTATTGAAAATGAGGGAAATCGGACGATAACCACGCCCCCTTTTCCTATATCGAAAATATCGAAACATTTTAAAAATTAGATTATTTGAAAACTAATACCACTAAATTAATGAAATTTGGTATGTGGATTGATTTTATAACGCATAACACAAGTTCAGTAAAGTTCTGGAATATGGGGGTGGCAACGCCCACATCTAGAAGAAGCAAATTCAGAAGTTTAACAAGCGGTAAATCAATAGCTGTTTCTTTTTATACATAGCTGCACTTGTACACAGGGTATTATAACTTTGTTTGGGTTAGGGTTGGTTGTACATGTATAAAGGGATCGAGATAGATATAGACTTCCACATATAAAAATGACCAGGATCGAAAAAAAATTTTATTGAGCCATGTCCGTCGGTCTGTCCGTCCGCCCGTCTGTCCGTTAACATGATAACTTGAGCAAATCCTGTGATATCTTCACCAAATTCGGTATGCGGGCTTATTTAGACTCAGAATAGTGTAGAGTCAGAATAGTTTTTCTGACCGCGATTTATATAAAACAAACTAGAAAAAACGGGCTGTGTAATTAAAGGCGAATAAATGTCGCGCAAATGAAACACCGCGTCTTGGTGGTCAACAGTAGACTAACTATTTAATAATTTCATTAATTCCAAAGAGGTATAGCTTATTCAAATAGGGCATACAAATATACACGTTTGTGTGCTTGTTTATACATAGCCATGCATTAGCGAAGGAAGATGCAAAAAAGGGTGGTAAAATTCTCGCTATTGTTCTGGCGCATGTAGATATGTAAGCATACAAGCGTGTGTGTATACGTATAATGTTGAGTGGGAGCATTCAAGTTAGTTAGAAATACATAAGTACATATATGTTTGTATGATTGTACATTCTCTTAAACTAGACTTTGGAATGCGACAGTTAAGTAAGTTATTGAATCCAAGTAAATGATACAAATTTAAAGTAAATGAATTTGAACAGGTTATTGAACCACGACAGCTGTTAGTTAGGCAGGGTGTCCCAACCAATGACCCAACATCCCGGCCCCGTTGAAAGGACTTTCAAATCGGTAGTATTGCGATCTTGTGAATTGGGCGACGGCATGTTCCCTTCGTGGTGCGTAGGTTTACCACTCTAACTCGCCCATCCCTTCCTGGTATTGTGTCTATAACACGACCTATCAGCCATCGTTGCGGTGGTACATTATCCTCATGGATGAGAACCATTTTGTCTTTAGCGATATTCTCATTATCAGTGTTCCATTTCGTTCGTGATTGAAGTTCGCTTATATATTCATGCGACCATCGTTTCCAAAATATTTGTTTTAACGCAGTTACTTGGTTCCATTTGTCCAAGTGGCTAAGATTGTCCACTACCATTCGTTCAGGTAGAGACCTTAATGCGCTGCCAGTTAGGAAGTGACCTGGAGTTAGTGGTTCGAAGTCGCTGGGATCGGACGAGAGTGGTGATATGGGCCGCGAGTTGAGAACTGCTTCTATATCCACCAAAACTGTAGTGAGTTCCTCGTAAGTAAGCCTTGCATTCATTACGCTGCGATGCAGATGGCCCTTGGCTGATTTTACTGCAGCCTCCCAAATGCCGCCAAAATGAGGTGCCCTAGGTGGAATAAAATGAAAATTTATAAATTCATTAGAGCAATAATTGGTAATGGTCTCTTTATTTTCTGCTTTGAAAAGGAACGCTTTCAATTCAACAAGCTTGCTGCAAGCACCAACGAAGTTAGTTGCGTTGTCGCAAAAAATATCAGATGGAAGCCCCCTTCTTCCAATCATTCGCTTAAGCGCAGCTAAAAATGCGTCTGTAGATAGGTCTGAAACCACTTCGATGTGTACTGCCTTTGTGGCAAAGCACACGAAAATTGCGACATATGCTTTATATGGTACCTTGCCCCTGATTCGAAGATACACATTGAAAGGTCCACAAAAATCTACGCCGCAACGAGAAAACGGGCGTGATGGTGTCAAACGTTCAACAGGAAGATTTCCCATCATATGTTGAAGTAATTTTGGTTTGTACCTAACGCAATGGATACATGACCGAACAATACGTCTAGCGAGTTCACGAGCGTTGACGATCCAGAATTGTAAGCGAATCAGAGCAACCAATGCTTTGGGTCCAGCATGATAGTTTTTGATGTGAAGATATCGAACGTATCGTGTGACGAATTCACACTTATTCGGCAACAAAATAGGGTGTTTTTGGTTGTCTGGGAGATCAGCCAGTTCAAGTCTTCCGCCAACCTTTAGCAATTCAAATCCTTGAGTCGTGTCCAAGAACGGATTTAGATTTCGTAATGTGCCACTTATCATTTTCTCCTTTTGCAATAATCGAATGTCTTCAGCGAAGTGTTGCTGTTGAACGTTCCATACAATGCATAACAATGCGCGGTGTAGTTCATCGGGAGTCAGTGATTCATTGGCAATTTCTGTTTGGGTTTTCTTCAATTTAGCGCAAAAACGAAGCATTCTGGCAACAATCCGAACTTCTCGAGTGTGAGAACTTTGCCTGTCGAGAATTTCAAGTAGGTAGTTACTGGATATAGTTACCTTAAATGCCGATTTTCGAACTTCAGCATTAACAACCTCCATATCGATTTCTTTGGTTGGTTCATAAGGCCATTTTCTTACGTCTTCATATAAAAATGCAGGACCAGAGAGCCAGATAGAATTTGCGAGTTCAGATGGTGTACTTCCTCTAGACACAATGTCCGCTGGGTTACTTTTCGTTGGTACATGTCTCCAATAAGCATCCCCAGTCAAATCCTGTATTTCCGAAACTCTGTTACCAACAAAAGCCGAAAGTGTAGCCGAATGCAATTTGAGCCAGTGAAGTACAATTTGCGAATCTGTCCAAAGAAATGTATCAAAATTATAATCAGAAAATATTGGTTTAATTTTTGTATAAAGTCGAGCAAGTAACAGTGCACCACAAAGCTCCAGCTTCGGTAGTGACTGTCGTTTAGTTGGGGCCACTCTTGATTTTGCCGTGAGAAGGCGAACGCAAATATTGCCAGTTTTATCTACGATGCGAGTGTAAATTCCGCAGCCATAAGCGCGAATCGATGAATCGCAAAATCCGTGTATTTGCAAAGACTGAATATTAGGAGACAAACAGTACCTGGAAACTTTAACTGAGGAAAGATCCGACAGATTGTCGACGAATGTTTGCCAAGCAGATTGGATGTTTTGCGGAACCGATTCATCCCACTCGAGTTTCAGCAACCACAACTCCTGAAGTAGGATTTTAGCGGTGACGATTACTGGTGCTACAAGTCCAAGTGGGTCGAAAAGTGACGATGCGATAGATAGAATTGTCCTTTTTGTGACACGATCTTGTATTGGCTGCTTTGGAAGAAACGAAAAAATGAAGTTATCTTGAATTTGATCCCATTTGAGACCAAGAGTACTAGTGAGAGATGTATCGAGATTTAAGTCCTTATCGGTAGTTTCGCATCTGAAACGCTGGTTATTGGAATGCCATTTTGCCAGATCAAATCCACCTAATTTCAACAGTTCAGTTACCTCATCCTGTATCCTCGACAGTTCGGCAACGGAGTCAGCACCACAAAGCAAGTCGTCAACGTAAAACGATGACTTGATGATATTTGCACCAACGACGAAATTTGACTGATATTGATCAGCGAGATAATTAAGACTGCGTATAGCGAGATAAGGTGCGGATGCCATTCCGTAAGTTACTGTGTTGAGCTGGTAGGTTTTGATATCTTGATTAGGCGAACTCCTCCATAAAATATATTGAAACTTGCGATGTTCCTTACTGACCATCACCTGCCTATATATTTTAACAATGTCTGCTGTAAGCGCAAAACGATGTAAACGAAAACGAAGTAAAAGAATTACGAGCTCGCTCTGAATCGTAGGTCCAACCAATTGTAGATCATTTATCGATTTCTGCGTAGAAGTTCGACAGGATGCATCGAAAACAACTCTCAATTTCGTTGATGTACTGTTTGGCTTCAACACGCAGTGATGCGGGATGTAGTAGTGAGGTTCGTTGAGATTAGGGTAAGGGACTACTTCCATATGGCCTAGACTTTGGTACTCATCCATAAATGCCCCGTATTGTGACTTGAGGTTAGGTGAGCGTTCCAACCGACGTTCTAGTGAGTTAAATCTGCGCAAAGCTGTTGTGTATGATTCACCTAGTATGTACGCAGGATCGTCCTTGAATGGGATTTTGACTATAATCCGACCGCTGCTGTTTCGAGTGACAGTGTCGTTATACAATTTTTCACAGGTGTGCTGGTCTCGAGTCCACACGTCAACTCTGGTTGAAACTTCGTCAATTTGCCACAATTTTTCCAATTTTGAATCGATTGATTCCGCGCAAGCTAACAAACAATTAGTGCTGACCGTCCCAGAGTTCGCACGATACCGCCCAGAAACGACCCAACCCAGAAGAGTTTTCTGTAAAATAGGAAGATTACTACCAAGTTTAATTTGCCCTACAGAAAGTAAGCTGAAAAAGCTTTCTGTTCCTAAAAGCAGATCGATTTTGTTTGTTTTATAAAATTGATCATCAGCAAGTACAATGTTCGATGGGATATTCCAAGAAGATGTGTCTATCTCGGGTTCGGGTTGATAAGCGATATGTGACGTAATGCAAAATGTTAGTGGTAGTTCAAACCCTGTCGCTTGCGACTTAATATTGGTGGAAGTTTTATATTTAATATTAGTAGAGGACTCACCAATACTTTGGATCTCGATATTGTGTTTACTGCGTGGCAGCATCAATTTTTGCGAAAGTTCATCGGTGATGAAATTTACCTGTGAGCAGGAATCCAGCAAAGCTCGGCCAAGACGATAATTTCCAGAAGCGTCACGAACCAAAACCATAGCGGTGGCGAGAATAATGTGATCCGACGATGTATTATTCATATGTGTGTGAACGGCGGATGGCGAATTAGCAGTTGACGATTCTGAAGTGGTGACACGATGCAGCAAGCTATGGTGCTGACGAGAGCAAACTTTGCATTTATGCGTTGAAGCGCAGTTCGACAATTGATGTCCCTTTGATAGACAATTAATGCAAAGACCCATTTTCTTTGCATGTTCGAAGCGTTGTGATACATTAAGAGCCTTGAAACGATCGCAGCTTTGTATTTTGTGATTGTTGCTGGAGCATACCGAACAAGTCATATGTGATACCGCGAATGAATACCCCTTGCTTGGATTCTTGGATTTTGATGGTTTGCTGGGATTTTGACGAATGGGTCCAACGACGTGGGCATTATCAACAGAATCGAGATATTGACAACGTCTGTCTAAAACTTTGGTGCAATCTGCCCAGCTGGGTAATGTCTGAAAATCCAAAGATTCCTTCCATTTGCGATTGGTTTCCTCATCTGCTTTCTGTAAAACTAAATAAATGAGCATGGCTTGTGAGATTTGGCTTTCAGTTCCTAGAGACAACAATGAACCATAAATTGCAGATGCCTTGTCAATCAGGCTTCTCAACTGACCACCATTTGGTTTAGAAATAGCTGAAAGCTCAAAAAGCGACGATATATTTTCTAAGAAGATAAGGGTTGGATTATCATAGCGAGATTTAAGTCTTTCCAAGGCCTTTGTATAATTTTCATTAGAAACTGGAAACGCATCAATTGTTTCTAATGCTGGACCTTGGAGACAATTGCGTAAGTGATTGAATTTTTCTATGTTGGACAGGCTATATTCTTTATCGATAATTTGTTTAAACGAGGTAATAAAATTTTGATACTCAGAATACTTGCCATTGAATGAAGGAAGTTTGAGTTTGGGTAGTTTCGAACCTGTTTGCATAACGCAAGTTGACTCAGACCATGTTTCATTGCGATCCTCGGGGAGTTGAGATTGAATTGATAATTTTGTTGTTATGTACAACTCTTCCAAGTCAGCACGACCTCCATCATCAGCATCTAAATTTTCAATCTCCGTTTGCGTGGACAACACATTTTTGAAATATGATTCCAAAATACCCAGTCGACATTTGTATTCTGCATTAGATAATGGCTTACCTCCTGGCCGTAGACTGGCTTCAACAATATTTTTAATGCGGGAGATATTTTTCTTTATGTTGGCTCGTTGTTGTTTGAGCTCGTCGAGAGACATTTTTAATAATTTATTGAAATTGACGAAAGCGAGATTATTATAAATTGAAGGATTCAATAATATATTATTTGACAAGACTTACTGCATGCGAGAATGGAGCAATGATAAGTGGCGGGAAATACCGTTCGAATGTTCGTTGGGTAGCGACAAATAGTTAGGCAGCAACAATCCAATGTATCCCAATATGTACGTATGTATATTAAAGACGATAGCGGCAGCGATGAAATGCTTAATAAAATGGTAAAGGTGCGTAGCAGCGAAATAATTCCGAGCAGCAATGCGAGCGTAACAGAGTTGCAAGGGGTAGCAACGAAAGGTGTTGACCGTGGCAGCGAAACGAATTTGAAATAAAGAGCGCTCAGCGCGTAGGCAGCGGCAGTAGCGTCAGCAGCGAAATTGCGGAATCACGGCAACAATACGATACCAAAAAGTGCAGGTACAACAAAATTATGCGGGTTCAACGAAAATTGTACCGCTATTTGCACTTATGTAGGTCGATGACGTGAAATCCAAATCCCTTGCAATTAATTGGAACTTCTATGATGTAGAGGATCTATCCAATGGTGCGATCCTCTTGCACGATGTTGATGCGGTAGCCC
Organism: Merzomyia westermanni; assembly: GCA_949987695.1. Taxonomy (NCBI): domain Eukaryota; kingdom Metazoa; phylum Arthropoda; class Insecta; order Diptera; family Tephritidae; genus Merzomyia; species Merzomyia westermanni. The sequence goes on along the minus strand of OX465292.1, from coordinate 103,338,035 downwards.
AAATGTGACCACCAAGAGCGAAATACGAAAAAAATATGATTTTTTTTATTAGGAAAACACGGTAATTTTATTTCAAACAAAAATAATTTATTTTACGCGAGCAACAAATTTAATTTAATTACACCGTCCCTGCTCGGGCGCCAAAAAATGTAGAGTCAGAATAGTTTTTCTGACCGCGATTTATATAAAACAAACTAGAAAAAACGGGCTGTGTAATTAAAGGCGAATAAATGTCGCGCAAATGAAACACCGCGTCTTGGTGGTCAACAGTAGACTAACTATTTAATAATTTCATTAATTCCAAAGAGGTATAGCTTATTCAAATAGGGCATACAAATATACACGTTTGTGTGCTTGTTTATACATAGCCATGCATTAGCGAAGGAAGATGCAAAAAAGGGTGGTAAAATTCTCGCTATTGTTCTGGCGCATGTAGATATGTAAGCATACAAGCGTGTGTGTATACGTATAATGTTGAGTGGGAGCATTCAAGTTAGTTAGAAATACATAAGTACATATATGTTTGTATGATTGTACATTCTCTTAAACTAGACTTTGGAATGCGACAGTTAAGTAAGTTATTGAATCCAAGTAAATGATACAAATTTAAAGTAAATGAATTTGAACAGGTTATTGAACCACGACAGCTGTTAGTTAGGCAGGGTGTCCCAACCAATGACCCAACAAATAGATTGGTATTGAAAATGAGGGAAATCGGACGATAACCACGCCCCCTTTTCCTATATCGAAAATATCGAAACATTTTAAAAATTAGATTATTTGAAAACTAATACCACTAAATTAATGAAATTTGGTATGTGGATTGATTTTATAACGCAAAACACAAGTTCAGTAAAGTTCTGGAATATGGGGGTGGCAACACCCACATCTAGAAGAAGCAAATTCAGAAGTTTAACAAGCGGTAAATCAATAGCTGTTTCTTTTTATACATAGCTGCACTTGTACACAGGGTATTATAACTTTGTTTGGGTTAGGGTTGGTTGTACATGTATAAAGGGATCGAGATAGATATAGACTTCCATATATAAAAATGACCAGGATCGAAAAAAAATTTTTTTTATCGAGCCATGTCCGTGGGTCTGTCCGTCCGCCCGTCTGTCCGTTAACATGATAACTTGAGCAAATCCTGTGATATCTTCACCAAATTCGGTATGCAGGCTTATTTAGACTCAGAATAGATTGGTATTGAAAATGAGAGAAATCGGAGCATAACCACGCCCCCTTTTCCTATATCGAAAAATTTTTAAAATTAGATTATTTGAAAACTAATACCACTAAATAAATGAAATTTGGTAGGTGGATTGATTTTATAACGCAAAACACAAGTTCAGTAAAGTTCTGGAATATGGGGGTGGCAACGCCCACATCTAGAAGAAGTAAATTCAGAAGTTTAACAAGCGGTAAATCAATAGCTGTTTCTTTTTATACATAGCTGCACTTGTACACAGGGTATTATAACTTTGTTTGGGTAAGGGTTGGTTGATATAGACTTCCATATATAAAAATGACCAGGATCGAAAAAAAATTTTATTGAGCCATGTCCGTCGGTCTGTCCGTCCGTCCGTCTGTCCGTTAACATGATAACTTGAGCAAATCCTGTGATATCTTCACCAAATTCGGTATGCGGGCTTATTTAGACTCAGAATAGATTGATATTGAAAATGAGAGAAATCGGAACATAACCACGCCCCCTTTTCCTATATTGAAAATATCGAAAAATTGAAAATAGGAGATAATTCGAAAACGAATACCACTAAATTAATGAAATTTGGTAGGTGGATTGATTTTATAACGCAAAACACAAGTTCAGTAAAGTTTTGGAATATGGGAGTGGCAACGCCCACATTTAGAAGAAGCAAATTCAGAAGTTTAACAAGCGGTAAATCAATAGCTGCTTCTTGTTATACGTAGCTGCACTTGTACACAGGGTATTATAACTTTGTTTGGGTAAGGGTTGGTTGTACATGTATAAAGGGATCGAGATAGATATAGACTTCCATACATAAAAATGACCAGGATCGAAAAAAATTTTTATTGAGCCATGTCCGTCGGTCTGTCCGTCCGTCCGTCTGTCCGTTAACATAATAACTTGAGCAAATCCTGTGATATCTTCACCAAATTCGGTATGCGGGCTTATTTAGACTCAGAATAGATTGGTATTGAAAATGAGGGAAATCGGACGATAACCACGCCCCCTTTTCCTATATCGAAAATATCGAAACATTTTAAAAATTAGATTATTTGAAAACTAATACCACTAAATTAATGAAATTTGGTATGTGGATTGATTTTATAACGCAAAACACAAGTTCAGTAAAGTTCTGGAATATGGGGGTGGCAACACCCACATCTAGAAGAAGCAAATTCAGAAGTTTAACAAGCGGTAAATCAATAGCTGTTTCTTGTTATACATAGCTGCACTTGTACACAGGGTATTATAACTTTGTTTGGGTAAGGGTTGGTTGTACATGTATAAAGGGATCGAGATAGATATAGACTTCCATACATAAAAATGACCAGGATCGAAAAAAATTTTTATTGAGCCATGTCCGTCGGTCTGTCCGTCCGTCCGTCTGTCCGTTAACATAATAACTTGAGCAAATCCTGTGATATCTTCACCAAATTCGGTATGCGGGCTTATTTAGACTCAGAATAGATTGGTATTGAAAATGAGGGAAATCGGACGATAACCACGCCCCCTTTTCCTATATCGAAAATATCGAAACATTTTAAAAATTAGATTATTTGAAAACTAATACCACTAAATTAATGAAATTTGGTATGTGGATTGATTTTATAACGCATAACACAAGTTCAGTAAAGTTCTGGAATATGGGGGTGGCAACGCCCACATCTAGAAGAAGCAAATTCAGAAGTTTAACAAGCGGTAAATCAATAGCTGTTTCTTTTTATACATAGCTGCACTTGTACACAGGGTATTATAACTTTGTTTGGGTTAGGGTTGGTTGTACATGTATAAAGGGATCGAGATAGATATAGACTTCCACATATAAAAATGACCAGGATCGAAAAAAAATTTTATTGAGCCATGTCCGTCGGTCTGTCCGTCCGCCCGTCTGTCCGTTAACATGATAACTTGAGCAAATCCTGTGATATCTTCACCAAATTCGGTATGCGGGCTTATTTAGACTCAGAATAGATTGGTATTGAAAATGAGGGAAATCGGACGATAACCACGCCCCCTTTTCCTATATCGAAAATATCGAAACATTTTAAAAATTAGATTATTTGAAAACTAATACCACTAAATTAATGAAATTTGGTATGTGGATTGATTTTATAACGCAAAACACAAGTTCAGTAAAGTTCTGGAATATGGGGGTGGCAACACCCACATCTAGAAGAAGCAAATTCAGAAGTTTAACAAGCGGTAAATCAATAGCTGTTTCTTTTTATACATAGCTGCACTTGTACACAGGGTATTATAACTTTGTTTGGGTTAGGGTTGGTTGTACATGTATAAAGGGATCGAGATAGATATAGACTTCCATATATAAAAATGACCAGGATCGAAAAAAAATTTTTTTTATCGAGCCATGTCCGTGGGTCTGTCCGTCCGCCCGTCTGTCCGTTAACATGATAACTTGAGCAAATCCTGTGATATCTTCACCAAATTCGGTATGCAGGCTTATTTAGACTCAGAATAGATTGGTATTGAAAATGAGAGAAATCGGAGCATAACCACGCCCCCTTTTCCTATATCGAAAAATTTTTAAAATTAGATTATTTGAAAACTAATACCACTAAATAAATGAAATTTGGTAGGTGGATTGATTTTATAACGCAAAACACAAGTTCAGTAAAGTTTTGGAATATGGGGGTGGCAACGCCCACATTTAAAAGAAGCAAATTCAGAAGTTTAACAAGCGGTAAATCAATAGCTGTTTCTTGTTATACATAGCTGCACTTGTACACAGGGTATTATAACTTTGTTTGGGTAAGGGTTGGTTGTACATGTATAAAGGGATCGAGATAGATATAGACTTCCATACATAAAAATGACCAGGATCGAAAAAAAATTTTATTGAGCCATGTCCGTCGGTCTGTCCGTTCGTCCGTCTGTCCGTTAACATGATAACTTGAGCAAATCCTGTGATATTTTCACCAAATTCGGTATGCGGGCTTATTTAGACTCAGAATAGATTGGTATTGAAAATGAGAGAAATCGGAGCATAACCACGCCCCCTTTTCCTATATTGAAAATATCGAAAAATTGAAAATAGGAGATAATTCGAAAACGAATACCACTAAATTAATGAAATTTGGTAGGTGGATTGATTTTATAACGCAAAACACAAGTTCAGTAAAGTTCTGGAATATGGGGGTGGCAACGCCCACATCTAGAAGAAGCAAATTCAGAAGTTTAACAAGCGGTAAATCAATAGCTGTTTCTTTTTATACATAGCTGCACTTGTACACAGGGTATTATAACTTTGTTAGGGTTAGGGTTGGTTGTACATGTATAAAGGGATCGAGATAGATATAGACTTCCGTATATAAAAATGACCAGGATCGAAAAAAAATTTTATTGAGCCATGTCCGTCGGTCTGTCCGTCCGCCCGTCTGTCCGTTAACATGATAACTTGAGCAAATCCTGTGATATCTTCACCAAATTCGGTATGCGGGGTTATTTAGACTCAGAATAGGTTGGTATTGAAAATCACCGAAATCGGACGATAACCACCCCACCTTTTCCTATATCGAAAATTTCGAAAAATTTTAAAAATTAGATTATTTGAAAACTAATACCACTAAATTAATGAAATTTGGTAGGTGGATTGTTCTTATAACGCAAAACACAAGTTCAGTAAAATTTTGGAATATATGGGTGGCAACGCCCACATTTAGAAGAAGCAAATTCAGAAGTTTTACAAGCGGTAAATCAATAGCCGTTGGAGATATAACGTTGCAATTTGGCATAGACATTTATTTCGTAGCGACAACTGTTTGCTGTGCAAATGAGCGAAATCGGTTGAAAGCCACGCTTTCTTTTTATACCCAGCTGTACTTGTACACAGGGTATTATAACTTTGTTTGGGTAAGGGTTGGTTGTACATGTGTAAAGGGATCGAGATAGATATAGACCTCCATACATAAAAATGACCAGGATCGAAAAAAAATTTTATTGAGCCATGTCCGTCGGTCTGTCCGTCCGCCCGTCTGTCCGTTAACATGATAACTTGAGCAAATCCTGTGATATCTTCACCAAATTCGGTATGCAGGCTTATTTAGACTCAGAATAGATTGGTATTGAAAATGAGAGAAATCGGAGCATAACCACGCCCCCGTTTCCTATATTGAAAATATCGAAAAATTTAAAATAGGAGATAATTCGAAAACGAATACCACTAAATTAATGAAATTTGGTAGGTGGATTGATTTTATAACGCAAAACACAAGTTCAATAAAGTTCTGGAATATGGGGGTGGCAACGCCCACATCTAGAAGAAGCAAATTCAGAAGTTTAACAAGCGGTAAATCAATAGCTGTTTCTTTTTATACATAGCTGCACTTGTACACAGGGTATTATAACTTTGTTTGGGTAAGGGTTGGTTGTACATGTATAAAGGGATCGAGATAGATATAGACTTCCATATATAAAAATTACCAGGATCGAAAAAAAATTTTATTGAGCCATGTCCGTCGGTCTGTCCGTCCGTCCGTCTGTCCGTTAACACGATAACTTGAGCAAATATTGAGATATCTTCACCAAATTCGGTATGCGGGCTTATTTAGACTCAGAATAGATTGTTATTGAAAATGAGCGAAATCGGACGATAACCACGCCCCCTTTTCCTATATCGAAAATATCGAAAAATTTTAAAAATTAGATTATTTGAAAACTAATACCACTAAATTAATGAAATTTGGTATGTGGATTGATTTTATAACGCAAAACACAAGTTCAGTAAAGTTCTGGAATATGGGGGTGGCAACGCCCACATCTAGAAGAAGCAAATTCAGAAGTTTAACAAGCGGTAAATCAATAGCTGTTTCTTTATATACATCGCTGCACTTGTACACAGGGTATTATAACTTTGTTTGGGTTAGGGTTGGTTGTACATGTATAAAGGGATCGAGATAGATATAGACTTCCATATATAAAAATGACCAGGATCGAAAAAAAATTTTATTGAGCCATGTCCGTCGGTCTGTCCGTCCGTCCGTCTGTCCGTTAACATGATAACTTGAGCAAATCCTGTGATATCTTCACCAAATTCGGTATGCGGGCTTATTTAGACTCAGAATAGATTGGTATTGAAAATGAGAGAAATCGGAGCATAACCACGCCCCCTTTTCCTATATTGAAAATATCGAAAAATTGAAAATAGGAGATAATTCGAAAACGAATACCACTAAATTAATGAAATTTGGAAGGTGGATTGATTTTATAACGCAAAACACAAGTTCAGTAAAGTTCTGGAATATGGGGGTGGCAACGCCCACATCTAGAAGAAGCAAATTCAGAAGTTTAACAAGCGGTAAATCAATAGCTGTTTCTTTTTATACATAGCTGCACTTGTACACAGGGTATTATAACTTTGTTTGGGTAAGGGTTGGTTGTACATGTATAAAGGGATCGAGATAGATATAGACTTCCATACATAAAAATGACCAGGATCGAAAAAAAATGTTATTGAGCCATGTCCGTCGGTCTGTCCGTCCGTCCGTCTGTCCGTTAACATGATAACTTGAGCAAATCCTGTGATATCTTCACCAAATTCGGTATGCGGGCTAATTTAGACTCAGAATAGATTGGTATTGAAAATGTGAGAAATCGGAACATAACCACGCCCCCTTTTCCTATATTGAAAATATCGAAAAATTGAAAATAGTAGATAATTCGAAAACGAATACCACTAAATAAATGAAATTTGGTAGGTGGATTGATTTTATAACGCAAAACACAAGTTCAGTAAAGTTTTGGAATATGGGGGTGGCAACGCCCACATTTAGAAGAAGCAAATTCAGAAGTTTAACAAGCGGTAAATCAATAGCTGTTTCTTGTTATACATAGCTGCACTTGTACACAGGGTATTATAACTTTGTTTGGGTAAGGGTTGGTTGTACATGTATAAAGGGATCGAGATAGATATAGACTTCCATATATAAAAATGACCAGGATCGAAAAAAAATTTTATTGAGCCATGTCCGTCGGTCTGTCCGTCCGCCCGTCTGTCCGTTAACATGATAACTTGAGCAAATCCTGTGATATCTTCACCAAATTCGGTATGCGGGCTTATTTAGACTCAGAATAGATTGGTATTGAAAATGAGAGAAATCGGAACATAACCACGCCCCCTTTTCCTATATTGAAAATATCGAAAAATTGAAAATAGGAGATAATTCGAAAACGAATACCACTAAATTAATGAAATTTGGTAGGTGGATTGATTTTATAACGCAAAACACAAGTTCAGTAAAGTTTTGGAATATGGGGGTGGCAACGCCCACATTTAGAAGAAGCAAATTCAGAAGTTTAACAAGCGGTAAATCAATAGCTGTTTCTTGTTATACGTAGCTGCACTTGTACACAGGGTATTATAACTTTGTTTGGGTAAGGGTTGGTTGTACATGTATAAAGGGATCGAGATAGATATAGACTTCCATACATAAAAATGACCAGGATCGAAAAAAATTTTTATTGAGCCATGTCCGTCGGTCTGTCCGTCCGTCCGTCTGTCCGTTAACATAATAACTTGAGCAAATCCTGTGATATCTTCACCAAATTCGGTATGCGGGCTTATTTAGACTCAGAATAGATTGGTATTGAAAATGAGGGAAATCGGACGATAACCACGCCCCCTTTTCCTATATCGAAAATATCGAAACATTTTAAAAATTAGATTATTTGAAAACTAATACCACTAAATTAATGAAATTTGGTATGTGGATTGATTTTATAACGCAAAACACAAGTTCAGTAAAGTTCTGGAATATAGGGGTGGCAACACCCACATCTAAAAGAAGCAAATTCAGAAGTTTAACAAGCGGTAAATCAATAGCTGTTTCTTTTTATACATAGCTGCACTTGTACACAGGGTATTATAACTTTGTTTGGGTTAGGGTTGGTTGTACATGTATAAAGGGATCGAGATAGATATAGACTTCCATATATAAAAATGACCAGGATCGAAAAAAAATTTTTTTTATCGAGCCATGTCCGTGGGTCTGTCCGTCCGCCCGTCTGTCCGTTAACATGATAACTTGAGCAAATCCTGTGATATCTTCACCAAATTCGGTATGCAGGCTTATTTAGACTCAGAATAGATTGGTATTGAAAATGAGAGAAATCGGAGCATAACCACGCCCCCTTTTCCTATATCGAAAAATTTTTAAAATTAGATTATTTGAAAACTAATACCACTAAATAAATGAAATTTGGTAGGTGGATTGATTTTATAACGCAAAACACAAGTTCAGTAAAGTTTTGGAATATGGGGGTGGCAACGCCCACATTTAAAAGAAGCAAATTCAGAAGTTTAACAAGCGGTAAATCAATAGCTGTTTCTTGTTATACATAGCTGCACTTGTACACAGGGTATTATAACTTTGTTTGGGTAAGGGTTGGTTGTACATGTATAAAGGGATCGAGATAGATATAGACTTCCATACATAAAAATGACCAGGATCGAAAAAAATTTTTATTGAGCCATGTCCGTCGGTCTGTCCGTCCGTCCGTCTGTCCGTTAACATAATAACTTGAGCAAATCCTGTGATATCTTCACCAAATTCGGTATGCGGGCTTATTTAGACTCAGAATAGATTGGTATTGAAAATGAGGGAAATCGGACGATAACCACGCCCCCTTTTCCTATATCGAAAATATCGAAACATTTTAAAAATTAGATTATTTGAAAACTAATACCACTAAATTAATGAAATTTGGTATGTGGATTGATTTTATAACGCAAAACACAAGTTCAGTAAAGTTCTGGAATATGGGGGTGGCAACGCCCACATCTAGAAGAAGCAAATTCAGAAGTTTAACAAGCGGTAAATCAATAGCTGTTTCTTTTTATACATAGCTGCACTTGTACACAGGGTATTATAACTTTGTTTGGGTTAGGGTTGGTTGTACATGTATAAAGGGATCGAGATAGATATAGACTTCCACATATAAAAATGACCAGGATCGAAAAAAAATTTTATTGAGCCATGTCCGTCGGTCTGTCCGTCCGCCCGTCTGTCCGTTAACATGATAACTTAAGCAAATCCTGTGATATCTTCACCAAATTCGGTATGCGGGCTTATTTAGACTCAGAATAGATTGGTATTGAAAATGAGGGAAATCGGACGATAACCACGCCCCCTTTTCCTATATCGAAAATATCGAAACATTTTAAAAATTAGATTATTTGAAAACTAATACCACTAAATTAATGAAATTTGGTATGTGGATTGATTTTATAACGCAAAACACAAGTTCAGTAAAGTTCTGGAATATAGGGGTGGCAACACCCACATCTAAAAGAAGCAAATTCAGAAGTTTAACAAGCGGTAAATCAATAGCTGTTTCTTTTTATACATAGCTGCACTTGTACACAGGGTATTATAACTTTGTTTGGGTTAGGGTTGGTTGTACATGTATAAAGGGATCGAGATAGATATAGACTTCCATATATAAAAATGACCAGGATCGAAAAAAAATTTTTTTTATCGAGCCATGTCCGTGGGTCTGTCCGTCCGCCCGTCTGTCCGTTAACATGATAACTTGAGCAAATCCTGTGATATCTTCACCAAATTCGGTATGCAGGCTTATTTAGACTCAGAATAGATTGGTATTGAAAATGAGAGAAATCGGAGCATAACCACGCCCCCTTTTCCTATATCGAAAAATTTTTAAAATTAGATTATTTGAAAACTAATACCACTAAATAAATGAAATTTGGTAGGTGGATTGATTTTATAACGCAAAACACAAGTTCAGTAAAGTTTTGGAATATGGGGGTGGCAACGCCCACATTTAAAAGAAGCAAATTCAGAAGTTTAACAAGCGGTAAATCAATAGCTGTTTCTTGTTATACATAGCTGCACTTGTACACAGGGTATTATAACTTTGTTTGGGTAAGGGTTGGTTGTACATGTATAAAGGGATTGAGATAGATATAGACTTCCATACATAAAAATGACCAGGATCGAAAAAAAATTTTATTGAGCCATGTCCGTCGGTCTGTCCGTTCGTCCGTCTGTCCGTTAACATGATAACTTGAGCAAATCCTGTGATATTTTCACCAAATTCGGTATGCGGGCTTATTTAGACTCAGAATAGATTGGTATTGAAAATGAGAGAAATCGGAGCATAACCACGCCCCCTTTTCCTATATTGAAAATATCGAAAAATTGAAAATAGGAGATAATTCGAAAACGAATACCACTAAATTAATGAAATTTGGTAGGTGGATTGATTTTATAACGCAAAACACAAGTTCAGTAAAGTTCTGGAATATGGGGGTGGCAACGCCCACATCTAGAAGAAGCAAATTCAGAAGTTTAACAAGCGGTAAATCAATAGCTGTTTCTTTTTATACATAGCTGCACTTGTACACAGGGTATTATAACTTTGTTAAGGTTAGGGTTGGTTGTACATGTATAAAGGGATCGAGATAGATATAGACTTCCGTATATAAAAATGACCAGGATCGAAAAAAAATTTTATTGAGCCATGTCCGTCGGTCTGTCCGTCCGCCCGTCTGTCCGTTAACATGATAACTTGAGCAAATCCTGTGATATCTTCACCAAATTCGGTATGCGGGGTTATTTAGACTCAGAATAGGTTGGTATTGAAAATGAGCGAAATCGGACGATAACCACCCCACCTTTTCCTATATCGAAAATTTGGAAAAATTTTAAAAATTAGATTATTTGAAAACTAATACCACTAAATTAATGAAATTTGGTAGGTGGATTGTTCTTATAACGCAAAACACAAGTTCAGTAAAATTTTGGAATATATGGGTGGCAACGCCCACATTTAGAAGAAGCAAATTCAGAAGTTTTACAAGCGGTAAATCAATAGCCGTTGGAGATATAACGTTGCAATTTGGCATAGACATTTATTTCGTAGCGACAACTGTTTGCTGTGCAAATGAGCGAAATCGGTTGAAAGCCACGCTTTCTTTTTATACCCAGCTGTACTTGTACACAGGGTATTATAACTTTGTTTGGGTAAGGGTTGGTTGTACATGTGTAAAGGGATCGAGATAGATATAGACCTCCATACATAAAAATGACCAGGATCGAAAAAAAATTTTATTGAGCCATGCCCGTCGGTCTGTCCGTCCGCCCGTCTGTCCGTTAACATGATAACTTGAGCAAATCCTGTGATATCTTCACCAAATTCGGTATGCAGGCTTATTTAGACTCAGAATAGATTGGTATTGAAAATGAGAGAAATCGGAGCATAACCACGCCCCCTTTTCCTATATTGAAAATATCGAAAAATTTAAAATAGGAGATAATTCGAAAACGAATACCACTAAATTAATGAAATTTGGTAGGTGGATTGATTTTATAACGCAAAACACAAGTTCAATAAAGTTCTGGATTATGGGGGTGGCAACGCCCACATCTAGAAGAAGCAAATTCAGAAGTTTAACAAGCGGTAAATCAATAGCTGTTTCTTTTTATACATAGCTGCACTTGTACACAGGGTATTATAACTTTGTTTGGGTAAGGGTTGGTTGTACATGTATAAAGGGATCGAGATAGATATAGACTTCCATATATAAAAATTACCAGGATCGAAAAAAAATTTTATTGAGCCATGTCCGTCGGTCTGTCCGTCCGTCCGTCTGTCCGTTAACACGATAACTTGAGCAAATATTGAGATATCTTCACCAAATTCGGTATGCGGGCTTATTTAGACTCAGAATAGATTGGTATTGAAAATGAGCGAAATCGGACGATAACCACGCCCCCTTTTCCTATATCGAAAATATCGAAAAATTTTAAAAATTAGATTATTTGAAAACTAATACCACTAAATTAATGAAATTTGGTATGTGGATTGATTTTATAACGCAAAACACAAGTTCAGTAAAGTTCTGGAATATGGGGGTGGCAACGCCCACATCTAGAAGAAGCAAATCAGAAGTTTAACAAGCGGTAAATCAATAGCTGTTTCTTTATATACATAGCTGCACTTGTACACAGGGTATTATAACTTTGTTTGGGTTAGGGTTGGTTGTACATGTATAAAGGGATCGAGATAGATATAGACTTCCATATATAAAAATGACCAGGATCGAAAAAAAATTTTATTGAGCCATGTCCGTCGGTCTGTCCGTCCGTCCGTCTGTCCGTTAACATGATAACTTGAGCAAATCCTGTGATATCTTCACCAAATTCGGTATGCGGGCTTATTTAGACTCAGAATAGATTGGTATTGAAAATGAGAGAAATCGGAGCATAACCACGCCCCCTTTTCCTATATTGAAAATATCGAAAAATTGAAAATAGGAGATAATTCGAAAACGAATACCACTAAATTAATGAAATTTGGAAGGTGGATTGATTTTATAACGCAAAACACAAGTTCAGTAAAGTTCTGGAATATGGGGGTGGCAACGCCCACATCTAGAAGAAGCAAATTCAGAAGTTTAACAAGCGGTAAATCAATAGCTGTTTCTTTTTATACATAGCTGCACTTGTACACAGGGTATTATAACTTTGTTTGGGTAAGGGTTGGTTGTACATGTATAAAGGGATCGAGATAGATATAGACTTCCATACATAAAAATGACCAGGATCGAAAAAAAATTTTATTGAGCCATGTCCGTCGGTCTGTCCGTCCGTCCGTCTGTCCGTTAACATGATAACTTGAGCAAATCCTGTGATATCTTCACCAAATTCGGTATGCGGGCTAATTTAGACTCAGAATAGATTGGTATTGAAAATGTGAGAAATCGGAACATAACCACGCCCCCTTTTCCTATATTGAAAATATCGAAAAATTGAAAATAGTAGATAATTCGAAAACGAATACCACTAAATAAATGAAATTTGGTAGGTGGATTGATTTTATAACGCAAAACACAAGTTCAGTAAAGTTTTGGAATATGGGGGTGGCAACGCCCACATTTAGAAGAAGCAAATTCAGAAGTTTAACAAGCGGTAAATCAATAGCTGTTTCTTGTTATACATAGCTGCACTTGTACACAGGGTATTATAACTTTGTTTGGGTAAGGGTTGGTTGTACATGTATAAAGGGATCGAGATAGATATATACTTCCATATATAAAAATGACCAGGATCGAAAAAAAATTTTATTGAGCCATGTCCGTCGGTCTGTCCGTCCGCCCGTCTGTCCGTTAACATGATAACTTGAGCAAATCCTGTGATATCTTCACCAAATTCGGTATGCGGGCTTATTTAGACTCAGAATAGATTGGTATTGAAAATGAGAGAAATCGGAGCATAACCACGCCCCCTTTTCCTATATTGAAAATATCGAAAAATTGAAAATAGGAGATAATTCGAAAACGAATACGACTAAATTAATGAAATTTGGTAGGTGGATTGATTTTATAACGCAAAACACAATTTCAGTAAAGTTCTGGAATATGGGGGTGGCAACGCCCACATCTAGAAGAAGCAAATTCAGAAGTTTAACAAGCGGTAAATCAATAGCTGTTTCTTTTTATACATAGCTGCACTTGTACACAGGGTATTATAACTTTGTTTGGGTTAGGGTTGGTTGTACATGTATAAAGGGATCGAGATAGATATAGACTTCCATATATAAAAATGACCAGGATCGAAAAAAAATTTTATTGAGCCATGTCCGTCGGTCTGTCCGTCCGCCCGTCTGTCCGTTAACATGATAACTTAAGCAAATCCTGTGATATCTTCAACGCCCACATCTAGAAGAAGCAAATTCAGAAGTTTAACAAGCGGTAAATCAATAGCTGTTTCTTTTTATACATAGCTGCACTTGTACACAGGGTATTATAACTTTGTTTGGGTTAGGGTTGGTTGTACATGTATAAAGGGATCGAGATAGATATAGACTTCCATATATAAAAATGACCAGGATCGAAAAAAAATTTTATTGAGCCATGTCCGTCGGTCTGTCCGTCCGCTCGTCTGTCCGTTAACATGATAACTTAAGCAAATCCTGTGATATCTTCACCAAATTCGGTATGCGGGCTAATTTAGACTCAGAATAGATTGGTATTGAAAATGTGAGAAATCGGAACATAACCGTGCCCCCTTTTCCTATATTGAAAATATCGAAAAATTGAAAATAGTAGATAATTCGAAAACGAATACCACTAAATAAATGAAATTTGGTAGGTGGATTGATTTTATAACGCAAAACACAAGTTCAGTAAAGTTCTGGAATATGGGGGTGGCAACGCCCACATCTAGAAGAAGCAAATTCAGAAGTTTAACAAGCGGTAAATCAATAGCTGTTTCTTTTTATACATAGCTGCACTTGTACACAGGGTATTATAACTTTGTTTGGGTTAGGGTTGGTTGTACATGTATAAAGGGATCGAGATAGATATATACTTCCATATATAAAAATTACCAGGATCGAAAAAAAATTTTATTGAGCCATGTCCGTCGGTCTGTCCGTCCGTCCGTCTGTCCGTTAACATGATAACTTGAGCAAATCCTGTGATATCTTCACCAAATTCGGTGTGCGGGCTTATTTAGACTCAGAATAGATTGGTATTGAAAATGAGAGAAATCGGAGCATAACCACGCCCCCTTTTCCTATATTGAAAATATCGAAAAATTGAAAATAGGAGATAATTCGAAAACGAATACCACTAAATTAATGAAATTTGGTAGGTGGATTGATTTTATAACGCAAAACACAAGTTCAGTAAAGTTCTGGAATATGGGGGTGGCAACGCCCACATCTAGAAGAAGCAAATTCAGAAGTTTAACAAGCGGTAAATCAATAGCTGTTTCTTTTTATACATAGCTGCACTTGTACACAGGGTATTATAACTTTGTTTGGGTAAGGGTTGGTTGTACATGTATAAAGGGATCGAGATAGATATAGACTTCCATACATAAAAATGACCAGGATCGAAAAAAAATTTTATTGAGCCATGTCCGTCGGTCTGTCCGTCCGTCCGTCTGTCCGTTAACATGATAACTTGAGCAAATCCTGTGATATCTTCACCAAATTCGGTATGCGGGCTAATTTAGACTCAGAATAGATTGGTATTGAAAATGTGAGAAATCGGAACATAACCACGCCCCCTTTTCCTATATTGAAAATATCGAAAAATTGAAAATAGTAGATAATTCGAAAACGAATACCACTAAATAAATGAAATTTGGTAGGTGGATTGATTTTATAACGCAAAACACAAGTTCAGTAAAGTTTTGGAATATGGGGGTGGCAACGCCCACATTTAGAAGAAGCAAATTCAGAAGTTTAACAAGCGGTAAATCAATAGCTGTTTCTTGTTATACATAGCTGCACTTGTACACAGGGTATTATAACTTTGTTTGGGTAAGGGTTGGTTGTACATGTATAAAGGGATCGAGATAGATATAGACTTCCATATATAAAAATGACCAGGATCGAAAAAAAATTTTATTGAGCCATGTCCGTCGGTCTGTCCGTCCGCCCGTCTGTCCGTTAACATGATAACTTGAGCAAATCCTGTGATATCTTCACCAAATTCGGTATGCGGGCTTATTTAGACTCAGAATAGATTGGTATTGAAAATGAGAGAAATCGGAGCATAACCACGCCCCCTTTTCCTATATTGAAAATATCGAAAAATTGAAAATAGGGGATAATTCGAAAACGAATACCACTAAATTAATGAAATTTGGTAGGTGGATTGATTTTATAACGCAAAACACAAGTTCAGTAAAGTTCTGGAATATGGGGGTGGCAACGCCCACATCTAGAAGAAGCAAATTCAGAAGTTTAACAAGCGGTAAATCAATAGCTGTTTCTTTTTATACATAGCTGCACTTGTACACAGGGTATTATAACTTTGTTTGGGTTAGGGTTGATTGTACATGTATAAAGAGATCGAGGTAGATATAGACTTCCCTATATAAAAATTACCAGGATCGAAAAAAAATTTTATTGAGCCATGTCCGTCGGTCTGTCCGTCCGTCCGTCTGTCCGTTAACATGATAACTTGAGCAAATCCTGTGATATCTTCACCAAATTCGGTATGCGGGCTTATTTAGACTCAGAATAGATTGGTATTGAAAATGAGAGAAATCGGAGCATAACCACGCCCCCTTTTCCTATGTTGAAAATATCGAAAAATTTAAAATAGGAGATAATTCGAAAACGAATACCACTAAATTAATGAAATTTGGTAGGTGGATTGATTTTATAACGCAAAACACAAGTTCAGTAAAGTTTTGGAATATGGGGCTGGCAACGCCCACATTTAGAAGAAGCAAATTCAGAAGTTTAACAAGCGGTAAATCAATAGCTGTTTCTTGTTATACATAGCTGCACTTGTACACAGGGTATTATAACTTTGTTTGGGTAAGGGTTGGTTGTACATGTATAAAGGGATCGAGATAGATATAGACTTCCATATATAAAAATGACCAGGATCGTAAAAAAAATTTTATTGAGCCATGTCCGTCGGTCTGTCCGTCCGCCCGTCTGTCCGTTAACATGATAACTTGAGCAAATCCTGTGATATCTTCACCAAATTCGGTATGCGGGCTTATTTAGACTCAGAATAGATTTGTATTGAAAATGAGAGAAATCGGAGCATAACCACGCCCCCTTTTCCTATATTGAAAATATCGAAAAATTGAAAATAGGAGATAATTCGAAAACGAATACCACTAAATTAATGAAATTTGGTAGGTGGATTGATTTTATAACGCAAAACACAAGTTCAGTAAAGTTCTGGAATATGGGGGTGGCAACGCCCACATCTAGAAGAAGCAAATTCAGAAGTTTAACAAGCGGTAAATCAATAGCTGTTTCTTTTTATACATAGCTGCACTTGTACACAGGGTATTATAACTTTGTTTGGGTTAGGGTTGATTGTACATGTATAAAGAGATCGAGATAGATATAGACTTCCATATATAAAAATGACCAGGATCGAAAAAAAATTTTATTGAGCCATGTCCGTCGGTCTGTCCGTCCGTCCGTCTGTCCGTTAACATGATAACTTGAGCAAATCCTGTGATATCTTCACCAAATTCGGTATGCGGGCTTATTTAGACTCAGAATAGATTGGTATTGAAAATGAGCGAAATCGGACGATAACCACGCCCCCTTTTCCTATATCGAAAATATCGAAAAATTTTAAAAATTAGATTATTTGAAAACTAATACCACTAAATTAATGAAATTTGGTATGTGGATTGATTTTATAACGCAAAACACAAGTTCAGTAAAGTTCTGGAATATGGGGGTGGCAACGCCCACATCTAGAAGAAGCAAATTCAGAAGTTTAACAAGCGGTAAATCAATAGCTGTTTCTTTTTATACATAGCTGCACTTGTACACAGGGTATTATAACTTTGTTTGGGTTAGGGTTGGTTGTACATGTATAAAGGGATCGAGATAGATATAGACTTCCATATATAAAAATGACCAGGATCGAAAAAAAATTTTATTGAGCCATGTCCGTCGGTCTGTCCGTCCGTCCGTCTGTCCGTTAACATGATAACTTGAGCAAATCCTGTGATATCTTCACCAAATTCGGTATGCGGGCTAATTTAGACTCAGAATAGATTGGTATTGAAAATGAGAGAAATCGGAGCATAACCACGCCCCCTTTTCCTATGTTGAAAATATCGAAAAATTTAAAATAGGAGATAATTCGAAAACGAATACCATTAAATTAATGAAATTTGGTAGGTGGATTGATTTTATAACGCAAAACACAAGTTCAGTAAAGTTCTGGAATATGGGGGTGGCAACGCCCACATCTAGAAGAAGCAAATTCAGAAGTTTAACAAGCGGTAAATCAATAGCTGTTTCTTTTTATACATAGCTGCACTTGTACACAGGGTATTATAACTTTGTTTGGGTTAGGGTTGGTTGTACATGTATAAAGGGATCGAGATAGATATAGACTTCCATATATAAAAATGACCAGGATCGAAAAAAAATTTTATTGAGCCATGTCCGTCGGTCTGTCCGTCCGCCCGTCTGTCCGTTAACATGATAACTTGAGCAAATCCTGTGATATCTTCACCAAATTCGGTATGCGGGCTTATTTAGACTCAGAATAGATTGGTATTGAAAATGAGAGAAATCGGAGCATAACCACGCCCCCTTTTCCTATGTTGAAAATATCGAAAAATTTAAAATAGGAGATAATTCGAAAACGAATACCACTAAATTAATGAAATTTGGTAGGTGGATTGATTTTATAACGCAAAACACAAGTTCAGTAAAGTTCTGGAATATGGCGGTGGCAACGCCCACATCTAGAAGAAGCAAATTCAGAAGTTTAACAAGCGGTAAATCAATAGCTGTTTCTTTTTATACATAGCTGCACTTGTACACAGGGTATTATAACTTTGTTTGGGTTAGGGTTGATTGTACATGTATAAAGGGATCGAGATAGATATAGACTTCCATATATAAAAATTACCAGGATCGAAAAAAAATTTTATTGAGCTATGTCCGTCGGTCTGTCCGTCCGCTCGTCTGTCCGTTAACATGATAACTTGAACAAATCCTGTGATATCTTCACCAAATTCGGTATACGGGCTTATTTAGACTCAGAATAGATTGGTGTTGAAAATGAGAGAAATCGGAGCATAACCACGCCCCCTTTTCCTATATTGAAAATATCGAAAAATTGAAAATAGGAGATAATTCGAAAACGAATACCACTAAATTATTGAGATTTGGTAGGTGGATTGATTTTATAACGCAAAACACAAGTTCAGTAAAGTTCTGGAATATAGGGGTGGCAACGCCCACATCTAGAAGAAGCAAATTCAGAAGTTTAACAAGCGGTAAATCAATAGCTGTTTCTTTTTATACATAGCTGTACTTGTACACAGGGTATTATAACTTTGTTTGGGTAAGGGTTGGTTGTACATGTATAAAGGGATCGAGATAGATATAGACTTCCATACATAAAAATGACCAGGATCGAAAAAAAATTTTATTGAGCCATGTCCGTCGGTCTGTCCGTCCGTCCGTCTGTCCGTTAACATGATAACTTGAGCAAATCCTGTGATATCTTCACCAAATTCGGTATGCGGGCTTATTTAGACTCAGAATAGATTGGTATTGAAAATGAGAGAAATCGGAGCATAACCACGCCCCCTTTTCCTATATTGAAAATATCAAAAATTGAAAATAGGAGATAATTCGAAAACGAATACCACTAAATTAATGAAATTTGGTAGGTGGATTGATTTTATAACGCAAAACACAAGTTCAGTAAAGTTCTGGAATATGGGGGTGGCAACGCCCACATCTAGAAGAAGCAAATTCAGAAGTTTAACAAGCGGTAAATCAATAGCTGTTTCTTTTTATACATAGCTGCACTTGTACACAGGGTATTATAACTTTGTTTGGGTTAGGGTTGATTGTACATGTATAAAGAGATCGAGATAGATATAGACTTCCCTATATAAAAATTACCAGGATCGAAAAAAAATTTTATTGAGCCATGTCCGTCGGTCTGTCCGTCCGTCCGTCTGTCGGTTAACATGATAACTTGAGCAAATCCTGTGATATCTTCACCAAATTCGGTATGCGGGCTAATTTAGACTCAGAATAGACTGGTATTGAAAATGTGAGAAATCGGACGATAACCACGCCCCCTTTTCCTATATCGAAAATATCGAAAAATTTTAAAAATCAGATTATTTGAAAACTAATACCACTAAATTAATGAAATTTGGTATGTGGATTGATTTTATAACGCAAAACACAAGTTCAGTAAAGTTCTGGAATATGGGGGTGGCAACGCCCACATCTAGAAGAAGCAAATTCAGAAGTTTAACAAGCGGTAAATCAATAGCTGTTTCTTTTTATACATAGCTGCACTTGTACACAGGGTATTATAACTTTGTTTGGGTAAGGGTTGGTTGTACATGTATAAAGGGATCGAGATAGATATAGACTACCATACATAAAAATGACCAGGATCGAATAAAAATTTTATTGAGCCATGTCCGTCGGTCTGTCCGTCCGTCCGTCTGTCCGTTAACATGATAACTTGAGCAAATCCTGTGATATCTTCACCAAATTCGGTATGCGGGCTAATTTAGACTCAGAATAGATTGGTATTGAAAATGTGAGAAATCGGAACATAACCACGCCCCCTTTTCCTATATTGAAAATATCGAAAAATTGAAAATAGTAGATAATTCGAAAACGAATACCACTAAATAAATGAAATTTGGTAGGTGGATTGATTTTATAACGCAAAACACAAGTTCAGTAAAGTTCTGGAATATGGGGGTGGCAACGCCCACATCTAGAAGAAGCAAATTCAGAAGTTTAACAAGCGGTAAATCAATAGCTGTTTCTTTTTATACATAGCTGCACTTGTACACAGGGTATTATAACTTTGTTTGGGTTAGGGTTGGTTGTACATTTATAAAGGGATCGAGATAGATATAGACGTCCATATATAAAAATGACCAGGATCGAAAAAAAATTTTATTGAGCCATGTCCGTCGGTCTGTCCGTCCGCCCGTCTGTCCGTTAACATGATAACTTGAGCAAATCCTGTGATATCCTCACCAAATTCGGTATGCGGGCTTATTTAGACTCAGAATAGATTGGTATTGAAAATGAGAGAAATCGGAGCATAACCACGCCCCCTTTTCCTATGTTGAAAATATCGAAAAATTTAAAATAGGAGATAATTCGAAAACGAATACCACTAAATAAATGAAATTTGGTAGGTGGATTGATTTTATAACGCAAAACACAAGTTCAGTAAAGTTCTGGAATATGGCGGTGGCAACGCCCACATCTAGAAGAAGCAAATTCAGAAGTTTAACAAGCGGTAAATCAATAGCTGTTTCTTTTTATACATAGATGCACTTGTACACAGGGTATTATAACTTTGTTTGGGTTAGGGTTGATTGTACATGTATAAAGGGATCGAGATAGATATAGACTTTCATATATAAAAATTACCAGGATCGAAAAAAAATTTTATTGAGCCATGTCCGTCGGTCTGTCCGTCCGCTCGTCTGTCCGTTAACATGATAACTTGAGCAAATCCTGTGATATCTTCACCAAATTCGGTATACGGGCTTATTTAGACTCAGAATAGATTGGTGTTGAAAATGAGAGAAATCGGAGCATAACCACGCCCCCTTTTCCTATATTGAAAATATCGAAAAATTGAAAATAGGAGATAATTCGAAAACGAATACCACTAAATTATTGAAATTTGGTAGGTGGATTGATTTTATAACGCAAAACACAAGTTCAGTAAAGTTCTGGAATATGGGGGTGGCAACGCCCACATCTAGAAGAAGCAAATTCAGAAGTTTAACAAGCGGTAAATTAATAGCTGTTTCTTTTTATACATAGCTGTACTTGTACACAGGGTATTATAACTTTGTTTGGGTAAGGGTTGGTTGTACATGTATAAAGGGATCGAGATAGATATAGACTTCCATACATAAAAATGACCAGGATCGAAAAAAAATTTTATTGAGCCATGTCCGTCGGTCTGTCCGTCCGTCCGTCTGTCTGTTAACATGATAACTTGAGCAAATCCTGTGATATCTTCACCAAATTCGGTATGCGGGCTAATTTAGACTCAGAATAGATTGGTATTGAAAATGTGAGAAATCGGAACATAACCACGCCCCCTTCTCCTATATTGAAAATATCGAAAAATTGAAAATAGTTGATAATTCGAAAACGAATACCACTAAATAAATGAAATTTGGCAGGTGGATTGATTTTATAACGCAAAACACAAGTTCAGTAAAGTTTTGGAATATGGGGGTGGCAACGCCCACATTTAGAAGAAGCAAATTCAGAAGTTTAACAAGCGGTAAATCAATAGCTGTTTCTTGTTATACATAGCTGCACTTGTACACAGGGTATTTTAACTTTGTTTGGGTAAGGGTTGGTTGTACATGTATAAAGGGATCGAGATAGATATAGACTTCCATACATAAAAATGACCAGGATCGAAAAAAAATTTTATTGAGCCATGTCCGTCGGTCTGTCCGTCCGTCCGTCTGTCCGTTAACATGATAACTTGAGCAAATCCTGTGATATCTTCACCAAATTCGGTATCCGGGCTTATTTAGACTCAGAATAGATTGGTATTGAAAATGTGAGAAATCGGAACATAACCACGCCCCCTTTTCCTATATCGAAAATATCGAAAAATTTTTAAAATTAGACTATTTGAAAACTAATACCACTAAATTAATGAAATTTGGTAGGTGGATTGATTTTATAACGCAAAACACAAGTTCAGTAAAGTTCTGAAATATGGGGGTGGCAACGCCCACATCTAGAAGAAGCAAATTCAGAAGTTTAACAAGCGGTAAATCAATAGCTGTTTCTTTTTATACATAGCTGCACTTGTACACAGGGTATTATAACTTTGTTTGGGTTAGGGTTGGTTGTACATGTATAAAGGGATCGAGATATATATAGACTTCCGTATATAAAAATGACCAGGATCGAAAAAAAATTTTATTGAGCCATGTCCGTCGGTCTGTCCGTCCGTCCGTCTGTCCGTTAACATGATAACTTGAGCAAATCCTGTGATATCTTCACCAAATTCGGTATGCGGGCTTATTTAGACTCAGAATAGATTGGTATTGAAAATGTGAGAAATCGGAACATAACCACGCCCCCTTTTCCTATATTGAAAATATCGAAAAATTGAAAATAGTAGATAATTCGAAAACGAATACCACTAAATAAATGAAATTTGGTAGGTGGATTGATTTTATAACGCAAAACACAAGTTCAGTAAAGTTTTGGAATATGGGGGTGGCAACGCCCACATTTAGAAGAAGCAAATTCAGAAGTTTAACAAGCGGTAAATCAATAGCTGTTTCTTGTTATACATAGCTGCACTTGTACACAGGGTATTTTAACTTTGTTTGGGTAAGGGTTGGTTGTACATGTATAAAGGGATCGAGATAGATATAGACTTCCATACATAAAAATGACCAGGATCGAAAAAAAATTTTATTGAGCCATGTCCGTCGCTCTGTCCGTCCGTCCGCCTGTCCGTTAACATGATAACTTGAGCATATCCTGTGATATCTTCACCAAATTCGGTATGCGGGCTTATTTAGACTCAGAATAGATTGGTATTGAAAATGTGAGAAATCGGAACATAACCACGCCCCCTTTTCCTATATTGAAAATATCGAAAAATTGAAAATAGTAGATAATTCGAAAACGAATACCACTAAATAAATGAAATTTGGTAGGTGGATTGATTTTATAACGCAAAACACAAGTTCAGTAAAGTTTTGGAATATGGGGGTGGCAACGCCCACATTTAGAAGAAGCAAATTCAGAAGTTTAACAAGCGATAAATCAATAGCTGTTTCTTGTTATACATAGCTGCACTTGTACACAGGGTATTATAACTTTGTTTGGGTAAGGGTTGGTTGTACATGTATAAAGGGATCGAGATAGATATATACTTCCATACATAAAAATGACCAGGATCGAAAAAAAATTTTATTGAGCCATGTCCGTCGGTCTG
This sequence comes from Merzomyia westermanni, assembly GCA_949987695.1. Lineage (NCBI taxonomy): Eukaryota > Metazoa > Arthropoda > Insecta > Diptera > Tephritidae > Merzomyia > Merzomyia westermanni. The sequence continues at coordinate 103,314,342 of OX465292.1, read as the reverse complement.
TCCGTCCGTCTGTCCGTTAACATGATAACTTGAGCAAATCCTGTGATATCTTCACCAAATTCGGTATTCGCGCTTATTTAGACTCAGAATAGATTGGTATTGAAAATCAGCGAAATCGGACCATAACCACGCCCCTTTTTCCTATATCGAAAAATTTTTAAAATTAGATTATTCGAAAACTAATTCCACTAAATTAATGAAATTTGGTAGGTGGATTGATTTTATAACGCAAAACATAAGTTCAGTAAAATTTTGGAATATATGGGTGTCAACGGCCACATTTAGAAAAAGCAAATTCAGACGTTTAACAAGCGGTGAATCAATAGCTGTTTCTTGTTATACATAGCTGCACTTGTACACAGGGTATTATAACTTTGTTTGGGTAAGGGTTGGTTGTACATGTATAAAGGGATCGAGATAGATATATACTTCCATACATAAAAATGACCAGGATCGAAAAAAAATTTTATTGAGCCATGTCCGTCGGTCCGTCGGTCCGTCCGTCCGTCCGTCTGTCCGTTAACATGATAACTTGAGCAAATCCTGTGATATCTTCACCAAATTCGGTATGCGGTCTTATTTAGACTCAGAATAGATTGGTATTGAAAATGAGCGAAATCGGACGATAACCTCGCCCTTTTTTACTATATCGAAAATATCGAAAAAATTTTAAAATTAGATAATTCGAAATAATACCACTAAATTAATGAAATTTGGTAGGTGGATTGATTCAGTAAATTTTGGAATATATGGGGGTCAACGCCCACATTTAGAAGAAGCACATTCAGAAGTTTAACAAGCGGTGAATCAATAGCCGTTGGAGATATAACGTTGCAATTTAGCATAGACATTTATTTCATAGCGACAACTGTTTGCTGTGCAAATGAGCGAAATCGGTTGAAAGCCACGCTTTCTTTTTATACCCAGCTGTACTTGTACACAGGGTATTATAACTTTGTTTGGGTAACGGCTGGGTGTACAGGTATAAAGGAATCGAGATATATAGACTTCCATATATCAAAATGACCAGGATCGAAAAAAAATTTTATTCAGCCATGCCTGTCGGTCTGTCCGTCCGTCCGTCTGCATGCTAACACGATAATTTGATCAAATATAGAAATACTTCACCAAATTCGGTATGCGGGCTTATTTAGACTCAGAATAGATTGGTATTGAAAATGAGAGAAATCGGAACATAACCACGCCCCCTTTTCCTATATCGAAAAATTTAAAATAGGAGATAATTCGAAAACGAATACCACTAAATTAATAAAATTTGGTAGGTGGATTGATTTTATAACGCAAAACACAAGTTCAGTAAAATTTTGGAATATGGGGGTGGCAACGCCCACATTTAGAAGAAGCAAATTCAGAAGTTTAACAAGCGGTGAATCAATAGCCGTTGGAGATATAACATTGAAATTTGGCATAGACATTTTTTTCGTAGCGGCAATTGTTTGCTGTGAAAATGAGCGAAATCGGCTGAAAGCCACGCTTTCTTTTTATACCCAGCTGTACTTGTACACAAGGTATTATAACTTTGTTTGGGTAACGGCTGGGTGTACAGGTATAAAGGAATCGAGATATATAGACTTCCATATATCAAAATGACCAGGATCGAAAAAAAATTTTATTGAGCCATGTCCGTCGGTCTGTCCGTCCGTCCGTCTGTCCGTTAACATGATAACTTGAGCAAATCCTGTGATATCTTCACCAAATTCGGTATGCGGTCTTATTTAGACTTAGAATAGATTGGTATTGAAAATGAGCGAAATCGGACGATAACCTCGCCCTTTTTTCCTATATCGAAAATATCGAAAAATTTTTAAAATTAGATAATTCGAAATAATACCACTAAATTAATGAAATTTGGTAGGTGGATTGATTTTATAACGCAAAACATAAGTTCAGTAAAGTTTTGGAATATATGGGTGTCAACGCCCACATTTAGAAAAAGCAAATTCAGAAGTTTAACAAGCGGTGAATCAATAGCCGTTGGCGATATAACGTTGCAATTTAGCATAGACATTTATTTCGTAGCGACAACTGTTTGCTGTGCAAATGAGCGAAATCGGTTGAAAGCCACGCTTTCTTTTTACATGTCCGTCGGTCTGTCCGTCCGTCCGTCTGTCCGTTAACATGATAACTTGAGCAAATCCTGTGATATCTTCACCAAATTCGGTATGCGGGCTTATTTAGACTCAGAATAGATTGGTATTGAAAATGAGCGAAATCGGACGATAACCACGCCCCCTTTTCCTATATCGAAAATATCGAAAAATTTTAAAAATCAGATTATTTGAAAACTAATACCACTAAATTAATGAAATTTGGTATGTGGATTGATTTTATAACGCAAAACACAAGTTCAGTAAAGTTCTGGAATATGGGGGTGGCAACGCCCACATCTAGAAGAAGCAAATTCAGAAGTTTAACAAGCGGTAAATCAATAGCTGTTTCTTTTTATACATAGCTGCACTTGTACACAGGGTATTATAACTTTGTTTGGGTTAGGGTTGGTTGTACATGTATAAAGGGATCGAGATAGATATAGACTTCCATATATAAAAATGACCAGGATCGAAAAAAAATTTTATTGAGCCATGTCCGTCGGTCTGTCCGTCCGTCCGTCTGTCCGTTAACATGATAACTTGAGCAAATCCTGTGATATCTTCACCAAATTCGGTATGCGGGCTAATTTAGACTCAGAATAGATTGGTATTGAAAATGTGAGAAATCGGAACATAACCACGCCCCCTTTTCCTATATTGAAAATATCGAAAAATTGAAAATAGTAGATAATTCGAAAACGAATACCACTAAATAAATGAAATTTGGTAGGTGGACTGATTTTATAACGCAAAACACAAGTTCAGTAAAGTTCTGGAATATGGGGGTGGCAACGCCCACATCTAGAAGAAGCAAATTCAGAAGTTTAACAAGCGGTAAATCAATAGCTGTTTCTTTTTATACATAGCTGCACTTGTACACAGGGTATTATAACTTTGTTTGGGTTAGGGTTGGTTGTACATTTATAAAGGGATCGAGATAGATATAGACGTCCATATATAAAAATGACCAGGATCGAAAAAAAATTTTATTGAGCCATGTCCGTCGGTCTGTCCGTCCGCCCGTCTGTCCGTTAACATGATAACTTGAGCAAATCCTGTGATATCTTCACCAAATTCGGTATGCGGGCTTATTTAGACTCAGAATAGATTGGTATTGAAAATGAGAGAAATCGGAGCATAACCACGCCCCCTTTTCCTATGTTGAAAATATCGAAAAATTTAAAATAGGAGATAATTCGAAAACGAATACCATTAAATTAATGAAATTTGGTAGGTGGATTGATTTTATAACGCAAAACACAAGTTCAGTAAAGTTCTGGAATATGGGGGTGGCAACGCCCACATCTAGAAGAAGCAAATTCAGAAGTTTAACAAGCGGTAAATCAATAGCTGTTTCTTTTTATACATAGCTGCACTTGTACACAGGGTATTACAACTTTGTTTGGGTTAGGGTTGGTTGTACATGTATAAAGGGATCGAGATAGATATAGACTTCCATATATAAAAATTACCAGGATCGAAAAAAAATTTTATTGAGCCATGTCCGTCGGTCTGTCCGTCCGCCCGTCTGTCCGTTAACATGATAACTTGAGCAAATCCTGTGATATCTTCACCAAATTCGGTATGCGGGCTTATTTAGACTCAGAATAGATTGGTATTGAAAATGAGAGAAATCGGAGCATAACCACGCCCCCTTTTCCTATGTTGAAAATATCGAAAAATTTAAAATAGGAGATAATTCGAAAACGAATACCACTAAATTAATGAAATTTGGTAGGTGGATTGATTTTATAACGCAAAACACAAGTTCAGTAAAGTTCTGGAATATGGCGGTGGCAACGCCCACATCTAGAAGAAGCAAATTCAGAAGTTTAACAAGCGGTAAATCAATAGCTGTTTCTTTTTATACATAGATGCACTTGTACACAGGGTATTATAACTTTGTTTGGGTTAGGGTTGATTGTACATGTATAAAGGGATCGAGATAGATATAGACTTCCATATATAAAAATTACCAGGATCGAAAAAAAATTTTATTGAGCCATGTCCGTCGGTCTGTCCGTCCGCTCGTCTGTCCGTTAACATGATAACTTGAGCAAATCCTGTGATATCTTCACCAAATTCGGTATACGGGCTTATTTAGACTCAGAATAGATTGGTGTTGAAAATGAGAGAAATCGGAGCATAACCACGCCCCCTTTTCCTATATTGAAAATATCGAAAAATTGAAAATAGGAGATAATTCGAAAACGAATACCACTAAATTATTGAAATTTGGTAGGTGGATTGATTTTATAACGCAAAACACAAGTTCAGTAAAGTTCTGGAATATGGGGGTGGCAACGCCCACATCTAGAAGAAGCAAATTCAGAAGTTTAACAAGCGGTAAATCAATAGCTGTTTCTTTTTATACATAGCTGTACTTGTACACAGGGTATTATAACTTTGTTTGGGTAAGGGTTGGTTGTACATGTATAAAGGGATCGAGATAGATATAGACTTCCATACATAAAAATTACCAGGATCGAAAAAAAATTTTATTGAGCCATGTCCGTCGGTCTGTCCGTCCGTCCGTCTGTCTGTTAACATGATAACTTGAGCAAATCCTGTGATATCTTCACCAAATTCGGTATGCGGGCTAATTTAGACTCAGAATAGATTGGTATTGAAAATGTGAGAAATCGGAACATAACCACGCCCCCTTCTCCTATATTGAAAATATCGAAAAATTGAAAATAGTTGATAATTCGAAAACGAATACCACTAAATAAATGAAATTTGGCAGGTGGATTGATTTTATAACGCAAAACACAAGTTCAGTAAAGTTTTGGAATATGGGGGTGGCAACGCCCACATTTAGAAGAAGCAAATTCAGAAGTTTAACAAGCGGTAAATCAATAGCTGTTTCTTGTTATACATAGCTGCACTTGTACACAGGGTATTTTAACTTTGTTTGGGTAAGGGTTGGTTGTACATGTATAAAGGGATCGAGATAGATATAGACTTCCATACATAAAAATGACCAGGATCGAAAAAAAATTTTATTGAGCCATGTCCGTCGGTCTGTCCGTCCGTCCGTCTGTCCGTTAACATGATAACTTGAGCAAATCCTGTGATATCTTCACCAAATTCGGTATCCGGGCTTATTTAGACTCAGAATAGATTGGTATTGAAAATGTGAGAAATCGGAACATAACCACGCCCCCTTTTCCTATATCGAAAATATCGAAAAATTTTTAAAATTAGACTATTTGAAAACTAATACCACTAAATTAATGAAATTTGGTAGGTGGATTGATTTTATAACGCAAAACACAAGTTCAGTAAAGTTCTGAAATATGGGGGTGGCAACGCCCACATCTAGAAGAAGCAAATTCAGAAGTTTAACAAGCGGTAAATCAATAGCTGTTTCTTTTTATACATAGCTGCACTTGTACACAGGGTATTATAACTTTGTTTGGGTTAGGGTTGGTTGTACATGTATAAAGGGATCGAGATATATATAGACTTCCGTATATAAAAATGACCAGGATCGAAAAAAAATTTTATTGAGCCATGTCCGTCGGTCTGTCCGTCCGTCCGCCTGTCCGTTAACATGATAACTTGAGCAAATCCTGTGATATCTTCACCAAATTCGGTATGCGGGCTTATTTAGACTCAGAATAGATTGGTATTGAAAATGTGAGAAATCGGAACATAACCACGCCCCCTTTTCCTATATTGAAAATATCGAAAAATTGAAAATAGTAGATAATTCGAAAACGAATACCACTAAATAAATGAAATTTGGTAGGTGGATTGATTTTATAACGCAAAACACAAGTTCAGTAAAGTTTTGGAATATGGGGGTGGCAACGCCCACATTTAGAAGAAGCAAATTCAGAAGTTTAACAAGCGATAAATCAATAGCTGTTTCTTGTTATACATAGCTGCACTTGTACACAGGGTATTATAACTTTGTTTGGGTAAGGGTTGGTTGTACATGTATAAAGGGATCGAGATAGATATATACTTCCATACATAAAAATGACCAGGATCGAAAAAAAATTTTATTGAGCCATGTCCGTCGGTCTGTCCGTCCGTCTGTCCGTTAACATGATAACTTGAGCAAATCCTGTGATATCTTCACCAAATTCGGTATTCGCGCTTATTTAGACTCAGAATAGATTGGTATTGAAAATCAGCGAAATCGGACCATAACCACGCCCCTTTTTCCTATATCGAAAAATTTTTAAAATTAGATTATTCGAAAACTAATTCCACTAAATTAATGAAATTTGGTAGGTGGATTGATTTTATAACGCAAAACATAAGTTCAGTAAAATTTTGGAATATATGGGTGTCAACGGCCACATTTAGAAAAAGCAAATTCAGAAGTTTAACAAGCGGTGAATCAATAGCTGTTTCTTGTTATACATAGCTGCACTTGTACACAGGGTATTATAACTTTGTTTGGGTAAGGGTTGGTTGTACATGTATAAAGGGATCGAGATAGATATATACTTCCATACATAAAAATGACCAGGATCGAAAAAAAATTTTATTGAGCCATGTCCGTCGGTCCGTCGGTCCGTCCGTCCGTCCGTCTGTCCGTTAACATGATAACTTGAGCAAATCCTGTGATATCTTCACCAAATTCGGTATGCGGTCTTATTTAGACTCAGAATAGATTGGTATTGAAAATGAGCGAAATCGGACGATAACCTCGCCCTTTTTTACTATATCGAAAATATCGAAAAAATTTTAAAATTAGATAATTCGAAATAATACCACTAAATTAATGAAATTTGGTAGGTGGATTGATTCAGTAAATTTTGGAATATATGGGGGTCAACGCCCACATTTAGAAGAAGCACATTCAGAAGTTTAACAAGCGGTGAATCAATAGCCGTTGGAGATATAACGTTGCAATTTAGCATAGACATTTATTTCATAGCGACAACTGTTTGCTGTGCAAATGAGCGAAATCGGTTGAAAGCCACGCTTTCTTTTTATACCCAGCTTTACTTGTACACAGGGTATTATAACTTTGTTTGGGTAACGGCTGGGTGTACAGGTATAAAGGAATCGAGATATATAGACTTCCATATATCAAAATGACCAGGATCGAAAAAAAATTTTATTCAGCCATGCCTGTCGGTCTGTCCGTCCGTCCGTCTGCATGCTAACACGATAATTTGATCAAATATAGAGATACTTCACCAAATTCGGTATGCGGGCTTATTTAGACTCAGAATAGATTGGTATTGAAAATGAGAGAAATCGGAACATAACCACGCCCCCTTTTCCTATATCGAAAAATTTAAAATAGGAGATAATTCGAAAACGAATACCACTAAATTAATAAAATTTGGTAGGTGGATTGATTTTATAACGCAAAACACAAGTTCAGTAAAATTTTGGAATATGGGGGTGGCAACGCCCACATTTAGAAGAAGCAAATTCAGAAGTTTAACAAGCGGTGAATCAATAGCCGTTGGAGATATAACATTGAAATTTGCCATAGACACTTTTTTCGTAGCGGCAACTGTTTGCTATGAAAATGAGCGAAATCGGCTGAAAGCCACGCTTTCTTCTTATACCCAGCTTTACTTGTACACAGGGTATTATAACTTTGTTTGGGTAACGGCTGGGTGTACAGGTATAAAGGAATCGAGATATATAGACTTCCATATATCAAAATGACCAGGATCGAAAAAAAATTTTATTCAGCCATGCCTGTCGGTCTGTCCGTCCGTCCGTCTGCATGCTAACACGATAATTTGATCAAATATAGAGATACTTCACCAAATTCGGTATGCGGGCTTATTTAGACTCAGAATAGATTGGTATTGAAAATGAGAGAAATCGGAACATAACCACGCCCCCTTTTCCTATATCGAAAAATTTAAAATAGGAGATAATTCGAAAACGAATACCACTAAATTAATAAAATTTGGTAGGTGGATTGATTTTATAACGCAAAACACAAGTTCAGTAAAATTTTGGAATATGGGGGTGGCAACGCCCACATTTAGAAGAAGCAAATTCAGAAGTTTAACAAGCGGTGAATCAATAGCCGTTGGAGATATAACATTGAAATTTGGCATAGACATTTTTTTCGTAGCGGCAATTGTTTGCTGTGAAAATGAGCGAAATCGGCTGAAAGCCACGCTTTCTTTTTATACCCAGCTGTACTTGTACACAAGGTATTATAACTTTGTTTGGGTAACGGCTGGGTGTACAGGTATAAAGGAATCGAGATATATAGACTTCCATATATCAAAATGACCAGGATCGAAAAAAAATTTTATTGAGCCATGTCCGTCGGTCGGTCCGTCCGTCCGTCTGTCCGTTAACATGATAACTTGAGCAAATCCTGTGATATCTTCACCAAATTCGGTATGCGGTCTTATTTAGACTTAGAATAGATTGGTATTGAAAATGAGCGAAATCGGACGATAACCTCGCCCTTTTTTCCTATATCGAAAATATCGAAAAATTTTTAAAATTAGATAATTCGAAATAATACCACTAAATTAATGAAATTTGGTAGGTGGATTGATTTTATAACGCAAAACATAAGTTCAGTAAAATTTTGGAATATATGGGTGTCAACGCCCACATTTAGAAAAAGCAAATTCAGAAGTTTAACAAGCGGTGAATCAATAGCCGTTGGCGATATAACGTTGCAATTTAGCATAGACATTTATTTCGTAGCGACAACTGTTTGCTGTGCAAATGAGCGAAATCGGTTGAAAGCCACGCTTTCTTTTTACATCCAGCTGTACTTGTACACAGGGTATTATAACTTTGTTTGGGTAACGGCTGGGTGTACAGGTATAAAGGAATCGAGATATATAGACTTCCATATATCAAAATGACCAGGATCGAAAAAAAAAATTATTGAGCCATGCCCGTCGGTCTGTCCGTTAACATGATAACTTGAGCAAATCCTGTGATATCTTCGCCAAATTCGGTATGCGGTCTTATTTAGACTCAGAATAGATTGGTATTGAAAATGAGCGAAATCGGACGATAACCACGCCCCCTTTCCTATATCGAAAATATCGAAAAATTTTAAAAATTAGATTATTCGAAAACTAATATTACTAAATTAATGAAATTTGGTAGGTGGATTGATTTTATAACGCAAAACATAAGTTCAGTAAAATTTTGGAATATATGGGCGGCAACGCCCCCATTTAGAAGAAGCAAATTCAGAAGTTTAACAAGCGGTGAATCAATAGCCGTTGGAGATATAACATTGAAATTTGGCATAGACATTTTTTTCGTAGCCGCAACTGTTTGCTGTGAAAATGAGCGAAATCGGCTGAAAGCCACGCTTTCTTTTTATACCCAGCTGTACTTGTACACATAGTATTATAACTTTGTTTGGGTAACGGCTGGGTGTACAGGTATAAAGGAATCGAGATATATAGACTTCCATATATCAAAATGACCAGGATCGAAAAAAAATTTTATTGAGCCATGTCCGTCGGTCTGTCCGTCCGTCCGTCTGTCCGTTAACATGATAACTTGAGCAAATCCTGTGATATCTTCACCAAATTCGGTATGCGGGCTTATTTAGACTCAGAATAGATTGGTATTAAAAATCAGCGAAATCGGACCATAACCACGCCCTTTTTTCCTATATCGAAAATATCGAAAAATTTTTAAAATTAGATAATTCGAAATAATACCACTAAATTAATGAAATTTGGTAGGTGGATTGATTTTATAACGCAAAACATAAGTTCAGTAAAATTTTGGAATATATGGGTGTCAACGCCCACATTTAGAAGAAGCAAATTCAGAAGTTTAACAAGCGGTAAATCAATAGCTGTTTCTTGTTATACATAGCTGCACTTGTACACAGGGTATTATAACTTTGTTTGGGTAAGGGTTGGTTGCACATCTATAAAGGGATCGAGATAGATATAGATTTCCATATATAAAAATGACCACGAGCGAAAAAAATTTTATTGAGCCATGTCCGTCGGTCGGTCCGTCCGCCCGTCTGTCTGTTAACATGATAACTTGAGCAAATCCTGTGCTATCTTCACCAAATTCGGTATGCGGGCTTATGTAGACTCAGAATAGATTGGTATTGAAAATGAGATAAATCGGAACATAACCACGCCCCCTTTTCCTATATCGAAAAATTAAAAATAGGAGATAATTCGAAAACGAATACCACTAAATTAATGAAATTTGGTAGGTGGTTTGTTCTTATAACGCAAAACACAAGTTCAGTAAAATTTTGGAATATATGGGTGGCAACGCCCCCATTTAGAAGAAGCAAATTCAGAAGTTTAACAAGCGGTGAATCAATAGCCGTTGGAGATATAACATTGAAATTTGGCATAGACATTTTTTTCGTAGCCGCAACTGTTTGCTGTAAAAATGAGCGAAATCGGCTGAAAGCCACGCTTTCTTCTTATACCCAGCTTTACTTTAACACATGGTAACGGTTGGTTGTACAGGTAGAAAGGGATCGAGATAGATATATCAAAATGACCAGGACCGAAAAAAAAATTTATTGAGTCATGTCCGTCGGCCTGTCCGTCCGTCCCTCTGTCCGGTAACACGATAACTTGGGCAAATATTGAGATATCTTCACTATATTCGGTATGCAGGCTTATTTAGACTCAGATTTGGAAATCAGAGAAATCGGACGATAACCACACCCCCTTTTAGCATGTCGAAAATAGCTAAAAATTGAAAAAATTAGATAATTCGCAACCGAATACCACTAAATTAATGTAATTTGGTAGGTTGATTGTTCTTATTACGCAAAATACAAGTTCAGTAAAATTTTGGAATATATGGTTGGCAACGCCCACATTTAGAAGAGGCAAATTCAGAAGTTTAACAAGCGGTAAATCAATATCCGTTGGAGATATAACGTTGCAATTTGGCATAGACATTTATTTCGTAGCGACAACTGTTTGCTGTGCAAAATCGGTTGAAAGCCACGCTTTCTTTTTATACCCAGCTGTACTTGTACACAGGGTATTATAACTTTGTTTGGGTAAGGTTTGGTTGTACATGTGTAAAGGGATCGAGATAGATATAGACTTCCATTAATAAAAATGACCAGGATCGAAAAATAATTTTATTGAGCCATGTCCGTCGGTCTGTCCGTCCGCCCGTCTGTCCGTTAACATGATAACTTGAGCAAATCCTGTGATATCTTCACCAAATTCGGTATGCGAACTTATTTAGACTCAGAATAGATTTGTATTGAAATGATCGAAATCGGACGATAACCACGCCCCCTTTTCCCATATCGAAAACTTTAAAAAATTAGATTATTCGAAAACTAATACCACTAAATTAATGAAATTTGGTAGGTGGATTGATTTTATAACGCAAAACTTAAGTTCAGTAAAATTTTGGAATATATGGGTGTCAACGCCCACATTTAGAAAAAGCAAATTCAGAAGTTTAACAAGCGGTGAATCAATAGCCGTTGGAGATATAGCGTTGCAATTTGGCATAGACATTTATTTCGTAGCGACAACTGTTTGCTGTGCAAATGAGCGAAATCGGTTGAAAGCTACGCTTTCTTTTTACACCCAGCTGTACTTGTACACAGGGTATTATAACTTTGTTTGGGTAACGGCTGGGTGTACAGGTATAAAGGAATCGAGATATATAGACTTCCATATATCAAAATGACCAGGATCGAAAAAAAAATTTATTGAGCCATGTCCGTCGGTCTGTCCGTCCGTCTGTCCGTTAACATGATAACTTGAGCAAATCCTGTGATATCTTCACCAAATTCGGTGTGCGGGCTTATTTAGACTCAGAATAGATTGGTATTGAAAATGATCGAAATCGGACGATAACCACACCCCCTTTTCGCATGTCGAAAATAGCTAAAAATTGAAAAAATTAGATAATTCGCAACCGAATACCACTAAATTAATGTAATTTGGTAGGTTGATTGTTCTTATTACGCAAAACACAAGTTCAGTAAAATTTTGGAATATATGGGTGTCAACGCCCACATTTAGAAAAAGCAAATTCAGAAGTTTAACAAGCGGTGAATCAATAGCCGTTGGAGATATAACGATGCAATTTGGCATAGACATTTTATTCGGAGCGACAACTGTTTGCTGTGAAAATCAGCGAAGTCGGCTGAAAGCCACTCTTTCTTTTTATGCCCATCTGTACTTGTACACAGGGTATCATAACTTTGTTTGGGTAAGGGTTGGTTGTACATGTATAAAGGGATCGAGATAGATATAGACTTCCATATATCAAAATGAAAAGGATCGAAAAAAAAATTTATTGAGCCATGTCCGTCGGTCCGTCCGTCCGTCTGTCCGTTAACACGATAACTTGGGCAAATATTGAGATATCTTCACCATATTCGGTATGCAGGCTTATTTAGACTCAGAATTGGAAATCAGAGAAATTGGACGATAACCACGCCCCCTTTTCTATGTCGAAAATAGCTAAAAATTGAAAAAATTGGATAATTCGCAAACGAATACCACTAAATTAGAAATCGGAACATAACCACGCCCCCTTTTCCTATATCGAAAATTTTAAAATAGGAGATAATTCGAAAACGAATACCACTAAATTAATGAAATTTGGTAGGTGGAGTGATTTTATAACGCAAAACACAAGTTCAGTAAAATTTTGGAATATATGGGTGTCAACGCCCACATTTAGAAGAAGCAAATTCAGAAGTTTAACAAGCGGTAAATCAATAGCCGTTGGAGATTAAACGTTGCAATTTGGCATAGACACTTTTTTCGTAGCGGCAGCTGTTTGCTATGAAAATGAGCGAAATCGGCTGAAAGCCACGCTTTCTTTTCATACCCAGCTGTACTTATACACAGGGTATTATAACTTTGTTTGGGTAACGGCTGGTTGTACAGATATAAAGGAATCGAGATAGATATAGACTTCCATATATCAAAATGACCAGGATCGAAAAAAAATTTTATTCAGCCATGTCCGTCGGTCTGTCCGTCCGTCCGTCTGCATGCTAACACGATAACTTGAGCAAATATTGAGATACTTCACCAAATTCGGTATGCGGGCTTATTTAGACTCAGAATAGATTGGTATTGAAAATGAGATAAATCGGAACATAACCACGCCCCCTTTTCCTATATCGAAAAATTTAAAATAGGAGATAATTCGAAAACGAATACCACTAAATTAATGAAATTTGGTAGGTGGATTGTTCTTATAACGCAAAACACAAGTTCAGTAAAATTTTGGAATATATGGGTCGCAACGCCCCCATTTAGAAGAAGCAAATTCAGAAGTTTAACAAGCGGTGAATCAATAGCCGTTGGAGACATAACATTGAAATTTGGCATAGACATTTTTTTCGTAGCCGCAACTGTTTGCTGTAAAAATGAGCGAAATCGGCTGAAAGCCACGCTTTCTTCTTATACCCAGCTTTACTTTAACACATGGTAACGGTTGGTTGTACAGGTAGAAAGGGATCGAGATAGATATATCAAAATGACCAGGACCGAAAAAAAAATTTATTGAGTCATGTCCGTCGGCCTGTCCGTCCGTCCGTCTGTCCGTTAACACGATAACTTGGGCAAATATTGAGATATCTTCACCATATTCGGTATGCAGGCTTATTTAGACTCAGAATTGGAAATCAGAGAAATTGGACGATAACCACGCCCCCTTTTCTATGTCGAAAATAGCTAAAAATTGAAAAAATTGGATAATTCGCAAACGAATACCACTAAATTAGAAATCGGAACATAACCACGCCCCCTTTTCCTATATCGAAAATTTTAAAATAGGAGATAATTCGAAAACGAATACCACTAAATTAATGAAATTTGGTAGGTGGAGTGATTTTATAACGCAAAACACAAGTTCAGTAAAATTTTGGAATATATGGGTGTCAACGCCCACATTTAGAAGAAGCAAATTCAGAAGTTTAACAGTAAATCAATAGCCGTTGGAGATTAAACGTTGCAATTTGGCATAGACACTTTTTTCGTAGCGGCAACTGTTTGCTATGAAAATGAGCGAAATCGGCTGAAAGCCACGCTTTCTTCTTATACCCAGCTGTACTTGTACACATGGTAACGGTTGGTTGTACAGGTAGAAAGGGATCGAGATAGATATATCAAAATGACCAGGACCGAAAAAAAAATTTATTGAGTCATGTCCGTCGGCCTGTCCGTCCGTCCGTCTGTCCGGTAACACGATAACTTGGGCAAATATTGAGATATCTTCACTATATTCGGTATGCAGGCTTATTTAGACTCAGAATTGGAAATCAGAGAAATCGGACGATAACCACACCCCCTTTTCGCATGCCGAAAATAGCTAAAAATTGAAAAAATTAGATAATTCGCAACCGAATACCACTAAATTAATGTAATTTGGTAGGTTGATTGTTCTTATTACGCAAAATACAAGTTCAGTAAAATTTTGGAATATATGGGTGGCAACGCCCACATTTAGAAGAGGCAAATTCAGAAGTTTAACAAGCGGTAAATCAATATCCGTTGGAGATATAACGTTGCAATTTGGCATAGACATTTATTTCGTAGCGACAACTGTTTGCTGTGCAAATGAGCGAAATCGGTTGAAAGCCACGCTTTCTTTTTATACCCAGCTGTACTTGTACACAGGGTTTTATAACTTTGTTTGGGTAACGGCTGGGTGTACAGGTATAAAGGAATCGAGATAGATATAGACTTCCATTAATAAAAATGACCAGGATCGAAAAATAATTTTATTGAGCCATGTCCGTCGGTCTGTCCGTCCGCCCGTCTCTCCGTTAACATGATAACTTGAGCAAATCCTGTGATATCTTCACCAAATTCGGTATGCGAACTTATTTAGACTCAGAATAGATTTGTATTGAAAATGATCGAGATCGGACGATAACCACGCCCCCTTTTCCCATATCGAAAACTTTAAAAAATTAGATTATTCGAAAACTAATACCACTAAATTAATGAAATTTGGTAGGTGGATTGATTTTATAACGCAAAACTTAAGTTCAGTAAAATTTTGGAATATATGGGTGTCAACGCCCACATTTAGAAAAAGCAAATTCAGAAGTTTAACAAGCGGTGAATCAATAGCCGTTGGAGATATAACGTTGCAATTTGGCATAGACATTTATTTCCTAGCGACAACTGTTTGCTGTGCAAATGAGCGAAATCGGTTGAAAGCTACGCTTTCTTTTTACACCCAGCTGTACTTGTACACAGGGTATTATAACTTTGTTTGGGTAACGGCTGGGTGTACAGGTATAAAGGAATCGAGATATATAGACTTCCATATATCAAAATGGCCAGGATCGAAAAAAAAATTTATTGAGCCACGTCCGTCGGTCTGTCCGTCCGTCTGTCCGTTAACACGATAAGTTGGGCAAATATTGAGATATCTTCACCATATTCGGTATGCAGGCTTATTTAGACTCAGAATTGGAAATCAGAGAAATTGGACGATAACCACGCCCCCTTTTCTATGTCGAAAATAGCTAAAAATTGAAAAAATTGGATAATTCACAAACGAATACCACTAAATTAGAAATCGGAACATAACCACGCCCCCTTTCCTATATCGAAAATTTTAAAATAGGAGATAATTCGAAAACGAATACCACTAAATTAATGAAATTTGGTAGGTGGAGTGATTTTATAACGCAAAACACAAGTTCAGTAAAATTTTGGAATATATGGGTGTCAACGCCCACATTTAGAAGAAGCAAATTCAGAAGTTTAACAAGCGGTAAATCAATAGCCGTTGGAGATTAAACGTTGCAATTTGGCATAGACACTTTTTTCGTAGCGGCAACTGTTTGCTATGAAAATGAGCGAAATCGGCTGAAAGCCACGCTTTCTTCTTATACCCAGCTGTACTTGTACACATGGTAACGGTTGGTTGTACAGGTAGAAAGGGATCGAGATAGATATATCAAAATGACCAGGACCGAAAAAAAAATTTATTGAGTCATGTCCGTCGGCCTGTCCGTCCGTCCGTCTGTCCGGTAACACGATAACTTGGGCAAATATTGAGATATCTTCACTATATTCGGTATGCAGGCTTATTTAGACTCAGAATTGGAAATCAGAGAAATCGGACGATAACCACACCCCCTTTTCGCATGTCGAAAATAGCTAAAAATTGAAAAAATTAGATAATTCGCAACCGAATACCACTAAATTAATGTAATTTGGTAGGTTGATTGTTCTTATTACGCAAAACACAAGTTCAGTAAAATTTTGGAATATATGGGTGGCAACGCCCACATTTAGAAGAGGCAAATTCAGAAGTTTAACAAGCGGTAAATCAATAGCCGTTGGAGATATAACGTTGCAATTTGGCATAGACATTTATTTCGTAGCGACAACTGTTTGCTGTGCAAATGAGCGAAATCGGTTGAAAGCTACGCTTTCTTTTTACACCCAGCTGTACTTGTACACAGGGTATTATAACTTTGTTTGGGTAAGGTTTGGTTGTACATGTGTAAAGGGATCGAGATAGATATAGACTTCCATTAATAAAAATGACCAGGATCGAAAAATAATTTTATTGAGCCATGTCCGTCGGCC
Organism: Merzomyia westermanni; assembly: GCA_949987695.1. Lineage (NCBI taxonomy): Eukaryota > Metazoa > Arthropoda > Insecta > Diptera > Tephritidae > Merzomyia > Merzomyia westermanni. The sequence goes on along the minus strand of OX465292.1, from coordinate 103,297,718 downwards.
TGTCCGTCCGTCCGCCTGTCCGGTAACACGATAACTTGGGCAAATATTGAGATATCTTCACTATATTCGGTATGCAGGCTTATTTAGACTCAGAATTGGAAATCAGAGAAATCGGACGATAACCACACCCCCTTTTCGCATGCCGAAAATAGCTAAAAATTGAAAAAATTAGATAATTCGCAACCGAATACCACTAAATTAATGTAATTTGATAGGTTGATTGTTCTTATTACGCAAAACACAAGTTCAGTAAAATTTTGGAATATATGGGTGTCAACGCCCACATTTAGAAAAAGCAAATTCAGAAGTTTAACAAGCGGTGAATCAATAGCCGTTGGAGATATAGCGTTGCAATTTGGCATAGACATTTATTTCGTAGCGACAACTGTTTGCTGTGCAAATGAGCGAAATCGGTTGAAAGCTACGCTTTCTTTTTACACCCAGCTGTACTTGTACACAGGGTATTATAACTTTGTTTGGGTAACGGCTGGGTGTACAGGTATAAAGGAATCGAGATATATAGACTTCCATATATCAAAATGACCAGGATCGAAAAAAAAATTTATTGAGCCATGTCCGTCGGTCTGTCCGTCCGTCTGTCCGTTAACATGATAACTTGAGCAAATCCTGTGATATCTTCACCAAATTCGGTGTGCGGGCTTATTTAGACTCAGAATAGATTGGTATTGAAAATGATCGAAATCGGACGATAACCACGCCCCCTTTTCGCATGTCGAAAATAGCTAAAAATTGAAAAAATTAGATAATTCGCAACCGAATACCACTAAATTAATGTAATTTGGTAGGTTGATTGTTCTTATTACGCAAAACACAAGTTCAGTAAAATTTTGGAATATATGGGTGTCAACGCCCACATTTAGAAAAAGCAAATTCAGAAGTTTAACAAGCGGTGAATCAATAGCCGTTGGAGATATAACGATGCAATTTGGCATAGACATTTTATTCGGAGCGACAACTGTTTGCTGTGAAAATCAGCGAAGTCGGCTGAAAGCCACTCTTTCTTTTTATGCCCATCTGTACTTGTACACAGGGTATCATAACTTTGTTTGTTTGTACATGTATAAAGGGATCGAGATAGATATAGACTTCCATATATCAAAATGACCAGGATCGAAAAAAAATTTATTGAGCCATGTCCGTCGGTCCGTCCGTCCGTCTGTCCGTTAACACGATAACTTGGGCAAATATTGAGATATCTTCACCATATTCGGTATGCAGGCTTATTAAGACTCAGAATTGGAAATCAGAGAAATTGGACGATAACCACGCCCCCTTTTCTATGTCGAAAATAGCTAAAAATTGAAAAAATTGGATAATTCGCAAACGAATACCACTAAATTAGAAATCGGAACATAACCACGCCCCCTTTTCCTATATCGAAAATTTTAAAATAGGAGATAATTCGAAAACGAATACCACTAAATTAATGAAATTTGGTAGGTGGAGTGATTTTATAACGCAAAACACAAGTTCAGTAAAATTTTGGAATATATGGGTGTCAACGCCCACATTTAGAAGAAGCAAATTCAGAAGTTTAACAAGCGGTAAATCAATAGCCGTTGGAGATTAAACGTTGCAATTTGGCATAGACACTTTTTTCGTAGCGGCAGCTGTTTGCTATGAAAATGAGCGAAATCGGCTGAAAGCCACGCTTTCTTTTCATACCCAGCTGTACTTATACACAGGGTATTATAACTTTGTTTGGGTAACGGCTGGTTGTACAGATATAAAGGAATCGAGATAGATATAGACTTCCATATATCAAAATGACCAGGATCGAAAAAAAATGTTATTCAGCCATGTCCGTCGGTCTGTCCGTCCGTCCGTCTGCATGCTAACACGATAACTTGAGCAAATATTGAGATACTTCACCAAATTCGGTATGCGGGCTTATTTAGACTCAGAATAGATTGGTATTGAAAATGAGATAAATCGGAACATAACCACGCCCCCTTTTCCTATATCGAAAAATTTAAAATAGGAGTTAATTCGAAAACGAATACCACTAAATTAATGAAATTTGGTAGGTGGATTGTTCTTATAACGCAAAACACAAGTTCAGTAAAATTTTGGAATATATGGGTGGCAACGCCCCATTTAGAAGAAGCAAATTCAGAAGTTTAACAAGCGGTGAATCAATAGCCGTTGGAGATATAACATTGAAATTTGGCATAGACATTTTTTTCGTAGCCGCAACTGTTTGCTGTAAAAATGAGCGAAATCGGTTGAAAGCCACGCTTTCTTTTTATACCCAGCTGTACTTGTACACAGGGTATTATAACTTTGTTTGGGTAAGGTTTGGTTGAACATGTGTAAAGGGATCGAGATAGATATAGACTTCCATTAATAAAAATGACCAGGATCAATAAATAATTTTATTGAGCCATGTCCGTCGGTCTGTCCGTCCGCCCGTCTGTCCGTTAACATGATAACTTGAGCAAATCCTGTGATATGTTCACCAAATTCGGTATGCGAACTTATTTAGACTCAGAATAGATTTGTATTGAAAATGATCGAAATCGGACGATAACCACGCCCTATTTTCCCATATCGAAAACTTTTAAAAATTAGATTATTCGAAAACTAATACCACTAAATTAATGAAATTTGGTAGGTGGATTGTTCTTATAACGCAAAACACAAGTTCAGTAAAATTTTGGAATATATGGGTGGCAACGCCCCATTTAGAAGAAGCAAATTCAGAAGTTTAACAAGCGGTGAATCAATAGCCGTTGGAGATATAACATTGAAATTTGGCATAGACATTTTTTTCGTAGCCGCAACTGTTTGCTGTAAAAATGAGCGAAATCGGCTGAAAGCCACGCTTTCTTCTTATACCCAGCTTTACTTTAACACATGGTAACGGTTGGTTGTACAGGTAGAAAGGGATCGAGATAGATATATCAAAATGACCAGGACCGTCCGTCCGTCTGTCCGGTAACACGATAACTTGGGCAAATATTGAGATATCTTCACTTTATTCGGTATGCAGGCTTATTTAGACTCAGAATTGGAAATCAGAGAAATCGGACGATAACCACACCCCCTTTTCGCATGTCGAAAATAGCTAAAAATTGAAAAAATTAGATAATTCGCAACCGAATACCACTAAATTAATGTAATTTGGTAGGTTGATTGTTCTTATTACGCAAAATACAAGTTCAGTAAAATTTTGGAATATATGGGTGGCAACGCCCACATTTAGAAGAGGCAAATTCAGAAGTTTAACAAGCGGTAAATCAATATCCGTTGGAGATATAACGTTGCAATTTGGCATAGACATTTATTTCGTAGCGACAACTGTTTGCTGTGCAAATGAGCGAAATCGGTTGAAAGCCACGCTTTCTTTTTATACCCAGCTGTACTTGTACACAGGGTATTATAACTTTGTTTGGGTAAGGTTTGGTTGTACATGTGTAAAGGGATCGAGATAGATATAGACTTCCATTAATAAAAATGACCAGGATCAATAAATAATTTTATTGAGCCATGTCCGTCGGTCTGTCCGTCCGCCCGTCTGTCCGTTAACATGATAACTTGAGCAAATCCTGTGATATCTTCACCAAATTCGGTATGCGAACTTATTTAGACTCAGAATAGATTTGTATTGAAAATGATCGAAATCGGACGATAACCACGCCCTATTTTCCCATATCGAAAACTTTTAAAAATTAGATTATTCGAAAACTAATACCACTAAATTAATGAAATTTGGTAGGTGGATTGATTTTATAACGCAAAACTTAAGTTCAGTAAAATTTTGGAATATATGGGTGTCAACGCCCACATTTAGAAAAAGCAAATTCAGAAGTTTAACAAGCGGTGAATCAATAGCCGTTGGAGATATAACGTTGCAATTTGGCATAGACATTTATTTCCTAGCGACAACTGTTTGCTGTGCAAATGAGCGAAATCGGTTGAAAGCTACGCTTTCTTTTTACACCCAGCTGTACTTGTACACAGGGTATTATAACTTTGTTTGGGTAACGGCTGGGTGTACAGGTATAAAGGAATCGAGATATATAGACTTCCATATATCAAAATGACCAGGATCGAAAAAAAAATTTATTGAGCCACGTCCGTCGGTCTGTCCGTCCGTCTGTCCGTTAACACGATAACTTGGGCAAATATTGAGATATCTTCACCATATTCGGTATGCAGGCTTATTTAGACTCAGAATTGGAAATCAGAGAAATTGGACGATAACCACGCCCCCTTTTCTATGTCGAAAATAGCTAAAAATTTAAAAAATTGGATAATTCGCAAACGAATACCACTAAATTAGAAATCGGAACATAACCACGCCCCCTTTTCCTATATCGAAAATTTTAAAATAGGAGATAATTCGAAAACGAATACCACTAAATTAATGAAATTTGGTAGGTGGAGTGATTTTATAACGCAAAACACAAGTTCAGTAAAATTTTGGAATATATGGGTGTCAACGCCCACATTTAGAAGAAGCAAATTCAGAAGTTTAACAGTAAATCAATAGCCGTTGGAGATTAAACGTTGCAATTTGGCATAGACACTTTTTTCGTAGCGTTAACTGTTTGCTATGAAAATGAGCGAAATCGGCTGAAAGCCACGCTTTCTTCTTATACCCAGCTGTACTTGTACACATGGTAACGGTTGGTTGTACAGGTAGAAAGGAATCGAGATAGATATATCAAAATGACCAGGACCGAAAAAAAAATTTATTGAGTCATGTCCGTCGGCCTGTCCGTCCGTCCGTCTGTCCGGTAACACGATAACTTGGGCAAATATTGAGATATCTTCACTATATTCGGTATGCAGGCTTATTTAGACTCAGAATTGGAAATCAGAGAAATCGGACGATAACCACACCCCCTTTTCGCATGTCGAAAATAGCTAAAAATTGAAAAAATTAGATAATTCGCAACCGAATACCACTAAATTAATGTAATTTGGTAGGTTGATTGTTCTTATTACGCAAAACACAAGTTCAGTAAAATTTTGGAAGATATGGGTGGCAACGCCCACATTTAGAATTGGCAAATTCAGAAGTTTAACAAGCGGTAAATCAATAGCCGTTGGAGATATAACGTTGCAATTTGGCATAGACATTTATTTCGTAGCGACAACTGTTTGCTGTGCAAATGAGCGAAATCGGTTGAAAGCTACGCTTTCTTTTTACACCCAGCTGTACTTGTACACAGGGTATTATAACTTTGTTTGGGTAACGGCTGGGTGTACAGGTATAAAGGAATCGAGATATATAGACTTCCATATATCAAAATGACCAGGATCGAAAAAAAAATTTATTGAGCCACGTCCGTCGGTCTGTCCGTCCGTCTGTCCGTTAACACGATAACTTGGGCAAATATTGAGATATCTTCACCATATTCGGTATGCAGGCTTATTTAGACTCAGAATTGGAAATCAGAGAAATCGGACGATAACCACACCCCCTTTTCGCATGTCGAAAATAGCTAAAAATTGAAAAAATTAGATAATTCGCAACCGAATACCACTAAATTAATGTAATTTGGTAGGTTGATTGTTCTTATTACGCAAAACACAAGTTCAGTAAAATTTTGGAATATATGGGTGTCAACGCCCACATTTAGAAAAAGCAAATTCAGAAGTTTAACAAGCGGTGAATCAATAGCCGTTGGAGATATAGCGTTGCAATTTGGCATAGACATTTATTTCGTAGCGACAACTGTTTGCTGTGCAAATGAGCGAAATCGGTTGAAAGCTACGCTTTCTTTTTACACCCAGCTGTACTTGTACACAGGGTATTATAACTTTGTTTGGGTAACGGCTGGGTGTACAGGTATAAAGGAATCGAGATATATAGACTTCCATATATCAAAATGACCAGGATCGAAAAAAAAATTTATTGAGCCATGTCCGTCGGTCTGTCCGTCCGTCTGTCCGTTAACATGATAACTTGAGCAAATCCTGTGATATCTTCACCAAATTCGGTGTGCGGGCTTATTTAGACTCAGAATAGATTGGTATTGAAAATTATCGAAATCGGACGATAACCACGCCCCATTTTCCCATATCGAAAACTTTTAAAAATTAGATTATTCCAAAACTAATACCACTAAATTAATGAAATTTTTTAGGTGGATTGATTTTATAACGCAATACTTAAGTTCAGTAAAATTTGGAATATATGGGTGTCAACGCCCACATTTAGAAAAAGCAAATTCAGAAGTTTAACAAGCGCTAAATCAATAGCCGTTGGAGATATAACGATGCAATTTGGCATAGACATTTTATTCGGAGCGACAACTGTTTGCTGTGAAAATCAGCGAAGTCGGCTGAAAGCCACTCTTTCTTTTTATGCCCATCTGTACTTGTACACAGGGTATCATAACTTTGTTTGGGTAAGGGTTGGTTGTACATGTATAAAGGGATCGAGATAGATATAGACTTCCATATATCAAAATGACCAGGACCGAAAAAAAAATTTATTGAGTCATGTCCGTCGGCCTGTCCGTCCGTCCGTCTGTCCGGTAACACGATAACTTGGGCAAATATTGAGATATCTTCACTATATTCGGTATGCAGGCTTATTTAGACTCAGAATTGGAAATCAGAGAAATCGGACGATAACCACACCCCCTTTTCGCATGTCGAAAATAGCTAAAAATTGAAAAAATTAGATAATTCGCAACCGAATACCACTAAATTAATGTAATTTGGTAGGTTGATTGTTCTTATTACGCAAAACACAAGTTCAGTAAAATTTTGGAAGATATGGGTGGCAACGCCCACATTTAGAATTGGCAAATTCAGAAGTTTAACAAGCGGTAAATCAATAGCCGTTGGAGATATAACGTTGCAATTTGGCATAGACATTTATTTCGTAGCGACAACTGTTTGCTGTGCAAATGAGCGAAATCGGTTGAAAGCTACGCTTTCTTTTTACACCCAGCTGTACTTGTACACAGGGTATTATAACTTTGTTTGGGTAACGGCTGGGTGTACAGGTATAAAGGAATCGAGATATATAGACTTCCATATATCAAAATGACCAGGATCGAAAAAAAAATTTATTGAGCCACGTCCGTCGGTCTGTCCGTCCGTCTGTCCGTTAACACGATAACTTGGGCAAATATTGAGATATCTTCACCATATTCGGTATGCAGGCTTATTTAGACTCAGAATTGGAAATCAGAGAAATCGGACGATAACCACACCCCCTTTTCGCATGTCGAAAATAGCTAAAAATTGAAAAAATTAGATAATTCGCAACCGAATACCACTAAATTAATGTAATTTGGTAGGTTGATTGTTCTTATTACGCAAAACACAAGTTCAGTAAAATTTTGGAATATATGGGTGTCAACGCCCACATTTAGAAAAAGCAAATTCAGAAGTTTAACAAGCGGTGAATCAATAGCCGTTGGAGATATAGCGTTGCAATTTGGCATAGACATTTATTTCGTAGCGACAACTGTTTGCTGTGCAAATGAGCGAAATCGGTTGAAAGCTACGCTTTCTTTTTACACCCAGCTGTACTTGTACACAGGGTATTATAACTTTGTTTGGGTAACGGCTGGGTGTACAGGTATAAAGGAATCGAGATATATAGACTTCCATATATCAAAATGACCAGGATCGAAAAAAAAATTTATTGAGCCATGTCCGTCGGTCTGTCCGTCCGTCTGTCCGTTAACATGATAACTTGAGCAAATCCTGTGATATCTTCACCAAATTCGGTGTGCGGGCTTATTTAGACTCAGAATAGATTGGTATTGAAAATTATCGAAATCGGACGATAACCACGCCCCATTTTCCCATATCGAAAACTTTTAAAAATTAGATTATTCCAAAACTAATACCACTAAATTAATGAAATTTTTTAGGTGGATTGATTTTATAACGCAATACTTAAGTTCAGTAAAATTTGGAATATATGGGTGTCAACGCCCACATTTAGAAAAAGCAAATTCAGAAGTTTAACAAGCGCTAAATCAATAGCCGTTGGAGATATAACGATGCAATTTGGCATAGACATTTTATTCGGAGCGACAACTGTTTGCTGTGAAAATCAGCGAAGTCGGCTGAAAGCCACTCTTTCTTTTTATGCCCATCTGTACTTGTACACAGGGTATCATAACTTTGTTTGGGTAAGGGTTGGTTGTACATGTATAAAGGGATCGAGATAGATATAGACTTCCATATATCAAAATGACCAGGATCGAAAAAAAAATTTATTGAGCCATGTCCGTCGGTCCGTCCGTCCGTCTGTCCGTTAACACGATAACTTGGGCAAATATTGAGATATCTTCACCATATTCGGTATGTAGGCTTATTTAGACTCAGAATTGGAAATCAGAGAAATTGGACGATAACCACGCCCCCTTTTCTATGTCGAAAATAGCTAAAAATTGAAAAAATTGGATAATTCGCAAACGAATACCACTAAATTAGAAATCGGAACATAACCACGCCCCCTTTTCCTATATCGAAAATTTTAAAATAGGAGATAATTCGAAAACGAATACCACTAAATTAATGAAATTTGGTAGGTGGAGTGATTTTATAACGCAAAACACAAGTTCAGTAAAATTTTGGAATATATGGGTGTCAACGCCCACATTTAGAAGAAGCAAATTCAGAAGTTTAACAAGCGGTAAATCAATAGCCGCTGGAGATTAAACGTTGCAATTTGGCATAGACACTTTTTTCGTAGCGACAGCTGTTTGCTATGAAAATGAGCGAAATCGGCTGAAAGCCACGCTTTCTTTTTATACCCAGCTGTACTTATACACAGGGTATTATAACTTTGTTTGGGTAACGGCTGGTTGTACAGATATAAAGGAATCGAGATAGATATAGACTTCCATATATCAAAATGACCAGGATCGAAAAAAAAAATTTATTGAGCCATGTCCGTCGGTCTGTCCGCCCGTCTGTCCGTTAACATGATAACTTGAGCAAATCCTGTGATATCTTCACCAAATTCGGTGTGCGGGCTTATTTAGACTCAGAATAGATTGGTATTGAAAATGAGCGAAATCGGATCATAACCACGCCCCCTTTTCCTATATCGAAAATATCGAAAAATTTTAAAAATTAGATAATTCGAAAACTAATACCACTTAATTAATGAAATTTTGTAGGTGGATTGATTTAATAAGGCAAAACACAAGTTCAGTAAAATATAGGAATATGGGGGTTTCAACGCTCACATTTAGAAGAAGCAAATTCAGAAGTTTAACAAGCGGTAAATCAATAGCCGTTGGAGATTAAACGTTGCAATTTGGCATAGACACTTTTTTCGTAGCGGCAGCTGTTTGCTATGAAAATGAGCGAAATCGGCTGAAAGCCACGCTTTCTTTTTATACCCAGCTGTACTTATACACAGGGTATTATAACTTTGTTTGGGTAACGGCTGGTTGTACAGATATAAAGGAATCGAGATAGATATAGACTTCCATATATCAAAATGACCAGGATCGAAAAAAAAATTTATTGAGCCATGTCCGTCGGTCTGTCCGCCCGTCTGTCCGTTAACATGATAACTTGAGCAAATCCTGTGATATCTTCACCAAATTCGGTGTGCGGGCTTATTTAGACTCAGAATAGATTGGTATTGAAAATGAGCGAAATCGGACCATAACCACGCCCCCTTTTCCTATATCGAAAATATCGAAAAATTTTAAAAATTAGATAATTCGAAAACTAATACCACTAAATTAATGAAATTTGGTAGGTGGAGTGATTTTATAACGCAAAACACAAGTTCAGTAAAATTTTGGAATATGTGGGTGTCAACGCCCACATTTAGAAGAAGCAAATTCAGAAGTTTAACAAGCGGTGAATCAATAGCCGTTGGAGATATAACGTTGCAATTTGGCATAGACATTTATTTCGTAGCGACAACTGTTTGCTGTGCAAATGAGCGAAATCGGTTGAAAGCTACGCTTTCTTTTTACACCCAGCTGTACTTGTACACAGGGTATTATAACTTTGTTTGGGTAAGGTTTGATTGTACATGTGTAAAGGGATCGAGATAGATATAGACTTCCATTAATAAAAATGACCAGGATCGAAAAATAATTTTATTGAGCCATGTCCGTCGGTCTGTCCGTCCGCCCGTCTGTCCGTTAACATGATAACTTGAGCAAATCCTGTGATATCTTCACCAAATTCGGTATGCGAACTTATTTAGACTCAGAATAGATTTGTATTGAAAATGATCGAAATCGGACGATAACCACGCCCCCTTTTCCCATATCGAAAACTTTTAAAAATTAGATTATTCGAAAACTAATACCACTAAATTAATGAAATTTGGTAGGTGGATTGATTTTATAACGCAAAACTTAAGTTCAGTAAAATTTTGGAATATATGGGTGTCAACGCCCACATTTAGAAAAAGCAAATTCAGAAGTTTAACAAGCGGTGAATCAATAGCCGTTGGAGATATAACGTTGCAATTTGGCATAGACATTTATTTCGTAGCGACAACTGTTTGCTGTGCAAATGAGCGAAATCGGTTGAAAGCTACGCTTTCTTTTTACACCCAGCTGTACTTGTACACAGGGTATTATAACTTTGTTTGGGTAACGGCTGGGTGTACAGGTATAAAGGAATCGAGATAAATAGACTTCCATATATCAAAATGACCAGGATCGAAAAAAAAATTTATTGAGCCATGTCCGTCGGTCTGTCCGTCCGTCTGTCCGTTAACATGATAACTTGAGCAAATCCTGTGATATCTTCACCAAATTCGGTGTGCGGGCTTATTTAGACTCAGAATAGATTGGTATTGAAAATGATCGAAATCGGACGATAACCACGCCCCCTTTTCCCATATCGAAAACTTTTAAAAATTAGATTATTCGAAAACTAATACCACTAAATTAATGAAATTTGGTAGGTGGATTGATTTTATAACGCAAAACTTAAGTTCAGTAAAATTTTGGAATATATGGGTGTCAACGCCCACATTTAGAAAAAGCAAATTCAGAAGTTTAACAAGCGCTAAATCAATAGCCGTTGGAGATATAACGATGCAATTTGGCATAGACATTTTATTCGTAGCGACAACTGTTTGCTGTGAAAATCAGCGAAGTCGGCTGAAAGCCACTCTTTCTTTTTATGCCCATCTGTACTTGTACACAGGGTATTATAACTTTGTTTGGGTAAGGGTTGGTTGTACATGTATAAAGGGATCGAGATAGATATAGACTTCCATATATCAAAATGACCAGGATCGAAAAAAAAATTTATTGAGCCATGTCCGTCGGTCCGTCCGTCCGTCTGTCCGTTAACACGATAACTTGGGCAAATATTGAGATATCTTCACCATATTCGGTATGCAGGCTTATTTAGACTCAGAATTGGAAATCAGAGAAATTGGACGATAACCACGCCCCCTTTTCTATGTCGAAAATAGCTAAAAATTGAAAAAATTGGATAATTCGCAAACGAATACCACTAAATTAGAAATCGGAACATAACCACGACCCCTTTTCCTATATCGAAAATTTTAAGATAGGAGATAATTCGAAAACGAATACCACTAAATTAATGAAATTTGGTAGGTGGAGTGATTTTATAACGCAAAACACAAGTTCAGTAAAATTTTGGAATATATGGGTGTCAACGCCCACATTTAGAAGAAGCAAATTCAGAAGTTTAACAAGCGGTAAATCAATAGCCGTTGGAGATTAAACGTTGCAATTTGGCATAGACACTTTTTTCGTAGCGGCAACTGTTTGCTATGAAAATGAGCGAAATCGGCTGAAAGCCACGCTTTCTTCTTATACCCAGCTGTACTTGTACACAGGGTATTATAACTTTGTTTGGGTAACGGCTGGGTGTACAGGTATAAAGGAATCGAGATATATAGACTTCCATACATCAAAATGACCAGGATCGAAAAAAAAATTTATTGAGCCATGTCCGTCGGTCTGTCCGCCCGTCTGTCCGTCAACATGATAACTTGAGCAAATCCTGTGATATCTTCACCAAATTCGGTGTGCGGGCTTATTTAGACTCAGAATAGATTGGTATTGAAAATGAGCGAAATCGGACTATAACCACGCCCCCTTTTCCTATATCGAAAATATCGAAAAATTTTAAAAATTAGATAATTCGAAAACTAATACCACTAAATTAATGAAATTTGGTAGGTGGATTGATTTTATAACGCAAAACATAAGTTCAGAAAAATTTTGGAATATATGGGTGGCAACGCCCACATTTAGAAGAAGCAAATTCAGAAGTTTAACAAGCGGTGAATCAATAGCCGTTGGAGATATATCGTTACAATTTGGCATAGACATTTTTTTCGTAGCGACAACTGTTTGCTGTGAAAATGAGCGAAATCGGCTGAAAGCCACGCTTTCTTCTTATACCCAGCTGTACTTATACACAGGGTATTATAACTTTGTTTGGGTAACGGCTGGTTGTACAGATATAAAGGAATCGAGATAGATATAGACTTCCATATATCAAAATGACCAGGATCGAAAAAAAATTTTATTGAGCCATGTCCGTCGGTCTGTCCGTTAACACGATAACTTGAGCAAATATTGATATATCTTCACCAAATTCGGTATGCAGGTTTATTTAGACTCAGAATAGATTGGTATTGAAAAAGAGCGAAATCGGACCATAACCACGCCCCCTTTTCCTGTATCGAAAATATCGAAAAATTTTTAAAATTAGATAATTCGAAAACTAATACCACTAAATTAATGAAATTTGGTAGGTGGATTGATTTTATAACGCAAAACATAAGTTCAGTAAAATTTTGGAATATATGGGTGGCAACGCCCAAATTTAGAAGAAGCAAATTCAGAAGTTTAACAAGCGGTGAATCAATAGCCGTTGGAGATATAACGTTGCAATTTGGCATAGACATTTGTTTCGTAGCGACAACTGTTTGCTGTGAAAATGAGCGAAATCGGCTGAAAGCCACGCTTTCTTCTTATACCCAACTTTACTTGTACACAGGGTATTATAACTTTGTTTGGGTAAAGGTTGGTTGTACATGTATAAAGGGATCGAGATAGATATAGACTTCCATATATCAAAATGACCAGTATCGAAAAAAAATTTTATTGAGCCATGTCCGGCGGTCTGTCCGTCCGTCGGTCTGCCCGTTAACACGATAACTTGAGCAAATTCTGAGATATCTTCACCAAGTTCGGTATGCGGGCTTATTTAGACGCAGAATAGATTGGTATTGAAAATGAGAGAAATCGGACCATAACCACGCCCCCTTTTCCTATATCGAAAATATCGAAAAATTGAAAAAACTAGATAATTCGGAAACAAATACCACTAAATTAATGAAATTTGGTAGGTGGATTGATTTTATAACGCAAAACACAAGTTCAGTAAAATTTTGGAATATGGGGGTGGCAACGCCCACATTTAGAAGAAGCAAATTCAGAAGTTTAACAAGCGGTAAGTCAATAGCCGTTGGAGATATAACATTGAAATTTGGCATAGACATTTTTTTCCTGGCGACAACTGTTTGCTGTGAAAATGAGCGAAATCGGCTGAAAGCCACGCTTTCTTCTTATACTCAGCTTTACTTGTACACAGGGTATTATAACTTTGTTTGGGTAACGGTTGGTTGTACAGGTAGAAAGGGATCGAGATAGATATATTAAAATGTATACGACCGAAAAAAAAATTTATTGAGCCATGTCCGTCGGCCTGTCCGTCCGTCCGTCTGTCCGTTAACACGATAACTTGAGCAAATATTGAGATATCTTCACCAAATTCGGTATGCAGCCTTATTTAAACTCAGAATATATTGGTATTGAAAATGAGAGAAATCGGAACATAACCACGCCCCCGTTTCCTATATCGAAGAATTGAAAAAATTAGATAATTCGCAAACGAATACCACTAAATTAATGAAATTTTGTAGGTGGATTGTTCTTATTACGCAAAACACAAGTTCAGTAAAAGTTTGGAATATCGGGGTGGCAACGCCCACATTTAGAAGAAGCAAATTCAGAAGTTTAACAAGCGGTGAATCAATAGCCGTTGGAGATATAACATTGAAATTTGGCATAGGCATTTTTTTCGTGGCGAAAACTGTTTGCTGTGAAAATGAGCGAAATCGGCTGAAAGCCACGCTTTCTTCTTATACCCAGCTTTACTTGTACACAGGGTATTATAACTTTGTTTGGGTAACGGCTGGGTGTACAGGTATAAAGGAATCGAGATATATAGACTTCCATATATCAAAATGACCAGGATCGAAAAAAAAATTTATTGAGCCATGTCCGTCGGTCTGTCCGTCCGTTTGTCCGTTAACATGATAACTTGAGCAAATCCTGTGATATCTTCACCAAATTCGGTGTGCGGGCTTATTTAGACTCAGAATAGATTGGTATTGAAAATGATCGAAATCGGACGATAACCACGCCCCCTTTTCCCATATCGAAAACTTTTAAAAATTAGATTATTCGAAAACTAATACCACTAAATTAATGAAATTTGGTAGGTGGATTGATTTTATAACGCAAAACACAAGTTCAGTAAAATTTTGGAATATGTGGGTGTCAACGCCCACATTTAGAAGAAGCAAATTCAGAAGTTTAACAAGCGGTGAATCAATAGCCGTTGGAGATATAACGTTGCAATTTGGCATAGACATTTATTTCGTAGCGACAACTGTTTGCTGTGCAAATGAGCGAAATCGGTTGAAAGCTACGCTTTCTTTTTACACCCAGCTGTACTTGTACACAGGGTATTATAACTTTGTTTGGGTAAGGTTTGATTGTACATGTGTAAAGGGATCGAGATAGATATAGACTTCCATTAATAAAAATGACCAGGATCGAAAAATAATTTTATTGAGCCATGTCCGTCGGTCTGTCCGTCCGCCCGTCTGTCCGTTAACATGATAACTTGAGCAAATCCTGTGATATCTTCACCAAATTCGGTATGCGAACTTATTTAGACTCAGAATAGATTTGTATTGAAAATGATCGAAATCGGACGATAACCACGCCCCCTTTTCCCATATCGAAAACTTTTAAAAATTAGATTATTCGAAAACTAATACCACTAAATTAATGAAATTTGGTAGGTGGATTGATTTTATAACGCAAAACTTAAGTTCAGTAAAATTTTGGAATATATGGGTGTCAACGCCCACATTTAGAAAAAGCAAATTCAGAAGTTTAACAAGCGGTGAATCAATAGCCGTTGGAGATATAACGTTGCAATTTGGCATAGACATTTATTTCGTAGCGACAACTGTTTGCTGTGCAAATGAGCGAAATCGGTTGAAAGCTACGCTTTCTTTTTACACCCAGCTGTACTTGTACACAGGGTATTATAACTTTGTTTGGGTAACGGCTGGGTGTACAGGTATAAAGGAATCGAGATATATATACTTCCATATATCAAAATGACCAGGATCGAAAAAAAAATTTATTGAGCCATGTCCGTCGGTCTGTCCGTCCGTCTGTCCGTTAACATGATAACTTGAGCAAATCCTGTGATATCTTCACCAAATTCGGTGTGCGGGCTTATTTAGACTCAGAATAGATTGGTATTGAAAATGATCGAAATCGGACGATAACCACGCCCCCTTTTCCCATATCGAAAACTTTTAAAAATTAGATTATTCGAAAACTAATACCACTAAATTAATGAAATTTGGTAGGTGGATTGATTTTATAACGCAAAACTTAAGTTCAGTAAAATTTTGGAATATATGGGTGTCAACGCCCACATTTAGAAAAAGCAAATTCAGAAGTTTAACAAGCGCTAAATCAATAGCCGTTGGAGATATAACGATGCAATTTGGCATAGACATTTTATTCGTAGCGACAACTGTTTGCTGTGAAAATCAGCGAAGTCGGCTGAAAGCCACTCTTTCTTTTTATGCCCATCTGTACTTGTACACAGGGTATTATAACTTTGTTTGGGTAAGGGTTGGTTGTACATGTATAAAGGGATCGAGATAGATATAGACTTCCATATATCAAAATGACCAGGATCGAAAAAAAAATTTATTGAGCCATGTCCGTCGGTCCGTCCGTCCGTCTGTCCGTTAACACGATAACTTGGGCAAATATTGAGATATCTTCACCATATTCGGTATGCAGGCTTATTTAGACTCAGAATTGGAAATCAGAGAAATTGGACGATAACCACGCCCCCTTTTCTATGTCGAAAATAGCTAAAAATTGAAAAAATTGGATAATTCGCAAACGAATACCACTAAATTAGAAATCGGAACATAACCACGACCCCTTTTCCTATATCGAAAATTTTAAAATAGGAGATAATTCGAAAACGAATACCACTAAATTAATGAAATTTGGTAGGTGGAGTGATTTTATAACGCAAAACACAAGTTCAGTAAAATTTTGGAATATATGGGTGTCAACGCCCACATTTAGAAGAAGCAAATTCAGAAGTTTAACAAGCGGTAAATCAATAGCCGTTGGAGATTAAACGTTGCAATTTGGCATAGACACTTTTTTCGTAGCGGCAACTGTTTGCTATGAAAATGAGCGAAATCGGCTGAAAGCCACGCTTTCTTCTTATACCCAGCTGTACTTGTACACAGGGTATTATAACTTTGTTTGGGTAACGGCTGGGTGTACAGGTATAAAGGAATCGAGATATATAGACTTCCATACATCAAAATGACCAGGATCGAAAAAAAAATTTATTGAGCCATGTCCGTCGGTCTGTCCGCCCGTCTGTCCGTCAACATGATAACTTGAGCAAATCCTGTGATATCTTCACCAAATTCGGTGTGCGGGCTTAATTAGACTCAGAATAGATTGGTATTGAAAATGAGCGAAATCGGACTATAACCACGCCCCCTTTTCCTATATCGAAAATATCGAAAAATTTTAAAAATTAGATAATTCGAAAACTAATACCACTAAATTAATGAAATTTGGTAGGTGGATTGATTTTATAACGCAAAACATAAGTTCAGAAAAATTTTGGAATATATGGGTGGCAACGCCCACATTTAGAAGAAGCAAATTCAGAAGTTTAACAAGCGGTGAATCAATAGCCGTTGGAGATATATCGTTACAATTTGGCATAGACATTTTTTTCGTAGCGACAACTGTTTGCTGTGAAAATGAGCGAAATCGGCTGAAAGCCACGCTTTCTTCTTATACCCAGCTGTACTTATACACAGGGTATTATAACTTTGTTTGGGTAACGGCTGGTTGTACAGATATAAAGGAATCGAGATAGATATAGACTTCCATATATCAAAATGACCAGGATCGAAAAAAAATTTTATTGAGCCATGTCCGTCGGTCTGTCCGTTAACACGATAACTTGAGCAAATATTGATATATCTTCACCAAATTCGGTATGCAGGTTTATTTAGACTCAGAATAGATTGGTATTGAAAAAGAGCGAAATCGGACCATAACCACGCCCCCTTTTCCTGTATCGAAAATATCGAAAAATGTTTAAAATTAGATAATTCGAAAACTAATACCACTAAATTAATGAAATTTGGTAGGTGGATTGATTTTATAACGCAAAACATAAGTTCAGTAAAATTTTGGAATATATGGGTGGCAACGCCCAAATTTAGAAGAAGCAAATTCAGAAGTTTAACAAGCGGTGAATCAATAGCCGTTGGAGATATAACGTTGCAATTTGGCATAGACATTTGTTTCGTAGCGACAACTGTTTGCTGTGAAAATGAGCGAAATCGGCTGAAAGCCACGCTTTCTTCTTATACCCAACTTTACTTGTACACAGGGTATTATAACTTTGTTTGGGTAAAGGTTGGTTGTACATGTATAAAGGGATCGAGATAGATATAGACTTCCATATATCAAAATGACCAGTATCGAAAAAAAATTTTATTGAGCCATGTCCGGCGGTCTGTCCGTCCGTCGGTCTGCCCGTTAACACGATAACTTGAGCAAATTCTGAGATATCTTCACCAAGTTCGGTATGCGGGCTTATTTAGACGCAGAATAGATTGGTATTGAAAATGAGAGAAATCGGACCATAACCACGCCCCCTTTTCCTATATCGAAAATATCGAAAAATTGAAAAAACTAGATAATTCGGAAACGAATACCACTAAATTAATGAAATTTGGTAGGTGGATTGATTTTATAACGCAAAACACAAGTTCAGTAAAATTTTGGAATATGGGGGTGGCAACGCCCACATTTAGAAGAAGCAAATTCAGAAGTTTAACAAGCGGTAAGTCAATAGCCGTTGGAGATATAACATTGAAATTTGGCATAGACATTTTTTTCGTGGCGACAACTGTTTGCTGTGAAAATGAGCGAAATCGGCTGAAAGCCACGCTTTCTTCTTATACTCAGCTTTACTTGTACACAGGGTATTATAACTTTGTTTGGGTAACGGTTGGTTGTACAGGTAGAAAGGGATCGAGATAGATATATTAAAATGTATACGACCGAAAAAAAAATTTATTGAGCCATGTCCGTCGGCCTGTCCGTCCGTCCGTCTGTCCGTTAACACGATAACTTGAGCAAATATTGAGATATCTTCACCAAATTCGGTATGCAGCCTTATTTAAACTCAGAATATATTGGTATTGAAAATGAGAGAAATCGGAACATAACCACGCCCCCGTTTCCTATATCGAAGAATTGAAAAAATTAGATAATTCGGAAACGAATACCACTAAATTAATGAAATTTGGTAGGTGGATTGATTTTATAACGCAAAACACAAGTTCAGTAAAATTTTGGAATATGGGGGTGGCAACGCCCACATTTAGAAGAAGCAAATTCAGAAGTTTAACAAGCGGTAAGTCAATAGCCGTTGGAGATATAACATTGAAATTTGGCATAGACATTTTTTTCGTGGCGACAACTGTTTGCTGTGAAAATGAGCGAAATCGGCTGAAAGCCACGCTTTCTTCTTATACTCAGCTTTACTTGTACACAGGGTATTATAACTTTGTTTGGGTAACGGTTGGTTGTACAGGTAGAAAGGGATCGAGATAGATATATTAAAATGTATACGACCGAAAAAAAAATTTATTGAGCCATGTCCGTCGGCCTGTCCGTCCGTCCGTCTGTCCGTTAACACGATAACTTGAGCAAATATTGAGATATCTTCACCAAATTCGGTATGCAGCCTTATTTAAACTCAGAATATATTGGTATGGAAAATGAGAGAAATCGGAACATAACCACGCCCCCGTTTCCTATATCGAAGAATTGAAAAAATTAGATAATTCGCAAACGAATACCACTAAATTAATGAAATTTGGTAGGTGGATTGTTCTTATTACGCAAAACACAAGTTCAGTAAAAGTTTGGAATATCGGGGTGGCAACGCCCACATTTAGAAGAAGCAAATTCAGAAGTTTAACAAGCGGTGAATCAATAGCCGTTGGAGATATAACATTGAAATTTGGCATAGGCATTTTTTTCGTGGCGAAAACTGTTTGCTGTGAAAATGAGCGAAATCGGCTGAAAGCCACGCTTTCTTCTTATACCCAGCTTTACTTGTACACAGGGTATTATAACTTTGTTTGGGTAACGGCTGGGTGTACAGGTATAAAGGAATCGAGATATATAGACTTCCATATATCAAAATGACCAGGATCGAAAAAAAAATTTATTGAGCCATGTCCGTCGGTCTGTCCGTCCGTCTGTCCGTTAACATGATAACTTGAGCAAATCCTGTGATATCTTCACCAAATTCGGTGTGCGGGCTTATTTAGACTCAGAATAGATTGGTATTGAAAATGATCGAAATCGGACGATAACCACGATCCCTTTTCCCATATCGAAAACTTTTAAAAATTAGATTATTCGAAAACTAATACCACTAAATTAATGAAATTTGGTAGGTGGATTGATTTTATAACGCAAAACTTAAGTTCAGTAAAATTTTGGAATATATGGGTGTCAACGCCCACATTTAGAAAAAGCAAATTCAGAAGTTTAACAAGCGCTAAATCAATAGCCGTTGGAGATATAACGATGCAATTTGGCATAGACATTTTATTCGTAGCGACAACTGTTTGCTGTGAAAATCAGCGAAGTCGGCTGAAAGCCACTCTTTCTTTTTATGCCCATCTGTACTTGTACACAGGGTATTATAACTTTGTTTGGGTAAGGGTTGGTTGTACATGTATAAAGGGATCGAGATAGATATAGACTTCCATATATCAAAATGACCAGGATCGAAAAAAAAATTTATTGAGCCATGTCCGTCGGTCCGTCCGTCCGTCTGTCCGTTAACACGATAACTTGGGCAAATATTGAGATATCTTCACCATATTCGGTATGCAGGCTTATTTAGACTCAGAATTGGAAATCAGAGAAATTGGACGATAACCACGCCCCCTTTTCTGTGTCGAAAATAGCTAAATATTGAAAAAATTGGATAATTCGCAAACGAATACCACTAAATTAGAAATCGGAGCATAACCACGCCCCCTTTTCCTATATCGAAAATATCGAAAAATTTTAAAAATTAGATAATTCGAAAACTAATACCACTAAATTAATGAAATTTGGTAGGTGGATTGATTTAATAAGGCAAAACACAAGTTCAGTAAAATATTGGAATATGGGGGTTTCAACGCTCACATTTAGAAGAAGCAAATTCAGAAGTTTAACAAGCGGTAAATCAATAGCCGTTGGAGATATAACATTGAAATTTGGCATAGACATTTATTTCGTGGCGACAACTGTTTGCTGCGAAAATGAGCGAAATCGGCTGAAAGCCACGCTTTCTTTTTATACCCAGCTTTACTTGTACACAGGGTATTATACCTTTGTTTGGGTAACGGTTGGTTGTATAGGTAGACAGGGATCGAGATAGATATATTAAAATGACCACGACCGAAAAAAAAATTTATTGAGCCATGTCCGTCGGCCTGTCCGTCCGTCCGTCTGTCCGTTAACACGATAACTTGGGCAAATATTGAGATATCTTCACCACATTCGGTATGCAGGCTTATTTACACTCAGAATTGGAAATCAGAGAAATTGGACGATAACCACGCCCCCTTTTCTATGTCGAAAATAGCTAAAAATTGAAAAAATTGGATAATTAGCAAACGAATACCACTAAATTAGAAATCGGAA
The DNA here is from genome assembly GCA_949987695.1 of Merzomyia westermanni. Lineage (NCBI taxonomy): Eukaryota > Metazoa > Arthropoda > Insecta > Diptera > Tephritidae > Merzomyia > Merzomyia westermanni. The sequence continues at coordinate 103,276,647 of OX465292.1, read as the reverse complement.
CATAACCACGCCCCTTTTTCCTATATCGAAAATTTTAAAATAGGAGATAATTCGAAAACGAATACCACTAAATTAACGAAATTTGGTAGGTGGAGTGATTTTATAACGCAAAACACAAGTTCAGTAAAATTTTGGAATATATGGGTGTCAACGCCCACATTTAGAAGAAGCAAATTCAGAAGTTTAACAAGCGGTGAATCAATAGCCGTTGGAGATATAACGTTGCAATTTGGCATACACATTTATTTCGTAGCGACAACTGTTTGCTGTGCAAATGAGCGAAATCGGTTGAAAGCTACGCTTTCTTTTTACACCCAGCTGTACTTGTACACAGGGTTTTATAACTTTGTTTGGGTAACGGCTGGGTGTACAGGTATACAGGAATCGAGATATATAGACTTCCATATATCAAAATGACCAGGATCGAAAAAAAAATTTATTGAGCCATGTCCGTCGGTCCGTCCGTCCGTCTGTCCGTTAACACGATAACTTGAGCAAATATTGAGATATCTTCACCAAATTCGGTATGCGGGATTATTTAGACTCAGAATAGATTGGTATTGAAAATGAGAGAAATCGGAACATAACCACGCCCCTTTTTCCTATATCGAAAATTTTAAAATAGGAGATAATTCGAAAACGAATACCACTAAATTAACGAAATTTGGTAGGTGGAGTGATTTTATAACGCAAAACACAAGTTCAGTAAAATTTTGGAATATATGGGTGTCAACGCCCACATTTAGAAGAAGCAAATTCAGAAGTTTAACAAGCGGTAAATCAATAGCCGTTAGAGATTAAACGTTGCAATTTGGCATAGACACTTTTTTCGTAGCGGCAACTGTTTGCTATGAAAATGAGCGAAATCGGCTGAAAGCCACGCTTTCTTCTTATACCCAGCTGTACTTGTACACAGGGTATTATAACTTTGTTTGGGTAACGGCTGGGTGTACAGGTATAAAGGAATCGAGATATATAGACTTCCATACATCAAAATGACCAGAATCGAAAAAAAAATTTATTGAGCCATGTCCGTCGGTCTGTCCGCCCGTCTGTCCGTTAACATGATAACTTGAGCAAATCCTGTGATATCTTCACCAAATTCGGTGTGCGGGCTTATTTAGACTCAGAATAGATTGGTATTGAAAATGAGCGAAATCGGACCATAACCACGCCCCCTTTTCCTATATCGAAAATATCGAAAAATTTTAAAAATTAGATAATTCGAAAACTAATACCACTAAATTAATGAAATTTGGTAGGTGGATTGATTTTATAACGCAAAACATAAGTTAAGAAAAATTTTGGAATATATGGGTGGCAACGCCCACATTTAGAAGAAGCAAATTCAGAAGTTTAATAAGCGGTGAATCAATAGCCGTTGGAGATATAACGTTGCAATTTGGCATAGACATTTGTTTCGTAGCGACAACTGTTTGCTGTGAAAATGAGCGAAATCGGCTGAAAGCCACGCTTTCTTCTTATACCCAACTTTACTTGTACACAGGGTATTATAACTTTGTTTGGGTAAAGGTTGGTTGTACATGTATAAAGGGATCGAGATAGATATAGACTTCCATATATCAAAATGACCAGTATCGAAAAAAAATTTTATTGAGCCATGTCCGTCGGTCTGTCCGTTAACACGATAACTTGAGCAAATATTGAGATATCTTCACCAAATTCGGTATGCAGGCTTATTTAGACTCAGAATAGATTGGTATTGAAAAAGAGCGAAATCGGACCATAACCACGCCCCCTTTTCCTGTATCGAAAATATCGAAAAATTTTTAAAACTAGATAATTCGAAAACTAATACCACTAAATTAATGAAATTTGGTAGGTGGATTGATTTTATAACGCAAAACATACGTTCAGTAAAATTTTGGAATATATGGGTGGCAACGCCCACATTTAGAAGAAGCAAATTCAGAAGTTTAACAAGCGGTGAATCAATAGCCGTTGGAGATATAACGTTGCAATATGGCATAGACATTTGTTTCGTAGCGACAACTGTTTGCTGTGAAAATGAGCGAAATCGGCTGAAAGCCACGCTTTCTTCTTATACCCAACTTTACTTGTACACAGGGTATTATAACTTTGTTTGGGTAAAGGTTGGTTGTACATGTATAAAGGGATCGAGATAGATATAGACTTCCATATATCAAAATTACCAGTATCGAAAAAAAATTTTATTGAGCCATGTCCGGCGGTCTGTCCGTCCGTCGGTCTGCCCGTTAACACGATAACTTGAGCAAATCCTGAGATATCTTCACCAAATTCGTTATGCGGGCTTATTTAGACTCAGAATAGATTGGTATTGAAAATGAGAGAAATCGGACCAAAACCACGCCCCCTTTTCCTATATCGAAAATATCGAAAAATTGAAAAAACTAGATAATTCGAAAACGAATACCACTAAATTAATGAAATTTGGTAGGTGGATTGATTTTATAACGCAAAACACAAGTTCAGTAAAATTTTGGAATATGGGGGTGGCAACGCCCACATTTAGAAGAAGCAAATTCAGAAGTTTAACAAGCGGTAAATCAATAGCCGTTGGAGATATAACATTGAAATTTGGCATAGACATTTTTTTCGTGGCGACAACTGTTTGCTGTGAAAATGAGCGAAATCGGCTGAAAGCCACGCTTTCTTCTTATACCCAGCTTTACTTGTACACAGGGTATTATAACTTTGTTTGGGTAACGGCTGGGTGTACAGGTATAAAGGAATCGAGATATATAGACTTCCATATATCAAAATGACCAGGATCGAAAAAAAAATTTATTGAGCCATGTCCGTCGGTCTGTCCGTCCGTCTGTCCGTTAAGATGATAACTTGAGCAAATCCTGTGATATCTTCACCAAATTCGGTGTGCGGGCTTATTTAGACTCAGAATAGATTGGTATTGAAAATGATCGAAATCGGACGATAAACACGCCCCCTTTTCCCATATCGAAAACTTTTAAAAATTAGATTATTCGAAAACTAATACCACTAAATTAATGAAATTTGGTAGGTGGATTGATTTTATAACGCAAAACTTAAGTTCAGTAAAATTTTGGAATATATGGGTGTCAACGCCCACATTTAGAAAAAGCAAATTCAGAAGTTTAACAAGCGCTAAATCAATAGCCGTTGGAGATATAACGATGCAATTTGGCATAGACATTTGTTTCGTAGCGACAACTGTTTGCTGTGAAAATGAGCGAAATCGGCTGAAAGCCACGCTTTCTTCTTATACCCAACTTTACTTGTACACAGGGTATTATAACTTTGTTTGGGTAAAGGTTGGTTGTACAGGTAGAAAGGGATCGAGATAGATATATTAAAATGTATACGACCGAAAAAAAAATTTATTGAGCCATGTCCGTCGGCCTGTCCGTCCGTCCGTCTGTCCGTTAACACGATAACTTGAGCAAATATTGAGATATCTTCACCAAATTCGGTATGCAGCCTTATTTAAACTCAGAATAGATTGGTATTGAAAATGAGAGAAATCGGAACATAACCACGCCCCCGTTTCCTATATCGAAGAATTGAAAGAATTAGATAATTCGCAAGCGAATACCACTAAATTAATGAAATTTGGTAGGTGGATTGTTCGTATTACGCAAAACACAAGTTCAGTAAAAGTTTGGAATATCGGGGTGGCAACGCCCACATTTAGAAGAAGCAAATTCAGAAGTTTAACAAGCGGTGAATCAATAGCCGTTGGAGATATAACATTGAAATTTGGCATAGGCATTTTTTTCGTGGCGAAAACTGTTTGCTGTGAAAATGAGCGAAATCGGCTGAAAGCCACGCTTTCTTCTTATACCCAGCTTTACTTGTACACAGGGTATTATAACTTTGTTTGGGTAACGGCTGGGTGTACAGGTATAAAGGAATCGAGATATATAGACTTCCATATATCAAAATGACCAGGATCGAAAAAAAAATTTATTGAGCCATGTCCGTCGGTCTGTCCGTCCGTCTGCCCGTTAACATGATAACTTGAGCAAATCCTGTGATATCTTCACCAAATTCGGTGTGCGGGCTTATTTAGACTCAGAATAGATTGGTATTGAAAATGATCGAAATCGGACGATAACCACGCCCCCATTTTTCCATATCGAAAACTTTTAAAAATTAGATTATTCGAAAACTAATACCACTAAATTAATGAAATTTGGTAGGTGGATTGATTTTATAACGCAAAACTTAAGTTCAGTAAAATTTTGGAATATATGGGTGTCAACGCCCACATTTAGAAAAAGCAAATTCAGAAGTTTAACAAGCGCTAAATCAATAGCCGTTGGAGATATAACGATGCAATTTGGCATAGACATTTTATTCGTAGCGACAACTGTTTGCTGTGAAAATCAGCGAAGTCGGCTGAAAGCCACTCTTTCTTTTTATGCCCATTTGTACTTGTACACAGGGTATTATAACTTTGGTTGGGTAAGGGTTGGTTGTACATGTATAAAGGGATCGAGATAGATATAGACTTCCACATATCAAAATGACCAGGATCGAAAAAAAAATTTATTGAGCCATGTCCGTCGGTCTGTCCGTCCGTCTGTCCGTTAACATGATAACTTGAGCAAATCCTGTGATATCTTCACCAAATTCGGTGTGCGGGCTTATTTAGACTCAGAAGAGATTGGTATTGAAAATGAGCGAAATCGGACCATAACCACGCCCCCTTTTCCTATATCGAAAATATCGAAAAATTTTAAAAATTAGATAATTCGAAAACTAATACCACTAAATTAATGAAATTTGGTAGGTGGATTGATTTAATAAGGCAAAACACAAGTTCAGTAAAATATTGGAATATGGGGGTTTCAACGCTCACATTTAGAAGAAGCAAATTCAGAAGTTTAACAAGCGGTAAATCAATAGCCGTTGGAGATATAACATTGAAATTTGGCATAGACATTTATTTCGTGGCGACAACTGTTTGCTGCGAAAATGAGCGAAATCGGCTGAAAGCCACGCTTTCTTTTTATACCCAGCTTTACTTGTACACAGGGTATTATACCTTTGTTTGGGTAACGGTTGGTTGTATAGGTAGACAGGGATCGAGATAGATATATTAAAATGACCACGACCGAAAAAAAAATTTATTGAGCCATGTCCGTCGGCCTGTCCGTCCGTCCGTCTGTCCGTTAACACGATAACTTGGGCAAATATTGAGATATCTTCACCACATTCGGTATGCAGGCTTATTTACACTCAGAATTGGAAATCAGAGAAATTGGACGATAACCACGCCCCCTTTTCTATGTCGAAAATAGCTAAAAATTGAAAAAATTGGATAATTAGCAAACGAATACCACTAAATTAGAAATCGGAACATAACCACGCCCCTTTTTCCTATATCGAAAATTTTAAAATAGGAGATAATTCGAAAACGAATACCACTAAATTAACGAAATTTGGTAGGTGGAGTGATTTTATAACGCAAAACACAAGTTCAGTAAAATTTTGGAATATATGGGTGTCGACGCCCACATTTAGAAGAAGCAAATTCAGAAGTTTAACAAGCGGTGAATCAATAGCCGTTGGAGATATAACGTTGCAATTTGGCATACACATTTATTTCGTAGCGACAACTGTTTGCTGTGCAAATGAGCGAAATCGGTTGAAAGCTACGCTTTCTTTTTACACCCAGCTGTACTTGTACACAGGGTTTTATAACTTTGTTTGGGTAACGGCTGGGTGTACAGGTATACAGGAATCGAGATATATAGACTTCCATATATCAAAATGACCAGGATCGAAAAAAAAATTTATTGAGCCATGTCCGTCGGTCCGTCCGTCCGTCCGTCCGTCTGTCCGTTAACACGATAACTTGAGCAAATATTGAGATATCTTCACCAAATTCGGTATGCGGGATTATTTAGACTCAGAATAGATTGGTATTGAAAATGAGAGAAATCGGAACATAACCACGCCCCTTTTTCCTATATCGAAAATTTTAAAATAGGAGATAATTCGAAAACGAATACCACTAAATTAACGAAATTTGGTAGGTGGAGTGATTTTATAACGCAAAACACAAGTTCAGTAAAATTTTGGAATATATGGGTGTCAACGCCCACATTTAGAAGAAGCAAATTCAGAAGTTTAACAAGCGGTAAATCAATAGCCGTTAGAGATTAAACGTTGCAATTTGGCATAGACACTTTTTTCGTAGCGGCAACTGTTTGCTATGAAAATGAGCGAAATCGGCTGAAAGCCACGCTTTCTTCTTATACCCAGCTGTACTTGTACACAGGGTATTATAACTTTGTTTGGGTAACGGCTGGGTGTACAGGTATAAAGGAATCGAGATATATAGACTTCCATACATCAAAATGACCAGAATCGAAAAAAAAATTTATTGAGCCATGTCCGTCGGTCTGTCCGCCCGTCTGTCCGTTAACATGATAACTTGAGCAAATCCTGTGATATCTTCACCAAATTCGGTGTGCGGGCTTATTTAGACTCAGAATAGATTGGTATTGAAAATGAGCGAAATCGGACCATAACCACGCCCCCTTTTCCTATATCGAAAATATCGAAAAATTTTAAAAATTAGATAATTCGAAAACTAATACCACTAAATTAATGAAATTTGGTAGGTGGATTGATTTTATAACGCAAAACATAAGTTAAGAAAAATTTTGGAATATATGGGTGGCAACGCCCACATTTAGAAGAAGCAAATTCAGAAGTTTAATAAGCGGTGAATCAATAGCCGTTGGAGATATAACGTTGCAATTTGGCATAGACATTTGTTTCGTAGCGACAACTGTTTGCTGTGAAAATGAGCGAAATCGGCTGAAAGCCACGCTTTCTTCTTATACCCAACTTTACTTGTACACAGGGTATTATAACTTTGTTTGGGTAAAGGTTGGTTGTACATGTATAAAGGGATCGAGATAGATATAGACTTCCATATATCAAAATTACCAGTATCGAAAAAAAATTTTATTGAGCCATGTCCGGCGGTCTGTCCGTCCGTCGGTCTGCCCGTTAACACGATAACTTGAGCAAATCCTGAGATATCTTCACCAAATTCGTTATGCGGGCTTATTTAGACTCAGAATAGATTGGTATTGAAAATGAGAGAAATCGGACCAAAACCACGCCCCCTTTTCCTATATCGAAAATATCGAAAAATTGAAAAAACTAGATAATTCGAAAACGAATACCACTAAATTAATGAAATTTGGTAGGTGGATTGATTTTATAACGCAAAACACAAGTTCAGTAAAATTTTGGAATATGGGGGTGGCAACGCCCACATTTAGAAGAAGCAAATTCAGAAGTTTAACAAGCGGTAAATCAATAGCCGTTGGAGATATAACATTGAAATTTGGCATAGGCATTTTTTTCGTGGCGAAAACTGTTTGCTGTGAAAATGAGCGAAATCGGCTGAAAGCCACGCTTTCTTCTTATACCCAACTTTACTTGTACACAGGGTATTATAACTTTGTTTGGGTAAAGGTTGGTTGTACAGGTAGAAAGGGATCGAGATAGATATATTAAAATGTATACGACCGAAAAAAAAATTTATTGAGCCATGTCCGTCGGCCTGTCCGTCCGTCCGTCTGTCCGTTAACACGATAACTTGAGCAAATATTGAGATATCTTCACCAAATTCGGTATGCAGCCTTATTTAAACTCAGAATAGATTGGTATTGAAAATGAGAGAAATCGGAACATAACCACGCCCCCGTTTCCTATATCGAAGAATTGAAAGAATTAGATAATTCGCAAGCGAATACCACTAAATTAATGAAATTTGGTAGGTGGATTGTTCGTATTACGCAAAACACAAGTTCAGTAAAAGTTTGGAATATCGGGGTGGCAACGCCCACATTTAGAAGAAGCAAATTCAGAAGTTTAACAAGCGGTGAATCAATAGCCGTTGGAGATATAACATTGAAATTTGGCATAGGCATTTTTTTCGTGGCGAAAACTGTTTGCTGTGAAAATGAGCGAAATCGGCTGAAAGCCACGCTTTCTTCTTATACCCAGCTTTACTTGTACACAGGGTATTATAACTTTGTTTGGGTAACGGCTGGGTGTACAGGTATAAAGGAATCGAGATATATAGACTTCCATATATCAAAATGACCAGGATCGAAAAAAAAATTTATTGAGCCATGTCCGTCGGTCTGTCCGTCCGTCTGCCCGTTAACATGATAACTTGAGCAAATCCTGTGATATCTTCACCAAATTCGGTGTGCGGGCTTATTTAGACTCAGAATAGATTGGTATTGAAAATGATCGAAATCGGACGATAACCACGCCCCCATTTTTCCATATCGAAAACTTTTAAAAATTAGATTATTCGAAAACTAATACCACTAAATTAATGAAATTTGGTAGGTGGATTGATTTTATAACGCAAAACTTAAGTTCAGTAAAATTTTGGAATATATGGGTGTCAACGCCCACATTTAGAAAAAGCAAATTCAGAAGTTTAACAAGCGCTAAATCAATAGCCGGTGGAGATATAACGATGCAATTTGGCATAGACATTTTATTCGTAGCGACAACTGTTTGCTGTGAAAATCAGCGAAGTCGGCTGAAAGCCACTCTTTCTTTTTATGCCCATTTGTACTTGTACACAGGGTATTATAACTTTGGTTGGGTAAGGGTTGGTTGTACATGTATAAAGGGATCGAGATAGATATAGACTTCCACATATCAAAATGACCAGGATCGAAAAAAAAATTTATTGAGCCATGTCCGTCGGTCCGTCCGTCCGTCTGTCCGTTAACACGATAACTTGGGCAAATATTGAGATGTCTTCACCATATTCGGTATGCAGGCTTATTTAGACTCAGAATTGGAAATCAGAGAAATTGGACGATAATAGCTAAAAATTGAAAAAATTGGATAATTCGCAAACGAATACCACTAAATTAGAAATCGGAACATAACCACGCCCCCTTTTCCTATATCGAAAATTTTAAAATAGGAGATAATTCGAAAACGAATACCACTAAATTAATGAAATTTGGTAGGTGGAGTGATTTTATAACGCAAAACACAAGTTCAGTAAAATTTTGGAATATATGGGTGTCAACGCCCACATTTAGAAGAAGCAAATTCAGAAGTTTAACAAGCGGTAAATCAATAGCCGTTGGAGATTAAACGTTGCAATTTGGCATAGACACTTTTTTCGTAGCGGCAGCTGTTTGCTATGAAAATGAGCGAAATCGGCTGAAAGCCACGCTTTCTTTTTATACCCAGCTGTACTTATACACAGGGTATTATAACTTTGTTTGGGTAACGGCTGGTTGTACAGATATAAAGGAATCGAGATAGATATAGAGTTCCATATATCAAAATGACCAGGATCGAAAAAAAAATTTATTGAGACATGTCCGTCGGTCCGTCCGTCCGTCTGTCCGTTAACACGATAACTTGGGCAAATATTGAGATGTCTTCACCATATTCGGTATGCAGGCTTATTTAGACTCAGAATTGGAAATCAGAGAAATTGGACGATAATAGCTAAAAATTGAAAAAATTGGATAATTCGCAAACGAATACCACTAAATTAGAAATCGGACCATAACCACGCCCCCTTTTCCTATATCGAAAATATCGAAAAATTTTAAAAATTAGATAATTCGAAAACTAATACCACTAAATTAATGAAATTTGGTAGGTGGATTGATTTAATAAGGCAAAACACAAGTTCAGTAAAATATTGGAATATGGGGGTTTCAACGCTCACATTTAGAAGAAGCAAATTCAGAAGTTTAACAAGCGGTAAATCAATAGCCGTTGGAGATATAACATTGAAATTTGGCATAGACATTTATTTCGTGGCGACAACTGTTTGCTGCGAAAATGAGCGAAATCGGCTGAAAGCCACGCTTTCTTTTTATACCCAGCTTTACTTGTACACAGGGTATTATAACTTTGTTTGGGTAACGGTTGGTTGTACATGTATAAAGGGATCGAGATAGATATAGACTTCCATATATCAAAATGACCAGGATCGAAAAAAAATTTTATTGAGCCATGTCCGTCGGTCTGTCCGTCCGTCTATCTGTCCGTTAACACGATAACTTGAGCACATATTGAAATATCTTCACCAAATTCGGTATGCGGGCTTATTTAGACTCAGAATAGATTGGTATTGAAAATGAGAGAAATCGGAACATAACCAAGCCCCCTTTTTCTATATCGAAAATATCGAAAAATTGAAAAAACTAGATAATTCGAAAACGAATACCACTAAATTAATGAAATTTGGTAGGTGGATTGATTTTATAACGCAAAACACAAGTTCAGTAAAATTTTGGAATATGGGGGTGGCAACGCCCACATTTAGAAGAAGCAAATTCAGAAGTTTAACAAGCGGTAAATCAATAGCCGTTGGAGATATAACATTGAAATTTGGCATAGACATTTTTTTCGTGGCGACAACTGTTTGCTGTGAAAATGAGCGAAATCGGCTGAAAGCCACGCTTTCTTCTTATACCCAGCTTTACTTGTACACAGGGTATTATAACTTTGTTTGGGTAACGGTTGGTTGTACAGGTAGAAAGGGATCGAGATAGATATATTAAAATGTATACGACCGAAAAAAAAATTTATTGAGCCATGTCCGTCGGCCTGTCCGTCCGTCCGTCTGTCCGTTAACACGATAACTTGAGCAAATATTGAAATATCTTCACCAAATTCGGTATGCGGGCTTATTTAGACTCAGAATAGATTGGTATTGAAAATGAGAGAAATCGGAACATAACCAAGCCCCCTTTTCCTATATCGAAAAATTGAAAATAGGAGATAATTCGAAAACGAATACCACTAAATTAATGAAATCTGGTAGGTGGATTGATTTTATAACGCAAAACACAAGTTCAGTAAAATTTTGGAATATGGGGGTGGCAACGCCCACATTTAGAAGAAGCAAATTCAGAAGTTTAACAAGTGGTGAATCAATAGCCGTTGGAGATATAACATTGAAATTCGGCATAGACATTTTTTTCGTAGCCGCAACTGTTTGCTGTAAAAATGAGCGAAATCGGCTGAAAGCCACGCTTTCTTCTTATACCCAGCTTTACTTGTACACAGGGTAACGGTTGGTTGTACAGGTAGAAAGGGATCGAGATAGATATATCAAAATGACCAGGACCGAAAAAAAAATTTATTAAGTCATGTCCGTCGGCCGTCTGTCTGCTAACACGATAACTTGAGCAAATATTGAGTTATCTTCACGAAATTCGGTATGCGAGCTTATTTAGACTCAGAATAGATTGGTGTTGAAAATGAGAGAAATCGGACCATAACCACGCCCCCTTTTCCTATATCGAAAAATTGAAAAAATTAGATAATTCGCAACCGACCGTGGTGTGAAGGTAGTGTTGCCGGCCTACCACACCGAAGGTCAATGGTTCGAGTTCTGGTACAGGTAACATCAAAAAATGATTTGAAAAAAGTTTTTCAAAACGTTGTCGCCCCTCGGCAGTGGTTTGGCAAACTCTCCGAGTGTATTTCTGCCATGACAGGCTTCTCAGCAAAAATTCGTCTCCTTTGTAGATGCCGTTCGAAGTCGGCAAAAAAACTGTAGGTCCCACCAATTTGTAGGGAAAATTCAAATCGGCACACCACAAATTGGAAGAGAAGCTTGGCGCAAAAATCTCTTAGGAGGTTTATGATTATATACCTGTTGTATATCGCGCCATAGAGATAGAGAGATAGGATTGATTTTATAACGCAAAACACACAAGTTCAGTAAAATTTTGGAATATATGGGTGTCAACGCCCACATTTAGAAGAAGCAAATTCAGAAGTTTAACAAGCGGTGAATCAATAGCCGCCCCCTTTTCCTATATCGAAAAATTGAAAAAATTAGATAATTCGCAACCGACCGTGGTGTGAAGGTAGTGTTGCCGGCCTACCACACCGAAGGTCCATGGTTCGAGCCCTGGTACAGGTAACATCAAAAGTGATTTGAAAAAAGTTTTTCAAAACGGGGTCGCCTCTCGGCAGTGGTTTGGCAAACTCTCCGAGTGTATTTCTGCCATGACAGGCTTCTCAGCAAAAATTCGTCTCCTTTGTAGATGCCGTTCGGAGTCGGCAAAAAACTGTAGGTCCCACCAATTTGTAGGGAAAAATTCAAATCGGCACACCACAAATTGGAAGAGAAGCTTGGCGCAAAAATCTCTTAGGAGGTTTATGATGATATACCTGTTGTATATCGCGCCATAGAGAGAGAATCAATAGCCGTTGGAGATATAACGTTGCAATTTGGCATACACATTTATTTCGTAGCGACAACTGTTTGCTGTGAAAATGAGCGAAATCGGCTGAAAGCCACGCTTTCTTTTTATACCCAGCTGTACTTATACACAGGGTATTATAACTTTGTTTGGGTAACGGCTGGTTGTACAGGTATAAAGGAATCGAGATATATAGACTTCCATATATCAAAATGACCAGGATCGAAAAAAAAATTTATTGAGCCATGTCCGTCGGTCCGTCCGTCCGTTAACCCGATAACTTGAGCAAATATTGAGATATCTTCACCAAATTCGGTATGCGGGATTATTTAGACTCAGAATTGGAAATCAGAGAAATTGGACGATAACCACGCCCCCTTTTCCTATATCGAAAATTTTAAAATAGGAGATAATTCGAAAACTAATACCACTAAATTAATGAAATTTGGTAGGTGGATTGATTTTATAACGCAAAACATAAGTTCAATAAAATTTTGGAATATATGGGTGTCAACGCCCACATTTAGAAGAAGCAAATTCAGAAGTTTAACAAGCGGTGAATCAATAGCCGTTGGAGATATAACGTTGCAATTTGGCATAGACATTTTTTTCGTAGCGACAACTGTTTGCTGTGAAAATGAGCGAAATCGGCTGAAAGCCACGCTTTCTTTTTATACCCAGCTGTACTTATACACAGGGTATTATAACTTTGTTTGGGTAACGGCTGGTTGTAGAGGTATAAAAAAATCGAGATATATAGACTTCCATATATCAAAATGACCAGGATCGAAAAAAAAATTTATTGAGCCATGTCCGTCGGTCCGTCCGTCCGTCTGTCCGTTAACACGATAACTTGGGCAAATATTGAGATATCTTCACCATATTCGGTATGCAGGCTTATTTAGACTCAGAATTGGAAATCAGAGAAATTGGACGATAACCACGCCCCCTTTTCCTATATCGAAAATTTTAAAATAGGAGATAATTCGAAAACTATTTAATACCACTAAATTAATGAAATTTGGTAGGTGGATTGATTTTATAACGCAAAACATAAGTTCAGTAAAATTTTGGAATATATGGGTGTCAACGCCCACATTTAGAAGAAGCAAATTCAGAAGTTTAACAAGCGGTGAATCAATAGCCGTTGGAGATATAACGTTGAAATTTGGCATACACATTTATTTCGTAGCGACAACTGTTTGCTGTGCAAATGAGTGAAATCGGTTGAAAGCTACGCTTTCTTTTTACACCCAGCTGTACTTGTACACAGGGTATTATAACTTTGTTTGGGTAACGGCTGGGTGTACAGGTATAAAGGAATCGAGATATATAGACTTCCATATATCAAAATGACCAGGATCGAAAAAAAAATTTATTGAGCCATGTCCGTCGGTCTGTCCGTCCGTCTGTCCGTTAACATGATAACTTGAGCAAATCCTGTGATATCTTCACTAAATTCGGTGTGCTGGCTTATTTAGACTCAGAATAGATTGGTATTGAAAATGAGCGAAATCGGAACATAACCACGCCCCCTTTTCCTATATCGAAAATATCGAAAAATTTTAAAAATTAGATAACTCGAAAACTAATACCACTAAATTAATGAAATTTGGTAGGTGGATTGATTTTATAACGCAAAACATAAGTTCAGAAAAATTTTGGAATATATGGGTGGCAACGCCCACATTTAGAAGAAGCAAATTCAGAAGTTTAACAAGCGGTGAATCAATAGCCGTTGGAGATATAACGTTGCAATTGGGCATATACATTTTTTTCGTAGCGACAACTGTTTGCTGTGCAAATGAGCGAAATCGGCTGAAAGTCACGCTTTCTTTTTATACCCAGCTGTACTTGTACACAGGGTATTATAACTTTGTTTGGGTAACGGCTGGTTGTACAGGTATAAAAAAATCGAGATATATAGACTTCCATATATCAAAATGACCAGGATCGAAAAAAAAATTTATTGAGCCATGTCCGTCGGTCCGTCCGTCCGTCTGTCCGTTAACACGATAACTTGGGCAAATATTGAGATATCTTCACCATATTCGGTATGCAGGCTTATTTAGACTCAGAATTGGAAATCAGAGAAATTGGACGATAACCACGCCCCCTTTTCCTATATCGAAAATTTTAAAATAGGAGATAATTCGAAAACTAATACCACTAAATTAATGAAATTTGGTAGGTGGATTGATTATATAACGCAAAACATAAGTTCAATAAAATTTTGGAATATATGGGTGTCAACGCCCACATTTAGAAGAAGCAAATTCAGAAGTTTAACAAGCGGTGAATCAATAGCCGTTGGAGATATAACGTTGCAATTTGGCATAGACATTTTTTTCGTAGCGACAACTGTTTGCTGTGAAAATGAGCGAAATCGGCTGAAAGCCACGCTTTCTTTTTATACCCAGCTGTACTTATACACAGGGTATTATAACTTTGTTTGGGTAACGGCTGGTTGTACAGGTATAAAAAAATCGAGATATATAGACTTCCATATATCAAAATGACCAGGATCGAAAAAAAAATTTATTGAGCCATGTCCGTCGGTCCGTCCGTCCGTCTGTCCGTTAACACGATAACTTGGGCAAATATTGAGATATCTTCACCATATTCGGTATGCAGGCTTATTTAGACTCAGAATTGGAAATCAGAGAAATTGGACGATAACCACGCCCCCTTTTCCTATATCGAAAATTTTAAAATAGGAGATAATTCGAAAACTATTTAATACCACTAAATTAATGAAATTTGGTAGGTGGATTGATTTTATAACGCAAAACATAAGTTCAGTAAAATTTTGGAATATATGGGTGTCAACGCCCACATTTAGAAGAAGCAAATTCAGAAGTTTAACAAGCGGTGAATCAATAGCCGTTGGAGATATAACGTTGAAATTTGGCATACACATTTATTTCGTAGCGACAACTGTTTGCTGTGCAAATGAGTGAAATCGGTTGAAAGCTACGCTTTCTTTTTACACCCAGCTGTACTTGTACACAGGGTATTATAACTTTGTTTGGGTAACGGCTGGGTGTACAGGTATAAAGGAATCGAGATATATAGACTTCCATATATCAAAATGACCAGGATCGAAAAAAAAATTTATTGAGCCATGTCCGTCGGTCTGTCCGTCCGTCTGTCCGTTAACATGATAACTTGAGCAAATCCTGTGATATCTTCACTAAATTCGGTGTGCTGGCTTATTTAGACTCAGAATAGATTGGTATTGAAAATGAGCGAAATCGGAACATAACCACGCCCCCTTTTCCTATATCGAAAAATTTTAAAACTTAGATAACTCGAAAACTAATACCACTAAATTAATGAAATTTGGTAGGTGGATTGATTTTATAACGCAAAACATAAGTTCAGAAAAATTTTGGAATATATGGGTGGCAACGCCCACATTTAGAAGAAGCAAATACAGAAGTTTAACAAGCGGTGAATCAATAGCCGTTGGAGATATAACGTTGCAATTGGGCATATACATTTTTTTCGTAGCGACAACTGTTTGCTGTGCAAATGAGCGAAATCGGCTGAAAGTCACGCTTTCTTTTTATACCCAGCTGTACTTGTACACAGGGTATTATAACTTTGTTTGGGTAACGGCTGGTTGTACAGGTATAAAAAAATCGAGATATATAGACTTCCATATATCAAAATGACCAGGATCGAAAAAAAAATTTATTGAGCCATGTCCGTCGGTCCGTCCGTCCGTCTGTCCGTTAACACGATAACTTGGGCAAATATTGAGATATCTTCACCATATTCGGTATGCAGGCTTATTTAGACTCAGAATTGGAAATCAGAGAAATTGGACGATAACCACGCCCCCTTTTCCTATATCGAAAATTTTAAAATAGGAGATAATTCGAAAACTAATACCACTAAATTAATGAAATTTGGTAGGTGGATTGATTATATAACGCAAAACATAAGTTCAATAAAATTTTGGAATATATGGGTGTCAACGCCCACATTTAGAAGAAGCAAATTCAGAAGTTTAACAAGCGGTGAATCAATAGCCGTTGGAGATATAACGTTGCAATTTGGCATAGACATTTTTTTCGTAGCGACAACTGTTTGCTGTGAAAATGAGCGAAATCGGCTGAAAGCCACGCTTTCTTTTTATACCCAGCTGTACTTATACACAGGGTATTATAACTTTGTTTGGGTAACGGCTGGTTGTACAGGTATAAAAAAATCGAGATATATAGACTTCCATATATCAAAATGACCAGGATCGAAAAAAAAATTTATTGAGCCATGTCCGTCGGTCCGTCCGTCCGTCTGTCCGTTAACACGATAACTTGGGCAAATATTGAGATATCTTCACCATATTCGGTATGCAGGCTTATTTAGACTCAGAATTGGAAATCAGAGAAATTGGACGATAACCACGCCCCCTTTTCCTATATCGAAAATTTTAAAATAGGAGATAATTCGAAAACTAATACCACTAAATTAATGAAATTTGGTAGGTGGATTGATTTTATAACGCAAAACATAAGTTCACTAAAATTTTGGAATATATGGGTGTCAACGCCCACTTTTAGAAGAAGCAAATTCAGAAGCTTAACAAGCGGTGAATCAATAGCCGTTGGAGATATAACGTTGCAATTTGGCATACACATTTATTTCGTTGCGACAACTGTTTGCTGTGCAAATGAGTGAAATCGGTTGAAAGCTACGCTTTCTTTTTACACCCAGCTGTACTTGTACACAGGGTACTATAACTTTGTTTGGGTAACGGCTGGGTGTACAGGTATAAAGGAATCGAGATATATAGACTTCCATATATCAAAATGACCAGGATCGAAAAAAAAATTTATTGAGCCATGTCCGTCGGTCCGTCCGTCCGTCTGTCCGTTAACATGATAACTTGAGCAAATCCTGTGATATCTTCACCAATTTCGGTGTGCTGGCTTATTTAGACTCAGAATAGATTGGTATTGAAAATGAGCGAAATCGGAACATAACCACGCCCCCTTTTCCTATATCGAAAATATCGAAAAATTTTAAAAATTAGATAATTCGAAAACTAATACCACTAAATTAATGAAATTTGGTAGGTGGATTGATTTTATAACGCAAAACATAAGTTCAGAAAAATTTTGGAATATATGGGTGGCAACGCCCACATTTAGAAGAAGCAAATTCAGAAGTTTAACAAGCGGTGAATCAATAGCCGTTGGAGATATAACGTTGCAATTGGGCATATACATTTTTTTCGTAGCGACAACTGTTTGCTGTGCAAATGAGCGAAATCGGCTGAAAGTCACGCTTTCTTTTTATACCCAGCTGTACTTGTACACAGGGTATTATAACTTTGTTTGGGTAACGGCTGGTTGTACAGGTATAAAGGAATCGAGATATATAGACTTCCATATATCAAAACGACCAGGATCGAAAAAAAAATTTATTGAGCCATGTCCGTCGGTCCGTCCGTCCGTCTGTCCGTTAACACGATAACTTGGGCAAATATTGAGATATCTTCACCATATTCGGTATGCAGGCTTATTTAGACTCAGAATTGGAAATCAGAGAAATTGGACGATAACCACGCCCCCTTTTCCTATATCGAAAATTTTAAAATAGGAGATAATTCGAAAACTAATACCACTAAATTAATGAAATTTGGTAGGTGGATTGATTTTATAACGCAAAACATAAGTTCAGAAAAATTTTGGAGGATATTGGTGGCAACGCCCACATTTAGAAGAAGCAAATTCAGAAGTTTAACAAGCGGTGAATCAATAGCCGTTGGAGATATAACGTTGCAATTTGGCATAGAAATTTTTTTCGTAGCGACAACTGTTTGCTGTGAAAATGAGCGAAATCGGCTGAAAGCCACGCTTTTTTTTTATACCCAGCTGTACTTATACACAGGGTATTATAACTTTGTTTGGGTAACGGCTGGTTGTACAGGTATAAAGGAATCGAGATAGATATAGACTTCCATATATCAAAATGACCAGGATCGAAAAAAAATTTTATTGATCCATGTCCGTCGGTCTGTCCGTTAACACGATAACTTGAGCAAATATTGAGATATCTTCACCAAATTCGGTATGCAGGCTTATTTACACTCAGAATAGATTGGTATTGAAAATGAGCGAAATCGGACCATAACCACGCCCCCTTTTTCTGTATCGAAAATATCGAAAAAATTTTAAAATTAGATAATTCGAAAACTAATACCACTAAATTATTGAAATTTGGTAGGTGGATTGATTTTATAACGCAAAACATAAGTTCAGTAAAATTTTCGAATATGGGGGTGGCAACGCCCACATTTAGAAGAAGCAAATTCAGAAGTTTAACAAGTGGTGAATCAATAGCCGTTGGAGATATAACATTGAAATTTGGCATAGACATTTTTTTCGTAGCGACAATTGTTTGCTGTGCAAATGAGCGAAATCGGCTGAAAGTCAAGCTTTCTTTTTATACCCAGCTGTACTTGTACACAGGGTATTATAACTTTTTTTGGGTAAGGGTTGGTTGTACATGTATATAGGGATCGATATAGATATAGACTTCCATATATCAAAATGACCAGGATCGAAAAAAATTTTTATTGAGCCATGTCCGTCGGTCTGTCCGTACGTCCATCTGTCCGTTAACACGATAACTTGAGCAAATATTGAGATATCTTCACCAAATTCGGTATGCGGGATTATTTAGACTCAGAATAGATTGGTATTGCAAATGAGAGAAATCGGAACATAACCACGCCCCCTTTTCCTATATCGAAAGATTGAAAATAGGAGATAGTTCGAAAACGAATACCACTAAATTAATGAAATTTGGTAGATAATTCGCAAACGAATACCACTAAATTAATGAAATTTGGTAGGTGGATTGTTCTTATTACGCAAAACATAAGTTCAGTAAAATTTTGGAATATGTGGGTGGCAACGCCCACATTTAGAAGAAGCAAATTCAGAAGTTTAACAAGTGGTAAATCAATAGCCATTGGAGATATAACGTTGCAATTTGGCATAGACATTTTTTTCGTAGCGACAACTGTTTGCTGTGCAAATGAGCGAAATCGGTTGAAAGCCACGTTTTATTTTTATACCCAGCTGTACTTGTACATAGGGTATTATAACTTTGTTTGGGTAAGGGTTGGTTGTACATGTATAAAGGGATCGAGATAGGTATAGACTTCCACATATCAAAATGACCAGGATCGAAAAGAAATTTTATTGAGCCATGTCCGTCGGTCTGTCCGTCCGTCCGTCTGCCCGTTAACACGATAACCTGAGCAAATATTGAGATATCTTCACCAAATTCGGTATGCGGGATTATTTAGACTCAGAATAGATTGGTATTGAAAATGAGAGAAATCGGAACATAACCACGCCCCCTTTTCCTATATCGAAAGATTGAAAATAGGAGATAATTCGAAAACGAATACCACTAAATTAATGAAATTTGGTAGGTGGATTGCTTTTATAACGCAAAACACAAGTTCAGTAAAGTTTTGGAATATGACGGTGGCAACGCCCACATTTAGAAGAAGCAAATTCAGAAGTTTAACAAGCGGTAAATCAATAGCTGTTTCTTTTTATACCCAGCTGTACTTGTACACAGGGTATTATAACGTTGTTTGGGTAAGGGTTGGTTGTACATGTATAAAGAGATCGAGATACATATAGACTTCCATATATCAAAAGGCCCAGGATCGAAAAAAAATTTTATTGAGCCATGTTGGTCGGTCTGTCCGTCCGTCCGTCTGTCCGTTAACACGATAACTTGAGCAAATATTTAGATATCTTCAAAAAATTCGGTATGCGAGAAGAAGCAAATTCAGAAGTTTAACAAGTGGTAAATCAATAGCCATTGGAGATATAACGTTGCAATTTGGCATAGACATTTTTTTCGTAGCGACAACTGTTTGCTGTGCAAATGAGCGAAATCGGTTGAAAGCCACGTTTTATTTTTATACCCAGCTGTACTTGTACATAGGGTATTATAACTTTGTTTGGGTAAGGGTTGGTTGTACATGTATAAAAGGATCGAGATAGATATAGACTTCCATATATAAAAATGAACAGGATCGAAAAAAAATTTTATTGAGCCATGTCCGTCCGTCCGTCCGTTAACATGATAACTTGAGCAAATATTGAGATATCTTCACCAAATTCGGTATGCGGGATTATTTAGACTCAGAATAGATTGGTATTGAAAATGAGAGAAATCGGAACATAACCACGCCCCCTTTTACTACATCGAAAAATTTAAAATAGGAGATAATTCGAAAACGAATACCACTAAATTAACGAAATTTGGTAGGTGGATTGATTTTATAACGCAAAGCACAAGTTCAGTAAAATTTTGGAATATGGGGGTGGCAACGCCCACATTTAGAAGAAGCAAATTCAGAAGTTTAACAAGCGGTAAATCAATAGTCGTTTCTTTTTATACCCAGCTGTACTTGTACACAAGGTTTTATAACGTTGTTTGGGTAAGGGTTGGTTGTACATGTATAAAGAGATCGAGATACATATAGACTTCCATATATCAAAAGGCCCAGGATCGAAAAAAAATTTTATTGAGCCATGTTGGTCGGTCTGTCCGTCCGTCCGTCTGTCCGTTAACACGATAACTTGAGCAAATATTTAGATATCTTCAAAAAATTCGGTATGCGAGCTTATTTAGACTCGGAATAAATTGGTTTTGAAAATGAGAGAAATCGGAACATAACCACGCCCCCTTTTCCTATATCGAAAATATCGAAAAATTTAAAATAGGAGATAATTCGAAAACGAATACCACTAAATTAATGAAATTTGGTAGGTGGATTGATTTTATAACGCAAAACACAAGTTTAGTAAAGTTTTGGAATATGGGGATGGCAACGCTCACATTTAGAAGAAGCAAATTCAGAAGTTTAACAAGCGGTAAATCAATAGTCGTTTCTTTTTATACCAAGCTGTACTTGTACACAGGGTATTATAACTTTGTTTGGGTAAGGTTTGGTTGTACATGTATAAAGAGATCGAGATAGATATAGACTTCCATATATCAAAAGGACCAGGATCGAAAAAAAAATTTATTGAGCCATGTCCGTCGGTCTGTCCGTCCGTCCGTCTGTCCGTTAACACGATAATTTGAGCAAATATTGAGATATCTTCACCAAATTCGGGATGCGAGCTTATTTAGACTCGGAATAGATTGGTTTTGAAAATGAGAGAAATCGGAACATAACCACGCCCCCTTTTCCTATATCGAAAATATCGAAAAATTTAAAATAGGAGATAATTCGAAAACGAATACCACTAAATTAATGAAATTTGGTAGGTGGATTGATTTTATAACGCAAAACACAAGTTTAGTAAAGTTTTGGAATATGGGGATGGCAACGCTCACATTTAGAAGAAGCAAATTCAGAAGTTTAACAAGCGGTAAATCAATAGTCGTTTCTTTTTATACCCAGCTGTACTTGTACACAGGGTATTATAACTTTGTTTGGGTAAGGGTTGGTTGTACATGTATAAAGAGATCGAGATAGATATAGACTTCCATATATCAAAAGGACCAGGATCGAAAAAAAAATTTATTGAGCCATGTCCGTCGGCCTGTCCGTCCGTCCTTCTGTCCGTTAACACGATAACTTGAGCAAATATTGAGATATCTTTACCAAATTCGGTATGCGGGCTTATTTAGACTCAGAATGGATTGGTTTTGAAAATGAGAGAAATGGGAACATACCCACGCCCCCTTTCCTATATCGAAAAATTTAAAATAGGAGATAATTCGAAAACGAATACCACTAAATTAATGAAATTTGGTAGGTGGATTGATTTTATAACGCAGAACACAAGTTCAGTAAAGTTTTGGAATATGGGGGTGGCAACGCCCACGTTTAGAAGAAGCAAATTCAGAAGTTTAACAAGCGGTAAATCAATAGCCGTTGGAGATATAACATTGAAATTTGGCATAGACATTTTTTTCGTGGCGACAACTGTCTGCTATGAAAATGAGCGAAATCGGCTGAAAGCCACGCTTTCTTTTTATACCCAGCTGTACTTGTACACAGGGTATTATAACTTTGTTTGGGTAACGGTTGGTTGTACAGGTATAAAGGAATCGAGATAGATATAGCCTTCCATATATGAAAATGACCAGGATCGAAAAAAATTTTATTGAGCCATGTCCGTCGGTCTATCCGTAAACACGATAACTTGAGCAAATATTGAGATATATATGGTGTTTTATTTGCTTACCATTTGATGTACGCTTACCAAAGTATAAATAATACGCCGGTATTTACTCGAATAAGATGTTGAAACAATTTATTTTAAGTTTTAAATAAAACTACTTAAGTAAAACTGGCGGCCGCCGTGGTGTGAAGGTAGTGTTGCCGGCCTACCACACCGAAGGTCCATGGTTCGAGCCCTGGTACAGGTAACATCAAAAGTGATTTGAAAAGTTTTTCAAAACGGGGTCGCCCCTCGGCAGTGGTTTGGCAAACTCTCCGAGTGTATTTCTGCCATGACAGGCTTCTCAGCAAAAATTCTTCTCCTTTGTAGATGCCGTTCGGAGTCGGCAAAAAACTGTAGGTCCCACCAATTTGTAGGGAAAAATTCAAATCGGCACACCACCAATTGGAAGAGAAGCTTGGCGCAAAAATCTCTTAGGAGGTTTCTTATGATATACCTGTTGTATATCGCGCCATAGAGATAGAGATTTTTGCATAATTGATTTTATTTACACGTGATTGGTATTTTGACGTCTTGACTCAGTGAATATCCAAAAGAGAAAGATCGAACCGAACGAAATATGTAAAAATGAGAGCGAATATTAACATACGATTTTTGTGCTGCCAGATCACTCTGATTGATAAAATAATAGAATGAACAAGAATGAACTTGATATGCTGCCACAGTACTCCCCTTCTAGACAAAACTATCTACGGTTAGCGAAACTTACTTGGCGCCTTGTTCGGGAAGGTTTCGTCGGAATATTTTGTGGTTGAATAGGTTCATTGCATTTTTCGAAATTCGACAGAAATGCCGGTTTAAGTCTATCCACGCTTATGCTTGTTGGTTTACCTCTAACGTTGACTGTGAAATACTTTGATGTACGCCGAATGACAGGGTAAGGGCCGTCGTATGGATGCGTAAGTTATGGACGAATAGAGTCGTTTGCGGTGAGTGATGCGCTGTATCAGTGGGCAGTAGGCTTTGCGTTGATGTTCGAAATTGTGACACTACTTCGCTAGTTGGGTCACAGATTTTGCCTGCGTTGAAAAACTCGCCCGGAACTTTAAGCGTGGTTCCATATACCAATTCAGCAGGTGATGCGTTTATATCTGGTTTATAAACTACTCGAAGGCTGAGAAGAATAGATGGCAAGTTGTGCGTCCACTTGTTCGGATCATGAGACAAAATCGCAGCCTTAAGTGTTCTGTGGAACCGCTCAATGATCCCATTGGCTTGGGGGTGGTATGGTGTAGTTTTCAGATGGGTGGCGCCAATTGTTTTCACTGTCTGCCAATTATGTCAATATTAATGTGTGCAAATCGATCTTTAGGAGGATCGTATTTGACAGTAGGCGATTTTGTATGTCGGATCACCTTAGCACGCTGGCACGATTCACAACTCCTAACAAAGTTGGCAATGTCTTTACGTATCCCCGGCCATATGAACCGACTTGTAATTAACTTCGCTGATGCCCGATTTCCTGGATGCGACAAGTTGTGAATTGCTGATAGTATTTGATTCCGAAACTTTTTAGGAATGTACGGCCTTATCGTTGATGTAGACGTGTCACATATAAGCTGCTTGTCGCAACCGGGAATAGGGAACGGTTTGAGGTTTATTGACGATTGTGTATTTGGTTGGGCTTGGAGTTGTCGCAACTCGATGTCGGACTGCTGTGCGCTTGCGATTTTTTCGTAGTCTACTAACTGTTCTAGGTTCCGTCACTTTTTTTTACTAAGTGCAACGGACTTGCCCAATTGCTGTTTGAGGGTCGGCAGATGCCAGCTTTTAGAAGAAACTCGAATTCCCTCTTAGCGGCGGCTAGCCTTTCTGGATCCAGGCGGCGAGGACGACATGCTACCGGTTGTTTCTATTCGTTGCATTATTGTAGATTTGGTAGGAGGCCCATAAGGCGAAAGTCGGGTGATGTCTACAAAATCAGCTAAGATATCCGCGAATTGATGAGTTAAATCAAATGTTTTGATTTCAACTGTTGCGACTGTGGCTTGTGTAGACAAGCCCGATTTGACCTTAGTTATATTGTCAATTAGCTGATTTCGCCTCATGTCAACAAGTAAATCGTAGTAACGTAGAAAATCTGCGCCTATGATCGGGGAGTTTACGTCAGCGACAACAAAAGACCAGTGAAAATCACGACGAAGGCCAAGGTCTAATTGTATGCGCTTTTCTCCGATTACTTTTATTGGAAAACCATTAGCAGCATATAGCTGTGTGGCAGTAGTTCGCATGGCGTAGCTTTTGGAAGTTAGTGGAAGCACGGACACATCGGCGCCAGTGTCCACTAAAAAACGTTTTTTTGTAGTTTTGTCGGTGACTTGCAGGCGGAAAATGTACGGTTGTACAA
Source organism: Merzomyia westermanni (assembly GCA_949987695.1). Lineage (NCBI taxonomy): Eukaryota > Metazoa > Arthropoda > Insecta > Diptera > Tephritidae > Merzomyia > Merzomyia westermanni. The sequence continues at coordinate 103,251,832 of OX465292.1, read as the reverse complement.
CGGTAACTTTGCCAGAGCTTCTTCTTTGGGTTGTATGTCAAGAAGATTGTGGTATGCCATTTTGGGTAACAGCTTGTACGGTACGTTGCTTGCGACGGCATGGACTACGACATTTACGGGCGTTGTTGCCAAACTTCTGGTGATACCAGCACTCGTCAGTGTTGTTCGGTGAACTTCGACTGCTCGAACGAACGTTTTGTGAGCGCCTAGGTGTTCGAGAACGCGAACGGGAATGTAATTTTTTGAACGAATTACTTAGTTCTACGACTGCTGCTCGGAGCTCTTGAATTTCTCCTTGACAACTTGAAGCAACCCCGTTGACTTGATTGGGAGTTAGGGCATCGACAATTGTGTCCGCGATTCGTGTAAACTCTGACGCAGTACCAGATGAAGCGGCTACGACCGGCTGCGCCACTTCAGGCAAGCGTTTTGTCCACAACCCTTTAAGTTCGGTTTCGCCAAGAACATTGCCAGCAACACGCTTCATTTCGCTATACAGTTCGGACGGCCGCTTGTCTCCCAATGGCATTTCAGACAAGAGGCGGTTAAGTCGCCGATGTTCGCTATCTGTATAGTGCTCAAGAACTTTGCTTTTTATGTAAGGATAACGCTCACTCGTGGGCATTGCAGCAATTGTATCGCTAAGCTGCTCTATAACGCTGGGGTCTAAAGCTGCCACAATTGTCGCTGCCTTTTGTTTGTCGGACATGATTCCGCTCGCTATGAACCAAAAATCCATCGTTGTGAACCATGCATCTATGTTTCCGCTTGAAATTGGCGGAATGGGCAAACGAGAGTATACAACTGACACATTTTCAGCTGGCGGTGCCTGCCCAGCCGGTGTTCCGATGCCACTATCAACCATAACCACGATTTGCACAAGGCGTGCCTCTTAGTTTGCGGGGTCACCAGTATAGTGTTTTATTTGCTTACCATTTGATGTACGCTTACCAAAGTTTAAATAATACGCCGGTATTTACTCGAATAATATTAAGATGTTGAAACAATTTATTTTAAGTAAAACTATTTTTGCATAATTGATTTTATTTACACGTGATTGGTATTTTGACGTCTTGACTCGGTGAATATCCAAAAGAGAAAGATCGAACGGAACGAAATATGTAAAGATGAGAGCGAATATTAACATACGATTTTTGTGCTGCCAGATCACTCTGATTGATAAAATAATAGAATGAACAAGAATGAACTTGTTATGCTGCCACATATATTCACCACATTCGGTATGCCGGCTTATTTAGACTCAGAATAGATTGGTATTGAAAATGAGAGAAATCGGAAGATAACCACGCCCTCTTTTCCTATATCGGAAATATGGAAAAATTGAAAAAACTAGATAATTCGAAAACGAATACCACTAAATAAATGAAATTTGGTAGGTGGATTGATTATATAACGCAAAACACAAGTTCAGTAAAATTTTGGAATATGGGATGGTAACGCCCACATTTAGAAGAAGCAAATTCAGAAGTTTAACAAGCGGTGAATCAATAGCCGTTGGAGATATAACATTGAAATTTGGCATAGACATTTTTTTCGTAGCCGCAACTGTTTGCTGTAGAAATGAGCGAAATCGGCTGAAAGCCACGCTTTCTTTTTATACCCAGCTGTACTTGTACACAGGGTATTATAACTTTGTTTGGGTAAGGGTTGGTTGTACATGTATAAAGGGATCGAGATAGATATAGACTTCCATATATCAAAATGACTAGGATCGAAAAAAAATCTCATTGGGCCATGTCCGTCGGTCTGTCCGTCCGTCCGTCTGCCCCTTAACACGATAACTTGAGCAAATCCTGTGATATCTTCACCAAATTCGGTATACGGGCTTATTTAGACTCAGAATAGATTGGTATTGAAAATGAGAGAAGTCGGACCATAACCACGCCCCCTTTTCCTATATTGAAAATATCGAAAAATTGAAAATAGGAGATAATTCGAAAACGAATACCACTAAATTAATGAAATTTGGTAGGTGGATTGATTTTATAACGCAAAACACAAGTTCAGTAAAATTTTGGAATATGGGGGTGGCAACGCCCACATTTAGAAGAAGCAAATTCAGAAGTTTAACAAGCGGTAAATCGAAAGGCGTTAGAGATAACCCATTGAAATTTGGCATAGACATTTTTTTCGTAGCCGCAACTGTTTTCTGTAGAAATGAGCGAAATCGGCTGAAAGCCACGCTTTCTTTTTATACTCAGCTGTACTTGTACACAGGGTATTATAACTTTGTTTGGGTAAGGGTTGGTTGTACATGTATAAAGGGATCGACATAGATATAGACTTCCATATATCAAAATGACCAGGATCGAAAAAAAATTTTATTGAGCCATGTCCGGCGGTCTGTCCGTCCGTCCGTCTGTCCGTTAACACGATAACTTGAGCAAATCCTGAGATATCTTCACCAAATTCGGTATGCGATCTTATTTCGACTCAGAATAGATTGGTATTGAAAATGAGAGAAATCGGATCATAACTACGCCCCCTTTTCCTATATCGAAAATATCGAAAAATTGAAAAAACTAGATAATTCGAAAACGAATACCACTAAATTAATGAAATTTGTTAGGTGGATTGATTTTATAACGCAAAACACAAATTCAGTAAAATTTTGGAATATGGGGGTGGCAACGCCCACATTTAGAAGCAGCAAATTCAGAAGTTTAGCAAGCGGTGAATCAATAGCCGTTGCAGATATAACATTGAAATTTGGCATAGACATTTTTTTCGTGGCGGCAACTGTTTGCTGTGAAAATGAGCGAAATCGGCTGAAAGCCACGTTTTCTTTTTATACCCAGCTGTACTTGTACATAGGGTATTATAACTTTGTTTGGGTAAGGGTTGGTTTTACATGTATAAAGGGATCGAGATAGATATAGACTTCCATATATCAAAATGACCAGGATCGAAAAAAAATTTTATTGAGCCATGTCCGTCGGTCTGTCCGTCCGTCCGTCTGTCCGTTAACACGATAACTTGAGCAAATATTGAGATATCTTCACCAAATTCGGTATGCGGGATTATTTAGACTCAGAATAGATTGGTATTGAAAATGAGAGAAATCGGAACATAACCACGCCCCCTTTTCCTATATCGAAAAATTTAAAATAGGAGATAAATCGAAAACGAATATCACTTAATTAATGAAATTTGGTAGGTGGATTGATTTTATAACGCAAAACACAAGTTCAGTAAAATTTTGGAATATATAACATTGAAATTTCTCATAGGAATTTTTTTCTTGGCGGCAACTGTTTGCTGTAGAAATGAGCGAAATCGGCTGAAAGCCACGCTTTCTTATTATACCCAGCTGTACTTGTACACAGGGTATTATAACTTTGTTTGGGTAACGGTTGGTTGTACAGGTATAAAGGAATCGAGATAGATATAGCCTTCCATAAATCAAAATGACCAGGATCGACAAAAAATGTTATTGAGCCATGTCCGTCGGTCTGTCCGTCCGTCCGTCTGTCCGTTGACACGAAAACTTGAGCAAATATTCAGATATCTTCACCAAATTCGGTATGCGGGATTATTAAGACTCAGAATAGATTGGTATTGAAAATGAGAGAAATCGAAACATAACCACGCCCCCTTTTCCTATATCGAAAAATTTAAAATAGGAGATAAATCGAAAACGAATATCACTTAATTAATGAAATTTGGTAGGTGGATTGATTTTATAACGCAAAACACAAGTTCAGTAAAATTTTGGAATATATAATATTGAAATTTGGCATAGACATTTTTTTCTTGGCGGCAACTGTTTGCTGTAGAAATGAGCGAAATCGGCTGAAAGCCACGTTTTCTTTTTATACCCAGCTGTACTTGTACACAGGGTATTATAACTTTGTTTGGGTAAGGGTTGGTTGTACATGTATAAAGGGATCGAGATAGATATAGACTTCCATATATCAAAATGACCAGGATCGAAAAAAAATTTTATTGAGCCATGTCCGTCGGTCTGTCCGTCCGTCCGTCTGTCCGTTAACACGATAACTTGAGCAAATCCTGTGATATCTTCACCAAATTCGGCATACGGGCTTATTTAGACTCAGAATAGATTGGTATTGAAAATGAGAGAAATCGGACCATAACCACGCCCCCTTTTCCTATATTGAAAATATCGAAAAATTGAAAATAGGAGATAATTCGAAAACGAATACCACTAAATTAATGAAATTTGGTAGGTGGATTGATTTTATAACGCAAAACACAAGTTCAGTAAAATTTTGGAATATGGGGGTGGCAACGCCCACATTTAGAAGAAGCAAATTCAGAAGTTGAACAAGCGGTAAATCAATAGGCGTTAGAGATAACCCATTGAAATTTGGCATAGACATTTTTTTCGTAGCCGCAACTGTTTTCTGTAGAAATGAGCGAAATCGGCTGAAAGCCACGCTTTCTTTTTATACTCAGCTGTACTTGTACACAGGGTATTATAACTTTGTTTGGGTAAGGGTTGGTTGTACATGTATAAAGGGATCGACATAGATATAGACTTCCATATATCAAAATGACCAGGATCGAAAAAAAATTTTATTGAGCCATGTCCGGCGGTCTGTCCGTCCGTCCGTCTGTCCGTTAACACGATAACTTGAGCAAATCCTGAGATATCTTCACCAAATTCGGTATGCGATCTTATTTCGACTCAGAATAGATTGGTATTGAAAATGAGAGAAATCGGATCATAACTACGCCCCCTTTTCCTATATCGAAAATATCGAAAAATTGAAAAAACTAGATAATTCGAAAACGAATACCACTAAATTAATGAAATTTGTTAGGTGGATTGATTTTATAACGCAAAACACAAATTCAGTAAAATTTTGGAATATGGGGGTGGCAACGCCCACATTTAGAAGCAGCAAATTCAGAAGTTTAACAAGCGGTGAATCAATAGCCGTTGCAGATATAACATTGAAATTTGGCATAGACATTTTTTTCGTGGCGGCAACTGTTTGCTGTGAAAATGAGCGAAATCGGCTGAAAGCCACGTTTTCTTTTTATACCCAGCTGTACTTTGTTTGGGTAAGGGTTGGTTTTACATGTATAAAGGGATCGAGATAGATATAGACTTCCATATATCAAAATGACCAGGATCGAAAAAAAATTTTATTGAGCCATGTCCGTCGGTCTGTCCGTCCGTCCGTCTGTCCGTTAACACGATAACTTGAGCAAATATTGAGATATCTTCACCAAATTCGGTATGCGGGATTATTTAGACTCAGAATAGATTGGTATTGAAAATGAGAGAAATCGGAACATAACCACGCCCCCTTTTCCTATATCGAAAAATTTAAAATAGGAGATAAATCGAAAACGAATATCACTTAATTAATGAAATTTGGTAGGTGGATTGATTTTATAACGCAAAACACAAGTTCAGTAAAATTTTGGAATATATAACATTGAAATTTCTCATAGAAATTTTTTTCTTGGCGGCAACTGTTTGCTGTAGAAATGAGCGAAATCGGCTGAAAGCCACGCTTTCTTATTATACCCAGCTGTACTTGTACACAGGGTATTATAACTTTGTTTGGGTAACGGTTTGTTGTACAGGTATAAAGGAATCGAGATAGATATAGCCTTCCATAAATCAAAATGACCAGGATCGACAAAAAATGTTATTGAGCCATGTCCGTCGGTCTGTCCGTCCGTCCGTCTGTCCGTTGACACGAAAACTTGAGCAAATATTCAGATATCTTCACCAAATTCGGTATGCGGGATTATTAAGACTCAGAATAGATTGGTATTGAAAATGAGAGAAATCGAAACATAACCACGCCCCCTTTTCCTATATCGAAAAATTTAAAATAGGAGATAAATCGAAAACGAATATCACTTAATTAATGAAATTTGGTAGGTGGATTGATTTTATAACGCAAAACACAAGTTCAGTAAAATTTTGGAATATATAATATTGAAATTTGGCATAGACATTTTTTTCTTGGCGGCAACTGTTTGCTGTAGAAATGAGCGAAATCGGCTGAAAGCCACGTTTTCTTTTTATACCCAGCTGTACTTGTACACAGGGTATTATAACTTTGTTTGGGTAAGGGTTGGTTGTACATGTATAAAGGGATCGAGATAGATATAGACTTCCATATATCAAAATGACCAGGATCGAAAAAAAATTTTATTGAGCCATGTCCGTCGGTCTGTCCGTCCGTCCGTCTGTCCGTTAACACGATAACTTGAGCAAATCCTGTGATATCTTCACCAAATTTGGCATACGGGCTTATTTAGACTCAGAATAGATTGGTATTGAAAATGAGAGAAATCGGACCATAACCACGCCCCCTTTTCCTATATTGAAAATATCGAAAAATTGAAAATAGGAGATAATTCGAAAACGAATACCACTAAATTAATGAAATTTGGTAGGTGGATTGATTTTATAACGCAAAACGCAAGTTCAGTAAAATTTTGGAATATGGGGGTGGCAACGCCCACATTTAGAAGAAGCAAATTCAGAAGTTTAACAAGCGGTAAATCAATAGGCGTTAGAGATAACCCATTGAAATTTGGCATAGACATTTTTTTTCGTGGCGACAACTGTTTGCTGTGAAAATGAGCGAAACCGGCTGAAAGCCACGCTTTCTTTTTATACCCAGCTGTACTTGTACACAGGGTATTATAACTTTGTTTGGGTAACGGTTGGTTGTACAGGTATAAACGAATCGAGATAGATATATCAAAATGACCAGGACCGAAAAAAAAATTTATTGAGCCATGTCCGTCGGCCTGTCCGTCCGTCCGTCTGTCCGTTAACAGGATAACTTGAGCAAATATTGAGATATCTTCACCAAATTCGGTATGCGGGCTTATTTAGACTCAGAATAGATTGGTATTGAAAATGAGAGAAATCGGACCATAACCACGCCCCCTTTTCCTATATCGAAAATATCGAAAAATTGAAAAAACTAGATAATTCGAAAACGAATACCACAAAATTAATGAAATTTGGTAGGTGGGTTGTTCTTATAACGCAAAACACAAGTTCAGTAAAGTTTTGGAATATAGGGGTGGCAACGCCCACGTTTAGAAGAAGCAAATTCAGAAGTTTAACAAGCGGTGAATCAATAGCTGTTAGAGATATAACATTGAAATATGGCATAGACATTTTTTTCGTGGCGACAACTGTGTGCTGTGAAAATGAGCGAAACCGGCTGAAAGCCACGCTTTTTTTATACCCAGCTGTACTTGTACACAGGGTATTATAACTTTGTTTGGGTAAGGGTTGGTCGTACATTTATAAAGGGATCGAGATAGATATAGACTTCCATATATCAAAATGAACAAGACCGAAAAAAAAATTTATTGAGCCATGTCCGTCGGCCTGTCCGTCCGTCCGTCTGTCCGTTAACACGATAACTTGAGCAAATATTGAGATATCTTCACCAAATTCGGTATGTGGGCTTATTTGGACTCAGAATATACTGGTATTGAAAATGAGAGAAATCGGATCATAACCACGCCCCCATTTCTATATCGAAAATATCGAAAAATTGAAAAAACTAGATAATTCGAAAACGAATACCACTAAATTATTGAAATTTGGTAGGTGGATTGTTCTTATAACGCAAAACACAAGTTCAGTAAAATTTTGGAATATGGGGGTGGCCCGCCCACATTTAGAAGAAGCAAATTCAGAAGTTTAACAAGCGCTAAATCAATAGCCGTTGGAGATATAACATTGAAATTTGGCATAGACATTTTTTTTTGTAGCGACAACTGTTTGCTGTAAAAATGAGCGAAATCGGCTGAAAGCCACGCTTTCTTCTTATACCCAGCTTTACTTGAACACAGGGTAACGGTTGGTTGTACAGGTAGAAAGGGATCGAGATAGATGTATCAAAATAACCAGGACCGAAAAAAAAATTTATTGAGCCATGTCCGTCGGCCTGTCCGTCCGTCCGTCTGTCCGTTAACACGATAACTTGGGCAAATATTGAGATATCTCCACCATATTTGGTATACAGGCTTATTTAGACTCAGAATAGGAAATCAGAGAAAGCGGACGATAACCACGCCCCCTTTTCCCATGTCGAAAATAGCAAAAAATTGAAAAAATTAGATAATTCGAAAACGAATACCACTAAATTAATGAAATTTGGTAGGTGGATTGTTCTTATTACGCAAAACACAAGTTCAGTAAAATTTTGGAATATGGGGGTGGCCCGCCCATATGTGGCAACGCCCACATTTAGAAGAAGCAAATTCAGAAGTTTAACAAGAGGTAAATCAATAGCCGTTGGAGATATAACGTTGCACTTTGGCATAGAAATTTTTTTCGTAGTGACAACTGTTTGCTGTGCAAATGAGCGAAATCGGCTGAAAGCCACGCTTTCTTTTTATACCCAGCTGTACTTGTACACAGGGTATTATAACTTTGTTTGGGTAAGGGTTGGTTGTACATGTATAAAGGGATCGAGATAGATATAGACTTCCATATATTAAAATGACCAGGATCGAAAAAAAGTTTTACTGAGCCACGTCCGTCGGTCTGTCCGTCCGTCCGTCTGTCCACTAAATTAATGAAATTTGGTAGGTGGATTGATTTTATAACGCAAAACACAAGTTCAGTAAAGTTTTGGAATATGGGGGTGGCAACGCCCACATTTAGAAGAAGCAAATTCAGAAGTTTAACAAGCGGTGAATCAATAGCTGTTTCTTGTTATACATAGCTGCACTTGTACACAGGGTATTATAACTTTGTTTGGGTAAGGGTTGGTTGTACATGTATAAAGGGATCGAGATAGATATAGACTTCCATATATTAAAATGACCAGGATCGAAAAAAAAATTTTACTGAGCCACGTGCGTCGGTCTGTCCGTCCGTCCGTCTGTCCGTTAACACGATAACTTGAGCAAATCCTGAGATATCTTCACCAAATTCGGTATGCGGGCTTATTTGGACTCAGAATAGATTGGTATTGAAAATGAGAGAAATCGGACCATAACCACGCCCCCTTTGAATATATCGAAAATATCGAAAAATTGAAAAAACTAGATAATTCGGAAACGAATACCACAAAATTAATGAAATTTGGTAGGTGGATTGATTTTATAACGCAAAACACAAGTTCAGTAAAGTTTTGGAATATGGGGGTGGCAACGCCCACATTTAGAAGAAGCAAATTCAGAAGTTTAACAAGCGGTGAATCAATAGCCGTTGGAGATATAACATTGAAATTTGGCATAGACATTTTTTTCGTAGCCGCAACTGTTTGCTGTAGAAATGAGCGAAATCGGCTGAAAGCGACGCTTTCTTCTTATACCCAGCTTTACTTGTACACAGGGTAACGGTTGGTTGTACAGGTAGAAAGGGATCGAGATAGATATATCAAAATGAGCAGGATCGAAAAAAAAATTTATTGAGCCATGTCCGTCGGCCTGTCCGTCCGTCCGTCTGCCCGTTAACAGAATAACTTGAGCATATATTGAGATATCTTCACCAAATTCGGTATGCGGGCTTATTTAGACTCAGAATAGATTGGTATTGAAAAAGAGAGAAATCGGAACATAACCACGCCCCCTTTTCCTATATCGAAAAATTGAAAAAACTATATAATTCGAAAACGAATACCACTAAATTAATGAAATTTGGTAGGTGGATTGTTCTTATAACGCATAACACAAGTTCAGTAAAATTTTGGAATATATGGGTGGCAACGCCCACATTTAAAAGAAGCAAATTCAGAAGTTTAACAAGCGGTGAATCAATAGCCGTTGGAGATATAACATTGAAGTTTGGCATAGACATTTTTTTCGTAGCCGCAACTGTTTGCTGTAAAAATGAGCGAAATCGGCTGAAAGCCACGCTTTCTTCTTATACCCAGCTTTACTTGAACACAGGGTAACGGTTGGTTGTACAGGTAGAAAGGGATCAAGATAGATGTATCAAAATGACCAGGACCGAAAAAAAATTTTATTGAGCCATGCCCGTCGGCCTGTCCGTCCGTCCGTCTGTCCGTTAACACGATAACTTGGGCAAATATTGAGATATCTTCACCATATTCGGTATGCAGGCTTATTTAGACTCAGAATTGGAAATCAGAGAAATCGGACGATAACCACGCCCCCTTTTCCCATGTCGAAAATAGCAAAAAATTGAAAAAATTAGATAATTCGAAAACGAATACCACTAAATTAATGAAATTTGGTAGGTGGATTGTTCTTATTACGCAAAACACAAGTTCAGTAAACTTTTGGAATATATGGGTGGCAACGCCCACATTTAGAAGAAGCAAATTCAGAAGTTTAACAAACGGTAAATCAATAGCCGTTGGAGATATAACGTTGCAATTTGGCATAGACATTTTTTTCGTAGCGACAACTGTTTGCTGTGCAAATGAGCGAAATCGGCTGAAAGCCACGCTTTCTTTTTATACCCAGCTGTACTTGTACACAGGGTATTATAACTTTGTTTGGGTTGTACATGTATAAAGGGATCGAGATAGATATAGACTTCCATATATTAAAATGACCAGGATCGAAAAAAAAATTTTACTGAGCCACGTGCGTCGGTCTGTCCGTCCGTCCGTCTGTCCGTTAACACGATAACTTGAGCAAATCCTGAGATATCTTCACCATATTCGGTATGCAGGCTTATTTAGACTCAGAATTGGAAATCAGAGAAATTGGACGATAACCACGCCCCCTTTTCCTATATCGAAAATTTTAAAATAGGAGATAATTCGAAAACTAATACCACTAAATTATTGAAATTTGGTAGGTGGATTGTTCTTATAACGCAAAACACAAGTTCAGTAAAATTTTGGAATATGGGGGTGGCAACGCCCACATTTAGAAGAAGCAAATTCAGAAGTTTAACAAGCGGTAAATCAATAGCCGTTGGAGATATAACATTGAAATTTGGCATAGAAATTTTTTTCGTGGCGACAACTGTTTGCTGTGAAAATGAGCGAAACCGGCTGAAAGCCACGCTTTTTTTATACCCAGCTGTACTTGTACACAGGGTATTATAACTTTGTTTGGGTAAGGGTTGGTTGTACATGTATAAAGGGATCGAGATAGATATAGACTTCCATATATTAAAATGACCAGGATCGAAAAAAAAATTTTACTGAGCCACGTGCGTCGGTCTGTCCGTCCGTCCGTCTGTCCGTTAACACGATAACTTGAGCAAATCCTGAGATATCTTCACCATATTCGGTATGCAGGCTTATTTAGACTCAGAATTGGAAATCAGAGAAATCGGACGATAACCACGCCCCCTTTTCCCATGTCGAAAATAGCAAAAAATTGAAAAAATTAGATAATTCGAAAACGAATACCACTAAATTAATGAAATTTGGTAGGTGGATTGTTCTTATTACGCAAAACACAAGTTCAGTAAACTTTTGGAATATATGGGTGGCAACGCCCACATTTAGAAGAAGCAAATTCAGAAGTTTAACAAACGGTAAATCAATAGCCGTTGGAGATATAACGTTGCAATTTGGCATAGACATTTTTTTCGTAGCGACAACTGTTTGCTGTGCAAATGAGCGAAATCGGCTGAAAGCCACGCTTTCTTTTTATACCCAGCTGTACTTGTACACAGGGTATTATAACTTTGTTTGGGTTGTACATGTATAAAGGGATCGAGATAGATATAGACTTCCATATATTAAAATGACCAGGATCGAAAAAAAAATTTTACTGAGCCACGTGCGTCGGTCTGTCCGTCCGTCCGTCTGTCCGTTAACACGATAACTTGAGCAAATCCTGAGATATCTTCACCAAATTCGGTATGCGGGCTTATTTGGACTCAGAATAGATTGGTATTGAAAATGAGAGAAATCGGACCATAACCACGCCCCCTTTGCCTATATCGAAAATATCGAAAAATTGAAAATAGGAGATAATTCGAAAACGAATACCACTAAATTATTGAAATTTAGTAGGTGGATTGATTTTATAACGCAAAACACAAGTTCAGTAAAAATTTGGAATATGGGGGTGGCAACGCCCACATTTAGAAGAAGCAAATTCAGAAGTTTAACAAGCGGTAAATCAATAGCCGTTGGAGATATAACATTGAAATTTGGCATAGAAATTTTTTTCGTGGCGACAACTGTTTGCTGTGAAAATGAGCGAAACCGGCTGAAAGCCACGCTTTTTTTATACCCAGCTGTACTTGTACACAGGGTATTATAACTTTGTTTGGGTAAGGGTTGGTCGTACATTTATAAAGGGATCGAGATAGATATAGACTTCCATATATCAAAATGAACAAGACCGAAAAAAAAGTTATTGAGCCATGTCCGTCGGCCTGTCCGTCCGTCCGTCTGTCCGTTAACACGATAACTTGAGAAAATATTGAGATATCTTCACCAAATTCGGTATGTGGGCTTATTTGGACTCAGAATATACTGGTATTGAAAATGAGAGAAATCGGATCATAACCACGCCCCCATTTCTATATCGAAAATATCGAAAAATTGAAAAAACTAGATAATTCGAAAACGAATACCACTAAATTATTGAAATTTGGTAGGTGGATTGTTCTTATAACGCAAAACACAAGTTCAGTAAAATTTTGGAATATGGGGGTGGCAACGCCCACATTTAGAAGAAGCAAATTCAGAAGTTTAACAAGCGCTAAATCAATAGCCGTTGGAGATATAACATTGAAATTTGGCATAGACATTTTTTTTCGTAGCGACAACTGTTTGCTGTAAAAATGAGCGAAATCGGCTGAAAGCCACGCTTTCCTCTTATACCCAGCTTTACTTGAACACAGGGTAACGGTTGGTTGTACAGGTAGAAAGGGATCGAGATAGATGTATCAAAATGACCAGGACCGAAAAAAAAATTTATTGAGCCATGTCCGTCGGCCTGTCCGTCCGTCCGTCTGTCCGTTAACACGATAACTTGGGCAAATATTGAGATATCTCCACCATATTGGGTATACAGGCTTATTTAGACTCAGAATAGGAAATCAGAGAAAGCGGACGATAACCACGCCCCCTTTTCCCATGTCGAAAATAGCAAAAAATTGAAAAAATTAGATAATTCGAAAACGAATACCACTAAATTAATGAAATTTGGTAGGTGGATTGTTCTTATTACGCAAAACACAAGTTCAGTAAAATTTTGGAATATATATGTGGCAACGCCCACATTTAGAAGAAGCAAATTCAGAAGTTTAACAAGAGGTAAATCAATAGCCGTTGGAGATATAACGTTGCAATTTGGCATAGAAATTTTTTTCGTAGCGACAACTGTTTGCTGTGCAAATGAGCGAAATCGGCTGAAAGCCACGCTTTCTTTTTATACCCAGCTGTACTTGTACACAGGGTATTATAACTTTGTTTGGGTAAGGGTTGGTTGTACATGTATAAAGGGATCGAGATAGATATAGACTTCCATATATTAAAATGACCAGGATCGAAAAAAAAATTTTCTGAGCCACGTCCGTCGGTCTGTCCGTCCGTCCGTCTGTCCACTAAATTAATGAAATTTGGTAGGTGGATTGATTTTATAACGCAAAACACAAGTTCAGTAAAGTTTTGGAATATGGGGGTGGCAACGCCCACATTTAGAAGAAGCAAATTCAGAAGTTTAACAAGCGGTGAATCAATAGCCGTTGGAGATATAACATTGAAATTTGGCATAGACATTTTTTTCGTAGCCGCAACTGTTTGCTGTAGAAATGAGCGAAATCGGCTGAAAGCGACGCTTTCTTCTTATACCCAGCTTTACTTGTACACAGGGTAACGGTTGGTTGTACAGGTAGAAAGGGATCGAGATAGATATATCAAAATGAGCAGGATCGAAAAAAAAATTTATTGAGCCATGTCCGTCGGCCTGTCCGTCCGTCCGTCTGCCCGTTAACAGAATAACTTGAGCATATATTGAGATATCTTCACCAAATTCGGTATGCGGGCTTATTTAGACTCAGAATAGATTGGTATTGAAAATGAGAGAAGTCGGAACATAACCACGCCCCCTTTTCCTATATCGAAAAATTGAAAAAACTATATAATTCGAAAACGAATACCACTAAATTAATGAAATTTGGTAGGTGGATTGTTCTTATAACGCATAACACAAGTTCAGTAAAATTTTGGAATATATGGGTGGCAACGCCCACATTTAGAAGAAGCAAATTCAGAAGTTTAACAAGCGGTGAATCAATAGCCGTTGGAGATATAACATTGAAGTTTGGCATAGACATTTTTTTCGTAGCCGCAACTGTTTGCTGTAAAAATGAGCGAAATCGGCTGAAAGCCACGCTTTCTTCTTATACCCAGCTTTACTTGAACACAGGGTAACGGTTGGTTGTACAGGTAGAAAGGGATCGAGATAGATGTATCAAAATGACCAGGACCGAAAAAAAATTTTATTGAGCCATGCCCGTCGGCCTGTCCGTCCGTCCGTCTGTCCGTTAACACGATAACTTGGGCAAATATTGAGATATCTTCACCATATTCGGCATGCAGGCTTATTTAGACTCAGAATTGGAAATCAGAGAAATCGGACGATAACCACGCCCCCTTTTCCCATGTCGAAAATAGCAAAACATTGAAAAAATTAGATAATTCGAAAACAAATACCACTAAATTAATGAAATTTGGTAGGTGGATTGTTGTTATTACGCAAAACACAAGTTCAGTAAACTTTTGGAATATATGGGTGGCAACGCCCACATTTAGAAGAAGCAAATTCAGAAGTTTAACAAACGGTAAATCAATAGCCGTTGGAGATATAACGTTGCAATTTGGCATAGACATTTTTTTCGTAGCGACAACTGTTTGCTGTGCAAATGAGCGAAATCGGCTGAAAGCCACGCTTTCTTTTTATACCCAGCTGTACTTGTACACAGGGTATTATAACTTTGTTTGGGTAAGGGTTGGTTGTACATGTATAAAGGGATCGAGATAGATATAGACTTCCATATATTAAAATGACCAGGATCGAAAAAAAAATTTTACTGAGCCACGTGCGTCGGTCTGTCCGTCCGTCCGTCTGTCCGTTAATACGATAACTTGAGCAAATCCTGAGATATCTTCACCAAATTCGGTATGCGGGCTTATTTGGACTCAGAATAGATTGGTATTGAAAATGAGAGAAATCGGACCATAACCACGCCCCCTTTGCCTATATCGAAAATATCGAAAAATTGAAAAAACTATATAATTCGAAAACGAATACCACTAAATTAATGAAATTTGGTAGGTGGATTGTTCTTATAACCCAAAACACAAGTTCAGTAAAATTTTGGAACATATGGGTGGCAACGCCCACATTTAGAAGAAGCAAATTCAGAAGTTTAACAAGCGGTGAATCAATAGCCGTTGGAGGTATAACATTGAAATTTGGCATAGACATTTTTTTTCGTAGCCGCAACTGTTTGCTGTAAAAATGAGCGAAATCGGCTGAAAGCCACGCTTTCTTCTTATACCCAGCTTTACTTGAACACAGGGTAACGGTTGGTTGTACAGGTAGAAAGGGATCGAGATAGATGTATCAAAATGACCAGGACCGAAAAAAAATTTTTTTGAGCCATGCCCGTCGGCCTGTCCGTCCGTCCGTCTGTCCGTTAACACGATAACTTGGGCAAATATTGAGATATCTTCACCATATTCGGTATGCAGGCTTATTTAGACTCAGAATTGGAAATCAGAGAAATCGGACGATAACCACGCCCCCTTTTCCCATGTCGAAAATAGCAAAAAATTGAAAAAATTAGATAATTCGAAAACGAATACCACTAAATTAATGAAATTTGGTAGGTGGATTGTTCCTATTACGCAAAACACAAGTTCAGTAAACTTTTGGAATATATGGGTGGCAACGCCCACTTTTAGAAGAAGCAAATTCAGAAGTTTAACAAACGGTAAATCAATAGCCGTTGGAGATATAACGTTGCAATTTGGCATAGACATTTTTTTCGTAGCGACAACTGTTTGCTGTGCAAATGAGCGAAATCGGCTGAAAGCCACGCTTTCTTTTTATACCCAGCTGTACTTGTACACAGGGTATTATAACTTTGTTTGGGTAAGGGTTGGTTGTACATGTATAAAGGGATCGAGATAGATATAGACTTCCATATATTAAAATGACCAGGATCGAAAAAAAAATTTTACTGAGCCACGTGCGTCGGTCTGTCCGTCCGTCCGTCTGTCCGTTAACACCATAACTTGAGCAAATCCTGAGATATCTTCACCAAATTCGGTATGCGGGCTTATTTGGACTCAGAATAGATTGGTATTGAAAATGAGAGAAATCGGACCATAACCACGCCCCCTTTGCCAATATCGAAAATATCGAAAAATTGAAAAAACTATATAATTCGAAAACGAATACCACTAAATTAATGAAATTTGGTAGGTGGATTGTTCTTATAACCCAAAACACAAGTTCAGTAAAATTTTGGAACATATGGGTGGCAACGCCCACATTTAGAAGAAGCAAATTCAGAAGTTTAACAAGCGGTGAATCAATAGCCGTTGGAGGTATAACATTGAAATTTGGCATAGACATTTTTTTTCGTAGCCGCAACTGTTTGCTGTAAAAATGAGCGAAATCGGCTGAAAGCCACGCTTTTTTTATACCCAGCTGTACTTGTACACAGGGTATTATAACTTTGTTTGGGTAAGGGTTGGTCGTACATTTATAAAGGGATCGAGATAGATATAGACTTCCATATATCAAAATGAACAAGACCGAAAAAAAAATTTATTGAGCCATGTCCGTCGGCCTGCCCGTCCGTCCGTCTGTCCGTTAACACGATAACTTGAGCAAATATTGAGATATCTTCACCAAATTCGGTATGTGGGCTTATTTGGACTCAGAATATACTGGTATTGAAAATGAGAGAAATCGGATCATAACCACGCCCCCATTTCTATATCGAAAATATCGAAAAATTGAAAAAACTAGATAATTCGAAAACGAATACCACTAAATTATTGAAATTTGGTAGGTGGATTGTTCTTATAACGCAAAACACAAGTTCAGTAAAATTTTGGAATATGGGGGTGGCAACGCCCACATTTAGAAGAAGCAAATTCAGAAGTTTAACAAGCGGTAAATCAATAGCCGTTGGAGATATAACATTGAAATTTGGCATAGAAATTTTTTTCGTGGCGACAACTGTTTGCTGTGAAAATGAGCGAAACCGGCTGAAAGCCACGCTTTTTTTATACCCAGCTGTACTTGTACACAGGGTATTATAACTTTGTTTGGGTAAGGGTTGGTTGTACATGTATAAAGGGATCGAGATAGATATAGACTTCCATATATTAAAATGACCAGGATCGAAAAAAAAATTTTACTGAGCCACGTGCGTCGGTCTGTCCGTCCGTCCGTCTGTCCGTTAACACGATAACTTGAGCAAATCCTGAGATATCTTCACCATATTCGGTATGCAGGCTTATTTAGACTCAGAATTGGAAATCAGAGAAATTGGACGATAACCACGCCCCCTTTTCCTATATCGAAAATTTTAAAATAGGAGATAATTCGAAAACTAATACCACTAAATTAATGAAATTTGGTAGGTGGATTGATTTTATAACGCAAAACATAAGTTCAGAAAAATTTTGGAATATGGCGGTGGCAACGCCCACATTTAGAAGAAGCAAGTTCAGAAGTTTAACAAGCGGTAAATCAATAGCCGTTGGAGATATAACATTGAAATTTGGCATAGAAATTTTTTTCGTGGCGACAACTGTTTGCTGTGAAAATGAGCGAAACCGGCTGAAAGCCACGCTTTTTTTATACCCAGCTGTACTTGTACACAGGGTATTATAACTTTGTTTGGGTAAGGGTTGGTTGTACATGTATAAAGGGATCGAGATAGATATAGACTTCCATATATTAAAATGACCAGGATCGAAAAAAAAATTTTACTGAGCCACGTGCGTCGGTCTGTCCGTCCGTCCGTCTGTCCGTTAACACGATAACTTGAGCAAATCCTGAGATATCTTCACCATATTCGGTATGCAGGCTTATTTAGACTCAGAATTGGAAATCAGAGAAATTGGACGATAACCACGCCCCCTTTTCCTATATCGAAAATTTTAAAATAGGAGATAATTCGAAAACTAATACCACTAAATTATTGAAATTTGGTAGGTGGATTGTTCTTATAACGCAAAACACAAGTTCAGTAAAATTTTGGAATATATGGGTGGCAACGCCCACATTTAGAAGAAGCAAATTCAGAAGTTTAACAAACGGTAAATCAATAGCCGTTGGAGATATAACATTGAAATTTGGCATAGAAATTTTTTTCGTGGCGACAACTGTTTGCTGTGAAAATGAGCGAAACCGGCTGAAAGCCACGCTTTTTTTATACCCAGCTGTACTTGTACACAGGGTATTATAACTTTGTTTGGGTAAGGGTTGGTTGTACATGTATAAAGGGATCGAGATAGATATAGACTTCCATATATTAAAATGACCAGGATCGAAAAAAAAATTTTACTGAGCCACGTGCGTCGGTCTGTCCGTCCGTCCGTCTGTCCGTTAACACGATAACTTGAGCAAATCCTGAGATATCTTCACCATATTCGGTATGCAGGCTTATTTAGACTCAGAATTGGAAATCAGAGAAATCGGACGATAACCACGCCCCCTTTTCCCATGTCGAAAATAGCAAAAAATTGAAAAAATTAGATAATTCGAAAACGAATACCACTAAATTAATGAAATTTGGTAGGTGGATTGTTCTTATAACGCATAACACAAGTTCAGTAAAATTTTGGAATATATGGGTGGCAACGCCCACATTTAGAAGAAGCAAATTCAGAAGTTTAACAAACGGTAAATCAATAGCCGTTGGAGATATAACGTTGCAATTTGGCATAGACATTTTTTTCGTAGCGACAACTGTTTGCTGTGCAAATGAGCGAAATCGGCTGAAAGCCACGCTTTCTTTTTATACCCAGCTGTACTTGTACACAGGGTATTATAACTTTGTTTGGGTTGTACATGTATAAAGGGATCGAGATAGATATAGACTTCCATATATTAAAATGACCAGGATCGAAAAAAAAATTTTACTGAGCCACGTGCGTCGGTCTGTCCGTCCGTCCGTCTGTCCGTTAACACGATAACTTGAGCAAATCCTGAGATATCTTCACCAAATTCGGTATGCGGGCTTATTTGGACTCAGAATAGATTGGTATTGAAAATGAGAGAAATCGGACCATAACCACGCCCCCTTTGCCTATATCGAAAATATCGAAAAATTGAAAATAGGAGATAATTCGAAAACGAATACCACTAAATTATTGAAATTTAGTAGGTGGATTGATTTTATAACGCAAAACACAAGTTCAGTAAAAATTTGGAATATGGGGGTGGCAACGCCCACATTTAGAAGAAGCAAATTCAGAAGTTTAACAAGCGGTAAATCAATAGCCGTTGGAGATATAACATTGAAATTTGGCATAGAAATTTTTTTCGTGGCGACAACTGTTTGCTGTGAAAATGAGCGAAACCGGCTGAAAGCCACGCTTTTTTTATACCCAGCTGTACTTGTACACAGGGTATTATAACTTTGTTTGGGTAAGGGTTGGTCGTACATTTATAAAGGGATCGAGATAGATATAGACTTCCATATATCAAAATGAACAAGACCGAAAAAAAAATTTATTGAGCCATGTCCGTCGGCCTGTCCGTCCGTCCGTCTGTCCGTTAACACGATAACTTGAGCAAATATTGAGATATCTTCACCAAATTCGGTATGTGGGCTTATTTGGACTCAGAATATACTGGTATTGAAAATGAGAGAAATCGGATCATAACCACGCTCCCATTTCTATATCGAAAATATCGAAAAATTGAAAAAACTAGATAATTCGAAAACGAATACCACTAAATTATTGAAATTTGGTAGGTGGATTGTTCTTATAACGCAAAACACAAGTTCAGTAAAATTTTGGAATATGGGGGTGGCAACGCCCACATTTAGAAGAAGCAAATTCAGAAGTTTAACAAGCGCTAAATCAATAGCCGTTGGAGATATAACATTGAAATTTGGCATAGACATTTTTTTTCGTAGCGACAACTGTTTGCTGTAAAAATGAGCGAAATCGGCTGAAAGCCACGCTTTCCTCTTATACCCAGCTTTACTTGAACACAGGGTAACGGTTGGTTGTACAGGTAGAAAGGGATCGAGATAGATGTATCAAAATGACCAGGACCGAAAAAAAAATTTATTGAGCCATGTCCGTCGGCCTGTCCGTCCGTCCGTCTGTCCGTTAACACGATAACTTGGGCAAATATTGAGATATCTCCACCATATTGGGTATACAGGCTTATTTAGACTCAGAATAGGAAATCAGAGAAAGCGGACGATAACCACGCCCCCTTTTCCCATGTCGAAAATAGCAAAAAATTGAAAAAATTAGATAATTCGAAAACGAATACCACTAAATTAATGAAATTTGGTAGGTGGATTGTTCTTATTACGCAAAACACAAGTTCAGTAAAATTTTGGAATATATATGTGGCAACGCCCACATTTAGAAGAAGCAAATTCAGAAGTTTAACAAGAGGTAAATCAATAGCCGTTGGAGATATAACGTTGCAATTTGGCATAGAAATTTTTTTCGTAGCGACAACTGTTTGCTGTGCAAATGAGCGAAATCGGCTGAAAGCCACGCTTTCTTTTTATACCCAGCTGTACTTGTACACAGGGTATTATAACTTTGTTTGGGTAAGGGTTGGTTGTACATGTATAAAGGGATCGAGATAGATATAGACTTCCATATATTAAAATGACCAGGATCGAAAAAAAAATTTTCTGAGCCACGTCCGTCGGTCTGTCCGTCCGTCCGTCTGTCCACTAAATTAATGAAATTTGGTAGGTGGATTGATTTTATAACGCAAAACACAAGTTCAGTAAAGTTTTGGAATATGGGGGTGGCAACGCCCACATTTAGAAGAAGCAAATTCAGAAGTTTAACAAGCGGTGAATCAATAGCCGTTGGAGATATAACATTGAAATTTGGCATAGACATTTTTTTCGTAGCCGCAACTGTTTGCTGTAGAAATGAGCGAAATCGGCTGAAAGCGACGCTTTCTTCTTATACCCAGCTTTACTTGTACACAGGGTAACGGTTGGTTGTACAGGTAGAAAGGGATCGAGATAGATATATCAAAATGAGCAGGATCGAAAAAAAAATTTATTGAGCCATGTCCGTCGGCCTGTCCGTCCGTCCGTCTGCCCGTTAACAGAATAACTTGAGCATATATTGAGATATCTTCACCAAATTCGGTATGCGGGCTTATTTAGACTCAGAATAGATTGGTATTGAAAATGAGAGAAGTCGGAACATAACCACGCCCCCTTTTCCTATATCGAAAAATTGAAAAAACTATATAATTCGAAAACGAATACCACTAAATTAATGAAATTTGGTAGGTGGATTGTTCTTATAACGCATAACACAAGTTCAGTAAAATTTTGGAATATATGGGTGGCAACGCCCACATTTAGAAGAAGCAAATTCAGAAGTTTAACAAGCGGTGAATCAATAGCCGTTGGAGATATAACATTGAAGTTTGGCATAGACATTTTTTTCGTAGCCGCAACTGTTTGCTGTAAAAATGAGCGAAATCGGCTGAAAGCCACGCTTTCTTCTTATACCCAGCTTTACTTGAACACAGGGTAACGGTTGGTTGTACAGGTAGAAAGGGATCGAGATAGATGTATCAAAATGACCAGGACCGAAAAAAAATTTTATTGAGCCATGCCCGTCGGCCTGTCCGTCCGTCCGTCTGTCCGTTAACACGATAACTTGGGCAAATATTGAGATATCTTCACCATATTCGGCATGCAGGCTTATTTAGACTCAGAATTGGAAATCAGAGAAATCGGACGATAACCACGCCCCCTTTTCCCATGTCGAAAATAGCAAAACATTGAAAAAATTAGATAATTCGAAAACAAATACCACTAAATTAATGAAATTTGGTAGGTGGATTGTTGTTATTACGCAAAACACAAGTTCAGTAAACTTTTGGAATATATGGGTGGCAACGCCCACATTTAGAAGAAGCAAATTCAGAAGTTTAACAAACGGTAAATCAATAGCCGTTGGAGATATAACGTTGCAATTTGGCATAGACATTTTTTTCGTAGCGACAACTGTTTGCTGTGCAAATGAGCGAAATCGGCTGAAAGCCACGCTTTCTTTTTATACCCAGCTGTACTTGTACACAGGGTATTATAACTTTGTTTGGGTAAGGGTTGGTTGTACATGTATAAAGGGATCGAGATAGATATAGACTTCCATATATTAAAATGACCAGGATCGAAAAAAAAATTTTACTGAGCCACGTGCGTCGGTCTGTCCGTCCGTCCGTCTGTCCGTTAATACGATAACTTGAGCAAATCCTGAGATATCTTCACCAAATTCGGTATGCGGGCTTATTTGGACTCAGAATAGATTGGTATTGAAAATGAGAGAAATCGGACCATAACCACGCCCCCTTTGCCTATATCGAAAATATCGAAAAATTGAAAAAACTATATAATTCGAAAACGAATACCACTAAATTAATGAAATTTGGTAGGTGGATTGTTCTTATAACCCAAAACACAAGTTCAGTAAAATTTTGGAACATATGGGTGGCAACGCCCACATTTAGAAGAAGCAAATTCAGAAGTTTAACAAGCGGTGAATCAATAGCCGTTGGAGGTATAACATTGAAATTTGGCATAGACATTTTTTTTCGTAGCCGCAACTGTTTGCTGTAAAAATGAGCGAAATCGGCTGAAAGCCACGCTTTCTTCTTATACCCAGCTTTACTTGAACACAGGGTAACGGTTGGTTGTACAGGTAGAAAGGGATCGAGATAGATGTATCAAAATGACCAGGACCGAAAAAAAATTTTTTTGAGCCATGCCCGTCGGCCTGTCCGTCCGTCCGTCTGTCCGTTAACACGATAACTTGGGCAAATATTGAGATATCTTCACCATATTCGGTATGCAGGCTTATTTAGACTCAGAATTGGAAATCAGAGAAATCGGACGATAACCACGCCCCCTTTTCCCATGTCGAAAATAGCAAAAAATTGAAAAAATTAGATAATTCGAAAACGAATACCACTAAATTAATGAAATTTGGTAGGTGGATTGTTCCTATTACGCAAAACACAAGTTCAGTAAACTTTTGGAATATATGGGTGGCAACGCCCACTTTTAGAAGAAGCAAATTCAGAAGTTTAACAAACGGTAAATCAATAGCCGTTGGAGATATAACGTTGCAATTTGGCATAGACATTTTTTTCGTAGCGACAACTGTTTGCTGTGCAAATGAGCGAAATCGGCTGAAAGCCACGCTTTCTTTTTATACCCAGCTGTACTTGTACACAGGGTATTATAACTTTGTTTGGGTAAGGGTTGGTTGTACATGTATAAAGGGATCGAGATAGATATAGACTTCCATATATTAAAATGACCAGGATCGAAAAAAAAATTTTACTGAGCCACGTGCGTCGGTCTGTCCGTCCGTCCGTCTGTCCGTTAACACCATAACTTGAGCAAATCCTGAGATATCTTCACCAAATTCGGTATGCGGGCTTATTTGGACTCAGAATAGATTGGTATTGAAAATGAGAGAAATCGGACCATAACCACGCCCCCTTTGCCTATATCGAAAATATCGAAAAATTGAAAAAACTATATAATTCGAAAACGAATACCACTAAATTAATGAAATTTGGTAGGTGGATTGTTCTTATAACCCAAAACACAAGTTCAGTAAAATTTTGGAACATATGGGTGGCAACGCCCACATTTAGAAGAAGCAAATTCAGAAGTTTAACAAGCGGTGAATCAATAGCCGTTGGAGGTATAACATTGAAATTTGGCATAGACATTTTTTTTCGTAGCCGCAACTGTTTGCTGTAAAAATGAGCGAAATCGGCTGAAAGCCACGCTTTCTTCTTATACCCAGCTTTACTTGAACACAGGGTAACGGTTGGTTGTACAGGTAGAAAGGGATCGAGATAGATGTATCAAAATGACCAGGACCGAAAAAAAATTTTTTTGAGCCATGCCCGTCGGCCTGTCCGTCCGTCCGTCTGTCCGTTAACACGATAACTTGGGCAAATATTGAGATATCTTCACCATATTCGGTATGCAGGCTTATTTAGACTCAGAATTGGAAATCAGAGAAATCGGACGATAACCACGCCCCCTTTTCCCATGTCGAAAATAGCAAAAAATTGAAAAAATTAGATAATTCGAAAACGAATACCACTAAATTAATGAAATTTGGTAGGTGGATTGTTCCTATTACGCAAAACACAAGTTCAGTAAACTTTTGGAATATATGGGTGGCAACGCCCACTTTTAGAAGAAGCAAATTCAGAAGTTTAACAAACGGTAAATCAATAGCCGTTGGAGATATAACGTTGCAATTTGGCATAGACATTTTTTTCGTAGCGACAACTGTTTGCTGTGCAAATGAGCGAAATCGGCTGAAAGCCACGCTTTCTTTTTATACCCAGCTGTACTTGTACACAGGGTATTATAACTTTGTTTGGGTAAGGGTTGGTTGTACATGTATAAAGGGATCGAGATAGATATAGACTTCCATATATTAAAATGACCAGGATCGAAAAAAAAATTTTACTGAGCCACGTGCGTCGGTCTGTCCGTCCGTCCGTCTGTCCGTTAACACCATAACTTGAGCAAATCCTGAGATATCTTCACCAAATTCGGTATGCGGGCTTATTTGGACTCAGAATAGATTGGTATTGAAAATGAGAGAAATCGGACCATAACCACGCCCCCTTTGCCTATATCGAAAATATCGAAAAATTGAAAAAACTATATAATTCGAAAACGAATACCACTAAATTAATGAAATTTGGTAGGTGGATTGTTCTTATAACCCAAAACACAAGTTCAGTAAAATTTTGGAACATATGGGTGGCAACGCCCACATTTAGAAGAAGCAAATTCAGAAGTTTAACAAGCGGTGAATCAATAGCCGTTGGAGGTATAACATTGAAATTTGGCATAGACATTTTTTTTCGTAGCCGCAACTGTTTGCTGTAAAAATGAGCGAAATCGACTGAAAGCCACGCTTTCTTCTTATACCCAGCTTTACTTGAACACAGGGTAACGGTTGGTTGTACAGGTAGAAAGGGATCGAGATAGATGTATCAAAATGACCAGGACCGAAAAAAAATTTTTTTGAGCCATGCCCGTCGGCCTGTCCGTCCGTCCGTCTGTCCGTTAACACGATAACTTGGGCAAATATTGAGATATCTTCACCATATTCGGTATGCAGGCTTATTTAGACTCAGAATTGGAAATCAGAGAAATCGGACGATAACCACGCCCCCTTTTCCCATGTCGAAAATAGCAAAAAATTGAAAAAATTAGATAATTCGAAAACGAATACCACTAAATTAATGAAATTTGGTAGGTGGATTGTTCTTATTACGCAAAACACAAGTTCAGTAAACTTTTGGAATATATGGGTGGCAACGCCCACATTTAGAAGAAGCAAATTCAGAAGTTTAACAAACGGTAAATCAATTGCCGTTGGAGATATAACGTTGCAATTTGGCATAGACATTTTTTTCGTAGCGACAACTGTTTGCTGTGCAAATGAGCGAAATCGGCTGAAAGCCACGCTTTCTTTTTATACCCAGCTGTACTTGTACACAGGGTATTATAACTTTGTTTGGGTAAGGGTTGGTTGTACATGTATAAAGGGATCGAGATAGATATAGACTTCCATATATTAAAATGACCAGGATCGAAAAAAAAATTTTACTGAGCCACGTGCGTCGGTCTGTCCGTCCGTCCGTCTGTCCGTTAACACCATAACTTGAGCAAATCCTGAGATATCTTCACCAAATTCGGTATGCGGGCTTATTTGGACTCAGAATAGATTGGTATTGAAAATGAGAGAAATCGGACCATAACCACGCCCCCTTTGCCTATATCGAAAATATCGAAAAATTGAAAAAACTATATAATTCGAAAACGAATACCACTAAATTAATGAAATTTGGTAGGTGGATTGTTCTTATAACGCAAAACACAAGTTCAGTAAAATTTTGGAACATATGGGTGGCAACGCCCACATTTAGAAGAAGCAAATTCAGAAGTTTAACAAGCGGTGAATCAATAGCCGTTGGAGGTATAACATTGAAATTTGGCATAGACATTTTTTTTCGTAGCCGCAACTGTTTGCTGTAAAAATGAGCGAAATCGGCTGAAAGCCACGCTTTCTTCTTATACCCAGCTTTACTTGAACACAGGGTAACGGTTGGTTGTACAGGTAGAAAGGGATCGAGATAGATGTATCAAAATGACCAGGACCGAAAAAAAATTTTTTTGAGCCATGCCCGTCGGCCTGTCCGTCCGTCCGTCTGTCCGTTAACACGATAACTTGGGCAAATATTGAGATATCTTCACCACATTCGGTATGCAGGCTTATTTAGACTCAGAATTGGAAATCAGAGAAATCGGACGATAACCACGCCCCCTTTTCCCATGTCGAAAATAGCAAAAAATTGAAAAAATTAGATAATTCGAAAACGAATACCACTAAATTAATGAAATTTGGTAGGTGGATTGTTCCTATTACGCAAAACACAAGTTCAGTAAACTTTTGGAATATATGGGTGGCAACGCCCACATTTAGAAGAAGCAAATTCAGAAGTTTAACAAACGGTAAATCAATAGCCGTTGGAGATATAACGTTGCAATTTGGCATAGACATTTTTTTCGTAGCGACAACTGTTTGCTGTGCAAATGAGCGAAATCGGCTGAAAGCCACGCTTTCTTTTTATACCCAGCTGTACTTGTACACAGGGTATTATAACTTTGTTTGGGTAAGGGTTGGTTGTACATGTATAAAGGGATCGAGATAGATATAGACTTCCATATATTAAAATGACCAGGATCGAAAAAAAAATTTTACTGAGCCACGTGCGTCGGTCTGTCCGTCCGTCCGTCTGTCCGTTAACACCATAACTTGAGCAAATCCTGAGATATCTTCACCAAATTCAGTATGCGGGCTTATTTGGACTCAGAATAGATTGGTATTGAAAATGAGAGAAATCGGACCATAACCACGCCCCCTTTGCCTATATCGAAAATATCGAAAAATTGAAAAAACT
Source organism: Merzomyia westermanni (assembly GCA_949987695.1). Classification (NCBI taxonomy): domain Eukaryota; kingdom Metazoa; phylum Arthropoda; class Insecta; order Diptera; family Tephritidae; genus Merzomyia; species Merzomyia westermanni. The sequence goes on along the minus strand of OX465292.1, from coordinate 103,224,688 downwards.
ATATAATTCGAAAACGAATACCACTAAATTAATGAAATTTGGTAGGTGGATTGTTCTTATAACGCAAAACACAAGTTCAGTAAAATTTTGGAACATATGGGTGGCAACGCCCACATTTAGAAGAAGCAAATTCAGAAGTTTAACAAGCGGTGAATCAATAGCCGTTGGAGGTATAACATTGAAATTTGGCATAGACATTTTTTTTCGTAGCCGCAACTGTTTGCTGTAAAAATGAGCGAAATCGGCTGAAAGCCACGCTTTCTTCTTATACCCAGCTTTACTTGAACACAGGGTAACGGTTGGTTGTACAGGTAGAAAGGGATCGAGATAGATGTATCAAAATGACCAGGACCGAAAAAAAATTTTTTTGAGCCATGCCCGTCGGCCTGTCCGTCCGTCCGTCTGTCCGTTAACACGATAACTTGGGCAAATATTGAGATACCTTCACCATATTCGGTATGCAGGCTTATTTAGACTCAGAATTGGAAATCAGAGAAATCGGACGATAACCACGCCCCCTTTTCCCATGTCGAAAATAGCAAAAAATTGAAAAAATTAGATAATTCGAAAACGAATACCACTAAATTAATGAAATTTGGTAGGTGGATTGTTCTTATTACGCAAAACACAAGTTCAGTAAACTTTTGGAATATATGGGTGGCAACGCCCACATTTAGAAGAAGCAAATTCAGAAGTTTAACAAACGGTAAATCAATAGCCGTTGGAGACATAACGTTGCAATTTGGCATAGACATTTTTTTCGTAGCGACAACTGTTTGCTGTGCAAATGAGCGAAATCGGCTGAAAGCCACGCTTTCTTTTTATACCCAGCTGTACTTGTACACAGGGTATTATAACTTTGTTTGGGTAAGGGTTGGTTGTACATGTATAAAGGGATCGAGATAGATATAGACTTCCATATATTAAAATGACCAGGATCGAAAAAAAAATTTTACTGAGCCACGTGCGTCGGTCTGTCCGTCCGTCCGTCTGTCCGTTAACACCATAACTTGAGCAAATCCTGAGATATCTTCACCAAATTCGGTATGCGGGCTTATTTGGACTCAGAATAGATTGGTATTGAAAATGAGAGAAATCGGACCATAACCACGCCCCCTTTGCCTATATCGAAAATATCGAAAAATTGAAAAAACTATATAATTCGAAAACGAATACCACTAAATTAATGAAATTTGGTAGGTGGATTGTTCTTATAACGCAAAACACAAGTTCAGTAAAATTTTGGAACATATGGGTGGCAACGCCCACATTTAGAAGAAGCAAATTCAGAAGTTTAACAAGCGGTGAATCAATAGCCGTTGGAGGTATAACATTGAAATTTGGCATAGACATTTTTTTTCGTAGCCGCAACTGTTTGCTGTAAAAATGAGCGAAATCGGCTGAAAGCCACGCTTTCTTCTTATACCCAGCTTTACCTGAACACAGGGTAACGGTTGGTTGTACAGGTAGAAAGGGATCGAGATAGATGTATCAAAATGACCAGGACCGAAAAAAAAATTTATTGAGCCATGTCCGTCGGTCTGTCCGTCCGTCCGGTTGTCCGTTAACACGATAACTTGGGCAAATATTGAGATATCTTCACCTATTCGGTATGCAGGCTTATTTAGACTCAGAATTGGAGATCAGAGAAATCGGACGATAACCACGCCCCCTTTTCCCATGTCGAAAATAGCAAAAAATTGAAAAAATTAGATAATTCGAAAACGAATACCACTAAATTAATGAAATTTGGTAGGTGGATTGTTCTTATTACGCAAAACACAAGTTCAGTAAAATTTTGGAATATATGGGTGGCAACGCCCACATTTAGAAGAAGCAAATTCAGAAGTTTAACAAGCGATAAATCAATAGCCGTTGGAGATATAACGTTGCAATTTGGCATAGACATTTTTTTCCTAGCGACAATTGTTTGCTGTGCAAATGAGCGAAATCGGCTGAAAGCCACGCTTTCTTTTTATACCCAGCTGTACTTGTACACAGGGTATTATAACTTTGTTTGGGTAAGGGTTGGTTATACATGTATAAAGGGATCGAGATAGATATAGACTTCCATATATTAAAATGACCAGGATCGAAAAAAAAATTTTACTGAGCCATGTCCGTCGGTCTGTCCGTCCGTCCGTCTGTCCGTTAACACGATAACTTGAGCAAATCCTGAGATATCTTCACCAAATTCGGTATGCGGGCTTATTTGGACTCAGAATAGATTGGTATTGAAAATGAGAGAAATCGGACCATAACCACGCCCCCTTTGCCTATATCGAAAATATCGAAAAATTGAAAATAGGAGATAATTCGAAAACGAATACCACTAAATTATTGAAATTTAGTAGGTGGATTGATTTTATAACGCAAAACACAAGTTCAGTAAAATTTTGGAATATGGGGGTGGCAACGCCCACATTTAGAAGAAGCAAATTCAGAAGTTTAACAAGCGGTAAATCAATAGCCGTTGGAGATATAACATTGAAATTTGGCATAGAAATTTTTTTCGTGGCGACAACTGTTTGCTGTGAAAATGAGCGAAACCGGCTGAAAGCCACGCTTTCTTTTTACACCCAGCTGTACTTGTACACAGGGTATTATAACTTTGTTTGGGTAAGGGTTGGTTGTACATGTATATAGGGATCGAGATAGATATAGACTTCCATATATCAAAATGACCAGGATCGAAAAAAAAATTTTACTGAGCCATGTGCGTCGGTCTGTCCGTCCGTCCGTCTGTCCGTTAACACGATAACTTGAGCAAATCCTGAGATATCTTCACCAAATTCGGTATGCGGGCTTATTTGGACTCAGAATAGATTGGTATTGAAAATGAGAGAAATCGGAAGATAACCACGCCCCCTTTGCCTATATCGAAAAATTGAAAAAACTATATAATTCGAAAACGAATACCACTAAATTAATGAAATTTGGTAGGTGGATTGTTCTTATTACGCAAAACACAAGTTCAGTAAACTTTTGGAATATATGGGTGGCAACGCCCACATTTAGAAGAAGCAAATTCAGAAGTTTAACAAGCGGTAAATCAATAGCCGTTGGAGACATAACGTTGCAATTTGGCATAGACATTTTTTTCGTAGCGACAACTGTTTGCTGTGCAAATGAGCGAAATCGGCTGAAAGCCACGCTGTCTTTTTATACCCAGCTTTACCTGAACATAGGGTAACGGTTGGTTGTACAGGTAGAAAGGGATCGAGATAGATGTATCAAAATGACCAGGACCGAAAAAAAAATTTATTGAGCCATGTCCGTCGGATTGTCCGTCCGTCCGTCTGTCCGTTAACACGATAGCTTGGGCAAATATTGAGATATCTTCACCATATTCGGTATGCAGGCTTATTTAGACTCAGAATTGGAGATCAGAGAAATCGGACGATAACCACGCCCCCTTTTCCCATGTCGAAAATAGCAAAAAATTGAAAAAATTAGATAATTCGAAAACGAATACCACTAAATTAATGAAATTTGGTAGGTGGATTGTTCTTATTACGCAAAACACAAGTTCAGTAAACTTTTGGAATATATGGGTGGCAACGCCCACATTTAGAAGAAGCAAATTCAGAAGTTTAACAAACGGTAAATCAATAGCCGTTGGAGATATAACGTTGCAATTTGGCATAGACATTTTTTTCGTAGCGACAACTGTTTGCTGTGCAAATGAGCGAAATCGGCTGAAAGCCACGCTTTCTTTTTATACCCAGCTGTACTTGTACACAGGGTATTATAACTTTGTTTGGGTAAGGGTTGGTTGTACATGTATAAAGGGATCGAGATAGATATAGACTTCCATATATTAAAATGACCAGGATCGAAAAAAAAATTTTACTGAGCCACGTGCGTCGGTCTGTCCGTCCGTCCGTCTGTCCGTTAACACCATAACTTGAGCAAATCCTGAGATATCTTCACCAAATTCGGTATGCGGGCTTATTTGGACTCAGAATAGATTGGTATTGAAAATGAGAGAAATCGGACCATAACCACGCCCCCTTTGCCTATATCGAAAATATCGAAAAATTGAAAAAACTATATAATTCGAAAACGAATACCACTAAATTAATGAAATTTGGTAGGTGGATTGTTCTTATAACGCAAAACACAAGTTCAGTAAAATTTTGGAACATATGGGTGGCAACGCCCACATTTAGAAGAAGCAAATTCAGAAGTTTAACAAGCGGTGAATCAATAGCCGTTGGAGGTATAACATTGAAATTTGGCATAGACATTTTTTTTCGTAGCCGCAACTGTTTGCTGTAAAAATGAGCGAAATCGGCTGAAAGCCACGCTTTCTTCTTATACCCAGCTTTACCTGAACACAGGGTAACGGTTGGTTGTACAGGTAGAAAGGGATCGAGATAGATGTATCAAAATGACCAGGACCGAAAAAAAAATTTATTGAGCCATGTCCGTCGGTCTGTCCGTCCGTCCGGTTGTCCGTTAACACGATAACTTGGGCAAATATTGAGATATCTTCACCTATTCGGTATGCAGGCTTATTTAGACTCAGAATTGGAGATCAGAGAAATCGGACGATAACCACGCCCCCTTTTCCCATGTCGAAAATAGCAAAAAATTGAAAAAATTAGATAATTCGAAAACGAATACCACTAAATTAATGAAATTTGGTAGGTGGATTGTTCTTATTACGCAAAACACAAGTTCAGTAAAATTTTGGAATATATGGGTGGCAACGCCCACATTTAGAAGAAGCAAATTCAGAAGTTTAACAAGCGGTAAATCAATAGCCGTTGGAGATATAACGTTGCAATTTGGCATAGACATTTTTTTCCTAGCGACAATTGTTTGCTGTGCAAATGAGCGAAATCGGCTGAAAGCCACGCTTTCTTTTTATACCCAGCTGTACTTGTACACAGGGTATTATAACTTTGTTTGGGTAAGGGTTGGTTATACATGTATAAAGGGATCGAGATAGATATAGACTTCCATATATTAAAATGACCAGGATCGAAAAAAAAATTTTACTGAGCCATGTCCGTCGGTCTGTCCGTCCGTCCGTCTGTCCGTTAACACGATAACTTGAGCAAATCCTGAGATATCTTCACCAAATTCGGTATGCGGGCTTATTTGGACTCAGAATAGATTGGTATTGAAAATGAGAGAAATCGGACCATAACCACGCCCCCTTTGCCTATATCGAAAATATCGAAAAATTGAAAATAGGAGATAATTCGAAAACGAATACCACTAAATTATTGAAATTTAGTAGGTGGATTGATTTTATAACGCAAAACACAAGTTCAGTAAAATTTTGGAATATGGGGGTGGCAACGCCCACATTTAGAAGAAGCAAATTCAGAAGTTTAACAAGCGGTAAATCAATAGCCGTTGGAGATATAACATTGAAATTTGGCATAGAAATTTTTTTCGTGGCGACAACTGTTTGCTGTGAAAATGAGCGAAACCGGCTGAAAGCCACGCTTTCTTTTTACACCCAGCTGTACTTGTACACAGGGTATTATAACTTTGTTTGGGTAAGGGTTGGTTGTACATGTATATAGGGATCGAGATAGATATAGACTTCCATATATCAAAATGACCAGGATCGAAAAAAAAATTTTACTGAGCCATGTGCGTCGGTCTGTCCGTCCGTCCGTCTGTCCGTTAACACGATAACTTGAGCAAATCCTGAGATATCTTCACCAAATTCGGTATGCGGGCTTATTTGGACTCAGAATAGATTGGTATTGAAAATGAGAGAAATCGGAAGATAACCACGCCCCCTTTGCCTATATCGAAAAATTGAAAAAACTATATAATTCGAAAACGAATACCACTAAATTAATGAAATTTGGTAGGTGGATTGTTCTTATTACGCAAAACACAAGTTCAGTAAACTTTTGGAATATATGGGTGGCAACGCCCACATTTAGAAGAAGCAAATTCAGAAGTTTAACAAGCGGTGAATCAATAGCCGTTGGAGGTATAACATTGAAATTTGGCATAGACATTTTTTTTCGTAGCCGCAACTGTTTGCTGTAAAAATGAGCGAAATCGGCTGAAAGCCACGCTTTCTTCTTATACCCAGCTTTACCTGAACACAGGGTAACGGTTGGTTGTACAGGTAGAAAGGGATCGAGATAGATGTATCAAAATGACCAGGACCGAAAAAAAAATTTATTGAGCCATGTCCGTCGGTCTGTCCGTCCGTCCGGTTGTCCGTTAACACGATAACTTGGGCAAATATTGAGATATCTTCACCTATTCGGTATGCAGGCTTATTTAGACTCAGAATTGGAGATCAGAGAAATCGGACGATAACCACGCCCCCTTTTCCCATGTCGAAAATAGCAAAAAATTGAAAAAATTAGATAATTCGAAAACGAATACCACTAAATTAATGAAATTTGGTAGGTGGATTGTTCTTATTACGCAAAACACAAGTTCAGTAAAATTTTGGAATATATGGGTGGCAACGCCCACATTTAGAAGAAGCAAATTCAGAAGTTTAACAAGCGGTAAATCAATAGCCGTTGGAGATATAACGTTGCAATTTGGCATAGACATTTTTTTCCTAGCGACAATTGTTTGCTGTGCAAATGAGCGAAATCGGCTGAAAGCCACGCTTTCTTTTTATACCCAGCTGTACTTGTACACAGGGTATTATAACTTTGTTTGGGTAAGGGTTGGTTATACATGTATAAAGGGATCGAGATAGATATAGACTTCCATATATTAAAATGACCAGGATCGAAAAAAAAATTTTACTGAGCCATGTCCGTCGGTCTGTCCGTCCGTCCGTCTGTCCGTTAACACGATAACTTGAGCAAATCCTGAGATATCTTCACCAAATTCGGTATGCGGGCTTATTTGGACTCAGAATAGATTGGTATTGAAAATGAGAGAAATCGGACCATAACCACGCCCCCTTTGCCTATATCGAAAATATCGAAAAATTGAAAATAGGAGATAATTCGAAAACGAATACCACTAAATTATTGAAATTTAGTAGGTGGATTGATTTTATAACGCAAAACACAAGTTCAGTAAAATTTTGGAATATGGGGGTGGCAACGCCCACATTTAGAAGAAGCAAATTCAGAAGTTTAACAAGCGGTAAATCAATAGCCGTTGGAGATATAACATTGAAATTTGGCATAGAAATTTTTTTCGTGGCGACAACTGTTTGCTGTGAAAATGAGCGAAACCGGCTGAAAGCCACGCTTTCTTTTTACACCCAGCTGTACTTGTACACAGGGTATTATAACTTTGTTTGGGTAAGGGTTGGTTGTACATGTATATAGGGATCGAGATAGATATAGACTTCCATATATCAAAATGACCAGGATCGAAAAAAAAATTTTACTGAGCCATGTGCGTCGGTCTGTCCGTCCGTCCGTCTGTCCGTTAACACGATAACTTGAGCAAATCCTGAGATATCTTCACCAAATTCGGTATGCGGGCTTATTTGGACTCAGAATAGATTGGTATTGAAAATGAGAGAAATCGGAAGATAACCACGCCCCCTTTGCCTATATCGAAAAATTGAAAAAACTATATAATTCGAAAACGAATACCACTAAATTAATGAAATTTGGTAGGTGGATTGTTCTTATTACGCAAAACACAAGTTCAGTAAACTTTTGGAATATATGGGTGGCAACGCCCACATTTAGAAGAAGCAAATTCAGAAGTTTAACAAGCGGTAAATCAATAGCCGTTGGAGACATAACGTTGCAATTTGGCATAGACATTTTTTTCGTAGCGACAACTGTTTGCTGTGCAAATGAGCGAAATCGGCTGAAAGCCACGCTGTCTTTTTATACCCAGCTTTACCTGAACATAGGGTAACGGTTGGTTGTACAGGTAGAAAGGGATCGAGATAGATGTATCAAAATGACCAGGACCGAAAAAAAAATTTATTGAGCCATGTCCGTCGGATTGTCCGTCCGTCCGTCTGTCCGTTAACACGATAGCTTGGGCAAATATTGAGATATCTTCACCATATTCGGTATGCAGGCTTATTTAGACTCAGAATTGGAAATCAGAGAAATCGGACGATGACCACGCCCCCTTTTCCCATGTCGAAAATAGCAAAAAATTGAAAAAATTAGATAATTCGAAAACGAATACCACTAAATTTATGAAATTTGGTAGGTGGATTGTTCTTATTACGCAAAACACAAGTACAGTAAAATTTTGGAATGTATGGGTGGCAACGCCCACATTTAGAAGAATCAAATTCAGAAGTTTAACAAGCGGTAAATCAATAGCCGTTGGAGATATAACGTTGCAATTTGGCATAGACATTTTTTTCGTAGCGACAACTGTTTGCTGTGCAAATGAGCGAAATCGGCTGAAAGCCACGCTTTCTTTTTATACCCAGCTGTACTTGTACACAGGGTATTATAACTTTGTTTGGGTAAGGGTTGGTTGTACATGTATAAAGGGATCGAGATAGATATAGACTTCCAAATATTAAAATGACCAGGATCGAAAAAAAAATTTTATTGAGCCATGTCCGTCGGTCTGTCCGTCCGTCCGTCTGTCCGTTAACACGATAACTTGGGCAAATATTGAGATATCTTCACCATATTCGGTATGCAGGCTTATTTAAACTCAGAATTGGAAATCAGAGAAATCGGATGATAACCACGCCCCCTTTTCCCATGTCGAAAATAGCAAAAAATTGAAAAAATTAGATATTTCGAAAACGAATACCACTAAATTAATGAAATTTGGTAGGTGGATTGTTCTTATTACGCAAAACACAAGTTCAGTAAAATTTTGGAATATATGGGTGGCAACGCCCACATTTAGAAGAAGCAAATTCAGAAGTTTAACAAGCGGTAAATCAATAGCCGTTGGAGAAATAACGTTGCAATTTGGCATAGACATTTTTTTCGTAGCGACAACTGTTTGCTGTGCAAATGAGCGAAATCGGCTGAAAGCCATGCTTTCTTCTTATACCCAGCGTTACTTGAACACAGGGTAACGGTTGGTTGTACAGGTAGAAAGGGATCGAGATAGATATATAAAAATGACCAGGATCGAAAAAAAATTTTATTGAGCAATGTCCGTCGGCCTGTCCGTCCGTCCGTCTGTCCGTTAACACGATAACTTGAGCAAATATTGAGATATCTTCACCAAATTCGGTATGCGGGCTTATTTGGACTCAGAATATATTGGTATTGAAAATGAGAGAAATCGGACCATACCCACGCCCCCCTTTTCCTATATCGAAAATATCGAAAAATTGAAAAAACTAGATAATTCGAAAACGAATACCACAAAATTAATGAAATTTGGTAGGTGGATTGTTATTATAACGCAAAACACAAGTTCAGTAAAATTTTGGAATATGGGGGTGGCAACGCCCACATTTAGAAGAAGCAAATTCAGAAGTTTAACAAGCGGTGAATCAATAGCCGTTAGAGATATAACATTGAAATATGGCATAGACATTTTTTTCGTGGCGACAACTGTGTGCTGTGAAAATGAGCGAAACCGGCTGAAAGCCACGCTTTTTTTATACCCAGCTGTACTTGTACACAGGGTATTATAACTTTGTTTGGGTAAGGGTTGGTTGTACATGTATAAAGGAATCGAGATAGATATAAACTTCCATATATCAAAATGACCAGGATCGAAAAAAATTTTATTGAGCCATGTCCGTCGGTCTGTCCGTCCGTCAGTCTGTCCGTTAACACGATAGCTTGGGCAAATATTGAGATATCTCCACCAAATTCGGGATGCGGGCTTATTTAGACTCAGAATAGATTGGTATTGAAAATGAGAGAAATCGGACCATAACCACGCCCCCTTTTCCTATATCGAAAATATCGAAAAATTTAAAATAGCAGATAATTCGAAAACGAATACCACTAAATTAATGAAATTTAGTAGGTCGATTGATTTTATAACGCAAAACACAAGTTCAGTAAAATTTTGGAATATGGGGTGGCAACGCCCACATTTAGAAGAAGCAAATTCAGAAGTTTAACAAGCGCTAAATCAATAGCCGTTGGAGATATAACGATGCAATTTGGCATAGACATTTTATTCGTAGCGACAACTGTTTGCTGTGAAAATCAGCGAAGTCGGCTGAAAGCCACTCTTTCTTTTTATGCCCATCTGTACTTGTACACAGGGTATTATAACTTTGTTTGGGTAAGGGTTGGTTGTACATGTATAAAGGGATCGAGATAGATATAGACTTCCATATATCAAAATCACCAGGATCGAAAAAAAAATTTTATTGAGCCATGTCCGTCGGTCTGTCCGTCCGTTCGTCTGTCCGTTAACACGATAACTTGAGCAAATATTGAGATATCTTCACCAAATTCGGTATGCGGGCTTATTTAGACTCAGAATAGATTGGTATTGAAAATGAGAGAAATCGGAACATAACCACGCCCCGTTTTCCTATATCGAATAATTGAAAAAACTATATAATTCGAAAACGAATACCACTAAATTAATGAAATTTGGTAGGTGGATTGTTCTTATAACGCAAAACACAAGTTCAGTAAAATTTTGGAATATATGGGTGGCACCGCCCACATTTAGAAGAAGCAAATTCAGAAGTTTAACAAGCGGTGAATCAATAGCCGTTGGAGATATAACATTGAAGTTTGGCATAGACATTTTTTTCGTAGCCGCAACTGTTTGCTGTAAAAATGAGCGAAATCGGCTGAAAGCCACGCTTTCTTCTTATACCCAGCTTTACTTGAACACAGGGTAACGGTTGGTTGTACAGTTGGAAAGGGATCGAGATAGATGTATCAAAATGACCAGGACCGTAAAAAAAATTTATTGAGCCATGTCCGTCGGCCTGTCCGTCCGTCCGTCTGTCCGTTAACACGATAACTTGGGCAAATATTGAGATATCTTCACCATATTCGGTATGCAGGCTAATTTAGACTCAGAATCGGAAATCAGAGAAATCGGACGATAACCACGCCCCCTTTTCCCATGTCGAAAATAGCTAAAAATTGAAAAAATTACATAATTCGAAAACGAATACCACTAAATTAATGAAATTTGGTAGGTGGATTGTTCTTATTACGCAAAACACAAGTTCAGTAAAATTTTGGAATATATGGGTGGCAACGCCCACATTTAGAAGAAGCAAATTCAGAAGTTTAACAAGCGGTAAATCAATAGCCGTTGGAGATATAACGTTGCAATTTGGCATAGACATTTTTTTCCTAGCGACAATTGTTTGCTGTGCAAATGAGCGAAATCGGCTGAAAGCCACGCTTTCTTTTTATACCCAGCTGTACTTGTACACAGGGTATTATAACTTTGTTTGGGTAAGGGTTGGTTATACATGTATAAAGGGATCGAGATAGATATAGACTTCCATATATTAAAATGACCCGGATCGAAAAAAAAATTTTACTGAGCCATGTCCGTCGGTCTGTCCGTCCGTCCGTCTGTCCGTTAACACGATAACTTGAGCAAATCCTGAGATATCTTCACCAAATTCGGTATGCGGGCTTATTTGGACTCAGAATAGATTGGTATTGAAAATGAGAGAAATCGGACCATTACCACGCCCCCTTTGCCTATATCGAAAATATCGAAAAATTGAAAATAGGAGATAATTCGAAAACGAATATCACTAAATTATTGAAATTTAGTAGGTGGATTGATTTTATAACGCAAAACACAAGTTCAGTAAAATTTTGGAATATGGGGGTGGCAACGCCCACATTTAGAAGAAGCAAATTCAGAAGTTTAACAAGCGGTAAATCAATAGCCGTTGGAGATATAACATTGAAATTTGGCATAGAAATTTTTTTCGTGGCGACAACTGTTTGCTGTGAAAATGAGCGAAACCGGCTGAAAGCCACGCTTTCTTTTTACACCCAGCTGTACTTGTACACAGGGTATTATAACTTTGTTTGGGTAAGGGTTGGTTGTACATGTATAAAGGGATCGAGATAGATATAGACTTCCATATATCAAAATGACCAGGATCGAAAAAAAAATTTTACTGAGCCATGTGCGTCGGTCTGTCCGTCCGTCCGTCTGTCCGTTAACACGATAACTTGAGCAAATCCTGAGATATCTTCACCAAATTCGGTATGCGGGCTTATTTGGACTCAGAATAGATTGGTTTTGAAAATGAGAGAAATCGGAAGATAACCACGCCCCCTTTGCCTATATCGAAAAATTGAAAAAACTATATAATTCGAAAACGAATACCACTAAATTAATGAAATTTGGTAGGTGGATTGTTCTTATTACGCAAAACACAAGTTCAGTAAACTTTTGGAATATATGGGTGGCAACGCCCACATTTAGAAGAAGCAAATTCAGAAGTTTAACAAGCGGTAAATCAATAGCCGTTGGAGATATAACGTTGCAATTTGGCATAGACATTTTTTTCGTAGCGACAACTGTTTGCTGTGCAAATGAGCGAAATCGGCTGAAAGCCACGCTGTCTTTTTATACCCAGCTTTACCTGAACATAGGGTAACGGTTGGTTGTACAGGTAGAAAGGGATCGAGATAGATGTATCAAAATGACCAGGACCGAAAAAAAAATTTATTGAGCCATGTCCGTCGGATTGTCCGTCCGTCCGTCTGTCCGTTAACACGATAACTTGGGCAAATATTGAGATATCTTCACCATATTCGGTATGCAGGCTTATTTAGACTCAGAATTGGAAATCAGAGAAATCGGACGATGACCACGCCCCCTTTTCCCATGTCGAAAATAGCAAAAAATTGAAAAAATTAGATATTTCGAAAACGAATACCACTAAATTAATGAAATTTGGTAGGTGGATTGTTCTTATTACGCAAAACACAAGTTCAGTAAAATTTTGGAATATATGGGTGGCAACGCCCACATTTAGAAGAAGCAAATTCAGAAGTTTAACAAGCGGTGAATCAATAGCCGTTAGAGATATAACATTGAAATATGGCATAGACATTTTTTTCGTGGCGACAACTGTGTGCTGTGAAAATGAGCGAAACCGGCTGAAAGCCACGCTTTTTTTATACCCAGCTGTACTTGTACACAGGGTATTATAACTTTGTTTGGGTAAGGGTTGGTTGTACATGTATAAAGGAATCGAGATAGATATAAACTTCCATATATCAAAATGACCAGGATCGAAAAAAATTTTATTGAGCCATGTCCGTCGGTCTGTCCGTCCGTCAGTCTGTCCGTTAACACGATAGCTTGGGCAAATATTGAGATATCTTCACCAAATTCGGTATGCGGGCTTATTTAGACTCAGAATAGATTGGTATTGAAAATGAGAGAAATCGGACCATAACCACGCCCCCTTTTCCTATATCGAAAATATCGAAAAATTTAAAATAGCAGATAATTCGAAAACGAATACCACTAAATTAATGAAATTTAGTAGGTCGATTGATTTTATAACGCAAAACACAATTCAGTAAAATTTTGGAATATGGGGGTGGCAACGCCCACATTTAGAAGAAGCAAATTCAGAAGTTTAACAAGCGCTAAATCAATAGCCGTTGGAGATATAACGATGCAATTTGGCATAGACATTTTATTCGTAGCGACAACTGTTTGCTGTGAAAATCAGCGAAGTCGGCTGAAAGCCACTCTTTTTTTTTATGCCCATCTGTACTTGTACACAGGGTATTATAACTTTGTTTGGGTAAGGGTTGGTTGTACATGTATAAAGGGATCGAGATAGATATAGACTTCCATATATCAAAATGACCAGGATCGAAAAAAAAATTTTATTGAGCCATGTCCGTCGGTCTGTCCGTCCGTTCGTCTGTCCGTTAACACGATAACTTGAGCAAATATTGAGATATCTTCACCAAATTCGGTATGCGGGCTTATTTAGACTCAGAATAGATTGGTATTGAAAATGAGAGAAATCGGAAGATAACCACGCCCCCTTTTCCTATATCGAATAATTGAAAAAACTATATAATTCGAAAACGAATACCACTAAATTAATGAAATTTGGTAGGTGGATTGTTCTTATAACGCAAAACACAAGTTCAGTAAAATTTTGGAATATATGGGTGGCACCGCCCACATTTAGAAGAAGCAAATTCAGAAGTTTAACAAGCGGTGAATCAATAGCCGTTAGAGATATAACATTGAAATTTCGCATAGACATTTTTTTCGTAGCCGCAACTGTTTGCTGTAAAAATGAGCGAAATCGGCTGAAAGCCACGCTTTCCTCTTATACCCAGCTTTACTTGAACGCAGGGTAACGGTTGGTTGTACAGGTAGAAAGGGATCGAGATAGATGTATCAAAATGACCAGGACCGAAAAAAAAATTTATTGAGCCATGTCTGTCGGCCTGTCCGTCCGTCCGTCTGTCCGTTAACACGATAACTTGGGCAAATATTGAGATATCTTCACCATATTCGGTATGCAGGCTAATTTAGACTCAGAATCGGAAATCAGAGAAATCGGACGATAACCACGCCCCCTTTTCCCATGTCGAAAATAGCTAAAAATTGAAAAAATTAGATAATTCGAAAACGAATACCACTAAATTAATGAAATTTGGTAGGTGGATTGTTCTTATTACGCAAAACACAAGTTCAGTAAAATTTTGGAATATGTGGGTGGCAACGCCCACATTTAAAAGAAGCAAATTCAGAAGTTTAATAAGCGGTAAATCAATAGCCGTTGGATTATATAACGTTGCAATTTGGCATAGACATTTTTTTCGTAGCGACAACTGTTTGCTGTGCAAATGAGCGAAATCGGCTGAAAGCCACGCTTTCTTTTTATACCCAGCTGTACTTGTACACAGGGTAACGGTTGGTTGTACAGGTAGAAAGGGATCGAGATAGATGTATCAAAATGACCATGGCCGAAAAAAAAATTTATTGAGCCATGTCCGTCGGCCTGTCCGTCCGTCCGTCTGTCCGTTAACACGATAACTTGGGAAAATATTGAGATATCTTCACCATATTCGGTATGCAGGCTAATTTAGACTCAGAATCGGAAATCAGAGAAATCGGACGATAACCACGCCCCCTTTTCCCATGTCGAAAATAGCTAAAAATTGAAAAAATTAGATAATTCGAAAACGAATACCACTAAATTAATGAAATTTGGTAGGTGGATTGTTCTTATTACGCAAAACACAAGTTCAGTAAAATTTTGGAATATGTGGGTGGCAACGCCCACATTTAGAAGAAGCAAATTCAGAAGTTTAATAAGCGGTAAATCAATAGCCGTTGGAGATATAACGTTGCAATTTGGCATAGACATTTTTTTCGTAGCGACAACTGTTTGCTGTGCAAATGAGCGAAATCGGCTGAAAGCCACGCTTTCTTTTTATACCCAGCTGTACTTGTACACAGGGTGTTATAACTTTGTTTGGGTAAGGGTTGGTTGTACATGTATAAAGGGATCGAGATAGATATAGACTTCCATATATCAAAATGACCAGGATCGAAAAAAAAATTTTACTGAGCCATGTCCGTCGGTCTGTCCGTCGGTCTGTCCGTCCGTCCGTCTGTCCGTTAACACGATAACTTGAGCAAATCCTGAGATATCTTCACCAAATTCGGTATGCGGGCTTATTTAGACTTAGAATAGATTGGTATTGAAAATGAGAGAAATTTTGGAATATATGGGTGGCAACGCCCACATTGAGAAGAAGCAAATCCAGAAGTCTAACAAGCGGTGAATCAATAGCCGTTAGAGATATAACATTGAAATTTCGCAAAGACATTTTTTTCGTAGCCGCAACTGTTTGCTGTAAAAATGAGCGAAATCGGCTGAAAGCCACGCTTTCTTCTTATACCCAGCTTTACTTGTACACAGGGTAACGGTTGGTTGTACAGGTGGAAAGGGATCGAAATAGATATATCAAAATGACCAGGACCGAAAAAAAAATTTATTGAGCTATGTCCGTCGGTCTGTCCGTCCGTCCGTCTGTCCGTTAACACGATAACTTGAGCAAATCCTGAAATATCTTCACCAAATTCGGTATGCGGGCTTATTTAGACTCAGAATAGATTGGTATTGAAAATGAGAGAAATCGAACCATAACCACGCCCCCTTTTCCTATATCGAAAATATCGAAAAATTGAAAATAGGAGATAATTCGAAAACGAATACCACTAAATTAATGAAATTTGGTAGGTGGATTGATTTTATAACGCAAAACACAAGTTCAGTAAAATTTTGGAATATATGGGTGGCAACGCCCACATTTAGAAGAAGCAAATTCAGAAGTTTAACAAGCGCTAAATCAATAGCCGTTGGAGATATAACGATGCAATTTGGCATAGACATTTTATTCGAAGCGACAACTGTTTGCTGTGAAAATCAGCGAAGTCGGCTGAAAGCCACTCTTTCTTTTTATGCCCATCTGTACTTGTACACAGGGTATTATAACTTTGTTTGGGTAAGGGTTGGTTGTTCATGTATAAAGGGATCGAGATAGATATAGACTTCCATATATCAAAATAACAAGGATCGAACAAAAATTTTATTGAAGCGGTGAATCAATAGCCGTTGGAGATATAACATTGAAGTTTGGCATAGACATTTTTTTCGTAGCCGCAACTGTTTGCTGTAAAAATGAGCGAAATCAGCTGAAAGCCACGCTTTCTTCTTATACCCAGCTTTACTTGAACACAGGGTAACGGTTGGTTGTACAGGTAGAAAGGGATCGAGATAGATGTATCAAAATGACCAGGACCGAAAAAAAAATTTATTGAGCCATGTCCGTCGGCCTGTCCGTCCGTCCGTCTGTCCGTTAACACGATAACTTGGGCAAATATTGAGATATCTTCACCATATTCGGTATGCAGGCTTATTTAGACTCAGAATCGGAAATCAGAGAAATCGGACGATAACCACGCCCCCTTTTCCCATGTCAAAAATAGCTAAAAATTGAAAAAATTAGATAATTCGAAAACGAATACCACTAATTAATGAAATTTGGTAGGTGGATTGTTCTTATTACGCAAAACACAAGTTCAGTAAAATTTTGGAATATGTGGGTGGCAACGCCCACATTTAGAAGAAGCAAATTCAGAAGTTTTATAAGCGGTAAATCAATAGCCGTTGGAGATATAACATTGAAGTTTGGCATAGACATTTTTTTCGTAGCCGGAACTGTTTGCTGTAAAAATGAGCGAAATCGGCTGAAAGCCATGCTTTCTTCTTATACCCAGCGTTACTTGAACACAGGGTAACGGTTGGTTGTACAGGTAGAAAGGGATCGAGATAGATGTATCAAAATGACCAGACCGAAAAAAAAATTTATTGAGCCATGTCCGTCGGCCTGTCCGTCCGTCCGTCTGTCCGTTAACACGATAACTTGGGCAAATATTGAGATATCTTCACCATATTCGGTATGCAGGCTTATTTAAACTCAGAATTGGAAATCAGAGAAATCGGATGATAACCACGCCCCCTTTTCCCATGTCGAAAATAGCAAAAAATTGAAAAAATTAGATATTTCGAAAACGAATACCACTAAATTAATGAAATTTGGTAGGTGGATTGTTCTTATTACGCAAAACACAAGTTCAGTAAAATTTTGGAATATATGGGTGGCAACGCCCACATTTAGAAGAAGCAAATTCAGAAGTTTAACAAGCGGTAAATCAATAGCCGTTGGAGAAATAACGTTGCAATTTGGCATAGACATTTTTTTCGTAGCGACAACTGTTTGCTGTGCAAATGAGCGAAATCGGCTGAAAGCCATGCTTTCTTCTTATAACCAGCGTTACTTGAACACAGGGTAACGGTTGGTTGTACAGGTAGAAAGGGATCGAGATAGATATATAAAAATGACCAGGATCGAAAAAAAATTTTATTGAGCAATGTCCGTCGGCCTGTCCGTCCGTCCGTCTGTCCGTTAACACGATAACTTGAGCAAATATTGAGATATCTTCACCAAATTCGGTATGCGGGCTTATTTGGACTCAGAATATATTGGTATTGAAAATGAGAGAAATCGGACCATAACCACGCCCCCCTTTTCCTATATCGAAAATATCGAAAAATTGAAAAAACTAGATAATTCGAAAACGACTACCACAAAATTAATGAAATTTGGTAGGTGGATTGTTCTTATAACGCAAAACACAAGTTCAGTAAAATTTTGGAATATGGGGGTGGCAACGCCCACATTTAGAAGAAGCAAATTCAGAAGTTTAACAAGCGCTAAATCAATAGCCGTTGGAGATATAACGATGCAATTTGGCATAGACATTTTATTCGTAGCGACAACTGTTTGCTGTGAAAATCACGAAGTCGGCTGAAAGCCACTCTTTCTTTTTATGCCCATCTGTACTTGTACACAGGGTATTATAACTTTGTTTGGGTAAGGGTTGGTTGTACATGTATAAAGGAATCGAGATAGATATAAACTTCCATATATCAAAATGACCAGGATCGAAAAAAATTTTATTGAGCCATGTCCGTCGGTCTGTCCGTCCGTCAGTCTGTACGTTAACACGATAGCTTGGGCAAATATTGAGATATCTTCACCAAATTCGGTATGCGGGCTTATTTAGACTCAGAATAGATTGGTATTGAAAATGAGAGAAATCGGACCATAACCACGCCCCCTTTTCCTATATCGAAAATATCGAAAAATTTAAAATAGCAGATAATTCGAAAACGAATACCACTAAATTAATGAAATTTAGTAGGTCGATTGATTTTATAACGCAAAACACAAGTTCAGTAAAATTTTGGAATATGGGGGTGGCAACGCCCACATTTAAAAGAAGCAAATTCAGAAGTTTAACAAGCGCTAAATCAATAGCCGTTGGAGATATAACGATGCAATTTGGCATAGACATTTTATTCGTAGCGACAACTGTTTGCTGTGAAAATCACGAAGTCGGCTGAAAGCCACTCTTTCTTTTTATGCCCATCTGTACTTGTACACAGGGTATTATAACTTTGTTTGGGTAAGGGTTGGTTGTACATGTATAAAGGAATCGAGATAGATATAGACTTCCATATATCAAAATGACCAGGATCGAAAAAAATTTTATTGAGCAATGTCCGTCGGCCTGTCCGCCCGTCCGTCTGTCCGTTAACACGATAACTTGAGCAAATATTGAGATATCTTCACCAAATTCGGTATGCGGGCTTATTTGGACTCAGAATATATTGGTATTGAAAATGAGAGAAATCGGACCATAACCACGCCCCCCTTTTCCTATATCGAAAATATCGAAAAATTTAAAAAACTAGATAATTCGAAAAGGAATACCACAAAATTAATGAAATTTGGTAGGTGGATTGTTCTTATAACGCAAAACACAAGTTCAGTAAAATTTTGGAATATGGGGGTGGCAACGCCCACATTTAGAAGAAGCAAATTCAGAAGTTTAACAAGCGCTAAATCAATAGCCGTTGGAGATATAACGATGCAATTTGGCATAGACATTTTATTCGTAGCGACAACTGTTTGCTGTGAAAATCAGCGAAGTCGGCTGAAAGCCACTCTTTCTTTTTATGCCCATCTGTACTTGTACACAGGGTATTATAACTTTGTTTGGGTAAGGGTTGGTTGTACATGTATAAAGGGATCGAGATAGATATAGACTTCCTTATATCAAAATGACCAGGATCGAAAAAAAAATTTTATTGAGCCATGTCCGTCGGTCTGTCCGTCCGTTCGTCTGTCCGTTAACACGATAACTTGAGCAAATATTGAGATATCTTCACCAAATTCGGTATGCGGGCTTATTTAGACTCAGAATAGATTGGTATTGAAAATGAGAGAAATCGGAACATAACCACGCCCCCTTTTCCTATATCGAATAATTGAAAAAACTATATAATTCGAAAACGAATACCACTAAATTAATGAAATTTGGTAGGTGGATTGTTCTTATAACGCAAAACACAAGTTCAGTATAATTTTGGAATATATGGGTGGCACCGCCCACATTTAGAAGAAGCAAATTCAGAAGTTTAACAAGCGGTGAATCAATAGCCGTTGGAGATATAACATTGAAGTTTGGCATAGACATTTTTTTCGTAGCCGCAACTGTTTGCTGTAAAAATGAGCGAAATCGGCTGAAAGCCACGCTTTCTTCTTATACCCAGCTTTACTTGAACACAGGGTAACGGTTGGTTGTACAGGTAGAAAGGGATCGAGATAGATGTATCAAAATGACCAGGACCGAAAAAAAAATTTATTGAGCCATGTCCGTCGGCCTGTCCGTCCGTCCGTCTGTCCGTTAACACGATAACTTGGGCAAATATTGAGATATCTTCACCATATTCGGTATGCAGGCTAATTTAGACTCAGAATCGGAAATCAGAGAAATCGGACGATAACCACGCCCCCTTTTCCTATGTCGAAAATAGCTAAAAATTGAAAAAATTAGATAATTCGAAAACGAATACCACTAAATTAATGAAATTTGGTAGGTGGATTGTTCTTATTACGCAAAACACAAGTTCAGTAAAATTTTGGAATATGTGGGTGGCAACGCCCACATTTAGAAGAAGCAAATTCAGAAGTTTAATAAGCGGTAAATCAATAGCCGTTGGAGATATAACGTTGCAATTTGGCATAGACATTTTTTTCGTAGCGACAACTGTTTGCTGTGCAAATGAGCGAAATCGGCTGAAAGCCACGCTTTCTTTTTATACCCAGCTGTACTTGTACACAGGGTATTATAACTTTGTTTGGGTAAGGGTTGGTTGTACATGTATAAAGGGATCGAGATAGATATAGACTTCCATATATCAAAATGACCAGGATCGAAAAAAAAATTTTACTGAGCCATGTCCGTCGGTCTGTCCGTCCGTCCGTCTGTCCGTTAACACGATAACTTGAGCAAATCCTGAGATATCTTCACCAAATTCGGTATGCGGGCTTATTTAGACTCAGAATAGATTGGTATTGAAAATGAGAGAAATTTTGGAATATATGGGTGGCAACGCCCACATTGAGAAGAAGCAAATCCAGAAGTCTAACAAGCGGTGAATCAATAGCCGTTAGAGATATAACATTGAAATTTCGCAAAGACATTTTTTTCGTAGCCGCAACTGTTTGCTGTAAAAATGAGCGAAATCGGCTGAAAGCCACGCTTTCTTCTTATACCCAGCTTTACTTGTACACAGGGTAACGGTTGGTTGTACAGGTGGAAAGGGATCGAAATAGATATATCAAAATGACCAGGACCGAAAAAAAAATTTATTGAGCTATGTCCGTCGGTCTGTCCGTCCGTCCGTCTGTCCGTTAACACGATAACTTGAGCAAATCCTGAAATATCTTCACCAAATTCGGTATGCGGGCTTATTTAGACTCAGAATAGATTGGTATTGAAAATGAGAGAAATTTTGGAATATATGGGTGGCAACGCCCACATTGAGAAGAAGCAAATCCAGAAGTCTAACAAGCGGTGAATCAATAGCCGTTAGAGATATAACATTGAAATTTCGCAAAGACATTTTTTTCGTAGCCGCAACTGTTTGCTGTAAAAATGAGCGAAATCGGCTGAAAGCCACGCTTTCTTTTTATACCCAGCTGTACTTGTACACAGGGTATTATAACTTTGTTTGGGTAAGGGTTGGTTGTACATGTATAAAGGGATCGAGATAGATATAGACTTCCATATATCACAATGACCAGGATCGAAAAAAAAATTTTACTGAGCCATGTCCGTCGGTCTGTCCGTCCGTCCGTCTGTCCGTTAACACGATAACTTGAGCAAATCCTGAAATATCTTCACCAAATTCGGTATGCGGGCTTATTTAGACTCAGAATAGATTGGTATTGAAAATGAGAGAAATCGAACCATAACCACGCCCCCTTTTCCTATATCGAAAATATCGAAAAATTGAAAATAGGAGATAATTCGAAAACGAATACCACTAAATTAATGAAATTTGGTAGGTGGATTGATTTTATAACGCAAAACACAAGTTCAGTAAAATTTTGGAATATATGGGTGGCAACGCCCACATTTAGAAGAAGCAAATTCAGAAGTTTAACAAGCGCTACATCAATAGCCGTTGGAGATATAACGATGCAATTTGGCATAGACATTTTATTCGTAGCGACAACTGTTTGCTGTGAAAATCAGCGAAGTCGGCTGAAAGCCACTCTTTCTTTTTATGCCCATCTGTACTTGTACACAGGGTATTATAACTTTGTTTGGGTAAGGGTTGGTTGTTCATGTATAAAGGGATCGAGATAGATATAGACTTCCATATATCAAAATAACAAGGATCGAACAAAAATTTTATTGAAGCGGTGAATCAATAGCCGTTGGAGATATAACATTGAAGTTTGGCATAGACATTTTTTTCGTAGCCGCAACTGTTTGCTGTAAAAATGAGCGAAATCAGCTGAAAGCCACGCTTTCTTCTTATACCCAGCTTTACTTGAACACAGGGTAACGGTTGGTTGTACAGGTAGAAAGGGATCGAGATAGATGTATCAAAATGACCAGGACCGAAAAAAAAATTTATTGAGCCATGTCCGTCGGCCTGTCCGTCCGTCCGTCTGTCCGTTAACACGATAACTTGGGCAAATATTGAGATATCTTCACCATATTCGGTTATTTAGACTCAGAATCGGAAATCAGAGAAATCGGACGATAACCACGCCCCCTTTTCCCATGTCGAAAATAGCTAAAAATTGAAAAAATTAGATAATTCGAAAACGAATACCACTAATTAATGAAATTTGGTAGGTGGATTGTTCTTATTACGCAAAACACAAGTTCAGTAAAATTTTGGAATATGTGGGTGGCAACGCCCACATTTAGAAGAAGCAAATTCAGAAGTTTAACAAGCGGTAAAACAATAGCCGTTGGAGATATAACGTTACAATTTGGCATAGACATTTTTTTCGTAGCGACAACTGTTTGCTGTGCAAATGAGCGAAATCGGCTGAAAGCCACGCTTTCTTTTTATACCCAGCTGTACTTGTACACAGGGTATTATAACTTTGTTTGGGTAAGGGTTGGTTGTACATGTATAAAGGGATCGAGATAGATATAGACTTCCATATATCAAAATGACCAGGATCGAAAAAAAAATTTGACTGAGCCATGTCCGTCGGTCTGTCCGTTAACACGATAACTTGAACAAATCCTGAGATATCTTCACCAAATTCGGTATGCGGGCTTATTTAGACTCAGAATAGATTGGTATTGAAAATGAGAGAAATTTTGGAATATATGGGTGGCAACGCCCACATTGAGAAGAAGCAAATCCAGAAGTCTAACAAGCGGTGAATCAATAGCCGTTAGAGATATAACATTGAAATTTCGCATAGACATTTTTTTCGTAGCCGCAACTGTTTGCTGTAAAAATGAGCGAAATCGGCTGAAAGCCACGCTTTCTTCTTATACCCAGCTTTACTTGTACACAGGGTAACGGTTGATTGTACAGGTGGAACGGGATCGAAATAGATATATCAAAATGACCAGGACCGAAAAAAAAATTTATTGAGCCATGTCCGTCGGTCTGTCCGTCCGTCCGTCTGTCCGGTAACACGATAACTTGAGCAAATCCTGAGATATCTTCACCAAATTCGGTATGCGGGTTTATTTAGACTCAGAATAGATTGGTATTGAAAATGAGAGAAATCGGACCATAACCACGCCCCCTTTTCCTATATCGAAAATATCGAAAAATTGAAAATAGGAGATAATTCGAAAACGAATACCACTAAATTAATGAAATTTAGTAGGTGGATTGATTTTATAACGCAAAACACAAGTTCAGTAAAATTTTGGAATATATGGGTGGCAACGCCCACATTTAGAAGAAGCAAATTCAGAAGTTTAACAAGCGCTAAATCAATAGCCGTTGGAGATATAACGATGCAATTTGGCATGGACATTTTATTCGTATGGACAACTGTTTGCTGTGAAAATGAGCGAAATCGGCTGAAAGCCACGCTTTTTTTATACCCAGCTGTACTTGTACACAGGGTATTATAACTTTGTTTGGGTAAGGGTTGGTTGTACATGTATAAAGGAATCGAGATAGATATAGACTTCCATATATCAAAATGACCAGGATCGAAAAAAAATTTTATTGAGCCATGTCCGTCGGTCTGTCCGTCCGTCCGTCTGTCCGTTAACACGATAACTTGAGCAAATATAGAGATATCTTCACCAAATTCGGTATGCGGGCTTATTTAGACTCAGAATAGATTGGTATTGAAAATGAGAGAAATCGGACCATAACCACGCCCCCTTTTCCTATATCGAAAAATTGAAAATAGGAGATAATTCGAAAACGAATACCACTAAATTAATGAAATTTGGTAGGTGGATTGATTTTATAACGCAAAACACAAGTTCAGTAAAATTTTGGAATATATGGGTGGCAACGCCCACAGTTAGTAGAAGCAAATTCAGAAGTTTAACAAGCGCTAAATCAATAGCCGTTGGAGATATAACGTTGCAATTTGGCATAGACATTTTATTCGTAGCGACAACTGCTTGCTGTGAAAATGAGCGAAATCGGCTGAAAGCCACGCTTTTTTTATACCCAGCTGTACTTGTACACAGGGTATTATAACTTTGTTTGGGTAAGGGTTGGTTGTACATGTATAAAGGAATCGAGATAGATATAGACTTCCATATATCAAAATGACCAGGATCGAAAAAAAATTTTATTGAGCCATGTCCGTCGGTCTGTCCGTCCGTCCGTCTGTCCGTTAACACGATAACTTGAGCAAATATAGAGATATCTTCACCAAATTCGGTATGCGGGCTTATTTAGAGTCAGAATAGATTGGTATTGAAAATGAGAGAAATCGGACCATAACCACGCCCCCCTTTTCCTATATCGAAAATATCGAAAAAATTAAAAAACTAGATAATTCGAAAAGGAATACCACAAAATTAATGAAATTTGGTAGGTGGATTGTTCTTATAACGCAAAACACAAGTTCAGTAAAATTTTGGAATATGTTTGCTGTGAAAATCAGCGAAGTCGGCTGAAAGCCACTCTTTCTTTTTATGCCCATCTGTACTTGTACACAGGGTATTTTAACTTTGTTTGGGTAAGGATTGGTTGTACATGTATAAAGGAATCGAGATAGATATAGACTTCCATATATCAAAATGACCAGGATCGAAAAAAAAATTATTGAGCAATGTCCGTCGGCCTGTCCGTCCGTCCGTCTGTCCGTTAACACGATAACTTGAGCAAATATTGAGATATCTTCACCAAATTCGGTATGCGGGCTTATTTGGACTCAGAATATATTGGTATTGAAAATGAGAGAAATCGGACCATAACCACGCCCACTTTTCCTATATCGAAAATATCGAAAAATTTAAAAAACTAGATAATTCGAAAAGGAATACCACAAAATTAATGAAATATGGTAGGTGGATTGTTCTTATAACGCAAAACACAAGTTCAGTAAAATTTTGGAATATGGGGGTGGCAACGCCCACATTTAGAAGAAGCAAATTCAGAAGTTTAACAAGCGCTAAATCAATAGCCGTTGGAGATATAACGATGCAATTTGGCATAGACATTTTATTCGTAGCGACAACTGTTTGCTGTGAAAATCAGCGAAGTCGGCTGAAAGCCACTCTTTCTTTTTATGCCCATCTGTACTTGTACACAGGGTATTATAACTTTGTTTGGGTAAGGATTGGTTGTACATGTATAAAGGAATCGAGATAGATATAGACTTCCATATATCAAAATGACCAGGATCGAAAAAAATTTTATTGAGCAATGTCCGTCGGCCTGTCCGTCCGTCCGTCTGTCCGTTAACACGATAACTTGAGCAAATATTGAGATATCTTCACCAAATTCGGTATGCGGGCTTATTTAGACTCAGAATAGATTGGTATTGAAAATGAGAGAAATCGGAATATAACCACGCCCCCTTTTCCTATATCGAATAATTGAAAAAACTATATAATTCGAAAACGAATACCACTAAATTAATGAAATTTGGTAGGTGGATTGTTCTTATAACGCAAAACACAAGTTCAGTAAAATTTTGGAATATATGGGTGGCACCGCCCACATTTAGAAGAAGCAAATTCAGAAGTTTAACAAGCGGTGAATCAATAGCCGTTGGAGATATAACATTGAAGTTTGGCATAGACATTTTTTTCGTAGCCGCAACTGTTTGCTGTAAAAATGAGCAAAATCGGCTGAAAGCCACGCTTTCTTCTTATACCCAGCTTTACTTGAACACAGGGTAACGGTTGGTTGTACAGGTAGAAAGGGATCGAGATAGATGTATCAAAATGACCAGGACCGAAAAAAAAATTTATTGAGCCATGTCCGTCGGTCTGTCCGTCCGTCCGTCTGTCCGTTAACACGATAACTTGGGCAAATATTGAGATATCTTCACCATATTCGGTATGCAGGCTTATTTAGACTCAGAATCGGAAATCAGAGAAATCGGACGATAACCACGCCCCCTTTTCCCATGTCGAAAATAGCTAAAAATTGAAAAAATTAGATAATTCGAAAACGAATACCACTAAATTAATGAAATTTGGTAGGTGGATTGTTCTTATTACGCAAAACACAAGTTCAGTAAAATTTTGGAATATGTGGGTGGCAACGCCCACATTTAGAAGAAGCAAATTCAGAAGTTTAATAAGCGGTAAATCAATAGCCGTTGGAGATATAACGTTGCAATTTGGCATAGACATTTTTTTCGTAGCGACAACTGTTTGCTGTGCAAATGAGCGAAATCGGCTGAAAGCCACGCTTTCTTTTTATACCCAGCTGTACTTGTACACAGGGTATTATAACTTTGTTTGGGTAAGGGTTGGTTGTACATGTATAAAGGGATCGAGATAGATATAGACTTCCATATATCAAAATGACCAGGATCGAAAAAAAAAATTTGACTGAGCCATGTCCGTCGGTCTGTCCGTTAACACGATAACTTGAACAAATCCTGAGATATTTTCACCAAATTCGGTATGCGGGCTTATTTAGACTCAGAATAGATTGGTATTGAAAATGAGAGAAATTTTGGAATATATGGGTGGCAACGCCCACATTGAGAAGAAGCAAATCCAGAAGTCTAACAAGCGGTGAATCAATAGCCGTTAGAGATATAACATTGAAATTTCGCATAGACATTTTTTTCGTAGCCGCAACTGTTTGCTGTAAAAATGAGCGAAATCGGCTGAAAGCCACGCTTTCTTCTTATACCCAGCTTTACTTGTACACAGGGTAACGGTTGATTGTACAGGTGGAACGGGATCGAAATAGATATATCAAAATGACCAGGACCGAAAAAAAAATTTATTGAGCCATGTCCGTCGGTCTGTCCGTCCGTCCGTCTGTCCGGTAACACGATAACTTGAGCAAATCCTGAGATATCTTCACCAAATTCGGTATGCGGGTTTATTTAGACTCAGAATAGATTGGTATTGAAAATGAGAGAAATCGGACCATAACCACGCCCCCTTTTCCTATATCGAAAATATCGAAAAATTGAAAATAGGAGATAATTCGAAAACGAATACCACTAAATTAATGAAATTTAGTAGGTGGATTGATTTTATAACGCAAAACACAAGTTCAGTAAAATTTTGGAATATATGGGTGGCAACGCCCACATTTAGAAGAAGCAAATTCAGAAGTTTAACAAGCGCTAAATCAATAGCCGTTGGAGATATAACGATGCAATTTGGCATGGACATTTTATTCGTAGCGACAACTGTTTGCTGTGAAAATCAGCGAAATCGGCTGAAAGCCACTCTTTCTTTTTATGCCCATCTGTACTTGTACACAGGGTATTATAACTTTGTTTGGGTAAGGGTTGGTTGTACATGTATAAAGGGATCGAGATAGATATAGACTTCCATATATCAAAATGACAAGGATCGAAAAAAAATTTTATTGAGCCATGTCCGTCGGTCTGTCCGTCCGTCCGTCTGTCCGTTAACACGATAACTTGAGCAAATATAGAGATATCTTCACCAAATTCGGTATGCGGGCTTATTTAGAGTCAGAATAGATTGGTATTGAAAATGAGAGAAATCGGACCATAACCACGCCCCCTTTTCCTATATCGAAAAATTGAAAATAGGAGATAATTCGAAAACGAATACCACTAAATTAATGAAATTTGGTAGGTGGATTGATTTTATAACGCAAAACACAAGTTCAGTAAAATTTTGGAATATATGGGTGGCAACGCCCACAGTTAGAAGAAGCAAATTCAGAAGTTTAACAAGCGCTAAATCAATAGCCGTTGGAGATATAACGTTGCAATTTGGCATAGACATTTTATTCGTAGCGACAACTGCTTGCTGTGAAAATGAGCGAAATCGGCTGAAAGCCACGCTTTTTTTATACCCAGCTGTACTTGTACACAGGGTATTATAACTTTGTTTGGGTAAGGGTTGGTTGTACATGTATAAAGGAATCGAGATAGATATAGACTTCCATATATCAAAATGACCAGGATCGAAAAAAAATTTTATTGAGCCATGTCCGTCGGTCTGTCCGTCCGTCCGTCTGTCCGTTAACACGATAACTTGAGCAAATATAGAGATATCTTCACCAAATTCGGTATGCGGGCTTATTTAGAGTCAGAATAGATTGGTATTGAAAATGAGAGAAATCGGACCATAACCACGCCCCCCTTTTCCTCTATCGAAAAATTGAAAATAGGAGATAATTCGAAAACGAATACCACTAAATTAATGAAATTTGGTAGGTGGATTGTTCTTATAACGCAAAACACAAGTTCAGTAAAATTTTGGAATATGGGGGTGGCAACGCCCACATTTAGAAGAAGCAAATTCAGAAGTTTAACAAGCGCTAAATCAATAGCCGTTGGAGATATAACGATGCAATTTGGCATAGACATTTTATTCGTAGCGACAACTGCTTGCTGTGAAAATGAGCGAAATCGGCTGAAAGCCACGCTTTTTTTATACCCAGCTGTACTTGTACACAGGGTATTATAACTTTGTTTGGGTAAGGGTTGGTTGTACATGTATAAAGGGATCGAGATAGATATAGACTTCCATATATCAAAATGACCAGGATCGAAAAAAAATTTTATTGAGCCATGTCCGTCGGTCTGTCCTTCCGTTCGTCTGTCCGTTAACACGATAACTTGAGCAAATATTGAGATATCTTCACCAAATTCGGTATGCGGGCTTATTTAGACTCAGAATAGATTGGTATTGAAAATGAGAGAAATCGGAATATAACCACGCCCCCTTTTCCTATATCGAATAATTGAAAAAACTATATAATTCGAAAACGAATACCACTAAATTAATGAAATTTGGTAGGTGGATTGTTCTTATAACGCAAAACACAAGTTCAGTAAAATTTTGGAATATATGGGTGGCACCGCCCACATTTAGAAGAAGCAAATTCAGAAGTTTAACAAGCGGTGAATCAATAGCCGTTGGAGATATAACATTGAAGTTTGGCATAGACATTTTTTTCGTAGCCGCAACTGTTTGCTGTAAAAATGAGCGAAATCGGCTGAAAGCCACGCTTTCTTCTTATACCCAGCTTTACTTGAACACAGGGTAACGGTTGGTTGTACAGGTAGAAAGGGATCGAGATAGATGTATCAAAATGACCAGGACCGAAAAAAAAATTTATTGAGCCATGTCCGTCGGTCTGTCCGTCCGTCCGTCTGTCCGTTAACACGATAACTTGGGCAAATATTGAGATATCTTCACCATATTCGGTATGCAGGCTTATTTAGACTCAGAATCGGAAATCAGAGAAATCGGACGATAACCACGCCCCCTTTTCCCATGTCGAAAATAGCTAAAAATTGAAAAAATTAGATAATTCGAAAACGAATACCACTAAATTAATGAAATTTGGTAGGTGGATTGTTCTTATTACGCAAAACACAAGTTCAGTAAAATTTTGGAATATGTGGGTGGCAACGCCCACATTTAGAAGAAGCAAATTCAGAAGTTTAATAAGCGGTAAATCAATAGCCGTTGGAGATATAACGTTGCAATTTGGTATAGACATTTTTTTCGTAGCGACAACTGTTTGCTGTGCAAATGAGCGAAATCGGCTGAAAGCCACGCTTTCTTTTTATACCCAGCTGTACTTGTACACAGGGTATTATAACTTTGTTTGGGTAAGGGTTGGT
This sequence comes from Merzomyia westermanni, assembly GCA_949987695.1. Taxonomy (NCBI): domain Eukaryota; kingdom Metazoa; phylum Arthropoda; class Insecta; order Diptera; family Tephritidae; genus Merzomyia; species Merzomyia westermanni. The sequence continues at coordinate 103,194,638 of OX465292.1, read as the reverse complement.
TGTACATGTATAAAGGGATCGAGATAGATATAGACTTCCATATATCAAAATGACCAGGATCGAAAAAAAAATTTGACTGAGCCATGTCCGTCGGTCTGCCCGTTAACACGATAACTTGAACAAATCCTGAGATATTTTCACCAAATTCGGTATGCGGGCTTATTTAGACTCAGAATAGATTGGTATTGAAAATGAGAGAAATTTTGGAATATATGGGTGGCAACGCCCACATTGAGAAGAAGCAAATCCAGAAGTCTAACAAGCGGTGAATCAATAGCCGTTAGAGATATAACATTGAAATTTCGCATAGACATTTTTTTCGTAGCCGCAACTGTTTGCTGTAAAAATGAGCGAAATCGGCTGAAAGCCACGCTTTCTTCTTATACCCAGCTTTACTTGTACACAGGGTAACGGTTGATTGTACAGGTGGAACGGGATCGAAATAGATATATCAAAATGACCAGGACCGAAAAAAAAATTTATTGAGCCATGTCCGTCGGTCTGTCCGTCCGTCCGTCTGTCCGGTAACACGATAACTTGAGCAAATCCTGAGATATCTTCACCAAATTCGGTATGCGGGTTTATTTAGACTCAGAATAAATTGGTATTGAAAATGAGAGAAATCGGACCATAACCACGCCCCCTTTTCCTATATCGAAAATATCGAAAAATTGAAAATAGGAGATAATTCGAAAACGAATACCACTAAATTAATGAAATTTAGTAGGTGGATTGATTTTATAACGCAAACCACAAGTTCAGTAAAATTTTGGAATATATGGGTGGCAACGCCCACATTTAGAAGAACCAAATTCAGAAGTTTAACAAGCGCTAAATCAATAGCCGTTGGAGATATAACGATGCAATTTGGCATGGACATTTTATTCGTAGCGACAACTGTTTGCTGTGAAAATCAGCGAAATCGGCTGAAAGCCACTCTTTCTTTTTATGCCCATCTGTACTTGTACACAGGGTATTATAACTTTGTTTGGGTAAGGGTTGGTTGTACATGTATAAAGGGATCGAGATAGATATAGACTTCCATATATCAAAATGACAAGGATCGAAAAAAAATTTTATTGAGCCATGTCCGTCGGTCTGTCCGTCCGTCCGTCTGTCCGTTAACACGATAACTTGAGCAAATATAGAGATATCTTCACCAAATTCGGTATGCGGGCTTATTTAGAGTCAGAATAGATTGGTATTGAAAATGAGAGAAATCGGACCATAACCACGCCCCCTTTTCCTATATCGAAAAATTTAAAATAGGAGATAATTCGAAAACGAATACCACTAAATTAATGAAATTTGGTAGGTGGATTGATTTTATAACGCAAAACACAAGTTCAGTAAAATTTTGGAATATATGGGTGGCAACGCCCACAGTTAGAAGAAGCAAATTCAGAAGTTTAACAAGCGCTAAATCAATAGCCGTTGGAGATATAACGTTGCAATTTGGCATAGACATTTTATTCGTAGCGACAACTGCTTGCTGTGAAAATGAGCGAAATCGGCTGAAAGCCACGCTTTTTTTATACCCAGCTGTACTTGTACACAGGGTATTATAACTTTGTTTGGGTAAGGGTTGGTTGTACATGTATAAAGGAATCGAGATAGATATAGACTTCCATATATCAAAATGACCAGGATCGAAAAAAAATTTTATTGAGCCATGTCCGTCGGTCTGTCCGTCCGTCCGTCTGTCCGTTAACACGATAACTTGAGCAAATATAGAGATATCTTCACCAAATTCGGTATGCGGGCTTATTTAGAGTCAGAATAGATTGGTATTGAAAATGAGAGAAATCGGACCATAACCACGCCCCCCTTTTCCTATATCGAAAAATTGAAAATAGGAGATAATTCGAAAACGAATACCACTAAATTAATGAAATTTGGTAGGTGGATTGATTTTATAACGCAAAACACAAGTTCAGTAAAATTTTGGAATATATGGGTGGCAACGCCCACAGTTAGAAGAAGCAAATTCAGAAGTTTAACAAGCGCTAAATCAATAGCCGTTGGAGATATAACGTTGCAATTTGGCATAGACATTTTATTCGTAGCGACAACTGCTTGCTGTGAAAATGAGCGAAATCGGCTGAAAGCCACGCTTTTTTTATACCCAGCTGTACTTGTACACAGGGTATTATAACTTTGTTTGGGTAAGGGTTGGTTGTACATGTATAAAGGAATCGAGATAGATATAGACTTCCATATATCAAAATGACCAGGATCGAAAAAAAATTTTATTGAGCCATGTCCGTCGGTCTGTCCGTCCGTCCGTCTGTCCGTTAACACGATAACTTGAGCAAATCCTGAGATATCTTCACCAAATTCGGTATGCGGGCTTATTTAGAGTCAGAATAGATTGGTATTGAAAATGAGAGAAATCGGACCATAACCACGCCCCCCTTTTCCTATATCGAAAAATTGAAAATAGGAGATACTTCGAAAAGGAATACCACAAAATTAATGAAATTTGGTAGGTGGATTGTTCTTATAACGCAAAACACAAGTTCAGTAAAATTTTGGAATATGTTTGCTGTGAAAATCAGCGAAGTCGGCTGAAAGCCACTCTTTCTTTTTATGCCCATCTGTACTTGTACACAGGGTATTATAACTTTGTTTGGGTAAGGATTGGTTGTACATGTATAAAGGAATCGAGATAGATATAGACTTCCATATATCAAAATGACCAGGATCGAAAAAAATTTTATTGAGCAATGTCCGTCGGCCTGTCCGTCCGTCCGTCTGTCCGTTAACACGATAACTTGAGCAAATATTGAGATATCTTCACCAAATTCGGTATGCGGGCTTATTTGGACTCAGAATATATTGGTATTGAAAATGAGAGAAATCGGACCATAACCACGCCCACTTTTCCTATATCGAAAATATCGAAAAATTTAAAAAACTAGATAATTCGAAAAGGAATACCACAAAATTAATGAAATTTGGTAGGTGGATTGTTCTTATAACGCAAAACACAAGTTCAGTAAAATTTTGGAATATGGGGGTGGCAACGCCCACATTTAGAAGAAGCAAATTCAGAAGTTTAACAAGCGCTAAATCAATAGCCGTTGGAGATATAACGATGCAATTTGGCATAGACATTTTATTCGTAGCGACAACTGTTTGCTGTGAAAATCAGCGAAGTCGGCTGAAAGCCACTCTTTCTTTTTATGCCCATCTGTACTTGTACACAGGGTATTATAACTTTGTTTGGGTAAGGGTTGGTTGTACATGTATAAAGGGATCGAGATAGATATAGACTTCCATATATCAAAATGACCAGGATCGAAAAAAAATTTTATTGAGCCATGTCCGTCGGTCTGTCCGTCCGTTCGTCTGTCCGTTAACACGATAACTTGAGCAAATATTGAGATATCTTCACCAAATTCGGTATGCGGGCTTATTTAGACTCAGAATAGATTGGTATTGAAAATGAGAGAAATCGGAATATAACCACGCCCCCTTTTCCTATATCGAATAATTGAAAAAACTATATAATTCGAAAACGAATACCACTAAATTAATGAAATTTGGTAGGTGGATTGTTCTTATAACGCAAAACACAAGTTCAGTAAAATTTTGGAATATATGGGTGGCACCGCCCACATTTAGAAGAAGCAAATTCAGAAGTTTAACAAGCGGTGAATCAATAGCCGTTGGAGATATAACATTGAAGTTTGGCATAGACATTTTTTTCGTAGCCGCAACTGTTTGCTGTAAAAATGAGCGAAATCGGCTGAAAGCCACGCTTTCTTCTTATACCTAGCTTTACTTGAACACAGGGTAACGGTTGGTTGTACAGGTAGAAAGGGATCGAGATAGATGTATCAAAATGACCAGGACCGAAAAAAAAATTTATTGAGCCATGTCCGTCGGCCTGTCCGTCCGTCCGTCTGTCCGTTAACACGATAACTTGGGCAAATATTGAGATATCTTCACCATATTCGGTATGCAGGCTTATTTAGACTCAGAATCGGAAATCAGAGAAATCGGACGATAACCACGCCCCCTTTTCCCATGTCGAAAATAGCTAAAAATTGAAAAAATTAGATAATTCGAAAACGAATACCACTAAATTAATGAAATTTGGTAGGTGGATTGTTCTTATTACGCAAAACACAAGTTCAGTAAAATTTTGGAATATGTGGGTGGCAACGCCCACATTTAGAAGAAGCAAATTCAGAAGTTTAATAAGCGGTAAATCAATAGCCGTTGGAGATATAACGTTGCAATTTGGCATAGACATTTTTTTCGTAGCGACAACTGTTTGCTGTGCAAATGAGCGAAATCGGCTGAAAGCCACGCTTTCTTTTTATACCCAGCTGTACTTGTACACAGGGTATTATAACTTTGTTTGGGTAAGGGTTGGTTGTACATGTATAAAGGGATCGAGATAGATATAGACTTCCATATATCAAAATGACCAGGATCGAAAAAAAAATTTTACTGAGCCATGTCCGTCGGTCTGTCCGTCCGTCCGTCTGTCCGTTAACACGATAACTTGAGCAAATCCTGAGATATCTTCACCAAATTCGGTATGCGGGCTTATTTAGACTCAGAATAGATTGGTATTGAAAATGAGAGAAATTTTGGAATATATGGGTGGCAACGCCCACATTGAGAAGAAGCAAATCCAGAAGTCTAACAAGCGGTGAATCAATAGCCGTTGGAGATATAACATTGAAGTTTCGCAAAGACATTTTTTTCGTAGCCGCAACTGTTTGCTGTAAAAATGAGCGAAATCGGCTGAAAGCCACGCTTTCTTCTTATACCCAGCTTTACTTGTACACAGGGTAACGGTTGGTTGTACAGGTGGAAAGGGATCGAAATAGATATATCAAAATGACCAGGACCGAAAAAAAAATTTATTGAGCTATGTCCGTCGGTCTGTCCGTCCGTCCGTCTGTCCGTTGACACGATAACTTGAGCAAATCCTGAGATATCTTCACCAAATTCAGTATGCGGGCTTATTTATATTCAGAATAGATTGGTATTGAAAATGAGAGAAATCGAACCATAACCACGCCCCCTTTTCCTATATCGAAAATATCGAAAAATTGAAAATAGGAGATAATTCGAAAACGAATACCACTAAATTAATGAAATTTAGTAGGTGGATTGATTTTATAACGCAAAACACAAGTTCAGTAAAATTGTGGAATATGGGGGTGGCAACGCCCACATTTAGAAGAAGCAAATTCAGAAGTTTAACAAGCGCTAAATCAATAGCCGTTGGAGATATAACGATGCAATTTGGCATAGACATTTTATTCGTAGCGACAACTGTTTGCTGTGAAAATCAGCGAAGTCGGCTGAAAGCCACTCTTTCTTTTTATGCCCATCTGTACTTGTACACACGGTTTTATAACTTTGTTTGGGTAAGGGTTGGTTGTACATGTATAAAGGGATCGAGATAGATATAGACTTCCATATATCAAAATAACAAGGATCGAACAAAAATTTTATTGAAGCGGTGAATCAATAGCCGTTGGAGATATAACATTGAAGTTTGGCATAGACATTTTTTTCGTAGCCGCAACTGTTTGCTGTAAAAATGAGCGAAATCAGCTGAAAGCCACGTTTTCTTCTTATACCCAGCTTTACTTGAACACAGGGTAACGGTTCGTTGTACAGGTAGAAAGGGATCGAGATAGATGTATCAAAATGACCAGGACCGAAAAAAAAATTTATTGAGCCATGTCCGTCCGTCCGTCTGTCCGTTAACACGATAACTTGGGCAAATATTGAGATATCTTCACCATATTCGGTATGCAGGCTTATTTAGACTCAGAATCGGAAATCAGAGAAATCGGACGATAACCACGCCCCCTTTTCCCATGTCGAAAATAGCTAAAAATTGAAAAAATTAGATAATTCGAAAACGAATACCACTAAATTAATGAAATTTGGTAGGTGGATTGTTCTTATTACGCAAAACACAAGTTCAGTAAAATTTTGGAATATGTGGGTGGCAACGCCCACATTTAGAAGAAGCAAATTCAGAAGTTTAACAAGCGGTAAAACAATAGCCGTTGGAGATATAACGTTGCAATTTGGCATAGACATTTTTTTCGTAGCGACAACTGTTTGCTGTGCAAATGAGCGAAATCGGCTGAAAGCCACGCTTTCTTTTTATACCCAGCTGTACTTGTACACAGGGTATTATAACTTTGTTTGGGTAAGGGTTGGTTGTACATGTATAAAGGGATCGAGATAGATATAGACTTCCATATATCAAAATGACCAGGATCGAAAAAAAATTTGACTGAGCCATGTCCGTCGGTCTGTCCGTTAACACGATAACTTGAACAAATCCTGAGATATCTTCACCAAATTCGGTATGCGGGCTTATTTAGACTCAGAATAGATTGGTATTGAAAATGAGAGAAATTTTGGAATATATGGGTGGCAACGCCCACATTGAGAAGAAGCAAATCCAGACGTCTAACAAGCGGTGAATCAATAGCCGTTAGAGATATAACATTGAAATTTCGCATAGACATTTTTTTCGTAGCCGCAACTGTTTGCTGTAAAAATGAGCGAAATCGGCTGAAAGCCACGCTTTCTTCTTATACCCAGCTTTACTTGTACACAAGGTAACGGTTGATTGTACAGGTGGAACGGGATCGAAATAGATATATCAAAATGACCAGGACCGAAAAAAAAATTTATTGAACCATGTCCGTCCGTCTGTCCGGTAACACGATAACTTGAGCAAATCCTGAGATATCTTCACCAAATTCGGTATGCGGGTTTATTTAGACTCAGAATAGATTGGTATTGAAAATGAGAGAAATCGGACCATAACCACGCCCCCTTTTCCTATATCGAAAATATCGAAAAATTGAAAATAGGAGATAATTCGAAAACGAATACCACTAAATTAATGAAATTTAGTAGGTGGATTGATTTTATAACGCAAAACACAAGTTCAGTAAAATTTTGGAATATATGGGTGGCAACGCCCACATTTAGAAGAAGCAAATTCAGAAGTTTAACAAGCGCTAAATCAATAGCCGTTGGAGATATAACGATGCAATTTGGCATGGACATTTTATTCGTAGCGACGACTGTTTGCTGTGAAAATCAGCGAAATCGGCTGAAAGCCACTCTTTCTTTTTATGCCCATCTGTACTTGTACACAGGGTATTATAACTTTGTTTGGGTAAGGGTTGGTTGTACATGTATAAAGGGATCGAGATAGATATAGACTTCCATATATCAAAATGACAAGGATCGAAAAAAAATTTTATTGAGCCATGTCCGTCGGTCTGTCCGTCCGTCCGTCTGTCCGTTAACACGATAACTTGAGCAAATCCTGAGATATCTTCACCAAATTCGGTATGCGGGCTTATTTAGACTCAGAATAGATTGGTATTGAAAATGAGAGAAATCGGACCATAACCACGCCCCCTTTTCCTATATCGAAAAATTGAAAATAGGAGATAATTCGAAAACGAATACCACTAAATTAATGAAATTTGGTAGGTGGATTGATTTTATAACGCAAAACACAAGTTCAGTAAAATTTTGGAATATATGGGTGGCAACGCCCACAGTTAGAAGAAGCAAATTCAGAAGTTTAACAAGCGCTAAATCAATAGCCGTTGGAGATATAACGTTGCAATTTGGCATAGACATTTTATTCGTAGCGACAACTGCTTGCTGTGAAAATGAGCGAAATCGGCTGAAAGCCACGCTTTTTTTATACCCACTTGTACACAGGGTATTATAACTTTGTTTGGGTAAGGGTTGGTTGTACATGTATAAAGGAATCGAGATAGATATAGACTTCCATATATCAAAATGACCAGGATCGAAAAAAAATTTTATTGAGCCATGTCCGTCGGTCTGTCCGTCCGTCCGTCTGTCCGTTAACACGATAACTTGAGCAAATATAGAGATATCTTCACCAAATTCGGTATGCGGGCTTATTTAGAGTCAGAATAGATTGGTATTGAAAATGAGAGAAATCGGACCATAACCACGCCCCCCTTTTCCTATATCGAAAATATCGAAAAATTTAAAAAACTAGATAATTCGAAAAGGAATACCACAAAATTAATGAAATTTGGTAGGTGGATTGTTCTTATAACGCAAAGCACAAGTTCAGTAAAATTTTGGAATATGTTTGCTGTGAAAATCAGCGAAGTCGACTGAAAGCCACTCTTTCTTTTTATGCCCATCTGTACTTGTACACAGGGTATTATAACTTTGTTTGAGTAAGGGTTGGTTGTACATGTATAAAGGAATCGAGATAGATATAGACTTCCACATATCAAAATGACCAGGATCGAAAAAAATTTTATTGAGCAATGTTCGTCGGCCTGTCCGTCCGTCCGTCTGTCCGTTAACACGATAACTTGAGCAAATATTGAGATATCTTCACCAAATTCGGTATGCGGGCTTATTTGGACTCAGAATATATTATTATTGAAAATGAGAGAAATCGGACCATAACCACGCCCCCCTTTTCCTATATCGAAAAATTTAAAAAACTAGATAATTCGAAAAGGAATACCACAAAATTAATGAAATTTGGTAGGTGGATTGTTCTTATAACGCAAAACACAAGTTCAGTAAAATTTTGGAATATGGGGGTGGCAACGCCCACATTTAGAAGAAGCAAATTCAGAAGTTTAACAAGCGCTAAATCAATAGCCGTTGGAGATATAACGATGCAATTTGGCATAGACATTTTATTCGTAGCGACAACTGTTTGCTGTGAAAATCAGCGAAGTCGGCTGAAAGCCACTCTTTCTTTTTATGCCCATCTGTACTTGTACACAGGGTATTATAACTTTGTTTGGGTAAGGGTTGGTTGTACATGTATAAAGGGATCGAGATAGATATAGACTTCCATATATCAAAATGACCAGGATCGAAAAAAAATTTTATTGAGCCATGTCCGTCGGTCTGTCCGTCCGTCCGTCTGTCCGTTAACACGATAACTTGAGCAAATATAGAGATATCTTCACCAAATTCGGTATGCGGGCTTATTTAGACTCAGAATAGATTGGTATTGAAAATGAGAGAAATCGGAACATAACCACGCCCCCTTTTCCTATATCGAATAATTGAAAAAACTATATAATTCGAAAACGAATACCACTAAATTAATGAAATTTGGTAGGTGGATTGTTCTTATAACGCAAAACACAAGTTCAGTAAAATTTTGGAATATATGGGTGGCACCGCCCACATTTAGAAGAAGCAAATTCAGAAGTTTAACAAGCGGTGAATCAATAGCCGTTGGAGATATAACATTGAAGTTTGGCATAGACATTTTTTTCGTAGCCGCAACTGTTTGCTGTAAAAATGAGCGAAATCGGCTGAAAGCCACTCTTTCTTTTTATGCCCATCTTTACTTGTACACAGGGTATTATAACTTTGTTTGGGTAAGGGTTGGTTGTACATGTATAAAGGGATCGAGATAGATATAGACTTCTATATATCAAAATGACAAGGATCGAAAAAAAATTTTATTGAGCCATGTCCGTCGGTCTGTCCGTCCGTCCGTCTGTCCGTTAACACGATAACTTGAGCAAATCCTGAGATATCTTCACCAAATTCGGTATGCGGGCTTATTTAGACTCAGAATAGATTGGTATTGAAAATGAGAGAAATCGGAACATAACCACGCCCCCTTTTCCTATATCGAATAATTGAAAAAACTATATAATTCGAAAACGAATACCACTAAATTAATGAAATTTGGTAGGTGGATTGTTCTTATAACGCAAAACACAAGTTCAGTAAAATTTTGGAATATATGGGTGGCACCGCCCACATTTAGAAGAAGCAAATTCAGAAGTTTAACAAGCGGTGAATCAATAGCCGTTGGAGATATAACATTGAAGTTTGGCATAGACATTTTTTTCGTAGCCGCAACTGTTTGCTGTAAAAATGAGCGAAATCGGCTGAAAGCCACGCTTTCTTCTTATACCCAGCTTTACTTGAACACAGGGTAACGGTTGGTTGTACAGGTAGAAAGGGATCGAGATAGATGTATCAAAATGACCAGGACCGAAAAAAAAATTGATTGAGCCATGTCCGTCGGCCTGTCCGTCCGTCCGTCTGTCCGTTAACACGATAACTTGGGCAAATATTGAGATATCTTCACCATATTCGGTATGCAGGCTTATTTAGACTCAGAATCGGAAATCAGAGAAATCGGACGATAACCACGCCCCCTTTTCCCATGTCGAAAATAGCTAAAAATTGAAAAAATTAGATAATTCGAAAACGAATACCACTAAATTAATGAAATTTGGTAGGTCGATTGTTCTTATTACGCAAAACACAAGCTCAGTAAAATTTTGGAATATGTGGGTGGCAACGCCCACATTTAGAAGAAGCAAATTCAGAAGTTTAATAAGCGGTAAATCAATAGCCGTTGGAGATATAACGTTGCAATTTGGCATAGACATTTTTTTCGTAGCGACAACTGTTTGCTGTGCAAATGAGCGAAATCGGCTGAAAGCCACGCTTTCTTTTTACACCCAGCTGTACTTGTACACAGGGTATTATAACTTTGTTTGGGTAAGGGTTGGTTGTACATGTATAAAGGGATCGAGATAGATATAGACTTCTATATATCAAAATGACAAGGATCGAAAAAAAATTTTATTGAGCCATGTCCGTCGGTCTGTCCGTCCGTCCGTCTGTCCGTTAACACGATAACTTGAGCAAATCCTGAGATATCTTCACCAAATTCGGTATGCGGGCTTATTTAGACTCAGAATAGATTGGTATTGAAAATGAGAGAAATCGGACCATAACCACGCCCCCTTTTCCTATATCGAAAAATTGAAAATAGGAGATAATTCGAAAACGAATACCACTAAATTAATGAAATTTGGTAGGTGGATTGATTTTATAACGCAAAACACAAGTTCAGTAAAATTTTGGAATATATGGGTGGCAACGCCCACAGTTAGAAGAAGCAAATTCAGAAGTTTAACAAGCGCTAAATCAATAGCCGTTGGAGATATAACGTTGCAATTTGGCATAGACATTTTATTCGTAGCGACAACTGCTTGCTGTGAAAATGAGCGAAATCGGCTGAAAGCCACGCTTTTTTTATACCCAGCTGTACTTGTACACAGGGTATTATAACTTTGTTTGGGTAAGGGTTGGTTGTACATGTATAAAGGAATCGAGATAGATATAGACTTCCATATATCAAAATGACCAGGATCGAAAAAAAATTTTATTGAGCCATGTCCGTCGGTCTGTCCGTCCGTCCGTCTGTCCGTTAACACGATAACTTGAGCAAATATAGAGATATCTTCACCAAATTCGGTATGCGGGCTTATTTAGACTCAGAATAGATTGGTATTGAAAATGAGAGAAATCGGAACATAACCACGCCCCCTTTTCCTATATCGAATAATTGAAAAAACTATATAATTCGAAAACGAATACCACTAAATTAATGAAATTTGGTAGGTGGATTGTTCTTATAACGCAAAACACAAGTTCAGTAAAATTTTGGAATATATGGGTGGCACCGCCCACATTTAGAAGAAGCAAATTCAGAAGTTTAACAAGCGGTGAATCAATAGCCGTTGGAGATATAACATTGAAGTTTGGCATAGACATTTTTTTCGTAGCCGCAACTGTTTGCTGTAAAAATGAGCGAAATCGGCTGAAAGCCACGCTTTCTTCTTATACCCAGCTTTACTTGAACACAGGGTAACGGTTGGTTGTACAGGTAGAAAGGGATCGAGATAGATGTATCAAAATGACCAGGACCGAAAAAAAAATTTATTGAGCCATGTCCGTCGGCCTGTCCGTCCGTCCGTCTGTCCGTTAACACGATAACTTGGGCAAATATTGAGATATCTTCACCATATTCGGTATGCAGGCTTATTTAGACTCAGAATCGGAAATCAGAGAAATCGGACGATAACCACGCCCCCTTTTCCCATGTCGAAAATAGCTAAAAATTGAAAAAATTAGATAATTCGAAAACGAATACCACTAAATTAATGAAATTTGGTAGGTGGATTGTTCTTATTACGCAAAACACAAGTTCAGTAAAATTTTGGAATATGTGGGTGGCAACGCCCACATTTAGAAGAAGCAAATTCAGAAGTTTAATAAGCGGTAAATCAATAGCCGTTGGAGATATAACGTTGCAATTTGGCATAGACATTTTTTTCGTAGCGACAACTGTTTGCTGTGCAAATGAGCGAAATCGGCTGAAAGCCACGCTTTCTTTTTACACCCAGCTGTACTTGTACACAGGGTATTATAACTTTGTTTGGGTAAGGGTTGGTTGTACATGTATAAAGGGATCGAGATAGATATAGACTTCCATATATCAAAATGACCAGGATCGAAAAAAAAATTTTACTGAGCCATGTCCGTCGGTCTGTCCGTCCGTCCGTCTGTCCGTTAACACGATAACTTGAGCAAATCCTGAGATACCTTCACCAAATTCGGTATGCGGGCTTATTTAGACTCAGAATAGATTGGTATTGAAAATGAGAGAAATCGAAAAATAACCACGCCCCCTTTTCCTATATCGAAAATATCGAAAAATTGAAAATAGGAGATAATTCGAAAACGAATACCACTAAATTAATGAAATTTAGTAGGTGGATTGATTTTATAACGCAAAACACAAGTTCAGTAAAATTTTGGAATATATGGGTGGCAACGCCCACATTTAGAAGAAGCAAATTCAGAAGTTTAACAAGCGCTAAATCAATAGCCGTTGGAGATATAACGATGCAATTTGGCATAGACATTTTATTCGTAGCGACAACTGTTTGCTGTGAAAATCAGCGAAGTCGGCTGAAAGCCACTCTTTCTTTTTATGCCCATCTGTACTTGTACACAGGGTATTATAACTTTGTTTGGGTAAGGGTTGGTTGTACATGTATAAAGGGATCGAGATAGATATAGACTTCCATATATCAAAATAACAAGGATCGAACAAAAATTTTATTGAAGCGGTGAATCAATAGCCGTTGGAGATATAACATTGAAGTTTGGCATAGACATTTTTTTCGTAGCCGCAACTGTTTGCTGTAAAAATGAGCGAAATCAGCTGAAAGCCACGCTTTCTTCTTATACCCAGCTTTACTTGAACACAGGGTAACGGTTGGTTGTACAGGTAGAAAGGGATCGAGATAGATGTATCAAAATGACCAGGACCGAAAAAAAAATTTATTGAGCCATGTCCGTCGGCCTGTCCGTCCGTCTGTCCGTTAACACGATAACTTGGGCAAATATTGAGATATCTTCACCATATTCGGTATGCAGGCTTATTTAGACTCAGAATCGGAAATCAGAGAAATCGGACGATAACCACGCCCCCTTTTCCCATGTCGAAAATAGCTAAAAATTGAAAAAATTAGATAATTCGAAAAAGAATACCACTAAATTAATGAAATTTGGTAGGTGGATTGTTCTTATTACGCAAAACACAAGTTCAGTAAAATTTTGGAATATGTGGGTGGCAACGCCCACATTTAGAAGAAGCAAATTCAGAAGTTTAACAAGCGGTAAAACAATAGCCGTTGGAGATATAACGTTGCAATTTGGCATATACATTTTTTTCGTAGCGACAACTGTTTGCTGTGCAAATGAGCGAAATCGGCTGAAAGCCACGCTTTCTTTTTATACCCAGCTGTACTGGTACACAGGGTATTATAACTTTGTTTGGGTAAGGGTTGGTTGTACATGTATAAAGGGATCGAGATAGATATAGACTTCCATATATCAAAATGACCAGGATCGAAAAAAAAATTTGACTGAGCCATGTCCGTCGGTCTGTCCGTTAACACAATAACTTGAACAAATCCTGAGATATCTTCACCAAATTCGGTATGCGGGCTTATTTAGACTCAGAATAGATTGGTATTGAAAATGAGAGAAATTTTGGAATATATGGGTGGCAACGCCCACATTGAGAAGAAGCAAATCCAGAAGTCTAACAAGCGGTGAATCAATAGCCGTTAGAGATATAACATTGAAATTTCGCATAGACATTTTTTTCGTAGCCGCAACTGTTTGCTGTAAAAATGAGCGAAATCGGCTGAAAGCCACGCTTTCTTCTTATACCCAGCTTTACTTGTACACAGGGTAACGGTTGATTGTACAGGTGGAACGGGATCGAAATAGATATATCAATATGACCAGGACCGAAAAAAAAATTTATTGAGCCATGTCCGTCGGTCTGTCCGTCCGTCCGTCTGTCCGGTAACACGATAACTTGAGCAAATCCTGAGATATCTTCACCAAATTCGGTATGCGGGCTTATTTAGACTCAGAATAGATTGGTATTGAAAATGAGAGAAATCGGAACATAACCACGCCCCCTTTTCCTATATCGAATAATTGAAAAAACTATATAATTCGAAAACGAATACCACTAAAGTAATGAAATTTGGTAGGTGGATTGATTTTATAACGGAAAACACAAGTTCAGTAAAATTTTGGAATATATGGGTGGCAACGCCCACATTTAGAAGAAGCAAATTCAGAAGTTTAACAAGCGGTGAATCAATAGCCGTTGGAGATATAACATTGAAGTTTGGCATAGACATTTTTTTCGTAGCCGCAACTGTTTGCTGTAAAAATGAGCGAAATCGGCTGAAAGCCACGCTTTCTTCTTATACCCAGGGTTACTTGAACACAGGGTATTATAACTTTGTTTGGGTAAGGGTTGGTTGTACATGTATAAAGGGATCGAGATAGATATAGACTTCCACATATCAAAATGACAAGGATCGAAAAAAAATTTTATTGAGCCATGTCCGTCCGTCCGTCTGTCCGTTAACACGATAACTTGAGCAAATCCTGAGATATCTTCACCAAATTCGGTATGCGGGCTTATTTAGACTCAGAATAGATTGGTATTGAAAATGAGAGAAATCGGACCATAACCACGCCCCCTTTTCCTATATCGAAAAATTGAAAATAGGAGATAATTCGAAAACGAATACCACTAAATTAATGAAATTTGGTAGGTGGATTGATTTTATAACGCAAAACACAAGTTCAGTAAAATTTTGGAATATATGGGTGGCAACGCCCACAGTTAGAAGAAGCAAATTCAGAAGTTTAACAAGCGCTAAATCAATAGCCGTTGGAGATATAACGTTGCAATTTGGCATAGACATTTTACTCGTAGCGACAACTGCTTGCTGTGAAAATGAGCGAAAGCGGCTGAAAGCCACGCTTTTTTTATACCCAGCTGTACTTGTACACAGGGTATTATAACTTTGTTTGGGTAAGGGTTGGTTGTACATGTATAAAGGAATCGAGATAGATATAGACTTCCATATATCAAAATGACCAGGATCGAAAAAAAATTTTATTGAGCCATGTCCGTCGGTCTGTCCGTCCGTCCGTCTGTCCGTTAACACGATAACTTGAGCAAATATAGAGATATCTTCACCAAATTCGGTATGCGGGCTTATTTAGAGTCAGAATAGATTGGTATTGAAAATGAGAGAAATCGGAACATAACCACGCCCCCTTTTCCTATATCGAATAATTGAAAAAACTATATAATTCGAAAACGAATACCACTAAATTAATGAAATTTGGTAGGTGGATTGTTCTTATAACGCAAAACACAAGTACAGTAAAATTTTGGAATATATGGGTGGCACCGCCCACATTTAGAAGAAGCAAATTCAGAAGTTTAACAAGCGGTGAATCAATAGCCGTTGGAGATATAACATTGAAGCTTGGCATAGACATTTTTTTCGTAGCCGCAACTGTTTGCTGTAAAAATGAGCGAAATCGGCTGAAAGCCACGCTTTCTTCTTATACCCAGCGTTACTTGAACACAGGGTAACGGTTGGTTGTACAGGTAGAAAGGGATCGAGATAGATGTATCAAAATGACCAGGACCGAAAAAAAAATTTATTGAGCCATGTCCGTCGGCCTGTCCGTTAACACGATAACTTGGGCAAATATTGAGATATCTTCACCATATTCGGTATGCAGGCTTATTTAGACTCAGAATCGGAAATCAGAGAAATCGGACGATAACCACGCCCCCTTTTCCCATGTCGAAAATAGCTAAAAATTGAAAAAATTAGATAATTCGAAAACGAATACCACTAAATTAATGAAATTTGGTAGGTGGTTTGTTCTTATTACGCAAAACACAAGTTCAGTAAAATTTTGGAATATGTGGGTGGCAACGCCCACATTTAGAAGAAGCAAATTCAGAAGTTTAACAAGCGGTGAATCAATAGCCGTTGGAGATATAACATTGAAGTTTGGCATAGACATTTTTTTCGTAGCCGCAACTGTTTGCTGTAAAAATGAGCGAAATCGGCTGAAAGCCACGCTTTCTTCTTATACCCAGCGTTACTTGAACACAGGGTAACGGTTGGTTGTACAGGTAGAAAGGGATCGAGATAGATGTATCAAAATTACCAGGACCGAAAAAAAAATTTATTGAGCCATGTCCGTCGGTCTGTCCGACTGTCGGTCTGTCCGGTAACACGATAACTTGAGCAAATCCTGAGATATCTTCACCAAATTCGGTATGCGGGTTTATTTAGACTCAGAATAGATTGGTATTGAAAATGAGAGAAATCGGACCATAACCACGCCCCCTTTTCCTATATCGAAAAATTGAAAATAGGAGATAATTCGAAAACGAATACCACTAAATTAATGAAATTTAGTAGGTGGATTGATTTTATAACGCAAAACACAAGTTCAGTAAAATTTTGGAATATATGGGTGGCAACGCCCACATTTACAAGAAGCAAATTCAGAAGTTTAACAAGCGTTAAATCAATAGCCGTTGGACATATAACGATGCAATTTGGCATGGACATTTTATTCGTAGCGACAACTGTTTGCTGTGAAAATCAGCGAAGTCGGCTGAAAGCCACTCTTTCTTTTTATGCCCATCTGTACTTGTACACAGGGTATTATAACTTTGTTTGGGTAAGGGTTGGTTGTACATGTATAAAGGGATCGAGATAGATATAGACTTCCACATATCAAAATGACAAGGATCGAAAAAAAATTTTACTGAGCCATGTCCGTCGGTCTGTCCGTCCGTCCGTCTGTCCGTTAACACGATAACTTGAGCAAATCCTGAGATATCTTCACCAAATTCGGTATGCGGGCTTATTTAGACTCAGAATAGATTGGTATTGAAAATGAGAGAAATTTTGGAATATATGGGTGGCAACGCCCACATTGAGAGGAAGCAAATCCAGAAGTCTAACAAGCGGTGAATCAATAGCCGTTAGAGATATAACATTGAAATTTCGCATAGACATTTTTTTCGTAGCCGCAACTGTTTGCTGTAAAAATGAGCGAAATCGGCTGAAAGCCACACTTACTTCTAATACCCAGCTTTACTTGTACACAGGGTAACGGTTGATTGTACAGGTGGAACGGGATCGAAATAGATATATCAAAATGACCAGGACCGAAAAAAAAATTTATTGAGCCATGTCCGTCGGTCTGTCCGTCCGTCCGTCTGTCCGGTAACACGATAACTTGAGCAAATCCTGAGATATCTTCACCAAATTCGGCATGCGGGTTTATTTAGACTCAGAATAGATTGGTATTGAAAATGAGAGAAATCGGACCATAACCACGCCCCCTTTTCCTATATCGAAAATATCGAAAAATTGAAAATAGGAGATAATTCGAAAACGAATACCACTAAATTAATGAAATTTAGTAGGTGGATTGATTTTATAACGCAAAACACAAGTTCAGTAAAATTTTGGAATATATGGGTGGCAACGCCCACATTTAGAGGAAGCAAATTCAGAAGTTT
This sequence comes from Merzomyia westermanni, assembly GCA_949987695.1. Lineage (NCBI taxonomy): Eukaryota > Metazoa > Arthropoda > Insecta > Diptera > Tephritidae > Merzomyia > Merzomyia westermanni. Next base: position 103,176,841 of record OX465292.1, on the reverse strand, counting down.
AACAAGCGCTAAATCAATAGCCGTTGGAGATATAACGATGCAATTTGGCATGGACATTTTATTCGTAGCGACAACTGTTTGCTGTGAAAATCAGCGAAGTCGGCTGAAAGCCACTCTTTCTTTTTATGCCCATCTGTACTTGTACACAGGGTATTATAACTTTGTTTGGGTAAGGGTTGGTTGTACATGTATAAAGGGATCGAGATAGATATAGACTTCCACATATCAAAATGACAAGGATCGAAAAAAAATTTTACTGAGCCATGTCCGTCGGTCTGTCCGTCCGTTAACACGATAACTTGAGCAAATCCTGAGATATCTTCACCAAATTCGGTATGCGGGCTTATTTAGACTCAGAATAGATTGGTATTGAAAATGAGAGAAATTTTGGAATATATGGGTGGCAACGCCCACATTGAGAAGAAGCAAATCCAGAAGTCCAACAAGCGGTGAATCAATAGCCGTAAGAGATATAACATTGAAATTTCGCATAGACATTTTTTTCGTAGCCGCAACTGTTTGCTGTAAAAATGAGCGAAATCGGCTGAAAGCCACGCTTTCTTCTTATACCCAGCTTTACTTGTACACAGGGTAACGGTTGATTGTACAGGTGGAACGGGATCGAAATAGATATATCAAAATGACCAGGACCGAAAAAAAAATTTATTGAGCCATGTCCGTCGGTCTGTCCGACCGTCGGTCTGTCCGGTAACACGATAACTTGAGCAAATCCTGAGATATCTTCACCAAACTCGGTATGCGCGTTTATTTAGACTCAGCATAGATTGGTATTGAAAATGAGAGAAATCGGACCATAACCACGCCCCCTTTTCCTATATCGAAAAATTGAAAATAGGAGATAATTCGAAAACGAATACCACTAAATTAATGAAATTTAGTAGGTGGATTGATTTTATAACGCAAAACACAAGTTCAGTAAAATTTTGGAATATATGGGTGGCAACGCCCACATTTAGAAGAAGCAAATTCAGAAGTTTAACAAGCGCTAAATCAATAGCCGTTGGAGATATAACGATGCAATTTGGCATGGACATTTTATTCGTAGCGACAACTGTTTGCTGTGAAAATCAGCGAAGTCGGCTGAAAGCCACTCTTTCTTTTTATGCCCATCTGTACTTGTACACAGGGTATTATAACTTTGTTTGGGTAAGGGTTGGTTGTACATGTATAAAGGGATCGAGATAGATATAGACTTCCACATATCAAAATGACAAGGATCGAAAAAAAATTTTACTGAGCCATGTCCGTCGGTCTGTCCGTCCGTTAACACGATAACTTGAGCAAATCCTGAGATATCTTCACCAAATTCGGTATGCGGGCTTATTTAGACTCAGAATAGATTGGTATTGAAAATGAGAGAAATTTTGGAATATATGGGTGGCAACGCCCACATTGAGAAGAAGCAAATCCAGAAGTCCAACAAGCGGTGAATCAATAGCCGTAAGAGATATAACATTGAAATTTCGCATAGACATTTTTTTCGTAGCCGCAACTGTTTGCTGTAAAAATGAGCGAAATCGGCTGAAAGCCACGCTTTCTTCTTATACCCAGCTTTACTTGTACACAGGGTAACGGTTGATTGTACAGGTGGAACGGGATCGAAATAGATATATCAAAATGACCAGGACCGAAAAAAAAATTTATTGAGCCATGTCCGTCGGTCTGTCCGACCGTCGGTCTGTCCGGTAACACGATAACTTGAGCAAATCCTGAGATATCTTCACCAAATTCGGTATGCGGGTTTATTTAGACTCAGAATAGATTGGTATTGAAAATGAGAGAAATCGGACCATAACCACGCCCCCTTTTCCTATATCGAAAAATTGAAAATAGGAGATAATTCGAAAACGAATACCACTAAATTAATGAAATTTAGTAGGTGGATTGATTTTATAACGCAAAACACAAGTTCAGTAAAATTTTGGAATATATGGGTGGCAACGCCCACATTTAGAAGAAGCAAATTCAGAAGTTTAACAAGCGCTAAATCAATAGCCGTTGGAGATATAACGATGCAATTTGGCATGGACATTTTATTCGTAGCGACAACTGTTTGCTGTGAAAATCAGCGAAGTCGGCTGAAAGCCACTCTTTCTTTTTATGCCCATCTGTACTTGTACACAGGGTATTATAACTTTGTTTGGGTAAGGGTTGGTTGTACATGTATAAAGGGATCGAGATAGATATAGACTTCCACATATCAAAATGACAAGGATCGAAAAAAAATTTTACTGAGCCATGTCCGTCGGTCTGTCCGTCCGTTAACACGATAACTTGAGCAAATCCTGAGATATCTTCACCAAATTCGGTATGCGGGCTTATTTAGACTCAGAATAGATTGGTATTGAAAATGAGAGAAATTTTGGAATATATGGGTGGAAACGCCCACATTGAGAAGAAGCAAATCCAGAAGTCCAACAAGCGGTGAATCAATAGCCGTAAGAGATATAACATTGAAATTTCGCATAGACATTTTTTTCGTAGCCGCAACTGTTTGCTGTAAAAATGAGCGAAATCGGCTGAAAGCCACGCTTTCTTCTTATACCCAGCTTTACTTGTACACAGGGTAACGGTTGATTGTACAGGTGGAACGGGATCGAAATAGATATATCAAAATGACCAGGACCGAAAAAAAAATTTATTGAGCCATGTCCGTCGGTCTGTCCGACCGTCGGTCTGTCCGGTAACACGATAACTTGAGCAAATCCTGAGATATCTTCACCAAACTCGGTATGCGGGTTTATTTAGATTCAGAATAGATTGGTATTGAAAATGAGAGAAATCGGACCATAACCACGCCCCCTTTTCCTATATCGAAAAATTGAAAATAGGAGATAATTCGAAAACGAATACCACTAAATTAATGAAATTTAGTAGGTGGATTGATTTTATAACGCAAAACACAAGTTCAGTAAAATTTTGGAATATATGGGTGGCAACGCCCACATTTTGAAGAAGCAAATTCAGAAGTTTAACAAGCGCTAAATCAATAGCCGTTGGAGATATAACGATGCAATTTGGCATGGACATTTTATTCGTAGCGACAACTGTTTGCTGTGAAAATCAGCGAAGTCGGCTGAAAGCCACTCTTTCTTTTTATGCCCATCTGTACTTGTACACAGGGTATTATAACTTTGTTTGGGTAAGGGTTGGTTGTACATGTATAAAGGGATCGAGATAGATATAGACTTCCACATATCAAAATGACAAGGATCGAAAAAAAATTTTACTGAGCCATGTCCGTCGGTCTGTCCGTCCGTTAACACGATAACTTGAGCAAATCCTGAGATATCTTCACCAAATTCGGTATGCGGGCTTATTTAGACTCAGAATAGATTGGTATTGAAAATGAGAGAAATTTTGGAATATATGGGTGGCAACGCCCACATTGAGAAGAAGCAAATCCAGAAGTCCAACAAGCGGTGAATCAATAGCCGTAAGAGATATAACATTGAAATTTCGCATAGACATTTTTTTCGTAGCCGCAACTGTTTGCTGTAAAAATGAGCGAAATCGGCTGAAAGCCACGCTTTCTTCTTATACCCAGCTTTACTTGTACACAGGGTAACGGTTGATTGTACAGGTGGAACGGGATCGAAATAGATATATCAAAATGACCAGGACCGAAAAAAAAATTTATTGAGCCATGTCCGTCGGTCTGTCCGACCGTCGGTCTGTCCGGTAACACGATAACTTGAGCAAATCCTGAGATATCTTCACCAAATTCGGTATGCGGGTTTATTTAGACTCAGAATAGATTGGTATTGAAAATGAGAGAAATCGGACCATAACCACGCCCCCTTTTCCTATATCGAAAAATTGAAAATAGGAGATAATTCGAAAACGAATACCACTAAATTAATGAAATTTAGTAGGTGGATTGATTTTATAACGCAAAACACAAGTTCAGTAAAATTTTGGAATATATGGGTGGCAACGCCCACATTTAGAAGAAGCAAATTCAGAAGTTTAACAAGCGCTAAATCAATAGCCGTTGGAGATATAACGATGCAATTTGGCATGGACATTTTATTCGTAGCGACAACTGTTTGCTGTGAAAATCAGCGAAGTCGGCTGAAAGCCACTCTTTCTTTTTATGCCCATCTGTACTTGTACACAGGGTATTATAACTTTGTTTGGGTAAGGGTTGGTTGTACATGTATAAAGGGATCGAGATAGATATAGACTTCCACATATCAAAATGACAAGGATCGAAAAAAAATTTTACTGAGCCATGTCCGTCGGTCTGTCCGTCCGTCCGTCTGTCCGTTAACACGATAACTTGAGCAAATCCTGAGATATCTTCACCAAATTCGGAATGCGGGCTTATTTAGACTCAGAATAGATTGGTATTGAAAATGAGAGAAATTTTGGAATATATGGGTGGCAACGCCCACATTGAGAGGAAGCAAATCCAGAAGTCTAACAAGCGGTGAATCAATAGCCGTTAGAGATATAACATTGAAATTTCGCATAGACATTTTTTTCGTAGCCGCAACTGTTTGCTGTAAAAATGAGCGAAATCGGCTGAAAGCCACACTTTCTTCTAATACCCAGCTTTACTTGTACACAGGGTAACGGTTGATTGTACAGGTGGAACGGGATCGAAATAGATATATCAAAATGACCAGGACCGAAAAAAAAATTTATTGAGCCATGTCCGTCGGTCTGTCCGTCCGTCCGTCTGTCCGGTAACACGATAACTTGAGCAAATCCTGAGATATCTTCACCAAATTCGGTATGCGGGTTTATTTAGACTCAGAATAGATTGGTATTGAAAATGAGAGAAATCGGACCATAACCACGCCCCCTTTTCCTATATCGAAAAATTGAAAATAGGAGATAATTCGAAAACGCATACCACTAAATTAATGAAATTTAGTAGGTGGATTGATTTTATAACGCAAAACACAAGTTCAGTAAAATTTTGGAATATATGGGTGGCAACGCCCACATTTAGAAGAAGCAAATTCAGAAGTTTAACAAGCGCTAAATCAATAGCCGTTGGAGATATAACGATGCAATTTGGCATGGATATTTTATTCGTAGCGACAACTGTTTGCTGTGAAAATCAGCGAAGTCGGCTGAAAGCCACTCTTTCTTTTTATGCCCATCTGTACTTGTACACAGGGTATTATAACTTTGTTTGGGTAAGGGTTGGTTGTACATGTATAAAGGGATCGAGATAGATATAGACTTCCACATATCAAAATGACAAGGATCGAAAAAAAATTTTACTGAGCCATGTCCGTCGGTCTGTCCGTCCGTCCGTCTGTCCGTTAACACGATAACTTGAGCAAATCCTGAGATATCTTCACCAAATTCGGTATGCGGGCTTATTTAGACTCAGAATAGATTGGTATTGAAAATGAGAGAAATTTTGGAATATATGGGTGGCAACGCCCACATTGAGAAGAAGCAAATCCAGAAGTCTAACAAGCGGTGAATCAATAGCCGTTAGAGATATAACATTGAAATTTCGCATAGACATTTTTTTCGTAGCCGCAACTGTTTGCTGTAAAAATGAGCGAAATTGGCTGAAAGCCACACTTTCTTCTAATACCCAGCTTTACTTGTACACAGGGTAACGGTTGATTGTACAGGTGGAACGGGATCGAAATAGATATATCAAAATGACCAGGACCGAAAAAAAAATTTATTGAGCCATGTCCGTCGGTCTGTCTGTCCGGTAACACGATAACTTGAGCAAATCCTGAGATATCTTCACCAAATTCGGTATGCGGGTTTATTTAGACTCAGAATAGATTGGTATTGAAAATGAGAGAAATCGGACCATAACCACGCCCCCCTTTTCCTATATCGAAAATATCGAAAAATTGAAAATAGGAGATAATTCGAAAACGAATACCACTAAATTAATGAAATTTAGTAGGTGGATTGATTTTATAACGCAAAACACAAGTTCAGTAAAATTTTGGAATATATGGGTGGCAACGCCCACATTTAGAAGAAGCAAATTCAGAAGTTTAACAAGCGCTAAATCAATAGCCGTTGGGGATATAACGATGCAATTTGGCATGGACATTTTATTCGTAGCGACAACTGTTTGCTGTGAAAATCAGCGAAGTCGGCTGAAAGCCACTCTTTCTTTTTATGCCCATCTGTACTTGTACACAGGGTATTATAACTTTGTTTGGGTAAGGGTTTTGTACATGTATAAAGGGATCGAGATAGATATAGACTTCCACATATCAAAATGACAAGGATCGAAAAAAAATTTTACTGAGCCATGTCCGTCGGTCTGTCCGTCCGTCCGTCTGTCCGTCCGTCCGTCTGTCCGTTAACACGATAACTTGAGCAAATATTGAGATATCTTCACCAAATTCGGTATGCGGGCTTATTTAGAGTCAGAATAAATTGGTATTGAAAATGAGAGAAATCGGAACATAACCACGCCCCCTTTTCCTATATCGAATAATTGAAAAAACTATATAATTCGAAAACGAATACCACTAAATTAATGAAATTTGGTAGGTGGATTGTTCCTATAACGCAAAACACAAGTACAGTTATAGGATGTATCAAAATGACCAGGACCGAAAAAAAAATTATAAGCGAAATAGGCTGAAAGCCACGCTTTCTTCTTATACCCAGCTTTACTTGTACACAGGGTAACGGTTGGTTGTACAGGTGGAAAGGGATCGAAATAAATGTATCAAACTGACCAGGACCGAAAAAAAAATTTATTGAGCCATGTCCGTCGGTCTGTCCGTCCGTCCGTCTGTCCGTTAACACGATAACTTGAGCAAATCCTGAGATATCTTCACCAAATTCGGTATGCGGGCTTATTTAGACTCAGAATAGATTGGTATTGAAAATGAGAAAAATCGGACCATAACCACGCCCCGTTTTCCTATATCGAAAATATCGAAAAATTGAAAATAGGAGATAATTCGAAAACGAATACCACTAAATTAATGAAATTTAGTAGGTCGATTGATTTTATAACGCAAAACACAAGTTCAGTAAAATTTTGGAATGTATGCGTGGCAACGCCCACATTTAGAAGAAGCAAATTCAGAAGTTTAACAAGCGCTAAATCAATAGCCGTTGGAGATATAACGATGCAATTTGGCGGAGACATTTTATTCGTAGCGACAACTGCTTGCTGTGAAAATCAGCGAAGTCGGCTGAAAGCCACGCTTTCTTCTTATACCCAGCGTTACTTGAACACAGGGTAACGGTTGGTTGTACAGGTAGAAAGGGATCGAGATGTATCAAAATTACCAGGACCTAAAAAAAAATTTATTGAGCCATGTCCGTCGGCCTGTCCGTCCGTCCGTCTGTCCGTTAACACGATAACTTGGGCAAATATTGAGATATCTTCACCATATTCGGTATGCGGGCTTATTTAGACTCAGAATAGATTGGTATTGAAAATGAGAGAAATTTTGGAATATATGGGTGGCAACGCCCACATTGAGAAGAAGCAAATCCAGAAGTCTAACAAGCGGTGAATCAATAGCCGTTAGAGATATAACATTGAAATTTCGCATAGACATTTTTTTCGTAGCCGCAACTGTTTGCTGTAAAAATGAGCGAAATAGGCTGAAAGCCACGCTTTCTTCTTATACCCAGCTTTACTTGTACACAGGGTAACGGTTGGTTGTACAGGTGGAAAGGGATCGAAATAGATATATCAAAATGACCAGGACCGAAAAAAAAATTTATTGAGCCATGTCCGTCGGTCTGTCCGTTAACACGATAACTTGAGCAAATCCTGAGATATCTTCACCAAATTCGGTATGCGGGCTTATTTAGACTCAGAATAGATTGGTATTGAAAATGAGAGAAATCGGACCATAACCACGCCCCTTTTCCTCTATCGAAAAATTGAAAATAGGAGATAATTCGAAAACGAATACCACTAAATTAATGAAATTTAGTAGGTCGATTGATTTTATGACGCAAAACACAAGTTCAGTAAAATTTTGGAATATATGGGTGGCAACGCCCACATTTAGAAGAAGCAAATTCAGAAGTTTAACAAGCGGTGAATCAATAGCCGTTGGAGATATAACGTTGCAATTTGGCAAAGACATTTTATTCGTAGCGACAACTGCTTGCTGTGAAAATGAGCGAAATCGGCTGAAAGCCACGCTTTTTTTATACCCAGCTGTACTTGTACACAGGGTATTATAACTTTGTTTGGGTAAGCGTTGGTTGTACATGTATAAAGGGATCGAGATAGATATAGACTTCCATATATCAAAATGACAAGGATCGAAAAAAAACTTATTGAGCCATGTCCGTCGGTCTGTCCGTCCGTCCGTCTGTCCGTTAACACGATAACTTGAGCAAATCCTGAGATATCTTCACCAAATTCGGTATGCGGGCTTATTTAGATGCAGAATAGATTGGTATTGAAAATGAGAGAAATCGGAACATAACCACGCCCCCTCTTCCTATATCGAATAATTGAAAAAACTATATAATTCGAAAACGAATACCACTAAATTAATGAAATTTGGTAGGTGGATTGTTCTTATAACGCAAAACACAAGTTCAGTAAAATTTTGGAATATATGGGTGGCACCGCCCACATTTAGAAGAAGCAAATTCAGAAGTTTAACAAGCGGTGAATCAATAGCCGTTGGAGATATAACATTGAAGTTTGGCATAGACATTTTTTTCGTAGCCGCAACTGTTTGCTGTAAAAATGAGCGAAATCGGCTGAAAGCCACGCTTTCTTCTTATACCCAGCGTTACTTGAACACAGGGTAACGGTTGGTTGTACAGGTAGAAAGGGATCGAGATGTAGCAAAATTACCAGGACCTAAAAAAAAATTTATTGAGCCATGTCCGTCGGCCTGTCCGTCCGTCCGTCTGTCCGTTAACACGATAACTTGGGCAAATATTGAGATATCTTCACCATATTCGGTATGCAGGCTTATTTAGACTCAGAATCGGAAATCAGAGAAATCGGACGATAACCACGCCCCCTTTTCCCATGTCGAAAATAGCTAAAAATTGAAAAAATTAGATAATTCGAAAACGAATACCACTAAATTAATGAAATTTGGTAGGTGGATTGTTCTTATTACGCAAAACACAAGTTCAGTAAAATTTTGGAATATGTGGGTGGCAACGCCCACATTTAGAAGAAGCAAATTCAGAAGTTTAACAAGCGGTAAATCAATAGCCGTTGGAGATATAACGTTGCAATTTGGCATAGACATTTTTTTCGTAGCGACAACTGTTTGCTGTGCAAATGAGCGAAATCGGCTGAAAGCCACGCTTTCTTTTTATACCCAGCTGTACTTGTACACAGGGTATTATAACTTTGTTTGGGTAAGGGTTGGTTGTACATGTATAAAGGGATCGAGATAGATATAGACTTCCATATATCAAAAAAAAAAATTTACTGAGCCATGTCCGTCGGTCTGTCCGTCCGTCCGTCTGACCGTTAACACGATAACTTGAGCAAATCCTGAGATATCTTCACCAAATTCGGTATGCGGGCTTATTTAGACTCAGAATAGATTGGTATTGAAAATGAGAGAAATTTTGGAATATATGGGTGGCAACGCCCACATTGAGAAGAAGCAAATCCAGAAGTCTAACAAGCGGTGAATCAATAGCCGTTAGAGATATAACATTGAAATTTCGCATAGACATTTTTTTCGTAGCCGCAACTGTTTGCTGTAAAAATGAGCGAAATAGGCTGAAAGCCACGCTTTCTTCTTATACCCAGCTTTACTTGTACACAGGGTAACGGTTGGTTGTACAGGTGGAAAGGGATCGAAATAGATATATCAAAATGACCAGGACCGAAAAAAAATTTATTGAGCCATGTCCGTCGGCCTGTCCGTCCGTCCGTCTGTCCGGTAACACGATAACTTGAGCAAATCCTGAGATATCTTCACCAAATTCGGTATGCGGGCTTAGTTAGACTCAGAATAGATTGGTATTGAAAATGAGAGAAATCGGACCATAACCACGCCCCCTTTTCCTTTATCGAAAATATCGAAAAATTGAAAATAGGAGATAATTCGAAAACGAATACCACTAAATTAATGAAATTTAGTAGGTCGATTGATTTTATAACGCAAAACACAAGTTCAGTAAAATTTTGGAATATATGGGTGGCAACGCCCACATTTAAATAGAAGAAGCAAATTCAGAAGTTTAACAAGCGCTAAATCAATAGCCGTTGGAGATATAACGATGCAATTTGGCATAGACATTTTATTCGTAGCGACAACTGTTTGCTGTGAAAATCAGCGAAGTCGGCTGAAAGCCACTCTTTCTTTTTATGCCCATCTGTACTTGTACACAGGGTGTTATAACTTTGTTTGGGTAAGGGTTGGTTGTACATGTATAAAGGGATCGAGATAGATATAGATTTCCACATATCAAAATAACAAGGATCGAAAAAAAATTTTATTGAGCCATGTCCGTCGGTCTGTCCGTCCGTCCGTCTGTCCGTTAACACGATAACTTGAGCAAATCCTGAGATATCTTCACCAAATTCGGTATGCGGGCTTATTTAGACTCAGAATAGATTGGTATTGAAAATGAGAGAAATCGGACCATAACCACGCCCCCTTTTCCTATATCGAAAATATCGAAAAATTGAAAATAGGAGATAATTCGAAAACGAATACCACTAAATTAATGAAATTTGGTAGGTGGTTTGTTCTTATAACGCAAAACACAAGTTCACTAAAATTTTGGAATATATGGGAGGCACCGCCCACATTTAGAAGAAGCAAATTCAGAAGTTTAACAAGCGGTGAATCAATAGCCGTTGGAGATATAACATTGAAGTTTGGCATAGACATTTTTTTCGTAGCCGCAACTGTTTGCTGTAAAAATGAGCGAAATCGGCTGAAAGCCACGCTTTCTTCTTATACCCAGCGTTACTTGAACACAGGGTAACGGTTGGTTGTACAGGTAGAAAGGGATCGAGATAGATGTATCAAAATTACCAGGACCGAAAAAAAAAATTATTGAGCCATGTCCGTCGGCCTGTCCGTCCGTCCGTCTGTCCGTTAACACGATACCTTGGGCAAATATTGAGATATCTTCACCATATTCGGTATGCAGGCTTATTTAGACTCAGAATCGGAAATCAGAGAAATCGGACGATAACCATGCCCCCTTTTCCTATGTCGAAAATAGCTAAAAATTGAAAAAATTAGATAATTCGCAAACGAATACCACTAAATTAATGTAATTTGGTAGGTTGATTGTTCTTATTACACAAAACACAAGTTCAGTAAAATTTTGGAATATATGGGTGGCAACGCCCACATTTAGAAGAAGCAAATTCAGAAGTTTAACAAGCGGTAAATCAATAGCCGTTGGAGATATAACGATGCAATTTGGCATAGACATTTTATTCGTAGCGACAACTGTTTGCTGTGAAAATCAGCGAAGTCGGCTGAAAGCCACTCTTTCTTTTTATGCCCATCTGTACTTGTACACAGGGTATTATAACTTTGTTTGGGTAAGGGTTGGTTGTACATGTATAAAGGGATCGAGATAGATATAGACTTCCATATATCAAAATGACAAGGATCGAAAAAAAATTTTATTGAGCCATGTCCGTCGGTCTGTCCGTCCGTCCGTCTGTCCGTTAACACGATAACTTGAGCAAATCCTGAGATATCTTCACCAAATTCGGTATGCGGGCTTATTTAGACTCAGAATAGATTGGTATTGAAAATGAGAGAAATCGGACCATAACCACGCCCCCTTTTCCTATATCGAAAATATCGAAAAATTGAAAATAGGAGATAATTCGAAAACGAATACCACTAAATTAATGAAATTTGGTAGGTGGATTGTTCTTATAACGCAAAACACAAGTTCAGTAAAATTTTGGAATATATGGGAGGCACCGCCCACATTTAGAAGAAGCAAATTCAGAAGTTTAACAAGCGGTGAATCAATAGCCGTTGGAGATATAACATTGAAGTTTGGCATAGACACTTTTTTCGTAGCCGCAACTGTTTGCTGTAAAAATGAGCGAAATCGGCTGAAAGCCACGCTTTCTTCTTATACCCAGCGTTACTTGAACACAGGGTAACGGTTGGTTGTACAGGTAGAAAGGGATCGAGATAGATGTATCAAAATTACCAGGACCGAAAAAAAAATTTATTGAGCCATGTCCGTCGGCCTGTCCGTCCGTCCGTCTGTCCGTTAACACGATAACTTGGGCAAATATTGAGATATCTTCACCATATTCGGTATGCAGGCTTATTTAGACTCAGAATCGGAAATCAGAGAAATCGGACGATAACCACGCCCCCTTTTCCCATGTCGAAAATAGCTAAAAATTGAAAAAATTAGATAATTCGAAAACGAATACCACTAAATTAATGAAATTTGGTAGGTGGATTGTTCTTATTACGCAAAACACAAGTTCAGTAAAATTTTGGAATATGTGGGTGGCAACGCCCACATTTAGAAGAAGCAAATTCAGAAGTTTAACAAGCGGTAAATCAATAGCCGTTGGAGATATAACGTTGCAATTTGGCATAGACATTTTTTTCGTAGCGACAACTGTTTGCTGTGCAAATGAGCGAAATCGGCTGAAAGCCACGCTTTCTTTTTATACCCAGCTGTACTTGTACACAGGGTATTATAACTTTGTTTGGGTAAGGGTTGGTTGTACATGTATAAAGGGATCGAGATAGATATAGACTTCCATATATCAAAAAAAAAAATTTACTGAGCCATGTCCGTCGGTCTGTCCGTCCGTCCGTCTGACCGTTAACACGATAACTTGAGCAAATCCTGAGATATCTTCACCAAATTCGGTATGCGGGCTTATTTAGACTCAGAATAGATTGGTATTGAAAATGAGAGAAATTTTGGAATATATGGGTGGCAACGCCCACATTGAGAAGAAGCAAATCCAGAAGTCTAACAAGCGGTGAATCAATAGCCGTTAGAGATATAACATTGAAATTTCGCATAGACATTTTTTTCGTAGCCGCAACTGTTTGCTGTAAAAATGAGCGAAATAGGCTGAAAGCCACGCTTTCTTCTTATACCCAGCTTTACTTGTACACAGGGTAACGGTTGGTTGTACAGGTGGAAAGGGATCGAAATAGATATATCAAAATGACCAGGACCGAAAAAAAATTTATTGAGCCATGTCCGTCGGCCTGTCCGTCCGTCCGTCTGTCCGGTAACACGATAACTTGAGCAAATCCTGAGATATCTTCACCAAATTCGGTATGCGGGCTTAGTTAGACTCAGAATAGATTGGTATTGAAAATGAGAGAAATCGGACCATAACCACGCCCCCTTTTCCTTTATCGAAAATATCGAAAAATTGAAAATAGGAGATAATTCGAAAACGAATACCACTAAATTAATGAAATTTAGTAGGTCGATTGATTTTATAACGCAAAACGCAAGTTCAGTAAAATTTTGGAATATATGGGTGGCAACGCCCACATTTAAATAGAAGAAGCAAATTCAGAAGTTTAACAAGCGCTAAATCAATAGCCGTTGGAGATATAACGATGCAATTTGGCATAGACATTTTATTCGTAGCGACAACTGTTTGCTGTGAAAATCAGCGAAGTCGGCTGAAAGCCACTCTTTCTTTTTATGCCCATCTGTACTTGTACACAGGGTGTTATAACTTTGTTTGGGTAAGGGTTGGTTGTACATGTATAAAGGGATCGAGATAGATATAGATTTCCACATATCAAAATAACAAGGATCGAAAAAAAATTTTATTGAGCCATGTCCGTCGGTCTGTCCGTCCGTCCGTCTGTCCGTTAACACGATAACTTGAGCAAATCCTGAGATATCTTCACCAAATTCGGTATGCGGGCTTATTTAGACTCAGAATAGATTGGTATTGAAAATGAGAGAAATCGGACCATAACCACGCCCCCTTTTCCTATATCGAAAATATCGAAAAATTGAAAATAGGAGATAATTCGAAAACGAATACCACTAAATTAATGAAATTTGGTAGGTGGTTTGTTCTTATAACGCAAAACACAAGTTCACTAAAATTTTGGAATATATGGGAGGCACCGCCCACATTTAGAAGAAGCAAATTCAGAAGTTTAACAAGCGGTGAATCAATAGCCGTTGGAGATATAACATTGAAGTTTGGCATAGACATTTTTTTCGTAGCCGCAACTGTTTGCTGTAAAAATGAGCGAAATCGGCTGAAAGCCACGCTTTCTTCTTATACCCAGCGTTACTTGAACACAGGGTAACGGTTGGTTGTACAGGTAGAAAGGGATCGAGATAGATGTATCAAAATTACCAGGACCGAAAAAAAAAATTATTGAGCCATGTCCGTCGGCCTGTCCGTCCGTCCGTCTGTCCGTTAACACGATACCTTGGGCAAATATTGAGATATCTTCACCATATTCGGTATGCAGGCTTATTTAGACTCAGAATCGGAAATCAGAGAAATCGGACGATAACCATGCCCCCTTTTCCTATGTCGAAAATAGCTAAAAATTGAAAAAATTAGATAATTCGCAAACGAATACCACTAAATTAATGTAATTTGGTAGGTTGATTGTTCTTATTACACAAAACACAAGTTCAGTAAAATTTTGGAATATATGGGTGGCAACGCCCACATTTAGAAGAAGCAAATTCAGAAGTTTAACAAGCGGTAAATCAATAGCCGTTGGAGATATAACGATGCAATTTGGCATAGACATTTTATTCGTAGCGACAACTGTTTGCTGTGAAAATCAGCGAAGTCGGCTGAAAGCCACTCTTTCTTTTTATGCCCATCTGTACTTGTACACAGGGTATTATAACTTTGTTTGGGTAAGGGTTGGTTGTACATGTATAAAGGGATCGAGATAGATATAGACTTCCATATATCAAAATGACAAGGATCGAAAAAAAATTTTATTGAGCCATGTCCGTCGGTCTGTCCGCCCGTCCGTCTGTCCGTTAACACGATAACTTGAGCAAATCCTGAGATATCTTCACCAAATTCGGTATGCGGGCTTATTTAGACTCAGAATAGATTGGTATTGAAAATGAGAGAAATCGGACCATAACCACGCCCCCTTTTCCTATATCGAAAATATCGAAAAATTGAAAATAGGAGATAATTCGAAAACGAATACCACTAAATTAATGAAATTTGGTAGGTGGATTGTTCTTATAACGCAAAACACAAGTTCAGTAAAATTTTGGAATATATGGGAGGCACCGCCCACATTTAGAAGAAGCAAATTCAGAAGTTTAACAAGCGGTGAATCAATAGCCGTTGGAGATATAACATTGAAGTTTGGCATAGACACTTTTTTCGTAGCCGCAACTGTTTGCTGTAAAAATGAGCGAAATCGGCTGAAAGCCACGCTTTCTTCTTATACCCAGCGTTACTTGAACACAGGGTAACGGTTGGTTGTACAGGTAGAAAGGGATCGAGATAGATGTATCAAAATTACCAGGACCGAAAAAAAAATTTATTGAGCCATGTCCGTCGGCCTGTCCGTCCGTCCGTCTGTCCGTTAACACGATACCTTGAGCAAATATTGAGATATCTTCACCAAATTCGGTATGCGGGCTTATTTAGACTCAGAATAGATTGGTATTGAAAATGAGAGAAATCGGAACATAACCACGCCCCCTTTTCCTGTATCGAATAATTGAAAAAACTATATAATTCGAAAACGAATACCACTAAATTAATGAAATTTGGTAGGTGGATTGTTCTTATAACGCAAAACACAAGTTCAGTAAAATTTTGGAATATATGGGTGGCACCGCCCACATTTAGAAGAAGCAAATTCAGAAGTTTAACAAGCGGTGAATCAATAGCCGTTGGAGATATAACGTTGCAATTTGGCAAAGACATTTTATTCGTAGCGACAACTGCTTGCTGTGAAAATGAGCGAAATCGGCTGAAAGCCACGCTTTTTTTATACCCAGCTGTACTTGTACACAGGGTATTATAACTTTGTTTGGGTAAGGGTTGGTTGTACATGTATAAAGGAATCGAGATAGATATAGACTTCCATATATCAAAATGACCAGGATCGAAAAAAAATTTTATTGAGCCATGTCCGTCGGTCTGTCCGTCCGTCCGTCTGTCCGTTAACACGATAACTTAAGCAAATCCTGAGTTATCTTCACCAAATTCGGTATGCGGGCTTATTTAGACTCAGAATAGATTGGTATTGAAAATGAGAGAAATTTTGGAATATATGGGTGGCAACGCCCACATTGAGAAGAAACAAATCCAGAAGTCTAACAAGCAGTGAATCAATAGCCGTTAGAGATATAACATTGAAATTTCGCATAGACATTTTTTTCGTAGCCGCAACTGTTTGCTGTAAAAATGAGCGAAATAGGCTGAAAGCCACGCTTTCTTCTTATACCCAGCTTTACTTGTACACAGGGTAACGGTTGGTTGTACAGGTGGAAAGGGATCGAAATAGATATATCAAAATGACCAGGACCGAAAAAAAAATTTATTGAGCCATGTCCGTCGGTCTGTCCGTTAACACGATAACTTGAGCAAATCCTGAGATATCTTCATCAAATTCGGTATGCGGGCTTATTTAGACTCAGAATAGATTGGTATTGAAAATGAGAGAAATCGGACCACAACCACGCCCCCTTTTCCTATATCGAAAATATCGAAAAATTGAAAATAGGAGATAATTCGAAAACGAATACCAATAAATTAATGAAATTTGGTAGGTGGATTGTTCTTATAACGCAAAACACAAGTTCAGTAAAATTTTGGAATATATGGGTGGCACCGCCCACATTTAGAAGAAGCAAATTCAGAAGTTTAACAAGCGGTGAATCAATAGCCGTTGGAGATATAACGTTGCAATTTGGCATAGACATTTAATTCGTAGCGACAACTGCTTGCTGTGAAAATGAGCGAAATCGGCTGAAAGCCACGCTTTTTTTATACCCAGCTGTACTTGTACACAGGGTATTATAACTTTGTTTGGGTAAGGGTTGGTTGTACATGTATAAAGGAATCGAGATAGATATAGACTTCCATATATCAAAATGACCAGGATCGAAAAAAAATTTTATTGAGCCATGTCCGTCGGTCTGTCCGTCCGTCCGTCTGTCCGTTAACACGATAACTTAAGCAAATCCTGAGTTATCTTCACCAAATTCGGTATGCGGGCTTATTTAGACTCAGAATAGATTGGTATTGAAAATGAGAGAAATTTTGGAATATATGGGTGGCAACGCCCACATTGAGAAGAAGCAAATCCAGAAGTCTAACAAGCGGTGAATCAATAGCCGTTAGAGATATAACATTGAAATTTCGCATAGACATTTTTTTCGTAGCCGCAACTGTTTGCTGTAAAAATGAGCGAAATAGGCTGAAAGCCACGCTTTCTTCTTATACCCAGCTTTACTTGTACACAGGGTAACGGTTGGTTGTACAGGTGGAAAGGGATCGAAATAGATATATCAAAATGACCAGGACCGAAAAAAAAATTTATTGAGCCATGTCCGTCGGTCTGTCCGTTAACACGATAACTTGAGCAAATCCTGAGATATCTTCACCAAATTCGGTATGCGGGCTTATTTAGACTCAGAATAGATTGGTATTGAAAATGAGAGAAATCGGACCATAACCACGCCCCTTTTCCTCTATCGAAAATATCGAAAAATTGAAAATAGGAGATAATTCGAAAACGAATACCACTAAATTAATGAAATTTAGTAGGTCGATTGATTTTATGACGCAAAACACAAGTTCAGTAAAATTTTGGAATATATGGGTGGCAACGCCCACATTTAGAAGAAGCAAATTCAGAAGTTTAACAAGCGCTAAATCAATAGCCGTTGGAGATATAACGATGCAATTTGGCATAGACATTTTATTCGTAGTGACAACTGTTTGCTGTGAAAATCAGCGAAGTCGGCTGAAAGCCACTCTTTCTTTTTATGCCCATCTGTACTTGTACACAGGGTATTATAACTTTGTTTGGGTAAGGGTTGGTTGTACATGTATAAAGGGATCGAGATAGATATAGACTTCCATATATCAAAATGACAAGGATCGAAAAAAAATGTTATTGAGCCATGTCCGTCGGTCTGTCCGTCCGTCCGTCTGTCCGTTAACACGATAACTTGAGCAAATCCTGAGATATCTTCACCAAATTCGGTATGCGGGCTAATTTAGACTCAAAATAGATTGGTATTGAAAATGAGAGAAATCGGACCATAACCACGCCCCCTTTTCCTATATCGAAAATATCGAAAAATTGAAAATAGGAGATAATTCGAAAACGAATACCACTAAATTAATGAAATTTGGTAGGTGGATTGATTTTATAACGCAAAACACAAGTTCAGTAAAATTTTGGAATATATGGGTGGCCACGCCCACATTGAGAAGAAGCAAATCCAGAAGTCTAACAAGCAGTGTATCAATAGCCGTTAGAGATATAACATTGAAATTTCGCATAGACATTTTTTTCGTAGCCGCAACTGTTTGCTGTAAAAATGAGCGAAATAGGCTGAAAGCCACGCTTTCTTCTTATACCCAGCGTTACTTGAACACAGGGTAACGGTTGGTTGTACAGGTAGAAAGGGATCGAGATAGATGTATCAAAATTACCAGGACCGAAAAAACAATTTATTGAGCCATGTCCGTCGGCCTGTCCGTCCGTCCGTCTGTCCGTTAACACGATACCTTGAGCACATATTGAGATATCTTCACCATATTCGGTATGCGGGCTTATTTAGACTCAGAATAGATTGGTATTGAAAATGAGAGAAATCGGAACATAACCACGCCCCCTTTTCCTATATCGAATAATTGAAAAAACTATATAATTCGAAAACGAATACCACTAAAGTAATGAAATTTGGTAGGTGGATTGATTTTATAACGCAAAACACAAGTTCAGTAAAATTTTGGAATATATGGGTGGCACCGCCCACATTTAGAAGAAGCAAATTCAGAAGTTTAACAAGCAGTGAATCAATAGCCGTTGGAGATATAACGTTGCAATTTGGCATAGACATTTTATTCGTAGCGACAACTGCTTGCTGTGAAAATGAGCGAAATCGGCTGAAAGCCACGCTTTTTTTATACCCAGCTGTACTTGTACACAGGGTATTATAACTTTGTTTGGGTAAGGGTTGGTTGTACATGTATAAAGGAATCAAGATAGATATAGACTTCCATATATCAAAATGACCAGGATCGAAAAAAAGGTTATTGAGCCATGTCCGTTGGTGTGTCCGTCCGTCCGTCTGTCCGTTAACAAGATAACTTAAGCAAATCCTGAGTTATCTTCACCAAATTCGGTATGCGGGCTTATTTAGACTCAGAATAGATTGGTATTGAAAATGAGAGAAATTTTGGAATATATGGGTGGCAACGCCCACATTGAGAAGAAGCAAATCCAGAAGTCTAACAAGCGGTGAATCAATAGCCGTTAGAGATATAACATTGAAATTTCGCATAGACATTTTTTTCGTAGCCGCAACTGTTTGCTGTAAAAATGAGCGAAATAGGCTGAAAGCCACGCTTTCTTCTTATACCCAGCTTTACTTGTACACAGGGTAACGGTTGTTGTACAGGTGGAAAGGGATCGAAATAGATATATCAAAATGACCAGGACCGAAAAAAAAATTTATTGAGCCATGTCCGTCGGTCTGTCCGTTAACACGATAACTTGAGCAAATCCTGAGATATCTTCACCAAATTCGGTATGCGGGCTTATTTAGACTCAGAATAGATTGGTATTGAAAATGAGAGAAATCGGACCATAACCACGCCCCCTTTTCCTCTATCGAAAATATCGAAAAATTGAAAATAGGAGATAATTCGAAAACGAATACCACTAAATTAATGAAATTTAGTAGGTCGATTGATTTTATAACGCAAAACACAAGTTCAGTAAAATTTTGGAATATATGGGTGGCAACGCCCACATTTAGAAGAAGCAAATTCAGAAGTTTAACAAGCGCTAAATCAATAGCCGTTGGAGATATAACGATGCAATTTGGCATAGACATTTTATTCGTAGTGACAACTGTTTGCTGTGAAAATCAGCGAAGTCGGCTGAAAGCCACTCTTTCTTTTTATGCCCATCTGTACTTGTACACAGGGTATTATAACTTTGTTTGGGTAAGGGTTGGTTGTACATGTATAAAGGGATCGAGATAGATATAGACTTCCATATATCAAAATGACAAGGATCGAAAAAAAATTTTATTGAGCCATGTCCGTCGGTCTGTCCGTCCGACCGTCTGTCCGTTAACACGATAACTTGAGTAAATCCTGAGATATCTTCACCAAATTCGGTATGCGGGCTTATTTAGACTCAGAATAGATTAGTATTGAAAATGAGAGAAATCGGACCATAACCACGCCCCCTTTTCCTATATCGAAAATATCGAAAAATTGAAAATAGGAGATTATTCGAAAACGAATACCACTAAATTAATGAAATTTGGTAGGTGGATTGATTTTATAACGCAAAACACAAGTTCAGTAAAATTTTGGAATATATGGGTGGCAACGCCCACATTGAGAAGAAGCAAATCCAGAAGTCTAACAAGCGGTGTATCAATAGCCGTTAGAGATATAACATTGAAATTTCGCATAGACATTTTTTTCGTAGCCGCAACTGTTTGCTGTAAAAATGAGCGAAATAGGCTGAAAGCCACGCTTTCTTCTTATACCCAGCTTTACTTGTACACAGGGTAACGGTTGGTTGTACAGGTGGAAAGGGATCGAAATAGATATATCAAAATGACCAGGACCAAAAAAAAATTTATTGAGCCATGTCCCTCGGTCTGTCCGTCCGTCCGTCTGTCCGTTAACACGATAACTTGAGCAAATCCTGAGATATCTTCACCAAATTCGGTATGCGGGCTTATTTAGACTCAGAATAGATTGGTATTGAAAATGAGAGAAATCGGACCATAACCACGCCCCTTTTCCTATATCGAAAATATCGAAAAATTGAAAATAGGAGATAATTCGAAAACGAATACCACTAAATTAATGAAATTTAGTAGGTGGATTGATTTTATAACGCAAAACACAAGTTCAGTAAAATTTTGGAATATATGGGTGGCAACGCCCACATTTATTAAACTTAGTGCATTTATGAAAGTACAAAACTCAATATGCAAATTCAGAAGTTTAACAAGCGGTAAATCAATAGCCGTTGGAGATATAACGTTGCAATTTGGCATAGACATTTTTTTCGTAGCCGCAACTGTTTGCTGTAAAAATGAGCGAAATAGGCTGAAAGCCACGCTTTCTTCTTATACCCAGCTTTACTTGTACCCAGGGTAACGGTTGGTTGTACAGGTGGAAAGGGATCGAAATAGATATATCAAAATGACCAGGACCGAAAAAAAAATTTATTGAGCCATGTCCGTCGGCCTGTCCGTCCGTCCGTCTGTCCGGTAACACGATAACTTGAGCAAATCCTGAGATATCTTCACCAAATTCGGTATGCGGGCTTAGTTAGACTCAGAATAGATTGGTATTGAAAATGAGAGAAATCGGACCATAACCACGCCCCCTTTTCCTTTATCGAAAATATCGAAAAATTGAAAATAGGAGATAATTCGAAAACGAATACCACTAAATTAATGAAATTTAGTAGGTCGATTGATTTTATAACGCAAAACACAAGTTCAGTAAAATTTTGGAATATATGGGTGGCAACGCCCACATTTAGAAGAAGCAAATTCAGAAGTTTAACAAGCGCTAAATCAATAGCCGTTGGAGATATAACGATGCAATTTGGCATAGACATTTTATTCGTAGCGACAACTGTTTGCTGTGAAAATCAGCGAAGTCGGCTGAAAGCCACTCTTTCTTTTTATGCCCATCTGTACTTGTACACAGGGTGTTATAACTTTGTTTGGGTAAGGGTTGGTTGTACATGTATAAAGGGATCGAGATAGATATAGACTTCCATATATCAAAATGACAAGGATCGAAAAAAAATTTATTGAGCCATGTCCGTCGGTCTGTCCGTCCGTCCGTCTGTCCGTTAACACGATAACTTGAGCAAATCCTGAGATATCTTCACCAAATTCGGTATGCGGGCTTATTTAGACTCAGAATAGATTGGTATTGAAAATGAGAGAAATCGGACCATAACCACGCCCCCTTTTCCTATATCGAAAATATCGAAAAATTGAAAATAGGAGATAATTCGAAAACGAATACCACTAAATTAATGAAATTTGGTAGGTGGTTTGTTCTTATAACGCAAAACACAAGTTCAGTAAAATTTTGGAATATATGGGAGGCACCGCCCACATTTAGAAGAAGCAAATTCAGAAGTTTAACAAGCGGTGAATCAATAGCCGTTGGAGATATAACATTGAAGTTTGGCATAGACATTTTTTTTCGTAGCCGCAACTGTTTGCTGTAAAAATGAGCGAAATCGGCTGAAAGCCACGCTTTCTTCTTATACCCAGCGTTACTTGAACACAGGGTAACGGTTGGTTGTACAGGTAGAAAGGGATCGAGATAGATGTATCAAAATTACCAGGACCGAAAAAAAAAATTATTGAGCCATGTCCGTCGGCCTGTCCGTCCGTCCGTCTGCCCGTTAACACGATACCTTGGGCAAATATTGAGATATCTTCACAATATTCGGTATGCAGGCTTATTTAGACTCAGAATCGGAAATCAGAGAAATCGGACGATAACCATGCCCCCTTTTCCTATGTCGAAAATAGCTAAAAATTGAAAAAATTAGATAATTCGCAAACGAATACCACTAAATTAATGTAATTTGGTAGGTTGATTGTTCTTATAACACAAAACACAAGTTCAGTAAAATTTTGGAATATATGGGTGGCAACGCCCACATTTAGAAGAAGCAAATTCAGAAGTTTAACAAGCGGTACATCAATAGCCGTTGGAGATATAACGATGCAATTTGGCATAGACATTTTATTCGTAGCGACAACTGTTTGCTGTGAAAATCAGCGAAGTCGGCTGAAAGCCACTCTTTCTTTTTATGCCCATCTGTACTTGTACACAGGGTATTATAACTTTGTTTGGGTAAGGGTTGGTTGTACATGTATAAAGGGATCGAGATAGATATAGACTTCCATATATCAAAATGACAAGGATCGAAAAAAAATTTTATTGAGCCATGTCCGTCGGTCTGTCCGTCCGTCCGTCTGTCCGTTAACACGATAACTTGAGCAAATCCTGAGATATCTTCACCAAATTCGGTATACGGGCTTATTTAGACTCAGAATAGATTGGTATTGAAAATGAGAGAAATCGGACCATAACCACGCCCCCTTTTCCTATATCGAAAATATCGAAAAATTGAAAATAGGAGATAATTCGAAAACGAATACCACTAAATTAATGAAATTTGGTAGGTGGATTGTTCTTATAACGCAAAACACAAGTTCAGTAAAATTTTGGAATATATGGGAGGCACCGCCCACATTTAGAAGAAGCAAATTCAGAAGTTTAACAAGCGGTGAATCAATAGCCGTTGGAGATATAACATTGAAGTTTGGCATAGACATTTTTTTCGTAGCCGCAACTGTTTGCTGTAAAAATGAGCGAAATAGGCTGAAAGCCACGCTTTCTTCTTATACCCAGCGTTACTTGAACACAGGGTAACGGTTGGTTGTACAGGTAGAAAGGGATCGAGATAGATGTATCAAAATTACCAGGACCGAAAAAACAATTTATTGAGCCATGTCCGTCGGCCTGTCCGTCCGTCCGTCTGTCCGTTAACACGATACCTTGAGCAAATATTGAGATATCTTCACCAAATTCGGTATGCGGGCTTATTTAGACTCAGAATAGATTGGTATTGAAAATGAGAGAAATCGGAACATAACCACGCCCCCTTTTCCTATATCGAATAATTGAAAAAACTATATAATTCGAAAACGAATACCACTAAAGTAATGAAATTTGGTAGGTGGATTGTTCTTATAACGCAAAACACAAGTTCAGTAAAATTTTGGAATATATGGGTGGCACCGCCCACATTTAGAAGAAGCAAATTCAGAAGTTTAACAACCAGTGAATCAATAGCCGTTGGAGATATAACGTTGCAATTTGGCATAGACATTTTATTCGTAGCGACAACTGCTTGCTGTGAAAATGAGCGAAATCGGCTGAAAGCCACGCTATTTTTATACCCAGCTGTACTTGTACACAGGGTATTATAACTTTGTTTGGGTAAGGGTTGGTTGTACATGTATAAAGGAATCGAGATAGATATAGACTTCCTTATATCAAAATGACAAGGATCGAAAAAAAATTTTATTGAGCCATGTCCGTCGGTCTGTCCGTCCGTCCGTCTGTCCGTTAACACGATAACTTGAGTAAATCCTGAGATATCTTCACCAAATTCGGTATGCGGGCTTATTTAGACTCAGAATAGATTGGTATTGAAAATGAGAGAAATCGGACCATAACCACGCCCCCTTTTCCTATATCGAAAATATCGAAAAATTGAAAATAGGAGATTATTCGAAAACGAATACCACTAAATTAATGAAATTTGGTAGGTGGATTGATTTTATAACGCAAAACACAAGTTCAGTAAAATTTTGGAATATATGGGTGGCAACGCCCACATTGAGAAGAAGCAAATCCAGAAGTCTAACAAGCGGTGTATCAATAGCCGTTAGAGATATAACATTGAAATTTCGCATAGACATTTTTTTCGTAGCCGCAACTGTTTGCTGTAAAAATGAGCGAAATAGGCTGAAAGCCACGCTTTCTTCTTATACCCAGCTTTACTTGTACACAGGGTAACGGTTGGTTGTACAGGTGGAAAGGGATCGAAATAGATATATCAAAATGACCAGGACCAAAAAAAAATTTATTGAGCCATGTCCCTCGGTCTGTCCGTCCGTCCGTCTGTCCGTTAACACGATAACTTGAGCAAATCCTGAGATATCTTCACCAAATTCGGTATGCGGGCTTATTTAGACTCAGAATAGATTGGTATTGAAAATGAGAGAAATCGGACCATAACCACGCCCCCTTTTCCTATATCGAAAATATCGAAAAATTGAAAATAGGAGATAATTCGAAAACGAATACCACTAAATTAATGAAATTTAGTAGGTGGATTGATTTTATAACGCAAAACACAAGTTCAGTAAAATTTTGGAATATATGGGTGGCAACGCCCACATTTAGAAGAAGCAAATTCAGAAGTTTAACAAGCGCTAAATCAATAGCCGTTGGAGATATAACGTTGCAATTTGGCATAGACATTTTTTTCGTAGCCGCAACTGTTTGCTGTAAAAATGAGCGAAATAGGCTGAAAGCCACGCTTTCTTCTTATACCCAGCTTTACTTGTACCCAGGGTAACGGTTGGTTGTACAGGTGGAAAGGGATCGAAATAGATATATCAAAATGACCAGGACCGAAAAAAAAATTTATTGAGCCATGTCCGTCGGCCTGTCCGTCCGTCCGTCTGTCCGGTAACACGATAACTTGAGCAAATCCTGAGATATCTTCACCAAATTCGGTATGCGGGCTTAGTTAGACTCAGAATAGATTGGTATTGAAAATGAGAGAAATCGGACCATAACCACGCCCCCTTTTCCTTTATCGAAAATATCGAAAAATTGAAAATAGGAGATAATTCGAAAACGAATACCACTAAATTAATGAAATTTAGTAGGTCGATTGATTTTATAACGCAAAACACAAGTTCAGTAAAATTTTGGAATATATGGGTGGCAACGCCCACATTTAGAAGAAGCAAATTCAGAAGTTTAACAAGCGCTAAATCAATAGCCGTTGGAGATATAACGATGCAATTTGGCATAGACATTTTATTCGTAGCGACAACTGTTTGCTGTGAAAATCAGCGAAGTCGGCTGAAAGCCACTCTTTCTTTTTATGCCCATCTGTACTTGTACACAGGGTGTTATAACTTTGTTTGGGTAAGGGTTGGTTGTACATGTATAAAGGGATCGAGATAGATATAGACTTCCATATATCAAAATGACAAGGATCGAAAAAAAATTTTATTGAGCCATGTCCGTCGGTCTGTCCGTCCGTCCGTCTGTCCGTTAACACGATAACTTGAGCAAATCCTGAGATATCTTCACCAAATTCGGTATGCGGGCTTATTTAGACTCAGAATAGATTGGTATTGAAAATGAGAGAAATCGGACCATAACCACGCCCCCTTTTCCTATATCGAAAATATCGAAAAATTGAAAATAGGAGATAATTCGAAAACGAATACCACTAAATTAATGAAATTTGGTAGGTGGTTTGTTCTTATAACGCAAAACACAAGTTCAGTAAAATTTTGGAATATATGGGAGGCACCGCCCACATTTAGAAGAAGCAAATTCAGAAGTTTAACAAGCGGTGAATCAATAGCCGTTGGAGATATAACATTGAAGTTTGGCATAGACATTTTTTTTCGTAGCCGCAACTGTTTGCTGTAAAAATGAGCGAAATCGGCTGAAAGCCACGCTTTCTTCTTATACCCAGCGTTACTTGAACACAGGGTAACGGTTGGTTGTACAGGTAGAAAGGGATCGAGATAGATGTATCAAAATTACCAGGACCGAAAAAAAAAATTATTGAGCCATGTCCGTCGGCCTGTCCGTCCGTCCGTCTGCCCGTTAACACGATACCTTGGGCAAATATTGAGATATCTTCACAATATTCGGTATGCAGGCTTATTTAGACTC
The DNA here is from genome assembly GCA_949987695.1 of Merzomyia westermanni. Lineage (NCBI taxonomy): Eukaryota > Metazoa > Arthropoda > Insecta > Diptera > Tephritidae > Merzomyia > Merzomyia westermanni. The sequence continues at coordinate 103,150,167 of OX465292.1, read as the reverse complement.
AGAATCGGAAATCAGAGAAATCGGACGATAACCATGCCCCCTTTTCCTATGTCGAAAATAGCTAAAAATTGAAAAAATTAGATAATTCGCAAACGAATACCACTAAATTAATGTAATTTGGTAGGTTGATTGTTCTTATTACACAAAACACAAGTTCAGTAAAATTTTGGAATATATGGGTGGCAACGCCCACATTTAGAAGAAGCAAATTCAGAAGTTTAACAAGCGGTACATCAATAGCCGTTGGAGATATAACGATGCAATTTGGCATAGACATTTTATTCGTAGCGACAACTGTTTGCTGTGAAAATCAGCGAAGTCGGCTGAAAGCCACTCTTTCTTTTTATGCCCATCTGTACTTGTACACAGGGTATTATAACTTTGTTTGGGTAAGGGTTGGTTGTACATGTATAAAGGGATCGAGATAGATATAGACTTCCATATATCAAAATGACAAGGATCGAAAAAAAATTTATTGAGCCATGTCCGTCGGTCTGTCCGTCCGTCCGTCTATCCGTTAACACGATAACTTGAGCAAATCCTGAGATATCTTCACCAAATTCGGTATGCGGGCTTATTTAGACTCAGAATAGATTGGTATTGAAAATGAGAGAAATCGGACCATAACCACGCCCCCTTTTCCTATATCGAAAATATCGAAAAATTGAAAATAGGAGATAATTCGAAAACGAATACCACTAAATTAATGAAATTTGGTAGGTGGATTGTTCTTATAACGCAAAACACAAGTTCAGTAAAATTTTGGAATATATGGGAGGCACCGCCCACATTTAGAAGAAGCAAATTCAGAAGTTTAACAAGCGGTGAATCAATAGCCGTTGGAGATATAACATTGAAGTTTGGCATAGACATTTTTTTCGTAGCCGCAACTGTTTGCTGTAAAAATGAGCGAAATAGGCTGAAAGCCACGCTTTCTTCTTATACCCAGCGTTACTTGAACACAGGGTAACGGTTGGTTGTACAGGTAGAAAGGGATCGAGATAGATGTATCAAAATTACCAGGACCGAAAAAACAATTTATTGAGCCATGTCCGTCGGCCTGTCCGTCCGTCCGTCTGTCCGTTAACACGATACCTTGAGCAAATATTGAGATATCTTCACCAAATTCGGTATGCGGGCTTATTTAGACTCAGAATAGATTGGTATTGAAAATGAGAGAAATCGGAACATAACCACGCCCCCTTTTCCTATATCGAATAATTGAAAAAACTATATAATTCGAAAACGAATACCACTAAAGTAATGAAATTTGGTAGGTGGATTGTTCTTATAACGCAAAACACAAGTTCAGTAAAATTTTGGAATATATGGGTGGCACCGCCCACATTTAGAAGAAGCAAATTCAGAAGTTTAACAACCAGTGAATCAATAGCCGTTGGAGATATAACGTTGCAATTTGGCATAGACATTTTATTCGTAGCGACAACTGCTTGCTGTGAAAATGAGCGAAATCGGCTGAAAGCCACGCTATTTTTATACCCAGCTGTACTTGTACACAGGGTATTATAACTTTGTTTGGGTAAGGGTTGGTTGTACATGTATAAAGGAATCGAGATAGATATAGACTTCCTTATATCAAAATGACAAGGATCGAAAAAAAATTTTATTGAGCCATGTCCGTCGGTCTGTCCGTCCGTCCGTCTGTCCGTTAACACGATAACTTGAGTAAATCCTGAGATATCTTCACCAAATTCGGTATGCGGGCTTATTTAGACTCAGAATAGATTGGTATTGAAAATGAGAGAAATCGGACCATAACCACGCCCCCTTTTCCTATATCGAAAATATCGAAAAATTGAAAATAGGAGATTATTCGAAAACGAATACCACTAAATTAATGAAATTTGGTAGGTGGATTGATTTTATAACGCAAAACACAAGTTCAGTAAAATTTTGGAATATATGGGTGGCAACGCCTACATTGAGAAGAAGCAAATCCAGAAGTCTAACAAGCGGTGTATCAATAGCCGTTAGAGATATAACATTGAAATTTCGCATAGACATTTTTTTCGTAGCCGCAACTGTTTGCTGTAAAAATGAGCGAAATAGGCTGAAAGCCACGCTTTCTTCTTATACCCAGCTTTACTTGTACCCAGGGTAACGGTTGGTTGTACAGGTGGAAAGGGATCGAAATAGATATATGAAAATGACCAGGACCGAAAAAAAATTTATTGAGCCATGTCCGTCGGCCTGTCCGTCCGTCCGTCTGTCCGGTAACACGATAACTTGAGCAAATCCTGAGATATCTTCACCAAATTCGGTATGCGGGCTTAGTTAGACTCAGAATAGATTGGTATTGAAAATGAGAGAAATCGGACCATAACCACGCCCCCTTTTCCTTTATCGAAAATATCGAAAAATTGAAAATAGGAGATAATTCGAAAACGAATACCACTAAATTAATGAAATTTAGTAGGTCGATTGATTTTATAACGCAAAACACAAGTTCAGTAAAATTTTGGAATATATAGGTGGCAACGCCCACATTTAGAAGAAGCAAATTCAGAAGTTTAACAAGCGCTAAATCAATAGCCGTTGGAGATATAACGATGCAATTTGGCATAGACATTTTATTCGTAGCGACAACTGTTTGCTGTGAAAATCAGCGAAGTCGGCTGAAAGCCACTCTTTCTTTTTATGCCCATCTGTACTTGTACACAGGGTGTTATAACTTTGTTTGGGTAAGGGTTGGTTGTACATGTATAAAGGGATCGAGATAGATATAGACTTCCATATATCAAAATGACAAGGATCGAAAAAAAATTTTATTGAGCCATGTCCGTCGGTCTGTCCGTCCGTCCGTCTGTCCGTTAACACGATAACTTGAGCAAATCCTGAGATATCTTCACCAAATTCGGTATGCGGGCTTATTTAGACTCAGAATAGATTGGTATTGAAAATGAGAGAAATCGGACCATAACCACGCCCCCTTTTCCTATATCGAAAATATCGAAAAATTGAAAATAGGAGATAATTCGAAAACGAATACCACTAAATTAATGAAATTTGGTAGGTGGTTTGTTCTTATAACGCAAAACACAAGTTCAGTAAAATTTTGGAATATATGGGAGGCACCGCCCACATTTAGAAGAAGCAAATTCAGAAGTTTAACAAGCGGTGAATCAATAGCCGTTGGAGATATAACATTGAAGTTTGGCATAGACATTTTTTTCGTAGCCGCAACTGTTTGCTGTAAAAATGAGCGAAATCGGCTGAAAGCCACGCTTTCTTCTTATACCCAGCGTTACTTGAACACAGGGTAACGGTTGGTTGTACAGGTAGAAAGGGATCGAGATAGATGTATCAAAATTACCAGGACCGAAAAAAAAATTATTGAGCCATTTCCGTCGGCCTGTCCGTCCGTCCGTCTGTCCGTTAACACGATACCTTGGGCAAATATTGAGATATCTTCACAATATTCGGTATGCAGGCTTATTTAGACTCAGAATCGGAAATCAGAGAAATCGGACGATAACCATGCCCCCTTTTCCTATGTCGAAAATAGCTAAAAATTTAAAAAATTAGATAATTCGCAAACGAATACCACTAAATTAATGTAATTTGGTAGGTTGATTGTTCTTATTACACAAAACACAAGTTCAGTAAAATTTTGGAATATATGGGTGGCAACGCCCACATTTAGAAGAAGCAAATTCAGAAGTTTAACAAGCGGTAAATCAATAGCCGTTGGAGATATAACGATGCAATTTGGCATAGACATTTTATTCGTAGCGACAACTGTTTGCTGTGAAAATCAGCGAAGTCGGCTGAAAGCCACTCTTTCTTTTTATGCCCATCTGTACTTGTACACAGGGTATTATAACTTTGTTTGGGTAAGGGTTGGTTGTACATGTATAAAGGGATCGAGATAGATATAGACTTCCATATATCAAAATGACAAGGATCGAAAAAAAATTTTATTGAGCCATGTCCGTCGGTCTGTCCGTCCGTCCGTCTGTCCGTTAACACGATAACTTGAGCAAATCCTGAGATATCTTCACCAAATTCGGTATGCGGGCTTATTTAGACTCAGAATAGATTGGTATTGAAAATGAGAGAAATCGGACCATAACCACGCCCCCTTTTCCTATATCGAAAATATCGAAAAATTGAAAATAGGAGATAATTCGAAAACGAATACCACTAAATTAATGAAATTTGGTAGGTGGATTGTTCTTATAACGCAAAACACAAGTTCAGTAAAATTTTGGAATATATGGGAGGCACCGCCCACATTTAGAAGAAGCAAATTCAGAAGTTTAACAAGCGGTGAATCAATAGCCGTTGGAGATATAACATTGAAGTTTGGCATAGACATTTTTTTCGTAGCCGCAACTGTTTGCTGTAAAAATGAGCGAAATCGGCTGAAAGCCACGCTTTCTTCTTATACCCAGCGTTACTTGAACACAGGGTAACGGTTGGTTGTACAGGTAGAAAGGGATCGAGATAGATGTATCAAAATTACCAGGACCGAAAAAAAAATTTATTGAGCCATGTCCGTCGGCCTGTCCGTCCGTCCGTCTGTCCGTTAAAACGATACCTTGAGCAAATATTGAGATATCTTCACCAAATTCGGTATGCGGGCTTATTTAGACTCAGAATAGATTGGTATTGAAAATGAGAGAAATCGGAACATAACCACGCCCCCTTTTCCTGTATCGAATAATTGAAAAAACTATATAATTCGAAAACGAATACCACTAAATTAATGAAATTTGGTAGGTGGATTGTTCTTATAACGCAAAACACAAGTTCAGTAAAATTTTGGAATATATGGGTGGCACCGCCCACATTTAGAAGAAGCAAATTCAGAAGTTTAACAAGCGGTGAATCAATAGCCGTTGGAGATATAACGTTGCAATTTGGCAAAGACATTTTATTCGTAGCGACAACTGCTTGCTGTGAAAATGAGCGAAATCGGCTGAAAGCCACGCTTTTTTTATACCCAGCTGTACTTGTACACAGGGTATTATAACTTTGTTTGGGTAAGGGTTAGATATAGACTTCCATATATCAAAATGACCAGGATCGAAAAAAAATTTTATTGAGCCATGTCCGTCGGTCTGTCCGTCCGTCCGTCTGTCCGTTAACACGATAACTTAAGCAAATCCTGAGTTATCTTCACCAAATTCGGTGTGCGGGCTTATTTAGACTCAGAATAGATTGGTATTGAAAATGAGAGAAATTTTGGAATATATGGGTGGCAACGCCCACATTGAGAAGAAGCAAATCCAGAAGTCTAACAAGCAGTGAATCAATAGCCGTTAGAGATATAACATTGAAATTTCGCATAGACATTTTTTTCGTAGCCGCAACTGTTTGCTGTAAAAATGAGCGAAATAGGCTGAAAGCCACGCTTTCTTCTTATACCCAGCTTTACTTGTACACAGGGAAACGGTTGGTTGTACAGGTGGAAAGGGATCGAAATAGATATATCAAAATGACCAGGACCGAAAAAAAAATTTATTGAGCCATGTCCGTCGGTCTGTCCGTTAACACGATAACTTGAGCAAATCCTGAGATATCTTCACCAAATTCGGTATGCGGGCTTATTTAGACTCAGAATAGATTGGTATTGAAAATGAGAGAAATCGGACCATAACCACGCCCCCTTTTCCTATATCGAAAATATCGAAAAATTGAAAATAGGAGATAATTCGAACACGAATACCACTAAATTAATGAAATTTGGTAGGTGGATTGTTCTTATAACGCAAAACACAAGTTCAGTAAAATTTTGGAATATATGGGTGGCACCGCCCACATTTAGAAGAAGCAAATTCAGAAGTTTAACAAGCGGTGAATCAATAGCCGTTGGAGATATAACGTTGCAATTTGGCATAGACATTTAATTCGTAGCGACAACTGCTTGCTGTGAAAATGAGCGAAATCGGCTGAAAGCCACGCTTTTTTTATACCCAGCTGTACTTGTACACAGGGTATTATAACTTTGTTTGGGTAAGGGTTGGTTGTACATGTATAAAGGAATCGAGATAGATATAGACTTCCGTATATCAAAATGACCAGGATCGAAAAAAAATTTTATTGAGCCATGTCCGTCGGTCTTAAGCAAATCCTGAGTTATCTTCACCAAATTCGGTATGCGGGCTTATTTAGACTCAGAATAGATTGGTATTGAAAATGAGAGAAATTTTGGAATATATGGGTGGCAACGCCCACATTGAGAAGAAGCAAATCCAGAAGTCTAACAAGCGGTGAATCAATAGCCGTTAGAGATATAACATTGAAATTTCGCATAGACATTTTTTTCGTAGCCGCAACTGTTTGCTGTAAAAATGAGCGAAATAGGCTGAAAGCCACGCTTTCTTCTTATACCCAGCTTTACTTGTACACAGGGTAACGGTTGGTTGTACAGGTGGAAAGGGATCGAAATAGATATATCAAAATGACCAGGACCGAAAAAAAAATTTATTGAGCCATGTCCGTCGGTCTGTCCGTTAACACGATAACTTGAGCAAATCCTGAGATATCTTCACCAAATTCGGTATGCGGGCTTATTTAGACTCAGAATAGATTGGTATTGAAAATGAGAGAAATCGGACCATAACCACGCCCCCTTTTCCTCTATCGAATGTATCGAACAATTGAAAATAGGAGATAATTCGAAAACGAATACCACTAAATTAATGAAATTTAGTAGGTCGATTGATTTTATAACGCAAAACACAAGTTCAGTAAAACTTTGGAATATATGGGTGGCAACGCCCACATTTAGAAGAAGCAAATTCAGAAGTTTAACAAGCGCTAAATGAATAGCCGTTGGAGATATAACGATGCAATTTGGCATATACATTTTATTCGTAGTGACAACTGTTTGCTGTGAAAATCAGCGAAGTCGGCTGAAAGCCACTCTTTCTTTTTATGCCTATCTGTACTTGTACACAGGGTATTATAACTTTGTTTGGGTAAGGGTTGGTTGTACATGTATAAAGGGATCGAGATAGATATAGACTTCCATATATCAAAATGACAAGGATCGAAAAAAAATTTTATTGAGCCATGTCCGTCGGTCTGTCCGTCCGTCCGTCTGTCCGTTAACACGATAACTTGAGCAAATCCTGATATATCTTCACCAAATTCGGTATGCGGGCTTATTTAGACTCAGAATAGATTGGTATTGAAAACTAGAGAAATCGGACCATAACCACGCCCCCTTTTCCTATATCGAAAATATCGAAGAATTGAAAATAGGAGATAATTCGAAAACGAATACCACTAAATTAATGAAATTTGGTAGGTGGATTGATTTTATAACGCAAAACACAAGTTCAGTAAAATTTTGGAATATATGGGTGGCACCGCCCACATTTAGAAGAAGCAAATTCAGAAGTTTAACAAGCGGTGAATCAATAGCCGTTGGAGATATAACGTTGCAATTTGGCATAGACATTTTATTCGTAGCGACAACTGCTTGCTGTGAAAATGAGCGAAATCGGCTGAAAGCCACGCTTTTTTTATACCCAGCTGTACTTGTACACAGGGTATTATAACTTTGTTTGGGTAAGGGTTGGTTGTACATGTATAAAGGAATCGAGATAGATATAGACTTCCATATATCAAAATGACCAGGATCGAAAAAAAATTTTATTGAGCCATGTCCGTCGGTCTGTCCGTCCGTCCGTCTGTCCGTTAACACGATAACTTAAGCAAATCCTGAGTTATCTTCACCAAATTCGGTATGCGGGCTTATTTAGACTCAGAATAGATTGGTATTGAAAATGGGAGAAATTTTGGAATATATGGGTGGCAACGCCCACATTGAGAAGAAGCAAATCCAGAAGTCTAACAAGCGGTGAATCAATAGCCGTTAGAGATATAACATTGAAATTTCGCATAGACATTTTTTTCGTAGCCGCAACTGTTTGCTGTAAAAATGAGCGAAATAGGCTGAAAGCCACGCTTTCTTCTTATACCCAGCTTTACTTGTACACAGGGTAACGGTTGGTTGTACAGGTGGAAAGGGATCGAAATAGATATATCAAAATGACCAGGACCGAAAAAAAAATTTATTGAGCCATGTCCGTCGGTCTGTCCGTTAACACGATAACTTGAGCAAATCCTGAGATATCTTCACCAAATTCGGTATGCGGGCTTATTTAGACTCAGAATAGATTGGTATTGAAAATGAGAGAAATCGGACCATAACCACGCCCCCTTTTCCTATATCGAAAATATCGAAAAATTGAAAATAGGAGATAATTCGAAAACGAATACCACTAAATTAATGAAATTTGGTAGGTGGATTGATTTTATAACGCAAAACACAAGTTCAGTAAAATTTTGGAATATATGGGTGGCAACGCCCACATTGAGAAGAAGCAAATCCAGAAGTCTAACAAGCAGTGTATCAATAGCCGTTAGAGATATAACATTGAAATTTCGCATAGACATTTTTTTCGTAGCCGCCACTGTTTGCTGTAAAAATGAGCGAAATAGGCTGAAAGCCACGCTTTCTTCTTATACCCAGCGTTACTTGAACACAGGGTAACGGTTGGTTGTACAGGTAGAAAGGGATCGAGATAGATGTATCAAAATTACCAGGACCGAAAAAACAATTTATTGAGCCATGTCCGTCGGCCTGTCCGTCCGTCCGTCTGTCCGTTAACACGATACCTTGAGCAAATATTGAGATATCTTCACCAAATTCGGTATGCGGGCTTATTTAGACTCAGAATAGATTGGTATTGAAAATGAGAGAAATCGGAACATAACCACGCCCCCTTTTCCTATATCGAATAATTGAAAAAACTATATAATTCGAAAACGAATACCACTAAAGTAATGAAATTTGGTAGGTGGATTGTTCTTATAACGCAAAACACAAGTTCAGTAAAATTTTGGAATATATGGGTGGCACCGCCCACATTTAGAAGAAGCAAATTCAGAAGTTTAACAAGCAGTGAATCAATAGCCGTTGGAGATATAACGTTGCAATTTGGCATAGACATTTTATTCGTAGCGACAACTGCTTGCTGTGAAAATGAGCGAAATCGGCTGAAAGCCACGCTTTTTTTATACCCAGCTGTACTTGTACACAGGGTATTATAACTTTGTTTGGGTAAGGGTTGGTTGTACATGTATAAAGGAATCGAGATAGATATAGACTTCCATATATCAAAATGACCTGGATCAAAAAAAGGTTATTGAGCCATGTCCGTCGGTCTGTCCGTCCGTCCGTCTGTCCGTTAACAAGATAACTTAAGCAAATCCTGAGTTATCTTCACCAAATTCGGTATGCGGGCTTATTTAGACTCAGAATAGATTGGTATTGAAAATGAGAGAAATTTTGGAATATATGGATGGCAACGCCCACATTGAGAAGAAGCAAATCCAGAAGTCTAACAAGCGGTGAATCAATAGCCGTTAGAGATATAACATTGAAATTTCGCATAGACATTTTTTTCGTAGCCGCAACTGTTTGCTGTAAAAATGAGCGAAATAGGCTGAAAGCCACGCTTTCTTCTTATACCCAGCTTTACTTGTACACAGGGTAACGGTTGGTTGTACAGGTGGAAAGGGATCGAAATAGATATATCAAAATGACCAGGACCGAAAAAAAAATTTATTGAGCCATGTCCGTCGGTCTGTCCGTTAACACGATAACTTGAGCAAATCCTGAGATATCTTCACCAAATTCGGTATGCGGGCTTATTTAGACTCAGAATAGATTGGTATTGAAAATGAGAGAAATCGGACCATAACCACGCCCCCTTTTCCTCTATCGAAAATATCGAAAAATTGAAAATAGGAGATAATTCGAAAACGAATACCACTAAATTAATGAAATTTAGTAGGTCGATTGATTTTATAACGCAAAACACAAGTTCAGTAAAATTTTGGAATATATGGGTGGCAACGCCCACATTTAGAAGAAGCAAATTCAGAAGTTTAACAAGCGCTAAATCAATAGCCGTTGGAGATATAACGATGCAATTTGGCATAGACATTTTATTCGGAGCGACAACTGTTTGCTGTGAAAATCAGCGAAGTCGGCTGAAAGCCACTCTTTCTTTTTATGCCCATCTGTACTTATACACAAGGTATTATAACTTTGTTTGGGTAAGGGTTGGTTGTACATGTATAAAGGGATCGAGATAGATATAGACTTCCATATATCAAAATGACAAGGATCGAAAAAAAATTTTATTGAGCCATGTCCGTCGGTCTGTCCGTCCGTCCGTCTGTCCGTTAACACGATAACTTGAGTAAATCCTGAGATATCTTCACCAAATTCGGTATGCGGGCTTATTTAGACTCAGAATAGATTGGTATTGAAAATGAGAGAAATCGGACCATAACCACGCCCCCCTTTTCCTATATCGAAAATATCGAAAAATTGAAAATAGGAGATTATTCGAAAACGAATACCACTAAATTAATGAAATTTAGTAGGTGGATTGATTTTATAACGCAAAACACAAGTTCAGTAAAATTTTGGAATATATGGGTGGCAACGCCCACATTGAGAAGAAGCAAATCCAGAACTCTAACAAGCGGTGTATCAATAGCCGTTAGAGATATAACATTGAAATTTCGCATAGACATTTTTTTCGTAGCCGCAACTGTTTGCTGTAAAAATGAGCGAAATAGGCTGAAAGCCACGCTTTCTTCTTATACCCAGCTTTACTTGTACACAGGGTAACGGTTGGTTGTACAGGTGGAAAGGGATCGAAATAGATATATCAAAATGACCAGGACCAAAAAAAAATTTATTGAGCCATGTCCCTCGGTCTGTCCGTTAACACGATAACTTGAGCAAATCCTGAGATATCTTCACCAAATTCGGTATGCGGGCTTATTTAGACTCAGAATAGATTGGTATTGAAAATGAGAGAAATCGGACCATAACCACGCCCCCTTTTCCTATATCGAAAATATCGAAAAATTGAAAATAGGAGATAATTCGAAAACGAATACCACTAAATTAATGAAATTTGGTAGGTGGATTGATTTTATAACGCAAAACACAAGTTCAGTAAAATTTTGGAATATATGGGTGGCAACGCCCACATTGAGAAGAAGCAAATCCAGAAGTCTAACAAGCAGTGTATCAATAGCCGTTAGAGATATAACATTGAAATTTCGCATAGACATTTTTTTCGAAGCCGCCACTGTTTGCTGTAAAAATGAGCGAAATAGGCTGAAAGCCACGCTTTCTTCTTATACCCAGCGTTACTTGAACACAGGGTAACGGTTGGTTGTACAGGTAGAAAGGGATCGAGATAGATGTATCAAAATTACCAGGACCGAAAAAACAATTTATTGAGCCATGTCCGTCGGCCTGTCCGTCCGTCCGTCTGTCCGTTAACACGATACCTTGAGCAAATATTGAGATATCTTCACCAAATTCGGTATGCGGGCTTATTTAGACTCAGAATAGATTGGTATTGAAAATGAGAGAAATCGGAACATAACCACGCCCCCTTTTCCTATATCGAATAATTGAAAAAACTATATAATTCGAAAACGAATACCACTAAAGTAATGAAATTTGGTAGGTGGATTGTTCTTATAACGCAAAACACAAGTTCAGTAAAATTTTGGAATATATGGGTGGCACCGCCCACATTTAGAAGAAGCAAATTCAGAAGTTTAACAAGCAGTGAATCAATAGCCGTTGGAGATATAACGTTGCAATTTGGCATAGACATTTTATTCGTAGCGACAACTGCTTGCTGTGAAAATGAGCGAAATCGGCTGAAAGCCACGCTTTTTTTATACCCAGCTGTACTTGTACACAGGGTATTATAACTTTGTTTGGGTAAGGGTTGGTTGTACATGTATAAAGGAATCGAGATAGATATAGACTTCCATATATCAAAATGACCTGGATCGAAAAAAAGGTTATTGAGCCATGTCCGTCGGTCTGTCCGTCCGTCCGTCTGTCCGTTAACAAGATAACTTAAGCAAATCCTGAGTTATCTTCACCAAATTCGGTATGCGGGCTTATTTAGACTCAGAATAGATTGGTATTGAAAATGAGAGAAATTTTGGAATATATGGATGGCAACGCCCACATTGAGAAGAAGCAAATCCAGAAGTCTAACAAGCGGTGAATCAATAGCCGTTAGAGATATAACATTGAAATTTCGCATAGACATTTTTTTCGTAGCCGCAACTGTTTGCTGTAAAAATGAGCGAAATAGGCTGAAAGCCACGCTTTCTTCTTATACCCAGCTTTACTTGTACACAGGGTAACGGTTGGTTGTACAGGTGGAAAGGGATCGAAATAGATATATCAAAATGACCAGGACCGAAAAAAAAATTTATTGAGCCATGTCCGTCGGTCTGTCCGTTAACACGATAACTTGAGCAAATCCTGAGATATCTTCACCAAATTCGGTATGCGGGCTTATTTAGACTCAGAATAGATTGGTATTGAAAATGAGAGAAATCGGACCATAACCACGCCCCCTTTTCCTCTATCGAAAATATCGAAAAATTGAAAATAGGAGATAATTCGAAAACGAATACCACTAAATTAATGAAATTTAGTAGGTCGATTGATTTTATAACGCAAAACACAAGTTCAGTAAAATTTTGGAATATATGGGTGGCAACGCCCACATTTAGAAGAAGCAAATTCAGAAGTTTAACAAGCGCTAAATCAATAGCCGTTGGAGATATAACGATGCAATTTGGCATAGACATTTTATTCGGAGCGACAACTGTTTGCTGTGAAAATCAGCGAAGTCGGCTGAAAGCCACTCTTTCTTTTTATGCCCATCTGTACTTATACACAAGGTATTATAACTTTGTTTGGGTAAGGGTTGGTTGTACATGTATAAAGGGATCGAGATAGATATAGACTTCCATATATCAAAATGACAAGGATCGAAAAAAAATTTTATTGAGCCATGTCCGTCGGTCTGTCCGTCCGTCCGTCTGTCCGTTAACACGATAACTTGAGTAAATCCTGAGATATCTTCACCAAATTCGGTATGCGGGCTTATTTAGACTCAGAATAGATTGGTATTGAAAATGAGAGAAATCGGACCATAACCACGCCCCCCTTTTCCTATATCGAAAAATTGAAAATAGGAGATAATTCGAAAACGAATACCACTAAATTAATGAAATTTGGTAGGTGGATTGATTTTATAACGCAAAACACAAGTTCAGTAAAATTTTGGAATATATGGGTGGCAACGCCCACATTTAGAAGAAGCAAATTCAGAAGTTTAACAAGCGCTAAATCAATAGTCGTAGGAGATATAACGTTGCAATTTGGCATAGACATTTTATTCTGCTTGCTGTGAAAATGAGCGAAATCGGCTGAAAGCCACGCTTTTTTTATACCCAGCTGTACTTGTACACAGGGTATTATAACTTTGTTTGGGTAAGGGTTGGTTGTACATGTATAAAGGAATCGAGATAGATATAGACTTCCATGACCAGGATCGAAAAAAAATTTTATTGAGCCATGTCCGTCGGTCTGTCCGTCCGTCCGTCTGTCCGTTAACACGATAACTTGAGCAAATCCTGAGATATCTTCACCAAATTCGGTATGCGGGCTTATTTAGACTCAGAATAGATTGGTATTGAAAATGAGAGAAATCGGACCATAACCACGCCCCCTTTTCCTATATCGAAAATATCGAAAAATTGAAAATAGGAGATAATTCGAAAACGAATACCACTAAATTAATGAAATTTAGTAGGTGGATTGATTTTATAACGCAAAACACAAGTTCAGTAAAATTTTGGAATATATGGGTGGCAACGCCCACATTTATTAAACTTAGTGCATTTATGAAAGTACAAAACTCAATATGCAAATTCAGAAGTTTAACAAGCGGTAAATCAATAGCCGTTGGAGATATAACGTTGCAATTTGGCATAGACATTTTTTTCGTAGCGACAACTGTTTGGTGTGCAAATGAGCGAAATCGGCTGAAAGCCACGCTTTCTTCTTATACCCAGCTTTACTTGTACACAGGGTATTATAACTTTGTTTGGGTAAGGGTTGGTTGTACATGTATAAAGGGATCGAGATAGATATAGACTTCCATATATCAAAATGACCAGGATCGAAAAAAAAATTTTACTGAGCCATGTCCGTCGGTCTGTCCGTCCATCCGTCTGTCCGTTAACACGATAACTTGAGCAAATCCTGAGATATCTTCACCAAATTCGGTATGCGGGCTTATTTAGACTAAGAATAGATTGGTATTGAAAATGAGAGACATTTTGGAATATATGGGTGGCAACGCCCACATTGAGAAGAAGCAAATCCAGAAGTCTAACAAGCGGTGAATCAATAGCCGTTGGAGATATAACATTGAAATTTCGCATAGACATTTTTTTCGTAGCCGCAACTGTTTGCTGTAAAAATGAGCGAAATCGGCTAAAAGCCACGGTTTCTTCTTATACCCAGCTTTACTTGAACACAGGGTAACGGTTGGTTGTACATGTATAAAGGAATCGAGATAGATATAGACTTCCATATATCAAAATGACCAGGATCGAAAAAAAATTTTATTGAGCCATGTCCGTCGGTCTGTCAGTTCGTCCGTCTGTCCGTTAACATGATAACTTGAGCATATTGAGATATCTTCACCAAATTCGGTATGCGGGCTTATTTAGACTCAGAATAGATTGGTATTGAAAATGAGAGAATTCGGACCATAACCACGCCCCCTTTTCCTATATCGAAAATATCGAAAAATTGAAAATAGGAGATAATTCAAAAACGAATACCACTAAATTAATGAAATTTGGTAGGTGGATTGATTTTATAACGCAAAACACAAGTTCAGTAAAATTTTGAAATATGGAGGTGGCAACGCCCACATTTAGAAGAAGCAAATTCAGAAGTTTAACGAGCGGTAAATCAGTAGCCGTATGAGATATAACATTGCAATTTGGCATAGAAATTTTTTTCGTGGCAACAACTGTTTGCTGTGAAAATAAGCGAAATCGGCTGAAAGCCACGCTTTCTTTTTATACCCAGCTGTACTTGTACACAGGGTATTATAACTTTGTTTGGGTAAGGGTTGGTTGTACATGTATAAAGGGATCGAGATAGATATAGACTTCCATATATCAAAATGACCAGGATCGAAAAAAAATATTATTGAGCCATGTCCGTCGGTCTGTCCGTCCGTCCGTCTGTCCGTTAACACGATAACTTGAGCAAATATTGAGAGATCTTCACCAAATTCGGTATGCGGGCTTATTTATACTCAGAATAGATTGGTATTGAAAATGAGAGAAATCGGATCATAACCACGCCCCCTTTTCCTATATCGAAAATATCGAAAAATTTAAAATAGGAGATAATTCGAAAACGAATACCACTAAATTAATGAAATTTGGTAGGTGGATTGATTTTATAACGCAAAACACAAGTTCAGTAAAATTTTGAAATATGGAGGTGGCAACGCCCACATTTAGAAGAAGCAAATTCAGAAGTTTAACGAGCGGTAAATCAGTAGCCGTATGAGATATAACATTGCAATTTGGCATAGACATTTTTTTCGTGGCAACAACTGTTTGCTGTGAAAATAAGCGAAATCGGCTGAAAGCCACGCTTTCTTTTTATACCCAGCTGTACTTGTACACAGGGTATTATAACTTTGTTTGGGTAAGGGTTGGTTGTACATGTATAAAGGAATCGAGATAGATATAGACTTCCATGACCAGGATCGAAAAAAAATTTTATTGAGCCATGTCCGTCGGTCTGTCCGTCCGTCCGTCTGTCCGTTAACACGATAACTTGAGCAAATCCTGAGATATCTTCACCAAATTCGGTATGCGGGCTTATTTAGACTCAGAATAGATTGGTATTGAAAATGAGAGAAATCGGACCATAACCACGCCCCCTTTTCCTATATCGAAAATATCGAAAAATTGAAAATAGGAGATAATTCGAAAACGAATACCACTAAATTAATGAAATTTAGTAGGTGGATTGATTTTATAACGCAAAACACAAGTTCAGTAAAATTTTGGAATATATGGGTGGCAACGCCCACATTTATTAAACTTAGTGCATTTATGAAAGTACAAAACTCAATATGCAAATTCAGAAGTTTAACAAGCGGTAAATCAATAGCCGTTGGAGATATAACGTTGCAATTTGGCATAGACATTTTTTTCGTAGCGACAACTGTTTGGTGTGCAAATGAGCGAAATCGGCTGAAAGCCACGCTTTCTTCTTATACCCAGCTTTACTTGTACACAGGGTATTATAACTTTGTTTGGGTAAGGGTTGGTTGTACATGTATAAAGGGATCGAGATAGATATAGACTTCCATATATCAAAATGACCAGGATCGAAAAAAAAATTTTACTGAGCCATGTCCGTCGGTCTGTCCGTCCATCCGTCTGTCCGTTAACACGATAACTTGAGCAAATCCTGAGATATCTTCACCAAATTCGGTATGCGGGCTTATTTAGACTAAGAATAGATTGGTATTGAAAATGAGAGACATTTTGGAATATATGGGTGGCAACGCCCACATTGAGAAGAAGCAAATCCAGAAGTCTAACAAGCGGTGAATCAATAGCCGTTGGAGATATAACATTGAAATTTCGCATAGACATTTTTTTCGTAGCCGCAACTGTTTGCTGTAAAAATGAGCGAAATCGGCTAAAAGCCACGGTTTCTTCTTATACCCAGCTTTACTTGAACACAGGGTAACGGTTGGTTGTACATGTATAAAGGAATCGAGATAGATATAGACTTCCATATATCAAAATGACCAGGATCGAAAAAAAATTTTATTGAGCCATGTCCGTCGGTCTGTCAGTTCGTCCGTCTGTCCGTTAACATGATAACTTGAGCATATTGAGATATCTTCACCAAATTCGGTATGCGGGCTTATTTAGACTCAGAATAGATTGGTATTGAAAATGAGAGAATTCGGACCATAACCACGCCCCCTTTTCCTATATCGAAAATATCGAAAAATTGAAAATAGGAGATAATTCAAAAACGAATACCACTAAATTAATGAAATTTGGTAGGTGGATTGATTTTATAACGCAAAACACAAGTTCAGTAAAATTTTGAAATATGGAGGTGGCAACGCCCACATTTAGAAGAAGCAAATTCAGAAGTTTAACGAGCGGTAAATCAGTAGCCGTATGAGATATAACATTGCAATTTGGCATAGAAATTTTTTTCGTGGCAACAACTGTTTGCTGTGAAAATAAGCGAAATCGGCTGAAAGCCACGCTTTCTTTTTATACCCAGCTGTACTTGTACACAGGGTATTATAACTTTGTTTGGGTAAGGGTTGGTTGTACATGTATAAAGGGATCGAGATAGATATAGACTTCCATATATCAAAATGACCAGGATCGAAAAAAAATATTATTGAGCCATGTCCGTCGGTCTGTCCGTCCGTCCGTCTGTCCGTTAACACGATAACTTGAGCAAATATTGAGAGATCTTCACCAAATTCGGTATGCGGGCTTATTTATACTCAGAATAGATTGGTATTGAAAATGAGAGAAATCGGATCATAACCACGCCCCCTTTTCCTATATCGAAAATATCGAAAAATTTAAAATAGGAGATAATTCGAAAACGAATACCACTAAATTAATGAAATTTGGTAGGTGGATTGATTTTATAACGCAAAACACAAGTTCAGTAAAATTTTGAAATATGGAGGTGGCAACGCCCACATTTAGAAGAAGCAAATTCAGAAGTTTAACGAGCGGTAAATCAGTAGCCGTATGAGATATAACATTGCAATTTGGCATAGACATTTTTTTCGTGGCAACAACTGTTTGCTGTGAAAATAAGCGAAATCGGCTGAAAGCCACGCTTTCTTTTTATACCCAGCTGTACTTGTACACAGGGTATTATAACTTTGTTTGGGTAAGGGTTGGTTGTACATGTATAAAGGGATCGAGATAGATATAGACTTCCATATATCAAAATGACCAGGATCGAAAAAAAATTTTATTGAGCCACGATAACTTGAGCAAATATTGAGATATATTCACCATATTCGGTATGCAGGCTTCGACTTAGAATCGATTGATATTGGAAATCAGAGAAATCGGACGATAACCACGCCCCCTTTTCCTATGTCGAAAATATCTAAAAATTTAAAAAATTAGATAATTCGAAAACGAATACCAGTAAATTAATGAAATTTGGTAGGTGGATTGATTTTGTAACGCAAAACCCAAGTTTAGTAAAATTTTGGAATATGGGGGTGGCAACGCCCACATTTAGAAGAAGCAAATTTAGAAGTTTAACAAGCGGTAAATCAATAGCCGTAGGAGATATAACGTTGCAATTTGGCATTGACATTTTTTACGTAGCGACAACTGCTGTGAAAATGAGCGAAATCGTCTGAAAGCCACGCTTTCTTTTTATACCCAGCTGTACTTGTATACAGGGTATTATAACTTTGTTTGGGTAAGGGTTGGTTGTACAGGTATAAAGGAATCGAGATAGATATAGACTTCCACATATCAAAATGACCAGGATCGAAAAAAAATGTTATTGAGCCATGTCCGTCGGTCTGTCCGTTAACACGATAACTTGAGCAAATATTAAAATGACCAGGATCGAAAAAAAATTTGATTGAGCCAGGTCCGTCGGTCTGTCCGTAAACACGATAACTTGAGCAAATATTGAGATATATTCACCAAATTCGGTATGCCGGCTTATTTAGACTCAGAATAGAGTGGTATTGAAAATGAGATAAATCGGACCATAACCACGCCCCCTTTTCTGTATCGAAAAATTGAAAATAGGAGTTAATTCGAAAAAGAATAACATTAAAATAATGAAATTTGGTAGGTAGATTGATTTAATAACGCAAAACACAAGTTCAGTAAAATTTTGAAATATGGGGGGGGCAACGCCCACATTTAGAAGAAGCAAATTCAGAAGTTTAACAAGCGGTAAATCAATAGCCGTTGGAGATATAACGTTGCAATTTGGCATAGACAGTTTTTTCGTAGCGACAACTGCTGTGAAAATAAGCGAAATCGTCTGAAAGCCACGCTTTCTTTTTATACCCAGCTGTACTTGTACACAGGGAATTATAACTTTGTTTGGGTAAGGGTTGGTTGTACATGTATAAAGAGATCGAGATAGATATAGACTTCCATATATCAAAATGACCAGGATCGAAAAAAAAATTTATTGAGCCATGTCCGTCGGTCTGTCTGTTAACACGATAACTTGAGCAAATATCAAAATGACCAGGATCGAAAAAAAATTTTATTGAGCCAGGTCCGTCGGTCTGTCCGTAAACACGATAACTTGAGCAAATATTGAGATATATTCACCAAATTCGGTATGCGGGCTTATTTAGACTCAGAATAGATTGGTATTAAAAATGAGATAAATCGGACCATAACCACGCCCCCTTTTCCTGTATCGAAAAATTGAAAATAGGAGTTAATTCGAAAAAGAATAACATTAAAATAATGAAATTTGGTAGGTGGATTGATTTAATAACGCAAAACACAAGTTCAGTAAAATTTTGAAATATGGGGGTGGCAACGCCCACATTTAGAAGAAGCAAATTCAGAAGTTTAACAAGCGGTAAATCAATAGCCGTTGGAGATATAACGTTGCAATTGGCATAGACAGTTTTTTCGTAGCGACAACTGCTGTGAAAATAAGCGAAATCGTCTGAAAGCCACGCTTTCTTTTTATACCCAGCTGTACTTGTACACAGGGAATTATAAATTTGTTTGGGTAAGGGTTGGTTGTACATGTATAAAGAGATCGAGATAGATATAGACTTCCATATATCAAAATGACCAGGATCGAAAAAAAAATTTATTGAGCCATGTCCGTCGGTCTGTCCGTTAACACGATAACTTGAGCAAATATCAAAATGACCAGGATCGAAACAAAATTTTATTGATGCAGGTCCGTCGGTCTGTCCGTAAACACGATAACTTGAGCAAATATTGAGATATCTTCACCAAATTCGGTATGCGGGCTTATTTAGACTCAGAATAGATTGGTATTGAAAATGTGAGAAATCGGACCATAACCACGCCCCTTTTTCCTATATCGAAAATATCGAAAAATTGAAAATAGGAGATAATTCGGAAACGAATACCACTAAATTAATGAAATTTGGTAGGTGGATTGATTTTATAACGCAAAACATAAGTTCAGTAAAGTTTTGGAATATGGGGGTGGCAACGCCCACATTTAGAAGAAGCAAATTCAGAAGTTTAACAAGCGGTAAATCAATAGCCGTAGGGGATATAACATTGAAATTTGTCATAGACATTTTTTTTGTGGCAACAACTGTTTGCTGTGAAAATAAGCGAAATTGGTTGAAAGCCACGCTTCCTTTTTATACCCAGCTTTACTTGTACACAGGGTATTATAACTTTGTTTGGGTAACGGTTGGTTGTGCAGGTATAAAGGAATCGAGATAGATATAGACTTCCACATATCAAAATGACCAGGATCGAAAAAAAATTTGATTGAGCCATGGCCGTCGGTCTGTCCGTTAACACGATAACTTGAGCAAATATCAAAATGACCAGGATCGAAAAAAAATTTTATTGATCCAGGTCCGTCGGTCTGCCCGTAAACACGATAACTTGAGCAAATATTGAGATTTTTTTACCAAATTCGGTATGCCGGCTTATTTAGACTCAGAATAGATTGGTATTGAAAATAAGAGAAATCGGACCATAACCACGCCCCCTTTTCCTGTATCGAAAAATTTAAATTGGAGTTAATTCGAAAACGAATACCACTAAATTAATGAAATTTGGTAGGTGGATTGATTTAATAACGCAAAACATAAGTTCAGTAAAATTTTGGAATGTGGGGGTGGCAACGCCCACATTTAGAAGAAGCAAATTCAGAAGTTTAACAAGCGGTGAATCAATAGCCGTTGGAGATATAACATTGAAATTTGGCATAGACATTTTTTTCGTAGCCGCAACTGTTTGCTGTAATGAGCGAACTCGGCTGAAAGCCACGCTTTCTTCTTATACCCAGCTTTACTTGTACACAGGGTATTATAACTTTGTTTGGGTAACGGTTGGTTGTAGAGGTAGAAAGGGATCGAGATAGAGATATCAAAATGACCAGGATCGAAAAAAAATTGTATTGAAACATGTCCGTCGGCCCGTTAACACGATAACTTGAGCAAATATCAAAATGACCAGGATCGAAAAAAAATTTTATTGATCCAGGTCCGTCGGTCTGTCCGTAAACACGATAACTTGAGCAAATATTGAGATATATTCACCAAATTCGGTATGCGGGCTTATTTAGACTCAGAATAGATTGGTATTGAAAATGAGAGAAATCGGACCATAACCACGCCCCTTTTTCCTATATCGAAAATTGAAAATAGGAGATAATTCGAAAACGAATTCCACTAAATTAATGAAATTTGGTACGTGGATTGATTTTATAACGCAAAACACATGTTCAGTAAAATTTTTGAATATGGGGGTGGCAACGCCCACATTTAGAAGAAGCAAATTCAGAAGTTTAACAAGCGGTAAATCAATAGCCGTTGGAGAAATAACATTGAAATTTGGCATAGAAATTTGTTTCGTGGCGACAACTGTTTGCTGTGAAAATGAGCGAAATCGGCTTAAAGCCACGCTTTCTTATTATACCCAACTTTACGTGTACACAGGGTATTATAACTTTGTTTGGTTAACGGTTGGTTGTACAGGTATAAAGGGGTCGAGATAGATATAGACTTCCGTATATCAAAATGACCAGGATCGAAAAAAAATTTTATTGAGCCATGTCCGTAACACGATAACTTGAGCAAATATCAAAATGACCAGGATCGAAAAAAAATTTTATTGAGCCAGGTCCGTCGGTCTGTCCGTAAACACGATAACTTGAGCAAATATTGAGATATATTCACCAAATTCGGTATGCGGGCTTATTTAGACTCAGAATAGATTGGTATTGAAAATGAGATAAATCGGAAAATAACCACGCCCCCTTTTCCTGTATCGAAAAATTGAAAATAGGAGTTAATTCGAAAAAGAGTAACATTAAAATAATGAAATTTGGTAGGTGGATTGATTTAATAACGCAAAACACAAGTTCAGTAAAATTTTGAAATATGGGGGTGGCAACGCCCACATTTAGAAGAAGCAAATTCAGAAGTTTAACAAGCGGTAAATCAATAGCCGTTGGAGATATAACGTTGCAATTTGGCATAGACAGTTTTTTCGTAGCGACAACTGCTGTGAAAATAAGCGAAATCGTCTGAAAGCCACGCTTTTTTTTTATACCCAGCTGTACTTGTACACAGGGAATTATAACTTTGTTTGGGTAAGGGTTGGTTGTACATGTATAAAGAGATCGAGATAGATATAGACTTCCATATATCAAAATGACCAGGATCGAAAAAAAATTTTATTGAGCCATGTCCGTCGGTCTGTCCGTAAACACGATAATTTGAGCAAATATTGAGATATATTCACCAAATTCGGTATGTGGGCTTATTTAGACTCAGAATAGATTGGTATTGAAAATGAGAGAAATCGGAACCACGCCCCCTTTTCCTGTATCGAAAAATTGAAATTGGAGTTAATTCGAAAACGAATACCACTAAATTAATGAAATTTGGTAGGTGGATTAATTTAATAACGCAAAACATAAGTTCAGTAAAATTTTGGAATGTGGGGGTGGCAACGCCCACATTTAGAAGAAGCAAATTCAGAAGTTTAACAAGCGGTGAATCAATAGCCGTTGGAGATATAACATTGAAATTTGGCATAGACATTTTTTTCGTAGCCGCAACTGTTTGCTGTAATGAGCGAACTCGGCTGAAAGCCACGCTTTCTTCTTATACCCAGCTTTACTTGTACACAGGGTATTATAACTTTGTTTGGGTAACGGTTGGTTGTAGAGGTAGAAAGAGATCGAGATAGAGATATCAAAATGACCAGGACCGAAAAAAAATCTTTTTGAGCCATGTCCGTCGGCCCGTTAACACGATAACTTGAGCAAATATTTAGATATCTTCACCAAATTCGGTATGCGGGCTTATTTAGACTCAGAATAGATTGGTATTGAAAATGAGAGAAATCGGACCATAACCACGCCCCTTTTTCCTATATCGAAAATATCGAAAAATTGAAAATAGGAGATAATTCGGAAACGAATACCACTAAATTAATGAAATTTGGTAGGTGGATTGATTTTATAACGCAAAACATAAGTCCAGTAAAGTTTTGGAATATGGGGGTGGCAACGCCCACATTTAGAAGAAGCAAATTCAGAAGTTTAACAAGCGGTAAATCAATAGCCGTTGGGGATATAACATTGAAATTTGTCATAGACATTTTTTTTGTGGCAACAACTGTTTGCTGTGGAAATAAGCGAAATTGGTTGAAAGCCACGCTTTCTTTTTATACCCAGCTTTACTTGTACACAGGGTATTATAACTTTGTTTGGGTAATGGTTTGTTGTACAGGTATAAAGGAATCGAGATAGATATAGACTTCCATATATCAAAATGACCAGGATCGAAAAAAAATTTTATTGAAACATGTCCGCCGGTCTGTCCGTTAACACGATAACTTGAGCAAATATCAAAATGACCAGGATCGAAAAAAAATTTTATTGATCCAGGTCCGTCGGTCTGTCCGTAAACACGATAACTTGAGCAAATATTGAGATATATTCACCTAATTCGGTATGCGGGCTTATTTAGACTCAGAATAGATTGGTATTGAAAATGAGCGAAATCGGACCATAACCACGCCCACTTTTCCTATATCGAAAATTGAAAATAGGAGATAATTCGAAAACGAATTCCACTAAATTAATGAAATTTGGTACGTGGATTGATTTTATAACGCAAAACATAAGTTCAGTAAAATTTTGGAATATGGGCGTGGCAACGATCACATTTAGAAGAAGCAAATTCAGAAGTTTAACAAGCGGTAAATCAATAGCCGTTGGGGATATAACATTGAAATTTGTCATAGACATTTTTTTCGTAGCGGCAACTGTTTGCTGTAATGAGCGAACTCGGCTGAAAGCCACGCTTTCTTCTTATACCCAGCTTTACTTGTACACAGGGTATTATAATTTTGTTTGGGTAACGGTTGGTTGTAGAGGAAGAAAGGGATCGAGATAGAGATATCAAAATGACCAGGACCGAAAAAAAATCTTATTGAGCCATGTCCGTCGGCCCGTTAACACGATAACTTGATTCGGTATGCGGGCTTATTTAGACTCAGAATAGATTGGTATTGAAAATGAGCGAAATCGGACCATAACCACGCCCCCTTTTCCTATATCGAAAATTGAAAATAGGAGATAATTCGAAAACGAATTCCACTAAATTAATGAAATTTGGTAGGTGGATTGATTTAATAACGCAAAACATAAGTTCAGTAAAATTTTGGAATGTGGGGGTGGCAACGCCCACATTTAGAAGAAGCAAATTCAGAAGTTTAACAAGCGGTGAATCAATAGCCGTTGGAGATATAACATTGAAATTTGGCATAGACATTTTTTTCGTAGCCGCAACTGTTTGCTGTAATGAGCGAACTCGGCTGAAAGCCACGCTTTCTTCTTATACCCAGCTTTACTTGTACACAGGGTATTATAACTTTGTTTGGGTAACGGTTGGTTGTAGAGGAAGAAAGGGATCGAGATAGAGATATCAAAATGACCAGGACCGAAAAAAAATCTTATTGAGCCATGTCCGTCGGCCCGTTAACACGATAACTTGAGCAAATATTGAGATATCTTCACCAAATTCGGTATGCGGGCTTATTTAGACTCAGAATAGATTGGTATTGAAAATGAGAGAAATCGGACCATAACCATGCCCCTTTTTCCTATATCGAAAATATCGAAAAATTGAAAATAGGAGATAATTCGGAAACGAATACCACTAAATTAATGAAATTTGGTAGGTGGATTGATTTTATAACGCAAAACATAAGTTCAGTAAAGTTTTGGAATATGGGGGTGGCAACGCCCACATTTAGAAGAAGCAAATTCAGAAGTTACACAAGCGGTAAATCAATAGCCGTTGGGGATATAACATTGAAATTTGTCATAGAAATTTTTTTTGTGGCAACAACTGTTTGCTGTGAAAATAAGCGAAATTGGTTGAAAGCCACGCTTTCTTTTTATACCCAGCTTTACTTGTACACAGGGTATTATAACTTTGTTTGGGTAACGGTTGGTTGTACAGGTATAAAGGAATCGAGATAGATATAGACTTCCATATATCAAAATGACCAGGATCGAAACAAAATTTTATTGAAACATGTCCGCCGGTCTGTCCGTTAACACGATAACTTGAGCAAATATCGAAATGACCAGGATAGAAACAAAATTTTAATGATCCAGGTCCGTCGGTCTGTCTGTAAACACGATAACTTGAGCAAATATTGAGATATATTTACCAAATTCGGTATGCGGGCTTATTTAGACTCAGAATAGACTGGTATTGAAAATGAGAGAAATCGGACCATAACCACGCCCCCTTTTCCTATATCGAAAATATCGAAAATTGAAAATAGGAGATAATTCGAAAACGAATTCCGCTAAATTAATGAAATTTGGTACGTGGATTGATTTTATAACGCAAAACACATGTTCAGTAAATTTTTTGAATATGGGGGTGGCAACGCCCACATTTAGAAGAAGCAAATTCAGAAGTTTAACAAGCGGTAAATCAATAGCCGTTGGAGAAATAACATTGAAATTTGGCATAGACATTTTTTTCGTAGCCGCAACTGTTTGCTGTAATGAGCGAACTCGGCTGAAAGCCACGCTTTCTTTTTATACCCAGCTGTACTTGTACACAGGGTATTATAACTTTGTTTGGGTAAGGGTTGGTTGTACATGTATAAAGGGATCGAGATAGATATAGACTTCCATATATCAAAATGACCAGGATCGAAAAAAAATTTTATTGAGCCACGATAACTTGAGCAAATATTGAGATATATTCACCATATTCGGTATGCAGGCTTCGACTCAGAATCGATTGATATTGGAAATCAGAGAAATCGGACGATAACCACGCCCCCTTTTCCCATGTCGAAAATATCTAAAAATTGAAAAAATTAGATAATTCGAAAACGAATACCAGTAAATTAATGAAATTTGGTAGGTGGATTGATTTTGTAACGCAAAACACAAGTTCAGTAAAATTTTGGAATATGGGGGTGGCAACGATCACATTTAGAAGAAGCAAATTCAGAAGTTTAACAAGCGGTAAATCAATAGCCGTTGGAGATATAACATTGAAATTTGGCATAGACATTTTTTTCGTAGCCGCAACTGTTTGCTGTAATGAGCGAACTCGGCTGAAAGCCACGCTTTCTTTTTATACCCAGCTGTACTTGTACACAGGGTATTATAACTTTGTTTGGGTAAGGGTTGGTTGTACAGGTATAAAGGAATCGAGATAGATATAGACTTCCACATATCAAAATGACCAGGATCGAAAAAAAATTTTATTGAGCCATGTCCGTTAACACGATAACTTGAGCAAATATCAAAATGACCAGGATCGAAACAAAATTTTATTGATCCAGGTCCGTCAATCTGTCCGTAAACACGATAACTTGAGCAAATATTGGGATATATTCACCAAATTCGGTATGCGGGCTTATTTAGACTCAGAATAGATTGGTATTGAAAATGAGAGAAATCGGACCATAACCACGCCCCCTTTTCCTGTATCGAAAAATTGAAAATAGGAGTTAATTCGAAAACGCATAACATTAAAATAATGAAATTTGGTAGGTGGATTGATTTAATAACGCAAAACACAAGTTCAGTAAAATTTTGAAATATGGGGGTGGCAACGCCCACATTTAGAAAAAGCAAATTCAGAAGTTTAACAAGCGGTAAATCAATAGCCGTTGGAGATATAACGTTGCAATTTGGCATAGACATTTTTTTCGTAGCCGCAACTGTTTACTGTAATGAGCGAGCTCGGCTGAAAGCCACGCTTTCTTCTTATACCCAGCTTTACTTGTACACAGGGTATTATAACTTTGTTTGGGTAAGGGTTGGTTGTACATGTGTAAAGGGATCGAGATAGATATAGACTTCCATATATAAAAATGACCAGGATCGAAAAAAAATTTTATTGAGCCATGTCCGTCGGTCTGTTCGTCCGCCCGTCTGTCCGTTAACATGATAACTTGAGCAAATCCTGTGATATCTTCACCAAATTCGGTATGCGGGCTTATTTAGACTCAGAATAGATTGGTATTGAAAATGAGAGAAATCGGACCATAACCACGCCCCCTTTTCCTGTATCGAAAAATTGAAATTGGAGTTAATTCGAAAACGAATACCACTAAATTAATGAAATTTGGTAGGTGGATTGATTTAATAACGCAAAACATAAGTTCAGTAAAATTTTGGAATATGGGGTAGGCAGCGCCCACATTTAGAAGAAGCAAATTCAGAAGTTTAACAAGCGGTAAATCAATAGCCGTTGGAGATATAGCATTGAAATTTGGCATAGACATTTTTTTCGTAGCCGCAACTGTTTACTGTAATGAGCGAGCTCGGCTGAAAGCCACGCTTTCTTCTTATACCCAGCTTTACTTGTACACAGGGTATTATAACTTTGTTTGGGTAACGGTTGGTTGTAGAGGTAGAAAGGGATCGAGATAGAGATATCAAAATGATCAGGACCGAAAAAAATCTTATTGAGCCATGTCCGTCGGTCTGTTCGTCCGCCCGTCTGTCCGTTAACATGATAACTTGAGCAAATCCTGTGATATCTTCACCAAATTCGGTATGCGGGCTTATTTAGACTCAGAATAGATTGGTATTGAAAATGAGAGAAATCGGACCATAACCACGCCCCCTTTTCCTGTATCGAAAAATTGAAATTGGAGATAGTTCGAAAACGAATACCACTAAATTAATGAAATTTGGTAGGTGGATTGATTTTATAACGCAAAATACATGTTCAGTAAAATTTTGGAATATGGGGGTGGCAACGCCCACATTTAGAAGAAGCAAATTCAGAAGTTTAACAAGCGGTAAATCAATAGCCGTTGGGGATATAACATTGAAATTTGTCATAGACATTTTTTTTGTGGCAACAACTGTTTGCTGTGAAAATAAGCGAAATTGGTTGAAAGCCACGGTTTCTTTTTATACCCAGCTTTACTTGTACACAGGGTATTATAACTTTGTTTGGGTAACGGTTGGTTGTACAGGTATAAAGGAATCGAGATAGATATAGACTTCCACATATCAAAATGACCAGGATCGAAAAAAAATTTGATTGAGCCATGGCCGTCGGTCTGTCCATTAACACGATAACTTGAGCAAATATCAAAATGACCAGGATCGAAACAAAATTTTATTGATCCAGGTCCGTCGGTCTGTCCGTAAACACGATAACTTGAGCAAATATTGAGATATATTCACCAAATTCGGTATGCGGGCTTATTTAGACTCAAAATAAATTGGTATTGAAAATGAGAGAAATCGGACCATAACCACGCCCCATTTTTTTGTATCGAAAAATTGAAAATTGGAGTTAATTCGAAAACGAATACCACGAAATTAATGAAATGTGGTAGGTGGATTGATTTAATAACGCAAAACATAAGTTCAGTAAAATTTTGGAATATGGGGTAGGCAGCGCCCACATTTAGAAGAAGCAAATTCAGAAGTTTAACAAGCGGTAAATCAATAGCCGTTGGAGATATAACATTGAAATTTGGCATAGACATTTTTTTCGTAGCCGGAAGTATTTGCTGTAATGAGCGAACTCGGCTGAAAGCCACGCTTTCTTCTTATACCCAGCTTTACTTGTACACAGGGTATTATAACTTTGTTTGGGTAACGGTTAGTTGTAGAGGTAGAAAGGGATCGTGATAGAGATATCAAAATGACCAGGACCGAAAAAAAATTTATTGAGCCATGTCCGTCGGCCTGTCAGTTCCTCCTTCTGACCGTTAACACGATAACTTGAGCAAATATTGAGATATCTTCACCAAATTCGGTATGCGGGCTTATTTAGACTCAGACTAGATTGGTATTGAAAATGAGAGAAATCGGATCATAACCACGCCCCCTTTTCCTATATCGAAAATATCGAAAAATTTAAAATAGGAGATAATTCGAAAACGAATACCACTAAATTAATGAAATTTGGTATTTGGATTGATTTAATAACGCAAACCACAAGTTCAGTAAACTTTTAAAATATGGGGGTGGCAACGCCTACATTTAGAAGAAGAAAATTCAGAAGTTTAACAAGCGGTAAGTCAATAGCCGTTGGAGGTAGCGACAACAGCTGTGAAAATGTGCGAAATCGGCTGAAAACCACGCTTTCTTTTTATACCCAGCTGTACTTGTACACAGGGTATTATAACTTTGTTTAGGTAACGGTTGGTTGTACACGTATAAAGGAATCGAGATAGATGTAGACTTCCACATATCAAAATGACCAGGATCGAAAAAAAATTTTATTGAGACATGTCCGTCGGTCTGTCCGTTAACACGATAACTTGAGCAAATATTGAGATATCTTCACCAAATTCGGTATGCGGGCTTATTTAGACTCAGACTAGATTGGTATTGAAAATGAGAGAAATCGGATCATAACCACGCCCCCTTTCCTATATCGAAAATATCGAAAAATTTAAAATAGGAGATAATTCGAAAACGAATAACACTAAATTAATGAAATTTGGTATTTGGATTGATTTAATAACGCAAACCACAAGTTCAGTAAACTTTTAAAATATGGGGGTGGCAACGCCTACATTTAGAAGAAGAAAATTCAGAAGTTTAACAAGCGGTAAGTCAATAGCCGTTGGAGGTAGCGACAACAGCTGTGAAAATGTGCGAAATCGGCTGAAAACCACGCTTTCTTTTTATACCCAGCTGTACTTGTACACCGGGTATTATAACTTTGTTTAGGTAACGGTTAGTTGTAGAGGTAGAAAGGGATCGTGATAGAGATATCAAAATGACCAGGACCGAAAAAAAATTTATTGAGCCATGTCCGTCGGCCTGTCAGTTCCTCCTTCTGTCCGTTAACACGATAACTTGAGCAAATATTGAGATATCTTCACCAACTTCGGTATGCTGGCTTATTTAGACTCAGAATAGATTGGTATTGAAAATAGAGAAATCGGACCATAACCACGCCCCCTTCTCCTATATCGAAAATATCGAAAAATTGAAAATAGGAGATAATTCGAAAACGAATACCACTAAATTAATGAAATTTGGTAGGTGGATTGATTTTATAACGCAAAACATAAGTTCAGTAAAATTTTGGAATATGGGGGTGGTAACGCCCACATTTAGAAGAAGCAAATTCAGAAGTTTAACAAGCGGTAAATCAATAGCCGTTGGGGATATAACATTGAAATTTGGCATAGACTTTTTTTCGTGGCAACAACTGTTTGCCGTGAAAATAAGCGAAATTGGTTGAAAGCCACGCCTTCTTTTTATACCCAGCTTTACTTGTACACAGGGTATTATAACTTTGTTTAGGTAACGGTTGGTTGTACAGGTATAAAGGAATCGAGATAGATGTAGACTTCCACATATCAAAATGACCAGGATCGAAAAAAAATTTTATTGAGACATGTCCGTCGGTCTGTCCGTTAACACGATAACTTGAGCAAATATTGAGATATATTCACCAAATTCGGTATACGGGCTTATTTAGACTCAGAATAGATTCGTATTGAAAATGAGATAAATCGGACCGTAACCACGCCCCCTTTTCCTGTATCGAAAAATTTAAAAAAAGGAGTTAATTCGAAAACGAATACCACTAAATTAATGAAATTTGGTAGGTGGATTGATTTAATAACGCAAAACACAAGTTCAGTAAAATTTTGAAATATGGGGGTGGCAACGCCCACATTTAGAAGAAGCAAATTCAGAAGTTTAACAAGCGGTGAATCAGTAGCCGTTGGAGAAATAACATTGAAATTTGGCGTAGACATTTTTTTCGTGGCGACAACTGTTTGCTTTGAAAATGAGCGAAATCGTCTGAAAGCCACGCTTTCTTTTTATACGATATTAGAAAAACTTGGCAAATAATTAATGAAATAATTGGCAAAAAACTTATTAATTTAGATGACGTCATAACAAAAAACTTCAAAAACATTAACTTGAAACTTATCTGTGATTCTCTAGCAAAGACATTTGAGGATGGAGTGAAATGTGCAATACATACCTGTGATATTAGAACTATAAGTGCTATTGACTGTAAGACACCAAATTCAATTTATATAGACGAGATAAGCGAAGATGAAATTTACAACATTATACTAAGACTTGGCGGCCGCCGTGGTGTGAAGGTAGTGTTGCCGGCCTACCACACCGAAGGTCCATGGTTCGAGCCCTGGTACAGGTAACATCAAAAGTGATTTGAAAAAAGTTTTTCAAAACGGGGTCGCCCCTCGGCAGTGGTTTGGCAAACTCTCCGAGTGTATTTCTCCCATGACAGGCTTCTCAGCAAAAATTCGTCTCCTTTGTAGATGCCGTTCGGAGTCGGCAAAAAACTGTAGGTCCCACCAATTTGTAGGGAAAAATTCCAATCGGCACACCACAAATTGGAAGAGAAGCTTGGCGCAAAAATCTCTTAGGAGGTTTATGATGATATACCTGTTGTATATCGCGCCATAGAGAGAGAGATACTAAGACTTGACGATCATAAAAGCCCTGGAATTGACGGTATTAGACCTATAGATCTAAAACAAAATGTATCCATGATAACACCAGTGATAACTAAACTTGTTAACCTTAGTTTAAGGCAGTCCTCTGTACCTGAAGCCTTAAAGATCTCAGTTATCAGACCAGTATACAAGTCAAGGCCTAAATCAGATCCGAAAAACTATCGCCCCATTGCAATCCTGCCTGTGATAGAAAAATATTGGAAGAGGTTGCAGCAACGAGATTAACTGACTTTATAGAAAAATATAAAATAATCGACCATAATCAATATGGCTTCCAAAAAGAAAAAAATATTAACCAGCTTCTAGGACTTTTTGCGAACAAAGTAAACGAGAATCTTGGAAAAAACATACACAGCCTTGCGCTGTTTATAGATTTTTCCAAAGCATTCGACACCTTATCCCATTCAAAGCTAATAGAAGCCCTGGAAGATGCTGGTATACGAGGAAGTTGCCTAGCGTGGTTCCGAAGCTATCTGGAACATAGAGTATACACGGTTAAAGTCTGCAACGAATTAAGCGACGAAGTCTCGGTTTCGTATGGTGTTCCCCAAGGTTCAAAACTGGGACCGATTCTGTACCTGTTTTATGCAAATAGCTTGATAAGACATTTGAAAAATTGCGATGTTTTTGCATACCCTGACGACACCACTATCGTAGTGTCACACAAAAACCTAAAAGAAGCTGCAAATACTATGCAACGTAAACTCGATATCGTTGTCAAATGGTCGCATGACAATGGATTGCTAATTAATTCTTTGAAAACAAAATTAATGCATTTTAGACCCCCGTATTTGCAAACGTCAAACATAAATCTAAAATTTCACAGTACCGAATGTCTGCATAAACCTCAAACAACTTGTTCCTGTGATATAACCATTGAAGCAGTGCGAAAGTATAAATACTTGGGAATCATCCTCGATGACCACTTTAAATGGAATGAGCATCTTTTTTACCTGCGAAATAAATTACGTAAATCGGCGTACTTTATAAAGCATCTTAGCTATTGCAGTAATTACGCAGTCCTCTTGCAAGCTTACAGAGCATTATCGGAATCGTACATTCGATATGGCATTACAGCATGGGGAACCCCTTCCAGCCTTAAAAAAGTTCAATTGAGCCAAAACTACTGCTTGAAAATATTAGCTAGAAAGCTCGATGTATACACAGTTAATACACCGCTGACCAGGGAACTAGGGATTCTTGACATCAAGTATATTTTTAAAATAACGATAGTCAATGAGTTCTATGACGAAAAAAAATTTCGAACAAAGATTAACCATAATCTCGGGACACGAGCTCAAGTGCAAAACAGACTCAGGGTACCAAGGTTTTTGAATAATTACTCAAAAAATACACTATCCGTCCTAGTACCAACCTTTCTAAATGAACTACCTTCAAACTTGCTCAACCTGCCAAAAGTACCTAATAGAAAAAACTTATTTATAAATACATAAAAAGCTTATTGTAGAAATTTCATGCCCTAGTTTTAAGATTAATTTATCGTTTAAAATTGTTATTCCTTAAAAATTTTTAATTAATATTTAATTCTTTAATTACAAATATTTCGTCCAAATCGAATGCAACTCGCTAGCCGCTAAGTGCGATGAAAATATTTTAGTTTTTATCTAATAGCGCTAATCATAAACTTTGTTAATATCAAATTTTATTGTTTTAGGCCATTAGAGTATACTTTTTTATTAAATAATTAGCTATAATCTTAAACATTGTTAAAGACAAAATTTATAGCATTAAGCTAATAATTATGTTAAATGTTTTGCAAATCGTGTCGTAGGAATGTTTTTTTAACCGCAGACAAGCTCAAAAGCTTCGCGGGTTAATTGTTAATTGCTAAACCTAATGTATGACTATGACTAATAATAATAAATACAATACAAATACAATACCCAGCTGTACTTGTACACAGGGTATTATAAACTTTTTTTGGGTAAGGGTTGGTTGTACATGTATAAAGGGATCGAGATAGATATAGACTTCCATATATCAAAATGACCAGGATCGAAAAAAAATTTTATTGAGCCACGATAACTTGAGCAAATATTGAGATATATTCACCATATTCGGTATGCAGGCTTGTTTAGACTCAGAATAGATTGATATTGGAAATCAGAGAAATCGGATCATAACCACGCCCCCTTTTCCTATATCGAAAATATCGAAAAATTTAAAATAGGAGATAATTCGAAAACGAATACCACTAAATTAATGAAATTTGGTAGGTGGATTGATTTTATAACGCAAAACATAAGTTCAGTAAAATTTTGGAATATGGGCATGGCAACGCCCAGCGGTAAATCAAAAGCCACGCTTTCTTTTTATACCCAGCTTTACTTGTACACAGGGTATTATAACTTTGTTTGGGTAACGGTTGGTTGTACAGGTATAAAGGAATCGAGATAGATATAGACTTCCACATATCAAAATGACCAGGATCGAAAAAAAATTTTATTGAGACATGTCCTCCGGTCTGTCCGTTACCACGATAAGTTGAGCAAATATCAAAATGACCAGGATCGAAAAAAAATTTGATTGAGCCATGTCCGTCAGCCTGTCCCTTAACACGATAACTTGAGCAAATATTGAGATATATTCACCAATTCGGTATGCGGGCTTATTTAGACTCAGAATAGATTGGTATTGAAAATGAGAGAAATCGGACCATAACCACGCCCCCTTTTCCTGTATCGAAAAATTGAAAACAGGAGTTAATTCGAAAACGAATACCACTAAATTAATGAAATGTGGTAGGTGGATTGATTTAATAACGCAAAACACAAGTTCAGTAAAATTTTGAAATATGGGGGTGGCAACGCCCACATTTAGAAGAAGCAAATTCAGAAGTTTAACAAGCGGTGAATCAATAGCCGTTGGAGATATAACATTGAAATTTGGAATAGACATTTTTTTCGTAGCCGGAAGTGTTTGCTGTAATGAGCGAACTCGGCTGAAAGTCACGCTTTCTTCTTATACCCAGCTTTACTTGTACACAGGGTATTATAACTTTGTTTGGGTAACGGTTGGTTGTAGAGGTAGAAAGGGATCGAGATAGAGATATCAAAATGACCAGGACCGAAAAAAAAATTTATTGAGCCATGTCCGTCGGCCTGTCAGTTCCTCCGTCTGTCCGTTAACACGATAACTTGAGCAAATATTGAAATATCTTCACCAAATTCGGTATGCGGGCTTATTTAGACTCAGAATAGATTGGTATTGAAAATGCGAGAAATCGGATCATAACCACGCCCCCTTTTCCTATATCGAAAATATCGAAAAATTTAAAATAGGAGATAATTTGAAAACGAATTCCACTAAATTAATGAAATTTGGTATTTGGATTGATTTTATACCGCAAAACATAAGTTCAGTAAAATTTTGGAATATGTGCGTGGCAACGCCCACATTTAGAAGAAGCAAATTCAGAAGTTTAACAAGCGGTAAATCAATAGCCGTTGGGGATATAACATTGAAATTTGGCATAGACATTTTTTTCGTGGCACCAACTGTTTGCTGTGAAAATAAGCGAAATTGGTTGAAAGCCACGCTTTCTTTTTATACCCAGCTTTACTTGTACACAGGGTATTATAACTTTGTTTGGGTAACGGTTGGTTGTACAGGTATAAAGGGATCGAGATAGAAATAGACTTCCATATATCAAAATGACCAGCATCGAATAAAAATTTTATTGAGCCATGTCCGTCGGTCTGTCTGTTAACACGATAACTTGAGCAAATATGAAAATGACCAGGATCGAAACAAAATTTTATTGAGCCAGGTCCGTCGGTCTGTCCGTAAACACGATAACTTGAGCAAATATTGAGATATATTCACCAAATTCGGTATACGGGCTTATTTAGACTCAGAATAGATTCGTATTGAAAATTAGATAAATCGGACCGTAACCACGCCCCCTTTTCCTGTATCGAAAAATTTAAAAAAAGGAGTTAATTCGAAAACGAATACCACTAAATTAATGAAATTTGGTAGGTGGATTGATTTAATAACGCAAAACACAAGTTCAGTAAAATTTTTAAATATGGGTTTGGCAACGCCCACATTTAGAAGAAGCAAATTCAGAAGTTTAACAAGCGGTGAATCAGTAGCCGTTGGAGAAATAACATTGAAATTTGGCGTAGACATTTTTTTCGTGGCGACAACTGTTTGCTTTGAAAATGTGCGAAATCGTCTGAAAGCCACGCTTTGAAAAACTTGGCAAATAATTAATGAAATAATTGGCAAAAAACTTAGTAATTTAGATGACGTCATAACAAAAAACTTCAAAAACATTAACTTGAAACTTATCTGTGATTCTCTAGCAAAGACATTTGAGGATGGAGTGAAATGTGCAATACATACCTGTGATATTAGAACTATAAGTGCTATTGACTGTAAGACACCAAATTCAATTTATATAGACGAGATAAGCGAAGATGAAATTTACAACATTATACTAAGACTTGGCGGCCGCCGTGGTGTGAAGGTAGTGTTGCCGGCCTACCACACCGAAGGCCCATGGTTCGAGCCCTGGTACAGGTAACATCAAAAGTGATTTGAAAAAAGTTTTTCAAAACGGGGTCGCCCCTCGGCAGTGGTTTGGCAAACTCTCCGAGTGTATTTCTCCCATGACAGGCTTCTCAGCAAAAATTCGTCTCCTTTGTAGATGCCGTTCGGAGTCGGCAAAAAACTGTAGGTCCCACCAATTTGTAGGGAAAAATTCCAATCGGCACACCACAAATTGGAAGAGAAGCTTGGCGCAAAAATCTCTTAGGAGGTTTATGATGATATACCTGTTGTATATCGCGCCATAGAGAGAGAGATACTAAGACTTGACGATCATAAAAGCCCTGGAATTGACGGTATTAGACCTATAGATCTAAAACAAAATGTATCCATGATAACACCAGTGATAACTAAACTTGTTAACCTTAGTTTAAGGCAGTCCTCTGTACCTGAAGCCTTAAAGATCTCAGTTATCAGACCAATATACAAGTCAAGGCCTAAATCAGATCCGAAAAACTATCGCCCCATTGCAATCCTGCCTGTGATAGAAAAATATTGGAAGAGGTTGTAGCAACGAGATTAACTGACTTTATAGAAAAATATAAAATAATCGACCATAATCAATATGGCTTCCAAAAAGAAAAAAATATTAACCAGCTTCTAGGACTTTTTGCGAACAAAGTAAACGAGAATCTTGGAAAAAACATACACAGCCTTGCGCTGTTTATAGATTTTTCCAAAGCATTCGACACCTTATCCCATTCAAAGCTAATAGAAGCCCTGGAAGATGCTGGTATACGAGGAAGTTGCCTAGCGTGGTTCCGAAGCTATCTGGAACATAGAGTATACACGGTCAAAGTCTGCAACGAATTAAGCGACGAAGTCTCGGTTTCGTATGGTGTTCCCCAAGGTTCAAAACTGGGACCGATTCTGTACCTGATTTATGCAAATAGCTTGATAAGACATTTGAAAAATTGCGATGTTTTTGCATACGCTGACGACACCACTATCGTAGTGTCACACAAAAACCTAAAAGAAGCTGCAAATACTATGCAACGTAAACTCGACATCGTTGTCAAATGGTCGCATGACAATGGATTGCTAATTAATTCTTTGAAAACAAAATTAATGCATTTTAGACCCCCGTATTTGCAAACGTCAAACATAAATCTAAAATTTCACAGTACCGAATGTCTGCATAAACCTCAAACAACTTGTTCCTGTGATATAACCATTGAAACAGTGCGAAAGTATAAATACTTGGGAATCATCCTCGATGACCACTTTAAATGGAATGAGCATCTTTTATACCTGCGAAATAAATTACGTAAATCGGCGTACTTTATAAAGCATCTTAGCTATTGCAGTAATTACGCAGTCCTCTTGCAAGCTTACAGAGCATTATCGGAATCGTACATTCGATATGGCATTACAGCATGGGGAACCCCTTCCAGCTTTAAAAAAGTTCAATTGAGCCAAAACTACTGCTTGAAAATATTAGCTAGAAAGCTCAATGTATACACAGTTAATACACCGCTGACCAGGGAACTAGGGATTCTTGACATCAAGTCTATTTTTAAAATAACGATAGTCAATGAGTTCTATGACGAAAAAAAATTTCGAACAAAGATTAACCATAATCTCGGGACACGAGCTCAAGTGCAAAACAGACTCAGAGTACCAAGGTTTTTGAATAATTACTCAAAAAATACACTATCCGTTATAGTACCCACCTTTCTAAATGAACTACCTTCAAACTTGCTCAACCTGCCAAAAGTACCTAATAGAAAAAAACTTATTTATAAATACATAAAAAGCTTATTGTAGAAATTTCATGCCCTAGGTTTAAGATTAATTTATCGTTTAAAATTGTTATTCCTTAAAAATTTTTAATTAATATTTAATTCTTTAATTACAAATATTTCGTCCAAATCTAATGCAACTCGCTAGCCGCTAAGAGCGATGAAAATATTTTAGTTTTTATCTAATAGCGCTAATCATAAACTTTGTTAATATCAAATTTTATTGTTTTAGGCCATTAGAGTATAATTTTTTATTAAATAATTAGCTATAATCTTAAACATTGTTAAATACAAAATTTATAGCATTAAGCTAATAATTATGTTAAATGTTTTGCAAATCGTGTCGTAGGAATGTTTTTTTACCCGCAGACAAGCTCAAAAGCTTCGCGGGTTAATTGTTAATTGCTAAACCTAATGTATGACTATGACTAATAATAATAAATACAATACAAATACATTACCCAGCTGTACTTGTACACAGGGTATTATAACTTTAATTGGGTAAGGGTTGGTTGTACATGTATAAAGGGATCGAGATAGGTATAGACTTCCATAATACAAAATGACCAGGATCGAAAAAAAATTTATTGAGCCACGATAACTTGAGCAAATATTGAGATATATTCACCATATTCGGTATGCAGGCTTATTTAGACTCAGAATAGATTGATATTGGAAATCAGAGAAATCGGACGATAACCACGCCCCCTTTTCCCGTGTCGAAAATATCTAAAAATTAAAAAAATTAGATAATTCAAAAACGAATACCAGTAAATTAATGAAATTTGGTAGGTGGATTGATTTTATAACGCAAAACACAAGTTCAGTAAAATTTTGGAATATGGGGTGGCAACGCCCACATTTAGAAGAAGCAAATTCAGAAGTTTAACAAGCGGTAAATCAATAGCCGTAGGAGATATAATGTTGCAATTTGGCATAGACATTTTTTTCGTAGCGACAACTGCTGTGAAAATGAGCGAAATCGTCTGAAAGCCACGCTTTCTTTTTATACCCAGCTTTACTTGTACACAGGGTATTATAACTTTGTTTGGGTAAGGGTTGGTTGTACATGTATAAAGGGATCAAGATAGGTATAGACTTCCATAATACAAAATGACCAGGATCGAAAAAAAATTTATTGAGCCACGATAACTTGAGCAAATATTGAGATATCTTCACCAAATTCGGTATGCAGGCTTATTTAGACTCAGAATAGATTGGTATTGAAAATGAGATAAATCTGACCATAACCACGCCCTTTTTCCTATATTGAAAATATCGAAAATTGAAAATAGGAGATAATTCGAAAACGAATACCACTAAATTAATGAAATTTGGTAGGTGGATTAATTTTATAACGCAAAACACAAATTCAGTAAAATTTTGGAATATGGGGGTGGCAACGCCCACATTTAGAAGAAGCAAATTCAGAAGTTTAACAAGTGGTAAATCAATAGCCGTAGGAGATATAACATTGAAATTTGGCATAGACATTTTTTTCGTGGCAACAACTGTTTGCTGTGCAAATAAGCGAAATTGGTTGAAAGCCACGCTTTCTTTTTATACCCAGCTGTACTTGTACACAGGGTATTATAACTTTGTTTGGGTAAGGGTTGGGTGTACATGTATAAAGGGATCGAGATAGATATAGACTTCCATATATCAAAATGACCAGGATCGAAAAAAATTTTATTGAGCCACGATAACTTGAGCAAATATTGAGATATACTCACCAAATTCGGTATGCGGGCTTATTTAGACTCAGAATAGATTGGTATTGAAAATGAGATAAATCTGACAGAAACCACGCCCCCTTTTCCTGAATGGAAAAATTGAAAATAGGAGTTAATTCGAAAACGAATAGCACTAAATTAATGAAATTTGGTAGGTGGATTGAGTTCAGTAAAATTTTGAAATATGGGGGTGGCAACGCCCACTTTTAGAAGAAGCAAATTCAGAAGTTTAACAAGCGGTGAATCAATAGCCGTTGGAGGTAGCGACAACTGCTATGAAAATGATCGTAATCGGCTGAAAGCCACGCTTTCCTTTTATACCCAGCTTTACTTGTACACAGGGTATTATAACTTTGTTTGGGTAAGGGTTTTTTGTACATGTATAAAGGGATCGAGATAGATATAGACTTCCATATATCAAAATGGCCAGGATCGAAAAAAAAATTTTTTGGAACATGTCCGTCGGTCTGTCCGTCCGTTCGTCTGCCCGTTAACACGATAACTTGAGCAAATATTGAGATATATTCACCATATTCGGTATGCCGGCTTATGTAGACTCAGAATAGATTGATATTGGAAATCAGAGAAATCGGACCATAACCACGCCCCCTTTTCCTATATCGAAAATATCGAAAATTGAAAATAGGAGATAATTCGAAAACGAATACCACTAAATTAATGAAATTTGGTAGGTGGATTAATTTTATAACGCAAAACACAAATTCAGTAAAGTTTTGGAATATGGGGGTGGCAACGCCCGCATTTAGAAGAAGCAAATTCAGAAGTTTAACAAGCGGTGAAGCAGTAGCCGTTGGAGAAATAACATTGAAATTTGGCATAGACATTTTTTTCGTGGCGACAACTGTTTGCTGTGAAAATAAGCGAAATTGGTTGAAAGCCACGCTTTCTTTTTATACCCAGCTGTACTTGTACACAGGGTATTATAACTTTGTTTGGGTAAGGGTTGGTTGTACATGTATAAAGGGATCGAGATAGATATAGACTTCCATATATCAAAATGACCAGGATCGAAAAAAAAATTTATTGAGCCACGATAACTTGAGCAAATATTGATATATATTCACCATATTCGGTATGCAGGCTTATTTAGACTCAGAATAGATTGGTATTGAAAATGAGAGAAATCGGACCATAACCACGCCCTTTTTCCTTTATCGAAAATATCGAAAATTGAAAATAGGAGATAATTCGAAAACGAATACCACTAAATTAATGAAATTTGGTAGGTGGATTGATTTTATAACGCAAAACACATGTTCAGTAAAATTTTTGAATATGGGAGTGGCAACGCCCACATTTAGAAGAAGCAAATTCAGAAGTTTAACAAGCGGTAAGTCAATAGCCGTTGGAGATATAACATTGAAATTTGGCATAGACATTTTTTTCGTAGCGACAACTGTTTGCTGTGAAAATGAGCGAAATCGGCTGAAAGCCACGCTTTCTTTTTATACCCAACTTTACGTGTACACAGGTAATTATAACTTTGTTTGGGTAATGGTTGGTTGTACAGGTATAAAGGGATCGAGATAGATATAGACTTCCGTATATCAAAATGACCAGGATCGAAAAAATATTTGATTGAGCAACGATAACTTGAGCAAATATTGAGATATATTCACCGTATTCGGTATGCAGGCTTATTTAGACTCAGAATAGATTGATATTGGAAATCAGAGAAATCGGGCGATAACCACGCCCCCTTTTCCCATGTCGAAAATATCTAAAAATTGAAAAAATTAGATAATTCGAAAACGAATACCACTAAATTAATGAAATTTGGTAGGTGGATTGATTTTATAACGCAAAACATAAGTTCAGTAAAATTTTGGAATATGGGGGTGGCAACGCCCACATTTAGAAGAAGCAAATTCAGAAGTTTAACAAGTGGTAAATCAATAGCCGTAGGAGATATAACATTGAAATTTGGCATAGACATTTTTTTCGTGGCAACAACTGTTTGCTGTGAAAATAAGCGAAATTGGTTGAAAGCCACGCTTTCTTTTTATACCCAGCTTTACTTGTACACAGGGTATTATAACTTCGTTTGGGTAACGGTTGGTTGTACAGGTATAAAGGGATCGAGATAGATGTAGACTTCCATATCAAAATGAGAGGATCGAAAAAAAATTTTTTTGAGCCATGTCCGTCGGTCTGCAGTTAACACGATAACTTGAGCAAATATCAAAATGACCAGGATCGAAAAAAAATTTTATTGATCCAGGTCCGTCGGTCTGTCCGTAAACACGATAACTTGAGCAAATATTGAGATATACTCAAACAATTTGGTATGCGGGCTTATTTAGACTCAGAATAGATTGGTATTGAAAATGAGATAAATCGGACAGAAACCACGCCCCCTTTTCCTGAATCGAAAAATTGAAAATAGGAGTTAATTCGAAAACGAATACCACTAAATTAATGAAATTTGGTAGGTGGATTGAGTTCAGTAAAATTTTGAAATATGGGGGTGGCAACGCCCACTTTTAGAAGAAGCAAATTCAGAAGTTTAACAAGCGGTGAATCAATAGCCGTTGGAGGTAGCGACAACTGCTGTGAAAATGAGCGTAATCGGCTGAAAGCCACGCTTTCCTTTTATACCCAGCTTTACTTGTACACAGGGTATTATAACTTTGTTTGGGTAAGGGATCGAGATAGATATAGACTTCCATATATCAAAATGACCAGGATCGAAAAAAAATTTTATTGAGACATGTCCGTCGGTGTGTCCGTCCGTTCGTCTGCCCGTTAACACGATAACTTGAGCAAATATTGAGATATATTCATCATATTCGGTATGCCGGCTTATTTAGACTCAGAATAGATTGATATTGGAAATCAGAGAAATCGGACGATAACCACGCCCCCTTTTCCTATATCGAAAATTGAAAATAGGAGATAATTCGAAAACGAATACCACTAAATTAATGAAATTTGGTAGGTGGATTGATTTTATAACGCAAAACACATGTGCAGTAAAATTTTTGAATATGGGGGTGGCAACGCCCACATTTAGAAGAAGCAAATTCAGAAGTTTAACAAGCGGTAAATCAATAGCCGTTGGAGATATAACATTGAAATTTGGCATAGACATTTTTTGCGTAGCGACAACTGTTTGCTGTGAAAATGAGCGAAATCGGCTGAAAGCCACGCTTTCTTTTTATACCCAGCTCTACTTGTACACAGGGTATTATAACTTTGTTTGGGTAAGGGTTGGTTGTACATGTATAAAGGGATCGAGATAGATATAGACTCCCATATATCAAAATGACCAGGATCGAAAAAAAAATTTATTGAGCCACGATAACTTGAGCAAATATTGATATATATTCACCATATTCGGTATGCAGGCTTATTTAGACTCAGAATAGATTGGTATTGAAAATGAGAGAAATCGGACCATAACCACGCCCTTTTTCCTTTATCGAAAATATCGAAAATTGAAAATAGGAGATAATTCGAAAACGAATACCACTAAATTAATGAAATTTGGTAGGTGGATTGATTTTATAACGCAAAACACATGTTCAGTAAAATTTTTGAATATGGGAGTGGCAACGCCCACATTTAGAAGAAGCAAATTCAGAAGTTTAACAAGCGGTAAATCAATAGCCGTTGGAGATATAACATTGAAATTTGGCATAGACATTTTTTTCGTAGCGACAACTGTTTGCTGTGAAAATGAGCGAAATCGGCTGAAAGCCACGCTTTCTTTTTATACCCAACTTTTCGTGTACACAGGTAATTATAACTTTGTTTGGGTAATGGTTGGTTGTACAGCTATAAAGGGATCGAGATAGATATAGACTTCCGTATATCAAAATGACCAGGATCGAAAAAATATTTGATTGAGCCACGATAACTTGAGCAAATATTGAGATATATTCACCGTATTCGGTATGCAGGCTTATTTAGACTCAGAATAGATTGATATTGGAAATCAGAGAAATCGGGCGATAACCACGCCCCCTTTTCCCATGTCGAAAATATCTAAAAATTGAAAAAATTAGATAATTCGAAAACGAATACCACTAAATTAATGAAATTTGGTAGGTGGATTGATTTTATAACGCAAAACATAAGTTCAGTAAAATTTTGGAATATGGGGGTGGCAACGCCTACATTTAGAAGAAGCAAATTCAGAAGTTTAACAAGTGGTAAATCAATAGCCGTAGGAGATATAACATTGAAATTTGGCATAGACATTTTTTTCGTGGCAACAACTGTTTGCTGTGAATATAAGCGAAATTGGTTGAAAGCCACGCTTTCTTTTTATACCCAGCTTTACTTGTACACAGGGTATTATAACTTCGTTTGGGTAACGGTTGGTTGTACAGGTATAAAGGGATCGAGATAGATGTAGACTTCCATATCAAAATGAGAGGATCGAAAAAAAATTTTTTTGAGCCATGTCCGTCGGTCTGCAGTTAACACGATAACTTGAGCAAATATCAAAATGACCAGGATCGAAAAAAAATTTTATTGATCCAGGTCCGTCGGTCTGTCCGTAAACACGATAACTTGAGCAAATATTGAGATATACTCAAACAATTTGGTATGCGGGCTTATTTAGACTCAGAATAGATTGGTATTGAAAATGAGATAAATCGGACAGAAACCACGCCCCCTTTTCCTGAATCGAAAAATTGAAAATAGGAGTTAATTCGAAAACGAATACCACTAAATTAATGAAATTTGGTAGGTGGATTGAGTTCAGTAAAATTTTGAAATATGGGGGTGGCAACGCCCACTTTTAGAAGAAGCAAATTCAGAAGTTTAACAAGCGGTGAATCAATAGCCGTTGGAGGTAGCGACAACTGCTGTGAAAATGAGCGTAATCGGCTGAAAGCCACGCTTTCCTTTTATACCCAGCTTTACTTGTACACAGGGTATTATAACTTTGTTTGGGTAAGGGATCGAGATAGATATAGACTTCCATATATC
Organism: Merzomyia westermanni; assembly: GCA_949987695.1. Taxonomy (NCBI): domain Eukaryota; kingdom Metazoa; phylum Arthropoda; class Insecta; order Diptera; family Tephritidae; genus Merzomyia; species Merzomyia westermanni. The sequence continues at coordinate 103,105,466 of OX465292.1, read as the reverse complement.
AAAATGACCAGGATCGAAAAAAAATTTTATTGAGACATGTCCGTCGGTGTGTCCGTCCGTTCGTCTGCCCGTTAACACGATAACTTGAGCAAATATTGAGATATATTCATCATATTCGGTATGCCGGCTTATTTAGACTCAGAATAGATTGATATTGGAAATCAGAGAAATCGGACGATAACCACGCCCCCTTTTCCTATATCGAAAATTGAAAATAGGAGATAATTCGAAAACGAATACCACTAAATTAATGAAATTTGGTAGGTGGATTGATTTTATAACGCAAAACACATGTGCAGTAAAATTTTTGAATATGGGGGTGGCAACGCCCACATTTAGAAGAAGCAAATTCAGAAGTTTAACAAGCGGTAAATCAATAGCCGTTGGAGATATAACATTGAAATTTGGCATAGACATTTTTTGCGTAGCGACAACTGTTTGCTGTGAAAATGAGCGAAATCGGCTGAAAGCCACGCTTTCTTTTTATACCCAGCTGTACTTGTACACAGGGTATTATAACTTTGTTTGGGTAAGGGTTGGTTGCACATGTATAAAGGGATCGAGATAGATATAGACTTCCATATATCAAAATGACCAGGATCGAAAAAAAGTTTTATTGAGACATGTCCGTCGGTCTGTCCGTCCGTTCGTCTGCCCGTTAACACGATAACTTGAGCAAATATTGAGATATATTCATCATATTCGGTATGCCGGCTTATTTAGACTCAGAATAGATTGATATTGGAAATTAGAGAAATCGGACGATAACCACGCCCCGTTTTCCTATATCGAAAATAGGAGATAATTCGAAAACGAATACCACTAAATTAATGAAATTTGGTAGGTGGATTCATTTTATAACGCAAAACATAAGTTCAGTAAAATTTTGGAATATGGGGGTGGCAACGCCCACATTTAGAAGAAGCAAATTCAGAAGTTTAACAAGCGGTGAATCAATAGCCGTTGGAGGTAGCGACAACTGCTGTGAAAATGAGCGAAATCGTCTGGAAGTCACGCTTGCTTTTTATACCCAGCTTTACTTGTACACAGGGTATTATAACTTTGTTTGGGTAAGGGTTGGTTGTACAGGTATACAGGGATCGAGATAGATATAGACTTCCATATATCAAAATGACCAGGATCGAAAAAAAAATTTATTGAGCCATGTCCGTCGGTCTGCCGTTAACACGATAACTTGACCAAATATCAAAATGACCAGGATCGAAAAAAAATTTTATTGATCCAGGTCCGTCGGTCTGTCCGTAAACACGATAACTTGAGCAAATAATGAGATATACTCACCAAATTCGGTATGCGGGCTTACTTAGACTCAGAATAGATTGGTGTTGAAAATGAGATAAATCGGACAGTAACCACGCCCCCTTTTCCTGTATCGAAAATTGAAAATAGGAGTTAATTCGAAAACGAATACCACTAAATTAATGAAATTTGGTAGGTGGATTGAGTTCAGTAAAATTTTGAAATATGGGGGTGGCAACGCCAACTTTTAGAAGAAGCAAATTCAGAAGTTTAACAAGCGGTGAAGCAGTAGCCGTGGGAGAAATAACATTGAAATTTGGCATAGACATTTTTTTCGTGGCGACAACTGTTTGCTGTGAAAATGAGCGAAATCGTCTGAAAGCCACGCTTTCTTTTTATACCCAGCTTTACTTGTACACAGGGTATTATAACTTTGTTTGGGTAAGGGTTGGTTGTACATGTATAAAGGGATCGAGATAGATATAGACTTCGATATATCAAAATGACCAGGATCGAAAAAAAGTTTTATTGAGACATGTCCGTCGGTCTGTCCGTCCGTTCGTCTGCCCGTTAACACGATAACTTGAGCAAATATTGAGATATATTCATCATATTCGGTATGCCGGCTTATTTAGACTCAGAATAGATTGATATTGGAAATCAGAGAAATCGGACGATAACCACGCCCCCTTTTCCTATATCGAAAATATCGAAAATTGAAAATAGGAGATAATTCGAAAACGAATTCCACTAAATTAATGAAATTTGGTAGGTGGATTGATTTTATAACGCAAAATATAAGTTCAGTAAAATTTTGGAATATGGGGGTGGCAACGCCCACATTTAGAAGACGCAAATTCAGAACTTTAACAAGCGGTAATTCAATAGCCGTTGGGGATATAACATTGAAATTTGGCATAGACATTTTTTCGTGGCAACAACTGTTTGCTGTGAAAATAAGCGAAATTGGTTGAAAGCCACGCTTTCTTTTTATACGCAGCTTTACTTGTACACAGGGTATTATAACTTTGTTTTGGGTAACGGTTGGTTGTACAGGTATAAAGGAATCGAGATAGATATAGACTTCCATATCAAAATGACCAGGATCGAAATAAAATTTTATTGAGCCATGTCCGTTGGTCTGTCCGTCCGTTCGTCTGCCCGTTAACACGATAACTTGAGCAAATATTGAGATATATTCATCATATTCGGTATGCCGGCTTATTTAGACTCAGAATAGATTGATATTGGAAATCAGAGAAATCGGACGATAACCACGCCCCCTTTTCCTATATCGAAAATATCTAAAAATTGAAAAAATTAGATAATTCGAAAACGAATACCAGTAAACTAATGAAATTTGGAAGGTGGATTGATTTTATAACGCAAAACACAAGTTCAGTAAACTTTTGGAATATGGGGGTGGCAACGCCCACATTTAGAAGAAGCAAATTCAGAAGTTTAACAAGCGGTGAATCAATAGCCGTTGGAGGTAGCGACAACTGCTGTGAAAATGAGCGAAATCGGCTGAAAGCCACGCTTTCTTTATATACCCAGCTGTACTTGTACACAGGGTATTATAACTTTGTTTGGGTAAGGGTTGGTTGTACATGTATAAAGGGATCGAGATAGATATAGACTTCCATATTACAAAATGACCAGGATCGAAAAAAAATTTTATTGAGCCATGTCCGTCGGTCTGTCCGTCAGTCCGTCTGTCAGTTAACACCATAACTTGAGCAAATATTGAGATATATTCATCATATTCGGTATGCCGGCTTATTTAGACTCAGAATAGATTGATATTGGAAATCAGAGAAATCGGACGATAACCACGCCCCCTTTTCCTATATCGAAAATATCTAAACATTGAAAAAATTAGATAATTCGAAAACGAATACCAGTAAACTAATGAAATTTGGTAGGTGGATTGATTTTATAACGCAAAACACAAGTTCAGTAAACTTTTGGAATATGGGGGTGGCAACGCCCACATTTAGAAGAAGCAAATTCAGAAGTTTAACAAGCGGTGAATCAATAGCCGTTGGAGGTAGCGACAACTGCTGTGAAAATGAGCGAAATCGGCTGAAAGCCACGCTTTCTTTATATACCCAGCTGTACTTGTACACAGGGTATTATAACTTTGTTTGGGTAAGGGTTGGTTGTACATGTATAAAGGGATCGAGATAGATATAGACTTCCATATATCAAAATGACCAGGATCGAAAAAAAATTTTATTGAGCCATGTCCGTCGGTCTGTCCGTCGGTCTGTCCGTCAGTCCGTCTGTCAGTTAACACCATAACTTGAGCAAATATTGAGATATATTCATCATATTCGGTATGCCGGCTTATTTAGACTCAGAATAGATTGATATTGGAAATCAGAGAAATCGGACGATAACCACGCCCCCTTTTCCTATATCGAAAATATCTAAAAATTGAAAAAATTAGATAATTCGAAAACGAATACCAGTAAACTAATGAAATTTGGTAGGTGGATTGATTTTATAACGCAAAACACAAGTTCAGTAAAATTTTGGAATATGGGGGTGGCAACGCCCACATTTAGAAGAAGCAAATTCAGAAGTTTAACAAGCGGTAAATCAGTAGCCGTAGGAGATATAACGTTGCAATTTGGCATAGACATTTTTTTCGTAGCGACAACTGCTGTGAAAATGAGCGAAATCGGCTGAAAGCCACGCTTTCTTTTTATACCCAGCTGTACTTGTACACAGGGTATTAAAACTTTGTTTGGGTAAGGGTTGGTTGTACATGTATAAAGGGATCGAGATAGATATAGACTTCCATATATCAAAATGACCAGGAGCGAAAAAAAATTTTATTGAGACATGGCCGTCGGTCTGTCCGTCCGTTCGTCTGCCCGTTAACACGATAACTTGAGCAAATATTGAGATATATTCATCATATTCGGTATGCCGGCTTATTTAGACTCAGAATAGATTGATATTGGAAATCAGAGAAATCGGACGATAACCACGCCCCCTTTTCCTATATCGAAAATATCTAAAAATTGAAAAAATTAGATAATTCGAAAACGAATACCAGTAAACTAATGAAATTTGGTAGGTGGATTGATTTTATAACGCAAAACACAAGTTCAGTAAACTTTTGGAATATGGGGCTGGCAACGCCCACATTTAGAAGAAGCAAATTCAGAAGTTTAACAAGCGGTGAATCAATAGCCGTCGGAGGTAGCGACAACTGCTGTGAAAATGAGCGAAATCGGCTGAAAGCCACGCTTTCTTTATATACCCAGCTGTACTTGTACACAGGGTATTATAACTTTGTTTGGGTAAGGGTTGGTTGTACATGTATAAAGGGATCGAGATAGATATAGACTACCATATTACAAAATGACTAGGATCGAAAAAAAATTTTATTGAGCCATGTCCGTCGGTCTGTCCGTCAGTCCGTCTGCCAGTTAACACGATAACTTGAGCAAATATTGAGATATCTTCACCAAATTCGGTATGCAGGCTTATTTAGACTCAGAATAGATTGGTATTGAAAATGAGAGAAATCGGACAATAACCACGCCCTTTTTCCTTTATCGAAAATATCGAAAAATTTAAAATAGGAGATAATTCGAAAACGACTACCACTAAATTAATGAAATTTGGTAGGTGGATTGATTTTATAACGCAAAACATAAGTTCAGTAAATTTTGGAATATGGGGGTGGCAACGCCCACATTTAGAAGAAGCAAATTCAGAAGTTTAACAAGCGGTAATTCAATAGCCGTTGGGGATATAACATTGAAATTTGGCATAGACATTTTTTCGTGGCAACAACTGTTTGCTGTGAAAATAAGCGAAATTGGTTGAAAGCCACGCTTTCTTTTAATACCCAGCTTTAATTGTACACAGGGTATTATAACTTTGTTTGGGTAACGGTCGGTTGTACAGGTATAAAGGAATCGCGATAGATATAGACTTCCATATCAAAATGACCAGGATCGAAAAAAAATTTTATTGAGCTATGTCCGTTGGTCTGCCGTTAACACGATAACTTGAGCAAATATCAAAATGACCAGGATCGAAAAAAAAATTTTATTGATCCAGGTCCGTCGGTCTGTCCGTAAACACGATACCTTGAGCAACTATTGAGATATCTTCACCAAATTCGGTATGCAGGCTTATTTAGACTCAGAATAGATTGGTATTGAAAATGAGAGAAATCGGACAATAACCACGCCCTTTTTCCTTTATCGAAAATATCGAAAAATTTAAAATAGGAGATAATTCGAAAACGACTACCACTAAATTAATGAAATTTGGTAGGTGGATTGATTTTATAACGCAAAACATAAGTTCAGTAAATTTTGGAATATGGGGGTGGCAACGCCCACATTTAGAAGAAGCAAATTCAGAAGTTTAACAAGCGGTAATTCAATAGCCGTTGGGGATATAACATTGAAATTTGGCATAGACATTTTTTCGTGGCAACAACTGTTTGCTGTGAAAATAAGCGAAATTGGTTGAAAGCCACGCTTTCTTTTTATACCCAGCTGTACTTGTACACAGGGTATTATAACTTTGTTTGGGTAACGGTTGGTTGTACAGGTATAAAGGAATCGAGATAGATATAGACTTCCATATCAAAATGACCAGGATCGAAAAAAAATTTTATTGAGACATGTCCGTCTGTCTGTCCGTCCGTTCGTCTGCCCGTTAATACGATAACTTGAGCAAATATTGAGATATATTCATCATATTCGGTATGCCGGCTTATTTAGACTCAGAATAGATTGATATTGGAAATCAGAGAAATCGGACGATAACCACGCCCCCTTTTCCTATATCGAAAATATCTAAAAATTGAAAAATTAGATAATTCGAAAACGAATACCAGTAAACTAATGAAATTTGGTAGGTGGATTGATTTTATAACGCAAAACACAAGTTCAGTAAAATTTTGGAATATGGGGGTGGCAACGCCCACATTTAGAAGAAGCAAATTCAGAAGTTTAACAAGCGGTAAATCAGTAGCCGTAGGAGATATAACGTTGCAATTTGGCATAGACATTTTTTTCGTAGCGACAACTGCTGTGAAAACGAGCGAAATCGGCTGAAAGCCACGCTTTCTTTTTATACCCAGCTGTACTTGTACACAGGGTATTATAACTTTGTTTGGGTAAGGGTTGGTTGTACATGTATAAAGGGATCGAGATAGATATAGACTTCCATATATCAAAATGACCAGGAGCGAAAAAAAATTTTATTGAGACATGTCCGTCGGTCTGTCCGTCCGTTCGTCTGCCCGTTAACACGATAACTTGAGCAAATATTGAGATATATTCATCATATTCGGTATGCCGGCTTATTTAGACTCAGAATAGATTGATATTGGAAATCAGAGAAATCGGACGATAACCACGCCCCCTTTTCCTATATCGAAAATATCTAAAAATTGAAAAAATTAGATAATTCGAAAACGAATACCAGTAAACTAATGAAATTTGGTAGGTGGATTGATTTTATAACGCAAAACACAAGTTCAGTAAACTTTGGGAATATGGGGGTGGCAACGCCCACATTTAGAAGAAGCAAATTCAGAATTTTAGCAAGCGGTGAATCAATAGCCGTTGGAGGTAGCGACAACTGCTGTGAAAATGAGCGAAATCGGCTGAAAGCCACGCTTTCTTTTTATACCCAGCTGTACTTGTACACAGGGTATTATAACTTTGTTTGGGTAAGGGTTGGTTGTACATGTATAAAGGGATCGAGATAGATATAGACTTCCATATTACAAAATGACCAGGATCGAAAAAAAATTTTATTGAGCCATGTCCGTCGGTCTGTCCGTCAGTCCGTCTGTCCGTTAACACGATAACTTGAGCAAATATTGAGATATCTTCACCAAATTCGGTATGCAGGCTTATTTAGACTCAGAATAGATTGGTATTGAAAATGAGAGAAATCGGACAATAACCACGCCCTTTTTCCTTTATCGAAAATATCGAAAAATTTAAAATAGGAGATAATTCGAAAACGAATACCACTAAATTAATGAAATTTGGTAGGTGGATTGATTTTATAACGCAAAACATAAGTTCAGTAAAATTTTGGAATATGGGGGTGGCAACGCCCACATTTAGAAGAAGCAAATTCAGAAGTTTCACAAGCGGTAAATCAATAGCCGTTGGAGATATAACATTGAAATTTGGCATAGACATTTTTTTCGTAGCGACAACTGTTTCCTGTGAAAATGAGCGAAATCGTCTGAAAGCCACGCTTTTTTTTATACCCAGCTGTACTTGTACACCGGGTATTATAACTTTGTTTGGGTAAGGGTTGGTTGTACAGGTATAAAGGAATCGAGATAGATATAGACTTCCATATCAAAATGACCAGGATCGAAAAAAAATTTTATTGAGCCATGTCCGTTGGTCTGCCGTTAACACGATAACTTGAGCAAATATCAAAATGACCAGGATCGAAAAAAAATTTTATTGAGCCACGATAACTTGAGAAAATATTGAGATATATTCACCATATTCGGTATGCAGGCTTATTTAGACTCGGAATAGATTGATATTGGAAATCAGAGAAATCGCACGATAACCACGCCCCCTTTTCCCATGTCGAAAATATCTAAAAATTGAAAAAATTAGATAATTCGAAAACGAATGGAACTAAATTAATGAAATTTGGTAACGCAAAACATAAGCTCAGTAAAATTTTGAAATATGGGGGTGGCAACGCCCACTTTTAGAAGAAGCAAATTCAGAAGTTTAACAAGCGGTGAATCAATAGCCATTGGAGGTAGCGACAACTGCTGTGAAAATGAGCGAAATCGGCTGAAAGCCACGCTTTCTTTTTATACCCAGCTGTACTTGTACACAGGGTATTATAACTTTGTTTGGGTAAGGGTTGGTTGTACATGTATAAAGGGATCGAGATAGATATAGACTTCCATATTACAAAATGACCAGGATCGAAAAAAAATTTTATTGAGCCATGTCCGTCGGTCTGTCCGTCAGTCCGTCTGTCAGTTAACACGATAACTTGAGCAAATATTGAGATATCTTCACCAAATTCGGTATGTAGGCTTATTTAGACTCAGAATAGATTGGTATTGAAAATGAGAGAAATCGGACAATAACCACGGCCTTTTTCCTTTATCGAAAATATCGAAAAATTTTAAATAGGAGATAATTCGAAAACGACTACCACTAAATTAATGAAATTTGGTAGGTGGATTGATTTTATAACGCAAAACATAAGTTCAGTAAATTTTGGAATATGGGGGTGGCAACGCCCACATTTAGAAGAAGCAAATTCAGAAGTTTAACAAGCGGTAATTCAATAGCCGTTGGGGATATAACATTGAAATTTGGCATAGACATTTTTTCGTGGCAACAACTGTTTGCTGTGAAAATAAGCGAAATTTGTTGAAAGCCACGCTTTCTTTTAATACCCAGCTTTACTTGTACACAGGGTATTATAACTTTGTTTGGGTAACGGTTGGTTGTACAGGTATAAAGGAATCGAGATAGATATAGACTTCCATATCAAAATGACCAGGATCGAAAAAAAATTTTATTGAGCCATGTCCGGTGGTCTGCCGTTAACACGATAACTTGAGCAAATATCAAAATGGCCAGGATCGAAAAAAAATTTTATTGATCCAGGTCCGTCGGTCTGTCCGTAAACACGATAACTTGAGCAAATAATGAGATATACTCACCAAATTCGGTATGCGGGCTTATTTAGACTCAGAATAGATTGGTGTTGAAAATGAGATAAATCGGACCATAAACACGCCCCCTTTTCCTGTATCGAAAAATTGAAAATAGGAGTTAATTTGAAAACGAATACCACTAAATTAATGAAATTTGGTAGGTGGATTGATTTAATAACGCAAAACACAAGTTCAGTAAAATTTTGAAATATGGGGGTGGCAACGCCCACATTTAGAAGAAGCAAATTCAGAAGTTTAACAAGCGGTGAATCAATAGCCGTTGGAGGTAGCGACAACTGCTGTGAAAATGAGCGAAATCGGCTGAAAGCCACGCTTTCCTTTTATACCCAGCTGTACTTGTACACAGGGTATTATAACTTTGTTTGGGTAAGCGTTGGTTGTACATGTATAAAGGGATCGAGATAGATATGGACTTCCATATATCAAAATGACCAGGATCGAAAAAAAATTTTATTGAGACATGTCCGTCGGTCTGTCCGTTAACACGATAACTTGAGCAAATATTGAGATATATTCATCATATTCGGTATGCTGGCTTATTTAGACTCAGAATAGATTGATATTGGAAATCAGAGAAATCGGACGATAACCACGCCCCCTTTTCCTATATCGAAAATATCGAAAATTGAAAATAGGAGATAATTCGAAAACGAATACCACTAAATTAATGAAATTTGGTAGGTGGATTGATTTTATAACGCAAAACATAAGTTCAGTAAAATTTTGGAATATGGGGGTGGCAACGCCCACATTTAGAAGAAGCAAATTCAGAAGTTTAACAAGCGGTAAATCAATAGCCGTTGGAGATATAACATTGAAATTTGGCATAGACATTTTTTTCGTAGCGACAACTGCTGTGAAAATGAGCGAAATCGTCTGGAAGTCACGCTTTCTTTTTATACCCAGCTGTACTTGTACACAGGGTATTATAACTTTGTTTGGGTAAGGGTTGGTTGTACATGTATAAAGGGATCGAGATAGATATAGACTTCCATATATCAAAATGACCAGGATCGAAAAAAAATTTTATTGATCCAGGTCCGTCGGTCTGTCCGTAAACACGATAACTTGAGCAAATATTAAGATATATTCATCATATTCGGTATGCCGGCTTATTTAGACTCGGAATAGATTGATATTGGAAATCAGAGAAATCGGATGATAATCACGCCCCCTTTTCCTATATCGAAAATATCGAAAATTGAAAATAGGAGATAATTCGAAAACGAATACCACTAAATTAATGAAATTTGGTAGGTGGATTGATTTTATAACGCAAAACACATGTTCAGTAAAATTTTTGAATATGGGGGTGGCAACGCCCACATTTAGAAGAAGCAAATTCAGAAGTTTAACAAGCGGTAAATCAATAGCCGTTGGAGATATAACATTGAAATTTGGCATAGACATTTTTTTCGTAGCGACAACTGTTTGCTGTGAAAATGAGCGAAATCGTCTGAAAGCCACGCTTTCTTTTGATACCCAGCTTTACTTGTACACAGGGTATTATAACTTTGTTTGGGTAAGGGTTGGTTCTACATGTATAAAGGGATCGAGATAGATATAGACTTCCATATATCAAAATGACCAGGATCGAAAAAAATTTTATTGATCCAGGTCCGTCGGTCTGTCCGTAAACACGATAACTTGAGCAAATAATGAGATATACTCACCAAATTCGGTATGCGGGCTTATTTAGACTCAGAATAGATTGGTGTTGAAAATGAGATAAATCGGACCATAACCACGCCCCCTTTTCCTGTATCGAAAAATTGAAAATAGGAGTTAATTTGAAGACGAATACCACTAAATTAATGAAATTTGGTAGGTGGATTGATTTAATAACGCAAAACACAAGTTCAGTAAAATTTTGAAATATGGGGGTGGCAACGCCCACATTTAGAAGAAGCAAATTCAGAAGTTTAACAAGCGGTGAATCAATAGCCGTTGGAGGTAGCGACAACTGCTGTGAAAATGAGCGAAATCGGCTGAAAGCCACGCTTTCTTTTTATACCCAGCTGTACTTGTACACAGGGTATTATAACTTTGTTTGGGTAAGCGTTGGTTGTACATGTATAAAGGGATCGAGATAGATATGGACTTCCATATATCAAAATGACCAGGATCGAAAAAAATTTTTATTGAGACATGTCCGTCGGTTTGTCCGTTAACACGATAACTTGAGCAAATATTGAGATATATTCATCATATTCGGTATGCCGGCTTATTTAGACTCAGAATAGATTGATATTGGAAATCAGAGAAATCGGACGATAACCACGCCCCCTTTTCCTATATCGAAAATATCGAAAATTGAGAATAGGAGATAATTCGAAAACGAATACCACTAAATTAATGAAATTTGGTAGGTGGATTGATTTTATAACGCAAAACATAAGTTCAGTAAAATTTTGGAATATGGGGGTGGCAACGCCCACATTTAGAAGAAGCATATTCAGAAGTTTAACAAGCGGTGAATCAATAGCCGTTGGAGGTAGCGACAACTGCTGTGAAAATGAGCGAAATCGGCTGAAAGCCACGCTTTCTTTTTATACCCAGCTGTACTTGTACACAGGGTATTATAACTTTGTTTGGGTAAGGGTTGGTTGTACATGTATAAAGGGATCGAGATAGATATAGACTTCCATATCAAAATGACCAGGATCGAAAAAAAATTTTATTGAGCCATGTCCGTCGGTCTGCCGTTAACACGATAACTTGAGCAAATATCAAAATGAACAGGATCGAAAAAAAATTTTATTGATCCAGGTCCGTCGGTCTGTCCGTAAACACGATAACTTGAGCAACTATTGAGATATACTCACCAAATTCGGTATGCGGGCTTATTTAGACTCAGAATAGATTGGTATTGAAAATAAGATAAATCGGACAGTAACCATACCCCCTTTTCTTGTATCGAAAAATTGAAAATAGGAGTTAATTCGAAAACGAATAACACTAAATTAATGAAATTTGGTAGGTGGATAGAGTTCAGTAAAATTTTGAAATATGGGGGTGGCAACGCCCACTTTTAGAAGAAGCAAATTCAGAAGTTTAACAAGCGGTGAATCAATAGCCGTTGGAGGTAGCGACAACTGCTGTGAAAATGAGCGAAATCGGCTGAAAGCCACGCTTTCTTTTTATACCCAGCTGTACCTGTACACAGGGTATTATAACTTTGTTTGGGTAAGGGTTGGTTGTACATGTATAAAGGGATCGAGATAGATATAGACTTCCATATATCAAAATGACCAGGATCGAAAAAAAATTTTATTGAGACATGTCCGTCGGTCTGTCCGTCCGTTCGTCTGCCCGTTAACACGATAACTTGAGCAAATATTGAGATATTTTCATCATATTCGGTATACCGGCTTATTTAGACTCAGAATAGATTGATATTGGAAATCAGAGAAATCGGACGATAACCACGCCCCCTTTTCCTATATCGAAAATATCGAAAATTGAAAATAGGAGATAATTCGAAAACGAATACCACTAAATTAATGAAATTTGGTAGGTGGATTGATTTTATAACGCAAAACACATGTTCAGTAAAATTTTTGAATATGGGGGTGGCAACGCCCACATTTAGAAGAAGCAAATTCAGAAGTTTAACAAGCGGTAAATCAATAGCCGTTGCAGATATAACATTGAAATTTGGCATAGACATTTTTTTCGTAGCGACAACTGTTTGCTGTGAAAATGAGCGAAATCGGCTGAAAGCCACGCTTTCTTTTTATACCCAACTTTACGTATACACAGGGTATTATAACTTTGTTCTGGTAATGGTTGGTTGTACAGGTATAAAGGGATCGAGATAGATATAGACTTCCGTATATCAAAATGACCAGGATCGAAAAAATATTTGATTGAGCCATGCCCGTCGGTCTGTCCGTTAACACGATAACTTGAGCAAATATTGAGATATATTCACCATATTCGGTATGCAGGCTTATTTAGACTCAGAATAAATTGATATTGGAAATCAGAGAAGTCGGACGATAACCACGCCCCCTTTTCCATGTCGAAAATATCTAAAAATTGAAAAAATTAGATAATTCGAAAACGAATACCAGTAAACTAATGAAATTTGGTAGGTGGATTGATTTTATAACGCAAAACACAAGTTTAGTAAAATTTTGGAATATGGGGGTGGCAACGCCCACATTTAGAAGAAGCAAATTCAGAAGTTTAACAAGCGGTAAATCAATAGCCGTTGGGGATATAACATTGAAATTTGTCATAGACATTTTTTTTTGTGGCAACAACTGTTTGCTGTGAAAATAAGCGAAATTGGTTGAAAGCCACGCTTTCTTTTTATACCCAGCTTTACTTGTACACAGGGTATTATAACTTTGTTTGGGTAACGGTTGGTTGTACAGGTATAAAGGAATCGAGATAGATATAGACTTCCATATATCAAAATGACCAGGATCGAAAAAAAATTTTTTTGAAACATGTCCGCCGGTCTGTCCGTCCGTTCGTCTGCCCGTTAACACGATAACTTGAGCAAATATTGAGATATATTCATCATATTCGGTATGCCGGCTTATTTAGACTCAGAATAGATTGATATTGGAAATCAGAGAAATCGGACGATAACCACGCCCCCTTTTCCTATATCGAAAATATCGAAAATTGAAAATAGGAGATAATTCGAAAACGAATACCACTAAATTAATCAAATTTGGTAGGTGGATTGATTTTATAACGCAAAACACATGTTCAGTAAAGTTTTTGAATATGGGGGTGGCAACGCCCACATTTAGAAGAAGCAAATTCAGAAGTTTAACAAGCGGTAAATCAATAGCCGTTGGAGATATAACATTGAAATTTGGCATAGACATTTTTTTCGTAGCGACAACTGTTTGCTGTGAAAATGAGCGAAATCGGCTGAAAGCCACGCTTTCTTTTTATACCCAGCTTTACTTGTACACAGGGTATTATAACTTTGTTTGGGTAACGGTTGGTTGTACAGGTATAAAGGAATCGAGATAGATATAGACTTCCATATATCAAAATGACCAGGATCGAAAAAAAATTTTATTGAAACATGTCCGCCGGTCTGTCCGTCCGTTCGTCTGCCCGTTAACACGATAACTTGAGCAAATATTGAGATATATTCATCATATTCGGTATGCCGGCTTATTTAGACTCAGAATAGATTGATATTGGAAATCAGAGAAATCGGACGATAACCACGCCCCCTTTTCCTATATCGAAAATATCGAAAATTGAAAATAGGAGATAATTCGAAAACGAATACCACTAAATTAATCAAATTTGGTAGGTGGATTGATTTTATAACGCAAAACACAAGTTCAGTAAAATTTTGAAATATGGGGGTGGCAACGCCCACATTTAGAAGAAGCAAATTCAGAAGTTTAACAAGCGGTGAATCAATAGCCGTTGGAGGTAGCGACAACTGCTGTGAAAATGAGCGAAATCGGCTGAAAGCCACGTTTTCTTTTTATACCCAGCTGTACTTGTACACAGGGTATCATAACCTTGTTTGGGTAAGGGTTGGTTGTACATGTATAAAGGGATCGAGATAGATATAGACTTCCATATATCAAAATGACCAGGATCGAAAAGAAATTTTATTGAGACATGTCCGTCGGTCTGTCCGTCCGTTCGTCTGCCCGTTAACACGATAACTTGAGCAAATATTGAGATATTTTCATCATATTCGGTATACCGGCTTATTTAGACTCAGAATAGATTGATATTGGAAATCAGAGAAATCGGACGATAACCACGCCCCCTTTTCCTATATCGAAAATATCGAAAATTGAAAATAGGAGATAATTCGAAAACGAATACCACTAAATTAATGAAATTTGGTAGGTGGATTGATTTTATAACGCAAAACACAAGTTTAGTAAAATTTTGGAATATGGGGGTGGCAACGCCCACATTTAGAAGAAGCAAATTCAGAAGTTTAACAAGCGGTAAATCAATAGCCGTTGGGGATATAACATTGAAATTTGTCATAGACATTTTTTTTTGTGGCAACAACTGTTTGCTGTGAAAATGAGCGAAATCGGCTGAAAGCCACGCTTTCTTTTTATACCCAGCTTTACTTGTACACAGGGTATTATAACTTTGTTTGGGTAACGGTTGGTTGTACAGGTATAAAGGAATCGAGATAGATATAGACTTCCATATATCAAAATGACCAGGATCGAAAAAAAATTTTATTGAAACATGTCCGCCGGTCTGTCCGTCCGTTCGTCTGCCCGTTAACACGATAACTTGAGCAAATATTGAGATATATTCATCATATTCGGTATACCGGCTTATTTAGACTCAGAATAGATTGATATTGGAAATCAGAGAAATCGGACGATAACCACGCCCCCTTTTCCTATATCGAAAATATCGAAAATTGAAAATAGGAGATAATTCGAAAACGAATACCACTAAATTAATGAAATTTGGTAGGTGGATTGATTTTATAACGCAAAACACAAGTTTAGTAAAATTTTGGAATATGGGGGTGGCAACGCCCACATTTAGAAGAAGCAAATTCAGAAGTTTAACAAGCGGTAAATCAATAGCCGTTGGGGATATAACATTGAAATTTGTCATAGACATTTTTTTTTGTGGCAACAACTGTTTGCTGTGAAAATGAGCGAAATCGGCTGAAAGCCACGCTTTCTTTTTATACCCAGCTTTACTTGTACACAGGGTATTATAACTTTGTTTGGGTAACGGTTGGTTGTACAGGTATAAAGGAATCGAGATAGATATAGACTTCCATTTATCAAAATGACCAGGATCGAAAAAAAATTTTATTGAAACATGTCCGCCGGTCTGTCCGTCCGTTCGTCTGCCCGTTAACACGATAACTTGAGCAAATATTGAGATATATTCATCATATTCGGTATGCCGGCTTATTTAGACTCAGAATAGATTGATATTGGAAATCAGAGAAATCGGACGATAACCACGCCCCCTTTTCCTATATCGAAAATATCGAAAATTGAAAATAGGAGATAATTCGAAAACGAATACCACTAAATTAATCAAATTTGGTAGGTGGATTGATTTTATAACGCAAAACACAAGTTCAGTAAAATTTTGAAATATGGGGGTGGCAACGCCCACATTTAGAAGAAGCAAATTCAGAAGTTTAACAAGCGGTGAATCAATAGCCGTTGGAGGTAGCGACAACTGCTGTGAAAATGAGCGAAATCGGCTGAAAGCCACGCTTTCTTTTTATACCCAGCTGTACTTGTACACAGGGTATTATAAGTTTGTTTGGGTAAGGGTTGGTTGTACATGTATAAAGGGATCGAGATAGATATAGACTTCCATATATCAAAATGACCAGGATCGAAAAAAAATTTTATTGAGACATGTCCGTCGGTCTGTCCGTCCGTTCGTCTGCCCGTTAACACGATAACTTGAGCAAATATTGAGATATTTTCATCATATTCGGTATACCGGCTTATTTAGACTCAGAATAGATTGATATTGGAAATCAGAGAAATCGGACGATAACCACGCCCCCTTTTCCTATATCGAAAATATCGAAAATTGAAAATAGGAGATAATTCGAAAACGAATACCACTAAATTAATGAAATTTGGTAGGCGGATTGATTTTATAACGCAAAACACATGTTCAGTAAAATTTTTGAATATGGGGGTGGCAACGCCCACATTTAGAAGAAGCAAATTCAGAAGTTTAACAAGCGGTAAATCATTAGCCGTTGCAGATATAACATTGAAATTTGGCATAGACATTTTTTTCGTAGCGACAACTGTTTGCTGTGAAAATGAGCGAAATCGGCTGAAAGCCACGCTTTCTTTTTATACCCAACTTTACGTATACACAGGGTATTATAACTTTGTTCTGGTAATGGTTGGTTGTACAGGTATAAAGGGATCGAGATAGATATAGACTTCCGTATATCAAAATGACCAGGATCGAAAAAATATTTGATTGAGCCATGCCCGTCGGTCTGTCCGTTAACACGATAACTTGAGCAAATATTGAGATATATTCACCATATTCGGTATGCAGGCTTATTTAGACTCAGAATAAATTGATATTGGAAATCAGAGAAGTCGGACGATAACCACGCCCCCTTTTCCATGTCGAAAATATCTAAAAATTGAAAAAATTAGATAATTCGAAAACGAATACCAGTAAACTAATGAAATTTGGTAGGTGGATTGATTTTATAACGCAAAACACAAGTTTAGTAAAATTTTGGAATATGGGGGTGGCAACGCCCACATTTAGAAGAAGCAAATTCAGAAGTTTAACAAGCGGTAAATCAATAGCCGTTGGGGATATAACATTGAAATTTGTCATAGACATTTTTTTTTGTGGCAACAACTGTTTGCTGTGAAAATAAGCGAAATTGGTTGAAAGCCACGCTTTCTTTTTATACCCAGCTTTACTTGTACACAGGGTATTATAACTTTGTTTGGGTAACGGTTGGTTGTACAGGTATAAAGGAATCGAGATAGATATAGACTTCCATATATCAAAATGACCAGGATCGAAAAAAAATTTTTTTGAAACATGTCCGCCGGTCTGTCCGTCCGTTCGTCTGCCCGTTAACACGATAACTTGAGCAAATATTGAGATATATTCATCATATTCGGTATGCCGGCTTATTTAGACTCAGAATAGATTGATATTGGAAATCAGAGAAATCGGACGATAACCACGCCCCCTTTTCCTATATCGAAAATATCGAAAATTGAAAATAGGAGATAATTCGAAAACGAATACCACTAAATTAATCAAATTTGGTAGGTGGATTGATTTTATAACGCAAAACACATGTTCAGTAAAGTTTTTGAATATGGGGGTGGCAACGCCCACATTTAGAAGAAGCAAATTCAGAAGTTTAACAAGCGGTAAATCAATAGCCGTTGGAGATATAACATTGAAATTTGGCATAGACATTTTTTTCGTAGCGACAACTGTTTGCTGTGAAAATGAGCGAAATCGGCTGAAAGCCCCGCTTTCTTTTTATACCCAGCTTTACTTGTACACAGGGTATTATAACTTTGTTTGGGTAACGGTTGGTTGTACAGGTATAAAGGAATCGAGATAGATATAGACTTCCATATATCAAAATGACCAGGATCGAAAAAAAATTTTATTGAAACATGTCCGCCGGTCTGTCCGTCCGTTCGTCTGCCCGTTAACACGATAACTTGAGCAAATATTGAGATATATTCATCATATTCGGTATGCCGGCTTATTTAGACTCAGAATAGATTGATATTGGAAATCAGAGAAATCGGACGATAACCACGCCCCCTTTTCCTATATCGAAAATATCGAAAATTGAAAATAGGAGATAATTCGAAAACGAATACCACTAAATTAATCAAATTTGGTAGGTGGATTGATTTTATAACGCAAAACACAAGTTCAGTAAAATTTTGAAATATGGGGGTGGCAACGCCCACATTTAGAAGAAGCAAATTCAGAAGTTTAACAAGCGGTGAATCAATAGCCGTTGGAGGTAGCGACAACTGCTGTGAAAATGAGCGAAATCGGCTGAAAGCCACGTTTTCTTTTTATACCCAGCTGTACTTGTACACAGGGTATCATAACCTTGTTTGGGTAAGGGTTGGTTGTACATGTATAAAGGGAACAAGATAGATATAGACTTCCATATATCAAAATGACCAGGATCGCAAAGAAATTTTATTGAGACATGTCCGTCGGTCTGTCCGTCCGTTCGTCTGCCCGTTAACACGATAACTTGAGCAAATATTGAGATATATTCATCATATTCGGTATGCCGGCTTATTTAGACTCAGAATAGATTGATATTGGAAATCAGAGAAATCGGACGATAACCACGCCCCCTTTTCCTATATCGAAAATTGAAAATAGGAGATAATTCAAAAACGAATACCACTAATTTAATGAAATTTGGTAGGTGGATTGATTTTATAACGCAAAACACATGTTCAGTAAAATTTTTGAATATGGGGGTGGCAACGCCCACATTTAGAAGAAGCAAATTCAGAAGTTTAACAAGCGGTAAATCAATAGCCGTTGGAGATATAACATTGAAATTTGGCATAGACATTTTTTTCGTAGCGACAACTGTTTGCTGTGAAAATGAGCGAAATCGGCTGAAAGCCACGCTTTCTTTTTATACCCAGCTTTACTTGTACAAAGGGTATTATAACTTTGTTGGAGTAACGGTTGGTTGTACAGGTATAAAGGAATCGAGATAGATATAGACTTCCATATCAAAATGACCAGGATCGAAAAAAATTTTTACTGAGCCATGTCCGTCGGTCTGCCGTTAACACGATAACTTGACCAAATATCAAAATGACCAGGATCGAAAAAAAATTTTATTGATCCAGGTCCGTCGGTCTGTCCGTTAACACGATAACTTGAGCAAATATTGAGATATACTCACCAAATTCGGTATGCGGGCTTATTTAGACTCAGAATAGATTGGTGTTGAAAATGAGATAAATCGGACCGTAACCACGCCCCCTTTTCCTGTATCGAAAAATTTAAAATAGGAGTTAATTCGAAAACGAATACCACTAAATTATTGAAATTTGGTAGGTGGATTGATTTAATAACGCAAAACACAAGTTCAGTAAAATTTTGAAATATGGGGGTGGCAACGCCCACATTTAGAAGAAGCAAATTCCGAAGTTTAACAAGCGGTGAATCAATAGCCGTTGGAGGTAGCGACAACTGCTGTGAAAATGAGCGAAATAGGCTGAAAGCCACGCTTTCTTTTTATACCCAGCTGTACTTGTACACAGGATATTATAACTTTGTTTGGGTAAGGGTTGGTTGTACATGTATAAAGGGATCGAGATAGATATAGACTTCCATATATCAAAATGACCAGGATCGAAAAAAAAATTTATTGAGACATGTCCGTCGGTCTGTCCGTCCGTTCGTCTGCCCGTTAACACGATAACTTGAGCAAATATTGAGATATATTCACCATATTCTATGCAGGCTTATTTAGACTCAGAATAGATTGATATTGGAAATCAGAGAAATCGGACGATAACCACGCCCCCTTTTCCCATGTCGAAAATATCTAAAAATTGAAAAAATTAGATAATTCGAAAACGAATACCAGTAAATTAATGAAATTTGGTAGGTGGATTGATTTTATAACGCAAAACACAAGTTCAGTAAAAATTTTGAATATGGGGGTGGCAACGCCCACATTTAGAAGAAGCAAATTCAGAAGTTTAACAAGCGGTGAATCAATAGCCGTTGGAGGTAGCGACAACTGCTGTGAAAATGAGCGAAATCGGCTGAAAGCCACGCTTTCTTTTTATACCCAGCTGTACTTGTACACAGGGTATTATAACTTTGTTTGGGTAAAGGTTGGTTGTACAGGTAGAAAGGGATCGAGATAGAGATATCAAAATGACCAGCACCGAAAAAAAAAATTATTGAGCCATGTCCGTCGGCCTGTCGGTTCGTCCGTCTGCCCGTTAACACGATAACTTGATCAAATATTGAGATATCTTCACCAAATTCGGTATGCGGGCTTATTTATACTCAGAATAGATTGGTATTGAAAATGAGAGAAGTCCGACCATAACCACGCCCCCTTTTCCTATATCGAAAAATTGAAAAAACTATATAATTCGAAAACGAATACCACTAAATTAATGAAATTTGGTAGGTAGATTGATTTTATAACGCAAAACACAAGTTCAGTAAAATTTTGGAATATGGGGGTGGCAACGCCCACATTTAGAAGAAGCAAATTCAGAAGTTTAACAAGCGGTAAATCAATAGCCGTTGGGGATATAACATTGAAATTTGGCATAGACATTTTTTTCGTGGCAACAACTGTTTGCTGTGAAAATAAGCGAAATTGGTTGAAAACCACGCTTTCTTTTTATACCCAGCTTTACTTGTACAAAGGGTATTATAACTTTGTTGGAGTAACGGTTGGTTGTACAGGTATAAAGGAATCGAGATAGATATAGACTTCCATATCAAAATGACCAGGATCGAAAAAAATTTTTATTGAGCCAGGTCCGTCGGTCTGTCCGTAAACACGATAAATTGAGCAAATATTGAGATATATTCACCAAATTCGGTATGCGGGCTTATTTATACTCAGAATAGATTGGTATTGAAAATGAGAGAAGTCCGACCATAACCACGCCCCCTTTTCCTATATCGAAAAATTGAAAAAACTATATAATTCGAAAACGAATACCACTAAATTAATGAAATTTGGTAGGTAGATTGATTTTATAACGCAAAACACAAGTTCAGTAAAATTTTGGAATATGGGGGTGGCAACGCCCACATTTAGAAGAAGCAAATTCAGAAGTTTAACAAGCGGTAAATCAATAGCCGTTGGGGATATAACATTGAAATTTGGCATAGACATTTTTTTCGTGGCAACAACTGTTTGCTGTGAAAATAAGCGAAATTGGTTGAAAACCACGCTTTCTTTTTATACCCAGCTTTACTTGTACAAAGGATATTATAACTTTGTTGGAGTAACGGTTGGTTGTACAGGTATAAAGGAATCGAGATAGATATAGACTTCCATATCAAAATGACCAGGATCGAAAAAAATTTTTATTGAGCCATGCCCGTCGGTCTGCCGTTAACACGATAACTTGACCAAATATCAAAATGACCAGGATCGAAAAAAAATTTTATTGATCCAGGTCCGTCGGTCTGTCCGTAAACACGATAACTTGAGCAAATATTGAGATATACTCACCAAATTCGGTATGCGGGCTTATTTAGACTCAGAATAGATTGGTGTTGAAAATGAGATAAATCGGACGGTAACCACGCCCCCTTTTCCTGTATCGAAAAATTGAAAATAGGAGTGAATTCGAAAACGAATACCACTAAATTAATGAAATTTGGTAGGTGGATTGATTTAATAACGCAAAACACAAGTTCAGTAAAATTTTGAAATATGGGGGTGGCAACGCCCACATTTAGAAGAAGCAAATTCAGAAGTTTAACAAGCGGTGAATCAATAGCCGTTGGAGGTAGCGACAACTGCTGTGAAAATGAGCGAAATCGGCTGAAAGCCACGCTTTCTTTTTATACCCAGCTGTACTTGTACACAGGGTATTATAACTTTGTTTGGGTAAGGGTTGGTTGTACATGTATAAAGGGATCGAGATAGATATAGACTTCCATATCAAAATGACCAGGATCGAAAAAAAATTTTATTGAGCCATGTCCGTCGGTCTGCCGTTAACACGATAACTTGAGCAAATATCAAAATGACCAGGATCGAAAAAAAATTTTATTGATCCAGGTCCGTCGGTCTGTCCGTAAACACGATAACTTGAGCAAATATTGAGATATCTTCACCAAATTCGGTATGCAGGCTTATTTAGACTCAGAATAGATTGGTATTGAAAATGAGATAAATCGGACAATAACCACGGCCTTTTTCCTTTATCGAAAATATCGAAAAATTTTAAATAGGAGATAATTCGAAAACGACTACCACTAAATTAATGAAATTTGGTAGGTGGATTGATTTTATAACGCAAAACATAAGTTCAGTAAATTTTGGAATATGGGGGTGGCAACGCCCACATTTAGAAGAAGCAAATTCAGAAGTTTAACAAGCGGTAATTCAATAGCCGTTGGGGATATAACATTGAAATTTGGCATAGACATTTTTTCGTGGCAACAACTGTTTGCTGTGAAAATAAGCGAAATTTGTTGAAAGCCACGCTTTCTTTTAATACCCAGCTTTACTTGTACACAGGGTATTATAACTTTGTTTGGGTAACGGTTGGTTGTACAGGTATAAAGGAATCGAGATAGATATAGACTTCCATATCAAAATGACCAGGATCGAAAAAAAATTTTATTGAGCCATGTCCGTTGGTCTGCCGTTAACACGATAACTTGAGCAAATATCAAAATGGCCAGGATCGAAAAAAAATTTTATTGATCCAGGTCCGTCGGTCTGTCCGTAAACACGATAACTTGAGCAAATAATGAGATATACTCACCAAATTCGGTATGCGGGCTTATTTAGACTCAGAATAGATTGGTGTTGAAAATGAGATAAATCGGACCATAACCACGCCCCCTTTTCCTGTATCGAAAAATTGAAAATAGGAGTTAATTTGAAAACGAATACCACTAAATTAATGAAATTTGGTAGGTGGATTGATTTAATAACGCAAAACACAAGTTCAGTAAAATTTTGAAATATGGGGGTGGCAACGCCCACATTTAGAAGAAGCAAATTCAGAAGTTTAACAAGCGGTGAATCAATAGCCGTTGGAGGTAGCGACAACTGCTGTGAAAATGAGCGAAATCGGCTGAAAGCCACGCTTTCTTTTTATACCCAGCTGTACTTGTACACAGGGTATTATAACTTTGTTTGGGTAAGCGTTGGTTGTACATGTATAAAGGGATCGAGATAGATATGGACTTCCATATATCAAAATGACCAGGATCGAAAAAAAATTTTATTGAGACATGTCCGTCGGTCTGTCCGTTAACACGATAACTTGAGCAAATATTGAGATATATTCATCATATTCGGTATGCCGGCTTATTTAGACTCAGAATAGATTGATATTGGAAATCAGAGAAATCGGACGATAACCACGCCCCCTTTTCCTATATCGAAAATTGAAAATAGGAGATAATTCGAAAACGAATACCACTAAATTAATGAAATTTGGTAGGTGGATTGATTTTATAACGCAAAACATAAGTTCAGTAAAATTTTGGAATATGGGGGTGGCAACGCCCACATTTAGAAGCAGCAAATTCAGAAGTTTAACAAGCGGTAAATCAATAGCCGTTGGAGATATAACATTGAAATTTGGCATAGACATTTTTTTCGTAGCGGCAACTGCTGTGAAAATGAGCGAAATCGTCTGGAAGTCACGCTTTCTTTTTATACCCAGCTGTACTTGTACACAGGGTATTATAACTTTGTTTGGGTAAGGGTTGGTTGTACATGTATAAAGGGATCGAGATAGATATAGACTTCCATATATCAAAATGACCAGGATCGAAAAAAAATTTTATTGATCCAGGTCCGTCGGTCTGTCCGTAAACACGATAACT
This sequence comes from Merzomyia westermanni, assembly GCA_949987695.1. Classification (NCBI taxonomy): domain Eukaryota; kingdom Metazoa; phylum Arthropoda; class Insecta; order Diptera; family Tephritidae; genus Merzomyia; species Merzomyia westermanni. Next base: position 103,081,411 of record OX465292.1, on the reverse strand, counting down.
TGAGCAAATATTAAGATATATTCATCATATTCGGTATGCCGGCTTATTTAGACTCGGAATAGATTGATATTGGAAATCAGAGAAATCGGATGATAACCACGCCCCCTTTTCCTATATCGAAAATATCGAAAATTGAAAATAGGAGATAATTCGAAAACGAATACCACTAAATTAATGAAATTTGGTAGGTGGATTGATTTTATAACGCAAAACACATGTTCAGTAAAATTTTTGAATATGGGGGTGGCAACGCCCACATTTAGAAGAAGCAAATTCAGAAGTTTAACAAGCGGTAAATCAATAGCCGTTGGAGATATAACATTGAAATTTGGCATAGACATTTTTTTCGTAGCGACAACTGTTTGCTGTGAAAATGAGCGAAATCGTCTGAAAGCCACGCTTTCTTTTGATACCCAGCTTTACTTGTACACAGGGTATTATAACTTTGTTTGGGTAAGGGTTGGTTCTACATGTATAAAGGGATCGAGATAGATATAGACTTCCATATATCAAAATGACCAGGATCGAAAAAAAATTTTATTGATCCAGGTCCGTCGGTCTGTCCGTAAACACGATAACTTGAGCAAATAATGAGATATACTCACCAAATTCGGTATGCGGGCTTATTTAGACTCAGAATAGATTGGTGTTGAAAATGAGATAAATCGGACCATAACCACGCCCCCTTTTCCTGTATCGAAAAATTGAAAATAGGAGTTAATTTGAAAACGAATACCACTAAATTAATGAAATTTGGTAGGTGGATTGATTTAATAACGCAAAACACAAGTTCAGTAAAATTTTGAAATATGGGGGTGGCAACGCCCACATTTAGAAGAAGCAAATTCAGAAGTTTAACAAGCGGTGAATCAATAGCCGTTGGAGGTAGCGACAACTGCTGTGAAAATGAGCGAAATCGGCTGAAAGCCACGCTATCTTTTTATACCCAGCTGTACTTGTACACAGGGTATTATAACTTTGTTTGGGTAAGAGTTGGTTGTACATGTAAGGGATCGAGATAGATATAGACTTCCATATCAAAATGACCAGGTCGGTTTGTCCGTTAACACGATAACTTGAGCAAATATTGAGATATATTCATCATATTCGGTATGCCGGCTTATTTAGACTCAGAATAGATTGATATTGGAAATCAGACAAATCGGACGATAACCACGCCCCCTTTTCCTATATCGAAAATATCGAAAATTGAGAATAGGAGATAATTCGAAAACGAATACCACTAAATTAATGAAATTTGGTAGGTGGATTGATTTTATAACGCAAAACATAAGTTCAGTAAAATTTTGGAATATGGGGGTGGCAACGCCCACATTTAGAAGAAGCATATTCAGAAGTTTAACAAGCGGTGAATCAATAGCCGTTGGAGGTAGCGACAACTGCTGTGAAAATGAGCGAAATCGGCTGAAAGCCACGCTTTCTTTTTATACCCAGCTGTACTTGTACACAGGGTATTATAACTTTGTTTGGGTAAGGGTTGGTTGTACATGTATAAAGGGATCGAGATAGATATAGACTTCCATATCAAAATGACCAGGATCGAAAAAAAATTTTATTGAGCCATGTCCGTCGGTCTGCCGTTAACACGATAACTTGAGCAAATATCAAAATGACCAGGATCGAAAAAAAATTTTATTGATCCAGGTCCGTCGGTCTGTCCGTAAACACGATAACTTGAGCAACTATTGAGATATACTCACCAAATTCGGTATGCGGGCTTATTTAGACTCAGAATAGATTGGTGTTGAAAATGAGATAAATCGGACCGTAACCACGCCCCCTTTTCCTGTATCGAAGAATTGAAAATAGGAGTTAATTCGAAAACGAATAACACTAAATTAATGAAATTTGGTAGGTGGATAGAGTTCAGTAAAATTTTGAAATATGGGGGTGGCAACGCCCACTTTTAGAAGAAGCAAATTCAGAAGTTTAACAAGCGATGAATCAATAGCCGTTGGAGGTAGCGACAACTGCTGTGAAAATGAGCGAAATCGGCTGAAAGCCACGCTTTCTTTTTATACCCAGCTGTACTTGTACACAGGGTATTATAACTTTGTTTGGGTAAGGGTTGGTTGTACATGTATAAAGGGATCGAGATAGATATAGACTTCCATATATCAAAATGACCAGGATCGAAAAAAAATTTTATTGAGACATGTCCGTCGGTCTGTCCGTCCGTTCGTCTGCCCGTTAACACGATAACTTGAGCAAATATTGAGATATTTTCATCATATTCGGTATGCCGGCTTATTTAGACTCAGAATAGATTGATATTGGAAATCAGAGAAATCGGACGATAACCACGCCCCCTTTTCCTATATCGAAAATATCGAAAATTGAAAATAGGAGATAATTCGAAAACGAATACCACTAAATTAATGAAATTTGGTAGGTGGATTGATTTTATAACGCAAAACACATGTTCAGTAAAATTTTTGAATATGGGGGTGGCAACGCCCACATTTAGAAGAAGCAAATTCAGAAGTTTAACAAGCGGTAAATCAATAGCCGTTGGAGATATAACATTGAAATTTGGCATAGACATTTTTTTCGTAGCGACAACTGTTTGCTGTGAAAATGAGCGAAATCGGCTGAAAGCCACGCTTTCTTTTTATACCCAACTTTACGTATACACAGGGTATTATAACTTTGTTCTGGTAATGGTTGGTTGTACAGGTATAAAGGAATCGAGATAGATATAGACTTCCGTATATCAAAATGACCAGGATCGAAAAAATATTTGATTGAGCCATGCCCGTCGGTCTGTCCGTTAACACGATAACTTGAGCAAATATTGAGATATATTCACCATATTCCGTATGCAGGCTTATTTAGACTCAGAATAAATTGATATTGGAAATCAGAGAAGTCGGACGATAACCACGCCCCCTTTTCCATGTCGAAAATATCTAATATTGAAAAAATTAGATAATTCGAAAACGAATACCAGTAAACTAATGAAATTTGGTAGGTGGATTGATTTTATAACGCAAAACACAAGTTTAGTAAAATTTTGGAATATGGGGGTGGCAACGCCCACATTTAGAAGAAGCAAATTCAGAAGTTTAACAAGCGGTAAATCAATAGCCGTTGGGGATATAACATTGAAATTTGTCATAGACATTTTTTTTTGTGGCAACAACTGTTTGCTGTGAAAATAAGCGAAATTGGTTGAAAGCCACGCTTTCTTTTTATACCCAGCTTTACTTGTACACAGGGTATTATAACTTTGTTTGGGTAACGGTTGGTTGTACAGGTATAAAGATAGATATAGACTTCCATATATCAAAATGACCAGGATCGAAAAAAAATTTTATTGAAACATGTCCGCCGGTCTGTCCGTCCGTTCGTCTGCCCGTTAACACGATAACTTGAGCAAATATTGAGATATATTCATCATATTCGGTATGCCGTCTTATTTAGACTCAGAATAGATTGATATTGGAAATCAGAGAAATCGGACGATAACCACGCCCCCTTTTCCTATATCGAAAATATCGAAAATTGAAAATAGGAGATAATTCGAAAACGAATACCACTAAATTAATCAAATTTGGTAGGTGGATTGATTTTATAACGCAAAACACATGTTCAGTAAAGTTTTTGAATATGGGGGTGGCAACGCCCACATTTAGAAGAAGCAAATTCAGAAGTTTAACAGGTGGTAAATCAATAGCCGTTGGAGATATAACATTGAAATTTGGCATAGACATTTTTTTCGTAGCGACAACTGTTTGCTGTGAAAATGAGCGAAATCGGCTGAAAGCCACGCTTTCTTTTTATACCCAGCTGTACTTGTACAGAGGGTATTATAACTTTGTTTGGGTAAGGGTTGGTTTTACATGTATAAAGGGATCGAGATAGATATAGACTTCCATTAATAAAAATGACCAGGATCGAAAAAAAATTTTATTGAGCCATGTCCGTCGGTCTGCCGTTAACACGATAACTTGAGCAAATATCAAAATGACCAGGATCGAAAAAAAATTTTATTGATCCAGGTCCGTCGGTCTGTCCGTAAACACGATAACTTGAGCAACTATTGAGATATACTCACCAAATTCGGTATGCGGGCTTATTTAGACTCAGAATAGATTGGTGTTGAAAATGAGATAAATCGGACCGTAACCACGCCCCTTTTTCCTGTATCGAAGAATTGAAAATAGGAGTTAATTCGAAAACGAATAACACTAAATTAATGAAATTTGGTAGGTGGATAGAGTTCAGTAAAATTTTGAAATATGTGGGTGGCAACGCCCACTTTTAGAAGAAGCAAATTCAGAAGTTTAACAAGCGATGAATCAATAGCCGTTGGAGGTAGCGACAACTGCTGTGAAAATGAGCGAAATCGGCTGAAAGCCACGCTTTCTTTTTATACCCAGCTGTACTTGTACACAGGGTATTATAACTTTGTTTGGGTAAGGGTTGGTTGTACATGTATAAAGGGATCGAGATAGATATAGACTTCCATATATCAAAATGACCAGGATCGAAAAAAAATTTTATTGAGACATGTCCGTCGGTCTGTCCGTCCGTTCGTCTGCCCGTTAACACGATAACTTGAGCAAATATTGAGATATTTTCATCATATTCGGTAGGCCGGCTTATTTAGACTCAGAATAGATTGATATTGGAAATCAGAGAAATCGGACGATAACCACGCCCCCTTTTCCTATATCGAAAATATCGAAAATTGAAAATAGGAGATAATTCGAAAACGAATACCACTAAATTAATGAAATTTGGGGGTGGCAACGCCCACATTTAGAAGAAGCAAATTCAGAAGTTTAACAAGCGGTAAATCAATAGCCGTTGGAGATATAACATTGAAATTTGGCATAGACATTTTTTTCGTAGCGACAACTGTTTGCTGTGAAAATGAGCGAAATCGGCTGAAAGCCACGCTTTCTTTTTATACCCAACTTTACGTATACACAGGGTATTATAACTTTGTTCTGGTAATGGTTGGTTGTACAGGTATAAAGGGATCGAGATAGATATAGACTTCCGTATATCAAAATGACCAGGATCGAAAAAATATTTGATTGAGCCATGCCCGTCGGTCTGTCCGTTAACACGATAACTTGAGCAAATATTGAGATATATTCACCATATTCCGTATGCAGGCTTATTTAGACTCAGAATAAATTGATATTGGAAATCAGAGAAGTCGGACGATAACCACGCCCCCTTTTCCATGTCGAAAATATCTAATATTGAAAAAATTAGATAATTCGAAAACGAATACCAGTAAACTAGTGAAATTTGGTAGGTGGATTGATTTTATAACGCAAAACACAAGTTTAGTAAAATTTTGGAATATGGGGGTGGCAACGCCCACATTTAGAAGAAGCAAATTCAGAAGTTTAACAAGCGGTAAATCAATAGCCGTTGGGGATATAACATTGAAATTTGTCATAGACATTTTTTTTTGTGGCAACAACTGTTTGCTGTGAAAATAAGCGAAATTGGTTGAAAGTCACGCTTTCTTTTTATACCCAGCTTTACTTGTACACAGGGTATTATAACTTTGTTTGGGTAACGGTTGGTTGTACAGGTATAAAGGAATCGAGATAGATATAGACTTCCATATATCAAAATGACCAGGATCGAAAAAAAATTTTATTGAAACATGTCCGCCGGTCTGTCCGTCCGTTCGTCTGCCCGTTAACACGATAACTTGAGCAAATATTGAGATATATTCATCATATTCGGTATGCCGTCTTATTTAGACTCAGAATAGATTGATATTGGAAATCAGAGAAATCGGACGATAACCACGCCCCCTTTTCCTATATCGAAAATATCGAAAATTGAAAATAGGAGATAATTCGAAAACGACTACCACTAAATTAATGAAATTTGGTAGGTGGATTGATTTTATAACGCAAAACATAAGTTCAGTAAATTTTGGAATATGGGGGTGGCAACGCCCACATTTAGAAGAAGCAAATTCAGAAGTTTAACAAGCGGTAATTCAATAGCCGTTGGGGATATAACATTGAAATTTGGCATAGACATTTTTTCGTGGCAACAACTGTTTGCTGTGAAAATAAGCGAAATTTGTTGAAAGCCACGCTTTCTTTTAATACCCAGCTTTACTTGTACACAGGGTATTATAACTTTGTTTGGGTAACGGTTGGTTGTACAGGTATAAAGGAATCGAGATAGATATAGACTTCCATATCAAAATGACCAGGATCGAAAAAAAATTTTATTGAGCCATGTCCGTCGGTCTGTCCGTAAACACGATAACTTGAGCAAATAATGAGATATACTCACCAAATTCGGTATGCGGGCTTATTTAGACTCAGAATAGATTGGTATTGAAAATGAGATAAATCGGACCATAACCACGCCCCCTTTTCCTGTATCGAAAAATTGAAAATAGGAGATAATTCGAAAACGAATACCACTAAATTAATGAAATTTGGTAGGTGGATTGATTTTATAACGCAAAACACATGTTCAGTAAAATTTTTGAATATGGGGGTGGCAACGCCCACATTTAGAAGAAGCAAATTCAGAAGTTTAACAAGCGGTAAATCAATAGCCGTTGGAGATATAACATTGAAATTTGGCATAGACATTTTTTTCGTAGCGACAACTGTTTGCTGTGAAAATGAGCGAAATCGGCTGAAAGCCACGCTTTCTTTTTATACCCAACTTTACGTATACACAGGGTATTATAACTTTGTTCTGGTAATGGTTCGTTGTACAGGTATAAAAGGATCGAGATAGATATAGACTTCCGTATATCAAAATGACCAGGATCGAAAAAATATTTGATTGAGCCATGCCCGTCGGTCTGTCCGTTAACACGATAACTTGAGCAAATATTGAGATATATTCACCATATTCCGTATGCAGGCTTATTTAGACTCAGAATAAATTGATATTGGAAATCAGAGAAGTCGGACGATAACCACGCCCCCTTTTCCATGTCGAAAATATCTAATATTGAAAAAATTAGATAATTCGAAAACGAATACCAGTAAACTAATGAAATTTGGTAGGTGGATTGATTTTATAACGCAAAACACAAGTTTAGTAAAATTTTGGAATATGGGGGTGGCAACGCCCACATTTAGAAGAAGCAAATTCAGAAGTTTAACAAGCGGTAAATCAATAGCCGTTGGGGATATAACATTGAAATTTGTCATAGACATTTTTTTTGTGGCAACAACTGTTTGCTGTGAAAATAAGCTAAATTGGTTGAAAGCCACGCTTTCTTTTTATACCCAGCTTTACTTGTACACAGGGTATTATAACTTTGTTTGGGTAACGGTTGGTTGTACAGGTATAAAGGAATCGAGATAGATATAGACTTCCATATATCAAAATGACCAGGATCGAAAAAAAATTTTATTGAAACATGTCCGCCGGTCTGTCCGTCCGTTCGTCTGCCCGTTAACACGATAACTTGAGCAAATATTGAGATATATTCATCATATTCGGTATGCCGTCTTATTTAGACTCAGAATAGATTGATATTGGAAATCAGAGAAGTCGGACGATAACCACGCCCCCTTTTCCATGTCGAAAATATCTAATATTGAAAAAATTAGATAATTCGAAAACGAATACCAGTAAACTAATGAAATTTGGTAGGTGGATTGATTTTATAACGCAAAACACAAGTTTAGTAAAATTTTGGAATATGGGGGTGGCAACGCCCACATTTAGAAGAAGCAAATTCAGAAGTTTAACAGGTGGTAAATCAATAGCCGTTGGAGATATAACATTGAAATTTGCCATAGACATTTTTTTCGTAGCGACAACTGTTTGCTGTGAAAATGAGCGAAATCGGCTGAAAGCCACGCTTTCTTTTTATACCCAGCTTTACTTGTACAAAGGGTATTATAACTTTGTTGGAGTAACGGTTGGTTGTACAGGTATAAAAGAATCGAGATAGATATAGACTTCCATATCAAAATGACCAGGATCGAAAAAAAATTTTAGTGAGCCATGTCCGTCGGTCTGCCGTTAACACGATAACTTGACCAAATATCAAAATGACCAGGATCGAAAAAAAATTTTATTGATCCAGGTCCGTCGGTCTGTCCGTAAACACGATAACTTGAGCAAATATTGAGATATACGCACCAAATTCGGTATGCGGGCTTATTTAGACTCAGAATAGATTGGTGTTGAAAATGAGATAAATCGGACCGTAACCACGCCCCCTTTTCCTGTATCGAAGAATTGAAAATAGGAGTTAATTCGAAAACGAATACCACTAAATTAATGAAATTTGGTAGGTGGATTGATTTAATAACGCAAAACACAAGTTCAGTAAAATTTTGAAATATGGGGGTGGCAACGCCCACATTTAGAAGAAGCAAATTCAGAAGTTTAACAAGCGGTGAATCAATAGCCGTTGGAGATATAACATTGAAATTTGGCATAGACATTTTTTTCGTAGCGACAACTGTTTGCTGTGAAAATGAGCGAAATCGGCTGAAAGCCACGCTTTCTTTTTATACCCAGCTTTACTTGTACAAAGGGTATTTATTATAACTTTGTTGGAGTAAGGGTTGGTTGTACATGTATAAAGGGATCGAGATAGATATAGACTTCCATATATCAAAATGACCAGGATCGAAAAGAAATTTTATTGAGACATGTCCGTCGGTCTGTCCGTCCGTTCGTCTGCCCGTTAACACGATAACTTGAGCAAATATTGAGATATATTCATCATATTCGGTATGCCGGCTTATTTAGACTCAGAATAGATTGATATTGGAAATCAGAGAAATCGGACGATAACCACGCCCCCTTTTCCTATATCGAAAATTGAAAATAGGAGATAATTCAAAAACGAATACCACTAAATTAATGAAATTTGGTAGGTGGATTGATTTTATAACGCAAAACACATGTTCAGTAAAATTTTTGAATATGGGGGGTGGCAACGCCCACATTTAGAAGAAGCAAATTCAGAAGTTTAACAAGCGGTAAATCAATAGCCGTTGGAGATATAACATTGAAATTTGGCATAGACATTTTTTTCGTAGCGACAACTGTTTGCTGTGAAAATGAGCGAAATCGGCTGAAAGCCACGCTTTCTTTTTATACCCAGCTTTACTTGTACAAAGGGTATTATAACTTTGTTGGAGTAACGGTTGGTTGTACAGGTATAAAGGAATCGAGATAGATATAGACTTCCATATCAAAATGACCAGGATCGAAAAAAATTTTTACTGAGCCATGTCCGTCGGTCTGCCGTTAACACGATAACTTGACCAAATATCAAAATGACCAGGATCGAAAAAAAATTTTATTGATCCAGGTCCGTCGGTCTGTCCGTTAACACGATAACTTGAGCAAATATTGAGATATACTCACCAAATTCGGTATGCGGGCTTATTTAGACTCAGAATAGATTGGTGTTGAAAATGAGATAAATCGGACCGTAACCACGCCCCCTTTTCCTGTATCGAAAAATTGAAAATAGGAGTTAATTCGAAAACGAATACCACTAAATTAATGAAATTTGGTAGGTGGATTGATTTAATAACGCAAAACACAAGTTCAGTAAAATTTTGAAATATGGGGGTGGCAACGCCCACATTTAAAAGAAGCAAATTCCGAAGTTTAACAAGCGGTGAATCAATAGCCGTTGGAGGTAGCGACAACTGCTGTGAAAATGAGCGAAATCGGCTGAAAGCCACGCTTTCTTTTTATACCCAGCTGTACTTGTACACAGGGTATTATAACTTTGTTTGGGTAAGGGTTGGTTGTACATGTATAAAGGGATCGAGATAGATATAGACTTCCATATATCAAAATGACCAGGATCGAAAAAAAAATTTATTGAGACATGTCCGTCGGTCTGTCCGTCCGTTCGTCTGCCCGTTAACACGATAACTTGAGCAAATATTGAGATATATTCACCATATTCTATGCAGGCTTATTTAGACTCAGAATAGATTGATATTGGAAATCAGAGAAATCGGACGATAACCACGCCCCCTTTTCCCATGTCGAAAATATCTAAAAATTGAAAAAATTAGATAATTCGAAAACGAATACCAGTAAATTAATGAAATTTGGTAGGTGGATTGATTTTATAACGCAAAACACAAGTTCAGTAAAATTTTGGAATATGGGGGTGGCAACGCCCACATTTAGAAGAAGCAAATTCAGAAGTTTAACAAGCGGTGAATCAATAGCCGTTGGAGGTAGCGACAACTGCTGTGAAAATGAGCGAAATCGGCTGAAAGCCACGCTTTCTTTTTATACCCAGCTGTACTTGTACACAGGGTATTATAACTTTGTTTGGGTAAAGGTTGGTTGTACAGGTAGAAAGGGATCGAGATAGAGATATCAAAATGACCAGCACCGAAAAAAAAAATTATTGAGCCATGTCCGTCGGCCTGTCGGTTCGTCCGTCTGCCCGTTAACACGATAACTTGATCAAATATTGAGATATCTTCACCAAATTCGGTATGCGGGCTTATTTAGACTCAGAATAGATTGGTATTGAAAATGAGAGAAATCGGACCATAACCACGCCCCTTTTCCTATATCAGAAATATCGAAAAATTGAAAAAAACTAGATAATTCGAAAACGAACACCACTAATTAATGAAATTTGGTAGGTCGTTTGATTTAATAACGCAAAATGCAAGTTCAGTAAAATTTGGAAATATGGTGGTGGCAACGCCCACATTTAGAAGAAGCAAATTCAGAAGTTTAACAAGCGGTAAATCAATAGCCGTTGGAAATATAAAGTTGCAATTTGGCATAGAAATTTTTTGCGTAGCGACAACTGCTGTGAAAATGAGCGAAATCGGCTAAAGCCACGCTTTCTTTTTATACCCAGCTTACTTGTACACAGGGTATTATAACTTTGTTGGAGTAACGGTTGGTTGTACAGGTATAAAGGAATCGAGATAGATATAGACTTCCATATCAAAATGACCAGGATCGAAAAAAATTTTTATTGAGCCAGGTCCGTCGGTCTGTCCGTAAACACGATAAATTGAGCAAATATTGAGATATATTCACCAAATTCGGTATGCGGGCTTATTTATACTCAGAATAGATTGGTATTGAAAATGAGAGAAGTCCGACCATAACCACGCCCCCTTTTCCTATATCGAAAAATTGAAAAAACTATATAATTCGAAAACGAATACCACTAAATTAATGAAATTTGGTACGTAGATTGATTTTATAACGCAAAACACAAGTTCAGTAAAATTTTGGAATATGGGGGTGGCAACGCCCACATTTAGAAGAAGCAAATTCAGAAGTTTAACAAGCGGTAAATCAATAGCCGTTGGGGATATAACATTGAAATTTGGCATAGACATTTTTTTCGTGGCAACAACTGTTTGCTGTGAAAATAAGCGAAATTGGTTGAAAACCACGCTTTCTTTTTATACCCAGCTTTACTTGGACAAAGGGTATTATAACTTTGTTGGAGTAACGGTTGGTTGTACAGGTATAAAGGAATCGAGATAGATATAGACTTCCATATCAAAATGACCAGGATCGAAAAAAATTTTTATTGAGCCATGCCCGTCGGTCTGCCGTTAACACGATAACTTGACCAAATATCAAAATGACCAGGATCGAAAAAAAATTTGATTGATCCAGGTCCGTCGGTCTGTCCGTAAACACGATAACTTGAGCAAATATTGAGATATACTCACCAAATTCGGTATGCGGGCTTATTTAGACTCAGAATAGATTGGTGTTGAAAATGAGATAAATCGGACGGTAACCACGCCCCCTTTTCCTGTATCGAAAAATTGAAAATAGGAGTGAATTCGAAAACGAATACCACTAAATTAATGAAATTTGGTAGGTGGATTGATTTAATAACGCAAAACACAAGTTCAGTAAAATTTTGAAATATGGGGGTGGCAACGCCCACATTTAGAAGAAGCAAATTCAGAAGTTTAACAAGCGGTGAATCAATAGCCGTTGGAGGTAGCGACAACTGCTGTGAAAATGAGCGAAACGCTTTCTTTTTATACCCAGCTGTACTTGTACACAGGGTATTATAACTTTGTTTGGGTGAGGGTTGGTTGTACATGTATAAAGGGATCGAGATAGATATAGACTTCCATATATCAAAATGACCTGGATCGAAAAAAAATTTTATTGAGACATGTCCGTCGGTCTGTCCGTCCGTTCGTCTGCCCGTTAACACTTGAGCAAATATTGAGATATATTCATCATATTCGGTATGCCGGCTTATTTAGACTCAGAATAGATTGATATTGGAAATCAGAGAAATCGGACGATAACCACGCCCCCTTTTCCTATATCGAAAATATCGAAAATTGAAAATAGGAGATAATTCGAAAACGAATACCACTAAATTAATGAAATTTGGTAGGTGGATTGATTTTATAACGCAAAACACATGTTCAGTAAAGTTTTTGAATATGGGGGTGGCAACGCCCACATTTAGAAGAAGCAAATTCAGAAGTTTAACGAGTGGTAAATCAATAGCCGTTGCAGATATAACATTGAAATTTGGCATAGACATTTTTTTCGTAGCGACAACTGTTTGCTGTGAAAATGAGCGAAATCGGCTGAAAGCCACGCTTTCTTTTTATACCCAGCTTTACTTGTACAAAGGGTATTATAACTTTGTTGGAGTAACGGTTGGTTGTACAGGTATAAAGGAATCGAGATAGATATAGACTTCCATATCAAAATGACCAGGATCGAAAAAAATTTTTAGTGAGCCATGTCCGTTGGTCTGCCGTTAACACGATAACTTGACCAAATATCAAAATGACCAGGATCGAAAAAAAATTTTATTGATCCAGGTCCGTCGGTCTGTCCGTAAACACGATAACTTGAGCAAATATTGAGATATACGCACCAAATTCGGTATGCGGGCTTATTTAGACTCAGAATAGATTGGTGTTGAAAATGAGATAAATCGGACCGTAACCACGCCCCCTTTTCCTGTATCGAAGAATTGAAAATAGGAGTTAATTCGAAAACGAATACCACTAAATTAATGAAATTTGGTAGGTGGATTGATTTAATAACGCAAAACACAAGTTCAGTAAAATTTTGAAATATGGGGGTGGCAACGCCCACATTTAGAAGAAGCAAATTCAGAAGTTTAACAAGCGGTGAATCAATAGCCGTTGGAGATATAACATTGAAATTTGGCATAGACATTTTTTTCGTAGCGACAACTGTTTGCTGTGAAAATGAGCGAAATCGGCTGAAAGCCACGCTTTCTTTTTATACCCAGCTTTACTTGTACAAAGGGTATTTATTATAACTTTGTTGGAGTAAGGGTTGGTTGTACATGTATAAAGGGATCGAGATAGATATAGACTTCCATATATCAAAATGACCAGGATCGAAAAGAAATTTTATTGAGACATGTCCGTCGGTCTGTCCGTCCGTTCGTCTGCCCGTTAACACGATAACTTGAGCAAATATTGAGATATACGCACCAAATTCGGTATGCGGGCTTATTTAGACTCAGAATAGATTGATATTGGAAATCAGAGAAATCGGACGATAACCACGCCCCCTTTTCCTATATCGAAAATTGAAAATAGGAGATAATTCAAAAACGAATACCACTAAATTAATGAAATTTGGTAGGTGGATTGATTTTATAACGCAAAACACATGTTCAGTAAAATTTTTGAATATGGGGGTGGCAACGCCCACATTTAGAAGAAGCAAATTCAGAAGTTTAACAAGCGGTAAATCAATAGCCGTTGGAGATATAACATTGAAATTTGGCATAGACATTTTTTTCGTAGCGACAACTGTTTGCTGTGAAAATGAGCGAAATCGGCTGAAAGCCACGCTTTCTTTTTATACCCAGCTTTACTTGTACAAAGGGTATTATAACTTTGTTGGAGTAACGGTTGGTTGTACAGGTATAAAGGAATCGAGATAGATATAGACTTCCATATCAAAATGACCAGGATCGAAAAAAATTTTTACTGAGCCATGTCCGTCGGTCTGCCGTTAACACGATAACTTGACCAAATATCAAAATGACCAGGATCGAAAAAAAATTTTATTGATCCAGGTCCGTCGGTCTGTCCGTTAACACGATAACTTGAGCAAATATTGAGATATACTCACCAAATTCGGTATGCGGGCTTATTTAGACTCAGAATAGATTGGTGTTGAAAATGAGATAAATCGGACCGTAACCACGCCCCCTTTTCCTGTATCGAAAAATTGAAAATAGGAGTTAATTCGAAAACGAATACCACTAAATTAATGAAATTTGGTAGGTGGATTGATTTAATAACGCAAAACACAAGTTCTGTAAAATTTTGAAATATGGGGGTGGCAACGCCCACATTTAAAAGAAGCAAATTCCGAAGTTTAACAAGCGGTGAATCAATAGCCGTTGGAGGTAGCGACAACTGCTGTGAAAATGAGCGAAATCGGCTGAAAGCCACGCTTTCTTTTTATACCCAGCTGTACTTGTACACAGGGTATTATAACTTTGTTTGGGTAAGGGTTGGTTGTACATGTATAAAGGGATCGAGATAGATATAGACTTCCATATATCAAAATGACCAGGATCGAAAAAAAAATTTATTGAGACATGTCCGTCGGTCTGTCCGTCCGTTCGTCTGCCCGTTAACACGATAACTTGAGCAAATATTGAGATATATTCACCATATTCTATGCAGGCTTATTTAGACTCAGAATAGATTGATATTGGAAATCAGAGAAATCGGACGATAACCACGCCCCCTTTTCCCATGTCGAAAATATCTAAAAATTGAAAAAATTAGATAATTCGAAAACGAATACCAGTAAATTAATGAAATTTGGTAGGTGGATTGATTTTATAACGCAAAACACAAGTTCAGTAAAATTTTGGAATATGGGGGTGGCAACGCCCACATTTAGAAGAAGCAAATTCAGAAGTTTAACAAGCGGTGAATCAATAGCCGTTGGAGGTAGCGACAACTGCTGTGAAAATGAGCGAAATCGGCTGAAAGCCACGCTTTCTTTTTATACCCAGCTTACTTGTACACAGGGTATTATAACTTTGTTGGAGTAACGGTTGGTTGTACAGGTATAAAGGAATCGAGATAGATATAGACTTCCATATCAAAATGACCAGGATCGAAAAAAATTTTTATTGAGCCAGGTCCGTCGGTCTGTCCGTAAACACGATAAATTGAGCAAATATTGAGATATATTCACCAAATTCGGTATGCGGGCTTATTTATACTCAGAATAGATTGGTATTGAAAATGAGAGAAGTCCGACCATAACCACGCCCCCTTTTCCTATATCGAAAAATTGAAAAAACTATATAATTCGAAAACGAATACCACTAAATTAATGAAATTTGGTACGTAGATTGATTTTATAACGCAAAACACAAGTTCAGTAAAATTTTGGAATATGGGGGTGGCAACGCCCACATTTAGAAGAAGCAAATTCAGAAGTTTAACAAGCGGTAAATCAATAGCCGTTGGGGATATAACATTGAAATTTGGCATAGACATTTTTTTCGTGGCAACAACTGTTTGCTGTGAAAATAAGCGAAATTGGTTGAAAACCACGCTTTCTTTTTATACCCAGCTTTACTTGTACAAAGGGTATTATAACTTTGTTGGAGTAACGGTTGGTTGTACAGGTATAAAGGAATCGAGATAGATATAGACTTCCATATCAAAATGACCAGGATCGAAAAAAATTTTTATTGAGCCATGCCCGTCGGTCTGCCGTTAACACGATAACTTGACCAAATATCAAAATGACCAGGATCGAAAAAAAATTTGATTGATCCAGGTCCGTCGGTCTGTCCGTAAACACGATAACTTGAGCAAATATTGAGATATACTCACCAAATTCGGTATGCGGGCTTATTTAGACTCAGAATAGATTGGTGTTGAAAATGAGATAAATCGGACGGTAACCACGCCCCCTTTTCCTGTATCGAAAAATTGAAAATAGGAGTGAATTCGAAAACGAATACCACTAAATTAATGAAATTTGGTAGGTGGATTGATTTAATAACGCAAAACACAAGTTCAGTAAAATTTTGAAATATGGGGGTGGCAACGCCCACATTTAGAAGAAGCAAATTCAGAAGTTTAACAAGCGGTGAATCAATAGCCGTTGGAGGTAGCGACAACTGCTGTGAAAATGAGCGAAACGCTTTCTTTTTATACCCAGCTGTACTTGTACACAGGGTATTATAACTTTGTTTGGGTGAGGGTTGGTTGTACATGTATAAAGGGATCGAGATAGATATAGACTTCCATATATCAAAATGACCTGGATCGAAAAAAAATTTTATTGAGACATGTCCGTCGGTCTGTCCGTCCGTTCGTCTGCCCGTTAACACTTGAGCAAATATTGAGATATATTCATCATATTCGGTATGCCGGCTTATTTAGACTCAGAATAGATTGATATTGGAAATCAGAGAAATCGGACGATAACCACGCCCCCTTTTCCTATATCGAAAATATCGAAAATTGAAAATAGGAGATAATTCGAAAACGAATACCACTAAATTAATGAAATTTGGTAGGTGGATTGATTTTATAACGCAAAACACATGTTCAGTAAAGTTTTTGAATATGGGGGTGGCAACGCCCACATTTAGAAGAAGCAAATTCAGAAGTTTAACGAGTGGTAAATCAATAGCCGTTGCAGATATAACATTGAAATTTGGCATAGACATTTTTTTCGTAGCGACAACTGTTTGCTGTGAAAATGAGCGAAATCGGCTGAAAGCCACGCTTTCTTTTTATACCCAGCTTTACTTGTACAAAGGGTATTATAACTTTGTTGGAGTAACGGTTGGTTGTACAGGTATAAAGGAATCGAGATAGATATAGACTTCCATATCAAAATGACCAGGATCGAAAAAAATTTTTAGTGAGCCATGTCCGTTGGTCTGCCGTTAACACGATAACTTGACCAAATATCAAAATGACCAGGATCGAAAAAAAATTTTATTGATCCAGGTCCGTCGGTCTGTCCGTAAACACGATAACTTGAGCAAATATTGAGATATACTCACCAAATTCGGTATGCGGGCTTATTTAGACTCAGAATAGATTGGTGTTGAAAATGAGATAAATCGGACCGTAACCACGCCCCCTTTTCCTGTATCGAAGAATTGAAAATAGGAGTTAATTCGAAAACGAATACCACTAAATTAATGAAATTTGGTAGGTGGATTGATTTAATAACGCAAAACACAAGTTCAGTAAAATTTTGAAATATGGGGGTGGCAACGCCCACATTTAGAAGAAGCAAATTCAGAAGTTTAACAAGCGGTGAATCAATAGCCGTTGGAGGTAGCGACAACTGCTGTGAAAATGAGCGAAATCGGCTGAAAGCCACGCTTTCTTTTTATACCCAGCTGTACTTGTACACAGGGTATCATAACCTTGTTTGGGTAAGGGTTGGTTGTACATGTATAAAGGGATCGAGATTGATATATACTTCCATATATCAAAATGACCAGGATCGAAAAGAAATTTTATTGAGACATGTCCGTCGGTCTGTCCGTCCGTTCGTCTGCCCGTTAACACGATAACTTGAGCAAATATTGAGATATATTCATCATATTCGGTATGCCGGCTTATTTAGACTCAGAATAGATTGATATTGGAAATCAGAGAAATCGCACGATAACCACGCCCCCTTTTCCTATATCGAAAATTGAAAATAGGAGATAATTCAAAAACGAATACCACTAAATTAATGAAATTTGGTAGGTGGATTGATTTTATAACGCAAAACACATGTTCAGTAAAATGTTTGAATATGGGGGTGGCAACGCCCACATTTAGAAGAAGCAAATTCAGAAGTTTAACAAGCGGTAAATCAATAGCCGTTGGAGATATAACATTGAACTTTGGCATAGACATTTTTTTCGTAGCGACAACTGTTTGCTGTGAAAATGAGCGAAATCGGCTGAAAGCCACGCTTTCTTTTTATACCCAGCTTTACTTGTACAAAGGGTATTATAACTTTGTTGGAGTAACGGTTGGTTGTACAGGTATAAAGGAATCGTGATAGATATAGACTTCCATATCAAAATGACCAGGATCGAATATACTCACCAAATTCGGTATGCGGGCTTATTTAGACTCAGAACGCCCCCTTTTCCTGTATCGAAAAATTGAAAATAGGAGTTAATTCGAAAACGAATACCACTAAATTAATGAAATTTGGTAGGTGGATTGATTTAATAACGCAAAACACAAGTTCAGTAAAATTTTGAAATATGGGGGTGGCAACGCCCACATTTAGAAGAAGCAAATTCCGAAGTTTAACAAGCGGTGAATCAATAGCCGTTGGAGGTAGCGACAACTGCTGTGAAAATGAGCGAAATCGGCTGAAAGCCACGCTTTCTCTTTATACCCAGCTGTACTTGTACACAGGGTATTATAACTTTGTTTGGGTAAGGGTTGGTTGTACATGTATAAAGGGATCGAGATAGATATAGACTTCCATATATCAAAATGACCAGGATCGAAAAAAAAATTTATTGAGACATGTCCGTCGGTCTGTCCGTCCGTACGTCTGCCCGTTAACACGATAACTTGAGCAAATATTGAGATATATTCACCATATTCTATGCAGGCTTATTTAGACTCAGAATAGATTGGTATTGAAAATGAGAGAAATCGGACCATAACCACGCCCATTTTCCTATATCAGAAATATCGAAAAATTGAAAAAAACTAGATAATTCGAAAACGAACACCACTAATTAATGAAATTTGGTAGGTCGTTTGATTTAATAACGCAAAATACAAGTTCAGTAAAATTTGGAAATATGGTGGTGGCAACGCCCACATTTAGAAGAAGCAAATTCCGAAGTTTAACAAGCGGTGAATCAATAGCCGTTGGAGGTAGCGACAACTGCTGTGAAAATGAGCGAAATCGGCTGAAAGCCACGCTTTCTTTTTATACCCAGCTGTACTTGTACACAGGGTATTATAACTTTGTTTGGGTAAGGGTTGGTTGTACATGTATAAAGGGATCGAGATAGATATAGACTTCCATAAATCAACATGTCCAGGATCGAAAAAAAATTTTATTGAGCCATGTCCGTCGGTCTCGCCGTCCGTCCGTCTGTCCGTTAACACGATAAATTGAGCAAATATTGAGATATATTCACCAAATTCGGTATGCGGGCTTATTTATACTCAGAATAGATTGGTATTGAAAATGAGAGAAGTCCTACCATAACCACGCCCCCTTTTCCTATATCGAAAAATTTAAAAAACTATATAATTCGAAAACGAATACCACTAAATTAATGAAATTTGGTAGGTAGATTGATTTTATAACGCAAAACACAAGTTCAGTAAAATTTTGGAATATGGGGGTGGCAACGCCCACATTTAGAAGAAGCAAATTCAGAAGTTTAACAAGCGGTAAATCAATAGCCGTTGGGGATATAACATTGAAATTTGGCATAGACATTTTTTTCGTGGCAACAACTGTTTGCTGTGAAAATAAGCGAAATTGGTTGAAAACCACGCTTTCTTTTTATACCCAGCTTTACTTGTACAAAGGGTATTATAACTTTGTTGGAGTAACGGTTGGTTGTACAGGTATAAAGGAATCGAGATAGATATAGACTTCCATATCAAAATGACCAGGATCGAAAAAAATTTTTATTGAGCCATGCCCGTCGGTCTGCCGTTAACACGATAACTTGACCAAATATCAAAATGACCAGGATCGAAAAAAAATTTTATTGATCCAGGTCCGTCGGTCTGTCCGTAAACACGATAACTTGAGCAAATATTGAGATATACTCACCAAATTCGGTATGCGGGCTTATTTAGACTCAGAATAGATTGGTGTTGAAAATGAGATAAATCGGACGGTAACCACGCCCCCTTTTCCTGTATCGAAAAATTGAAAATAGGAGTGAATTCGAAAACGAATACCACTAAATTAATGAAATTTGGTAGGTGGATTGATTTAATAACGCAAAACACAAGTTCAGTAAAATTTTGAAATATGGGGGTGGCAACGCCCACATTTAGAAGAAGCAAATTCAGAAGTTTAACAAGCGGTGAATCAATAGCCGTTGGAGGTAGCGACAACTGCTGTGAAAATGAGCGAAACGCTTTCTTTTTATACCCAGCTGTACTTGTACACAGGGTATTATAACTTTGTTTGGGTAAGGGTTGGTTGTACATGTATAAAGGGATCGAGATAGATATAGACTTCCATATATCAAAATGACCTGGATCGAAAAAAAATTTTATTGAGACATGTCCGTCGGTCTGTCCGTCCGTTCGTCTGCCCGTTAACACTTGAGCAAATATTGAGATATATTCATCATATTCGGTATGCCGGCTTATTTAGACTCAGAATAGATTGATATTGGAAATCAGAGAAATCGGACGATAACCACGCCCCCTTTTCCTATATCGAAAATATCGAAAATTGAAAATAGGAGATAATTCGAAAACGAATACCACTAAATTAATGAAATTTGGTAGGTGGATTGATTTTATAACGCAAAACACATGTTCAGTAAAGTTTTTGAATATGGGGGTGGCAACGCCCACATTTAGAAGAAGCAAATTCAGAAGTTTAACGAGTGGTAAATCAATAGCCGTTGGAGATATAACATTGAAATTTGGCATAGACATTTTTTTCGTAGCGACAACTGTTTGCTGTGAAAATGAGCGAAATCGGCTGAAAGCCACGCTTTCTTTTTATACCCAGCTTTACTTGTACAAAGGGTATTATAACTTTGTTGGAGTAACGGTTGGTTGTACAGGTATAAAGGAATCGAGATAGATATAGACTTCCATATCAAAATGACCAGGATCGAAAAAAATTTTTAGTGAGCCATGTCCGTTGGTCTGCCGTTAACACGATAACTTGACCAAATATCAAAATGACCAGGATCGAAAAAAAATTTTATTGATCCAGGTCCGTCGGTCTGTCCGTAAACACGATAACTTGAGCAAATATTGAGATATACTCACCAAATTCGGTATACGGGCTTATTTAGACTCAGAATAGATTGGTGTTGAAAATGAGATAAATCGGACCGTAACCACGCCCCCTTTTCCTGTATCGAAGAATTGAAAATAGGAGTTAATTCGAAAACGAATACCACTAAATTAATGAAATTTGGTAGGTGGATTGATGTAATAACGCAAAACACAAGTTCAGTAAAATTTTGAAATATGGGGGTGGCAACGCCCACATTTAGAAGAAGCAAATTCAGAAGTTTAACAAGCGGTGAATCAATAGCCGTTGGAGGTAGCGACAACTGCTGTGAAAATGAGCGAAACGCTTTCTTTTTATACCCAGCTGTACTTGTACACAGGGTATTATAACTTTGTTTAGGTAAGGGTTGGTTGTACATGTATAAAGGGATCGAGATAGATATAGACTTCCATATATCAAAATGACCTGGATCGAAAAAAAATTTTATTGAGACATGTCCGTCGGTCTGTCCGTCCGTTCGTCTGCCCGTTAACACTTGAGCAAATATTGAGATATATTCATCATATTCGGTATGCCGGCTTATTTAGACTCAGAATAGATTGATATTGGAAATCAGAGAAATCGGACGATAACCACGCCCCCTTTTCCTATATCGAAAATTGAAAATAGGAGATAATTCAAAAACGAATACCACTAAATTAATGAAATTTGGTAGGTGGATTGATTTTATAACGCAAAACACATGTTCAGTAAAATTTTTGAATATGGGGGTGGCAACGCCCACATTTAGAAGAAGCAAATTCAGAAGTTTAACAAGCGGTAAATCAATAGCCGTTGGAGATATAACATTGAACTTTGGCATAGACATTTTTTTCGTAGCGACAACTGTTTGCTGTGAAAATGAGCGAAATCGGCTGAAAGCCACGCTTTCTTTTTATACCCAGCTTTACTTGTACAAAGGGTATTATAACTTTGTTGGAGTAACGGTTGGTTGTACAGGTATAAAGGAATCGTGATAGATATAGACTTCCATATCAAAATGACCAGGATCGAAAAAAATTTTTATTGAGCCATGTCCGTCGGTCTGCCGTTAACACGATAACTTGACCAAATATCAAAATGACCAGGATCGAAAAAAAATTTTATTGATCCAGGTCCGTCGGTCTGTCCGTTAACACGATAACTTGAGCAAATATTGAGATATACTCACCAAATTCGGTATGCGGGCTTATTTAGACTCAGAATAGATTGGTGTTGAAAATGAGATAAATCGGACCGTAACCACGCCCCCTTTTCCTGTATCGAAAAATTGAAAATAGGAGTTAATTCGAAAACGAATACCACTAAATTAATGAAATTTGGTAGGTGGATTGATTTAATAACGCAAAACACAAGTTCAGTAAAATTTTGAAATATGGGGGTGGCAACGCCCACATTTAGAAGAAGCAAATTCCGAAGTTTAACAAGCGGTGAATCAATAGCCGTTGGAGGTAGCGACAACTGCTGTGAAAATGAGCGAAATCGGCTGAAAGCCACGCTTTCTCTTTATACCCAGCTGTACTTGTACACAGGGTATTATAACTTTGTTTGGGTAAGGGTTGGTTGTACATGTATAAAGGGATCGAGATAGATATAGACTTCCATATATCAAAATGACCAGGATCGAAAAAAAAATTTATTGAGACATGTCCGTCGGTCTCGCCGTCCGTCCGTCTGTCCGTTAACACGATAAATTGAGCAAATATTGAGATATATTCACCAAATTCGGTATGCGGGCTTATTTATACTCAGAATAGATTGGTATTGAAAATGAGAGAAGTCCGACCATAACCACGCCCCCTTTTCCTATATCGAAAAATTGAAAAAACTATATAATTCGAAAACGAATACCACTAAATTAATGAAATTTGGTAGGTAGATTGATTTTATTACGCAAAACACAAGTTCAGTAAAATTTTGGAATATGGGGGTGGCAACGCCCACATTTAGAAGAAGCAAATTCAGAAGTTTAACAAGCGGTAAATCAATAGCCGTTGGGGATATAACATTGAAATTTGGCATAGACATTTTTTTCGTGGCAACAACTGTTTGCTGTGAAAATAAGCGAAATTGGTTGAAAACCACGCTTTCTTTACCCAGCTTTACTTGTACAAAGGGTATTATAACTTTGTTGGAGTAACGGTTGGTTGTACAAGTATAAAGGAATCGAGATAGATATAGACTTCCATATCAAAATGACCAGGATCGAAAAAAATTTTTATTGAGCCATGCCCGTCGGTCTGCCGTTAACACGATAACTTGACCAAATATCAAAATGACCAGGATCGAAAAAAAATTTTATTGATCCAGGTCCGTCGGTCTGTCCGTAAACACGATAACTTGAGCAAATATTGAGATATACTCACCAAATTCGGTATGCGGGCTTATTTAGACTCAGAATAGATTGGTGTTGAAAATGAGATAAATCGGACGGTAACCACGCCCCCTTTTCCTGTATCGAAAAATTGAAAATAGGAGTGAATTCGAAAACGAATACCACTAAATTAATGAAATTTGGTAGGTAGATTGATTTTATAACGCAAAACACAAGTTCAGTAAAATTTTGGAATATGGGGGTGGCAACGCCCACATTTAGAAGAAGCAAATTCAGAAGTTTAACAAGCGGTGAATCAATAGCCGTTGGAGGTAGCGACAACTGCTGTGAAAATGAGCCAAATCGGCTGAAAGCCACGCTTTCTTTTTATACCCAGCTGTACTTGTACACAGGGTATTATAACTTTGTTTGGGTAAGGGTTGGTTGTACATGTATAAAGGGATCGAGATAGATATAGACTTCCATATATCAAAATGACCTGGATCGAAAAAAAATTTTATTGAGACATGTCCGTCGGTCTGTCCGTCCGTTCGTCTGCCCATTAACACGATAACTTGAGCAAATATTGAGATATATTCACCATATTCTATGCAGGCTTATTTAGACTCAGAATAGATTGATATTGGAAATCAGAGAAATCGGACGATAACCACGCCCCCTTTTCCCATGTCGAAAATATCTAAAAATTGAAAAAATTAGATAATTCGAAAACGAATACCAGTAATTAATGAAATTTGGTAGGTCGTTTGATTTAATAACGCAAAATACAAGTTCAGTAAAATTTGGAAATATGGTGGTGGCAACGCCCACATTTAGAAGAAGCAAATTCAGAAGTTTAACAAGCGGTAAATCAATAGCCGTTGGAAATATAACGTTGCAATTCGGCATAGACATTTTTTTCGTAGCGACAACTGCTGTGAAATTGAGCGAAATCGGCTAAAGCCACGCTTTCTTTTTATACCCAGCTTACTTGTACACTGGATATTATAACTTTGTTTGGGTAAGGGTTGGTTGTACATGTATAAAGGGATCGAGATAGATATAGACTTCCATGTATCAAAATGTCCAGGATCGAAAAAAAATTTTATTGAGCCATGTCCGTCGGTCTCGCCGTCCGTCCGTCTGTTCGTTAACACGATAACTTGAGCAAATATTCAGATATCTTCACCAAATTCGGTATGCGGGCTTATTTAGACTCAGAATAGATTGGTATTGAAAATGAGAGAAATCGGACCATAACCACGCCCCTTTTTCTATATCGGAAATATCGAAAAATTGAAAAAAACTAGATAATTCGAAAACGAATACCACTAAATTAATGAAATTTGGTAGGTGGATTGATTTTATAACGCAAAACACAAGTTCAGTAAAATTTGAAAATATGGTGGTGGCAAAGCCCACATTTAGAAGAAGCAAATTCAGAAGTTTAACAAGCGGTAAATCAATAGCCGTTGGAAATATAACGTTGCAATTCGGCATAGACATTTTTTTCGTAGCGACAACTGCTGTGAAAATGAGCGAAATAGGCTGAAAGCCACGCTTTCTTTTTATACCCAGCTGTACTTGTACACAGGGTATTATAACTTTGTTTGGGTAAAGGTTGGTTGTACAGGTAGAAAGGGATCGAGATAGAGATATCAAAATGACCAGCACCGAAAAAAAAATTTATTGAGCCATGTCCGTCGGCCTGTCGGTTCGTCCGTCTGTCCGTTAACACGATAACTTGAGCAAATATTGAGATATCTTCACCAAATTCGGTATGCGGGCTTATTTAGACTCAGAATAGATTGGTATTGAAAATGAGAGAAGTCGGACCATAACCACGCCCCCTTTTCCTATATCGAAAAATTGAAAAAACTATATAATTCGAAAACGAATACCACTAAATTAATGAAATTTGGTAGGTGGATTGATTTTATAACGCAAAACACAAGTTCAGTAAAATATTGGAATATGGGGGTGGCAACGCTCACATTTAGAAGAAGCAAATTCAGAAGTTTAACAAGCGGTAAATCAATAGCCGTTGGAAATATAACATTGAAATTTGCCATAGACATTTTTTTCGTAGCGACAACTGTTTGCTGTGAAAATGAGCGAAATCGGTTGAAAGCCACGCTTTCTTTTTATACCCAACTTTACGTGTACACAGGGTATTATAACTTTGTTTGGGTAACGGTTGGTTGTACAGGAATAAAGGGATCGAGATAGATATAGACTTCCGTATATTAAAATGACCAGGATCGAAAAAAAATTTTATTGAGCCATGTCCGTCGGTCTGTCCGTTAACACGATAACTTGAGCAAATATCAAAATGACCAGGATCGAAAAAAATTTTATTGAGCCAGGTCCGTCGGTCTGTCCGTAAACACGATAAATTGAGCAAATATTGAGATATATTCACCAAATTCGGTATGCGGGCTTATTTATACTCAGAATAGATTGCTATTGAAAATGAGAGAAGTCCGACCATAACCACGCCCCCTTTTCCTATACCGAAAAATTGAAAAAACTATATAATTCGAAAACGAATACCACTAAATTAATGAAATTTGGTAGGTGGATTGATTTTATAAGGCAAAACACAAGTTCAGTAAAATATTGGAATATGGGGGTGGCAACGCTCACATTTAGAAGAAGCAAATTCAGAAGTTTAACAAGCGTTTAATCAATAGCCGTTGGAGATATAACATTGCAATTTGGCATAGACATTTTTTTCGTAGCGACAACTGCTGTGAACATGAGCGAAATCGGCTGAAAGCCACGCTTTATTTTTATACCCAGCTGTACTTGTACACAGGGTAATATAACTTTGTTTGGGTAAGGGTTGCTTGTACGTGTATAAAGGGATCGAGATAGATATAGACTTCCACATATCAAAATGACCAGGATCGAAAAAAAATTTGATTGAGCCATGTCCGTCGATCTGTCCGTTAACACGATAACTTGAGCAAATATTGAGATATATTCACCATATTCGGTATGCAGGCTTATTTAGACTCAGAATAGATTGATATTGGAAATCAGAGAAATCGGACAATAACCACGCCCCCTTTTCCCATGTCGAAAATATCTAAAAATTGAAAAAATGAGATAATTCGAAAACGAATACCAGCAAATTAATGAAATTTGGTAGGTGGATTGATTTTATAACGCAAAACACAAGTTCAGTAAAATTTTGCAATATGGGGGTGGCAACGCCCACATTTAGAAGAATCAAACTCAGAAGTTTAACAAGCGGTGAATCAATAGCCGTTGGAGATATAACATTGAAATTTGGCATAGACATTTTTTTCGTAGCCGCAACTGTTTGCTGTAATGAGCGAAATCGGCTGAAAGCCACGCTTTCTTCTTATACCCAGCTTTACTTGTACACAGGGTATTATAACTTTGTTTGGGTAACGGTTGGTTTTACGGTTTTTATGCGGGCTTATATCGGAGCATAACTACGCCCCCTTTTCCTATGTCGAAGATATCGAAAAATTGAAAAAACTAGATAGTTCGAAAACGAATACCGCTAAATTAATGAAATTTGGTAGGTGGATTGTTCTTATAACGCAAAACAGAGTTCAGTTAAATTTTGGAATGTATGGGTGGCAACGCCAACATTTAGAAGAAGCAAATTCAGAAGTTTAACAAGCGGTAAATCAATAGCCGTTTGAGATATAACATTGAAATTTGGCATAGAAATTTTTTTCTTAGCCGCAACTGTTTGCTGTGGAAATGAGCGAAATTGGTTGAAAGCCACTCTTTCTTTTTATACCCAAATGTACTTGTACACAGGGTATTATAACTTTGTTTGGGTAACGGTTGGTTGTACAGGTATAAAGGAATCGAGATAGATATAGACTTCCATATATCGAAATGACCAGGATCGAAAAAAAATTTTATTGAGCCATGTCCGTCGGTCTGTCCGTTAACACGATAACTTGAGCAACTATTTATTTATTTATAAATTTTTTTTTTACAGCTTATTCTAAGCCTAGCTTATATCTATTTAAAAATATTTATATAATCTAACATAGACTATAAATGTACC
The DNA here is from genome assembly GCA_949987695.1 of Merzomyia westermanni. Classification (NCBI taxonomy): domain Eukaryota; kingdom Metazoa; phylum Arthropoda; class Insecta; order Diptera; family Tephritidae; genus Merzomyia; species Merzomyia westermanni. Next base: position 103,054,046 of record OX465292.1, on the reverse strand, counting down.
AACATTATGGAGTGCCAAAATGTAGTGCTGGCGGTGGACCGGCTTCCCATATCTACCAAGGCATGTAAGGTGCCGGATGTAGCTGCTTAGAGGCCGTTAACGCATTTCAAGTGCAAAAGCAACATCTAAACGGCGATGCACTGACTTGATCGAGTGCTGCGTGGCAGTATGAGGCTTCGGCGACTTTTCGACTACGTGGTCGCTGCATTGAAGAGTTCTCGACACGTATGTACTACCGTTGATGTCTAGAAAGCCAGCCCTACCATCACTATAATGGCATTGTTTTACAATAATTATACAATTTGGTTTTAAATTCCTTAGCGTTACTTAATTTAACATCATTTGGCAGTTCATTGAAGCATTTTAGACCTTTATAATATAAATTACATTTATCTGCTTCAGTTTTGTAGGAGGGCAAGTTAAAGTTATTTTTGCTTCGTGTGTTTACTGAATGTATATTTCTTACATATTTTATATTACTTTTCAAATAATCTGGCAAGGTACCCTCAATAATATTTTTAATAAATTTCATTGTATAATAAAACAGTTGCTGTTTAATGCTTAGCCAGTTAAGATCAGCAAGCATATCTCTGACAGGTGTGTCATAGCGTTTCTTAAGAATGAATCTCATAGCTCGGTTTTGTTGCTTTTGCAGTTTGTAAATTTGACTATCTCTCATAATAAAAAAAATAGTAGGACAGTATATAAAATGAGGTTCAATTATCGATCTGTAAACCATAGCCTTGTATCTTCTACTTAAGTACTTGCAGGTCCGTTGCGTGAAGTATAACTTTTTGGCTATTTTCCCAACAGTGTAATCAACATGCTTATAAAAGTTAAGTTTATCATCTATTTTGATTCCTAAGTACTTGAAATTGTTAACTTTATCAATTGCTTCATTATTTATTCTTAGATTTTGCAGCTCGGCGCTCTGAAATTTCCGTCTTGATATTACCATAAATTTCGTTTTGGAAATATTTAATTTTAGTCTATTCACGGATAGCCAATCATAGACTCTGTTAAGATCCTCTTGTAATTTTATAAATATTTCTGTGATATTATCCCCACTTATCAAAAGCAATGTGTCGTCAGCAAAGAGTTTGATATCACAATGCTTCAGAGAACTAATAACATCGTTGATGTAAACATTAAACAAAATAAGTGCCAGTACAGAACCCTGCGGAAGTCCAACAGTTACCTCTCTTCTTTCTGAGAAAGATGATCCAACTACGGTTCTTTGATACCTATTGGTAACAAAGGCTTGGAACCATTTAAGTTCCGTACCAGTAACCCCTATATTGTAAAGCTTTTTTAGTAACAGATTTTGATCTATCGTCTCAAAGGCACGCTTTAAGTCTAAAAACACAGCAATCACATGTTTATTTCTGCTCAAGTCTTCTTTCCAGTTAGCTATAACTAAGTTTAAAGCACTTTCACAGGAATGCTTTCGGCGGAAACCAGATTGTTGCGCTATAATTAGTTTATTTTCTTCTAAGTATTTCACGAGCTGGTTTTTTACTACTGTTTCCAAAATCTTTTCATCACACGGTAATGTATTAATAGGTCTGAATTCATCAGCTCTTATGGTGTTACTGACTTTCTCAATTGGTACAACAACGGATGTTTTCCATAAGTTAGGAACAGTCCCTTGATCTAAGCTCTCGTTTACAATTTGTTTATAGAAGTACCCTGTATAAATAATAGAGTCTTTTATAACTCCTTCACTTATCAGCTTTTTCCCTCCCGTTTTATTTTTAAATTTACTCACTATTACAAGTATTTCATTTGTAGATACTTTTTCGAATTTGAGTTCAAGCGTATCATTTTCCTCAGCCAGGATTTCTACATCTCTAACAGGAATATTGGACCTGATTTCGACTATACTGTCTATAAAGTAGTCATTTAAAGACTGTGCTATTTCGCCCTCGTTTGTGTAAAGTCGGTCATTTATTAATATTTTGCTTATGACATTGTTTTCTTTGGACATACATATGCTATTTTTAAGGTGCTTCCACATAGCCTTGCTATCCCTTGCATTATAAGTAATTTTCTTTTCCATATAATTTGCCTTTTTAACCTTTATAAGTTTTTTATAGTTACGCTTAGAATTGTTGTACTCATTCCAATTACCTGTTCTAATGGCGAGTTTGTATAAATAATGTTTGTGTCTGTTCATATTTGATAGTTCTGAATCGTACCACTTATTCATAAGTTTGACATTAATATTTTTTGAGTACGTCAAGGTGGTGAGCGCGTTTGATAGGCTATTATGCAATAACGTTGCATTGTTTTCGTTACTGAAGTTTTCAAATTCAGCGAAGCTATACTGTCGCAACTGGTTAAGAAGGCTATCACGAGTACGAGGTGTGTTCAAAAAGTATCGCGAATTTTGTGTTTTTTCAAAAATTATTTATTTATTCATGAATATCTTTTTTGTCCCCTTCAAAGTAATCCCCATGAGATATTATACACTTGTGCCAACGGTTTTTCCAATCTTCGAAGCACTTCAAAAAATCATTTTTTTGTATCTTGTTCAGCTCCTCCTTCGATGCCGTCTTTATCTCGTCAAGAGAAGCGTAACGTCGTCCTTTCATGGGCCTCTTCAGTTTAGGGAACAAGAAAAAGTCACAGGGGGCCAGATCTGGGAAATACGGTGGCTGCGGCATCATTAGTGTGTTGTTTTTGGCCAAAAAGTCGCGCACAAGCAACGATGCGTGAGCAGGGGCGTTATCGTGGTGCCAAAGCCTATTTTTGTTCTTCTTTGCACATCTTGTCGGCCTTCTGAGAACATTTTGTACCACCGATAAACGTTGCTTCGATCCAAGGTAGCTTCTCCGTATGCCACAGTCAACATTCGGAATGCATCCGCGCACTTAATTTCGTTTTTCACACAAAATTTGATACAGGTTATTTGATCCATTTTTTGAATAGGTAAAAATCGAAGACGATCCAAAACACGTGCAAGCAAAGCAGCTGTCAACAATTAACTGAACATTCAAAATGGCCGAGCTTGTCGGCATAAATGAGAGACATGAGTACCAACATAACGTCACAAAAAATTCGAAATTCGAATATACGTAACCAGCGAAAATTCAAAATTCGCGATACGTTTTGAACACACCTCGTATAGTGTTCCCAAGAGGTTATATTTTTATTAACTCTCAGTTGTTGCATTCGGTCCAATTTGATTCTGAACTCTATGGTTTCGTGATCGGAAATCTGATGTTCTTCCAATCTTTTACAGGAAATTGAGTTACTGCTAGCAAATAGCAGATCAATCAAAGTTTCCGTGTTATCCCCCTTTCTTGTATAAAAATCTATTTTTTGCTCCATAGCAAACGATCGAAAAAGTTCCACTAATTGCTTGCTATATGTTGTGTCTCTGTAGAGATTTATGTTAAAATCCGCAACAAAGACAGTTTTATCATGTGTTATGCAATTATTGCTCAGTATGTCGTTTAAGTATGTAATGAATTCAGCATCGCTTGAGCTAGGGGAATGGTAAATAAGACCTACTTGGTATCTAGGATAAATGTTTTTGATTTTCAGAATTATGCACCACATATTTTTGTTATGCGTATAGTTGAAACTTATTTTATATTCTATTGATTCGTGCGCATAGACTAAAACGCCTCCTGTATGCCTACTATGGGAATCGCATCGAATAATTTTATAGGTTTGGATTTGTAACTCTTGATTTATTATTTCATCTGTTGTACAGCTCTCTGAACAGAACACCAGATGTGGCTGTTTAAGCTCTATGAGACGCTCTAGTTCCCATTTGTTTGCAACTATACTACTAATATTCAGTACAGGCACTTCACCTCTTGAAAAGTTCGTTGCTAAACCCGCAATTTGTGTTTAGATTGCGTATGTTTTTTATACGCAGGGCAATCTTTACTAAATGCATGATGATTAACATCACCATCAAGCACTTTTTTTTAATCAATTCGCTACAGTTGACACATTTAATAATACTTGAAGTACACTCCTTTCTATCATGGGATCCCGCACATTTACTACAAGCCAATTTATTGGGGCAATCGCTTGCTTTGTGCTTATATCCCAAACACTTGAAGCATCTCAAAACATTAATATGATCATAAGCGGAACAACTATCCCATTCTATATACAACCTCTTTTGCTGCACAATATTCTCGAATGTCAGTGCATCAGTTTCTACTAATGCAATATAGCTCTCGTCCCGACTATTGGAGTTTTCATACATTTTAATTATTTGAAATCTTTTCCAGCATATGAATCATTTTGCTTGGTTAAGCACTCTATCAAACGCTCGCTACTGATTTTCTCAGTTATTCCAACTATCTTCAACATCTTTTTCATCTCGCTTTTATTTTTGGTTTTTTCGAGATATTTTTGAGATATATTCACCAAATTCGGTATGCGGGCTTAGTTAGACTCAGAATAGATTGGTATTGAAAATGAGAGAAATTGGACCATAACCACGCCCCCTTTTCCTATATCGAAAATATCGAAAAATTTAAAATAGGAGATAATTCGAAAACGAATACCACTAAATTAATGAAATTTGGTAGGTCGATTGATTTAATAACGCAAAATACAAGTTCAGTAAAATTTTGAAATATGGGGGTGGCAACGCCCACATTTAGAAGAAGCGAATTCAGAAGTTTAACAAGCGGTAAATCAATAGCCGTTGAAAATATAACATTGCAATTTGGCATAGACATTTTTTTCGTGGCGACAACTGCTGTGAAAATGAGCGAAATTGGTTGAAAGGTTGTACAGGTATAAAGGAATCGAGATAGATATAGACTTCCATATCAAAATGACCAGGATCGAAAAAAAATTTTATTGATCCAGGTCCGTCGGTCTGTCCGTAAACACGATAACTTGAGCAAATATTGAGATATACTCACCAAATTCGGTATGCGGGCTTATTTAGACTCAGAATAGATTGGTATTGAAAATGAGATAAATCGGCCGTAACCACGCCCCCTTTTCCTGTATCGAAAAATTGAAAATAGGAGTTAATTCGAAAACGAATACCACTAAATTAATGAAATTTGGTAGGTGGATTGATTTAATAACGCAAATCACAAGTTCAGTAAAATTTTGAAATATGGGGGTGGCAACGCCCACATTTAGAATAAGCAAACTCAGAAGTTTAACAAGCGGTGAATCAATAGCCCTTGGAGGTAGCGACAACTGCTGTGAAAATGAGCGAAATCGGCTGAAATCCACGCTTTCTTTTTATACCCAGCTGTACTTGTACACAGGGTATTATAACTTTGTTTGGGTAAGGGTTGGTTGTACATGTATAAAGGGATCGAGATAGATATAGACTTCCATATATCAAAATGACCAGGATCGAAAAAAAATTTTATTGAGACATGTCCGTCGGTCTGTCCGTCCATTCGTCTGCCCGTTAACACGATAACTTGAGCAAATATTGAGATATATTCACCATATTCGGTATGCAGGCTTATTTAGACTCAGAATAGATTGATATTGGAAATCAGAGAAATCGGACGACAACCACGCCCCCTTTTCCCATGTCGAAAATATCTAAAAATTGAAAAAATTAGATAATTCGAAAACGAATATAATAACGCAAAATACAAGTTCAGTAAAATTTTGAAATATGGGGGTGGCAACGCCCACATTTAGAAGAAGCAAATTCAGAAGTTTAACAAGCGGTAAATCAATAGCCGTTGAAAATATAACATTGCAATTTGGCATAGACATTTTTTTCGTGGCGACAACTGCTGTGAAAATGAGCGAAATTGGTTGAAAGCCACTCTTTCTTTTTATACCCAGCTGTACTTGTACACAGGGTATTATAACTTTCTTTGGGTAAGGGTTGGTTGTACAGGTATAAAGGAATCGAGATAGATATAGACTTCCATATCAAAATGACCAGGATCGAAAAAAAATTTGATTGATCCAGGTCCGTCGGTCTGTCCGTAAACACGATAACTTGAGCAAATATTGAGATATACTCACCAAATTCGGTATGCGGGCTTATTTAGACTCAGAATAGATTGGTATTGAAAATGAGATAAATCGGACCGTAACCACGCCCCCTTTTCCTGTATCGAAAAATTGAAAATAGGAGTTAATTCGAAAACGAATACCACTAAATTAATGAAATTTGGTAGGCGGATTGATTTAATAACGCAAATCACAAGTTCAGTAAAATTTTGAAATATGGGGGTGGCAACGCCCACATTTAGAATAAGCAAACTCAGAAGTTTAACAAGCGGTGAATCAATAGCCCTTGGAGGTAGCGACAACTGCTGTGAAAATGAGCGAAATCGGCTGAAATCCACGCTTTCTTTTTATACCCAGCTTTACTTGTACACAGGGTATTATAACTTTGTTTGGGTAAGGGTTGGTTGTACATGTATAAAGGAATCGAGATAGATATAGACTTCCATATATCAAAATGACCAGGGTCGAAAAAAAATTTTATTGAGACATGTCCGTCGGTCTGTCCGTCCGTTCGTCTGCCCGTTAACACCATAACTTGAGCAAATATTGAGATGTATTCACCATATTCGGTATGCATGCTTATTTAGACTCAGAATAGATTGATATTGGAAATCAGAGAAATCGGACGACAACCACGCCCCCTTTTCCCATGTCGAAAATATCTAAAAATTTAAAAAATTTGATAATTCGAAAACGAATACCAGTAAATTAATGAAATTTGGTGGGTGGATTGATTTTATAACGCAAAACACAAGTTCAGTAAAATTTTTGAATATGGTGGTGGCAACGCCCACATTTAGAAGAAGCAAATTCAGAAGTTTAACAAGCGGTAAATCAATAGCCGTTGGAAATATAACGTTGCAATTTGGCATAGACATTTTTTTCGTAGCGACAACTGCTGTGAAAATGAGCGAAATCGGCTAAAGCCACGCTTTCTTTTTATACCCAGCTTACTTGTACACAGGGTATTTTAACTTTGTTTGGGTAACGGTTGGTTGTACAGGTAGAAAGTTATCGAGATAGAGATATCAAAATGACCAGCACCGAAAAAAAAATTTATTGAGCCATGTCCGTCGGCCTGTCGGTTCGTCCGTCTGCCCGTTAACACGATAACTTCATCAAATATTGAGATATCTTCACCAAATTCGGAATTCGGGCTTATTTAGACTCAGAATAGTTTGGTATTGAAAATGAGAGAAATCGGACCATAACCACGCCCCTTTTCCTGTATCGGAAATATCGAAAAATTTAAAAAAACTAGATAATTCGAAAATGAATACCACTAAATTAATGAAATTTGGTAGGTCGATTGGCTTAATAACGCAAAATACAAGTTCAGTAAAATTTTGAAATATGGTGGTGGCAACGCCCACATTTAGAAGAAGCAAATTCAGAAGTTTAACAAGCGGTAAATCAATAGCCGTTGGAAATATAACGTTGCAATTTGGCATAGACATTTTTTTCGTAGCGACAACTGCTGTGAAAATGAGCGAAATCGGCTAAAGCCACGCTTTCTTTTTATACCAACTTACTTGTACACAGGGTATTATAACTTTGTTTGGGTAACGGTTGGTTGTACATGTATAAAGGGATCGAGATAGATTTAGACTTCCATGTATCAAAATGTCCAGGATCGAAAAAAAATTTTTCTGAGCCATGTCCGTCGGGCTCGCCGTCCGTCCGTCCGCCCGTTAACACGATAACTTGAGCAAATATTGAGATATCTTCACCAAATTCGGTATGCGGGCTTATATAGACTCAGAATAGATTGGTATTGAAAATGAGAGAAGTCGGACCATAACCACGCCCCCTTTTCCTATATCGAAAAATTGAAAAAACTATATAATTCGAAAACGAATACCACTAAATTAATGAAATTTGGTAGGTGGATTGATTTTATAACGCAAAACACAAGTTCAGTAAAATATTGGAATATGGGGGTGGCAACGCTCACATTTAGAAGAAGCAAATTCAGAAGTTTAACAAGCGGTAAATCAATAGCCGTTGGAAATATAACATTGAAATTTGCCATAGACATTTTTTTCGTAGCGACAACTGTTTGCTGTGAAAATGAGCGAAATCGGTTGAAAGCCACGCTTTCTTTTTATACCCAACTTTACGTGTACACAGGGTATTATAACTTTGTTTGGGTAACGGTTGGTTGTACATGTATAAAGGGATCGAGATAGATATAGACTTCCATATATTAAAATGACCAGGATCGAAAAAAAATTTGATTGAGCCATGTCCGTCGGTCTGGCCGTTAACACGATAACTTGAGCAAATATCAAAATGACCAGGATCGAAAAAAATTTTATTGAGCCAGGTCCGTCGGTCTGTCCGTAAACACGATAAATTGAGCAAATATTGAGATATATTCACCAAATTCGGTATGCGGGCTTATTTAGACTCAGAATAGATTGGTATTGAAAATGAGAGAAGTCGGACCATAACCACGCCCTCTTTTCCTATATCGAAAAATTGAAAAAACTATATAATTCGAAAACGAATACCACTAAATTAATGAAATTTGGTAGGTGGAGTGATTTTATAACGCAAAACATAAGTTCAGTAAAATATTGGAATATGGGGGTGGCAACGCTCACATTTAGAAGAAGCAAATTCAGAAGTTTAACAAGCGGTAAATCAATAGCCGTTGGAGATATAACATTGCAATTTGGCATAGACATTTTTTTCGTATCGACAACTGCTGTGAAAATGAGCGAAATCGGCTGAAAGCCACGCTTTCTTTTTATACCTAGCTGTACTTGTACACAGGGTATTATAACTTTGTTTGGGTAAGGGTTGGTTGTACGTGTATAAAGGGATCGAGATAGATATAGACTTCCACATATCAAAATGACCAGGATCGAAAAAAAATTTTATTGAGCCATGTCCGTCGATCTGTCCGTTAACACGATAACTTGAGCAAATATTGAGATATATTCACCATATTCGGTATGCAGGCTTATTTAGACTCAGAATAGATTGATATTGGAAATCAGAGAAATCGGACGATAACCACGCCCCCTTTTCCCATGTCGAAAATATCTAAAAATTGAAAAAATGAGATAATTCGAAAACGAATACCAGTAAATTAATGAAATTTGGTAGGTGGATTGATTTTATAACGCAAAACACAAGTTCAGTAAAATTTTGGAATATGAGGGTGGCAACGCCCACATTTAGAAGAATCAAATTCAGAAGTTTAACAAGCGGTGAATCAATAGCCGTTGGAGATATAACATTGAAATTTGGCATAGACATTTTTTTCGTAGCGACAACTGCTGTGAAAATGAGCGAAATCGGCTAAAAGCCACGCTTTCTTCTTATACCCAGCTTTACTTGTACACAGGGTAACGGTTGGTTGTACAGGTGGAAAGGGATCGAGATAGATATATCAAAATGACCAGGACCGAAAAAAAAATTTATTGAGCCATGTCCGTCGGCCTGCCCGTCCGTCCGTCTGTCCGTTAACACGATAGCTTGGGCAAATATTGGGATATCTTCACCATATTCGGTATGCAGGCTTATTTAGATTCAGAATAGATTGATATTGGAAATCAGAGAAATCGGACCGTAACCACGCCCCCTTTTCCTGTATCGAAAAATTGAAAATAGGAGTTAATTCGAAAACGAATACCACTAAATTAATGAAATTTGGTAGGCGGATTGATTTAATAACGCAAATCACAAGTTCAGTAAAATTTTGAAATATGGGGGTGGCAACGCCCACATTTAGAATAAGCAAACTCAGAAGTTTAACAAGCGGTGAATCAATAGCCCTTGGAGGTAGCGACAACTGCTGTGAAAATGAGCGAAATCGGCTGAAATCCACGCTTTCTTTTTATACCCAGCTTTACTTGTACACAGGGTATTATAACTTTGTTTGGGTAAGGGTTGGTTGTACATGTATAAAGGAATCGAGATAGATATAGACTTCCATATATCAAAATGACCAGGATCGAAAAAAAATTTTATTGAGACATGTCCGTCGGTCTGTCCGTCCGTTCGTCTGCCCGTTAACACCATAACTTGAGCAAATATTGAGATGTATTCACCATATTCGGTATGCATGCTTATTTAGACTCAGAATAGATTGATATTGGAAATCAGAGAAATCGGACGACAACCACGCCCCCTTTTCCCATGTCGAAAATATCTAAAAATTTAAAAAATTAGATAATTCGAAAACGAATACCAGTAAATTAATGAAATTTGGTGGGTGGATTGATTTTATAACGCAAAACACAAGTTCAGTAAAATTTTTGAATATGGTGGTGGCAACGCCCACATTTAGAAGAAGCAAATTCAGAAGTTTAACAAGCGGTAAATCAATAGCCGTTGGAAATATAACGTTGCAATTTGGCATAGACATTTTTTTCGTAGCGACAACTGCTGTGAAAATGAGCGAAATCGGCTAAAGCCACGCTTTCTTTTTATACCCAGCTTACTTGTACACAGGGTATTTTAACTTTGTTTGGGTAACGGTTGGTTGTACAGGTAGAAAGTTATCGAGATAGAGATATCAAAATGACCAGCACCGAAAAAAAAATTTATTGAGCCATGTCCGTCGGCCTGTCGGTTCGTCCGTCTGCCCGTTAACACGATAACTTCATCAAATATTGAGATATCTTCACCAAATTCGGAATTCGGGCTTATTTAGACTCAGAATAGTTTGGTATTGAAAATGAGAGAAATCGGACCATAACCACGCCCCTTTTCCTGTATCGGAAATATCGAAAAATTTAAAAAAACTAGATAATTCGAAAATGAATACCACTAAATTAATGAAATTTGGTAGGTCGATTGGCTTAATAACGCAAAATACAAGTTCAGTAAAATTTTGAAATATGGTGGTGGCAACGCCCACATTTAGAAGAAGCAAATTCAGAAGTTTAACAAGCGGTAAATCAATAGCCGTTGGAAATATAACGTTGCAATTTGGCATAGACATTTTTTTCGTAGCGACAACTGCTGTGAAAATGAGCGAAATCGGCTAAAGCCACGCTTTCTTTTTATACCAACTTACTTGTACACAGGGTATTATAACTTTGTTTGGGTAATGGTTGGTTGTACATGTATAAAGGGATCGAGATAGATTTAGACTTCCATGTATCAAAATGTCCAGGATCGAAAAAAAATTTTTCTGAGCCATGTCCGTCGGGCTCGCCGTCCGTCCGTCCGCCCGTTAACACGATAACTTGAGCAAATATTGAGATATCTTCACCAAATTCGGTATGCGGGCTTATATAGACTCAGAATAGATTGGTATTGAAAATGAGAGAAGTCGGACCATAACCACGCCCCCTTTTCCTATATCGAAAAATTGAAAAAACTATATAATTCGAAAACGAATACCACTAAATTAATGAAATTTGGTAGGTGGATTGATTTTATAACGCAAAACACAAGTTCAGTAAAATATTGGAATATGGGGGTGGCAACGCTCACATTTAGAAGAAGCAAATTCAGAAGTTTAACAAGCGGTAAATCAATAGCCGTTGGAAATATAACATTGAAATTTGCCATAGACATTTTTTTCGTAGCGACAACTGTTTGCTGTGAAAATGAGCGAAATCGGTTGAAAGCCACGCTTTCTTTTTATACCCAACTTTACGTGTACACAGGGTATTATAACTTTGTTTGGGTAACGGTTGGTTGTACATGTATAAAGGGATCGAGATAGATATAGACTTCCATATATTAAAATGACCAGGATCGAAAAAAAATTTGATTGAGCCATGTCCGTCGGTCTGGCCGTTAACACGATAACTTGAGCAAATATCAAAATGACCAGGATCGAAAAAAATTTTATTGAGCCAGGTCCGTCGGTCTGTCCGTAAACACGATAAATTGAGCAAATATTGAGATATATTCACCAAATTCGGTATGCGGGCTTATTTAGACTCAGAATAGATTGGTATTGAAAATGAGAGAAGTCGGACCATAACCACGCCCTCTTTTCCTATATCGAAAAATTGAAAAAACTATATAATTCGAAAACGAATACCACTAAATTAATGAAATTTGGTAGGTGGAGTGATTTTATAACGCAAAACATAAGTTCAGTAAAATATTGGAATATGGGGGTGGCAACGCTCACATTTAGAAGAAGCAAATTCAGAAGTTTAACAAGCGGTAAATCAATAGCCGTTGGAGATATAACATTGCAATTTGGCATAGACATTTTTTTCGTATCGACAACTGCTGTGAAAATGAGCGAAATCGGCTGAAAGCCACGCTTTCTTTTTATACCTAGCTGTACTTGTACACAGGGTATTATAACTTTGTTTGGGTAAGGGTTGGTTGTACGTGTATAAAGGGATCGAGATAGATATAGACTTCCACATATCAAAATGACCAGGATCGAAAAAAAATTTTATTGAGCCATGTCCGTCGATCTGTCCGTTAACACGATAACTTGAGCAAATATTGAGATATATTCACCATATTCGGTATGCAGGCTTATTTAGACTCAGAATAGATTGATATTGGAAATCAGAGAAATCGGACGATAACCACGCCCCCTTTTCCCATGTCGAAAATATCTAAAAATTGAAAAAATGAGATAATTCGAAAACGAATACCAGTAAATTAATGAAATTTGGTAGGTGGATTGATTTTATAACGCAAAACACAAGTTCAGTAAAATTTTGGAATATGAGGGTGGCAACGCCCACATTTAGAAGAATCAAATTCAGAAGTTTAACAAGCGGTGAATCAATAGCCGTTGGAGATATAACATTGAAATTTGGCATAGACATTTTTTTCGTAGCGACAACTGCTGTGAAAATGAGCGAAATCGGCTAAAAGCCACGCTTTCTTCTTATACCCAGCTTTACTTGTACACAGGGTAACGGTTGGTTGTACAGGTGGAAAGGGATCGAGATAGATATATCAAAATGACCAGGACCGAAAAAAAAATTTATTGAGCCATGTCCGTCGGCCTGCCCGTCCGTCCGTCTGTCCGTTAACACGATAGCTTGGGCAAATATTGGGATATCTTCACCATATTCGGTATGCAGGCTTATTTAGATTCAGAATAGATTGATATTGGAAATCAGAGAAATCGGACGATAACCACGCCCCCTTTTCCCTTGTCGAAAATATCTAAAAATTTTAAAAATGAGATAATTCGAAAACGAATACCACTAAATTAATGAAATTTGGTAGGTGGATTGATTTTATAACGCAAAACACAAGTTCAGTAAAATTTTGGAATATATGGCTGGCAACGCCCACATTTAGAAGAAGCAAATTCAGAAGTTTAACAAGCGGTAAATCAATAGCCGTTGGAGATATAACGTTGCAATTTGGCATAGAAATTTTATTCGTAGCGACAACTGTTTGCTGTGAAAATAAGCGAAATTGGCTGAAAGCCACGCTTTCTTTTTATACCCAGCTGTACTTGGACACAGGGTATTATAACTTTGTTTGGGTAAGGGTTGGTTGTACATGTATAAAGGGATCGAGATAGATATAGACTTCCATATATCAAAATGACCAGGATCGAAAAAAAATTTTATTGAGACATGTCCGTCGGTCTGTCCGTCTGTTCGTCTGCCCGTTAACACGATAACTTGAGCAAATATTGATATATATTCACCATATTCGGTATGCAGGCTTATTTAGACTCAGAATAGATTGATATTGGAAATCAGAGAAATCGGACGATAATCACGCCCCCTTTTCCCATGTCGAATATATCTAAAAATTGAAAAAATTAGATATTTCGAAAACGAATACCAGTAAATTAATGAAATTTGGTAGGTGGATTGATTTTATAACGCAAAACACAAGTTCAGTAAAATTTTTGAATATGGGGGTGGCAACCCCCACATTTAGAAGAAGCAAATTCAGAAGTTTAACAAGCGGTGAATCAATAGCCGTTGGAGGTAGCGACAACTGCTGTGAAAATGAGCGAAATCGGCTGAAAGCCACGCTTTATTTTTATACCCAGCTGTACTTGTACACAGGGTATTATAACTTTGTTTGGGTAACGGTTGGTTGTACAGGTAGAAAGGGATCGAGATAGAGATATCAAAATGACCAGCACCGAAACAAAAATGTATTGAGCCATGTCCGTCGGCCTGTCGGTTCGTCCGTCTGCCCGTTAACACGATAACTTGATCAAATATTGAGATATCTTCACCAAATTCGGTATGCGGGCTTATTTAGACTCAGAATAGATTGATATTGGAAATCAGAGAAATCGGACGATAATCACGCCCCCTTTTCCCATGTCGAAAATATCTAAAAATTGAAAAAATTAGATATTTCGAAAACGAATACCAGTAAATTAATGAAATTTGGTAGGTGGATTGATTTTATAACGCAAAACACAAGTTCAGTAAAATTTTTGAATATGGGGGTGGCAACCCCCACATTTAGAAGAAGCAAATTCAGAAGTTTAACAAGCGGTGAATCAATAGCCGTTGGAGGTAGCGACAACTGCTGTGAAAATGAGCGAAATCGGCTGAAAGCCACGCTTTCTTTTTATACCCAGCTGTACTTGTACACAGGGTATTATAATTTTGTTTGGGTAAGGGTTGGTTGTACATGTATAAAGGGATCGAGATAGATATAGACTTCCATATATCAAAATGACCAGGATCGAATAAAAATTTTATTGAGACATGTCCGTCGGTCTGTCCGTCTGTTCGTCTGCCCGTTAACACGATAACTTGAGCAAATATTGAGATATATTCACCATATTCGGTATGCAGGCTTATTTAGACTCAGAATATATTGATATTGAAAATCAGAGAAATCGGACGATAATCACGCCCCCTTTTCCCATGTCGAAAATATCTAAAAATTGAAAAAATTAGATATTTCAAAAACGAATACCAGTAAGTTAATGAAATTTGGTAGGTGGATTGATTTTATAACGCAAAACACAAGTTCAGTAAAATTTTTGAATATGGGGGTGGCAACCCCCACATTTAGAAGAAGCAAATTCAGAAGTTTAACAAGCGGTGAATCAATAGCCGTTGGAGGTAGCGACAACTGCTGTGAAAATGAGCGAAATCGGCTGAAAGCCACGCTTTATTTTTATACCCAGCTGTACTTGTACACAGGGTATTATAACTTTGTTTGGGTAACGGTTGGTTGTACAGGTAGAAAGGGATCGAGATAGAGATATCAAAATGACCAGCACCGAAAAAAAAATGTATTGAGCCATGTCCGTCGGCCTGTCGGTTCGTCCGTCCTGCCCGTTAACACGATAACTTGATCAAATATTGAGATATCTTCACCAAATTCGGTATGCGGGCTTATTTAGACTCAGAATAGATTTGTATTGAAAATGAGAGAAATCGGACCATAACCACGCCCCTTTCCCTGTATCGGAAATATCGAAAAATTGAAAAAAACTAGATAATTCGAAAACGAATACCACTAAATTAATGAAATTTGGTAGGTGGATTGATTTTATAAAGCAAAACACAAGTTCAGTAAAATATTAGAATATGGGGGTGGCAACGCTCACATTTAGAAGAAGCAAATTCTGAAGTTTAACAAGCGGTAAATCAATAGCCGTTGGAAATATAACATTGAAATTTGCCATAGACATTTTTTCGTAGCGACAAACTGTTTGCTGTGAAAATGAGCGAAATCGGTTGAAAGCCACGCTTTCCTTTTATATCCAACTTTACGTGTACACAGGGAATTATAAACTTTTTTGGGTAACGGTTGGTTGTTACAGGAATAAAGGGATCGAGATAGATATAGACTTTTCCTTTTTTTCCTCCATTAAAATGACCAGGATCGAAAAAAAATTTGATTGAGTCATGTCCGTCGGTCTGTCCGTTAACACGATAACTTGAGCAAATATCAAAATGACCAGGATCGAAAAAAATTTTATTGAGCCAGGTCCGTCGGTCTGTCCGTAAACACGACAAATTGAGCAAATATTGAGATATCTTCACCAAATTCGGTATGCGGGCTTATTTAGACTCAGAATAGATTGGTATTGAAAATGAGAGAGGTCGGACCATACCACGCCCCCTTTTCCTATATTGAAAAATTTAAAAAACTATATAATTCGAAAACGAATACCACTAAATTAATGAAATTTGGTAGGTGGATTAATTTTATAACGCAAAACACAAGTTCAGTAAATATTGGAACATGGGGAAGGCAACACTCACATTTAGAAGAAGCAAATTCAGAAGTTTAACAAGCGGTAAATCAATAGCCGTTGGAGATATAACTTTGCAATTTGTCATAGCCATTTTTTTCGTAGCGACAACTGCTGTGAAATGAGCGAAATCTGCTGAAAGCCACGCTTTCTTTTTATACCCAGCTGTACTTGTACACAGGGTATTATAACTTTGTTTGGGTAAGGGTTGGTTGTACGTGTATAAAGGGATCGAGATAGATATAGACTTCCACATATAAAAATTACCAGGATCGAAAAAAAATTTGATTGAGCCATGTCCGTCGATCTGTCCGTTAACACGATAACTTGAGCAAATATTGAGATATATTCACCATATTCGGTATGCAGCTTATTTAGACTCAGAATAGATTGATATTGGGAAATCAGAGAAATCGGACGATAACCAAGCCCCCTTTTCCCCATGTCGAAAATATCTAAAAATTGAAAATATGAGATAATTCGAAAACGAATACAGCAAATTATGAAATTTGGTAGGTGGATTGATTTTATAACGCAAAACACAAGTTCAGTAAAATTTTGGAATATGGGGGGTGGCAACGCCCAACATTTAGAAGAAGCAAATTCAGAAGTTTAACAAGCGGTAGATCAATAGCCGTTGGAGATATAACGTTGCCAATTTTGGCATAGAAATTTTTATTCGTAGCGACAACCTGTTTGCTGTGAAAAATAAGCGAAATTGGCTGAAAGCCACGCTTTCTTTTTATACCCAGCTGTACTTGGACACAGGGTATTATAACTTTGTTTGGGTAAGGGTTGGTTGTACATGTATAAAGGGATCGAGATAGATATAGACTTCCATATATCAAAATGACCAGGATCGAAAAAAAATTTTATTGAGACATGTCCGTCGGTCTGTCCGTCTGTTCGTCTGCCCGTTAACACGATAACTTGAGCAAATATGAGATATATTCACCATATTCGGTATGCAGGCTTATTTAGACTCAGAATAGATTGATATTGGAAATCAGAGAAATCGGACGATAATCACGCCCCCTTTTCCCATGTCGAATATATCTAAAAATTGAAAAAATTAGATATTTCGAAAACGAATACCAGTAAAATTAATGAAATTTGGTAGGTGGATTGATTTTATAACGCAAAACACAAGTTCAGTAAAATTTTTGAATATGGGGGTGGCAACCCCCACATTTAGAAGAAGCAAATTCAGAAGTTTAACAAGCGGTGAATCAATAGCCGTTGGAGGTAGCGACAACTTGCTGTGAAAATGAGCGAAATCGGCTGAAAGCCACGCTTTATTTTTATACCCCAGCTGTACTTGTACACAGGGGTATTATAACCTTTGTTTGGGTAACGGTTGGTTGTACAGGTAGAAAGGGATCGAGATAGAGATATCAAAATGACCAGCACCGAAACAAAAATGTATTGAGCCATGGTCCGTCGGCCTGTCGGTTCGTCCGTCTGCCCGTTAACACGATAACTTGATCAAATATTGAGATATCTTCACCAAATTCGGTATGCGGGCTTATTTAGACTCAGAATAGATTGATATTGGAAATCAGAGAAATCGGAACGATAATCACGCCCCCCTTTTCCCATGTCGAAAATATCTAAAAATTGAAAAAATTAGATATTTCGAAAACGAATACCAGTAAATTAATGAAATTTGGTAGGTGGATTGATTTTATAACGCAAAACACAAGTTCAGTAAAATTTGTTGAATATGGGGGTGGCAACCCCCACATTTAGAAGAAGCAAATTCAGAAGTTTAACAAGCTTTGAATCAATAGCCGTTGGAGGTAGCGACAACTGCTGTGAAAATGAGCGAAATCGGCTGAAAAGCCACGCTTTCTTTTATACCCAGCTGTACTTGTACACATGGGTATTATAATTTTTGTTTGGGTAAGGGTGGTTGTACAGGTAGAAAGGGATCGAGATAGATATAGACTTCCATATATCAAAATGACCAGGATCGAAAAAAAAATTTTATTGAGACATGTCCGTCGGTCTGTCCGTTTGTTCGTCTGTCCGTTAACACGATAACTTGAGCAAATATTGAGGATATATTCACCATATTCGGTATGCAGGCTTATTTAGACTCAGAATATATTGATATTGAAAATCAGAGAAATCGGACGATAATCACGCCCCCTTTTCCCATGTCGAAAATATCTAAAAATTGAAAAAATTAGATATTTCCAAAACGAATACCAGTAAGTTTAATGAAATTTGGTAGGTGGATTGATTTTATAACGCAAAACACAAGTTCAGTAAAATTTTGAATATGGGGGTGGCAACCCCCACATTTAGAAGAAGCAAATTCAGAAGTTTAACAAGCGGTGAATCAATAGCCGTTGGAGGTAGCGACAACTGCTGTGAAAATGAGCGAAATCGGCTGAAAGCCACGCTTTATTTTTATACCCAGCTGTAACTTGTACACAGGGTATTATAACTTTGTTTGGGTAACGGTTGGTTGGTACAGGTAGAAAGGGATCGAGATACGAGATATCAAAATGACCAGCACCGAAAAAAAAATGTATTGAGCCATGGCCGTCGGCCTGTCGGTTCGTCCGTCTGCCCGTTAACACGATAACTTGATCAAATATTGAGATATCTTCACCAAATTCGGTATGCGGGCTTATTTAGACTCAGAATAGATTTGTATTGAAAAATGAGAGAAATCGGACCATAACCACGCCCCTTTCCCTGTATCGGAAATATCTAAAAATTGAAAAAATTAGATATTTCAATAACGAATACCACTACATTAATGAAATTTGGTAGGTGGATTGATTTTAAATATATGGGGTGGCAACGCTCACATTTAGAAGAAGCAAATTCTGAAGTTTAACAAGCGGTAAATCAATAGCCGTTGGAAATATAACATTGAAATTTGCCATAGACATTTTTTTCGTAGCGACAACTGTTTGCTGTGAAAATGAGCGAAATCGGTTGAAAGCCACGCTTTCCTTTTATATCCAACTTTACGTGTACACAGGGAATTATAACTTTTTTTGGGTAACGGTTGGTTGTACAGGAATAAAGGGATCGAGATAGATATAGACTTCCGTCCATTAAAATGACCAGGATCGAAAAAAAATTTGATTGAGTCATGTCCGTCGGTCTGTCCGTTAACACGATAACTTGAGCAAATATCAAAATGACCAGGATCGAAAAAAATTTTATTGAGCCAGGTCCGTCGGTCTGTCCGTAAACACGACAAATTGAGCAAATATTGAGATATCTTCACCAAATTCGGTATGCGGGCTTATTTAGACTCAGAATAGATTGGTATTGAAAATGAGAGAGGTCGGACCATAACCACGCCCCCTTTTCCTATATCGAAAAATTTAAAAAACTATATAATTCGAAAACGAATACCACTAAATTAATGAAATTTGGTAGGTGGATTAATTTTATAACGCAAAACACAAGTTCAGTAAAATATTGGAATATGGGGAAGGCAACGCTCACATTTAGAAGAAGCAAATTCAGAAGTTTAACAAGCGGTAAATCAATAGCCGTTGGAGATATAACTTTGCAATTTGTCATAGCCATTTTTTTCGTAGCGACAACTGCTGTGAAAATGAGCGAAATCTGCTGAAAGCCACGCTTTCTTTTTATACCCAGCTGTACTTGTACACAGGGTATTATAACTTTGTTTGGGTAAGGGTTGGTTGTACGTGTATAAAGGGATCGAGATAGATATAGACTTCCACATATAAAAATTACCAGGATCGAAAAAAAATTTGATTGAGCCATGTCCGTCGATCTGTCCGTTAACACGATAACTTGAGCAAATATTGAGGTATATTCACCATATTCGGTATGCAGGCTTATTTAGACTCAGAATAGATTGATATTGGAAATCAGAGAAATCGGACGATAACCAAGCCCCCTTTTCCCATGTCGAAAATATCTAAAAATTGAAAATATGAGATAATTCGAAAACGAATACCAGCAAATTAATGAAATTTGGTAGGTGGATTGATTTTATAACGCAAAACACAAGTTCAGTAAAATTTTGGAATATGGGGGTGGCAACGCCAACATTTAGAAGAAGCAAATTCAGAAGTTTAACAAGCAGTGAATCAATAGCCGTTGGAGATATAACATTGCAATTTGTCATAGCCATTTTTTTCGTAGCGACAACTGCTGTGAAAATGAGCGAAATCGGCTGAAAGCCACGCTTTATTTTTATACCCAGCTGTACTTGTACACAGGGTATTATAACTTTGTTTGGGTAACGGTTGGTTGTACAGGTAGAAAGGGATCGAGATAGAGATATCAAAATGACCAGCACCGAAACAAAAATGTATTGAGCCATGTCCGTCGGCCTGTCGGTTCGTCCGTCTGCCCGTTAACACGATAACTTGATCAAATATTGAGATATCTTCACCAAATTTGGTATGCGGGCTTATTTAGACTCAGAATAGATTGATATTGGAAATCAGAGAAATCGGACGATAATCACGCCCCCTTTTCCCATGTCGAAAATATCTAAAAATTGAAAAAATTAGATATTTCGAAAACGAATACCAGTAAATTAATGAAATTTGGTAGGTGGATTGATTTTATAACGCAAAACACAAGTTCAGTAAAATTTTTGAATATGGGGGTGGCAACCCCCACATTTAGAAGAAGCAAATTCAGAAGTTTAACAAGCTTTGAATCAATAGCCGTTGGAGGTAGCGACAACTGCTGTGAAAATGAGCGAAATCGGCTGAAAGCCACGCTTTCTTTTTATACCCAGCTGTACTTGTACACAGGGTATTATAATTTTGTTTGGGTAAGGGTTGGTTGTACAGGTAGAAAGGGATCGAGATAGATATAGACTTCCATATATCAAAATGACCAGGATCGAAAAAAAATTTTATTGAGACATGTCCGTCGGTCTGTCCGTCTGTTCGTCTGCCCGTTAACACGATAACTTGAGCAAATATTGAGATATATTCACCATATTCGGTATGCAGGCTTATTTAGACTCAGAATATATTGATATTGAAAATCAGAGAAATCGGACGATAATCACGCCCCCTTTTCCCATGTCGAAAATATCTAAAAATTGAAAAAATTAGATATTTCAAAAACGAATACCAGTAAGTTAATGAAATTTGGTAGGTGGATTGATTTTATAACGCAAAACACAAGTTCAGTAAAATTTTTGAATATGGGGGTGGCAACCCCCACATTTAGAAGAAGCAAATTCAGAAGTTTAACAAGCGGTGAATCAATAGCCGTTGGAGGTAGCGACAACTGCTGTGAGCGAAATCGGCTGAAAGCCACGCTTTATTTTTATACCCAGCTGTACTTGTACACAGGGTATTATAACTTTGTTTGGGTAACGGTTGGTTGTACAGGTAGAAAGGGATCGAGATAGAGATATCAAAATGACCAGCACCGAAAAAAAAATGTATTGAGCCATGGCCGTCGGCCTGTCGGTTCGTCCGTCTGCCCGTTAACACGATAACTTGATCAAATATTGAGATATCTTCACCAAATTCGGTATGCGGGCTTATTTAGACTCAGAATAGATTTGTATTGAAAATGAGAGAAATCGGACCATAACCACGCCCCTTTCCCTGTATCGGAAATATCTAAAAATTGAAAAAATTAGATATTTCAATAACGAATACCACTAAATTAATGAAATTTGGTAGGTGGATTGATTTTATAAAGCAAAACACAAGTTCAGTAAAATATTGGAATATGGGGTGGCAACGCTCACATTTAGAAGAAGCAAATTCTGAAGTTTAACAAGCGGTAAATCAATAGCCGTTGGAAATATAACATTGAAATTTGCCATAGACATTTTTTTCGTAGCGACAACTGTTTGCTGTGAAAATGAGCGAAATCGGTTGAAAGCCACGCTTTCCTTTTATATCCAACTTTACGTGTACACAGGGAATTATAACTTTTTTTGGGTAACGGTTGGTTGTACAGGAATAAAGGGATCGAGATAGATATAGACTTCCGTTCATTAAAATGACCAGGATCGAAAAAAAATTTGATTGAGTCATGTCCGTCGGTCTGTCCGTTAACACGATAACTTGAGCAAATATCAAAATGACCAGGATCGAAAAAAATTTTATTGAGCCAGGTCCGTCGGTCTGTCCGTAAACACGACAAATTGAGCAAATATTGAGATATCTTCACCAAATTCGGTATGCGGGCTTATTTAGACTCAGAATAGATTGGTATTGAAAATGAGAGAGGTCGGACCATAACCACGCCCCCTTTTCCTATATCGAAAAATTTAAAAAACTATATAATTCGAAAACGAATACCACTAAATTAATGAAATTTGGTAGGTGGATTAATTTTATAACGCAAAACACAAGTTCAGTAAAATATTGGAATATGGGGAAGGCAACGCTCACATTTAGAAGAAGCAAATTCAGAAGTTTAACAAGCGGTAAATCAATAGCCGTTGGAGATATAACTTTGCAATTTGTCATAGCCATTTTTTTCGTAGCGACAACTGCTGTGAAAATGAGCGAAATCTGCTGAAAGCCACGCTTTCTTTTTATACCCAGCTGTACTTGTACACAGGGTATTATAACTTTGTTTGGGTAAGGGTTGGTTGTACGTGTATAAAGGGATCGAGATAGATATAGACTTCCACATATAAAAATTACCAGGATCGAAAAAAAATTTGATTGAGCCATGTCCGTCGATCTGTCCGTTAACACGATAACTTGAGCAAATATTGAGATATATTCACCATATTCGGTATGCAGGCTTATTTAGACTCAGAATAGATTGATATTGGAAATCAGAGAAATCGGACGATAACCAAGCCCCCTTTTCCCATGTCGAAAATATCTAAAAATTGAAAATATGAGATAATTCGAAAACGAATACCAGCAAATTAATGAAATTTGGTAGGTGGATTGATTTTATAACGCAAAACACAAGTTCAGTAAAATTTTGGAATATGGGGGTGGCAACGCCAACATTTAGAAGAAGCAAATTCAGAAGTTTAACAAGCGGTGAATCAATAGCCGTTGGAGATATAACATTGAAATTTGGCATAGACATTTTTTTCGTAGCCGCAACTGTTTGCTGTAATGAGCGAACTCGGCTGAAAGCCACGCTTTCTTCTTATACCCAGCTTTACTTGTACACAGGGTATTATAACTTTGTTTGGGTAACGGTTGGTTGTAGAGGTAGAAAGAGATCGAGATAGAGATATCAAAATGACCAGGACCGAAAAAAAAATTTATTGAGCCATGTCCGTCGGCCTGTCAGTTCGTCCGTCTGCCCTTAACACGATAACTTGAGCAAATATTGAGATATCTTCGCCAAATTCGGTATGCGGGCTTATTTAGACTCAGAATAGATTGGTATTGAAAATTAGAGATATCGGAGCATAACTACGCCCCGTTTTCCTATATCGAAGATATCGAAAAATTGAAAAAACTAGATAGTTCGAAAACGAATACCACTAAATTAATGAAATTTGGTAGGTGGATTAGTTTTATAACGCAAAACACAAGTTCAGTAAAATTTTGGAATATGGGGGTGGCAACGCTCACATTTAGAAGAAGCAAATTCAGAAGTTTAACAAGCGGTAAATCAATAGCCGTTGGAGATATAACTTTGCAATTTGGCATAGACATTTTTTTCGTAGCGACAACTGCTGTGAAAATGAGCGAAATCTGCTGAAAGCCACGCTTTCTTTTTATACCCAGCTGTACTTGTACACAGGGTATTATAACTTTGTTTGGGTAACGGTTGGTTGTACAGGAATAAAGGGATCGAGATAGATATAGACTTCCGTATATTAAAATGACCAGGATCGAAAAAAAATTTGATTGAGCCATGTCCGTCGGTCTGTCCGTTAACACGATAACTTGAGCAAATATCAAAATGACCAGGATCGAAAAAAATTTGATTGAGCCAGGTCCGTCGGTCTGTCCGTAAACACGACAAATTGAGCAAATATTGAGATATCTTCACCAAATTCGGTATGCGGGATTATTTAGACTCAGAATAGATTGGTATTGAAAATGAGAGAAATCGGAACATAACCACGCCCCCTTTTCCTATATCGAAAATATCGAAAAATTGGAAAAACTAGATAATTCGAAAACGAATACCACTAAATTAATGAAATTTAGTAGGTGGATTGATTTTATAACGCAAAACACAAGTTCAGTAAAATTTTGGAATATGGGGTTGGCAACGCTCACATTTAGAAGAATCAAATTCAGAAGTTTAACAAGCGGTGAATCAATAGCCGTTGGAGATATAACATTGAAATTTGGCATAGACATTTTTTTCGTAGCGACAACTGCTGTGAAAATGAGCGAAATCGGCTAAAAGCCACGCTTTCTTCTTATACCCAGCTTTACTTGTACACAGGGTAACGGTTGGTTGTACAGGTGGAAAGGGATCGAGATAGATATATCAAAATGACCAGGACCGAAAAAAAAATTTATTGAGCCATGTCCGTCGGCCTGCCCGTCCGTCCGTCTGTCCGTTAACACGATAGCTTGGGCAAATATTGGGATATTTTCACCATATTCCGTATGCAGGCTTATTTAGATTCAGAATAGATTGATATTGGAAATCAGAGAAATCGGACGATAATCACGCCCCCTTTTCCCATGTCGAAAATATCTAAAAATTTAAAAAATTAGATATTTCGAAAACGAATACCAGTAAATTAATGAAATTTGGTAGGTGGATTGATTTTATAACGCACAACACAAGTTCAGTAAAATTTTTTAATATGGGGGTGGCAACCCCCACATTTAGAAGAAGCAAATTCAGAAGTTTAACAAGCGGTGAATCAATAGCCGTTGGAGGTAGCGACAACTGCTGTGAAAATGAGCGAAATCGGCTGAAAGCCACGCTTTATTTTTATACCCAGCTGTTCTTGTACACAGGGTATTATAACTTTGTTTGGGTAACGGTTGGTTGTACAGGTAGAAAGGGATCGAGATAGAGATATCAAAATGACCAGCACCGAAAAAAAAATTTATTGAGCCATGTCCGTCGGCCTGTCGGTTCGTCCGTCTGCCCGTTAACACGATAACTTGATCAAATATTGAGATATCTTCACCAAATTCGGTATGCGGGCTTACTTAGACTCAGAATAGATTTGTATTGAAAATGAGAGAAATCGGACCATAACCACGCCCCTTTCCCTATATCGGAAATATCGAAAAATTGAAAAAAACTAGATAATTCGAAAACGAATACCACTAAATTAATGAAATTTGGTAGGTGGATTGATTTTATAACGCAAAACACAAGTTCAGTAAAATATTGGAATATGGGGGTGGCAACGCTCACATTTAGAAGAAGCAAATTCTGAAGTTTAACAAGCGGTAAATCAATAGCCGTTGGAAATATAACATTGAAATTTGCCATAGACATTTTTTTCGTAGCGACAACTGTTTGCTGTGAAAATGAGCGAAATCGGTTGAAAGCCCCGCTTTCCTTTTATATCCAACTTTACGTGTACACAGGGTATTATAACTTTTTTTGGGTAACGGTTGGTTGTACAGGAATAAAGGGACCGAGATAGATATAGACTTCCGTCCATTAAAATGACCAGGATCGAAAAAAAATTTGATTGAGCCATGTCCGACGGTCTGTCCGTTAACACGATAACTTGAGCAAATATCAAAATGACCAGGATCGAAAAAAATTTTATTGAGCCAGGTCCGTCGGTCTGTCCGTAAACACGACAAATTGAGCAAATATTGAGATATCTTCACCAAATTCGGTATGCGGGCTTATTTAGACTCAGAATAGATTGGTATTGAAAATGAGAGAGGTCGGACCATAACCACGTCCCCTTTTCCTATATCGAAAAATTTAAAAAACTATATAATTCGAAAACGAATACCACTAAATTAATGAAATTTGGTAGGTGGATTGATTTTATAACGCAAAACACAAGTTCAGTAAAATATTGGAATATGGGGGTAGCAACGCTCACATTTAGAAGAAGCAAATTCAGAAGTTTAACAAGCGGTAAATCAATAGCCGTTGGAGATATAACTTTGCAATTTGGCATAGACATTTTTTTCGTAGCCGCAACTGTTTGCTGTAATGAGCGAACTCGGCTGAAAGCCACGCTTTCTTCTTATACCCAGCTTTACTTGTACACAGGGTATTATAACTTTGTTTGGGTAACGGTTGGTTGTAGAGGTAGAAAGAGATCGAGATAGAGATATCAAAATGACCAGGACCGAAAAAAAAATTTATTGAGCCATGTCCGTCGGCCTGTCAGTTCGTCCGTCTGCCCTTAACACGATAACTTGAGCAAATATTGAGATATCTTCACCAAATTCGGTATGCGGGCTTATTTAGACTCAGAATAGATTGGTATTGAAAATTAGAGATATCGGAGCATAACTACGCCCCGTTTTCCTATATCGAAGATATCGAAAAATTGAAAAAACTAGATAGTTCGAAAACGAATACCACTAAATTAATGAAATTTGGTAGGTGGATTGTTCTTATAACGCAAAACACAAGTTCAGTAAAATTTTGGAATATGGGGGTGGCAACGCTCACATTTAGAAGAAGCAAATTCAGAAGTTTAACAAGCGGTAAATCAATAGCCGTTGGAGATATAACTTTGCAATTTGGCATAGACATTTTTTTCGTAGCGACAACTGCTGTGAAAATGAGCGAAATCTGCTGAAAGCCACGCTTTCTTTTTATACCCAGCTGTACTTGTACACAGGGTATTATAACTTTGTTTGGGTAACGGTTGGTTGTACAGGAATAAAGGGATCGAGATAGATATAGACTTCCGTATATTAAAATGACCAGGATCGAAAAAAAATTTGATTGAGCCATGTCCGTCGGTCTGTCCGTTAACACGATAACTTGAGCAAATATCAAAATGACCAGGATCGAAAAAAATTTGATTGAGCCAGGTCCGTCGGTCTGTCCGTAAACACGACAAATTGAGCAAATATTGAGATATCTTCACCAAATTCGGTATGCGGGATTATTTAGACTCAGAATAGATTGGTATTGAAAATGAGAGAAATCGGAACATAACCACGCCCCCTTTTCCTATATCGAAAATATCGAAAAATTGGAAAAACTAGATAATTCGAAAACGAATACCACTAAATTAATGAAATTTAGTAGGTGGATTGATTTTATAACGCAAAACACAAGTTCAGTAAAATTTTGGAATATGGGGTTGGCAACGCTCACATTTAGAAGAATCAAATTCAGAAGTTTAACAAGCGGTGAATCAATAGCCGTTGGAGATATAACATTGAAATTTGGCATAGACATTTTTTTCGTAGCGACAACTGCTGTGAAAATGAGCGAAATCGGCTAAAAGCCACGCTTTCTTCTTATACCCAGCTTTACTTGTACACAGGGTAACGGTTGGTTGTACAGGTGGAAAGGGATCGAGATAGATATATCAAAATGACCAGGACCGAAAAAAAAATTTATTGAGCCATGTCCGTCGGCCTGCCCGTCCGTCCGTCTGTCCGTTAACACGATAGCTTGGGCAAATATTGGGATATTTTCACCATATTCCGTATGCAGGCTTATTTAGATTCAGAATAGATTGATATTGGAAATCAGAGAAATCGGACGATAATCACGCCCCCTTTTCCCATGTCGAAAATATCTAAAAATTTAAAAAATTAGATATTTCGAAAACGAATACCAGTAAATTAATGAAATTTGGTAGGTGGATTGATTTTATAACGCACAACACAAGTTCAGTAAAATTTTTTAATATGGGGGTGGCAACCCCCACATTTAGAAGAAGCAAATTCAGAAGTTTAACAAGCGGTGAATCAATAGCCGTTGGAGGTAGCGACAACTGCTGTGAAAATGAGCGAAATCGGCTGAAAGCCACGCTTTATTTTTATACCCAGCTGTTCTTGTACACAGGGTATTATAACTTTGTTTGGGTAACGGTTGGTTGTACAGGTAGAAAGGGATCGAGATAGAGATATCAAAATGACCAGCACCGAAAAAAAAATTTATTGAGCCATGTCCGTCGGCCTGTCGGTTCGTCCGTCTGCCCGTTAACACGATAACTTGATCAAATATTGAGATATCTTCACCAAATTCGGTATGCGGGCTTACTTAGACTCAGAATAGATTTGTATTGAAAATGAGAGAAATCGGACCATAACCACGCCCCTTTCCCTATATCGGAAATATCGAAAAATTGAAAAAAACTAGATAATTCGAAAACGAATACCACTAAATTAATGAAATTTGGTAGGTGGATTGATTTTATAACGCAAAACACAAGTTCAGTAAAATATTGGAATATGCGGGTGGCAACGCTCACATTTAGAAGAAGCAAATTCTGAAGTTTAACAAGCGGTAAATCAATAGCCGTTGGAAATATAACATTGAAATTTGCCATAGACATTTTTTTCGTAGCGACAACTGTTTGCTGTGAAAATGAGCGAAATCGGTTGAAAGCCCCGCTTTCCTTTTATATCCAACTTTACGTGTACACAGGGTATTATAACTTTTTTTGGGTAACGGTTGGTTGTACAGGAATAAAGGGACCGAGATAGATATAGACTTCCGTCCATTAAAATGACCAGGATCGAAAAAAAATTTGATTGAGCCATGTCCGACGGTCTGTCCGTTAACACGATAACTTGAGCAAATATCAAAATGACCAGGATCGAAAAAAATTTTATTGAGCCAGGTCCGTCGGTCTGTCCGTAAACACGACAAATTGAGCAAATATTGAGATATCTTCACCAAATTCGGTATGCGGGCTTATTTAGACTCAGAATAGATTGGTATTGAAAATGAGAGAGGTCGGACCATAACCACGTCCCCTTTTCCTATATCGAAAAATTTAAAAAACTATATAATTCGAAAACGAATACCACTAAATTAATGAAATTTGGTAGGTGGATTGATTTTATAACGCAAAACACAAGTTCAGTAAAATATTGGAATATGGGGGTAGCAACGCTCACATTTAGAAGAAGCAAATTCAGAAGTTTAACAAGCGGTAAATCAATAGCCGTTGGAGATATAACTTTGCAATTTGGCATAGACATTTTTTTCGTAGCGACAACTGCTGTGAAAATGAGCGAAATCTGCTGAAAGCCACGCTTTCTTTTCATACCCAGCTGTACTTGTACACAGGGTATTATAACTTTGTTTGGGTAAGGGTTGGTTGTACGTGTATAAAGGGATCGAGATAGATATAGACTTCCACATATAAAAATGACCAGGATCGAAAAAAAATTTGATTGAGCCATGTCCGTCGATCTGTCCGTTAACACGATAACTTGAGCAAATATTGAGATATATTCACCATATTCGGTATGCAGGCTTATTTAGACTCAGAATAGATTGATATTGGAAATCAGAGAAATCGGACGATAACCAAGCCCCCTTTTCCCATGTCGAAAATATCTAAAAATTGAAAAAATGAGATAATTCGAAAACGAATACCAGCAAATTAATGAAATTTGGTAGGTGGATTGATTTTATAACGCAAAACACAATTTCAGTAAAATTTTGGAATATGGGGGTGGCAACGCCAACATTTAGAAGAAGCAAATTGAGAAGTTTAACAAGCGATAACTTGGGCAAATATTGAGATATCTTCACCAAATTCGGTATGCGGGATTATTTAGACTCAGAATAGATTGGTATTGAAAATGAGAGAAATCGGAACATAACCACGCCCCCTTTTCCTATATCGAAAATATCGAAAAATTGGAAAAACTAGATAATTCGAAAACGAATACCACTAAATTAATGAAATTTGGTAGGTGGATTGATTTTATAACGCAAAACACAAGTTCAGTAAAATTTTGGAATATGGGGTTGGCAACGCCCACATTTAGAAGAAGCAAATTTAGAAGTTTAACAAGCGCTAAATCAATAGCCGTTGGAGATATAACATTGAAATTTGGCATAGACATTTTTTTCGTGGCGACAACTGTTTGCTGTGAAAATGAGCGAAATCGGCTGAAAGCCACGCTTTCTTCTTATACCCAGCTTTACTTGTACACAGGGTATTATAACTTTGTTTGGGTAACGGTTGGTTGTACAGGTAGAAAGGGATCGAGATAGATATATCAAAATGACCAGGACCGAAGAAAAAATTTATTGAGCCATGTCCTGCGGCCTGTCCGTCCGTCCGTCTGTCCGTTAACACGATAACTTGAGCAAATATTGAGATATCTTCACCCAATTCGTTATGCGGGCTTATTTAGACTCAGAATAGATTGGTATTGAAAATGAGAGAAATCGGAACATAACCACGCCCCTTTTTCCTATCTCGAAAATATCGAAAAATTGGAAAAACTAGATAATTCGAAAACGAATACCACTAAATTAATGAAATTTGGTAGGTGGATTGATTTTATAACGCAAAACACAAGTTCAGTAAAATTTTGGAACATATGGGTGGCAACGCCCACATTTAGAAGAAGCAAATTCAGAAGTTTAACAAGCGGTGAATCAATAGCCGTTGGAGGTATAACATTGAAATTTGGCATAGACATTTTTTTTCGTAGCCGCAACTGTTTGCTGTAAAAATTAGCGAAATCGGCTGAAAGCCACGCTTTCTTCTTATACCCAGCTTTACTTGAACACAGGGTAACGGTTGGTTGTACAGGTAGAAAGGGATCGAGATAGATATATCAAAATGACCAGGACCGAAAAAAAAATCTATGAGCCATGTCCGTCGGCCTGTCCGTCCGTCCGTCTGTCCGTTAACACGATAACTTGGGCAAATATTGAGATATCTTCACCAAATTCGGTATGCGGGATTATTTAGACTCAGAATAGATTGGTATTGAAAATGAGAGAAATTGGAACATAGCCACGCCCCCTTTTCCTATATCGAAAATATCGAAAAATTTAAAATAGGAGATAATTCGAAAACGAATACCACTAAATTAATGAAATTTGGTAGGTGGATTGATTTAATAACGCAAAACACAAGTTCAGTAAAATTTTGGAATATGGGGGTGGCAACGCCCACATTTAGAAGAAGCAAATTCAGAAGTTTAACAAGCGGTGAATCAATAGCCGTCGGAGATATATCATTGAAATTTGGCATAGACATTTTTTTCGTGGCGACAACTGTTTGCTGTGAAAATGAGCGAAATCGGCTGAAAGACACGCTTTCTTCTTATGCCCAGCTTTACTTGTACACAGGGTATTATAACTTTGTTTGGGTAACGGTTGGTTGTACAGGTAGAAAGGGATCGACATAGATATATCAAAATGACCAGGACCGAAGAAAAAATTTATTGAGCCATGTCCTGCGGCCTGTCCGTCCGTCCGTCTGTCCGTTAACACGATAGCTTGAGCAAATATTGAGATATCTTCACCCAATTCGGTATGCGGGCTTATTTAGACTCAGAATAGATTGGTATTGAAAATGAGAGAAATTTGAACATAGCCACGCCCCCTTTTCCTATATCGAAAATATCGAAAAATTTAAAATAGGAGATAATTCGAAAACGAATACCACTAAATTAATGAAATTTGGTAGGTGGATTGATTTAATAACGCAAAACACAAGTTCAGTAAAATTTTGGAATATGGGGGTGGCAACTCCCACATTTAGAAGAAGCAAATTCAGAAGTTTAACAAGCGGTGAATCAATAGCCGTCGGAGATATATCATTGAAATTTGGCATAGACATTTTTTTCGTGGCGACAACTGTTTGCTGTGAAAATGAGCGAAATCGGCTGAAAGCCACGCTTTCTTCTTATACCCAGCTTTACTTGTAAACAGGGTATTATAACTTTGTTTGGGTAACGGTTGGTTGTACAGGTAGAAAGGGATCGGATAGATATATCAAAATGACCAGGACCGAAGAAAAAATTTATTGAGCCATGTCCTGCGGCCTGTCCGTCCGTCCGTCTGTCCGTTAACACGATAACTTGGGCAAATATTGAGATATCTTCACCAAATTCGGTATGCGGGATTATTTAGACTCAGAATAGATTGGTATTGAAAATGAGAGAAATTGGAACATAGCCACGCCCCCTTTTCCTATATCGAAAATATCGAAAAATTTAAAATAGGAGATAATTCGAAAACGAATACCACTAAATTAATGAAATTTGGTAGGTGGATTGATTTAATAACGCAAAACACAAGTTCAGTAAAATTTTGGAATATGGGGGTGGCAACGCCCACATTTAGAAGAAGCAAATTCAGAAGTTTAACAAGCGGTGAATCAATAGCCGTCGGAGATATATCATTGAAATTTGGCATAGACATTTTTTTCGTGGCGACAACTGTTTGCTGTGAAAATGAGCGAAATCGGCTGAAAGACACGCTTTCTTCTTATGCCCAGCTTTACTTGTACACAGGGTATTATAACTTTGTTTGGGTAACGGTTGGTTGTACAGGTAGAAAGGGATCGACATAGATATATCAAAATGACCAGGACCGAAGAAAAAATTTATTGAGCCATGTCCTGCGGCCTGTCCGTCCGTCCGTCTGTCCGTTAACACGATAGCTTGAGCAAATATTGAGATATCTTCACCCAATTCGGTATGCGGGCTTATTTAGACTCAGAATAGATTGGTATTGAAAATGAGAGAAATTTGAACATAGCCACGCCCCCTTTTCCTATATCGAAAATATCGAAAAATTTAAAATAGGAGATAATTCGAAAACGAATACCACTAAATTAATGAAATTTGGTAGGTGGATTGATTTAATAACGCAAAACACAAGTTCAGTAAAATTTTGGAATATGGGGGTGGCAACTCCCACATTTAGAAGAAGCAAATTCAGAAGTTTAACAAGCGGTGAATCAATAGCCGTCGGAGATATATCATTGAAATTTGGCATAGACATTTTTTTCGTGGCGACAACTGTTTGCTGTGAAAATGAGCGAAATCGGCTGAAAGACACGCTTTCTTCTTATGCCCAGCTTTACTTGTACACAGGGTATTATAACTTTGTTTGGGTAACGGTTGGTTGTACAGGTAGAAAGGGATCGACATAGATATATCAAAATGACCAGGACCGAAGAAAAAATTTATTGAGCCATGTCCTGCGGCCTGTCCGTCCGTCCGTCTGTCCGTTAACACGATAGCTTGAGCAAATATTGAGATATCTTCACCCAATTCGGTATGCGGGATTATTTAGACTCAGAATAGATTGGTATTGAAAATGAGAGAAATCGGAACATAACCACGCCCCCTTTTCCTATATCGAAAAATTGAAAAAACTATATAATTCGAAAACGAATACCACTAAATTAATGAAATTTGGTAGGTGGATTGTTGTTATAACGCAAAACACAAGTTCAGTAAATTTTGGAACATATGGGTGGCAACGCCCACATTTAGAAGAAGCAAATTCAGAAGCTTAACAAGCGGTAAATCAATAGCCGTTGGAGATATAACGTTGCAATTTGGCATAGACATTTTTTTCGTAGCCGCATCTGTTTGCTGTAAAAATGAGCGAAATCGGCTGAAAGCCACGCTTTCTTCTTATACCCAGCTTTACTTGTACACAGGGTATTATAACTTTGTTTGGGTAACGGTTGGTTGTACAGGTAGAAAGGGATCGAGATAGATATATCAAAATGACCAGGACCGAAGAAAAAATGTATTGAGCCATGTCCTGCGGCCTGTCCGTCCGTCCGTCTGTCCGTTAACACGATAACTTGAGCAAATATTGAGATATCTTTACCCAATTCGGTATGCGGGCTTATTTAGACTCAGAATAGATTGGTATTGAAAATGAGAGAAATCGGAACAT
The DNA here is from genome assembly GCA_949987695.1 of Merzomyia westermanni. NCBI lineage: Eukaryota > Metazoa > Arthropoda > Insecta > Diptera > Tephritidae > Merzomyia > Merzomyia westermanni. The sequence goes on along the minus strand of OX465292.1, from coordinate 103,020,199 downwards.
AACCACGCCCCCTTTTCCTATATCGAAAAATTGAAAAAACTATATAATTCGAAAACGAATACCATTAAATTAATGAAATTTGGTAGGTGGATTGTTGTTATAACGCAAAACACAAGTTCAGTAAAATTTTGGAACATATGGGTGGCAACGCCCACATTTAGAAGAAGCAAATTCAGAAGTTTAACAAGCGGTAAATCAATAGCCGTTCGAGATATAACGTTGCAATTTGGCATAGACATTTTTTTCGTAGCCGCATTTGTTTGCTGTAAAAATGAGCGAAATCGGCTGAAAGCCACGCTTTCTTCTTATACCCAGCTTTACTTGTACACAGGGTATTATAACTTTGTTTGGGTAACGGTTGGTTGTACAGGTAGAAAGGGATCGAGATAGATATATCAAAATGACCAGGACCGAAGAAAAAATTTATTGAGCCATGTCCTGCGGCCTGTCCGTCCGTCCGTCTGTCCGTTAACACGATAACTTGGGAAAATATTGAGATATCTTCACCAAATTCGGTATGCGGGATTATTTAGACTCAGAATAGATTGGTATTGAAAATGAGAGAAATCGGAACATAACCACGCCCCTTTTCCTATATCGAAAATATCGAAAAATTGGAAAAACTAGATAATTCGAAAACGAATACCACTAAATTAATGAAATTTGGTAGGTGGATTGATTTTATAACGCAAAACACAAGTTCAGTAAAATTTTGGAATATATGGGTGGCAACGCCCAAATTTAAAAGCAGCAAATTCAGAAGTTTAACAAGCGTTAAATCAATAGCCGTTGGAGATATAACGTTGCAATTTGGCATAGACATTTTTTTCGTAGCCGCATCTGTTTGCTGTAAAAATGAGCGAAATCGGCTGAAAGCCACGCTTTCTTCTTATACCCAGCTTTACTTGTACACAGGGTATTATAACTTTGTTTGGGTAACGGTTGGTTGTACAGGTAGAAAGGGATCGAGATAGATATATCAAAATGACCAGGACCGAAGAAAAAATGTATTGAGCCATGTCCTGCGGCCTGTCCGTTTGTCCGCTAACACGATAACTTGAGCAAATATTGAGATATCTTCACCCAATTCGGTATGCGGGCTTATTTCGACTCAGAATAGATTGGTATTGAAAATGAGAGAAATCGGAACATAACCACGCCCCCTTTTCCTATATCGAAAAATTGAAAAAACTATATAATTCGAAAACGAATACCACTAAATTAATGAAATTTGGTAGGTGGATTGTTGTTATAACGCAAAACACAAGTTCAGTAAAATTTTGGAACATATGGGTGGCAACGCCCACATTTAGAAGAAGCAAATTCAGAAGTTTAACAAGCGGTGAATCAATAGCCGTTAGAGGTATAACATTGAAATTTGGCATAGACATTTTTTTTCGTAGCCGCATCTGTTTGCTGTAAAAATGAGCGAAATCGGCTGAAAGCCACGCTTTCTTCTTATACCCAGCTTTACTTGAACACAGGGTAACGGTTGGTTGTACAGGTAGAAAGGGATCGAGATAGATATATCAAAATGACCAGGACCGAAAAAAAAATTTATTGAGCCATGTCCGTCGGCCTGTCCGTCCGTCCGTCTGTCCGTTAACACGATAACTTGGGCAAATATTGAGATATCTTCACCAAATTCGGTATGCGGGATTATTTAGACTCAGAATAGATTGGTATTGAAAATGAGAGAAATCGGAACATAACCACGCCCCTTTTCCTATATCGAAAATATCGAAAAATTGGAAAAACTAGATAATTCGAAAACCAATACCACTAAATTAATGAAATTTGGTAGGTGGATTGATTTTATAACGCAAAACACAAGTTCAGTAAAATTATGGAATATGGGGTTGGCAACGAACACATTTAGAAGAAGCAAATTTAGAAGTTTAACAAGCGCTAAATCAATAGGCGTTGGAGATATAACATTGAAATTTGGCATAGACATTTCGTGGCGACAACTGTTTGCTGTGAAAATGAGCGAAATCGGCTGAAAGCCACGCTTTCTTCTTATACCCAGCTTTACTTGTACACAGGGTATTATAACTTTGTTTGGGTAACGATTGGTTGTACAGGTAGAAAGGGATCGAGATAGATATATCAAAATGACCAGGACCGCAGAAATAATGTATTGAGCCATGTCCTGCGGCCTGTCCGTCCGTCCGTCTGTCCGTTAACACGATAACTTGAGCAAATATTGAGATATCTTCACCCAATTCGGTATGCGGGCTTATTTAGACTCAGAATAGATTGGTATTGAAAATGAGAGAAATCGGAAAATAACCACGCCCCCTTTTCCTATATCGAAAAATTGAAAAAACTATATAATTCGAAAACGAATACCACTAAATTAATGAAATTTGGTAGGTGGATTGTTCTTATAACGCAAAACACAAGTTCAGTAAAATTTTGGAACATATGGGTGGCAACGCCCACATTTAGAAGAAGCAAATTCAGAAGTTTAACAACCGGTGAATCAATAGCCGTTGAAGGTATAACATTGAAATTTGGCATAGACATTTTTTTTCGTAGCCGCAACTGTTTGCTGTAAAAATTAGCGAAATCGGCTGAAAGCCACGCTTTCTTCTTATACCCAGCTTTACTTGAACACAGGGTAACGGTTGGTTGTACAGGTAGAAAGGGTTCGAGATAGATATATCAAAATGACCAGGACCGAAAAAAAAATCTATGAGCCATGTCCGTCGGCCTGTCCGTCCGTCCGTCTGTCCGTTAACACGATAACTTGGGCAAATATTGAGATATCTTCACCAAATTCGGTATGCGGGATTATTTAGACTCAGAATAGATTGGTATTGAAAATGAGAGAAATCGGAACATAACCACGCCCCCTTTTCCTATATCGAAAATATCGAAAAATTGGAAAAACTAGATAATTCGAAAACGAATACCACTAAATTAATGAAATTTGGTAGGTGGATTGATTTTATAACGCAAAACACAAATTCAGTAAAATTTTGGAATATGGGGTTGGCAACGCCCACATTTAGAAGAAGCAAATTTAGAAGTTTAACAAGCGCTAAATCAATAGCCGTTGGAGATATAACATTGAAATTTGGCATAGACATTTTTTTCGTGGCGACAACTGTTTGCTGTGAAAATGAGCGAAATTGGCTGAAAGCCACGCTTTCTTCTTATACCCAGCTTTACTTGAACACAGGGTAACGGTTGGTTGTACAGCTAGAAAGGGATCGAGATAGATATATCAAAATGACCAGGACCGAAAAAAAAATTTATTGAGCCATGTCCTGCGGCCTTTCCGTCCGTCCGTCTGTCCGTTAACACGATAACTTGAGCAAATATTGAGATATCTTGACCCAATTCGGTATGCGGGCTTATTTAGACTCAGAATAGATTGGTATTGAAAATGAGAGAAATCGGAACATAACCACGCCCCCTTTTCCTATATCGAAAAATTGAAAAAACTATATAATTCGAAAACGAATACCACTAAATTAATGAAATTTGGTAGGTGGATTGTTCTTATAACGCAAAACACAAGTTCAGTAAAATTTTGGAACATATGGGTGGCAACGCCCACATTTAGAAGAAGCAAATTCAGAAGTTTAACAAGCGGTGAATCAATAGCCGTTGGAGGTATAACATTGAAATTTGGCATAGACATTTTTTTTCGTAGCCGCAACTGTTTGCTGTAAAAATGAGCGAAATCGGCTGAAAGCCACGCTTTCTTCTTATACCCAGCTTTACTTGAACACAGGGTAACGGTTGGTTGTACAGCTAGAAAGGGATCGAGATAGATATATCAAAATGACCAGGACCGAAAAAAAAATTTATTGAGCCATGTCCTGCGGCCTTTCCGTCCGTCCGTCTGTCCGTTAACACGATAACTTGAGCAAATATTGAGATATCTTGACCCAATTCGGTATGCGGGCTTATTTAGACTCAGAATAGATTGGTATTGAAAATGAGAGAAATCGGAACATAACCACGCCCCCTTTTCCTATATCGAAAAATTGAAAAAACTATATAATTCGAAAACGAATACCACTAAATTAATGAAATTTGGTAGGTGGATTGTTCTTATAACGCAAAACACAAGTTCAGTAAAATTTTGGAACATATGGGTGGCAACGCCCACATTTAGAAGAAGCAAATTCAGAAGTTTAACAAGCGGTGAATCAATAGCCGTTGGAGGTATAACATTGAAATTTGGCATAGACATTTTTTTTCGTAGCCGCAACTGTTTGCTGTAAAAATGAGCGAAATCGGCTGAAAGCCACGCTTTCTTCTTATACCCAGCTTTACTTGAACACAGGGTAACGGTTGGTTGTACAGCTAGAAAGGGATCGAGATAGATATATCAAAATGACCAGGACCGAAAAAAAAATTTATTGAGCCATGTCCGTCGGCCTGTCCGTCCGTCCGTCTGTCCGTTAACACGATAACTTGGGCAAATATTGAGATATCTTCACCAAATTTGGTATGCGGGATTATTTAGACTCAGAATAGATTGGTATTGAAAATGAGAGAAATCGGAACATAACCACGCCCCCTTTTCCTATATCGAAAATATCGAAAAATTTAAAATAGGAGATAATTCGAAAACGAATACCACTAAATTAATGAAATTTGGTAGGTGGATTGATTTTACAACGCAAAACACAAGTTCAGTAAAATTTTGGAATATGGGGGTGGCAACGCCCACATTTAGAAGAAGCAAATTCAGAAGTTTAACAAGCGGTGAATCAATAGCCGTTGGAGATATATCATTGAAATTTGGCATAGACATTTTTTTCGTGGCGACAACTGTTTGCTGTGAAAATGAGCGAAATCGGCTGAAAGCCACGCTTTCTTTTTATACCGAGCTGTACTTGTACACAGGGTACTATAACTTTGTTTGGGTAACGGTTGGTTGTACAGGTAGAAAGGGATCGAGATAGATATATCAAAATGACCAGGACCGAAGAAAAAATTTATTGAGCCATGTCCTGCGGCCTGTCCGTCCGTCCGTCTGTTCCGTTAACACGATAACTTGGGCAAATATTGAGATATCTTCACCAAATTCGGTATGCGGGATTATTTAGACTCAGAATAGATTGGTATTGAAAATGAGAGAAATCGGAACATAACCACGCCTCCTTTTCCTATATCGAAAATATCGAAAAATTGGAAAAACTAGATAATTCGAAAACGAATACCACTAAATTAATGAAATTTGGTAGGTGGATTGATTTTATAACGCAAAACACAAGTTCAGTAAAATTTTGGAATATGGGGTTGGCAACGCCCACATTTAGAAGAAGCAAATTCAGAAGTTTAACAAGCGCTAAATCAATAGCCGTTGGAGATATAACATTGAAATTTGGCATAGACATTTTTTTCGTGGCGACAACTGTTTGCTGTGAAAATGAGCGAAATCGGCTGAAAGCCACGCTTTCTTTTTATACCGAGCTTTACTTGTACACAGGGTATTATAACTTTGTTTGGGTAACGGTTGGTTGTACAGGTAGAAAGAGATCGAGATAGATATATCAAATAAAGAACTAAAGAAGCTAAAGAATCTGAGGAATAGATATCACAAGAAATTCAAAACCACGAATTCAGCCGATCATAAGATTAAGTACATTCGGTATGCCAAAAAATTCAAAATGCTAGGCAAGAGGCTCCATAGTAGGTTCGTACGCAATTTTGAATCTGATATTAAGGAAAATCCAAAGGCATTTTGGAACTATGTTAAATCTAAAAAACAGTGCTCAAATATCCCGTCATCAGTGTTCTATAATTCGCGGCATGCCTCGTCATCTTCTGATGCGGCTAATCTATTTGCCGATTTTTTCTGCTCCAATTTCGTTACACACTTGGATATCCCTTTGGAGTTTCCTTCAACGGGTAACTCGTTAATTAATTTTGGTGCCCTAACTCTATCACTCGATGATGTTGTTGATGGAATCCTGAACATAAAAGCATCTACACAGACTGATATTGACGGATTATCGTCTTATCTTTTTAAAAACTGTTTGGAATTGGCACTTCCACTCCTTTTAATTTTTAACAAATCTCTCGAGACCGGGGTGTTTATTGATGCATGGAAGGTAACCTTTATCACCCCTACTTTCAAGAGTGGTAACAAAAATAATGTCGCGAACTATAGGCCCATTGCAAAATTGTCAAGTACTTCTAAACTGTTTGAGTATATTGTGAAACAGAAAATGTATTTTGCCGTCCGGCGTCTAATCACTGACAATCAGCATGGTTTTATGTCCGGCAGATCCACTGTGTCAAACTTATCGATTTTCTCCGAATTCTGCTTTTCAGCTTTCAGCAACCACCTCCAAGTTGATGCGATATACACTGATTTCTCGAAGGCGTTTGACAAGGTTAGTCACACGATCTTGATTTCTAAATTAGCGAGTGTGGGCTTTCACTCAGTATTTTTATCCTGGGTAAAATCTTACCTAGCGCAGCGTAATTGCGTAGTCGTGATAGACAATACTCATTCTAATTCATTTGTGGCCACCTCGGGGGTACCACAAGGTAGCATTCTTGGGCCGTTGCTATTTGTTATATTTATAAATGACATCTCGGCTTGTTTCCAACACTCCAACTTTCTGCTATATGCTGATGATTTAAAGATCTTCTCAACGATCTCATATCCCTCAGACTCAGGCAAAATTCAATCCGATCTAAATAACCTCGCTACCTGGTGTAATTCTAATAACCTGCCGCTGAATGTAAGCAAATGTTTCCACGTAACTTTCTCAAAGTCCCGTTTTTCCATTCCCACATCTTATTTAATTGGTGGCTCCCGCCTCTCAAGTCTCAACGAAATTAAGGACTTAGGGGTAGTTTTCGATTCAAAATTTACGTTTACTACTCATTTAAACTCTACAATTGCTAAATCCTGCTCAGTTCTGGCCTTTATACGCCGTTTTGGATCAGACTTCACTGATCCATATACTCTTAAATTACTGTTCACTTCGCTCGTTCGTTCTAAACTAGAGTACGCCTGCTTTATTTGGAGACCGTATCATGAGTGCCATATCAGGAGGCTGGAACGAGTGCAAAAAATCTTTGTTCGCTTCGCGCTGCGTTCATTTAACTTTTCGGATCCGATGCCCTCATATGCATCCAGGTGTGCTCTTATTAGTCTCCAAACACTGCAGTGCAGAAGATCCATTCTTTCGCTCACTTTTGTCTATGAAATTATCAATGGTTCTATAGATGCCCCATGCCTCCTCGAGAGAATCTGTTTTCATGTTCCAAACAGGTCTCTCCGTAATACTGATATATTTTATTTGAATTGTGCCCCAACCATCTATGCCTCTAACGCTCCCATATTCAGAGCGTTGTCGGAATTTAACTTCCTTCCAAATTCTCTAGCCATTGATTTTTCTTTAACTAAACATGTGTTTAAATCTGTAATCGCTAATATATTTTTATAATAAATTCTGCTTTGTATAGATTCTTTGTAACTGTATGTATTCCACGTAGTCTGTAAGTATTTATTACGTAGACTACCTTTGTAATTGATTATAATAATTAATTAATTACTGAAATAAATAATTAATTACTGAAATAAAAAGACCAGGACCGAAGAAAAAATTTATTGAGCCATGTCCTGCGGCCTGTCCGTCCGTCCGTCTGTTCCGTTAACACGATAACTTGGGCAAATATTGAGATATCTTCACCCAGTTCGGTATGCGGGCTTATTTAGACTCAGAATAGATTGGTATTGAAAATGAGAGAAATCGGAACATAACCACGCCCCCTTTTCCTATATCGAAAAATTGAAAAAACTATATAATTCGAAAACGAATACCACTAAATTGATGAAATTTGGTAGGTGGATTGTTCTTATAACGCAAAACACAAGTTCAGTAAAATTTTGGAACATATGGGTGGCAACGCCCACATTTAGAAGAAGCAAATTCAGAAGTTTAACAAGCGGTGAATCAATAGCCGTTGGAGATATATCATTGAAATTTGGCATAGACATTTTTTTCGTGGCGACAACTGTTTGCTGTGAAAATGAGCGAAATCGGCTGAAAGCCACGCTTTCTTTTTATACCGAGCTTTACTTGTACACAGGGTATTATAACTTTGTTTGGGTAACGGTTGGTTGTACAGGTAGAAAGAGATCGAGATAGATATATCAAAATGACCAGGACCGAAGAAAAAATTTATTGAGCCATGTCCTGCGGCCTGTCCGTCCGTCCGTCTGTCCGTTAACACGATAACTTGAGCAAATATTGAGATATCTTCACCCAGTTCGGTATGCGGGCTTATTTAGACTCAGGATAGATTGGTATTGAAAATGAGAGAAATCGGAACATAACCACGCCCCCTTTTCCCATATCGAAAATATCGAAAAATTGGAAAAACTAGATAATTCGAAAACGAATACCACTAAATTGATGAAATTTGGTAGGTGGATTGTTCTTATAACGCAAAACACAAGTTCAGTAAAATTTTGGAACATATGGGTGGCAACGCCCACATTTAGAAGAAGCAAATTCAGAAGTTTAACAAGCGGTGAATCAATAGCACTTGGAGGTATAACATTGAAATTTGGCATAGACATTTTTTTTCGTAGCCGCATCTGTTTGCTGTAAAAACGAGCGAAATCGGCTGAAAGCCACGCTTTTTTCTTATACCCAGCTTTACTTGTACACAGGGTATTATAACTTTGTTTGGGTAACGGTTGGTTGTACAGGTAGAAAGGGATCGAGATAGATATATCAAAATGACCAGGACCGAAAAAAAAATTTATTGAGCCATGTCCGTCGGCCTGTCCGTCCGTCCGTCTGTCCGTTAACACGATAACTTGAGCAAATATTGAGATATCTTCACCCAATTCGGTATGCGGGCTTATTTAGACTCAGAATAGATTGGTATTGAAAATGAGAGAAATCGGAACACAACCACGCCCCCTTTTCCTATATCGAAAATATCGAAAAATTGGAAAAACTGGATAATTCGAAAACGAATACCACTAAATTAATGATTGTTCTTATAACGCAAAACACAAGTTCAGTAAAATTTTGGAACATATGGGTGGCAACGCCCACATTTAGAAGAAGCAAATTCACAAGTTTAACAAGCGGTAAATCAATAGCCGTTGGAGATATAACGTTGCAATTTGGCATAGACATTTTTTTCGTAGCCGCAACTGTTTGTTGTGAAAATGAGCGAAATCGGCTGAAAGCCACGCTTTCTTCTTATACCCAGCTTTACTTAAACACAGGGTAACGGTTGGTTGTACAGGTAGAAAGGGATAGAGATAGATATATCAAAATGACCAGGACCGAAAAAAAATTGTATTAACCATGTCTGTCGGCCTGTCCGTCCGTCCGTCTGTCCGTTAACACGATAACTTGAGCAAATCCTGAGATATCTTCACCAAATTCGGTATGCGGGATTATTTAGACTCAGAATAGATTGGTATTGAAAATGAGAAAAATCGGAACATAACCACGCCCCCTTTTCCTATATGGAAAAATTTAAAATAGGAGATAATTCGAAAACGAATACCACTAAATTAATGAAATTTGGTAGGTGGATTGATTTTATAACGCAAAACACAAGTTCAGTAAAATTTTGGAATATATGGGTGGCAACGCCCACATTTAGAAGAAGCAAATTCAGAAGTTTAACAAGCGGTAAATCAATAGCCGTTGGAGATATAACGTTGCAATTTGGCATAGACATTTTTTTCGTAGCCGCATCTGTTTGCTGTAAAAATGAGCGAAATCGGCAGAAAGCCACGCTTTCTTCTTATACCCAGCTTTACTTGTACACAGGGTATTATAACTTTGTTTGGGTAAAGGTTGGTTGTACAGGTAGAAAGGGATCGAGATAGATATATCAAAATGACCAGGACCGAAGAAAAAATGTATTGAGCCATGTCCTGCGGCCTGTCCGTCCGTCCGTCTGTCCGTTAACACGATAACTTGAGCAAATATTGAGATATCTTCACCCAATTCGGTATGCGGGCTTATTTAGACTCAGAATAGATTGGTATTGAAAATGAGAGAAATCGGAACATAACCACGCCCCATTTTCCTATATCGAAAAATTGAAAAAACTATATAATTCGAAAACGAATACCACTAAATTAATGAAATTTGGTAGGTGGATTGTTCTTATAACGCAAAACACAAGTTCAGTAAAATTTTGGAACATATGGGTGGCAACGCCCACATTTAGAAGAAGCAAATTCAGAAGTTTAACAAGCGGTAAATCAATAGCCGTTGGAGATATAGCGTTGCAATTTGGCATAGACATTTTTTTCGTAGCCGCAACTGTTTGCTGTAAAAATGAGCGAAATCTGCTGAAAGCCACGCTTTCTTTTTATACCGAGCTGTACTTGTACACAGGGTATTAATACTTTGTTTGGGTAAGGGTCGGTTGTACATGTATAAAGGGATCTAGGTAGATATAGACTTCCATATATCAAAATGACCAGGATCGAAAAAAAATTGTATTAACTATGTCTGTCGGCCTGTCCGTCCGTCCGTCTGTCCGTTAACACGATAACTTGAGCAAATCCTGAGATATCTTCACCAAATTCGGTATGCGGGATTATTTAGACTCAGAATAGATTGGTATTGAAAATGAGAAAAATCGGAACATAACCACGCCCCCTTTTCCTATATCGAAAATATCGAAAAATTTAAAATAGGAGATAATTCGAAAACGAATACCACTAAATTAATGAAATTTGGTAGGTGGATTGATTTTATAACGCAAAACACAAGTTCAGTAAAATTTTGGAATATATGGGTGGCAACGCCCACATTTAGAAGAAGCAAATTCAGAAGTTTAACAAGCGGTAAATCAATAGCCGTTGGAGATATAACGTTGCAATTTGGCATAGACATTTTTTTCGTAGCCGCAACTGTTTGCTGTAAAAATGAGCGAAATCGGCTGAAAGCCACGCTTTCTTTTTATACCGAGCTGTACTTGTACACAGGGTATTATAACTTTGTTTGGGTAAGGGTCGGTTGTACATGTATAAAGGGATCTAGGTAGATATAGACTTCCATATATCAAAATGACCAGGATCGAAAAAAAATTGTATTAACTATGTCTGTCGGCCTGTCCGTCCGTCCGTCTGTCCGTTAACACGATAACTTGAGCAAATATTGAGATATCTTCACCAAATTCGGTATGCGGGCTTATTTAGACGCACCCTTTTCCTATAGCGTAAATATCAAAAATTGAAAATAGGAGATAATTCGAAAACGAATACCACTAAATTCATGAAATTTGGTAGGTGGATTGATTTTATAACGCAAAACACAAGTTTAGTAAAATGTTGGAATATGGGGGTGGCAACGCCCACATTTAGAAGAAGCAAATTCAGAAGTTTAACAAGCGCTAAATCAATAGCAGTTGGAGATATAACATTAAAATTTGGCACAGACATTTTTTTCGTAGTGACAACTGTTTGCTGTGAAAATGAGCGAAATCGGCTGAAAGCCACGCTTTCTTTTTATACCCAACTTTACGTGTACACAGGGTATTATAACTTTGTTTGGGTAACGGTTGGTTGTACAGGTAGAAAGGGATCGAGATAGATATATCAAAATGACCAGGACCGAAAAAAAAATTTATTGAGCCATGTCCGTCGGCCTGTCCGTCCGTCCGTCTGTCCGTTAACACGATAACTTGGGCAAATATTGAGATATCTTCACCAAATTCGGTATGCGGGATTATTTAGACTCAGAATAGATTGGTATTGAAAATGAGAGAAATCGGAACATAACCACGCCCCCTTTTCCTATATCGAAAATATCGAAAAATTTAAAATAGAAGATAATTCGAAAACGAATACCACAAAATTAATGAAATTTGGTAGGTGGATTGATTTTATAACGCAAAACACAAGTTCAGTAAAATTTTGGAATATGGGGGTGGCAACGCCCACATTTAGAAGAAGCAAATTCAGAAGTTTAACAAGCGGTGAATCAATAGCCGTTGAAGATATATCATTGAAATTTGGCATAGACATTTTTTTCGTGGCGACAATTGTTTGCTGTGAAAATGAGCGAAATCGGCTGAAAGCCACGCTTTCCTTTTATACCGAGCTGTACTTGTACACAGGGTATTATAACTTTGTTTGGGTAACGGTTGGTTGTACAGGAATAAAGGGATCGAGATAGATATAGACTTCCGTATATTAAAATGACCAGGATCGAAAAAAATTTGATTGAGCCATGTCCGTCCGTCTGTCCGTTAACACGATAACTTGAGCACATATTGAGATATCTTCACCAAATTCGTATGCGGGCTTATTTAGACTCAGAATAGATTGGTATTGAAAATGAGAGAAATCGGACCATAACCACGCCCCCTTTTCCTATATCGAAAATATCAAAAATTGAAAATAGGAGATAATTCGAAAACGAATACCACTAAATTAATGAAATTTGGTAGGTGGATTGATTTTATAACGCAAAACACAAGTTCAGTAAAATTTTGGAATATGGAGTTGGCAACGCCCACATTTAGAAGAAGCAAATTTAGAAGTTTAGCAAGCTCTAAATCAATAGCCGTTGGAGATATAACATTGAAATTTGGCATAGACATTTTTTTCGTGGCGACAACTGTTTGCTGTGAAAATGAGCGAAATCGGCTGAAAGCCACGCTTTCTTCTTATACCCAGCTTTACTTGTACACAGGGTATTATAACTTTGTTTGGGTAACGGTTGGTTGTACAGGTAGAAAGGGATCGAGATAGATATATCAAAATGACCAGGACCGAAAAAAAAATTTATTGAGCCATGTCCGTCGGCCTGTCCGTCCGTCCGTCTGTCCGTTAACACGATAACTTGGGCAAATATTGAGATATCTTCACCAAATTCGGTATGCGGGATTATTTAGACTCAGAATAGATTGGTATTGAAAATGAGAGAAATCGGAACATAACCACGCCCCCTTTTCCTATATCGAAAATATCGAAAAATTTAAAATAGGAGATAATTCGAAAACGAATACCACAAAATTAATGAAACTTGGTAGGTGGATTGATTTTATAACGCAAAACACAAGTTCAGTAAAATTTTGGAATATGGGGGTGGCAACGCCCACATTTAGAAGAAGCAAATTCAGAAGTTTAACAAGCGGTGAATCAATAGCCGTTGAAGATATATCATTGAAATTTGGCATAGACATTTTTTTCGTGGCGACAATTGGTTGCTGTGAAAATGAGCGAAATCGGCTGAAAGCCACGCTTTCCTTTTATACCGAGCTGTACTTGTACACAGGGTATTATAACTTTGTTTGGGTAAGGGTCGGTTGTACATGTATAAAGGGATCGAGGTAGATATAGACTTTCATATATCAAAATGACCAGGGTCGACAGAAAATTTTATTGAGCCATGTCCGTCGGTCTGTCCGTTAACACGATAACTTGAGCAAATATTGAGATATCTTCACCAAATTCGGTAAGCGGGCTTATTTAGACTCAGAATAGATTGGTATTGAAAATGAGAGAAATCGGAACATAACCACGCCCCCTTTTCCTATATCGAAAAATTGAAAAAACTATATAATTCGAAAACGAATACCACTAAATTAATGAAATTTGGTAGGTGGATTGTTCTTATAACGCAAAACACAAGTTCAGTAAAATTTTGGAACATATGGGTGGCAACGCCCACATTTAGAAGAAGCAAATTCAGAAGTTTAACAAGCGGTAAATCAATAGCCGTTGGAGATATAACGTTGCAATTTGGCATAGACATTTTTTTCGTAGCCGCAACTGTTTGCTGTAAAAATGAGCGAAACCGGCTAAAAGCCACGCTTTCTTCTTATACCCAGCTTTACTTAAACACAGGGTAACGGTTGGTTGTACAGGTAGAAAGGGATCGAGATAGATATATCAAAATGACCAGGACCAAAAAAAAATTTTATTAACCATGTCTGTCGGCCTGTCCGTCCGTCCGTCTGCCCGTTAACACGATAACTTGAGCAAATCCTGAGATATCTTCACCAAATTCGGTATGCGGGATTAGTTAGACTCAGAATAGATTGGTATTGAAAATGAGAAAAATCGGAACATAACCACGCCCCCTTTTCCTATATCGAAAATATCGAAAAATTTAAAATAGGAGATAATTCGAAAACGAATACCACTAAATTAATGAAATTTGGTAGGTGGATTGATTTTATAACGCAAAACACAAGTTCAATAAAATTTTGGAATATATGGGTGGCAACGCCCACATTTAGAAGAAGCAAATTCAGAAGTTTAACAAGCGGTAAATCAATAGCCGTTGGAGATAAAACGTTGCAATTTGGCATAGACATTTTTTTCGTAGCCGCATCTGTTTGCTGTAAAAATGAGCGAAATCGGCTGAAAGCCACGCTTTCTTCTTATACTCAGCTTTACTTGTACACAGGGTATTATAACTTTGTTTGGGTAACGGTTGGTTGTACAGGTAGAAAGGGATCGAGATAGATATATCAAAATGACCAGGACCGAAGAAAAAATGTATTGAGCCATGTCCTGCGGCCTGTCCGTTAACACGATAACTTGAGCAAATATTGAGATATCTTCACCAAATTCGGTAAGCGGGCTTATTTAGACTCAGAATAGATTGGTATTGAAAATGAGAGAAATCGGAACATAACCACGCCCCCTTTTCCTATATCGAAAAATTGAAAAAACTATATAATTCGAAAACGAATACCACTAAATTAATGAAATTTGGTAGGTGGATTGTTCTTATAACGCAAAACACAAGTTCAGTAAAATTTTGGAACATATGGGTGGCAACGCCCACATTTAGAAGAAGCAAATTCAGAAGTTTAACAAGCGCTAAATCAATAGCCGTTGGAGATATAACATTGAAATTTGGCATAGACATTTTTTTCGTGGCGACAACTGTTTGCTGTGAAAATGAGCGAAATCGGCTGAAAGCCACGCTTTCTTTTTATACCGAGCTTTACTTGTACACAGGGTATTATAACTTTGTTTGGGTAACGGTTGGTTGTACAGGTAGAAAGAGATCGAGATAGATATATCAAATAAAGAACTAAAGAAGCTAAAGAATCTGAGGAATAGATATCACAAGAAATTCAAAACCACGAATTCAGCCGATCATAAGATTAAGTACATTCGGTATGCCAAAAAATTCAAAATGCTAGGCAAGAGGCTCCATAGTAGGTTCGTACGCAATTTTGAATCTGATATTAAGGAAAATCCAAAGGCATTTTGGAACTATGTTAAATCTAAAAAACAGTGCTCAAATATCCCGTCATCAGTGTTCTATAATTCGCGGCATGCCTCGTCATCTTCTGATGCGGCTAATCTATTTGCCGATTTTTTCTGCTCCAATTTCGTTACACACTTGGATATCCCTTTGGAGTTTCCTTCAACGGGTAACTCGTTAATTAATTTTGGTGCCCTAACTCTATCACTCGATGATGTTGTTGATGGAATCCTGAACATAAAAGCATCTACACAGACTGATATTGACGGATTATCGTCTTATCTTTTTAAAAACTGTTTGGAATTGGCACTTCCACTCCTTTTAATTTTTAACAAATCTCTCGAGACCGGGGTGTTTATTGATGCATGGAAGGTAACCTTTATCACCCCTACTTTCAAGAGTGGTAACAAAAATAATGTCGCGAACTATAGGCCCATTGCAAAATTGTCAAGTACTTCTAAACTGTTTGAGTATATTGTGAAACAGAAAATGTATTTTGCCGTCCGGCGTCTAATCACTGACAATCAGCATGGTTTTATGTCCGGCAGATCCACTGTGTCAAACTTATCGATTTTCTCCGAATTCTGCTTTTCAGCTTTCAGCAACCACCTCCAAGTTGATGCGATATACACTGATTTCTCGAAGGCGTTTGACAAGGTTAGTCACACGATCTTGATTTCTAAATTAGCGAGTGTGGGCTTTCACTCAGTATTTTTATCCTGGGTAAAATCTTACCTAGCGCAGCGTAATTGCGTAGTCGTGATAGACAATACTCATTCTAATTCATTTGTGGCCACCTCGGGGGTACCACAAGGTAGCATTCTTGGGCCGTTGCTATTTGTTATATTTATAAATGACATCTCGGCTTGTTTCCAACACTCCAACTTTCTGCTATATGCTGATGATTTAAAGATCTTCTCAACGATCTCATATCCCTCAGACTCAGGCAAAATTCAATCCGATCTAAATAACCTCGCTACCTGGTGTAATTCTAATAACCTGCCGCTGAATGTAAGCAAATGTTTCCACGTAACTTTCTCAAAGTCCCGTTTTTCCATTCCCACATCTTATTTAATTGGTGGCTCCCGCCTCTCAAGTCTCAACGAAATTAAGGACTTAGGGGTAGTTTTCGATTCAAAATTTACGTTTACTACTCATTTAAACTCTACAATTGCTAAATCCTGCTCAGTTCTGGCCTTTATACGCCGTTTTGGATCAGACTTCACTGATCCATATACTCTTAAATTACTGTTCACTTCGCTCGTTCGTTCTAAACTAGAGTACGCCTGCTTTATTTGGAGACCGTATCATGAGTGCCATATCAGGAGGCTGGAACGAGTGCAAAAAATCTTTGTTCGCTTCGCGCTGCGTTCATTTAACTTTTCGGATCCGATGCCCTCATATGCATCCAGGTGTGCTCTTATTAGTCTCCAAACACTGCAGTGCAGAAGATCCATTCTTTCGCTCACTTTTGTCTATGAAATTATCAATGGTTCTATAGATGCCCCATGCCTCCTCGAGAGAATCTGTTTTCATGTTCCAAACAGGTCTCTCCGTAATACTGATATATTTTATTTGAATTGTGCCCCAACCATCTATGCCTCTAACGCTCCCATATTCAGAGCGTTGTCGGAATTTAACTTCCTTCCAAATTCTCTAGCCATTGATTTTTCTTTAACTAAACATGTGTTTAAATCTGTAATCGCTAATATATTTTTATAATAAATTCTGCTTTGTATAGATTCTTTGTAACTGTATGTATTCCACGTAGTCTGTAAGTATTTATTACGTAGACTACCTTTGTAATTGATTATAATAATTAATTAATTACTGAAATAAATAATTAATTACTGAAATAAAAAGACCAGGACCGAAGAAAAAATTTATTGAGCCATGTCCTGCGGCCTGTCCGTCCGTCCGTCTGTTCCGTTAACACGATAACTTGGGCAAATATTGAGATATCTTCACCCAGTTCGGTATGCGGGCTTATTTAGACTCAGAATAGATTGGTATTGAAAATGAGAGAAATCGGAACATAACCACGCCCCCTTTTCCTATATCGAAAAATTGAAAAAACTATATAATTCGAAAACGAATACCACTAAATTGATGAAATTTGGTAGGTGGATTGTTCTTATAACGCAAAACACAAGTTCAGTAAAATTTTGGAACATATGGGTGGCAACGCCCACATTTAGAAGAAGCAAATTCAGAAGTTTAACAAGCGGTGAATCAATAGCCGTTGGAGATATATCATTGAAATTTGGCATAGACATTTTTTTCGTGGCGACAACTGTTTGCTGTGAAAATGAGCGAAATCGGCTGAAAGCCACGCTTTCTTTTTATACCGAGCTTTACTTGTACACAGGGTATTATAACTTTGTTTGGGTAACGGTTGGTTGTACAGGTAGAAAGAGATCGAGATAGATATATCAAAATGACCAGGACCGAAGAAAAAATTTATTGAGCCATGTCCTGCGGCCTGTCCGTCCGTCCGTCTGTCCGTTAACACGATAACTTGAGCAAATATTGAGATATCTTCACCCAGTTCGGTATGCGGGCTTATTTAGACTCAGGATAGATTGGTATTGAAAATGAGAGAAATCGGAACATAACCACGCCCCCTTTTCCCATATCGAAAATATCGAAAAATTGGAAAAACTAGATAATTCGAAAACGAATACCACTAAATTGATGAAATTTGGTAGGTGGATTGTTCTTATAACGCAAAACACAAGTTCAGTAAAATTTTGGAACATATGGGTGGCAACGCCCACATTTAGAAGAAGCAAATTCAGAAGTTTAACAAGCGGTGAATCAATAGCACTTGGAGGTATAACATTGAAATTTGGCATAGACATTTTTTTTCGTAGCCGCATCTGTTTGCTGTAAAAACGAGCGAAATCGGCTGAAAGCCACGCTTTTTTCTTATACCCAGCTTTACTTGTACACAGGGTATTATAACTTTGTTTGGGTAACGGTTGGTTGTACAGGTAGAAAGGGATCGAGATAGATATATCAAAATGACCAGGACCGAAAAAAAAATTTATTGAGCCATGTCCGTCGGCCTGTCCGTCCGTCCGTCTGTCCGTTAACACGATAACTTGAGCAAATATTGAGATATCTTCACCCAATTCGGTATGCGGGCTTATTTAGACTCAGAATAGATTGGTATTGAAAATGAGAGAAATCGGAACACAACCACGCCCCCTTTTCCTATATCGAAAATATCGAAAAATTGGAAAAACTGGATAATTCGAAAACGAATACCACTAAATTAATGATTGTTCTTATAACGCAAAACACAAGTTCAGTAAAATTTTGGAACATATGGGTGGCAACGCCCACATTTAGAAGAAGCAAATTCACAAGTTTAACAAGCGGTAAATCAATAGCCGTTGGAGATATAACGTTGCAATTTGGCATAGACATTTTTTTCGTAGCCGCAACTGTTTGTTGTGAAAATGAGCGAAATCGGCTGAAAGCCACGCTTTCTTCTTATACCCAGCTTTACTTAAACACAGGGTAACGGTTGGTTGTACAGGTAGAAAGGGATAGAGATAGATATATCAAAATGACCAGGACCGAAAAAAAATTGTATTAACCATGTCTGTCGGCCTGTCCGTCCGTCCGTCTGTCCGTTAACACGATAACTTGAGCAAATCCTGAGATATCTTCACCAAATTCGGTATGCGGGATTATTTAGACTCAGAATAGATTGGTATTGAAAATGAGAAAAATCGGAACATAACCACGCCCCCTTTTCCTATATGGAAAAATTTAAAATAGGAGATAATTCGAAAACGAATACCACTAAATTAATGAAATTTGGTAGGTGGATTGATTTTATAACGCAAAACACAAGTTCAGTAAAATTTTGTAATATATGGGTGGCAACGCCCACATTTAGAAGAAGCAAATTCAGAAGTTTAACAAGCGGTAAATCAATAGCCGTTGGAGATATAACGTTGCAATTTGGCATAGACATTTTTTTCGTAGCCGCATCTGTTTGCTGTAAAAATGAGCGAAATCGGCAGAAAGCCACGCTTTCTTCTTATACCCAGCTTTACTTGTACACAGGGTATTATAACTTTGTTTGGGTAAAGGTTGGTTGTACAGGTAGAAAGGGATCGAGATAGATATATCAAAATGACCAGGACCGAAGAAAAAATGTATTGAGCCATGTCCTGCGGCCTGTCCGTCCGTCCGTCTGTCCGTTAACACGATAACTTGAGCAAATATTGAGATATCTTCACCCAATTCGGTATGCGGGCTTATTTAGACTCAGAATAGATTGGTATTGAAAATGAGAGAAATCGGAACATAACCACGCCCCATTTTCCTATATCGAAAAATTGAAAAAACTATATAATTCGAAAACGAATACCACTAAATTAATGAAATTTGGTAGGTGGATTGTTCTTATAACGCAAAACACAAGTTCAGTAAAATTTTGGAACATATGGGTGGCAACGCCCACATTTAGAAGAAGCAAATTCAGAAGTTTAACAAGCGGTAAATCAATAGCCGTTGGAGATATAGCGTTGCAATTTGGCATAGACATTTTTTTCGTAGCCGCAACTGTTTGCTGTAAAAATGAGCGAAATCTGCTGAAAGCCACGCTTTCTTTTTATACCGAGCTGTACTTGTACACAGGGTATTAATACTTTGTTTGGGTAAGGGTCGGTTGTACATGTATAAAGGGATCTAGGTAGATATAGACTTCCATATATCAAAATGACCAGGATCGAAAAAAAATTGTATTAACTATGTCTGTCGGCCTGTCCGTCCGTCCGTCTGTCCGTTAACACGATAACTTGAGCAAATCCTGAGATATCTTCACCAAATTCGGTATGCGGGATTATTTAGACTCAGAATAGATTGGTATTGAAAATGAGAAAAATCGGAACATAACCACGCCCCCTTTTCCTATATCGAAAATATCGAAAAATTTAAAATAGGAGATAATTCGAAAACGAATACCACTAAATTAATGAAATTTGGTAGGTGGATTGATTTTATAACGCAAAACACAAGTTCAGTAAAATTTTGGAATATATGGGTGGCAACGCCCACATTTAGAAGAAGCAAATTCAGAAGTTTAACAAGCGGTAAATCAATAGCCGTTGGAGATATAACGTTGCAATTTGGCATAGACATTTTTTTCGTAGCCGCAACTGTTTGCTGTAAAAATGAGCGAAATCGGCTGAAAGCCACGCTTTCTTTTTATACCGAGCTGTACTTGTACACAGGGTATTATAACTTTGTTTGGGTAAGGGTCGGTTGTACATGTATAAAGGGATCTAGGTAGATATAGACTTCCATATATCAAAATGACCAGGATCGAAAAAAAATTGTATTAACTATGTCTGTCGGCCTGTCCGTCCGTCCGTCTGTCCGTTAACACGATAACTTGAGCAAATATTGAGATATCTTCACCAAATTCGGTATGCGGGCTTATTTAGACGCACCCTTTTCCTATAGCGTAAATATCAAAAATTGAAAATAGGAGATAATTCGAAAACGAATACCACTAAATTCATGAAATTTGGTAGGTGGATTGATTTTATAACGCAAAACACAAGTTTAGTAAAATGTTGGAATATGGGGGTGGCAACGCCCACATTTAGAAGAAGCAAATTCAGAAGTTTAACAAGCGCTAAATCAATAGCAGTTGGAGATATAACATTAAAATTTGGCACAGACATTTTTTTCGTAGTGACAACTGTTTGCTGTGAAAATGAGCGAAATCGGCTGAAAGCCACGCTTTCTTTTTATACCCAACTTTACGTGTACACAGGGTATTATAACTTTGTTTGGGTAACGGTTGGTTGTACAGGTAGAAAGGGATCGAGATAGATATATCAAAATGACCAGGACCGAAAAAAAAATTTATTGAGCCATGTCCGTCGGCCTGTCCGTCCGTCCGTCTGTCCGTTAACACGATAACTTGGGCAAATATTGAGATATCTTCACCAAATTCGGTATGCGGGATTATTTAGACTCAGAATAGATTGGTATTGAAAATGAGAGAAATCGGAACATAACCACGCCCCCTTTTCCTATATCGAAAATATCGAAAAATTTAAAATAGAAGATAATTCGAAAACGAATACCACAAAATTAATGAAATTTGGTAGGTGGATTGATTTTATAACGCAAAACACAAGTTCAGTAAAATTTTGGAATATGGGGGTGGCAACGCCCACATTTAGAAGAAGCAAATTCAGAAGTTTAACAAGCGGTGAATCAATAGCCGTTGAAGATATATCATTGAAATTTGGCATAGACATTTTTTTCGTGGCGACAATTGTTTGCTGTGAAAATGAGCGAAATCGGCTGAAAGCCACGCTTTCCTTTTATACCGAGCTGTACTTGTACACAGGGTATTATAACTTTGTTTGGGTAACGGTTGGTTGTACAGGAATAAAGGGATCGAGATAGATATAGACTTCCGTATATTAAAATGACCAGGATCGAAAAAAATTTGATTGAGCCATGTCCGTCCGTCTGTCCGTTAACACGATAACTTGAGCACATATTGAGATATCTTCACCAAATTCGTATGCGGGCTTATTTAGACTCAGAATAGATTGGTATTGAAAATGAGAGAAATCGGACCATAACCACGCCCCCTTTTCCTATATCGAAAATATCAAAAATTGAAAATAGGAGATAATTCGAAAACGAATACCACTAAATTAATGAAATTTGGTAGGTGGATTGATTTTATAACGCAAAACACAAGTTCAGTAAAATTTTGGAATATGGAGTTGGCAACGCCCACATTTAGAAGAAGCAAATTTAGAAGTTTAGCAAGCTCTAAATCAATAGCCGTTGGAGATATAACATTGAAATTTGGCATAGACATTTTTTTCGTGGCGACAACTGTTTGCTGTGAAAATGAGCGAAATCGGCTGAAAGCCACGCTTTCTTCTTATACCCAGCTTTACTTGTACACAGGGTATTATAACTTTGTTTGGGTAACGGTTGGTTGTACAGGTAGAAAGGGATCGAGATAGATATATCAAAATGACCAGGACCGAAAAAAAAATTTATTGAGCCATGTCCGTCGGCCTGTCCGTCCGTCCGTCTGTCCGTTAACACGATAACTTGGGCAAATATTGAGATATCTTCACCAAATTCGGTATGCGGGATTATTTAGACTCAGAATAGATTGGTATTGAAAATGAGAGAAATCGGAACATAACCACGCCCCCTTTTCCTATATCGAAAATATCGAAAAATTTAAAATAGGAGATAATTCGAAAACGAATACCACAAAATTAATGAAACTTGGTAGGTGGATTGATTTTATAACGCAAAACACAAGTTCAGTAAAATTTTGGAATATGGGGGTGGCAACGCCCACATTTAGAAGAAGCAAATTCAGAAGTTTAACAAGCGGTGAATCAATAGCCGTTGAAGATATATCATTGAAATTTGGCATAGACATTTTTTTCGTGGCGACAATTGGTTGCTGTGAAAATGAGCGAAATCGGCTGAAAGCCACGCTTTCCTTTTATACCGAGCTGTACTTGTACACAGGGTATTATAACTTTGTTTGGGTAAGGGTCGGTTGTACATGTATAAAGGGATCGAGGTAGATATAGACTTTCATATATCAAAATGACCAGGATCGAAAAAAAATTTTATTGAGCCATGTCCGTCGGTCTGTCCGTTAACACGATAACTTGAGCAAATATTGAGATATCTTCACCAAATTCGGTAAGCGGGCTTATTTAGACTCAGAATAGATTGGTATTGAAAATGAGAGAAATCGGAACATAACCACGCCCCCTTTTCCTATATCGAAAAATTGAAAAAACTATATAATTCGAAAACGAATACCACTAAATTAATGAAATTTGGTAGGTGGATTGTTCTTATAACGCAAAACACAAGTTCAGTAAAATTTTGGAACAT
This sequence comes from Merzomyia westermanni, assembly GCA_949987695.1. Lineage (NCBI taxonomy): Eukaryota > Metazoa > Arthropoda > Insecta > Diptera > Tephritidae > Merzomyia > Merzomyia westermanni. The sequence goes on along the minus strand of OX465292.1, from coordinate 102,997,067 downwards.
ATGGGTGGCAACGCCCACATTTAGAAGAAGCAAATTCAGAAGTTTAACAAGCGGTAAATCAATAGCCGTTGGAGATATAACGTTGCAATTTGGCATAGACATTTTTTTCGTAGCCGCAACTGTTTGCTGTAAAAATGAGCGAAACCGGCTAAAAGCCACGCTTTCTTCTTATACCCAGCTTTACTTAAACACAGGGTAACGGTTGGTTGTACAGGTAGAAAGGGATCGAGATAGATATATCAAAATGACCAGGACCAAAAAAAAATTTTATTAACCATGTCTGTCGGCCTGTCCGTCCGTCCGTCTGCCCGTTAACACGATAACTTGAGCAAATCCTGAGATATCTTCACCAAATTCGGTATGCGGGATTAGTTAGACTCAGAATAGATTGGTATTGAAAATGAGAAAAATCGGAACATAACCACGCCCCCTTTTCCTATATCGAAAATATCGAAAAATTTAAAATAGGAGATAATTCGAAAACGAATACCACTAAATTAATGAAATTTGGTAGGTGGATTGATTTTATAACGCAAAACACAAGTTCAATAAAATTTTGGAATATATGGGTGGCAACGCCCACATTTAGAAGAAGCAAATTCAGAAGTTTAACAAGCGGTAAATCAATAGCCGTTGGAGATAAAACGTTGCAATTTGGCATAGACATTTTTTTCGTAGCCGCATCTGTTTGCTGTAAAAATGAGCGAAATCGGCTGAAAGCCACGCTTTCTTCTTATACTCAGCTTTACTTGTACACAGGGTATTATAACTTTGTTTGGGTAACGGTTGGTTGTACAGGTAGAAAGGGATCGAGATAGATATATCAAAATGACCAGGACCGAAGAAAAAATGTATTGAGCCATGTCCTGCGGCCTGTCCGTTAACACGATAACTTGAGCAAATATTGAGATATCTTCACCAAATTCGGTAAGCGGGCTTATTTAGACTCAGAATAGATTGGTATTGAAAATGAGAGAAATCGGAACATAACCACGCCCCCTTTTCCTATATCGAAAAATTGAAAAAACTATATAATTCGAAAACGAATACCACTAAATTAATGAAATTTGGTAGGTGGATTGTTCTTATAACGCAAAACACAAGTTCAGTAAAATTTTGGAACATATGGGTGGCAACGCCCACATTTAGAAGAAGCAAATTCAGAAGTTTAACAAGCGGTAAATCAATAGCCGTTGGAGATATAACGTTGCAATTTGGCATAGACATTTTTTTCGTAGCCGCAACTGTTTGCTGTAAAAATGAGCGAAACCGGCTAAAAGCCACGCTTTCTTCTTATACCCAGCTTTACTTAAACACAGGGTAACGGTTGGTTGTACAGGTAGAAAGGGATCGAGATAGATATATCAAAATGACCAGGACCAAATAAAAATTTTATTAACCATGTCTGTCGACCTGTCCGTCCGTCCGTCTGTCCGTTAACACGATAACTTGAGCAAATCCTGAGATATCTTCACCAAATTCGGTATGCGGGATTATTTAGACTCAGAATAGATTGGTATTGAAAATGAGAAAAATCGGAACATAACCACGCCCCCTTTTCCTATATCGAAAATATCGAAAAATTTAAAATAGGAGATAATTCGAAAACGAATACCACTAAATTAATGAAATTTGGTAGGTGGATTGATTTTATAACGCAAAACACAAGTTCAATAAAATTTTGGAATATATGGGTGGCAACGCCCACATTTAGAAGAAGCAAATTCAGAAGTTTAACAAGCGGTAAATCAATAGCCGTTGGAGATATAACGTTGCAATTTGGCATAGACATTTTTTTCGTAGCCGCATCTGTTTGCCGTAAAAATGAGCGAAATCGGCTGAAAGCCACGCTTTCTTCTTATACTCAGCTTTACTTGTACACAGGGTATTATAACTTTGTTTGGGTAACGGTTGGTTGTACAGGTAGAAAGGGATCGAGATAGATATATCAAAATGACCAGGACCGAAGAAAAAATGTATTGAGCCATGTCCTGCGGCCTGTCCGTCCGTCCGTCTGTCCGTTAACACGATAACTTGAGCAAATATTGAGATATCTTCACCCAATTCGGTATGCGGGCTTATTTAGACTCAGAATAGATTGGTATTGAAAATTAGAGAAATCGGAACATAACCACGCCCCCTTTTCCCATATCGAAAAATTGAAAAAACTATATAATTCGAAAACGAATACCACTAAATTAATGAAATTTGGTAGGTGGATTGTTCTTATAACGCAAAACACAAGTTCAGTAAAATTTTGGAACATATGGGTGGCAACGCCCACATTTAGAAGAAGCAAATTCAGAAGTTTAACAAGCGGTAAATCAATAGCCGTTGGAGATATAACGTTGCAATTTGGCATAGACATTTTTTTCGTAGCCGCAACTGTTTGCTGTAAAAATGAGCGAAATCGGCTAAAAGCCACGCTTTCTTCTTATACCCAGCTTTACTTAAACACAGGGTAACGGTTGGTTGTACAAGTAGAAAGGGATCGAGATAGATATATCAAAATGACCAGGACCGAAAAAAAATTGTATTAACCATGTCTGTCGGCCTGTCCGTCCTTCCGTCTGTCCGTTAACACGATAACTTGAGCAAATCCTGAGATATCTTCACCAAATTCGGTATGCGGGATTATTTAGACTCAGAATAGATTGGTATTGAAAATGAGAAAAATCGGAACATAACCACGCCCCCTTTTCCTATATCGAAAATATCGAAAAATTTAAAATAGGAGATAATTCGACAACGAATACCACTAAATTAATGAAATTTGGTAGGTGGATTGATTTTATAACGCAAAACACAAGTTCAGTAAAATTTTGGAATATATGGGTGGCAACGCCCACATTTAGAAGAAGCAAATTCAGATGTTTAACAAGCGGTAAATCAATAGCCGTTGGAGATATAACGTTGCAATTTGGCATAGACATTTTTTTCGTAGCCGCAACTGTTTGCTGTAAAAATGAGCGAAATCGGCTGAAAGCCACGCTTTCTTTTTATACCGAGCTGTACTTGTACACAGGGTATTATAACTTTGTTTGGGTAAGGGTCGGTTGTACATGTATAAAGGGATCGAGGTAGATATAGACTTCCATATATCAAAACGACCAGGATCGAAAAAAAATTGTATTAACCATGTCTGTCGGCCTGTCCGTCCGTCCGTCTGTTCGTTAACACGATAACTTGAGCAAATATTGAGATATCTTCACCAAACTCGGTATGCGGGCTTATTTAGACTCAGAATAGATTGGTATTGAAAATGAGAGAAATCGGACCATAACCACGCCCCCTTTTCCTATATCGAAAATATCAAAAATTGAAAATAGGAGATAATTCGAAAACGAATACCACTAAATTAATGAAATTTGGTAGGTGGATTGATTTTATAACGCAAAACACAAGTTTAGTAAAATGTTGGAATATGGGGGTGGCAACGCCCACATTTAGAAGAAGCAAATTCAGAAGTTTAACAAGCGGTAAATCAATAGCAGTTGGAGATATAACATTAAAATTTGGCACAGACATTTTTTTCGTAGTGACAACTGTTTGCTGTGAAAATGAGCGAAATCGGCTGAAAGCCACGCTTTCTTTTTATACCCAACTTTACGTGTACACAGGGTATTATAACTTTGTTTGGGTAACGGTTGGTTGTACAGGAATAAAGGGATCGAGATAGATATAGACTTCCGTATATTAAAATGACCAGGATCGAAAAAATTTGATTGAGCCATGTCCGTCGGTCTGTCCGTTAACACGATAACTTGAGCAAATATCAAAATGACCAGGATCGAAAAAAAATTTGATTGAGCCATTGCCGTCGGTCTGTCCGTTAGATAGATATAGACTTCCATACATCAAAATGACCAGGATCGAAAAAAAAATTTGGTTGAGCCATGTCCGTTGGTCTGTCCGTTTACACGATAACTTGAGCAAATATTGAGATATATTCACCAAATTCGGTATGCGGTCTTATTTAGACTCAGAATAGATTGGTATTGAAAATGAGAGAAATCGGAAGATAACCACGCACCCTTTTCCTATATCAAAAATTTCGAAAAAAAAAAATAGATAATTCGAAAACGAATACCAGTAAATTAAAGAAATTTGATAGGTGGTTTGATTTTATAACGCAAAACACAAGTTCAGTAAAATTTTGGAATATGGGGGTGGCAAAGGCCACATTTAGAAGAAGCAAATTCAGAAGTTTAACAAGCGGTAAATCAATAGCCTTCGGAGATATACCATTTAAATTGAGCATAGACATTTTTTTCGTAGCGACAACTGTTTGTTGTGAAAATGAACGAAATCGGCTGAAAGCCACGCTTTCCTTTTATACCCAGCTTTACTTGTACACAGGGTATTATAACTTTGTTTGGGTAACGGTTGGTTGTATAGGTATAAAGGGGCGCGATAGATATAAACTTCCATATATCAAAATGCCCAGGATCGAAAAAAAATTTTATTGAGCCATGTCCGTCGGTCTGTCCGTTAACACGATAACTTGAGCAAATATTGAGATATCTTCACCAAATTCGGTATGCGGGCTTATTTAGACTCAGAATAGATTGGTATTGAAAATGAGAGAAATCGGACCATAACCACGACCCCTTTTCCTATATAAAAAATTTCGAAAAACAAAAGTTGATAATTCGAAAACGAATACCAGTAAATTAAAGAAATTTGGTAGGTGGTTTGATTTTATAACGCAAAACACAAGTTCACTAAAATTTTGAAATATGGGGGTGGCAACGCCCACATTTAGAAGAAGCAAATTCAGAATTTTAACAAGCTGTAAATCAATAGCCGTTGGCGATATAACATTAAAATTTGGCACAGACATTTTTTTCGTAGTGACAACTGTTTGCTGTGAAAATGAGCGAAATCGGCTGAAAGCCACGCTTTCTTTTTATACCCAACTTTACGTGTACACAGGGTATTATAACTTTGTTTGGGTAACGGTTGGTTGTACAGGAATAAAGGGATCGAGATAGATATAGACTTCCGTATATTAAAATGACCAGGATCGAAAAAATTTGATTGAGCCATGTCCGTCGGTCTGTCCGTTAACACGATAACTTGAGCAAATATCAAAATGACCAGGATCGAAAAAAAATTTGATTGAGCCATTGCCGTCGGTCTGTCCGTTAGATAGATATAGACTTCCATACATCAAAATGACCAGGATCGAAAAAAAAATTTGGTTGAGCCATGTCCGTTGGTCTGTCCGTTTACACGATAACTTGAGCAAATATTGAGATATATTCACCAAATTCGATATGCGGGCTTATTTTGACTCAGAATAGATTGGTATTGAAAATGAGAGAAGTCGGACCATAACCACGCCCCCTTTTCCTATATCGAAAATATCGAAGAATTGAAAATAGGAGGGAAGTCGAAAACGAATACCACTAAATTAATGAAATTTGGTAGGTGGATTGATTTTATAACGCAAAACACAAGTTCAGTAAAATTTTGGAATATGGGGGTGGCAACGCCCATATTTAGAAGAAGCAAATTCAGAAGTTTAACAAGCTGTAAATCAATAGCCGTTGGAGATATAACGTGGCAAATTGGCATAGACATTTGTTTCGTAGCGAGAACTGTTTGCTGTGAAAATGAGCGAAATCGGCTGAAAGCCACGCTTTCTTTTTATACACAGCTGTACTTGTACACAGGGTATTATAAATTTGTTTGGGTAACGGTTGGTTGTACAGGTATAAAGGAATCGAGTTATATATAGACTTCCACATATCAAAATGACCAGGATCGAAAAAAAATTTTATTGAGCCATGTCCGTCCGTCCGTCCGTCTTTCCGTAAACACGATAACTTGAGCAAATATTGAGATATCTGCACCAAATTCGGTATGCGGGCTTATATATACTCAGAATAGATTGGTATTGAAAATGAGAGAAGTCGTACCATAACCACGCCATCTTTTCCTATATCGAAAATATCGAAAAATTGAAAATAGGAGGGAAGTCGAAAACGAATACCACTAAATTACCGAAATTTGGTAGGTGGATTGATTATATAACGCAAAACACAAGTTCAGTAAAATTTTGGAATATGGGGGTGGCAACGCCCATATTTAGAAGAAGCAAATTCAGAAGTTTAACAAGCTGTAAATCAATAGCCGTTGGAGATATAACGTGGCAATTTGGCATAGACATTTGTTTCGTAGCGAGAACTGTTTGCTGTGAAAATCAGCGAAATCGGCTGAAAGCCACGCTTTCTTTTTATACCCAGCTGTACTTGTACACAGGGTATTATAACTTTGTTTGAGTAAAGGTTGGTTGTACAGGTATAAAGGCGTCGAGATAGATATAAACTTCCATATATCAAAATGACCAGGATCGAAAGAAAATTTTATTGAGCCATGTCCGTCCGTCTGTCCGTTAACACGATACCTTGAGCAAATATTGAGATATCTTCACCAAATTCGATATGCGGGCTTATTTAGACTCAGAATAGATTGATATTGGAAATCAGAGAAATCGGACGATACCACGCCCCCTTTTCCCGTGTCGAAAATATCTAAAAATTGAAAAAATTAGATAATTCGAAAACGCATACCAGTAAATTAATGCAATTTGGTAGGTGGATTGATTTTATAACGCAAAACAGAAGTTTAGTAAAATTTTGAAATATGGGGCTAGCAACGCCCACATTTAGAAGAAGCAAATTCCGAAGTTTAATAAGCTGTAAATCAAAAGCCGTTGGAGATATAACATTGAAATCTGGCATAGACATTTTTTTCGTAGCGACAATTGTTTGCTGTGAAAATGAGCGAAATCGGCTGAAAGCCACGCTTTATTTTTATACCGAGCTGTACTTGTACACAGGGTATTATAACTTTGTTTGGGTAAGGGTTGGTTGTACATGTATAAAGGGGTCGAGATAGATATAAACTTCCATATATCAAAATGACCAGGATCGAAAAAAAATTTGATTGAGCCATGTCCGTCGGTCTGTCCGTCCGTCCGTCTGTCCGTTAACACGATAACTTGAGCAAATATTGAGATATTTTCACTAAGTTCGGTATGCGGGCTTATTAAGACTCAGAATAGATTGGTATTGAAAATGAGAGAAGTCGGACCATAACCACGCCCCCTTTTCATGTATCGAAAATATCGAAAAATTTAAAATAGGAGATAATTCGAAAACGAATACCACTAAATTAATGAAATTTGGTAGGTGGATTGATTTAATAACGCAAAACACAAGTTTAGTAAAACTTTTTGGAATATGGGGGTGGCAACGCCCACATTTAGAAGAAGCAAATTCAAAAGTTTAACGAGCTGTAAATAAATAGCCTTAGGAGATATAACATTGAAATTTGGCATAGACATTTTTTTCGTAGCGACAACTGTTTGCTGCGAAAATGAGCGAAATCGGCTGAAAGCCACGCTTTCTTTTTATACCCAGCTGTACTTGTACACAGGGTATTATAACTTTGTTTGGGTAAGGGTTGGTTGTACATGTATAAAGGGGTCGAGATAGATATAAACTTCCATATATCAAAATGACCAGGATCGAAAAAAAATTTGATTGAGCCATGTCCGTCGGTCTGTCCGTCCGTCCGTCTGTCCGTTAACACGATAACTTGAGCAAATATTGAGATATTTTCACTAAGTTCGGTATGCGGGATTATTTAGACTCAGAATAGATTGGTATTGAAAATGAGAGAAATTGGAACATAGCCACGCCCCCTTTTCCTATATCGAAAATATCGAAAAATTTAAAATAGGAGATAATTCGAAAACGAATACCACTAAATTAATGAAATTTGGTAGGTGGATTGATTTAATAACGCAAAACACAAGTTCAGTAAAATTTTGGAGTATGGGGGTGGCAACGCCCACATTTAGAAAAAGCAAATTCAGAAGTTTAACAAGCGCTAAATCAATAGCCGTTGGAGATATAACATTGAAATTTGGCATAGACATTTTTTTCGTAGCGACAACTGTTTGCTGCGAAAATGAGCGAAATCGGCTGAAAGCCACGCTTTCTTTTTATACCCAGCTGTACTTGTACACAGGGTATTATAACTTTGTTTGGGTAAGGGTTGGTTGTACATGTATAAAGGGATCGAGATAGATATAGACTTCCACATATCAAAATGACCAGGATCGAAATAAAATTTTATTGAGCCACGTCTGTCCGTTAACACAATAACTTGAGCAAATATTGAGATATCTTCACCAAATTCGGTCTGCGGGCTTATTCAGACTCAGAATAGATTGGTATTGAAAATGAGAGAAATCGGAAGATAACCACGCCCCCTTTTCCTATATCGAAAATATCGAAAAATTGAACAAATGAGATAATTCGAAAACGAACACCACTAAATTGATGAAATTTGGTAGGTGGACTGATTTAATAACGCAAAACACAAGTTTAGTAAAACTTTGGAATATGGGGGGTGGCACCGCCCACATTTAGAAGAAGCAAATTCAGAAGTTTAACGAGCTGTAAATAAATAGCCTTAGGAGATATAACATTGAAATTTGGCATAGACATTTATTTCGCGGCGACAACTGTTTGCTGTGAAAATGAGCGAAATCGGCTGAAAGCCACACTTTCTTTTTATACCCAGCTGTACTTGTACACAGGGTATTATAATTTTGTTTGGGTGAGGGTTGGTTGTACATGTAGAAAGGGATCGAGATAGATATAGACTTCCACATATCAAAATGACCAGGATCGAAAAAAAATTTGATTGAGCCATGTCCGTCGGTCTGTCCGTCCGTCCGTCTGTCCGTCTGTCCGTTAACAAGATAACTTGAGCAAATATTGAGATATCTTCACCAAATTCAGTATGCGGGCTTATTTAGACTCAGAATAGATTGGTATTGAAAATGAGAGAAATCCGAAGATAACCACGCCCCCTTTTCCTATATCGAAAATATCGAAAAATTGAACAAATGAGATAATTCGAAAACGAATACCACTAAATTGATGAAATTTGGTAGGTGGACTGATTTAATAACGCAAAACACAAGTTTAGTAAAACTTTGGAATATGGGGGTGGCAACGCCCACATTTAGAAGAAGCAAATTCAGAAGTTTAACAAGCGGTAAATCAATAGCCGTTGGAGATATAACATTGAAATTTGGCATAGACATTTTTTTCGTAGCGACAACTGTTTGCTGCGAAAATGAGCAAAATCGGCTGAAAGCCACGCTTTCTTTTTATACCCAACTTTACGTGTACACAGGGTATTATAACTTTGTTTGGGTAACGGTTGGTTGTACAGGAATAAAGGGATCGAGATAGATATAGACTTCCGTATATCAAAATGACCAGGATCGAAAAAAAATTTGATTGAGCCATGTCCGTCGGTCTGTCCGTCCGTTCGTCTGTCCGTTACCACGATAACTTGAGCAAATATTGAGATATCTTCACCAAATTCGGTATGCGGGCTTATTTAGACTCAGAATAGATTGGTATTGAAAATGAGAGAAGTCGGACCATAACCACGCCTCATTTTCATGTATCGAAAATATCGAAAAATTTAAAATAGGAGATAATTCGAAAACGAATACCACTAAATTAATGAAATTTGGTAGGTGGATTGATTTAATAACGCAAAACACAAGTTCAGTAAAACTTTGAAATATGGGGGTGGCGACGCCCACATTCAGAAGAAGCAAATTCAGAAGTTTAACAAGCTGTAAATCAATAGCCGTTAGAGATATAACATTGAAATTTGGCATAGACATTTATTTCGTGGCGACAACTGTTTGCTGCGAAAATGAGCGAAAGCGGCTGAAAGCCACGCTTTCTTTTTATACCCAGCTGTACTTGTACACAGGGTATTATAACTTTGTTTGAGTAGCGGTTGGTTGTACATGTATAAAGGGACCGAGATAGATATAGACTTCCACATATCAAAATGACAGGGATCGAAAAAAAATTTGATTGAGCCATGTCCGTCGGTCTGTCCGGCCGTCCGTCTGTCCGTTAACACGATAACTTGAGCAAATATTGAGATATCTTCACCAAATTCGGTATGCGGGCTTATTTAGACTCAGAATAGATTGGTATTGAAAATGAGAGAAGTCGGACCATAACCACGCCCACTTTTCCTATATCGAATATATCGAAAATATCGAAAAATTTAAAATAGGAGATAATTCGAAAACGAACACCACTAAATTAATGAAATTTGGTAGGTGGATTGATTTAATAACGCAAAACACAAGTTCAGTAAAATTTAGAAATATGGGGTTGGCAACGCCCACATTTAAAAGAAGCAAATTCAGAAGTTTAACAAGCGGTAAATCAATAGCCGTTGGAGAAATAACATTGAAATTTGGCATAGACATTTTTTTCGTAGTGACAACTGTTTGCTGTGAAAATGAGCGAAATCGGCTGAAAGCCACGCTTTCTTTTTATACCCAACTTTACGTGTACACAGGGTATTATAACAGGAATAAAGGGATCGAGATAGATATACACTTCCGTATATTAAAATGACCAGGATCGAAAAAAAATTTGATTGAGCCATGTCCGTCGGTCTGTCCGTCCGTCCGTCTGCCCTTAACACGATAACTTGAGAAAATATTGAGATATTTTCACTAATTTCGGTATGCGGGCTTATTTAGACTCAGAATAGATTGGTATTGAAAATGAGAGAAGTCGGACCATAACCACGCCCCCTTTTCATGTATCGAAAATATCGAAAAATTTAAAATAGGAGATAATTCGAAAACGAATACCACTAAATTAATGAAATTTGGTAGGTGGATTGATTTAATAACGCAAAACACAAGTTCAGTAAAATTTTGAAATATGGGGGTGGCAACGCCCACATTTAGAAGAAGCAAATTCAGAAGTTTAACAAGCGGTAAATCAATAGCCGTTGGAGAAATAACATTGAAATTTGGCATAGACATTTTTTCCTTAGTGACAACTGTTTGCTGTGAAAATGAGCGAAATCGGCTGAAAGCCACGCTTTCTTTTTATACCCAACTTTACGTGTACACAGGGTATTATAACAGGAATAAAGGGATCGAGATAGATATACACCTCCGTATATTAAAATGACCAGGATCTAAAAAAAAAAAAATTTGATTGAGCCATGTCCGTCGGTCTGTCCGTCCGTCCGTCTGTCCGTTAACACGATAACTTGACCAAATATTGAGATATTTTCACTAAATTCGGTATGCGGGCTTATTTGACTCAGAATAGATTGGTATTGAAAATGAGAGAAGTCGTACCATAACCACGCCCCCTTTTCCTATATCGAATATATCGAAAAATTGAAAATAGGAGATAATTCGAAAACGAATACCACTAAATTCATGAAATTTGGTAGGTGGATTGATTTAATAACGCAAAACACAAGTTCAGTAAAATGTTGAAATAGGGGTGTGGCAACGCCCACATTTAGAAGAAGCAAATTCAGAAGTTTAACAAGCGGTAAATCAATAGCCGTTGGAGATATAACATTGACATTTGGCATAGAAATTTTTTTCGTAGCGACAACTGTTTGCTGTGAAAATGAGCCAAATTGGCTGAAAGCCACGCTTTCTTTTTAAGCCCAGCTGTACTTGTACACAGGGTATTATAACTTTGTTTGGGTAACGGTTGGTTGTACAGTAGAGCGGGTCAAATTGTATGGATGGATTTTTTTGCATCAGGAGTATAGCAAAAACGTAATCTACAGATGATTCTAAGAAAAATTGCCCAAGAGACGATAGCTCTAAAACCGATTTCGAGCCCCCGACTTTTGCCATAGAATGTAAGGTTTGGCCAAAACATCATTATAGCTTCTGATAGAATTATAGGAAAAATATCATATTGGGCTTATTTTTAAGGTATTTTACGTACATTTCAGAATCTGTATTAGTATCTATAGTGTTTTTGAATTTTAGTAGATAAATCAGGCTTAAATTATGAGAAATTAGCCTAAAATGAACTTTTAACTACTATATTATCATTTTTAACAAATTTCTCATGGAATGGAATCTAAAAAAATTTTTTTATTTTCTACTAACAAGCAAAAAACACAATTTTTATAATTTTAATGTAATTTATTTAAAAAATTATTTTTTTACTGAGAATTGACCATTTTAGAGTATTTTAAAAAAAAAAGTAATGTTATGTTATTATTTTTTAAAATCTTATTTGCTCTCCATTCGTGGTTGTGTTTTACGACTTTCTGCTGTGATAGCCATAACAACTTCACGATTTTTTTCTACAACCGTTTGGAAACAGATGTTAACAACTGGACATATCTTTCTGTTCTGGGAATATTAGGATCATCTAGTACTGGCTCATCATAATCTAAGAATTGTATCAAGTGATCGTATAGAATAGTTCTTGTGAATGCCGATTCAGAAAGTAAATTATCTTCAATCAGATCAATCATATCAGTATAATCTGAAGCATTAAAATTGATATTATATTTTTTGTAAACTCTGAGCTTAGTTGGATCAAGTATTTTTTCTCGATAGTATACAATTTTTTTATAGCTCTTCACGTATGGCTTTTCTATCATCAAATAACATTGTTAATAAAATGTTTTCTGGATGAGCGTAATATGATGGGTTTCATCATCTACAATATTAAGTAAATTACGTGGTAGGTATCGTGTCCAACGAATAAACTTTGATAAAAGTACACTGCCGTATATAACAGAATTATAGTATTTTACATTGAAATACATTGGCACATAAATTCTAATAACATAAACTGCTAGAGTTTTCAAATTTTCCGATGGTGTATTAGTTGTTATAAAAGGTGTTTTTTTAAGGGGTATAAAACTTCGAATTGAAATAAAACACAAGAAAATCGTTTTAAGGTCCATCAATTTGGCTTTATTGGAAGGATAATTTTATGCCATTAATGTTTAAATATGATTTCGGGCATGTGGCTGCCGCGGCTGGCTCGAATAAAGCCAATTCTACAGGTCAAATTTTCAACCACTTTTTCGAGCATATGGGGCCGTATGTCGGCCATAACGCCACGAATGTTGGCTTCCAATTCCCCTAACGTTTCTGGTTTCTTGGTGTAGACGAGCGACTTCACATATCCCCAAAGAAAATAATCCAATGGTGTCAAATCACACGACCTTGGTGGCCAATTGACAGGTCCATTCCGCGAAATTATGCGCTCATCGAATGTTTCCTTCAATAAATCGATTGTGACGTGCGCTGTGTGGCATGTAGCGCCGTCTTGTTGGAACCACAACTCATCCACATTCATGCCATCCAATTCGGGAACAAAATAGTCGGTTATCATGGCTCTATACCGGTCTCCATTAACGGTAGCTGCCTCTCCAGCATTATTGCGGAAGAAGTATGGCCCAATGACTCCACCAGCCCATAGAGCACACCAAACAGTCAGTTTTTGTGGATGTAATGGCGTTTCAAGGGTCTCATGTGGATTCTCTTCACTCCAAATGCGGCAATTTGGTTGTTGACGTAGCCATTCAACCAAAAATGAGCCTCATCACTGAACAAAATTTTGCGATGAAAATCAGCATCGAAATCAATCTCATTTTCGGCCCATACACCAAAATCACGACGCATTGCATGGTCTCGCGGCTTTAATTCTTGCACAAGCTGGATCTTGTAAGGTCGCAAGCCAAGATCTTTGCGCAAAATCTTCCATAAAGTTGATGGACAAAGCTCCAATTGCTGTGCACGGTGGCGAATCGATTCATTCGGGTCCTCTTCAACACTTTGCTCTACAGCGGCAGTTGTTTCTTCGGTGCGCACTGTTCGACGTCTCTGCGAAAGCGTATTATCACATAGAGTAAACGTAGTGCGAAAACGATCCATGGTTAACCGAATTAATTGCTCTGATGGACGATTATGTCGACCATAAAATGGACGGAGCTCACGGTAAACTTCGCGAACTGAACCATTATTTTCGAAATAAATTTGCACGATTTGCAAGCGTTGTTCTTTTGTCAACCTGTTCATGATGAAATGGCAAACCAAACTGAACATAAATGACATTAGAGTTGCCAGATTTGACCACAAAATGCCAGTTTTATCTCTATTCGAAAAACAAACCTGTAAAAAAAAACACCCTGTATATAGACGTAATACCCGGCTTGCTTTGGTTAGCCATCGAGAATGTACAACTAGTCCTGGTTTTATGTTAGCTAAATCCACTGAAACAGCACCATTTGAAATTGCTTTGGCCATTTGATATAAATATTTAACATCTGTAGATAATTATCGTTCTTGTTCATCACTGCTCATACCAGGAATATTTTCCAATTCTATTGGTTCAAAATCACTTACAACCTGAAAAATAAATTTTTAGAACAAATAAAATTAATAAAATTTTTCTATATTAATTTGATTGAAAACATATTATAAAATAATTTTGACAAAGGCATACCGGAAATTTTTCACAGTCTTGAATGTCTTTGTATATTTTTCCACTTGCTGCTCTTGGTCCCCTCGTGACTGCTTTATCTAATGCTCTGAATAAATGGCCAAATGGTAATTCATTGAAATGAAGCAAACATATGAACCAGTGCAGTGGTCTATTGAAATGCTTTTCAAAAAGTCTTATAATACCATTTTCTATTCCGGTATTAGCTGGTTCTCCATTGCTGCATATGCCAATTAATTGATCTTTTGACAGATTTTTGCTATTGAAGAATTCATTTAATTTTTGTAATTTGTGTTTTGCCTTTTCTTCTTCACCCAAATTAACATATCCAAGTAATTCAGCATTATGCCCTTTTAGAACAACTAAATGGGGTTCTTTTACCAAATTTGTATGAAATTTCTCGTTAATTTCTTCTCTAGTTAATGAATCATTTTTTCTGCCATCGAAAGAAAATGCAGTTATGTTGGAATCTATGTATCGTTTACGAAGCACTTCATCTCTAGCTTTAATTGTTTCCCTTGCAACTTTAGATTTATCCATTATGACAAGTTCACCACGAACATCTCGAAAATTTATATCTTCGAAAAGGGATGTTGCTAAACATGAAGCAACTCTATCTGCAACACCGAATCTGTTACACATCATAGCAAAATTTATGGCATCGTATCGTTGAGTATAATGTCCTAGTTTCATTGTAACTGGTACTTCTGCAACTGCTTCATTTGCAATTTGTGCGTCACACGTTTCCATATCTGTTCCAAGTGTTTCGGATGTTGCATCATCACTAAATGTTGGCATTTTTGGTATTATAGTAGGTGTTTCTTCGAAAATGTGAACTTTCTATCATTATGCTGGTCCATCATAAATTCTTTTAAATGGTTTGGTATTAAACCACATTAGCATTCTGTTGTTTTTAACTTGCATTTACATTTTCCAATGTAAAACAATTCATTTGTTGATTGTACAAATGCTGTAAATTGCTGCACTTTCTTTTCTGTTTTTAATGCTTTCGTGATATTTTTCAATTAAAACATTTAGCTTTCTTAGAATACTTCGCCCATCAATTAGTTGAATATTCAATTTATTTCAAATTTCATCCAATTTATCAAACACATGAGGAG
Source organism: Merzomyia westermanni (assembly GCA_949987695.1). Lineage (NCBI taxonomy): Eukaryota > Metazoa > Arthropoda > Insecta > Diptera > Tephritidae > Merzomyia > Merzomyia westermanni. The sequence continues at coordinate 102,981,583 of OX465292.1, read as the reverse complement.
TTAAATTTTTATGCGAAAACATTTTCCTTTGAATTTTAGCATGATCAGTTAAAAAAAATAATATCTTAAAATGTCACGACTAGACGGTAAATTCAGATTATTTAATTCACTTGATAAACCAAATGCAATAACATCGTGTTCAGGTATATATGACGCAGGATGACGGTTCATAATCACAAGTTTCCGACGAATTGACGCGCACGCACTTTCAACAAACTTCCTTTTCACACTAACTCTTTTTTACCTCCTCAAATATTTTCTATACGGCTTGCATCGCCTACTAATTGTTAGTATGTAAGATTTACACTAAGTGTTTTATGGAACATCATTGTTTACCTCGCCTACTAATTGTTAGCACGTAAGATTTACAACAAGTGTTTTATGAAACAATATTGTTTACCTCGCCTACTAATTGTCAGAATGTAAACTTTGCAACAAGTGTTTTATAAGAGAGTGCGCGCGACTTCCTCAAAGTATTTTCCAATACTCTAAACTTATTATCAGATAAGACATATATGATAAAGTGAATTCAGATAATGTAGAAGGATATGGTTCATCCATTTTAAATTTAAATACAAAAAGCTGTGAAGAAAAAAAATTTTCCATAAGAAATTTGTTAAAAGTTCATTTTAGGCTAATTTCTCATAATTTAAGCCTGATATATCTACTAAAATTCAAAAAAACTATAGATACTAATGCAGATTCTGAAATGTACGTAAAATACCTTAAAAATAAGCCCAATATGATATTTTTCCTATAATTCTATCAGAAGCTATAAAGATTTTTTGCCCAAACCTTACATTCTATGGCAAAATATCTATTTTGCAAAAGTCGGGGGGTCGAAACCGGTTTTAGAGCTATGGTTTCTTGGCCAATTTTTATTAGAATCATCTGTAGATAACGTTTTTGCTATAGTCCTGATGGGCAAAAAATTTGACCCGCTCTATTGTACAGGTATAAAGGGGTCGAGATAGATATAAACTTCCATATATCAAAATGACCAGGATCAAAAAAAAATTTTACTGAGCCATGTCCGTACGATAACTTGAGCAAATATTGAGATATCTGCACCAAATTAGGTATGCGGGCTTATTTATGCTCAGAAGAGATTGGTATTGATAATGAGAGAAATCGGACGACAACCACGCCCCCTTTTCCTATTTCGAAAAATTAAAAAAATTAGATTATTCGAAAACGAATACCACTAAATTACTGAAATTTGGTAGGTGGATTGATTTTGAAGGATTTAATACTATTTTTATATAGTCACCTAACATCCCAACTGCGATAATTGAATACATACACATACATGTACTTATTTGCATATTAACGAGTAATGACTCTATACTTTATTCTACTTATATTTTACTTTTACTTCCATTAAATTTACTGAATTGATGGACGTGTCGTGTTTTATTTGCAAAACCTAACAAATGGTTATGGGCCCAGACCCATCACGTGATTTACTGTGTCAAGAATATAAAAAAGAAATTCTTATTTGCGTTTGTCGCGATCTTAAGTTGTTTAAATATTTAATTTTTGGTCGACCGGTAATAATTAATAATTTTTTGTGATGAGTACTGTGGCGCAAATCGAGAAACTCGGTGCCGATAATTACAGCACATGGGCGGTGCAGATGAAGAGTCTACTAATTACGCTGGAGTTTTGGGAAGTCGTGGAGGTCAAGTGTGCCGCCGATGCAAAAGTAGAGGAAAAAGCTAAGTGGGAGTTGCGGGACAAAAAGGCGCTGGCCTACATAACTTTGTGTGTAAAACCGTCAGAACTGATACATATTAAAAATTGTAAAACCGCAAAAGACGCATGGACAGTTTTAAGTGATTTGTATAGCGCTGATGGACCGGCGCGAAAGGTAAATTTATTTAAAAGAATTGTGCGATTTCGATTCAATGCAAGCGAAAAAATGGCTACGCAAATGAACGATTTTTACACTACTGTGGATAACCTCAAATCTACTGGCGTTAATATGAAGGATGACTTGCTGTGCATTTTATTGTTATGCAGCCTACCCCCTGAAATGGATAGTTTTGTTGTTGCGATTGAAAGCAGAGACACCTTGCCGACATTGGAGCAATTAAAGGTCAAAGTATTGGAAGAAGAAAAGCGGAGAAACGAAAAATTTGGCGATACGAGTGAGAGCGTATTTTTGGCGAATTCCAGCAGGTGGCGAAAAGGTGCAAAGGAAATGGCAGCGACAGAACGTAACAAAGCAGCGGATCAGCAGAAAACAAAAGCGCGCGATTAGAGTGCTGTTAAATGTTACGGTTGTGGTAAAAGAGGACATATAAAGTCCCAGTGCAAAGCAACAAAGAAAGAGGCGGTAATGAACATAAGTGTACATAAAAATACAAAAGGCAGCAACATAAGGGTATTGGACAGCGGTGCGTCTTCTCATATGTGTAACGATGTAAAACTCCTTTCAACTATTAGCAAAGGCGAACAAATGGTTACACTAGCATCAGGTGATTTTCGTTGTTGCTAAAGGTTTAGGCAGTGTTAGTAAAAACTAGAGCCTGCGATATTAAATTGACTAACGTATTATATGTTCCAAGTTTAAATGGAAATTTTCTCTCAGTGAGTAAAATTCTGGAACACGGCTACTCGGTATATTTTAATAAAACGTTAGCCGAAGTGAAATCTGCAAACAACGAAACAATTTTTTCAGCAAATGCAGAGAATGGTGTTTTTTATACTACTTTCGATAAACGTGAGTGCGTAAACACCGCGGTAAATAAAAGAAATTCAAACATTGAAATTTGGCACAAACGATTTGGACATTTAAATGTAAAAGACATTTGCGAGTTATCGAAAAAGAATATTGTGTACGGGTTAAACGTTAATATGCCTACAAACTTTGATTGCTCAACTTGTGCGTTATGTAAAATTAATAAAAAAACCATTTAAGGTACTTCCGCAAATATATACGAAAGATGTACTTGAGTTATTTTCTTTTGTTGTTTTTCCGACAGGGTGAATAATTGATGTATATTGGAACGATTTTTCGTCATCCCTTGTCAAATTTGGTTTTGAGACAAACCGGTTCCGGCGTTGTGCCATCATCAGTGTCGATTTTCGTTCTGATCTGTTGTTGTCGTTTGTCTTGTATTTATAGTAAGTAGCAGGTAACGTCAGCATGGGTTCCTGGTTGTGTACGTGTGTGCACAGTCAGAAAGGGGGGTGGTTTGCATCGATCGGTTTTTGTGTGGTTGACTGAGGCAGGTAAAAGTTGGTGATTTTTGTTGTTTGACCTTTTTTGCTTGTTTGTTGTTTTTGATCTTTTCCTGTTTTGTGCTTATTTCTCGGTGCGTGTGTGCTTGTTGTACCTGAGTGGTTGCTTTGTTTTTTGTAAACCAATTTTAAAGGTTCGAATATTGTGTCGGAAACAGTGTTTGTCTGTTCGTTTATTATTCTATTGTCGCATGTTTTTGGTTTGTAGATTTCCATATTTTCGAGCACGTTCAGACGTCGGCCCTTTGTTTGTACACGTAGGACCTTGACTGTTTTTTTGATGTTTCCGGGGGGGCATTTATTCTCCGCCATGTGATTCGCAAAGTTGGACTCCGGTATGATGGTTGGATTCCGTATCTTTTTGTTGTAATCTCTAATGTGTTCTCTGAACCTCGTTCTTACTTGTCGTCCTATGTTTGTCACAAGTGAGCTTGTATACACCATGGCTGCTAAACGGATCTTCTGAGTTAGTTTTGGTTCTTAGCTTCCGTCCTAAATTGTTCGATGTTTTGAACGCTGTGTTGATGTTGTATTTTCTAAGGAAATTTGCTAATTTATGTTTTGCCCTTCCAGTATATGTCATTGTCGCCTAGGTTTGTGTACTTTATTCTCCATTGTTTCTTTTTTGTTCTCTAAGGTCTGCCCTGAATTCATCTACTAGTGCTTTTTTATATCCGTTGTTTGTAGCGATGTTATATATTATTCCAAGCTCTCTTCTATATGCTTCTTGTATAAGAGGTGTTCTTTCCAATCTTTGTACTAAGTGCCTTAGCGCTGCATTTTTATGTTGTTGTGGGTGGTTCGAGGTATTATGTATTATTGTGTCGGTGGCTGTTGGTTTCCTATATATGTTGTAGTTGAATTTATTGCTAGCTTTATCAATACTTATTGTGAGGTCCAGATAATTGATTCCTCCGTCTTTTTCGGTTTCCATTGTGAATTTTATGTTCCCGTGCTGCTTGTTGAGGTACTCCAGTACTTGCTCTTCGTTGTTGGAAGTTAAAACGCATATGATATCATCCACGTACCTTACGTAAAATAACACTCCTAATTTGGAACTTAATTCCTGTATATACTCTTTTTCCAGGTTTTGCATAAACGCTTCCATAAGAATAGCCGATGTTGGGTTTCCCATCCCAAGTCCGTTTGTTTGTCTGTATATTTTATTGTTGAATTGAAAACAGTTTTGACGTAGGGTGGTTCTTACCGTGATCGTGATTTGCGTGCTTTTTACTTTATCTTTTGTTTTACGTAGTATGGAAATCTACAAACAAAAAACATTCGACGGTAGAATAATAAACGAACAGACAAACACTGTTTCCGACACAAGATTCGAACCTTTAAAATTCGTTTACAAAAAACAAAGCAACCACTCAGGTACAGCAAGCACACACGCACCGACAAATAAACACAAAACAGCAAAAGATCATAAACAACAAACAACCAAAAAGGTCAAACAACAAAAATCACCAACTTTTACCTGCCTCAGTCAACCACACAAAAACTGATCGATGCAAACCCCCCCCCCGTTTCTGAATGTACACACACAACACATACACGTACACAAACAGACACCCATGCTGACGTTACCTGCTACCTACTATAAATACAAGACAAAAGACAACAACAGATCAGAAAGAAAATCGACACTGATGATGGCACAACGCCTAAACCGGTTTGTCTCAAAACCAAATTTGACAAGGGATGACGAAAAATCGTTCCAATATACATCAATTACTTGAGTTAGTGCATACGGACATTTGTGGGCCAATGAAGACGGTTTCCCAAGGTGGTTCGGGTTACTTTATTACTTTCATAGACGACTACGTAAGATTTGTTGCGACAGAAATCGGATGCGTTCGAGGCGTTTAAAGAGTTCATGGTTGAGACTGAAAAGCAGACCGGGCGTAAATTGAAATGTGTGCGTAGTGAAAATGGCCGCGAATACATAAATGGAAATTTTCACAGTTTTTTAGAGAAACATGGAATACGGCATCAAACCACGGTTAGCTATACTCCACAACAAAACGGTGCTGCTGAAAGTGCAAATCGCACACTCGTCGAAATGTCGCTTTGTATGTTAGAGGCATCGAAACTGCCTCAAAGTCTGTGGTCAGAAGCGGTTAATACTGCCACATGTATCAGAAATCGGTCGCCTACAAAATTAATAAAAGAAAATACACCATATGAACGTTGGGTAGGTAGAAAACCATCGGTATCCCATTTTAAAGTTTTTGGATGCGAAGCAGTGGCGCTGTGTAATCCGTTAAATAGGTCGAAGTTTCAACCAAAAGGTACGAAGTTGACGTTTGTTGGTTATGCTGATTTAACTAAAGGCTATAGGCTGTATAATTCAGTAAACCTACCAATAACGGTTGCACGAGATGTGATATTTTTTGAAAACAATCCATGCGGCAAAGAAAATGAAACGCAAAGTGCTGATTTTTATAATTTGGTTGAATTCGAGGAACCTTTAACATCCCATGCAATTCAAAGTACAGACGAACAACAAGAACAACTAACGCAAAAGCACGATCAAGAAGAAGCATTAATACCTAATAAGGAAACATACAATATTGAACAAAACGAAGAGCCCGATCAAGAAGAAGCATTAATACCTAATAGGGAAGAAAACAATATTGAGCAAAATGAAATGAGCGAAAGTAGTTGTGAAGATGAAGGTCCAGTCGTTTTGGGAAAGCCGAAAAGAAAGCGGTGGTGTGGGACGACCACGAAAAAAGTTCGTTATGGAAGCAGCAGAGACTCTCAACTTAGTATGTGCCAATCCAGCAACAATGACGAGTGCGTTAAACTCGGAAAACAGCGAGCAGTGGAAGGCTGCTATGCAGGCGGAGTATCATTCGTTATTAAAAAATGATACGTGGGAATTGGTGGACTACCCGAAAAGCAAAAATGTAATCGGCTCATGGGTTTTTTCAACCAAATTTAATCAAGATGGCACATTGGAGAAATTTAAAGCACGATTCGTTGCGCAGGGTTGTTCTCAGATTTATGGCGAAGATTTCAACGAAACATATGCTCTGTGGCGAGACAATCGACGATTCGATTAGTGCTGGCACTTTCTGCCAAATATGAGTGGTTCGTAAACCACATAGACATAGTATCAGCATATTTGCACGGTGTATTAGAAGAAGAAGTGTACATGCGGCAACCTAAGAATTTTGTCAACAAAGATTATCCAAATAAAGTATGCAAATTGAAAAAATCTTTATATGGATTGAAGCAAGCGGGCCGAGATTGGAACCATAAAATAGATTTTCTTTTAAATGAGATAGGATTTCGTCGGTGCAAATCTGATAATTGCGTGTATATTAAGCGCAACGAAGCTGAAATAAACATGATCGTTATCTACGTTGATGACATCATCTTAGCATGTACATCAAAAATTACAATGAAAGACATTATGGCAAAGTTAAGTGCCAAGATTGAAGCCAAAGACCGTGGGCCAATCAGTTATTATCTGGGAATGCAGATTGATCGATAAGGAGAATGCGGTTCTATAACCATACATCAAGAAAAGTACACTATCGAGTTTCTTAAAAAATGGAATATGCAAGATTCTAAGGGTGTTTCAACACCGTACACCTAGGGTACCGTTCTGGAAAAATGTGTCAAGAATGGTTGCAGTGGTATTAATGTGAAGGAATATCAGTCGCTGATAGGGGGGCTAACATATTTGGCCAATACGTCCAGATCGGATATTGCGTACGCGGTCTCTAGGCTATCGCAATATCACAGTCATCCTCATCAACAACATTTTGTAATAGCGAAACGTATACTACGGTACCTTAAATTGAAGCCGAAGGGTATGTTGACGTATATGCCAAATAACCAAAACTTAGTTTGTTTTATAGATTCCGATTGGGGCTCAGATCAGGTTGAACGTAAATCAATGAGTGGGTACGTGCTATTCTGCAGTGGGGGTTTGATTGCATGGGAAGCCAAAAAGCAGCATATGGTTTCTTTGAGCACGATGGAGGCAGAATATGTAGCCATGTGTCAAGGGACCAAAGAAGTCGCATTTCACCGTAATTTGTTGATGGAGTTGGGTTTTTACTCGCTCATTAAAAATCCTAGAATTATCAAATGTGATAACCAAGGCGCTCAGTTCGCTGTTCGGAATCCGACCGTGCACAAGAGAAGTAAACATATAGATATACGATTTCAATATACACGGGAAAAATTTTCAAATGGCGACATCGGCATAGAATATGTACCATCTTCAGAGAATGCGGCCGATATATTTACTAAGAATTTGCCTTTAAGTAAACATAATAACTGTTGCAATTTATTAACGCTGTACTTTGAATGATTTTTGAAATCTACATTTTTTAATGATAATTTTTTCTAAAGCAATAATTTTGAAATGTTAGTTCTTTAAATGCTATTTTCAATCAATTAATTTTGAAATGTTAACTTTTGTACTAAACAAAAAATCGCAATTGGGATGAGGCGGAGTATGAAGGATTTAATACTATTTTTATATAGTCACCTAACATCCCAACTGCGATAATTGAATACACATACACATACATGTACTTATGTGCATATTAACGAGTAATGCCTTTACTTACTTTATTCTACTTATATTTTACTTTTACTTCCATTAAATGTACTGAATTGATCGGACGTGTCGTGTTTTATTTGCAAACCACCAACAGATTTTATAACGCAAAACACAAGTTCAGTAAAATTTTGGAATATGGGGGTGGCAACGCCCACATTTAGAAGAAGCAAATTCAGAAGTTTAGCAAGCTGTAAATCAATAGCCGTTGGAGATATAACATTGAAATTTGGCATAGACATTTTTTTCGTAGCGACAACTGTTTGCTGTGAAAATGAACGAAATCGGCTGAAAGCCACGCTTTCTTTTTATACCCAGCTTTACTTGTACACAGGGTATTATAACTTTGTTTGGGTAACGGTTGGTTGTACAGGTATAAAGGAATCGAGATAGATATAGACTTCCACATATCAAAATGACCAGGATCGAAAAAAATTTGCTTGAGCCATGTCCGTCCGTCTGTCCGTCCGTCCGTCTGCCCTCTAACACGATAACTTGAGAAAATATTGAGATATCTTCACCAAATTCGGTATGCGGGCTTATTTAGACTCAGAAAAGATTGGTATTGAAAATGAGCGAAATCGGACGATAACCACGCCCCCTTTTCCTATATCGAAAAATTTTTAAAATTTGATAATTCGAAAACGAATACCACTAAATTAATGAAATTTGGTAGGTGTATTGATTTTATAACGCAAAACACAAGTTCAGTAAAATTTTGGAATGTGGGGGTGGCAACGCCCACATTTAGAAGAAGCAAATTCAGAAGTTTAACAAGCTGTTAATCAATAGCCGTTGGATATATAACATTGAAATTTGGCAAAGACATTTTTTTCGAAGCGACAACTGGTTGCTGTGAAAATAAGCGAAATCGGCTGAAAGCCATGCTTTCTTTTTATACCCAGCTGTACTTGTACCTCGTTTGGATAATCGTTGGTTGTACAGGTATGAACGAATCGAGATAGATATAAACTTCCGTATATCAAAATAAAAAGGATCGAAAAAAAATGTTATTGAGCCATGTCCGTTGGTCTCTCCGTTAACACGATAACTTGAGCAAATATTGAGATATATTTGCCAAATTCGGTATACGGTCTTATTTAGACTCAGAATAGATTGGTATTGAAAATGATCGAAAACGGACGATAACCACGCCCCCGTTTCTAAAAATTAGATAATTCGAAAACGAATACCACTAAATAGATGAAATTTGGTAGGTGGATTGATTTAATAACGAAAACACAAGTTTAGTAAAACCTTGGAATATGGGGGTGGCAACGCCCACATTTAGAAGAAGCAAATTCAGAAGTTTAACAAGCTGTTAATCAATAGCCATTGGAGATATAACATTTAAATTTGGCATAGACATCTTTCTCGTAGCGACAACTGTTTGCTGTGAAAATGAGCGAAATCGGCTGAAAGCCATGCTTTCTTTGTATACCCACCTGTACTTGTACCTCGTTTGGATAATCGTTGGTTGTACAGGTATAAACGCATCGAGATAGATATAAACTTCCGTATATCAAAATAACAAGGATCGAAAAAAAGTTGATTAAGCCATGTCCGTTGGTCTGCCCGTTAACACGATAACTTGAGCACATATTGAGATATATTCGCCAAATTCGGTATGCGGGCTTATTTAGACTCGGAATAGATTGGTATCGAAAATGAGCGAAATCGGACGATAACCACGCCCCCTTTTCCTATATCGAAAATATCGAAAAATTTTAAAAATTTGATAATTCGAAAACGAATACCACTAAATTAATGAAATTTGGAAGGTGTATTGATTTTATAACGCAAAACACAAGTTCAGTAAAATTTTGGAATGTGGGGGTGGCAACGCCCACATTTAGAAGAAGCAAATTCAGAAGTTTAACAAGCTGTTAATCAATAGCCGTTGGATATATAACATTGAAATTTGGCAAAGACATTTTTTTCGAAGCGACAACTGGTTGCTGTGAAAATAAGCGAAATCGGCTGAAAGCCATGCTTTCTTTTTATACCCAGCTGTACTTGTACCTCGTTTGGATAATCGTTGGTTGTACAGGTATGAACGAATCGAGATAGATATAAACTTCCGTATATCAAAATAAAAAGGATCGAAAAAAAATGTTATTGAGCCATGTCCGTTGGTCTCTCCGTTAACACGATAACTTGAGCAAATATTGAGATATATTTGCCAAATTCGGTATACGGTCTTATTTAGACTCAGAATAGATTGGTATTGAAAATGATCGAAAACGGACGATAACCACGCCCCCGTTTCTAAAAATTAGATAATTCGAAAACGAATACCACTAAATTGATGAAATTTGGTAGGTGGATTGATTTAATAACGAAAACACAAGTTTAGTAAAACCTTGGAATATGGGGGTGGCAACGCCCGCATTTAGAAGAAGCAAATTCAGAAGTTTAACAAGCTGTTAATCAATAGCCATTGGAGATATAACATTTAAATTTGGCATAGACATCTTTCTCGTAGCGACAACTGTTTGCTGTGAAAATGAGCGAAATCGGCTGAAAGCCATGCTTTCTTTGTATACCCAGCTGCACTTGTACCTCGTTTGGATAATCGTTGGTTGTACAGGTATAAACGCATCGAGATAGATATAAACTTCCGTATATCAAAATAACAAGGATCGAAAAAAAGTTGATTGAGCCATGTCCGTTGGTCTGCCCGTTAACACGATAACTTGAGCACATATTGAGATATATTCCCCAAATTCGGTATGCGGGCTTATTTAGACTCGGAATAGATTGGTATCGAAAATGAGCGAAATCGGACGATAACCACGCCCCCTTTTCCTCTATCGAAAATATCGAAAAATGGAAAAAATTTGATAATTCGAAAACAAATACCACTAACTTGATGAAATTTGGTAGGTGGATTGACTTAACAACGCTAAACACAAGTTTAGTAAAACTTTGGAATATGAGGGTGGTAACGCAAACATTTAGAAGAAGTAAATCCAGAAGTTTAACAGGCGGTAAACAAATAGCCGTTGAAGATATAACATTGAAATTTGGCACAGACCTTTTTCTCGTAGCGACAACTGGTTGCTGTGAAAATGAGCGAAATCGGCTGAAAGCCAAGCTTTCTTTTTATACCCAGCTGTAGCTGAACTTTGTTTGGATAACCGTTGTTGTACAGGTATAAAGGAATCGAGATAGATATAAACTTCCATATATCAAAATGACCAGGATCGTCCGTCCGTCTGCCCGCTAACACGACAAGTTGAGCAAATATTGAGATATCTTCGCCAAATTCGGCATGCGTGCTTAGTTAGACTCAGAATAGATTGGTATTGAAAATAAGCAAATATTGAGATATATTCACCAAATTCGGTAGGCGGGCTTATTTAGACTCAGAATCGATTGGTATTGAAAATGAGAGAAATCGGACCATAACCACGCCCCCTTTTCGCATATCGAAAATTTAAAAAATGAGATAATTCGAAAACGAATACCACTAAATTAATGAAATTTGGTAGGTGGATTGATTTTATAACGCAAAACACAAGTGACAAGGCCAATAACATGCAACCCTGCATCATCGTAAAATATGCAACTCCAACAACCCGCTTGTCTAACCGAACGAGAGTTGAGTTGCCGAAGAGTCGTACACCGAAACGTATTAACATTCGATCGTGTGTAAAACTAATTACTTTTATAATTCATTTAATTAACATTCATTGCATAACATTTAACACTCTTTTCAATTGATACATCCTGACAAACCTTATCATTAAAGAAAACTATTATAATTCTCAGCATAGCAAATAAGTGTTGAAGTTATTTATGTGGAACAGATATCACACGAAAGGTAAGGTGATATTTTCAGAATGGGAATAAACCCCTCCAAAGGAAGAAACGAAAAATAAAGTGGTAACTAAAATACAAATAACTAAATCTACAAAATCAAACAGCTTAAGAGAATTTATAAAATTCAGTGTAAATCAAATCGGGCATCATACTCGCAATTGAGACTCTTCTGGCAAGTTCCGCGAATTCGGCATGTTCACTCGTGCTGCTGTCGGTTCGTAACGCTCGCTAAATTCAAACCATCAGTTGTATTGAAGATTTGTGTTTCACTCACAAGCAAGCAAACAAACGTTGTCTAAGATATACGAGTTTTGTTAATTCACTCACAAGCATACGGCAGAGTAGTGATAACAAACAAACGTCTTCTACGATATACGAGTTTTGTTATTTCACTCACAAGCATACGGCAGCGTAGTGAAAACAAACAAACGTCTTCTACGATATACGAGTTTTGTTGTTTCACTCATGAGCATACGGCAGAGTAGTGAAAACAAACAAACGTCTTCTACGATATACGAGTTTTGTTGTTTCACTCATAAGCATACGGCAGAGTAGTGGAAACAGACAACGTCAACTACGATATTCGAGTTTGGTGTTACACTCATAAGCATACGGCAGTATAGTGAAAACGAACAATCATCTGCTACGTAATACGAGTGTAGTATTGACTTTGTCTCTCACTCACGAAAGCAGTTCAGGCAATCGTCAGTTACGATATTTGACATTGAAGTTTGTGTACTCACGAAAGAAAGCGACAGTGAAGTTTAAACGATCAAACTTTATACTCATACATACACACGGTTACTCACGTACTTACGACAGCATCGCAATAGCTGTATCGTTCTTATATACATATGCATACGATAGTGCAAGTAAAAACAAATATATAATAATTTTCTAAAAGCGAAGAGTATAATCAAAACAAACGATGGAGGACTTCAGAAAATTAAAAGTGAATCAACTTCGTCAAAAGTGCAAAGACGTAAAAATTTCGTGTACGGGAAATAAAGCCGAGTTAATAGAAAGGCTTGAATTATTTTATAGTGAAGAACGCTTCGAAAATGCAAATGAACATACAATGCTTATGCAACGAATCGCAGAGATAGAGAAAACCGTCGCTAATTTAGAAATGCATAAGCAAGACACATGTAGAAATAATCGTAATTATTTCGTACCACAGCTAGTAACTTCACCAGTGGAAAGAGCCGTGTTTCAATCGGTTATAGTTCCTACAAGCACAGTAGCATATCACGCGAATTATACACAAAGTGTAAATAACGTAACGCAGGCTCCAGGTAGCCAAAATTGTGGTTCGTATTCACCACAAAGTGTAAGCAATGTAATACAAGCTCCAAGTAGCCAAACATGTGGGTCGTATCCACCACAAAGTGTGTACACACAACCGCAAAACACGTATCATCCAATTTTTTACAATGCATCACGCGTAGTGCCACCGTATACCACAGTTCCATTTACTGTGCAACCCGAGCAACCCATTTCGCTAGTTACAAATCCATTTTGCAAAGTCCGCGACGTGGTAGAGCTATTGCCTGAATTTAATCCGGTATCGAAAACGTCACTAAATTCGGTTCAATACATTAGACGAGTAGAAACTCTAAAAAACGCTTATTGTTGGAAAGAAAACATTTTAATTTGTGCTGTGCAACAAAAGATGCGAGGTCCAGCTAAGTACTGGGTAGATGCATTACAAGAAGTGTTCGTGTCGTGGCAACAATTAGTTAAACGATTTTTGGAAGACTTTCCATATACGGTAAATAGCGCGGACGTACATATCGAAATGTCGCGAACGAAAAGACAACACAACGAAACCCCGCAGGAATTTTATTTTAAAATGCAAGCGTTAGGAACGAAGGCATGTATGCCTGAAAATGCTATAGCTCGACACATTATCAATGGTGTAACCGATTCAGATCTGAAAAGGAAAATTTCAAATAACTATACGCGCTGCACAGACTTGTTACGGGATATAAATGAATACTGTGCATACAACGATATAAAACCGGTAACGAATGTAAATCCAAAACAAGCTGTGAGTGTTACTTAAACCAAATATGCTCACGTACAAGGTGGAACAAACAGTGCGCGTAATGAACAAATAGCAGTTGGTAGCATTAAATGTTACAATTGTGCGAAATTTGGTCATTTCTCGAAAGATTGTCCAGAGCCACAAAAGAAACCGCGATGTGGAAAATGCAATCGAACGAATCATACTACTGAAAAGTGTACTGAAAACCAGAAAACAAAGGTTAATGTAATAAAAAACAGTGACGGTATTGTGAAAAATGTAAACCTTAATGGTCATATGACAAATGCTTTTATTGATCCAGGCAGTGGTCGTACACTTGTTCGCAAATCAATAGCCGCGAAACTCGGACAAACCAAGCCTAATGCCATAGTGCTGAAAGGGTTCGGTGGTGGTGAATTTATATGCAAAGAAGAAATTGACGTTGATATTGAAATCGATAATATTAAACTAAAAGTTTGTGCGTTAATGGTAGATGACGAATTGATAAGCGAAAATATTTTACTTGGCGAAGATACTTTATGCCAAGACGGAAAACGATTAGTGATCGAAAATGGCAATTGTCGTTTAGAGCGCGTGATTTCGATAAACGAAATATCGCATTTTCATAGTGCGGAACGCGGAAAATTGAACAATATATTAACGAATTTTCAGGACGTTTTCTCTGAAAAAATATCTGATCTCGGAAGGTGTAACGTGGCAAAAATGAATATCGAATTGAACAGTAATGTACCGGTTAGAATGAAACCTTATCGAGTTCTATTTGCCAAGCGCCCGATCGTTGCTGACATGATTCGTGAGTTGCTCGATAATGGTATCATACGTCAATCTGATTCCACGTACGCCTCACCCATTGTGTTGGTCGAAAAGAAAAACGGTGAGCATCGGCTCTGCATCGACTATCGTTGTCTAAATAAAATTACCAAAAAAATGTCTTTTCCGATGCCTATTATGATTACTTTACTACACTTGACTTGAGAATGGGGTACTATCAAATCGAAATAGATGAAGATTCGAAACAATTTACGGCTTTCGTTACCAATGATGGACATTTTGAGTTCAACCGAATGCCATTTGGGTTGGTAAACGCACCCGCGGTCTTTCAGTGGATCATGAATAGATTGATTGCTAGGATGCCTTCCGGCGAAGTAATGGCATATCTCGACGATGTCATCATACCAAGCAAAACTATTGAAGATGGCTTAGAACGTTTACGCAAGTTCCTTGAAATATTGCGTGAGAGCGGATAACGCTACGTCTAGCAAAATGTAAATTCTTAGCTACTGAAATTGAACATTTAGGTCATATTGTAAACGAAAAGCGTATAACGTCAGGTACTAAGAAAATTTCCGTCACACAGAATTTCTCTCGACCTACCAATCTTACGGAATTACGACGATTTTTGGGGCTTACAGGATATTTCCGAAAATTGGTTCAAGACTATTCACTCATCTCAAAACCGCTTACTAGTCTGCTGTGTAAAGCGGAAGTAAACAATTTTCGCTGGGGTGATTCACAACAAGCGGCGTTTGAAAAACTGATTAATGTACTTACATGTAGCCCAGTGCTAGCGTTATATGATGGTTCTGCTAATCACGAAGTACATACCGATGCAAGCAGCGTTGGACTTGCCGGTGTACTATTACAGTCATACGATACAAAAACGTGGCAGCCGGTTGCGTATTATAGTCGGCATTGCTTTGAAGCCGAAAGCAGATACCACAGTTACGAACTGGAGGTTTTGGCTGTGGTAGAGACACTAGAACGATTCCGAACATATTTGCTAGGCAAGAGGTTCCGCTTAGTAACCGATTGCTCGGCAGTTGCCAAAATGCGAGCAAACAAAGAAATAAAATCAAAAGTGGCACGCTGGTGGTTGAGACTCTTAGAGGTTGGTTTCGAAGCAATACATCGAGCAGGAAGTCGTTTGGCTCACGTGGATGCTTTGAGCCGTTCTCCAGATCAGCCGTTGAAAGAGTTAGAAGTAGAAGTAGCTGGTGTCATTATGAAAGTAACAGCCGATACTAATGACTGGCTATATACACTTCAGTTACAAGACGAAATTTACGCGATATTATATCAATTTTAAAAGGCGATACTAAATCAGCTAACGAGGCAATCCTAGGAAAAGAATATCGCTTACAGAGGTACAGCGTTCACCTCAAAATCTTTCGAATCATTTTGCGAAACCAACGGAATTCAGCACGTCAAGACTGCTGTTCGAACCCCTCGTGCAAACGGGCAAGTTGAACGTGCTAATCAAACAATTTTGGCCTATATACGTACGTCTACCGAAGATCCAAAATTGTGGGATACAACGCTACGGAATCTGCAATTTATGGTAAATTCACAAATAAATTCTACATCAGGATTTAGCCCGAATGAACTAATTTTTGACTTCGATCTTCGGAACATCGTTCATAACCGTCTTGTGGCAGCAATTTATGACGAAACCGACGTCAAAGAACAACATATGCCTATTGCCGAAAAACGTTTGAAATCACTAGACAACATAGCACACGAACGATCCAAAGGGTAAGATCCTTTTGATCGCAAACACGCCAAACCTAAGTTATGTAACGAAAACGACCTCGTGGTAATCGAAAATGAACCTTCAGCCACGGGAGAGTCACGAAAGCTGGAACCCAAATATCGCGGGCCTTATCAAGTCACAAAAGTTCTGTGGCACGATCGCTATTTAATCGAGGACATTCCCGGCATGCAAATAACCGCGCGAAAATTTTGCTCTATATTCTCAACGGACAAAATCAAGCCTTGGTGCTCCACTTCTCCCGAACTAGAAGACGATGAGTCCCAAATCGGGGACGATTTGTCATCAGGATTGGCCGAGATGTCAAGGCCAATAACATGCAACTCTGCATCATCGTAAAATATGCAACTCCAACAACCCGCTTGGCTAACCGAACGAGAGTTGAGTTGCCGAAGAGTCGTACACCGAAACGTATTAACATTCGATCGTGTGTAAAACTAATTACTTTTATAATTCATTTAATTAACATTCATTGCATAACATTTAACACTCTTTTCAATTGATACATCCTGACAAACCTTATCATTAAAGAAAACTATTATAATTCTCAGCATAGCAAATTAGTGTTGAAGTTATTTATGTGGAACAAATATCACACGAAAGGTAAGGTGATATTTTCAGAATGGGATTAAACCCCTACAAAGAAAGAAACGAAAAATAAAGTGGTAACTAAAATCCAAATAACTAAATCTACAAAATCAAACAGCTTAAGAGAATTTATAAAATTCAGTGTAAATCAAATCGGGCATCATACTCGCAATTGAGACTCTTCTGGCAAGTTCCGCGAATTCGGCATGTTCACTCGTGCTGCTGTCGGTTCGTAACGCTCGCTAAATTGAAACCATCAGTTGTATTGAAGATTTGTGTTTCACTCACAAGCATACGGCAGAGTAGTGAAAACAAACAAACGTTGTCTAAGATATACGAGTTTTGTTGTTTCACTCACAAGCATACGGCAGAGTAGTGAAAACAAACAAACGTTGTCTAAGATATACGAGTTTTGTTGTTTCACTCACAAGCATATGGCAGAGTAGTGATAACAAACAAACTACTTCTACGATATACGAGTTTTGTTAATTCACTCACAAGCATACGGCAGAGTAGTGATAGCAAACAAACGTCTTCTACGATATACGAGTTTTGTTATTTCACTCACAAGCATACGGCAAAGTAGTGAAAACAAACAAACGTCTTCTACGATATACGAGTTTTGTTGTTTCACTCATGAGCATACGGCAGAGTAGTGAAAATAAACAAACGTCTTCTACGATATACGAGTTTTGTTGTTTCACTCATAAGCATACGGCAGAGTAGTGGAAACAGACAACCTCAACTACGATATTCGAGTTTGGTGTTTCAGTCATAAGCATACGGCAGTATAGTGAAAACGAACAATCATCTGCTACGTAATACGAGTGTAGTATTGACTTTGTCTCTCACTCACGAAAGCAGTTCAGGCAATCGTCAGTTACGATATTTGACATTGAAGTTTATGTTCTCACGAAAGAAAGCGACAGTGAAGTTTAAACGATCAAACTTTATACTCATACATACACACGGTTACTCACGTACTTACGACAGCATCGCAATAGCTGTATCGTTCTTATATACATATGCATACGATAGTGCAAGTAAAAACAAATATATAATAATTTTATAAAAGCGAAAAGTATAATCAAAACAAACGATGGAGGACTTCAGAAAATTAAAAGTGAATCAACTTCGTCAAAAGTGCAAAGACGTAAAAATTTCGTGTACGGGAAATAAAGCCGAGTTAATAGAAAGGCTTGAATTATTTTATAGTGAAGAACGCTTCGAAAATGCAAATGAACATACAATGCTTATGCAACGAATCGCAGAGATAGAGAAAACCGTCGCTAATTTAGAAATGCATAAGCAAGACGCGTGTAGAAATAATGGTAATTATTTCGTACCACAGCTAGTATCTTCACCAGTGGAAAGAGCCGTGTTTCAATCGGTTATAGTTCCTACAAGCTCAGTAGCATATCACGCGAATTATGCACAAAGTGTAAATAACGTAACGCAGGCTCCAGGTAGCCAAAATTGTGGTTCGTATTCACCACAAAGTGTAAGCAATGTAATACAAGCTCCAAGTAGCCAAACATGTGGGTCGTATCCACCACAAAGTGTGTACAAGTTAAGCTTTTGTCTAAAGACAAAGGCTTTTTAAAAAGATAGCCTATTTATTACTTCGCGGCAAGTGAAGGAGTCAATGTCACCACGATTGTGCTGTTGATCAAAAACTAAACTCTTTATTTTCAATTTGGTCTTACTTATAGTGTTTACATTATTTACTTAAGAACTAAGTTCAGCTTTGAAATTGCAAAGATGTATGTTGAAATGGCTTGGCCTTGGAATGAAGATATCGATTTCTTATTAATGGAAACTTCCATCAATAACGGAAAAAGCAGATTATAAACAAAAGACAGTTTTGTTATTCTATAGCTCGCGGTATGAAGAATCCAAATCTTGTTTACAGTTACCATAAAGTTGATGTGCGGAGGCTGCCGTTAACTCCCCCCTCCCTAAGTTGAATCTTCCCGGATTCATCGAATTCTTTTTTAAGTAGGGTATTTAATTTGTCTTGAATTTCAACATACAAATCCGCTTGAATCTTATGCGATCTTTCCTGTCGCTTTAAACTTAATTGCAATATTATCTTATAAACAACGAATGAACCAATTAAAAATGACATTAGGGTTAATAATGACATTGAAATTGAATTTTGAGTGAAACTATTTTAATTTAATTTTTTGTAACAAATGTATATTTTTAAATTTTAAAGTTTCTTCATCTGAATCAATGAACTCTAGTATTTCATAATTTTTTAAATCGTTTTGTTTAAGAAATTTTACAATTTTTCCAGTTGGATTTTCGAATGTTTTATTGTCTATGTTTACAGATGTATCAAAAGTTACTAAATATGTGCATTTACGTTGGTTTCATTAACTTTGTGCTTTCCTGAGATTAAAATAGCTCCATCTTTTATTATGTCTATTTGTTTATTTATTTCTTTAATTTTTGTACAATTTGCTGGTTTTTTGTTTAACAAATATATTAAGCAGGTTTCTTTAAAATCTTTTTTACAAAAAATATTGTTTATTTCAATTTTACATTTTTCAACAGATATAAATGTATTGCCACATATTGCAACTTGATTTTCAATAATTAATTTACCATTAATTTGTGCAATTGGTCTAGTTTCAAATAACATGCAGGTATTTTTGACAATAGGATATTTTATGTATAATATAATTAAATCTGATTTTTGTAAGATTTTAAACGTTGAAACATCCAACAAATAAGTCAAAGTTAGTGTTTGCTTTTCATTTTGAATTATTTCTTTTGTTTCTTCTGTATGGAGTATATGTGAATTTAAAATTCCACCTTTTGCTAATGTGATAGTCTGTAAAACATTTTGTAATTCATATATAATCATCTTTATTCTTTGTTTACGAATTATTTTTTCGTGCGAAGCTCCTGCAATATCATTTACTAAATTTGTTAATCGTTTTATTTCTTTAAACATTTGCGAATTTGTGATAAATTGCTCATTATTATTTTCTACTAAATCATTTATTTTGCTAGATATGGTTTCCACAATGTTCCTATTTCATTAATTCTTCTTTTAGTCCTAGTTTTCTGCAGTTGCATTAAAGAAGATTCTATAATATTAAGTTCTGCCTCTACTTCTAAATAATCTGTTGTTGAATATGTGTGCTTTTGCTTTTCTTGCAAAAAATATGATTGTTCATTTTCGAACATCGTCCTATAGTAGGTTAGATTTGTGATGTGAAAAATGTTTCCATAACCTTCGTACATTAGTGCTTCCCCATTTTGAATTAGGACATAGTCATCGCTAGTGTAATCTATTATGTCTGCTGTAGTTAAAGTAAGCAGTAATCCAAAAATAAAAATAGCCATAGTGTAAACCTAAAATATTATGTTTTAATATTATCTTTGTGAATAATTCTGTTTCTATTGTTAATAATTGTCCTATTTCCCAAGTTTTCTTTAACTTGCTGTTTTCTATATCTAGGTTTTAACTTATTTCGCTCTCCTATAACTTTCTCATAAACTATTTGACCTGGATAAAATTCTTTACTGTTTCTATTTCTATTATGAGAACTAAGCATTTTGGTTTGTGCCATTTTTAATTTTTCTGGAATCATTTCATGATCCTTTTTATTGTAAAACACATCGACAGGTTTAAAATCTGTCACCGAGTGAATCGTTAAATTATACTGTTGAGCTGCTCTATACAGAGTCTCTAAATCGCTCATTAAATTATGTTCCTGTTTTATGCATCGGGCAATTTCGATTATGGTCGAGTGAACTCTTTCTATTTGACCGTTACTAGAGCTATGTCTAGGGTCTCAGAATCTTATTTCGACATTCAGTCTCTGCATCAAAGCCTTGAATTGAGGTGTGGTAAAACTTGGTTCGTTATCTATTGTAATGCATCTTGCTTCTGGGAATGTCTGCAAAATGTCCAGGATTTTCTCTTCTATATTGATCTTATCCTCTATACTTTTTATAACTAAAAACTTAGAATATGCATCAACGCAGGTAATAAATTTAAGTTTTTGTGCGTAAAATGCATCTATATGGAGCTGTTCACCTTCCCTTCTTGGAATAGGAACCTCACTTATAGGTATCAATTTCGGGTGGCGGTCATATTTGTTTTTATTGCAAATTAAACAATTCCTAATATATTCTTTAAATTGTTTTTGCATGTCAGGCCAGTAGTAAAGTTTCTGAATTTGTTTTATATTTTCAGTAAAGCTTCGGTGTGCCCTACCGTGTGTTTCCTCTATTATACTTGCTTGATCCCCCCTATTAATCACGTCCATTGGAAATGATCTTGTGTACAAGAATTTGTTACTGAAAGTTTCTTCAATTTTTTGTTGGATTTCATACAAATATTCCACTGTGCAATGAATTGCTGTTACCAAATCTGGTTGAACAAACTCTTTAAGTATTGTTAACAAATTATCAACTGTATCGAACTCAATTAAATGTCTTGTTTTTCCAAAGTTAGTCACAGACTCATGTATTGTGAATCTATTTTTAATAAGAACTATTTGTTGTTTAAATTGATTGAGTGGTCTTGTTGTCTCCTTGATAATAGAGTTTTCGTCAGTCTCAGCAGAATGTATGGATTGATTATCTTCTGAATCATCCGTTATATTATTCACCTCTATTCGTGATAATGCATCTCCTACAACATTCGTTTTTCCTGGTTGGTATACGAACTTTGGTGCGAATTCCTCAATGAAGGCATGCCACCTCTTCATCTTAGAATTGGGATTACGGGTTGACATTGCAAATGTCAATGGTTGGTGATCTGTATGAATTTCGAGGTTAGTTACCCCGTATAAATAGTTTCGAAGGTTCTTTAACGCCCACACAATGGCGTACAATTCCTTTTCATTTGTAGCGTAATTTCTTTCTGTTTTATTTAAAGTTTTTGACACGAAAGTAATTGGTCTATTTTCTTGTGAAAGTACCGCGCCCATTGCGAAATTAGACGCATCTGCAGTTAACACAAATTTTTTTGAATAATCTGGTTGTACCAATTCCATTTCCGCTGCCAAATGTTTTTTTAATTCCTTAAATGCAATCTTTGCGTCTTCATCCAACTCTATTGCTACTTTTTTTGACATGTTTCTGGAAACTCTACCGTTTTCAGCTGACAAATACTTTGTCAAGGGCTTTGCTATTGCAGCGTAGTCCTTTATAAATTTGCGGTAATACCCAGTGATACCCAGAAAACCTCTCATTTGGCGTAAATTCTTAGGTTCGGGATAATTTGATATTAACTCGATCTTTTTTGGATCGGTTTTAATAATATTTTGAGCAACAACATAGCCCAAGAATTCTACTTCTGTTTTGAAAAATTTTGACTTCTCCATTGAAATTTTCATATTTGCAGATCTCAATATTTCAATTATGGTTTCCAAGTCCTTCAGATGTTGTCCCAGATCCTCTGACAAAATTATTATATCATCTAAATAGACGTGGCATATTTCCCCTATATGCTCCCGTAAAATGTCATCCATTGCTCTCTGAAAAATTCTGGGAGCGTTTTTTAGACCAAAAGGCATACGCAAAAATTCGTATTTTCCGTTGTTAACAGAAAAAGCTGTCTTCTCTATGTCATTATCCGACATCAAAATCTGATGGAAACCGGATTCCAAGTCTATGCTTGAAAAGAACTTCGATTTTCCTAAATTTGCCAAAATTATATTTGCATCCGGAATAGGATAACGATCTGAAACAGTATGCTCGTTTAACTTTTTGTAATCTATCACCATTCTAAGCTTAGGAGAGCCATCCTCGTTTGCACCCTTTTTTGGTACCACCCAAATCGGCGAATTATACTGGCTTTTACTAGGCCTTATAATTTTTTCAATTAACATCCTTTCTATTTCCCTATTAACAAATGAGCTCACAGAATGGGAATATGGGTATTGACGGCTCCATATTGGATCATCTTTTGCCGTTCTTATTTCAGCCCTTACATCTGTTCTAAATGGAAAACTTGTATCAATATTAAAATGTCTTTCGCCTATTTTATTTTTTACGTATTTTTTGTAGCTTGACAGTTCCTCATTGTCACTTTCACTATCTCTATCACTGATACGTTCTTCAACCTCCATTTCTGAACCATTTTCATTCAGCATTGAATAATTGTCCTTAATATTGCCGGAATATTCTTCGGCTGGCGCTTTAGGATTTTCGTATCCCAAAGAAAAATATTTGTTCATCAATATATTACCGGTAAATTCTTCGGTTGGCGTCTTAGGATTTTTGCATCCCAAGGGTTTCAAATTTTCACTTTTAATAGGCGTTTTTGCCCTTTTCGAATTCTCTAACTTTAATTTATTTTTGCTGGTATTTACTTCAGCGGGCGCCTTAGGATTTTTATATCCCAAGGGTTTCAAATTTTCACTTTTAATAGGCGTTTTTGCCCTTTTCGAATTCTCTAACTTTAATTTATTTTTGCTGGTATTTACTTCAGGGGGCGCCTTAGGATTTTTATATCCCAAGGGTTTTAAATTTTCACTTTTAATAGGCGTTTTTGTCCTTTTCGAATTCTCTAACTTTAATTTATTTTTGCTGGTATTTACTTCAGCGGGCGCCTTAGGATTTTTATATCCCAAGGGGTTTAAGTTCTTATTTCTTTCACTTTGAAAGTTAATATTAATGCTTTTTTCAGTTTTTTCCTCTCCATTCCTAACTTTCTAAATTATTTTTCCGTTGCGCAAAGCAATGCGCGCTTCAATATTTTTTAAAAACTTATACCCCAGGAGTAGGTCTGATTCTAAATTATCTATTTCGTAGAAAATTTGTCTCACTCCAAATAAATTAATAATGTGGTAATATTTTATGCTCGAATAGCCGTTCACTGTTCTAATTCTTTTGTAAATGGCTAATTCATTCTTATCTTCTAAAACTCCTGTCTTTATATAACAAGAGGTAGCTCCGGTGTCAATAAGAGCTTTTAACTTCCTACTTAATTTTCCGTCATAGACATGGATGTAGGGGAGTGTGTCCCCTCCTCCTCTAAAAAATGTTTCTCTCGAATGTTGTTTATTCGTTGTGTTTTTTCTTGTGGGCGGAAGCTGTGGTTACTGTCTCTTGAGCGTTTTGGAGCATGAGCGTCTCGAGTTTGAAAACTCGAATTTGGTTGAGCTCTGTTAAGGTTAAAACTTGGTGCGGTCATTTGTGGTTTTGCACCAGAAAAATTACCAGTTTGTTGTCCTCCGACGTGGTAATTTTTATTGTAAAGTCTGGAGACAGATGGGTCAACATCCATTGGCTCCACCTTTTGTTGGTTTATCCTTGAAGGGAAACCCAAATCATTTGTTTTGGGATTTGGTCTTATCCCTGAAGGAAACCGTAAATTATTTGTTACGGGGGTTGGTCTTATCTTTGTGTTGTCATTCGCGAAACTCTGAGCGAACCGAGCTCTTTGATTATTTGACTCTAATTCCTGAGCCCTAGCTAATGCATCCGGAAGATCTTGAGGACTTAAAGAGAATATTATGTCCCTCAACGGAGTATTCAATCCCGTAATAAATATGCGGAGGGCATGATCCCTATTTTTCTTGTTTAATTGTTTGGTAATTTCCGCATCACCACCATGAGTCATGATTGTTTTATTTATATTTAATGTCAGCTTCTTGTTGCCCAGGTTATAATACTCTACAACCGACATTTGACCCTGGCGAATTACACTTAATTCTTGCTCAATAATATGTATTGGGCGTTTATCTGAATATGCAAAATCGAGCCTCGCGATTATTGCATCAAAGTTTAACACGGTACCGTGGTTGGTTAGCGTGTCATTAGCATCGTGAGTAATTTTGTTTCGCATGATTGTGAGTGCCGCAAAGTATTTTTTACTTTGCCTTTTGTATAGGCTCATTGCATTATTAGCTGCTTCCCTCCAACTAACATATGCGTTAATTTTCCCCGGAAATTCAGGCAAGGACTTTATTACCTCTAAGGACTCCTGACATTAAATACTTTCATCTATTACTTCCTTTGAATAGTCTGTGGCCCTGCAAGTGTTCACTTCTATTTCTGAACGTAATTTCAGAATTTCCTGTCGCAGGCCAATTGTGGCGTCTGCAATTAGTCGCGAAATTAAATCTACACTAAGTGCGTCTGTCATTTTTACAGTTTTACTAACCGATAATTTTCCGAACTGATTTCCTAAATCAGAAAGGTCGATGTTCATGAATTTTGTTAAGGTTCTTTTACTTTTAATAACCTAACTTTCCTATATTTTTATTTTTCAAGAGAGCGCAATTTTCGGTTATGTGGTCACAACCACAATAATTACAATAATACAACCGTTTGTACTTTGGACCACTGGGACTATTTCCCATTTAAATGATTTATTATTTTTATAGCTTAATTATCTTCTCCTATACAACCGAACCTAATTGCATACACTTTTTAGCTGTATTATTTCCTTTCCTTTTAATTTTTTAAGCCCAACTTACATTTTTTCCTTTTTTTCAAATATTTTCTTAAAAACTAACTAAAATAACAATTAATTATAATCAATTTCTCACGGTTCTTTCGCTGCCAGTCACTGCTGCCAGTCCTTCTGTGTATTTTGTATTCCTAGTATTTTGTATTCCTTGTTTCGGTAAAAGGTTTCGGTAAGGGTTCGGTTTTTTTCACTGAGGCTTTTTTTTCTTCTTTTCTTTTTAATGTTAACTTTCAGTCACTTCTTTATGTTTTTTTTTTTCAGGTTTTTTTTGTAATACTCGACACTCGCAAACTAGGGTACTTGGACTTTTCCCCTTTTTTCGTAACGCGTGAGATCCAGGATACTTATTAGTTCCTTTAGGATCCACTTTACTTTTTAAAACAGTTCTTTTAGGATCGAGGATACTTTTCAGTTTTCTCCTTCGATGATCCTTTATTTAACAACTCGCGTATGATCGAGGATACTTTTTATTTTCTCCTTCGACGATCCTTTATTTAACGCGTGTCCCTGGTCGGGCGCCAGTTAAGCTTTTGTCTAAAGACAAAGGCTTTTTAAAAAGATAGCCTATTTATTACTTCGCGGCAAGTGAAGGAGTCAATGTCACCACGATTGTGCTGTTGATCAAAAACTAAACTCTTTATTTTCAATTTGGTCTTACTTATAGTGTTTACATTATTTACTTAAGAACTAAGTTCAGCTTTGAAATTGCAAAGATGTATGTTGAAATGGCTTGGCCTTGGAATGAAGATATCGATTTCTTATTAATGGAAACTTCCATCAATAACGGAAAAAGCAGATTATAAACAAAAGACAGTTTTGTTATTCTATAGCTCGCGGTATGAAGAATCCAAATCTTGTTTACAGTTACCATAAGGTTGATGTGTGGAGGCTGCCGTTAACTTACACACAAGCGCAAAACACGTATCATCCAATTTTTTACAATGCACCACGCGTAGTGCCACCGTATACCACAGTTCCATTTACTGTGCCACCCGAGCAACCCATTTCGCTAGTTACAAATCCATTTTGCAAAGTCCGCGACGTGGTAGAGCTATTGCCTGAATTTAATCCGGTATCGAAAACGTCACTAAATTCGGTTCAATACATTAGACGAGTAGAAACTCTAAAAAACGCTTATTGTTGGAAAGAAAACATTTTATTTTGTGCTGTGCAACAAAAGATGCGAGGTCCAGCTAAGTACTGGGTAGATGCATTACAAGAAGTGTTCGTGTCGTGGCAACAATTAGTTAAACGATTTTTGGAAGACTTTCCATATACGGTAAATAGCGCGGACGTACATATCGAAATGTCGCGAACGAAAAGACAACACAACGAAACCCCGCAGGAATTTTATTTTAAAATGCAAGCGTTAGGAACGAAGGCATGTATGCCTGAAAATGCTATAGCTCGACACATTATCAATGGTGTAAACGATTCACATCTGAAAAGGAAAATTTCAAATAACTATACGCGCTGCACAGACTTGTTACGGGATATAAATGAATACTGTGCATACAACGATATAAAACCGGTAACGAACGTAAATCCAAAACAAGCTGTAAGTGTTACTTAAACCAAATATGCTCACGTACAAGGTGGAACAAACATTGCGCGTAATGAACAAAAAGAAGTTGGTAGCATTAAATGTTACAATTGTGCGAAATTTGGTCATTTCTCGAAAAATTGTCCAGAGCCACAAAAGAAACCGCGATGTGGAAAATGCAATCGAACGAATCATACAACTGAAAAGTGTACTGAAAACCAGAAAACAAAGGTTAATGTAATAAAAAACAGTGACGGTATTGTGAAAAATGTAAACCTTAATGGTCATATGATAAATGCTTTTATTGATCCAGGCAGTGGTCGTACACTTGTTCGCAAATCAATAGCCGCAAAACTCGGACAAACCAAGCCTAATGCCATAGTGCTGAAAGGGTTCGGTGGTGGTGAATTTATATGCAAAGAAGAAATTGACGTTGATATTGAAATCGATAATATTAAACTAAAAGTTTGTGCGTTAATGGTAGATGACGAATTGATAAGCGAAAATATTTTACTTGGCGAAGATACTTTATGCCAAGACGGAAAACGATTAGTGAACGAAAATGGCAATTGTCGTTTAGAGCGCGTGATTTCGATAAACGAAATATCGCATTTTCATAGTGCGGAACGCGGAAAATTGAACAATATATTAACGAATTTTCAGGACGTTTTCTCTGAAAAAATATCTGATCTCGGAAGGTGTAACGTGGCAAAAATGAATATCGAATTGAACAGTAATGTACCGGTTAGAATGAAACCTTATCGAGTTCTATTTGCCAAGCGCCCGATCGTTGCTGACATGATTCGTGAGTTGCTCGATAATGGTATCATACGTCAATCTGATTCCACGTACGCCTCACCCATTGTGTTGGTCGAAAAGAAAAACGGTGAGCATCGGCTCTGCATCGACTATCGTTGTCTAAATAAAATTACCAAAAAAATGTCTTTTCCGATGCCTATTATGATTACTTTACTACACTTGACTTGAGAATGGGGTACTATCAAATCGAAATAGATGAAGATTCGAAACAATTTACGGCTTTCGTTACCAATGATGGACATTTTGAGTTCAACCGAATGCCATTTGGGTTGGTAAACGCACCCGCGGTCTTTCAGTCGATCATGAATAGATTGATTGCTAGGATGCCTTCCGGCGAAGTAATGGCATACCTCGACGATGTCATCATACCAAGCAAAACTATTGAAGATGGCTTAGAACGTTTACGCAAGTTCCTTGAAATATTGCGTGAGAGCGGATAACGCTACGTCTAGCAAAATGTAAATTCTTAGCTACTGAAATTGAACATTTAGGTCATATTGTAAACGAAAAGCGTATAACGTCAGGTACTAAGAAAATTTCCGTCACACAGAATTTCTCTCGACCTACCAATCTTACGGAATTACGACGATTTTTGGGGCTTACAGGATATTTCCGAAAATTGGTTCAAGACTATTCACTCATCTCAAAACCGCTTACTAGTCTGCTGTGTAAAGCGGAAGTAAACAATTTTCGCTGCGGTGATTCACAACAAGCGGCGTTTGAAAAACTGATTAATGTACTTACATGTAGCCCAGTGCTAGCGTTATATGATGGTTCTGCTAATCACGAAGTACATACCGATGCAAGCAGCGTTGGACTTGCCGGTGTACTATTACAGTCATACGATACAAAAACGTGGCAGCCGGTTGCGTATTATAGTCGGCATTGCTTTGAAGCCGAAAGCAGATACCACAGTTACGAACTGGAGGTTTTGGCTGTGGTAGAGACACTAGAACGATTCCGAACATATTTGCTAGGCAAGAGGTTCCGCTTAGTAACCGATTGCTCGGCAGTTGCCAAAATGCGAGCAAACAAAGAAATAAAATCAAAAGTGGCACGCTGGTGGTTGAGACTCTTAGAGGTTGGTTTCGAAGCAATACATCGAGCAGGAAGTCGTTTGGCTCACGTGGATGCTTTGAGCCGTTCTCCAGATCAGCCGTTGAAAGAGTTAGAAGTAGAAGTAGCTGGTGTCATTATGAAAGTAACAGCCGATACTAATGACTGGCTATATACACTTCAGTTACAAGACGAAATTTACGCGATATTATATCAATTTTAAAAGGCGATACTAAATCAGCTAACGAGGCAATCCTAGGAAAAGAATATCGCTTACAGAGGTACAGCGTTCACCTCAAAATCTTTCGAATCATTTTGCGAAACCAACGGAATTCAGCACGTCAAGACTGCTGTTCGAACCCCTCGTGCAAACGGGCAAGTTGAACGTGCTAATCAAACAATTTTGGCCTATATACGTACGTCTACCGAAGATCCAAAATTGTGGGATACAACGCTACGGAATCTGCAATTTATGGTAAATTCACAAATAAATTCTACATCAGGATTTAGCCCGAATGAACTAATTTTTGACTTCGATCTTCGGAACATCGTTCATAACCGTCTTGTGGCAGCAATTTATGACGAAACCGACGTCAAAGAACAACATATGCCTATTGCCGAAAAACGTTTGAAATCACTAGACAACATAGCACACGAACGATCCAAAGGGTAAGATCCTTTTGATCGCAAACACGCCAAACCTAAGTTATGTAACGAAAACGACCTCGTGGTAATCGAAAATGAACCTTCAGCCACGGGAGAGTCACGAAAGCTGGAACCCAAATATCGCGGGCCTTATCAAGTCACAAAAGTTCTGTGGCACGATCGCTATTTAATCGAGGACATTCCCGGCATGCAAATAACCGCGCGAAAATTTTGCTCTATATTCTCAACGGACAAAATCAAGCCTTGGTGCTCCACTTCTCCCGAACTAGAAGACGATGAGTCCCAAATCGGGGACGATTTGTCATCAGGATTGGCCGAGATGTCAAGGCCAATAACATGCAACTCTGCATCATCGTAAAATATGCAACTCCAACAACCCGCTTGGCTAACCGAACGAGAGTTGAGTTGCCGAAGAGTCGTACACCGAAACGTATTAACATTCGATCGTGTGTAAAACTAATTACTTTTATAATTCATTTAATTAACATTCATTGCATAACACTCTTTTCAATTGATACATCCTGACAAACCTTATCATTAAAGAAAACTATTATAATTCTCAGCATAGCAAATTAGTGTTGAAGTTATTTATGTGGAACAAATATCACACGAAAGGTAAGGTGATATTTTCAGAATGGGATTAAACCCCTACAAAGAAAGAAACGAAAAATAAAGTGGTAACTAAAATCCAAATAACTAAATCTACAAAATCAAACAGCTTAAGAGAATTTATAAAATTCAGTGTAAATCAAATCGGGCATCATACTCGCAATTGAGACTCTTCTGGCAAGTTCCGCGAATTCGGCATGTTCACTCGTGCTGCTGTCGGTTCGTAACGCTCGCTAAATTGAAACCATCAGTTGTATTGAAGATTTGTGTTTCACTCACAAGCATACGGCAGAGTAGTGAAAACAAACAAACGTTGTCTAAGATATACGAGTTTTGTTGTTTCACTCACAAGCATACGGCAGAGTAGTGAAAACAAACAAACGTTGTCTAAGATATACGAGTTTTGTTGTTTCACTCACAAGCATATGGCAGAGTAGTGATAACAAACAAACTACTTCTACGATATACGAGTTTTGTTAATTCACTCACAAGCATACGGCAGAGTAGTGATAGCAAACAAACGTCTTCTACGATATACGAGTTTTGTTATTTCACTCACAAGCATACGGCAAAGTAGTGAAAACAAACAAACGTCTTCTACGATATACGAGTTTTGTTGTTTCACTCATGAGCATACGGCAGAGTAGTGAAAATAAACAAACGTCTTCTACGATATACGAGTTTTGTTGTTTCACTCATAAGCATACGGCAGAGTAGTGGAAACAGACAACGTCAACTACGATATTCGAGTTTGGTGTTTCAGTCATAAGCATACGGCAGTATAGTGAAAACGAACAATCATCTGCTACGTAATACGAGTGTAGTATTGACTTTGTCTCTCACTCACGAAAGCAGTTCAGGCAATCGTCAGTTACGATATTTGACATTGAAGTTTATGTTCTCACGAAAGAAAGCGACAGTGAAGTTTAAACGATCAAACTTTATACTCATACATACACACGGTTACTCACGTACTTACGACAGCATCGCAATAGCTGTATCGTTCTTATATACATATGCATACGATAGTGCAAGTAAAAACAAATATATAATAATTTTATAAAAGCGAAAAGTATAATCAAAACAAACGATGGAGGACTTCAGAAAATTAAAAGTGAATCAACTTCGTCAAAAGTGGAAAGACGTAAAAATTTCGTGTACGGGAAATAAAGCCGAGTTAATAGAAAGGCTTGAATTATTTTATAGTGAAGAACGCTTCGAAAATGCAAATGAACATACAATGCTTATGCAACGAATCGCAGAGATAGAGAAAACCGTCGCTAATTTAGAAATGCATAAGCAAGACGCGTGTAGAAATAATGGTAATTATTTCGTACCACAGCTAGTATCTTCACCAGTGGAAAGAGCCGTGTTTCAATCGGTTATAGTTCCTACAAGCTCAGTAGCATATCACGCGAATTATGCACAGAGTGTAAATAACGTAACGCAGGCTCCAGGTAGCCAAAATTGTGGTTCGTATTCACCACAAAGTGTAAGCAATGTAATACAAGCTCCAAGTAGCCAAACATGTGGGTCGTATCCACCACAAAGTGTGTACAAGTTAAGCTTTTGTCTAAAGACAAAGGCTTTTTAAAAAGATAGCCTATTTATTACTTCGCGGCAAGTGAAGGAGTCAATGTCACCACGATTGTGCTGTTGATCAAAAACTAAACTCTTTATTTTCAATTTGGTCTTACTTATAGTGTTTACATTATTTACTTAAGAACTAGCTTCAGCTTTGAAATTGCAAAGATGTATGTTGAAATGGCTTGGCCTTGGAATGAAGATATCGATTTCTTATTAATGGAAACTTCCATCAATAACGGAAAAAGCAGATTATAAACAAAAGACAGTTTTGTTATTCTATAGCTCGCGGTATGAAGAATCCAAATCTTGTTTACAGTTACCATAAAGTTGATGTGCGGAGGCTGCCGTTAACTCCCTCCTCCCTAAGTTGAATCTTCCCGGATTCATCGAATTCTTTTTTAAGTAGGGTATTTAATTTGTCTTGAATTTCAACATACAAATCCGCTTGAATCTTATGCGATCTTTCCTGTCGCTTTAAACTTAATTGCAATATTATCTTATAAACAACGAATGAACCAATTAAAAATGACATTAGGGTTAATAAGGACATTGAAATTGAATTTTGAGTGAAACTATTTTAATTTAATTTTTTGTAACAAATGTATATTTTTAAATTTTAAAGTTTCTTCATCTGAATCAATGAACTCTAGTATTTCATAATTTTTTAAATCGTTTTGTTTAAGAAATTTTACAATTTTTCCAGTTGGATTTTCGAATGTTTTATTGTCTATGTTTACAGATGTATCAAAAGTTACTAAATATGTGCATTTACGTTGGTTTCATTAACTTTGTGCTTTCCTGAGATTAAAATAGCTCCATCTTTTATTATGTCTATTTGTTTATTTATTTCTTTAATTTTTGTACAATTTGCTGGTTTTTTGTTTAACAAATATATTAAGCAGGTTTCTTTAAAATCTTTTTTACACAAAATATTGTTTATTTCAATTTTACATTTTTCAACAGATATAAATGTATTGCCACATATTGCAACTTGATTTTCAATAATTAATTTACCATTAATTTGTGCAATTGGTCTAGTTTCAAATAACATGCAGGTATTTTTGACAATAGGATATTTTATGTATAATATAATTAAATCTGATATTTGTAAGATTTTAAACGTTGAAACATCCAACAAATCAGTCAAAGTTAGTGTTTGCTTTTCATTTTGAATTATTTCTTTTGTTTCTTCTGTATGGAGTATATGTGAATTTAAAATTCCACCTTTTGCTAATGTGATAGTCTGTAAAACATTTTGTAATTCATATATAATCATCTTTATTCTTTGTTTACGAATTATTTTTTCGTGCGAAGCTCCTGCAATATCATTTACTAAATTTGTTAATCGTTTTATTTCTTTAAACATTTGCGAATTTGTGATAAATTGCTCATTATTATTTTCTACTAAATCATTTATTTTGCTAGATATGGTTTCCACAATGTTCCTATTTCATTAATTCTTCTTTTAGTCCTAGTTTTCTGCAGTTGCATTAAAGAAGATTCTATAATATTAAGTTCTGCCTCTACTTCTAAATAATCTGTTGTTGAATATGTGTGCTTTTGTTTTTCTTGCAAAAAATATGATTGTTCATTTTCGAACATCGTCCTATAGTAGGTTAGATTTGTGATGTGAAAAATGTTTCCAAAACCTTCGTACATTAGTGCTTCCCCATTTTGAATTAGGACATAGTCATCGCTAGTGTAATCTATTATGTCTGCTGTAGTTAAAGTAAGCAGTAATCCAAAAATAAAAATAGCCATAGTGTAAACCTAAAATATTATGTTTTAATATTATCTTTGTGAATAATTCTGTTTCTATTGTTAATAATTGTCCTATTTCCCAAGTTTTCTTTAACTTGCTGTTTTCTATATCTAGGTTTTAACTTATTTCGCTCTCCTATAACTTTCTCATAAACTATTTGACCTGGATAAAATTCTTTACTGTTTCTATTTCTATTATGAGAACTAAGCATTTTGGTTTGTGCCATTTTTAATTTTTCTGGAATCATTTCATGATCCTTTTTATTGTAAAACACATCGACAGGTTTAAAATCTGTCACCGAGTGAATCGTTAAATTATACTGTTGAGCTGCTCTATACAGAGTCTCTAAATCGCTCATTAAATTATGTTCCTGTTTTATGCATCGGGCAATTTCGATTATGGTCGAGTGAACTCTTTCTATTTGACCGTTACTAGAGCTATGTCTAGGGTCTCAGAATCTTATTTCGACATTCAGTCTCTGCATCAAAGCCTTGAATTGAGGTGTGGTAAAACTTGGTTCGTTATCTATTGTAATGCATCTTGCTTCTGGGAATGTCTGCAAAATGTCCAGGATTTTCTCTTCTATATTGATCTTATCCTCTATACTTTTTATAACTAAAAACTTAGAATATGCATCAACGCAGGTAATAAATTTAAGTTTTTGTGCGTAAAATGCATCTATATGGAGCTGTTCACCTTCCCTTCTTGGAATAGGAACCTCACTTATAGGTATCAATTTCGGGTGGCGGTCATATTTGTTTTTATTGCAAATTAAACAATTCCTAATATATTCTTTAAATTGTTTTTGCATGTCAGGCCAGTAGTAAAGTTTCTGAATTTGTTTTATATTTTCAGTAAAGCTTCGGTGTGCCCTACCGTGTGTTTCCTCTATTATACTTGCTTGATCCCCCCTATTAATCACGTCCATTGGAAATGATCTTGTGTACAAGAATTTGTTACTGAAAGTTTCTTCAATTTTTTGTTGGATTTCATACAAATATTCCACTGTGCAATGAATTGCTGTTACCAAATCTGGTTGAACAAACTCTTTAAGTATTGTTAACAAATTATCAACTGTATCGAACTCAATTAAATGTCTTGTTTTTCCAAAGTTAGTCACAGACTCATGTATTGTGAATCTATTTTTAATAAGAACTATTTGTTGTTTAAATTGATTGAGTGGTCTTGTTGTCTCCTTGATAATAGAGTTTTCGTCAGTCTCAGCAGAATGTATGGATTGATTATCTTCTGAATCATCCGTTATATTATTCACCTCTATTCGTGATAATGCATCTCCTACAACATTCGTTTTTCCTGGTTGGTATACGAACTTTGGTGCGAATTCCTCAATGAAGGCATGCCACCTCTTCATCTTAGAATTGGGATTACGGGTTGACATTGCAAATGTCAATGGTTGGTGATCTGTATGAATTTCGAGGTTAGTTACCCCGTATAAATAGTTTCGAAGGTTCTTTAACGCCCACACAATGGCGTACAATTCCTTTTCATTTGTAGCGTAATTTCTTTCTGTTTTATTTAAAGTTTTTGACACGAAAGTAATTGGTCTATTTTCTTGTGAAAGTACCGCGCCCATTGCGAAATTAGACGCATCTGCAGTTAACACAAATTTTTTTGAATAATCTGGTTGTACCAATTCCATTTCCGCTGCCAAATGTTTTTTTAATTCCTTAAATGCAATCTTTGCGTCTTCATCCAACTCTATTGCTACTTTTTTTGACATGTTCCTGGAAACTCTACCGTTTTCAGCTGACAAATACTTTGTCAAGGGCTTTGCTATTGCAGCGTAGTCCTTTATAAATTTGCGGTAATACCCAGTGATACCCAGAAAACCTCTCATTTGGCGTAAATTCTTAGGTTCGGGATAATTTGATATTAACTCGATCTTTTTTGGATCGGTTTTAATAATATTTTGAGCAACAACATAGCCCAAGAATTCTACTTCTGTTTTGAAAAATTTTGACTTCTCCATTGAAATTTTCATATTTGCAGATCTCAATATTTCAATTATGGTTTCCAAGTCCTTCAGATGTTGTCCCAGATCCTCTGACAAAATTATTATATCATCTAAATAGACGTGGCATATTTCCCCTATATGCTCCCGTAAAATGTCATCCATTGCTCTCTGAAAAATTCTGGGAGCGTTTTTTAGACCAAAAGGCATACGCAAAAATTCGTATTTTCCGTTGTTAACAGAAAAAGCTGTCTTCTCTATGTCATTATCCGACATCAAAATCTGATGGAAACCGGATTCCAAGTCTATGCTTGAAAAGAACTTCGATTTTCCTAAATTTGCCAAAATTATATTTGCATCCGGATTAGGATAACGATCTGAAACAGTATGCTCGTTTAACTTTTTGTAATCTATCACCATTCTAAGCTTAGGAGAGCCATCCTCGTTTGCACCCTTTTTTGGTACCACCCAAATCGGCGAATTATACTGGCTTTTACTAGGCCTTATAATTTTTTCAATTAACATCCTTTCTATTTCCCTATTAACAAATGAGCTCACAGAATGGGAATATGGGTATTGACGGCTCCATATTGGATCATCTTTTGCCGTTCTTATTTCAGCCCTTACATCTGTTCTAAATGGAAAACTTGTATCAATATTAAAATGTCTTTCGCCTATTTTATTTTTTACGTATTTTTTGTAGCTTGACAGTTCCTCATTGTCACTTTCACTATCTCTGTCACTGATACGTTCTTCAACCTCCATTTCTGAACCATTTTCATTCAGCATTGAATAATTGTCCTTAATATTGCCGGAATATTCTTCGGCTGGCGCTTTAGGATTTTCGTATCCCAAAGAAAAATATTTGTTCATCAATATATTACCGGTAAATTCTTCGGTTGGCGTCTTAGGATTTTTGCATCCCAAGGGTTTCAAATTTTCACTTTTAATAGGCGTTTTTGCCCTTTTCGAATCTCTAACTTTAATTTATTTTTGCTGGTATTTACTTCAGCGGGCGCCTTAGGATTTTTATATCCCAAGGGGTTTAAGTTCTTATTTCTTTCACTTTGAAAGTTAATATTAATGCTTTTTTCAGTTTTTTCCTCTCCATTCCTAACTTTCTAAATTATTTTTCCGTTGCGCAAAGCAATGCGCGCTTCAATATTTTTTAAAAACTTATACCCCAGGAGTAGGTCTGATTCTAAACTATCTATTTCGTAGAAAATTTGTCTCACTCCAAATAAATTAATAATGTGGTAATATTTTATGCTCGAATAGCCGTTCACTGTTCTAATTCTTTTGTAAATGGCTAATTCATTCTTATCTTCTAAAACTCCTGTCTTTATATAACAAGAGGTAGCTCCGGTGTCAATAAGAGCTTTTAACTTCCTACTTAATTTTCCGTCATAGACATGGATGTAGGGGAGTGTGTCCCCTCCTCCTCTAAAAAATGTTTCTCTCGAATGTTGTTTATTCGTTGTGTTTTTTCTTGTGGGCGGAAGCTGTGGTTACTGTCTCTTGAGCGTTTTGGAGCATGAGCGTCTCGAGTTTGAAAACTCGAATTTGGTTGAGCTCTGTTAAGGTTAAAACTTGGTGCGGTCATTTGTGGTTTTGCACCAGAAAAATTACCAGTTTGTTGTCCTCCGACGTGGTAATTTTTATTGTAA
Source organism: Merzomyia westermanni (assembly GCA_949987695.1). Taxonomy (NCBI): domain Eukaryota; kingdom Metazoa; phylum Arthropoda; class Insecta; order Diptera; family Tephritidae; genus Merzomyia; species Merzomyia westermanni. The sequence continues at coordinate 102,944,620 of OX465292.1, read as the reverse complement.
AGTCTGGAGACAGATGGGTCAACATCCATTGGCTCCACCTTTTGTTGGTTTATCCTTGAAGGGAAACCCAAATCATTTGTTTTGGGATTTGGTCTTATCCCTGAAGGAAACCGTAAATTATTTGTTACGGGGGTTGGTCTTATCTTTGTGTTGTCATTCGCGAAACTCTGAGCGAACCGAGCTCTTTGATTATTTGACTCTAATTCCTGAGCCCTAGCTAATGCATCCGGAAGATCTTGAGGACTTAAAGAGAATATTATGTCCCTCAACGGAGTATTCAATCCCGTAATAAATATGCGGAGGGCATGATCCCTATTTTTCTTGTTTAATTGTTTGGTAATTTCCGCATCACCACCATGAGTCATGATTGTTTTATTTATATTTAATGTCAGCTTCTTGTTGACCAGGTTATAATACTCTACAACCGACATTTGACCCTGGCGAATTACACTTAATTCTTGCTCAATAATATGTATTGGGCGTTTATCTGAATATGCAAAATCGAGCCTCGCGATTATTGCATCAAAGTTTAACACGGTACCGTGGTTGGTTAGCGTGTCATTAGCATCGTGAGTAATTTTGTTTCGCATGATTGTGAGTGCCGCAAAGTATTTTTTACTTTGCCTTTTGTATAGGCTCATTGCATTATTAGCTGCTTCCCTCCAACTAACATATGCGTTAATTTTCCCCGGAAATTCAGGCAAGGACTTTATTACCTCTAAGGACTCCTGACATTAAATACTTTCATCTATTACTTCCTTTGAATAGTCTGTGGCCCTGCAAGTGTTCACTTCTATTTCTGAACGTAATTTCAGAATTTCCTGTCGCAGGCCAATTGTGGCGTCTTCAATTAGTCGCGAAATTAAATCTACACTAAGTGCGTCTGTCATTTTTACAGTTTTACTAACCGATAATTTTCCGAACTGATTTCCTAAATCAGAAAGGTCGATGTTCATGAATTTTGTTAAGGTTCTTTTACTTTTAATAACCTAACTTTCCTATATTTTTATTTTTCAAGAGAGCGCAATTTTCGGTTATGTGGTCACAACCACAATAATTACAATAATACAACCGTTTGTACTTTGGACCACTGGGACTATTTCCCATTTAAATGATTTATTATTTTTATAGCTTAATTATCTTCTCCTATACAACCGAACCTAATTGCATACACTTTTTAGCTGTATTATTTCCTTTCCTTTTAATTTTTTAAGCCCAACTTACATTTTTTCCTTTTTTTCAAATATTTTCTTAAAAACTAACTAAAATAACAATTAATTATAATCAATTTCTCACGGTTCTTTCGCTGCCAGTCACTGCTGCCAGTCCTTCTGTGTATTTTGTATTCCTGGTATTTTGTATTCCTTGTTTCGGTAAAAGGTTTCGGTAAGGGTTCGGTTTTTTTCACTGAGGCTTTTTTTCCTTCTTTTCTTTTTAACGTTAACTTTCAGTCACTTCTTTATGTTTTTTTTTTTCAGGTTTTTTTTGTAATACTCGACACTCGCAAACTAGGGTACTTGGACTTTTCCCCTTTTTTCGTAACGCGTGAGATCCAGGATACTTATTAGTTCCTTTAGGATCCACTTTACTTTTTAAAACAGTTCTTTTAGGATCGAGGATACTTTTCAGTTTTCTCCTTCGACGATCCTTTATTTAACAACTCGCGTAGGATCGAGGATACTTTTTATTTTCTCCTTCGACGATCCTTTATTTAACGCGTGTCCCTGGTCGGGCGCCAGTTAAGCTTTTGTCTAAAGACAAAGGCTTTTTAAAAAGATAGCCTATTTATTACTTCGCGGCAAGTGAAGGAGTCAATGTCACCACGATTGTGCTGTTGATCAAAAACTAAACTCTTTATTTTCAATTTGGTCTTACTTATAGTGTTTACATTATTTACTTAAGAACTAAGTTCAGCTTTGAAATTGCAAAGATGTATGTTGAAATGGCTTGGCCTTGGAATGAAGATATCGATTTCTTATTAATGGAAACTTCCATCAATAACGGAAAAAGCAGATTATAAACAAAAGACAGTTTTGTTATTCTATAGCTCGCGGTATGAAGAATCCAAATCTTGTTTACAGTTACCATAAGGTTGATGTGTGGAGGCTGCCGTTAACTTACACACAAGCGCAAAACACGTATCATCCAATTTTTTACAATGCACCACGCGTAGTGCCACCGTATACCACAGTTCCATTTACTGTGCCACCCGAGCAACCCATTTCGCTAGTTACAAATCCATTTTGCAAAGTCCGCGACGTGGTAGAGCTATTGCCTGAATTTAATCCGGTATCGAAAACGTCACTAAATTCGGTTCAATACATTAGACGAGTAGAAACTCTAAAAAACGCTTATTGTTGGAAAGAAAACATTTTATTTTGTGCTGTGCAACAAAAGATGCGAGGTCCAGCTAAGTACTGGGTAGATGCATTACAAGAAGTGTTCGTGTCGTGGCAACAATTAGTTAAACGATTTTTGGAAGACTTTCCATATACGGTAAATAGCGCGGACGTACATATCGAAATGTCGCGAACGAAAAGACAACACAACGAAACCCCGCAGGAATTTTATTTTAAAATGCAAGCGTTAGGAACGAAGGCATGTATGCCTGAAAATGCTATAGCTCGACACATTATCAATGGTGTAAACGATTCACATCTGAAAAGGAAAATTTCAAATAACTATACGCGCTGCACAGACTTGTTACGGGATATAAATGAATACTGTGCATACAACGATATAAAACCGGTAACGAACGTAAATCCAAAACAAGCTGTAAGTGTTACTTAAACCAAATATGCTCACGTACAAGGTGGAACAAACATTGCGCGTAATGAACAAAAAGAAGTTGGTAGCATTAAATGTTACAATTGTGCGAAATTTGGTCATTTCTCGAAAAATTGTCCAGAGCCACAAAAGAAACCGCGATGTGGAAAATGCAATCGAACGAATCATACAACTGAAAAGTGTACTGAAAACCAAAAAACAAAGGTTAATGTAATAAAAAACAGTGACGGTATTGTGAAAAATGTAAACCTTAATGGTCATATGATAAATGCTTTTATTGATCCAGGCAGTGGTCGTACACTTGTTCGCAAATCAATAGCCGCAAAACTCGGACAAACCAAGCCTAATGCCATAGTGCTGAAAGGGTTCGGTGGTGGTGAATTTATATGCAAAGAAGAAATTGACGTTGATATTGAAATCGATAATATTAAACTAAAAGTTTGTGCGTTAATGGTAGATGACGAATTGATAAGCGAAAATATTTTACTTGGCGAAGATACTTTATGCCAAGACGGAAAACGATTAGTGAACGAAAATGGCAATTGTCGTTTAGAGCGCGTGATTTCGATAAACGAAATATCGCATTTTCATAGTGCGGAACGCGGAAAATTGAACAATATATTAACGAATTTTCAGGACGTTTTCTCTGAAAAAATATCTGATATCGGAAGGTGTAACGTGGCAAAAATGAATATCGAATTGAACAGTAATGTACCGGTTAGAATGAAACCTTATCGCGTTCCATTTGCCAAGCGCCCGATCGTTGCTGACATGATTCGTGAGTTGCTCGATAATGGTATAATACGTCAATCTGATTCCACGTACGCCTCACCCATTGTGTTGGTCGAAAAGAAAAACGGTGAGCATCGGCTCTGCATCGACTATCGTTGTCTAAATAAAATTACCAAAAAAATGTATTTTCCGATGCTTATTATGGAGGAGCAGTTTGCCCAGCTAGCAGGTAAGTGTTACTTTACTACACTTGACTTGAGAATGGGGTACTATCAAATCGAAATAGATGAAGATTCGAACAATTTACGGCTTTCGTTACCAATGATGGACATTTTGAGTTCAACCGAATGCCATTTGGGATGGTAAACGCACCCGCGGTCTTTCAGTCGATCATGAATAGATTGATTGCTAGGATGCCTTCCGGCGAAGTAATGGCATACCTCGACGATGTCATCATACCAAGCAAAACTATTGAAGATGGCTTAGAACGTTTACGCAAGTTCCTTGAAATATTGCGTGAGAGCGGATAACGCTACGTCTAGCAAAATGTAAATTCTTAGCTACTGAAATTGTACATTTAGGTCATATTGTAAACGAAAAGGGTATAACGTCAGGTACTAAGAAAATTTCCGTCATACAGAATTTCTCGCGACCTACCAATCTTACGGAATTACGACGATTTTTGGGGCTTACAGGATATTTCCGAAAATTGGTTCAAGACTATTCACTCATCTCAAAACCTCTTACTAGTCTGCTGTGTAAAGCGGAAGTAAACAATTTTCGCTGGGGTGATTCACAACAAGCGGCGTTTGAAAAACTGATTAATGTACTTACAGTAGCCCAGTGCTAGCATTATATGATGGTTCTGCTAATCACGAAGTACATACCGATGCAAGCAGCGTTGGACTTGCTGGTGTACTATTACAGTCATACGATACAAAAACGTGGCAGCCGGTTGCGTATTATAGTCGGCATTGCTCCGAAGCCGAAAGCAGATACCACAGTTACGAACTGGAGGTTTTGGCTGTGGTAGAGACACTAGAACGATTCCGAACATATTTGCTAGACAAGAGGTTCCGCTTAGTAACCGATTGCTCGGCAGTTGCCAAAATGCGAGCAAACAAAGAAATAAAATCAAAAGTGACACGCTGGTGGTTGAGACTCTTAGAGTTTGATTTCGAAGCAATTCATCGAGCAGGAAGTCGTTTGGCTCACGTGGATGCTTTGAGCCGTTCTCCAGATCAGCCGTTGAAAGAGGTAGAAGTAGAAGTAGCTGGTGTCATTATGAAAGTAAAAGCCGATACTAATGACTGGCTATATACACTTCAGTTACAAGACGAAATTTACGCGATATTATATCAATTTTAAAAGGCGATACTAAATCAGCTAACGAGGCAATCCTACGAAAAGAATATCGCTTACAGAGGTACAGCGTTCACCTCAAAATCTTTCGAATCATTTTGCGAAACCAACGGAATTCAGCACGTCAAGACTGCTGTTCGAACCCCTCGTGCAAACGGGCAAGTTGAACGTGCTAATCAAACAATTTTGTCCTATATACGTACGTCTACCGAAAATTTAATCGAAAATTTAAAAAATGAGATAACTCGAAAACGAATACCACTAAATTAATGAAATTTGGTAGGTGGATTGATTTTATAACGCAAAACACAAGTGACAAAGACAATAACATGCAACCCTGCATCATCGTAAAATATGCAACTCCAACAACCCGCTTGGCTAACCGAACGAGAGTTGAGTTGCCGAAGAGTCGTACACCGAAACGTATTAACATTCGATCGTGTGTAAAACTAATTACTTTTATAATTCATTCAATTAACATTCATTGCATAACATTTAACACTCGTTTCAATTGATACATCCTGACAAACCTTATCATTAAAGAAAACTATTATAATTCTCAGCATAACAAATAAGTGTTGAAGTTATTTATGTGGACCAAATATCACACGAAAGGTAAGGTGATACAAGTTTAGTAAAACTTTGGAATATGAGGGTGGCAACGCCCACATTTAGAAGAAGTAAATTCAGAAGTTTAACAGGCGGTAAACAAATAGCCGTTGGAGATATAACATTGAAATTTGGCATAGACCTTTTTCTCGTAGCGACAACTGGTTGCTGTGAAAATGAGCGAAATCGGCTGAAAGCCACGCTTTCTTTTTATACCCAGCTGTACTTGAACTTTGTTTGGATAACCGTTGTTGTACAGGTATAAAGGAATCGAGATAGATATAAACTATATCCATATATCAAAATGACCAGGATCGAAAAAAAATTTGCTTGAGCCATGTCCGTCCGTCTGTCCGTTAACACGATAACTTGAGCAAATATTGAGATATATTCACCAAATTCGGTATGCGGGATTATTTAGACTCGAAATAGATTGGTTTTGAAAATGAGCAATATCGAGATATCTTCACCAAATTCGGTATGTGGGCTTATTTAGACTCGGAATAGATTGGTATTGAAAATGAGCAAATATCGAGATATCTTCACCAAATTCGGTATGCGGGATTATTTAGACTCGGAATAGATTGGTATTGAAAATAAGCGAAATCGGACGATAACCACGCCCCCTTTTCCTGTATCGAAAATATCGAAAAATGGAAAAAATTTGATAATTCGAAAACAAATACCACTAAATTGATGAAATTTGGTAGGTCGTTTGATTTAATAACGCAAAACACAAGTTTAGTAAAACTTTGGAATATGGGGGTGGCAACGCCCATATTTCGAAGAAGCAAATTCAGAAGTTTAACAAGCTGTAAATCAATAGCCGTTGGAGATATTACATTGAAATTTCTCATATACATTTTTTTCGTAGCGACAACTGTGTGCTGTGAAAATGAGCGAAATCGACTTAAAGCCACGCTTTCTTTTTATACCCAGCTTTACATGTACTTTGTTTGGGTAACGGTTAGTTGTACAGGTATAAAGGGATAGATATAAACTTCCATATATCAAAATGACCAGGATCGAAAAAAAAATTTTACTGAGCCATGTCCGTCGGTCTGTCCGTTAACACGATAACTTAAACAAATATTGGGATATATTCACAAAATTCCGTGTGCGAGCTTATTTCGACTCAAAATAGATTGGTATTGAAAATGAGCAAATATTGAGATATCTGCACCAAATTCTGTATGCGGGCTTATTTAGACTCAGAATAGATTGGTATTGAAAATAAGCGAAATCGGACGATAACCACGCCCCCTTTTCCTGTATCGAAAAATGGAAAAAATTTGATAGTTCGAAAATAAATACCTTTAAATTAATGAAATTTGGTAGGTGGATTGATTTTATTACGCAAAACACAAGTTCAGTAAAATTTTGGAATATAGGCGTGGCAACGCCTACATTTAGAAGAAGAAAATTCAGAAGTTCAACAAGCTGTAAATCAAAAGCCGTTGGAGATATAACATTGAAATTTGGCATTGACATTTTTTCGTAGCGACAACTGTTTGCTGTGAAAATGAGCGAAATCGGCTGAAAGACACGCATTATTTTATACCCAGCTGCACTTGTACACAGGGTATTATAACTTTGTTTGGATAAAGGTTGGTTGTACAGGTATAAAGGAATCGAGATAGATATAGACTTCCATATATCAAAATGACCAGGATCGACACAGGGTATTCTAACTTTGTTTGGGTAACGGTTGGTTGTACAGGTATAAAGGGATCGAGATAGATATAGAGTTCCATACATCAAAATGACCAGGATCGAAAAAAAATTAGATCGAGCCATGTCCGTCGGTCTGCCGTTAACACGATAACTTGAGCAAATATTGAGATCTATTCACGAAATTCGGTATGCGGACTTATTCAGACTCAGAATAGATTGGTATTGAAAATAAGCGAAATCGGACGATAACCACGCCCTCTTTTCCTGTATCGAAAAATGGAAAAAATTTGATAGTTCGAAAACAAATACCTTTAAATTAATGAAATTTGGTAGGTGGATTGACTTTATAACGCAAAACACAAGTTCAGTAAAATTTTGGAATATGGGGGTGGCAACGCCCACATTTAGAAGAAGCAAATTCAGAAGTTTAACAAGCGGTAAATCAATAGCCGTTGGAGATATAACATTGAAATTTGGCATAGACATTTATTTCGTGGCGACAACTGTTTGCTGTGAAAATGAGCGAAATCGGCTGAAAGACACGCTTTCTTTTTTTACCCAGCTGTACTTGTACACAGGGTATTATAACTTTGTGTGGGTAAAGGTTGGTTGTACAGGTATACAGGGTTCGAGATAGATATAAACTTCCATATATCAAAATGACCAGGATCGAAACAAAATTTTATTGAGCCATGTCCGTCCGTCTGTCCGTTAACACGATAACTTGAGCAAATATTGAGATATCTGCACCAAATTCGGTATGCGGGCTTATTTAGACTCAGAATAGATTGGTATTGAAAATGAGCGAAATCGGACGTAACCACGCCCCCTTTTCCTGTATCGAAAATATCGAAAAATTTAAAAAACTAGATAATTCGAAAACGAAGACCACTAAATTAATTAAATTTGGTAAGTGGATTGATTTTATAACGCAAAACACAAGTTTAGTAAAACTTTGGAATATGGGGATGGCAACGCCCACATTTAGAAGAAGCAAATTCAGAAGTTTAACAAGCTGTAAATAAATAGCCGTTGGAGATATAACATTGAAATTTGGCATAGACATTTTTTTCGTAGCGACAACTGTTTGCTGTGAAAATGAGCGAAATCGGCTTAAAGACACGCTTTCTTTTTATACCCAGCTGTTCTTGTACACAGGGTATTATAACTTTGTTTGGATAAAGGTTGGTTGTACAGGTATAAAGATATCGAGATAGATATAGAGTTCAATATATCAAAATGACCAGGATCGAAAAAAAGTTGTATTGAGCCATGTCCGTCCGTCCGTTAACACGATAACTTGAGCAAATATTGAGATATATTCACCAAATTCGGTATGCAGGCTTATTTAGACTCGGAATAGATTGGTATTGAAAATAAGCGAAATCGGACGATAACCACGCCCCCTTTTCCTGTATCGAAAATATCGAAAAACGGAAAAAATTTGATAATTCGAAAACAAATACCACTAAATTGATGAAATTTGGTAGGTCGATTGATTTAATAACGCAAAACACAAGTTTAGTAAAACTTTGGAATATGGGGGTGGCAACGCCCATATTTCGAAGAAGCAAATTCAGAAGTTTAACAAGCTGTAAATCAATAGCCGTTGGAGATATAACATTGAAATTTCTCATATACATTTTTTTCGTAGCGACAACTGTGTGCTGTGAAAATGAGCGAAATCGACTTAAAGCCACGCTTTCTTTTTATACCCAGCTTTATATGTACTTTGTTTGGGTAACGGTTGGTTGTACAGGTATAAAGGGATAGATATAAACTTCCATATATCAAAATGACCAGGATCGAAAAAAAATTTTACTGAGCCATGTCCGTCGGTCTGTCCGTTAACACGATAACTTAAACAAATATTGGGATATATTCACAAAATTCCGTGTGCGAGCTTATTTCGGCTTACAATAGATTGGTATTGAAAATGAGCAAATATTGAGATATCTGCACCAAGTTCGGTATGCGGGCTTATTTAGACTCAGAATAGATTGGTATTGAAAATAAGCGAAATCGGACGATAACCACGCCCCCTTTTCCTGTATCAAAAATATCGAAAAAGGGAAAAAATTTGATAATTCGAAAACAAATACCACTAAATTGATGAAATTTGGTAGGTCGATTGATTTAATAACGCAAAACACAAGTTTAGTAAAACTTTGGAATATGGGGGTGGCAACGCCCATATTTCGAAGAAGCAAATTCAGAAGTTTAACAAGCTGTAAATCAATAGCCGTTGGAGATATAACATTGAAATTTCTCATATACATTTTTTTCGTAGCGACAACTGTGTGCTGTGAAAATGAGCGAAATCGACTTAAAGCCACGCTTTCTTTTTATACCCAGCTTTATATGTACTTTGTTTGGGTAACGGTTGGTTGTACAGGTATAAAGGGATAGATATAAACTTCCACATATCAAAATGACCAGGATCGAAAAAAAATTTTACTGAGCCATGTCCGTCGGTCTATCCGTTAACACGATAACTTAAACAAATATTGGGATATATTCACAAAATTCCGTGTGCGAGCTTATTGGTATTGAAAATGAGCAAATATTGAGATATCTGCACCAAATTCGGGATGCGGGCTTATTTAGACTCAGAATAGATTGGTATTGAAAATAAGCGAAATCGGACGATAACCACGCCCCCTTTTCCTGTATCAAAAATATCGAAAAATGGAAAAAATTTGCTAATTCGAAAACAAATACCACTAAATTGATGAAATTTGGTAGGTCGATTGATTTAATAACGCAAAACACAAGTTTAGTAAAACTTTTAAATATGGGGGTGGCAACGCCCATATTTCGAAGAAGCAAATTCAGAAGTTTAACAAGCTGTAAATCAATAGCCGTTGGAGATATAACATTGAAATTTCCCATATACATTTTTTTCGTAGCGACAACTGTGTGCTGTGTAAATGAGCGAAATCGACTTAAAGCCACGCTTTCTTTTTATACCCAGCTTTATATGTACTTTGTTTGGGTAACGGTTGGTTGTACAGGTATAAAGGGATAGATATAAACTTCCATATATCAAAATGAGCAGGATCGAAAAAAAATTTTACTGAGCCATGTCCGTCGGTCTGTCCGTTAACACGATAACTTAAACAAATATTGGGATATATTCACAAAATTCCGTGTGCGAGCTTATTGGTATTGAAAATGAGCAAATATTGAGATATCTGCACCAAATTCGGGATGCGGGCTTATTTAGACTCAGAATAGATTGGTATTGAAAATAAGCGAAATCGGACGATAACCACGCCCCCTTTTCCTGTATCAAAAATATCGAAAAATGGAAAAAATTTGCTAATTCGAAAACAAATACCACTAAATTGATGAAATTTGGTAGGTCGATTGATTTAATAACGCAAAACACAAGTTTAGTAAAACTTTTAAATATGGGGGTGGCAACGCCCATATTTCGAAGAAGCAAATTCAGAAGTTTAACAAGCTGTAAATCAATAGCCGTTGGAGATATAACATTGAAATTTCCCATATACATTTTTTTCGTAGCGACAACTGTGTGCTGTGAAAATGAGCGAAATCGACTTAAAGCCACGCTTTCTTTTTATACCCAGCTTTATATGTACTTTGTTTGGGTAACGGTTGGTTGTACAGGTATAAAGGGATAGATATAAACTTCCATATATCAAAATGACCAGGATCGAAAAAAAATTTTACTGAGCCATGTCCGTCGGTCTGTCCGTTAACACGATAACTTAAACAAATATTGGGATATATTCACAAAATTCCGTGTGCGAGCTTATTTCGACTCAAAATAGATTGGTATTGAAAATGAGCAAATATTGAGATATCTGCACCAAATTCGGTATGCGGGCTTATTTAGACTCAGAATAGATTGGTATTGAAAATAAGCGAAATCGGACGATAACCACGCTCCCTTTTCCTGTATCAAAAATATCGAAAAATGGAAAAAATTTGCTAATTCGAAAACAAATACCACTAAATTGATGAAATTTGGTAGGTCGATTGATTTAATAACGCAAAACACAAGTTTAGTAAAACTTTTAAATATGGGGGTGGCAACGCCCATATTTCGAAGAAGCAAATTCAGAAGTTTAACAAGCTGTAAATCAATAGCCGTTGGAGATATAACATTGAAATTTCCCATATACATTTTTTTCGTAGCGACAACTGTGTGCTGTGAAAATGAGCGAAATCGACTTAAAGCCACGCTTTCTTTTTATACCCAGCTTTATATGTACTTTGTTTGGGTAACGGTTGGTTGTACAGGTATAAAGGGATAGATATAAACTTCCATATATCAAAATGACCAGGATCGAAAAAAAATTTTACTGAGCCACGTCCGTCGGTCTGTCCGTTAACACGATAACTTAAACAAATATTGGGATATATTCACCAAATTCGGTATGCGGGCTTATTTAGACTCAGAATAGATTGGTATTGAAAATGAGAGAAACCGGACGATAAACACGCCCCCTTTTCCTATATCGAAAATATCGATAAATTGAACTAATTAGATAGTTCGAAAACGAATACCAGTCAATTAATGAAATTTGGTAGGTGGATTGATTTAATAACGCAAAACACAAGTTTAGTAAAACTTTGGAATATGGGGATGGCAACGCCCACATTTAGATGAAGTAAATTCAGAAGTTTAACAAGCTGCAAATCAATAGCCGTTGGAGATATAAAATTGAAATTTGGCATAGACATTTTTTTCGTAGCGACAACTGTTTGCTGTGAAAATGAGCGAAATCGGCTGAAAGCCACGCTTTCTTTTTATACCCAGCTCTACTTGTACACAGGGTATTATAACATTGTTTGGGTAGGGGTTGGTTGTACAGGTAGAAAGGAATCGAAATAGATATAGACTTCCATATATCAAAATGATCAGGATCGAAAAAAAATTTTATTGAGCCATGTTAGTCGGTCTGTCCGTGAACACTATAACTTGAGCAAATATTGAGATATATTCAACAAATTCGGTATGCGGGCTTATTTAGACTCAGAATAGATTGGTATTGAAAATGAGAGAAACCGGACGATAACCACGCCCCTTTTCCTATATCGAAAATATCGATAAATTGAACTAATTAGATAGTTCGAAAACGAATACCAGTAAATTAATGAAATTTGGTAGGTGGATTGATTTAATAACGCAAAACACAAGTTTAGTAAAACATAGGAATATGGGGATGGCAACGCCCACATTTAGAAGAAGTAAATTCAGAAGTTTAACAAGCTATAAATTAATAGCCGTCCCAGATATAACATTGAAATTTGGCATAGACATATTTTTCGTAGCGACAACTGTTTGCTGTGAAAATGAGCGAAATCGGCTGAAAGCCACGCTTTCTTTTTATACCCAGCTCTACTTGTACACAGGGTATTATAACATTGTTTGGGTAAGGGTTGGTTGTACAGGTATAAAGGAATCGAAATAGATATAGACTTCCATATATCAAAATGATCAGGATCGAAAAAAAATTTTATTGAGCCATGTCCGTCAGTCTGTCCGTTAACACGATAACCTGAGCAAATATTGAGATATATTTACCAAATTCGGTATGCGGGCTTGGTTAGACTCAGAATAGATTGGTATTGAAAATGAGAGAAACCGGACAATAAACACGCCCCCTTTTCCTATATCGAAAATATCGATAAATTGAACTAATTAGATAGTTCGAAAACGAATACCAGTCAATTAATGAAATTTGGTAGGTGGATTGATTTAATAACGCAAAACACAAGTTTAGTAAAACTTTGGAATATGGGGATGGCAACGCCCACATTTAGAAGAAGTAAATTCAGAAGTTTAACAAGCTGTAAATCAATAGCCGTTGGAGATATAAAATTGAAATTTGGCATAGACATTTTTTTCGTAGCGACAACTGTTTGCTGTGAAAATGAGCGAAATCGGCTGAAAGCCACGCTTTCTTTTTATACCCAGCTCTACTTGTACACAGGGTATTATAACATTGTTTGGGTAGGGGTTGGTTGTACAGGTATAAAGGAATCGAAATAGATATAGACTTCCATATATCAAAATGATCAGGATCGAAAAAAAATTTTATTGAGCCATGTCCGTCAGTCTGTCCGTTAACACGATAACCTGAGCAAATATTGAGATATATTTACCAAATTCGGTATGCGGGCTTGGTTAGACTCAGAATAGATTGGTATTGAAAATGAGAGAAACCGGACGATAAACACGCCCCCTTTTCCTATATCGAAAATATCGATAAATTGAACTAATTAGATAGTTCGAAAACGAATACCAGTCAATTAATGAAATTTGGTAGGTGGATTGATTTAATAACGCAAAACACAAGTTTAGTAAAACTTTGGAATATGGGGATGGCAACGCCCACATTTAGAAGAAGTAAATTCAGAAGTTTAACAAGCTGTAAATCAATAGCCGTTGGAGATATAAAATTGAAATTTGGCATAGACATTTTTTTCGTAGCGACAACTGTTTGCTGTGAAAATGAGCGAAATCGGCTGAAAGCCACGCTTTCTTTTTATACCCAGCTCTACTTGTACACAGGGTATTATAACATTGTTTGGGTAAGGGTTGGTTGTACAGGTATAAAGGAATCGAAATAGATATAGACTTCCATATATCAAAATGATCAGGATCGAAAAAAAATTTTATTGAGCCATGTTAGTCGGTCTGTCCGTGAACACTATAACTTGAGCAAATATTGAGATATATTCACCAAATTCGGTATGCGGGCTTATTTAGACTCAGAATAGATTGGTATTGAAAATGAGAGAAACCGGACGATAACCACGCCCCTTTTCCTATATCGAAAATATCGATAAATTGAACTAATTAGATAGTTCGAAAACGAATACCAGTAAATTAATGAAATTTGGTAGGTGGATTGATTTAATAACGCAAAACACAAGTTTAGTAAAACATTGGAATATGGGGATGGCAACGCCCACATTTAGAAGAAGTAAATTCAGAAGTTTAACAAGCTATAAATTAATAGCCGTTCCAGATATAACATTGAAATTTGGCATAGACATATTTTTCGTAGCGACAACTGTTTGCTGTGAAAATGAGCGAAATCGGCTGAAAGCCACGCTTTCTTTTTATACCCAGCTCTACTTGTACACAGGGTATTATAACATTGTTTGGGTAAGGGTTGGTTGTACAGGTATAAAGGAATCGAAATAGATATAGACTTCCATATATCAAAATGATCAGGATCGAAAAAAAATTTTATTGAGCCATGTTAGTCGGTCCCTTCGCTAGAGCAGGAACCTTGTCGTTGGTGCGAAGGCTTAAGCCGACCCCCATCTGCCAGGAAAGCTATGTGGGAAAATGCTAGCCATTTTGCCCGTGGCCGAGCGATGGTGGTGGGTGACCAAGAACTGCCAAATCACCTCTCCTAACCCACCCCCTCCCCTCCCTTTCCACTGTCCTCTCCCCCTCCTCACCCCTTCCCATCCCTTCCCTGACACCCCCCCCTAATCCAGGGTGTTACGCGGACCGTGCCCATTGGAAGGTTTGCAGCCAGGGGATAATATCGGCTGTATTTCCACGGTGCCTCTCTGATACCGGGCCGCCTCAGAGAGTAACGGTGGCCTTACCGCAGTAAGGGGCGCTGCTGCGGCGTACGAAGTCTTTCCCCTACGAAAACTTTAGACCACTGAGCCCGCCTTGTCGGGCAGGTGGTCGTACGACCAAGATGATGAACTCAACACCTATAAAAATAAAACAGGACGGAAGAGAAGAGACGAAGGACGGACGGAAGGGAGGGGACGAAATGCTCTCCAAAGTTCGAGACAGAGCGCTCAGCGATGGCTCGGACGCGGAAAGCAGTGCGGAGTCAGTGAGCTCAGTGCGGGAGCGAGAGCTGCTGAAAACCCCGACAAAGGAAGAGAAGAAAGCGCGCAACAGAGAGGGGAAGAGAGCCCTATCGCAATACCGGGCGGCGCTTAAAATTATTCAACGCTTGGGAGCCGTGGTCGAACTCACTGACCGGGAAAGCGAGCGTTTGGCATGGGCCCGTGGGGCAGTTGCTGCAGGTCGAAAGCACTTCGACAGGCCGGATTACGCCGCTAGCAGTTCTCGATACTGCAACAGTATCGAGGAAAAACAGCTTAGCGGCAGTAAGAAACGGCAGCGTTCGGCCGAGGGTGAGAGGTCTGACCTCAAGCGGCGGAAGGATGACTTCAGGCCATCCACTTCCAGGGCTGCGAGGAGGACTACTCGACATGACGGGGCAGGGAGTAGCCGTTATAACCAGGCTGTCAGCTCAAAGCCGTCAGTCAGGTAGTCGGCGAAAAGCCGACAACATCTGAGGCGGCGAAAGCAAGGCCAAGAGGAGGCAAGGATGGGTTACCGGCCTCAAGGACCAGCGAAGTGGCAAAGCAGCACCTTACGGTGGCGTTGCTTGACCGCTCCGATCCCTATGGACAGATGTCCGCTGACAAGTGGCGATCTGTGGAGAGGGAGCTGCTCAGCGCCATCATAAAAATGATGCGGGATGAGCCAAACAAGCCCCTACCGAGCTTTGATGCAGCAGGCTGGTACAATGGGGTAAAACTCATAAAATGCAACGATGCTGCAACACTGATATGGCTGAAGGGAGTGGTACCAAACCTCCAAAAGCAGAATAGTGCCAAGTTCGAAGTGGTGGAAAGAGCACTGATCCCGTCGATACCTAAGGCAAAGGTATGGATCCCGAGTGTGGTGCAGTCGGACGATGCGCTGAGCTTGCTGCAGCGCCAAAACCCGAATATACCGACTCGGGATTGGAAGGTACTTCACGTATCTAGGCCCACGGAGGAGGGCCAGTGCTATTTCCTCCAAATCAACAAAGAGGCGGAAGACTTATTATATCCAGAGTTCGGGAAGATGTCTTGGGGCGTTGGTAGTGTTTTCCTGCGCCTCAGGAAAAGAAATCCGAAAGACGGTAACCACAACACGATCGAAGCAGGGGAAGTCGAGAAGGAACTCGAGAGCCTGAGGATCGTGGAAGGGGAAGGAGGGACGAAGGTGATGGAGGTGGAGGGGGACAATAACATTGATGATGTTATGAGTCCTTCAAATAAACCTCCATCACAGTAAAGTAGCGTCGAGCGAGCTTCTCCTGGCTCTAGGGGAGAAGTCGTTCGATGTGGCGCTAGTCCAGGAGCCATGGCTCTCTGCCGGAGGAAGGGTATCTGGACTTAACGCACATGGATATAAGACGTATCACGCAAACGTGGAAGGTAGGATTAGAGCAGCTGTTATGGTAAGTAAAACACTTAACTCATATTTGTTGTCTAATTTCAGTACTGAAGACCTTGCGGTAGTAGCTATAGAACGAGGAACGGGGGATGCTCTTGTCATAGCATCCTGCTACATGGCGCACGATGCTGACGCTCCCCCGCGTGAGTTAGAGATGCTGGAGGCAGGCTACAGGCGCGTAGGGCGAAATATCGTCATTGGCGCGGATGCAAATGCACACCACCATGTATGGGGATGTGATGACATCAATGAACGGGGTGAGTTGCTTTTTTGTTTCTTACTCCAAAGTAGTTTACAAGTAGTTAATAGAGGGAACACTCCCACATACGTGGGACCAACGTCCAAAAACGTATTAGATATCACTCTTTGTTCGGAACCAAGTACAGCCGTATCCGACTGGAGGGTCCTAAACAGACCCTCCTTCTCGGATCATGCGTACATTGGTTATAACATAGCTTTAAGTACAGTTAAAGGAGGGGAACTTTTTAGAAATCCCAAAACAACAAATTGGACCCGCTTTCAAGGGTATCTGAAATCAAAGCTTCGGCAACCAGAGACGATTAGTAATGTTGAGGATCTGGAGAAATCCACAGATATCCTAACAACAACACTAACAAAAGCTTATAAATCAGCCTGTCCCCTCAGGAAACCCAGGAACAAAACGAAACCACCATGGTGGAGTAAAGAGCTGGGTGCCCTAAGGAGCCAAACTAGAGACTTATTCAAGCTAGCAAAGCTAGCGGACTCAGCTGAGTGCTGGGACGAGTACAGAGATCTGCTAAAGATGTACAAGAAAGAAATTCGTACAGCAAAAAGAATCTCTTGGCAAAAGTTCTGTGGTGACATGGAAAGTTCCAATGAGACTGCGAGATTGAGAAAGGTTCTTTCGAAGGGCGTACAAGTTCAGGGCCTTATTAAAAAGGAAAATGGGGAATGGGCGCGTAATGGTGCAGAATCCCTCGAAGCACTCATCAATGCTCACTTTCCATCAGAAGAAGGCATTGACGGACAAATAAATAGCATAGGCTCATCAATACAGGAGCGTGATATTGAAGGACTGATAACACATTCCAAAATTAAGTGGGCACTAAACTCGTTTTCCAAGTTTAAGTCGCCAGGCCCAGATGGGATCTTCCCCGCCATGCTCCAAATGGCCGGAAAGAGAACCATAGAATGGCTTAGTGTAATATCCGAAAGTTGCATAAGACTGAGGCACGTGCCGGAAGTATGGAGAACTGCCCGTGTGGTGTTCATACCGAAGGCAGGCAAGAGCAGTCACATGTACACTGGAGACTACAGGCCGATTAGTCTGACGTCATTTATACTAAAAACCCTCGATAGGCTAATAGACACTCACATTAAATTAAATTTGAAGGAGGATTTAATTTCCAATACACAACACGCATACACCAAGGGCAGGTCTGGGGACACAGCTCTGCATAGGGTCGTTATGCACATAGAGAAAGCCCTAGAACATGGGGAATTTGCAATAGGTGTCTTCCTAGACATAGCAGGAGCATTCAACAATCTTTCAAAGCGAGCCATAATGGACGGACTACGACACATTGAGGTGGATCCCGCCTTGGAAAATTGGATCGGCTGCATGCTGGGGTGCAGGAAGATCACTTCCAGTTGGGGCGGTTACGAAACCACAAAAGTAGTACATAGAGGCACCCCGCAGGGTGGAGTACTATCGCCGCTGCTGTGGAACCTGGCCCTTAACAAACTGCTCAAGCAGTTCGAAGGGGGGCCACTAAAACTGACAGCATATGCAGATGACGTCTCAGTCATAATAAGCGGGAAATGTCTATCGACGCTTAGCTCGCTGATGAACCAGGCGCTTAGGGTCATCCATGACTGGGCCTGCGAGGTTGGGCTGAGCACAAATGCTGATAAGACAGACCTAATATTATTTACCAGAAAATACAAAGTACCAAGTTGGGTAAAGCCAAAACTAGGAGATGTGGTATTAGAACCGAAGGTTAGTACCAAATATTTAGGTATTATACTGGATAGCAAGTTGAGTTGGAAACTCAACGTACAAGAACGGTCGAAAAAGGCCTCAGCAGCTCTGTATACCTGTAAGAGGATGCTGGGCTGCACTTGGGGTCTTTCGCCTGCCTTGTCTTATTGGGTTTTCAATGCGATTGTTAGACCAATTTTATTCCATGGGGTCCTGGTTTGGTGGACCGCCTTAACCAAGAAAACGTATATGAAGTCAATAGAGAGAGTGTATAGAACATCTATGATAAGCATAACGGGTGCGCTTAAAACCACACCGACAGCAGCGTTACACGCCATTTTGCATCTACCGCCCGCAAACATAACGGCAAAGAACATAGCGTTAACAACTGCAAACAGGCTATATGCCACGGGGCAGTTTGAGTGCAGATCATTTGGCCATAGTAGTATAGCGTCTTCCTTGATAAGACATGTAGACTACACGGTCCCTTGCCTGCGCTTCGAAGAGGTTCTGGAAGCCACTATAGAGGAGGAGGGCTGGAGGAGAGGTGCAGAAATGACGGAAAACACGGTACACATATATTCAGATGGTTCCAAAATGACGGAAGGAGTAGGAGCCGCAGTGTACTGTAATGACTTGGGGATCACTAAATCATTGAAATTGCCAGATCATTGCAGTATATTCCAGGCGGAAGTCATAGCCATTAAAGTGGGAGCAGAAATAGCTGTAGAAAGTCTAGCGCTCGGAGAGCGGGTGAACTTTTACGTCGACAGTCAGGCGGCTATCAAGGCCATAATCTCAAATAGTAGCACTTCTTTGAGAGTACTAGAGTGCAAAAGAAGTCTTGAAAAACTTAGTATAGAACATAGAGTACATATCTTTTGGACCGCAGGCCACAAAGGTATAGAGGGAAACGAGAAAGCTGATGAGCTAGCAAAGAGTGGAGTGGCACTAGATGCGAGCAACAGTATTAACGTACCCATCCCGCTAAGGGAATTAAAGCGTAGGTGCGATTTACACATGGTTAAACAAGCAGATAAGGCATGGGAAGAAGTGCAAGGCTGTAAAATCTCCAAAATCCTGTGCAAATCGTACGACATGAAACTTACAAAAACAATTGTATCCCTCAAAAGGGAAGACTGTAGACTGCTAATTGGTATCCTTACAGGGCACTGCCTTCTGGCAGGCCATGCCCACAAGATCGGTCTTGTTTCCGACAGCATGTGTAGGAAATGCAAAGCGGAGACGGAGACTGTGGAGCATGTCATGTGCACATGCCCCGCTCTATCCAGACTGCGGCTTCAAACATTTGGAAAGGGACAATTGCCCAACCTAGCTTCACTGACAGAAATAGGCCCAAGTAGGCTTCTGGTTTTTGCGAAGAAAACATTACTGTTTTGTAAAATAGACACTGAAGTGTCAACTGTATAACAAGAGGTCGTCAAAGTTTTTCTGGTAACACTACGGACGCTATGCGTCTATGTGAGGCCACTGCGTTGGCCTGCCAGCACAACCTAACCTAACCTAACCTATGTTAGTCGGTCTGTCCGTGAACACTATAACTTGAGCAAATATTGAGATATATTCACCAAATTCGGAATGCGGGCTTATTTAGACTCAGAATAGATTGGTATTGAAAATGAGAGAAACCGGACGATAACCACGCCCCTTTTCGTATATCGAAAATATCGATAAATTGAACTAATTAGATAGTTCGAAAACGAATACCAGTAAATTAATGAAATTTGGTAGGTGGATTGATTTAATAACGCAAAACACAAGTTTAGTAAAACATTGGAATATGGGGATGGCAACGCCCACATTTAGAAGAAGTAAATTCAGAAGTTTAACAAGCTATAAATTAATAGCCGTTCCAGATATAACATTGAAATTTGGCATAGACATATTTTTCGTAGCGACAACTGTTTGCTGTGAAAATGAGCGAAATCGGCTGAAAGCCACGCTTTCTTTTTATACCCAGCTCTACTTGTACACAGGGTATTATAACATTGTTTGGATAAGGGTTGGTTGTACAGGTATAAAGGAATCGAAATAGATATAGACTTCCATATATCAAAATGATCAGGATCGAAAAAAAATTTTATTGAGCCATGTCCGTCAGTCTGTCCGTTAACACGATAACCTGAGCAAATATTGAGATATATTTACCAAATTCGGTATGCGGGCTTGGTTAGACTCAGAATAGATTGGTATTGAAAATGAGAGAAACCGGACGATAAACACGCCCCCTTTTCCTATATCGAAAATATCGATAAATTGAACTAATTAGATAGTTCGAAAACGAATACCAGTAAATTAATGAAATTTGGTAGGTGGATTGATTTAATAACGCAAAACACAAGTTTAGTAAAACTTTGGAATATGGGGATGGCAACGCCCACATTTAGAAGAAGTAAATTCAAAAGTTTAACAAGCTGTAAATCAATAGCCGTTGGAGATATAAAATTGAAATTTGGCATAGACATTTTTTTCGTAGCGACAACTGTTTGCTGTGAAAATGAGCGAAATCGGCTGAAAGCCACGCTTTCTTTTTATACCCAGCTCTACTTGTACACAGGGTATTATAACATTGTTTGGGTAAGGGTTGGTTGTACAGGTATAAAGGAATCGAAATAGATATAGACTTCCATATATCAAAATGATCAGGATCGAAAAAAAATTTTATTGAGCCATGTCCGTCAGTCTGTCCGTTAACACGATAACCTGAGCAAATATTGAGATATATTTACCAAATTCGGTATGCGGGCTTGGTTAGACTCAGAATAGATTGGTATTGAAAATGAGAGAAACCGGACGATAAACACGCCCCCTTTTCCTATACAGAAAATATCGAAAAATTGAACAAATGAGAAATTCGAAATCGAATGCCACTAAATTAATAAAATTTGGTAGGTGGATTGATTTAATAACGCAAAACACAAGTTTAGTAAAACTTTGGAATATGGGGATGGCAACGCCCACATTTAGAATTAGCAAATTCAGAAGTTTAACAAGCTGTAAATCAATAGCCGTTGGAGATATAACATTGTAATTTGGCATAGACATTTTTTTCGTAGCGACAACTGTTTGCTCAACGCCACGCTTTCTCTTTTATAATAGGTTTCAAAAAAGTGTCTGGAAAACTCGAAAAGTTTTACATAAATAAATTAAATATTTATTGGTAGTGTACGTGGCACCGCCTTCTTTTGGGTAGACAGTTTCTGTTGTCTCCCGATAGCGATTGCTTCTAAGTTTGAAGAGAAATTGTACTTAAGAATAGTGAGCGTACTATTGTGACATTAGAGTATAATCGGGACGAAATATTAAGCAAATCGATTGAAAACCGCACTCACTTTCACATATCTATCCCAAAGGAAGTAATATTGCTTATGTTTTTGACTTAGTATGATATTTTGCTTTAAGCTTTGCAAATTATTATGGTAGTAAACTTGGCACGTATTCAGCAGGTATATAGGATTTTTAGAAATTATGAACCACATATGTGTATAGGACCATACATCGGTATAACCAGTATTTCAGAATCATTTGAGGTAAAATTAAAAACCATGGTATATCCCCTGCTCATACTTTTCATTTGATGACCATATTTCACAAATGCATAAATGTCCTGCCTAGTTCTACATCTAATTCGATATTTCCGAAACAAAATGATTTCTTTGAAGTAGTTTATTTACAGCTTACCAAATAGTATATAAATATTTTAATCTACCTTAGTTAGTTTCACTATTTTCATAAAAAGAGGCGCAAAGGCTATTTTGGTAGCTCTATACTGTTTCATAGGTTATATCCTTAACATGGGTAGTGTCAATATTTGAAAATACCCAGTCAATTTGCGTACCAGCAGGTGGTGAAATATTGGGGTCTTGCAGTGAATTGAAATTATATTCTCTAAGCAGATGTACGATTCTATTATTCCTAGACTTAAGGCATATATTAAAGTCACCCAAAATTAAGACCTTTTTTTCTTGTAGTAAGAATTCCGCGCAGCTCTGATTCAAAATGCCTGACGGGGAATGTGGAATTCCTATAAAGCACCAATATGTAATAATCTTTGCATTTGAATACAACGATTTCTAAAACCTTGCGACCAGAACAAGTTTTTTCGACTTACATAATTCGGTTGCGGAAGCAAAGTTAGGTCTCGCATACACTAAAACGCCTCGCCTATTTCTGTTTTCCGTTTCGGTGCTGTCTATCCCTAAAGCATTTAGTGAAATAAGCCCAGGAATTTCAAAATCTTCATATGAATAACTCCATGTCTTGACAAAGCACAGGATATCTGAGGAGAGTATCAGGATGTCATTTAAAGAGTTCCCATAATGGCGAGCCGACTGAAACGATGTAAGCATCGCTTGGAATCGGGTAAAAAAAGCCATCTATTATATACAGAAGAGAATTGTTTCAAGTCGCCAAAAACAACAGCTATACCACCAAATGAAATATTTTTCTTGAAAATCTGCTTTAGTCTGGCGTCAGTATAACTAAACATTCGAGCGCCAACCATTGAAATTTCATCTATAATTATCACATTCAAATCACATTATCTAGGTTGAGTTGAAAATGTCGTTGCTAAGCGGCCATAAATCCTTATTGGACTGATTCACAGGTAGGGAAAATATGGTATGCAGTGTCAAACGGCCTATACCAAATGCTGCTTTTCCTGTAGGAGCACAAGGAAGCACCTTCAGAGAGGTTGGATTTGATCCAGGTATGCAATTAAAACGGTAATTGAGAGTTTGATATATTGATGATATTAGGCGGCTTTTTCCAACGCTATCCCCGCCACCTACAAAGTCATAAAAGGGCAGATCTCTTTTAAAATTGTGTGGCAAATGAGTTAGGTATACTCTCTGCCTTATGGTAAGCATGTGAATGGATGCAAGTAGTTCCTCAACGCGAGCTAAGGGAGGAAGTTTAATGAGCCTAAGAGTGCCAGTACCCTGAACTCATTGTCAAAAATCTCTGGTCTATCTATTTCAACTGGTATGAAAATTTCCTCCTGCCTTAATCTATTCAGAACATTTTAGAGCTCCCTCTGTTCAAACACGTCATATTTTTTTCGATTTTCCTCTATAGCATTTCGATTTTCTACGCAGGTTTGCCCATTATTATTATCTATAATATCCCGTTGTTCATCCCTCCACGGTTGGTGGAGCATTACCCTTTCTCTGAAATAATAGTCCCTAGCCGTGTCTTGACTAAACCTTCTTGACGGAACTACACACGGTTTGGTACGTTTCTTTACATAACCACTACCATCCCTCAATGGAATTGCTACTCCCCGAACTAACGAATTTTCGCCTTCTATATCCTCTTCATTATCGGAGTTACCTTTTGCCGTTCTAGCTGATTTTACAAAAGTAAAGAAAGCTGCAAAATCAGCTAAACAAATATTATCAAGAAGGGTAGGCCTTTCAGTATAATGCTCTAACAAACCCGCCACAAAAATATCGGTAGAACCTTCAGCAAGATTCTGAAGTTGTGCTCTACGTTTTACCATGCGCACTCGTTCTTCAGGACGAGCGGTATTAATATATATTTCTGCATTGCTAGCTTCCGAAAGCTGAAGACCAATTCAGCAATAAACTGACTCTTGGGTGGAAATTTCTGTTCCGGAAATAAATGTATGGCTGAAGTTTCTGCTTGACTGTGTAGTTTCCAGTATTAATTTCTACCATTGCCTCATTTAAAAGCGTAGAGATGCCCCTATTGAATTTATTAATATAAATCATAAATAAATAAAATAGGAACAGCAAGCATATGCATCCAATATTAATTGTTGGCTCCATGTAGTTCTAAGATAACCGGGTTATAAGTATTAGTTGAGCGGTCTTGGTACTTCCTTTTAAGGAAAACTTTAGGCTTCATTAAACTTGATCTGAGAGCAAGTAAATAAACATCGAATGACAAATTTATTCTCGTATCATAGAGAAAAGCTTCAAAATCATTTAAACTGGAAATATCAGGAGAAGTTAAATTAGAATTGAAAAGGTTTTGAATCTTTGAGTAGTTTTCCCTATGTGTTTCTAAATTTTTAATGTCATCTGGAAGTGGTAATAAGATTTGAGTGGAAGGCATGGGTGGATATGGTATACCAAATCGGCAAACTTGCTGTCGTCTTATTTCTCTGGTACAGGGTCGGCTATGTTATGTCTTTGGTACTCAATGAAATTTTCCAAATGACTTATGGAGCCATATGTGGAGACATATTTGTCAATGAAACTAATAGCATTCGGAAAAGATTCAGGCTCGCTAAAATCAATCTTGGGAGCATTCTTCGGCCAATACATGCCATACACGTGAGGTGAGCCTCTTTGTTGGAATTCAATCCGCCAGTAAAAATGCTCAACAAAATGCTCGTCGAAAATACCTCCATTTGCTTTAAAAAGCTTAAGCAACTGACGATAACGATAGTCAAAATATATAGCGCATGTGACTGCATCTGAGCGAATTAGACGATATCGTTTTTGTGAAGATAAATTATTGGCCTCTTCTTCAGAAATAATTCTTGAGTCCACAGTTTGAGCCAAAATAACCAGTTATTCGATCCAGTGAGATTCAGCGGCAGACAACGTTATAAAAAAAAGTTGGAAGGCCGAATTGGCGGATCATGGCAATTGCCTTTTTTTTTCTCTGCCTCCCAATGAGCTGAGGAAGATCTAACACCTTTAAGAACTCTATATTAATCGTCATGCTGGATCAAATCTTTACATATAATAAAATTGTAACAGGTCGATGTCTGTACATTGAAGATATTCAAGAAAAACTGATAGGAGAGGTCGTTATTGGACGAGCAGAACCCAAATCTACAATTTTTAGAATTTTTGTCTGTCTGTCTTTATGATTGTGCGCGTATCTCGCAAAAACTACTGAATAGAATTCCATGAAACTTTCACCATTCCATCACTTAAAGTCTAACTTAAAATTTAAGACAGCATTTGGATATCTCATCCAGTTCCCGAGTTATTGACCAAAATGTGGGAATAATGTGACCAAAAATGTGGTTTTTTTACCATAACGCCCGCGTCACACAAAAACGATTGCATAGAAATGAATGAAACTTTCAATAATCATTTTCTAGACGTCTCTCCTAAAATTTAAGATATCTTTCACCTCGATATTTTACCCGGTTCCCAATTTATTGACCTAAACGTGGACCCAGGGTGACTGCATGATTTGTGCTTTTAAGGCGGAACAAAGTTCGGCGGGTCAACTAGTTCTGAATAAAATTTTAATTTAAAACATTTTGGGCCGTAACTCGATTGCTTCCAGAAAACTTTCGTAGGCAAATCGATGTACTATTCTTAATCTGAAGCAGTTCTAACTTCTTGTAATTATAGAAAAGCTTAGGAATAGTTTCTCCCCTTTCCGAAAAAGTATATTTGGTTCATAGTACAGAATGTGTGTAACGCGGTGTTATATAACACAAGTTCTACCAAATCTTTAAAACCTGCATGGATTCCTACATCTAATACTATTCCATTATTGGATGGATGAGCGAATTGCTCCAGTTACACACCAATATTGGGAATACCTGATGTGATATTTGTGAATACTAATTTACCGAACGAGTATCGTAACAAATGGAGATTTTTGTTCTCCTCTAAAATTATGGGCGACATTTTTCAATAATGTTAGGAAAGCTTGTAAAGGGTGGACCCACGCTATTGGTCATTGAAGATGAGGATCATTGTGTGTTTGCTGGGTTTTCTTCAGATTCATGGTCCTTAAAATCAGATTTTTTTCGGTAATGCAAGTTCAATGCTTTATACATCGAGCCCAGCAATGCGATGTTTCACTTCAACGGGATGTAATTATCACTATCAATATTTGAATTTGAACCAACAAACGATGCCAAACACACTAGGAATGGGAGGGCAGTTCAACTACTGGGCGACAAAGCAGTGAATCTTGTATTACATATCGCGACTATGTGCAATTGAGTTTAGAATGTGTAGTTTAAAAGTTTGGGGCATTGGTGACGAACCTAAAGATGATGACTCCGAAGATTGCGAAGATGGAGTTAAAAATTCAATATTGGATACACTTGTAAGTTTTACTAAAGGGGGTTTTTTTTAGGGGTATAGAACTTCGAATTGAAATAAAACACAAGAAAATCGTTTTAAGGTCCATCGATTTGGCTTTATTGGAAGGATAATTTTATGCCATTAATGTTTAAATATGATTTCGGGCATGTGGCCGCCGCGGCTGGCTCGAATAAAGCCAATTCTACAGGTCCAATTTTCAACCACTTTTTCGAGCATATGGGGCCGTATGTCGGCAATAACGCCACGAATGTTGGCTTCCAATTCCCCTAACGTTTCTGGTTTGTTGGTGTAGACGAGCGACTTCACATATCCCCAAAGAAAATAATCCAATGGTGTCAAATCACACGACCTTGGTGGCCAATTGACAGGTCCATTCCGCGAAATTATGCGCTCATCGAATGTTTCCTTCAATAAATCGATTGTGACGTGCGCTGTGTGGCATGTAGCGCCGTCTTGTTGGAACCACAACTCATCCACATTCATGCCATCCAATTCGGGAACAAAATAGTCGGTTATCATGGCTCTATACCGGTCTCCATTAACGGTAGCTGCCTCTCCAGCATTATTGCGGAAGAAGTATGGCCCAATGACTCCACCAGCCCATAGAGCACACCAAACAGTCAGTTTTTGTGGATGTAATGGCGTTTCAAGGGTCTCATGTGGATTCTCTTCACTCCAAATGCGGCAATTTTGCTTGTTGACGTAGCCATTGAACCAAAAATGAGCCTCATCACTGAACAAAATTTTGCGATGAAAATCAGCATCGAAATCAATCTCATTTTCGGCCCATACACCAAAATCACGACGCATTGCATGGTCTCGCGGCTTTAATTCTTGCACAAGCTGGATCTTGTAAGGTCGCAAGCCAAGATCTTTGCGCAAAATCTTCCATAAAGTTGATGGACAAAGCTCCAATAGCTGTGCACGGTGGCGAATCGATTCATTCGGGTCCTCTTCAACACTTTGCTCTACAGCGGCAATTGTTTCTTCGGTGCGCACTGTTCGACGTCTCTGCGGATGCGTATTATCACATAGAGTAAACGTAGTGCGAAAACGATCCATGGTTAACCGAATTAATTGCTCTGATGGACGATTATGTCGACCATAAAATGGACGGAGCTCACGGTAAACTTCGCGAACTGAACCATTATTTTCGAAATAAATTTGCACGATTTGCAAGCGTTGTTCTTTTGTCAACCTGTTCATGATGAAATGGCAAACCAAACTGAACATAAATGACATTAGAGTTGCCAGATTTGACCACAAAATGCCAGTTTTATCTCTATTCGAAAAACAAACCTGTAAAAAAAACACCCTGTACTATTGGCACCCCATTTTTTGATATGTTTATTGTAGTATGTGTGAATTTTGTTTGCCCTTTCCCTCCCCTACAGCATTTGAATGACACCCCTGCAATCCGCCGCTGATGAGTGCATCAGATTTTCCATAAAAACGTGTTCTTTTTGTTCTACTCCCTGAAGACACTTTTATCGTTACCTTTCAATTGACGGTCCCATTTAGGTATCTTTTCTGACTCATTGGGGGGACTATTTTGTTTCAAATATCTGTTGTGTAAGCGTGTAGACAAGTAGATATTATTGTGTGTGTATGAATTCGATGTTGCGACGATTTGCGGCTAATTTGTTGTCGCACATTGCCAACTTCTGTGGCAGATCGGTTCGCCCGTCTGCGGTAGGTTTCAGTGGACTCGTTACATTTTAACGAGTGCGTTTGACTATTGTGTGGGATGTCGGGCTGATATTGTTAAGTCGCTTCGCCTAAACTATGACCTCCCTAATTCGTAAAGTAATTAGAAGTGGAATTAGGAAGATTTAGAAGTGGAATGGATTTGATGTCGAAGGGTCCGGCGAAACCTAGACTGGTGTTTATAAATGCGCGGGAGAAAGTGGTGCGCTCTTGAGGAACGTCTTCCATCCATCCGTGCAGACACCTCCATCCAATATTGCGTACGTAGGATTAGTTGGTTTTCGCCGTTCAAGGAGATCTTATGGACAAACTCGACGAGCAGATGGGTTAAAGGGCAGCCATAAGGGAGAATAATTATTCCCATCGGAATATAATTGTATGGCGTTCATTATAGGCGAGATCATGGATATATTTCAATAAGACGTAGAGTCGTAGCCTTAATTTCGTCGGTCGAAATGAGGTATGACTCCCCTTTGAAAAAAGATTTTGTTTTTGGATTAGTTCTTTCAGCGAACCTCATAACATATGATATGCCCCTCAAGGCCCTTGAAAAGTCGGAAAACCTTACGAGAAGGTCCTCTTTATGGTTTATTTGCGTAGCTGTGTAAACTTGTACTCTTTTTTTCTTCGATGTTCGTACCACAGTCTTTCTCTTGAGTTGGCCATTTTGTCTGATCTTCTTGTAGTCAAGAAGGTCGTGGCCAAATCTGCTGGGTTTGATGTGAAATCCACGTGTCGCCAGGTTTTCTTTCCCACCTTTTCCACAATTTTTGTTACTCTGTGAGCCACAACTGCTGACCAAGTGGTTGCATGGTGGTTTTCTGGTCCAAGCTAGAAGGATCGTTGAATCTGTCCAGAGATGAGTATTGAAATTTCCTAAGTTTAGGTTTTCGCGAACTGATTCTATTGTTTCGGCCAGTAAGACTTCCCCGCATACCTCTAATCGGGGCAACGAAATCGTTTTTACGGCAGCTACTCTTGTTTTCGCCATTAATAGATTGACCTATGTCTGATCCCTTACCTTTGCTGACTGCGTAGGCTTTTTCTGATGCATCGCTGGATGGCGTGAAATGCACCCATAGCGGTATTTGAATGCTATTGATTTCGTGATAATCCTGCATGAAGCTTTGCCACCGATCTAGGGTTAGTGTAGACACTCTTTCGTCCCAGTCAGTACCCTCTAGCCGTATGTTCTGCATAATCATTTTGGCTATTATAATGATTGGTGCCAACCAGCCTAACGGTTCGAACAGTTTGGCGATGGCTGAAAGTATTGCCCTTTTTGTTATAATATTCCTATTTTCGATGGGTTTTGCCGTAAAATAAAAAGAGTCGGCATGCGCGTTACAACGGGTCCCTACGGTTTTAACCGTACTCGAATCCTCGAACTCCAGGAAGTCCTCGTTTAGACGATAAGGTTGTGGTATTCCTTGCAATATTTTTCTGCAGGTCGAAGTCCATTTTCGTAGGGAAAAGCCTGCTGACTGTAGCGCACGCGTTATTTCATCGCGAGCTTTTATTGTTGAATCGATGATCCTGGCCAAATCTACGTTCAATATAATTTGTGGATAAATGTCGCCTCCTGGGATGAGGTCGACTGGTTCATTAATGAAGAAGATCTTACCCGCCAAGATTAGATCAGGAAATGCCTGCCGAGTCATTGCGTTCAGTTGGCAAGTCGGAAGATCCCCTGTTGTTTGGGGTAGGACCACTGTGTCAATGCTTACTAAGGTGTCGGTTCAGGAAGCGAGCTGAATGAAGCTTGACGCTTTCACCTGCGCTGATAGCGTATTGTTTATTCCGGAAACTTGGACGTGCAAGCGTTTTGATGGGAGGTTTATTCTACGCTTCAATCTTTGTGTTATGAATGATCTTTCTGCTCTAGCAGAAAAATCTACTCCGTTATAGTGTATGTTGACACGCGCTGTTCGTAATAATACCCCCTTCGTAGTATTTGCATGACAGGAAGAAAAATTATTAACGTTTTCATTTCTTTGAAGAGTCCAGCTTCACCCTAGCCTGTTGTGAGGTGGAGCGCATGCCATCTGAGCTGTTATGATTCCACCTCTGGGTTGCTGCCTTTGGCTGAGCTGCTGTAAGATGCAGGTGTTGTGCCTTGAGTGACATGAGCTGCAATTGAATGGACTAGTGCATCGTTTCACCGTGTGTCCAGTTGACAAACAATTCAAATAGCAACCGTTGTTCCTGTTTTATCACTTTTGGCAATTTCGTAATTTGTGCTCCTTACTGTTGCACATCTTAAATGAAGCTTTAGAGACATTGGCTTGGTAGGCTCCAAGTTTCGCAGGCGATTCCCCTGCATTATGTGGGTTGTAACTCTTGGGTGCTTTGGAAGGTTTGCTACCCTTGAGGTTGGAAACGGTTTCCAATGTTTGGAACCGATTGGATAGGAATTTATCCATCTCCTCCCATTTTGGAATTTCTGTCTTGTTCTCTAAGGTTTGTTCCCATAGAGCCAGAGTGCATTCCGGGAGCTTGGTGGAGCATAAGTATGTGATTATGGCATCCCAATTTGAAATGTCAATTTGATGACATCGTAACGACGAGATGCAATTATTTATATCTCGTTGCAACTTTTTAATTGACGTTCCGCATTCATTTTCGACTGCCGTTAGACTAAATAAAGACTTTAATTGTGCATTGACCAGGATACGCTTGTTTTCGTACCTGTCACTTAGATTTTTCCAGACTGTCGAAAGGCCTTCGTTTGTCAATGGACACCTGCGCACAATTTCTTTCTTCACTGGATAAGTCTGTGGAACTAAGAAGGCTCTCTTATGTCGTTTTTGTCTTCTTCCCCAATGACTTCAACTCCTCTTGCTATATTGCAAGTGTGTATTTATCTAATTCTCCGACTGTTGTAGAGCTGAAGTCTTGCTCAAACTCAACTATGCAGTCAGAGAGTTATATGTAGCTCTCCATTTTTTTATTTAACTTAAATATCTTGTCTCTTTAAAGGAACCGAGAGCAGAAGTAATGACTCAGGAATTGATTGCTTGGAATCTAAGCGAGGTTATGTGAAAGTGACACAGATAGGAATATGAATGCAGATTTAATGTGTCTAAAAATTGTGAAAGTGAAAAGGTGATATTTGAAAGTGGCATAGATAGAAATCTCGGTACAGATTTAATGTGCTTTTTGGAAAATAAAACAATGAATGTAATTCCCTGAATGGCCAAACCAAAATAATATTGAAGTGTAACAAAAAACACGAAAGCAATTGTGCTTTTCGAGATGTATGTGGAAACGTGTAAAATTGCTTATTGAAATTTATCTCGGTACAGTTAATAAATATGGTAATCAATAATATCAAACAAACAAGCCACCCAATGTAGTGATAATTAATAAATCCGCAATCAATTTGTTAACCACAAGACACCACAGCTTTGTAAACTCGCAATTATTTGTATTGTGAAACGATAGTTGATGTGAATGTAATGATTTAAATGGACTGTATGTGCTGCCGTGACTGGATGTGATGATGTGACTGCAGGTGATGATGTGACTATATGTGATGCTAGTGGCTGTAAGTGTATGTGTGATGCTGCAACTCGCTGGTATAGACTTTGGTAGTTTTGTAATAGTTTACTTCCTCGCTACTGCGTTTAATAATCCCAATGAATTCTTTAATTATTTTTGGCGCTGGTTTGCAATAAATTGATTGTGGCTGCTGATTAGAATTTTACAAATTTGGTGGTTAAATATTGTTGTGTTTTTCTGGCGCGATAGAACCAATGTTTACGGGCGTAGACGTCGCAATAGGAGGAGCACTCGCACGTAATAAAGGTATGGAAAGAAAAAGGACAACCAGTTAATAAATGAAGAGACACCGGAATTCAATGGAAATAATGACAATATGTGGTTTTTATTCAAGTGGAAATTAAGTGCACAATATGAATTTGAAGTCAATTAACTGAAAATGTATGGAAAATTATAATTACCTTGTTTGGCCGCTGGTGACTGACGTACCCTCGAAAGCAAAAAGAAAAAAGTGCTCGACTCTCTCCGATGGATTTAGCTCTACATCCCCGTCGAATGCCTACTTTCGTTAGGTTCGGAGGGGTAAGAGCTGTTATCGGTACGAACCTACATGCAATCTCGCGGCAGATAACTACGAGGGGCGACCGATATATTTAGGACAGTGGCCTAAACAGCTTTGCTAAAGTCTGTGACATCTGTCTGCTAGTTGTTTTGGTGAATTTGAACAAATAAGATACGGTGGATTTACCCATGCAGAAACCATGCTGAGATGGATCGATAGCGGATGATACTAAAAACGACAATTGCTTTATTATAATAGATTCAAATAGCTTGGGTATGACGTTAAGCTTAGCAATACCTCTATTGTTTGTAGAGGGGAACAATATATGACTCCTTCAAGGAAAGATAACCTGACTCAAAGACGAGTTGAATATATTTGTTAGAGGTATACAGATAAATTCTGCACAACTTTTAAGAACAATTGTAGGGATCCCATCAGGACCACCAAAGTCAGAAGTTTTAAGACTTTCTAGATGTGAAAAAAATTACTAGCTGATATTGTCGGAAGTTTAAAATCCAGCAATGGCAACGTGAGTGGATAAGTGGGTGGTTCCAAATGGGACTCAGCAGAACAAGAATAGTTAGATTTAAAAAAGTCTGCAATCATATCGGCAATACGGGGTTCATCATTTGGCATCAACACGTTGTATTTCATTAAGGATTGGAATTCCTTAACCCTACGTTTTGAGTTAACGGAAGCAAAAAAAAAGCTTTAGGCCTGCTAGAAATTTTAACCTTCATTCTAGTGATGTAATTCTTGTAACGGCTTTTGTTACAAAGGTTATATTTATGCCGAAAAATGGAATAAAGACCATAGTCAGGTGTGGAACCAGTTCTTTTATATTTCTTGAGCCAGCGTTTTCTTTTTGGTTTTCAAGTAATTAAGTTCTCTCGTGCACCATCCAATATAAGAGAACGATTTTGAGTGACGAGCTTGAGAGACACATGAACAAAATATGAAGTGTAAAGTATTGTTAAAATGCAGGGCACTACTTTCCACATCGCCACTGTATAGGAGCCATTTTATGTTAGCTAGTTCCGCCCTAAGCATACTGTAATCAGCCTTCCTAAACAAGAGCAGGAAGAAAGTTTTGTTTGTCGACAACTTGACCAGGATAACTGGGATAATCAATAGTTACTTCAAATGACGGATGAAAGGCATCCTCGGGTAGTAACAGTGGATCACTCCGGCTAGTGTTAATATATATGTATCTTGTGATACACTACACCTCCTCTATTTAAAAGAATGTTTATTCATTTGTGAGGTCAATGTATGAGTATTCTATTTCAATTAAATTTTATAACATAACTTTAGATTCTCAAGTAACTGCCCTACCAACCATATGCAGATAAAAAAGTGGATAAAACATAGGTCCCGCTATCCACAAATGAAGATAAAAAAAGTGGATAGTTTTGTATGGGCGGCGTGAAGACATTATCCACTTTCCCCATGTACATTTCGTGTACGTGTGACCTAACATCACCCTCGCGCTCATTCATAAACGCCGTAAGAAAAAATATATCTACACCGCTCTAACAACATAAATTCCCCAAAACAAACCTGACCCCATTGAACAGATTGCAGGGCTGCCGTCCTCTCGACGGTTATACCCAGACAACTTTTTAAATACCCAAAAAATGTTCAATAAATCTAAAAAAAAACAGTGTTTCATGATATTTTTATTCAATCAAGTACTAAACTAAGTTACACGAGTATATATTTAAAATATATACTTACATAAAAAAAATTTATTTAATATTGTAAATATATATATGCCGTATAACAAAATTTAACAAAGGAAAATAAAATAAAATTAAATATAACCAAATAAAGTAAAACATTTTATGGTACATTTTTGACTCTGTGCAGTGAATGCACAAAAACAAATTATTGATAGCTTCGGCTCCAACGCTGCCTAGGGCAGTGTTTTTGTCGTTATAAACAACTTCAACAACATTCTCCATGAAATTTTTAGGAGTGTTGTTACAGTTACTGTTCTTTCAGCTATCTTTGGCAGCTATCTACCACCATACCTTAACCGAAATGAAGGTCTTATTCCGCCAGAAGTCATTTTTGTCCGGTTAGGCCCAAGTCGACGATTAATGCTTCCAAATCCACCGACATTTAGTGCTGATGATGAAACATTTTGGACCCTCGAAATTAAATTTCGTTTGCTATTGGTTACACGGAGCACCTTTGCAACCAAAATGGATTCCGGCTCTTCTAAGTGTAATGTGATGGAAACTTGCCTAATGATTGTGGCAATGCTTAATTAAAGGGTGTTTTTTTAGGGGTATAGAACTTCGAATTGAAATAAAACACAAGAAAATCGTTTTAAGGTCCATCAATTTGGCTTGGAAGGATAATTTTATGCCATTGATGTTTAAATATGATTTCGGGCATGTGGCCGCCGCGGCTGGCTCGAATAAAGCCAATTCTACAGGTCCAATTTTCAACCACTTTTTCGAGCATATGGGGCCGTATGTCGGCAATAACGCCACGAATGTTGGCTTCCAATTCCCCTAACGTTTCTGGTTTGTTGGTATAGACGAGCGACTTCACATATCCCCAAAGAAAATAATCCAATGGTGTCAAATCACACGACCTTGGTGGCCAATTGACAGGTCCATTCCGCGAAATTATGCGCTCATCGAATGTTTCCTTCAATAAATCGATTGTGACGTGCGCTGTGTGGCATGTAGCGCCGTCTTGTTGGAACCACAACTCATCCACATTCATGCCATCCAATTCGGGAACAAAATAGTCGGTTATCATGGCTCTATACCGGTCTCCATTAACGGTAGCTGCCTCTCCAGCATTATTGCGGAAGAAGTATGGCCCAATGACTCCACCAGCCCATAGAGCACACCAAACAGTCAGTTTTTGTGGATGTAATGGCGTTTCAAGGGTCTCATGTGGATTCTCTTCACTCCAAATACGGCAATTTTGCTTGTTGACGTAGCCATTCAACCAAAAATGAGCCTCATCACTGAACAAAATTTTGCGATGAAAATCAGCATCGAAATCAATCTCATTTTCGGCCCATACACCAAAATCACGACGCATTGCATGGTCTCGCGGCTTTAATTCTTGCACAAGCTGGATCTTGTAAGGCCGCAAGCCAAGATCTTTGCGCAAAATCTTCCATAAAGTTGATGGACAAAGCTCCAATTGCTGTGCACGGTGGCGAATCGATTCATTCGGGTCCTCTTCAACACTATGCTCTACAGCGGCAATTGTTTCTTCGGTGCGCACTGTTCGACGTCTCTGCGGATGGGTATTATCACATAGAGTAAACGAAGTGCGAAAACGATCCATGGTTAACCGAATTAATTGCTCTGATGGACGATTATGTCGACCATAAAATGGACGGAGCTCACGGTAAACTTCGCGAACTGAACCATTATTTTCGAAATAAATTTGCACGATTTGCAAGCGTTGTTCTTTTGTCAACCTGTTCATGATGAAATGGCAAACCAAACTGAACATAAATGATATTAGAGTTGCCAGATTTGACCACAAAATGCCAGTTTTATCTCTATTCAAAAAACAAACCTGTAAAAAAAACACCCTATATATTAATCTTATA
Source organism: Merzomyia westermanni (assembly GCA_949987695.1). Classification (NCBI taxonomy): domain Eukaryota; kingdom Metazoa; phylum Arthropoda; class Insecta; order Diptera; family Tephritidae; genus Merzomyia; species Merzomyia westermanni. The sequence goes on along the minus strand of OX465292.1, from coordinate 102,908,818 downwards.
TTTACAGTTGTTATGGATACTTACATATTAAATCTGACTAAAGCCCATATTCAAATTCATACGCTACTGCAAAAGTTATGAAAATATAAACTTCATTATTAATAAAAATCTTTTTGGCAAGAACAGCTTTTTATAATGATACTTACCTCAATGCAAATAAAATATTTTTTCGAAAGTCTGAATTAATTTTTCAAATGATAGGAAATTAATAATTTATTTTTTTGGCATTTTTATTTCTCTTTGTTATGATTTTGTTCTCAATTGCTAAAATCATACTATTTCATTCAAATCAAATCAAATTTATTATAAGTCACCCTAGCACAACAATTTTGGAAACAATTATTAACAGTGCCAGTCACGTATGATACAATTAAAATTAAAGCTAAATGTTCTAAATAAATAAAAGAGGAAAACAAGAAAGATAGGTGGAAAAGGAAATTACAATAGTTGAATAACTTAATGACTATAATAAGGAAATGAGGAAATGCATATACAATAGAGTTGGAATAATTAGCGATTATTGTAATAATTGGTAACTTCTTTTCTAAAAAGCAGTGGATTTGTAAGAAGCCTTAATCTGGATGGTAGTGAGTTCCAAAGACGAAACGCATAAATGAAAAATTGACGCTGGGATGTCAGAGTTCTGTGTTTAGTGTAAACAAGCAATGTAGACCTTGAAGACTGTAGAAACTGAAGCCTTTGTATAAATAGTTCGGTTCCTTTATATGAATTATTTTGTGTATGAACAGCAGAGTTCTGACTTTTAACAAATTGTCGAAAGAAATGTTTGACAATTTTTCAGCATACGCAGACACATGGTCAGATCGGTTTAGCCCAAATACATATCTGGCAATGTTGTTATAAATAACATTAAGCTTGTTTCTACATAAAGAGTCACAACTAGCATAAATCTCACAACCATACAGTAGCGTGGGTATCAAGTACGCTTTAGCAAGAAGAAGTCTGATGTGTAAAGGAGTGAAATACTGAGCTAGCCATAGTGTGCGGAGCATTCCATACACTTTGCCGATTGCACTAAAAATGTGATTATTCCATGTCAGAGTTTTGTTGAATACTAAACCGAGATTTTTCGCAGTATCAACATATTGTATAACAGATCGGAGTAGCAATAGCAAAAAAAGAGAAAGATTTTTGTTTGGGAAATATATTCCATAAATATGCGTTGGTGCTAGTATGGAGGAGAAAAAATAGAGATGGTATGGAATTCGATAAGAAATTGACAAAAACTGGATAGTCCTGATTGGTAGGGTATATATTTTAAATGTATACATATGGATAATTTTTGTTGGCTTCGTTTATTTGTTTATTCATTCATGCAATTAATTTGTATCAAGGAAATGTACTGTAATTAGAGTTTACTTATTTACGTTACAGATTATTTCTTTTTCTTCTTGTATTTTTCTATTATTATTTCATTTAATAATGTTTGTTTTTAAAAAGAGTTGGCGGAACTTGTCCGCTCTTTTGCTTCTTTATTTCGAGTCCAACTTAAGACTAATTACAATCAATTTCTTAACTGAAAACTACACCTACTATTGGTCCCACTCACGTTGCCCTTTCATGTGCGCCCTATTTGTTGTTGTTGCCGAATAGATATTTGCGCTGACTATTGTTTTGCTACTATTGCGCTGACTGTTGTTTTGCTCAACTATGTTGATGAGTAAGCGGTTATGCGAATGCGCTTGTAGAATAATTGACCATGTTTGAACTTTTGCAAACTGTGGTGTTAACTTATATAAAAGACACTTGAATACGTCTGTTTGCAATAAAAAGATATCTGAGTATGCAGAACAAACTTAACGTTTAATGGGGTTGTATGTATAAATATAGAGATAACATACATTTGAAAGAAAATAATGTTGCTTGCAACAGTATGCCTTACTATAGATTTGGCTAATTTATTCATTCCTGGAATGCCGAGTATCATCTTACTTCTAATTTATGATAAACAAGCATATATTACAATATGCATATACTCGTATTACAATATGCTTGTTTTCATTTTGTTGTGTGTATGATTTGGGAGTCATTGCACATAACTCCCCCGAGGTTGGAGTAAGAACTTTCCTAGGTTCTTTTGTCCATTAACAAAGGTTGTTTTGGAGAAACTTCAACTAGCACAACTTCTCCATTATTAACATTGGGACTCTCTCGAGTTATTTTATTTACAATTTTTATATTTTTCTTTTTACAGTACACTATCAATACAATCACTATTACCAACAGAATTAACACAATTATTGCAATATTTATGCCGTAAAAACATTTTTTTTTAGTATTTTCAACATCTTTTATATCAATTTCTCTGAACCGTAGTTCACTTTTTCATAGCTTTGGTTCAATTTCTTAGCTGGGTAATCAAATTTTTCAGTAAATTCGATTTTCTTATTTTCAAAAGCTTGATTGCTTATTTGTATTCTACAATTTGCTTAATGCAACAAATAATTTCCACTTATTTTCAACTCTCTAGTGTCACAATTCTGAACTAATTCTTCTTGGTATGAATTAGTTATTACCAATGTATCGGCTTCCAAAATAATTATTCTAGTTTTATTATTATATTTAAATATACAATTAGCTGTGAATATGCATTGTTGGTTTATTTACAAATCCTTTGGTGCGGTATCTTTTTCATACCGAAAATTTGCTGCTATGTTATTTTGTATGTCGTCTATTTTATCTTTTACAAATCGCATATTATTCATTATATCATTAAACAACAGTTGATTAAAAATTTCTTTATTTTGTTGGCTCATGTTTTTAAAGAGTTTACTAATTTTTTCTCTATCTTCTACTATTGTATCTTTGATTAAGTGCTATTGGTAATTGTTGATTAAAATTTTTTATTATATTGTGATCATTTTTCTGTTGAACTTCTAGATAACCTAGGATCTCCTGCTTATCATCGTCATTTATTAGTCCGAATAACCAATTATACGTTGTTGCAACAAAATTTATCAGGCCTCTTTTATTTCTATTTACTTTTTCTGACTGTATTTTTTTTACTTTAGATTCTAATATTTCTATTTCTTTGAAAAGGAACTCCTTCCTTATAAAAGTACCTCTTTCAATGTCCTGTTTTAATTGGTACAATACTTCCAAAATTTCTTGAGGTTGGATGACATGTAATATAGTAGTGGTTTTATTTACTATATCCACCTTACCCATGTGAATCATTGTGTAACCTGCTTCATGCAATATCGGTATCACTTGAAGGTGTCCATTTACTTGCCATTTACTATATTATGAATAACATCATCTGAAATGGTGATAACAAACTCATGTAATTACACTTTTATTTCTATTTTTGTAAGGATTAAAATCTTATGCTGAACACATACAACTATACCGCTAATTAATTTCTTATCAGTATTATTATGCACTAGCAACCCGCCCCGGCTTCGAACGGAAATAAAATATAATTGAATTGAAAACATACATACATACATACGTCCGAAATTTAATTATGCGAGAGATTCGTACATATGTACTTACATATATACGTACCAAGTTCTTTCACCATACGATCTAATTCAACATGACTGAGGTGGGATGAGATTCCCGCATAATCGGTTGACAGCGAACGAACACACAAACAGCGTTCTTTCACCATACGATGTCGCCCCACCTCATTCATGTTGAATTAGATCGTATGGTCAAAGAACGCTGTTTGTGTGTTTATTCGCTGTCAAGTTCTAATGGCTCATTCGTTTAACAGCGAACAAACACACAAACAGCTTTTTTGGAAAAAGTGCTGCTTTTGTTTAAACAATTTTGGTTAAATAAGATATGAAACAACTATTTTTTTTGATGCAGAACGAAAGTTAATATTTCAAAGTTTAACTTCAAGTAAGTTTCATTTTAATCGGTGGATTCGTTTAGGATTTATGGCTGTATAAAAGAAAAATGTATGGTTTTTTACCACATTTTGTCCGATTGCCACGCCCCCTTTATATATTTCTTCACGTTATAATGACATAAACCTTCCTCTTCAACCAATCTATGTATTAAAAAAAACCGCATCAAAATCCGTTGCTTAGTTTTCAAGATTTAAGCATTCAAGGGGAAATACAGACAAAAAAAGTGACTTTGTTTTATAATATGTTAAGATATTATGTTTTGCTTTATAGGCATCACCATTGTGAGCGGTGATGCTAAGTCTATCATCTGCTCAATTTTCGTCAATTAAATTGGGTATTCCTGCAAATTTTCGTGGTCTTTTAATATATGATCTATGTACATTTTGAAAAGGGTTTATTCTAAAATACCTTTCATCCTTATGCCTAACCAGTTTGTAGTTCTTTATTGGGCCTGTTGATCCAAGTTCTTCATACTGTTCTCTGGTTCTGTTTACTTTATCTATGGTGTGTTTCTTTACCTGGTCTATTCTATTTTTTCTAAATTGTTGGGTATACACTGTCTTTTGCGTACCTAGGTGAACATTTTAGGGTAGAGTGTTATAGTTGCCTATAACGATATGTATCCTCGTTTCTGTTGAGAGATTTGGGTTATCAATTCCTGTTAAATTTTCCAACAAGGTTGAGTGCAGCCTCTCAATATCTGCATTACCTGTGTGGTTATTAGGTTTTGTAAGATGAACTTCGACACCCTCCGAACTCAAAAACTGCACTAATTGCTCGGCCCTAAGCTCGTTATCCATAATAACTTTCTTTGGCTTACCGAACTTTGCAAAATGGTCCATTATAATTGCTTTCTCTGATCTCCAATTTTTATCTGTAATGTTATAAGGTGCTGCAAACTTTGTTAATTTATCAATAGCTGTTACACACAACAGCTTCTTAAAAAAATATCTACATGTATGTGCTTTAATGGGCTCTTTGTCATATTTAATTTGCCGGCATTTCTCGCAATTGTTTATTATTAATTGAATGTGTTCTCTGAATTTAGCATAAAAAAACTTATCCTTCAATATATTGTTAGTCTCCCCAATGCCGCTATGCATAGATTCGACACTGTGGTACAAGGAAATTTGACTATGCAATTTTTCCTCCTGCAAATATATGTTGGTCTTTTGTACACTTTATAAATTGCAGCTTTCTATCACAGGAAAACATTGACATCAACAGTAACTGTACCCTGTGATAATCGTGTTCCTCTGCTTCAGAAAAAATGCGTACCTTGTCCTTCCTTACATTTCTTTCTAATATCTTTCTCAACGTATTTTCGTTATCCTTGGGTTTACTTCGATAACCTTCCTACCATGTATCATCCTAACTTCAGCTTGTGGGCTGTATGTTATTGTTATTTGTGTCTTATATTTATTGACAATCTCTTCCTTTACTCCAAAGTGATCTAACAGCTCCTCTTCAGCCGAATGTATCGTGTCAGACATATCCAAATACGATTCTCGATCATTGTTTTCATCGATTTTCGGAGAATCTTCAATTCGGCCTAAAAAGCCCGCTACCACATTATTTTTACCTGTCACATACTCAATTTCACAATTATATTCCTGCTATTTTAAAAGCCATCTCTGGTAGCGCTGTGAAAATTCCTTTCCTTTGTATTTATTATTCAGATACATGATTGGACAGTGGGCAGTAATTATTTTGAATTTACTTCCGTATATATAAGGTCTAAAGTAAATAAGTGACCGCATACATTATTGCGAGAAACTCGTTGTTAGTAGTAGCATAATTATGCTCATGATTGTTCAGAGTTCGAGAAATGTAACACACTGGCTGCCCCTGCTGAGACAATACTGCCCCAATGGCGTAATCACTTGCATCTGTTGTGATTGAAAATTCCTTATTATACTCTGGGATGAGAGGAAATCAGTGATTTGAGATTCTCAAAACTCGGAATATATTGCATATATTACAAAATATCTGTTGCTCTTTTTGTACGCTTTATAAAGTCCAGCTTACTACTACAGGAAAAAATTTACATCAACAGTTGTCTAAGCTTATGGAGGGTGAGTAGTTTTTTTGAGCTATTTTTTATTTTATTTTCTTATTTATATAATATTATTGGTTTAGAGAGGAAAAGGGGGTGTGCGGAGCACATGTTTAATATAGGGAGCCCTTTTCTAGTATTTATTTAATTATTGTTTTATTTATTTAAATTATTTGTTCTATATAGAACGGGGTGCGGTGCACCTGTTACACCTTGTATTTATTAATGGGGGGCGAGCACTGTTGACTCTGAGGCATTGCACGGGATTGGCTTCCTCATTCTCGTTGTGAAAACCCCCGCTTTGGGATTAGAAAACAGAAACTATATCTTTGGAATATTTCATAAGCTGCTTGCGAATTACAAGGGAGTGCAGCGCAAATAAAATAGACGAAATAAATAGTTATAGCTTATGTCGCTTCAACAACAGTAACTGTAACCTGTGATAATCGTATTCCTCTGCTTCAGAAAAAATGCCTACCTTACTATTCCTAACATTCCTTTCTAATACATTTCTATTTGTGTATGTAAAAGGTTTGTTTTGCACCCCTTCTTTAGGTATTTAATCATTGTGTAAGCAGTTCTAGAATAATCCTTCACAAACTTCCTGTAGTAACCGGTAGCTCCCAATAAACTTCTTAACTGTCTTCCAGTTCTTGGTACCTTTAAATTCAGAATAACCTCAATTTTCTCTTTGTTAGGCTTTATTCCCTCTTTGTTAATGTGTCGCCCAAGAATTTCGTTTCCCTTCTTAGAAAACTGCATTTGTCAGCCTGAATTTTTCAAATTGTACTCTTGCAATTTAAAAAAAAATTTTCCAGTGAGCTTAAGTGCTCCACCAATAGTGCTAAAGTACTGTGCTTTGCCCAACATGTCCAGAACTTCATCGATGTTTGGCAAGGGATGCTTGTCGGAAATGGTGATTTGATTTAACCTTCGATAAGCAACGACGAAACGAACCCGTTTATTTCCCGAACTATCCTCCCTTTTGGGTACTATAATGATAGGAGAACTATACTTACTCCTACTTTTTTGAATTATTCCCTGCTATTCCAGGTCTTTAATTTGTCGGGTAGCCTCCTCCTCATGCTTTGGAGGTAGTCTATATATCCTCGAATTTATTTGTTGATTTGTGGTAGTCTTTATTTCGTGGACTACCGTTTCCGTGTTTGTCAGGTTATTACCTCTTTATATATTAACTTCTAATATTTCTTTAGCAATTTTTCAACCCTTTTTCATTCTCTGATTTTAGATGATTACGTTGGCTATTTTGCAATTTCCCGAATCTAAAGCATAAACTTGCTCCTGTATTGTCTTTGAATAAAATGGAATCCTAATTCCATTACGGAGCACAATCTTCTCCTTTTCTATGTCTATTATTTTCACATTTTTTGATATAAAATCATTTGCTAACAAAAGGTCATATGGTTTATCAAAGTTAATTTTCAACCATCTTATTTTCCCATTGTCAACATATTGAAATTCCTAAGGACAAGGAGTGCTAATTCTCTTGTTTGGTCCCTTTATGTTGCCGTTCAATGTACTCACTACTACAAAATTCTTCTCAATCACCGGGAGGTTATACTTTCTAAAACTCCCCTCTTTCATTTTACTTATGGTAGATCCCGGATTTACCAGCGTCAACTCATTTCGTAGTCGAGCATTCATTTGAGTATTACTTTACCTATTGGAGGAATTGTACTGGCCCTACTCATACCCATAACCACCACTGGCCTGTTGCGAATTATTCTGCCTATTTTGGTTATTATAATTTCGTGATGAATTTCTTACCTGCCAATTATTTTGGCCCGTATTGGCTTGCGAACGATTACTATATCGAACAGAACCCTGATCAACCCTGTTGCCATTTTGGTATCCAGAATTGCATGCCTTGCAAAATCATTGCTTTGTTTACGGCCTATATTTTGTAGGCAAGAATTACCATTTGCAAACTGTTTAACTGAGTTCTATTTCCAGCCATCAGCATTGGATTCAGATTTCCCGAATCCAATCCTATAAAATTATAAATGCTACTTGCCATTTGTGACAAAGTACCGATGTTCCTAATAGCACAGGCAAAGTTACCTGGTGCCAACTGTTTAATTCTTTGGATCAACATCTCTGTTCGAATTTCCTTCATTACATCACCGGTTTCATTAAGAGCGCTTAATTCGGTGATGTTGTCTATTATATCCCTAGCCTTCGTACCGAGTTCCATCATATTGGATACTCTTAAATTCGTGGTTTTGTCGTTATCGACATCTGGTATTTCGTCGACCGGAAGTGTTGTTTAAGCCTAACCTTTCAACCTTCCCAGTCTCCTGGTAGGGTCAAAGAAAGAACATTTTTCGCTGAGCCCGATATTTTCAAATCACATATAGTTTGATATACTAGGTTCTCCTGACCAACGTATTCCCCCAAAATCCTGCCTACAGTTTGTATGAATGAGGACAACTTCCTAGTATTGCCCTCGAAAGGCTGTAAATACTTTAAATCTTTCTCCACCCTTTGTCTCAGGTTGACCCTATGTTGAGCAGCATTTTACTGCAACTGCTGTGTTATAGCCGCTAAACAGGCCTCTATATTTTGTGCCATTTTTTTTTAATAAGTGGCTCAAAGCCTTACTCGTTAATCGTGTAATGCTTTAGAAAGGCAATTATAACCGTCTTCTCCTTTATGTGACTGCTAACCTCTTTCGTATTTAATTCTTTAAAAAAATTCCAAATTATTGAATATAAAAAAAAATTATAGCACCTTATCCGCTACCGCAGAATGCAGCTTTGAGCTTAACCTGCTCTGTCCCAGTCGTACTCCTTTCTTCAAACTTCGACCGTGATGCCCCTCAGTCAGTGTACCTTCGATGCTTCCAAGCAATGGTAGGTTCCCTTATTCCACCTCCTTATGCCACTGGTGGTAAGTTAAATTATTCCACTTACTTATGCCGCTGTTGGTAAGCTGACCTATACCACCTCGTTATGGCGCTGGTGGCAAGTTTAAATTATTTCATTCAAGCAACAAAGTGATGAGTTTCTGCAATCCCAATTTTATTAAATTTATCACTTTTTTTATTACTATTATAAAAGATATTTGCATTCATCTGTTTGCAATAAAAAGATATCTGAGTATGCAGAACATACTTAACGTTTAATGGGTTTGTATGTATAAATATAGAGATAACATACATTTGAAAGAAAATACTGTTGATTGCAATAGTATGCCTTACTATAGATTTGGATAATTTATTCATTCCTGGAATGCCGAGTATCATCTTACTTCTAACTTATGATAAACAAGCATATATTATCTGTGCATTGTGAATGGATCTGTCGTTGGGTGCCTGCATTATGGTTATTTTCGTGTACGCAAAGGGGTAAGTTTTTAAAACAGTTCATTAACTTGTGTAGTAGGTAAAAGTCAGAAAGCGGTAGTCTATTATAATTCATTAACTTGTGTGGTAGGTAAAAGTCAGTAATCTTTTTGCTGTGGTTTATTTTGTATATTTGTTGGATCCTTTGGTTTATTGTTACCTGTTTGCTTGCTGTGCCTGCGTGATTGCTTTGTTTTTTGTAAACAAGTTTTAAGGGTTCAAATATTTCGGCAGAGTTGGTGTTTGTTTGTTGGGTTATTATTCTGCCGTCGAATTTTTTTTGTTTATATATTTCCATGTTTTCAAGTACGTTCAGGCGGCGGCCTTTTCCTTGCACGAGCAGTACTTTGACTGTTTCCTTGATGTTAGCCGGGGAACATTTGTTTTCGAACATGTGATTTGCAAAGTTAGACTCTGGTACGATTGTGGGTTCTCGTGTCTGTTTGTTGTGGTCTCTAATGTGTTCTCGGAATCTTGTTCTTATATTTCGCTCTGTTTGTCCTATGTAACCGTATTGGCATTCGCAAGTAAGCTAGTATATTCCGTGTTTGTCAAACGGGTCATCCGAGTTAGTGTTGGTTCTTAGTTTCTGTCCTAAGTTGTTCGATGTTCTGAATGCTGTGTTGATGTTGTATTTTTTAAAATAGTTTGCCAGTTTATATGTCGTTTTCCCAGTATATGTCATTGCCGTCCAAATCCTTGGAGCTTCTGCTTCATTGCTTCTTTTGTGCGCTCCATGATTCCTTCTGAGTTTATCTGCTAGGGCTTTTTTGTAGCGTTGCTTTCGGCCATGCTATATATTATGTTCAGTTCCTTCCTGTATGCCTGTTCCGTTAGAGGCGTTCTTTGTACTCTATCCACCAAGTTATACTTTATCTAGACCGTCAGCACGGCTTTTATATTTCTTTTTTAAAAATGTATTATGTGTTGAATAAAATCTCAAGAATAAATTTATAGCGCTAACAATGGTAATAACTAGAAGCTAAATTTTAATCGTGTCTAATGCTTCAGTATGGTCTGTTACTTGGATAGAGTTTACTACATTAGCATTAGGCTATTCTATTTTAGATGTTTTTTAACAAATTACGCCAAACAAATTTACAAAATTTTTCAAACCAGAAATTTCTTTATTTATGTCTATTTGGAAAAACTTTTTCTAGCATTAAATTTGTTTCTGATACAAGGGTGGTTGCGTTTGTAACGTGTTCTTATGTTGGTTCCCTTTTCATTCATATTGATTTCCAAAATTTCCTCAAAAATTGCAATTCTTCGTCTAAATTCTTTTCTTCTACTGAATTCTTAATCCAAGTTATTGAGTTTTTTGATTTGGGCAAATTGCATATAAGGTAAAAAATGGAAGGTTCAAAATAAATTGTTTCCTTTTATTAAAATACTTCATATTACATTTTTCTTATTTGTTTTATTTTTCCTTTCAACTTTTGTCTTTCTTTGGCATTAATCGTAAAAACAATTTTCTTATAAGTTTTGTCAATCTCTTTTCTTTTATTATATTTCTTGCCGCCCCTTTTCCTTTTAAATTTTATTGGTTTTGGAACTTTTGGTTCTTCCACCTTACAACGTTTATTTTGCCTATGCCGACATTCTTCTGTTGTTATCGGCAAGGGGCCCTGTCTAATACTTTCTGGAGAAGGAACTTTTTCATCTATAAGAAGAGAGACTATATCAAATTTACAAAATAGCTATAACTATGTTAGTGTTTAAAAATTTTATACAGGTTACGGCAAAAACTTTTGCCACTTCCTAGGCAACCGTCACATTGGCACAAGATTTTCGTTAATAAAAATTATTCCAAGTTTTTCACTGGGTCTGCTGGTGTGGTTTGGGCTTGGTTTGCGTGCTTGATATCACTTTTTCCGTCTCTTCCTCTGTTCTTGACCATCACTTAAAATGAAATATCATCGTACCACCATTGGTGTTTGCAACTAAAAGGATAAGGGTTCCTGCCGCTTCGTGTGCAGAAGTCCACGCAAGTGGGGAAAGTTTCTGATCGCCATTCACCTGGGAATGGCCAGAGCGATTCTCTTGCATGCGGTTCAAGCAGCTCACTACTTCCGGGCTTTGCGCCCAAGTATCCTCTGGGTAACCACCGAACACCCGTTTGGTGGTGAGCTAAACGTGAGAAGGCGACAACCTGGTAAGGCCACTCCGACATAATCGGTTTAAGGGCTTGCTGGGGGGTTCAAACAGCAGCGTCTGATCACCAGGTGGTGCGGCTGTCTTGGATCAAGCGGCTCGCTATACAAACGTGTAATAGAATTCAACCTCCCGTGAAACGGGTTGTGCGTTGGGTTTGGGACCCACCACATAAAACAACGTTCCAATGAAATTCAACAACAAAGCCTCGGATACGAGAACCCCTTTTTTAGATGACAACACCCGCAAACGAAATAAGGATTATGAGATAAGGGCATGTACCTGGAATGTCCGGTCCCTTAATGGGGAAGGTGCCGCTGCCCGGCTGGTTGAGGTCCTGAGAAAAGCAAAAGCTGACATCACCGCCATACAAGAGATGCGATGGACGGGGCGAGGAAACACGATCAAACACCTTGCAACATCTACTGGAGTGGGCATGAAGACAAGCGCAGATTCGGCGTGGGATTTGTGGTGGGAGAGAGACTTCGTCACCGAGTACTGTTCATCACACCCGTGAACGAGCGTCTCGCTGCAATCCGCATAAAAGTACGATTTTTCACCATATCGTTTATCTGCGCTCATGCACTGACGGAAGAGAAGGACGACGTGGAAAAGGATGCATTCTACGAGCGCCTGGAAGAAGCATACGAGTGCTGCCCCCGTCATGATATCAAAGTCGTGCTTGGCGACTTTAACGCCAGGGTGGGTAAGGAGAGTGTATTTGGCCCCACTGTCGGGAAGTTCAGTCTCCACGATCAGACTTCGCCAAATGGATTTAGGCTGATCGACTTCGCCGGTGCCCGAAACATGGTCATATCCAGCACTAGATTTATGCACAAGAAGATCCATCAGGCTACATGGCTGTCCCCCGATCGAAAAACACGCAACCAGATCGACCACGTTGTGATAGACGGACGGCATGCTTCCAGCGTTTTAGATGTTCGCACAATACGAGGACCTAACATCGACTCTGATCACTACCTAGTAGCAGCCAGGCTTCGTACCCGCCTCTGTACGACAAAACAGGTGCAACAAAAAACGCAGGGAAAGCTGGACGTCGAAAAGCTGCAATCGCAACAGACCGCCAATTATTTCGCAGATCGCCTCTCACACCTGCTCTCCGAGAGCACAATTCAACTTAGTGGAATGCATGAGCAGTGGGATCATATCTCAGGAGCACTCCGTACCGCAGCCGAAGAAGTAATTGGATTCCGGCGAACGCGAAGAAACAACTGGTATGATGATGAAGAGTGCCGCGCTGCAACGAAAAGAAAGGACGAAGCCTACAAGGCAACGCTGAGATCGAATGCAACGAGGAGTGTGTGTGAACACTACCGCGAGTTGAAGAGGGAAGCGAGGCGGCTTTTCCGGGCGAAAAAAAGAGAGGCAGAAAAGCGTGAAATAAAGGAGCTTGAGATGCTGGCCAACGGGAATAATGCCCGAAAATTCTATCAAAAAATTCGGAGAATGACAGAAGGTTTCAAACCCGGAGCAAACTCCTGTAAGAATGAGAACGGCGACCTGGTGACCGATGTTCAGAGAACACTCAGAATATGGAGGGATCACTTCTCTGCCCTTTTAAATGGAGAAACTGAGCAAGAAACCAGAGAAGATGCCGAACCCGAGCCCACAATCGAAGATGATGGAATTAACGTTCCACAACCCGACTATAATGAGGTGCGAATAGCAATATCCCGATTGAAAAACAATAAAGCAGCTGGCGCTGATGGTTTGCCTGCTGAGCTATGCAAACACGGAGGCGAGGAGCTGGTAAAGCGCATGCATCAGCTTCTATGCAGAATATGGTCGGATGAATGCTTGCCTGAAGATTGGAATCTAAGTGTTCTCTGCCCAATCCACAAGAAGGGCAATCCTGCAAACTGCGCCAACTATCGCGGAATCAGTCTTTTGAATATCGCATATAAGGTCCTATCAAGCGTATTGTGCGAAAGAGTGAAGCCTGATGTGAACAGACTGATTGGACCTTATCAGTGTGGCTTCAGACCTGGTAAATCTACCATCGAATAGATTTTTACAATACGCCAAATCTTGGAAAAAACCCGCGAGAAAAGAATCGACACACATCATCTCTTTGTTGATTTTAAAGCCGCTTTCGATAGCACGAAAAGGAGCTGCCTATATGTCTGAATTTGGTTTTCCCGAAAAACTTATACGGCTTTGCAAAATGACCTTGAGCAACATCGCCAGATCGGCCAGAATTGGGAAGCACCTCTCCGAGCCGTTCGAAACTAAACGAGGTTTCAGACAGGGTGACCCCCTATCGTGTGATTTCTTTAATTTAATGCTGGAGAAAATATTACAAGCTGCAGAACTTAACCGCGCTGGAACAATATTTTATAAAAGCGTGCAACTGTTGGCATATGCTGACGATATTGATATCATTGGCCTTAACAACCGCGCCGTAACTTCTGCTTACTCCAAATTAGAAAAAGAAGCGGAGAAAATAGGATTGGTGGTGAACGAGGGCAAAACGAAGTACCTTCTGTCATCATGCAAAGAGTCAGCGCATTCGCGCCTTGGCAACCAAGCCACTGTTGGCAGCAATAATTTCGAAATAGTAAAGGACTTCGTTTAATTGGGAACCAGCATTAATACCAACAATAATGTTAGCCTAGAAATCCGACGAAGAATCACTCTTGCACACAAATGCTACTTCGGACTGAGTAGGCAATTGAAAAGTAAAGTCCTCTCTCGACGAACGAAAATAACACTCCACAAGTCACTCATCGCACTCGTCCTGCTATATGGTGCAGAAGCGTGGACACTAACAACATCTGATGAGGCGGCTCTGGGAGTATTCGAGAGAAAGGTTCTTCGAAAGATTTGTGGACCTCTACGCGTTGGCGACGCCGAGTACCGAAGAAGATTTTGATGAGCTGTATGAACTTTACGCAGACGCCGACATAGTTCAGCGAATTAAAACACAGCGGCTGGCTAGGCCACGTAGTGCGAATGAGCGAAGATGCTCCAGCCCAGAAGGTATTCTTATCGGCACCCGCCGGTGGAAGCAGAGGAAGAGGGAGACCACCACTCCGATGGAAGGACCAAGTGGAGACCGATTTGCGATCCCGCGGTGTTTCCAATTGGCGCCAGTTGGCGCAACGAAGAAACGACTGGCGAGCTATGTTGGACGGTCAAAATCGCCCAGGCGGTTAGATGACCATTTAAAGAAGAAGAAGATCCTGCCGCTTTGTCAAAAAACAAAGGTATTGTGCTGCTATAGTCAAGGCAGGATAGCCATGAATTGATAATAATCAGATTTTTTGAAGGGCCAATTTGAAGCACAATGCATCAGTGTCTGTATTAAAACATTTTCGGCTTATTTATACAAAATTATTCTAAATATTTTCTTATTCATATTTACTAAAATTCTTACATACTAAACATACCTACATATTGTATGTGCCGTCAAAACGTATGTACATACAATATGGTACGATACATATTAGTTGCGTTCCAATCAGCTATCCAGATCAGTATCACGATCAATATCTCACCGGAACGATGCGGATCAGTTGTATGAGAGTTGTTTGTGTATATATGTGCCTTTATATATGTATGTATGTGCTACCACGCAAACAAGGGTTGGCTGTCAAAAAATCTACTACAAAAAACTAAACGAACAGGGCTTCTATACGGATCCGAAATTGTTCCAGATAAATATCAAGATCACAACGTTGTTGTTCCATCACTCCTGATTGGAACACGCCTATTTATTATATGCACTGCATACAAGCAAACACATGAGCATTAGCATAAGCGTAAATATTTCGCTAAGCGTGAGAAAACGCTGACGTTGCTTTTAGAATTATTTTATTGTAACAAAACCGACTTCCTAATTAAGACGTATCAAATGCGCTGCTTTGTTTAGGTTAGCGTTAAAAGAGTTTTAGGGACTTGAAATATATATATATTTTGTAATACGCTACACTTTTAACATTACTTTCAGAGCACAATAAACCTTCATTTATACTTCTCGACGCGAAACCCCATTAATTGAAGGGTATTTAAGAATTGAAATATTCCCACGAAGCGTCCAAATTACTTCTTAAAAACATTGAGATATTGAACGTTGCCAACATACCCCTACAAGTAAGGTTTAACAGTGATGCCAGTCTGTATGAAAAACAACCTTACACCACGTATGAAGAACTCGTTATTAAGTTGCTGCTTTACACAATCCATGAGTTTGTAGCCGGAATCCACATATAATCATAAACTTCAATTAATTTTCAGACAAATATTGCAACAGTATCTAGAATTGTTAATGCAATCAAATAAAATATGAAACAAATGAAATTATAATTTATTTAAAAAGTGCTATAGACGAACGTTGATAACAAATTCAACGATGGAAAGATTGAGTTTGATGTGAAAAGCGCCGCAGGCTAAAATTTGGATTACAAGACGGCTTTTTTATTCCAATTTTTAATTTTATATTATGCTATGAAAGTATATCGATGCATACGGTGTTTTATTTAAAAAGCGCGGCAGGCTAAACAAAACTTAAAAATAAGTAACTGCCATTTATAGCGGTCTGGCAACGCTGGGACCGGAAATAGTGTTGCAGACTTTTTTCATCGGGGGCTCCTCTTAAGTTTGTAATTTCAAATTAACTCGTGTGAAAATTGTTTTGAAAACGTGACGATATTTTAAAGAATGGACGAATATCGCTTGCATGATTTCTTAATTAGTCATGGTGTAATTAGTGATTTCAAAATTTGTTCACCATGTAGAAACCAGTGCGTCACTTGTCGTAAGTTTAACACGGTTTTGCAAAAAAAAAAATTTTTAATAAATGCTTATTCAAGCGAAGTGTCTACAGTAATACATTCTTTTCCGTCTCCCATATAGGACATATTTCGTGGTAACACCGCACCCTGAAACCGCGTATTTGGAAGAAGAGGTGGGCATTGCGCACCATACGGTCATTGACTGGACCAGCTTCATAAGAGAAGTGCTTATGGAATGGTCCATTAGCGACAGTGTGATCGGTGACTAGGGAAAGGTGGTTGACATAGACAAAAAAAAATGGGACGCCGAAAATACTACCGCGAAAGGTATGTAGAAGGCCAATGGGTTTTTGGTGGTTTAGAGCGCGGGTCGATAAATATGTTTGTGGTTCCGGTAGCAGATCCATCTCTAGAAACATTGCTTGAGATCATCAAGCAAAAGATCGCAACGGGTACGACGATATATACGGACTGTTGGGAGGTATATGACCGGCTGGAAGACCACGGTTATATACACGTCACGCCGGTATGGAAGATTGGAGGAGCATTTCAAAGGATACATAGCTTAATTCTTCTTCCTCAGAAAGTACACTACGCAGACCGAGCACGTACACTATATATTTAAAGCTATTGACTCATTATACAATCCAAACACTGAATAGTAAAATGTCATGTAAGTAGATATATAGACATTTATTTTTAAACTAAATAATTATCTGAGAACTTTTATTCTTTTTTACATTTTTATATTTTTGTAAGCATGCGGTATTCACATATGTAAGTTTAGTATATATGTTTATAATTCGGTCTTACATCATAATTTGTATGAATTTAAACAGATTTCGGTATACTTTGACCATTGGAAGGTGAAAATAGGCCTACAGGGGTATAGTATACCAAAAATAACCAAATCAATTTCTTTTTGAATAAATTCTTTTCCCACATTCGAGTTCAATGAAAATATGTAATAATATAAACAAATAATCAAAGATAGCATTAACAATTCCAATTATTGAATATGTATGTGTGTAAGCGCACGATTGAATTTGAATGCTCTAACATATTTACATAACCTAGTACGTAAGAATTAGAGTAAGTATGTATTTTAGTAAATAAAAATATACATAAGCCGAAATTTGTATAAAAGCTAAGAATATTATTAATAAAGAGCAATTACTACTCTACCTCAACGCGTTATTCTATTTAGCACTTTGTAGCATGTTATATGGCGATCCTGCCAATTCAGTAGCAGACTGCTATCTGTACAAAACCAGACTGCTGAGATCCTACTTGGGTTCTAATCAGCAAACTGCTGTTTTTACGTAGCAGACTGCTGAGATCCTAGCAGTGATCATCCTAAAATAAAGGAAATTCTCAAGGATGATAAGCGCTATCTAATGAAAGAGGAACGCACCACTATAATTGTTAATTATTTGCATGAGTCACATAAGCGTGGACCGTCTCCACCGCCCACAGCATCTGAATCCACTAGACGTTAGAAGGATGCTGAAAAACAATTGCGTGCCGAACAAAATGGGCTATGGTCAACCGGAATCGCAACAACAACAGCAGCAGCAGCACCAGTAATAACACTTCAAAGTATTTAGCTTATTTCGGCGACTTAACGGCGCCTACCAAGCAGCAGAAAGGGTAATTTGTCCCGTCCCACCCTTAAATTGTGATCCTCGGAGCAAACACTGGTAGCTGGGTTGCTCCATTGTCTCTTGTTACGGGCTGGGGTCGAACCCAACCCTGGACTAAGAGATTGGATCTGCTGCGTTTGCTGGAATAAAATTTATATTAAACGGTCGCATTCGGGACAATGCGCCAAGTGTAAGAGATGGCTACATAAATCTGGATGCTCAGGGCTTAACCCTGCCATCCACAGACCCCGTACTTTTTTTAGTACTTTTGAGGCACCATGCTGTACACGCCCAGGGCGTCCCGCGGTAGTCGCCGCTCTGGCACTCCCTTACAGATTCTACCTACTTCCAATAGCCACAATAGTGGCTCAGTCTACACGACTGGCAGCACCGCTGCCACTCCCGCCTCACCCACTCCCGATTGTCGCACACGCACACCAGCGTCTCCATCTCACACGGCCGCTCAACACTCCTATCCCCCCCGGAATAGGCCAGATATGAGCATCGCCGAGCCTCAGTCCCCTTTTTCTCTGCCCCTAGTGCCCCCTTCCCCGCTTCCAGCCTCCACGTGGACCAGGACCACCATCTCCTCGTACCTTTCACTACGTGCTCCGTTTGCCGGCAAAGATAATATACGCCTGCAACATCGGTCAAGTGCAACAATTGCCTTGGCCTGTGTCACACCCTTATGTGCTCTGGGCTCGCAAACGGTAACCTTTGGACGCATTCGTTTATAGCCCCCTGTTGCAGTACATAGCCGCCTTCCACGCCAGACAACATTGGCCATGGCGCTGTCAACTCTAGACTGCGACATAGTTTAGGCCTTAGCCTACCTCCACCTAGGCAAACGCATCCATCCCTCACGCGTAGCATGTCCCCCGTCTCCCCCCCTACACACTTCAAAATGCTGCAGCTGAACTTTAACGGATTAGCTGGAAAGATCGCGGAGATAACTGACTTTATGAAGACGCACAACATCAAAATTGCCGCGATACAAGAGACAAAACTGAACACGAGATCGGACTTACGAACTTGTGATGGGTATAATATACATCGAAAAAACCATCCCAGCGGTCTTGGAGGTGGCCTCGCGTTCATTACACATCACTCTGTAAAATATAATCTATTTTCCCCTAACGTCGACCCCAAGGACTCTACCTTAGAATGCCAAGGCATAGCAGTCCGGTCAGGAGACGCCGACCTACAAATCATAAACATCTATATTCCCTCTGCCAAGTGTTGTCCTACAGATTATCATCCTGACATTAGTGCGTGGCTAAGGGGCGATAGCCGTCTAATCCTAGGCGACTTCAACGCGCATCACGATCTCTGGCACTCCAACTTGCCAGCAGACAGCAGAGGGCACGCTATTGCAGACCAAATAGACAACTCAGCATTATGTACAGTCAATGGAGATGCCCCCACCAGGGTGGCAGGTAACTTCCACAGTTCGCCAGACATCTCCATAACGAGAGCGGGCCTAACTAACTTTGTCATCTGGCGACCGATGCTTTAATTAGCTTCAGACCACCTACCCATCTTACTCTCTATTGAACGACCGACCAACTTCATAACGACTGATAAATAACATACATTAACTTCACTAAAGCGGACTGGGACCGCTTTACTGACTATAGAGAGCACTCCTTCGCTGCCTTACCCACTCCTACAGACGTACGCAAAGGCGAAAGAGAGTTTCGCAAGATCTTGATTCAGCCTCAGGCCGCTTTATTCCTGCTGGCAGAATACCAGAAATTCGTTCCTGCAGAAGCTGCGGCGTTGGCAAGAGAACGTGACCAAGTGAGACTCATCAATCCCGCAGATCCCAGAATCAAAGATCTCAATGCGGAAATTCGTAGGATAATCAACGAACTCAAGGTGACCAAGTGGAAACAACACCTTGAGGCATGCAACCTCTCCGGCGGAGTCGGCAAATTATAGTCGACTGTCAAGGCCCTATCCAATCCGACCAAACACAATGACAAGGTTGCCATTGCATTCGGCGACAGAGTCAAATCGGACGACAGGAAATGCGCGAGGTCCTTTTGCCGGCAGTTCATAATGCATTCACCTGCGGACAGGACTAAGAGAAGAGTCTTCCGACGTGCGCGCAAAACACAAACACTCCACTGCGCCTATTGCCGTCTCAGTCGCAGAGGTCAAGGAAGCCATAATGAAGGCCAACCCTCAAAATCCATCGGACCCGACGGAATCGCCATGAAGATGATCAAACACCTAGGCCACGAGGGAAAGAGTTATTTAGCGGCTCTTTTTAATCTCTCTCCAACTACTTTCGTTATACCTGAGATATGGAAACAGGCGATTGTAGTTCCCCTACTAAAACCAGGGAAGCCGGCGAAGAAAGGAGAGTCTTATCGCCCGATATCCCTCCTTTCGCCGGTTGCGAAATTACTAGAGACGATTCTGCTCCCTTACTTCATTGCAAATCTGAAATTGGCCGATCACCAGCATGGTTTCCGCAAATCTCATAGCACGACATCTGCTTTTAATGGCATTACAACGCAGATAAATTATGGTTAGTTGAGTTGAATTAATAACATTTCGAACAAACTTCCACTCAACTCAAATATATATATGTATGGTTATACATTTGGAAATTATTTTACCAAATTTAACATATTACAACATTTCTTATGTTTCTCTTTATTTACACTTTTTGTTAACAAATCTGCAACATTTTCCGTTGTTTGAACGTATTGAATACAAATCTCATTGGCATCGTATTTATCCCGTATATAGTGCTACTTAATATCAATGTCCTTGCTTCGCTTATGAGTTGTTGGATTCTTGACTTGTGATCTTTGTGAGGAGGTGAATCAAAGCGTGATAACTTTGATAATGAATGTGTCATATCAGGTCGTGATATAGTTGCCAAATACATTAATCTACCAAATAATGGCTGATACTTCTTTATATCAATCAAATCAGAACAATTCTGTTTACAACACTTGTCTAAAACTACTCCACTTGCAAACGGTGTTGATGCTGGTTTGCAATCTACCATACTCCACGTTTTTGGCAAGTCTTGTATATATGTATTTCTTTTGATGTAGTAAAATATCTCCACATTCTTCTCGCTCTATTTCCATTCCCAAAAAATAAGATACTGGCCAATTCTTTATTTAATTCACTAAAAATCCACTTCATTGATCCTTCTAATGAGCATGCAATCAACATGTCATCCACATAAACCGCAATTATATTCATTTTGTTTCCTTTTTTTCATAACATATAAACAGTTATCATACTTACACCTCATAAATCCCATGTGTTCCAATACTTCATTAATTTTTCTATTCCATTCGCGTCCTGCATAATAAATTATACTGTACAGCTATCGATAGCAACATTCGTATTGTAGAATGACGAATTACTGGCGCATATGAATATTATACTTTTGACTATAGCCTTTTGCTACCAAACGGGTTTTAAGTTTTTCTATGCTGCCATCAGCTTTACGCTTAGTGACAAAAACCCATTTACTCCCAATAACATTTTTACTTTGCGGTTTGTCTACAAGCTTCCAAGTGTCATTCCTACTTAGTGCATCGTATTCCTTTTGCATCGCCTTCCTCCACTGTTCTGCATTACTTTTATCCATTGCCATTGCATTACTTTCCATGGTTGTTATCTCATTCGCTTGAGACAACTGCTTTTCATTACTTGAACTATTTGTATCCTTCTTTGTTAATTCAAAAGTAAATTTATCGCTGTTATTAAATTCACAACTATCCTCCTTCTTACTAGTTGGATTACTTTGAAAAGAGTTTTCAAAAAATATTATGTCCCTAGAAATTAAAATTTGTTTTGTTTCCTTATTGTACAACCTGTATCCTATACTCTTACTGGAATATCCCGCAAAAATCATTTTTTCTTCCTTAGGTTTTAATTTATTTTTAGCTTGACGTTTGTCCAGTACGACAACATCGCATCCGAATGTTTTGAATTGTAATTAGGGCTGCCAACCCTCCGGTTTTCGACCGGAGACTCCGGTTTTGAGGTTGGTGTCTCCGGCCTCCGGTTTTCGGACGTATTTCTCCGGATTTAGGGGAGTGTTAGTTCAAAACTTAATATTTGCACATAACTTTCTGAGGTTCAAACGTTTGCTATAGTTTATTTCAATAAAATAAGTGAGAAAAATACACTTGTAACAGATATTGCGCAGTCCAAAACGAATTTCATATTTTTAATTTGATAATACTTGAAAATGTAGTTTTGGGCGACCTTGAACGACACCGAGTCACCTTAAGAACAGACTTAATAAAACCTTCATAGGACACTGGAATTGGAACAAAGAAATAAACAAATTGGAATCGAATAACCGAGTCATATGCGAACATTCTTTATACCGACAGATATAAAAAATCCCGTAGAATATAAAAATTCGCTGAAATATATTAACTAAAACAGATGTGTTATATTTAACTATTATTTTATACAAAGTTAAGTTTTACATACGTACATACGAGTACATATGCATGGACCTAAATATGCAAACTGTTGTTTACAGCCTTTTATTGTTATTCGCAGGTACAAGTATGAACGGGGATACTGCGCCTCAACAGAAAAGAAAAAAATATGATTGTGTTTTTCAACAGTCGTGGCTAGAAAATAAGAAATCCAAAAAGTGGATTCGCAAAGTCGATGAAAAACATGCGAAATGTATTTTCTGTAACTTAAGTTTTACAGTAAAATGGGATGGCGAAAATGCCCTAACTAAGCACATTGGAAGTGAAAATCATAAACGTTAGGACCGTGGATGCAAACTCTTTAATGACAGCATTTATGCCACAGAAAAACTCTTCTGAAGAAATGAAGGTAGCTATTATAGAAGTATGTTCTATTTACCATGCTATAAATCACAGTCAGAGTTACTTGAGTACTGATTACGGAATCAAGTTAAATGCACTAATGCATTCAGATTCATCATCAGCTCAAAAAGTTCACTGTGGAAGAACTAAAGCTGAATCAATTGCTTTAAAGGTTCTTGCCCCCTGTTCAATTGAATCCACTTTGCAAGACTTGAAAATTAGGTGGCCACAAGCTCACTTTTCTATAGCTATAGATGCTTCAAATAGAGAATCTCAAAAAATGTATCCAACTGTTGTTCGTTATTTTCACTGTGATAAAGATATTCAAAATAAACTTATGGTTTTTTTTGAAGACGCAGTTTTTGAAAATATAGAAAAGTTCCTAGAAAAATATAATTTAAGTACAAACCAAGTTTCTGCGTTTTCTGCAGATAATGCCTCAGTAAATTATGGTGTAGTTAATTCTGTATACCAAAAAATTACAAATAAGTTTCATGATACAGAAGTTGTAAAGGTTAATTGTAATTGTCATGTCCTCCATAATGCTGCAAGAATTTCTATGAAGACATTGTGTTTTGATGTTGAAAACTTAGTTTTGAAAGTTTATGCCGAGTTTTCGAATAGTGCAAAGCGCACCAAAGAACTAGAAACCTTTTTTGAAGAATTTGAAATTGAGTACAGGAAAGTTATTCGGCACGGACCGACCAGATGGCTTACTTTAGGTAAAGCTGTTGATCGCTTAATACAATCGTGGCCTGCCATATCGATGTATTTTAAAAGCCGTGGGGAATCTAAATGTCATCCGGTTATATGACAGTTCGTACAAGGCAGTAATTATGATGATGTCGGAAATTTATCTTCAAAACTTACGCTTTCAGAATGTTTTCTTTACGTTACGCATCATTATTTGAACAATATGACAGAGGCAATATTGGCACTTGAGAAAAATACGGTTACGTCAGCCGACTTACATTATATTCTTGTTAGCGTTACGTCTAAAATACAAGACCGACAACTAGATCAGTTTTTTGGAGCCAAAGTCATGAGGAACTTAAAATTTCTGGACAATTCGGGCCAAAACAAATTCAGGAATGATGCTACTGAAGTATACAAAAAGACAATAAAATACTTAGATCAATATTATGATTTATGAGGTACTTGGCTTAAAAAATATTAATGAAGATCGGCTATACGATGACGCTAGAAAATTAAAAGAAATACAATCCCAATTTATTCAATCAATAGATGTATCAGTAATCCCAGTCGATTTAAAATGGGTTCGGTTATTCAAAAGTACCGATTACTCTGAGCTTCCAGAAGTTATCGGGACTATTTTATCTTTTGCTATAAGTAACGCTTTTGTGGAGCGTGTTTTCTCATTAATGGGAAATCTATGGACCAATGAGCGAAACTGCATGTCAGTAGATATGGTCAAGGCAGAATTAATGATTAAAATAAATTTTAAAATGACATGCCAAGAATTCTTAAACTTTTTGAAACAACCTGCACAACAAACGCTTTTAAAATTATCTCAGAAACCTGAGAAATACGGATTTTAAAATTGCGCCAAATAGTTACAAAAGTACTTTTTTGAATTGTTAAAATGTTTTCGTTTATTTAAATAATTTTGTTTTAATAAATATGTATAACTGAATATGCATAAATATATGTTTATGTGTTTATCTACACGAAAGTAAAATGTCTTTAAATTTCTAACACGGTTTTAGAAGACTTATATTTAGACAAAATAAAACCGGTTTTCACAAACGTCTGAGATAGTGTTAGTTTGGTTTTCATATTTAGCCATTTTGAAACTCAAATCTCCGGTTTTGGAATATTTTCAAGTTGGCAGCCCTAATTGTGACACTGATGGTTTATATCCAAACCAGCATTCATATGGGGTTTTTCCCTTGAGTATTTTTGAAGGCGCCCTTTTGCGTATATATGTTGCTATATTTACCGCTTCTGCCCAAAATGCATAATGCAATTTCGATTCCTGCAACATACAGAGTGGCTGATGAAAGCCGCTACCAAAAAAAAATTAAATAACTTTTTTTCTATTTAATGAATCTGGTTAATTTTTTTTTTATTTTGCAGATTGACTTTTACATTTAACAAAAATGGATAACTGGGACACTGAAACAAGAATTTGGATTGTCCGCCGCTATCACGCACTGGAGTCCGTAGTTTCGGTTCAAAGAGAGTATAGGCGCACGTTTGGCGGCAATCCTACGAGCAGATGGACCATAATAAGACTTGTAAACAATTTTGCCGAGCATGGGACAGTCAACAGAAGACCTTACCATCGAAACCCTTCAGTTCGAACGGAGGAAACAATCGCTGCTGTAGCTGCTGCCATACAAAACAATCCACGTGTTTCGACAAGAAGCTTATCTGCTCAAATGGGTGTGAGCAGACAGTCATTACAGTCAATTATGCACAAAGATTTGGACCTATTCCCATATAAAATTCAAATGGCCAACAAACTGAACGCTGCAGACTTGCCGATTCGCTTGGAATTTTGCCAGAAGATGCTTCAAATGGTGGAAGAGGATAGAAACATGTTGAACTGTCTTTTCATGTCTCACGAGGCCCATTTCGATTTAAACGGCAACATAAACAAACAAAATTGTCGAATATGGAGTGCTTCCAACCCACAGATACTCCATGAGACGGAATTGCATCCACTTCGTGTCACAGTGTGGTGTGCAGTTTCATCACGCTGCATTGTCGGGCCCTACTTCTTCGAAGAAAACGGTCACACCGTTACGGTTACTGGAGACCGTTACTTGAGCATGTTGAGAGAGTTTTTCTATCCAGAATTACGCCGAATGAGAATTTCTTTCAACTCTGTGTGGTTTCAGCAAGATGGTGCAGCTCCTCATATAGCCCAACCTGTTATGACAGAATTGCGACGAAAATTTCCCAATAAGCTGATATCCAGAAACTCCACATTCCGTTGGCCACCCAGGTCGCCTGACCTTACTGCACCTGTCTTTTTCTTGTGGGGTTATTGCAAACAGGAAGTCTTCAAAGCAAAACCAACAAATTTGAATGAACTAAGGCAATCCATTCGAGAAACAATTGCGGCTATTCCTGTCTCAACTCTCCAAGCAGTAATGAACAACTTTTTGGTAAGATGCCGCACATGCATCGACGAGCAGGGGGGGCATTTAAATTCCATTATTTTTAAAACTAACTAAGCTATATTTAATAAAATTTAATGAGCTTTAACATGAATAAAAGAAAAATGAATTCCATGCACTGAAAAAAAAATTATTTGAGTTTCTTAATGTAGCAAAATTCATCAGCCACCCTGTACATCTGGCCATTTCCATCAAAGCAGACCTGTTAAATTTGATTAGTAATTAGTAATTAAACGGCAATTGCTAACACTGCTCTACAAAATTAAACTTTTTGCATTACCCTGGATCACCACTATTTTTTTTTTTTTTGCTATAGTCGCCTAGTTAAAAAAATGGTCGAAATTTAAAATTCTATGGATACGTTTTTGTTTTTTTTTTTTTTTGTTTTCTAAAATTTGCCTTTTTTGAAAAGGTAGATCCATTGATTTTATCATATCTCTGGAACGGGTTGTCCGCTTTTGTTAGAGAAAACAGCATACAGTATAATAGCAAATGAAATTACCTTAAAATTTTTATATACCATTTTTTTTTAATACTTATTGGTTTCAGAGTTATTTGCATCGTATTATAAAAAACCCGATGTTTTGTATTAAAAATTTTAATTTTTTTTTCTTCTTTAATTCGTAAAAAATCGAAAGAGACCAAAACTTACAACTTTTATTAGATGATCGTAAAACTGTGAACATTCCCAATAAGGATAGCTTTATTTCATGAAAATCCATGGATAAACGGTTAAGTGAATGAAGGGAAAATCGAAGAACGAAATCAAGCACTGAAGATGGCGGTTCGCCGAAACCGGTTTGTTATAAAACCAAATTGACAAGGGATGACGAAAATTCGTTCCAATATAAATCCAGTATCCACCCTGTCGGAAAAACACAAAACCAAATCAACTCGAAGGGAAAATACTTATTTTTAATATTTTTGTTTATTTAGCTATTTAAAATACCTTTCAAAAAAATTCTACAAAATTTAGTGCTTGAAATATTTAAAAATAGTTTCTACTTTTTGCTTGTCTTCTGTAATTTTCTGAATTTGATTTTCGTATAAGAAACCAATTATAATCCCCCATCATATTTTCGTTCCAGAATCCTTGATAACGCTCGTCCATTGACTTAAGTTGTTGGTGAAATCGTTCTCCATGCTCGTCACAGACATCACCAAGATTCGAAGGAAAAAAATCTAAACGGGAGTGTAAGAAATACATTTTAAGAGACATGTTTGCACCTGAAATTATATGTATATGTAATTTAGAGGTTACATTATGCTGAATATACAAAAATCATATCATATTCCTACTTACCGATTTTCGAATAGTTGGTTAGTAAATCAGAAATGATTTCCTTATAATATGGACCCCGACTATTTCCTAAAAAGTTTGAAACAATCAGCCTAAATGAGTTCCAACCAGCCTTTTCATCGGGTGATAGTAACGTCTCGAATGTTGAGCTCTGTGGTAGTTTTCGAATTTGTCGACCATCAAAAACACCTTCAGAAATTTTTGAAGCGGATAATTTTGGAAATATTGTTTGAATATAATCGAATGCTTTTTCATTTAACAAAATTCTTGACTAATCCAAGCTTGATGTGTAATGGCGGAAAAATCACATTCTCCTTTTTTATTAGAGCAGCATATTTTATGTTGTGTGTGCCTACTTCGTGATTGGTTCTTGCTGGCCAGTCCTTCCTTACATAATGTGGGCTTCGATCTCGGCTATCCCAAGGCAAAGAAAACAACAATGTTTTGTGTAACCACCTTGTAGTCCAGTTAGTGAAGCTACCACTTTCAAGTCGCAACATATTTTCCAATCGTGTTTTTCATAATGAACATATTTTAAGAGTTTGGACATGGTTTCAGAAGTCTCCTTCATATCTATGGCGTGTGTGATCATTGCCATTGTGTAATAAAACTGCATTAAGGCTTTCTTTGTTACTATCAATAAATAATCTCCATTCACTTGCGTCATATGTTTGGCCGAGCTTTCCAAAAAGTCCAGTTATATCATAGCAAAAACATATGTCTTTATGTCAATGTGTCAGTGACGGATCTCGATTTTCTGCTTGCATCCAATAAACATTTTTATTGTAACTTTTGTTGGGCTGAGAGTCGTGCTTCTACAATTACACCGCCCCCAGACACTCAACCTACTTCAAACTTTGAAAAAGGGAGTGCAAGTGAGAAAATAAGTGACAAACAAGTAACTTTGCTTTGCATAGCTAGTGACATTGCTACTTTTCGTTCAGAAAATGGGCAAATTCTCACGATAATAAATGATCTTAAAAGTGATAATACTTTGCTTATGCAAAAGTGTGATCTCTTATCTACCGAGATTAGCTCTCTCCGCTTGCTAATTGAGGGTAAACATAATGCTAATGATCTAAGCGAAAACAATAACAAACATATGACTAACGAAACTGGAAACTCAGTGAAAAACAAAAAAACTGGTTCTGATACAACAACAAAAAAAACCTGCTAATAAATCTAAAAAGACAAACAAAGGCAGGAAAATTAGTGCTGCTACGAAATTAAAAAATTCTGACTCAGCACAGAATACAAATACCGAAGAGTTATCAAAAACAAACAACAACAATAACAATTTGGCAGACACTAATGACTTGCTACCATCTGCACCACCGAATTATTCGCCCGGTATCGCTGCCAACATAAACGATGCAAACACCCCCGCGGATGCTTATGTCGCTGCTTATGCTAATCGGGGTTCTGCCCCAGTGAATGTTTCTAAAGTTATAAATTCACATGTATACAAACCCAGGAACCCGTCCACTATTGTTGTTGGAAGTAACTTTAATGTAAATCTTGACTTAGTCGTTCGTCTGAAATGGTTACATTTGTCGTCCTTTAAGCCGTCGGTTAATGCTAGCGATATTATAGACTATGTGTCGAGAACAACAAACATTTCTCCATCTTTTTTTCACTGCCATAAACTTATTAAGAAGGACATAGATCCATCATCGTTAGTAAGATGCAATTTTAAACTTGGGATCTCGCCTACTATTTATAGCAAGTTGCTTGACTCATCTATATGGCCATCGGATGTCAAAGTTAAACCTTTCCGTTTTTTTCACAAGGCAAAGGGGGCAAATGCCAATCAGTAGCTAAACAGGCAAACCTCTCTGCTAATAGTACTCTAAACATTTACTTTCAAAATGTTTCTGGTATGAGAACTAAAGCTAAAGATATACTCCTAGCCTCATCACGTTGTGAATACGATGTGTATGTCATTGTCGAAACCTGGCTTAATGACGATTTTTTTGATGCTGAGTTTTTTAGCCCAATCTTATACCATACATATCGAAAAGATAGAGATCCCATCAAAACTGGTTGCTTAAGAGGTGGTGGCGTCTTAATTGCTGTAAGGCGTTCACTCCTCTCTTCTTTCGTCCAGCTCTCTAATAGTGACTCTCTTCTAGACCAAGTTTGTGTTTCTATCTGCGGCCCGTCTGGTAACCTATTTATCTGTGCGTCGTATATTCCGCCTGACAGCAACGACTCGTTGTACTGCGCCCACGTATATAATATTCTCGACACTTACGAAAATAATATAAATAGCCATTTCTGCATTTTGGGTGATTTTAATCTTAATAAGGTTGGTTGGTCAAAATTGCACAATGATGTAATTTTAACTCCAACAAATGTTAATTATGCACACGAAATAAATTTTTTAGATACCCTTTTTAGTTGTAACCTTATTCAGATTAACTCTTATGCGAATATGCTAAACAATATATTAGATCTCATATTTGTACATAACAAAATATATTCGGGTCATTTTTGCAGACAATTTTCCTACTGTTATTATTAATTTTTTTTCAATTCACTAACCAATTAATAGTTTTTTGCTGTTGTGGACAACTTAACTTTTCGCGATCAGGAATGCTAGTTAAATAACATTGAATGAACTAAATGAATTACTTTAAATAATCGCAGGCCTCTTCCATTTTCAAAAGTATGTCTCCTTTTTTTCCTTAAGTTTGTCACAATCGGCGACAATATACCATACAGGCCAGGCATCTAATGACTCTGTAAATTTTTTAACCACTACCTGCGAAAGGGTTTGAAAAAAAGGGGTTTTCAAAAAAAATTCATATGCTATGGGAAATGGCCTGTGCAGGATGGTATGTTCAGTAGGTAAGTATAACAGTTTCTATGACGGAATGATAATTTGATTTTTTTGTTTTTATGATTTAAGCATTCTAAGAACATCGCAAGAAATGCCTCAAGGGAAAAGTTGTATATATTTGATAACAAATACATATGACCATACTTCCTTTTTACGAAAACCCGCGTTGGCAACTTAAATTTTCCATACAGTATGAGGCATTTTTTCTTATGATCTGCGTTTTGCCGGGGAAAAATTTCTTGAGCGTCATTATGGAGGTTTCTCATTTCTGGCGATGCCCGTAGTAATCTTTAAAAAGACAAAGTTGCGCAAAATGTTATACCTAAATAATTTGTTTGTCAAAAACAATAATAGGCTTGATATGCAAAATTCTCGCTAAATTGGGTATTTTCACTTTATTGTCAATAAAACCAACATTTATTCATGTATTTTCACAAAATAAGGTTTCAATTACTTATAATGTTTACAGTTTTAAGACCGTGAAATAAAAATGGTAAGTTTTTAAAACCGTCAATTTTTTATGAATTTTTTTAAAATAAAAAATTTTCGATTTTGCAACAAAAAAATTTTTTTTTTACATTTTTATGTGAATAACTCCACAACCGTCGATCATATAAAAAAATTTTCTTATCAAGACTTGAAGAAAATTTTGCGGTGAATCCATTGGTGTTTCTCTCAAAGAATTTTGATAAGTCATTTCCAAGATATGATCAAATAAATGCCAAGACCTCTGTGAAAATTCGTGATTTTAGAAAAAAAAATAAAATCTTATCCGTAGAATTTTAAATTTTGGGTGTTTTTGTACTAAGGGGGCCATAATACATCGAAATTAAATAGTTAGACTTCAAAGTCATTTCTCTTGTTGACTAGTGTAATTTATTAGGATTAAAAAAATTCTAAAAAAATTTTGAATTATCAAAAAAAATTCAAAAATAATCAAAACTAATCAAAAACGCTTTTTTTATTATCTTTCAGTTTTGTTGTAAAAAATATAAACATTTGTGTATATACATACATATATGTACCTACGTACACTTAGGGGGTCATGGGGTCTACAATTGACCGTGAGCGCTAAGCAAACCATATAGTTATGTATAAGGAAAAAATTGTATGAGTGATTATATAAAGACATACGCACATTTATGTAATAATAATAATAATAATAATAATAATAATAATAATAATAATAATAATAATAATAATAATAATAACAATAATTTCCAAACAGATTACCAACCATATCCTGCCCGACCGGCGCGAGGAGCGCATCCGCATAACGCGCGGATTATTCGTTCGTGCCGAGTCGTTGAAAAGCTTTGGTTTATTAATCGTCGAGATCTAAAACTGCTCAGCTACAGAGAAAACTTCATCTGCTAAGTAAGGTGATAGATATGATAGATTATACATTAAGAAATAACTAGTTAACAGAATAAAATTATTGTTAAAAGTTAACATAGAAGTCAAAAAATAAGAAACAATTAGTAGCTATGTATTTAGGATAGAAATAATTGATTTTTTTATGCTGAAAAGCGAGTCTGAAATATCGAATCTACCAGAAAGAGAGTTATAATATTGACACAAACAGCGAAAAGGCTCATTTAACTGAAAATTGGTTCGGCACTGTTTTAAGACTAGAGGTTTAAAATACCTTGAAGGTCGAGACGGTACATTGAAGTTCACTTCACTTAGAAGGAATGGGCTGGATAGTGAAACATTTAGCAATTTAATCATAAAACTAATTCCAAGCATTTCCCTTAGACCAGAAAGTGTGTGCAGATTAATGAGTTTTAAACGATTCGTATAGGGTGGCAGATTATACAAGGGATCCCAATGAAAATCTCTTAAGGCAAATAGTAAAAATTGTTATTGAACTGATTCTAGGCGATCTACACGAACCTGGTAACGCGGGTTCCAATTTATAGAACCGTATTCAATTATTGGTCTGACTAATGTAGTGAAGAGGGCTTTAGTTACATAAGGGTCGCTAAATTCTTTAGACCATCGATTAACGAATGCTAGGACACATCTAGCCTTATTGACTGTTGTGTTAATATGGCGGTTGAAACTGAGTTTATAGTCCATAGGAACCCCCAGTTCAACAAAATCATACACTTGCTCAAGACTGCTTCGGCAGAACATATACTACTATACTACTAAGCCGGCTGAGAAATTCCACGCGAAAAACTCATGTGTTTACATTTTTTAAGGTTAAGTGGCATATAATTTAAATCGCACCAAGTAACTAGTGTATCTAGATCTGATTGTAGCTTATTTCTATCTTCATGAAAAGCTTTACGTCGTCAGCATACATTAACATTTTTTAAAATTTTATTATTGTAGAAATATCATTTATAAACAACAAGAACAGAATCGGGCCAAGATGGCTTCCTTGAGGAACCCCCGAAGAGTCATAAATGACATCGGATACTAAATTCTTAAACACTACTCTTTGTGTCCTGTCACTAAGGTAAGAAGAGATCCAGCGATTGATACTCGGCTGGAAGCCCAACTGATCGAGTTTATGAATAAGTAATGAGTGACACACTTTGTCAAAAGCTTTGCTGATAGCAGAAAGCTTTGCGATGCCACGATAGTTCTCTATAGAAGACCTACTCCCGCTTTTATGCAGCGGTAGAAGAAACGATTTCTTCCACGCAGTTGGAAAAACACCACACTTAAAAGATAGATTGAAGAAATTGGTAAGGGGTTGGTAAATATGGTTAGCACACTTTTTCAAGAAACATGTAGGAATCCTATCAGGACCATATTTAAAAGATTCTTTTAAGGTTTTAAGGTAAATTAGAACATCTTTGGCGCATATAGTTGGTGAATTAATTGAATTTGTCCCGTGTATCTTATAGGGATAATTTTGAAAGTTTGAATTGGTGACAGCAGAATAGTTAGAAGTGAAAAATTGAGCAAAGAAATTTGTAATACATTGATTATCGCTAGATATAATGTCTTGATATTTCATGGCTGCGGGAAACCCTGATACTTTACTTTTAGAATTTACGAAACCATGACTTTGGATTGAGAATAATTTCTCTTTTGGTTTTAGGGATATAAGCTTTATAGCACTTTTTAGTCAAATCTATGTACTTCTGACGTAGAATGGAATACAGTAAGTAATGTTTATTTAATCCGGATTTCTTATATAAACTAAATGATCGCGTCTTCCTATTTTTCAGAGCCTTAAGCTCTTTAGATAACATAGCTTGGGTAGGATGATCATAACTTAATTTACGTTTAGGAATAAACTTCTCAAATAGGCAGCAAATAGTTTGATTGAAATGTGAGACGTTCGATATCACAACCAAATTCAGGCCAAGTTCATTTAGACAGTTCTTTATTTAATTTCTTGTAGTTTGTAGTTTGCTTTGGAAAAGTTAAAATCAAAACTACTACATGAGTAGCATTGAGCACCTTGGCCATTACTTATGGTTTCGTAGACTATTTCCATAGAAGGGTGGTAAAGGTCTTATGGTAAAACCAACGGATCACAACGATTTACAGAAAATTGGTTTATATCATCAACATACACTAAATCTAAGACTTTCCCAAACTTGTTAGCGGTAACATTTGTTTGATTAAGGCAAAGATCGGAAATTCCATCTAAAAAGTCATTGTACCCCAGTTTGGACGGATTTGGAATAATGTGTCCATCAGATATGTTCCACGATATATGAGGTAAATTAAAATCACCCAAAACAATAATTGAATCTGAAGCTTTAGTCATAAAGTTAACAGTTTTGAGCAGAGAGACATGTTGCATGTAGACTGAAAAATCTGATGCTGGAGGGATGTAGCAAACATATAAGTACATAGAGACGTTCTCTAGTTGAATGCGGATGCATTTGAACTCAATGAAATCGATCTTAGGAGTATTAACCTCTTCTGAAGGGATGGAGGAATTAACGGCAAGCAGAACACCACCTCCGACTCTGTTCAAGCGATCATTTCTATATACTTGATATTCATTACATAAAAACTCTGAATTGAAAACATAAGGTTTTAGCCAAGTTTCGGTAAAAGCAATTACGTTATATTAACAATGAAAAGATTTCAATAAGAGATCAGTTAATTTGGTATTTAACCCTCTGACATTTTGATAAAAGATATTCACGGATTTAGTGCTCAGTTTTTTGACTCAACGTTATTACGAGAAATTTTCGATACATTTTGAACATTTCTATTCGGTCTGTATTCAAACTCCCGCACAAGAGCCCCGGGAGGCCAAAAAGAGCTGTCCAGAAGAGTATCGAAATCTTTCCCAGATACATCAATCTTAAACGAAGACATACTTCTTTGATATGTGCAATTATATTTCCTGACAGTTACGCTTTGATCTTTAATTTTAGAAGAAATATGGTACATCAAATCATCCTCGGTAGTGTCTGGATGGAACCTAGACACAAAAATAGATTTTTTGCGAGGGACCACAACCAGCTTACTAACAATTGGTTCAGACTTCATTGCAATAGTTGGAGGTTCCGGGTTTTTCCTAGTGGATATTTTTGAAGGGGCGTTCTTCGACGTTGCTCGGACAACCGTACTAGGAATTGGAGAAGCTAAATCGATAAGTTCAAGGGGTTGAGGCAAGTTCGGCACTGTTGAGGTAGTAGGCCGATCATCCGTACGTTTGCGCTTGTTTTCGCGATTATCAGGGCATTCCAAAGGAGACGAACTCTCTAAAGTTTCAAAGGTTTTAAGAATATTTTCATATTTTTTGAATTTTTCAGTCAGCAATGAAAAATCTTTGCTTATTTCAGAAAAACCATTTCTGATATGCCTAAAGATTTTACAGAGATCAACTTCCGTCGATCGGCATTTGGAACAAGACCAGCGCAGGCCTTTTCCTTCATTAAACAGGTCAGCTATTCTACCCATTAACCCAGTGCACTTGGCGTGGACAAGTCCATCAAACAGCCAGCATTCTACAAAGCGTTCAGACTCGCCTTTTACTTGGCAGTTCGCTATCATGCACGACATTTTGGTATAAATAACTACTTATATAAATTTAGAAAAAATGATAAGTATAAGAATTTAGCAGATGGACGAAAAACAACCCTGGCAGTTTAAATGGCACTGTCTTGAGCGAGCAGTTTTAAACACACTGTATGTGACGTTCAACAAACCACGCAAACAGCTGTAATGAAAAAGAAGTCAAAAAAACCAAGCCAGCACACAACAACAATTGCAATACAAAATATAAGCCTTTCAAAAGCAACAAATAAAACAATTGAAATATGCAAATAACTCGGCACACACAAATTCAAAAGTATGAATTTATAATGATTAATCACAATTCAAAAATTTTAACAATTTTCACACCAAGTAGTGAAGCACATTAACTATTGCTATGCAGAACATATGGCTAGAGGGGACTGACTGGGACGAAATAGTATCTACACTAGCCCTAGATCGGTGGCAAAGCTTCATACAGGACTACCTGCGATGCATCAGAAAAAGCCTACGCAGCCACAATCTTTTTACGAGCAAAGATAGGGGATCAGATCTACGTCAATCTATTAATGGCGAAAACAAGAGTCGCCCCAGTCAAAACAATTTCCCTGCCCCGATTGGAGCTCTGTGGAGCAGGCTTGTTGGCCGAAACTATAGAATCTGTTATAGAAAACCTTAACTTAGGCACTTTCAACGTTCACCTATGGACTGATTCAACGTTTGTGGCACACAGAGTAACGAAAATTGTAGAAAAGGTGGGAAATAAAGTTTGGCGACACGTAGATTCCGCATCAAACCCAGCAGACATGGCCAGCAGATGACTATCAGCGAAGGATATAGTAAACCACACTTTGTGGTGGCAGGGACCTTCTTGGCTACAAGAAGACGAGACAAAATGGCCAACTCAAGAAAAATATTGTGGTACAAACATCGAAGAAAAGAAAGTACAAGTTCAAACAACTAAGTGAATACACGATAACGAGGACATTCTCGAAAGGTTTTCTGCTGTTTCACCCGTCTGCTCGTCCAGTTTTTCGACAAGATCTCCTTGCATGGCGAAAAACAACTAATGCTGCGGCTCCTCCGCACGCAATTTTGGATTCTCTCTCTCTCTCTATGGCGCGATATACAACAGGTATATCATCATAAACCTCCTACGAGATTTTTGCGCCAAGCTTCTCTTCCAATTTGTGGTGTGCCGATTTGAATTTTTCCCTACAAATTGGTGGGACCTACAGTTTTTTGCCGACTCCGAACGGCATCTACAAAGGAGACGAATTTTTTGCTGAGAAGCCTGTCATGGCAGAAATACACTCGGAGAGTTTGCCAAACTACTGCCGAGGGGCGACCCCGTTTATGAAAAATTTTTTTTCAAATCACTTTTGATGTTACCTGTACCAGGGCTCGAACCATGGACCTTCGGTGTGGTAGGCCGGCAACACTACCTTCACACCACGGCGGCCGCCGTGGATTCCTAAGGTGAAAAATATGATCCGGTCAACCATCCATAACTGCAAGGTCTACAGGATCTTCCGAAAACGAGCGGCGACCCAAATGATGGGCGACCTTCCACCAGAACGCACCACCTTCTCCCGCGCATTCACAAACACCGGTGTAGATTTCGCCGGACCTTTCGACATCAAGTCCTACAGCGGGAGAGGATGTCGTATATCAAAGGGCTACGTTTGCCTCTTTGTCTGCTTCTCGACCAAGGCTATTCACTTGGAGGCCACTAGTGACCTTAGCACCGCCTCGTTCTTAGCAGCGTTGGAGAGGTTCGTTGCCAGACGAGGATGTCCAAAGAACATCTACTCCGACAATGGAACTAACTTTGTCGGAGCCTCGCGAGCCCTCCGCTCAGAGTTCAAGGCCTTTCTAAAAGACGCCCGCAACCAAACCCTGTCGACCTACTGCCATCAACCCCTGACCTGGCACGTCATACCAGCAGGCGCTCCTCATATGGGCGAACTGTGGGAAGCAGGGGTAAAGAGTTTTAAAACTCACTTTAAAAAGATCGCCTCCGATCAGAATCGCGCCTCGCTCGTCAACCAATGGGAAAAACTTAAGTCCCTACATCAAACGGTTTGCAAACGATGGAAAACCGAGTACCCCACGTTACGAATTAGGGAGGTCATGGCTTAGTCGAAGCGACTTAACAGAATTAACCCGACATCTCACACAATAGTCAACGCAATCGGAAGAACCGACCAGCCACAAGAAAGTAAATGCACTCGTTTAAATGCAACGAGGCCAGCAGAAAACCTACCGCAGATGGGCGAACCGATCTGCCACACAAGTTGACAATGTGCGACAACAAATGAGCCTCAAATCGTCCGAACATCGCATTCAAATACACCCACAATAATATCTATTTGTCTTCACACTCACACAAGAGATATTTGAAACAAAATATTCCCCACAAACATGCGCAATGAATCAGAAAGGAGTCCTAAATGGGAGCGTTTATGCTCTGTTTTAGATCGAAATCAGGGTATTTCGTTTCTTGCGATGGTCGTCCGATATGAGCCCGATTCCATATATCATATGAGCTTGAATAATAGTCTTATGACACTTTTTCTCACAATCGGCGCTATCGGACCCAATACACGACTCATTTATGAAACAGTTTTAGTCATTTAAGAGAATTACAAGATTCATAAAATGCAAAATTTTTGGCTCTTAAATTACGCGAAATTGGGATAATAGCGTTGGGGAGAAGATACACGAGCCGTAATTTGAAATTAAACGTAATCTGCCCTTTTTGCGATTACACGACATATCGCACAAAGGCGGATGAATATTAACAGACTTAACGAGTTACTACACTTGTCATGATACACTATGTTCTGGGGTGGCAGAAAATGGTCAAAAGTGACAAAGCTCCTAGATGGGAAGATTTTGCATCATAAAATTAAAAAAAAAGGAAAAACCAACGAATATGCCAAACTAAAATGTATAATTAAGTACACAAGCCACGCAACCATACAAAAACTACTGTCCTACTAACGGGTTTATTTTATAGAATGACTCGCTTTACGACCACACGCTCAAAGACAGAGGGGCGGTCCAATCTCTTTACGATCCCGTGCCGCTTATGTGACAATAACCATGGAATTAGATTTTGCCAAAAATACCGGGGGATGTCGCCAGAGGATCGCTTACGGGTGGTACTTATACAAGGTGGCGCAATAGTAATCCTCCTATCAGAAAATGCTATAAATTTTGCGATTGGCCCCTAAAGTCCGTTCTGTTTTGACATTTGTGTAGTAAACACATGCGAAATACACGTTAATAAATAATGTTACGCTACACTGCTCCAGGACGCGGAATATTGCTGACTATTTATTTGACCAATAATCGGTCGGGGCCAAACGGTTACTGTGAATGGTGAGCGCTACAGAGCAATGATCAACGAGTTCTTTTTGCCGCAACTTGATGAATTGGGATTGGAAAACATGTGGTTCCAACAAGACGGTGCAACAGCACACACTGCACGTGCCACAACCGATATGCTGAACATCGGAAGCTTACTTTTGCGCCACCTTGTACATAAATACTGCCCCAACTGATTGTCTCCGTTCCACCGTCCTGAAATATTCCCTAGCAAGGACCGCTGTTATCGCTGCACCGAGCCACACCACACGTCCCTTCATATGAACGACGTAGCTCCTCAGCCCTCTACGCACGACCAGTAAAGTCCAACCAACCACGAAGACGACGGAGAGACATCTGTAGCGCGATTCACTAACTTTTTTAACACAATTTGTCAACGATAAATTAACTTAACAACAATTTTAACAGTTTTGCGATTCACTGACTTTTTTAACACAATTTGTTAACGATAAATTAACTTAACAACAATTCTAACAAATTGTTATTTTATCACAGATTCTTTTTGTGCTGTTAAAGTTTTGTTTACTTTTGTTTTGTGTGGGCAATTTATTGTTATATTTATATTTTATGTCATGGTATTCGAGTTTGTAGCGTCCAATATGACACGGAGTGCAGCTGCAAGGAGCGCAACAGTAGATCGAAGGTTACTTGGAGACATAGATTATCCCTTTGACCTAGCTCCATCGGAGTTTAAAAAGTTGTACCGGGTGGGTCAGGACCGATTGCAAGGATGGAGGATCACTGCGATATCGTCGCTATGCAAAGCACGGACCCCAATATAAAGGCTACTTGGGGTCCTCAAAGCAACTTGGCGATGTCTGTCGAGACAGCGGGTTCTCTTGTATGAGCCTGGGTTCGCGGGGAAGGTAGTGAACGCTTGCGCCACCTTACATAATGTTCGTTTAGCCGAGCGATCAGAGGAACTTAACAATATCGGCATAGTCTTGGACATGCACACCAATGATAATTCTAGCAATTCGCGTTCAGTATCTTCCGCTGGAAAACG
Organism: Merzomyia westermanni; assembly: GCA_949987695.1. NCBI lineage: Eukaryota > Metazoa > Arthropoda > Insecta > Diptera > Tephritidae > Merzomyia > Merzomyia westermanni. The sequence continues at coordinate 102,869,485 of OX465292.1, read as the reverse complement.
TGTTCAAATTTTTGATAACATAATTTTATTAGAATTAATTTAAATCAAAGCAAAAATTTGTGAAAATCGCAAAAAACGACTGCAGAAACATATCCGCCACTGTGTATATTTTAGCCATATTAAATAATTTAATTTGGTTTGTTGCCCTACGCTTGTCAAACAAAATAAAATGTACTACTTCTGTAGATTGAAAATTTAAATTTTTCTTATTTTATTGTGGAATTTAGAAGTAAGGCACATATTTCAATCATTAAAACATTTATTAAAAACTACAGGTACACGGTTGCTTGTACGGCTTTTTAAATCACGGCAGACCTGTAAAATTAACTGTAAATATATTTCTGGAGTTCACTGAATCAAAGTGGGCAGACTTTCTATTATGGGGCCCTGATTTTTCATGTTTTGCAAAGTTAGCTCGACATAATGGAAAGCCAACCCCACTAATATGCATACTTATTGGCACTTCTGCGGAAAAGCGTGTCAAATATAACGTTGCAAGTACTCTTCACATTACACCATCTATGCAGTGTGAAATGCATATATTCATGCAACTAATAAACTTTTAAAAAGCACTGACAAAGTTACACACGATGCACCATTCCATAGAATTGGTGGTAATTGTTACCTTTAGGAGACAACTTCTCAAACACGTCCGAAATTATCGGGAGAGGTATCAAACAACGGGTTTTGACCTCGGTATCAACAACCCGAAAGCGCAAACTCGATTTTATATATCTGTGAAGAGATATTTGCAATTAAAGTTGAAAATTATCTATAATTGTTATGTGGTAGACACAGACAATTTTGCCAATAACTTTTCACTGAAACGAAATATTTCGTTTCCGCTCCCGGATTATTGTTACTGAGGGCAAAACGCGTCTTTTAATACCTTTCCCGATAATTTCGGAAGTGTTTTAGCAGTTGTCTCCTAAGGGAAACAATTGCCGAATTGGTTAGTAACATTTCGTTCACTTAGTACTTACCGTAATCCATTGCTCCACACTTTTAAATGCTCCTCCAATGGCGTTCAGCTTCTCCGCCATTTCCTTCCACTTTTTTTGGTGCTCCAATTTGCCGTGCATGCGTTGGAATCTCCCAGATGCCAAACCAGGCGTTTCTCCCAGAACGTCCACCATCGCCCGTATTTGTTCGGCTGTTGCCCTACTTCTTCGGGCTGCTGCAGCACTTGTTGATGCCATCCTACAATTAAAAATAAAGGGCAGTAAATGGCGAAAAATACAATAAATATCAAAAATACTTCCCTTTGCTGAAATATCTGCACAAACATGCGACGCGAACAATTATTTTTGTTCTATTCCTCTTTGAACTTTTCGTAAATTTTGACATGTCAGTATCAGTGTTGCCACTTTTTCTCAAATTGAAAACATTGATAACAAGTGTTGTTAAATCTGAGATAGTGAATCGCACAATCGTTAACGAAAGCAATATACGTTTACGGTAAAAATCTCGATTGCCGAATCGTTAAAAGTTAGTGAATCGCGCTACTGATGGCGCGTTGTCCATAGCCATCAAGGAAAAAACTAAGTCATGAGCAGAGCAAGTAGCAGAGGAAGAGGAAGAAGAGGAAGCCATGAGGGCGGCAGCAACAACCACTCTTAGGCTCGGCGGCTCGGAAACACGTCCTTTTCGTCCGGTACTACGGCATGAGCAACGGAATATGCGCGAGCCAGATACAACTCGACGGCCAGTAAAGACACCCAAAATACGTGAGGGTGGCGCGGAAACACGTCCTTTTCGCCCATCCCCGCGGACTGTTAAGGTGAATCGCGGTGGCTCGGAAACACGTCCTTTCCGAACATCTCACAGTCCCACTGGTGTCCGTCGTGGTGACGCGGAAACGCGTCCTTTCCGCTTTTCACGACGAACAGCGGGTCCGACGGCAACCCTGTAAAGACACCACAATCGTCCGCCCCAAGGAAACACCAGCCACGTTTCGGACTGGCCGAGTTGCCAACCTGTCTGCCGCAGCTCTTATAATGCGATCGTTTGTCGCCATCGCACCAACGGCTAGCGTGGCCATCGAATCTGGCGGGGAACTGCACATCGTATGTGCCCTGCTCGACCCGTGTTCATTAACTACTGTCATTGACGGTGAGCTCGCCAGCGATCTCCGCCTAGGATGGCAGACAAGCAAGTCTGCAAAAATACGAGGGACGACCGTGATATTTAGGCCGGTGGCCGGCCCCCTTGCGACACGCAACTTCTAATCCAATAAAGCTTCCAGCAACCATTCGGATTTACATATAAATTAGAATATAGATATCAGTAAAGTCGAATATTAATCATCCTAATAACAGTATTGAATGCGAATATTTATCAAACACAAACTTAAGTATAGGTATTCCGCCATTACCCGCAGCCGCCTCTTGACACCTGTTGGGGGTGAGAAAAGAAAGGTTATTATATAAGGACGTGGTTTTGCCTAGTTCATTGCACTTTATTTTTTGGATTTCTCCTCTTTGGGATACCGTGTCGAGGATAAATTATTACTATTGTTGGTGGGCCCCTGAAATTACTAGGCCGAAGATTGTGGCCTGTGCAGTAGCCCATTTATGGTCGACGGTGGGGTGCCGCTCAGCATCAGGCCGGCATACACGTCACACCCGAGGGTGAGCCGAACATGTGATGCGCGAAAGAAAGCAGGATCCGTCAGCTTCATCAACTGGAAGGGGGCGGCTACGGTGGCGTCTATGTTGGACACCGGGGTCATGCGGTGGTGGCGAGCCTTCTGGGCATTCCGGACTTCCCGCGTAAGATGAGAGTACGAGCGAGCGCGCCCCGTCATCGGAACGACTCCGCCCTAAACAAAAATAGACAAACAAAAAAAAGAATAAACCATTTTTTTCGTAACGCGAACAAACATTTTTTTTTGTTAATCTTTTTTTTTTCTTCTCAGGTTTTTGCTTGCTTTCGGAGGGGGCAGGAGTGTTTTGCCCACCAAAACAAACATTAATCCCACCACCACCACTGAGTACCGAAAAAAGCGAAAATGTCGCTGCGTGCACGGCGCTAACGCTACTTATGACGGCGACCAGGGCAGTGAGAATGAGAAATAAATCTCTGCGTGAGGGCCAGTAGCGAAAGGAACTACAGGGTGTTTCGTGAAACTAAACTTATCGCGACTGTGCCGTGCGGCCACATGTCGCCGAAATACGCTTGCATGAAAAATAAAGGTTGGACGCCTACACAGCGCTCACAACTAGACTATTTTGAACATAATTTAATAAGGTCAATATAATAAGATATGTAATATTATTAGCATATAATTTGGCATTCTGACTATTGATTGTAAAATTTCTAACCACCGACCGAGGTTGCTCGCCACCCACGTATACGGGCGCCCGTACAAATACTCAAGGAGATTTTTTTTGTTTCTTTCCTTTTCTCTTTTCTGTAATGACACCCGGTATACTAAGCCATGCCCGCTGTGTGGCGATAGCCACCCGTTACGATCGTGCACCCAATACCAAGGGATGGCGCCCCTGCAGCGCCTTAAGGAAGTAACCCGGGCGGGATTTTGTGGCAATTGCTTGTCGATGGTCCATTGTGCCAGAGAGTGTAGTAGCGACGCCAGGTGCCATCGATATGGTGGCAAACACCACACCACCCACCATCTGCCAATGGACGGCCCACAATACGCGCCAATGGACGATCCACCACGCGCGTCTACGCCCTACAAGAGCTGGGCTCAACAGGTAGAGAAGGCCGAGCAGGAAGAAGTTTGGACCGAGGGGAACACGCGCACATCACCACTGGACGCAATTGAGGAGGAGATGCTGTCACTCCACGCGTCGGAGACCACTTGGACGCCAGAAGACGACGAAATCGACGAGCCGGGATGGGAACCACGGCCGTTCCGACCGGCACAGGGAGTATCGGATCCACTGCCGTTCCGACGTCTGTTAGCCCACGAGCGGCGCAACCGCCACAACGCAACGCCAGAGATAATAACAACATGTCCAACCGTACTCCACGACGCGCACACCGAAATAGCCGCAACCGTCGACTGGCCACTCAGCCGCCCCAGCTACGTCCCACCCATGATCAGCGCGACAATCGGCGACCGTATGACCGTATGACCATACCAGTCAGCGTAGACTGGCCTTTCAGCCGAGCCAACTACGCGCCGCCAACACCGCGTATACCACATCTCTCGATGGTAGACTGGCTCTTCGGACTGCTTCGCGTCCAGGCACTCATAGATGCCTGCTCTCCCCGCACAGCCACCGACCGCAGTCTCGCGGAAGAGTTAAAGCTGCATGCCACCCACTATGGCGGCGAGCAAGGCTGCTTTATCCGAGTCCGCGGAAAGCACGGAAACAGCACGACGCTGACGGCCCACGCGTTGTGCATTGCACGATTTCAGCGAGTTGCTGCCCCGTATAAACATATTAGCCTGCCTGACCCACAATTCCACCAGTCAGGAGCAATCCAGCTAGTTCTCGGCGGCGACGTCTATGGGGACTTTATCACCCCAGGTACTCTATCACTGTCCTTTGGGTCGTTGATTCCCCAAAGCACAATTTTTGGTTGGGTGCTTTCGGGCGCTATCAGTATCTAAGTTCAGATTTAAGATATAAAACCACCAAATTTTTTCTCGGTAAATAAAATACAAAAATTTCTCGCAAGAAATATACACCCTTTTATGTTTTCATTTCGAAGTCTCTTCTCCTCTCTTAGCTCTAGATACGGGACGGTGTGGCTACCAGAGGGCACAACCTCAAACCTCAGCAGGCCGGTCGAGGGCAGACGACACTCATCATACTAGTTTAAGTCCGTAGGCTTAGAGAAGGCATGGCTGGAAATCCTGGTCAAGATATTGCGAGATGCCTAAATTCCAAAAAAAAGTTGCCCCCTAATGTCATTTTAGCGCCCTTACAATCACCCACACCAAGCCACCCACCTGTGTGTGCATGTATGTATATTCGTGTTTTGTCAGCACACATATACATGCATGTGGGTGTGCATGTGTGGGTTCACCTCCCCTTAAAACCGGAGGTTAATTTTTCGGGTCAACGGTTGTCTTCGACTTGACAACGTTCTACTTTTTCAGCGACAGTCGACACAACAACATCACGGCCACCCCAGCATTTCCTAGCTCATCAAAATATTTAAAGGTAAAATCATTTGTAATTATAGTTTTTCCACAAAATAAAACGTTTGTTTTATCTTTCTCTATTTTACAAAAACCACAATTCGACTGCGGTGATTTCGAGCCACGGCCGCTCCACGGAAACACCACTGCCGCATTTGTTCATAGTCCTTCGAGCCGGAAGAAAATAATGCACATATATATATATACTCGCATTATTTTGCGAGTGAATGAGAGTAGCATGAAGTGGTGGTTCATTATTTGCACGCATACATATATGCGCGTACTGTGTGCAAAATCGTGAGAAAGAAAAGAAGAAAATTCATTGAATTGAAACAATTCATAATTTTCTTGTTTCCGGCACGCGTGGGTCAGCAGCATCAGCAGAGGTAAGTAAATTGTAAATTTGTATTTTTAAATACAAGTTATAACTTTAATAATTTCTTCTTTGATTTTCAGGTAGCAATTCGTGGATGGGGATGCAGTTACAGATGATGGAATAAATCGCCTTGCCGGCGCATGGACATGGTAAGTATATATTCGCGTTGCCCGAAATCCTATATAGATTCGGTGGCAGCGCAGTGCACTTAACCACAAAATATGTCTCAAACGCTGTGGAACGGAAGTCCAAGGAAACGCGCAGTTTCAACAGGGTTGGACCAGAGTGATAGTGATGTTAGAAGAGGAGGTTCGATTGAACATGAAGAGAGATGTTTGGTATCCTGAGGGGATATACCACATGCAGGGCACGTATTTGGTATGGTGGGGTTCAGTCTGGCTAAGTAGGAGTTTAACCTATTACAATAAATATCCAGAACGAAGTTGTGCTAGGAAGACACTAGTCTCCCTCGGAAGAATAGGCTCGTCATCAGCTATTTGAGGTGGTTTGATGTCAATTACGGGGTTCACAGGCCGAGATCTGAGGGATCTGTCTACCGGCTCGGTATGGAGGTCGTTTAGAACCCGCCAATGGTTGCGCAATTCAAACGGCAAGGTAATGTGGTGCCAGATCTCATCATAGTGCTTACGGAGATGTTTACTTATGTCTCTCAGAGGCGGAGTTTTATCGAATAGATGGCGGTTTGGATCACTGGGTTTGTGGCAGTTCAGTAAAAACTGTCTGCCCAACAGTTCCGAATGCTCGTATTGAGCATTTTGGTCTCCTGATGAAGATGAGATTCCGATAACATAAGCAGACATCCCGTGGCAGTTCTGATGGCGGTGTTTTGGCAGACTTGCAACTTCCTCCAGTTGGTGTCAGCAAGGTTGGCCGACCATATGGGCGCAGCGTAATCAATAACCGGTCGGCCTATAGCCTTATATGTGGCTAGCAACGTTTCTTTATCTTTTCCCCAAGTACTGACGACGAGCAGTACCAGGGTACCAGTGTAAGTCTGGTTTAGCCACTTGTGACTAACAGTTTAATAGTCAACCAATTTTACACCAATGGTTATTAAAAGAGCAGAGACATATAGTTATAATTTTATCGAATAAATTTTGCTTCAACCTAAAACCTATAGTTTAAGTCATATATTGCCCCACAACTTGGTTTCTATCAACCCGATTTTGTTGTAGTTGAAAAGACATTTTGCGCTTTTGCCAGTATACGAATTGTTAATGTTCCTTGATATTTTTTGCTGATAACGCTTATTTTTCAACGTTTATTATATTGTTTGCTGATAATAGTTATTTGTCAAATGTTTTTTTTTACGATGCTTGATAACTATTATGGGTGAAAAATATTTAAGTTTAAAATACATTTTTTTATTCCTTTCATAATAGTTTCTAGATGATTATTTATTTATTTATTTATTTATTTCTTACAGCTTAAACTTAGCCTAGCTTATACCTATTTCCAGTATTTCATTTATAATCTAACTTAGATTATAAATGGAAAAATTACAGTAACAATTTGGTTGCCACTTTTTAGTGCTAAGCATGGGCAGTCCTTTGGAACATACCAATACAAGGGTAGAACCAGTTGGATGCAGATAACAGGCCGTCTACGCAAGTAAAGCGCGAAGACAATATATGAACGGCGAAGCACTGATGGAATAGTGATGCGTTTCAGTATAAGTTTCGGCAACTTTCTGCACGTGAGCATGTGGCTGTATATCTGGAAGTACTTGGTTCGCACGCACTTTGCACGATATTTTGAAGGGCTGCCCATTCTGCACTAAATTGGTAGTGTTTTACAGCAATCATACACTTTTTGTTTGAATTGATTCATATTACATAATTTTACATCATTTGGAAGTTCGTTGAAAAATTTTAGGCATTTATAATATAAGTTACATTTATCTGATTCTGTCCTATAAGAAGGTAAATTGAAATCATTTCTATTTCGAGTGTTTACGGAATGCATATTTCTGACATATTTAATGTTATTTTTCAAATAACCGGGCAGGTTGCCCTCTATTATTTCTTAATGAACTTCATGGTATAGTAAAAATGCTGTTGTTTAACGCTTAGCCAATTTAGAGCCGCAAGCATATCTTGTTTTGTTGCTTTTGCAATTTATAAATTTGGCTATCTCTCATAATAAAAAATATAGTTGGACAGTAGATAAAGTGAGGCTCGATAATTGATCTGTAGAAAATTACTTTGTATCTTTTATTTAAGTATCTACAGGTTCTTTGCGTGAAATACAATTTTTCAGCAATTTTACCGACCGTGTAATCAACGTGCTCGTTAAAATTTAATTTTTCATCGATTATTATTCCTAGGTATTTGAATTGGTTGACTCTTTCTATAGATTCATTGCTTATACTTAATGGGTGCAAGTTTGTGTTACTAAAATTGCGTCTTGATATAACCACGAATTTTGTTTTCTTCACGTTTAATTTCAGTTTGTTTAAGCATAACTAATCGTTGACTCTATTTAAGTCATTTTGTAACCCTGCGTACATTTCATTGACATTTTCGCCACTAATCATCAGTAATGTATCATCTGCGAATAGTTTAATGTCACTATACTGCATGCATTTTGCGATATCATTGATATAAATGTTAAACAATATAGGAGCCAATACGGAGCCTTGTGGTAGTCCAACAGGTACCTGTATTTTCTCTGATATATATGATCCAATTACTGTCCTTTGATATCTGTTTTTAACAAAGTTTTCAAACCAGTTCAGCTCGGTTCCAGAAGTACCTATGTTGTTTAATTTTCTCAAAAGCAAATGTTGGTCAATTGTCTCAAAGGTTATTATATGTTTGTTCCTGCTCAAGTCTTCTTTCCAGTTAGCAATAACTACATTTAGGGCACTTTCACATGAATGCTTTTTACGAAATCCAGACTGCTGCAGTATAATAATTTTATTATCTTCTAAATACTTTACTAGTTGGTTTTTTACCACTGTTTCAAGTATCTTTTCGTCACATGGGAGCGTATTAATGGGCCTAATCTCATCAGCTCTCAGAGTATTTTTGACTTTCTCAATTGGCACTACTACAGAAGTTTTCCAGGGGTCTGGTACTATACCTTTCTCTAGACTTTCATTGACGATTTGAGTATAAAAGTATCCAGTATACGTAATGGAGTCTTGGCAACTCCTTCAGATAACAGTTTGTTCCCTCCTATTTTATTTTTGAATTTTTTAACTATATCAATAACTACCTTCTAAAAATAGAAAGAAGAATGTACACAAACAAAGTCCAACATACACGATTTACATATAGACAGAATGTCTAAAATATTGTGTATACCGTTGGCAAGATAACAAACAACAATTAGAGGAAAACGTGAATTAAGCAGCTTGCAAAACTACACGCAGCATAGCCTATGGGTTAGGCGGCTGCGCTGGCAATCAGAGTGAGTGGGTTCGATCTCCACAAGATCCTCTGAAAATAGCAAAAACTATACGAATTAGTCTGACGAGAAATCGTGGCTGTTTTCGAAGTAGTACTATAACTATAGCCTGTATATGTTCGTTGCTTTCAATTTTTCCTCTAATGAAAAATAATAATAATTAACTAAGAATTATTATCAACTTGTTTTGAGCTCGTTACACTTACAAAAATATGTAAAATGAACAGACCGTAAAACCAACAACAATATCCAGTATATCGGTTGTAGTTACTTTTCGAAACTGAAATGCGAGACTACTTTGTTCAATGTCCATACTGACAACACTACTAGCAGTAATACGTCGGCTAATTTCTATGATACTGTCAATTAAATAGTTATTTAAAGACTCCGCTATTTCACTCTAACGTGTGAAAAGTCGATCTTTGATCCATATTTTGTTAATAATATTGCACTCCTTAGACAATGATATGCAATTTTTTAAGTTCTTCCACATTTCCCTGCTGTCACCTATATTATTTGTAATTTTATGCTCCATGTATTTGGCCTTTTTATCTTAAATAACTTTTTATATTTATGTCGGGTAGTCTGATAATCATCCCATATACCTGTCTCTAGAGCGATGTTATAGAGCCTTAGCTAAAGTTTATTAAGATTTGCCAGTTCTGCGTCGTACCACTTATTCATAAGCTTAACACAGACTTCTTTTGGGTATGTCAGATAGCTCATAGCACTTGATATATTGTTTTGTAATAACACAACCTTATTTTCAATACTCAAGTTCTCAAACTCAATATAATTACACTGTCGCAGTTGGCTAACGAGATTATCACTTGTATAGTTTTCCCAAGACGTTAAGATTGGTTTGACTCTCATTTGAAACATCTTATCTAATTTGACACTAAAGTAAATGGTTTCGTGATCTGTTATACGATGTTCATCTAGTCTTTTACAAGAGATGGACTCACTGTTCGTAAATAAAAGATCAATCAATGTTTCAGTGTTGGTCCCTTTTCGTGTATAAAAGTCAATTTTTTGGTCCATAGCAAAAAAATGAAACAAGTCAAGTAACTGCTTACTATATGTTGTATTTTTATATAGATTTATATTGAAATCACCAATAAATATAATCTTATCATGTGTTAAGCACCTGTTACTCAATATGTCTTGCATGCATGCAATAAATTCTGTGTCGCTCGAGCTAGGCGAGTGATGTATCAGGCCTATTTGGTATTGCGGGAAAACATTTTTAATTTTGATTATTATACACCAGATGTTATTGTTGAATGTATAGTTATAAATTGTTTTGTGTTCAATGGAGTCATGTATGTATACTAGCACCCCACCAGTGTGTCTACTATGGGAATCACACCGTAAAACTTTGTATGTTTCAACCCGCAGCTCTTGGTTTGCTATGTCCTCAGTGGTGCATGTCTCTGAATATAAAATCAAATGGGGTTTCCGTAATTCTATAAGGCGTTCTAGCTCACATTTATTCGCGACAATGCTACTGATGTTTGAGTAGATGCAGTTTAGTTCTTTAAATTTTTGTTGTTATATGCGCGTTTTCTGTTTTGGTTGCGCATGCTTTTTATATGCTGGGCAATCTATGCTGTAAGCACAATGGTTTACATCGACATTAATTACGTTTTTCTTTACCAGCTCACTACAATTCACACATTTAGCTATGTTTGAAGTACAGTCTTTGCTTTCGTGGGATCCAGCACATTTGCTACAAGCTATTTTACTTGTGCACTCACTGACCTTGTGCTTGTATCCCGAGCATGTGAAGCATCCTAAAACCGTTACATGTTCGTAAACAATACAGGAATCCCATTCAATGTACAATTTCTTTTGTAGCAATATATTTTCATAAGTTACAGCATCTGTTTCTAATAAGGCAATGTAGCTTTCAGCTCTGCGATTAGTATTTTCATGCATCTTTAGGACTTTGAAGTCCTTCCCAAAACAGATATCGTTCTGCTTCGTAAGACATTCTACCAAACGATCATTACTTATCTTATCAGTTAACCCAACTATTTTCATTATTCTTTTTATTTCGCTTTTATTCTTAGCCCTCTCTGCTTCATACTCAGTTCATATAGTATCCCTAACTGTTTGTTGCACTTTCTCACAAGCTTCTTTGCTTCTACATTCCACAACAATGGCTCCACTATTAGTCTCTTTTATTGTCCTAGCAAGGCCATCTGTAGGCTCAACCACTTTTTTTAATGCCGCTTTAATTTCCTTAGCTTTTTTGGTTTTGTTTTTCGGTTTAATAAATACTATATTACCCGTCGGTGCAGCTACCTCGTCATATGACAGTGTCGTATTTACTGCATTACTAGCAATTTTCAAGCTGTTAAGTAATTCAGTACTTTTTTTCAATTCATTGGATAAATCTTTTAATAAGTCACATTTCATTGTGTTAATTTTTTCCTCAATGTTGTGCTCCACTAGAGCATTGAAATCAGTTATGATACTAGTTTTTATATAGGAGAATTTACTATTAAATAAATACTTGTTCAACTATTTCTTTGACATCAGATATTTTCATTTTTGTTTCTTCATATTTTTTAATCAAATGTTTAATCTCTACAAACTTTGTGTTGGTATCTAATAACGGACATTGATTGCAGAACCATTTTAAATTTAAATTTTCTTTTATTGTTTTAACTTCACTTCTTTTAATTTTACTGCGCGTCACGCAGAAGTTACAGCCACACCCACCAGAGCATATTATCAGATCATCTACCTAAACGAGTTTAGCACTACATTCCTTACACTCTGAGGGCATTTCGAATGCACTAAACTATACCAGAAATATGAATTCGCAATTTTAAAAACGTATAAAATATAGTGATAAAGCAATTTATAATTTGCAAGGTTAAATATAACGTAAGAATATAAGTATAAATATCTCAAATACTACTTGATACCACTTCCACTTTCATACGTGGTGGTAGCACTGCAGTTTAGCTAATCCGCCTATGAACTTCTACCCTTCCTTGCTCTTCACTTTCGCTTTTCTGCCACTCACTAATGATAAACAATAATGATGTTGGCAGAGCGCAAATTTTATTCGCACTGTCACAGACAGATACAAAGACAACAGCACAAACAAAATAGAAAACCAACATCAACTCAGCTAATCAGCAGCTAGAGTACAGCAACAAGGCAGTCAAACAAGTTGATTGTTGCGCTCACCCACACTGGATGTTCAGCAGCGCAGCGACCGCAAAAGTAGCAGCAAAGCAAATTTTGAATTACACAGTCACTCCAGACGCTAGTATCCTATGTATTCCAACTTTCGGCAAATCGTATGTACTTTAGTATGCTGTTGAAGCAGTTTCTACAGTGTTAAACTATTTATTTAATTATATTCCGAACTTTTAAACGCGGAGCAAATATTTTGCCGCCCGTACCGTACAGGGTTACCAGATGTAATTTTGATTAATAGTATCTATAAATTTTTTTAGTAATTATTATATTCCAACGATTATTGATTTCATTATGTAATAACCCTTGTTAATTCATACATTACTTACTTTAATTTAAATGGCAAGTTAACCCCGTAGGCGGTTTCGACCGTCCAACGCGGCATTCTTCATCATCATACCAGTATCCAATTACTTATGTGGAGGTAAGACGTCCACCTATCCAAATGTGGTAGATCCGGTTGCGAGTTTTTCCATCGGGGACAGATCTTATTGTGCATAAACCTGGTGCTGGGTATAACCATATTGCGACCCTGGGGTCAAAGATGCCATATTTAACCACCCTTCACTAACGTTCGAGATACTTTTTTATCTAGCCATCCAAGCGTCGACATCATCTGATATTGGCCAAGTTTTAGCTCTGAGCCGCTGGTGTTTTTAGGGCGGACATGCTGATTGATCATCAAGAAAGCAGTAATATTTTAAATTGCCTGCTCAATTCGAATTCGGCCTTGTTGGCAAAGATGAATAACCTGCCTTTTCTCAATGAACTGAGAAGCTCAATAACAAAAATTAAAACATGACTCGGAAATTAAATATTATTGTATGTGATCGAATGTATGCAAATCTTGCGGCTGCAATTTTTTTTGGAGAAAATGTGACCAATTTGAAAAGACATCAGGTGGTAGCTCAGTAAGCGAAAATTAATGTTGGTGATAAAAACTTTATTTATCAGTAAACACCTCAAACAACGAAGTAGTAAAAGCTTCCATTACCTCGCTAAATATTTGTGAAATTATATACGACTCCCCGAAGGTTTTTGGAGTGCAGTTGAACTGACAGCCCTTGGCCGGATATGAATCCGGTACGCTCCGGTACTCGCTTGCCCGACTGTCGTGGTAGCGATTTGGTATGACCAGTGGAACCTTCTAGGTCATGTCACCCCTCCTTCCGTAAGGAGTGCTTAAATAGGTGCTTATTCACTAGTTTAGCGCAGCTAGGATCTGCCGGAATCAAAGATATTCTGCGCTTTTCTAAGCGTACAGGATGGTTTAACTTCCAAAATGTTTAAAGGATATTTGGACCTAGGCCTTATTCATTGGTATCACAATGGGCCAAAGGCAGCCAATTTAACCTAACCTAACCTACTGTTGTTGTTACTTGGTTAAATGATTACACCGCTACACACAGTCGGCAAATCTACACGCTTACCGAAAATTTAAAACTAGACACAATGTAACACACCACACACAAAACAAAAGTGTCAAGGGGATGGCTTTACTTACGACAGGTTCTTCCGAGTAAATAAATATATACATAATACGAACAGAATTAGATAATACATTTAATTCCAATATATCTATTGATAGCTTACAAGTATATTGAAATATATTAATTTGATTTTTAATTTAAAAAGTTAATAATTTCATGTTGCTTCGTTGAGGACCCGAATAGTACTCTCTCTTCAAAGTACATCGGTAGATAGATCTCAGTAGCCAAGTGTCAATGCATGGTAGGGTTTCCAGGTGACAGCTCGGCCTTTTCTGACGTGGAATCGCCTTAGATTTCTTCGACGTTGATATATTCGTTGTCTAGCTATGGACTGTTCGCAAACCAAGGTTTTATTTTACTGGATTCATATACGGAGCTGAATTTTCTCGACTTAATTTGCATTCCCGGTATATCTTCGATTAAATACCGATCCTTATCTAAGGCTTTAGCGGTACGATACGGGCCACGATATTTCGGTGTTAGTTTACGCGATTCACCGGTTGCGGGCGGTTCGGTTTCAATAAGTATCAGGTAATTTTCAGCAAACTTGCGTGGAGTTACGTGATTCGCGTCGAAACGTTTCTTCCATTTCAATCTTTCGGGTTCGATATTCTCTTTCGCGGCATTTCTCTTATCGACGATATTCAAGGGATCTGTTTGATCGCGAAGATTAAAATCAAATATAAGTTCGTTAGGACTAAAACCGGAAGAACGGTTTTTCTGTGAGTTTATGGTCCATTGCAAATTACGTAGTATTAAGTCCCATTCTTTCTCGTTTTCTACTGAAGTACGTCGATAGTTCAGTATCGTTAGGTTTGCGCGCTCGACTTGATCGTTTGAACGCGGCGTTCTTACGGCAATCTTTATGTGATTAATATCGTTTTGTTCGCAATAAATTTCAAAAGTCTCTGAGGTAAATGCGGTACCTCTATCCGTGATTATTTGTGGCGGTAATCCAAAATAGGTTGTTATTTCGTTAAGACAATTTACAACGTGCGATCCTTAGTGTCGCGTACGGGCTTAACAATTAAATACTTAGTAAATGGGTCGGATATAGCAAGTATGTAATCCTTCTTGCTACGTACAAAAGGACGCAAATGGTCAATGGGGAGCGTTCGAAAAGGAATCGGATCTATACTACCGTAGTGTAAACTTCCTTCTATTACACCAGGACTAGTTTTCCTGTAACAGCATTCGATACAAGCGGCGATATAGTTTTTGACGTATTTTCTCATTTGCGAAAACCAAAACATTTGACGAATACGATCGATTGTTTTATCAATGGCAAAGTGACCCATTTTACGACAAACTTCATACCTTCGCCTTCTTTATGATATAGCCTTATCTTATATATAAATAGACAAGATGAATGCACTGTAGAACCGTTTTCTGCTAAACTATAATTCTAAGGTATACAAATTATATATGTATAGATAGGAAATTTTGAGGTGTACTTTTATCCGTAAATAAAAAAAATTTTGAAAATCATTTTAATATAAAAAATTTAACATAAAAGTCACACCACTACACATTTACTTATTCACACTATAGACACGATGTGTGTGTGTGTACTTGCTTTTTGTGTACTATGCTGAATCGTGAGCATGGGCGAGGAGTTGCTTTGTAGGAAAAAATGAAGAGCCGTAGTAGGGTGAGTAGACTTGCCATGCATGTTTTTGTGTTATTCGTGTGGTCGGCTCTCACTGTGAGTGCGAAGAGTTGGTAGTGGACCAATGAAAAATAAGTATTCGCACTATAGATACTTTGTTGTGTCATGCATTTTTGCTTTAGTTGTTGTTATTGTATTGATTACTGGCTACGATGCCCAGTGTCAGCTGTCAGCTGCACGAAAAGTTGCTTTGTTGGATACATTAAACAAGCAAAGTAAAATATGAGCAAATATGTAAACTTCATTGCTGATACCTACAAACAGGGTTTACAAAAATAAAATAAATGATTACTCATAAAGAGTATTAAACACCGAAGAAAGTTAAAGGAAAATAGAGGAAGGAAGGAAAATTAAAGGAAAGAAAGGAAAGAAAAGGAAAAGGAAAGGAAGGAAAGGGAAGGGAATGGAAAGGATAGGAAAGGATAGGAAAGGAAGGAAAATTAAAGGAAAGAAAGGAATGGTAAGGAAATGAAAGGAAGGGAAGGGAAAGGGAATTAAAGGAAAGGTAAGAAAACGAAGGGGAAAGAAAGAAAATAAAAGGAAGGGAAAGGAAAGGAAAAGAAGTTTGAGGAAAGTAAAAAATAAAATAAGAGAGTAAAAAAAGAAATCAAGGAAAATAAAAATATGTTAGAGGAAAGGAACGACATAGAAAGGAAGAAAAAAAGGCGGATAAAACATACCTACAGCAAAAAAATAAAATAAAATAAAGTTTATTGGTTGAATTTCAACCACTGGCCGAACTCTAGTATATCTAAAGCTAGTTTGATTTTATTATTCCGGTATTAAGTCCGCTGATTCCACGTAAGTAGCGGTGCCTGTGACTGTGCTCTTTGAACGTTATGACCGTATGATAATGCCCCTTAGTTCCCCTACCGCAAGTTAATACATGGTCCATCTTCGCCGTTAAGAAAGTCCCTATGGAACATTTGCAATTCGCAATAGTGTAAAAAACGAAAACTACAAAAAGAGACACAATTACAGTCCATTAAACAAACAAAATAAAAAAAAAATAAAAAATTTCATCTAACTATAAGAAAAAATGGCGCCAAAACTAATGCAAAACGCGAAAGTCTACGTAAAAAATATATGTAGTGAAACAAAAAACTAGCAAAGTGCATACACACATTAGGGTAACTAAAAAAAAATAATGTTCAAATGTACAATTTAAAACTCTACGCCAGCTATTAATTATCACCAAGAACACAAAACAACAACAAGGAAGAATAAAATCAGTTTTAACACAGAATTATAGCAAAGGAAAAATAACAACTAAATCAGCAACAATATTAGGACGCATCGTTGAGAGACTGCAGCGAGGGGATCAACCATAAAAAGGAAGTGGACCCAAGAAGATGCTACCCCGAGCCCCCGAGGAATTAAAACAAATATATATATATTAACAAATTCACCCCAACCCTGAAAATTGCAGTGAGTTGTATGGTTTGCTATTTACATACATAGATAAATATTTATTTGAGATTATACGGAACATTCTTTAACCGTATAGGTATCTAGATTTCGTTGCTTTTACATACACATATTTCGGTGTAAAATTTACAAAAAAAAAATTCCGTAGTCACAAAAGTACGGTTTTGAAAGTATACATACGAGTATACACCTATTACAACGAATATGCAATCGAAAACCAAAAGTTTCGGCAAAACTCTGTTTGTGCCTACCAACAAAGTTTGATATATCGTTGAATAGGTATTTTTTAGTACTACGTATCTCCCGAATGTCCTTTCACTCAAAACAGACCCTAACCCGACTTAGATCGCGTAACTCGATTTCTACCCACCTACATACAACTATTCTCTTTATAATAATAAAAGCCTCAGCAAGCCATACACTTGTTGTCCTTGAAGCAAAGAAAATATAAGTAAACAAAGAAGTTACGGTGACTTGAAGTTTAATTAATATGTAACTTCTACACATAAAAATATTTACTACATATTGAAGCAAGGTAAACTACACGTTTCAGAATTATCAACATCACAAAATTTTTTAATTAAATCTTGACGGGACTCAAGCAGACTGTAGCGGCACCTGCTTTCCAGTTTTGAAAAATTATGGCCCAAGCGATTATGATCTGTAACTGCTAGCGTAGATTCACTAACAACACGAACGAAACGTTCCGTATTTTGTGAATGGCATAAGAATTTTGCAATAAACCATTCATTAGAAAAAACTCAGGGCCGGTTTCACCAGCTCGACTTAACTAAGTTAAGTCGAATTTTTCACTTTTTCAGTTTCACCATCTAACTTAACTAAGTCACAACTTAGTCAGCCTGCCAGCTGACTTATTCTCGACTAAGTCAGTGTTGCTGTCGTTCAAAACCTAAATGTCAGTAGCTCCTAGTTTGTTTTGTACAATGTCCCAGCCGGAAAATTCGTCAAGCATGACTTTAACGGCGTATGCGTAGATGCATGTAAATGCTTGTTTTGTAGCATGCAACGATTACGAAACTACCTTCCAACTAAAAAGAAATGGGTGTAAGATCATTACATTCCTTCGTGTATGGCCATACATGCCCATTTCGTACTGGGGTATTGGGATGCGCAGAGTTGTCTGGTATGAAAAAATAGTACTATGCATAAAACAGCTGTTGTTGTGTTCAAAATTATCTAAATCGCTCAGTTGGTGAAACCCAAAATTAAGTTAGTCTCGAATCTCTGCTAACTTAAGTCACGACTTAGTTTTAGTCTTAGTCGCGTTGGTGAAACTGGCCCTCACTCTTGTTACAAAGTTTTACCTGGTAACTTTATAACTTCAGCTTCAGAATATTGATAAAAAGCCAGTTGTTCGTCAGTGTAAAACTGCAAACAGGGTGGCTCTATGTTTTCAAATTGTTCCCATTTTATCATTTGCGTATAAGTATCACTATTGAAATTTACGATTCCTTGTTTTGGTAGATAAAATAACAGAAGAACTGATTGCTGATCGCGCCGAGCGGCTCTTATTTTTTCATACGCTTCAAAACGTACAGTTTGGTCTGAATCCGTTATCATTGACAAAATAATGTTTTCCGGATGGCAATAATAGGCGTTGTATTCTACAACAGGGCGAACTGTTGTAACTGCGGTACCATCACAATTGATAGCGACTGAATGGCTCAACGAAAAATGTTGATCATTTAAAAAACTTACTATAGATTGCTGAATTCCCTCCCCGGTGCTTAAAATGGGTGTGGTATATCCAATAAATTTGGATTCTGGCTTCTTTACTAGCGTTATATGTTCTTCTACTGTTCTACTTAATCGCTTTTTTTTATTAATCTCAGTATTCTTAAGGGTAAGGTATCTTTTTCCATCAAAGGAAATACCTTGCAGAAAAAAGTTTTCTTTCACCGAAGCTTGGGCTTCTTTTCGAAATTTTGAACGCTCTCTACAAATTTTATTTTTGTCTAGAATAATATTATCAATGTAAGATATAAGTTTTTTTGAAATATCCTGGTCAAAATCTTCATTAACTTTAGCGGCTATAGAAATACGAAAATCTTGGATAAGAGTGGTCGCGAGTAGTGCTCCAAAGCGGTCCGAAGTATCAGTGCGATCTAATGACATGGCATAGTTTCGCAAAGATATGTTGCACACATTCAGCGATGGCCCAGGACGCTCGGCTTCAAAATCTTCGTCCTCGGATGAGTTGGGAATGTACCCATCCGAGAGTACTGACGGGTTAACACATTCAGTAGTGATATGAGATTCCAGTTCGCAAGCACTTGTTGCTTCTCCTTCCAGAGAACCAATTTGTTTCAGTCTTATACTGCACTGATCTACTAAAAACTGCTTTGCTGTGTGTGAGGTTTGACGACCAGCAGAACAATTACAACTCCCAATATCCCCAATACTACACCTGCACTTCGAAATTCGAAACAGATTGTTCCATTCGTCCTTTTTAAATCGTATTGGATGTCTGGTAACATCATGAAACTTTTTTATAATATATAAAATTTTTCGTTTCGTAGGGGATGCAGTGCTAACAGGAGTTCCTGTTCGATGCCACAATTTTAATATTTCGGCTGCCACAATGCCCGCATAACTTGAAAGCTTAAGGGTTTTCGGTTTTTTTTTGATACCATAGCTCTTTAAAAAGAGTAAATACTCAACTACGTCGCGCTCGGTTGGTAACACTGATTTATTTAAATTCTTCTTTCTTTAAATGGGCATCTAACCGCCTGGGCGATTTTGACCGTCCAACATAGCTCGCCAGTCGTTTCTTCGTTGCGCCAACTGGCGCCAATTGGAAATACCGCGGGATCGCAAATCGGTCTCCACTTAGTCCTTCCATCGGAGTGGTGGTCTCCCTCTTCCTCTGCTTCCACCGGCGGGTGCCGATAAGAATACCTTCTGGGCTGGAGCATCTTCGCTAATTCGCACTACGTGGCCTAGCCAACGAAGCCGCTGTGTTTTAATTAGCTGAACTATGTCGGCGTCTGCGTAAAGTTCATACAGCTCATCATTAAATCTTCTTCGGTACTCGCCGTCGCCAACGCGTAGAGGTCCACAAATCTTTCGAAGAACCTGTTGTTAGTGTCCACGCTTCTGCACCATATAGCAGGACGGGTGCGATGAGTGACTTGTAGAGTGTTATTTTCGTTCGTCGAGAGAGGACTTTACTTTTCAATTGCCTACTCAGTCCGAAGTAGCATTTGTTTGCAAGAGTGATTCTTCGTCGGATTTCTAGGCTAACATTATTGTTGGTATTAATGCTGGTTCCCAGGTAAACGAAGTCCTTTACTATTTCGAAATTATTGCTGCCAACAGTGGCTTGGTTGCCAAGGCGCGAATGCGCTGACTCTTTGCATGATGACAGAAGGTACTTCGTTTTGCCCTCGTTCACCACCAATCCCATTTTCTCCGCTTCTTTTTCTAATTTGGAGTAAGCAGAAGTTACGGCGCGGTTGTTAAAATGTTTTCAAAAACCATGCTTTAATTTTATCGTATGTCACAAAATTTAATAATGCACCAACTTTTTTTTATTTTACACAGATATTAGACTTGCACTGATGACTTTTTATAATATTAGACACAATTAATACATTGAATAAGAAACAAGCGAATACAAAAATCGTGAACATTGTGGATAATACAGCAACAACGGCATGGTGATCACCGTAAGCCAGCACAAATTCATACCCAGGCAAATAACACACCATGGCAAGCAGTGAAGTTCTCCACCATTTCATAACCGTCCCCATATAAAGGAATGATTTCACAACTTTTGAATAATTCACTCCAGGTGAGTCAGCGGCAGTAGTCGCCTTTGGCTTATCGCTCCGCTGACTGGCTAAGTGGAACGGTCGTGCTGCTTCAGCGGCGTACTGACGTTCCTCTTAGCCCTGGCCCTAGCTATGGGACGGGTTGCGAGTCGTCGGGGGTGCAGTTGTGCTTCAAACACAATGTTCCCCCTCGACCATCAAACCGTCCTACATGGCATGGAGCCGGTACACCGCCGCCCCTCTCTCCTGACACATACAAAGATAGTGTGCGAATACGAGCGGGGGACGGAGGTGTCCAGGAGTCACTCCTCTTTGGTTGGGTGAGTCGGTGGGGTTGTTGCCTTTCGGATTTTCGCTCCGCCGACTAGAGTGGAAAGACCGTGCCGCTCCAGCGAACTGGCGAACTGATTTCCACTTAGCTCTGACTCCGGGGTAGACCGATGGGGGAGCAAGGGGTAATAGCGCTGTGCCTTTAGGGTGCACCTCTCCTCCGCCCTCCGATCGGCCTACGAAGTCCTAGCTGGAACAACTCTCCATTCAGCCACCTATATAGCATGCGCTGATGGAGGCAGTGGTGTTCAGCCATAGAGCCAGCACCCTAACCAGATTCAATCCAGTCTCGTTTCAGAGTACCGCCCACGAAACGGCCGCCCCTGGAATACCGGCACGGAGAGACAGCCGCAAAGTACCGCCCCACCAAATCGCCGCCCCTGAAATATCGGCACCAAGAGACAACGTCAGATAAATCACCCGCCTATTGACCCGCCCCGCTATCCCCCCTCAATAGTCTTCCGACCCGACGCTCGCTGCTCCGCCACTGGTACGCCCTCCGCCGCGCTACTTCTGCTCCCGGTGAGTCGCCGCCCAACCGTTGCCGCTTGCCAGCTGTTTCCCAGCTGTGCCAAATCCGCCTCGCCGTTCAGCCGCTGTTCAACTGTTCCTACGCCGCCCCTTTACACCGCTCGTTGCTTCCTCACTCTTCAGTGACGGAAAGCTGCTATCCCCCCAAACGCCTTCAGGCCGTGTGCGTGTGTGTGTGTTCGATCTTAATACACAAATATCGTGTTATTTCTTAGTAGGGATTAGTGGGACCTGTGCTGATCTTGGACAGACTGAGCTTTACCTCAGCCTTCGACAAAACCCACCTCATAACTTTTTTGTTTATTAGAATTCTTTGTTACTTCAAAGGCGAGAATTGCATAGCTGACTGAGTGGCTTATTATTATGAAGAAAAAAGTTGGATATAGGGGGGTAGAAATCGAGTTACGCGGTCTAACACGGTTTGGCGTATATTTTGATTAAAAGGACATTCATGACATATGTAGTACTAAAAAATACCTTAACAACGATACATCAAACTTTGCAATCGGATTATAAATAAAAAAGTTGTGAATAAAAAGCGATTTTGGCTGTTTTTAGGACTCTCGGGTATCTTTCATCCTAGGGGGGTAATTGCAAACTTTTTTTTTTGTATGGGCACCGACCCGGTCTAGTATTCACATATGTAAAAACGTTTAGGCGCCGACAAAGCTGCAGCCCAAGTCCCTAACATAGCACATTACCAAAGCATAAAAGAAAGCAATAAACTTACTTGCTCCCACAATTAGCGAAATTAGTCGAAACGAAATAATACCAAAACAATCTATTGTTAGCAGGCAAAAAAATAGCCATCCTACCACTGTAAACAATTAACAAAAAAACTTCCATATATACTCGTATACATTCATATATATACCATTCAGCAACGATGTTGTGCGAATAAGACGTGTTTTTGCTGCGCTCCTGAGTTTTCTACTAAAATTGGTTTTTTCTGCGCTCAAAAATTAGCACCAGTGTCATACTAACGCGCGTGAAATAGTCTCAAATAGTTTTCATTACTTGAATTATTCACTACTTGAATTATTTATTATTTTAACTATCGGTTTAAACTATGCCAACCATGTCATCAAGCCGTAGAAACCCATTGCGAAAGGCTGCAACAACACCAACAACACCACAAACTGCTTTATCAGCTGTACCCAAGGCGATTAATACAGCCGAAGAACAGAGAGTCTCTATCATCAAAGAGCTGACTGATGTCATAAAGAGTTCAATAAAGAGTTCAGAGGATAGAGTCATGGAAAAAATTGGTGAGTTAGCCTGTGAAATGGCAAACAGAAAACATTCCATAACTGCGATTACAGCCAGAGTCACTGCAGTCGAGAACTCTTGTTTTGAGGTTAATAACCTACGCGGTGAGCTAGCTAACGTGCGTGCTCAACTCACTGAACTTCAAAGCAGCGCAGTCGCCACCGATCTCGTCATAAACGGTATTCCCCAATCAGCGAGCGAGAATCTGCCTGACATCTTCGACAAGCTATGCAGAGCAACACAGCACAAAACACCCCCACTGCGCGATGCTTTCAGAGTACGGAGTTCACAAGAAAATGCGCAAAGAAAAAACAACGCACCAATTGTGGTTAAGCTTCTTGATCGAACAATGCTGCTTAAATCAACAGCTGTACTCTGAAAATCTCGAAAGAGATCTCTTACACTCTGCGATATTGACCATAACGGGTATGGCATCTGAGCTGAGAAAAAAAAAATGTACGTCGGTTTTCTCTATAAGAGGAAAAGTGTTCATCAGACATAAGCCAAACGATGAGGCGCAGCTAGTATGCACTCGCGCCGAAGTAAATTCTCTTATGAGCGCAGCAGTAAATTAAAAATATTATTTAGCACATTTATTGTTTACTATGTATTTATTTTCTTTTTGTTGTTCTAATGTTTCCGCTACACTCTTATATTTTCGTTCCTCCCGCTTATTTTGCTTTTAGTATTTCTCTTTTTCTACAGCTTTTCTTTTTGATTTACTTGCCTATCTCACTTTGCAATATGCACGTTTATTTTGGTATGAATGTACGTCTGTTTGTTTGGTATCAAAGCGAAGTATCTACGTTATTGTTTTGAGCTCTTTCAGCTTTTGTTCCAGGGCATACAACAGCACACATAACATGATACGTATATTAGGTAAATGAAGAGATGGGTTAAAAATATGCCACATTAACGCTCAAAGCTTACCAAATAAAATAGAAGAATTAAGATATATCTTTTAATCGACCCATATTGATGTTGTTTATGTATCAGAAACTTGGCTTTCTACGTGCCATAGTGATGCTTTGCTGAACGTCCACGGGTATACGCTGATGCGTGCAGACAGAGCTGGCCATGGCGGTGGAGTAGCGATGTTTGCAAAAAAGGGTTGATCGTGTAAAGTTAAATGTTCGTCGGATCCCTCTAGCTTGATCGAGTTTATCTTCGTTGAAATATACTCGAAACTATCAAAAATTCTTATAGGCTGCGTGTACAGGCCGAACAAATACATTGATTTTGACAGTTTCATTGATTCTATTGAAGCCATTAGCCTGAGCTATAACAATGTTGTGATAGTTGGTGATTTCAACAGTGACCTGCTTACTGAAAACAAATTATCCTTGGCCATGCAAACGCTTTCTCTTTTCCCAGTAAATACCTCATCTCCTACGCATTTTACACACACAAGTGGCACTCTTTTGAACGTGTTCTTCGTGAATAACTTGTCAAAAATTCTGCTTTTTGATCAGCTTTGACTTAATTTTCCTAACTTACGATATAAAGTTCTTATTTACACCGGATTCTTATTCGTATCGTGATTTTGTGCATATAAATTATGAGCTACTCGAAGCAGATGTAGATGGCATACTATGGGAGTCGGTTTATAGCTTGCCCTGCGCCAAAGTGGTGTTCCTTGACAAGAACTAGTTCGCCGACTACGGAGGTTCATTTTCTCCGCCGTATGTTATAGTGACGCGCGTGATCTGCTGCCGCTCGTTCCATATTTTGCCTGACTAGTTTAAAGGCATATTGCATTCTGCTGCTTTTCTCCTCGGCTGTGGTGGTAGCCGTGCCTGTACCAATACTGACCTCGTCAAGCAGCGCTCCTGGCAGTCGTGGTTCCCGTCCTTGTACAAGGAAAGCTGGACTGTACCATGTAGATGCGGCGACTCTGGTGTTTATGGCGAACTCGAGTTCCGAGAAAAGATCGTCCCATCGACTGTGTTGTTGGCGGGTGAGTTGTGCTATAATTCGCTTCACGGTCCGATTTGCCCCTTCTGTTGGGTTGTCTTTCGGGATAGTAGGTGCGGTGAATTGCTGTCTTATGCCCATTTCTTTTAGGTAGCGCTGCCACAATGTACTAGTAAATTGTACGCCGTTGTCTGATATGAGTATTTTGGGGGCGCCAAGTCCTGCGAGGATGCGTTCTCTAAATGCGCGGTGGAGACCATCCGCTGTAGCACGCCTCATAGGGATTAATTCCATCCACTTTCTGAAACCGTTGAAGAATACCAATAGCCAAATTTTCCCTTGTGTGGATCGTGGTAGGGGTCCGATGAAATGGACGCAAACCGTGGCAAATGGCTCTTGGGATACCTGGCAGAGCATTTTGCCGGCGGACTTTTGTTGTGCCTCCTTGCATTTCTGGCAGGACTCGCTCTGTCGTACATATCGACTGATGTCACGAAACATGCCGGGCCAGTAATATGGGTTGGCAACCCGTGCTACTGTTCGGCGGATACCCATGTATCCAGCGCTTGGGTTATAATGATTTTCTTCTAGCACTCGTTGTCTGAGTGGTGCGGGCACGCATAATTTCCAAGAGACCCCTTCCTCGTAGTGTGGCCGGCAGGGGTACTTACATTTATGTGCATATGTATGTATGCTCACTGCACAGCTTAGCGGGCGGTCATCGGCGCTAAGTTAGTTGTCGTTGAGCGCGCGGTTGGTTATCTACCCTTTTTATTTTCAAAAAAAAAATATAAATAATAATTGTGCAACTAAAATTACTAGTTAGTTCGGTGCGGAAGAAAACTTAAATCTATTGTAATAACTAAAATTAAGTTTTAACTGTAAATAAAGAAAATTAAAGTTGAAAACTAAAGAAGCTAAGAGCTCTGAAATTAAAGTGCGTTTTTATTCGCAATAGTGGACAAAAATATACTTCCTTCGGTGAGTGCAAGTGCAGTAGTAGACGAACTGTATTCATGGTCCTCTCGCTGCCACGAAAGTGAACCAGCAAGAAAAAAAAGGTTATTTTCGAAGCAAAAGTGGTACAGTGCACAAGTGCTTATATAGATTTACATTAAAGCTGCTGAAAAAAGAAAACATACATATACATATTCTGTGAGGGTGCTCCAAAAAACCTGAAAGGAAAGAAAAATATTAAATTGAAATATTTAGAAAAACCCGTAAAAGAAATAAAATGTTAAATAATTGGTGAAAAACCTGAAAGAAGAAAATTTTGTTAGAAAACAAATAAAGGCAAAGAAAAGTTGAAACATTGCCGTAAAACAAAAGTGGCTGCTCCGAAAACCCTGAAAAAAAAGGTGAAAAAACCTGTAAAGAGAAACTATACACATAATTTAAAGTGGCAAACTAAATGTCATATATTAGTTCAGCGCTATATATACCTACATATATAAAGAACGGGAAAAATATACGTTTTTTAATAAAAGTAACGAAGAAAAGTTTGAGTTGGAAAATAGAAAAAAAAAAAATTAAATACTGAAAAGAAAGAAAATATTATATTAAATTCGTGAAAATCACAATTCTGAAAAGAAAGAAAATATATTAAATTGGTGAAAATCAAAATACTGAAAAGAAAGAAAATATTAGATTAAATCGTTGGTGAAAAACCCAATCCTGAAAGGAAAAGAAAGCACATTGAAGTCGGTAACCTGGAAAAAAAATTAAGGGAAATATACAATACAAAACAACAAAAAGTGCCAACGCCCAAACAACATCAAAAAGTACAGTCACGCAAGACTGCGACATACATCAGCCGGAAATCCAGCAAAGAATTCAGCTTAGCAAGCCGTTACCCAAGGAGCGGTATCCACAACCCGTTGCAGATCTCAAGGTATTCACCCGACCAAAGTAAGTGCTGTTATATAATTTCCCTCATATACTATGATTAATATATATTACTAGCAAAGACCCCGCGAACTTCGTTTCGCCGAAAATAAGTTAGATATAACTGAAATACTTTTTGAGTAACTTTAAATTGTTCATTGTGGTTTTATTTTATTTTAAAAAAGCTTACATAATTACAGAAGTTATTAAAAAATGGCTTGTGAAAATAAAATGAAATATGGATATGCAGTCATATTAGAACAACAGCAGCAATTGTTTAGAAAAAATGATTGCAATGCTCTTTGATAAATAACGTTTTTGGTTTTTCCGTCTTGACTGAAAATGAATAACGCTGAAGGCTTACCAACTCTTGAACATCCAACGTAAAGCTGTCCGTGGGAAAAAACTGGATATTCCAAGTCTAATCCACAGACTTGGAAAGATTGGCCTTGCGCTTTATTAATCGTTATGGCAAAAGCAAGTCGCACGGGAAATTGAAGGCATTTAAATTCAAATGGCATATCAGTGGGTATCATGGGAATTCGTGGAATCAATACATCTTCACCTTTGTATTTTCCAGTTAAAATTGTGGCTTCAATGATGTTATTCATAAGCCTTTTCACTGCAAGTCTCTTGCCATTACACAGTTTTGGTTGATTAATGTTACGAAGCATTATCACAGGTACCCCAATTTTAAGCTCTAAATTATGTACGGGCAGTCCCGGCACATCGAGTGAATTTAGAAATTCCGTTGGATAGTTCACAACATCTTCTTGATGGATGACAGTATCTACTGACTTGTATGAAACCAAGTCTCCAATTATTTGCGACTGAATATTCGCATTCATTTCGTTGACATCTTTATTTTTTCCTGCCAAAATAGCTCTTTCACTTAACCAAACATGATTTTTGTACTGCTCTCTTAAATTGGGAAAGACCTTCGCAACCAATTGTTCTTTGGTTTGAGCAAATTGGCAAAAGCTTTGGGGTAATGTTATCAATCCCATATTATCAGCAGGAATTTTACCATCTCCAATTGCTAGCAATTGTTTGGAAAATAAGGCAGCAGTTGGTTCCCTTTGCAGTTGAAAACGAATATTCGTTTCAAGTTTAAGTGTTTTCACAAACCTCCACAAATTGGAAGATTTTAATTATGCATTTAGTTGATCAGCAGCAGTAGATTTTGCGATAACTGGCAATGTCTGCCGAAAAGCACCGGCTAACAATACCAAAACTCCACCAAACAAATTTTGATTTTGTCGTAAATCTTGTAATGTTCTTTGCAACGCTTCCAATGACTTCTTATGAGCCATGGTACATTCGTCCCATACAATTAAGGTACATTGTTGCAACACCTTTGCCATTCCGGATGTCTTTGAAATGTTGCATGTCGGATGATCAATAAGTTGAACATTCAAAGGCAACTTAAGTGCAGAATGCGCCGTTCGACCACCATCGAACAAAGTAGCTGCGATTCCAGAGGACGCTAGTGCTAATACAATTTTATTTTGTGATCGTAATGCAGCCAAACCCAATGAAATTAAAAATGTTTTTCCAGTTCCTCCAGGAGCATCCAAAAAATAAAATCCACCAAGCGCATTGTCCACAGCATGCATAATTGTATCATAAGCTCGTTTTTGCTCTGCATTTAGCTTTTGAATGTTTGCATGAAGAAATGTTGCCAATTCATTGGTATCGAAATTTCGTTCGCGTTCCACTTCTTGATTTAATAAACCATGCATTGGTCGATTGGGCGAGGCCATACCAAGTTGTTCCAATGTTTTATTAGCCATCGAAAAACACATATCTTCAATTAAAACCAATACTTCATTATATATTTCGTCAGTGAACTGCAAATCTTGGTTTAAAGTCATAAGACGCATGCGGCGCAAAATATCTTCGCTCATGCAATCGCGATATTTTCTCCATAACTCAATTGGGTTTGATGGGTTACATGTTGATATCAAAATTGAAAACAATGTTCTTATTTGATGTGGGAAGACGTAAGAGACGCATCATTAAGCGCGTTATCCCAATGTGCATCACACTCAAGTAAGTGCAACCTTTGACAGGCCTCACGATACGTCACGCACAAATTTCCATTGACCGTCCTCAAATCTTGAAATGAGGTTGGACCGCGAATATTAATTAACAGCATACGTAAATAGAAACACTCAGCATTGTTAGGATGCACGGTATAAATTCGTCCTAAAGCACTTGTAAAAAACACATTTGCGAAGCCATGAACTGGTGTTCCTTGTTTACGTCTTTGAAATTCTTTATTCGATGCATTCCATGTAAAGTATGATGGTACTTCTGCATATAACAACGTTTTTGCAAATACGTCATTTTGGCACAATTTGAAGAATGCAGTGAGGGTTGTCGACAGTGGATTTGCGGCTCTTTGGGCAGCGTTTTGGTCCGTGAAGTACACACGTTGTCCATTTTCTAAATGAATAGCTAAGTGCATAACGGTTGGATACCTTTCATGTATCGGAAAAGAAAAAATGCGCCATATTGCTTCATTGCTACTGATGTATCGACCCATTTGGTATTGAAGAATTTCGTCATTTCGATTTTCATTCACAACACCAAAGACGGCCATATTCACATACTTCCAAATATATTTAATAGATTTCACCGAATTGCAATATTCAACGTTTATGTGGGCCTTGAACGTTTTAAGCAACAGTGGTGAATAAGGAACGATCCAGCGATTATCAACATCTAAGTCATGGTTTTGAAATTTAATCACTGTTGATCTTCCATTATCATCAGTTGATCGACGACGGTACAAAGGGTATCCATCATTGCCGCTTACTGTTTCTGTAACCAATGACATAGGATAACGTTTCGAGCACTTTCCACTTCATATAGCTCAGGATCTATGGCTTGGTCAGGGATCTCAGCAGATATTACGCTGTCAATTTCATTTGGTGTTATTTTGTTCACCAACCAAACTAGCATATTCAACGGAAATCATCCAGCAACGAACCTCACCAAAGACTTTTAATTTTACAATGAAGTCCACAAAAGCTTTTAGTTTTTGTTTAAAAACACGTGCCGTTATATCATGACGCTCCGAAGGTATTTTACCATTAAACAATTGTTCTTTGATCTCATCCCATTTTGGATTACCTGTGAAGGTCAAAAATAAATCTGGACGCCCGTAATGGCGAACATAAGTCATCGCATCCTGTGCATACTCATGCATATGACGCGGACTACCTGTGTAGGTTGACGGTAAAATTATCAAACGGCCAATATCATTCATATTAACATCATTATTTATTGCATCACGCAAATGAATGTATTCTTCCGATCTTAACTTTTGGTGATTGAATCTTATAAAATTTAGACGTTCTGTCTCAATCTGCGCATACATATCAACAGCAAATTGGTGAAATAGCCTTCGACAATTAACAATATGGTTATATTCATTTTCACGTAGCATTAAGCGGTAAGAATAGTAGTTCATTGCGCTCACTTTCTTATTTGGAATACTTTCACCTGTTAAGGAGATAATTTGAAATGTTTATATTTACTTAAAATACAAAAAATATATCGGGCTGCCTTCTTAAATGTACTATTGCAAAATTTTATGCTATTTGACAACAGTGCCCTCTTGTTTAGACCTATGTACATCAATATTACACATGGCTATTTTATTAATTTTATTGATGCGTTATAAAGCATAATATTTTGCAACTGATGTTATCGAAGTCAGCCACAGAAATGCTTAGTTAAATGTCAACTTTTCGTACCGGTTTGGGGATTTATCAATCTAAGACTAAATTCATATCCATCTTCTCCACGACAAACACAAACACGTTGCAGCTGATTGTTTCGGCAATGCAAAACAATTTCGCGTGATGGAAATTCCTCTCCCACCATTACGAAGGAAACATCATCAATCGTGGGCGCATTAAATCTACCTGGATGTTGTCCATGTGGTACTTTATCTGCATGAATGACAACTTTATGGTTATCCGATGGCATTCGATCAAGTGCTGTTTCAAATACTCGAACCAATTCATTTTCTTGATGCAACAATATCTGCAGCTGTTCCACAATTTCTCGCCTGACGTTCGATTGAATTGCACATCGACGATCCAACTCGACATTCGAATTGCCGATAAAATAAATTTGCAAAAATTGTTGGTTAATATTGGGCAATGGTAACAATGATCCTATTCGATGATAAATTTGCCCTGAATCTATTTGAAAGAAAGTTGCAGTTTATAACCATTTATTGAATTAAACTATGAATAAAAGTGCGTACATATCTGTACACACCTGTGTGGACAACAAAAGCAGCAAAATTTAAGAGAATTCCACTTACATGTATTTTTGTCAGTAAATATACATAGTTCCCGGCTAACCAATGCCGGAGCGCTCCGAAATAAAGATCTAAGAGCCCCATATTTGAGCTTTTTTGGAGTGTTATTTCGTAATAATCCAAAAACGTACTTTTTTATGAAGGTTTACGGAGGCTTGGCAGAAAAAATGAACATTTTAAAGCGGATAAACGCCAATGCTCAGTTAAGGGAACAATTTGGAGCATTTTCTGATGCTTTTTTGCTGTGCCGAACGGGACGTATAGACTCCGTGTTCTGAGCGTTTATCAATAGTCTTAAGTTGTGCGTCGGGGCAATTGAAAGTTTAATTGTTCTAACAGAAAGTAAGTTCTGAAAAGTGTGTAGCACGAAAGTTGATGGAGGAAAAAGTCATTTAAAATAAGGAATCACTTGGGAGATAAAAATGTAAAAAATATAGGCTCTAAGAGCAATCAAAATATAGGAAAAAAGTGCTGGAATATGAGTCTAAAATGAGTCTGAAAAGAAAAGGATTAAAAAAAGGATCCGAAATGACTCCGAAATGATTCCAAAAACGCTCCAAAATTCATTTAAAATGAGTCATAAAACGCTCCAAATTCATCGGAATCGATGTCTTTTTGGACTCTTTTTTCGGACTCCTTTTAGTGTGCCCACGTAGAACAATTTTTTGCTCATTTAGGGCTTGGAAAAAAGCTTATTTCTGAGGGTAAGGCTCCGAAAAAAGAGCGTTTTATAGCTCCGAATGGAGTTTTTTGCTCACTTTTGGTTAGGTGGGTCGTGTCAATTTTCGAAAAATTTTTGATATCACGACTTGCTGAACAAAAATTTATATTTTTAACTCAGAGTTGACGACAAATGAGGGTTTATATTTATACATTTTTGACAACTTTTCAAATTAAATCTCAGCTAAAAATGTAACTTGCCGTTCAGCAAGTAGGCCGAAATTAGATTTATCGAGGAAAGAAATTTAAAACTTGCTGCTATTTGTTCACACATTCACCGAAAATAATGTAGCTGACATCACGCGGAGGATGGGGCCGTGTGCAGAAGTCCACGCAAGTGGGGAAAGTTTCTGATCGCCATTCACCTGGGAATGGCCAGAGCGATTCTTTTGCATGCGGTTCAAGCAGCTCACTACTTCCGGGCTTTGCGCCCAACTATCCTCTGGGTAACCACCGAACACCCGTTTGGTGGTGAGCTAAACGTGAGAAGGCGACAACCTGGTAGGGCCACTTCGACATAATCGGTTTAAGGGCTTGCTGGGGGGTTCAAACAGCAGCGTCTGATCACCATGGGGTGCGGCTGCAAGCGGGCGTCTGTCTTGGATCAAGCGGCTCGCTATACAAACGTGTAATAGAATTCAACCTCCCGTGAAACGAATTGTGCGTTGGGTTTGGGACCCACCACATAAAACAACGTTCCAATGAAATTCAACAACAAAGCCTCGGATATGAGAACCCCTTTTCGGTCAAAATCGCCCAGGCGGTTAGATGACCATTTAAAGAAGACATCACGCGACTAAATTACCTTGAAAGTCGGCATAAAGTCATTATGTATTATATTAGTTGCGCCAAACGACGTCATTTGGAAGCACGAATTATATGCTTGTATACGAGTATTTGCTAAAAAATGCTTCGATTGTGCTGTTGCTCCGCACATCAATGCAATCAAAGGCTCAGGTGGAGCTTGCAATACCGGAAGTTTAACTTTTCCGTTTGCACAGCACAACCCCACTGCTTCATTTTTGAATTTTTTCGCACCACAATACTGACAGATTTTGTTCATTGTGCCAATGACAATGGATGTGTGTGAACCGTAATCAACTGCGGGATCGTATTCGAACGCGACACGTTCTAAATTGTTACGAACACGGGTTTGTCTACGAACACGAACATTCAAATTGTAACGTTCACTCCTATCATTAGATCGATTACGAAGAACCGCACTACGCTGCATCCTCAATCTTTCACTTCTATTACGTTCTTCCCTTTCTTCTTCACTTCGAGCAGAACGTGACCTTGCATTTCGGTCGCGACTGGCTACATTAAATCGTTCGCGTTGTTCTTCTGAGCGGTTAGACAAACGTCTAGCATTATGGGTACGACGACCGATATTGCGTCGTATTGGGGGCATAATTAGTGCTCACAAAAACTAACTTTAAAGTTACGAAAAAAGAACCAAAAATGTATTATTATCAGCACAAAAACACAATTCACTTCTTTTTTATAAAAATTTTTTATAGCTGTCAATCACTGAATTCAATGTTTACTTTTTTTAATATTTTTCAATCGCTAAATTTTCTGATGTTTTTAACATATCTCCATCATTGCATTGTCTTTTTAAGTTTCCGCGGGTTCATAAGTACATACGTATTTATTTTTTAATTAATACGCGAACTAATTGCAATGAAAGAATAAAAAACGCAAACCCGACGAATTATGCATGACAATTACTGTTACTTGTGGTGGGGTGAATTGTGATGAGGTGAGGTGAGCTACGGTTAGGTGTGTTGAGGTGCCTTGTGGTGAGGTGAGGTTAGATGAGGTATCTATCAGTAGGAACGTTTCCTTTCAAAGCGCTGACGGATGTTCCAAACGCAAACCAAATCGGCCCAACGATTTAGTAGTTTGGTGGCATACAAAGTACTGAAAATGCAATAAAATTGCGAAATCATTAGGTCAGCCCTGGCCCACATTTTTGTCGATATCTCTTTAAAAGGTTCACATATGATCGTGAAAACCACTTATTGTTAAAACCCTTATTAATACCTTTAATTTAATACCCATATCGTATAAAATCTTCCTAGGGTCACCCTTAGTCCAAATTTTTGTCGATATTTCGGGAATGGGTTCTCATATGAACCCGGTACCACCTCCTTGTTAAAACTCTCATCAATACCTATATCGTACAAAGATATTCTATATCTCCAAAACCCGGGGTCGGTCCAGCGCCACCCCGGGAGTCAATTTATTGTAGGAACGTTTTCCTTCAAAGCGCTGACGCATGTTCCAAACACAAACCAAATCGGTTCAGCGGTTTGTTAGTTTGGTGGCATACAATGTACTGAAAACGCAAGAAAAATGCGAAATCGTGAGGTCTCAGTTTTCTGCATTTTTCGGACGCAAAACCAAACATTTTTGAATTTTTTTTTATCTATAAACCTTACACAAAGAAGCTCCAAGAAACTACTTTTAACAGCATTGGGATCGGTTTAGCCGTTTGGGCAGGCATCGCGGTAATACGAAAGGCATTTCATTTTTATATATATAGAGATATATTAACACATACATCCCATAAACCCACTGCTATATATGAAATATATAAGTATATTTTCCTCACTCCCGTTCAGTTACCCGTATACCACATACTCGTACGTTCCGCCAGCTCACAAGTCTCAGAAAGGCATATAAGAACCTCGCTATAAGCCGCCAATACAAGCTCAAAAAATTTAAAAACCGCTGCAAAAAAAAAAAAAAATCATTCTCATAATCAAACGCCTTATTTTAACTTTCAATTTACCACTTACACAAAGAAATTACCTTGGACTCAAATGCGCAGAGACAAGTGGATAACTCCGCCCACAACAAATTCGAAATTTCCAACTCACATATATACACAAACTTGTACTCAGATGCGCTGAGACAAGTACATAATCTCACCCGGCTCAAAGCACAGCAAGTATACAAACATATATACACATTTCCAAAAGTGTTGCTACTTAAAAATAGTACAGTGGGGCACAGCTACTAAAACCGGTCTTCAAAATACAGTGGGGCAAACCCATTAAAATCTTCTCGTGTACTCCTTATACACATTTCGCAAAATATATTTCTGTGTACTCCTAATACACAGTATATTAATAACATCTTCTCGTGTACTTCTAATACACATTTACTCAATTATATTTTTTGTGTACTCCTATTACACACTCCCATAAAATACCCCCGTAAGAATTGCTGAACATAAGATAGAAAAACCATTGAATCTCCCAGCTCCCCAAGGACCAAGAACACTGTCAAGATCTCAAGCTGAAGAGGAAGAATTGTCCCTAATAATGAAAACCTCCTTATTCGAATTGGCAAAACTGGAAAAGTTTTGCGAAAAATGGTGGAACATCTGTGAGACCGATCACACAAAACCCAGTTTGTAGACTTATTTGAAGGAACTCAACAGACACATAGCAGCAGTAGAACGGGCATATGAAGCAGCGCACCTGATTCTAACGGAGGAACGGTCCCTGGCAGCAATAAACGAAAGGTACGACAACGCGATGTAGACAAATATGCAAACCAGGACTAGGATAAATGAGCTGTTCACAAATCTGGAGCCGAATCCTATCACCCCAAGTCAACGACGGACACCTGCACCCATGGCTAACTCCCAACCCTACCTCAAAGTTCCCGCAAGCCACTCAGAAGTTTTTCACGGAGGATACGATGTCTGGCCGTCATTCAGAGATATGTTCACGGCAGTGTACATAAATCACCCCAAATTTTTTCAAGCACAAAAGCTCTACCACTTGAGACAAAAAACCCGTGGAAAAGCAGCCCTCAACGACCAAAATTTCGATCTGGCCTGGGGCGCACTCAAATTTAGGTACGAAACCAGCTTAAAACTCTATTTAACATGCAACCCGTATTCTATGAAAGTGGGGAAAGAATTCAAGAAATGCCAACCACTATAAATAACTGCCTCTCCACCCTAAACTCCAACTGGGATCCCATACTTATGTATCTATGCTCCTCAAAGCTTCCCGATGGGACTCTAGCGTTATGGGAACAATCGCTGGAATCTAGAAAGGAATTACCCCTATGGTCGGAAATGGACAAATTCCTCACTACCAGATACGAAGTAGTGGAACGCCTAGGTACTTACAGACCAAGTCAACCACGCAACGCAAAACTCGAGCTTCAATTCTCGATCGTGACACCCCAAAATCAGACGAATAGCTTCAGACATAAATCCCACTCCTATCATAGCCAACAATCCCGGCAGGTTTCTTGCAAACCTTGCAACTCAAATCACTCGATGATGAATTGCATGAAATTCAAAAATCTTAGTGTGCCGGAGAGAAACAAGTTCGTCAGAGACAATAGATATTGCAAAAATTGCTTAGCATTTTCCCACTTGGAGTCCGAGTGTAGAAGCAATTTCAAATGTGTGTATTGTCAAAAGCGACATCACTCTCTGCTGCATTATCATACACCTCTGCCAGCAAACTCCCACACTTCTCGCCAAACTCAGAAAAGTAATCAGTCCAAAGTCACTCCCCAAATAATAACCGACCAAAAAAAAACCCTCAAAATCAAAACAAGCAATGCAATCTCAGGAATCGCGAACTGAAACCTCCTCAACAAAGCAAGATACAGCGAATAAAGTGTTACCTCATTTCTCTTCCAATAAGGAACGAACGTTGCTGCCCACAGCAATTGTCCCGATACTCCATCGAGGAGAAACGTTTAAAGTCCGTCCGTTGGTATACCAAGGCTTTCAAAAGTCATTCCTCTCCTCCCGAATACAACAATTGCTGGGCCTACCAACAAAAAGAACAAACTACCAAATACTAGGTATGGGCGGGCGCAAAGTCCAAAACTCTAATAAAACATGCTCTATAACAATTTGTTCTCTGGATTTAAAGACCCAAATCATCATTACCCAAGCCATAATATTACCACAATTAACACACTTTCTCCCATCTTTCAAAATAGAAAAGGAGGAACTTCAAAATTTTCCCTCCTTAACTTTAGCAGATCCCACCTGTCTCTCTCCAGACCGAATAGATATGGTAATAGGTAGTGATATACTCATAAAAATCCTCCTTCAAGGTCTCGAAACCAATGTTGCTGGAAACCTCATTGCTCAGAATACCATCTTTGGATGGATATTGAGCGGACCAGTAACTGAGCAAATTTCAACCTTCTCCACCCACATAGTGGAAAACCCCGATGACTCCCTAAAGCAACTCCTTAAGAATTTTTGGGAGCAGGAATAAGTTCATTCCACCACACCCATCACAGATGAAGATAAGTTCTGCAAAGAACTCTACACAAAGACCACTATTAGAAGAGAAGATGGTCTCTACATAGTAAAGCTCCCCTTTAAGGAAAGCTTTCCAGAAACGCTAGCCCTCGGTCACTCACGATGTATGTAAGAAAAGAAAGAACGCTCGAAAATCAACCCGAGTTAAAAGAAAAATATTCGGAAGTGTTGGAAGAATATTTAACCATGAATCACATGGAACCCACCTCACCACTCGAAACTATAAAGGAAGGTAGATACTATTCCTTCTATTTACCCCATCACGCTGTTATAAAACCAGACAGCGAAACAGCAAAACAAGCAAACCACTCAGGTAGTTCATTGAATGACGTACTACATACTGGCCCAAATCTCCAAAACGACTTCATGCCCATTATCCTAAAATGGCGCCACTATAAGTTCGTTTTTAACGGCGACATCGAAAAGATGTACCGCCAGATACTCATACAGCCAGAAAATCAAGACTATCAAAGAATTGTCTTTCGCAGATCTCCAACCTCACCTCTCGAGGATTTCAAACTAAAAACAGTTACGTTTGGTGTTAATTGTGCCCCATACCTAGCTATTCGCACCCTCCATAAGCTAGCATCAGACACCAAAGACAAATTCCCAACCGCCAAAAATGTTCTTCTGCATGAGACTTATGAGGACGACATCCTCTTTGGCGGACACGATATACAGTCCACACTCAACTCCAGAAATGAAGTTATCGGAACATTAAAGTCAGCCGGCTTCCCGCTGAAGAAAATAACGGCCAATCACCCAAGCAAACTGAAGTCTATCCCAAAATCTGACCTCCTTGCTGAAGATTTTCTACAATTCTCAAGTTCGACAAAGACACTTGGAATAAAATGGAATGCCCTAAACGACTCCTTTTCATACTCATATGAGCCTATACCC
This sequence comes from Merzomyia westermanni, assembly GCA_949987695.1. Classification (NCBI taxonomy): domain Eukaryota; kingdom Metazoa; phylum Arthropoda; class Insecta; order Diptera; family Tephritidae; genus Merzomyia; species Merzomyia westermanni. Next base: position 102,831,760 of record OX465292.1, on the reverse strand, counting down.
GCCGCTAACTCAAACACAAAGCGGAAGATATTATCGGCAATTGCGAAATTGTTCGACCCGGCAGGATGGCTATCGCCAATAATGATTTTAGCCAAAGCCCTCCTCCAACAACTCTGGTTGGAAGGAACAGACTGGGACGAAAATGTCAAACCCTTAGCCTTCCACAAATGGAAAAATTTTCGGGAAAATCTCTTGGTGATAGCCTCCATATAAATCCCTCGATGGATCGAATTCTTTCCAGACAAACCCTATCAAATTTACGGATTTCTGACGCCTCAGAAAAGGCATTTTGCGCGTGCGTGTATTTACGCACGCAGAATGGTGAAAACGAATAGCTGCAAAAAGCAAGGTGGCTCCCTAAAAGACAGTAAGCCTTCCCCAACTAGAACTTTGTGGAGCAGTACTACTCTCCAAAGTAGTCAAACAGATTTACTCTCACCTCCATCTGTCCTCAAATGAGCCAATTCTTTGGGCAGACGCCTCCATAGTCCTAGCATGGCTAGAAAAACCACCCCATACTTGGAAGCCCTATGTAGCGAACCGCACTGCCGACATTCTCCAAAGGGTTAGTAACGCTACCTGGCGTCACGTGGCAAGTGGTGATAATCCATCAGATCTGGGAACCCGTGGATGTAAACCCCAAGAATTAGCGGAATCCTCCTGTGGTGGAAAGACCCCGAATGGCTGTCTAAAACTCCCACTTTATGGCCAAAACCGACGCCTCAAAACCCCAGTCCGCCAGAACAGAAGCGCATTGAAGTATTACATACGGTGAATACCTCGGATCCATTGGAGCGCTTCTCCTCGTTCCCCAGAGCCCTTCGCGTAATTTCGTACGTCTATCGCTTCATCCACAAAGCGAAAAAACTACTGATTTCCTCAACTCGTTCTCTATCTCAAGAGGAGATTACATATTCCAAAGAACGCCTTATAATCCTAACCCAACAAATATATTATGCGGAAACAATTTCACTGCTTAAAGCCTTAAAGCCAATAAGTAAAAAGAGCTCACTGCTACCACTCAGTCCGATGTTAGACAAAAAGAGGATATTACGTGTCAAAGGTCGCCTCAGTTACGCCGCCCTCAGCTACAACGAACGTCACCCGCTTATAATTCCCGAACCCTCAAGATTCTGCTCGCTTTTTCTAGAGTTTACCCACACTCTCTTACTGCATGCCGAAAAGCAGCTCATTATCAGGATGGTACACCAAGAGTATTATATCCCCCCCTTGAAGCAGAAAATAAAGGCTTGCATTTTTCATTGCAAGACCTGCACGATCCACAAACAAAGGATGAATTCGCAGATCATGGCTGCATTACCCGCATTCTTCCATTTCACACCACAGGAGTCGACTTTTACGGGCCCATTTCTCGTAAAGACGTCAACTCTGCGCCGTGCCTCCTACTCCAAAGCTTATGTCTGCGTATTTGTTTGTTTCTCCACAAAAGCCATTCACCTTGAAGTCTGCTCGAACTTGACTACCGAAGCTTTTAGAGCCGCATTTGCGCGTTTTGCGGGCCGCCGCGGCATTCCTCATAAAAGTATGTCCGACAACGGAAAAACGTTTATCGGCGCACATAGAGCTATTAAAAAGGAAATCTCTTTTCTTCCTTTTTCTCAAGGAAGCAGGCCAAGACATCGCCAAAAAGTATGCTTCCCAGGGCCTCTCGTGGCAAGTCATCCCGCCATATGCTCCTCACATGGGTGGACTTTGGGAAGCTGCAGTCAAAAGTTTCGAAACCCATTTGACTAAAGTCGCCGGTAATCATAAGTTCTCGTTTGAAGAATTTACAACCTTAATCGTTCGCATCGAGGCAGTCCTCAACTCGAGGCCTATTTCTCCCATGTCCGAAGACCCGACGGATTTACTTGCGTTAACCCCAGGACACTTCCTGCGCGGGGCCCCACTGCTATCTCTGCCTGAACCTAATGCAGAAAGTCTCAGCATCATACACAAATGGCAAATGCTGAAAGTCATGTACCATCAATTCAGCAACCGCTGGAAGAATGAGTACCTCCAAGAACTACATAAACGTCAAAAAAGGAGAAGCAACCTCAAAGAAGGAGATCTGGTCGTCGTCAAGGATGATCTCCTACCCCCCAACGAATGGCGATTAGGGCGCATTTCCAAACTCCATGTAGGACCCGACAAGAATGTTCGCGTCGTAGACATATGCACTCAAAACGGAACAGTCACTCGTAATATCACTAAGATATGTTTATTGCCCCCCTCATAGTTCTCCTCCAACGTTTTCCTCATAATCCTACAACCCTCCATTACAATCTCCGATTTAACATAATGCTTAACGTTTTCTCCACAGATCTCATCATGGAACTGGGAAAATGCCGCCTATGCTGCTGCCAACACTCGTTGCGTCATTGCCATGCATTTTTGGCTATGACTCCGGCAGAGCGATACGAATCCGCCCGCGTCCATTGCTACTGCATCAATTGCCTGGCCACATCCCACACTACCGGTGCATGCAACTCCACAGGTAACCGGTGCATGTAACTCCACACGTAACATAAGGAAGTTGGTTAACCAAGCAAAGGTCACTATACAGAAACTGCAAGAGTTTCTAAATTTGTCAACTTCGCAGGCCGGCCGCCATGTTGAAGACATGGATGAAGATCTAATTCAATTTGATTAATACATTCTTACCTTCTAAAACTCATTTTTTATACATACATACTTACCTGTTAAATTGCATACTTAAGTTGTTGAATTTACACTTAAATCTGAATTTTATACTTACCTTGTATACACACATATACTTACCCTTTTGAATTGAATACTTACCTTAAACTCTTCTTATCATTTATATCCATATTTATCTTAAATTATACTTACCTTTGAATTCGAACAACCCTAATGCGAAACTTCAAAAACAAATTAGAAAACTACCGTTTCTTTAGGTACTTACATTTATGTACATATGTATGTATGCTCACTGCACAGCTTAGCGGGCGGTCATCGGCGCTAAGTTAGTTGTCGTTGAGCGCGCGGTTGGTTATCTACCCTTTTTATTTTCAAAAAAAAAATATAAATAATAATTGTGCAACTAAAATTACTAGTTAGTTCGGTGCGGAAGAAAACTTAAATCTATTGTAATAACTAAAATTAAGTTTTAACTGTAAATAAAGAAAATTAAAGTTGAAAACTAAAGAAGCTAAGAGCTCTGAAATTAAAGTGCGTTTTTATTCGCAATAGTGGACAAAAATATAAGTGCTTCGGTGAGTGCAAGTGCGGTAGTAGACGAACTGTATTCAGTTGCGTTCAATTTGCAGTCGGTGTCTAATCGAGCAATGCCCTGATTACTCAATTGAAGGACTTGTATACTGCCGCTACAATTTACTGTTGCCTGCTTCTCTCTTGCCAATGAGAATAGCCAGGTGTTTGGTGACTGTAACTGAGTCCAGTACTCTTGAAGCAGCATGATGTTGATCTTTCAGTAGGGACATCTCACAATTTTGCATATCTCCTATCCTGAAGGCAGGATGCCATTGCGAGCATACTGTCCTATTTTTGTCCAATAGGATATGAGGACTATTGAGGTGGGGTAAGAGTAAATGGTATATACTTCAAGCTTAGGCTTGCCTATTAAGGGTATTTTTATATTAAATAATATATAATCTTTAGTTGTTTTTGCGGTAGTAGTTGCCAAGTGGCCAAGCACTAAGGGTCAGTATCTGGTAGCTCTAGGCCTTGATCGATGTTTTCGTGAATCAATTTTATTTGCTCCTGGAATCTGTTCATAAGTAGTACTCCTTCTAAAAAGTTACCTCTAGTATTCCACAGCACATTAATGATGCCTCTCTGCATCAACTCAAATGTTACCATTTCTTCATCAAGTGCCGTGATCGCTTCGAACAGTAACTCATGAGTGAAGTGCGAATTTAGTGTTGTCCTTAGTGCCTGAATTGAAGTATCGAGTACTTTGAAGTTGTCTTCGTGAACCTGATTCTGCCTTTTGAGTACATCTAAGGAGACATCTTGGACAGAAGACTGATTTCGCACTCAATCTAGAAGATAGTTCTCATTGTCTTTGGCTTTTTCAATTTTTTCTTGTAGCATGTCAGCCTGTTCTTCGTCCATCAGACCAAACAGGGAATGATGCATCGAGCCTATGAACGGTAACACCTGCGCGATTTTCTCTGATTCCTCCTCCCCTCGAGCGCGATGATATCGTGGTTTCGCTCGATGTGTTTACTTTGTAAATGCTGCATCATCGTGTTCACTTCCCATTGCCAACTCGACGCCCTAACAACTTCAAAAGAATATCGAATGTTTTCTTTTTCCATTGTGTATGCTTGCATATCTACGTGAATAATTAAATCCCATGCAGTCCTCGTTAGCGCTACAGGTCCCCTTTCTTAATAAAGTAATTAAAAGGTTTTTATTCTTTATACGAGCCGACCGCCTCGCTATTGTTTGATCATTGTTTTTAATAGTAGGTTCGGTTTTCTCCTCTTCTTCGGTAGGAAAAGGAGAAACATTGTGTATCGATCTTTTCGATATGCCATTGCTGGTTCTTACATCTACCATCCTACATTTTCGGTCTGGGGCAAGTATGGTGTTTATTACACGCCCTCTTCTCCACTGCATCGGTGGATTACTATCTTTTTTGAGGAGCACTAAGGTATCAATCTCAATATTTTTATGTGTTTCTCTCCAATTCTGCCGCTTCCCATAGCCCTCCTAGCGCTGGGGAGATCTAGCTGGTATATTTACCCAAGTAATTTCTTTCTCGGTGCAGTATGTTGTGAGTTCGTTTTTAAGATTACCGTGGTGAAAAAGTTTATAAGCCTCATGAAGACTATTGGCTGCTCCAATGAAGTTGGTGCCATTGTCAGAGTACATTTTATTTGGACAACTTCGCTTCCTTACGAATCTTTTAAGGGTTCCTATAAACGCTGCAGAGCTTAAGTCTGAAACTACTTCCAAATGGACTGCTTTCGTTGCGAAGCATACAAATACACAGACATTAGCTTTGCCCGCTCTTTTTCCTCTTATTTTATGGTGAATCCAAATTGGACCTAAGAAATCTACTCCTACGTTATAGAAAGGTGGGGTAGGCATTACTCTATCATGTGGCAAACTTCCCATTAGCTGATGTAAGGGCCGTTGGCCAGCTTCTAAACATCTGTAGCATTTGTTTACTACTTTGCCTGCGGCGCAGAATCCAAAATTTGTTTCTGCTTATTGCTAATAATCCCTGCGGGTCAACTTGTAGATGTTTTTGATGGAGGTACGTCATTAGAAGTCATACGAATTCATCTTCATACGGCAATAAGATAGGATGTTTCGCATTTGCTGGGAGTGTGGAATTCTGTAGTCTGCCTCCTACTCTGATTATACCATGATTGTCTAAAACTGGCGCTAATGTGACTAATTTTGAATTTCTTGGTATCTGCTTATCTGCACCAATTAACTCTAACTCCAAGCGGAAATATTTTTTTTGTAAATCTCTATGAATTTTAAGGCTTGGTATTTATAAAAGAGTCTGTTTTTCCGTTGCTTTTTAAGGAGGTCTACAAATCTTAAAATGTTTGCAGTAACGTTCTATAGAAATTCAAACCAATTTCTGTGGTTGATAACCCTGAGTATGTTATGCTTTTCTTTTATGACTGAAACTACTTTAGTCTTCTTGATTTCCAGTATACTTACGTCTCCTGAGTTAAAGTTTTGCATTGATTTATAATCACCTGTTTGCAGCATTGATGGTCCTTTTAATCACGTTTCGTTGTTGATTAGTTCTCCTGGTGTCACTCCTCTCGAGATAATGTCCGCTGGGTTTTGCTTCGAAGATATATGCCTCCATCGATCAATGAAAGTGTTGAATTGGATGAAGTTCACCCTATTGGAAACAAATATCCAATGGCGCCCAGGATAAAGCTGCAACCAATTCAGCATAATTGTAGAATCTGTATAAAAATATAAAGAACAATTTATTTTTAAGCTTTCTAAGACCTTTTGCATTAGTTCTACTAACAGCACTGCAATACAAAGCTCTAGTCGTGGCAGTGTGACTACTTTAATCGGTGCAACCCGAGATTTCGCAGCTACAATGTTTACGCATTTTACACCTTCCGTATTCAAGGATTTCGCATAAACGGCTGCTTTCATGGATGCATCACAGAATCTATGTTACTCGATTGTTGAAGGGTTGTTACAAAACAATGCGTCTTGGTATTTTTAACTGATTTAAAAGGGGTAGCTCTTCTGTAATCTTCTTCAATTGGTTTATTATTTCATTAGAAGGTTTGTCGTCCCAATCTGTTTTGGATTTCCAAAGTTCTTGCATTAAGATTTTTGTCGTTATTTTTACTGTAATAATGAGACCCAACGACTCAAACAATTTTGAGATGTCTGTCTTTTAGTGATTGTAGTGTTGCATTCCCAGTTACATTTAATGCGAAACTGGTCATCGAATGGAGTCCATGTTACACCTAAGGCCTTCACATCGTTAGACAAATCCTTATTTAATTCTAAGTGATTTTCTCTGTTATTAATGTGAATATTTCTTAGAAGCTCTATGTAATTAGCGCACCATTTTCTGAGGTTAAAACCATAGTTTATGAAAATATTTTTAATGTTTTCTTGTATTGACTTCAACTCATCTAGATTGTCTCCACCGGTCATTAGATTATCCATATAAAAATCTGTCTTAATTATCTCGGATATTTGTTGATATTGGTTTTGTTCTTTTTCTGCACTCTTGTGTAAACATTTAACAGCTAAGGGAGGTTGCAGCTACAGTATTTAAGGGTTCATTTTCTTTTTCCCTCCAATAAATTAATTGGTATTTTTCGTCTTCTTGTCGAATACATATAGGTCTAAACTTTTTCTTAATATATGCAGTTAAGACATATCTTTGTTTTCTAAACCTTAGCAAAATATTAAATAAATCGAGTTGTAAGTTAGGTCCAGTATGCATAATTGAATTCAAAAAAATGTTTTTATTTGTCTAGGCGTGGAGGCCTACTATAAACTTACCATCTGTGTTGAGTTCGAAACTATTTTCGAAGTGTTCCTCACATGCCCTTTCTTCTGTGGCTGTGTAACATCATTATCTTCCACAGGTTCAATTTTCCAAAATTTCTTTAATTGGTCACTTATGTTTTTGTCTGAGTTAATAACAACGCCGCAATGTACTAAGCTTTATTCGTTTCTGGCTGATCCATATATTAGTCATCGTAAGACACTATTTTGGTAGCGATAGTTTTCATTCCTAACTTTAATTTTCGATTCCTTTAATAATTCAAAGAATATGTCAGCACCTAGTAGAAGCATGTCTATTTTACCTGGATTACCAAATGAAGGGTCTGCAAGATGAATATTACTTTGTGAGGACCCAAACCTACCGGTTTTGGAACCCACACATTACACACAACACAGCATATTTGAATTACTTATTATTCACACGATATGAGTTTTTATTTAAAAAATATGCATTTTGAAATCACGAGTTTCTAAATTTTTGGAACACCCTAGTGTACATAGTTACATACCTATTTATATATATTTGAATATTTATTATATAACACCACAATGAATTCCGCGGTATAAATTGGTACAAGTACACATATTTTTCTGGATGCTCTAATATGCACTTTTCCCGAACCCCCTAATACATATTTTAATAATTTGGCAAAATATGAGCAGCTAACCAAGCGACAATTCTAGTTTGCAATAAACAAATATTGCACAAACAAAGCTTTCCAGCAAGCAAAAGGGTCAGCCAACTCAAGCAGCGGTGCTTTGTTTACATTCACGCGCACGCCTACATATTTGGGCAACCCAATGCAAGCGGACATAGCATAAAGAAGAAAAGGAAAAAAAGCACACAATGGGAATGAAGCAAATTTAGCAGCATCGCACATAGTGAGGAATATATGGCCAATTGATCCAAACAGCGCCAGCACCAAAATGCGCGAACATATGATAGCCGGCGAAAGGTGGCATTCCAGGTGGAAAGGGTGTACACTATTAATATAAAGTAAATAATATTGTATATATATATCGAGCTACGGTAAATAATGTAATAACCTAGGTTTATAATTTTTTATTGTGAAATAACTGTCCGCCTGCGCGCGGACAAGTATAAAAGGGCGACAATTTCGCTCAGTCAGGGAGAAGCTAGATAGGCAGGAAGAAGTTCCTGGGGTTTCCCAACTCACGAACTTTATATTTTATATACAGTAGGGGTTTTTCTAACTCTACTGTTTGGAAGGCTAGTGGTGGTTTCCTACCTCTGCAACCTTTAGAAGATTTATACACAGTGGGGGTTTTTCTTACTCCGCTGTCGGGAAGGTTAGTGGTGGTTTGCTACCTCCGCGAACTTTAGTAGAGCTGGGTATTATTAAGGTATACGCGGTGGGTTTTCCTAGCCTCGCCGTATGAGAAGTAGTTTTGGATAAAGTAGCATTGAATTACCAAATAAAACATATATTTGTATACAATTTATTAAACAGGGGGGCCTGTACATTTTCAAGTATTCATGAAACGAGCTCAAGGCCAATAATTAATTAAAATGATTATTAATAAATAAAAACAATAATAATTTTCATAAAAATTCCAAAAGTGAAAAATTATTATTCTTGGCCTTGAGCTCGTTTCATGAATACTTGAAAATGTACAGGCCGTAAATCAACAAAAATTGTTGGTATGAAAAAAAAAGCAATAACAAAAACCGAGAGCACACGGAAAAGCAGTTCTGATGATAAAACAGATCTGTCAAAAATCCATCATGATCACACTAATAACTGTCAAATGGCGGTTCATGCATATGGTAAAACGAAGTATAGAACTAGGAGTTTAGATGACATCAAAACCAGCGTATTGTTAGCTTAATGGTTAGCAATGCGTGCCAAAATTTCTCTGATGAGTGAAGTCTAGCAGCTTCAGAAATAGATCTATAAGAAAAGCTATGGCAGTTGTCTCTAAACATTTTTCCTACTCTATTCAATCCAAAAAACTTTTACTAATTAATTAAAATGATTATTAATAAATAAATACAATAATAATTTTCATAAAAATTCCAAAAGTGAAAAATTATTATTCTTGGCCTTGAGCTCGTTTAATGAATACTTGAAAAAGTACAGGCCGTAAATCAACAAAAATTGTTGGTATAAAAAAAAAAGCAATAACAAAAACCGAGAGCACACGCAAAGGCAGCTCTGATGATAAAACAGATCTGTCAAAAATCCATCATGATCACACTACTAACTGTCAAATGGCGGAAGTGGTTCATGCATATGGTAAAAAGAAGAATAGAACTAGGAGTTTAGATGACATCAAAACCAGCGTATTGTTAGCTTAATGGTTAGCAATGCGTGCCAAAATGTCTCTGATGAGTGAAGTCTAGCAGCTTCCGAAATGGATCTATAAGAAAAGCTATGACAGTTGTCTCTAAACATTTTTCCTACTCTATTCAATCCAAAAAACTTTTAATAATTAATTAAAATGATTATTAATAAATAAAAACAATAATAATTTTCATAAAAATTCCAAAAGTGAAAAATTATTATTCTTGGCTTTGAGCTCGTTTCATGAATACATATTTTATCTCGTAAACATGTTGTGTACTCAAGTGTGTCTTATCTAACGTATAACCATACTTGAGTCCCATCGTTATCGTCCTAGACAATAAACACCAGAGTGCGATAGCGGTCGCACCATAATGCACATTAACTAAATATGCATAGCTATGATCGTTATGCATGTACTCTTGTGTCCACATGCATCTACATATGTTTGAAGCTGTTCGGAACTCTGAACAATAATGTTAGCCTAGAAATCCATGAAAAACTACTCTTGCAAACAAATGCTGAGTAGGCAATTAAAAAGTAAAGTCCTCTTTCGACGAACGAAAATAACACTGTATAAATCACTCATCGCACCCCACCTGCTATATGGTGCAGAAGCGTGGACACTAACAACATCTGATGAGGCGGCTCTGGGAGTATTCGAGGAAAAGGTTCTTCGAAAGATTTGTGGACCTCTACGCGTTGGCGAAGGCGAGTACCGAAAAAGATTTAATGATGAGCAATATGAGCTTTACGCAGACGCCAAAAGCGAATTAAAACACAGCGGCTTTGCTGGCTAGGCCACGTTGTGCGAATGAGCGAATATGCTCCAGCCCAGAGGGTATTCTTATCAGAAGCCGTCGGTGGAAGCAGAGGAAGAGGGAGACCACCACTCCGATGGAAGGACCAATTTACGATCAAACGGTGTTTCCAATTGACGCCAGTTGGCGCAACGAAGAAATAACTGGCGAGCTATGTTGGACGGTGAAAATCGCCCAGGCGGTGAGCTGACCATTTAAAGAAGAAAGAAGAATATTGCCGACTCGCTTAGCCAATTATGGTTTCCAAATTCTGGGCAAAACAAGCTGTATGAGTTCCTCTTTTGAATTAGTAAATTGACAAACATTTTCGGGAAATGTTATTAATCCATTCTCAATCCATCCCCAGTGTCCATCCCCAGTGTCCATTCTCAATCCATCCCCAGTGTCCAACAATTGCTTAGAAACCACGTCAGCAGTGTTATCGTTTTGCAAAAGCACTCCCATGTTGCTTGTCAATCGAAATATTTTTACCCGACTCCACAGATTAGATGCCTCTAGGCATGCGTTCAGTTCATCAGAACACTTTAGAAATCGTTGCCCCGCCAAAAATACATTGATTGTTCCTGAAATCTTTCAACTCTATCCAACACCTGTAGTGATCTCTTGTGGGCCATCCTGCATTCGTCCCATGCGATCAGTTTGCATACTCGCATACTTTGCCATAGCCCTGTTTTTAGCTATGTTGCAAACGGGTGTTTCGTGAATTGCATATTTAAGGGGAACTTCAATGCAGAATGGGCTGTTCGTTCCCCTTTTTTCCGTTTTTGAAAAGCGGTGTGTGCGGTCGTTCGTTGCTGTTGTTCAGTGTTTTTATGGGTTTTAGGTGATTTTTGGCGGCTATAAATTTGTTGATTAGTGTCAGCCGGTCGTGTTGTTGTATCAATTGTCAATTCAAGCAATGCCCTCTTCTTCTTCTTCTTCCTCCTCTGCTCTAAAGCGCCGTAGTAGCAGATACTCTCCTTACTCCTATAACAAAGCAGTGACACTAGATCAGAGCGCCTCACTGAGTACGCTACTTGGTTCATTCAAAACCTAGAAGAGAAAATTCAACAACAGACGGATAAGTTGCAGTCACTGTTCGATGATCTTTCATCTCGGCTTGCGGAAATGGAGAATAAGCTGGTAAGGAAAATCAGTGAAGAAGTCGTTGTGCTAACAACGCAGGCATCGCAGTCGGTAGAACGTATCTCAGCACTTGAACTTGCTGTGAGTACACTAGAGGGTAAGCTGGCTAATCTAAATAAGCAATTCGCAGGCCAGCAAGTGAAACCTGTAGCTGACCTTAGTGCTGATGCTATAGTCGTTGGTCTTCCAAACATAGAGGGTAAGAATTTGAAAAGTGTGTTCAACTAGGTCTGCCTCTCTATTGATCACTTGGAGCCTCAAATTAGAGACATTTTTCGCACAAATCCACCTCATCTCAATTCGAAGCCAAGCGCCGCTGTTGTGAAATTTCACTCGCCACTTGATAGGAATCGCACTCTTACTACCTTTAGATAGTTTCTTACGAGAACCAAGCAAAAAGTGTCTCTTGAAGTGGTTGGTTTAGAAAGCAGTTTCAGTATTTATGAGAGTTTGACTGCTGAAAATAGAAAACTGCTACAAGCGGCTATCAAATTAAGACGGGCGGGAAAGCTGTTGTCAGTTTTTACCTAACGTGCTGTGGTGCATGTACGAAGTGGTAGATAATAGTATATCTATCTGACTTGCTATGCTATGAACACTAAACAAATCTTATAATTTTATTGTTTTCTCCACATTTCTCAACATTGCGCTTTATTATATTTTACATAGATTTTATTAAGTATATTTTATGTAAAGATGGTCTGCCTAACTTTTGTTCATTTATTTTGTGTTTGCGTGTTTAGGTATGGTTTTTTTTTTGTTCTGCTTTATGGTACACTCGTACTCAATTTCTAGGAAGGTAGGCGAAAACTGTCTAGCTATGTTAAATATTTTATGTAATCGCCTGAACGGTCTAAATATTTTAATGCTACGTGAACTCTTCCAAGTTGAACTATGTTAGACATGTTTTTGAATTGTCAGCTGTAGATGTTGTTTGCGTGTCGAAAACTTCGTTTCTGAATGATGTCAGTGATAGTTACTACAGCATCAAAAGCTCTAAAATTTTTCGAAATCATAGGGCGGGGAAGACAAAAACATATTGAGGCTAAATTTGTATGTCAGTCCAATGATGCTGGTACTGTATATTTGTTTACCAAAGTCCTTGTTTCTTGTGTTTATAACCCTCGCAAGTCAACTAGTCTCAGCTCGTACTTTGAAGCATTGTCTGTGTATGTTTTGGAATATGTTAACATTATTGTGTGTGGCGACTTTAATGTAAACCTAATCTGTCTAATGTTTTTGATTCCCTTGTTCGTGTCCGTTTATGCAAAGCTAAATCTATGTCCCGTCCTTGGTTTAATCACAAATTTCAATCTGTTATCAAGCTACGGTATAAGCAATACTCTTTGTGGAAAAGAAATCTGGAAATTGTTCAAAATTGCACGAAATAAGACTGTAACGATAGTTAAAAGAGAAATACGCATATTTTACTCCGCAAAGCTTGATCCTTTCCTACTCCAATATACTTCGGGGTAATATTAAAAGTTTAGGTGTTTATGTTAAAGATGTATTAGAGTGGCACCTTGATACTGATGTCCTGAACGATGCGTTTTTGAAATGCCTTACTCCCACTAACCCTAATGTGCAAACCCAGTTTATCCATTATACGTCTGCTGTCCATTTGATTTTGTCCCTGTCACAGAGAGTGATGTCATGAGATGTGTCTTAATTGTGAAGTCGAATGCGATTGATAAGGATGGTTTACCCATTAAATTTGTAAAAATTAGTTTGCCGTATATTTTAAGTACAGGGTGGCTGATGAATTTTGCTACATTAAGAAACTCAAATAATTTTTTTTTCAGTGTATGGAATTCATTTTTCTATTATTAAAGTTAAAGCTCATTAAATTTTATTAAATATAGCTTAATTAGTTTTAAAAATAATGGAATTCAAATGCCCCCGCTGCTCGTCGATGCATGTGCGGCATCTTACCAAAAATTTTGTTCATTACTGCTTGGAGAGTTGAGACAGGAATAGCCGCAATTGTTTCTCGAATGGATGCCTTAGTTCATTCAAATTTGTTGGTTTTGCTTTGAAGACTTCCTGTTTGCAATAACCCCACAAGAAAAAGTCAGGTGCAGTAAGGTCAGGCGACCTGGGTGGCCAACGGAATGTGGAGTTTCTGGATATCAGCTTATTGGGAAATTTTCGTCGCAATTCTGTCATAACAGGTTGGGCTATATGAGGAGCTGCACCATCTTGCTGAGTTGAAAGAAATTCTCATTCGGCGTAATTCTGGATAGAAAAACTCTCTCAACATGCTCAAGTAACGGTCTCCAGTAACCGTAACGGTGTGACCGTTTTCTTCGAAGAAGTAGGGCCCGACAATGCAGCGTGATGAAACTGCACACCACACTGTGACACGAAGTGGATGCAATTCCGTCTCATGGAGTATCTGTGCGTTGGAAGCACTCCATATTCGACAATTTTGTTTGTTTATGTTGCCGTTTAAATCGAAATGGGCCTCGTCAGACATGAAAAGACAGTTCAACATGTTTCCATCCTCTTCCACCATTTGAAGCATCTTCTGGCAAAATTCCAAGCGAATCGGCAAGTCTGCAGCGTTCAGTTTGTTGGCCATTTGAATTTTATATGGGAATAAGTCCAAATCTTTGTGCATAATTGACTGTAATGACTGTCTGCTTACACCCATTTGAGCAGATAAGCTTCTTGTCGAAACACGTGGATTGTTTTGTATGGCAGCAGCTACAGCAGCGATTGTTTCCTCCGTTCGAACTGAAGGGTTTCGATGGTAAGGTCTTCTGTTGACTGTCCCATGCTTGGCAAAATTATTTACAAGTCTTATTATGGTCCATCTGCTCGGAGGATTGCCGCCAAACGTGCGCCTATACTCTCTTTGAACCGAAACTACGGACTCCAGTGCGTGATAGCGGCGGACAATCCAAATTCTTCTTTCAGTGTCCCAGTTATCCATTTTTGTTAAACGTAAAAGTCAGTCTGCAAAATAAAAAAAAAATTAACCAGATTCATTAAATAGAAAAAAGTTATTTAATTTTTTTTTGGTAGCGGCTTTCATTAGCCACCCTGTATATTGACATACATAACTAACCACCCCATTGGTACCTGCAGTTTTCCGAACTTGTGGAAGGTGGCATCGGTGAGGTCAATAGCTAAAAATTAGGAATACTTCTTCTCCTTGTGATTTCTGCCTACAGGTATTCTGCCAGCACTCTCTAAGGTTTTCGAAACCCTACTTCTTCGAAGAAAATGGTCACACCGTTACGGTTACTGGAGACCGTTACTTGAGCATGTTGAGAGAGTTTTTCTATCCAGAATTACGCCGAATGAGAATTTCTTTCAACTCTGTGTGGTTTCAGCAAGATGGTGCAGCTCCTCATATAGCCCAACCTGTTATGACAGAAGTGCGACGAAAATTTCCCAATAAGCTGATATCCAGAAACTCCACATTCCGTTGGCCACCCAGGTCGCCTGACCTTACTGCACCTGACTTTTTCTTGTGGGGTTATTGCAAACAGGAAGTCTTCAAAGCAAAACCAACAAAATTGAATGAACTAAGGCAATCCATTCGAGAAACAATTGCGGCTATTCCTGTCTCAACTCTCCAAGCAGTAATGAACAACTTTTTGGTAAGATGCCGCACATGCATCGACGAGCAGTGGGGGCATTTAAATTCCATTATTTTTAAAACTAATTAAGCTATATTTAATAAAATTTAATCAGCTTTAACACGAATAAAAGAAAAATGAATTCCATGCACTGAAAAAAAAATTATTTGAGTTTCTTAATGTAGCAAAATTCATCAGCCACCCTGTATGTGCCCAGTACTTTCCAAGAAAGTGGTTTAGCAGAGCTAGGCGGAAGAGCCTTTACTACTAATGATTCAGAAATGAAGTCCTTTTTAGGTATGAACTTCGTAATGAGTTACCACATATTATCGCCTATTAGAAGTTTTTGGTCGACTGACGAAGGTATGGGAGTTCCTTTTATATCTAATGTCATACCAAAAACAAGGTTTGAACAAATCACTAAAACTTGCAATGATATTCTTCTTCTTTCTTTAAATGGTCATCTAACCGCCCGGGCGATTTTGACTGTCCAACATAGCTCGCTAGTCGTTTCTTCGTTGCGCCAACTGGCACCAATTGGAAACACCGCGGAATCGCAAATCGGTCTCCACTTAGTCCTTCCATCCCAGTGGGGGTCTCCCTCTTCCTCTGCCTCCATCGGCGGGCGCCGATAAGAATACCTTATGGGCTGAAGCATCGTTGCTCATTCGCACTACTCAGTCCGAAGTAGCATTTGTTTGCAAGAGTAATTCTTCGTCGGATTTCTAGGCTAACATTATTGTTGGTGTTAATGCTGGTTCCCAGGTAAACGAAGTCCTTTACTATTTCAAAATTATTGCTGCCAACAGTGGCTTGGTTGCATGATGACAGAAGGTACTTCGTTTTGCCCTCGTTCACCACCAAACCCATTTTTTCCGCTGCTTTTTCTAATTTGGAGTAAGCAGAAATTACGGCGCGGTTGTTAAGGCCAATTATATCAATATCGTCAGCATATGCCAACAGTTGCACGCTTTTATAAAATATTGTTCAAGCGCGGTTAAGTTCTGCAGCTTGTATTATTTTCTCCAGCATTAAATTAAAGAAATCCCACGATAGGGGCTCACCCTGTCTGAAACCTTGTTTAGTTTCGAACAGCTCGGAGAGGTGCTTCTCAATTCTGACCGATCTGGCGATGTTGCTCAAGGTCATTTTGCAAAGCCGTATAAGTTTTTCGGGAAAACCAAATTCCGGCATAGCGACATATAGGCAGCTCCTTTTCGTGCTATCGAAAGCGGCTTTAAAATCAACAAAGAGATGATGTGTGTCGATTCTTTTCTCGCGGGTTTTTTTCCAAGATTTGGCGTATTGTTAAAATCTATTCGATGGTAGATGTACCAGGTCTGAAGCCACACTGATAAGGTCCAATCAGTCTGTTCACATCAGGCTTCACTCTTTCGCACAATACGCTTGATAGGACCTTATATGCGATATTCAAAAGACTGATTCCGCGATAGTTGGCGCAGTTTGCAGGATCGCCCTTCTTGTGGATTGGGCAGAGAACACTTAGACTCCAATCTTCAGGCATGCATTCATTCAACCATATTCTGCATAGAAGCTGATGCATGCGCCTTACCAACTCTTCGCCTCCGTGTTTGAATAGCTCAGCAAGCAAACCATTAGTGCCAGCTGCTTTATTGTTTTTCACTCGGGATATTGCTATTCGCACCTCATTATAGTCGTGGTGTGGAACGTCAATTCATCATCATCTTCGATTGTGGGCTCGGGTTCGGCATCTTCTGTGTTTCCTTCCCAGTTTCTCCATTTAAAAGGGCAGAGAAGTGATCCTTCCATATTCTGAGTGCTCTCTGAACATCTGCCACCAGGTCGCCGTTGTCATTCTTACAGAAGTTTGCCCCGGGTTTAAAACCTTCTGTCATTCGCCGAATTTTTTGATACATTTTTCGGGCATTATTCCCGTTGGCCAGCATCTCAAGCTCCTTTAATTCACGCTTTTCTGCTTTTTTTTTCGCCCGGAAAAGCCGCCTCGCTTCTCTCTTCAACTCACGGTAGTGTTCACACACACTCCTCGTTGCATTCGATCTCAGCGTTGCCCTGTAGGCTTAGTCCTTTCTTTTCGTTGCAGCGCGGTACTCTTCATCATCATACCAGTTGCTTCTTCGCGTTCGCCGGAATCCAATTACTTCTTCGGCTGCGATACGGAGTGCTCCTGAGATATGATCCCACTGCTCATGCATTCCACTGGGTTGAGTTGTGCTCTCGGAGAGCAGGTGTGAGAGGCGATCTGCGAAATAATTGGCGGTCTGTTACGATTGCAGCTTTTCGACGTCCAGCTTTCCCTGCGTTTTTTGTTGCGCCTGTTTTGTCGTACAGAGGCGGATACGAATCTTGGCTGCTACTAGGTAGTGGTCAGAGTCCATGTTAGGTCCTCGTATTGTGCGAACATCTAAAACGCTGGAAGCATGCCGTCCGTCTATCACAACGTGGTCGATCTGGTTGCGTGTTTTTCGATCGGGGGACAGCCATGTAGCCTGATGGATCTTCTTGTGCATAAACCTAGTGCTGGATATGACCATGTTTCGGGCACCGGCCCGTGCCGAATTTGCGCTTGTCTTCATGCCCACTCCGTAGATGGTGCAAGATGTTTTGGTCGTGTTTCCTCGCCCCGTCCATCGCATCTCTTGTATGGCGATGATGTCAGCTTTTGCTTTCCTCAGGGCCTCAACAGCCGGGGCCCCATTAAGGTACCGGACATTCCAGGTACATGCCCTTATATCATAATCCTTATTTCGTTTGCGGGTGTTGTCATCTAAAAAAGGGGTCCTCATATCCGAGGCTTTGTTCTTGCTTGCAGCCGCACCACATGGTGAAAGGACGCTGCTGTTTGAACCCCCCAGCAAGTTCTTAAACCGATTATGTCGGAGTGGCCTTACCAGGGTGTCGCCTTCTCACGTTTAGCTCCCCACCAAACGGGTGTTCGGTGGTTACCCAGAGAATACTTGGGCGCAAAGCCCGGAAGTAGTGAGCTGCTTGAACCGCATGCAAAAGAGTCGTTCTGGCCATTCCCACGTGAATGCCGATCAGAAACTTTCCCCACTTGCGTGGACTTCTGCACACGGCGCCATCCTCCAATGATATTCAGTCGCAGTTTAATGATAGAGTGTATAAAGTTGCACCTATAATCAAATATTTCAACGATTGTCTTCAAAAAGCCATTAACAACTCAAAGCAGCAATCAATAGATAAGGCCATAACGTGATGAAGCAATACGTAAAAAACAAACCCATAAGATGGGGATTTAAAATATGGTGTAGGGCTGAGGCATCCACTGGATATCTCTTTGAATTTGACCTATATACGGGCAGGAATAAATACCGAAGTAGGGTTGGAAGAATCCGTAATTTTGAAGTTTTCACAGCAGCTAAATGGTTTTGGTTTTAAGTATATTTTTAAAATTTTTTAAATTCTCCTGCCTTACAATATAAATTATAACTAAAAAGAAGAAAAGCTTGGGCAATGTCATTTTGCCATTGGACACAAATTTTTAAAGGATAGAAATCTATGCTGAAAGCTTTCAGACCAGCCTGCTTTTGCCAATAATTAAAATTAAATTGAACTCATAACACAATACAAAAAAAGAAATATCGTTTATCAAATGGATCGCCACAAAATCCTTACATATGTTGAAAAATTTTTATTAAATTCTTGAACAGCTTAGAATTTCGTCAAAAGATTGCTCGAAGCCTTATTTTCTAGTAAACTGTGCTCAAGAGCAACAGCAGTAACTAAAGAAAAAATTAGGCCGGGTGTAAAACGGAATGTACAATATGCTAAAAGCAGAAAGTATAAAACGATGTGAAAATTGCGTTAAAAAAGAATTGCAAACCGAAAACATAATATATGTGTAATGTGCAACGTATGTACACCTCTGCTATACGAAAAGGAAATGCATTGCCGAATATCACTCATGACTTATGTATGTATAAACTGAAATTTTTGTACATATTTTTATGAATTTTTTCCACTATTGTATAAGTAATCACAAAAGAAAATTAATTTGGTATATATGTTTCCCATTGAATCCCACAAAAAAACTAGGTACTATATTTTAACTTTTTGTTATTTGTTATCAATTTTGCCTCCATATTAACTAAATAAAAATTAAATTAAATTGTGGTTGCCTTATGGTCCTTTAAGAGTTAATGACCGGGTTTTCGCCAGAAATAATGAAATGTTTTACCAGTTCCTTCGAGCGCATCTAGAAAGTAAGTTCCAGCATATCCATTCGAAGACTCTGTCGGGATTGAATAGCGACACGTTTGATCGTAACTATTTCAGCCAATACTTCGGTTTCGTACTGCTGTTGTCTTCCTAGGTCGGGATTAATTGCATCCTGCACTGGACGATTTAGTGATAATATTTCCAAACTTGACAGAGCTTTACGCGATATTTAAAGTTTCATGTCTTCCACCATTACTAATGCTTAATTTTGAATTTGGAAGGTTATTTGCATTGATTGATACAAAATATCCTCACACATATTTAATTCACAAATTGTTCGGGTTAGAAGGGAAACATGTAGATATTACAATGACAAACAACGTACGAAGTTGGTGTGGTGTGGTATTTGAGTGTATCATCCCAACACAAACCGTTCTCAAGCAACAGTAATAGCTGGCATGCCTCTCTGTAAGTCGCACACCCATGTTCATTAACAGTTTAACATGTTGAAATGACGTCGAACATTTTGCAATGACAGTCGAAGATAATAACATTCATCGTTATTTGGGTGTAAGTTAGCATATGAAGCTCACATATCAAAGAAGTATGCCTTCGTTTAGGATTGATGTATCTGGAAAAGATTTCGATACTCTTTTGGACAGCTCTTTTTGGCCTCCCGGGGCTCTTGTGCGGGAGTTTGAATACAGACCGAAGAGAAATGTTCAAAATGTAGCGAAAATTTCTCGTAATAACGTTGAGTCAAAAAACTGAGCACTAAATCCGTGAATATGTCTTATTAAAATGTCAGAGGTTTCAATACCAAATTAACTGATCTCTTTTCGAAATCTTTTCATTGTAAATATAACGTAATTGCTTTTACCGAAACTTGGCTAAGCCCTCATGTTTTCAATTCAGAGTTTTTATGTAATGAATATCAAGTATATAGAAATGATCGCTTGAACAGAGTCGGAGGTGGTGTTCTACTTGCCGTTCATTCCTCCATCCCTTCAGAAGAGGTTAGTATTCCTAACATCGATTTCATTGAGTTCAAATGCGTCCGCATTTAACTAGAGAACGTCTCTATGTACTTATATGTTTGCTACATCCCTCCAGCATCAGATTTTTCAGTCTACATGCAACATGTCTCTCTGCTGGTAACTTTTTTATTTATTTATTTATTTTTATTTATTTATTTATTACGACTCTTAGAGCCTAGTTCACACATAAAAGTATAAAAAAAAAAATAAAATATGTAAATTATTGCAGTAATATATAATAATACTTAACATTAACACATTCTTGAGATAGCAGTTACTGCCTTAAGTATTTAAATTAAAATATGTTGAATTGGGTTGAATCGAATTTAATTGAAACATGCACCACAAATCCAATCAAATCAGAGAATCTATTTTATATTCATATATTTCGCGTAATCATATAACCTTCTTTTGAATAAATTATTATCGCAATTTTTAACTGTTTCGGGTAGTTCATTGAAACATTTAAGTCCCTTATAGAAAAGTCTATATTTTCAGATTCAGTTTTATAGTTAGGTAATTTAAAATCATTTCTCCTTCTTGTATTTCTGTTATGAACCTCATAGTAAAATTTAATGCTTGTTCTTAGATAATCAGGTAGGTTACCGTTTTTTATATTATAAATAAACTTCATAGCATAATAAAATATTTGTTGTTTTACACCCATCCAATTTAAATTAAGCAGCATATCCCTTATAGGAGTATCATAACGTTTGCATAGGATAAAGCGCATAGCTTTATTCTGCATTTTTTGTAGTTTTTCAATTTGCGAATCTTTCATTATGAAAAAGATAGTAGCGCAATAGATAAAGTACGGCTCAACTATAGATCTATATACGAGGTGTGTTCAAAAAGTATCGCGAATTTTGAATTTTCGCTGGTTACGTATATTCGAATTTCGAATTTTTTGTGGCGTTATGTTGGCACTCATGTCTCTCACTTATGCCGACAAGCTCGGCCATTTTGAATGTTCAGTTAATTGTTGACAGCTGCTTTGCTTGCACGTGTTTTGGATCGTCTTCGATTTTTACGCGAAATTCGTACCAAAATTGCTCAATTGTGACCAAAAACAGCATCGCATGAACATTGCTAATGAGATGTTAAACTCTGTCCGCGACGACCCAAATTTGCTCCAGATTGTCATAACTGGTGACGAATCGTGGGTTTATGGTTATGACGTGGAAACCAAAGCTCAATCATCTCAATGGAAGCTGCCGCACGAACCAAGACCGAAAAAAGCGCGCCAAGTTCGGTCGAATGTGAAAGTTTTGCTGACAGTTTTCTTCGATTGCAGGGGCGTGGTGCATCATGAGTTCTTGCCACAGGGAAGAAAGGTCAATAAGGAATATTACCTGCAAGTTATGCGCAATTTGCGCGAAGCAATCCGCCATAAACGCCCGGATTTGTGGAAGAACAAAAATTGGCTTTTGCACCACGATAACGCCCCTGCTCACGCATCGTTGCTTGTGCGCGACTTTTTGGCCAAAAACAACACACTAATGATGCCGCAGCCACCGTATTCCCCAGATCTGGCCCCCTGTGACTTTTTCTTGTTCCCTAAACTGAAGAGGCCCATGAAAGGACGACGTTACGCTTCTCTTGACGAGATAAAGACGGCATCGAAGGAGGAGCTGAACAAGATACAAAGAAATGATTTTTTTAAGTGCTTCGAAGATTGGAAAAGCCGTTGGCACAAGTGTATAATATCTCATGGGGATTACTTTGAAGGGGACAAAATAGATATTCATGAATAAATAAATAATTTTTGAAAAAACACAAAATTCGCGATACTTTTTGAACACACCTCGTACTTTTATTTTGTAACTATTATTCAAGCTTTTACACGTTCTTTGAATGAACCATAATTTTGAAGCTACTTTATTTATTGTGTAATCAATATGGGCATCAAATTTTAATTTGCAATCTATGATAATACCGAGGTATTTAATCATCTGTACGTTTTCAATTTCTACGTTATTTATTTTAATAGTTTCTATATTAGGAATATTTTTTCTTGTTATTAGCATGTATTTAGTTTTTTCGATATTAATTGTAAGACGATTAGCACATAACCAAATGTAAAGAGCATTTAAGTCATTTTGTAATTTTTCTCTAATATCATTTACGTTTTTTCCACTAATAGAGATTAGTAATTTAATAAAGCTGAATTTCAAAATTGTACTACTATCATTATTATAAATGTTAAATAATATTGGAGCAAGAACAGAGCCTTGGGGTAAGCCAATCTTAACGTCCACTTCGTCAGATGTTGACGAACCAATAATTGTTTTTTGCTTACGACCTATTAGAAAGTTCCGAAACCAATCTAACTCTACATCTTTTATACCAATGCATTCTAATTTCTCCAGTAATATTTTTGTATCGATAGTTTCAAACGCTCTTTTGAGATCTACGAAAACTGCTATGATAAAGTTTTTATTATTAAGTTCATCTTTCCATTAAGCTATAACCATGTTCAAAGCTGTTTCACAAGAATGTTTTTTTTCTAAACCCTGATTGCTGAGGTATTAGTATTCTATTATTCTCTATTATACTGAACTAATTAGTTTCTGACCACAATTTCTAAGATTTTGTCATGACTCGGTAATGTATTTAATATATCAACTGTATTTACTTTGGAGAATTTAAAAACAGCGTTTTCCTGACTAAATGAGTTTACTCTTCTATCAAATACCTGTATGTTATTGCAAATTTCTGATATGCTATCTACGAAATATTTATTTAGGTTGTTTGCAATTTCAGATTCCCTGTTGTATAACTGACCGTTAATTATGACTTTTTTGATGGAATTACTCTCCTTCGTAATACTAATAGCCTGTTTCAGATATTTCCACATCATTTTACTATCATGACTGTTGATATCAATATTATATTCCAAATAACTAACTCTTTTAGTTTTTACTAGCTTTTTGTATTCTTTTTTTACAATTCTGTATTCATCCCATTCTCCCGATATTTGACTAAAGCTTCAGATTCAATTATTGTTTTGGGTAATTTTAACTTACCTCATATATCGTGGAACATATCTGATGGAAACATTATACCAAATCCGTCCAAACTGGCGTACAATGACTTTTTAGATGGAATTTCCGATCTTTGCCTTAATCAAATAAATGTTACCGCTAACAAGTTTGGGAAAGTCTTAGATTTAGTGTATGTTGATAATATAAACCAATTTTTTGTAAATCGTTGTGATCCGTTGGTTTTACCAGAAGACATTTACCACCCTTCTATGGAAATAGTCTACGAAACCATAACTAATGGCCAAGGTACTCAATGCTACTCATGTAGTAGCTTTGATTTTAACTTTTCCTAAGCAAACTACAAGAAATTAAATAAATTAACTTGGCCTGAATTTGGTAGTGATTTCAATCAAACTATTTTTACTGCCTATTTGAGAGGTTTATTCCTAAACGTAAATTAACTTATGATCATCCTACGCAAGCTTGGTTTACTAAAGAGCTTAAGGCTCTGAAAAATAGGAGAACGCGATCATTTAATTTATATAAGAAATCCGGATTAAACAAACATTACTTACTGTATTCCATTCTACGTTAGAAGTACATAGAATTAAATAAAAAGTGCTATAAAGCTTATATCTCTAAAACCAAAAAAAGACATTACTATTAATCCAAAGCTATTTTATGGTTTCGTAAATTCTAAACGTAAAGTATCAGGGTTTCCCTCAGCCATGAAATATCAAGACTTATATCTAGCGATAATCAATTTTTCACTTCTAACTTTCAAAACTATCCCTATAAGCTACACGGGACAGATTTAATTAATTCAATTCCAATTATATGGGCCAAAGATGGTCTAATTTACCTTAAAACCTTAAAAGAATGTTTCTTGAAAAAGTATGCGAACCATATTTACCAACCCCTTACCAATTTGTTCAATCTACCACTAAAGTGTGGTGTTTTTCCAGAAAGAATCGTTTCTTCTACCGATGCATAAAAGCGGGAGTAGGTCTTCTATAGAGAACTATCTTGGCATAGCAAAGCTTTCTGCTATCCCAAAATTGTTAGAAATCAACTTACGGCAATGTCTACTTTGATAGCTGACTGCCAACACGGGTTCAGTAAGGCAAAGTCCACAGTTCCGAATTTCCTTGAGTTTTGAAAAAGTGTGTCACTCATTACTTATTCATAACCTCGATAAGTTGGGCTTCCAGCCGGGTCTCAATCGCTGGATCTCTTCTTACCTTAGCGACAGGACACACAGAATAGTGTTTAAAAATTTAGTATCCGATGTCATTATGTCTCTTCGGGGAAGCCATCTTGGCCCTTCTGTTCATGTTGTTTATAAATGATATTTCTACAATAGCAAAATTTTAAAAATTTTAATGTGTGCTGATGACGTAGAGCTTTTCATGTCATTCGCGTCATTTGAAGATAGAAATAAGCTACAATCAGATCTAGATACACTGTTTACTTGGTGCGATTTAAATTGTGGCATATACCTCAAAAAATGTAAATACATGGTGTCTAAGCTTTATGGAGGACGAATAGTTTTTTGGAGTTATTTTCTATTTTATTTTATTATTTATATTTCATTATAGGTTTAGAGAGGAAACGGGAGTGTGCGGAGCCCTTTTCTAATATTTATTTGATTATTATTTTATTTATTTAAATTATTTGTTCTATATAGAACGGGGTGCGGCGCACCTGTTACACCTTGTATGTATTAATTGGGGGCGATCACTGTTGGCTCTGAGGCATTGCGCGGTATTGGCTTCCCCATTCTCGTTGTGAAAAACCCCCCTTGCACATATTGCATAGGGCCGATGTTTTGAGAATAGTAAATTTTGAATTATTAGTATTTTTTGTGTTATTTGATCTATATAGAACGGGGGTTGTGGGACACCTTTACACCTTGTATGCATTAATTGGGGGCGAGCACTGTTGGCTCTGAGGCATTGCGAGGGATTGGCTTCCCCATTCTCGTTGCGAAAAACCCCCCTTTGGGATTACAAAACATAAACTATATCTTTGTGATATTATATAAGCTGCTTGCGAATTACAAGAGAGTGCAGCGAAAATAAAGTAGACGAAATAAATAGTTATAGCTTATGTCGCTTACACACATGGGGTTTTCGCGTGGAATTTCTCAGCCGGCTTTATATACAATTAAAAATTATAGATTTGAGCAAGTGTATGATTTTGTTGACCTGGAGGTTACTATGGACTATAAACTCAGTTTTATCCACCATATTAAAACTCATTAATCTGTACACACTTTGTAGTCGAAGGGAAATGCTTGGAATTGTTTTTATGATTAACTTGCTAAATGGTTCACTCTCCAGCACATTTCTTCCAAGTGAAGTGAACTTCAATGTACCGTCTCGTCCTTCAAGGCATTTTAAACCTCTAGTCTTAAAACAGTGCTTTTCGCTGTTTGTGTCAATATTATAACTCTCTTTCTGATAGATTTGATATTTCAGACTCGCTATATTAGCTATTTAATTTTATTCTGTTAACTAGTTATTTCCTAATGTATAATCGATCTTATATCTACTTTACTTAGCTGATGAGGTTTTCTCTGTAGCTGAGCAGTTTTAGATCTCGACGATGAACAAACCAAAACCTTTCAATGACTCGGCACGAACGAATAATCCGCGCTTTATGCGGACGCGCCCCTCGCGCCGGTCGGGCGGGATTTGGTGAGTAATCCGTTTGGGAATTATTATTAAAAGGCCAACTATTAGATCAAGATAGTGGCTGAGCTGACATATTTACATTGCGAATTACTCGAATCTGCAACACCAACCTGCAGGTGCAGAGTTGTTGCATATCAAAAGCCCAGCTTATGCAATGGCTTTTGCGTGGGGGTAAATTCATCACCAGCTACTTCATAATATTATCGTTGTCGCCAGCCACTTCAAGATACCGTATATGCGGAGCTTGCAAAGCAAACATATGCAACCAACAGTGCATTTTCTATAGACGACTTACTCCCACTTTTATGAAGAGGTATAGGAAAAGACTCTTCCATTGAGTATGGAAAACGCCGTACTTTAAAAACATATTGAACAAATCAGTTAAAGGCCGGTAGATGTATTTTGCACACTTTTTAAGAAAGCACTTCGGGATTAAATCAGGGCCATATTTGATCGACTCCTTTAGGGTTGTTAGATGTAGCAAAACATCTGCACTGGTTAAATTTGAAACATAGAATGAGTTACATGAATGTGGTGGATACGAGTAATTATTATGTGATGAAACCATATCGGAACAATAATTAGACTTGAAGAACTGAGCAAAGAAACTACCAATCCCTGGATGGTCGCTATACGAGGTGTGTTCAAAAAGTATCGCGAATTTTGTGTTTTTTCAAAAATTATTTATTTATTCATGAATATCTATTTTGTCCCCTTCAAAGTAATCCCCATGAGATATTATACACTTGTGCCAACGGCTTTTCCAATCTTCGAAGCACTTCAAAAAATCATTTTTTTGTATCTTGTTCAGCTCTTCCTTCGATGCCGTCTTTATCTCGTCAAGAGAAGCGTAACGTCGTCCTTTCATGGGCCTCTTCAGTTTAGGGAACAAGAAAAAGTCACAGGGGGCCAGATCTGGGGAATACGGTTGCTGCGGCATCATTAGTGTGTTGTTTTTGGCCAAAAAGTCGCGCACAAGCAACGCTGCGTGAGCAGGGGCGTTATCGTGGTGCAAAAGCCAATTTTTGTTCTTCTTTGCACATCTTATCGGCCTTCTGAGAACTTTTTGTACCACCGATAAACGTTGCTTCGGTCCAAGGTAGCTTCTCCGTATGCCACAGTCAACATTCGGAATGTATCCGCGCACTTAATTTCGTTTTTCACACAAAATTTGATACAGGTTCTTTGATCCATTTTTTTGAATAGGTAAAAATCGAAGACGATCCAAAACACGTGAAAGCAAAGCAGCTGTCAACAATTAACTGAACATTCAAAATGGCCGAGCTTGTCGGCATAAGTGAGAGACATGAGTACCAACATAACGCCACAAAAAATTCGAAATTCGAATATACGTAACCAGCGAAAATTCAAAATTCGCGATACGTTTTGAACACACCTCGTATATGTAGTCGGTTAATTTCACCATTGAAGGAAACCCTTCACCCTGCGTTTACTGTTTACGAAACCATAAAATGATTTGGGGTTGCAAACAATGTTTTTTTTAATATTACATATGTAAACTTCATAGCACTTTTTTTTCAATTCTAAACTGTGCAAATCTGCACATACAGGGTGTTTTTTTACAGGTTTGTTTTTCGAATAGAGATAAAACTGGCATTTTGTGGTCAAATCTGGCAACTCTAATGTCATTTATGTTCAGTTTGGTTTGCCATTTCATCATGAACAGGTTGACAAAAGAACAACGCTTGCAAATCGTGCAAATTTATTTCGAAAATAATGGTGCAGTTCGCGAAGTTTACCGTGAGCTCCGTCCATTTTATGGTCGACATAATCGTCCATCAGAGCAATTAATTCGGTTAACCATGGATCGTTTTCGCACTACGTTTACTCTATGTGATAATACGCATCCGCAGAGACGTCGAACAGTGCGCACCGAAGAAACAATTGCCGCTGTAGAGCAAAGTGTTGAAGAGGACCCGAATGAATCGATTCGCCACCGTGCACAGCAATTGGAGCTTTGTCCATCAACTTTATGGAAGATTTTGCGCAAAGATCTTGGCTTGCGACCTTACAAGATCCAGCTTGTGCAAGAATTAAAGCCGCGAGACCATGCAATGCGTCGTGATTTTGGTGTATGGGCCGAAAATGAGATTGATTTCGATGCTGATTTTCATCGCAAAATTTTGTTCAGTGATGAGGCTCATTTTTGGTTGAATGGCTCGTCAACAAGCAAAATTGCCGCATTTGGAGTGAAGAGAATCCACATGAGACCCTTGAAACGCCATTACATCCACAAAAACTGACTGTTCGGTGTGCTCTATGGGCTGGTGGAGTCATTGGGCCATACTTCTTCCGCAATAATGCTGGAGAGGCAGCTACCGTTAATGGAGACCGGTATAGAGCCATGATAACCAACTATTTTGTTCCCGAATTGGATGGCATGAATGTGGATGAGTTGTGGTTCCAACAAGACGGCGCTACATGCCACACAGCGCACGTCACAATCGATTTATTGAAGGAAACATTCGATGAGCGCATAATTGTCAATTGGCCACCAAGGTCGTGTGATTTGACACCATTGGATTATTTTCTTTGGGGATATGTGAAGTCGCTCGTCTACACCAACAAACCAGAAACGTTAGGGGAATTGGAAGCCAACATTCGTGGCGTTATTGCCGACATACGGCCCCATATGCTCGAAAAAGTGGTTGAAAATTGGACCTGTAGAATTGGCTTTATTCGAGCCAGCCGCGGCAGCCACATGCCCGAAATCATATTTAAGCATTAATGGCATAAAATTATCCTTCCAATAAAGCCAAATTGATGGACCTTAAAACGATTTTCTTGTGTTTTATTTCAATTCGAAGTTCTATACCCCTAAAAAAAACACCCTTTAGTTTAAAAAAGCGAGACTTTCTTTTTGCTTACGTGCGTTCTCGAAAAGGCTATGAATGGTATTATTAAAATGAAAAACGTGACGCTCAATGCCCTCTTTGTGTCGAGGCCAAATAATATTAGAAAGTGCTTTACTCAATCTCAAGAGAGGGCATACGTCTTAGGGCAGAACTAAAGGATCACACCGTTGTACACAGAATTTAGACAAGTCATCAACGAACTTATTCGGAATAATATTAGTCTGATTAAGACAAAATTTGGTCATTTGGTTCAAAAAGTAATTGTTACACAACTTAGATGACGCGGTTACAATGTTGCTATCATTTATCCTCCATTAAATGTATGGAAGGTTAAAGGTTAAGGCAATCTTCATCTAAAACATGTGGTTTTAACCAAGTTTCAGTAAACGCAATGATATTATAGTTACAATTAACCGTTTTTGAATATAAATCACCTAATTTAGTATTAAGCCCTCTCACGTTCTGATAGTAAATGTTCAAAGCAGAACTCACACTAAGTTTTTTGGATCGGTATTCTGGCGCGGTATTTGTATTGCCTTTGGAACATTCGCATTAGGTTTAAAAACAAATTCGCGAACAAAAGCCCCAGACGGGCAGAAAGTGATATCCAAAACTCTGTCGTAATCAGAATTAGGAACATTAATCCTAAAAGAAGATATATTTCTATCATAGTTAAATTTAAATTAATGTATACGCATACTGTCAGCGTTTATTTTAGATTTTATGTAAGACTTAAGGTCATCAACGGAAGTGTTTTTTTCAAATGTAGACACAAATAAGGATTTTACGGCGGAACCACAACCAGCTTCTTAGCATTTGGTTGAGTTGAAATCGAAATTGATTGTGACGGAAGGTTACTTTTTGAGGCCCTAGAGGTTGATGGTGCCACTGCCTGCGGATTAGGTGAGTGAAGTTAATTAATTCCAACCCTTGGGGTGCGGGACCATTCTCACTAGGGTTTAGATGTAAAGGCCTAGTCGAATTGACATCACAATTGCTTGTAACGTTAAGACGTTTTTCAACCGAGGTGGAAAAATTATCCAAACACTTGAAAGTCTTGAACACGTCTTCATAGTGCTTGAATTTCTTTGTGATAGTACAAATCTCTTTACCAATTTCGGAAAAGGCGTTTCGCGTTTCCATGAAAAGCCTGAAAAGGTCAACTTCATTTGGTCTGCGTTTAAGGCACGACCAATGTACTCCCTTGCCATTATTTATTGCATCCACAACCCTACTTGTTAACCCTGCGGACTTCATATGACCAAGCGCATCACAGAGCCAGCAAGACATGTGCGTTTTACCCCACTCTTTATCTGGCATTTTTCATAAATACAGAACATTTTTAAAAAAGTGATTTAATATAAACTATCAATAGAAAGAATAACAAAAATAAAAAGTAATAACGGCTGGTTTACAGAAAATGCAACCCTAAAAGTTTGAAAAGCAACGTGGTACGAGCGACAGTTTGAGAGTCGCTGTATAATGCCACTCAATACACAACGCAAACAGCTGTAATTAAAGTTAAAAGCAAAGTAACGAAATCAAACTGCAATAAAAACTTAATGCAAAATTACTCGGTCAATAATGTAAAAGAGGCAAACTTAAATTATGAAAGTAGATTAAATTCAACAAATGAGAATTATTTAACAATTAACACTACGTCTTTGCATTTGTTTTTGTCACAAATTAGACACAGAAAGTAAAATTTACTAATTTTTATTTCACAAATCAACCACAGAAAAAGTAAACACAACTTCACAGCTATAATGACGTTTGCAATATATGCAACTTCGGATGACCCTCACTGTTTTAGAGTTCAGCTGCGGAATGTAAAATGATCTCTGGACGATCTCCTGGGTCTTTTTTAAAGAAAAGTGTTCTTGCTTGTGGGCCATTTTGATAATCTTCACTTCCATTCTCGACGGCACGATGATCACATCCTTCACCGGGTCCTTATACAGGAGTGTTTGATGTAAAAGTAATCGTAGTCATAATTTGCCAACACTTGGCGTACTGCGCAGATCCAGTCATGTTGTTGCTGTGTTGCTTTTAATCTGTGGTGCAGCGAATGTTCGAGCATCAGGCACTCTATTCTACTCAGGGCATCGACATGGCGCATCTTCGTACCGCTGCGGCGCTCGATTTCATAACACTGTGGAACAAATTCAGGTTAGCAAAAGTTAGGTCCATTCTGAGAGTGAGCGGTGAAAACAGAGGCTAAATTAGAAGATCCGTATCGCGGCGTTTGTTTATGTTAGTTCGAATTTTTTTTAATCGACCTTCGAACTTTGCCTTTGTAGCCTTGGGGGAACATTGCCTATCGGGACACTCCGGACGGAATATCTCGCTTCTTCATAGTCACGGCGAATGCGTTTCAGTCTGTGACTATCTTGAACTTGATTCCCATTAGATAAATCAGCAACTTTTTAAGCGCCTCCACAGTCCCCAAAACCTCCAACTCATACGAGTGATATTTTTCGTCCTTCTTACGGCTCATGTATTGTACGGGGTGTAAGTCCTGGTCATCTACGTCCTTCTGCAGCATCACTGCACCATACCCGTACATGCAGGCATCAGCATGGACTTCCGTTACTGCCTTCACGTCGTACAATTTTAGAACGGAAGCGCTTGCTAAGTGTTTCAATGTGTAAAATTAATTACTTCTTACCGAAAACCGCTAGATCAATAAATGAAGTGAACAAGTTTTATGTTTGATATACACGTTTTATTAATATAGCGAAACTTGAAAGAGTGCTAACCATGTGGTGTACACTTTACCAAAATTAATCAACAAGAACAAGCCAAAACGGAAGTCAGTTGTCTTCTTAAGCTATGGTGAATATGAATACGTCAGATCCCGTGTGACTTACAATACAGGTTTGCATTTTTGGGAACATGTTTGAAAAACTCCATAGCGACTAAATTAAGCATTCCGGCCCTCTTGAAAGTGCCCACTTTCAAATATCCAGAAATAACGGGCAAAGTTTGACTATAGGTCGTTTAAGAGTTCCCTTTGACGTTTCCAATGTGACAACGCGGACAAGCCCATCGCTTCCCGGATGAATCTGTTTGATTCTACCAATGGACCACTGTAATGGTGGAAGAGAGTCATCCTTGATGATGACCACATCGTCGATTTGAATGTTATTTACCCGTTGCGTCCATTTTGGTCGATTTTGTAATTGCGTGATATAATCTCTTGGCCACTTTTTCCAGAACTGTTGAACAAGACGCTGCAAATACTGCCAAAACTGCTCGTTTCCTTTAAGTTCAGCAGATTTTCATTTGGTAGGATCGAGGATGACCGAAACTTAATGCATAGTGGGTGAGAGTTGAGACAACCTTCTATTTGGCATAACACCGTAAGGGCTTCTTCGTAAGTAACACGTGAATCTGCTAATACGCGTTTCAAGTGGTATTTCACTGATTTCACTCCGGCCTCCCAGACGCCACCAAAGTGAGGTCCAGATGGTTGAGAAAGCTGCCATTGAATATGTTGTTCTGATAATTCTCTTGAGAGGCTATCTTGCGTGGAAGACTCATTTAGCAGCTGATAAATTTCGCGCAATTGTTGATTAGCACCCACAAAATTAGTCCCATTATCAGAATACATATGGATTGGTTTTCCACGTCTAGCAACAAAACGGCGCAGCGATGCTATGAATGCTGCCGCAGACAGGTCAGTCACAAGCTCAATATGAATAGCCTTTGTAACAAGGCACACAAAAAGTGCTATCCAGCATTTGTATAGGCGTGCACCTCGTCCCTACCATGATCTAACTTGTAATGGACCGGCGAAATCTACTCCCGTATTTATGAAGGCGTAACCTGGATCTAATCGATGATGAGGAATACTGGCCATTTGTTGTTTATATGTTATGCCTCGATATCGCATACATGTTACACATTTTAAACCGCATTGTTTGACAACGTAGGTGCAGCCTTGAACCCAATAGCGTAGGCTCAATAAATAGAGGAGTTCACGATTTCCTGCGTGAAGGTGCTTCGTGTGATAATGCCTCACAATTAGCTTGGTTAAGTGGTGATCTTTATAAAGTATTAGTATTTTTGTTCATAAGGCTCATTTGCATTTTCAATCCTTCCACCTACCCTTAGCAAGCCTTGATTGTCAATGAATGGTGCGAGATATGCCAGCTTATGTGGGCAAAGATTTATTTTGTTGAAGGATTCTTATCTCAGATGGGTATGATGATGCTTGTGCTATCCTTACTAAAACGTTATGCGCACGTAAAAGTTCATAAGTCGTTAAAAACTGCTTTGCTGATGGATGTGCTAGCCGTTTAGCCTTACACCTTTGAGGGAAACGGAGCAAGAGTGCTGTCACTCGTACTAACTGAGTAAAAGTTGAGTGTCGTTCAATGATATCGGTCTCTGTACATGTAACACTATACGAAGATATTTCCCTTTTCTTTTCTAACTCCGCTCCAGTGTGGATTAGGTGGTTGAGTTCGTAGTTTATATTCTGTTGAGTTACGAGCTGGGGACCGTTCCACCACCATGTATTGTTGATGATGTCATTCGGACAAACTCCTATTGTTGCCTGGTCAGCTGGATTTTGCGACGATTGTACATGATGCCATTGTTTTGCCGGGCTCATGCCAATAATTTGTGCTGTTTTGTTCGCAATGAATGTCTTCCATCGGCGAGGGTGGTCCGAAAGCCATGCCAAAACGATTAACGAATCCGTCCATCCATAAACAGGGATGTCAGCAAAACCCAAAGACGTGCGAACCTTTGTCATCAATTTGGTCATGAGATGGGCGGCACACAGTTCAAGTCTTGGTAAAGTAATTTGCTTTACTGGCGCTACCTTTGTTTTAGCCGCAACCAAATTAGCTCTCACTCTACCATCCTCTCCTTCAACTCGTAAATAAATTGCTGCTGCATATGCTAGTCCAGAGGAGTCAGAAAAGCCGTGAAACTCAATTCTTTTTTCATTATTGTACCCTAACCAACTTGGGATACGAGCTGCAAAATGGTGTTCATGTTTTTCTGATACTCCTTCCATTCGTAACAAGGATTTTTTGGGAGTTCTTCATCCCACTCAATGCCTCTCAGCCATAGTTTTTGCATGAATACCTTCATGGAGACGACGACGGGGGAAAGCCAACCTATTGGATCAAACACCCTTGCTATGACTGATAAAACTGTGCGCTTTCTGATGACAGCTGTATTTGATGATAGAATAACGCTGTATTTGAGCGTGTCACTAATTGGTTCCCAAAGCAGGCCCAGAGTTTTGACTGTTTGTGTTGTGTCGATAATAGTTTCTGACGATATTTCACGGTCTTGCACATCGATGCTATTCAGAAATGCATTTGAATTTGACGAGGCGTAACCCAACTTGAGCTAACACACTTACGAGCTCATTTTTAATTTGGTTTGCCATATCTAACGACGACTCACAAGCCATAAAATCATCAACATAAAAATTATTTACAAAGCCTGTAGTCGCATTTGGATACTCTTGTTGGTTATCGCAAGCAATTTGATGCAACGTTCGGATTGCTAAAAATGGTGCAGCTGAAGTACCATAGGTAACCGTTTGCAAGTCATATTCAATTATTTGGCTCGTCTGGTGGATCATCAGGATGTACCAATATCTGGCGATACATTTTTTCTATGTCCGCACAAAAGGCAATGCCATATTTACGAAAGTTAATGATAATTTCAAATAAATCTCGTTGAATCGTTGGCCCCACCAATAGATTGTCATTGAGGGAGGTGCCGTCGGCTGTCTTACAGGATGCATCGAACACCACACGCAGCTTTGTAGTTGTACTAGTGGGTTTACTTACAGAATGGTGGGGTACAAAATATTCGTTATGAACGTTCTCGTTTGTGGATGGCTTCATGTGTCCCAATTCGAGATACTCATTCATAAATTTCTCGTACTCATTTTGAAGGTACTCATCCTTGCAAAATCGACGTTCCATGGACCTAGAATTTTAAGCGCTGCCGTGCGTGACTCTCCGAATATCTTGTCAGGGTTTTTCAATGGGAGTCTAACGATGTACCGTCCGCTGCTTTCCCGTCTAAAATTCTGCTTAAAGTGGTCCTCGGCCAATCGTTCTTCAGGAGTGAGGAGCACTCCCGAAGTTGGTAGATCCTCAAGTTCCCAGAAGCGTTGAATTTGGTTGCTTAAGTCTATTAAAGTGTGCCCAACTATAATTCGATTCTCTTTTGGTGTGGTTAACCTTCCCAGCATCACCCATCCAAAAACGGTTTTAATAGCTGATGGCGACCCAGACGGATGTGTTAGCTTCTCTGGTAAAGTACAATCACTGAAAACATCAGCTCCTAAAATAATGTCTATTTTTCCAGGGCTACTATAATAGCGATCGGCAAATTCTATGTTTTCGAAATACCGCAATTTTTCGTGAACCACCTCAAGTGCAGGCAGATCTTGCGTTAAATTTGTCAAACACAGTGCATCGGTGTTAATTAATTTATTCTGACGCGTACTAATTCTTATACATATGTACTTTGCCGCGTGTGGTATTAGCCTTTGTTGAGCTAACGCCGTACAATAGTGTTTTATCAACAGATCTTTTAAGTTGGAGACGTTGTGCGCAAGATTCTGTAATAAGGGTTCCTTGAGAACGCGAGTCCAATAATACCCTACACGGTTGCAAATTGTTGGAAGCATCGTAAACCATAACCATCGCTGTAGGCAGCAACGTAATCGAAGACGAAATTTGTTGTGAACTGTTAACCGACATACTATCTTCCTCTCTGTTTGGAGCCAACTGTTGTGTACCTTCCGCAGTCGACAAGTGAAGAAGTGTGTTGTGCTTCCCATTACACTCCCTACGAGATGACCTTTGCACGATAACGCTCTATGGTTCGGTTGCAAACAGTTGAAACAAAAGTTGCACTTCTGCACCAACTTACGACGCTCTTCGACGGCCATTTCCTTGAATTGCTCGCAGACGTAAAGAGCATGCTGTCTTAAACATGGTGGACACGACACCAATGTCGACGCAAATATACCAGTGATCCGTTTGCTGTTTGTTGTTCTCATCTGAATGTTTTCCAATTCGAACACTCGCCTTTCTAAAAATTTCAAAAACTCTTGAAATGTAGATTTTTTGTCGGATCTTTTTTCCCTAAACCAAAGTACCAAACTGTCGGCATCAAGCTTTTTTTCTAAGTGAAATAATAGAACTGAATCCTAGTTATGTACTGGCTCATCCAGTAACTTTAGTGCATTAATACTCTCATTTGTTGTGTTGTAAATGCGCTTCGCTTCTGATACTACACCTGATTTCATTGGTTGCTGGTCGAATAAAAGCTCAAAATATGCCCGCTTTACCCTATCTGACTTGTCATATTTTTGTTTCAACAAATCCAATGCGACACTATAATTAACGCTAGTCGGCTTCAAATGTTTAATAAGAGATAACGCATCCCCTGATAACTTTGTTTGTAAATATTCAAACTTTTCAATGTCTGAAACAATAAAAATCATGAAAGCGTATCCAATTTGTGCAGCTACCATCGAATTCTGGAATTTGAGAGCACTCATGGATCCTTGATGTTTAATATGAGTCTGCACTGCAGTTGAAATATCATTGGTTGATTGTTGGTTTCCTTCACCAGTACGATTGCTAGTTGCCTCTTCCATTGTTATCAGGCATAGTGACTTGATTGCAAAATATTTGTCTTCAATGTCAGCATGGTACGCGTCTTCTTGTGCCTGCTCTGTATCCTCTGCTAAATATTCGATTTCTTGTTGTATACTTTCGAATTTGCCAAATAACTGCTCCGCTCTCTCCACTCGAACTTTTATTTCCTCAGCTGGCAAATTATCGTTAGTACATGCGTTGTAAATGCGAGTTAAGTTGCTTTTTATTGTTTGCCGTTGAAGTTTCAATTTCTCCATTTTATTTGCTGATGCTTGGCAGATGTTGACAATTTGATATGCGAATGTCAATACATATGAGTAATTAGCGATTGACACTTGTACGTCGTTGTTTGCTCGTCTCAGTAGATGGCGCTGATAACTACTATTTGTGGCACTAATGCAGTGTGTCTGCGCTAACTGTAGTACGATGATTTGCTTACCTCAGATGCTCTTATGCAATTGCGTTTGCCCACTATTAAAATTGAACGATTTCTGTGCCTTATTTATTGGCGCTCCTTGCTTGTATGATTGTCGCCATCAAGGGTGCTGTTGAATTTAATGTTGAATTGTATGACTCACACTGCCGTGATTGTTGCCATCAAGGGGTACGCTAGTTACTTCACTTTGATCCGGTTCAAAGGACCAAATGTTTCAATGTGTAAAATTAATTAATTCTTACCGAAAACCGCTGGATCAATAAATGAAGTGAACAAGTTTTATGTTTGATATACATGTTTTATTAATATAGCGAAACTTGAAAGAGTGCTAACCATGTGGTGTACACTTTACCAAAATTAATCAACAAGAACAAGCCAAAACGGAAGTCAGTTGTCTTCTTAAGCTATGGTGAATATGAATACGTCAGATCCCGTGTGACTTACAATACAGGTTTGCATTTTTGGGAACATTTTTGACAAACTCCATAGGGACTTAATTAAGCACTAAGGCTGACTTAAGCTGTTGGAAAGCGGCGAACTGATCGTCTATTAATGTAAACTTAGCGTCCTTCCTCAGCAGGTCCACAAACCTCCTAAAGTATGACGTAAGTCCGAGGAATCCTTGCAATGATTTTCGATCGTGAGGGAATAGGAAGTTTTTGATGGCGTTAGTCTTCAGTTCCGATGACTGTATGGTGTTGTTCTCTACTATGTATCCTAGAAATTCCACTCGCCGCCTCAGGAATTCGCCTTTGCTCTTGATACGTAGACCACTCGTTTCTGCTGTCTTAAGTAAAAATTCGAACTTCTGGATGCCTTCGGCTTTATCCTTGCATATAATGATCAGGTCATCCATATTAACGATAAATATGCCGTTTTGTATAAGGTTTTTAATGCAAAGACATGCCGAATGGAAGGTACAGAAACTCGTATGGGCCACTGTGGGTTACGAACGGGAGTTTGATTCCACATGGAAGAACCCGTTCAGCAGGTTGAGCGTTGATAAAACGTTGGCTCCTAACTGCTGCTCGATTGCGTTGTCAATCACAGGCATTGGGAAATTGTCGCGCATGATCTTCTCATTCACCCGTCGGTAATCGTAGCAGAGTATATTTGCTGCCGTCTTTCTTGGCAACGAGTACGATTGGCGATGCTAGGCTGGATGATACCTTCCTCCAAGCATGTGGCCACTTGCTCGTCTACAAACTGCCGGCAGCATAAGACATTCGCCTGGGCCGCTCATTAACTGGGTTGTCAGGATAATTTTCATCTCCACTGTTGTTCTGGAGGTTGAACTCGGGTGGATGTGCCTCATCAAATTCAGCTATTGAGCATAGGCTCTGGAACTCCGTAGACAATTCGCCAATGTGGTTTGTAGATTATTCTCTCACTCCCTCGGATCGTTTGGCCTCCGTTCACGCTCATCCCAGTGGACGTGCTCATTAGCCTTCCCACCGGCTGA
Source organism: Merzomyia westermanni (assembly GCA_949987695.1). Classification (NCBI taxonomy): domain Eukaryota; kingdom Metazoa; phylum Arthropoda; class Insecta; order Diptera; family Tephritidae; genus Merzomyia; species Merzomyia westermanni. The sequence continues at coordinate 102,793,597 of OX465292.1, read as the reverse complement.
ACTGCTCCGTTAAAATCCACTGATAACTGCATCTCATACCTTGTGGCATTGCCGTGATCTGTGCACTATTGTTTGCTTTTAATTTCCTTATAGCATCTCTAATGACTTGGCACGCCGCATTCAAATCATCTACGATCGGATCTTTGGTGCTCTCCCTTGCGAAAATACCGGCCATTCTTTTCAGACCGTTCTGTCACCGCGATTGCCAGCCACTGCCTCTCGCTAATCTGCCTCTTGTCTTTTACTCCTGAATACTACACCCCCTTCAATAATAATTAGGTCGGTTTGTTTGAGGACATCGTTACCGAATACCACCGAATAGCTCACATCTCGTTTTCTTGTTAGGTGGAAAATTTTATCTAACGATATGTCATCTATTGTCAGAACAATAGTGAAACTGCCCTTTTTTCCAGCGTATTGTTGTCAATGCCCACTAATCGCCGGCATTGACCGGTGTGTCATAGTGCATCAAGCATAGATCCGACCCCGTATCGACTAGTGCTGAGACCGTTTGTTGTGTTGACCCGAATGATATGTCAATGAAGACGAGACCGATCCGTTTATCTGTCGTCATATTGGCGACGTTGTTCTCTACCTGGTTCTTTCTCCGATGTGTTGCATTCATCTGCTTGGTGACCCTCTTTACCACACTTGAAGTAAGTGATGCGCTTACAAGAACAGTTCTGGGCGAGATGCGAGCTGTCCCCATAGTTGAAACAACGCTTTTCCGTCGACCCACTAAATGAGCTCTTATTTACGGTTTACAGATGCGCATGGTTTGCGTTTGAGGACACTGATTGAACATATTTTCTAGTAGACTTTAATCTGCACTTTCTCTTGAAGACGCGCTAACACCAAACTCCTTACGAAATGTAGTTTTTAAGCAGTCCGGACTATTAATCCCACCTTGACCGCGGATAAATAACCTAGCTGCGCCTTTTAATAACTGTTTGGCATAAATGAACTTCTACAAGTCGCTCCATCTAACAGCTACAGCATTGTCCTCAAAGGTTTCGAGCCACTGCTCGGAGGTTGGCTCACCACATGCCACTGGCTGCAGCATCAAAGTAAACATCTCCGCGTCGCTAACGTTTAGGGCGAGGTGGTCAAGTAATCTATTGTAAACAATTGAAACGCTGATGTGTAGCCTATGATCAGAATTGATTCTTTATTGAAAATCACTTTCTTTTCATAGGAAATTTCTTGCCCTAATTTACACTAATACTTACACACTACTTATGTGTATAAACTACATACGTATACCTAATATGCTATGTCAGCATATGTGCTTTCTAGTTATTTCGTCAGTCACATTGACGAACTGACGCTATCGATCAGTTGGCCAGTGTGACGGCTTGGGCAATGCACTTGACTCAAAGTAACAAATGTAACCAGATCTTCGCCTTGTGTAGCGATGTGTATATTAGATGTTAAACTCCCGCTGAGTTTAACGGAATTTAAATGGGTCACAATATTTTGGCTTTGCGTGCGGTCGGTATTTGTATGTGCATAAAAAATGTCTGTAAGCGCGGCGTATTTATGGAATACTACACCTTTCCTCCTTAAAAAAATAGATCTATATAATTGTAGCTAAATATATAAATATATCTATTTAAAAAGACTTGATGACCCACTTAAGGTTTGCTTGCGTTTACAGAATTTTAATTGCTTTGCAATTATTGCATAAAGAGTTTGTTTTGGTGTTTTTTTTTGTTTGTTTACATTTGTTTCACATGTGTCTTTATTGTGCTGACCCTTTTTTGTATTTTGAACATGATATGTTGTATTTTGTTTTCTTTGGCTTGTGTGCCTGTTTATCAAAATGAGTAAACTGAAGTGTTTATTGTTTTAGTTGTTTTTTTGTTACTACTAGTGGTGTTATACTGTTTTAAGTCTATTCTTATGAATTATAATTTCTTTTTTGTTTTTATTGCTATTTCCTATTCTATGAGGAATTAAAATAAATTGTTGTTCTTATCAAAATTTTTAACTTTATAGTGTCCGTTATATGTATTTTCTAACTTATGGGAGGCCTCTTCACTAACTAACACTAAATCTCCTATGTTTATTTCTTTACTATAGCTACTTTTATCATAATTTGTTTTTTCTTTTTCTTTAGCCTCTTGGACTAATTTCCTAGCTCTTTGCTGTGCTACTTGAAGTCTATATTTTACTTCTTTGTCATAAGCTTCGTGATTGTATAATGGGCTGATTTTATTTTCTCTTAAAATTCGTATTTCGGTGGATTTTTTGCAAATATTAGTTTAAAATGGCAATATTTATGTGTGGTAGATGGCGTCGTATTGTAACAATACGCGAAATACCTGAGGTATTCATCCCAATCATCTTTGTCACTGGATATGTATGTTCTACAGTACCCAAAGTTTGATGACGATACGGTGTTGAAGTTTTATGTTAAATTTTTAACAGTTTACATAGTTCTTTGAATAAGTTATTTTTGTATTCTGTGCCCATGTCTTTCATGATTGTTTTCATTTGTCCATAAATCAAGATGAAATGCTCGAACACGGCTTTAGCGACTGTTGTTGCGTGTTTGCTTGGAACTGGGATCGCTACCAAGTTTTTGGTTAGATCGCATATAATGGTAACTGCATATTCGTTTCCATTTATCGACTTCGGTAATGGTCCTACTGTAACGATTTGTACAATATCAAATGCCTTCGGAGGTGTCTCCGTTATTGTCATTGGTTCCTTTATATGCTTATTAGTCTTATTTTTCTCACAGTGGATGCAGTTCTTCACGTATTTTCTTATGTCATTTTTCATATTTAGACAGCTATATTTCTGCTTGATTTTATCTGTCATGCGATTTATTCCTGGGTGGCCACCACTAATATGATATTTGTGCAGAATATCTTTAATTTTCCCGGGTTTTGTCACATGTATAACCTCTGGGGTTACAGCGATTGTTAGATTTTTGAGAACTTTGTTACCCATTTCTATAAATTTGCCTACTGCAGTATAACTCCTTTTAAACAATTTGTCCCCTAAGGACAACTGTATTTTTACAAGTCCTAAATTGCCGGCTTCTCTTTCAAGCCTGGTAAAGAGTTGTCCTCAGTCAATCTTATCCTCAACAATTAGGTTGCTTGTATCCAAGTTGCTACAAATTTTCTTTCCTTTTTTGAAATATAATTTCGGAGGATTGAAAACGAGCTCGACATGTCGTTTTACTTCAAATTTATTTAGCGCTTCGTATATTTTTGGGTTCTCTTTATGACTTTCTTTATTTTCAACATTACTGCTGGTATGTTTTGCTGCTGTTCTTTTTGTTATATTTAAAATTTTACTTGCTTCCACTGATATATCTTTTAAGTTTGTAATTGTTATGCGGGATAAAGCGTCCGCGATATGATTTTCCTTTCCGGCTATATACTCCACTTCAAAATCGTACTCCTCTAAATCGAGTCTTACTCGTGTCAGCTTAGATGAAGGACTCTTCATTGAGAATAGGTATGTTAAAGGACGGTGGTCGGTTTTAACTAGAAATTTCCTGCCATAGGCATATTCTGAAGAAGGTTATGGCCCAATGGATTGCGGCTAATTCTTTTTCTATCGTGGCTTTGTTGATTTCACCTTTTGTGAATGGCCTAGAAGCGTAAGCAAATGGTTACTGTTTGCCGTCATGTTCTTGGCTAAGGACTGCCCTACAAGCGTACCCACTAGCGTCTGTTGTGATGCAGAATTCTTTATCGAAAACTGGGTATTGCAAAAATTTTGGACTAATTAATGCTTCTTTTAAGTAGACAAAAGCTTTTTGACATTCTTCTGTCCATTCGAAAGAAACATTCTTTTTGCAAAGCCTAGTTAATTTTGCTGAATGTTCTGAAAAATTCGGTACAAATATTCTGTAATAGTTGCAGAAAGCTACGAATCTCTTAACTTCATCGGCTGTTTTTGGTCTTGGGTAATTTAGGACTGTTTCGAATTTGCTTGGATCGGGTAATATTCCCTTGTTTGTACATTTATGTCCTAAATATGTTACTTCTTGGCTGAAAAATAGGCATTTATCTGGATGTAATTTTAGGTTGTATTTTCTACAAGTGGAGAACAGGTCTCTTAAATTTCTTATAATATGGTTTTTAGAACAACCTAACATAGCTAAATCATCCATGTAGAGAAATGCTTGAGATGGTTTGAGACCTGCGAATGCTAGTGTCACCATTCTTTGGAATGAATTCGGTGCTACTTTTAATCCATAGGGTAGTCTTTTGAATCTATACGTGCCATTTTCGGCTGTGAATGAGGTTTAATCCATGGAGTCTGGGTGTAATTCGATTTGATGAAAACCTGACATAAGGTCCAGGCATGAAAAATATTTTGCTCTTCCAAGTTGATCTAAAATGTCGTCTATTCTTGGAAGTGGGAATTTGTCTGATGCTAACTTTTTATTTTGGCGGCCGCCGTGGTGTGAAGGTAGTGTTGCCGGCCTACCACACCGAAGGTCCATGGTTCGAGCCCTGGTACAGGTAACATCAAAAAGTGATTTGAAAAAAGTTTTTCAAAACGGGGTCGCCCCTCGGCAGTGGTTTGGCAAACTCTCCGAGTGTATTCCTGCCATGACAGGCTTCTCAGCAAAAATTCGTCTCCTTTGTAGATGCCGTTCGGAGTCGGCAAAAAACTGTAGGTCCCACCAATTTGTAGGGAAAATTCAAATCGGCACACCACAAATTGGAAGAGAAGCTTGGCGCAAAAATCTCTTAGGAGGTTTATGATGATATACCTGTTGTATATCGCGCCATAGAGAGAGAACTTTTTATTTACCTGTCTGTAGTCAACCACTAGTATCCATCTTTTTTCTGTTTTCCCTGGGAGTGATTTTTTAGGGACTAGTAAGATTGGGCTTTTATATTCTGATATGGAGGGTTCTATTATGTCATCTTCGATTAACTTATTTACCTGTTTGCTTATTTCTCCTTTTTGCGTTTGAGGAAGTCTATAATTTTTTATGTAAACGGGGGTGTCATCCTTCATGTATAATTTTTGTTTATAAAAATTATTAGAGGAAATCGGTTCTGTTTCTAGTGCAAATATGTCTATGAATTCTGTGCACAGTGTTGTTAGCTGAGGGTTGACAAATTTTGGAAAGTTTTTGGTTAATCTTTTTAATTTTTCTGTATCGTTGCAATTTTTACTGTGTGTGGTTTTAATTACTGTGTAGTCGTCTAGATTTTCGGTATTCATCTTGTAATTTTAAATAGTTGTGTTTTTATGTGTTGTGTTGATAATTCTAATGAAAGTTTGCTCCTTATCGTAATTGTATTGACAGACAGACAATTTGTTAGATGTATCGTTATTGTTTGGGGAAAATCATATGGTCTTAGGACTAGTTTATCCTCTGTTTTTCCATAGTCTAAAACACAATTGTACTTCTTTATGAAATCTAGTCCTATTATTCCATCGCATGGGATTGGAAAGTCGTCTTCTACGACATGGAATTTATGGTAAATTAGAAGGTCGTCGCCTTTTAAATCTGCTTTAATTGTGCCTCATGTGCTGGTTATTCCCTGACCAATGCCTTTTAAATCTGTAATTTTCTCTGTATTTATTTTGTGATTATTACTAATTTGATGCTTTTTAATAATGGAGATGTCTGCTCCTGTATCAATTAAGAAATTTGAAATCGAATTTTTTAATGATGTCCTTGTAGATATATAGCTGTTTAGATGTAGATTTAGTACGCATATCTTTCTATCTATTAATCTTGAAGTGGAGTTTCCTGGTTTTCCGTCTGGGTGCAGCTGCGCACGTTACGGGTCTGGTTAGAAGGTCTATTGCCGTTTCGGGCTTGTGATCCTCTCTGGTTAATATTATTATTGTTATTATTGGATGTCGAGTTATTGTTGTATCTAGGTTGAGGTCTAAATCTCGTACCTTGGTAATTCCCACAGTTGTTACTTCGGTAACCTCCACGGAAATTACTCCGCTACTGACTCTGCTGTCGTACATTCAAAATTGTGTTTGAGCTGCCTGTTTTTTCGGTACAGCTGTTGGTAAACTTAGAGATTGCATCATTCATTGTTGTGAACGTTCCCGCTTGCATTATCATTTTGACCTTGTCATTGGAGCAGTGTTTACACATAGCTTTGACTGCTGCTTGTGTTGAATATCTCGTTGCTATGTCTGGGTTGAGTCCATCCGAGATATACGCTTCTTCTAGTGACCTGGTAATTTTTTCTATTTCTGCTGTGTATTGGTTAGCAGTTTTGCTACGTTGCTGGATGTTCAGGAGTTTAGCAGTTAAAACTTCTACTGATTCACCCTTTATTGCGGTTTTCAATTTTGTTTTTATCTGTTCTATTGTGCTTTCGCTACTGATAAAATTTCTTGCCGTGCCTTTTAGCTTGGTTTTTATCATTGTGATCGCAAAGGCTTCGTGATCATCCTTGATTTGCTCAAGTATATCAAGGGCGTCTAGGAGACTGTGTAAGTTCTCCGGCTTACCATCAAACTCTGGTAGCACTGATGAAGCAGTTTTAATAAATTCAACTATTGCACCATTGTGACGTTTATGGTTGGGGTAACTATTGGTTTAGTTTCTCCTACCGCTGGAGTCTGGCTCTGAGAATGTGATGGAGTCGGGATCTGGGCACGTTCTGGTAAAAGTAAATTGAAATCGACTCCTCTACTATGATTGGTACGTTGAATTCTATATTGTGTCTAGCTAAAGAAAACACCAGTTTATCTCGTACGGCGGAGAAAAATTGGTAAGCTTCTCTTTGGTGTTCTTTTGTAAGTGTGTTATTTACTGATGTAATCACCTGTCCTATGCCATTTACAGCTTCAAGAATTATGTTGAAATGCTTTACAATTAATGCAAAGATAGTTATCCATTTACCAGAAAGTTGTTCCTTATTTTCTATAATTGGGTGTGGTTCTATTTAACCAATTTTATTCATAACTTTTCTCTGCCGAATTTTCTCTACCTACTTCGTATCCTGCTATTCCTATTAATATATCGTTTAGTGCAATTTTCCACCATGCCATTTTTAGAAGAAAAAATTTTGAATTTAATAGTATTTTTACTTTATTTACATTCCAATTTACTCAATTTGTTTATTAACAAGATTTCTTATTGTTTCTATTTTTTATTTCTTAACATGTTAATTTTTTCTTTTAATCTTAATCTATCAACCGTATTTGTTGTTAGGTTAAGTGGCCTAAAAGTTTCGACTAATTCTTTTCTCTTCCTAACCTGTTTGCCTCCCCGTTTTTTATAGCGGTAGGTATTTTTGGAATTTCCTCCTTTTTATTAAGCTTGTTCCTTCGCCGATACTCCTTTATGGTAATCGGTGTTGGACCTTGCTGTGCAGCTTTACGACTCTCGAAGATTTGTTCGGAAATTTTTATAAATTCTTTAATGGTGTCTTCGCACTTTTTGAAAATTCTATTAAATTCCTCGTGAGTCGTAATCTCCTGCATTATATTTTATAAGCCGTCTCTTCTTTAGCATGAACTTGCCTAACTGAAATTTGTATTTAATCGATATAGATGTTTTCTTATATAGTCTATTAAATATTTCTAAGTATTTTATTCATTGCATATATTATTTTTTTTTATATTTTCCCTAAGCAAAATCAGAACTTTGCTCCTGGCTTAGCGGCCGTGAGGCGTGCTCAAATTATTCTAGTAAACTTATATTTTAAGATTAGTAACCCCTTTTCTTGCTGCCAGTCACCAATGTCTTGCTGCCAGTCACCAATGATTTATTGCCATCAAATTATTAGGTATTCCACCCTTCTTATGCATCATGCCGCTGGTCGTCAAATTAATTGGTATTCCACCCGTTTATGCATTATGCCTCCGGTCGGCTTTCGTCCTCAGGATCATTTAGTCATTAGTCTGTTCAGGATCATTTGAATTTCAGTGCCGACGGGAAATCGCAATTGTGACCCAGCAGTATATCAATTGTAATATCTAAATCTTCCTCCTGTTTAGTGTCCTCGCCAGTTACAGCACCATCCTCTATTGAGTTTTCCGTGTGGGCAGCGTATTCAAGTTTCCACGCTGAGAGCCAAAACTGGCTCTTTAAATAATATAATGAGCCTTTTGTGGTTTCACTTTTAAACCAATCAGCAACATTTTATGCACCAGAAAAATTAGTTACGATAATATTACTTTTAGTCTTGGTAGCGTTTTGCTAATTTAGCAAATTTTCGCTTCCTTTTGACTAAGACTGGCAGGATCGCCGTGTAAACAATGGAAACGCCGATGTGTTGCCTATGATCAGAATTGATTCTTTATTGAAAATCACTTTCTTTTTATAGAAAATTTCTTACCCTAACTGACACTAATACTTACAAACTACTTATGTGTATAAACTACATACGTATACCTAATATGCTATGTCAGCATATGTGCTTCCTAGTTATTTCACCAGTCCCATTGACGAACTGACGGGTGGCGGTGTGTATATTAGATGTTAAACTCCCGCTGAGTTTAACGGAATTTAAATGGGTCACAATAGTTTGGCTCTGTGTGCGGTCGGTATTTGTATGTGCATAAAAAATGTCTGTAAGCGCGGCGTATTTATGTAATACTACACTATCCCGCAGGGCTTGTTTGCGTCCATTTGTGTCTAGCCGTAAACTTTCTAGCTGTTCTTTAAGTCCGTCTACTGTTATTGCATAAATCTGATCGCGGTCCATGTCTTACAATGTTTGATTTGAAAATTATCAATAAAATGTGCATGTGCTTGTGAATATTTTAAATAAATTTAGAAAAATGTTTCCTCGCCAAATATTTATTTTTGAACTATAGTAGATAACTTTTGAATTTTTGATGTTAAATCGTTACAATGGAACAAAACTAAGTTAAGTCGTTACAATGGAACAAAACTATTAGAACATATTGTATGAGCATCGTATGATCAAGGCATATTCAACTACATATTACTACGGGTCTCGCTGCCCGCTCGGACACTGCTTCTTTCTGCGTTTACTCTTATGTACTTGTTGAGGTAGTTTGGGAACAACAACAAAACAAATTTCGTACAGCAATTTTTGTCAATGTCTTTACTGAACATTTTTTGCCGAAATTTATGTATTTTTAAATGATTCTTTTGATGACGATTGTGTTTATTTCGAGAATGGTTTATTTAACCGATTATACGGTTTTTTTGCCGCTTTTTGTGGGTTCGCGCCACTTCTCGACAAATTTGTACGATGGCTACGTATTAGGCTATTTAAATTAAACACACTCGCTTTTGTTTTAATAACAATAATTAGTTTAATTTACTTTCAGTTGACAGTTACATTATTTATTTAACGTTAGTGTTTCACATTTCTTAGGATTATAGTCCGTCGGGTGCCTTTGTCGTAGTGTTGCATTCGTCAACCTTATGGAATTCAATGCAACCGATTAATGGTGACCTACCATAATGCTAAAGTAATAACCATAACATAGCCAACCAATTGAATTTTGGTATACCTGCCATATCCATAAACAGCTGATTGCTGATCCGGCTTTTTGTTTTGGTAAGATAAAATCCCATTTTTCGTTGATTTAAAAACAAATATTTACTTTTATACCTCTTTATTCACATCATAATACCTCGTTACACACATTCTGTCCTATGAACCAAATATACTTTTTCGGAAAGGGGAGAAAAAATAAAAATACACGTGTGATTTTCATGTACATGTGAGAATTTTTTTTTTATGTATAAAGTATAAAGCTTGAAGTGTCCGTGATTCCGCATGTGATTTTTGCTTGGTGCGAATAAGCCACAAACGTAACAAACGTTATTTCGATTCGGGCACTGCATTTTTGCTCAGATGAAATATGTATATAGAAATACGTTTTCGCACAACAGAACTTACGCAGAGAGTGTGTTGTATCAAACAATAAATTAAACGATTTTAAATTATGCAATATTGATTGTGCAATTCAATGTTTCATCTGTTATACCAGTTGTAAGTGTCGTAAAAGTAATAAACAGTTTAGAGTTAGAAAGTTACTATTAATAAAATACAAATATATGGAGTAGGATGGGTCGAAAAACATTTTTTTTCGAAACGCTATAGTAGTTTAAAAATTTGGAGTCCCTTTAAGTTATGGCGAAAAAAGGTGAAAACATTTTTTTTTTTTTGTAAATTCAGGAAAATCTGAGAATTGATAAAAAGATCTATTTTTAAAAAAATTTGACGTGATACAGACATTTCCACGAGTCTGGCTGCAAAAATTTTAGCTCGATTGGATCACGGAAAAAGGGTTAAAAATCGATCAAAAGTCTTTCACACAGGCGAACAGACGGACACTACGAGCTTTATACTTTATACATAAAAAAAATTCTGACGTGTACATGAAAATCACACGTGTATTTTTATTTTTTCTCCCCTTTCCGAAAAAGTATATTTGGTTCATAGGACAGAACTAAAGCTGGTTTTTGTAACGCAGTGTAATGGATGACTATAAACTGGTCGAGTATGTGCGTGAATTCCACTGCCTTTATGACAAGGTAAACTCAGATTTGAAAGACCAAGGGAAAAAAGTGCCGCCTGAAGAGAAATTGCAGGAAATTTAGAAGTTGATGGTAAGTAAATGTTTATAATTATTGATTATATAATAATGAATATTCCCAATAGTAGCAGTAAGGCGATGGGGGACTTTAAGGGAACACTTTACAAAAGAAATCATAAATGCGAAGAACACCTCAGCAAGTGGTGCATCTGAGGGAAGGCAGTGGGCGTTTCTAGAGAGTCTTCAGTTTTTAAGAGCCCACATTATACCTCGCGCGTAAGTATAATGAATTAAAATGGTAAGTGTGTATTCATTGTTAACAAATCTATTTCAACAGAATGCGCCAAAGCTCTCAAATTTTAGAGAAAAGTGTTTATGGTTGCGGGTACGCCTCTTCAACTTCCATGCGGGCGCCCGAGGCTAAATTTAATTATATTTGCACACTCCCGTCCTATTCCTCCCGCGCATCCATCACCAATTCCTGTTCCACAGTCGTCCCCGGCCCCACAGCCGCAGTCTGAGCCATCAACTTGCCGCGGACGAAAACGCTTGGCAGTGCAGCGTGACGAATTGGACTCAGCAATAATGGAGACGGTGAAAAGCTTTACCGATGTAAGTCCGCGTAGAGCTTAGTGTGAGGATTATGGTCCGGAAATAGCAGATTTTGGGCCGATGATATGCTCTGCCATTCATAAGTTAAATAAAAAGAACCAAGCGGTGGTTATACAATACTGCAAGGAAATCGTAATGCAAGCACAAGTAGAGGGATATGACAAAGCAGAAATTGTGGAGTATCTCTATAAAGAAGAGCATTAGCAAATTTATTAGTCGGCTCCGCGGTAAAAGCTGTTAACTCCATCCAGTAACACTTTTTGGGTATCTTAAACTTAGTGTCCATCTTAAAAAGGTTCAATTCTATAAGTGCTATACTTATGAAATGCACTGTACACTGGTGAACATAAGTATTGGCACAGTAGTTTTCGGCGATTTTCACCAATTTTGGTTTTATTAAAATTATTTTTACAAAGACTATGGGCCGGTTTCACCAACGCGACTAAGACTAAAACTAAGTCGTGACTTAAGTTAGCACAGATTCGAGACTAACTTAATTTTGGGTTTCACCAACTGAGCGACTTAAATAATTTTGAGCACAACAACCCGATCAGCTGTTCTATGCATAGTAGTATTTTTTCATACCAGACAACTCTGCGCATCCCAATATCCCAGTGCAAAATGGGCATGTATGACTATACACGAAGTAATGTATTGATCTTACACCCATTTCTCTTTAGTTGGAAGGTACTAAAATTAGCGCTTAATTGAAAAAGATAGTTTCGCAATGATTGCATGCTTGAAAACAAGCGTTTACATGCATCTACGCTTACCCCGTTAAAGTCAAGCATGATCAAGTTTCCGACTGGGACGTTGCACAAAACAAATTAGCAGGATTACTGACATTAAGGTTTCGAACCACAGCAACACTGCTTGGTGGAGAATAAGTCAGCTGGCAAGTTGACTAAGTTGTGACTTAGCTAAGTTAGGTGGTGAAACTGAAAAAGTGAAAATCGCTACTTAACTAAGTTAAGTCGAGTTGGTGAAACCGGGCCTATGTCTATTACAAGAACTATAAATTTTGTTTTAAAAATGTACACGAAATTCGCGAAAACTCCAAGAAATTTTAGCAAAAGATTTTCAACTTTTTTCGTAGAACTTTCGTATGAAGTTTTGTAGGCCATTAAATTTTAGTACAATAATGTGTTAATCTTAAGTTCGTGACACGTTTTGCTGATTTTTGGCGATTTTTTTCCCGACGAGCTAAAGTGTTTTCTGTCATATAAAAACATTGCGTTCATAAACTTGGTTGAAAAACAATAAAGCAGCTGGCGCTGATGGTTTGCCTGCTGAGCTATTCAAACACGGAGGCGAGGAGCTGGTAAGGCGCATGCATCAGCTTTTATGCAGAATGTGGCCTGAAGATTGGGATCTAAGTGTTCTCTGCCCAATCCACAAGAAGGGCGATCCTGCAAACTGCGCCAACTATCGCGGAATCAGCCTTTTGAATATCGCATGTAAGGTCCTATCAAGCGTATTGTGCGAAAGACTGCAGCCTGATGTGAACAGACTGATTGGACCTTATCAGTGTGGCTTCAGACCCGGTAAATCTACCATCGAGCAGATTTTTACAATACGCCAAATCTTGGAAAAAACACCTGAAAAAGAATTGACACACATCATCTCTTTGTTGGTGTTAAGGCCGCTTTCGATAGCACGAAAAGGAGCTGTCTATATGCCGCTATATCTGAATTTGGAAGGACCTCTCCGAGCCGGGTTTCAGACAGGGTGACCCCCTTGTGTGCGATTTCTTTAATTTAATGCTGGAGAAAATAATACAAGCTGCAGAACTTAACCGCGCTGGAATAATATTTTATAAAAGCGTGCAACTGTTGGCGTATGCTGACGATATTGATATCAGTGGCCTTAACAACCGCGCCCTAACTTCTGCTTACTCCAAATTAGAAAAAGAAGCGGAGTAAATGGGATTGGTGGTGAACGAGGGCAAAACGAAGTACCTTCTGTCATCATGCAAAGAGTCAGTGCATTCGCGCCTTGGCAACCAAGCCACTGTTGGCAGCAATAATTTCGAAATAGTAAAGGACTTCGTTTACCTGGGAACCAGCATTAACACCAACAGTAATGTTAGCCTAGAAATCCGACGAAGAATTACTCTTGCAAACAAATGCTACTTCGGACTGAGTAGGCAATTGAGAAGTAAAGTCCTCTCTCGACGAACGAAAATAACACTCTATAAGTCACTCATCGCACCCATCCTGCTATATGGTGTAGAAGCGTGGACACTAACAACATCTGATGAGGCGGCTCTGGGAGTATTCGCGAGAAAGGTTCTTCGAAACAGTTGTGGACCTCTACGCATTAGCGACGGCGAGTACCGGAGAAGATTTGATGATGGGCTGTATGAACTTTACGCACACGCCGACATAGTTCAGCGAATTAAAACACCGCGGCTTTGCTGGTTAGGCCACTTAGTGCAAATGAGCGAAAATGCTCCAGCCCAGAAGGTGTTCTTATCGGCACCCGCCGGTGGAAGCAGAGGAAGAGGGAGACCACCACTCCGATGGAAAGACCAAGTGGAGATCGTTTTGCGACGGGCGAGCTATGTTGGGCGGTCAAAATCACCCAGGCGGTTAGATGACCATTTAAAGAAGAAGAAGTTCATGAACTTGTATGGAAAAAACTACAGAAGTCTCCAAGAAAAAATTGCCGAAAATCAGCTTTGCCAACATACCATTACAAGTGAAGTTTAACAGTGATGGCAATATATATGAAAAACAAACCTAGACCACTTATGAAGAACTCGTTAAGTTGCTGCTTTACACAATCTATGAGTTTGTACCCGGAATCAACATATAATCATAAACTTCAATTCGTTTTCAGGCAAATATTGCACAGTATCTATAATTATTAATACTATGAAATAAAATATGAAACAAATGAAATTCCTGGGACAGGAAATAGTGTTGCCGACTTTTTTCATCGGCTGGCATAAGTTGCTCCTTTTAAGTTTAATTACGAAACTATTTATTAGCATGAAAGGGGCAGATATACTTTTAGGTACTAGTTTGAATGAATAACAGTAAATATTAATTGAAATTAACTGCTTATGAAAAAAAAGTTACAAATCATTAATAGTTTTTCCGCGAGCAGTTCGTATCGGATGTGACTTCAAGTGTTTAAAAATGTGTTCGTGTGAAAATTGCTTTGAAAACGTTTTGACATTTTTAAGAATGGACGAAGATCGTTTGCATGATTTTCTAATTAGACATGGTGTAATTGGTGATTCCAAAATGTGTCCTATATGTAAAAAACCGGTAGAAATTTCACTTGTCGGAAGTTGAACACGGTTTTGAAAAATAAAAAAAAACATAAAAAATAAATGTTCATTCAAGCAGAGTGTCTAGAACAATACATTATTTTCCGCCTCCCATTTAAGCGTTGGTCAAATTTGTCGATTCGTGACATATTTTGTGGTAACACCGCACCCTAAACCCGCGTATTTGGCAGAAGCGGTGAGCATTGCGCACCATACGGTCAGTGGGACCAGCTTCATAAGAGAAGTGCTTATGCAAAGGTCCATTACTAATAGCGACAGTGTGATCGGTGGCGAGGGTAAGGTGGTTGAAATCGACGAAGTAAAAATGGGACGCTGAAAATACAACGCGGAAGGTATGTAGAGGGCCAATGACTTTTTGGTGGGTTATACCGCGGATCGATAAATAAGCTTGTGGTCCCGGTCGCAAATCGATCTCGAGAAACATTGCTTGAGATCATCAAGCAAAAGATCGCAACGGGTACGACGATATATACGGACTGTTGGAAGGCATACCGGTTGGAGGACCATCGTTAAATACACGCCAATGTAAAACATAGCGCAAGTTTCGTGAACCCATCAACAACAAAACAAAGGGCGGCAATTTCGTGAGCTTCGGTTCAAGGTTCCCCGGTATGGAAGAGTGGAGAAACATTTCGAGGCCTACATAGCCGAGTTCCTCTTCCTCCGAAAGTTCTATACGCAAAGCGAGTGCATACACCACATATTAAAAGACATTGGTTCATTATACAATCCAAACACTGAATACTACAATGTCATGCATGTAGACATATAGACATTTATATTTAAATTAAATAATTATCTAAGAACTTTTATTCTTTCTTACAGAATCACCATTTTTAGTTTTTGTCAACATGCGGCAATCACATATGTAATTAGTATATATGTTTATAATTCGTTTTAACATCATTCGTTTTTACATCAATAATATCATGCCACCCTAAGTGACCATTGAAAAGCGAAAATTTGCCTACAGGGAAACCAAACACCTAAACAAAATCGGCAACGCTCCTTCTTTGCAATCTCACTGGTGGTGTGGCATGGCAGTATATATGTTTGTTCAATATTGAATATACATTTTAAGCAAGCTGGCATAATAGTGTATCATTATGAGTACCTAATATTTCGCAATGTTCAATGTTATTACTACAACGAATTTGGATCTTGGAATATTTTTGTTGTTAAATACGCTTAAATTATTGAGTTTTCTTGTCGGTTTATCTTTAGTTCGGTTTGACTTTGTAAAATAGTGATAGTAGATATATAAGCGATAGTTTGTTGTGCTCTGAAAGACACAAGAAGTGTATTAACAAAGTGTATCCGATTAAACAGTATTTTGTTTATAACTTTTTAAAAGTTAAAAAAATATATAATAGTCCACTGCAATAGCGAAGTTATATATCTTTTTATACCTAGTAGTGTTACGCACACAAGGTATATTAACTTTAGTATCCTAACGGCAGTATGTAACAGCATAAACCGATCGAGATAGATATTGACTTATATATATCAAAATGTTCAAGACGAAAAGAGAAATTGATTAAGCCATATCCGTCCGTCCGTCTGTAACACGATAACTTAAGTCAATTTTGAGATATCTTAATGATATTTGGTATGCAGGTGCAGGTTCCTTAGGACTCATCTCCGAGCGCTATTTCAAATGGGCGAAATCGGATGATAGCCACGCCCACTTTTTATGTATAGAATATTTTGGAAAACACAAAACAAGTGATTACTCAGTACATAATAATGTATAATTAAGATTGAGGCATAAAATAAATGTTTTAAAAAATTGTTGAAAATGGGCGTGGTACCGCCCACTAATTAATCAAGTCTAATTTATAAACGTTATTAATCATAACACCGTTCAAGATATCGAAACGAAATTCAGGCGTGCAAGGAATGTTCGAGGAAAAAATGTGCGAAATCGGTTAAGATCCACGCCCACTTTTATATAAAAGATTTTGAAGAGGATCGTAGATATATTAAATAGGCAATAGCTTTGCGTAAAATAGCTTTACATCATTTACGAGTATATTTCCCTTTTAAAGTTCCCGTAAACTCAGAAATGCAAAAAATTAAAATTTTCGAAAATGGGGTGGCCCCGCACCTTTTATACTGAATTATGCCACAAAATTTTTTATGACATAACTCCGCTATAAATTGATGTGTCGAAACGAAATTTGGTGATAATGTTCAATATATAAAAGTAACTGTTTGTTGTAAAAATTGGCGAAATCGGTTCATAGTTCTGAAATTTTTTTTTGGAAAATTGAAAAAGCGATATTTCTACAACTAAGCAAGTTATATCAATCAGATTTTGCACACATAATAAGCTATTTTATTTGTCATTTATTTATCATTTATGGTTACAAAAACCTTACAGACTAGAATACAATATTAACTTAGTACTAGAACTAAGAACTTAGAAAAAAATGTGATCAAACATGATTTAGTTTATTGTGTATGATTAACACATTGCAGACTATATACAATAAAATATAATATGGCATAAGTAATTATAATTTAAAGATGCTGAGTTCAATGACAGATTTGAAAATGTTTCCCGAAAGGGAAAAATCGATAGTTAGACTTCTTGACAGCTTATTATATCGAAAAGGGCGCGAAATATTGGATTAAAATAGCAGTAGTTCGCACTGGGAGCAGTCAAATAGAATGGTAAAAATGCCAACTATAATATCATAAACAAACATAAGTAAATGCAGGTTTCTCCTAGTAGCAAGCTTGGTAGATTAATGAGCGCACAGCGAGAGTCGTAAGAAGGGAACGGATCCTCAAAATTTAGGGAACTTATAGCAAACCGGACAAACTTTCTTTGAACCCTTTCAATTTTGGCAGAATGGCAGCTGTAGATAGGGTTCCAAATGATGGACGAATATTCGAGTTTCGAGCGGACTAAACAGATATAGAAAGCAAGACTGCAATGTGCCTATGGAAGCACGTAGTATGATTGACGAAGGTAAACTTTAAGTCAAAAACAACACCTAAGTCAACAAATTCATTAACTGAGGCCAATTGACCACCAGAAATTTCGTAAGAAGATGTGTGAGGGTTAGAAGACTTCGCAAATGTTATATGGAAACACTTTTTTATATTTAGGTGAACATTATTTGCGAGACACCAGGCCGCCAGATTATTTAAGAAAACAAAAGAGGGCCCAGAATGCTACCCTGAAAAACTCCCGAAGTTGCTGTAAGCGTATGGGACGTGCAGCTTTCTATTTCAACACACATGGTCCTATTCGACAAGTAAAATTTCAACCAGCATAAAAAAATGGAAAGAAACCCCATATGCTCAAGTTTGTCCAACAAAATCTTGTGAGAGACCTTATCGAAAGCCTTAGAAAAATCTGTATAAATAGCATCAATCTGAGCTCCATCCTTAAAAGCAGAGATGCAGAAATTTGAGAAGTGAGCCATGTTAGTAACGGTAGAGCGCCCAGCAACAAACCCATGCCGGTGGGGGTCCACAACACTCTTGGTCACGAAAGACAGCTTCTCCTTAATAATATTTTCGAAGAGTTTAGAACATGCAGACAATTTAGCAATTGGCCTGTAGTTAGCAACATCATTTGTTCCCCGACTTAAAAATCGGAGTGATAGCTGACTTCTTCCACTTGTCAATAAATATACCAGAGGATAGAGACAAGTTATAGACGTGGCATAGAGGCGTAGATAGCGAGATACAGCAGTGCTTCAGAATGAAGCCGCAGAGCCCATCACTGTCACATTTTAACGACGGCTTAAAGGTGTACATAGCTTTCCTCACGTCATCCTCAGAGATAGTTAGGGACCCAAAATCCAAGCACTCAAAACGAGACGAAGGCATATAGTTGGCACTTTGGACAGGAAATCTGCGAATAGAATAGGAAGAGCCACGCTTAGAACGTACAAAATTCCAAAACGCTTTTGGATTATCTTTAAGCTCAGTTTCTAGTCTTCCAAGATACCGATTGTAGAGGATTTTATCCAGAACATTGAATTTTTTGACACTGTGCAAATGTGGATTTCTGAGAATAGTATTTGAAGTATTTGACTTATATAGCTTATTAAACTTGTTGTGATTATTTTTTAGTTTTTTAAGAGTTTTGTTGTACCATGGTAGGGTATGAGGTCTGGCGCCAAAAAGTGGTACCTTGCAATAAAAAATCTCAACCAACTTAGAAATGAAAGTGTCAAAGCAGGCACTGGCATCCTTCGAAGAAAATAAAAATTCCCAATCCAGGGTTAATAGCAAATCATTAAGCGCACCGAGATTAGCAGATCGAAAGTTGAAAGATGAATTCATTAAAAGAGATGAGACAGGAATAGTATCGAGATTTTCTAGGCAAATATCAAGCGGATAATGATGTTTATCCGACGAACATATTGGAAGATTGCTTTCAGAGGGGCTAACTATTAAATTTTCTTCCACAAAGACATTAATAATTTGTGTTAAATTACAACTTAAAGTACTATCGACAACGTTAATTTCATAAGATCGAGTACCATTCGTAGGTGTTAAAAGTCCATTATTTTGTAGGTCTAACCAGACTATATCCGGCAGATTAAAATCTCCGAGAATATAAAAATTAGTATCACTCAAATTTACAATCTTTTCAATATGTTGATTATATAAATTATCACAACTATTCGGGGGAATGTATGACACACAGATAAGTGTTGTACGAGAGGATCCAAAAATTCTAACGCACAGCTGGTCAATTAACGAATCATTATGCACTAGTTGATGAAAGAATACTCAAAAGCTTCTCTTCAAGGCTATAAGAACTCCGCCTCCCTTCCGTAGACAAGTCTTAACTGCATCTCCGTCCTTCCGAAAAGTAAACAATATATTTGGATTGAAATATTCTTCATCAAAAAGGTCTTCATTGAGCCACGTTTCAACAAAAACGGAAACATAATAGTCCAAGCGCGATGAAGCTAGTAAAATTTCATTAGATTTTGTACGCATTCCAACCATATTTTGAAAATATTTTTTTAAGAAGAGTCAAAACTACCAGGAATTGCATTCGAAGACGGTTTAGCTTTAGTAAAAGCGAAAGGGCCGAGCATTGATATCCATTGGCCAGACATTAGGGTTCGGGATTTTATCGAAAAGAGCTGTAGAGACTCCGAGCTTGAAACTCGTACTCTCAAGCCCATCCAGCGGCACACCACTCTTTACAAGCATATGACAGAAAATATCTTTTCTGTCAATTCCAGTATGATTCGACACGTATTCAATGTTGTCATTAAAGGTCACTGAGGGCTTCAAAGAAGAAATATGCACCCACTTCATTTTAATAACCGTTTCCAGCTATGTGCTTTCATTTCTGCCATAAATTAGAGGCATCATACCACAACAATTCTTTTGACGCTCTGTGTTTATACCACGATAACCGGCTGTAGTAGCAGTAGCAGAATTAGCTGCAGTAGCGCCGAAGACAGAATGTTCACGAATGTTAGCAATAGTGTTATTAACAGCATTAGTGCACAGTAAAAAATGAAGATTTACTTTTAATAGCAGTCGATATTGAAATTAATCCTTTTTGGAATTAAATTTGAGTTTTAATTCTAAATAGTATTATTTTAAGACTCTGAAAAACTTTTGAAATTAATTTAAATCCAAAATGGTTTTAGAATAAGATTTTTATCAGCGCTGAGTGCCGCGTTCTTAAAATATTGATACCTTTTAGTTTTAATTTCAAGCCAAAATAATGCGAAAGCGCTCTCTCTAATGTTTTAAGTATTTTTGGTTTAAAAATAAAACCGGAAAAGTACTAATATGTGCTCCCATTCCAAAATTTTAATATTTTTAGTTTTAGTTTAAAACCAAAAGAAATATTAACGCTTTCTCTCTCATATTTTCAGCATGTTTGGTTTTAAAACAAAACCAAAAAGTTTTAAGACATTCTCTCACTCTCAATTATATTGTATGTACTCTAGAAAATAATACTAATGGCTTAAAAGTAAAACCAAAAAAGTATTAAAATGCGCTCTCGCTGTCAAAGTTTAATGCTTTTCAGTTTTACTTTCAAACCATCAATATCAAATCAATCAATATTTGGAAAGCTTCACAATGTTTCTGAAAATAAAATACGACGCGGCAGTGCATTTCTTTAAAATCACCAATCCTGAAAGCGAGGAGTTCTCAGCGAATGAAGTAATTATATCAAGTAAGTAGCATATTAAATAATTACCAATATTTTGTATAAATACATTGTATTTCTTGCTAGTTGTGCAACATTTAAACATTAATAGCGCGTGTGCAATAACAAGAAATTCTTTGCCAATATAAGGGCTGTAGCTGTTTTTTGTTCGAAATAAACGAAAGTTCTTCAAATAAGGAGCCATCAGTTGTTTCCAGCTTAAACTCCAAGGTCATTATTAAAATAAAATGAAGGATTTATTTTAGTGATAAAAAATTTAGCAGGAGTTGGAGAACTACATCAGAAGTGGAGATTTCTCGTGCATTCTTGAGCAATACCAAAAAAATAACACGTTAAGCGACAGTTCCCGACGTTCCTGCGGGAATGTACGAACTTTTTACGCCAGCATTGTGGAAATCACCCTAGGCGTGAAGAAAAAATTGCATTAGCTGAATCAATAATACGTCTTTTTCCAGCTTATAATATTAGTAATAGCAAGTTTGGTGGAGTTGTAAGTATATTTATATTTAATTTATATTTATATTTATATTAAACAATTAGTACATTAAGATAATAAAATCTTTTATCGTACAACAAACAAGAATTACAATTTGATAAAGCATAAATGACAACTTAACCTATACATATGTATTACAGTAACAATCTTTATAATTTTAATAATTTTAAAACCTACAGTTAACATTCTTGAGAAATAGAAAAAGTGTTGAGAAAATTAGCTAATAAGTAATTTTCATTAGAGTAGACGGTTCAGAATCATAATCAGTGGCTAGCAAAATAGTCGTAGAGAATTCGTCTGCAGTTGTTCTGATTTAAAGAGTTTCTAACAGCAATTGGAATAGAATTCCAGAGACGTGTGGTGTTGACGAAAAACAGCCTCGACGAGGTTGTATAGTTAAAACTGGGTACAGACAAAGTGCATGACTGGAGCGACCTATTAAATACAATTTTATTATCCAGTGGCTAACTGAGCCGTAACAAACATAGCAATCGCAGCAACCCTGCGGCCGCCCACTTCACCACACTTCACACGCACACTAACATAGTTACACACACACAAATTGTCAACACCAAAAAACGCCTACACTTTTACAACAAACACAATTGTATTATCTTTTGTACCCGCCACATCTATCTATTTTTCGCTCCGCAAAATCTCTCTATCTCTATGGCGCGATATACAACAGGTATGTATATCATCATAAACCTCCTAAGAGATTTTTGCGCCAAGCTTCTCTTCCAATTTGTGGTGTGCCGATTTGAATTTTCCCTACAAATTGGTGGGACCTACAGTTTTTTGCCGACTCCGAACGGCATCTACAAAGGAGACGAATTTTTGCTGAGAAGCCTGTCATGGCAGAAATACACTCGGAGAGTTTGCCAGACCACTGCCGAGGTGCGACCCCGTTTTTGAAAAACTTTTTTCAAATTACTTTTGATGTTACCTGTACCAGGGCTCGAACCATGGACCTTCGGTGTGGTAGGCCGGCAACACTACCTTCACACCACGGCGGCCGCCCCGCTCCGCAAAATAAAGCGCCCAATTTTCAATTTAAAGCCAAGAAAAGTATTTTCATTTATTTGAGCTATCGAGTGCCAAGGTGAGTGAATCGGGAAGTGAAAGTGCAGTGAAGTGCCTACAATTATATATGGTCCATCTGCGCCTTAAAGAAAAAGCACCTATGGACAGTGAAAGAAAAAAAAAAAAAAAAAAAAATAACAAAAGTCCACAATAAAAAACAAAAAAAAAAGGCGCAAAAACATATGGACAGTGGTAAAAAATACAAAAGTGAACAAAAACAAAGAAATTAAGCAAACAACAATTTACAGTCCACATAAAAATTTTGGAAAACAAATTTACAAAAACACCCACATTAGGGTGAAAAAAAAAATAAAATAAAATTTGCACAAAACAAACAAACTAAAAATTTAAACAAAGTAAAGTTAACAATTTCATCGGGCGCGCCGGTCAACAAACAACAACAAAGCCATAAAACAACAAAAAACCGGGCGCGGACAAAATACTAAATCACTGAACAAAAATTGTTGATACACATATAAAAGGAAAAAGCGAGGGAAGGAAGGACAAACAACAATAACAAAAATATAAATAGCTTGAAAAAAAAAATAAAGGCTAAGTAAATTCCCCCTTAACCCTTACAACAGAGCGGTGAGTTGTATCATTTTCGATTATTAAGACGTTCATTTGGCATTTGTACGGAATTTTTAACAAATCCGTATAACCCAAAATCGAACTATATTACATATAAAAATATATACATACATACATATATTCAAAAATTTAATACTGCCGAAATTTCCCAGCAAAATACGGCATTTTGAAATAACAGGATCAGAAAAAATATATATATAAAAGTGATCTCGGTCAAAGTCCGACCATCCAATTTACCTACATATAGATATAAAAAACATTTGAATTTCCGTATTAAGTCCCGCACCAAGTATTACAATAAATACTTAAATACAAAATCTCACCGCGGACATACCTACTGCTTATTTTTCGTGTTGTCAAGCACAAATTAAAAAATCCAAAAACAAAATATAGGCTTCAAGTTTTTACTTGCAAATTACCCGGCAATACCCCCTTTAGCTTGCATTCCCTGGCGCACATAAGTCAAGCAAAGGCAGGATTGCACTAACAAAATAATCAGTACCTAGAAAGAATAAAGAAAAATAAAAGAAAATATTTAAATTGTTAGCAAGGCTAGTTCTGGTCTCCTAGTAAAACGTGCGAAAAAGCTACAGTCCAGCATCCCAAAAAGAAAAAATAATTTAAGCAACAAAGTTCCTTGCACTAAATTGCATTGAACTTAGCAAGCAGAACAAAGTCTATTGTGTACCTGCATACAGTAAGGTATACAAATAGCCAAGCACACAAACGTGCAGCAGCCACCCTCGCTAACTATTCTACCCAACAAAAAATATCGGAAGCACATACAGATAAGTTAACCCTTACAAAAAATACTGTAAGTACTTATAAAAAATATATAAGAGAATTATAAGGGGTAATAATTTTAATTAGCCTTTGTTATAATTTCATAAAATAAATCCAAGGTAGAAAATACACTCGCGCGTAAAATAATAGCATCTTCAATTATAAAATCTCGGTACATTAAAAAACAGCATATATTTATATATATTTGCATTTATATATCGGTTTATTTATCAAAAAAAAATTTATAAACGACTTGAAACCAACAGTCGCGCGAAAAATATAATACAGACAAAATGTCTGATCCAAAATCTCCTCTTATCGTAGTGGAGCCACCCAAAATGGGTGAAGAAGAAAAGCCACAAGGCAGCCCTGCTGACGGTACCCGCTCAAAACAGGGTGCAAGGCAAAAAAAGGGCAAAGAATTTTCAGCTGCAAAATTCATACCAGAAAGTGACAGTATCATAAGATACTGCACTAGATTCGCTTCAATTCCCATATTGGAAAATAGAGAATCGGTGCTAGAAGTCAAATATAAGTCTCTTGCCAGATTTTGGACACGGCTCCAAGCGGCATATGACGCAATCATCGAAACCGATGATTCAGACTTGCCCGAAAATTTTAAAGAATCGGCTTATTCCAAACATGAAAACTGCTTAGACCGTTACGAAGAAACTAAGGCCATGCTCTCTGATCAATTAAAACTTTTAAGGCCAATTATTGCACCTACTCAACAACGAGTAGAGCTGCCCCAAACAAAAAAACACGGAGACAAAGAGTCTTAGTCGACAAACAAATAACGACATTAATGAACTTACCAAAAATTCAAAATGAAACTAGTGAGGAATTTCTGAAATTACAGTCCACAGTTACAAACTGTTTATCGGTTCTAGAAACCCAAAAAATTCCCACTGAAAACTGGGACCCTATTCTGGTCAATATTTGTGCTGCCACATTACCAGAAAAATCATTAATTTTATGGGAGCAATCGCTCTCATCCCGTAAAAAATGCCCATCGTGGCAACAAATGAAAGATTTTCTCACCACCCAGTTCGAAATCGCAGAACGGGTAGGCACAAAAGAAACAAAGCCGAAAAATGCAAATGAAGACAAAACTAAAAGCTTCTTTAAACCCCAAGCCGGTAATTATAACTCCCATAATAGGAGTAACTATAAGTCTAACACCAAGAGTTTTAACAAATCTCAGTCGTTCACATCTGAACAAAGCACATATAAATGGTCATGCGAACTGTGTAACGGAGGTCATTCAATAAGATCTTGCGAGAAATTTATAAAATTATCAATAAACGAGCGAAATAATTTAGTCAGGAGGAAGAAACTCTGCACAAACTGTTTGTCAAAGAGTCACCCAGTGCAGAGATGTCCGAGTGTTCACAAGTGCTCATGTTGCCAGGGGAGACACCATTCAATGCTCCATACTAATAATAATAATAACTCCCAAAACAGTCGAACTTTCAATAGAACCACTGGACTAGCGGCAACAGCTGAAAATACCGAGACGGAAAGTCCAGAAAGTTGTCAAGAACAACCATGCTGCTCAAAAGCAGACAGAATACAAACGCTTCATTCAGAAAATGAAAGCAAAACTTTATTACCTACAGCAATCGTCTCCATCGAACACCGAGGAGAAATATTCAAGCTAAGGGCCTTAATCGATCAAGCATCACAGCGATCATTTATAGCATCGAAGGTTCAACAAACTTTAAATTCACCAACCAAATCAGCCAACTTTGAAATCTCGGGAATAGGCGGAAGAGTAGTTCAAAACTCAAATAAAATCTGTCTCATTACCTTGATGTCTTCAAATGCGGATCAAAGAATCAAAGCACAAGCTATAGTTCTGCCGCGACTGACAAACATGCTCCCAAGCTATAATATAAATAGCGAGCACTGGCAAAAGTTTTCGCATCTGAAACTTGCCGATCCCAATTGCCATACCCCCGATCAAATCGACTTATTATTGGGAAGCGATCTAATCCCCCAAATAATACTTGAAGGTGTTGAGAAAATTTCCAACAACCTAATAGCCCAAAATACCATCTTTGGATGGATTTTAAGCGGTCAAGTCAAAGAGAAAATCTCCACGTTCACAACGCAAGTGAAACATATTTCGAATGACACTCTTAATTCACAATTGAGAAAATTCTGGGAAGTCGAAGAACTCGCGCCAATTCCCGTTACTACAACTGACGATAAGTATTGTGAAGCCTTTTACAAAGCCACAACTACAAGATCAGAGAGCGGGAGGTACGTCGTTCGACTACCATTCAAGCAACAATTTCCGGATACACTCGCCTTAGGTCACTCACGAACCTCAGCTCTACAGCAGTTTCTAAGTATGGAAAGAAACCTACTTAAAAAAGGCGAACTTAAAACCTCATACGACAACGTCCTTGAGGAATACATAAAATTGGATCATATGGAACCAGTAAATTCCTATGAGAAAATAACAAAAGGCAAACACTCATCCTCTTATCTACCACACCACCCGGTTATCAAACCGGAAAAACTTACAACAAAAGTACGAGTGGTGTTCAATGCATCTAAATGCACAAGCTCAGGTAACTCCCTAAATGATGTATTATATACGGGACCAATATTACAACCAGATTTAATGTTACTTATACTACAGTGGCGTATGTATAAATACGTATTCAATGGTGACGTCGAGAAAATGTACAGACAAATCCAAGTACACGAAGACGATCAGGATTACCAGCGAATTATCTTTCGCAGTTCACTGAGTAGTCCAATACGAGACTATAAACTGAAAACAGTGACATTTGGCGTAAACTGCGCCCCTTTCCTAGCCATTCGTACATTACACGAACTGGCAAAAAATACAAAAGCAAAATTACCTCTAGCCGCTCCGGTGCTTATCTCTCAAACGTACGTAGACGACATACTGTCTGGAAGCCATAGCCTTCCTTTAGCGTGCGAGTCCTTAGCTCAAGTTATCGAAGCCCTCGATTCGGCAGGGTTTCCATTAAAAAAGATAACATCTTATCATCCAGAAATACTGGCAAATATAAATAAAGAAAACTTGCTAGATACCAATTTTCTAAAGTTTGAAAAGGAGAGCACCACCAAAACTCTGGGCATACAATGGAACGCAATATCAGACCAATTTTCATACACTCTTGAGTCGATATCTGCAAAATCCGCAAAAACTAAACGGCAAATTCTGTCATCTGTGGCGAAACTTTTCGACCCCGCAGGATGGCTTGCGCCAATGATGATACAAGCGAAGATCTGGATACAAGAACTATGGCTAGATGGAACCGATTGGGACGAAGTGGTTAAACCACTCCGCTTAATAAAATGGTCTCAATTTGCAAACAACCTGCATACTATTTCCGAGATACAAATACCTCGGTGGGTGAATTTCTCACCTGATCATCAAGTCAACCTACACGGCTTTTGCGATGCTTCTGAGAAAGCATACTGCGCAGCTATTTATGTGCGAAGTCAGCATAATGGCAAAACGACAAGTCACTTATTAGTGGCAAAAGGCAAGGTCGCACCTCCTAAGACCGTAAGCCTCCCGCGGCTCGAGCTATGCGGCGCACTTCTGCTCGCAAAACTAACCTCGACCGTGCAAAAACACCTAAACCTGAGCAATAGGAAATTATATTTATGGACCGATTCAGAAATCGTCCTAGCCTGGTTAGAAAAACCACCACATACGTGGAAAACATACGTGTCAAACCGCACAGCGGAAATTATTGACCAAGTTGGACCAGCAACTTGGCGGCACGTTGCCAGTGCTGATAACCCTGCGGATCTTGGCACAAGAGGCTGCAAACCATTGCAGTTAACAACCACCACACTTTGGTGGAATGGCCCAAGCTGGCTAGTAGAACCACCAGAAGCGTGGCCGAAATCACCTGCACGAAATATCATAGCCCCAGAAAGTCGAAGAATCGAAGGCTTTCATGCCACTCTGGAGGACACGCATATCCTAGAGCGATTTTCGTCGTTCCCCCGAGCCTTAAGGGTAATCGCGTATATGTTTCAATTTGTAAATCGCTTAAAAAACAAAGTGCAAGGAATAACGAATACCGAAAGCTATACTCTAACGCACCAAGACTTGCAGCGGGCAAAAATAGCCCTAATCGAGTCCACGCAGACTCGCTACTATAACAGTGAACGAACAGTGCTAATGGGATCAAAACCTATTGACAAAAGGAGCGCTCTGTTAGTGCTTAACCCCTTTGTAGACTCTAAAGGACTTATTCGCGCCAACGGAAGGCTAGCGAACTCCAGCCTGAGCTACAACGAGCGGCATCCAATCATAATACCAGAAAAATCCGCATTTGCCATGCTTTTTATAAATTATCTTCACCTTTTAATGGTACACGCCGAACACCGGCTAATGCAACAAATGATCCGACAAGAATTCTATATACCACGACTAAAGCCTTTGATTAAAAAATGCATCTTTACGTGTAAAGTCTGTACGCTACATAAGCAAAAGATGCGCACGCAGATCATGGCAGCTCTACCACCTGAACGCTGCAATTTTTCTCTGCCTTTCACCATCACGGGTGTTGATTTTGCCGGACCTTTCCAGTTAAAGGCCTCGATGCTAAGGTCATCTACCATAACGAAAGGTTATGTGGCTGTCTTTGTATGCTTTACGACAAAAGCAGTGCACTTAGAGTTATGCTCCGATCTGACAACGTCAGCTTTTCTCGCGGCATTTGCACGCTTTGTCGGACGGCGAGGATTTCCCTCCAAAATCATTAGCGACAACGGTAAAACCTTCATCGGTGCCCAACGCGCAACGGAAAAAGAGTTCGTACAGTTCGCAAAGGAAGTCTCGCCGCATGTCATAGAAAAATACGCACCTCAAGGCATTAATTGGCAATTCATCCCCCCGAGCGCCCCACATATGGGTGGACTATGGGAATCAGCGGTTAAAAGCTTTAAATCGCATTTCAAGAAAGCCGCTGGCAATCACAAATTTGCATTCGAAGAGTTCACAACGCTACTCATTCGAGTTGAAGCCGTTCTTAATTCACGGCCGCTATCAGCGCTCTCGCAAGATCCCTCCGACTTTACAGCCCTCACGCCTGGGCATTTTCTTCGAGGAGCTCCACTTTTGGCTATACCAGAACCAAACGTCGACTCACTCTCTCTCATAAATCGATGGGAACGAATCAAAATTCTCCATCATGAATTTAGTCGCCGATGGAAGGAAGAGTATCTGAAAGACCTCCATAAAAGATATCGGTGGAAAAACACTCAAGAAGCACCAAAAATTGGAGAATGTGTCCTAATTCATGATGACTGTCTCCCACCTACCGAATGGCGGCTAGCCCGCATCGAAAAGGTACATTACGGTTCCGACGGTCACATCCGGGTAGTTGACCTACGTACGCAAAACGGAAAATTAACGCGACCGCTCGTCAAACTTTGCTTTCTTCCAACC
Organism: Merzomyia westermanni; assembly: GCA_949987695.1. Taxonomy (NCBI): domain Eukaryota; kingdom Metazoa; phylum Arthropoda; class Insecta; order Diptera; family Tephritidae; genus Merzomyia; species Merzomyia westermanni. The sequence goes on along the minus strand of OX465292.1, from coordinate 102,764,631 downwards.
GAGTCTAATACCAATCGCGCAAATAACTAAAATCAATAATCTTAAATCAAATATAGAGCAATGCATCCACCAAGCGATGTTGCTACCAAACTGTAATTCATTACCTTACCCATAAAGAGGTAGCTCGAAGGACTAGATTCCTCGAACGAAAAGCGCGAGCACTAACACATTATATCGCAAATAAAACCGCTAATCATACATACAATGCTAAAGCCTTATAAGTATAATAATTACACATATGTATGTATTGATATAGTGCTTAAACTAAGCACCCCACATGCCTTTATAAGACACTAAAGTCGATTGTATTTTCCAACAGATGTCAACGCACATGGAAGTCGATCCAGTCGCCCCGACACCAAGCATCCGCTCGGCGGTTACCGTGCCACGAGCACGAGCAACGCCCGTTGCCACTCCTCGCGCCAACGCTCCTCGGGCGGCAAATACACCGTCGCCAGCACCACGTAGGGCCACGGCTGGGTCTAATGCAACGGCCATTGAAGAACCGTCCCCAAGGGATCCCGTAGTGGCACACAGTGTGCGCTGTCCGCTTTGTCGTTGTCCGCATGCGTTGCGCCTATGCGGCATTTTTAAGGCCATGCAACCACAGCAACGGCAACAGGTAGCGCAAGCGCATGGCTACTGCCTCAATTGCTTGGCCCTGTGGCACACCACACAAGCGTGCACCTCTAACGTTTTGTGCCAACTGTGCGACAGGCCACACCACACGCTACTGCACCGAACAGCCAGGCGTAGCGCACCCGTGGCACCACCGCCACGCAACAACGTGCGACCGAGATCGCAACTATCACGCGCCTCATAACCTCGGCGTGCACCATGGCAGTCACAACAGCAACCACAGTCGTGGTCTCATCCGGGTGCTCGGTACCGTAACCCAGCATCCTCACCACGTCAACCACCATCTAGGCAACGCAACCGACGCCCAACCGGGTTAAGCAACGTCGTGGAGGCACTGCAGCAGCTACAGCGATTGCTAGGCTGATGACTCGCCTAGGGGGGCCGGGATGGCTAACTGAGCCGTAACAAACATAGCGATCGCAGCAACCCTGCGGCCGCCCACTTCACCACACTTCACACGCACACTAACATAGTTACACACACACAAATTGTCAACACCAAAAAACGCCTACACTTTTACAACAAACACAATTGTATTATCTTTTGTACCCGCCACATCTATCTATTTTTCGCACCGCAAAATAAAGCGCCCAATTTTAAATTTAAAGCCAGGAAAAGTATTTTTATTTATTTGAGCTATCGAGTGCCAAGGTGAGTGAATCGGGAAGTGAAAGTGCAGTGAAGTGCCTACAATTATATATCCAGATAAGAAGGTGCTTTGGTTGAGATTAAACGGAACAGGAAAATGCAACTCCTTGCCTTCTGGTAATCAAACAAGTTACAGCCTAACAGTCGACATCTCCAAGGTGTTATATGGTCAAACCTGCGCAAGCCATAGACGTATCGAGTGACGTGATTGAACGCTACCTCCATTTTATGGGCAGATCTTGAATCAAGCTTATTGTAAACTAACTCCGAGTATGTAATAAGTGGCAGAATAAGTTGGACAGCGAGTTTTCTTCTCATATTAAGTGGGGTAAACGGCGCGGACTGGCTTAGATTACGCAGCGAACCATACACCTTACCCACCACAGAGTTTACGTGATCAGCACAAGTGAGGGTAGAGTTTATCACAATTCCGAGGTTCTTAACTTTCGTGACGGTTGTCACATCAGAGTTTCCAATGCTAATTTTTGGAATTGTGAGGTTTGAGGTATTTCTCTTTGCAATGGGCAACATATATGATTTACCGGCATTGAGACAGAGGCCATTGTCATTCGCCCAGTTTAATATTGACGACAAGTCACTATTTACCCTAACGCACAAGTCACTTATATTGTGAAAATTATCAGATAGATACAGCTGAATATCATCAGCGTACGCATGTATACTGGCATATTTGCACACCTGGAACACATCATTCACAAAGATACTAAATAACAAGGGACCTAGTATGGAGCCTTGAGGAACTCCAAACATAATTTTTTTTGGTTCCGATGCATCCACTCCATTACTCACAAATTGATATCTATCTGACAAATAACTCTCCACTAACTTTCGAGCGGTACTACCAAATCCGAATTATTTTTGCAGCTTATGACACAGCAATGCGTGGTCAACTGAGTCAAACGCTTTCGAAAAGTCTAACAGACAAAGTATTGTTAGATGACCTTTATCAAAAGGTACTCGTATGTCATCCATTATCTTTAGTAAAGCCGTTGAGCAGCTGTGCTTAGCCCTAAAACCTGACTGGTATGGCGAGAGTATGTTATGTCTAGCCAGATAAGTGCTGATCTGTTCCGCTAACAAACTTTCAAACACTTTGGACAAAACTGGTAAAATACTCACAGGCCTAAAATCCCCCGGTAAGCTTGCTTTTTTGTTTTTAGGGATAGGTCGAACCTTGGCCATTTTCCACAGTTTAGGAAAACATGAGGTCGTAATAGAATGGTTGATTATGTGCGTGATTGTGTTTACAATAAAAGGCATAATGATCTTGACGCACTTTATTGGAATTCCATCCGCACCAACTGCATTGGTTCGGATTTTAAGAATAGATCGTATTATATCGGTCTCCGACACCGATGCGAATTCAAACACACCACCAGTAAAGCTATCAGATATACGAGAGAGGGCATCTACGGGTTTAGCAATACACGAAGGACTATTAGCAAAGGCATTGTTGAGCACATCTGAGCTAAGGGTACATTCAGTAGGCGCGGCGCCAACCACATGCAAATTTTTTAAATTTCGCCACAATACCTTTGGTGGAAGCCCAGGATCCAGCCGCGATGAAAAAAACTTAAACTTCTCTGTTTTAGCGACCTTTGTAGCATGGTTTCTAGCATTTTTATAAAGTTCCCAGTCCACCTCGCCTCTCTTTTCCAATGTACATACGCTTTATTGCGAGCTTTAATTGCTGTTAACACATTCATGTTAAACCACGGGCACGCCTGACATTTGATTGTTCGAGTGCGTACAGGAATATGCTTTTCATAAGCTTCAGAAATTTTCCTATTGAGGAAGTCAAGCTTTTCATCAACAGTCAGCAGTCGCCAACATTCACTCCAATCTATAGCAGATAGATCATTGTACAAAGCATTATTGTTAAGTGAGCGGTAATCGCGAAAACTGTATGTACTGCTCGTATTCAAGCGGTGGAATTGGATATCTAAAGCACAAAAAATTAGGTCATGATCTGATAAAAATGATATCTGGTCAAAGTTTAGCACAATAGCAAGGTCAGAGATAATAAAATAATCCAATAGACTAGGGCAACAGTTTTTAGCAAATCGTGTGGGTATATTCCTATTAACAATAGAAAGACCAGCTGCGGCAACATTATCCAACAGTCTATCACTGGTAGACTCTTGAACAAGAAGGTTTACATTTAGATCTCCACATACAAGCAAGTAATCATAGTCGACTAAATACGGAGCCAAAGTCAAAAGGAATCATTCCAGATCTATAGATCTGTTGGGATTGTATACGCACGATAGTAACATCTTAACACAGCTATCGTGCAGTTCAACAAACAAGTACTCTACTCCTGGGCCCTCAGAAATTAGTATTGGGTTTACTTGTATATTATTTTTGCAATAGATTGCCACACCCCCGCCTTTTTTGTGAATTCTGTCATTACGAAATAGCGTGTAGTTGTTGATGCTGATGTCATCCAAATCAGGTGCAAACCATGTTTCGGAACGCATATTACATCTACAGAGGAGGTCTCAAACAGAAACTTTACAAAATCCATTTTTTCATTATTTAAACTCCGAGCATTGAAATGCACTATATTAAAACCTCTTTGTTGTTGGCATAACAAATTTATCATCGCACGGCTGTTATCAGCAACCCCACACGTCCCACTGCTAGAAGACATCAACAAACCCACAAACCAAAACAACTGCAGGGTTAATAATCCCACGCAAAAAATTGTCATTAAATATGCCACGGCGGCCGCCGTGGTGTGAAGGTAGTGTTGCCGGCCTACCACACCGAAGGCGCAAAAATCTCTTAGGAGGTTTATGATGATATACCTGTTGTATATCGCGCCATAGAAAAAAAAAAAAAAAATGAACCATCTTTACTATTGACGTTGAAGAGGGTATAGGAAGAAAGTGAAGATAGGAAAGATTAGAAGAAAAAAGATATACATAAATTATAAATAACTCTAGCACACCGGTACATGTATATGGATATAATTCACGAGCAGCGCAGTTCATCAAGTGCTGATATTTTAACTGGCATAGATTCACCATCAACTCTTATAAATACACTTAGTAATCTTAATACTGTCTAATACCTTTAAATACCAAGTGACCATAATAAGGCTAAAAAACATTTCAGGATTTGTTCTACAATCCAGAAAACAATTCGGGCTATATAGTTGCAAAGTTGAAGAATATAAACACAAAACTTACGAAACTCGGCGCCGGTAGTAACAAAAAACGTTAAATTTCTGAGGTAGAACAGGAAAGCGAGAATAGGGCGATAATTTCTGAACAAGATCTTCGTTTTTTTCAAAACTGCATAGTTCCAGACGAACTGAATCTGGTGCAGGAGAAATTGCGTGAAACATTGAAAGCAAGACAAAAATTTATTGCGACGGCATCCAATGTTTTGGAACACTTTCCAGTATTTTTATATAATTCGTCACTGGTAATATATAAGCAATTATACTATATCATGTACCATAATAATCATATGCAATTTGTTCTAGATTGGTTTTGATTTTAGTCTTAGATATGGGGAAGTGATTTCGAATAGTTTTTTAGAAAACTGTGTGAAATATGAAAGCTGTGTGGAAAGCATTTTTATTGATACGAGTGGCGGGTCTATTTTGGGAAACTATCGAAGTGCTACCTTATTTGATTTTCTTAAAGCTGCTCCCATCTACTGCAAGTGGACGCGACCAAAAGAAAACAAACTTTCATAAATCTATATTATTATTTCTTTTGAAAACGTAATCTCTATATATATAAAAATGAAATGTCTGTCACCTCAACACACCTAACCGTAGCTCACCTTACCTCATCACAATTCACCCCACCACAAGTAACAGTAATTGTCATGCATAATTCGTCGGGTTTGCGTTTTTTATTCTTTCATTGCAATTAGTTCGCGTATTAATTAAAAAATAAATACGTATGTACTTATGAACCCGCGGAAACTTAAAAAGACAATGCAATGATGGAGATATCTTAAAAACATCAGAAAATTTAGCGATTGAAAAATATTAAAAAAAGTAAACATTGGATTCCGTGATTGACAGCTATAAAAAATTTTTATAAAAAAAAAGTGAATTGTGTTTTTGTGCTGATAATAATACATTTTTGGTTCTTTTTTCGTAACTTTAAAGTTAGTTTTTGTGAGCACTAATTATGCCCCCAATACGACGCAATATCGGTCGTCGTACCCATAATGCTAGACGTTTGTCTAACTGCTCAGAAGAACAACGCGAACGATTCAATGTAGCCAGTCGCGACCGCAATGCAAGGTCACGTTCTGCTCGAAGTGAGGAAGAAGGGGAAGAACGTAATAGAAGTGAAAGATTGAGGATGCAGCATAGTGCGGTTGTTCGTAATCGATCTAATGATAGGAGTGAACGTTACAATTTGAATGTTCGTGTTCGTAGACAAACCCGTGTTCGTAACAATTTAGAACGTGTCGCGTTCGAATACGATCCCGCAGTTGATTACGGTTCACACATATCCATTGTCATTGGCACAATGAACAAAATCTGTCAGTATTGTGGTGCGAAAAAATTCAAAAATGAATCAGTGGGGTTGTGCTGTGCAAACGGAAAAGTTAAACTTCCGGTATTGCAAGCTCCACCTGAGCCTTTGATTGCATTGATGTGCGGAGCAACAGCACAATCGAAGCATTTTTTAGCAAATATACAAGCATATAATTCGTGCTTCCAAATGACGTCGTTTGGCGCAACTAATATAATACATAATGACTTTATGCCGACTTTCAAGGTAATTTAGTCGCGTGATGTCAGCTACATTATATTCGGTGAATGTGTGAAAAATAGCAGCAAGTTTTAAATTTCTTTCCTCGATAAATCTAATTTCGGCCTACTTGCTGAACGGCAAGTTACATTTTTAGCTGAGAGTTAATTTGAAAAGTTGTCAAAATGTATAAATATAACCCCTCATTTGTCGTCAACTCTGAGTTAAAAATATAAATTTTTGTTCAGCAAGTCGGCCTTAGAAACCTATGTAATATGATATCAAAAATTTTTTCGAAAATTGCCACGACCCACCTAACCAAAAGTGGGAAAAAAACTCCATTCGGAGCTATAAAACGCTCTTTTTTCGGAGCCTTACCCTCAGAAATAAGCTATTTTCCAAGCCCTAAATGAGCAAAAAATTGTTCTACGTGGGCACACTAAAAGGAGTCCGAAAAAAGAGTCCAAAAAGACATCGATTCCGATGAATTTGGAGCGTTTTATGACTCATTTTAAATGAATTTTGGAGCGTTTTTGGAATCATTTCGGATCCTTTTTTTAATCCTTTTCTTTTCAGACTCATTTTAGACTCATATTCCAGCACTTTTTTCCTATATTTTGATTGCTCTTAGAGCCTATATTTTTTACATTTTTATCTCCCAAGTGATTCCTTATTTTAAATGACTTTTTCATCCATCAACTTTCGTGCTACACACTTTTCAGAACTTACTTTCTGTTAGAACAATTAAACTTTCAATTGCCCCGACGCACAACTTAAGACTATTAATAAACGCTCAGAACACGGAGTCTATACGTCCCGTTCGGCACAGCAAAAAAGCATCAGCAAATGCTCCAAATTGTTCCCTTAACTGAGCATTGGCGTTTATCCGCTTTAAAATGTTCATTTTTTCTGCCAAGCCTCCGTAAACCTTCATAAAAAAGTACGTTTTTGGATTATTACGAAATAACACTCCAAAAAAGCTCAAATATGGGGCTCTTAGATCTTTATTTCGGAGCGCTCCGGCATTGGTTAGCCGGGAACTATGTATATTTACTGACAAAAATACATGTAAGTGGAATTCTCTTAAATTTTGCTGCTTTTGTTGTCCACACAGGTGTGTACAGATATGTACGCACTTTTATTCATAGTTTAATTCAATAAATGGTTATAAACTGCAACTTTCTTTCAAATTATTTATCATCGAATAGGATCATTGTTACCATTGCCCAATATTAACCAACAATTTTTGCAAATTTATTTTATCGGCAATTCGAATGTCGAGTTGGATCGTCGATGTGCAATTCAATCGAACGTCAGGCGAGAAATTGTGGAACAGCTGCAGATATTGTTGCATCAAGAAAATGAATTGGTTCGAGTATTTGAAACAGCACTTGATCGAATGCCATCGGATAACCATAAAGTTGTCATTCATGCAGATAAAGTACCACATGGACAACATCCAGGTAGATTTAATGCGCCCACGATTGATGATGTTTCCTTCGTAATGGTGGGAGAGGAATTTCCATCACGCGAAATTGTTTTGCATTGCCGAAACAATCAGCTGCAACGTGTTTGTGTTTGTCGTGGAGAAGATGGATATGAATTTAGTCTTAGATTGATAAATCCCCAAACCGGTACGAAAAGTTGACATTTAACTAAGCATTTCTGTGGCTGACTTCGATAACATCAGTTGCAAAGAAAATTTGCAAAATATTATGCTTTATAACGCATCAATAAAATTAATAAAATAGCCATGTGTAATATTGATGTACATAGGTCTAAACAAGAGGGCACTGTTGTCAAATAGCATAAAATTTTGCAATAGTACATTTAAGAAGGCAGCCCGATATATTTTTTGTATTTTAAGTAAATATAAACATTTCAAATTATCTCCTTAACAGGTGAAAGTATTCCAAATAAGAAAGTGAGCGCAATGAACTACTATTCTTACCGCTTAATGCTACGTGAAAATGAATATAACCATATTGTTAATTGTCGAAGGCTATTTCACCAATTTGCTGTTGATATGTATGCGCAGATTGAGACAGAACGTCTAAATTTTATAAGATTCAATCACCAAAAGTTAAGATCGGAAGAATACATTCATTTGCGTGATGCAATAAATAATGATGTTAATATGAATGATATTGGCCGTTTGATAATTTTACCGTCAACCTACACAGGTAGTCCGCGTCATATGCATGAGTATGCACAGGATGCGATGACTTATGTTCGCCATTACGGGCGTCCAGATTTATTTTTGACCTTCAAATGTAATCCAAAATGGGATGAGATCAAAGAACAATTGTTTAATGGTAAAATACCTTCGGAGCGTCATGATATAACGGCACGTGTTTTTAAACAAAAACTAAAAGCTTTTGTGGACTTCATTGTAAAATTAAAAGTCTTTGGTGAGGTTCGTTGCTGGATGATTTCCGTTGAATATGCTAGTTTGGTTGGTGAACAAAATAACACCAAATGAAATTGACAGCGTAATATCTGCTGAGATCCCTGACCAAGCCATAGATCCTGAGCTATATGAAGTGGAAAGTGCTCGAAACGTTATCCTATGTCATTGGTTACAGAAACAGTAAGCGGCAATGATGGATACCCTTTGTACCGTCGTCGATCAACTGATGATAATGGAAGATCAACAGTGATTAAATTTCAAAACCATGACTTAGAAGTTGATAATCGCTGGATCGTTCCTTATTCACCACTGTTGCTTAAAACGTTCAAGGCCCACATAAACGTTGAATATTGCAATTCGGTGAAATCTATTAAATATATTTGGAAGTATGTGAATATGGCCGTCTTTGGTGTTGTGAATGAAAATCGAAATGACGAAATTCTTCAATACCAAATGGGTCGATACATCAGTAGCAATGAAGCAATATGGCGCATTTTTTCTTTTCCGATACATGAAAGGTATCCAACCGTTATGCACTTAGCTATTCATTTAGAAAATGGACAACGTGTGTACTTCACGGACCAAAACGCTGCCCAAAGAGCCGCAAATCCACTGTCGACAACCCTCACTGCATTCTTCAAATTGTGCCAAAATGACGTATTTGCAAAAACGTTGTTATATGCAGAAGTACCATCATACTTTACATGGAATGCATCGAATAAAGAATTTCAAAGACGTAAACAAGGAACACCAGTTCATGGCTTCGCAAATGTGTTTTTTACAAGTGCTTTAGGACGAATTTATACCGTGCATCCTAACAATGCTGAGTGTTTCTATTTACGTATGCTGTTAATTAATATTCGCGGTCCAACCTCATTTCAAGATTTGAGGACGGTCAATGGAAATTTGTGCGTGACGTATCGTGAGGCCTGTCAAAGGTTGCACTTACTTGAGTGTGATGCACATTGGGATAACGCGCTTAATGATGCGTCTCTTACGTCTTCCCACATCAAATAAGAACATTGTTTTCAATTTTGATATCAACATGTAACCCATCAAACCCAATTGAGTTATGGAGAAAATATCGCGATTGCATGAGCGAAGATATTTTGCGCCGCATGCGTCTTATGACTTTAAACCAAGATTTGCAGTTCACTGACGAAATATATAATGAAGTATTGGTTTTAATTGAAGATATGTGTTTTTCGATGGCTAATAAAACATTGGAACAACTTGGTATGGCCTCGCCCAATCGACCAATGCATGGTTTATTAAATCAAGAAGTGGAACGCGAACGAAATTTCGATACCAATGAATTGGCAACATTTCTTCATGCAAACATTCAAAAGCTAAATGCAGAGCAAAAACGAGCTTATGATACAATTATGCATGCTGTGGACAATGCGCTTGGTGGATTTTATTTTTTGGATGCTCCTGGAGGAACTGGAAAAACATTTTTAATTTCATTGGGTTTGGCTGCATTACGATCACAAAATAAAATTGTATTAGCACTAGCGTCCTCTGGAATCGCAGCTACTTTGTTCGATGGTGGTCGAACGGCGCATTCTGCACTTAAGTTGCCTTTGAATGTTCAACTTATTGATCATCCGACATGCAACATTTCAAAGACATCCGGAATGGCAAAGGTGTTGCAACAATGTACCTTAATTGTATGGGACGAATGTACCATGGCTCATAACAAGTCATTGGAAGCGTTGCAAAGAACATTACAAGATTTACGACAAAATCAAAATTTGTTTGGTGGAGTTTTGGTATTGTTAGCCGGTGCTTTTCGGCAGACATTGCCAGTTATCGCAAAATCTACTGCTGCTGATCAACTAAATGCATCCTTAAAATCTTCCAATTTGTGGAGGTTTGTGAAAACACTTAAACTTGAAACGAATATTCGTTTTCAACTGCAAAGGGAACCAACTGCTGCCTTATTTTCCAAACAATTGCTAGCAATTGGAGATGGTAAAATTCCTGCTGATAATATGGGATTGATAACATTACCCCAAAGCTTTTGCCAATTTGCTCAAACCAAAGAACAATTGGTTGCGAAGGTCTTTCCCAATTTAAGAGAGCAGTACAAAAATCATGTTTGGTTAAGTGAAAGAGCTATTTTGGCAGGAAAAAATAAAGATGTCAACGAAATGAATGCGAATATTCAGTCGCAAATAATTGGAGACTTGGTTTCATACAAGTCAGTAGATACTGTCATCCATCAAGAAGATGTTGTGAACTATCCAACGGAATTTCTAAATTCACTCGATGTGCCGGGACTGCCCGTACATAATTTAGAGCTTAAAATTGGGGTACCTGTGATAATGCTTCGTAACATTAATCAACCAAAACTGTGTAATGGCACGAGACTTGCAGTGAAAAGGCTTATGAATAACATCATTGAAGCCACAATTTTAACTGGAAAATACAAAGGTGAAGATGTATTGATTCCACGAATTCCCATGATACCCACTGATATGCCATTTGAATTTAAATGCCTTCAATTTCCCGTGCGACTTGCTTTTGCCATAACGATTAATAAAGCGCAAGGCCAATCTTTCCAAGTCTGTGGATTACACTTGGAATATCCAGTTTTTTCCCACGGACAGCTTTACGTTGGATGTTCAACAGTTGGTAAGCCTTCAGCGTTATTCATTTTCAGTCAAGACGGAAAAACCAAAAACGTTGTTTATCAAAGAGCACTGCAATAATTTTTTCTAAACAATTGCTGCTGTTGTTCTAATATGACTGCATATCCATATTTCATTTTATTTTCACAAGCCATTTTTTAATAACTTCTGTAATTATGAAAGCTTTTTTAAAATAAAATAAAACCACAATGAACAATTTAAAGTTACTCAACAGGATTCAAAAAGTATTTCAGTTATATCTAACTTATTTTCGGCGAAACGAAGTTCGCGGGGTCTTTGCTAGTTTATTATACAATTTTTGTTCCTGATCAACATAAATAACTATTTTTTTTTTTGCAGGTCAATACCCCAATAACAGACTATACAGTTACATCTAGTCAGCCTACTATCGTTGCAGTTGGACCAGATAAAGCCACAATTTGTCAATATTTTATAACCATTGACAGTAAAAAGATAGATGTTCCCACCCATTTTAAATTTAGACAAGTATTCGATCTATATTTTAAAGCATTTTACGTATTTAACATACAATTTGATGTTACTTTTGGGGTTCATTGCAAAATTTATTTACAAAATTGATGATAGGAAGAAGCCAAGCTCTAGGTTATTAGAAGTGCAATCAAAGTTCAAGAATAAGTTCAAGCAATTATTTAATTAAGTTATATATTAATTCAAAATGGCACTATTTTGCTTTTTATGTGGCAAAGTATTCGAAACCGTTGCATATGTTGTATTTCATTTAAAAAATGAACATTTCTTATCTGAGTCTCACGGCTTAACGTTGAGGTGCGCTGCTTCTAAAACATGCAAAAAAGTATTTAGTACATTTAGCTCGTTAAGTAGACATTCCAAGCTTTGCATTCCTGTAAATATAAACAGCGAAATTCCACCGAAGAAAATCCAACTAATATCAAAAAAAGAGAATGTAAATCCACAGGGCTGTTCTACTTACCATGAGGAAAATTTGGAAACTTTCTCCGTTGGTTCATCACTTTCAAAAAAACTGATATCGTGTGGCTTTTCAGAGGATAAAATTAATGAAATGTTTAGCTCGTTTGAAGTTCTAGTACAAAAATGCCTGAATAATTTTGAAAGATGCCTTCTAGAAACACATTTCGAGCTAAATCATAGCTTATTTAAAGAAACGTGTGTTAGTTTTCGCAGAAATCTATGCGCGGATTTCAAATAACATTCAACAAAATTCAAAAGGGAAAAAGAATGCAGAAAAACAATTTTCTTTGTTTCACCAAGAGCAAAGGCATTAGGTGGTCAATGGGTTGTTAACAAAAAAAGAAAAAATTTGCATCCAACTAATCTAATCTACGTTTCAGTATATTCCTATCCTTGAGACACTTAAGGCTCTATTTCAAAATAAATCTTTCAAAGAGCTATATTTTAAAAGACATCATATTTGTGACGGGGGAACACTAGTAAACTTTTGCTGTGCTAAGAACTTTTCTGCTTCAGATTTTTTTCAAAAGGAACCTATTGCTTTGCAAATACAAATTTTTTATAACGATTTTGAGATAACTAACCCTTTAGGAAGCAAAACCGGAATCCACAAGGTTGGTGCCCTCTACTTTACAATAAGAAATCTTCCTTTTCAATACAATTCAAAGTGTGCCAACATTCACTTAATTGCGCTTTTCTTATGTAAAAATCTTAAAAACAAGAACGTCGATTTTAATACAATATTATATCCGCTTATCAATGATTTACAAATACTCGAAAATACCGGTGTTCAAGTGGACAATCATTTTATAAAAGGCACTTTGGTATCTGTTGCCCATGACAATTTAGGAGCCAATGTTTTTTTGGATTTGTATGTTCTTTCAGGGCCGATTATTACTGCAGATTTTGCACCATTCATCGAGACGAGGCTAAACACACATTTGTAGAAAACAATAATCTCTTAAGAACCCATGCAGAATACGATAAAATACTATCTTCTGCTAATAGCGTAACTTGTCTTGATTTGAAAACTACAAAAGGCATCAAAAGTTCTTGTGAGATTAACAAATTATCGTACTACAAAATTTTTGATAGCCTTAATGTTGATTTGATGCACGATATTTTGGAAGGGGCTGTTCCTTTTATTTTAAAACTCTTTTTTCAAAGGCTTACGGAAGGCAAATACCTTTCATTAACAGATATTAATAATAAAATTAAAAGTTTTGATTTCGGATATTTACAAAGTACATGCATCCCGCCAAAAATCAGTCTTGATAAAAAATGCCGAACTTCCATTGGACTGACAGCCTCTCAAAATCTATGTCTTATTTTGCACTTTCCTTTCATATTTTTTAACTTTTATGATATACTTCCAAGTTTTTGGAATGGGGTTACTTCGCTTATTCGAATAATTAAAGTGACATTGTCCCCGGTCTTAAAACAACACCATATACAGGGTGGCGCAAAAGTAATCCTCCTATCAGCAAATGCTATAAATTTTGTGATTGGCCCCTAAAGTCAGTTCTGTTTTGACATTTGTGTAGTAAACACATGCGAAATACACGTTTATAAACAATGTTACGCTACACTGCTCCAGAACGCGGAATATTGCTGACTATTTATTTGACCAATAATCGGTCGGGGCCAAACGGTTACTGTGAATGGTGAGCGCTACAGAGCAATGATCAACGAGTTCTTTTTGCCGCAACTTGATGAATTGGGATTGGAAAACATGTGGTTCCAACAAGACGGTGCAACAGCACACACTGCACGTGCCACAACCGATATGCTGAACAGCGGAAGCTTACTTTTGCGCCACCTTGTACAATCACTTAGGGATGATATAGAGTTTCATTTAAAATGTATAGTTGAAACTTATGGAGAAGCCCTGCTTCCAAAACATCATTTTATGACCCACTACCCCTCAGTTCTAAGAAAAATGGGTCCCCTGATTCATACTTGGGCAATGAGATACGAGGCTAAGCATCGCGAATTTATCAGAGATGTTTCAGTTATTAATAACTACAAAAACATATGCAAATCCCTCGCTAAAAGATATCAAATAAAAATGAGTATTAAATGGGAAAGTATGACATTCGAAAATGAATTTCTTTTTGATACATTATATAACTTTAGTTTTGAAGATTTAGATTTAAGTGAACAGTACTTTTTATCTAAGAAATTTGATAGTGATAAAATACCTCAGGTATCGATAATAAAAAAGTTCAAATGCAAATATGGATATTTTTATAGGCAAGAATTTATGTTATATTTAAGAAAAGAAAACGGACGTTTTATATTTGGAAAAAAAATATATATTTGTTATCTACAATGAAATTTACTCAAGTTTAGAAATTTTTCTCAGTAAGGAGTTTAATACTATCTTAGAGAGTTATGAAATTACTTCAAGAGATTGTTCAGAGTTCGTTAATTTTCATAACCTTAAAAATGTGAGACCATTTGAAGTGCATTTTATAAACTCAAAAATATTTTTGTTAATGCCCTGTGAAGTAATAGGATAAAATCTGTTATGATAACAGCTATTATATTAAATATATAATGTTATATCAAATAAAATGTGAATTTGTATTTAAAGCATTAATAATGATTTTTATTTTCAGCACAATTTAATTTAATCCTCAAATATCAGATTTCATTTGGAATTCTTTCGAATTTCTCCTAAATTTTACTTGAAACTGATATTTTTTTTTTATGGGTTTATGAATTTAGCCAGCACTGTATGTATTGAAGAAAAGCCTCAAAGTTTCTTTTAATACTAATTTTGTACTAAATTCAATGCAATTTTGGATTGGTTTCAATACCTGCCTGGAACTAAAATATCATTCATCGGTTTACTTTTAATACCAATATTGTACTACATACATTCAATTCAATTTTGGTTTAATTTTAATTCCAGTTATTCTTAAATCCATTCCAATTCTCGGTTGTATCCAAAACCATTTTAGCCTTCTTTTAAACCAATAGGGACATATAATTAAGTCCTGGGGTTTGTTCTTCAGAGAGAATTTTCGACTGAATTCCTCTCTCTCGGAATTCAACCGAGCATGGTTTTAATGTAATACATTCTGGCATTGTTATATATAAATACCAAATTGGTATTAAAGTTAAGCAAAAATTTTTACTGTGTGTTAGCGTTAGCAGAAATACCATTGAGGTATTGAGTATAGGTCTAATTTGTAGGAACAACAACATTATTCACAACAGCAGAGTCAGAAGATAGCGACAAGGTACTGTTAATTACAGCATTAATAAATTATGTGAAGGTGAGACGTTTTTGTGCTGTGGTATTTCCAAAGAAGGTAACATCATAATAAGCGGCGTACTATTGTTAAGTACAGCAGCATTCGTTGTTAGCGAAGTACTGTTGTTGATTACAGCAAAATTGACATTCGGGAAAGAAGCAGCAGGCATTGCATCAGGTGAGGCTATTGTTAAAGGTAATAATTGAGGAGTGAAATCGCTAGAGTAGCAACAACACTTTTCGATGCAATGGAATTGTCAGCCATCACCTCCTTACACTCTGCATTGTTGTTTTTACTATCAATTATCGGGTTATTACGTTCTTTTATTTCAATATGTAATTTTGCGATTTGAGTAAATAATTCATTAAATTTTTTGTCAAATGAAGGCACTAGGGACACCAGGCCCACCTTATGCCAACACCAACACCATATCATAGCAATCATTTAACTTTTTATAGGCATTAAGGTACTCTGAACACATATAGCATATATGGCGGTTTGCACTCATTAATTTAGACCAAAAAAGAGAAATTGATTAAGCCATGTCCGTACCTCCGTCCGCCTGTGAGCACGAGAACTTAAGTAAATTTTGAGATATCTTAATGAAATTTAGCATGCAGGCTCCTTGGCACTCATCTCGGAGCGCTATTTAAAATGGGCGAAATCTGATGATAGCCATGCCCACTTTTTATGTATAGACTATTTTCGAAGTTATGACGAATTAAAACTTTATATAGCCTTTATATTGTGTATGATGTACCCAGTGAACCCAAGTATATATTGTGAAAATTACATAACCGATACTTTGGCGCCTACAAAATACACACATTTTTTATACCCAACTGTACTTGTACACAGGGTATTATAACTTTGTTTGGATAACGATTGGTTGTACAGGTATAAAGGAATCAAGATAGATATAGACTTCCATGTATCAAAATGACCAGGATCGAAAAAAAATTTGATTGGCCTATGTGCGTCCGTCTGTCCGTCAACACGATAACTTGAGCAAATATTGAGATATCTTCACCAAATTCGGTATGCGGGCTTGTTTAGACTCAGAATAGATTGGTATTGACAATGAGCGAAATTGGACGATAACCATGCCCCCTTTTCCTATATCGACAAAATTTTTTAAATTAGATAATTCGAAAACGAATACCACTAAATTAATAAAATTTAGTAGGTGGATTGATTTTATAACGCAAAACATAAGTTCAGTAAAATTTTTGAACATGGGCGTGGCAACGCCCACATTTAGAAGAAGCAAATTCAGAAGTTTAACAAGCTGTAAATCAATAGCCGTTGGAGATATAACATTGAGATTTGGCATAGACATTTTTTTCGTAGCGACAACTGTTTGCTGTGAAAATGAGCGAAATCCCCTGAAAGCCACGCTTTCTTTTTTATAATAGCTTTGAAAAAAGTGTCTGTAAAATTCGAAAAGTCTTACATAAATAAATTAAATATTTATTGGTAGTGGACGTGTTACCGCCTTCTTTTGATTAAACAGTTTCTGTTGTCTCCCGATAGCGATTGTTCCTAAGTTTGAAGAGAAATTGTATTCAAGAATGGTGAGCGTACTATTGTGACATTGGAGTATAATCGTGACAAAATATTTAGCAAATCGATTGAAAACCACACTCACTTACCTATATCTATCCCAAAGGAAGTAATATTGCTTATGTGTATTGGACCATACATGCATCGGTATAACCAGTATTTCAGAATCATATGAGATAAAATTAAAAACCATGGTATATCCCCTGCTCATACCTTTTATTTGATGACCATATTTCACAAATACATAAATTTCCTACCTAGTTCCACATTTAAGTCAATATCTCCGAAACAAAATGATTTCTTTAAAGTAGTTAATAGCATCCTATATTTATGTCCTCGCCAATGCAATAGGTGTCAAACGCCTATATAGTATAAACACATTCTAGGATCTAAATTTGGGTCAATATCCCCAACCTAAGTGGGTTTTTGAAACAATAACCCTCCCATATTGATACCTTTGATTGATGCTAACTTTATCACTGCGATGTTTATTAAACCTTATTACAAAAGTCAACTTTTATATTTTGTAATCAGTAGTACATAGTTTTTTCCCCAGTATATATCAATTTAAGCTTTAATTTCGATTAATAAGCTTATCCGTATTTACTTAAAACTAAGACTTCTATTATTTGCATAAATTAATAATGTTGATGGTATAATACTTCTTAAGAATCAGATAAATATGTACTTAATTAGTTACAGTTTATCAAATAGTATATAAATATCTTAATCTACTTTAGTTAGTTTCACTATTTTCATAAATAGAGGCGCAAATGCTTTCGTGGTAGCTATATACTGTTTCATAGGTTATAGCCTTAACATGGCTACTGTCTATATTTGAAAATGCCCAGTCAATTTGGCTACCAGCAGGTGTGGTGGAATATTAAGGGTCTAGCAGTGAATTGAAATTACGATCTTTAAGCAGATGTTCGATTCTATTATTCCTAGACTTAAGGCATAGATTAAAGTCACCCAAAATTAAGATATTTTTTTCACGCAGATCTGTAGTAAGAATTTCACTATTTATATCATTTATGTGGGCATGAAGACTCTGAACAGTATGAAATATAATTTGAAGGCTCGGTGTTCGAGAAAGCATAAAGTTAAATGTTGGAGCCACAGCTTTTGTTCTGGTCAAATCATTCAACTGCCTAAATACAGGATCGAATTCAGGCTACATAT
Source organism: Merzomyia westermanni (assembly GCA_949987695.1). Classification (NCBI taxonomy): domain Eukaryota; kingdom Metazoa; phylum Arthropoda; class Insecta; order Diptera; family Tephritidae; genus Merzomyia; species Merzomyia westermanni. Next base: position 102,746,573 of record OX465292.1, on the reverse strand, counting down.
AAAGGTGATCTTGGCATTCTAAGTCGGGTGTGAACAACCACTTTGTTATACGTAGCACCCTGACTTTTGTGAATGGCTATTGCCTCAGCAGGAACAATTGGAAACTGGTTTCTTTCAATTGATATTTGCTCATTTCTCTTATATTGAAAGGCCCTAACGGTCTTCTCAATGGGTGTCCACGAAGGTTCGTTAGGATGGGTCTTTTTCGATCTAGCCATCAAACCAGCAGAAGGTTCTAAAAATGTCATCCACAGTGTTATTGGAACCGATGAATCTAAATCTATCTGCATAAGCTGGCCAGTCGCACCATTTACCAAACCGTCGCCTGTGTTGATATTCACTGTCATCATATATTTGGCCGTGGCTTTTAGCGTTAAGCTATACGACCCTGAGTTTCCGAAGTTTTGAATAGTCTGACCCGTCCTAAGATATTAGCATTTTGGCCACTAACGGCATTTCCTTTAACCACGTCTTTCGCAATTGAGAAAACTGCGGTAGAAGGAATTTGACTCAGTTTAAGGGAATTATAGTTGGCAGATTCCTCGTTTGACCAAACTAAGTGAATGGCTTCTTCGGGAACCTGGTCAGAGTTATCGACTCTTTTTGTAATCAAAGATATGTCTTCACTAGTCATAGCCCCGGAGGCCATATTATTTAAATCAATAGCAAACGGTCGATCCCCACGCTGTCTCATTATTCCATTCAATTCATTATCTTTAAAGAGCTCCCATAATGGCGAGCCAACTAAGCTGTAAGCATCGCTTGGATTCGGTGAAAAAATCCATCTATTACCTACAGGAGACAATTGTTTCAAGTCGCCAAAAACAATAACAGGTATACCACCAAATGGAATATTATTAAATCTGCTTTAGTCTGGCGTCAATATAACTAAACATTCGAGCGTCAACCATTGAAATTTCATCTATAATTATATACTTCAAATCACATAATCTAGTATAGATTGAGTTGACAATATCGTTGCTAAGCGGCCGTAATTCCTTATTGGACTGATTCATATATAAATATAGAATGCAGTGTCAAAGCGCCTATCCCAAATGCTGCTTTTCCCGTAGGAGCACAAAGAAGTACCTTCAGAGAAGTTGGATTTGATCCAGGTATGCAATTAAAACGGTAATTGAGAGTTTGATATATTGATGATACTATGCGGCTTTTTCCAACGCCAGCCACGCCACCTACAAAGTCATAAAAGGGCAGATATCTTTTAAAATTGTGTAGCAAATGAGTTAAGTATATTATCTGCCTCATGTTTAGCATCTGAATGGATGCAAGCAGTTGCTCAACGGGAACTAAGGGAGGAAGTTTAATCAGCCTAAGAGTGCCAATTGAGTCATTCTCATTGATTTCGGGATAAAAGGTTTAGTAAATTTATGTCAGGGTTTATTTCGGGAAGCGCCAGTACCCTGAACTCATTGTCAACAACATCTGTAGCCCGATTCTGTAACTTTTAACCCCTCGCCGAGCGTTAAGCTTATCGCCAAATTTTGGCGTTTGTTCTTAACGAAAACGCGATTCTGTAACTCTCCTTTAACGCCGCTAAACAGCTGACTCTTGATGGTGATAAAATATGGCAATACTTCTCTTTTCGCCGTTTTTTGCACTAAATTACATGATAACAATTCAAAACTAATTTTTTTACTTTTTCCAAACGCTAAAACACTTGTAAATATATTAACGCTATTGCTAACACCTCGAAAATAATTCGCGACAGCTAACCACACAAAAAGTATTAGCTAACACTTTTCGTGTGGTTAAAAGTTAGTGAATACGGAAAAGCGTTATAAATGGTGTCAAGCGAAGTTAACGCTATCAGCGGGCTTTAAATTGTTACAGAATCGGGCTACTGGTCTATCTATTTCAACTGGTACGAAAATTTCCTCCTCCCTTAATCTGTTCAGAACATTTTCGAGCTCCCTCTGTTCAAACACGTCATCTTTTTTTCCATTTTCCTCTATAGCAATTAAATTTTCTACGCAGGTTTGCTCATTATTATTATCTATAATATCCCATTGTTCATTCCGCCACGGTTGGTAGAGCATTAACATTTCTCTGAAATAACCACCCCTAGCCGTGTCTGGACTAAACCTTCTTGACCGAAGTACACACGGTTTGGTACGTTTCTTTACATAACCACTACCATCCCTCAATGGAATTGCTACTCCCCGAAATAAAGAATTTTCACCTTCTATATCTCCTTCATTATAGGAGTTACCTTGTGCCGTTCTAACTGATTTTACTAAAGTAAACAAAGCTGCAAAATCAGCTAGACAAACATTATCAAGAAGGGTAGGCCTTTCAGTATAATGCTCTAACAAACCCGCCACAAAAATATCGGTAGAACCTTCAGCAAGATTCTGAAGTTGTGCTCTACGTTTTACCATGCGCACTCGTTCTTCAGGACGAGCGGTATTAATATATATTTCTGCATTGCTAGCTTCCGAAAGCTGAAGACCAATTCAGCAATAAACTGACTCTTGGGTGGAAATTTCTGTTCCGGAAATAAATGTATGGCTGAAGTTTCTGCTTGACTGTGTAGTTTCCAGTATTAATTTCTACCATTGCCTCATTTAAAAGCGTAGAGATGCCCCTATTGAATTTATTAATATAAATCATAAATAAATAAAATAGGAACAGCAAGCATATGCATCCAATATTAATTGTTGGCTCCATGTAGTTCTAAGATAACCGGGTTATAAGTATTAGTTGAGCGGTCTTGGTACTTCCTTTTAAGGAAAACTTTAGGCTTCATTAAACTTGATCTGAGAGCAAGTAAATAAACATCGAATGACAAATTTATTCTCGTATCATAGAGAAAAGCTTCAAAATCATTTAAACTGGAAATATCAGGAGAAGTTAAATCAGAATTGAAAAGGTTTTGAATCTTTGAGTAGTTTTCTCTCTATGTTTCTAAATTTTCCATGTCATCTGGAAGTGGTAATAAGATTTGGGTGGAAGGCATGGGTGGATATGGTATATCTAATCGGCAAACTTGCTGTCCTCTTATTTCTCTGGTGCAGGATCGGCCATGGTTATGTCTTTGGTACTCAATGAAATTTTCTAAATGACTTATGGATTCATCTGTAGAGACATATTTGTCAGTAAAACTAATAGCATTCCGAAAAGATTCAGGTTCGTTAAGATCGATCTTAGGAGCATTCTTCAGCCAATACATGCCATGCACGTGAGGTGAGCCCCTTTGTTGGAGTTCAATCCGCCTGTAAAAATGCTCAACAAAATGCTCGTCGAAAATAACTCCATTTTCTTTATAAACCTTAAGCAACTGACGATAATGATAGTCAAAATATCTAGCACATGTGACTGCATCTGAGCGAATTAGACGATATCGTTCTTGTGTAGACAAATTATTGGCCTCTTCTTCAGAAATAGTTCTTGAGTCTACAGTTTCAGGCCAAAATAGCCAGTAATTCGACCCAATGAGATTCAGCCGCAGACAACGTTATAAAAGTATACTGAAACGATTAGGAGGATGAGTTGACTCGATGTAGCCATGTCCGTCTCTCGATAAAAATACGAACTCTCTTTTCTCTTTATGGCGCGATATACAACAGGTATATCATCATAAACCTCCTAAGAGATTTTTGCGCCAAGCTTCTCTTCCAATTTGTGGTGTGCCGATTTGAATTTTCCCTACAAATTGGTGGGACCTACAGTTTTTTGCCGACTCCGAACGGCATCTACAAAGGAGACGAATTTTTGCTGAGAAGCCTGTCATGGCAGAAATACACTCGGAGAGTTTGCCAAACCACTGCCGAGGGGCGACCCCGTTTTGAAAAACTTTTTTCAAATCACTTTTGATGTTACCTGTACCAGGGCTCGAACCATGGACCTTCGGTGTGGTAGGCCGGCAACACTACCTTCACACCACGGCGGCCGCCTAAAATACGAACTGAAAGTATTAAAATAGAGCTGCGTAAATTGGGATGTCATAATAGATAACTACTAGGTATATAATGTTCGGTTCCACCCGAACTTAAACTTCCTTACTTGTTGTGTCTCGCTTTGAGAAGGATACCACAGAGAAGGACCTAAAACGGTACATAGCTTCGAAAATTAAAACAAAGAATTTAACTATAAATAAATTCAAGTTTAGTTACGAAAGAAATATCTCCTTCCGAATCGATGTTTCTTTGAATGATTTTGAGGCAATCGTGAACAGTTCACTACCACCACCACTTTCGTGCGGGAATTTAGTTACGGACCGAATAAAAACGTCCAGGATGTAGCTAGGATCCCACGTGATAATACTGCATCAAAAAACTAAGTGTAAAGTTTATACATTTGTACTATCAAAACGTCATATGTTTAAATACAAAATTAACTGAACTTAATTTAAAATCTGTTTCCCGCAATTATAACATAGTTTCCTTTACCGAAACATGGCTTAATGAAGAAATATTGTCTAATGATCATCAGGTATTTAGAAGTGATCGCATAAACAGAGTCGGGGGTGGCGTTCTGATAGCCGTTCACCCATCCATACCCTCTGAGGAAGTAAATGTACCTGTAACCGATTCAACTGAATGCAAGTGCGTCCGTACATAGCTGTTTGTTATGTTCCTCCCGCTTCTGATATTTCGGTTTATATGCAGCATGTTTCCTTGCTTAAAATAGTAAACAGAATGACTAAACCAGCCGATTCTGTGACTTTTTTGGGCGATTTTAACTTGCCGTGGAGTATCTTTGACCAAAACATTGCGCCAATTCAATCTAAAGTGGGGTATAATGAGTTCTTGGATGAAATGGCGCACCTTTGTCTTAATCTTGTTAATGTCACCCCTAATAAGTTCGGGACGATCTTGGATTTAGCTCACGTTAGTTATACATCTAAATTCTGTTTGAGTCGATGTAATCCTTTTGTTTTACCGGAAAACGTTTACCATCCTTCTTTTGAGATTGATTAAGAAATCATAACTAATGTTTAGAAACCATGTGAAACTATAAGTAACTTTGACTTAGATTTTGCTAAACAAATTTTAAAAAATTTAGTAAAGAGCTGTCAAAATTAACCAGGCCAGAATTTAAGATCGATATTGAGCTTAACGTTTCATATTTTAATAAAACTAGGTATGTTCAATAGCAAGTTACGAATTCTTACTAACTTTTTTTGTCAAGTGTTCATTAACTCGAAAAATTTGTAAGAGAAAAACAATTCGAAAGCGTAGGAGTTTGAGAGACTTACTAAACTCAAGGAATTCGCTGGCAAATCCAAACTGAAATTAAAATAATAAATATTATCATAAAATGTTTAAAAAAGAAAATAAAATTATGGTGATTGTTGTTGGAGCAAAGCTCTAATTTTTTTTTTATGTTTTGTTTGTTAATTGATATTAGAGGAAAAATTACAACGTTATGCACAGCGGTGGTATGGGATGACATGTTTCGAAGTGCCCAACTTCTCATCAGACCCCTTCTCGGACACTGAGATACGAACCCAAGTTTCCGCACCAAAGCCGCTGTTAGAGTACTCTAACAACTAAGCTATGATGCCCTGTAGCGTTACGATGCATTTTTCCTCTAATGTGCCATTTCCTTATTCCTTTTATACATTCTTTGGTACATATATTTTATATGTCAACTCAAGGAAAGTGGAATATTTTTAGGCGCGTTCATAGAACAGTTTTAGATACAGAAGGGCTTTTTTTGCATATCAACACTTTCGTGTTATTTCTTATGCACCCGCACTGTACCTGTAACAATTATAGTTATGGTGATTGTTGTTGGGGCAAAGCTCGAATTTTGTTTTATGTTTTTTTTGTTAATTGATATTAGAGGAAAAATTACAACGTTATGCACAGCGATGGTATGGGATGACATGTTTCGAAGTGCCCAACTTCTCATCAGACCCCTTCTCAGACTTGGTGCAGACACTTGGGTTCGTATCTCAGTGCATAACAAATAACACGGAAGTGTTGATATGCAAAAAAAGCCCTTCTGTATCTAAAACTGTTCTATGAACGCGCCTAAAAATATTCCACTTTCCTTGAGTTGACATATAAAATATATGTACCAAAGAATGTATAAAAGGAATAAGCAAATGGCACATTAGAGGAAAAATGCATCGTGACGCTACAGGGCATCATAGCTTAGTTGTTAGAGTACTCTAACAGCGGCTTTGGCGCAGACTCTTGGGTTCGTATCTCAGTGTCCGAGAAGGGGTCTGATGAGAAGTTGGGCACTTCGAAACATGTCATCCCATACCATCGCTGTGCATAACTTTGTAATTGTTCCTCTAATATCAATTAACAAACAAAATAAAATTGAATTTTGCATAACCGCATAGAAGAGGGAAGTGTGCTATTATGTGATAAAATTTAGTTTATTATTTGTAAAATCTTGTCCAACAGCTAGACAACGTAGCGCAGTGCAAGAAGGACAAGTTGTTTCCCTAATAAAAAAATAAAAAGGAGTTATTCTTTAAATAAATTTGTGAAATATGTCAATCGTTTGTTTTTTTTTTTTGCTTATCAATTTTTGTTCATTTTCTTTTATGTTAAATTTTTCTCTTCTAATGAAATTACTCTTCATTTCACAGTAAAACTCTTTTTTAAACTATGTTTGATAAGTATGTACCTAAACGTAAATCTTTCTATGATGAACCAGCGCAAGCCTGGTTTACTAAAGAGCTGACAGCGTTTAAAAATAAAAAGAACCGTTCATTCAAGTTATGCAAGAAATCGAGTCTAAACACAGATTATTTAAAGTATCCCAATCTGCGCCAGAAATACTTCGAGTTGAACAAACATTGTTACAAAGCAAATATCTGCAAAATCAAAAAGTACGTTATCGGCTTCGTAAGCTCTAAACGTAAAGTAAGAGGTTTCCCTCTGCCCGGAAATACCATGACTGTAAATCAAGTGATAATCAAAATATTGCAAATTTCTTTAGGCAATTTTTCTAACCTAACTATTCTTCTGATGCCTTTTCTCATTTTCACAGATATCCGTATCTGCAAAGCTTTCTGCTATTCCAAAACTATTTGAAGCTGTCGTTACTGACCAGCTCACAGTTTCTATTCCAACATTGATAGCAAGTTGCTAGCACGGCTTTTGTAAGGGAAAATCAACAAGTACCAACTTACTTGAACTCAAAATTCATATTTCAAATGGGTTTAGAAAAAATATGCACACAGATTTCAGTAAAGCGTTTGATATAGTATGGCGTTCTTTACTTATTCGATCTTACTCGATCTCCTGGGGCTCCAACCATGTCTTACCCGCTGGATCTCTTCTTACCTTCAGTTCAGGACACACAGAATAATTTTTAAGAACGCGATTTCCAATATCAATGATGTATTTTCGGGAGTTCCACAAGGTAGCCATCTTGACCCGATTCTGTTTTTGCATTTCATTAATGATATATCCAGTACTATAAAGTTTTCAAAAAATTTTGATGCACCATTGATGACGTAAATATTTGTATGACTTACACGTTGAACGAAGAAAGAGCTTTACTTCAATGAGATCTTGATAATCTCGGTACATGGTGTAACGTAAACTTGTTGCCACTTAAGCTTAAAAAATTTAAATATTTGTGTTTTTCCCGCGGAACTTTACAACCATCTTCCTACACAATCAATAATCATAGTCTTGAACAAGTGCATGCTTTCGTTGATCTGGGAGTTACGATGGATTTCAAACTTAATTTCAACCTTCATATTAATGCAACTCTCAATAAAGCTAGAGTTGTTTTATCATTCGTTAAGCGATGGTCAAAAGAATTTAGAGACACTTATGTAACTAAAGCCCTTTGCACGACATTAGTAAGACCGATACTAGAATATGGCTCATTTATTTGGAATCCTAGCTACCAGGTTCAGGTTCCAGCAGTTTTAGATCTCGACACTTAACAAACCCCTGCCTTTGAACGAGTCGGCATTATATTTAAAAAGAAAAAAAAAGCCGTGCGTTATGCGGATGCGCCCCCTCGTGTCAATTGGGCGGGATTGTGGGGTATCAGTTCGAAATTATTATTATTAAAACTAGTATATCCCGTGGTGGAAATTCGACCACCTTAAATTTGTTAAAATTATTAAATCCTCTGTCCATATTTTTTCTAGCACTACCTAGAGGCCGAAACATTTGAGAAGTTTTTGTTACTGAAATTGATTATATATAGTTGAGTAATTTAGGGCCGCTTTCATTAAAGTCGATTCACACTAAATGGCGGCTAATTTGAGAACTAAATGAAAAAAATCAGTCCATTAAAGACCGGTAATAATTGATAGGAGATGGCAAAAACAGTCCTTAGGAATGTTTGAAAGTCCACCATCAGAGCCACCACTCCTTTCAGATTCGCTCAATATTTCAATAAAAGAATTTGGGTTTGATGGACATATACCAACAACATGGTTACTTTAGCTCAAAGTGCTCAGTGAGTGAAAATATGTCCACCGTTTAGGCATGGCTGCCATATTTTAATTTTTTGGTTATTAGTATACAGGGCTTTTTGTAATCCATTTACCCGGAGAAAATTACAAATTCAATTTAGCAATTCCGACTCAACGACGCACCTTCCTATTTTGACTCTGCTTTCTTTTTGATCTGAAATTTTGAATTATAAGGCGGTCATGGCTGGTTTGGAATCCCGTTTTAACATGGGAGTTTTGTGAACAGTAAACATTTACATTTTATTATAAACTCTTAGCTGCATCTAAATACCCGACCGAAAATAGAGGCCACGAATGCTTTTGAATCTCATTTTTACAATAGAGTTCTATTAAAAAAATTTAGCTTTTGTTGTGTTTTCCCTAAAAATTTTAATTTTGAACTATTGCTTGCAATAAAACGCGCGAGATATGTTGAAAACAAAGTATAGTAGAGAGCAACTCTCGCTCAAAATCAAATTGATCAGACGCGCCGACGCCGGTGTACTCGTATACTATAACTCAATTTGCTTAATGAGTAAGAGAATGAAAATATTTCTACCTTTTGGAGAGCAAATGAAATATGAGTTGGACGCACCGATGCCACTACTTTAACTTTTACTGCTCAATGAGTGAGAGAATGAAAATATTTCACCGTTAGGAGTGTGTCCATATATACATACATATTTTGATTGAAAATGACTTTAGCGTTTATTTTGATGTTCTTTAAATTTCTCAATATGAGCATTCCGCCGGTTTCCATTTTGGTATTTTTGTTTTGTATATACAGTGCTGTATATTTACCAATTTTCCTTTAGATCTGGTTTTTTTGAAACCCATTTAGCGGGGAAAATTACAACTTCAGTATATGGTTTTCTGGTTTTTTTACTTTACCACAATTTAGACATGTATAAAGACATTTCATATTGACTTTGATAGCATTTCAATAATATTTTGTGATATACATATATGTATATTAGGGTGGGCCAAAAAATTCCTGACCGTAAATGGAGTATAATGACCAAATATGAGTTTTTTATGTTAATGGGAAAGCGTGCCTCATCGACGTTTTTTGTTTTCGTGAAAAGCTTTTATGTAAACGAATATATCTTCTCACGCAAAAATCGTATAGCCAACTTTTACCCCAGTTTTTGCAGGGAATTGAACGCTCTACAAAAAAAGGTCTTATAAATTTGTTTCATTAATGTGACCATTACGAAGTTCTTCGAGGTCGAAAATTTACTAATTTCTGAAACCCATAAGGTTTTGTTAAAAGTTGTGTAGCTCAAAAACAGCAAAATATTAGGTAACGAATTTTAGATATTTAAATGGGAAATTTCACGGTCTACAAAAAAGGTAAAATGCAAGTTTTCATTTACCAAACCATAAAAGAGATATTCGCGGTTAACAACGGAACATTTAAAATCGGCATTAAAATTGCAGAATTTGGATGTTAACATTTTGTAGTTGCCTACATTGCTGCCCATATCTGGTTTGAAAAAACAACAAGAACCGAAAATAACCAGTTTTGCAAGTGTCCTAGAGAAGATTTCATGTATTTAATATTATAATGTACTAGCTTATACCGGGAGGTAGGTGCCACTCGCCCTTTTTCGTTTTTCTCAGTTATCTTGGAGGTGTTAGGGATTAACCTCATGTAACCCCTTCCCAAATTTCATTCGTCTAGCCTAAATACTTCCAGAGATATGGACTATACAAAATTCCAGTTGTATGGGAGGTGCCACGCCCCTTTTTCGTTTTCCCCAGTTTTCTTGGAGGTGGTAGGGATTAATGTCATATAACCCCTTACCAAATTTCAGTAGCCTAACGTAAATACTTCCAGAAATACGGACTGTTAAAAATTCCATTTGTATGGGAGGTGCCACGCCCCCTATATACATCAAAATAGTTTTTAGCCCATGACCATCCCGGTAAGGTATCCAGTTCGTGTTTCAAATTTGGTTACGATCGGTTTATACGTTTAGAACGCAAGTCGATCTACGAGTATATATACATACATAATTTGAATTTTATATATATAGATTTGAATTTTATATATAAGATAATACAAGCTGCATAACTTAACCGCGCTAGAACAATATTTTATAAAAGCGTCCAACTGTTGGCATATGCTGACGATATTGATATCATTGGCCTTAACAACCGCGCCGTAACTTCTGCTTACTCCAAATTAGAAAAAGAAGCGGAGAAAATGGGATTGGTGGTGAACGAGGGCAAAACGAAGTACCTTCTGTCATCATGCAAAGAGTCAGCGCATTCGCGCCTTGGCAACCAAGCCACTGTTGGCAGCAATAATTTCGAAATAGTAAAGGACTTCGTTTACCTGGGAACCAGCATTAATACCAACAATAATGTTAGCCTAGAAATCCGACGAAGAATCACTCTTGCAAACAAATGCTACTTCGGACTGAGTAGGCAATTGAAAAGTAAAGTCCTCTCTCGACGAACGAAGCGTGGACACTAACAACATCTAATGAGGCGACTCTGAGAGTATTCGAGAGAAAGGTTCTTCGAAAGATATGTGGACCTCTACGAGTTGGCGACGGCGAGTACCGAAGAAGATTTAATGATGAGCTGTATGAACTTGTCGGCGTCTGGACATAGTTCAGCGAATTAAAACACAGCGGCTTCGCTGGCTAGGCCACGTAGTGCGAATGAGCGAAGATGCTCCAGCCCAGAAGGTATTCTTATCGGCACCCGCCGGTGGAAGCAGAGGAAGAGGGAGACCACCACTCCGATCGTAGGACCAAGTGGAGACCGATTTGCGATCCCGCGGTGTTTCCAATTGGCGCCAGTTGGCGCAACGAAGAAACGACTGGCGAGCTATGTTGGACGGTCAAAATCGCCCAGGCGGTTAAATGACCATTTAAAGAAAGAAGATTTACGCCCGCCTGAGATTCTTTACGAATACATAAGTGTGCCACCGCACATGCATACATTCATACACGTACCTAACGCTCGTTAATAGCGATTCAAGTAGATCTTTTTAAATAAAGGATTAGGTTGTTAGCAGGTCGCTACATCTTTTCTTTTCAATTTACTCAACACAATCGAAAATATACATATGTATACCACAGAACCCATGCATATTGAGTGCATTTTGTAATAAAATTATTCATTTCAGAAAAAATAAGTTTTTGTTAAGTAAATTTTATATTTTATTTATTTCTTTAAAAAATCCCAACAATTAAGTCCATTATGCGAAATTTTATTTCTTAATACAGTATTAATACCTAAATATTACATTGAAGAACATTAGTTATAAAAATTTTTTTTTATTGCAGTCAGGATATTTTGCTCGATGTTCTTTAACAACTTGCATTAAATATTGAAATTGTTCTTCGTTTTTTGTCAAGCGTTAGGTACGTGTATGAATGTATGCATGGGCGGTGGCACATTTATGTAGTCGTAAAGAATCTCAGGCAGGCGTACATACTCGTATATTATAATATTAAATACATTAAATCTTGTCTAGGACACTTGCAAAACTGGTTATTTTCGGTTCTTGTTGTTTTTGCAAACCAGATATGGGCAGCAATGTAGGCAACTACGAAATGTTAACATCCAAATTCTGCAATTTTATAGCTGTATTCTGTAAGTCTGTCTTATCTCAAGTCACTAAATTTGAGATTTTTCATTAGAGAAAATTTTTGTGATTTATTTTGTTGTGTTGATCTTCCAACAGGGTAGTAAGCTGATTTTTGTTGGAACGATTTTCCGTCATCCCTTGTCAAGTTTGGTTTTGTGACAAACCGGTTTCGGCGTTCTGCCTAGTTTCGTTCTGGTCTGTGTCTATCCGTTGCGTTGTTTTTATAGTCCGTGGGTGCTGTGGCAGGTAATGTCAATCTATGTGTCCGTGGTAGGTAAAGTTAATATGCGTGTGTGTGTGCGCGGTATTGATACGTCCGAATTGTTATCTGTCCCAAGGGTTGTTTTTGTAGGTATGTAGACATACCGCTTGTTAGCTAAGCGGTAGGTTGGGCTAGGTAGAAATCGGTGATTTTTGCAGTTTGGTTCATATTTATTACCGCTACAAAAACAACCCTTGGGACAGATAACAATTCGGACGTATCAATACCGCGCACACACACACGCATATTAACATTACCTACCACGGACACATAGATTGACATTACCTGCCACGTACTATAAAAACACCGCAACGGATAGACACAGACCAGAACGAAACTAGGCATTGAAAATGGCAGAACGCCGAAACCGCTTTGTCACAAAACCAAACTTACAAGGGATGACGGAAAATCGTTCCAACAAAAATCACAATTTTTGTGACTTCAGATGATTTTGGTATTCTGTAAGAGAAAATTACAAAAAGTCCACCAATGATATGTGGTGAAAACACAATTGCATATATCTCAAGTACAGCAATTGACAGTGGATGTACAGATGTCGCGATAGCCCAGGTAGTAAGCGTCTCAATTTATTATTTTTATTTTTTGTTAATTAAATATAATTTTTTTAAATATATAAATGTTGCTACACTTAAAATTTATTATTTTTTCAATTTCTTTAATTTTTAACCCAATATTTTACTGTTAGTGACTTGCCTGGAACCAGCTGACAAATTAGTGACTACTTTTTTGAGACTAGAGATGTCAGACAGCTTACTGAATACCAAATTGTATCAAAATTCAAATTGACCACAAAATGTCTCTATTAGTGACGAGATACTAGTTATAGAATTCACCTATTAATGCCGATTTTAAATGTTCCGTTGTTTACCGTGAATATCTCTTTTATGGTTTGGTAAATGAAAAAAATAAAAATAGGCGGCCGCCGTGGTGTGAAGGTAGTGTTGCCGGCCTACCACACCGAAGGTCCATGGTTCGAGCCCTGGTACAGGTAACATCAAAAGTGATTTGAAAAAAGTTTTTCAAAACGGGGTCGCCCCTGGGCAGTGGTTTGGCAAACTCTCCGAGTGTATTTCTGCCATGACAGGCTTCTCAGCAAAAATTCGTCCCCTTTGTAGATGCCGTTCGGAGTCGGCAAAAAAGTGTTGGTCCCACCAATTTGTAGGGAAAATTCAAATCGGCACACCACAAATTGGAAGAGAAGCTTGGCGCAAAAATCTCTTAGGAGGTTTATGATGATATACCTGTTGTGCATCGCGCCATAGAGATAGAGATAGAGAAATGAAAAAAATGCATTTCGCCTTTTTTGTAGACCGTGAAATTTCCCATTTAAATATCTAAAATTCGTTACTTAATATTTTGCTGTTTTTGAGCTACATAACTTTTAACAAAACCTTATGAGTTTCAGAAATTAGTCAATTTTCGACCTCGAAGAACTTTGTAATGGTCACATTAATGAAAAAAATTTACCTTTTTTGTAGAACGTTCAATTCCCTGCAAAAACTGGGGTAAAAGTTGGCTGTACGATTTTTGGGTGAGAAGATATATTCATTTACATAAAAGCTTTTCACGAAAACAAAAAACGTCGATGAGGCACGCTTTCCCACTAACATAAAAAACTCATATTTGGTCATTATACTCCATTTATGGTCAGGAATACGAAAATCTGTGTACCCTTTGAAAAAAACAAAAATCGTTTTTTTTTTGGCCCACCCTAATGTATATGACCTGAACTTATTATTTATTATGGCTGTGCGTATAAGTTTACTTAAGTCCTATGTCAATCAGAAAAAAGTAAATTCTTTAAAAAAATTCATAAAACTATGTAAGTATTTATCTTACATATTTTGTCATGGTAAATGTTTAGTGATTTTCTTGCGTTTTTTTTTGCAAAAAATTGGTTTTAAGGAAAGATTGCTTTCAAAACTTAACAAATTCAAGTCCAAGTAAGAAATTCAATTTCACACAAAAAAAAAAAATTATTGTGCGGAACCTGGGCTCGAACCATGGAACGCACGGATCGCACCCGAGACGCTTCAGAACATATTTCCACCCTTAGGAGTATACATACATACAGGGTGGCGATGAATTTTGCTACATTAAGAAACTCAAATAATATTTTTTTCAGTGTATGGAATTCATTTTTCTTTTATTCATGTTAAAGCTCATTAAATTTTATTAAATATAGCTTAATTAGTTTTAAAAATAATGGAATTTAAATGCCCCCCCTGCTCGTCGATGCATGTGCGGCATCTTACCAAAAAGTTGTTCATTACTCCTTGGAGAGTTGAGACAGGAATAGCCGCAATTGTTTCTCGAATGGATTGCCTTAGTTCATTCAAATTTATTGGTTTTGCTTTGAAGACTTCCTGTTTGCAATAACCCCACAAGAAAAAGTCAGGTGCAGTAAGGTCAGGCGACCTGGGTGGCCAACGGAATGTGGAGTTTCTGGATATCAGCTTATTGGGAAATTTTCGTCGCAATTCTGTCATAACAGGTTGGGCTATATGAGGAGCTGCACCATCTTGCTGAAACCACACAGAGTTGAAAGAAATTCTCATTCGGCGTAATTCTGGATAGAAAAACTCTCTCAACATGCTCAAGTAACGGTCTCCAGTAACCGTAACGGTGTGACCGTTTTCTTCGAAGAAGTAGGGCCCGACAATGCAGCGTGATGAAACTGCACACCACACTGTGACACGAAGTGGATGCAATTCCGTCTCATGGAGTATCTGTGGGTTGGAAGCACTCCATATTCGACAATTTTGTTTGTTTATGTTGCCGTTTAAATCGAAATGGGCCTCGTCAGACATGAAAAGACAGTTCAACATGTTTCCATCCTCTTCCACCATTTGAAGCATCTTCTGGCAAAATTCCAAGCGAATCGGCAAGTCTGCAGCGTTCAGTTTGTTGGCCATTTGAATTTTATATGGGAATAAGTCCAAATCTTTGTGCATAATTGACTGTAATGACTGTCTGCTTACACCCATTTGAGCAGATAAGCTTCTTGTCGAAACACGTGGATTGTTTTGTATGGCAGCAGCTACAGCAGCGATTGTTTCCTCCGTTCGAACTGAAGGGTTTCGATGGTAAGGTCTTCTGTTGACTGTCCCATGCTCGGCAAAATGGTTTACAAGTGTTATTATGGTCCATCTGCTCGGAGGATTGCCGCCAAACGTGCGCCTATACTCTCTTTGAACCGAAACTACGGACTCCAGTGCGTGATAGCGGCGGACAATCCAAATTCTTGTTTCAGTGTCCCAGTTATCCATTTTTGTTAAATCTAAAAGTCAATCTGCAAAATAAAAAAAAAATTAACCAGATTCATTAAATAGAAAAAAAGTTATTTAATTTTTTTTTGGTAGCGGCTTTCATTAGCCATACTGTATCTATACGGCTTTTGAAAATGAATGGAACGTTTAATTGGGAAGTTCCACAAATTTCTTAATATTAGCGTGTAGCCGGTTTCCATATTTGTTTTTTTTTTTTATATACAGGCAGTTTCTCAATTTTTCCTTTACATCTGGCTTTTTTGAAGTCAATTTAGGGAGAGAAAATTACAATGAAATGATGATTTCCTGGCTTTTTTCCTCAACCACAATTTAGACATATTTAAAACACATTTCATGTTGATTTTTAAGGAAGGTTATCATCTTAACTGGTCAAATTTATTCTACATATGTAAGGGTTCGGGTTATATGTCTGCCCTTTGACAAACTAAAATATTTGAAGAAGAAAATAGTTGATGTCTTCAGGAAAATTTACATGATTTCTAACCACTTCGTAAATATTAAATTGAAGAAGCTACAAACTATGGGTTTGGTTTTTTGTATTTCGTCTCATTTGAAAAACCGGATTAATAAATAAAAATTATCGAAATTATCTACCGAACTCTAATAAATTTCGAGATTTCTATCGAGCTTCTCGTTCCGATGGAATTGGGTTGTGGTATTTATATTCTTTTCTAATATTATGACATATGGGCTGCATATAAGTTTACCTTAAGCCGAAAAAAGAAAATTTCTTCTGGCGGTCTTTTGAAAAACCATTCGTATTCTCACTTCAAAATAGAGGTTTTAACCGAAAATATTAGGTTAAAAATCTAATAAATTAAAAAAAATCAAGATAAAAAGTTTTCATATATTTAAAAACAAATTCAATTTAATAAAAAAAAAACAAAGTTGTCCAGAGAACCTGTACTCGAACCTTGGAACACACGCGTTCTACCTCAGACGCTTAACAACTACGCTATTTCGGTATGTAGAACGACGCAGTCAGATACTGTAGTTAGGCGCCATGGCTTTATGCATCCAACTTTAATTAATGATTACAAATAATTGAAGCATTATTGGTTAAATATAATATGCCTACATTTTAAAATCTTTTTGAAGTGACGATTCTTTCTTCTTCTGGGATGGTGATTTCTTGCGTTTATAATTTGTCGTTATACTTCGCCACTTGTAATAACATCGAATAATTCTTCTCTCTATATTTTGACGTTTGGTAGTAGGAATACCATATTTTTTTCCAAGCTCTATAACCTGAGCTGTTGCATTTTTAGCACTTTTTAAGACAGAAGCTTTAAGATTATTTAACTGGTAAAAAATACGCACATAACTTCTTTCATGGTTGGCGATTTGAGCTCGAGAATTTTCGGCATTGGGATGCCTATGAAAGTAATTTCGTTATTCATCTTATGCGGTTAACAGATTGATAACGACCACTTACTTAAGAATTTTTTTTTTTAATGTGATGTGCAACTTTTTTCTTTTGTGTTGTATAAAGTGAAAAGAAATGCTGTAGCTACTTGCTAGTGGGCTAAAAGATTTAAATATATACCTGATCCTTTATTTAAAAAGATCTACTTGAATCGCTATTAACGAGCGTTAGGTACGTGTATGAATGTATGCATGTGCGGTGGCACATTTATGTGTTCGTAAAGAATCTCAGGCAGGCGTACATACTCGTATATTATAATATTAAATACATTAAATCTTGTCTAGGACACTTGCAAAACTGTTTATTTTCGGTTCTTGTTGTTTTTGCAAACCAGATATGGGCAGCAATGTAGGCAACTACAAAATGTTAACATCCAAATTCTGCAATTTTATAGCTGTATTCTGTAAGTCTGTCTTATCTCAAGTCACTAAATTTGAGATTTTTCATTAGAGAAAATTTTTGTGATTTATTTTGTTGTGTTGATGTTCCGACAGGGTAGTAAGCTGATTTTTGTTGGAACGATTTTCCGTCATCCCTTGTCAAGTTTGGTTTTGTGACAAACCGGTTTCGGCGTTCTGCCTAGTTTCGTTCTGGTCTGTGTCTATCCGTTGCGTTCTTTTTATAGTCCGTGGGTGCTGTGGCAGGTAATGTCAATCTATGTGTACGTGGTAGGTAAAGTTAACCAAAAATATTAGGTTAAAAATCTACTAAATTAAAAAAAAATCAAGATAAAAAGTTTTCATATATTTAAAAACAAATTCAATTTAATAAAAACAAACAAAGTTGTCCAGAGAACCTGTACTCGAACCTTGGAACACACGCGTTCTACCTCAGACGCTTAACACCTGCGCTATTTCGGTATGTACAACGACGCAGTCAGATACTGTAGTTAGGCGCCATGGCTTTATGCATACAACTTTAATTAATGATTACAAATAATTGAAGCATTATTGGTTAAATATAATATGCCTACATTTTAAAATCTTTTTGAAGTGACGATTCTTTCTTCTTCTGGGATGGTGATTTCTTGCGTTTATAATTTGTCGTTATACTTCGCCACTTGTAATAACATCGAATAATTCTTCTCTCTATATTTTGACGTTTGGTAGTAGGAATACCATATTTTTTTCCAAGCTCTATAACCTGAGCTGTTGCATTTTTACCACTTTTTAAGACAGAAGCTTTAAGATTATTTAACTGGTAAAAAATACGCACATAACTTCTTTCATGGTTGGCGATTTCAGCTCGAGAATTTTCGGCATTGGGATGCCTATGAAAGTAATTTCGTTATTCATCTTATGCGGTTAACAGCTTGATAACGACCACTTACTTAAGAATTTTTTTTTAATGTGATGTGCAACTTTTTTCTTTTGTGTTGTATAAAGTGAAAAGAAATGCTGTAGCTACTTGCTAGTGGGCTAAAAGATTTAAATATATACCTGATCCTTTATTTAAAAAGATCTACTTGAATCGCTATTAACGAGCGTTAGGTACGTGTATGAATGTATGCATGTGCGGTGGCACATTTATGTGTTCGTAAAGAATCTCAGGCAGGCGTACATACTCGTATATTATAATATTAAATACATTAAATCTTGTCTAGGACACTTGCAAAACTGGTTATTTTCGGTTCTTGTTGTTTTTGCAAACCAGATATGGGCAGCAATGTAGGCAACTACAAAATGTTAACATCCAAATTCTGTAATTTTATAGCTGTATTCTGTAAGTCTGTCTTATCTCAAGTCACTAAATTTGAGACTTTTCATTAGAGAAAATTTTTGTGATTTATTTTGTTGTGTTGATCTTCCGAAAGGGTAGTAAGCTGATTTTTGTTGGAACGATTTTCCGTCATCCCTTGTCAAGTTTGGTTTTGTGACAAACCGGTTTCGGCGTTCTGCCTAGTTTCGTTCTGGTCTGTGGCAGGTAATGTCAATCTATGTGTACGTGGTAGGTAAAGTTAACCAAAAATATTAGGTTAAAAATCTACTAAATTAAAAAAAAATCAAGATAAAAAGTTTTCATATATTTAAAAACAAATTCAATTTAATAAAAAAAACAAAGTTGTCCAGAGAACCTGTACTCGAACCTTGGAACACACGCGTTCTACCTCAGACGCTTAACACCTACGCTATTTCGGTATGTAGAACGACGCAGTCAGATACTGTAGTTAGGCGCCATGGCTTTATGCATACAACTTTAATTAATGATTACAAATAATTGAAGCATTATTGGTTAAATATAATATGCCTATACACCGCTTCTGACCGATACGAAGTAATCAAAATACATTTTTATTGAAATTATGCATGCTTAGATATAGATATACTCTGGCAATTGATTGTATGGAAAATATGTTAGCCTATTAATATATAGATAAAACCATCTAAAAGTTAATCTGATGTTTACGAGTGGAATAAATCGAAAGATTTAATAAAAATGTGTATATTTTTGCACAGTGCTGAAAATTTGTATAACCTCAAAAAATGTTTGCAAACAAAAAACATATGACTCGAACTTGCTAAATGTGCCACCATAAACGCTTTTTCGAAACCAATGTCCGAAAATGCAAAATGCGAAGCTTCTCTAAAGATATACGGTATGCTGCTTAAAATTTTTCCTACAAATTGGCGGGACCTACAGTTGTTTCGACCGGTATCTGTAAAGCAGATGAATTTTTGCTGAGAAGCTTTCCATGGCAGAAATACACTCGGAGAGTTTGACACACCGCTGCCGAAGGGCGACCACGTTTCGAAAAAACATTTTCAAACGAATTTTAGTGTTACCTTTACCAGGGCTCGAACCTTTGACTTTCGGTGTGGTAGGCAGCAACACTACTGCCACGCCTCGGCGGCCGCCGCCGCTATCATTTAGAAGCTTTAAAAACGAAAATGGCGAGCAGAGACACGCATAATAACAATAAAATAGCACGTTTAAAAAATGGGTTCACTAAGAGCTTACACATTACCTGCATGGTTATTTGCAAAGAACTCTGAAACTTATCATTTTCTCCATAACAACTATTCTTTCCTTAAGATATTTTTACAAGTATGGATTAGATTCTATCTGAGATTTATATTTAAATTTTCCAGAAAATTTAAAGATTTCTGCCTGTGAAATCAATTATAAAACTCTTTGAAGAAAGGACTGTTTTACTTAAAAAAGAAGAAAATTACTTTTAATAAGTGTTTTCCAAGGGCAAAATTGCTATGAATAACTATTATTCTTTTATTGAAACTGGTTTCAATTGTTCAATATAGTGAAGTAATATTTATTTTGATAGACACATATTTTATATGTGATGACTGAATTTTCATTAAAGTGGTTTGTAATGTAATTTTGCAATTTTGGTGCATGTTGAACTAGCCTAATGAACTAGCCTACTATGAAGGAGTGCAGTAATTGGTGTGATACTTTTGCATAGGCTAACTATGATGACGGCTGGTATGATGACGGCTGGTATGATGCCGGTGTATGTTCTGACTAGTACGTAAAGTGGTATGATCCTGATGTTTATACGGACTAGTATGTTGAATGGAATGATCTTGATGTATATAATGACAAGTATGTCAAATGGTATAGTGCTGATGTAGAGACTGATTAGTATGCCAATTGGTATGGTGCTGATGCAGAAGAGGACAATTCCCATCTCGTAGGACATCGCCGTAAGAAGATTTGCGACTAATCTCAATCTTTCACCTCCGAACAACATGGACATAGGTCATGCGAATTTGCACTGGAGGTCAACAATAAACAACGGAATTGAGTGAGTCAGAACTAAGAAGCTCTGCACAAACTGCCTGTCAAATAGTCACACTGTAAAAATATGTAAGAGTAAATAAAAAATGTAAAGGATGTCATACTGCCATTGCAGACATTATTCGATGCTCCATAATAACAATTCCAAATACTCCACAAAATAATTCAAACTGCAAAAAACGCGGGTTACTATCTGCAACAGCTAGATCTGAAAATACCGAAAAATAAATCTCTAAGGTTGTCAAGAACTAACATGCTGCTCAAACGCAGCCATCTCGTTCATGACCCTGGTCTTACCCGATGAGGATCAAAATTTACAAGCACAAGCTATAGATCTTCCGAGATATTCCTCCAAGCTATAATATAATAATCAAGCACTGGTGAAAAACCTATTAGCCCAAAATACCGTTTTTGGATGGATTTTAAGTGGTCAGGTCAAAAGAAAATTTCGCAGGTTGAAGATATTTCAAATGACTTTCTTAACGCACACTTAAGAAAATTTTGGGAGGTAGAAGACCTACCTCCAAACTCCGTTACTACACGTCACGACAAGTATTGTGAAGGCTTCTACGCAGCCACAACTATGAAAAAAAGACACACTCGACTTATATTCCGCAACTACATTTGCCGTAAACAGCGCCCTAGGCATTCGAACATAACACGAACTGGCAAAGGACACAAAAGCCAAAGGCGTACGAGTCCCTAGCTCAATTTATCGATTCAATAACACTAGCCAACAAGAGAAATTACTTTGAAGTCTAACTATTTAATTTCGATGTATTATGGCACCCTAAATACAAAAACACCCAAAATTTTAAATTCTATGGATACGATTTTTTTTTTCTTTTTCTAAAATCACGAACTTTCACAGAGGTCTTTCCATTTATTTTATCATATCTTGGAAATAACTTATCTAAATTCTTTGAGAGAAACACCAGTGGATTCACCGCAAAATTTTCTTCAAGTCTTGATAACAAGTTTTTTTTATATGATCGACGGTTGTGGAGTTATTCACATAAAAATCTAAAAAAAAAATTTTTATTGCAAAATCGAAAATTTTTTTATTTTTCAAAAATTCATAAAAAATTTAAGGTTTTGAAAAACTAACCATTTTTATTTCACGGACTGTAAACATTATAAATAATTGAAACCTTATTTCGTGAAAATACATGAATAAATGTTGGTTTTATTGACAATAAAGTGAAAATACCCAATTTAGCGAAAATTTTGCATATCAAGCCTATTATTGTTTTTGACAAACAAATTATTTAGGTATGACATTTTGCGCAATTTTGTCTTTTTAAAGCTTACTACGGCCATCGCCAGAAATGAGAAAACTCCATAATGACACTCAAGAAATTTTTCCCCGTCAATTTTTTTTAAGGCAAAACGCAGATCATAAGAAAAAATGCCTCATACTGTATGGGAAATTTAAGTTCCCAACGCGGGTTTTCGTAAGAAAGAAGTATGGTCATATATATTTGTTATCAAATATATACAACTTTTACCTTGAGGCATTTCTTGCAATGTTCTTAGAATGCTTAAATCATAAAAACAAAAAAATCATCCCAGCCTGCACAGGCCATTTCCCATAGCATATGAAGTTTTTTTTTGAAAACCCCTTTTTTCAAACCCTTTCGCAGGTAGTGGTTAAAAATTTTACAGACTCATTAGCTGCCTGGCCTGTATGGTATATTGTCGCCGATTGTGACAAACTTAACGAAAAAAAGTAAGGAAGTCTAAGTTCGGGTGGAACCGAACATTATATACCTAGTAGTGATCTATTATGTCATCCCAATTTACGCAGGTCTATTTTAATACTTTCAGTTCGTATTTGCGTTCAAATAGACAGACGGACAAACAGAAAGACGTATGGAGAGACGGACATGGCTACATCGACTCAGCTCATCCTCCTGATCATTTCAGTATGCTTTTTGATGGGACTATCTCTTTTTCTTCTCATACGTACAACATTTCATGTCCATGAAAGGTATGAAAATCAAAAACGATATACAACTTCCCTTTTGCAGTGGGGTATTAACTACTTGCCCGGATATTTTACTTTTCATCCTGAACGTTTTGATATACGAGTACATTAATAAATATATATCTCGATTCGTTTATGCCGAATGAAGTAATTTACCTTGTGTGCGTAACAAAAATAGATATAACAAGTAAGGAAGTCTAAGTTCGGGTGGAACCGAACATTATATACCTAGTAGTGATCTATTATGTCATCCCAATCTACGCAGGTCTATTTTAATACTTTCAGTTCGTATTTGCGTTCAAATAGAAAGACGGACAAACAGAAAGACGTATTGTCATAGAGTCGTACCTGGGATCTATTTTCAGCTCGAATGAAATCCCCCAGCTTGCAAGTAGTCGAGCTGTGCATGCTAGCTTTAGCCGGGATCTAAGCTCGTCGGATTGGGGTGGGCTCTTGCTCACTACTTTTGTGCAACACACGACCGTGCAATAAAAGAAATTCATGCACAATATAATAACTAGACCAGAAGAAAATGAATAAAAATCCAAAAAAAATTACCCCCTTTCTAATACACAGGCAGACTTCACCGATGATGGAAACTCTAGATTCTAATCTGAGAAGCAATATACCCGCTTCTCCAATCTCCCCTACCCAACCATTACGAGATACATATTTGCAGTATCACCAAACCCAACCAAATTCCACAGACCTACGGCTCAATCATCCCACTAAATTAACAACTCTATCTTTTCATCTTGATCACTTACTCATAACAATTAATTTATTAATTCGATTCAGATTCTCATACATTTTTGTACTCTTAACTACACTTATCTGCCTTATTCTAAATTTACATTTGTTACTGACAACTAACTTTTAGTTATTCTCTTCAAATATTTGGAACCCCTAATAATCCGTTTATTATCTTACAGAGTAACAATTTGGCATATATTTATATATATGTACATATGTATGTACGTACATATTCTTATTTTATAATAGATACCATTTAAGAAGAAAAGCAATACAATACGTTCTCTTAGCAATGAAGATTTCATATCATAATCAGACAACCGCCTGTACGGATTTACTTACATACGAGGTGTGTTCAAAACATATCGCGAATTTTGAATTTTCGCTGGTTACGTATATTCGAATTTCGAATTTTTTGTAGCGTTATGTTGGTACTCATGTCTCTCACTTTTGCCGACAAGCTCGGCCATTTTGAATGTTCAGTTAATTGTTGACAGCTGCTTTGCTTGCACGTGTTTTGGATCGTCTTCGATTTTTACCTATTCAAAAAAATGGATCAAAGAACCTGTATCAAATTTTGTGTGAAAAACGAAATTAAGTGCGCGGATGCATTCCGAATGTTGACTGTGGCATACGGAGAAGCTACCTTGGACCGAAGCAACGTTTATCGGTGGTACAAAATGTTCTCAGAAGGCCGAGAAGATGTGCAAAGAAGAACAAAAATTGGCTTTTGCACCACGATAACGCCCCTGCTCACGCATCGTTGCTTGTGCGCGACTTTTTGGCCAAAAACAACACACTAATGATGCCGCAGCCACCGTATCCCCCAGATCTGGCCCCCTGTGACTTTTTCTTGTTCCCTAAACTGAAGAGGCCCATGAAAGGACGACGTTACGCTTCTCTTGACGAGATAAAGACGGCATCGAAGGAGGAGCTGAACAAGATACAAAAGAATGATTTTTTGAAGTGCTTCGAAGATTGGAAAAACCGTTGGCACAAGTGTATAATATCTCATGGGGATTACTTTGAAGGGGACAAAATAGATATTCATGAATAAATAAATAATTTTTGAAAAAACACAAAATTCGCGATACTTTTTGAACACATTTCGTATGTGCATATCTGCATAGCTATAAACTTTTGCGCGATCGCATTGCTTTTCTGTTATGTATGTATATATGTAACTAGATAATGATTAACAATTCAAAGAGTACCTACTTTTGTCCCAGCGATGTCAGCAGGCGCCTGATGAGCTGCGTCGGTAAGCTTCTCTTAAAAAAGTTTCTCACTACGCTACAACTATACGTACATACATATTTACATAGGTGCTGGGAGATTTAAACAGGAATATTTGTACTTAATTTTCAAGCTCAGCAGATAATTTACTCATTTTACCTCTATACTAATACTACCGCTAGAAATTTACGCATGCCAGTGCATCGTTAACAAAATCTATTAGAGGGGTTCATCCCGCTATAAGCAACAAGAAAGACGTAAATAGAAAATGTATTCTTATGAAATAGCTTCAGGAAAGTATGTGAATGCATCTATATTTAATTCTTTTTATATTCTTACATACTTAAATATTTTATTAGGATTTTTGCAAAAAGCTCTATCTTTTTCTTTTTCCTTTACATATTGATTCGCCTTATATTTAAGACACGTTATTTGCTTTTACAGCCTTACTTAACGCAAAAAAAAGTGGAATCATGAGGCTTCACATTAAGCATGGAAGAACATTCAGCAATTGGCTCTACTGAGTAGTTTGAAGCAATTAGCTCAATTCTCCATATAATTATTATTGGTATATGTCTGATTTCAAAGAAATTTACGGATTAAAACTTTGGCTTGTGGACAACCTAGCCAAGCTGTTTTTAGGCAGGCATAGCTACCCGGTATAGGCATATAGCAGCATAAATAAATCTAAAATTGGATGGCTTGAGGACTTTGTTGCCGCCTGTGTCCTATCGAAACCAGTTTTCCTCTCGAAAGTAATCCACTATCCTTTTGCGCAGCTGATGGTTTCGCTTCCTCTTACAGATCGGTGGCACACTTCTCTTCTATGCGCCTTTAAATAAAGTATGTGTCAGCACTCGTAAGCGGGTAAAATTTTGAAAATTCCTTTTTGGAATTCTTTGTTTTAAATTAGAATTCAACGAATTTAAGCGCGATACCGATATTGGTTACTAACCAAACTTTAACTTATATATTTATTTTTCTTACTCGAACTTTACACTTTGACGATCCCATTCAGAAAGCCGGAAGCTCTCCCTTTTGCGGAAGCCAACACCGATCATTCTCCCCATATCTCTCAGCTGATCGATTCTCTCCAAGGCATTACCCTTCTCAACTGTCAGAATGAAAAACTGTTCCTACCTAGTGTTGTAAAACGCTAAAAAAAAAATTGCATATTATTATTATTTTTTTTCTTTTATCCCAAGATCAGAAAATCGCACTCACATAGCAGGTGTTTTGAGCAGGGTAGATTACACTATTGCTGAAAACGGCTGAAAAAGGCGATGAGTTCATCCCGGTTGTATATCTTTGGCATGGAATGTGCCTACAAGTTCGCCATTCAGATCCTCGAGGACATAATACGATGATCCCAATTTCTCTCGAACCCTTGCCCTGAGAAAAGTTTTGGCTAACTTTGCATTAAACCCTTTGGCCAAATTGCTCTGTGCAAAATTTCTTCGCAGTACTTCTTGTCCCTCCACATATTTTATTTCTCTAGATCGCAAGTTGTATCTTTCAGCATTGCTTTCATAAGCCTTAAGTAAATTATCTCGAACTTTATCTCTGACAGACATAATATTATCAAACCGATCACTGGATTCAACTATACCTTTTGACGTCATACCCATGTTACGTAAGGTCTCGCAATTGTCGCCATGTGTAATCAGTGCTGACCGAAAACGACAACTAACCGGTGGATTGGTGTATGGAGTTTCGGAGTGCTGAGTTTATACTGCTGAGATGACAATCCCAGTCGCGCTGATCCTTTTGAATATACGCCCTCAAAGCAGCATTTATCGATCGGTTTACCCTTTCGGATGAATTGCTTTGAGGTGAATGTATGGCTGTATATGTGTGTTTTATTCCACATTTGGTCAAGAAAGCTTCAAACTCTTTCGCTTTGAATTACGATATACTCAGGTACTCCGAACACATCAAAAACTTCAACTTTCAAAAAATTTATCATAGGGGATGTCGTTAATCTTTTTAGTGGACACAGGAATGTAAACTTTGACATATGATCGAGTACAATAAAAATCCCTATGTGGACATTTTTTGATCTGGGGAAAGGCCCTATCAAGTCAACATATAATCTTTGAAAAATCCTTTCAACTGGTGTATATTTTCCCATAGGTGGGCGCAGAACTTTGGTAGGATACTTCGTTGTTTTACATACATCGCAGTTAGTCACATACTCCGTTACGTCTTTAAATAGTCCTGGCCAGTAAAGGTATCGACGAATCCTTTCTATGGTTTTTGCTACGCCGCCATGTGCACTTGTTGGTGTATCATGAGCATTCTTCATTACCTCAATTCGCAAAGGATGTGGTACTACCAATTTCCACGCCGCGTTCTCTTTTACAGGGTCACCATTATAGAACTCGTTTCTATGATATATGTATTTGCCACATACCTTAAAATCTGGAAATTTGGCACGTTGGCTTTCCAACTTTTCCTTCAACTCCACATAATCTTTGTCCATAAAACCTTCAGAAGAAATATCTATGTCAGGAATATAATCATCAACAGTGAGTGATGCTACATCGCCCTCTGAGTATATGCGTGACAACGCACATCCTTTTCGATGTTCGATTTTGAAACCGAATGCTTGCAGTTTGAGAGCCCAGCGAGCTAAGCGTCCGCTTAGGTCAGTCTGGTTCATTAACCAACGCAAGCTCGCATGGTCTGTTATGACCGTAAAAGGTTGGCCTTCTACGTACGCTCTGAACTTCTTGATTGCCAAAACAGCTGCCAAACACTCTTTCTGTCACCGAATAGTTTTGCTGTGCTCTATTTAATTTTTGGAACATGTAGGCTATAGGAATTTCATCACCTTCATCATTCTTTTGAGCAAGTACCGCTCCTACTCCATGCAGGCTTACATCGCATTGAATGATAAAAGGTTTCTGATAGTCCGGATTCGCTAAAAAGGGAGCAGAGGTTAGGCGTGATTTGATTGAATCGAACGACTCTTGTGCTTCTGCTGTCCATTCGAACGACCTTGACTTCTTTAAAAGTTCAGTAAGCAAATGCGTCACTTCTGCAAATTGTGGTAGAAATCGCCGATACTATCCCGCCATCCCAAGGAAACGACGAAGCTGTTTCACAGTCTTGGGTACCGGGTAGTTGACGATTGTGGACACTTTATCTGGGTCTGTCTTTAATGTGCCCAAGCCCACTATATAGCCCAAATACCGAACCTCAGTCAAACAAAATTTACTTTTTGAGATGTTTATTGTCAGTCCTGCTTTGCGAATGTGACTGGCAACTTCCTCAAGTAGCTTTAGATGTGACTCGAAATCTTCGGACACTAACAATAAGTCATCAAGGTAAACAAATACTTTTCCTTTAAGGTGGTAGGGTATCACACGGTCAATTAATCGGCACATTGTCTGAGGCGCATTACAAAGTCCAAATGGCATTACCGTATATGGATAAAGTGGCCTATTTGGTACCGTAAAAGCCGTCTTTTCACGAGAATTCATTTCCAGAGGGATTTGCCAAAAGGCATCCTTTAAATCCAAGCTGGAAATGAATTCCGCGCGCGGTAATCTCGACAATATTCCTTCAATGTGTGGGGGAGGATATGCATCTTTTACGGTCAAAGCGTTTACTTTCCGATTGTCCAAACATAGTCGCACCTTACCCGGTTTTCGAACCAAAACCACCGGAGAGGACCATGGACTACTGGACTCTTCGATGACTCCTAAAGCTAGCATCCTATCCAACTCCTCACACATAAGTTTTTCAACTGCTGGAGAAACTGGAAAATTACGTTGTTTTACAGCCTTTGCATCCCCAACATCGATAATATGTTCGACTAAGGAAGTTTTACCCAGCCCTTCTTTACTGAAATTCGGGAACCCCGAGATTACTTCCTGCAGTCTGTTCTGCTGATTTTTATTCAAAACATGTACTGTTGTGTCTACCTCTTTTACATCAATCTCACTTATTATATTAGTGGCTATTTTAAACTGTTTCCAGAAATCAACGCCGAGATATATATTTTGCGTCAAAGTTGGAATAATATAAAATTCAATGATTTTAGTTTCGCTTTTATAGGTTATTTCTAACGGTAAAACCCCAGCTATTTCTTGACCCGAGCCATCAGCTGTGTGGACTTTAACTCTAAGTTTCTTAACATTTAAATTGTTGGATAAAAACTTTTTTGCTAACTTTCCTCCTAAGCAACTCACAGATGCTCCAGAATCAAGTAGTCCTAGCTGAGTTTCGCCTAGGATTTGATTGGATGCATATGGCCGAATGTCATCTGACTTATGGAGAATTGAAGAAATAGATTTTAACCTACGTTTCTTTTGCTTAACGTCAGCCCAACATTGTCTTGCACGTTCGGCGGAGCGAGATTGTTTAAAAATGTTATTTCGGGTGTTCTGGTATGCAACTAAACGTTCGTGGAAAGGAGTAATCGGAGAAAGTTTAGGTATATACTTAGTAACAGGATTTGTGTTTTTCAAAATAGAAATGTGCTTCTTTACTTTTGCGGATCCGATTTCTTGATGGGATGTCTGAGCTTGTTGCTGACATCCCGCGTCTCGTTTTCCGGGTTGTTACACCTCGGACAGTTCGGTAAGTAAAATGCAACAAGTCCACATCCGTAGCAAAATACCCTTCGTGGCTTGATGCAGTTTTTGTAGTGATGTCCACTGCCATCGCAGTTCCAACATGTTCGTTCTGCAAAATGTTCATTGGCAGCAATGCTATCGCAATTATCTCGCATGTAAGCTGTTTCCTCTTTAGCGTCTAGTTCTTATATATGTTTTCGTCCTTGACCATACATATTTGATTTTTGCACAGAACTTCTCATTTGCATTTCAGCAAAAAGATTCTCCCTACGTCGACAAGCCTTCCGTAGATCCGAAATACTATGTAGTTCTAAATGCAAGAGTTCTAAACGAATGTCTGGCTGCAAATTCCTTAAAACAATCTCCACCAGCTCATGTTCCGACAAAGGATGTTTCAGACTATCCGCCTTAGATAGAATATTGTCCAGATAACTCTCAAAAGATTCACCCGCCTTTTGCTTCAAATTCAGAAGGTATTCTTTTATTTCAAAATCCGTGCGGAAATCCTTAAAGTTCCTGCGAAGATCGTCACATATATCGATCCAGTCTAAATTGTGTACCGAATGATGGTACCTCCAAAACCAACGTTTTGCGTTTCCTTCAAAAAGCATGTGTACATTTTGACACAACGACCGATAATCTCCTCGTAAAGTGGTAAGTATTAGGGCATTCACCCGGTATATAAATTCGTCGACAGGTATACTAGTAAGAGAACCATCGTATGATAGTTTCCAACCTGAAATTATTTTGCATGCGACCGAGGGAGTTACTATACTACTTTCTTCGCGTCTAACTGGATTATGCAGTAAGTTTTGCTCCTGGTGAGAAATATTGCCTATATTTTTATTAGATCGATTCACCCTCTCTGTTACTTGGACCACGTTACGCGTTTCTGCAACTCTAAGTCCTCGAAAATTCATGCACAATGTAATAACTTAACTAGACCAGAAGAAAATGAATAAAAATCCAAAAAAATTTACCCCCTTTCTAATACACAGGCAGACTTCACCGATGATGGAAACTCTAGATTCTAATCTGAGAAGCAATATACCCGCTTCTCCAATCTCCCCTACCCAACCATTACGAGATACATACATATTTGCAGTATCACTAAACCCAACCAAATTCCACAGACCTACGGCTCAATCATCCCACTAAATTAACAACTCTATCTTTTCATCTTGATCACTTACTCATAACAATTCATTTATTAATTCGTTTCAGATTCTCATACATTTTTGTACTCTTAACTACACTTATCTGCCCTATTCTAAATTTACATTTGTTACTGACAACTAACTTTTAGTTATTCTCTTCAAATATTTGGAACCCCTAATCATCCGTTTATTATCTTACAGAGTAACAATTTGGCATATATTTATATATATGTACATATGTATGTACGTACATATTCTTATTTTATAATAGATACCATTTAAGAAGAAAAGCAATACAATACGTTCTCTTAGCAATGAAGATTTCATATCATAATCAGACAACCGCCTGTACGGATTTACTTACATATGTGCATATCTGCATAGCTATAAACTTTTGCGCGATCGCATTGCTTTTCTGTTATGTATGCATATACTCGTATGTAACTAGATAATGAACAACAAATCAAAGAGTACTTACTTTTGTCCAAGCGATGTCAGCAGGCGCCTGATGAGCTGCGTCGGTAAGCTGGAAAGCTTCTCTTAAAAAAGTTTCTCACTACGCTACAACTATACGTACATACATATTTACATATGTGCTGGGAGATCTAAACAGGAATATTTGTACTTAATTTTCAAGCTCAGCAGATAGTTTACTCATTTTACCTCTATACTAATACTACCGATAGAAATTTACGCATGCCAGTGCATCGTTAACAAAATCTATTAGAGGGGTTCATCCCGCTATTAGCAACAAGAAAGACGTAAATAGAAAATGTATTCTTATGAAATAGCTTCAGGAAAGTATGTGAATGCATCTATATTTAATTCTTTTTATATTCTTACATACTTAAATATTTTATTAGGATTTTTGCAAAAAGCTCTATCTTTTTCTTTTTCCTTTACATATTGATTCGTCTTATATTTAAGACACGTTATTTGCTTTTACAGCCTTACTTAACGCAAAAAAAAGTGGAATCATGAGGCTTCACATTAAGCATGGAAGAACATTCAGCAATATAATTTTCTGAATAAAATATGTTGGCTCTACTGAGTAGTTTGAAGCAATTAGCTCAATTCTCCATATAATTATTATTGGTATATGTCTGATTTCAAAGAAATTTACGGTTTAAAACTTTGGCATGTGGACAACCTAGCCAAGCTGTTTTTAGGCAGGCATAGCTACCCGGTATAGGCATATAGCAGCATAAATAAATCTAAAATTGGATGGCTTGAGGACTTTGTTGCCGCCTGTGTCCTATCGACACCAGTTTTCCTTTCGAAAGTAATCCACTATCCTTTTGCGCAGCTGATGGTTTCGCTTCCTCTTACAGATCGGTGGCACGCTTCTCTTCTATGCGCCTTTAAATAAAGTATGTGTCAGCACTCGTAAGCGGGTAAAATTTAGAACATTCCTTTTTGGAATTCTTTCTTTCAAATTAGACTTCAACGAATTTAAGCGTGATACCGATATTGGTTACTAACCAAACTTTAACTTATATATTTTTTTTTCTTACTCGAACTTTACATTTTGACGATCCCAATCAGAAAGCCGGAAGCTCTCCCTTTTGCGGAAGCCAACACCGATCATTCTCCCCATATCTCTCAGCTGATCGATTCTCTCCAAGGCATTACCATTCTGTCAGAATGAAAAACTGTTCCTACCTAGTGTTGTAAAACGCTACAAAAAAATTGCATATTATTATTATTTTTTTTTCTTTTATCCCAAGATCAGAAAATCGCACTCACAGTATCGAGAGACGGACATGGCTACATCGACTCAGCTCATCCCCTGATCATTTCAGTATGCTTTTTGATGGGACTATCTCTTTTTCTTCTCATACGTACAACATTTCATGTCCATGAAAGGTATGAAAATCAAAAACGATATACAACTTCGCTTTTGCAGTGGGGTATTAACTACTTGCCCGGATATTTTACTTTTCATCCTGAACGTTTTGATATACGAGTACATTAATAAATATATATCTCGATTCGTTTATGCCGAATGAAGTAATTTACCTTGTGTGCGTAACAAAAATAGATATAACAAGTAAGGAAGTCTAAGTTCGGGTGGAACCGAGCATTATATACCTAGTAGTGATCTATTATGTCATCCCAATTTACGCAGGTCTATTTTAATACTTTCAGTTCGTATTTGCGTTCAAGTAGACAGACGGACAAACAGAAAGACGTATCGAGAGACGGACATGGCTACATCGACTCAGCTCATCCTCCTGATCATTTCAGTATACTTTTTGATGGGACTATCTCTTTTTCTTCTCATACGTACAAACATTTCATGTTCATGAAAGGTATGAAAATCAAAAAAGATATACAACTTCGCTTTTGCAGTGGATTATTAACTACTTGCCCGGATATTTTACTTTTCATCCTGAACGTTTTGATATACATTAATAAATATACGAGTACGAGTATATCTCGATTCGGGTATGCCGAATGAAGTAATTTACCTTGTGTGCGTAACAAAAATAGATGTAAAAAAGGGTGTCTTTCATAGGCGCCAAAGAACTCAACCGAGCTTTATGAAATTTTCACAATATATACTTGGGTTCACCGGCAGCAGCATAGACAATATATAGTTTTGGAAAAGTAGGCGGAGCCACGCTCCCAGGCTATATAAAGTTTCAATTCGTCATAACTCCGAACTTTTTTGGTCTAAATTAATGAAATTTGGATATATGTGTCACTTAGTCAATATCTACATAATTTTTCACATATTTTGTGTTTTGTTTTGCTCTTGAAATTTCACGATATGTTCAGGAGTTCGCTGGGCACGACACAGTCTGCATATAGCTTTAGGAAAAGCCCCCAGGTTATATAAAGCTGCAGTTCGGTATAGTTAGTAGTTTATGTGGTTTAAGTTAATGACATTTTATATATAGATGTGTTCTATGTATCAAAACGTCAAAGCAACGTATACCGGGTTTGCTAGTATATTATAAAATGGAGAAAGCAAACAACGAATTTCAGCATTCTTTTGTAAAACTGAGAGACTAGTTTGCGTTCAAATAGACAGTCAGACGGACGGAGAGACGTTCATGGCTAACTCGACTCCACTCATCGTACTGATCATTTTAGTGAAATTTTTCTAAAGTGGACGGTGCCACGCCCACATATTTTGTGTTTTGTTTTGCTCTCGAACTTTCACGATAGGTTCAGGAGTTCGCTGTTCGCTATTTTTGGCAGGAGTATAATACATACTACTAAGAAGCAGCTGACCAATTGTCATTGAAATACCAAGATTGAATTATAAGCGATTGCCTTTGAAAATAGCAGAAACTTCTTCAAAAATGCCAAAATTTTTTTGCGGCCGAGTTTTTCTTGAAAAGCTTATTATTATTTAATATAATAATAATTCCCAACGGATTACCCACCATATCCCGCCCGACCGGCGCGAGGGGCGCATCCGCATAACGCGCGGATTATTCGTTCGTGCCGAGTCGTTGAAAGGCTTTGGTTTGTTAATCGTCGAGATCTAAAACTGCTCAGCTACAGAGAAAACCTCATCAGCTAAGTAAAGTAGATATAGGATAGATTATACATTAAGAAATAACTAGTTAACAGAATAAAATTATTGTTAAAAGTTAAAATAGAAGTCAAAGAATAAAAAACAATTAGTAGCTATGAATTTAGGACAGAAAGGATTGATTTTTTTATGCTGAAAAGCGAGTCTGAAATATCAAATCTACCAGAAAGAGAGTTATAATCTTGACACAAACAGCGAAAAGGCTCATTTAACTGAAAATTGGTTCGGCACTGTTTTAAGACTAGAGGTTTAAAATGCCTTGAAGGACGAGACGGTACATTGAAGTTCACTTCACTTAGAAGAAATTATGTGTGCAAAATCTGATTAATATAACTTGCTTCGTTGTAGAAATATCGCTTTTCAAATTTTCCAAAAAAAATTTTCAGAAGAACTATGTTCAGAAACTGGGCGTGGACTTTAACCGATTTCGCCCATTTTTACAGCAATCAGTTGCCTTTATATATAGAACATTATCACCAAATTTCGGAGTTATGGCATAAACAATTTTGTGGTATAGTCCACTATAAAAGGGGGGGGGGGGCGGCACGCCCATTTTGGAAAATTTTAAGTTTTTCGATTTCTTTGTTTACGGAAACTTTAAAAGTGAGATATAAATGATGTAAAGCTATTTTAGGTAAAGTTATTGCCTATTTAATATATCTATGTTTGTATTTGTGTTTTCGAAAATATTCTATATATAAAAAGTGGGAGTGGCTATAGTCCGATTTCGCCCATTTTGAATAGCGCTCGGAAATGGGTGGCAAGGAACCCGCATACAAATTTAATAAAGATATCTCAAAATTTACTCAAGTTATCGTGTTCACAGACGGACGGACGGACGGATGGTGCGTAGTACTCTCTTTTCTCTTTATGGCGCGATATACAACAGGTATATCATCATAAACCTCCTAAGAGATTTTTGCGCCAAGCTTCTCTTCCAATTTGTGGTGTGCCGATTTGAATTTTCCCTACAAATTGGTGGGACCTACAGTTTTTTGCCGACTCCGAACGGCATCTACAAAGGAGACGAATTTTTGCTGAGAAGCCTGTCATGGCAGAAATACACTCGGAGAGTTTGCCAAACCACTGCCGAGGGTGCGTAGTACTACTAGGTATAAGGAGGTGCGTAGTACTACTAGGTATAAAAAAGGGTGTCTTTCATAGGTGCCAAAGAACTCAAATTTGCATATATGTGTCACTTAGTCAATATCTACATAATTTTTCACATATTTTGTGTTTTGTTTTGCTCTTGAACTTTCACGATAGGTTCAGGAGTTCGCTGGCCACGACACAGTCTGTATATAGCTTATATAAAAAGAAGAATAACCGGAGAAATAAAAATAAAAATAAAACTCAAAAAAACAATGCTAAAAACAATGCTAATGATGAAGCTGGCACAAGTTCAATGCCGAAAAGTGCTAGAAGTGGTAACAGCGCAGACTTGGCGAGTGTCAACATTAGACCCATCCAACCATCCAATAATAATATTTCAACTCGTGAGCCTATTGTTGATGATGATGAAATTGTGGAATCTGATGATGAAACTGATAATAGACAGTGGACAGAGGTGCTGCGTAGGGGGCGCAGAAATAATAATATTAATAATAATGGCAATCAGGCTCGCATTGTTGGTACGAGTGTTTGCAATGACCTTGATGTTGCCGATCGCTATAAATGGCTTCATATTTCCTCTTTTACACCATCTGTGTCAGAGGTTAATATTATAGATTATGTGGCTAGGCAAACAAAAATTGAGGCGAAATTTGTATCATGTGCCAAACTGGTAAAAAGAGATGTTTTGCTGTCTACTCTGACTCGAGTGAGTTTCAAGTTGGGTGTTCCTGAGTCGTCGTATGAGAAGTTGTTATACTCAGACCTTTGGCCGGCGAACGTCGTGGTAAAGCCATTTCAATTTTTTCGAAGGGCTCATCGGAAGCCGCTACGGAGGTAGTAAGGCGTGACTTTCCCCCTATTAAAAATATCTCTGGCATGAGGACCAAAGTTGACCTGGTGTACAAGTTTAGTGCGCAGTTAGATTATGACATCTTCGTATTCGTGAAAACATGGCTTAACGGAAAATTTTTTGATTCTGAGTTTTTTGACTCCAATCTTTTTAATGTATTTCGCAAGGATCGTGATGCAGAAAAAACTGGCGTCAATCGAGGCGGTGGTGTTTTAATTGCCGTCAAACGTGAACTTCGTGCTTTTTTAGTGCAACTAAAAAATGATGATTCCTTGCTGGACCAGATCTGCCTTTGCTTAACTGGCACCACCTCGCAAGGTTCTCTGTATGTTATGGCATCATATGTACCACCTTCGAGTACACTTGAGTTATACAAGGCTCATGCAGATAATATTGTTTCTTTAGCTTTAAGTGATTTAAGCGATAACCATCTTTGTGTGCTAGGTGATTTTAACCTATGTCATGTCAATTGGTCACTCAGTTTATCTAATAATGGACTTACGCCTTCTAATCTTTCTGGAAATCATGAATTGTGCCTTATTGATAATTTATTGAACCTATCTTTATTTCAAATTAACAATAATGTTAATTCTCTAAACAGACTTTTAGGTCTTGTATTTATAAGTGATAATACAGGGTGGCGCAAAAGTAATCCTCCTATCAGAAAATGCTATAAATTTTGCGATTGGCCCCTAAAGTCAGTTCTGTTTTGACATTTGTGTAGTAAACACATGCGAAATACACGTTAATAAACAATGTTACGCTACACTGCTCCAGAACGCGGAATATTGCTGACTATTTATTTGACCAATAATCGGTCGGGGCCAAACGGTTACTGTGAATGGTGAGCGCTACAGAGCAATGATCAACGAGTTCTTTTTGCCGCAACTTGATGAATTGGGATTGGAAAACATGTGGTTCCAACAAGACGGTGCAACAGCACACACTGCACGTGCCACAACCGATATGCTGAACATCGGCTTACTTTTGCGCCACCTTGTATTAATTGTGAAGTAAGGGAGTGCATGAACCCTATTACGCCTAGTGATAAGCATCATTTTCCCCTGATTACTACAGTTAAATTTTATTGTTTTGCCTCGGAGAACTTTGAAAGCAGTGTTTATTTCAATTTTAACTCATTTGAATTCTCAGGGTTTAATGATTGTTTATCTCAAATAAACTGGGAGGAGCTACTTGAGGGACTTGATACCGCCAATAGTTTCCGCACTTTCAAAACTATCTTGTACAACCACTGCTTGGATTGGATTCCGGTTAAAAGAAAAAGACCCTATAAATTGCCTTGGTATTCAAGGGACTTAAAGAAATTGAAGAATCTTAGGAACAAATACTATAAAAAGTTCAAAAACACGAAGAATCATTTGTTGTTTACTAAATACAAGTTTTATCTTAAGAGTTTCAACAATTTGGATAAGTGTCTTTACACCAATTACATTCGTAACTTTGAGTCGAACATTAAATCGACCCCGAAATCCTTCTGGAACTAAATAAAGTCAAAAAAATGTTTCGCCAGTGTCCCAACAGGCGTTTTTCTTGGCGATAATTCTGCGAATTCTCCAACTGACACAGCAAATTTATTTGCGGAGTTCTTCAAGTCGAATTTTGACCCAGAAGATAATAGTAATCAAATTTTTTAATTTCCGACGAGCCAGGACTGTGCTGTTAACTTTGGATCGCTATGTCTCACTTCTGAGGATATTAGTAAAGCCATTCTTAAGTTAAAATCCTCCTATCGGTCTGATGTTGATGGATTGTGCCCTGTAGTGCTAAAGTGCTGTCCAGCTCTAATATATCCGTTAAGACTGATCTCGAATGAATCCTTGTCTTCTGGGACGTTTATTAATGATTGGAAAATAACTTTAACCCGTCTTTAAAAGTGGTAACAAGAACGATGTCCGCAACTACAGGCCCATATCCAAGCTGTCTACTATTTCAAAGATTTTTGAGCATGCCGTCAATGCGAAGCTAAGTTTTGCTGTAAAATCTCTCATTTCTCCCTATCAACATGGATTTGTCGCTGGCAGGTCAACTAATCTCGCTGTGTTTAGTGAATATTGTATAGAGTCATTTTCTACTGGGTTCCAAGTGGGTTGCATCTATACAGATTTCTCTAAAGCTTTTGATAGAGTTTCTCATAGAGTTTTAATAGGGAAATTAGCTTTTCTTGGCTTTCATTCCTCGTTTCTGCGATGGGTTGCCTCTTATTTATTTAACAGGCAATGTGTTCTTAATATTGATGGTGTATCCTCCAAGCCATTTCTTGCCACTTCCGGTGTGCCCAGGGTACTATATTAGGACCGTTATTTTTTATTCTCTTTATCAACGACATTAGTAGTTGCTTCTCGTTCGCCAAGTGTTTACTTTACGCTGATGACCTAAAGTTATTCTCAGCAATTAAGGGGCCAGATGATGCCTCAAGATTACAAAATGACATTAACAAACTCTATCGCTGGTGCGAGGAATCTCATGTTTCCTTGAACCCCACCAAATGTTTCCACATAACTTATGCGAAAGTAACTAATACACTACATACGACTTACAGAATTTCAAACTGTGAGCTTCAGTGTGTTAATGAGATTAAAGATCTTGGTGTTATCTTTGATAGTAAGTTCTCGTTTAACAATCACGTAAACTATATAACTGCTAAATCTTATTCCATGCTTGGTTTCGTTATGCGTAATACTATAAAATTCTCAGACCCGTATACGATCAAGTTATTATTCACGGCCTTTGTTAGGTCGCGTTTGGAATATGCAGTTTTTATTTGGAGGCCAAGCCAGCAGACAGTTGTAAATAGAATAGAGCGTATACAGAAGATCTTTCTTAAATATGCTCTTCGACCTGTAAACTTCTCTGAACCTATGCCTCCCTATTCTTCTCGTCTCTTGCTACTTAACCTTAAGTCCGTGTTGGATCGTAGATCTATTATCTGCTTAAGTTTCGCTTATAACATTATTAATGGCTTTATTGACTGCCCATACTTGCTGGAGCGGTTTCGATTTAATGTTCCTCAACGTTCTCTCCGAAATTTCTATCCCTTTTATGGAGATAATCTTAGAACTAATTATGCCTGTAATGCTCCTATTGCCCGTGCTATACGTGAGTTTAACTCACTGAGCACTACGGTTTCCTTGGATTTTTCACTACCAAGGTTTAAATTTTTAATTATTTTAAACTCTGCATTTTAAGTTCTCCGGTCCATATATGTACAAGGTGGCGCAAAAGTAAGCTTCCGATGTTCAGCATATCGGTTGTGGCACGTGCAGTGTGTCTTGTTGGAACCACATGTTTTCCAATCCCTATTCATCAAGTTGCGGCAAAAAGAACTCGTTGATCATTGCTCTGTAGCGCTCACCATTCACAGTAACCGTTTGGCCCCGACCGATTATTGGTCAAATAAATAGTCAGCAATATTCCGCGTTCTGGAGCAGTGTAGCGTAACATTGTTTATTAACGTGTATTTCGCATGTGTTTACTAGACAAATGTCAAAACTGACTTTAGGGGCCAATCGCAAAATTTATAGCATTTTCTGATAGGAGGATTACTTTTGCGCCACCTTGTATATGAGTTTTATACTTTAAGTTATACACTTAATTTAAGTACTATCTAATATATTTTAGTCTGTAAGGATTTATTCCATTGACTGCAAATAAATGAAAATTTATAAAGCTGCAGTTCGGTATAGTTAGGAGTTTATTTGGTTCAAGTTAATCACATTTTATATATAGATGTGTTCTATGTATCACACCGTCAAAACAACGTATACCGGGTTTGCTAGTATATTATAAAATGGAGAAAGCAAACAACGAATTTCAGCATTCTTTTGTAAAACTGAGAGACTAGTTTGCGTTCAAATAGACAGACGGACATACGGACAGACGGACGGAGAGACGTTCATGGCTAAATCGACTCCACTCATCGTACTGATCATTTTAGTGAAATTTTTCTAAAGTGAACGGTGCCACGTCCACATATTTTGTGTTTTGTTTTGCTCTCGAACTTTCACGATAGGTTCAGGAGTTCGCTGGGCACGACACAGTCTGTATATAGCTTTTGGAAAAGCCCCCAGGTTATATAAAGCTGCAGTTCGGTATAGTTAGGAGTTTATTTTGTTCAAGTTAATGACATTTTATTTATAGATGTGTTCTATATATATAAATATATATTATAAAATGGAGAAAGCAAACAACGAATTTCAGCATTCTTTTGTAAAACTGAGAGACTAGTTTGGTTCAAATAGACAGACGGACAGACAGACAGACGGACGGAGAGGCGGGCGTGGCTAAATCGACTCCACTCATCGTACTGATAATTTAGTGAACTTTTCTCTTCTTGTTATCATACTTACATACATTTAAGGTTTATGAAAGGTATAAAAATCAAAACAGATACATAACTTCGCTATTGCAGTTCGCTATTAACTACGTGCCCGAATATTTTGCTAGTGTGTTTCCCGATTTGGTTAATTTTTCTCTCTCTCTCTATGGCGCGATATACAACAGGTATATCATCATAAACCTCCTAAGAGATTTTTGCGCCAAGCTTCTCTTCCAATTTGTGGTGTGCCGATTTGAATTTTCCCTACAAATTGGTGGGACCTACAGTTTTTTGCCGACTCCGAACGGCATCTACAAAGGAGACGAATTTTTGCTGAGAAGCCTGTCATGGCAGAAATACACTCGGAGAGTTTGCCAAACCACTGCCGAGGGGCGACCCCGTTTTGAAAAACTTTTTTCAAATCACTTTTGATGTTACCTGTACAAGGGCTCGAACCATGGACCTTCGGTGTGGTAGGCCGGCAACACTACCTTCACACCACGGCGGCCGCCGTATAATACATACTACTAAGAAGCAGTTCACCAATTTTCATTGAAATATCAATATTGAATTATAAGCGATTGCCTTTGAAAATAGCAGAAATTTTATGCTGAAAAGTGGGCGGCGCCACGCCTACTTCTTCCAAACATAGAACATTTTTTTTCGGCCGAGTTTTTCTTAAAAAGCTTATTATGTGTGCAAAATTTAATTGATATAACTTTCTTAGTTTTAGAAATATCGCTTTTTAAATAAAAAAAAAAATTGTTCAGAACTATGTTAAAAAACTGGGCGTGGACATTAACCGATTTCGCCCATTTTTACAGTAAACAGTTACCTTTATATATAGAATACTATCACCAAATTTCGTTTCGACAAATCAATTTTTGGCGGAGTTATGACATAAAAAGTTTTGTGAAATGCATTCGATTATGTTCAAACAATATTCCAAAATTATCCGCTTCAAAAATTTCTGAAGGTGTTTTTGATGGTCCACAAATCCGAAAACTACTACAGAGCTCAATATTCGAGACGTTACTATTACCCGATGAAAAGGCTGTTTGGAACTCATTTAGGATTATTTTTTTCAAACTTTTTAGGAAAGAATCGGAGTCCAAATGATAAGGAAATCATTTCTGATTTACTAACCAACTATTCGAAAATCGGTAAGTAGGAATATGAAATGATTTTTGTATATTCATCATAATTGTCACCTCTAAATTACATATACATATAATTTCAGGTGCAAACATGTCTCTCAAAATGCATTTCTTACACTCCCATTTGGATTTTTTTCCTTCAAATCTTGGTGATGTCAGCGACGAGCATGGAGAACGATTTCACCAACAACTTAAGTCAATGGAGGACCGTTATCAAGGATTCTGGAACGAAAATATGACGGGGGATTATAATTGCTTTCTTATACGAGAATCAAATTCAGAAAATTACAGTAGACAAGCAAAAAGTAGAAACTATTTTTAAATATTTCAAGTACTAAATTTTGTAGAATTTCTTTAATAAATTTATCTTAAATAGAAGGTATCCGTAGAATTTTAAATTTCGACCATTTTTACAATTAGGGGACTATAGCAAATAAAAAAAAATAGTGGTGATCCAGGGTAATACAAAAAGGTAAATTTTGTAGAGCAGTGTAAGGTTTTTATTAAACAAGATCACGTCTAACCACCTAGAAATACTGGCAAATATAAGCAAAGCAAATTTCATAGATACCAGTTTTCTAAAATGTGAGAAATAGAGCACCATAAAAACTATGGGCCTTCAATGCAATGCAATTAAAGACTACTTTCATGCAATCTTGGGTCGGTATCTGCAAAATCCGTAAAAACGAAAAGAAACATTTTGTTGTCAGTGGCAAACTTTTCGACCCAGCTTGCACCTATTGGTGGCAAAAGGCAACCTGCTCCTTTTAAGACCATAAGTATCCCATGCTTACGCTAAGCCATCCTCGACCATGTAAACACATTTAAGCCTGCGCAATCGAAAATGGAAGACATACGTCATATCATAGCCCCAGAAAGTCTGAGAATCAAAGGCTCAACCGAGCTGTAAGAGTAATAGCATATTCGTTTAAATTTTTAGGCGCTTAAAGAATAAGGTTAAATTAATACCCAAGTCCGTAATCTATGTGCTAACACCACAAGAGTTGCAGAGGGCAAAATTAACCCTAACCAATTCCACGGAGACTCGCTATTATAGTAGTGAATCTACGCATTTTGACATAAAGAGCACACACTTAGCGCTTAACCCCTTTGTACACTCTAAGAGACTGCTTTGTGCCAATACCAGGCTAGCGAACACCAGTCTGAGCTTTAATGAGTGGCAACCTATAATCATAGCAATTGTCATACTATTTATTAATAATCTGCACCTAATTATGCCACACGCCGAACACCGGCCAATGCAACAAATGCTCCGACAAGAGTTTCATATCCCACGACTTAGGCATTTGATAAAAAATGCATCTTTATATGTAAATTCTGTACGCTATGATGATTTTGCTCCACGGGCCACCAAAAAGGAGTTAATTGATTAATTGTAAACCTATCCCACAAGTGCCCGACATATGGGTGGAAATAAGCTGTGATACGCTTCAAATTACAT
Source organism: Merzomyia westermanni (assembly GCA_949987695.1). Lineage (NCBI taxonomy): Eukaryota > Metazoa > Arthropoda > Insecta > Diptera > Tephritidae > Merzomyia > Merzomyia westermanni. The sequence goes on along the minus strand of OX465292.1, from coordinate 102,703,626 downwards.
TTTCACCGCTGGCAACAATGAATTTACGTTTGAAGGGTTCACTACTCTACTTATTTGAGTTTCAGCCGCTTAAACTCAAGACCGCTATCAGCACTCTCGCGAGATCCCTCCGACTTCACAGCCCTCACTCCTGGTCGCTTTCTTAGATGTTGTCTTACTCTTCCTTATAAATCGATGGGGACGAATCAAAATTCTTCGTCATAAATTAGTCGCCTATGAAAGGGAGAATATCTAAAAGACGAAAGGATATGGGTGGGAAAACACTCAACAATCCCTAAAAATTGGAGAATACGTCCTTATTAAGGACGAATGTTTCCCTCTTGCCGAATAGCGGCTCGCCCGTATCGAAAAAGTTCATTAAGAGGGTAGGTCCCAGGGATGTCGTTTCCTCGAACGAAAACTTAAAACTATACCGCAAATAAACAACAGCATAACTGATACAATAACCATATCACAATTGAAAAACATATGTTGATATAAATGCTTAAATCAAGCATCCCCCATTTATGAGACACTTAAATCTACTTTTCTCCCACACAGATGACCATGAACATGGCTATTGATGAAGTCGACCCGACACCAACAGTACGGTCGGCGGTCACACCAGCCAGAGCAGCACCTCGCACTACTGTGCGCCGGGTAGCAGCTAACCCCACCGTACCGCGTCACACATAACGACGACGACCCATGAACTGACCACTTCTGAAGCTCCTTCGGAGACCCAGTTGTAGCACATAGCGTGCGTTGCTATTTCTGCAGTCGCCCACACGTATTGCGCCTACATTCCATTCTTAGAACCGTACCAACGGCAACAGGCCCACAAGGCTAAGTAACGTGGTGGAGACGCTGTAATAATTGCAGAGATTGCTAGGATAGGGTGGGTTGGAGGAGCCACAACACTGGCATTGACCACAATACACAGCAACACTAAAACATTTACACATACACAAATTGACATTAAAAGTAAGTTGTTGTAAAACTTTGCCCAAGGCGGTACAGCCTGAGCTATTCTTTAACATACAACTGTTCTTAGTTTTTTTAATTATCCCAGATAAAACGAGTGGCGCGGTGAGTTCTGATTAAGAGCAGTGTTGATAGCTTCGTTACTTATGCATACCTATAAGAAAGAACCGGAATTAAAATTGTATGTTGTTTTTAATCAAGAAACCATCATCGTACAATAAATGTCGTATGTAAATTTCTAGTGCACATACGATAAAGTACACTGAATGAAAGTATACGACTTAACCATACGAAATAAAGCAGGTTGGGTATATGTTTTCTTTAGGACACAGCTGGTAAAATTTAGCCAAAATTTCGATAGGGGCGCAAAAGAACGCATTTTGATCCCAGGAATATGAATCCGGAATAGTGAAAATAAAATTATTATCACTTTAAAAGTTATAGCTAAAAAAACGTTCGCAAATTCTAAAAAATGTCCTTCTTCTTCTTTAAATGGTCATCTAACCGCCCGGGCGATTTTGACCGTCCAACATAGCTCGCCAGTCGTTTCTTCGTTGCGCCAACTGGCGCCAATTGGAAACACCGCTGGATCGCGGTACTCGCCGTCGCCAACACGTAGAGGTCCATAAATCTTTCGAAGAACCTTTCTCTCGAATACTCCCAGAGCCGCCTCATCAGATGTTGTTAGTGTCCACGCTTTTGCACCATATAGCAGGACGGGTGCGATGAGTGACTTGTAGAGTGTTATTTTCGTTCGTCGAGAGAGGACTTTACTTTTCAATTGCCTACTCAGTCCGAAGTAGCATTTGTTTGCCAGAGTGATTCTTCGTCGGATTTCTAGGCTAACATTATTGTTGGTATTAATGCTGGTTCCCAGGTAAACGAAGTCCTTTACTATTTCGAAATTATTGCTGCCAACAGTGGCTTGGTTGCCAAGGCGCGAATGCGCTGACTCTTTGCATGATGACAGAAGGTACTTCGTTTTGCCCTCGTTCACCACCAATCCCATTTTCTCCCTTCTTTTTCTAATTTGGAGGAAGTAGAAGTTACGGCGCGGTTGTTAAGGCCAATGATATCAATATCGTCAGCATACGCCAACAGTTGCACGCTGTTATAAAATATTGTTCCAGCGCGGTTAAGTTCTGCACCTTGTATTATTTTCTCCAGCATTAAATTAAAGAAATCGCACACAAGGGGGTCACCCTGTCTGGCGGTGTTGCTCAAGGTCATTTTGCATAGCCGTATAAGTTTTGCGGGTAAACCAAATTCAGACATAGCGGCATATAGGCAGCTCCTTTTCGTGCTATCGAAAGCGGCTTTAAAATCAACAAAGAGATGATGTGTGTCGATTCTTTTCTCACGGGTTTTTTCCAAGATTTGGCGTATTGTAAAAATCTGGTCGATGGTAGATTTACCAGGTCTGAAGCCACACTGATAAGGTCCAATCAGTCTGTTCACATCAGGCTTCAGTGTTTCGCACAATACGCTTGATAGGACTTTATATGCGATATTGTGGATTGGGCAGAGAACACTTAGATTCCAATCTTCAGGCATGCATTCATCCAACCATATTCTGCATAGAAGCACATGGATGCACCTTACCAGCCCAGAAGAAATTTATTTTTTTCTCAATAATTTTCGGCTTAAGGTGTACTTTTTTATTTATTTATTTATTTATTTTATTTATTATTATTTATTTTATTATTAGAATATTCATATATATCACAACCCAAATTTTTCGGAACGAGAAGCTCCATAGAAATCTCGAAATTTTTCAGAGTTCGGTGGATAATTTCGATAATTTTCATTATTATTGCTTTTTTATACCAACAATTTTTGTTGATTTACGGCCTGTACATTTTCAAGTATTCATGAAACGAGCTCAAGGCCAAGAATAATAATTTTTCACTTTTGGAATTTTTATGAAAATTATTATTGTTTTTATTTATTAATAATCATTTTAATTAATTATTAAAAGCTTTTGGATTGAATAGAGTAGGAAAAATGTTTAGAGACAACTGCCATAGCTTTTCTTATAGATCCATTTCGGAAGCTGCTAGACTTCACTCATCAGAGAAATTTTTTCACGCATTGCTAACCATTAAGCTAACAATACGCTGGTTTTGATGTCATCTAAACTCCTAGTTCTATTCTTCTTTTTACCATATGCATGAACCACTTCCGCCATTTGACAGTTAGTAGTGTGATCATGATGGATTTTTGACAGATCTGTTTTATCATCAGAACTGCCTTTCCGTGTGCTCTCGGTTTTTTTCATTATTTTTATCCGGTTTTTCGATGAGACGAAATACAAAAAACCAAAACCATTGTTTGTAGCTTCTTTAATTTTATATTTACGACGTGGTTAGAAATCGTGTCAATTTTCCTGAAGACATCAACTATTTTCTTCTTCGCCTCCGTGTTTGAATAGCTTAGCAGGCAAACCATCAGCGCCAGCTGCTTTATTGTTTTTCAATCGGGATATTGCTATTCGCACCTCATTATAGTCGTGTTGTGCAACTTCAATTCCATCAGTTTCTCCATTTATAAGGGCAGAGAAGTGATCCCTCCATATTCGGAGTGCTCTCTGAACATCGGCCACCAGGTCGTCGTTCTCATTCTTACAGGAGTTTGCCCCGGGTTTAAAACCTTCTGTCATACGCCGTTGGCCAGCATCTCAAGCTCCTTTATTTCAGGCTTTTCTGCCTCTCTCTTTTCGCCGCCTCGCTTCCCTCTTCAACTCGCGGTAGTGTTCACACACACTCCTCGTTGCATTCGATCTCAGCGTTGCCTTGTAGGCTTCGTCCTTTCTTTTCGTTGCAGCGGGGCACTCTTCATCATCATACCAGTTGTTTCTTCGCATTCGCCGGAATCCAATTACTTCTTCGGCTGCGGTACGTAGTGCTCCTGAGATATGATCCCACTGCTCATGCATTCCACTAGGTTGAATTGTGCTCTCGGTTAGCAGGCGTGAGAGGCGATCTGCGAAATAATTGGCGGTCTGTTGCGATTGCAGCTTTTCGACGTCCAGCTTTCCCTGCGTTTTTTGTTGCACCTGCTTTGTCGTACAGAGGCGGGTACGAATCTTGGCTGCTACTAAGTCGTGATCAGAGTCGATTTTAGGTCCTCGTGTTGTGCGAACATCTAAAACGCTGGAAGCAGGTCGTCCGTCTATCACAACGTGGTCGATCTGGTTGCGTGTTTTTCAATCGGGGGACAGCCATGTAGCCTGATGGATCTTCTTGTGCATAAACCTAGTGCTGGATATGACCATGTTTCGGGCACCGGCGAAGTCGATCAGCCTGAATCCATTTGGCGAAGTCTGATCGTGGAGACTGAACTTCCCGACAGTGGGGCCAAATACACCCTCCTTACCCACCCTGGCGTTAAAGTCGCCAAGCACGACTTTGATATCATGACGGTGGCAGCGCTCGTATGCTTCTTCCAGGCGCTCGTAGAATGCATCCTTTTCTACGTCGTCCTTCTCTTCCATCGGCGTATGAGCGCAGATAAACGATATGGTGAAAAATCGTACTTTTATGCGGATTGCAACGAGACGCTCGTTCACGGGTGTGAACGACAGTACTCGGTGACGGAGTCTCTCTCCCACCACAAATCCCACGCCGAATCTGCGCTTGTCTTCATGCCCACTCCAGTAGATGTTGCAAGGTGTTCTGATCGTGTTTCCTCGCCCCGTCCATCGCATCTCTTGTATGGCGGTGATGTCAGCTTTTGCTTTTCTCAGGACCTCAACCAGCCGGGCAGCGGCTCCTTCCCCATTAAGGGACCGGACATTCCAGGTACATGCCCTTATCTCATAATCCTTATTTCGTTTGCGGGTGTTGTCATCTAAAAAAGGGGTTCTCATATCCGAGGCTTTGTTGTTGAATTTAATTGGAACGTTGTTTTATGTGGTGGGTCCCAAACCCAACGCACAACCCGTTTCACGGGAGGTTGAATTCTATTACACGTTTGTATGGCGAGCCGCTTGATCCAAGACAGACGCCCGCTTGGAGCCACACCACATGGTGTGAAGCCCTTAAACCGATTATGTCGGGGTGGCCTTACCATAATGAAATTTCATAAAATTATTTAGTTAGTTGTCCTTTTTTCGATTTTATAAAACTATTGGGAAAAAGGGCCTGGCACTGCTCACATATGAGTAAACAAATTTTCAAAATTCGACTGTTAATAACTACAGAACCGCTTATGCTAGAATAACGAAATTTGGTATGATGTATGTTATGGTTGTGGTAAATACACCCATAGTGAATAGGCGAAATTGCTTTTCTACCACGCCTACTTTTTCATAAAAGTTATCTGAAAAGAAGGTAGAAATACTCAACTGCCCATATCTCGTTGACTGATACAGGTAGAATGATATAATTTGGCAGTTACACATTTTCAATCTAAAATGGAAATTACAAAACTGCAGTTTCATTTCGTCTCTAGTGGGGAGCAAACCAAAGTTATCAAAACCTGGAAAAAAAAAATACAAAATATAAATACTTTTTCTTTTGAAGGACTGTGACAAAACAAGTTCACATTTATTTAAAATTTCAAGGAGCAATGTATTAAGGATATATTAAAGAATAAAAAATTCTATGGATAGCATTTTACATTGCAGAGTAAATTTCGTTAGTTACGTGAATCAGAATAAAAAATGTCCCATGTTAGCCAAATTTTTGCATTGCATATGGGAAACGCCTAAGAAAATTGATTTTGAATGGGAAATGTTCACACTCCCTAAATTTCAATATTCAGGGCCCAAACCCTCAAGGTATTTTTATAGGTAGGTACTTCCCAAGTATTTCGAAGTAGAACTCAAGAAAAATAAAGTCGAAAATAGATCCCAAATATACACAAACATTCCTCCGATTCTGTATTTATCAATATTGACAATTTCTCAACAACACACAATTAGGGGGATTGCATGAGTATAAGATTGGACATTTTCCCATATGTCATAAAATATATTTTAACTTGGTTTTACTTGCATTAATTTTTAATTTTTTTTTCTTTTTTAATATAGTTCATAGATATCTACTTATTAAGTACAAAAAATTAATTTTAATTTTATATTTTGAAATGAATTTACGATTAGTGTGTACGATTTCTTCTTCTTTTTTCACATCAGGTGTTTAAATTTGTTTTGTTAAACTCTCTTAATGGTTATTCCTTGCAGATCTTGTAGTAATGACGTGAATAGTCTTGCTCTACTCAATGTTATTGCAGCCAAAGCAGGGGGCTTAACATTGCTCATTTCGGTTGTAGCTTGACTAAGTTTTATTATAGGTAGATATAGAGAAAAAAGGAAACGGAAAAGTTACATACGTTGCTTATGGCGTAATATCCAAGGTTACATTCATATGGTATGAAAAGCATGGGAAACACAGGGTTAAATAAGTAATTCATTTCTCAACACCTTCCCTGAATTAGTTAATTCAAAACTTGAAGTTGCTCATGCCTTTCATGTACATAGTACGTACGAACGTATCTTATTAAAAACAAAATATTAATTCATGTGTTAATTCATTTTGATATATTATTTCAGACCGAACTTATCCGTCAGATATTTTAACTTTTGTGCAGTGATGCCTTTTGTTAGAATATCTGCTAACATTTCACTAGTGGGCATATATTTTAATTCTACAGATTTATTTTCTATCTGTTGACGGATAAATTTTGCCTTAATGTCAATGTGTTTAGTGCGTGGCGAATAAGAGTTGTTTTGCGCCACCAAGATTGCACTTTTGTTGTCACAATGCAAAGACAAGCAATAATTTTCATCTGATACCAGCTCGCCTTCTAGCCGTCTTAACCATATTGATTCCTGAATAGCTGCGACCACAGACATTAATTCGGCCTCCGTTGAGGAAAGCGCTATTGTCTTTTGTCTTTTTGTTGCCCAAGCGATAGCCGCGCATTGGAATTTAAAGACGTACCCAGTAGTTGAACGTCTACCATCAATATCTCCAGCCCAATCAGCGTCGCAATACCCGATGATGTGACCTTGTGGCTGCTTTGTATACGATAGCCCTCTGTCGATGGTACCCTTTAGGTATTTCATCACTCTCTTGATAGCCTCCCAATGTGGCTTACCCGGATTTGTGCCATACCTGCTTAACACGTTAACACTGTAACATATATCGGGTCTGGTTACCTGTGCAGCAAACAAAAGGCAACCGATCGCCTGCATGTATGGTGTTTTAGCCATTTGCTGTTTTTCTTCCTCTTCTTTTGGACACATTGTAATGGAAAGCTTTTGGTTATAGTCAAATGGTGTTGTTACCGGATTGCAGTCGGCCATGCCGAAACGAGCTAATACATCGCATATATACTGCGACTGGTCGATCTTGATGGATTGTGGTGAACGCGTGATTCGGAGGCCTAAAAACGAAGAGGCTTCTCCCATGTCCTTCATGGCGAACTTTCTTGCGAGACTTTCTTTCAGGGAATTGATCTGCTTCATATCATTAGAAAATATCAAGACGTCATCCACGTAAATTGTCAAATATATAATGTGACTATCGGTGACTCTATAGTAAACGCATTGGTCAACGTCGCTTTTCATAAGACCTGTCTTGAGTAACTCTTGATCGAGAGTTTCATTCCAGACACGACCAGATTGCTTCAAACCGTAAATAGCTTTAAGCAACTTGCACACTTTGCCTGACGCATCTTCAAAACCTTGTGGTTGGAACATATACACCTCTTCTTTGAGTGTACCGTTGAGGTAGGCTGATACAGCATCCATTTGATGGATAAACATATCGTACTTAACAGCCAATGCTATAAGAAATCTTAAAGATTCGTACCGTACTACTGGAGCAAAGGTTTCAGTGTAATCTATACCCTCACGTTGACTACACCCTTTGGCTACAAGCCTAGCTTTTCTACGAATCAGATCACCGTTTTCATCGCGCTTCGTCTTGAAGACCCACTTCGAAGCTATTGCCTTTCTTCCCGGAGGTAAGTCAACCAGCACCCACGTCTCATTCGCCTTTAGGGACTCAATTTCACTTTGCATGGCTTTCCTCCAATCGCTTGAATCAGCTGCGGCCTCGGCAAATGTTTCAGGGTCGTTAGAGACTAGCTGCATAGCGTAAAGGTTATACGACAAAGGAGTTTTGCCCAACAGTCTTTCTGACCTGCGGACTTCAGCACCTTCGTCTAGGTTGTCGCCTGATTTTCTATCTTCCGCATTTTCAGGTGTGTCAACCGCGCAACCACCTGCCTCTGACATGTCACTTACATGTGTATTTTTATTTATATGCAACTTTCCATCGTCGGTTTCAAATTTACCAAATCTCTCTTCGGCACAATCTGCGCTGTCACCTTTAAATATAGGTGCAAATTCCTTACCACCCGCGTCGCCCCCAGAATTTGCACTCTCTGATTCTACTAACGTCGGATAGTAAAGGTCTGTTGTGCTTTCAGTGGGCGCCTTGCGTTCGTTTTCGAGAAAGACTACATCTCTGCTGATGATGATTTCCCGTTTCTTCGGATTATATAAGCGATATGCTTTGCTTTCAGCACTATAGCCTACCATAACACATTCAAGGGATTTTGGGTCCAACTTATGTCGTTTTTCTTTAGATATGTGCACCATTGCTGTGCAGCCGAACACGCGCAAAAATTTCAAATTAGGTTTTCTGCCAGACCAAATTTCTTCGGGACTGCGGCTGCTATTTCTACACGGTACTCGATTTACAATATATGCAGCTGTCGATGCGGCTTCTGCCCAGAAGCTTTCATTTAGGTTGCTATCTATTAACATACAACGAATGCGTTCTACGATCGTGCGGTTCATGCGCTCAGCAACACCGTTTTGCTCCGGCGCATAAGGAAATGTCTTTTGATGTGAAATACCTTGTTTTACTAAGAAATCATTGAAAATGTTGTTGACATACTCAGTGCCATTATCTGTACGTAGCACTTTTATTTTTTTTGAGCAATGATTTTCTACTGCTGCTTTGAACTTGACGAATGCGTCGAAGACCTCAGATTTTTTCTTAAGAGGGTAGATGAATACTTTTCGCGAAAAATCGTCAACAAAGGTCAACATAAATCGAGCGCCCGAAAAAGATTTGCATTTGAATGGTCCCACCACGTCGGAATGTACCAATTCAAGCATAGCTTTTGCTCGTGTACCAGGTTCTTTGTTTGGTCTGCGCGTTTGTTTACCTTTCAGGCAAACTTTACAAATATCGTTCTTACCTTTCTCCAACGTTACGCCTAAGCAAGAGTTTTCTACATTAATCATGCTGCTTTCACAAATATGCGCTAATCTACGATGCCACAAATCTGGAGTATGATTGGCTGTAAAAGCACTCTTTTGTTTCGTAATAGCTTCACCATCTATTCGGTAAAGTCCATCTTCACATGTTGCAGTGGCTATTAATTTATTGGCGTTGCTAAAAATTTTGCATGTATTATGCTCGAAAATAACTTTTTTTCCTGATTTTATCATTTGGCTTACTGACAGCAAATTCGTACACAAGCCAGGCACATGTTCGACATTTTTGACAGTTACGCTTTGCTGCCCTTTTTCATCGAAAAATCGCATTTCGACATCTCCCATTCTTTCTACACAAAGCTCGCTATTATTTGCAACAACAATTACCTTATTAGTTGTACTTCTTTCGTCGTGCAAAAACGACCTATCATTTGTCATATGATTCGTAGCGCCTGAATCTACATACCATTGTGTGCCAGTGTGCGTGTTTTCTCTTACTTTTGTGCGTGTTGATTTGGTGTATGCTTTCATGCTAGCCGCAAAGAGAACTTCTTTTTTCTTTGTCATGTCTCTTCTTTTATTAGGGCAATTTCGCGAGAAATGACCTGGCTCTTTACATGTATGACATTTTAAATATTTTCTTTTGAAGTTCTTTGTATGAAATGCGTTTGATTTTGTAGGCCCACCATCAAACTTAACATCTTGGAGCAAAAGATTTTTCACCATATCGACTGTAAGTGTTTCTTTTGAGTTCTCCACAGCCATTACTAATGGCCTAAAATCGTCAGGCAGACCCGCTAGCATAAGAGATGCCGCTAGCTCGTCGTCTATATTCAACCCAGCGTTCCGGACTTTCAAAGCAATCATAACGAGTTCGTTTACATACTCTTGTATAGAACTATGATTTTCCAGCTTTATATTGACTAACTGCTTTAAGAGTTCTACTTTTCTTGTCAATCCATTGTCCTCATAAGCATTTAACAGGGCAGCCCATGCTTCTTTTGCCGTTGTAGCAGATGCTATGTGACCAAAGTTAGATGGGTCAATCATCAGAGTAATTTCTGCTAAGGCACGTTCATTTTTTTCGGCGTCTTTCTCCCCGACTACTCCAGTCTCTACTACCTTCCAGCATCCTTTAATGACGAGGCAAGATTTTGCCTGCCTTTTCCACGTATCAAAGTTTTCGCGACCGCGTAGTCTTTCTACGGGACAAATTACTGAAGTAGATGACGTAATCATTTTAGAAAAACTTTAAGAAAAAAAAAAAAACGCGTGACATGCGGCCCATAACCTGTTGTAGCTTGACTAAGTTTTATTATAGGTAGATATAGAGAAAAAAGGAAACGGAAAAGTTACATACGTTGCTTATGGCGTAATATCCAAGGTTACATTCATATGGTATGAAAAGCATGGGAAACACAGGGTTAAATAAGTAATTCATTTCTCAACAATTTCAATGCCCGCAGTCTCAATTCGGATAAATTGGACTCTGTAAGAAATGTGTTCGAAAAGTCGCTGGTTGACGTTATTTGTGTGGTTGAGACTTGGTTCAATGAGAACTTGTGTGGGTCTGTTACTAACATAGGCAACTACACTTTAATGCGTAATGATAGGTCAGCCAGAAGAGGTGGCGGCGTTGCAATTTACTGCAGGAGTTACCTTAGTATGAAACTTGTAATTAAATCTAATAGTAGCAGCACAGAGTTTTTGTTTGTTGAAGTTTCGGGTAGAAACTTTAAAACTCTTGTCGGATGTGTTTATAATCCCCTGAGGTCTACTAGCCTGAGCCCCTTCTTTGATGTTGTATCTACGTATCTAGTTGAGTATGACGATATTGTTATTGGTGGTGATTTCAACGTCAACCTTCTTGTTCGTGATAGTTTAAGTGAAAATTTGCTCGAAGGTGTTGCAGGCATAGGACTCTCACTAGTGAATCGGTCTCTTCCAACGAGATATGCAAATAACTGTGCACCTATCCTTTTAGATTATTTCATTGTTTCTGATATGAGCAGTATCTTGAAGTTTGATCAAATAAGTTTTATATCTGATCATGATTTGATCTTTTGCTCGTTAGATGTCAATATTGAGCGTCCAACTGAAAATTCCAGTTTTTCATACAGGGATTTTCGTTGCCTTGACCTTGAAAATCTCTTTTTTGATAGTAATAATATTGATTGGACAGCTTGTTGGCACCTTGAAACTGTCGACGAAAAACTTAACATTTTGACAAATGTTTTAAAGTCTCTTTTTGATAAGCATGTTCCTATTCGTGTCGTCTTAGATGCTATTCGTCTGCGTAATAAGCTACACTCTAAATGGAAACGATTGCCCACGCAAGAGAATTGGGAAACTTTTAAATCGGCGAGGAAAAATGCTACGCTTATCACTAGACGTGAAAAGAAAAAATATTTCAGCATAAAGTTAAGCTCTAAACTCCCATCTAGAGTACTCTGGCGAAATATAAACCATTTAAGGGTACGAGAAAAACATCATAACAAATGTACTCTGGATCCCGACGTTATGAACAACGCATTTCTCGATCAAAGTTCGATCTGTGACAATATTCCTATGTTTGTCGCTCGTGATGAATTATGTTTTACCGGTCCTAAGTTTGAGTTCAATGTGCTTAAAATAAGCTCAAATGCTGAGGGCGTTGATGGTCTACCAATTAAGTTCCTAAAAATCATATTACCCTGTATTGTCGGTGCACTTACTCATATAATTAACCATGACTTCACTACGTCTTGTTTCCCTAGCTTGTGGAAGGTTGCTACAGTGCTACCTATTGCAAAAAAAACATCAGCATGTTCTACTGCGGATTTTCGCCCTATTAGCGTACTCTCTGCACTTTCTAAAGTTTTTGAAATGCTCATGGCTGAGCAAATATATCAGCACTTACAAGTGAATAACCTACTCTCTCCTGTGCAGTCAGGTTTTAGGAAGAATCATAGCTGTAAAGCTATGCTTAAAATTCTGGATGATATTAGGATACATCTTGATAGAAAGGAACTAACCTTGCTGTGTCTGCTCGATTTCTCCAAAGCCTTTGATTCAGTGAACCATACACTCTTATGCAACAAGCTTAATGAATATTTCGGTTTTAGTAGAAGTGTGCAAAGAAGTGTGCTTCCAACCCACAGATACTCCATGAGACGGAATTGCATCCACTTCGTGTCACAGTGTGGTGTGCAGTTTCATCACGCTGCATTGTCGGGCCCTACTTCTTTGAAGAAAACGGTCACACCGTTACGGTTACTGGAGACCGTTACTTGAGCATGTTGAGAGAGTTTTTCTATCCAGAATTACGCCGAATGAGAATTTCTTTCAACTCTGTGTGGTTTCAGCAAGATGGTGCAGCTCCTCATATAGCCCAACCTGTTATGACAGAATTGCGACGAAAATTTCCCAATAAGCTGATATCCAGAAACTCCACATTCCGTTGGCCACCCAGGTCGCCTGACCTTACTGCACCTGACTTTTTCTTGTGGGGTTATTGCAAACAGGAAGTCTTCAAAGCAAAACCAACAAATTTGAATGAACTAAGGCAATCCATTCGAGAAACAATTGCGGCTATTCCTGTCTCAACTCTCCAAGCAGTAATGAACAACTTTTTGGTAAGATGCCGCACATGCATCGACGAGCAGGGGGGGCATTTAAATTCCATTATTTTTAAAACTAATTAAGCTATATTTAATAAAATTTAATGAGATTTAACATGAATAAAAGAAAAATGAATTCCATACACTGAAAAAAAAATTATTTGAGTTTCTTAATGTAGCAAAATTCATCAGCCACCCATGGGCGTGCCACCACCCACTTTTCTAAAATTATGTAAATATTGATTAAAGGTCACATATATCCATATATCATAAATTTAGACTAAATACGTTAAAAGTTATGGCGCATTGTAATTTTATGCAGCATGGGGGCGGGGAACGCCCACTTTTCCAAAATTATGTATAGCCCATGCTGTAACCCGTGAACCCGGGAGTATACTGTGAAAACTTTATAAAGATCGATTGAGTAATTTTGACGTCTGCAAAAGATTAAAATTTTATATGCGTGGGGGCGTGGCACTGCCCACTTTTGCAAAATTCTGTGCTGCCTATAATGTAACCAGTAAACCCGTATATCTACTGTGAAAATTTCATTGAAATCGGTTGATTACTTAGGGCGCCTATATAGGACACATTCATTTTTATTCATAAGATTCAAATTCTATACAGCATTTCAGCGTGAAACCGCCCACTTTTACAAATTTATATATACCTTATAATGTAGCCAGTAAACCCGAAAGTCGTCTGTGAAAATTTCATCGCGATCGGTTGATTACTTTGGGAGCCTATTGTAGTATCACTGTTGAACACATTTACAAATAGCACAACAAAGAGCAAGAAAATTAATTCAAGAAGCTAAAGAAAAGCAAAAATCCAATTATGACAAAAATAGCTATAGTAAGGAAATTAAAATAGGAGATTTAGTATTAGTTAAAGAAGAGGCCTCCCATAAGTTAGAAAATATATATAGTGAATATTACAAAGTTAAAAGTATAGATAAGAATAACAATTTCACTCTAATCCCACATAGTATAGGAAATAGCAATAAAAACATATCGAAAATATTTTTGACTCGAGAGCGGAGAGTTTCGACAAACGTTTGAAATCGGTGATATCATGTCCATATTTAACTTGATCATCAGTTTGTTTCTTCAAACTGCCGCCAATTTCGTCTGCTGGGATTTTACCATGTCCTGCTTCGGTAAAATTGTATGAAATTGATTAAAGCTGTGAATAGCAATGAGGCAAATATTGTGTAATAAGGTTGAACATCTCCGATTCCGGTACTGTGTTGTCGGTGCAGCACTGATAAAATGTATAGTTTTCACCGTGTGCATTTTTGGCAAGTAAATATCCAAAATTTTAGCCACGTGAGCTATGATGGCTCCTGGATCGTGTCTAAGCGACTCTGACAAAGTAACAAATCCTTGAGAATGAGCAGATGTATAAAGCATTCCTCTATGAAGTGTACACTGAGCTCTGCTTGCCCCAAAATGCACTGAATGAACTTCGGTTCCATATTTACAAGTATAATTTTCACTGAAGTCGAGGAGTACGATTAATTCTTCACATGAAACATTCGCAATCAGTTTTTCCAGGTAAGATTTTTGGTGTACACGTCGATATTCGTGCCCCATGAACTTTTCCATTTCTTCCTTGAAAATTTTAAGTCCTCTTTCTATAGTACGCTTGGAGATTTTTGGTTATTTATTGTTTTGCAAGCTTTTTTTGACGGATCGATCCGGCTGGTTTCCTCGAAAAATTTTTGAACTTTGTTTTTCATAAATAAATGAGAGGAATTTGGTCTTCTACAATATGTCAAAGCGTAATTTCAATTGATATTAACACTGAGTTATACATCAAAACCTCACGAAATTGTGACATTTTCCTCAAAAGTAGACAACCTGCCGCGGTACATTACAAAAATGCAATTCAAGCTAAAAGATTTTCCGACCTTTTTAAAGGTTGTGTTAGCGAACGTGTTGAAAAACTCGTAAATTGCAGTACACACAATGTAGGGTAAACCCGGGTGAAATGGCTCGCCGGGTGAAATCTAATTTCCAACTCGTTCATTAACGTCATTTAAAGAAAACTGATTCAGTCTTGTGAAATAACGCGAAGGGGCAACGTCGTCTTGTTGGTGCGCGCGAAAAGTTTTGGTAAAAAAATTTAAAGAAAAAAAAGTACAGCATAAGTGACTCTCATAATTGATATACAGTACTATCTCGATAATCCGGACACCCTTAATGTTAGGGGTCGTCCGGATTATGGGGGTGCCCGGATTATAGATGATTTTTATTTTCAACTAAAATTCGTTGTTTTTTTGAAATGCACATAACGCAATTCAGATATATGTATGTACATAAATAGTTTTATTAAACACAGTACAATCATACTTACATATGTAATAATATGTGCATCTGTACATAATCAAACATTTTTTTTATTTATGTATGTACTATTTCAAAAAAATTATTAATTTTGGTCTGCTGCGAGTTCGCCAGCAACATTTTATCTGCGGTTTCTTTAAATCGTCTTAAAACTAAAATATCCATAGCCGAAGCGTCAATTTGTTCTGGCCATTGTATAGCCTTGGAAAAAATATTTTTTGCTTCACCGCTACTTATACAGGGTGTTTTTTTTACAGGTTTGTTTTTTGAATAGAGATAAAACTGCCATTTTGTGGTCAAATCTGGCAACTCTAATGTCATTTATGTTCAGTTTGGTTTGCCATTTCATCATGAACAGAACAAAAGAACAACGCTTGCAAATCGTGCAAATTTATTTCGAAAATAATGGTTCAGTTCGCGAAGTTTACCGTGAGCTCCGTCCATTTTATGGTCGACATAATCGTCCATCAGAGAAATTAATTCGGTTAACCATGGATCGTTTTCGCACTACGTTTACTCTATGTGATAGTACGCATCCGCAGAGACGTCGAACAGTGCGCACCGAAGAAACAATTGCCGCTGTAGAGCAAAGTGTTGAAGAGGACCCGAATGAATCGATTCGCCACCGTGCACAGCAATTGGAGCTTTGTCCATCAACTTTATGGAAGATTTTGCGCAAAGATCTTGGCTTGCGACCTTACAAGATCCAGCTTGTGCAAGAATTAAAGCCGCGAGACCATGCAATGCGTCGTGATTTTGGTGTATGGGCCGAAAATGAGATTGATTTCGATGCTGATTTTCATCGCAAAATTTTGTTCAGTGATGAGGCTCGGTTTTGGTTGAATGGCTACGTCAACAAGCAAAATTGCCGCATTTGGAGTGAAGAGAATCCACATGAGACCCTTGAAACGCCATTACATCCACAAAAACTGACTGTTTGGTGTGCTCTATGGGCTGGTGGAGTCATTGGGCCATACTTCTTCCGCAATAATGCTGGAGAGGCAGCTACCGTTAATGGAGACCGGTATAGAGCCATGATAACCGACTATTTTGTTCCCGAATTGGATGGCATGAATGTGGATGAGTTGTGGTTCCAACAAGACGGCGCTACATGCCACACAGCGCACGTCACAATCGATTTATTGAAGGAAACATTCGATGAGCGCATAATTTCGCGGAATGGACCTGTCAATTGGCCACCAAGGTCGTGTGATTTGACACCATTGGATTATTTTCTTTGGGGATATGTGAAGTTGCTCGTCTACACCAACAAACCAGAAACGTTAGGGGAATTGGAAGCCAACATTCGTGGCGTTATTGCCGACATACGGCCCCATATGCTCGAAAAAGTGGTTGAAAATTGGACCTGTAGAATTGGCTTTATTCGAGCCAGTCGCGGCTGCCACATGCCCGAAATCATATTTAAACATTAATGGCATAAAATTATCCTTCCAATAAAGCTAAATTGATGGACCTTAAAACGATTTTCTTGTGTTTTATTTCAATTCGAAGTTCTATACCCCTAAAAAAACACCCTTTAGTATTTACCGCTTCAACTATGGTGCAATCAGAATCAGCTGCTTCTATATTATTATTTTCCACCACAGACTGTACAATTTCCTGATCAGAAAAATCGTAGTCGAATTCATCTATTCCTTTCGCCCAATTATTTATGAATTCAATGTCATTCTGTGAGTCTGGATTAATTGATGCGATGATAGTTTGAATTTCATTCAAATCTGGATTATTGACTGTAAGTTGAGCCAGAGTTATAGAATCTTCCTCGGTCCATTCTTCGCTGTGACTCCCCAACAACTCCTTCCAACTGTGTACAATATTTTGTTGTGATATACCTAACCACGCATTGTTTAAAAATGTAACAGCATTTCGCAGCGTAAAGTTTTTTAATGCAATTCCAAGATCTGTATTGTCCGTAATGAGATGCTTTAAAAGCTCTTTTCGGTAAGTGACTTTTATATTTTGAATTAAATCTTGATCTAACGGCTGTATGACTGCTGTGAAATTAGGTGGAAGAAACACAATTCGGAAATTCGGATCCGTTCCAAGATCTTCCGAACCTAAGTGGCATGGCGCATTGTCAACTAGTAAAATAGCCTTTAACGGTCTATTATTATCTTTTAAAAACTTTTTTACGTTTGGTATAAAATGTTTTCTGAACCATTCTGTAAATAAATATGTCGACATCCAACCTTTTTTACTTGCATTATAAATTACAGGCAGATCAATATCTTTAAATGATCGTGGATTAACTGATTTGCCTATTACCAACAATGGTAACTTATGTGTGCCAGAAGCGTTACAACAAGGCATAAAAGTTATACGATCTTTCGAAATTTTTCTACCGGATGCGGATTTTTCGTGCGAGTGCACCATTGTTGTTGTAGGAATAACTTTCCAAAAACCTGCAGATTCATCTGCATTATAAATCTGCTCATTGTCTAGCTCCATTTCTTCAATAATATTTTTAAGTTTCTGCCTAAACGGTTCTACTGCAGAGACATCACTGCTAACTTTTTCACCACAAATTTTTAAATTTCTTATGCCATATCGTGCTTTTCGATCCAGCCTAGACTTGCTGTAAAATCGTTTTTGCCAGTTATTTGATTGTAGAAATATTTTGCTTTGGTTTGAATCATTTCGGTTGATATAGGAATATGCTGGTGCCTCTGTTGGATAAACCAAGTCATTAAGGCCTCCTCCATATCAGCATGTTCTCCAAGCTTCATAGTCTGCCTTTTTTCTGAAAAGTGTCACTAAGTTAAATGATTGTAAACTAAATTTAATTAAATGTTCACTAACCAGGTTTCTGTTCACATTTAGTCGCGAATTTTCTAATGGCATCACGTTTCTTTTTTATGTCAAAAACAGTAGATTTGTTGTTATTCTTTTTCAAACCATCTTAATGATTTTCCTTTATCAAGGAGATCTAAAATTTCACATTTTTTCTGAAGAGTAAGGGTTTTATGAGCCGTTTTATTAAATTTTCCACTGCTCATAATAATAATGTCCACTCAATTCAGTTTGTCACTAAAGAATAAACACAACGCGTGATTTATGCTGTTGCATTCCGTATACATATGTACATATATTATTGTTAAAGTACCGCTATTTTACGAAAAACTCACAAAGCAAACTAAAAATTAAAATACATATGTATGTACATATGTATTGCGAAGCAAATTTGAAAAATGTCCGGATTATAGAGTAAAAAATGTTAAACTGTCCGAATTATAGCGTTGTCCGAATTATAGATGTGACCGGACTACCGCGTGTCCGGATTATCGAGGTAGTACTGTATCATTTATTCAAAGCTGAATTATTTGGTAAGTTTTTAACCTACGTATATTTTATGTGCATAAAAAAGGTAAGCAAAACATAAAAGAAAAACCGCGTGTGCAAATTGTGAAGAACTCCAGGCAGTTTAGGTTTTGCCAGTGTTGATAGTTAATTTTACCGAAGCGGGCGAAATGGTGCAATTTTTTGCGGGTGATATGGCATGCATTTTTCATATGCCATATCACCCGGTTTACTTACCTTTCATACATTTCGAAAAAAAATACAAGTATATACTCTAATTAGTTTTTTATATTTTATGCCAGTGGAAATGCCCAATATTTACTAACGAAAAGCTAACTCTGCCAGGGCTTCGTGGTCCGATAAGAAGTTAAGAGATGCGATTGATGCAATAAAAAAAAATTGTCTATCAATGTGGCTGCAAAAGAATATAAGGTCCCTTCTTCAACCATGAGGCGGTACCTGAAATCTGGAATTTGTACCAAAAAAAACATTGGGTGGACCTATTTGTTTGGGAGACGAAATCGAGCGGAAAATGGTTTCACACATTAAAAAAATGCAAGGCCATGGGTTCGCTCCAACACGGAAGATGGTTCGCGAAATGGAATATGACATTGCTGACAAACTTGGTGTTCAGCACCGCTTTAACAAGACAGCCAAGAGAGCCGGCGACGAATGGTTGCAACGGGTTTTGCAGCGAAACAAAGACCTTTCGATTCGAAAATCTGAAGGTGTTTCGCAAGCGCGAGCGACCAGCATGAACCGTAAAGAAGTAAACAAATACTTTGCTCTTCTTGAAACTATTATGACTGAAAATGAACTTATGGGCAAACCACTTCAAATTTTTAACGGCGATGGGACCTGTTGCCAGTTAAATAATAGACCAGAACTTGTTGCCGCCCAAAGAGGTTCGAAAAATATCGCAGCTATCGCCTCGGGAGAGAAGGGTGAGACAATAACAGTTATAGCTTGTTGCAATGCTGAGGGTACCTTTTTGCCACCAACATGTGTGTTTAAAGGAAAGCGAATGAAACCAGAATGGATCGATAGAATGCCACCTGGTTCAAAAATATTCATGGGTGAAAAGTCAGCTTACGTTAACAAAGATATCTTCTTTCTTTGGCTTAAAGACGATTTCCTTCCAAGAAAACCAGAGGACAAAGTACTTCTTATACTTGATGGGCATTCCTCCCATTGTACAAATGTCGGAATGCTGGATTTCGCAGCGGAAAATGATATAATTCTTTTTTGTTTGCCACTTTCCTTCAGCCTTTGGATAGATCGCCTTTCAAATTCGCAATAATCCGAGGCGACGGGTATTTGGCCTTTTAATCCAACTATAATCCCAGAATATGCTTTTATAGAAATGAGCGCAGAAATTGAGATGGAAATTCCGCGGGATCTGACACCACCACCGGTAAGTATTTGGATGTTTAATATGTCAATAGATACGTTATTATTTTACGTCCTATCCTTGCAGGACGTAATTGACCCTTCTGATGTAACCCTTGGTAAAGCTCCAGACCAAGTCTGCCCAGTTCCATCGGTATCTAAGCCTAAAAAAAAGTGAAAGAGCACAAAAGGCGCGGGTGCTTACAACGCCAGAAAACAGATCACAGCAATTGCTCAAATCTCTGAAACGTGAGCAAAAAACCAATAATAAACAAACGAAGCCCATGCCTAAGCCGAAGAACAAAAAGAAAGTCATGGATTTGTCCAGCTCATCAGAGGAGGAGCAAAACGTGCCTTTTGATGACGAGTCTGATGGATTAGAAGATTTTGAAGATAATTTATGCGCTGGTTGTGGGGACGATTACAATGTAACCTCTAAAAAAGATGACGTGTGATCTGAGTGTGTGATCTGCAAAAAATGGTCGCACGATAGTTGCACCTCCTACATCAATACTTGCAACAAATGTGGAAATGATATTTAAAAAAAAAAGTAGTATGCCATTTCACCCCATAGTGTGCACCATTTCACCTGGGTCTCCGGGTGAAATGGCGAAGTCGTAATACATTTTTGTGACGCATTTTATGCAACGAATTTTTTAAGTTTTTTATTATTTTGAAACAAAATATATAAGTTAATTTAATAAATTGAATTCCAATCTAATCTTTGTAACAATATTTTGTTTTATTTGGAAGATATTGCAAAAAGAAAAAAATCGCGCCATATCACCCGGGTTTACCCTACCCTTTCCGAGTGGCAAGTGCCACGGTTGTGACGTGCATTTTCGAAACATACCGTTTTTGGTTTTCGATTATATATAAAAAGAGACCAGTGTGATTAAGAACGCTGTATTAACAAAACAAACTTTCAGTGACGCCTGCTGATTGAAACTGACCCCTGCACATTTGGACGACATTATTTTTTTCAAACCTAATTGACACTTTTCAAAATAGAGTTAGGAATCGAGAAATGAATACCAGCAACTGTGAAATATTTATCAGTGAATAAAGTATTTAATATAAATATAAACTATTATTCCCATTATTTGCGATTTGAGTCTTAACCAAATTAAATCATTCAAGAATTGAAGTTGGCGACATGCCACGGTTGTGACATTCGTATGATATTGCCAATGAAAACATATGCGGAAAGCCAAGTCAAATAATGTTGTTTACAGAGATATGTTGCGCGAAAAATTAATATTTAAAAATGTTAAATAAAATTCTATGTTAAGAGCCAGTTTTTCATATGAACTTTAAAAATTAATATTTAAAAAAATTAAACTTAAGTTCTATGTTAAGAGCCAGTTTTTCATGTGAACTTTAAAAATTAATAATTGAGTGTGTTTGCGACCTTTATTTAACTAACTTCTTGTTTTGCCGGCTCAAGGTCAATTTGATTGAAAAAATAAAACACAGGTGTTTTTTTCCTTTAATATTTGAAAAAAAAAATTTTACTCAAGTTTTTTGATAAGATTCGTTTTCACATGTAACCCTAAATATTTATCTGCCTGATAAATAAAAATGTCTTTAGAAGAACTTTCGTTATTTTGCCTATTTCCTTCGTGCGGACGGAGCCGCGGGTAAAAGCTAGTGTATATATAAATTATTTGCGATCCTTTGCTTACTTATGCCCATAAAAATGTATATTGAAAACAACTTCTATAATTATTTTTGTTCCACAAACCTTCAAGAAATGTCTGTGTACAAAATTATGCGCATTACCCCCTCTGCAAGAAGGAAAAGTTTAGTGTTCGATGTAACACATGTATGGTTGTCCGCTGAAAAACGCGGCTTACTCAAATGCACTCCCGTTACATTAGAGGTTATTCGCTTTGCCTTGTTTGTGATCATTCCAAAACAAACCTTAAGGATTATAACGGCCACGATGTTATGGATAACAACACTGAAATTGGGGACGCTCTGGGTAGCCACAATATTGTCTTCTTAAAAAAAGATTTCCAGCAATAGAACATAGCGTAGAGGACTGCTCTTCTGGACTTGCAATAAAATAAACCTGTAGGACTCCAGTTCGTTTGATTGAGGAGGAAAACTACTACTTACCATATGCTACACTTCACTTGTGTTTTAAGGGCCGCTTTCATAAAAGCCGGTTAGCGATAACCGAGGTTTAATTGACAACTTTTATAAAAGCGACCCTTAATATTGCCGAATCCCGTCACTTGATTGCTCACAAAAGAAGTAATTTATAGCTGCCAAAAAAAAATTTACTTTTAAGGGCTGTAAAATATCATTAATCATCTGATGTTTGTAAGTATGCGAATAAGAAAAATAGACCTACCAATAAGTATACCGAAATGATCAGGGCGCTGAGCTGAGTCGACTTAGCCATGTCCGTCTGTCTGTTTGTACGCAAACTAGTCCCTCAGTTTAAGAGATATCTGGATGAAATTTGGTATACGGCTGCCATTTTGTAAAGCATTAATCATTTGTCGGAAGCAGCAAGATCGGACCAATACAACGCATAGCTCCCATAAAAACGATTGTTCCGATAAACGGAGTTTGCCTATAAATCTTGAAATTTAAGAGCTAGGAGCTTTGCTCAGGTTTTGCACATATTATCTACGCAATTTGACTAGTGAAAATCAGAAAGATCGGACCAACACAACTTATAGCTCCAGTATAAACGATAGTTCCGATTAACAGGTTGTGGTCTATAACTCACTGCGTTACAAAAACGAGCTTTATTTCTGTCCTATGAACCAAATATACTTTTTCGGAAAGGGGAGAAAAAATAAAAATACAAGTGTATCGGCGATTTTCATGTACACGTAAGAATTTTTTTTTTTTCTATAAAGTATAAAGCTCGTAGTGTCTGTCTGTCCGCCTGTGTGAAAGACTTTGTATCGATTTTTAACCCTTTTTCCGTGATCCCATCGAGCTGAATTTTTGCAGACAGACTCGTGGAAATGTCTGTATCACATCAAATTTAAAAAAAAAATTGATTTTTATCAATTCACAGATTTTTTTTGGCATAACTTGAAGGGGCTCCAACTTTTGAAACAAGTAAAGCGTTCCGAAAAAAAAAATTGTTTTTCGACCCATCCTACTCCATATATTTGTAGTTTATCAATAGTAACTTGCTAACACTGAACGGTTTATGACTTTTACAACACTTACAACTGGTATGACAGATGAAACATTGAATTGCACAATTGAATTGCAAAAGGGTTAAAAATCGATCCAAAGTCTTTCACACAGGCGGACAGAGGGACACTAAGAGATTTATACTC
Source organism: Merzomyia westermanni (assembly GCA_949987695.1). Lineage (NCBI taxonomy): Eukaryota > Metazoa > Arthropoda > Insecta > Diptera > Tephritidae > Merzomyia > Merzomyia westermanni. The sequence continues at coordinate 102,680,459 of OX465292.1, read as the reverse complement.
TATACATAAAAAAAAAAATTCTGACGTGTACATGAAAATCGCCGATACATGTGTATTTTTATTTTTTCTCCCTTTTCCGAAAAAGTATATTTGGTTCATAGGACAGAATGTGTGTAACGCGGTGTTATATATGTAATGCGTGTAGTGAAAATCACTCAGATCGGACTAACAATATAGCTCCCATATAACCGATACTTCCTATTATATATGCAATGTGTGTAGTGAAAATCAGCCAAATCGGACCTACATAACTTATAGTTCCCATACAATCGATTGTTCCGATATATGGGGTTTGGGCTAGTTTGCAGAGTTTGTACTAATTGTAAGTTAGGATCGGTCACTTAAAACCGTGATGCGTATTCATAAAAGGTATAAAGACTTCGGCATAGTCGCAGGCAGCCTTTTCCTTACTTGTTAAACTTTAAAATAGAGCAATATGGGTACACAACGGTCAAAGCAATAGCAGGATCATTTGCATAAAATAAATGTGGCACCTGATTAATTGCAAAAAGCTTTGTAATAGTACTGCTATGATTTAAACTTCGATGATGACGCGCATTTTCATGTAATATTCGCAATCTTTGTTTACTTTTTTCATTATTCAATTGTTGAATTCAATTCTACTGGCGTACACTTTTGTGGGACAATTAGTTACTACGAGCTATCTGAACACAACGCATGGTGAAATTTAAACGTGAACTAAAGAAACCAATTCACTCTGTTGATACAGTATGTCACCGTCGACGCATCCGTTATCCGCCAAAAGTTCTAACAAATAAATATTTGCTCTATACGGCGAGTTTATACACGCAAAAAAATAAAAAATCAGGCACGATTTCACAACCTCCAGTTAAAGCTAACAGGGTAGAAGCTGTTAAATTAATCGCCGATTAGCGTTAACTGGTTTTATGCAAGCGGTCTTCAGTCTACAAATTTGTTAGTTCCCAGTATAAAAGTTGTTAAGCGCTTCCCATAAGCAGGCATTACAAAACATATTCTTTGCAAAAGAAAGGCATGTTTCCGCAGCGTTCCACAGATAGCGCTTCCTGTGCCCCTTGCCGAGAAAGAAGGTAGTAAGGTGTCAAGCATAAAAGCATGCAAATGCAACGAGGTATATATGGAGTGCTTGAACTCTTTCTATAAGCCATTCCTTCGGAAGCGGAAAGGAAGGGCCTTGCAATTTGGCCTGTAACGAATAACTAACGAATTCATCGCAATGGTAAGGCCCTCTAGACTCCGGAGAAGAGCTTCCGCACGTGATTCTTACTGATTCCTTTTTCAACTGCGATATTTTCTTGGCCACCACGCACTTGTTTGAACTGTTTGTCGTTGTTGTTCCCAACAACAAAAACACTCCCCGAAGGTTTTAAGGAGTGTTGTCGAATGTGACCGTTATTTTCCGGATATGAACCCTTGCAGTATATGTCCGACTGTGTCGGGAGCGATTTGGCATGACCAGTGCAATCTTCTAGGTCATGTCATGAGAGGCATCATGTCCGTAGATCAACCATCTTGATGCAAATCATAACCTTTGTACATTTTAGTCGTCTATTACGACAGGTATTGCTTCCCCGGGCCTATGCTAGCACCCAACCCAAAGGGGGTTTGCCGAACTATATCTGATATGAGCATAATACGTTAGCCTTAATTTAATAAATGAGTTATTATTCTGTTGTAGTCATGCTGTGCTTGGCTTAAATATTGCATAAATTGATATTTATTTTAAGTAGCTATCTTTGTAACGCTAAAGCTTCGCATTATTTTAAAGAAAGGGTCATCCAAATCGGTTCTGCAGTGTCTGCGTGTTAGTTCAAATAATAGGTACTAGTATATCCCGTGGTCGAAATTCGACCACTTTAAATTAGTTTAAGTTATTAAATCCTCTGTCCATATTTTTTCTAGCACTACCTAGAGGCCGAAACATTTAAGAATTTTTTTTTACTGAAATTAATTATATATAGTTGAGTAATTTAGGGCCGCTTTCATTAAAGTCGATTCACACTAAATGGCGGCTAATTTGACAACTAAATGAAAAAAATCAGTCCATTAAAGACCGGTAATCATTGATAGGAGATGGCAAAAACAGTCCTTAAGAATGTTTGAAAGTCCACCATTGAGCCACCACTCCTTTTAGATCCGCTCAATATTTCAATAAAAAAATTTGGTTTTGGTGGACATATACCAACAACATGGTTACTTTAACTCAATGTGCTCAGTGAGTGAAAATATGTCCACCGTTTAGACATGGTTGCCATATTGTAATTTTTTGGTTAGTAGTATACAGGCAGGGCTTTTTGTAATCCATTTACCCGGAGAAAATTACAAATTCAATTTAGCAATTCCGACTCAACGACGCACCTTCCTATTTTGACTCTGCTTTCTTTTTGATCTGAAATTTTGAATTATAAGGCGGTCATGGCTGGTTTGAAATCGCGTTTTAATATGGGAGTTTTATGAACAGTAAAAATTTACATTTTATTGTAAACTCTTAGGTGCATCTAAATACCCGACCTAAAATAGAAGCAATGTATACCTTTGAATTTCATTTTAATTATGAAATTTTACAAAAAAGAAGTAGAAGTTTGATTGCGCATAAAAAAGAAAAACATTTTAAATAATAAGAAAAGGGGGCGACTTTTTATAATGGAGTAAAATTTTAAATTTGAACTATTGTTTGCAATAAAACGTGCGACATATGTTGAAAACAAATATTGTATGATGCATCTAAATAACCGACCGAAAATAGTGGCCACGAATGCTTTTGAATCTCGGTTTTACAATAGAGTTCTATTAAAAAAATTAAGCTTTTGTTGTGTTTTCCCTAAAAATTTTAATTTTGAACTATTGCTTGCAATAAAACGCGCGAGATATGTTGAAAACAAATTTGTACTTTTTTTCAAGATTTTGGTACAGTTCAGTATAGTAGAGGGCAACTCTCGCTCAAAATCAAATTGGACAGAGGCGCCGACGCCGGTGTATACTATAACTCAATTTGCTTAATGAGTAAGAGAAAAAAGTTAATTCTTTAAAAAAAATTCATAAAACTATGTAAGTATTTATTTTACATATTTTGTTATGGTAAATGTCATGACTATGAATGAGCTCAAGGCCATTAATAATATTTCTATAGCGAAAATTATTGTTTTTTTTTTATTTTTTATTAATTTATTTAATTATTAAAAGCTTTTAATTGAATAGAAAAGGAAACTTTTTTAGAGACAACCGCCATATCTTTTCTTATAGATTCATTTCGGAAGCTGCTAAGCTTCTTCCTCAGAGGTGTTTGGTCGTGTTAATTCATATTTTCTCGTATTCACTCAGTGAGAGTTGATTATCATACTTTTCTCTTATTTGATTCGCTAGGCTTTTTTACATATATTTCGGTATACCTGAATAAATTCTCTTTTCATTTGGTGTTGTTTTCTTCCGGTGAAAATGCCCCCTGGGGCAAGTGATCATAGGGAGAATCGCTTTGCTTTGCTTGCGACCCCCAATAAAAAAAGAAACTTAAAAGCGGGAAACCTGTAGACATATACCCAGTATTACGTGAAGTGGTAGTGCCTGATCCTAAATATCTTGTTCTATCGTGTGCTGATAGCAACAACAAAATACGCGATTTTTCATGCTTTGCTCTTCACAAGGCTATACAAATCATCAGTAAAGAGGTTATATCGATCACCTAACTCAGGGATGGAAGCCTTTTGCTGTTGGTAAAAGACAAAAAAATAGCCCAAAAGTTCGTTGCTACTAAGCAATTGCACAGCATATGCGAGGTGAATTTTGCTTATCATAACTCACTCAATACAACTAAGGGGACAATCTACGCTCCCTATCTAAACAACGTGTCTGACGAAGAAATAGTAAGAGAACAAATCAGCCAAGGTGTCACATCCATCTATAAATTCAAAAAAAATGCTGGTGGTAAAGAGGTCTTCACCGGTGTAGTTCTACTGCCATTTAACACTTACAAATTACCTAATAAACTAGACATATCATGGCACACCGTCAAAGTTAGGGAATACCTTCCCAACCCCATGCGGTGCAAACAGTGTCAATTGCTTGGTCATACAACTAAGTGGTGTAAAATAACCCTGCATGCGTCATGTGTGCACTCCCCCTCATGAACCTAAACCCTGAACCCAAATTACGTGTGTAAATTGCTCAGAGCAACAGTCATCGGCATCAAGAGAGTGCAAGAAATTTCAAGAAGCTAAAGACATCTTAGCTATAAAAACAAGAAACAAGTGCTCGATGAGCGAAGCTAGATAAATATATCGTACACAAATTACATTGCCCCCACCAGTCAGTCAACTACTTATGCTGCTGCCCTTTCATTTTCAGCACCTCCACCCACTTTCAGTACACAAAGTACATCCAACTCGAAAACTGGAACAAACAAAACCAACAACACAATCAATGCGACACTCCGACCACAAGTTTCTCATTTAAAAATTCCTGTCTCACTACACAAAGTACAGCTAATTCAAAAACTACTACCTGTGAAAACAACAACGAAAAAAACGACACCAACACAAAAGCCTTCGAGATATCTAACTACTCAAATCAAAAAGTCTTCAATTGTCAAGCGCCCCTTTTTTCAAGCAACTACACACCCACCAACAAAATAAATCAAGAGAGCTCCTCTCTCGAAACAACAACTAAAAGCACTAACGAAAATTTTTCATCTCCAAATCAAAAAACAAATAACTATCTTCAAACAAACACCACATGCCATCGATTCACAGAGTTATTTCTTTAACTCAACTATCTCATATGTCGGACTCTTCCGACGAGTAAAACTCAAACGCAAATCCATTAATTTTATACCCGTCTCGATTCATCTTAACCCTTATTATCCATTACAAAAGTTTATCATGTTCACGTTTCTTCAATGGAACTTGAACGGATACTTCAACAATAATCACGAGCTTAGCTTGCTAATTTCTAAATTTAAGCCTGATATTAATCCTCTGCCACCTTTTCCTTATACAGCCTATTTCCATAATCCAAGCAACGAACGCAATCACGGAACTGGTGTTCTCATCAAGAAAAGTGTTTGTCATAAAAGAATAGACATCCAAACCAGCTTGAACATTATTGCTATCGAAGTTAAAGCTAATATTACTTTTACCCTCATATCGGTTGACTTCCCATCCGGTAAAGTTTTTGATATAACCCAGTTCAATTTAATCCTTTCCTCCCTCCCTAAGCCACTGGTAATAGCAGGAGATGTTAATGCTTGGAGCCCCTTATGGGGCTCTGCAGTCCAAAACAAAAGGGGCAAAGATATTGAAGACCTAATTTGTTTACAAGACCTAACCGTCCTAAATGACAAATCCCCTACTCACTTTTCCAGGCATGGCACATTTACTCATGTTGACGTCACCATATCTTCGACAAGTATCTACCCACTCCTCTCTTGGAAGATTCTAAATCAGCTATGTGGGAGTGACCACTTCCCGATAATTTTTTACCTAAACTGCAACAATACGAACAAATTTGTTCATATACCTAGGTTGAAAATCGATAAAGCGGACTGGGTTAAATATAAATTATCTTGTGAAGAGCAATGTCAACTAGTCCCTTTCAGTGCAAACATTAATAAAGAAGGTGCTTCCCTTAAAAAGATTATTCTCAATTCAGCTACGTCATTAATACCCCAAACGCGCCCCCCAAACTCCACCAAATCCGTACCATGGTGGAGCAAGCAACTGGCTGAGCTACGTAAAACAAAGCAAGATGCCTGGTATACTTTTAAGAGATCCCGGTCGAACCAAAATCTAATGACTTACAAGGCTGCGAACGCCAAATTCAAATTCTTTTCGAAAAAAGCAAGAAAATAAAGTTATAGTCTGATCACGAGTTCAACAAATCCGTCATCTTCACCAAAGGAAATTTGGAGAAACATAAAAACTTATCTGGATCCTACAATACTATCACTATACCTCGACTTATGTTAAATAACAAGCTCATCACCTGTGCTAAAGAAGTGGCAAACTTTTTCGCCAAACATTGGTCTGAGTACTCAGATGATACAAATTTCCCCCAAAACTTTGTTATAGAGAAAAATAGGATGAACAATATCGTCAACCACAAAAGCTCTTTCAGTCAGAAATCGAAATAGACAGCCCCATCACCTTTGCGGAGTTTGAAAACTATGTCAACAATACCAAAAAATCCTCACCTGGACTGGACAGGATTAGTTATGCAATGTTGAAAAATCTATCTGCGTCCGCTAAAGCAAGAATTTTAAGTCTGTACAACAACAGTTTCCGTTCTGGCATAATTCCTCAAAGCTGGAAATGTGCCGTCATTTCCCCGATTCCTAAGCCTGGTAAACAAACAGATAACCCATCCAATTTCCGGCCAATCTCTTTATTACCATGCATTAGCAAGGTGCTGGAAAAAATAATCGCCAGTCGACTAATGTGGTTTGCTTCCAAACACATACTGCTGAGTCCAAATCAGGTCGCTTTTAAGAAAGATCACAGCACCATTGATGCGCTGCTATCTTTCGAGCACTTCTGTTCGTCCGCTCTTTCGAGTAAAAATCACGTTTCAACCCTCTCCCTGGATTTCACAAAAGCGTTCGATCGCATTGGTGGGCATATTGTTCTAAGACAATTAAAGAAATGGGCTGTTGGTCCAAAAATGTATAACCTAATTAAACATTTCTTAATAAACCGAAGATTTGTAGTCCGTATAAACGGTTCCTCTTCCGAGCAGTACAATTTGGTGGTAAATGGGATCCCTCAAGGATCCCCTCTCTCCGTAGTTTTATTTGTCATCGCTTTTGATGAACTAAGCAAAATAGTAGACAAATACAACATAAGTCACACCATCTACGCGGATGACTTTTTAATATTTACCAAACAAAGCAATCCAGAAACAGTTAAAACAATATTTAATAACATCCTTGATGACATTTCTCTGTGGTCGCTCGAGTCCGGAGCGATTATTTCATACGAGAAATTCAACATCTTGCACATTTGTCGGAAGAGAAACTGTTCCAACATAAAGGGTGTTTTTTTTAGGGGTATAGAACTTCGAATTGAAATAAAATACAAGAAAATCGTTTTAAGGTCCATCAATTTGGCTTTATTGGAAGGATAATTTTATGCCATTAATGTTTAAATATGATTTCGGGCATGTGGCCGCCGCGGCTGGCTCGAATAAAGCCAATTCTACAGGTCCAATTTTCAACCACTTTTTCGAGCATATGGGGCCGTATGTCGGCAATAACGCCACGAATGTTGGCTTCCAATTCCCCTAACGTTTCTGGTTTGTTGGTGTAGACGAGCGACTTCACATATCCCCAAAGAAAATAATCCAATGGTGTCAAATCACACGACCTTGGTGGCCAATTGACAGGTCTATTCCGCGAAATTATGCGCTCATCGAATGTTTCCTTCAATAAATCGATTGTGACGTGCGCTGTGTGGCATGTAGCGCCGTCTTGTTGGAACCACAACTCATCCACATTCATGCCATCCAATTCGGGAACAAAATAGTCGGTTATCATGGCTCTATACCGGTCTCCATTAACGGTAGCTGCCTCTCCAGCATTATTGCGGAAGAAGTATGGCCCAATGACTCCACCAGCCCATAGAGCACACCAAACAGTCAGTTTTTGTGGATGTAATGGCGTTTCAAGGGTCTCATGTGGATTCTCTTCACTCCAAATGCGGCAATTTTGCTTGTTGACGTAGCCATTCAACCAAAAATGAGCCTCATCACTGAACAAAATTTTGCAATGAAAATCAGCATCGAAATCAATCTCATTTTCGGCCCATACACCAAAATCACGACGCATTGCATGGTCTCGCGGCTTTAATTCTTGCACAAGCTGGATCTTGTAAGGTCGCAAGCCAAGATCTTTGCGCAAAATCTTCCATAAAGTTGATGGACAAAGCTCCAATTGCTGTGCACGGTGGCGAATCGATTCATTCGGGTCCTCTTCAACACTTTGCTCTACAGCGGCAATTGTTTCTTCGGTGCGCACTGTTCGACGTCTCTGCGGATGCGTATTATCACATAGAGTAAACGTAGTGCGAAAACGATCCATGGTTAACCGAATTAATTGCTCTGATGGACGATTATGTCGACCATAAAATGGACGGAGCTCACTTCGCGAACTGAACCATTATTTTCGAAATAAATTTGCACGATTTGCAAGCGTTGTTCTTTTGTCAACCTGTTCATGATGAAATGGCAAACCAAACTGAACATAAATAACATTAGAGTTGCCAGATTTGACCACAAAATGCCAGTTTTATCTCTATTCGAAAAACAAACCTGTAAAAAAAACACCCTGTACATACAAAGCAGATACAATAATGTACTTATAAATAATGTTACCCAAATGAAAATATTAGGGGTTTACTTCGATTGCAAATATACGTTTAGATCTCATTGCATTTATATAAGAAACAAACTTTTCAAACGTCTTAACATTGTAAAATACTTTTCATCTACGAAATCATTTGTACATGTCTCTACACTTTGTTCTATTGTAAAATCAGTAATGTTATCTATCATTGATTATGCGTTACCAATCTATGGAGCCTGTGCCAAAAGTAACCTAAATCTTCTCTGCGCGCCATATCACGCTGCGATACGGAGAAGCTTACGTGCTTTCGCCACCACTACTATAAGCAACATTCTGGCTGAATCCGGGCTCCCCAGCATATCTGAACGGGTGACCTATATCACTGCTGGGCTTATACACAAAACGTTATGTTGCAGTAACAACAGCCTTTATAACAACGTCATGAACGCAGTGAAACGGAACCGCTCCCAAAAAAAAACTTCAACTTTACATCGAGTACTTACCATGGCTAAGAAAATGAACTTCACAATTAAACCCACTCGGAAAGTTTATCCTAAATTTCCACCGTGGCAGTTGGCCGAATCATCATTTATCAACACCCTGGAATGTTATCGAAAGCCAGACACCTCTCCAACCGCCTACCAAAAATTTTTTTTGGAACTGAAACATCAACAGAACATGAAATCAATCAAATTTATTTTCACCGACGGCTCTAAAAATGACCGCTCAATATCTTTCTCCGTAATAACGGAAGATCTTGCCGTCCTGAGGAAAGAAATAATGCATTAACACTGTTCCGTCTACACCAGCAAAATTTTTGCTATCCACCAAGCCGTCGAAATAGCTTCGAAAGAAAAAGGGAACTTCTGCATATGTAGCGACAGCCAATCAGCTATTGATGCCGTTCGCAACCTCAGAAACAACAGCATGTTAGCATCTTATATAAGAGACCTACTTATCAAGCACAAACCCAAAATTAAGTTGATGTGGGTACCAGGCCATTGCGGAATTTCGGGTAACGAACTCGCCGACTGCGCTGCTAAGGAACTACATAATCAACCCGTATATTGCTTTGACACCCTCGAAAAATTCGATTTGAAGAACTCAATAAAAGAGTATCTTTACAAAGAGTCTTTAACAAAATGGAAAGAGTACGTCAACCATTATTCGCATATAAACCCCACCAAAGCTAAGCCCATTTTTTCTGCTGTATGTAAACATACCGATATTTAGATGTTCACTAGGCTACGTTTGGGTCATACACAACTCACCCATAGCCACCTATTAAACAATAGCGGGGCGATTAGCACGTCAGTAAAGCACATACTAAATGACTGCAGTCACTTCAACAGCATAAGGCGAACGATTTTTGGCACAGCGCTTCCAACCAACCTCCTCAGCAACCCTTCACCGCATAATATAAACACCATATCAAACTTTTTCACACGATGTAACATATCACACTTATTTAACGTATGATTATAATTACACTTTAAAACAGATATAAGATCTAGATATTAAAACTATATACATATATTCTCTCTTCTTAATGTAAGATCAGCTGATGGCCTCGATCCAGTGCTGTAATTTTGTATTTTTTGTATATTTATATACTTAAAAATAAACAAACGTATTCACTTTACCATATACATGAACAACACCGCCATCTGGCAGTCAGTTTTTGATCATGATGGATTTTTTTGCAGAGCTGCTTTGTTGTCACAGCCTGCTACCGGGTGCTCACGGTTCTTTTAATTATTGATTTTCATTCCAACAATTAAATCTATAAAAATCAATAATTTTCATTGTTGATTTTTAGGAAGGTTATCATCTTAACTGATCAAATTTAGTCTACAAATGTAAGGGTTCGGGTTATATTTTACAAATTAAAATATTTGAAGAAGAAAATAGTTGATGTCTTCAGGCAAATTGACTCGATTTCTAACCACTTCGTAAATATCAAATTGAAGAAGCTACAAACTATGTTTTTGGTTTTTTGTATTTCGTCTCATTGGAAAAACCGGATAAAAATAATGAAAATTATCGAAATTATCTACCGAACTCTGATAAATTTCGAGATTTCTATCGAGCTTCTCGTTACGATGGAATTGGGTTGTGATATATATATTCTATTCTAATATTATGACATATGGGCTGCATATAAGTTTACCTCAAGCCGAAAAAAGTAAATTTCTTCTGGCGGTTTTTTGAAAAAAAAAATCGTTTTCTCTCTTCAAAATAGAGGTCTTAAAATGAAAAATTTTCGGTTAAAAATCTAATCCAGAGAACCTGTACTCGAACCTTGGAACACCTGCGCTACTTAGGTATATAGAACAACGCAGTCAGATACTGTAGTTAAGCGCCATGGCTTTATGCAGACAACTTTAATTAATTATTACAAATAATTGAAGCATTTGTTAAATAGAATATGCCTATGCACCACTTCTGACCCATACGAAGATATCAAGATACATTTTTATTGGAATTATGCATGTTTAGATATAGATGTACTCTGGCAATTGATTGTATGAAAAAAATTTTAGCTTATTAATATATACATTCTTGGGATTAATACCAATTATCCCTTGGCCCCTCCGGTAATTATGGTGGCTTGTAAAATATTTTTTTAACGCTGTAATTTTCAATCTTGTGACATTTCGTCATAATGGTGAGGCTTAAATGTACCGAATTTAAAGCAAATCGCATCATAAATTAGATTTTTTTAAATAGGTCGGGTCCTGGTTCACTTCCCGGAAAAGAAAGTGTCCTGAATTTTAACAAAGGAAAATGTATACCAAGGTACCGAATTTTAAGCAAATCGCATCATAAATAAGATTTTTTTTAATAGGTCGGTCCCTGGTCCACTTACCGGAAAAGAAACTGTTCTAAATTTTAACAAGGGCAAAAGTCTAGCAAGGTACCGAATTTCAAGCAAATCGCATAAATACAATTTTTTTATATGTGTCGGTCCCTGGTCCATTTTTCCGGAATGGCATGAGTCTGCCACCTCTTCTATGCTCTTTAAAATAAGTGTACAAAATTTCGTAAATACCGGTTAAGTAGTTTAGTTTTAAGGATTTAATGTACCGAATTTCAAGCAAATCGCATCATAAATAAAATTTTTTTTGCATAGGTCGGGTCCTGCTCCACTTCCCGGAGAAGAAAGTATCCTGAATTTTAAAAACGGAAAATTTATACCAAGGTACCGAATTTTAAGCAAATCGCATCCCAAAATAAGATGTTTTCGAATAGGTTTGTCCCTGGTCCGATTCGCGGAAAAGAAAGTATGCTACATTTTTCTTCTATGCTCCTTAAAATAAGTGTACAAAATTTCGTAAATACCGGTTAAGTAGTTTAAACGTTTAGACTTGCAAACAAACTCACAAACTTACGCATTTATAATATTAGTAAGATAAAATGAATATGTATGCTAAGCGCGTGACGAAGCCTAGCACAACCTTGGCTGCCAGTACAAAGCAAAAATTAGTTTTAATATCGGGGCTTTGCCTGGTTAATGTTTGCTATACACTTTTTAATTGCGAAAATTGGGACCAAGCTATTTATTTTTTAGCAGTATCTCCTAATACTGCATTTACACTGAATAAAATGTGTGATTTTCATAGAAAAGATCGAAATGCGACTAATTTCCCCATACAATGGCATTCACAAAATCACGTATTCAAAATAAATTACACAGCAAATGCCATGAATTCATACAAGTGTCAAACTTGTTTGATTGACGCTTAATAGTCAAAAAACGAACGCATTCCAAACCGATATAAACACATTCGAATTACTGGTCTGAAATCTCGCATTTTAGATCAGTATATAGCATTCTCAAATGGTCAAATGAAGTGAAACCTTTTTGAAATCAAATGAAATGAAGTGAAACCGTTTTCAAATAAAATGAAACTTTTGTCAAATGAAATTAAACTTTTTTCAAGTCAAATTAAACCATTTTTAGATCATAATATATCGCTCTTTCTAATGTTTTGGAACTCTATTAAAGTAATTCCCTTTTTATTTATTATATGGGTTAAAACCTTTTATACGTCTTTTTTATACTTATATATTTATAATAAATATCAAAATCGCCTAAGTCCACAGTGTAGATTTTAAGTAGCTTCGAACTCGCGTTGATTTTCCTAATTCTTTTTGTCATTTTTTTTGTCCATATAACGAAATCCCATTTTTATTTGTATAACCTGGTACTGTGTCGACGTGTGAAAAATATATAAACGAGTACAAGCATAATTTTAAATCACTTTTTTTGATTAAGTAAAACATGGGTTTCCTACATCATATTGCTACATTTTTATATAGTTTTTCAAGACGTGAAATTAAAGGATTTAAAATGACGGATAAATGTTGATATCAAAAAACATATTCAATCCTTAAAAAAACTAAAATGATAGAAACGATTTATTAAAAAACTTGGGAATGTGATTTTAAATGGTTTCTGGACAACTTGCAACATTTTTCACGCATGAACACAGTAATATTGCCCTCATCTGTGGACTTAGGTGATTTTGATATATATCGACTAAAATATAAATATATAATTACTAGAGGGACCAGCAGACTTTGTTCTCACCAGATATTTATCTGAATGGATCTAAAAATATTGGCTTTTTCTATCCCTATCATTATCTCTATCACTATCCCTATCCCCATTCCTATCCCTATAAATGTAGCTATTTCACACACACACAATTCCACTTCACCATCGATCGATCCATCATTGAGCTTTTCTAACAAACAAACAAAAAATATATAAAAATTCGCACCAAAATAAAATTTTTTTTTAGGAATTTTTAGGAAATTTTATTGAGTATTCTCCTATTCTGGTCAGAGAACAATCCAAATTAGTGTCAATCATCCAAATCGGTGCCGGCATTCTTGAGTTATGAGCGTTGGAACTAACGTCACTTTCTTTTAAATATATAGATAAAAAATAAGAATAAGAGTATTAAAATGTAATAAATATAGTGGAAATTACTTTTAATTGACTTCCAAAGCACTAGAAAAGGCAATATATATTGATCTAAAAATGTTTTAATTTGACTTGAAAAAAGTTTCTTTTCAATTGAAAAAACTTTCATTTCAATTAAAAAGGTTTCACTTCATTGAAAAAAGGTTTATTTGATTTGAAAAAGGTTTCACTTGGTTTGAAAATACTATAAATGGGTTATAACGAAACATATATGAAAAAAAATAATGACTCTATTCGAAAAAGCCTTCAATGTAACTATTAATATGCAATAATTCAAAAATGGGAAAAACTTGTACACGACATCCGTATTTCGGGGTAACGACATGTCGTAGAACAAGGTCAAATATGAAAAGGTTTTGTTCATATATTTATACATTATTTAATTCTGTATATATATTTTCCGTGAGCGGTACACAAAGTTAAACAAACGAAATTTTCTCTTTTCAAAGATTCATCAAATCGACGACGAAATCTTGCCCGTGATTAGCAACAAAATTCGATCACACTCTCTGGATAATGTTGAACTTGATACATTTAATACCATTGCCAAGTACCAGGTACCAGATTTTGCAACGAACAAAATGACCGCATGCACTTCGTCTAATTATAATGTTAATATAATTCAACAAGCTGCAAATAACAGCTCGCGTGTAAGTAATTTTAGCGGTAAGAAAGAATCACCACTTTCTCGGATAACAAATGCATTTGCTGACCAAGTAAAGCAATCGCATTGCTTACAAACAACTTTAACTTCTCCTCTGACTGCTATCGACGAGTACAATCACAACAGTAGTTTAAGTTTACAATGTAATTTGCAACCTACAATAATGGACAGTGCACGTGCATATAATGATGGCATAGAGGAAGCTTTCCAGTACTTGCGTAGAATAGATAGTAGCTCTGAGGATTTTTTGGATAATTTGCTTAATATTTCCGTGCACGATTACTAGACTACCTTTTAAACTCAATATCGAATAACGCTTACGTAAAAGGAGCAAATTGTAAAACAACCAATGCGCATCAATAAAGAGTATAAATATATGTGAGATAATTTATTTTAAGATGTTATAGCAAATGAACAAAAGTAAGTAGAGTGGTGGCCATAATGTTATAGTGGATAGTGTGCTTCTGTTTCGTAAAACACTTAGCTGTTCCGATTCCCAGGAATGTCTCCCCCTTGGTACACTTTAAATGTATTTATTTCTGCTACTTTAATTACTGCTACAACTTCCGGTTGGTAGAAACTACAGTAATCTGGCAACCTTTGGATATGCTTATTTTCGGATTAGCAAAATTTACAGTATACCATTTATTCCTACAGACTAAATTCGAAAGTGTCATAAAGGCAGCATAAGGGTACTGTAAAGAGGAATGAAAAATGAAGTGAAAGCTGTTTTTTAAATGAAATGAAACTTTTTTCAAATGAAGTGAAACCTTTTTCAAATGATATGCAACTTTTTTCAAATAAAATGAAACTTTTTTCAAGTCAAATTAAACTATTTTAAGGTCATAATATATCGTCCTTTCTAGTGTTTTGGAACTCTATTAAAGTAATCCCCACTTCATTTATTATATGGGTTAATACTTTTATATCTGTTTTGTTGTTTTCCCGACAGGGTGAATAATTGATGTATATTGGAACGATTTTTCGTCATCCCTTGTCAAATTTGGTTTTGAGACAAACGGGTTTCGGCGTTGTGCCATCATCAGTGTCGATTTTCGTTCTGATCTGTTGTTGTCGTTTGTCTTGTATTTATAGTAGGTAGCAGGTAATGTCAGCATGGGTGTCTGTTTGTGTACGTGTATGTGTTGTGTGTGTACATTCAGAAACGGGGGGGGGTTTGCATCGATCAGTTTTTGTGTGGTTGACTGAGGCAGGTAAAAGTTGGTGATTTTTGTTGTTTGACCTGTTTTGCTCGTTTGTTGTTTTTGATCTTTTGCTGTTTTGTGTTTATTTGTCGGTGCGTGTGTGCTTGTTGTACCTGAGTGGTTGCTTTGTTTTTTGTAAACCAGTTTTAAAGGTTTGAATATTGTATCGAAAACAGTGTTTGTCTGTTCGTTGATTCGTACAAAAAACATTCAACGGTAGAATAATAAACGAACAGACAAACACTGTTTCCGACACAATATTCGAACCTTTAAAACTGGTTTACAAAAAACAAAGCAACCACTCAGGTACAACAAACACACACGCACCGACAAATAAACACAAAACAGCAAAAGGTCAAAAGATCAAAAACAACAAACGAGCAAAACAGGTCAAACAACAAAAAGCGATCGATGCAAACCACCCCCGTTTTTTAATGTACACATACACACACGTACACAAACAGACACCCATGGTGACATTACCTGCTACCTACTATAAATACAAGACAAAAGACAACAACAGATCAGAACGAAAATCGACACTGATGATGGCACAACGCCGAAACCGGTTTGTCTCAAAACCAAATTTGACAAGGGATGAAATGGGAGTGGCACCAAATTTAGAAATAATATTATCAATAAATCAAAAACCGTTCAAGATTTTTAGACGAAATTTAGCACACATATATATACGAGTATATATTAATAAAAAGAATGCTCCGAAAAAATGGTCCAAATCGGTTAAGGTCCACAGCCACTTTTATACGAAAGATTTTGAAAAGGATCACAGATATATTTAATAGGCAATAACTTTGCATACAAAAGCTTTATAACATTTCTATTTCACTTTCAAAGTGTCCGAGGCGAAGAAAGTCGAAAAATATAAATTTTTGAAAAAGGGGCCCGGCCTCGCCACTTTTATAGTGGATCATTCTTCTTTATGCCATAACTCCGGCAAAAATTTATTTATCGAAACGATAAAGATCGGTCAACGGCCACGCCCAGTTTTTAACATAGTTCTGAAAAATTTTTTTGTAAAATCTAAAACGTGATATTTCTATAACCATGCAAGCTATATCAATAAGATCTTGCACACATAATAACCTTTTTAAAGGAACTCGACCGCGAAAAATGTTGTGGATGGAGGTGCCACCCACTTTTCAGTATAAAAATTCTGCTATTTCCAAAGGCGATTGCTTGTAGTTTCAACAAGATATTTCAATAAAAATTGGTCAGCTGCTTTTCATTAGTATATACTATACTCCGGCCAAGAATTAGGTACATCGGATAATACACAATTACAATATCCGGAAAAGTTGTTAATATCCCACTGCAATAGGGAAGTTATTCACCTTTTTTGATTTTCATATCTTTAATGTTTGTAAGTATGAGAAGAAGAGATGGGCCGATCAATGAGTAAACTGAAATAATAAAGACGATGGGCTGAGTCGATTTAGCCATGTCCGTCTGTCTATTTGAACACAAGTTTTTAAAACATAAAATATGCATGTATTGGTATTTTGAAGAAAATATGGTTAGCAGTTGTTCGTAGGGAAGCTATTTATATACAGATAAACTAATGGCCGCCGCCGTGGTGTGGCGGTAGTGTTGCCGGCCTACCACACTGAAGGTCCAAGGTTCGAGTTCTGGGACAGGTAACATCAAAAGTGGTTCGGAAAAGTTTTACAAAACGGGGTCGCCCCTCGGCAGTGGTTTGGCAAACTCTCAGAGTGTCTTTCTGCCATGGAAAGCTTCTCAGCGAAAATTCATCTCCTTTGTAGATGCGTTTCGAAGTCGTCAAAAATCTGTAGCTCCCGCTAATTTGAAGGAAAAAATTCAAAACGGCACACCTCAAATTGGAAGGGAATCTCGGCGCAAAAATCTCTTAGGAGGCTTACGATGATATACCTGTTGTATATCGCGCCATACATTTACATTTTTTTTTTTAATTAATTTACACCTCAAAACTCATAACAGAAATGTTTTTATTGAAAATAATCAGCTGGCTTTATAATACGAACTGAAAGGTATTAAAATAGACCTGCGTAAATTGGTGTGACATAATGGATCAATACTAATACAATTAGTTAAATTTTATTAAAAGAATTAAATTTTAATTTGAAAAATTCGTTCGTCGCTTTTAAACAATCCTTATTTCCTTCAAAAATTTACAGTAGATCAGCAACAGTTGGTTAATTTATAGTGATTGTTTACGGTCGGCCTTTCTTGATTAATTGATGCGACCTCGTATCAGTTTTCAGCTTCATCATCAGATTCATCTTCTGCCCATCATATATCGTCATTTTCTGTTGATTCACAAAAACGCACAACATATCGATCTCGATTGTGATGCACATACATAAATACATGTACAAGCATTCAAACATGACCTACATTAACTACATTTCATTAACGCGGTCGACACCAATAAGCGCAATAGAAGTCGATCGGCCAATAACATGCCAAATGCGATCTACTGACTAATGCTAACTCAGCGAACTGAGCCATGCACTTGGCCCGGTAGAAAGTGCTCGGGCAAACAGAAAAAAGTGAGGAGTTATGGAAAGAATTTTCTGAGACCAATTAGTTGTATAAATAGAATTAAGTTTGAAAAAATTAAACAGAATGATCACAGCAGTGAAACTAAACCGTCACATGTTTTTATTTTCTTCCATGCAAGCTTTCGGCAACCCAACGGCTGCCTATTGAACGGCAGATCTCTCTCTGCCTTTATAAAGAAGAGAGACTTATTTAAAACTAAACTAATCCCCCCATGGACCACCACATGGCGATCCTGCCAAACAAATTCTATTAGGATCAAACCAAACTAATCCTGCCAAAATATAACCAAATTTTAAAAGCAAATGAACAGCTACAAGGAAACCCCCTCCAGGAAGGCTGAAATTGACAAAA
Source organism: Merzomyia westermanni (assembly GCA_949987695.1). NCBI lineage: Eukaryota > Metazoa > Arthropoda > Insecta > Diptera > Tephritidae > Merzomyia > Merzomyia westermanni. The sequence goes on along the minus strand of OX465292.1, from coordinate 102,662,355 downwards.
TTTTCGCAAAATACGAAAATCTTGTTGAAGAAGCTTACGTTCCTCAACAAACAATTAAACTTATTTCAGGAGAGACTGCTCCACCTTACACCACCAACTCCTATCAACGCCGTCCCAAAAAGGCTAAAATCGAGGAAAACCAAGCCCGACAACAAAAACAGGCTCAAACAAGTCCTAGCAATTATAAAAAGTAGTATAATCGTAAAAGAGGCGGCAGACAATACCAAATCAGAAAAACAAAGGCCATCCTATTCAGGGATTTAAATATTGAACGTAGAACAGAAATAAGGAAGTACATAATTAGTAAAACTAAGCAACTAAAACACTAAGTATGAACACATTTTATATATATAAAATAAAAATATATGAAAAAAAATATATAAACAAAAGCAAAAAACACAAAAAAAAAAATAAAAATATACATATAAACCAAAATACATTTTTTTACACTAACTTAGAGCTATGGGTTCACAGAAGTTGAAAATTAGTGACCCAAAAGCGAATGTGATCAATGAAGTGTGTCAATGAATAATGTCATTGAAATCTTACTAATTATAATCACCTGCATCTTAGTACTAGAGTTTATAATCAAACTTCATTCCATCTATAGGAATCAGCTAAGAAAGCGAATACAATGTAATATAAAAAATGACCAAGTTTAAAAAATGTCTACTTGGTCAAAGTTAGAAGAGAAAATAAAACTATCTGAGGAAAATTTCAATAAAGCATATAAATGCCTAAACAAGTCTCTCAGAGTAAAATAAGATACATTTTTAAATATATAGCCGTTCTATATACGGAGTTAGAAGCTATAAGAAGTATTTCCAATGCATACTTTGAAAAGCTTACGAAAGAAAGTCGTTTTAGAGTTATTCTGGAAGAAAGAGACAAACTTTTGAAAATGTTGTCTAAATACGAATACGAAGTTGAAATTCCTCACGATATAGACAAAAACATTGAGATCCCAATAGAAATTTTTGTAGAAGACAATTCTCAAAGCGTAACAACAATGTCGGAATTTAATTTACCAGTAGCCTCAAAAGCTATTCCGAGCTTTTCCGGAAATTACAAGCCTTTTTAAAGATTACAGAAATCATTTACAAATCAGCACTTATCGACTTTGTAATTTATGTAAAACTGAGTCAAACGGTGAAGACAAACGTAACTGCAATCCAAACCCCTACAACATTTGAAGAACTCAAAACTACCTTACAAAGACATTATAAAAGCACAGCTACAATACCACATATACAGAACCAATTAGCCAATATTAGCCAAAGAAATTTAAGTATATCGAACTATAAAAATAAAATTTTACAACTTGTGTCTGAATTAAACGCTTTGCAAATAGGGCAACTAGGTGCGAATGCATGGAACGAACAAAACACTTTGATTGCAAACTTAAATTAGCAGTATAGCCTAACGGTATTCAAAAACGGACTTAACGAACAGTCGAGACAAACGGTATTGGCCGCACTACCGAAAACATTTGATAGCGCTGTTGACCTAGGCTTAGAGATAGAGCAAGGAACCCAAAACAGCAGCAGAAATAATCGACAGAAATTCAGAAATGATCGACAGAACAACTTTAACAGGTACAACAATTACAACCAAAATACTTATCGGCAGAATAACAACAACAGCAGAAATAATTTTCAGCCTAGGTACAACAACAATAAAAACAGACAACAAAATGCTTCAAGGAACATGCCCAACCATGGACGGAACAATAATTCCACTAACAGGTATTCAAATAATCCCGGACCTAGCATTCAAAATAATAACCAAGGATATTCCTCAAGCCAAAGGCAGGGCAGTTACCCCAACCAAAACCACAGTAACCCAACTAGAACCCAGCAGTTCAGGAGCAATGAGCGGAATAGTCGCCGAGTCAACTATGTCCAATTTCAGGGAAACCAAGGCGACCCGGAGGACCACGAGGGCACTCTTCCGGGGGACAGGGAAATATAAACAGCTCTAGGCCCAATTGTATTTAGGTTATTACAGAAAATTTAACTAACTACGTAATAATGAATAACTTAGAACTGAATAGGCCAATGACATTCCTCATAAATACAGGAGCGGACATCTCCATCTGCAAAAACCCATTCAATAATGGATTTGATTTTCTTGGATACTAATACAAAATACAAGTTAACTGGTATAACAAAAGAAGTAATACACTCAGTTGGCTCATCGAAACTTAATTTTCTCATAGATAACAACAAGGCGAGCATAGATTTTCAACTGGTGAATGATGATTCCCCGATAGCAACTGATGGAATTTTAGGTAGAGATTTAGTGATCAATTACTTATGCAAAGTAGACTACGAGACATTTAGAGTAACATTAAATTTTAAGAACAAAAAATCTATTTTACCAATTTACACAAAATTACCCTCGACCTAGACTGTAACAATTCCTCCAAGAACGAAAATGGTTCTACCAGTCAACTTGAATATAGAAGAAGGCAGTGTTGTTTGCAACCAAGAAATTCAGGAAGAAGTATTTTTGGCAAACTCAATTGCACCGGCCAAGGGAACTACTGTTCACGTAAAAATTATGAACGTTAACAGCTATGCAGTCAATATCAATGACTTAAAATGCGTGACTGAAAAATTGACGGATTACAATATACTAAATGCAAAAAACGAGACAGACCCTTATAGCAATGAATTGATAAAAGAACTAAAGCTAGAAAAACTATATGAGGCCACAGAAGCTGAACTTACGGAAATTTTCCGCAAATATCAATCAATTTTCCACCTTGAAGGAGAAACACTTTCAGTAAATAATTTTTATAAACAAAAACTGAACCTAACGGACAACTCACCCGTATACATGAAAAACTATAGGTTACCACAAACTCACCAGCATGAAATACAGAAACAAGTACAGGGAATGATTGACAGCGATATAATAGAACCATCAGTCAGCCCGTATAATGGGGAGTATTACTGTTAGTATCCAAGAAAAGCGAAAATGATACACAGAAATTGCGCTTAGTAGTGGACTACAGAAAACTAAATGACAAATTTGTAAACGACAAGTTTCCATTAACACGAATAGAGGACGTACTAGATGACCCAAGACGGCCACTACCAATTCAAACGTCTACCATTTGGATTGAAAATATCCTCAAACTGTTTCCAGTTCTCGGATGTTCCCTAAAACACCACAAAAGAAATTTGTTAAAAGTATTTGACAGATTAAGATACTACAACCTCAAACTAAACCCTAGCAAGTGCCAATTCCTTAAGTCAGAAGTAATTTATTTAGGCCATTTAATAACGGACAAAGGTATAAAAACCGACCCTGCCAAACCGACAAATCCAGACGAGACAAGAAGGTTCATTGCATTTTGCAATTATTACAGACGGACTTCGCAAAAATCGTCAAATGCCTCAACTCACTATTGAAAAAAGGAAACCCCTTTATTTGGTCAGAAGAATGCGAAAAGGCGTTTAATAACCTAGTTAAAAGAAAAACTAATTAACACACCTATCTTACAAACTTTGACAAACCCTTTATACTTACAACAGACGCATCCGATTTTGCACTAGGAGCCATACTGCCATAAGGAGAAATTGGTCATGGTTTACTAATATTATATGCAAGCAAATCATTGCAAAAGCATGACATAAACAAACCCATTATAGAAGTTATTAGCCATTCACTGTGGAATAAATTACTTCAGAACATGCCTTTATAGCAGAAAATTTATTGTGGTGACTGACCACAGACCACTAGCATCACTATTTGCACATAGAAATCCATCATCAAAAATGACAAGAATTCGTATAAATTTGTCAGATTATGATTTCGAAATTGTATACAAACAAGGTAAAATAAACACCAATGCAGACGCACTATCACGCATTAAAATAGATAATGACGTACTTAAATCAATGATCCCTAGTAGTAAAAATAAGAAAGGAGATAAAGTAATACATGTATTAACAAGGAGCAAGGCCGCAAATTTAAAATAAAAGAGAGAAAAGGAAAATGAAAAAGAAAAGGAATATGAAGAAATGGCGCAAGAAGATAAAGAAACCGGTAAACGCATTAAAGAACACATATCTCATACGAAGTCTGATGAACTTCACATTTGGGAATGTACATATTTTTATGACGTAAAGAAAATGAAGAAATTGAAATTTATTATTGGAAAAGAAAGTGATATCACAATTGAATTAATTAATAATGAAGTGCACGTAACTTGTAGCGATGCCCCTTTGAATCTAGATTCAATGTTGGAGAAACTACATAGTTTACAAAGGAATTCACATATAAAGGAGCTAGCCCTTTGTGAAAAAGATTATATATATAAAAATATCGATATGAATGTATTCGAGAGGAAATACAACGATTTAGAAATAAACAAACGCTCGCCAATTAAAATACTTATACATATACAGAGCTCCAAGGGAAATAAATAGCCTGATACTAAAATACAAACTAATAGACAAATTTCACTGCTCAAACATCGCAGGCCACTTAGGAATTCGAAAAACTATTCTAAAACTCAAACAAAGATACATTTGGAAAAATGTGAGACAAATGGTCAAAGAATTTATAAACAACTGCAGGAAACGCAGAGAAAATAAAACTGTAAGACACACGAAAGAAGCACTCGTAGTGACAGACACGCCAATGTCGACGTTCGAAACCATAACGATTGACACGGTTGGCCCACTTCGCATATCAAACGGCTCCAGATACATATTGACAATGCAATGCGATTTATCAAAATTTGTAATAGCACACCCCATTGAGAGTAAAGACGCAACACAATAGCAAACACTTTGGTTGAACAACTAATTCTCAAGTACGGTTTCATAAAAAACACTAAAATCAGACCGAGAAATAGAATTTGTAAATGAACTAATGAAAGAAGTGTGCAACCTAGTTAACACGAAACAAGTATTTTCTACACCATACCACCATGAAACGATAGGTTCATTAGAAAAAACCTAACAGGACGCTTAACGAATATTTACTTTCATTTGCCAATGATTATGAGTGGGACAAGTGGATCCCATATTACACTTTTGCATACAACACGACCCCACACGTAGATACATTGTATTCACCGTATGAGCTAGTGTTCGGTAAATTACCCGCGCTGCCAAGCAAACAAACAAAAATTTATGACATTGATAATTACGCCAATGAATTGAAAATGAGACTCGAAACCTCAATACACAATGCCAGAAACATAATAAATACCGTAAAACAAAAACGAAAGTCAATGTACGACCAAAATATAAATAAAGCAAATTTCGAAATAGGAGATTTAGTTTATGTAAGAGTAGAAAATAGAAAAAAAAAACCAAAGCCCGTATCACGGCCCATACAAAATTGTAAAAAGAAACGGAGTAAACTCCATAGTAGATATAAATGGTAAACATAGGGAATTGCATTATAACATATTGAAAAAAAACGCTTAGAGATAAGCTAACGTAATGTAATTAGACCCTATATAGTAAGAACTTAGCGATAAGCAAAATAGTAATATACTTATAGATACACAACCACAAGTAAAGTATTGGCATAACTCCACAAAAAAATTTATTTCATTTCTTCACTTAAACGAAATAATAACCCAGCTAGAACACTATCTGTTATATAATGCATTAAACCACCCGTAGTACTACAAAAAGTATGCGTGAGGAATTCAAAAACTTTCCATCAGTTTGTACAAGCCGAGTGACAAATCCTCACATATACTTTACTATACGTGTGCACAAGCCTTCTCTTTTATTCGCAGTATGATTTCCCATAAGGTTTTCATATAGCTTTCTCTTTTCAATCTGCTATTAATATGGAATATATAACATGTTATATAACGGAAAAAAATCACGTAAAGCTATGCGTTATCGCTATGGCACAAATAAGGTATTATATAGCGTAAAAAAATCCGGTACAACTATGCGTTATCGCTATGGCATAAATAACGTATTATATAGCTGTTATACTTATCGCATATTCCCAATGCATATATAATAAAATACAAAACAGTTAAATTCAAAAATCAGTAAAACACTGAATTTTATTGAAAAACAATTTTTAATTTGGTATACATTTTCTATTTATCTGTATACATAACAATTATATTAAAATATTACGAGAAAAATAAATAAATGTAGGTGCATTAGTATAAAACAATATTATTTACATTATAGTTTGGAAGTGAATTAAAGAAAAGATTTATTTACACATTACAGCATTAAGTTTTAAAGTTTTACTATCTACAGCGGCGGTCATAGTGTACATACAGTGGTTTTCCATGTTTTAACAAAACATATACATATAAGATATGTATCAAGGTATAATATAATAATAATTTTTTGTATGAAAGAAAAGTGTGTAACGACCTTAAGATTAACACAGTATTATACTAAAATTTATAAACAAAATTTATAGTCATACTTATGTCCGTCACTGTATTAAACATAAGTAAATTAGGTTAGTTTTAAAATTGTGCATGTGTACAAATGAAAAAGATCTTAAAAAACAACATATAATTTAATTAAACTAATTAGTGGGGAGATTAAATTGGCAGCATCTTATTATATTCATAATTAAACAGTTATTATTATAGTTTAATATTTAAAGAACATTTTAATTAGGTGCGGTTAGTAATAAGTGATAAACTAAAAATTTAGAATGTAATTCATTATTACACGGGGTTCATTAAATGTAAGTTCTACTTTAATAAAAGAAAGTTAGTTCAAGAAAACATTCAAGGCGCATTAATAACAGTTAATTATATAAATTATCATAAGCAAAATAAATCTTTTAAATTTTTTTTATAATTATTACAATTAATTAACAATGTTGAAGTTATGAAAATTTAAAGAAGTACTAGTGATAACAAAACTTTATTTTAAAAGAGTTTTCAAAGTTAAAATGGTTAAAAAATTATACTTTAAATTTATTTATTTATGTATTTCTAGTAAAATATAGCAATTGAACGTTCAATAATTAAGTTATTATTATTAGCCACTAACTAACTATAACTAAGGAACGTGCGTCTCACGGTTTGCTTTCTGCGCGGCTAAGGCAACATTTTTTCTGGCGCCACCTGTTGTGACTCAGGTCAATACACTTCCGGAGCGTTGCATCAAAGGTAGGTCGTCCTTCCGATTGAAATACATCTACAGGAATATAAGAAAGAATAAAATTAGGAAAGTTCGTATACAGATTACTTTTATTATTATTATAATTATTTAAAATATGAAGATTTTATGGCTTTTTGAACAAAAGTTTTAGATTTAAGGAACATATCATCGGCTTAGAGTGTAGACCGGCCAGCGTTATGGAAATAAGTTTAATATACCAGACAAAAGACATTTTAAAGAAGTCACGGCTTGAAATTAAAACAAAAATTACTTCAAAAAGTTAATACTGACTCAGCAACCTTGCACTGTAAGCCGACGACATGAACTTCAATAACTGAAAATAACAAAAAGAATTTCGTTCACAAGAACCAGCTTATTGAGCGCTTTTTTTGTTTTTCTGCCATCGAAATTAAATAAAATTATCACGTCGTCAGATAAAATTTTTCGGAACACCCCGTCGATCGAAGAATTGCTCCCTTTCAATTTATACAAAAATATTTTCTGTAAATTTCAAAATTGTCAATATATAAATCAAATAAAAGGTAGACTAAAAAAAAGCTACCGTTTCATTGGAAAACTCTTCTGACTTTAACTTTTCTTCGAAATGCATTACTGCGTCTATACTTGGGATGGGTAATAGAGCCGCAATTTCAATTTGAAGGCTGTTTCCAACATCACCTACTAGACGGCCAACAGAGTGCTGTAGCTTTGTCAAAATGACTTTGCACTCCCGCAAAGACTGGTTTTGAGCCATTACCGCAGATCTTTCAAGTACCTAATACGCAATACAAAAATATATATACATATACAGTCAGTCACATAAATAAGTATACACCCCTTTTTGGCAGCTCTCACAATTTTTGGCTGCAGCAACAAATTTATTTTAACTAATTTCTTTTAAGACAGTTTCACTTGATCTAACACATTAACTTTAAATTATATTTTAAATGTATGTGGATTTTCAGCAATTTTTTTTTCCTCGAATGAACGTAATTTTTTTATATGGTAAAAGACAGTGAAGCTCTTCCGAAAAAAAGTTGCCAAAAATCAGCAGAATTTCTCAAGGACTTATGACTTACACCTTATGATACTGAAATTAAACGGGCTACAAATCTGTATACTCAAAAAAATTCTGAAAATTCTGAGAAAAAATTTTAAAATTTCCATGAAAATTCGTCAAAATTTTGCAAATTTTTCACATACGTTTAAAATATAATTTAAAGTTAATGTGTTAGATCAAGTGAAACTGTCTTAAAAGAAATTAGTTAAAATAAATTTGTTGCTGCAGCCAAAAATTGTGAGAGCTGCCAAAAAGGGGTGTATACTTATTTATGAGACTGACTGTATGACACCAGCCGGTATTGTATGAAACCGGTTTGAGTGATTTCAAATCAGAAATACTTTTTATTGGTAATTTGATTCATTAGCTTCTCCACTTAGCCCACGAGTCAAGTTCTAAGTGAAGAGATATCTTTGATGTGTTTAAAAAACAGAATCACTAATAAAAAGTATCTTTGATTTGGAAAAGGTTAAAAAAGGTAATTGTAGAAAATGGTAAATTGTAATTACATTATTAAAAGTGAATTACAATTTAATTAATTTAATTTTTAATCAATTTATTATATTGATTAAAAATTAAATTGATACCATATTTTTATATGACCAAGTTATTATACTTATCTACATTTTCATTAGCAGCCTTTTCCAGTACGTCGAGCCGTTGCAGAATAGTCCTTTGGTTTGAAAGAATTTCCTGCAGGATGCCGTTGTTTGCTATAAATTGGAATCAATATTAACAAAACTAATAAAAAACAGTAACAAATCTTGTATACCTTTAGTGGAGTCTTCTTCCGTGTCCTCGCTGTCGTTGAACTTTGTTTGCAACTGGAATACCTTCCTCTTTCGAGATGTAGTTGGTTCAGCTGAAAGGAAGTTAGTTGAAATAGGTTAAGTAGTGAATTATTTAGTAGTGGATTATTTACTTCTGGGTGTTTCGCATCGATCCAAAGATTCATCGCTCAGATATATCAAATCGTCGAAAATGTTGCTTTCTGCGCTTTGGTGTTCCATTTCCTATAAAAAAATACAAGACATTGGTGCAGATTTTATTTTCTATCACTAGTAAATATTCTAACTATATTACTACAAACTACTCTTGAACTTAAAAAAAACATTAAGAAACCTTTAAATAGAAAATTCATGAAAAAGATTGTGCAAAATTGAAACTAAAAGAAAGTTACTTTGATAAGGAATGCAGAAATATTTATACTGAATATCGGTTTTGAAAATTTTAGTTAGCTCATTGTTAAATTTAGACGCTGTAAGTATTCCCAAACCGGACAAAGATTCTATTGGTTCTTGAAAATAATTCTTAACTTCTTGAAAACTATATCCAAGCACAACTTCCTGTCCTGCTTCTGTATTTATGGATACAACTTTAAAAGGGCCAGTTTTAGCACTGTAGCAAAATGAGTCTTTCTCTTTTTTAAAGTTAATGTCAAAAGCACCGATTTTTAAATTTTTTTTTAGAGGAAGATCTGATCTTTCTTTGGTCGTTAGATATACTTGTTGCAGAACTTTATTAGGTTTCTTAATAATTTTTTTTAAGTATTGCATGTAATTCTCAAATTTGTATGCTGAGAAGTTCTCCAGGGATCCGTATTGATTCGTACATTCCACCAAATGTAACAGCCCATGAATATTAAAGCTTATTAGTTGCTCGCCATATAAAGTGCCAAATAAGTCAACAAATTCTTCTAATATTTGTTGCGCAACATTCCCCTCAACTTTGTATGATTTTTCACATGAAAGTAGCCGTATTCCCGCGTGTAAAAGGAGGAAATGGTAATACGAATCTTCATCTATACAATCCTTTAGAACAAATATTCCCGAATATAAAAGAAACTGTCTGAATTCTGTCGATTTCCAATTGCTTCTCTCGTCTAAACTTCTACAAACTCTACCGAATTCTGAAGGAAGAAAAGTGGAAACAGATTGAAGTTTTTCATTCATTTTAGTCACATTTCCCTTCTTGACTAGTAAATTTAACAGTTTTTTCATAACACCTAAGTCAACGAGGTGCATGGGATCAAGAGGGAATTGTGACACCATCATGAAACCGTGATTTTCTAATATATTTGGCTGTTCTCTAAAAGGTAAGCTGTGATGCCCCACATCCAGCCTGTTTTTAAAAGAGGAATCTGTTCGCAATTCTTCAACTTTTTTAGAAAAACTTATTCGCCTTTGAATGTATCGACCCACTTGTGTACACTTAGGACAACCGCATTTACTATTATGAGAAAGAGTGCTAGTTACAAAGGACCGAGCAGGTGAATCGCAAGTAAACAAACGCACTTTGGACCTTATTATTTTCTCATTTTTACCAACTTTAAGGCCAACTTCACTTAATAATTTAACTTCCTCGCAAAAATCTTTCATGAAGTCATTGATGTTCCACGGCTTTTCAGTCCCAGCAAAGCATGCTATTACAAAGGGGCTTTCTTTGGGATAGTCAACGATTGCGCCTAAAATCTTAGTCCATCAATGCCAACATCGATTTTAACTTCTTCATCTACTTCGAGGAAATTAAAGTATTTTTTGTTAAAATGCGTTTGTATCCCAACATAAATGAATTCACCACTCGGAATTGAGTAAACCTCAACTTTTTCTTTTTCTGTTCCGAGTAGCGTTTTAGCACATAAGGGTAAATTCTTAACGCCAACATCAGCAACGGATCTTAAAGTGACCAACAAGTCAGTCACAGTATTTTGTGAAACACTGTTCCTTATTGCCCACTTTTTAAGCGCTACAGCGGCAACATTTATGTTGGGATCTACACTTTCACTTAGCACTTCCCTATCACTGAACAGATTGTCGTTATCCACATCCGCCTCTGGGAATAACGAAACCACTTCAACACTTTCCTCATTATTCACAACTGAGTCGACACTTTCATCAGCTACACTGGCGAATTCTCCTATTCTTTTATATTTTGCCGCACTAACCTCAAAACTTTTTTTTTATTTCATTAGGGCATTTCGAAAGGATCTCATTTTTGCACACACAATACAATTTATAACACCAAATACAATATTTATAAAAATACTTGCCGTTTTTCTCCACTTCTGTAGTTTTTTAACTGTTTTAATAGCTGCTTCGTACAATTTTGCAGATTTATGTTGTCCGTCCACACAATTCGCATAAAAATTTTCACGTATACACAATAAATAATAGTGACGCAACTTTTAACTTCAATACGGGTAAGCCTAAAGATCTTTAAAAGTAACCGGATTTGATGTGAATCTAATGTTAAGGATTTGGTTAAATCCATTCGACCATAGGTAAGGTAATACATGTCCTTAAATATCGGGAATTTTATCAGAAGACGCGTTTTGATCTCTGCATCAATAATCCGTACTCGAAAATTTGATTGCATATTTATTTCCTAAATAATTTTTTACTGAAACAAAATATTCCTTTTTCGCCTTTGGATTATTGATACCAAGTTGAAAACGCATCTCTTGATACCTTTTCTGATATTTTTCGTTATTAGCAGGTGATGCGGTCGTATAGAATAACCAAGTTTCGGGTAAGAGTCGAAAAATGCAGATTCGTTTCCGTACTTATACATCTGCGTATTCGAATTTAAAGGTCAAAAACTAACCAAATGATTAATTTAAAGTATGTATAGTATAATTTAATTTGTTCTTTATCGAACTCATGCAACAAAATCAGACTTTTTATCGAAAATGCTACTTATTTTTTATTGAAAATTTGATTAAAGTTACACAATCTAGAATATTTCTGCACCGAACAATTTTATAAATTTAAAAAGACCAAATACATATACTACTTTCCTGCCTGTGGATTATACTTTTTTGAACCGCAACTCGTGTTTTGACAACTCTCCCGAACTTTAAATGCATTTTTAGAAGCTGACGTATTGTGTAAAGGAGTACCACAAGTTTCAACTCGTTACATAACCGAATACACATTGTCTAAAGAAGTACCACGAGTTTCAACTCGTTACATAACCGAATACATATGGCAATGCTGCCAATGAGCAGTGGCACAAAATTCTTCTTTAAGTTGGCAATATAAGAAACAACAATGAGTGGGAACGCATACAATATACTAATTGACAACTATGTCGACAATAATATATTCCCATCTCATTTTGGCATGCAGCGAGACTATATTTTTGCTTCAATAGTGTTGGGTGACAGCAGAAGAATTTGCTTTTGTGTTTGTGAATGCGTTAGGCATTTTTGGCTGGGAAGGGTGTGATGTACATACATACATGTACAAGCATTCAAACATGACCTACATTAACTACATTTAATTAACGCGGTGGACACCAATAAGCGCAATAGAAGTCGATCGGCCAATAACATGACGATTGAAGTAGGTTAACGAATCTGCGACGCAAGCAAAATTTTGAAGACACGCTGCGCTGTCAAATGCGAGCTACTGACTAATGCTAACTCAGCGAACTGAGCCACGCACTTGGCCCGGTAGAAAGTGCTTGGGCAAACAGAAAAAAGTGAGGAGTTATGGAAAGTATTTTCTGTGACCAAGTAGTTGTATAAATAGAATTAAGTTTAAAAAAATTATACAGAATGATCACAGCAGTAAAACTAAACTATCACATGTTTTTATTTTCTTCCATGCAAGCTTTTGGCAACCCAACGGCTGCCTATTGAACGGCAGATCTCTCTCTGCCTTTATGAAGAAGAAAGACTCATTTAAAACTAAACTAATCCCCCCACCACACGATCGAGCACCTTAACAATTTCGAAAGGACCTTTGTAGCGTGGTTCAAGCTTACGTGAAAAACCTGTACTTGGAGGTTCGTTATCTGCTAAAACTAGATCAGCTTTTGATATACATTCGGCGTCCGATGATGATTGTCAATTAAGCGGTTTTCATTGATTCGCATAGCAGCCTCTTTCCGAACTTGTTCAATGTCACAATTTGTTTGATTATCATCATTGAGAGCAAGAATAAGTTTATTTTGTAATATATCTCGGGGTTTAATATTGAAAAGTAATTCGTGTGGCGTTTTATTAGTGGTTCCGTTTCGCATAGTATTAATGGGCCATTGAATTTTGCTTAATTCACTATTCCATTTATTTTCTGTAGTCGTAGATGGTAAAAGCATTGACAGAACCGTCCGATTCGTACGTTCTGCATGAGCATTCGCATGCGGAGTTTGCACCGCATTTAAAATAGGTTTAATATCATTTTCTTGACAAAACTGCTGAAATTGTTTGGGTGTAAACGCTGACCCACGGTCAGTCACAATACGTTCTGGTATTCCAACATAGTTGTTTACTTCATTTAACAGCTCAATTTGGTGAACGAACCAACTATCTCTGTGGCGCGATATACAACAGGTATATCATCATAAACCTCCTAAGAGACTTTTGCACCAATCTTCTCTTCCAATTTGTGGTGTGCCGATTTGAATTTTCCCTACAAATTGGTGGGACCTACAGTTTTTTGCCGACTCCGAACGGCATCTACAAAGGAGACGCATTTTTGCTGAGAAGCCTGTCATGGCAGAAATACACTCGGAGAGTTTGCCAAACCACTGCCGAGGGGCGACCCCGTTTTGAAAAACCTATTTTCAAATCACTTTTGATGTTACCTGTACCAGGGCTCGAACCACGGACCTTCGGTGTGGTAGGCCGGCAACACTACCTTCACACCACGAACCAACTACAACCAGATTATGATCGTTACATTTAACCGACTTGGAAATGGACCCAAATGATCCAAATGAATCGTTTTAAATGGTACTGGGTTAATATCACTGTAATTATATTGGCCTTCTTCCTTTCTCCCAGTTTTTTTATTATTCGCACATTCTACACTTAGATGCCCAGATTTTACATGACAACCGTGAACTATCTGCCATCTTAAAGATTTTGCACAACCCAAAGACGTTTATTTTTTATCAGACGATACTACCGTCTGTTGCCGAGACAATAGTCAGCTTTAAATTGTTTGTCATTTTCCTGAAGTTTTTTAACAATTTCTTTGATGCTGTCATCTTGGGGTTGCATGCTAAAAACCCAGCCTTCTTCTTCAATCTCCACCTTATCTATTTCTAGTGAAGCAGTTTCGATATCATTAGGCGGTTCATCTGGGTTTCGACTGATTGCATCAACATGTAACATACGCTGCCCCGATCGGTGTTCTACTTCTGTGTCAAAATCTTGTACACGTAACCACGATCGAGCTAGTGGAATCAATTCTTTTTTTCCCATGGCAGTTTTGATTGCACTACGATCAGCGACAATTTTCATATTTTTTCTAGACACATAATAACGAAACCTTTCAAGACTTTCAACCACAGCCAGCGTTTCCAACTCATAACTGTGATATTTACTTTCGTCTGTCGTTGTGGATCGAGAATTATAAGCAATGGGCTTTCAATCGTTTGCTTCCCTCTGTAAAAGCACACCCGCTAAACCTATTAAACTAGCATCGGTATGAATTTGATGTTCTGCATTTATTCTATAAGCAGTTACTACTGGTCTCTTAATCAAAACAGATTTTAATTCGTTAAATGAGTCCACTTGCGCATCGTTCCATTCAAAAGGTTGATGTTTACGTAATAACTTTCGTAAAGGCTCAGAAATAACAGCGTAACCAGGAACAAATTTCCGAAAATAACCTGATAAACCTAAAAACTGTCGTTTCTGTTAAATTTCGGCGCCCAGGAAAGTTTTGGACAGCAGCTGTCTTTATACTTTCAGGACTGATTCCATTTGACGTCAATTCATGACCAAGGAACTGTATCGATTCTTTTAAAAATTCAAATTTGTTTGGATTAAGAGTTACATTCAAACTACGAAGTACTTGACAAATTCGCTCAATATATATTTCAAGAACTGAATTACTTCCAACTAGTATAGTAAGTTATGGTATTGTGATATAGGCATACCTTTTTCGGCTGCTACTAAACATTTTATTAAGTAGATAGTTAGAAAATAATAAAATTCGATAGATTCCAGGACTGTGAACCACATTCCAAGACGAGATCAATTTATCTTAAATATTCCGGAAGATATTTATTCTAGGGGGTAACGTGATATACAAGGTGGCGCAAAAGTAAGCTTCCGATGTTCAGCATATCGGTTGTGGCACGTGCAGTGTGTGCTGTTGCACCGTCTTGTTGGAACCACATGTTTTCCAATCCTAATTCATCAAGTTGCGGCAAAAAGAACTCGTTGATCATTGCTCTGTAGCGCTCACCATTCACAGTAACCGTTTGGCCCCGACCGATTATTGGTCAAATAAATAGTCAGCAATATTCCGCGTTCTGGAGCAGTGTAGCGTAACATTGTTTATTAACGTGTATTTCGCATGTGTTTACTACACAAATGTCAAAACAGAACTGACTTTAGGGGCCAATCGCAAAATTTATAGCATTTTCTGATAGGAGGATTACTTTTGCGCAGTAACCGTTTTTCACCGACCGATTATTGGTCAAATAAATAGTCAGCAATATTCCGCGTTCTGGAGCAGTGTAGCGTAACATTGTTTATTAATGTGTATTTCGCATGTGTTTACTACACAAATGTCAAAACAGAACTGACTTTAGGGGCCAATCGCAAAATTTATAGCATTTTCTGATAGGAGGATTACTTTTGCGCCACCCTGTACTATACCACATACTTGGCTCTTCTATGAAAGATGTGTTAACCGCATGAAATAATTAAGCCACATTGTAAATATGGTAATTTGCGTTCATTCAGTTATGTGACAAACAGATTCGGAACCAGGAAGAGGATGTTCCATCAAAAGTAGAGAAGGTTTTACAATTTCTGCTACCATTTTCGGATGCTTACTTGGCGTGATAGACAATCCCGTGTCATCAGCGTTTCAAATCCTTGTTGGAAGAAATTAATACTTCATACTCCTGTTCCACATTGAACTACTTTCACCATATCGCATTACCCAAACTACAGCTTTTTCACCAAAATTTATTTAAAAATATTGAGTAATCACCTCAAATATTGGTGCCTATATTTACCAGAAACGAAAATAAAACATAAGAAAATGACAATCTAAGAATATTTCGGAATTATCCTTGTTTAAAGAGTGCTCGAAATTATTGACGACCGCACGATGGAAAATATTTTTTCACACTGATAGCAACCCAGTTGACCAATGCGAGCCGTTGCTTTGCAGTAGCAGTTTTTGGCCATTACCATTGTAGTACAGAAGATATTCTTTCTCAGAAATTAATAATTTAGGATATACGCAGGTATATCACTTTACCAACCCATATCACAATACCCTAACTTACTCTATGTCATCCATATAATGTAATGTGTTTGTTTTTGAATTCATTCCATTAAACGTTGAAAAACAGTTAGTGCGTTCTTCAACCCGAATGCCATTCACTTAAATTCATAAAGTCCTCCTGTCGTAATAAAAGCGTTTCCGACTATTAGATTCAATTGGAATTTGGTAATACCCGCTATTTAAATCGAGAATGGAGAAATATTTGTATTGCATAGTTTCTTGCAGACGTTCCTCGCTGTTTGGCATTAGATATATTTCTTTTTTTGTGTGCTGATTCAATCGTCTAAAATCCACACACATACGATCAGTTCCATCTTTTTTCTTTACCATGATTACAGGAATAGCAAATTCAGAATGAGATTCACAAATAATATATAATATATCTTTGATCACCACAACAATTTTCTTTGGCTGTTGTTGTTGTTACAGGTGCTTCGCTCTGCCCAATGGGCTCGATCACTCTAAATTGTCATCAGGCTCTTCTAACGGAAGTCCGAGGAAACGCGCAGTTTCCACAGGGTTGGACCAGAGTGATGTAGGTGTTAGAAAAGTAGGTTCGACTGAACAGGAGAAGAGATATTTGGTATCATGAGGGGACATACCACATGCAGGATATGTGTTTGGTATGTTGGGGTTCACTCTGGATAAGTAAGACTTTAACCTATTACAATATCCAGAGCGAAGTTGTGCTAGCATGACTCTAGTTTCCTTTGGAAGTACAGGCTCCTCTTCAGCCAATTCAGGTGGCTGAGTACTGATAACGGGATTCGCAGGCCGAGATTTGAGGGATCTCTCTACCGACTCAGCGTGGAGGTCATTTAGAGCCCGCCTATGGTTCCGCAAATCAAACGGCAAAGAGATGTGGTGCCGGATCTCATCGTAGTGCGTAGTACTATCCTTATGTCTCAGGGGGGCGGGGCTACATCCAATAGATGCCGATTTGGATGACAGTTCAGAAAGAACTGTCTACTCAAGAGTTCCACGTGCTCTTGAACATTGAGCAAGTTTGCCTCTTGATGGAGGTAAGACTCTGACATAAGCAGACATCCCGTAGCAGTTCTGATGGCGGTGTTTTGGCAGACTTGCAATTTCCTCCAATTCTTGCCCCATCTGCGCATTCCATGTCGTAAATAGGGTCGCCGTCGATTTATTCAGAGATAGGGTCAGATTTCGCTCGGTGAAGAAGCTGGAAAGGTCACGGAGGTAACTGTTGATTCTTGTACAGAGTTCATCAATGGAGGGCCCTTGCCCGAGGTCATTATCGTGCAGTCGTCAGCGTAGGAAAAAATGGAGACTTCCGTGGTGGGGGGAAGTCTCGAAATAAATAAATGAAACAAAAGGTGAGAGAGAACACCACCTTGCGGCACCCCTTGTTTTATCCTTCGTGGCCTTGATTTCTTGTTCCTGATGTTTGGCATTGCATATTTTTTTTTTTTTTGTTGATTCAATCGTCTAAAATCCACACACATACAATCAGTTCCAACTTTTTTCTTTACCATGATTACAGGACTAGCAAATTCAGACTGAGATTCACAAATAATATCATTACCTAATATATCTCACAATCATCACCACAATTTTCTTTGGCTCAGGAGCTCTATAGGGACGTTGATAAATGGGCTCGTTAGAATCGACCTCAATTTTCATCTCGATAAGACCAGTTTTACCAATTTCACTTAAATCTTCAGCAAAAACATCGTGGTACTCTTTTAAAAGCTTTTGCATTTTACATGTATGGTACGTTTTGCTGTTTTGCGTTTTAATTTTATATATTTTTGAATTGTGATTAAAAATCAACTTACCATCATTAATAGTTGCAATGAAATCATTTAGGAAAATTTCGTGTCCTAAAAGCACATCAGTTGACAAAAGATCGTCTTGAACAACATACGGTGGTGAACATAAGTATTATCACAGTAGTTTTCGTCGATTTTCAACAATATTTACCTTAATAAAATCGATTTAACAAAGATCATATAAAATCATATGTCAATCTCTGTTACAAGAACTATAAATTTTGTTTTAAAAATGTTCACAAAATTCGCGAAAATTCCAAAAAATCTAAGCAAAATTTTCTACTTTTTTCATAGAATTTTCAGATTTTTTTAGAGTAGGAAGTTTTGTAGGCCATTCAATCTCTATATATCTGTGGCGTTTTATTATAACAACTTAAGTCGACTTAAGAAATTAGACCAATAAAAACTTTTTCTGGCGATTTTGAATAAGAAAATCGTGTAAGTTTGCAAGACTTTTATCGGTCTAATACAGGGTGTTTTTTTACAGGTTTGTTTTTCGAATAGAGATAAAACTGGCATTTTGTGGTCAAATCTGGCAACTCTAATGTCATTTATGTTCAGTTTGGTTTGCCATTTTATCATGAACAGGTTGACAAAAGAACAACGCTTGCAAATCGTGCAAATTTATTTCGAAAATAATGGTTCAGTTCGCGAAGTTTACCGTGAGCTCCGTCCATTTTATGGTCGACATAATCGTCCATCAGAGCAATTAATTCGGTTAACCATGGATCGTTTTCGCACTACGTTTACTCTATGAGATAATACGCATCCGCAGAGACGTCGAACAGTGCGCACCGAAGAAACAATTGCCGCTGTAGAGCAAAGTGTTGAAGAGGACCCGAATGAATCGATTCGCCACCGTGCACAGCAATTGGAGCTTTGTCCATCAACTTTATGGAAGATTTTGCGCAAAGATCTTGGCTTGAGACCTTACAAGATCCAGCTTGTGCAAGAATTAAAGCCGCGAGACCATGCAATGCGTCGTGATTTTGGTGTATGGGCCGAAAATGAGATTGATTTCGATGCTGATTTTCATCGCAAAATTTTGTTCAGTGATGAGGCTCATTTTTGGTTGAATGGCTACGTCAACAAGCAAAATTGCCGCATTTGGAGTGAAGAGAATCCACATGAGACCCTTGAAACGCCATTACATCCACAAAAACTGACTGTTTGGTGTGCTCTATGGGCTGGTGGAGTCATTGGGCCATACTTCTTCCGCAATAATGCTGGAGAGGCAGCTACCGTTAATGGAGACCGGTATAGAGCCATGATAACCGACTATTTTGTTCTCGAATTGGATGGCATGAATGTGGATGAGTTGTGGTTCCAACAAGACGGCGCTACATGCCACACAGCGCACGTCACAATCGATTTATTGAAGGAAACATTCGATGAGCGCATAATTTCGCGGAATGGACCTGTCAATTGGCCACCAAGGTCGTGTGATTTGACACCATTGGATTATTTTCTTTGGGGATATGTGAAGTCGCTCGTCTACACCAACAAACCAGAAACGTTAGGGGAATTGGAAGCCAACATTCGTGGCGTTATTGCCGACATACGGCCCCATATGCTCGAAAAAGTGGTTGAAAATTGGACCTGTAGAATTGGCTTTATTCGAGCCAGCCGCGGCGGTCACATGCCCGAAATCATATTTAAACATTAATGGCATAAAATTATCCTTCCAATAAAGCCAAATTGATGGACCTTAAAACGATTTTCTTGTGTTTTATTTCAATTCGAAGTTCTATACCCCTAAAAAAAACACCCTTTATTATTTTGTTTATAAACGATTGATTCTAACTAGCTTGGGTAAGTTTTGAAGCAGTTTTGTTATTTGAAATCGACAGAAAAAATTTTGATTGGTCTATTTTCTTAAGTCGACTTAAGTTATTATGATAAAACGCCACAGATATATAAAAATGAAATGTCTTTCGTATTACCGCGATGCCTGCCCAAACGGCTAAACCGATCCCAATGCTGTAAAAAGTAGTTTCTTGGAGCTTCTTTGTGTAAGGTTTATAGATAAAAAAAAATTCAAAAATGTTTGGTTTTGCGTCCGAAAAATGCAGAAAACTGAGACCTCACGATTTCGCATTCTTCTTGCGTTTTGAGTACATTGTATGCCACCAAACTAACAAACCGCTGAACCGATTTGGTTTCTGTTTGGAACATGCGTCAGCGCTTTGAAGGAAAACGTTCCTACCATAAATTGACTCCCGGGGTGGTATAGAATAACTTTGTACGATATAGGTATTGATGAGAGTTTTAACAAGGAGGTGGTACGGGGTTCATATGAGAACCCATTCCCGAAATATCGACAAAAATGTGGACTAAGGGTGACCCTAGGAAGATTTTATACGATATGGGTATTAAATTAAAGGTATTAATAAGGGTTTTAACAATAAGTGGTTTTCACGATCATATGTGAACCTTTTAAAGAGATATCGACAAAAATGTTGACCAGGGCTGACCTAATGATTTCGCAATTTTATTGCATTTTCAGTACTTTGTATGCCACCAAACTACTAAATCGTTGGTCCGATTTGGTTTGCGTTTGGAACATCCGTCAGCGCTTTGAAAGGAAACGTTCCTACTGATAGATACCTCATCTCACCTCACCTCACCACAAGGCACCTCAACACACCTAACCGTAGCTCACCTCACCTCATCACAATTCACCCCACCACAAGTAACAGTAATTATCATGCATAATTCGTCGGGTTTGCGTTTTTTATTCTTTCATTGCAATTAGTTCGCGTATTAATTAAAAAATAAATACGTATGTACTTATGAACCCGCGGAAACTTAAAAAGACAATGCAATGATGGAGATATGTTAAAAACATCAGAAAATTTAGCGATTGAAAAATATTAAAAAAGGTAAACATTGGATTCAGTGATTGACAGCTATAAAAAAATTTTATAAAAAAAAAGTGAATTGTGTTTTTGTGCTGATAATAATACATTTTTGGTTCTTTTTTCGTAACTTTAAAGTTAGTTTTTGTGAGCACTAATTATGCCCCCAATACGACGCAATATCGGTCGTCGTACCCATAATGCTAGACGTTTGTCTAACCGCTCAGAAGAACAACGCGAACGATTCAATGTAGCCAGTCGCGACCGAAATGCAAGGTCACGTTCTGCTCGAAGTGAGGAAGACGGGGAAGAACGTAATAGAAGTGAAAGATTGAGGATGCAGCGTAGTGCGGTTGTTCGTAATCGATCTAGTGATAGGAGTGAACGTTACAATTTGAATGTTCGTGTTCGTAGACAAACCCGTGTTCGTAACAATTTAGAACGTGTCGCGTTCGAATACGATCCCGCAGTTGATTACGGTTCACACACATCCATTGTCATTGGCACAATGAACAAAATCTGTCAGTATTGTGGTGCGAAAAAATTCAAAAATGAAGCAGTGGGGTTGTGCTGTGCAAACGGAAAAGTTAAACTTCCGGTATTGCAAGCTCCACCTGAGTCTTTGATTGCATTGATGTGCGGAGCAACAGCACAATCGAAGCATTTTTTAGCAAATATACAAGCATATAATTCGTGCTTCCAAATGACGTCGTTTGGCGCAACTAATATAATACATAATGACTTTATGCCGACTTTCAAGGTAATTTAGTCGCGTGATGTCAGCTACATTATTTTCGGTGAATGTGTGAAAAAATAGCAGCAAGTTTTAAATTTCTTTCCTCGATAAATCTAATTTCGGCCTACTTGCTGAACGGCAAGTTACATTTTTAGCTGAGAGTTAATTTGAAAAGTTGTCAAAATGTATAAATATAACCCCTCATTTGTCGTCAACTCTGAGTTAAAAATATAAATTTTTGTTCAGCAAGTCGGCCTTAGAAACCTATGTAATATGATATCAAACATTTTTTCGAAAATTGCGACGACCCACCTAACCAAAAGTGGGAAAAAAACTCCATTCGGAGCTATAAAACGCTCTTTTTTCGGAGCCTTACCCTCAGAAATAAGCTATTTTCCAAGCCCTAAATGAGCAAAAAATTGTTCTACGTGGGCACACTAAAAGGAGTCCAAAAAGACAATTTGGAGCGTTTTATGACTCATTTTAAATGAATTTTGAAGCGTTTTTGGAATCATTTCGGAGTCATTTCGGATCCTTTTTTTAATCCTTTTCTTTTCAGACTCATTTTAGACTCATATTCCAGCACTTTTTTCCTATATTTTGATTGCTCTTAGAGCCTATATTTTTTACATTTTTATCTCCCAAGTGATTCCTTATTTTAAATGACTTTTTCCTCCATCAACTTTCGTGCTACACACTTTTCAGAACTTACTTTCTGTTAGAACAATTAAACTTTCAATTGCCCCGACGCACAGCTTAAGACTATTGATAAACGCTCAGAACACGGAGTCTATACGTCCCGTTCGGCACAGCAAAAAAGCATCAGCAAATGCTCCAAATTGTTCCCTTAACTGAGCATTGGCGTTTATCCGCTTTAAAATGTTCATTTTTTCTGCCAAGCCTCCGTAAACCTTCATAAAAAAGTACGTTTTTGGATTATTACGAAATAACACTCCACAAAAGCTCAAATATGGGGCTCTTAGATCTTTATTTCGGAGCGCTCCGGAATTGGTTAGCCGGGAACTATGTATATTTAATGACAAAAATACATGTAAGTGGAATTCTCTTAAATTTTGCTGCTTTTGTTGTCCACACAGGTGTGTACAGATATGTACGCACTTTTATTCATAGTTTAATTCAATAAATGGTTATAAACTGCAACTTTCTTTCAAATAGATTCAGGGCAAATTTATCATCGAATAGGATCATTGTTACCATTGCCCAATATTAACCAACAATTTTTGCAAATTTATTTTATCGGCAATTCGAATGTCGAGTTGGATCGTCGATGTGCAATTCAATCGAACGTCAGGCGAGAAATTGTGGAACAGCTGCAGATATTGTTGCATCAAGAAAATGAATTGGTTCGAGTATTTGAAACAGCACTTGATCGAATGCCATCGGATAACCATAAAGTTGTCATTCATGCAGATAAAGTACCACATGGACAACATCCAGGTAGATTTAATGCGCCCACGATTGATGATGTTTCCTTCGTAATGGTTGGAGAGGAATTTCCATCACGCGACATTGTTTTGCATTGCCGAAACAATCAGCTGCAACGTGTTTGTGTTTGTCGTGGAGAAGATGGATATGAATTTAGTCTTCGATTGATAAATCCCCAAACCGGTACGAAAAGTTGACATTTAAATAAGCATTTCTGTGGCTGACTTCGATAACATCAGTTGCAAAGAAAATTTGCAAAATATTATGCTTTATAACGCATCAATAAAATTAATAAAATAGCCATGTGTAATATTGATGTACATAGGTGTAAACAAGAGGGCACTGTTGTCAAATAGCATAAAATTTTGCAATAGTACATTTAAGAAGGCAGCCCGATATATTTTTTGTATTTTAAGTAAATATAAACATTTCAAATTATCTCCTTAACAGGTGAAAGTATTCCAAATAAGAAAGTGAGCGCAATGAACTACTATTCTTACCGATTAATGCTACGTGAAAATGAATATAACCATATTGTTAATTGTCGAAGGATATTTCACCAATTTGCTGTTGATATGTATGCGAAGATTGAGACAGAACGTCTAAATTTTATAAGATTCAATCAGCAAAAGTTAAGATCGGAAGAATACATTCATTTACGTGATGCAATAAATAATGATGTTAATATGAATGATATTGGCCGTTTGATAATTTTACCGTCAACCTACACAGGTAGTCCGCGTCATATGCATGAGTATGCACTGGATGCGATGACTTATGTTCGCCATTACGGGCGTCCAGATTTATTTTTGACCTTCACATGTAATCCAAAATGGGATGAGATCAAAGAACATTTGTTTAATGGTCAAATACCTTCCGAGCGTCATGATATAACGGCACGTGTTTTTAAACAAAAACTAAAAGCTTTTGTGGACTTCATTGTAAAATTAAAAGTCTTTGGTGAGGTTCGTTGCTGGATGATTTCCGTTGAATGGCAGAACAGAGGTTTGCCACACGCGCATATGTTAGTTTGGTTGGTGAACAAAATAACACCAAATGAAATTGACAGCGTAATATCTGCTGAGATCCCTGACCAAGCCATAGATCCTGAGCTATATGAAGTGGAAAGTGCTCGAAACGTTATCCTATGTCATTGGTTACAGAAACAGTAAGCGGCAATGATGGATACCCTTTGTACCGTCGTCGATCAACTGATGATAATGGAAGATCAACAGTGATTAAATTTCAAAACCATGACTTAGAAGTTGATAATCGCTGGATCGTTCCTTATTCACCACTGTTGCTTAAAACGTTCAAGGCCCACATAAACGTTGAATATTGCAATTCGGTGAAATCTATTAAATATATTTGCAAGTATGTGAATAAAGGCAATGATATGGCCGTCTTTGGTGTTGTGAATGAAAATCGAAATGACGAAATTCTTCAATACCAAGTGGGTCGATACATCAGTAGCAATGAAGCAATATGGCGCATTTTTTCTTTTCCGATACATGAAAGGTATCCAACCGTTATGCACTTAGCTATTCATTTAGAAAATGGACAACGTGTGTACTTCACGGACCAAAACGCTGCCCAAAGAGCCGCAAATCCACCGTCGACAACCCTCACTGCATTCTTCAAATTGTGCCAAAATGACGTATTTGCAAAAACGTTGTTATATGCAGAAGTACCATCATACTTTACATGGAATGCATCGAATAAAGAATTTCAAAGACGTAAACAAGGAACACCACTTCATGGCTTCGCAAATGTGTTTTTTACAAGTGCTTTAGGACGAATTTATACCGTGCATCCTAACAATGCTGAGTGTTTCTATTTACGTATGCTGTTAATTAATATTCGCGGTCCAACCTCATTTCAAGATTTGAGGACGGTCAATGGAAATTTGTGCGTGACGTATCGTGAGGCCTGTCATAGATTGCACTTACTTGAGTGTGATGCACATTGGGATAACGCGCTTAATGATGCGTCTCTTACGTCTTCTCCACATCAAATAAGAACATTGTTTTCAATTTTGATATCAACATGTAACCCATCAAACCCAATTGAGTTATGGAGAAAATATCGCGATTGCATGAGCGAAGATATTTTGCGCCGCATGCGTCTTAGGACTTTAAACCAAGATTTGCAGTTCACTGACGAAATATATAATGAAGTATTGGTTTTAATTGAAGATATGTGTTTTTCGATGGCTAATAAAACATTGGAACAACTTGGTATGGCCTCGCCCAATCGACCAATGCATGGTTTATTAAATCAAGAAGTGGAACGCGAACGAAATTTCGATACCAATGAATTGGCAACATTTCTTCATGCAAACATTCAAAAGCTAAATGCAGAGCAATAACGAGCTTATGATACAATTATGCATGCTGTGGACAATGCGCTTGGTGGATTTTATTTTTTGGATGCTCCTGGAGGAACTGGAAAAACATTTTTAATTTCATTGGTTTTGGCTGCATTACGATCACAAAATAAAATTGTATTAGCACTAGCGTCCTCTGGAATCGCAGCTACTTTGTTCGATGGTGGTCGAACGGCGCATTCTGCACTTAAGTTGCCTTTGAATGTTCAACTTATTGATCATCCGACATGCAACATTTCAAAGACATCCGGAATGGCAAAGGTGTTGCAACAATGTACCTTAATTGTATGGGACGAATGTACCATGGCTCATAAGAAGTCATTGGAAGCGTTGCAAAGAACATTACAAGATTTACGACAAAATCAAAATTTGTTTGGTGGAGTTATGGTATTGTTAGCCGGTGATTTTCGGCAGACATTGCCAGATATCGCAAAATCTAGTGCGGCTGATCAACTAAATGCATCTTTAAAATCTTCCAATTTGTGGAGGTTTGTGAAAACACTTAAACTTGAAACGAATATTCGTTTTCAACTGCAAAGGGAACCAACTGCTGCCTTATTTTCCAAACAATTGCTAGCAATTGGAGATGGTAAAATTCCTGCTGACAATATGGGATTGATAACATTACCCCAAAGCTTTTGCCAATTTGCTGAAATCAAAGAACAATTGGTTGCGAAGGTCTTTCCCAATTTAAGAGAGCAGTACAAAAATCATGCTTGGTTAAGGAAAGAGCTATTTTGGCAGGAAAAAATAAAGATGTCAACGAAATGAATGCGAATATTCAGTCGCACATAATTGGAGACTTGGTTTCATACAAGTCAGTAGATACTGTCATCCATCAAGAAGATGTTGTGAACTATCCAACGCAATTTCTAAATTCACTCGATGTGCCGGGACTGCCCGTACATAATTTAGAGCTTAAAATTGGGGTACCTGTGATAATGCTTCGTAACATTAATCAACCAAAACTGTGTAATGGCACGAGACTTGCAGTGAAAAGACTTATGAATAACATCATTGAAGCCACAATTTTAACTGGAAAATACAAAGGTGAAGATGTATTGATTCCACGAATTCCCATTATACCCACTGATATGCTATTTGAATTTAAATGCCTTCAATTTCCCGTGCGACTTGCTTTTGCCATAACGATTAATAAAGCGCAAGGCCAATATTTCCAAGTCTGTGGATTAGACTTGGAATATCCAGTTTTTTCCCACGGACAGCTTTACGTTGGATGTTCAAGAGTTGGTAAGCCTTCAGCGTTATTCATTTTCAGTCAAGACGGAAAAACCAAAAACGTTGTTTATCAAAGAGCATTGCAATAATTTTTTCTAAACAATTGCTGCTGTTGTTCTAATATAACTGCATATCCATATTTCATTTTATTTTCACAAGCCATTTTTTAATAACTTCTGTAATTATGTAGGCTTGGCGGCCGCCGTGGTGTGAAGGTAGTGTTGCCGGCCTACCACACCGAAGGTCCATGGTTCGAGCCCTGGTACAGGTAACATCAAAAGTGATTTGAAAAAAGTTTTTCAAAACGGGGTCGCCCCTCGGCAGTGGTTTGGCAAACTCTCCGAGTGTATTTCTGCCATGACAGGCTTCTCAGCAAAAATTCGTCTCCTTTGTAGATGCCGTTCGGAGTCGGCAAAAAACTGTAGGTCCCACCAATTTGTAGGGAAAATTGAAATCGGCACACCACAAATTGGAAGAGAAGCTTGGCGCAAAAATCTCTTAGGAGGTTTATGATGATATACCTGTTGTATATCGCGCCATAGAGATAGAATTATGTAAGCTTTTTTAAAATAAAATAAAACCACAATGAACAATTTAAAGTTACTCAACAGGATTCAAAAAGTATTTCAGTTATATCTAACTTATTTTCGGCGAAACGAAGTTCGCGGGGTCTTTGCTAGTTTTAGTATAATAATGTGTTCATCTTAGGTTCGTAACAAATTTTGCTGATTTTTGCCAATTTTTTTTTCCTGGAGATTTCTGTATTTTTTTCCATAAGCAAAATGTGTCACGAACTTAAGACTAACACATTATTATACTAAAATTGAATGGCCTACAAAACTTCCAACTCTAAAAAAATCTGAAAATTCTATGAAAAAAGTTGAAAATTTTGCTAAGATTTTTGGAATTTTTACGAATTTTGTGTACATTTTTAAAACAAAATTTATAGTTTTTGTAACAGAGACTGACACATGCTTTCATATAGTCTTTCTTAAAATAATTTTATTAGGGCCAAAATTGGTGAAAATCGCCGAAAACTACTGTGCCAATACTTATGTTCACCACTGTACATGTCAAGCTGCAAAGTTACAGTATCAACTTGTATTTTAACTTTAATTTTATTTTTCGAAATTTTTGTTTCACCACATATACCTTTCATTTTCATTATACAGGGTATAATTTTACAATTTATTTTTTTAACTATCGACTCACGTATCATTTGACAATCACTACCACTGTCAAACGCAACTAATCGTTCACCATTAATGTAAAATTCCTTCTCGAACATTTTGCTCGTTTTGCATGCCTTTACATTCCCTTTGACAATCTTTGCATCGTTGGCGGTTTTAAGGTTTAGAACAATTAGTAGACAAATGCCCTTTTTCAGAACAATTGTAACAAGTTAACTTTTCACTGGATTTATCGAACTTTTTGCTAGGAACTGACTTTGTTTCGAATTTTTTTGTTGAAATTTCATTTGTATTACGCGACGTTGTAGGCAAATTCTTCAAGAGTTTCACGCACCTCTTTCATCGTAATAAATTTCAAAACCGCGATTGCAAATTGTAAATCACGAAATTTTAAACCTTCGCGGGTATATTTTATGATCGCAGAGTCACTTAATCCGTACCGTTTACCCGTTGCACTCATACGAAAACAGTAATCAATTACTTTTTCGCCTTGTTTACGTGCCGCATTACTCATAATAAAGTTTATATCAACCTCGTCCATCTTGGTACCGAATTCTTCAACTAACACATTTGAATATAAGCTTTGTTGTCCGTCTAACCATAAACGTGCTACACCGTTCATATAAATACAAGCAAAAGTACACACTTTTCTGCCCAAGCATATGCATTCATAGCACTATTAACTCGCTCAATAAATTGCTCGGCAGTTAACGCAAGATAATTAGTAGGATCAAAGTCGGGAATAATTTCTGCGATTTCTTTCACTGAATGCTTATAACGAACACATGTCATACTAAACATTTCATTCACATTTCCCCCCACTGGAATGCTCCTCACCGACCTTGGCTGAGACAAAGGTGTTGCATTTATATTCGGTTAAACATTTACCACACCCGATAACATTTCTTTCAATTCTGTTCTTGAAGACTATTTTGACCCGCTACCGTTTCTAGGTCTTCGTTTACATTATTTTGGCTACACATTTCAATTTCATCCGACCTTAACGCTTCCGCCAAACGCAATATCAATTCGGCTTTCGTACCAGTATTATTCACATTCTTCTCACTAAGAAAATCTTTCAATTGCTGCACCGTTAATGATGCAATTTTAACCAACATTTTTTTTATTATATACACAACATTGATAATTATAACTATTTTATTCAATCTTCGCGATTCTTTACGTTTGAATGCAACTACGTAACGTCTTGCTGTAAAACGCATTTTTCAATTTCACAAAATTGCACTATTTTATATTCAATGTCTCATTCACAAATTTCAGATGCAAATTATGTATGCATATTTTACAAAAATTTGCATATTGATTTAAAACACATTTGTTCATTAATATCTTGTGCGACGCGAATTCGTCTCACTTCTGAACTAATACTGTTGCGAACACACTCACCAGTAGTTCAAATGCAACCCTGCAGCTATTTAATTAATTTCTTTTCTCTAGCATTAAATGTCAAATTTGAATTGTAACTTTCATTATATGTTTGTAAGTGAATCTTGCCGGTACAAGAATACAAAGTGTAAGAAATTTTTTCTGAAATCAACATTGTAAGCAACATAAACATACATATTTCATCTTATTTCTAGTGAAATAAACGCTCAATGAATTACATTAGTGACGTAAATAAAGATTGTTCATTTCTTTTGTGGAAACCAGCAAGAATTGTATCGCATACCAAATAATTTTATTTCAACTTTCACTAGTTCCCAGAATTAGAAAAGATCAGAATCAATGTATAATACGAAGTAATGGAGACACGAAGTCAGCGAAAGCTGAAACTAGACCATCGACACCTATGTCAGTAGAATCTGATGAAACTGATTTAAATAAAACCATCACTACGCCTATGGAACGGGAAAAGTCACTAAAAGTAACTATTCAGGATCTGACCGAGCGCATAAAGATCTTGGAAATGAAACCAACATTGACATGTCCACCAACCACGCCGATTAACAACCAATATGCAATGGCAACGCCGATTTACACATCGAATTCTGTAACGGATAATTTGCCTTCACAAATCGTTCCAATGCCAGCGAGCACGCCAAGTTCTATGTGTAACTCATTGCCGCTGGGTACACCAAATGCCGTAAGTGATAAATTGCCGTCACAAATCATTCCAACGCCATGGAGCACGCCAAGCTCTATGTATAATTCATTGCCGTCGGGTATAAGCGCGCGCCATGCGTCATACTCAAATGCGACAATGGCCAACATGGTGCCAACCATCTTTACAGTATATACCCATGTATACTACTATATCACATATCGCACCGAACATAGCGCCTACTCCAGCTAACACACCGTTTACGTCCAACCACGGAATAAATATGTGGAATCCCCATACTATGGTGAGTACTCCAAGAAAATTGTACGTTTTGCCAGAATTCAGTAGCTGGCCCATATTTTTTACATCATTTAATGAATCCACAGTAGCGTACGGATATTCTATGCTAGAGAATACACTACGCTTACAAAAATGTCTTAAAGGTGCAGCACGAGAAGAGGTAGAATGTTTACTGGTTGACCCACGCAACGTTGCCGAAGTGATTGAACACTTGAAGTTTCGATTTGGTCAACCAGAGCTTCTGGTTATAAGTCAACTAATGAAGATAAAGGAAATATTACCTATTCCAGAAAATCGTATGGAGAGGATGGTATCCTTCGAATCTAGTGTAAAAAATCTAACAGTCTTTCTGAAGACAGCCAATGCCGAGCAGCATTTACATAATCCATGATTGTGAAAATGCCTATGACCAAAAGGGTTGACTGGACATCCGTCCATACGCCACATTAGAACATTTTGAGCAATGGATGAGCCAATTCGCCAGGATCATCGCTAAAGCGACGATGCACTCTTTGCTTCCACTCCACGTTTGCCATCAAAGCCAGTACTTAGCGTAAACGAATCACCAAATAGCAACGAAGAGATGAAGCAATGCCTAGAATGCCCAGACAACCATCACTTATTAAAATGTCGTTTATATTTGGATAAAGATGTTAAACAAAGATGGGAAGTTGTCAAAGCTCACAAATTGTGTTTCTCTTGTCTAGTAAAGGGTCACAGCATATACCAATGTAAGAAGAAGCATCCCTGTATGGTGGATGGTTGCAGGAAGCCGCACCACTCCACACTACATGAAACCAATTTACGAGTACATGGGGCTCCTACCAATGTGCCACCAATTACGCCAGAAAATGATGCGCAACAAATAAACACTATTCAAACGGGTAAGTTCAATCATAATACTACCAGAGTCTTGTATAAAATTTTGCCAATCGAGCTGCGAGGAACGAATAATTGCGTTGTTAAGACATTTGCGTTAATAGATGAAGGTTCGTCATGCACACTCATCAACGAAGCGATCGCGGACCAGTTGGGTATTACTGGCCAAAACACACCGCTATCCCTGCAATGGTTTGGTGGAAGAGAGACCAAGATCAGATCGAAGAAATTGGAAATGCAGAACAAAGGTGCTAAGCATAATGCGAAATGGTACGAACTGAGAGAGCAAACTGTCCCTAGCCTTGATTTGGCAATGCAAACTGTAACATTTTAGGAACTAGTCAAAGCATCGCCAGCTTTAAAATCTCCCAATAGCAGACTACACTAATGCGGAGCCAACAATATTGATAGGATTAGATAATTGTCACTTAACATTCAGTATGAGTAGTATGTATCCAATGGGGAAATTCAATTGTTGCAGTAAAAATGGCACTAGGATGGCTTGTTTATGGCAAACAAAATAACGAATATAAACAAACGCGAGTATCAAGAATTTTACATACGTCAATTAGGGATGATATACATGATTTAATTTCCGATTACTTTACAACCAAAAATTTTGGAGGTGCCACGACGAACAAAATTGTTGAGTCTAAGGACATCGCTAGGGCTAGACGAATTCTGATGGAAACGACTAGAAAGGTTGGAGAAATCCGACGAACCGATTCCATTCAATTGAGAGAAAAATGATGAACGACGTAGAATTCGCTAAAGCATACAAAACTGCCATTTTAATTTTAACCACAGCGGATATGCCAGAAAATTAGAATCGGACGAAGAACGCGTTATAACCAGTATAAATTGGTATATGCCGCATTTTGCAGTTTTTAATGCAAATAAACCGGGTAAGCTTAGAATAGTTTTCGATGCAGGAGCAGCAGCAAACGGGGTGTGCTTGAACTCGGTGCTTCTCAAGGGACCAGATGAGATTCAACCATTGGTAAAAATATTGTCACAATTTAGGGAGGGCATTATCGGCATATGCGCCGATATAAAGGAAATGTTTTTACAAGTGAGTATAAGACAAAAGGATCAAAACGCATAACGATTTCTGTGACGATATGATCGTAATGACCCAATTAAAAACATATGTGATGACGTCCTCGATATTTGGCGCCACATGTTCCCCATGCATAGCACAACATGTTAAGAACAGAAATGCTGAGGAAATCGCAAGGGATCGACCCGAAGTGATAAAAGTCATAACTGAAAATCATTATGTGGATGATTTTGTTTGCAGCTTTGCAAGGGAACACGAGGCATTGGATATTGGACAAGCCGTGCTAGAGACTCATCGCAAAGCCGGATTCGTTTTAAGAAATTTTACTTCCAATTCCCAAAGCGTTCAAGATCACCTTAACAATAACATCAAACAAATGCAGCCTGTAGTACAAATGACTGCTGGCAGTCAGGTAGACAAGGTGTTACGAATGTGTTGGGATAGCCAAGCTGATGCATTTATGTTCCAATTGAAACTGCATCGAGTAGATCCTTTAATACTCATTGGGGCAAAATGCCCAACGAAACGGCAGGTTTTAAGCTTAGTGATGTCCACATACGATCCATTTGGAATGCTAGCCGATATAATGGTGTATGGGAAAGTTTGTCTGCAATCACTTTGGCGAAAGGGTATTGAGTGGGATGACGTAATACGTTCAGATATATTTAGTAAATTTTCGTTATGGGTAGAAAAGTTACAAGCGGTATAACAACTCAGAGTGAGCAGATGTTGCAGCAGTTTTCGTCACTCAATACTACACTTGAGCTAAATGTGTTCAAGCTTTGCCACAGTTACTTATTGGCGAATCGTTGATTCCGAGGGTGTTAAAATAAGATTTGTTTTGCGAAAAAATAGATGTGCACCTCTTAAATTGCTTTCAGTAACCCGTTTAGAGCTGCAAGCTGCGATTGAAAAATACGGTTATTGAAAGTCATACTATCAAGCCTTGCAAAATCATTTTGTGAACGGACTCCAAAACGGTCTTGATGTAGATTAAGTCAGATCATCGTCAGTACAAACCATTTGTTGCACACCGAATGAGTGAGATACTAGACGAAACACATGAGAACGAATGGCGTTGGTGCCCATCGCAATTGAATGTGGCCGACGTGGCAACAAGGGCAGTCTATCCACTACGAGATGATACAAACTCACAATGGATTCGAGGTCCAGAGTTTCTGGTCGAGCAAGAGGAGTTTTGGCCAGTTTTGCAACACGCAAATGTTTCTTTGCAATGCCTGTAAAAAATATTATCGATTTGAAACGGTTTTCAGACTATTTACGTTTAAAACGAGCATTTGCCTGGGTGTTACGATTCATCCCCAATGTGAAAAGCAGACTTCTTGGAACAAAAGGGCAAACTGGGGAACTAACCTCATCCGAAATAAAGAAGGCTGAGGTCCAGTTATGTCGAATCGTTCAACAAGAAGCATTTCCTAATGAAATTCTGCAATTAAAAAATAACGAGGCCATTTCGATAAATAGTGACATTTACAAACTTACGCCGCAACTTAGCCAAGATGGTGTCCTATGCGTGCAAAGGAGACTCGATTACGCAACTGTTCTCCATGAGAACACAAGAAGACCCATAATATTGCCGTACCGTAACGACTTCACTGAATTAGTCGTTCAGTGGTACCACAAAAGACTGTATCATCAAAACAACGATATTGTCATCAACGAAGTTCGGCATACGTTTTGGGTTCCACATTTGCGCGCTGCGGTTAAGCGCGCCCAGTCCAGTTGTCAGCAATGTACGAATGCCAGAGCTGTTTCAAAGGCTCAATTGATGGGACAACTACCAGCTGACCGCGTGACGCCATATGTAAGGACATTCATCTATAAAGGAATTGACTACTTCGAACCAATCCTAGTGACAATTGCTAGACGCACAGAGAAAAGGTGGGCAGCCTTATTCACATGTCTTACCATACGAGCTATCCATATTGAACTTGCTCGTGACCTTTCCACTGATGCTTGCATCATATGCATACGGAATTTCGTTCATCGTCGCGGGGTTCCAGTAAAAATTCGATCGGACGTGGGTACTAATTTTGTTGGTGCAAATGGTGAACTGGGCAGGGTGACCGATATCTTCGACAACAACTACATTCGAAATGAACTATCGTCGAGTGGCATCACATGGGAGTTCAATTGCCCAGCAAATCCAAGTAGTGGTGGCTGCCGGGAGCGCCTTATACAGTCTGTGAAAAAAGTATTAGCGTTTACCTTAAAAGAGAAAGCTCCACAAGTAGATACCTTAAATCACCTTTTGATTGAGGCCGAAAATATAGTGAGTAGTCGCCCCTTGACTCATTTACTAGTCGCGCCCGACCAACTTGATCCTCTTACTCCTAATCACTTTTTATTAGGAGTCAATAACTCTACGCAAACGCCAGGCGACGAAAGAATGGAAGCAACCAGAAAACAATACAGGACAAGTCAATAATTAAAAAATCAGTTTTGAAGTCGCTGGATTAAAGAATATTTGCCTACGCTTACCAAACGTACGAAATGGTTTGCTCCTCAGCCCGAGGTAAAATTCGGCGACGTAGTCGTCATATGTGATGGCAATCTTCCACGTAGTGAATGGAAACAAGGCATGATAACTTCTACGATTAAAGCTAAAGATGGACAAGTACGTCTTACCGAGGTCAGGACGAAATATGGTGTGCCACAACCTCCAGTTGCTAAGGTGGCGGTTTTAGACGTTTTGGGGTGAAGCGTATAGCCCTTCACCGGGGGTGGGATGCTGCGAACACACTCACCAGTAGTTTAAATGCAACCTTGCAGCTATTTAATTAATTTTTTTTCTCTAGCATTAAATGTCAAATTTGAATTGTAACTTTCATTATCTGTTTGTAAGTGAATCTTGCCGGTACAAGAATACAAAATGTAAGATATTTTATCTGAAATCAACATTGTAAGCAACATAAACATACAGGGTGTTTTTTTTACAGGTTTGTTTTTCGAATAGAAATAAAACTGGCATTTTGTGGTCAAATCTGGCAACTCTAATGTCATTTATGTTCAGTTTGGTTTGCCATTTCATCATGAACAGGTTGACAAAAGAACAACGCTTGCAAATCGTGCAAATTTATTTCGAAAATAATGGTTCAGTTCGCGAAGTTTACCGTGAGCTCCGTCCATTTTATGGTCGACATAATCGTCCATCAGAGCAATTAATTCGGTTAACCATGGATCGTTTTCGCACTACGTTTACTCTATGTGATAATACGCATCCGCAGAGACGTCGAACAGTGCGCACCGAAGAAACAATTGCCGCTGTAGAGCAACGTGTTGAAGAGGACCCGAATGAATCGATTCGCCACCGTGAACAGCAATTGGAGCTTTGTCCATCAACTTTATGGAAGATTTTGCGCAAAGATCTTGGCTTGCGACCTTACAAGATCCAGCTTGTGCAAGAATTAAAGCCGCGAGACCATGCAATGCGTCGTGATTTTGGTGTATGGGCCGAAAATGAGATTGATTTCGATGCTGATTTTCATCGCAAAATTTTGTTCAGTGATGAGGCTCATTTTTGGTTGAATGGCTACGTCAACAAGCAAAATTGCCGCATTTGGAGTGAAGAGAATCCACATGAGACCCTTGAAACGCCATTACATCCACAAAAACTGACTGTTTGGTGTGCTCTATGGGCTGGTGGAGTCATTGGGCCATACTTCTTCCGCAATAATGCTGGAGAGGCAGCTACCGTTAATGGAGACCGGTATAGAGCCATGATAACCGACTATTTTGTTCCCGAATTGGATGGCATGAATGTGGATGAGTTGTGGTTCCAACAAGACGGCGCTACATGCCACACAGCGCACGTCACAATCGATTTATTGAAGGAAACATTCGATGAGCGCATAATTTCGCGGAATGGACCTGTCAATTGGCCACCAAGGTCGTGTGATTTGACACCATTGGATTATTTTCTTTGGGGATATGTGAAGTCGCTCGTTTACACCAACAAACCAGAAACGTTAGGGGAATTGGAAGCCAACATTCGTGGCGTTATTGCCGACATACGGCCCCATATGCTCGAAAAAGTGGTTGAAAATTGGACCTGTAGAATTGGCTTTATTCGAGCCAGCCGCGGCGGCCACATGCCCGAAATCATATTTAAACATTAATGG
Source organism: Merzomyia westermanni (assembly GCA_949987695.1). Taxonomy (NCBI): domain Eukaryota; kingdom Metazoa; phylum Arthropoda; class Insecta; order Diptera; family Tephritidae; genus Merzomyia; species Merzomyia westermanni. The sequence goes on along the minus strand of OX465292.1, from coordinate 102,625,819 downwards.
CATAAAATTATCCTTCCAATAAAGCCAAATTGATGGACCTTAAAACGATTTTCTTGTGTTTTATTTCAATTCAAAGTTCTATACCCCTAAAAAAAACACCCTTTACATATTTCATATTTGGATGTTTTCCGGTCAGTTATGTGTTATTTAAATTTTGGATTTAGGCTCTTTTGACCATTAGTTTTGAAGTGAAATAAAAGATAGTATTCCACTTTTCCAACCCAACGTTTCGCTAGACTTCCTAGCTTCATCAGGGGTGATCTATTTATTTTAAAGAACAACAAACAAAAACAACAATGAAAAACAACAATAAAACTATCTGAGACACTTATTAACAAATCTACGTGCATACTTGCAATAACATTCAAACACAACAACAACACTTACACAGTATGTTTTCTTAAAATCTAAAAACTAAAGATAGTACCATCATGGTTTGGTATCATCGTCAAACTAAATTATAATTATAAACATAAAAGGTAAGCTGCTGCAATGTTTTGTGTATCCTCCTTCTTGTTTACCGTATTTTCTCTTTTTTCTAATATTCGCAAACTCTCTAATGTGTACCGAGCTCTCCCGTATTTGTTGCGGTCTATTATCTTCGTGTTCGCTAGATCAGCTGTATGACCACTTGTTGTGATATGTTGTGATAAGGCAGTTGAATTTCTCTTATTGTTTATATCGCTTCCGTGCTCTTGTAATCTAACGCCGAGTGTACGTTTAGTGGTTCCTATGTATACCCTGTTGCAGCTTTCATTTTCTTTACCCTGACATGTTATCTCATAAATTACATTATGTTGTTCTAGTTTATCGATCGGGCTTTTTGTTCGCGTGAATATGTTAGCTAATGTGGAATTGGATTTATATGCTAATGCTATGTTTTGGTTATTTTTTGCTATTGCTTGGTTGATGGTTTGAGATAGTTTGGGAATATAGGTTACACCGAAATACTGCTTTATTTGATTTTCTCTACGTATTGTTGCTTGGTTATGTTTATTGCGTGTTTCTCTTATGTCTTGGTCAGTTAGATTTTTTATTAGGTTGTGTGGATAGTTATTATTTTTTATATATTTTTCGTATATTTTTTGCAGATTTTTGTTCCAGTATTGTTCGTCGCTTACGCTTATTTCATCTTATTTCTAGTGAAATAAACGCTCAATGAATTACATTAGTCACGTAAATAAAGATTGTGCATTTCTTTTGTGGAAACCAGCAAGAATTGTATCGCATACCAAACAAATACAATTAGTTAAATTTTGTTAAAAGAATTAAAGTTTAATTGGAAAAATTCGTTCTTCGCTTTTTAACAATTCATTCGAAACTACACAAAATATTCCATCTTTTAAAAAAAAGAAAAACATGAAACAAAATATTTCAAACTTCCTATTTGCCTTTCCAAAAATTTACAGCAGATCAGTTACAGTTGATTCATTTATAGTGATTGTTTACCCTACTAGGTATATAATGTTCGGTTCCACCGAAGTTAGACTTCCTTACTTGACATACTTATATAGTATTTATATTTGAGTCAATAAATATCAAAATCGCTTAAGTCCACAGGGTAGATTTTAAGTGTATGTTTGTAAGTTTTTTTGTCCATGAGACGAAATCCCGTTTTTATTTGTATAGGCCGGTACTGTGTTCACGCTTGAAAAATGTTGAACAAGCATCAATTAAAATAAAACGTCGGTTTCTTATATCATATTGCTAAATTGTTATGTAGTTTTTCAAGACGTTAAATGAAAGGGTTTGAAGTTACGGTCGTTGGCATTTGACGGCGGCCGCCAATGAGATTGCGATATGAAAAAACATATTCAAGCCGTAAAAATGTCTGAAATCATGGGAAACGGTAATCACAATTTTTATTCCGAAATTCCGCAATGTGATTCTAAATATTTTCTGGACAACTTGCAACATTTTTTACTCGTGAACACACTGATATATATCTCAAAAACCTGTAAAACCCTCATCTGTGGACTTGGTTATTTTGATATTTATCGACTCAAATATAAATAACTGAGTATAAAAGTATTAAACCATGTAATAAAAATAGTGGCAATTACTTTAATAGAGTTCGAAAACACTAGAAAGGGCGATTTATATAAATATAGTTTGGTATTTAAACCTCAAACAATTTGATAGTAAAAATTTCCAGACTTTTTGACTATCACGTGGGACCCTAGCTAAATTCTGGATGTTTTTCTTCGGCTTATGTTCAAATTCACGCAGAAAATCGCTGGCCAAAACGAACTCTTCAAAACTGAATCCAAATCATTCAATAAAATATCAGTTCTGATGGAGGATACGTTTCTTTCATAATTAAATTAAAATTTTTTTATAGTCAAACTATCGGGTGAATGTAAAACTTCAAGCCGTCTTCCGAAGTGTCAGTTTCGAAACGAGGCATAAAAATAGATTTATTTCGTGAAACCACAAACAGATTCCTAAAAGTTCATTCAGCTGCCAACCTAATAGGTTGGGGCTCGGTTTTTTTCCAGTTGACTTCGACGAGGCTACCTTGGGAGTCGATAACTGGGCTGATGGATTGGGAGAGACTAAATCAATAAGTTGTAACGACAAAGGCGCGATAACATTCGGAATTGGAATTGTGTTTAGGATTACAGGATATGAGGAATCATCAGTACTTCTAGGATTGTTTTCACGAATATCAGTGTTTGAATCAGGGGGAATTGCGTCCAAACACTTGAAAATTTTAAAAACGGTTTCGTACTTGTGAAACTTTTCTGCTAGGAAAGACAGGTCTTTGCCGATTTCAGATAACCCATTACGGATTTCCCTAAAGGTTTTAAATAGATCAACTTCAGTTAAACCATATTTTAAACAAGACCAACGAAGACCCTTGCCATCATGTACCAGGTCCACGACCCTCCCGGTCAACCCAGCACACTTGATGTGGGCAAGCCCATCACAGAGCCAACACGCCACATAGCGTTCAACAGTGTTAGCAACTTTATGAATTTACTCTTTACAATCTAACTAATTTTTTCTTCTCTTAATATATTATTTTTATAAGTTTTAATTTCTTGTATTACTTAGCTGATGTGTTTCCCTCTGTATCTGAGCAGTTTTGGAACTCGACACTTAACAAACCCCTGCCTTTCAACGTACAAAATTTAGTTTTTTTTTCCAATATGCCAAAGCTCAAATAGAAATTGTGGCCTTTCCATTTCGTTGGATATAAATATTGCACGCAAATTTCAACGTTTTATTGTAACCACATTTGGGCCGACAACTCACTTATCGATAAAAATGTCGAAATATTGTCAAGTACAAATGAAACCTGTGTGAGTTATATGGAATAAAAAAATATCGAAGAGTAACGGTTCCTAGGGAACCTCCCAATTTCTTAAAAGACATAGCTTATACTTCCTTCTAAACTTTTAGCTGTCCCCATATTGTCCACCAATTACAAGGTTTTGTGGGAACCACATTTGGATCGATTACTCATTTATCGACAAATATATCGAAATAGAGAAAGTTAAAAGCTGAGGCCTTGCCCTTTCGTTTGATACCCATATTGCAAGCAAATTTGAAAGTTTTATGGGGACCACATGAACAATTGCGACAATGGTGCTTCGCTGGAGCGGCCGTGGCTAGAAAGCACCGCGGTCGAATTGTGATTTTGAAAAGAAATAAGAGAAGACAACGAGAATTCTCGTTATAATAAAGTGGCCGTATATTTGGATAAAATGTAATTACAAAACAATTTTTAATATTTTGATGCGGTGGAAAATCCTGGGGTGGCCGTGACGATGTGACTGCGTTGATTGTCGCTGAAGAAGTAGACGGTTTTCCAATCGAGCACAACCGTTGAACATGAAAATTATCCTCCGGTTTTAAGGGGAGGTAAACCCACACATGCACACCCCCATGCATGTATATGTGTGCTGACAAAACACGATTTTTCATGCATGCCCGCACAGGTGGGTGGGTTGGTGTTAGTGATTGGAAGGGCGCTAAAGTTACATTAGGGTGGCACATTTTTAGGAATTTGGGCATCTCGCCTAAACATGCCGGCCCCCTTGCGATACGCAACATCTTACCCCGCCACAGGATTTCCTACCAGGCATCCTCTTAGGCTACGGACTTAAACTAGGATGGTGTGTGCCGGCTGGCGCTGTCACAGCCGTCTGCCTCCGAACTGCCTCCCGAAGTTTGAAGTTTTGTCTCTGGTTGCTCCATCGTTTCGCACCTAGAGCTAAGGAATAGGAGGAAGCAACTTTAAAAAATAAAAACGCTGTATATTTCTTGCCAGGAAATTGTGTATATTATTTATTTCTTGTTCCGGGAGAACAAGACAAAAGAGAAAAAAAAATTTATTTTAAGCTTAAACCTAACCTTACATACTAATGGCACCCACCAGTACCCAACCAAAAATTGTGCTTTGGGCAAGCAACGGTGGTAGCGTTCAGAGGTTATAAATTTCAACGGCAATAGTAATAATGCCGACTTTTTACAAAGGCCTTAGAAGTTTCAATGAACTACCAGAGGATAGAAAAAACTGTAATGAAATTGTAAAGTTTAACGCAAAACCTTATGAATTTTGTAAAACCTTAGATATAAGATAGAAAATTGTTAATTATTTTATGTATTAGGCTTTTTGGCCGTAATAAATAAATAAATAAATAAAATAATCATATTCTATTGAAATTAGTTCTTTGTTTTTCCGCACGGCACGGTAGCGACAAGTTGATTGCGTTGATCACCTTGTATTTCGTTTCGCCACTGGCCCTCATGCAGAGATTTATTTCTTATTCTTATTGCAGAGATTTATTTCTTATTCTTACTTGCATGGTCGCCGTCATAAGTGGCGTTAGTGCCGTGCACACAGCGGCATTTTCGCTTTTTCGGTACTTGGTTTCGGTACCGAGCTGGGTAGAGAGGGTGAATGTGGTGAATGTTAGGGGGTTTATTTTTTTTTTTTGTTGTTTTGTGGGCAAAACAGTCCTGCCCCTCCGAAAACAAACAAAAAACCAGTGAAAAAATTACTAACAAAAAAAATTGTTTTGTTATCGTTAACCAAAAAACCCACCTTTTTTTTTGAAAATTTAGTCCGCCGTATTAGTTTTGCATTTTAATCTAGACATATATACATATGCTCGCAAATTTTTTGCAAGTAAATGAGGGTTGCATGGAGGGGTGCGTACTCACGATTTTGCAAAATCGTGAAAAAGAAACGAAGAAAATTCAAAGAAATAATGAATTGTTCCATTTTTTTCTACTACGCTAGGGCAGAGAAAAATGGAACAATTCATTATTTCTTTGGTTTCCGGTGGTGTGGTATGCAGCTCTGCAAGGTAAGTAAAATTGCAGATTTTTATTTTTATATATTTCTATATATTTCTAACCTTAACCTTTTCTTTTCAGATGGGCATGGATAGTAAAGGACCTGCAACCTCCCGTTGGAGGATCGCCTGGCCGGCGCATGGAAATATGTTGGGGAAGGTAAGTATATTTTAGCGCTGCCCGAAACTCTGTATCGTTTCGGTAGCAGCGCAATTTATTTGGAATGTGTTTCAAACGCTGTGGCGGCCAGCGCATGGTTTGACACACATTTTGTATATACTCGTATATGCATATACATACGTATAGTTCTATACTAATAATTTTCTTTCTTTTCAGGTGTTAAATTTTTTTTATATGCAACAAGAAGTGCAGCAGATATCATAACTATTACGGCGGTACCGCCTCCGATAAAAAGCAATACATTCTTACTTCCTATCCGATATTCCAGGGACTGTCCTATATGCACAATTACTTGCGGACCTGGCTCGTTGCTCGATACAGTAGCTGATTCCGGTGGCGGTCGGCAGGTCAATTGCTGACGAGATCATGATGTTATATTGCAAATACCTTCACCAATACGCACTACTACATCAGATTGTTTACATGCACGATCCAAATTGCATTAATCGTTAAATATTCGCTTTTATAGTATTTTTTATGCTCTTCGAGATTATAATATAAAGGATTTGGACAAAGCTCGAAATTATTAATATGCTTGCTGGAGAGATTTCGAACTTGTAAAACGTTATCCATTAGAAAGCTATATTCAAGAAGCTCGGGATTTTCAGCATCGAGAATATCATTACCTGTTTCAATTATAGGTGAATAACATATAATATCTGTAGCACATTCAACCTTGCACTCTATAATATTTTGGTTTTATAACAGACGTACATTCTAGGGCTCGGAATATAATTGAACTGAGTTCCCGTTACTGCAATTTCAATGCTGCCGGCGGTATGCCTCGTGGAACTTTGAGATGTCCTCTCGGACCCGAAGATACCTGTTCAATTATTGGATCCAGAACGTACTTAAAATTGTATTCGTTGAACTCACGCTGTCCGTTGTCAAATAACACTTTCAACCTCCCTTCAGTGATTCCAGGTGAAGATGCAGTGCGACATACGGCTTGCGTAACGTCGACGCCTAACATCTCGCAGGGAAAATGCTCGTTGACAAAAGCCTGTATTCTCGATCCGACATTCAAATACGTCCGTTTCTGTACAACTGAACACCGGGGATATCTGCATTACACACGATTTCCTTTGTATGGATATAATACTGCTGAAATGGCATACAATTAATGCCAGTGATTCTTACACCTGAATAAATATCGGTGAAAATTTTTTCCAAAGTTATTCAACTATTGTGATATTTGTACCGCCTTCCCACGGTGTGCCTGAAGCAGCCGAAAGTTTGACTAAAATGGACTCGAAATCGGTTATCGCAGAAAGTTTCTACATTGTTTGGACATTTAAAATCACTTGCTTTTAAAATCCTAGCTGCTCCCTTTCGTTAGTTATGCGCATTTTAATATTTTCGCATAACAACTTTTGGCTTCACGCTACCGTATAAGAGCATCTTCTAACTTATATTGAATTATACGTTAAACCTCTGTTCTTGACATTTTCCACTTTCTTCGCATTTCTATTTTTTTCAAACAAAAAATAAAATTAAAAATGTTATGAGTGTATAATGAATGATAACTAAAAATAATTGTTACTCCTTACTTATGCAACTCGTTTCCTCCACCGCTAGGTGGTGCATTATAGAACACTCGCTACACGTACTACAAATATGAATCCAGAATGCATATATAATACCGCAAAAATAGCTAAGTGCTTTCTAGCATATCGAAAAATTTTAAAAATTTGATAGTCAACTAAATCTTTCAAGATTATTTTGTTGTAATTATTGTATTTCAAGATGAGTCACGGTGAGAAATATTCTCACGACGAAAACAGAAAAAAGATATGCGGCCCTTGCGGCAGAAAAATTATATGCAGTAATGCTAGAGATAAACCAGAAAAAATCCTTATAGGCGAAAAAACTCTAACTCTTATTAAGAAATTTGTATCAAAAGACTATGATTTAAACAATGAAAAGTATCCTTTAAGCATTTGCAGAACGTGCTACCTAACACTTCTCGATCATGAGAGAAAAATTTATAAAAGGCAAATACAAATTATGCCTAAGTATAGTGACATAATAATACAAAAAGAAACACGATCAGTAAAAAATCATTATAATTGTATTATATGTTCTATTGCCAGTTCTTTCGGGCATATGAAAGTGAAGAAAGGTCTGTAAAGTTTCGCAAACTAATAAAGATATTGAATTTGAAAAAGTTAACGTACCACATGAAAATAACCAACCGGAATGTATTCAGCTTTGCTCTAAATGCTTTCGAAAGATTGGGAAAGGTATAAGTCATGATTGCAACAATCCTAAAGAAAATTTTCTAAAATTAGTTGAACAATTTCCCGAAAAAAATCAAGAGCAAGTTGCCAGTGCGATCATAAAAGATAAGTATGATAACAATGGATAAGCGTTGGAATTTGATTTAGCTACAGGTGGTAGAAAAAGAAAACTCGCTGTTAATAATAATCTAAAAAAAGAGTTGCCTTTTAGTAATGACAGTTTAGAAAGCTTTAGAGTAAAAATCTCAGCATCGCAAAATCAGATGAAGGTAATAACAAATTTTATAAGATGTAATGTAGGCAGAAAGTCGATTCCGAAGGGTTATAAACAGCATATATCTCTTCAATCAAGAATTCTAGGCAATTTATATAAAGTAAATTCGTATAAATTTCACTGTGTAGGTACAACAAACAAGTAGGAACGGCCAACGTTTTTGCTAATTCTGAAGAACTACTTAATTCGGTTATAGACAGTAGGAATTTGGTAGGAAATTGCATTGTAGTTTTTTTATAGATAACAATAATGGATTAGGCTATTGGTCGGAGCAAAGCGGAGAGTCTATACATAAAAACATAAAAATTTCCATGGACCAGTTTTTGGATAAAATAAATTAATTTCAGGATTAGGGTAAGTCTGCATACGATTAAGCCAATCTGTGTTTCGTTCGTTATTTTTGTTGCATTGTTCTTCTACTTCACACGTATTTGTGGATGAACGCCAACCACAATTGTACTTTACAGCCAAAGCCAAGCACATTCCACAACTGTAAGCCATATCACGGCATCTACTCGTATATACTACAACATGAATATCATGTGGGTTATCGAAGGGTTTGGAACCGCCCCAGATAACAGCGAATGTCATGTGTACAACGATGAGCTTGAACACACCACTCACATGGAAATTCAGAAGAAACACATCGCGTACACGATGTATGTGTGATACAATCAAAAAAGGAAAAATCTGTCGATACTAAGTCTGGCCCATCCTTTGTCCGCACTGATAATTTACCTGTGAAATGATGTTTTCCTTGCTCAATTTGAGGTAGCATATCAGTACGTGACGTTGTGCACTTGACGCTGTTCCTATTCTTGGTTGCGTTCATGAATAGAGCCTTCTCTTCTGTGGTAAATGCACAAATGAGATTTTCTTTCAATTGTGGCAAATGATCTATTATGAGCTCTACGGTAGTCCGTCGTAGTTGATGTAGTACCACACTTGTAATCGTAGTACATTTTATAACTAACCCAGTATAATGGATCATTTGAATTATCTTGACAGTTGGAGCGTGGACTGCATTTATATTCAAGAGAACACCAACCACGCGCACCTAAAAATACAGCACATCTTGTGTAATCAGAGCAATCGTAGACTTTTACTTTTGCTACTTCGTTGCACGACATAACATAAATGTTCAAATTTTGACTATAAAAGTGCATGTCTGAATTAATTGGTAACCCTATTTCATTGGTACGTTAGAGTATTCATTTGCAGTGTCTGTCGATTCGACGACTCCGTTTTTAAATAATTATCTGCTGTGCCAATGAACACAACTGTATATCCCCTCGCACTTGTTACAGCAACCGCTGTAAGTCTAGTATTAAACATTGCAACTGGTACAACGGCGATGGGTTGCTCTCCTCCTAAGGGTGAATTCACATCGAGTCTGCAAAAATCTTTGCCTATTATTTGTAGTTTACTTAAAATTATTTGAAATATTTACCAAAATGCTTGTTGGGTATAACGGTTATAGTTCTGCATGGAGTTATGTATATGAGGGTGGGACGATCTGCTACTAACTTGTTGTGGCAGGTGGATAGATTTTCCTTGGCAGATGGACTCGTATTTCTGCGTTAGGTTTTCTGCGGCCTTGTCATCGAGTGCATTTAGTTTTTTTTGGCAGAATGGTTCGCCCTTCTGCGTTAGGCTTTCTGGTGTCCTCGTTAAGGGTAGCGAGTGAAGGGTGGACAAATTTGGTAAAGGGGGTGTCGAAAGGTGTGGAAGAAGAGGGAGTGGATGGTTAGGATGAGGCAGTGGGCCTCTCGCCATCCATTCCTTCCATAGGGAGCAGAATCAGCTTGACCAAAGGTCTTCTGATCTGACCCTTTTCGCTCGGAAGGTCAACGACACGAACCGGGTTATCTTCGCCGGGGTGTACGTTGGTAACTCGACCGAGCCTCCACTCGTTCGGGGACAAGTTGTCTTCTTTGATAACAACGAGATCCCCCACCTTCAAATTCTGTTTTGGATGCTTCCACTTCACTCGTTTTTGAAGTTCGGATAAATATTCCACTTTCCATCGCCTGCAGAAGGTTTGATGAAGAGCCTTGAGCTTCCGCCACCTATTGCTAATAGAGGCAGGGCTCTCATTCATCTCTGGTTCTGGCGGTGCCAGGAGATGACTTCCAGTTAGGAAGTGCCCAGGGGTTAATGGCTCCAGGTCCGCGGCCTCATTTGAGGCTGGACTAAGTGGCCGCGAGTTGAGGCATGCCTCAATCCGGCACAATAGCGTGTGGAATTCCTCATGCGTGAATTTATGAGGCGAGGCTAACTTCTTGAAGTGGCTTCTGGAACTCTTCACTTCCGCCTTCCAGAGTCCCCCCATATGTGGAACCCCGGCCGGAATCAAATGCCATGTCATGGCTTGATGGCTATATTTGGAAATAGTCATATCTCGGGCTTTCGAGATAAATGCCTTAAATTCAGATCTTGAAGATCGTGAAGCTCCGACAAAATTAGAACCATTGTCGAAGTAAATGTTTCTCGGGCATCCTCGTCTAGCGATAAAACGCGAAAACGCTGCTAGAAAGGAGGGGGTACTAAGATCACTGGCCGCTTCCAGATGGATCGCTTTCGTGGTAAAACAAACAAAGAGACAAACGTATCCCTTTGATAGTCGACATCCTCTACCGCGGTAACTTTTAATGTCAAAAGGCCCGGCAAAGTCCACCCCGGTATTGGTAAACGCGCGAGTGAACCTAGTGCGTTCGCAAGGAAGGGTACCCATCAGTTGGGTTTGCGCCCTTTTTTTATAAATGGTGCAGGCTTTACAGTTATGGATGGTGGCCCTAATCATGTTCTTGACATTCGGAATCCAGTATTGGGTGCGGATGAGACGGAGCATTAGTTGGTTTTCCCCATGGAGGGAGATTTTATGTATCATTTGTACAGTCAGACGTGTCAACCTACAACTGTACGGCAGTATGATTGGGTGGCGCTCGTTAAAAGCGAGGTCTTGAGATGCTCCAAGGCAAGCACCCGCCCTAATAATATCATCTTTATCGATGAACGGGATGAGTGGCAATATCTCGCTTTTCCTATCGATAACATGTCCCTTCTTCAAGCTTACATATTCCTCATTATAATGTTGCTTCTGATACAGTTTGATCAAGAGTTGCGTCGTGGTCTTGATCTCATCGGATGAGATTAGGCACGATTTTTCTTGAAAGGAAGCTTTTGTCTTATGATGAGTTCTTCGAAAGAATCTCATAACATATGAAAGTACCGTCAAAGCCCTCGGTAAATTCGAAAACCGGTCGAGAATCTCGATTTCTTTTTGCGTTGATATTGCGTAGGCCTGCGCTCTCTTTTCCTCCACGGATGTATTATACTCTTTTTCTTGTACTGGCCATTGGAAATTGTCTTCTTGCAGCCAAGAAGGTCCCTGCCACCACAAAGAATTGTTGACCAAGTCCGATGCTGGTAGTCCTCTGCTTCCTAAGTCTGCTGGATTCGTTTCCGAGTTGACATGAAGCCAGTCCTTGCTGCCGACTAGGTCGATGATTTTTGTAATCCTGTGTGCGACGAATGTTGACCAGGAACAGGGTGGTTTCCTAATCCATGCCAAAACGATGGTGGAGTCCGTCCATAGATATTGTTTCACTGGTCCCAGTTTGATGTTTCGGATAATTGATTCCATCATCTCCGCTAACAGTACTGCTCCGCAAAGTTCAAACGCGGAAGTGAGATGGTCTTCACTGGTGCTACTCTGGTTTTGGCCAGAAGTAGATTTACGAAGATATCATCATTCCTTTTGACTCGCATGTAGACAGCGGCAGCGTATACCTTTTCCGAAGCATCGCAGAATCCATGTATTTCGACCTCATCTTCTGGTGAAAAGTTTACCCATCGTGGTATCTTTATTTTGTCGATTTCGTGGTATTGATGTCTAAAGTTTTGCCATCGTTCCAATGTATTGGACGAAACTGGCTCATCCTAATCAGTGCCCTCTAACCAGATGTTCTGCATCAAAATTTTGGCCACAATGACCATTGGTGCAAGCCACCCTAAAGGGCCTCCCCCCGCTAGTACGTCATCTACGTACATGCCTTCCCTTAGTATGCTAGATGCTGTAGGGTGAGAACTCTCTACTTCATCTGCTAGTTGCAAAAGGGTTCTAATTGCCAGATAAGGCGCACAATTGACCCCGAAAGTGACCGTTTTCAGCTCGTAAAGGCTTATGGGTGCTTGAGGCGATGTTCGGTAAACAAACCGTTGGAATTTGACGTGATCATCGCTCATCCAAATTTGCCTATACATCTTTTCGATGTCACTATTGAAAACGAACCGATACAGTCTCCATCGCAGTATAAGTACTGGAAGATCTGATTGTAGTACTGGGCCTGGCAGGAATGTCATTTAGACTTGTACCATTTGCCGTTGGGCTTGACGCATTAAAAACGACGCGTACCTTTGTGGTGGTACTCTCCGCCTTTACTACGGCATGATGGGGCAAAAATTAGTTGTCCGCCGAATCGGCTGGTACAATGGTATTAACTTGTCTCATATGCCCTAATGTCTCGTATGCAGACAAGACCCTCATATATTCTTTCCCTAATTCCGGGTTCTTTACTAAACGCGTTTCATTGCGGAAGAATTGCGAACACGCCCGCCTAAGGGAGCTTCCTATATTTCTCCTATCTGGGTAGTCCTGTCTGAATGGAAGAGAGACGCCATATCTCCCATCCTTTCTACGACTCGTATTTTCCCTATATAAATCTTCGCAGTACTTGTCATCTGCGTTTGGGCTTTTATTTCTGGGCAAATGTTTCAACTCCCAGAATGCTGTAAGCTGTTTGTCCAAAGCAACTTCGCCCACTCAATATAATTTGCGGATATACGTATCCGCCAAGCATGATATCAACTTCCTCGTTGATGTAGAATCGCTTATCTGCCAAGAGTAAGTCTGGAAAAGCCTGCATAGTCGTAGCATCGATATGGCAGGATGGCAGATTCCCAGTTAGTTTGGCTAAAATTAGAACAGAAGTTGTTAAGCTGCAGCAAGCGTCCACTGGTGAACGGAGTTCAATACTGGATGCCTCCTTGACTTGAGCAGCCACGGCATTACTGATGCCCGAAACTTGAGCATGCATCCTTTTTGCCGGTAAATTGATTCTGCGTTTGAGTCGTTCTGTCATAAACGAGCACTATGAACCAGAATCAATCAGTGCTCTTGCTTGGAAGTCCGTACCGTTATGATAAATGGTTACTCGAACTGTCCCTAACAGCACACCTGCGCTTGAATGCACATGGCAGGATTTAACATTTCGGTTTACTGCCGAAACAGATTTTTCAGCTGCCCATCTCTCTTGTGCCTGTTTTAAAGTTGAGCATGATACTGATTAGGGCTGATGGTTGCCTGCGTCTGAAGAGACTCCGCATGCAGGAGCGTATTATGTCGAGAGTGGCGCTTGTTGCAGTCGTAAGAACTGGTGCACTTCGACACAGTATGTCCTGGGGATAGGAGTTCAAACAGCCCTTGGTGGATTTGACAAAGTTAATTCTCTCCACAGGAGTTAATTTAAGAAAACGGGGACGGTTTCGTAATCTGTGGGCATTCGATTTGCACTTTGTGCACAGTAATTTTGTCACATTTGCTTGGTATGTACCAAACCTTTTTGCAGTGGTTTCGTTGGCATTCCGCGTACTTTGCGGTTTTTGCGCTTTCGAAGAACTCCCTATGAACCCAGACATTGTCTCGAGTGTCTGGAAGCGGTTGGACAAAAATTTGTCCATATCCTCCCACTTGGATATTTCCACTTTGTGGTCTATGCTTTGCTCCCATAGACCAAGCGTACTCTCCGGCAATTTCGTCGAACACAAATACGTTATAATTGCATCCCAGTTGGAAGTGTCAATTTTATGACTTCGCACTGAAGTGTTATTTCGCGCTGAAGTGTTTTAATCGCGCTACCACACTCACTCTCTACCTTTTTCAAGTTAAATAAAATTTGGATTTGCGAGTTTACTAGGATACGTTTGTTTTCGTATCTCTCGCATAAATTTCTCCAGGCCGTATCAAATCCCTCATTCGTGAGCGGACATTTTTTCACAATATCTTTTGCCTCACCTTGTGTCTTATTGTTCAGATGGAACAATTTCTCCACTGGTGTTAGGCGTTTATTTAAGATATATATGGCCGTGAACATGTCACGAAATGTTGGCCATGACAGATAATCGCCCTTGAAAACTTCAGTATCACATGGAGGCAGGCGGATACTGTGTTCAAATTCGGGATTTTCTTCAGATTTATTTTCTGGTTTGTTGTACGTCGCTTGGCGTGTAGCCATGTCTGACATGCAGCGTAAATATACTGCATATGCTCTCTTATATTTCTGTTTAACAGAAACTATACCAGGGGCTTCTAACTTATCTGAATTAAGTAAGTCGTCACAAGCCGTCCTGGTTTTCCTCCACATTGCTTTCAAGTCCTGAAGCCCAATAGTGTACTTTCTGTGGACTGAATCCTCTAATCCATTGTAGTCTGATTCGAAGTCAAAAATCGAATCAGCCAGCCTAATGAAACTTTCCATATTTTGGACTTAGAGGATATGCAGAATCAAAACAAAACCGAAAAATTATAGCTGAAGGTACGATGAAATGCTCAACCGTACAAGATAAATGCTGAATAGAAAGGGTAAAGGCAGTATTTTAGCACTGAAAATCAAAAAAACCCAACTCAATAAAATTTCAATCAACTCAATCAATGTATTTTTTAATAATTCAATTATATTTATTTATGGTTAATTTTATTTATATATTGCAGACTTGGCCGATTTGTCTGACTAATATTTTGTTTGCTACACCAGCAAAAATTTAAACACAAGCTCTGTGGCTTACTCGCCACCCACATGTATAAGGGGATATGTATATATAAATAAATGTGTATATGTTGCCGCACTAAGAAGTACATAAAAAAAACACAGATAAAGTGTGCGGTGTATCAAATGAGCGAAAGTGAATATTAAATGAAAAAATGTGATAACAAAAGAAAAGTGCTATAAAATTTGTAAATTTAACAAGAAAATAATAAACTAGCCTTCGATTAAAATGCTGTTGTGGATTATTACCGAAAAAACAAGTGGAAAAAAACAAAAAACAAACTCAAGATCGAAAGGCTAAGTGAGCTTATTGTGAAAGTGGGGTTATGTTACCTCTTGCCTTGCGCTGTGTCTAAAAAAACTTTACCACTGGTGGGGGGATACTTCGGATACTCGCAAGGATTTTGAAGCGTTTAATTTAATTTAAATAAAAGAAAAATAAAGTAGTTAACTGAACAAAAAAATCACTATTATTAAATATTCACTTAATGCACTTATATTTGATTACACTCGCGGGCAGCACTTTTAGGCAAATTGTTTGCAACACAAAAAAATAAGTGGCAAGAAATATACAACTTACGTGCTTTGATGTGGTGATCGGCTGATGTTTGTTGTAAATAGCTTGTGCGTTGTATGGTTGCTGTGGTATGTGGCAGAGTATATATGGCAGAGTTGTTTGTAACATATAAACTTTGGAACTTGTGGCAAATTACAATGTTGAGTATTTTTCCAATTTGTGCTTATGTGGCAGCTTCTGGTATTGACCCAATTATGGTTGATGTGGTTTGATCCAAGTGATGTGAATAAATGTTTGTGTTGTGGACTGTATAGGCTGCTTCCTTTCTACGGGGAGATGGACCATGAACAATTGCGACAATGGTGCTTCGCTGGAGCGGTCGAATTGTGATTTTGAAAAGAAATAAGAGAAGACAACGAGAATTCTCGTTATAATAAAGTGGCCTTATATTTGGATAAAATGTAATTACAAAACAATTGCTTTACCTTTTTAATATTTTGATGCGGTGGAAAATACTGGGGTGGCCGTGACGTTGTGACTGCATTGATTGTCGCTGAAGAAGTAGACGGTTTTCCAATCGAGCACAACCGTTGAACCTGAAAATTATCCTCCGGTTTTAAAGGGAGGTGGGTGGGTTGGTGTTAGTGATTGGAAGGGCGTTAAAGTTACATTAGGGTGGCACATTTTTTAGGAATTTAGGCATCTCGCCTAAACACCACATTTGGACCGATAACTCATTTATAGAAAACTATATCGAAATATGGGAAAGTCCAAATGAAACCTATGTTCGTCCCCTTTTGTTTGACACCCATATTGCACACAAATTTCAATGTTTTATGGGAACGACATTTTGACCGATACCTCGTTTTTCGATAAATATATCGAAATATAGAGAGTCCAGTTTGTAGGGAAAATTCAAATCGGCACGCCACAAATTGGAAGAGAAGCTTGGCGCAAAAATCTCTTAGGAGGTTTATGATGATATACCTGTTGTATATCGCGCCATAGAGATAGATAGATAGAGAGTCCAAATGAAAGCTGTGGCCTTGCCCTTTCGGTTGGCACTGACATTACAAGAAAAATCTCAAGGTTTTATGGGAACGACATTGTGGCCAATAACTCGTTTGTCGATAAATATATAAAAATACGAGTATAGGAAGTCCAAATGAAGTAGCCTTGCCCTTTCGCTTGATACCCATTTTGCAAGCAAGTTTCCAGGTTTTATGAGAACAGCATTTGGACCACTAACTCACTTTTCGATAAATACATCGAAATATGGCCAAGTCCAAATTAAACCTATGTTCGTCCCCTTTCGTTTGACATCCATATTGCATGCAAGTTTGAAGGTTTTATGAGAACTACATTTGGACCGATAACTCATTTATCGATAAATATATCGAAATACAGCCATGTCCAAATAAAACTTGTGTGAGTTATATGGAATAAAAAAATATCGAAGAGCAACGGTTCCTAGGGAAACTCCCAATTTCTTAAAAGACATAGCTTATACTTCCTTCCAGACTTTTAGCTGTCTTCATATAAAAACAAATATCTAAAAGTAATGGTTCCTAGGGGAACAACCAATTTCGAAAGAGACATAGCCTTTACTTCCTTGCAGAGTATTAGCTGTCTGCATACTAAATTTAATCAAAATCCGTAACAAAAGCAAACGTCTGGACATTGAACATTCAGCTTTATAATATTATTAAGATTTGCTTGAAACTTGGTACCACGGTAGCCCTTTGCCTTTGTTAAAACTTTGAATACTTTTTTCGGGAAGTTGAACAGGGACCGACCCATTCTAAAAAATCGTACCTATGATGACATTTGCTTGAAACTCGATACCTAGGTAGCCCTTTGCCTTTGTTGAAACTTTAAATACTTTTTTTCGGGAAGTTGAACAGAGACCGACCTATTCTAAAAAATAGTAATTATGCCATTTGCTTGAAACTCGGTACTTGGTAGCCCTTTTCGTTTGTTAAAATGTAGAACAGGGACCGACACATTCAAAGGAAATCGTATTTATGAGGCGATTTGCTTGAAACTCTGTACCTTGGTCGAAGTTTGCCTTTGGTAAAATTTAGAAAACTTTTTTTCGGGAAGTGGATCAGGGACCAACCTATTCAAAAATATCTTATTTATTATGCGATTTTCCTTTTTAGGACACTTTTTTCGGTAGGGACCAACCAGGCCACAGGGATTTAAAACGGAAGTGGCGCGGACCATAGGTTTTTTGGTTTATCTAACTCTCCATGGACGTGAAAGGGTAAAAAAATAATCCAAAAATATGCTGCAGCCATTTAAAGTAAATTTTTTGTTTTAATTATTTCGGTAATTCTATCATTTGTCAAAAATTTTTCTTCCACAGTTTGCTGCTGAGGTGACTCTCCATCGAAAGTGTCTTTACAGTTTTTCTTGTAAATGCTATAGTTTTCCGGCTGTAATCACTTTTTCCCTCTGCATTATTACAAAAAACATGCAAAGAAGTAGAATTTGTAATGCATTTTGTATTGGATAAAAAAAATTTGTTTGGAAAATTAAATTTTTTTTGCGGAGTTCGGTAGAATTTTCAATTGCTATGAATGTTTGTTCCAGCGATTTCTTGCTAAAGGTGACTAACCCCTCGAAAATGGACGTGGCAGTCACCTTACCTACGTTCAAAATTTCATAGTTTGTTAAGTTATCCCATCAAAATGACTTTTAAACATGTGGCATCTCTCTTAAAATATACCCAATTTTGTTAACGCATATTAGGCTATGAAGCTGTAAATTTGTATCCAAATACGTTGTCATTTTGGCGGGGTAGCTTAACCAATTATTAAATTTTGAATATTCGTAGGGTGGCTGCCACGGCCCTTTTCTAGGGGTTAGTCACCTTTAGTAAAACATTTCCACTAGCAAGAGAGTTAGATAAACTAAAAAAAACGTTGGTCGGAATCACTTTGAAGTGTTTGAAACGCTGAAGTTAAGCGTGTGACCAGAATTGATTCTGTATTGGAAATTCTTTTCTTTTTATACAAAATTTCTTACACTAATTTACATTAATACTTACAAGCTACAAGTGTTTACATGCTATGCGAAGTCAGCAATAAGTTGGTAGTTCACATTGACAAACCGATACTGTCGATCAGTCATGCTGATCGATACGTGTGTTGGTCAGTGTGACGGGTTGAGTAATTGGGTGACAAATGTAGGCAGATACGTGGCGTGTATATATGTTGTTGAACACCCGTTGGGTTCAACATAATTTATTTGGGTCAATATTTGTATATGCATAGAAATGCATTGAAAGTGGAACGCATTCTGAGTAATGCTACACCATCCGCCTTTGGAATAGTCGTATACAATTGAAAACAATTGTGTACGGCTATTAAAAGACTTAATGTCCCACTTAAGATAACGGTAACTTGATATCGAAAGTGAAAAGTTTGTTTATGAGGTTTTTTATCTGTTTACATTTGTTTCACATGTGTCTTTATTGTGCTGACTTTTTTTTTGTACTTTGAACATGATATGTTGTTTTTTGTTTTCTTTGGCTCGTGTGCCTGTTTATCAAAATGAGTGAACTGGAGTGCTTATGGCTTGGTTGTTTTTTTTTTTGTTATTACTAGTGGTGTTATACTGTTTTAAGTATATTTTTATGAATTATAATTTCTTTATTTTTGTTGTTTTTATTGCTACTTCCTATGCTATGTGGTAATAAAGTAAAATTAATATTCTTATCAATATTTTCAACTTTATATGGGCCGACTGCATATTTGGGCGGCCTCTTCTCTAACTAACACTAAATCTCCTATGTCTATTTCCTTACTATAGCTACTTTTATCATAATTTTTTTTTGTTTTTCTTTAGCCTCTTGGACTAATTTCCTAGCTCTTTGCTGTGCTACTTGAAGTCTATATTTTACTTCTTCGTCGTAAGCTTCGTGATTGTACAATGGGCTGATTTTATTTTCTTTTAGGAATTCGTAATTCGGTGAATTTTTTGCAAATATTAGTTCAAAGGGACATAACTTATGTGTGGTTGATGTCGTCGTATTGTAACAATACGCGAAATACCTGAGGTATTCATCCCAATCATCTTTGTCACTGGATATGTATGAACGTATATATTCATTGAATGTCCGGTGACTGCGTTCTACAGTACCCAAAGTTTGATGATAATACGGTGTTGAAGTTTTATGTTCAATTTTTAACAGTTTACACAATTCTTTGAATAAGTTATTTTTGTATTCTGTGCCCATGTCCGTCATGATTGTTTTCATGTGTCCATAAATTAAAATGAAATGCTCGAACACGGCTTTAGCGACTGTTGTTGCGTGTTTGCTTGGGACTGGGATCACTACCAAGTATTTGGTTAGATCGCATATAATGGTAACTGCATATTCGTTTCCATTTATCGACTTCGTAATGGGCCGACTGTATCGATTTGTATAATATCAAATGCCTTCGGGGGTGTCTCCGTTATTGTCATTGGTTCCTTTATATGCTTATTAGTCTTATTTTTCTCACAGTGGATGCAGTTCTTCACGTATTTTCTTATGTCATTTTTCATATTTAGCCAGCTATATTTCTGCTTGATTTTATCTGGCATGCGATTTATTCCCGGGTGGCCACCACTAATAGGATCGTCATGATATTTGTGCAGAATATCTTTAATTTTTCCGGGTTTTGTCACATTTATAACCTCTGGGGTTAGAGCGCTTGTTAGATTTTTGAGAACTTTGTTACCCATTTCTATAAATTTGTCTACTGCAGTATAACTCCGTTTGAACAATTTGTCCCCTAAGGACAACTGTATTTGTACAAGTTAGCCTAAGTCAATCTTATCCTCAACAATTAGGTTGCTTGTATCCAAGTTGCTACAAATTTTCTTCCCTTTTTTGAAATATAATTTCGGAGGATTGAAAACGAGCTCGAAATGTCTTTTTACTTCAAATTAATTTAGCGCTTCGTATATTTTGGGGTTCTCTTTGTGACTTTCTTTATTTTCAACATTACTGCTGGTATGTTTTGCTGCTGTTCTTGTTGTTATTTTTAATATTTTACTTGCTTCCACTGATATATCTTTTAAGTTTGTAATTGTTATGCGGGATAAAGCGTCCGCGATATGATTTTCCTTTCCGGCTATATACTCCACTTCAAAATCGTACTCCTCTAAATCGAGTCTTACTCGTGTCAGCTTAGATGAAGGACTCTTCATTGAGAATAGGTATGTTAAAGGACGGTGGTCGGTTTTAACTAGAAATTTTCTGCCATAGGCATATTCTGAAGAAGGTTATGGCCCAATGGATTGCGGCTAATTCTTTTTCTATCGTGGCTTTGTTGATTTCACCTTTTGTGAATGGCCTAGAAGCGTAAGCAAATGGTTACTGTTTGCCGTCATGTTCTTGGCTAAGGACTGCCCTACAAGCGTACCCACTAGCGTCTGTTGTGATGCAGAATTCTTTATCGAAAACTGGGTATTGCAAAAATTTTGGACTAATTAATGCTTCTTTTAAGTAGACAAAAGCTTTTTGACATTCTTCTGTCCATTCGAAAGAAACATTCTTTTTGCAAAGCCTAGTTAATTTTGTTGAATGTTCTGAAAAATTCGGTACAAATATTCTGTAATAGTTGCAGAAAGCTACGAATCTCTTAACTTCATCGGCTGTTTTTGGTCTTGGGTAATTTAGGACTGTTTCGAATTTGCTTGGATCGGGTAATATTCCCTTGTTTGTACATTTATGTCCTAAATATGTTACTTCTTGGCTGAAAAATAGGCATTTATCTGGATGTAATTTTAGGTTGTATTTTCTACAAGTGAAGAACAGGTCTCTTAAATTTCTTATAATATGGTTTTTAGAACAACCTAATATAGCTAAATCATCCATGTAGAGAAATGCTTGAGATGGTTTGAGACCTGCGAATGCTAGTGTCATCATTCTTTGGAATGAATTCGGTGCTACTTTTAATCCATAGGGTAGTCTTTTGAATCTATACGTGCCATTTTCGGCTGTGAATGAGGTTTAATCCATGGAGTCTGGGTGTAATTCGATTTGATGAAAACCTGACATAAGGTCCAGGCATGCAAATATTTTGCTCTTCCAAGTTGATCTAAAATGTCGTCTATTCTTGGAAGTGGGAATTTGTCTGATGCTAACTTTTTATTTACCTTTCTGTAGTCAACCACTAGTATGCATCTTTTTTCTGTTTTCCCTGGGAGTGATTTTTTAGGGACTAGTAAGATTGGGCTTTTATATTCTGATATGGAGGGTTCTATTATGTCATCTTCGATTAACTTATTTACCTGTTTGCTTATTTCTCCTTTTTGCGTTTGAGGTAGTCTATAATTTTTTATGTAAACGGGAGTGTCATTCTTCATGTATAATTTTTGTTTATAAAAATTATTAGAGGAAATCGGTTCTGTTTCTAGTGCAAATATGTCTATGAATTCTGTGCACAGTGTTGTTAGCTGAGGGTTGACAAATTTTGGAAAGTTTTTGGTTAATTTTTTTAATTTTTCTGTATCGTTGCAATTTTTACTGTGTGTGGTTTTAACTACTGTGTAGTCGTCTAGATTTTCGGTATTCATCTTGTAATTTTAAATAGTTGTGTTTTTATGTGTTGTGTTGATAATTCTAATGAAAGTTTGCTCCTTATCGTAATTGTATTGACAGACAGACAATTTGTTAGATGTATCGTTATTGTTTGGGGAAAATCATATGGTCTTAGGACTAGTTTATCCTCTGTTTTTCCATAGTCTAAAACACAATTGCACTTCTTTATGAAATCTAGTCCTATTATTCCATCGCATGGGATTGGAAAGTCGTCTTCTACGACATGGAATTTATGGTAAATTAGAAGGTCGTCGCCTTTTAAATCTGCTTTAATTGTGCCTCATGTGCTGGTTATTCCCTGACCAATGCCTTTTAAATCTGTAATTTTCTTTGTATTTATTTTGTGACTATTACTAATTTGATGCTTTTTAATAATGGAGATGTCTGCTCCTGTATCAATTAAGAAATTTGAAATCGAATTTTTTAATGATGTCCTTGTAGATATATAGCTGTTTAGATGTAGATTTAGTACGCATATCTTTCTATCTATTAATCTTGAAGTGGAGTTTCCTGGTTTTCCGTCTGGGTGCAGCTGCGCACGTTACGGGTCTGGTTATAAGGTCTATTGTCGTTTCGATTTTGTGATCCTCTCTGGGTATTATTATGCCTCGAGTTATTGTTGTATCTCGGTTGAGGTCTAAATCTCCTGCCTTGGTAACTCCCATAGTTGTTACTTCGGTAACATCCACGGAAATTACTCCGGTACTGACTCTGCTGTCGTACATTCAAAATTGTGTTTGAGCTGCCCGTTATTTCGGTACAGCTGTTGGTAAATTTGGAGATTGCATCGTTCATTGTTGTGAACGTTCCCTCTTGCATGATCATTTTGACCTTGTCATTGGAGCAGTTTTTAGACATAGCTTTGACTGCTGCTTGTGTTGAATATCTTTGTTGCTAAGTCTGGGTTAAGTCCATCCGAGATGTACGCTCCTTCTAATGACCTGGTAATTTTTTCTATTTCCGCTGTATATTCATTAGCAGTTTTACTGCGTTGTTGGATGTTCAGGAGTTTGGCAGTTAAAGCTTCTACTGATTCACCCTTTATTGCAGTTTTTAGTTTTGTTTTTATCTGTTCTATTGTGCTTTCGTTACTGATAAACTTTCTTGCCGTGCCTTTTAGCTTGGTTTTTATCATTGTTATTGCTAAGGCTTCGTGATTTTCCTTCATTTGATCAAGTATATCAAGGGCGTCTAGGAAACTGTGTAAGTTTTTCGGCTTACCATCAAACTCTGGTAGAACTGATGAAGCAGTTTTAATAAATTCAACTACCGTTTGTACCATTGTGACGTTTATGGTTGGGATGTTTAGAGGTTTATTTTCTTCCGCTGATGGAGTATGGCTCAAGGAAGGTGATGGAGTCGGGCTCTGAGCACGTTCTGATAAAAGTAAATTGAAATCTATCTGAATTTTTCCCTCTATTGTGGTTGTTATTGTTAATTCTATATTGTATCTAGCTAAAGACGATACTAGTTTATCTCGTACGGCGGAGAAAAATTGGTAAGCTTCTCTTTGGTGTTCTTTGGTAAGTATGTTATTTACCGATTTAATCACCTGTCCTATACTATTCAGAGCTTCTAAAATTACGTTCAAATGCTTTACTATTGTCTCTGTTGTAATAGGAGTACTTTTATTCATGCATTTGTACGACTTACTGGCTTTTGCTTTTTCTTCATATAACGTGTCGTATATTTCCTGCCATTGATTCATTTCTTGGTATATTGAGTTTTTGATTAGACGCGTTGTTGTACATTATTTAATTGTCTCAATTTATTCTTTATATAGTTTTTTATTAAAATTGCAATTGCGACAATTAAAAGTGTTATTACGCCTGGAAAGATAGTTAACCATTTGTCTGAAAGTTCTTCCTTATTTTCTATGTTAGGGTGTGGCTCGTATCTAACCAGCTTATTTTCATAACTTTTCTCTGCAGAATTTTCCCTACCTACTTCGTATCCTGCTATTCCTATTAAGATACCCCCTCTCTCTATGGCGCGATATACAACAGGTATATCATCATAAACCTCCTAAGAGATTTTTGCGCCAAGCTTCTCTTCCAATTTGTGGTGTGCCGATTTGAATTTTCCCTACAACTTGGTGGGACCTACAGTTTTTTTTGCCGACTCCGAACGGCATCTACAAAGGAGACGAATTTTTGCTGAGAAGCCTGTCATGGCAGAAATACACTCGGAGAGTTTGCCAAACCACTGCCGAGGGGCGACCCCGTTTTGAAAAACTTTTTTCAAATCACTTTTGATGTTACCTGTACCAGGGCTCGAACCATGGACCTTCGGTGTGGTAGGCCGGCAACACTACCTTCACACCACGGCGGCCGCTATTAAGATACCGTTTAATGCAATTTTCATAAAAAAATTTTGAATTTATTTGTATTTTTACTTTATTTGCATTCCAATTTACTCAGTTTACTGAGTAACAAGATTTCTTATTTTCCGAAAATTTTTAGTATTATTATTTATTTCTTAACATGTTTATTTTTTCTTTTAATTTTAATCTATCAACCGTATATGTTGTTAGATTAATTAACCTAAATGTTTCGGCTATTTCCTATTAAATTCTTTCTGGGTCGTAACTTCATGCATATTATTTACCTATTCTTATATTTTATAAGCCCTTTTTTTTAAATATTTTCCCTAAGCAAAATGCTCTTGGTTTAGCGGCCGTGAGGCGTGCTCAAATTATTCTAAATATACTTAAATCGCCGCCAGTCTTGCTTCCAGTCATGCTGCCAGTTCCCTTGTATTCGGCACTAACTTGTGAAATTCCATTAACATCAATTTCAAATGACACTTCAAACAATTTTGATCATTTGTAATAACAATCTTTTCCTTGTAAGGATCGCCATGTAATGTATTGGTTTTTATTGAATGTTCGCTGATGGTTAGCGAAGTGAGTTTGAATGAATACAAACAATTTAATTACAGTGCTGTTCTCGGCACCTTGAAAATAGTAGTATGCTGATTAGAATTACAGTGCTGCTCTCAGCACTTTGAAAATAGCAGTCTGTTGATTAGAAAACTGGCAGGATCGCCATGAAGTGTTTGAAACGCTCAAGTTAAGCGTGTGACAAGAATTGATTCTTTATTGGAAATTCTTTTCTTTTTATACAAAATCTCTTACACTTATTTACACTAACACTTACAAGCTACAAGTGTTTACATGTTATGCAAAGTCAGCAATAATTTGGTAGTTCACATTGACAAGCCGATACCGTCGATCAGTCATGCTGATCGATACGTGTGTTGGTCAGTGTGACGGGTTGAGTAATTGGGTGACAAATGTAGGCAGATACGTGGCGTGTATATATGTTGTTAAACTCCCGTTGGGTTCAACCTAATTTATTTGGGTCAATATTTGCATATGCATAGAAATATATTGAAAGTGAAACGCATTCTGAGTAATGCTACAACTACCGTATTCAGTCGATTTTCTGTTTTCCTCGCCTGGATACTGTCACTTTCGCTTTAATAAAAACTTTAGAATATGTAGGTAGAAATTACTTGGAACAGCGTAAAAAATTTTGACAAACGAAATTTTTTATTTGAGCTTATCTTATCTGTCATAGGGGTGGGTGTCAACAATTGCGAAAATTATAAAAGTTAAATGTTGTTTATCTAAATCTACTACGTAAGTGCCCAATCTATTAAGATTTTTTTTGCGCATCTACTGAGCAATGTAAATTTTCAATTCCGAACGCTAGTGAGTACTTTCTACAATTTTTGTCTAATGAAAATTGAAATTCTTTCACGCAGCCTACTGATGTTTGGAAACGTTTAAAATTCTAATAAAAATGAGCTAGAAGTTTTTGAGTGAAATATTATTTTATTATTCCAACGAAAATTGATACTCTTCACGCAGCGTTTCAATTCCGAACGCTAGTGAGTACTTTATACAATTTTTGTCTAATGAAAATTGAAATTCTTTCACGCAGCCTACTGATGTTTCGAAAAGTTTAAAATTTAAATAAAAATGAGCGAGAAGTTTTTCATTGAAATAATATTTTTTTAAAGCATCCTTGTATTTTCTTGGCTAAATTTTCTTGATTTAGTATCCAGGTCTTAAGAAATTAAGTACCATTTTTCTACGTTTTTTGCAATAGAATTCGGAGTCAACACAGTTTTTGTCAAGAAGTATATCGGTGGCAATACGCGAAAAAAGTCAAACTCAAGATAGGATAGAAATAAGATATTAACCGCACTGTGTTCTGCGCACCCAAATCTCTTAGCTCAGAAGCGGCTTTTTCTTAAAAATTGTGCATTTTATAAATAAAAACCCATAATTCCATAAATTTCCACTATAATTTTAGCTTTTAAAAGCGTTCTACTGAATAATTAAAAAAATTACTTTGGTTTCTTTACCTTCTTGCCACAAATATGCAGTGTAACTTATTTAGAAAGAAAAGGGCGTGGCAGCAAGCGATAACAGCCAAAGTTTAAGAGGTTTTCAGGGGAGCATAAAAACCAAACTTACTTCCTATTTTTTATTTATTTATTAAATGGTCTTCAAATTGAATAATTCTTACAGACTAAATTTGAAAATAAAGAAATAAATATTACAAGTATATAAAGTAAAAAGCATCCAAATTTAACTTTCTTAACATTGTAGGATACAAACAAGTATAAGTGTACTAAGGAGTTGATGCATAGTGTCCAGAAGGGGGCGTATGAGCTAGGAAGGACTCTATAGAAAAAGATCAGTAGGGAGCTGATGCGTAGTGCCCAGAAGGAGGCACGTGAGCCATGAATGAGATAATTCAATAATAAAAGTAGATACAATAATAAAATTTTTTCTTCTTCTTTAAATGGTCATCTAACCGCCTGGGCGATTTTGACCGTCCAATATAGCTCGCCAGTCGTTTCTTCGTTGCGCCAACTGGCGCCAATTGGAAACACCGCGGGATCGCAAATCGGTCTCCACTTGGTCCTTCCATCAGAGTGGTGGTCTCCCTCTTCCTCTGCTTCCACCGGCGGATGCCGGAGCATCTGCGCTCATCTTCGCCGTCGCCTACGCGTAGAGGTCCACAAATCTTTCGAAGAAACTTTCTCTCGAATACTCCCAGAGCCACCTCATCAGATGTTGTTAGTGTCCACACTTCTGCACCATATAGCAGGACGGGTGCGATGAGTGACTTGTAGAGTGTTATTTTCGTTCGTCGAGAGAGGACTTTACTTTTCAATTGCCCTCTCAGTCCGAAGTAGCATCTGTTTGCAAGAGTAATTCTTCGTCGGATTTCTAGGCTAACATTATTGTTGGTGTTAATGCTGGTTCCCAGGTAAACGAAGTCCTTTACTATTTCGAAATTATTACTGCCAACAGTGGCTTGGTTGCCAAGGCGCGAATGCGCTGATTCTTTGCATGATGACAGAAGGTAATTCGTTTTGCCCTCGTTCACCACCAATCCCATTTTCTCTGCTTCTTTTTCTAATGTGGAGTAAGCAGAAGTTACGGCGCGGTTGTTAAGGCCAATGATATCAATATCGTCAGCATATGCCAACAGTTGCACGCTTTTATAAAATATTGTTCCAGCGCGGTTACGTTCTGCAGCTTGTATTACTTTCTCCAGCATTAAATTAAAGCAATCGACCGATAGGGGGTCACGCTGTCTGAAACCTCGTTTAGTTTCGAACGGCTCGGAGAGGTGCTTCCCAATTCTGACCGCGCCGGCGGTGTTGCTCAAGGTCATTTTGCATAGCCGTATAAGTTTTGCGGGGAAACCAAATTCAGACATAGCGTCATATAGGCAGCTCCTTTTCGTGCTATCGAAAGCGGCTTTAAAATCAACAAAGAGATAATCTGTCTCGACTCTTTTCTCAAGGGTTTTTTCCAAGAATTGGCGTATTGTAAAAATCTGGTCGATGGTAGATTTAACAGGTCTGAAGCCACACTGATAAGGTCCAATCTGTCTGTTCAGTCTTTCGCACAATACGCTTGATAGGACCTTATATGCGATATTCAAAAGGCTGATTCCGCGATAGTTGGCGCAGTTTGCAGGATCGCCCTTCTTGTGGATTGGGCAGAGAACACTTAGATTCCAATCTTCAGGCATGCATTCATCCGACCATATTCTGCATAGAAGCTGGTGCATGCGCCTTACCAGCTCCTCCCCTCCGTGTTTGAATAATTCAGCAGGCAAACCATCAGCGCCAGCTGCTTTATTGTTTTTCAATTGGGATATTGCTATTCGCACCTCATTATAGTCGTGTTGTGCAACGTCAATTCCATCATCTTCGATTGTGGGCTCGGGTTCGGCACTTCTCTGGTTTTTTGCTCAGTTTCTCCATTTAAAAGGGCAGAGAAGTGATCCCTCCATATTCAGAGTGCTCTCTGAACATCGGCCACCAGGTCGCCGTTCTCATTCTTACAGGAGTTTGCCCCGGGTTTAAAACCTTCTGTCATACGCCGTTGGCCAGCATCTCAAGCTCCTTTATTTCAGGCTTTTCTGCCTCTCTCTTTTCGCCGCCTCGCTTCCCTCTTCAACTCGCGGTAGTGTTCACACACACTCCTCGTTGCATTCGATCTCAGCGTTGCCTTGTAGGCTTCGTCCTTTCTTTTCGTTGCAGCGGGGCACTCTTCATCATCATACCAGTTGTTTCTTCGCATTCGCCGGAATCCAATTACTTCTTCGGCTGCGGTACGTAGTGCTCCTGAGATATGATCCCACTGCTCATGCATTCCACTAGGTTGAATTGTGCTCTCGGTTAGCAGGCGTGAGAGGCGATCTGCGAAATAATTGGCGGTCTGTTGCGATTGCAGCTTTTCGACGTCCAGCTTTCCCTGCGTTTTTTGTTGCACCTGCTTTGTCGTACAGAGGCGGGTACGAATCTTGGCTGCTACTAAGTCGTGATCAGAGTCGATGTTAGGTCCTCGTGTTGTGCGAACATCTAAAACGCTGGAAGCAGGTCGTCCGTCTATCACAACGTGGTCGATCTGGTTGCGTGTTTTTCAATCGGGGGACAGCCATGTAGCCTGATGGATCTTCTTGTGCATAAACCTAGTGCTGGATATGACCATGTTTCGGGCACCGGCGAAGTCGATCAGCCTGAATCCATTTGGCGAAGTCTGATCGTGGAGACTGAACTTCCCGACAGTGGGGCCAAATACACCCTCCTTACCCACCCTGGCGTTAAAGTCGCCAAGCACGACTTTGATATCATGACGGTGGCAGCGCTCGTATGCTTCTTCCAGGCGCTCGTAGAATGCATCCTTTTCTACGTCGTCCTTCTCTTCCATCGGCGCATGAGCGCAGATAAACGATATGGTGAAAAATCGTACTTTTATGCGGATTGCAACGAGACGCTCGTTCACGGGTGTGAACGACAGTACTCGGTGACGGAGTCTCTCTCCCACCACAAATCCCACGCCGAATCTGCGCTTGTCTTCATGCCCACTCCAGTAGATGTTGCAAGGTGTTCTGATCGTGTTTCCTCGCCCCGTCCATCGCATCTCTTGTATGGCGGTGATGTCAGCTTTTGCTTTTCTCAGGACCTCAACCAGCCGGGCAGCGGCACCTTCCCTATTAAGGGACCGGACATTCCAGGTACATGCCCTTATCTCATAATCCTTATTTCGTTTGCGGGTGTTGTCATCTAAAAAAGGGGTTCTCATATCCGAGGCTTTGTTGTTGAATTTAATTGGAACGTTGTTTTATGTGGTGGGTCCCAAACCCAACGCACAACCCGTTTCACGGGAGGTTGAATTCTATTACACGTTTGTATGGCGAGCCGCTTGATCCAAGACAGACGCCCGCTTGGAGCCACACCACATGGTGTCAAGCCCTTAAACCGATTATGTCGGAGTGGCCTTACCATAATGAAATTTGATAAAATTATTTAGTTAGTTGTCCTTTTTTCGATTTTATAAAACTATTGGGAAAAAGGGCCGGGCACTGATCACATATGAGTAAACAAATTTTCAAAATTCGACTGTTAATAACTACAGAACCGCTTATGCTAGAATAACGAAATTTGGTATGATGTATGTTATGGTTGTGGTAAATACACCCATAGTGAATAGACGAAATTGCTTTTCTACCACGCCTACTTTTTCATAAAAGTTATCTGAAAAGAAGGTAGAAATACTCAACTGCCCATATCTCGTTGACTGATACAGGTAGAATGATATAATTTGGCAGTTACACATTTTCAATCTAAAATGGAAATTACAAAACTGCAGTTTCATTTCCTCTCTAGTGGGGAGCAAACCAAAGTTATCAAAACCTGGAAAAAAAAAATACAAAATATAAATACTTTTTCTTTTGAAGGACTGTAACAAAACAAGTTCACATTAATTTAAAATTTCAAGTAGCAATGTATTAAAGAATAAAAAATTCTATGGATAGCATTTTACATTGCAGAGTAAATTTCGTTAGTTACGTGAATCAGAATAAAAAATTTCCCATGTAATCTGTATGGAAAATTGAAAAAAATGTATTAAATCTCAATAGCTTTTATATTGTTAGCCAAATTTTTGCATTGCATATGGGAAACGCCTAAGAAAATTGATTTTGAATGGGAAATGTTCACACTCCCTAAATTTCAATATTCAGGGCCCAAACCCTCAAGGTATTTTTATAGGTAGGTACTTCCCAAGTATTTCGAAGTAGAACTCAAGAAAAATAAAGTCGAAAATAGATCCCAAATATACACAAACATTCCCCCGATTCTGTATTTATCAATATTGACAATTTGTCAACAACACACAATTGGGGGGATTGCATGAGTATAAGATTGGACATTTTTCCCATATGTCATAAAATATATTTTAACTTGGTTTTACTTGCATTAATTTTTAATTTTTTTTTCTTTTTTAATATAGTTCATAGATATCTACTTATTAAGTACAAAAAATTAATTTTAATTTTATATTTTGAAATGAATTTACGATTAGTGTGTACGATTTCTTCTTCTTTTTTCACATCAGGTGTTTAAATTTGTTTTGTTAAACTCTCTTAATGGTTATTCCTTGCAGATCTTGTAGTAATGACGTGAATAGTCTTGCTCTACTCAATGTTATTGCAGCCAAAGCAGGGGGCTTAACATTGCTCATTTCAATGCCCGCAGTCTCAATTCGGATAAATTGGACTCTGTAAGAAATGTGTTCGAAAAGTCGCTGGTTGACGTTATTTGTGTGGTTGAGACTTGGTTCAATGAGAACTTGTGTGGGTCTGTTACTAACATAGGCAACTACACTTTAATGCGTAATGATAGGTCAGCCAGAAGAGGTGGCGGCGTTGCAATTTACTGCAGGAGTTACCTTAGTATGAAACTTGTAATTAAATCTAATAGTAGCAGCACAGAGTTTTTGTTTGTTGAAGTTTCGGGTAGAAACTTTAAAACTCTTGTCGGATGTGTTTATAATCCCCTGAGGTCTACTAGCCTGAGCCCCTTCTTTGATGTTGTATCTACGTATCTAGTTGAGTATGACGATATTGTTATTGGTGGTGATTTCAACGTCAACCTTCTTGTTCGTGATAGTTTAAGTGAAAATTTGCTGGAAGGTGTTGCAGGCATAGGACTCTCACTAGTGAATCGGTCTCTTCCAACGAGATATGCAAATAACTGTGCACCTAGCCTTTTAGATTATTTCATTGTTTCTGATATGAGCAGTATCTTGAAGTTTGATCAAATAAGTTTTATATCTGATCATGATTTGATCTTTTGCTCGTTAGATGTCAATATTGAGCGTCCAACTGAAAATTCCAGTTTTTCATACAGGGATTTTCGTTGCCTTGACCTTGAAAATCTCTTTTTTGATAGTAATAATATTGATTGGACAGCTTGTTGGCACCTTGAAACTGTCGACGAAAAACTTAACATTTTGACAAATGTTTTAAAGTCTCTTTTTGATAAGCATGTTCCTATTCGTGTCGTTCCCATGAAAAGTCCCTCCGCGCCGTGGTTTAATAGAGTAGTCTTAGATGCTATTCGTCTGCGTAATAAGCTACACTCTAAATGGAAACGATTGCCCACGCAAGAGAATTGGGAAACTTTTAAATCGGCGAGGAAAAATGCTACGCTTATCACTAGACGTGAAAAGAAAAAATATTTCAGCATAAAGTTAAGCTCTAAACTCCCATCTAGAGTACTCTGGCGAAATATAAACCATTTAAGGGTACGAGAAAAACATCATAACAAATGTACTCTGGATCCCGACGTTATGAACAACGCATTTCTCGATCAAAGTTCGATCTGTGACAATATTCCTATGTTTGTCGCTCGTGATGAATTATGTTTTACCGGTCCTAAGTTTAAGTTCAATGTGCTTAAAATAAGCTCAAATGCTGAGGGCGTTGATGGTCTACCAATTAAGTTCCTAAAAATCATATTACCCTGTATTGTCGGTGCACTTACTCATATAATTAACCATGACTTCACTACGTCTTGTTTCCCTAGCTTGTGGAAGGTTGCTACAGTGCTACCTATTGCAAAAAAACATCAGCATGTTCTACTGCGGATTTTCGCCCTATTAGCGTACTCTCTGCACTTTCTAAAGTTTTTGAAATGCTCATGGCTGAGCAAATATATCAGCACTTACAAGTGAATAACCTACTCTCTCCTGTGCAGTCAGGTTTTAGGAAGAATCATAGCTGTAAAGCTATGCTTAAAATTCTGGATGATATTAGGATACATCTTGATAGAAAGGAACTAACCTTGCTGTGTCTGCTCGATTTCTCCAAAGCCTTTGATTCAGTGAACCATACACAAGCTTAGTGAATATTTCGGTTTAAGTAGAAGTGCAGTCAGACTTTTGCAAACCTATTTAACTGGTCGTTACCAACGTGTCCGAGTTGGATCTGAGCTTTCACAGTTGAAACCTGTCATAAGCGGGGTTCCCCAAGGTTCTATATTGGGCCCTTTACTATTCAGCATATTTATAAATGATGTTTTTAGCATGTGCCAGTATTCGGAGCTTCGTGCGTATGCTGATGACATCCAACTCTATACGTGTGGACCTTCAAACCAACCTAGTCAGGTGTCTGAAAATCTGAATTCAGATTTGCTGGCAATCTCTCCTTGGGCGTCTGCAATGGTTTAGTACTCAATTCCAAAAAATCGTTCGTTCTTCCGGTTGTTAGTAAAAGAACTAGAGCGATTAACCTCTTTCCTCCGATACATTTAGGGGATGAAACTCTGGAACTAGTTAACAAAGTCAAAAACTTGGGTTTTACAATAAATTCTACTCTTTCATGTAGTGATCACGTCAACTCTGTTGTTAGAAAGGTATATACCTATACCTATCATAACATATTCCGAATTAGTCTATAGCAAATTTGATAGCCTCTCGGCCCGCAAGGTTACCCTCTTATTTAATAACGTGACACGGTACGTTTATGGCCTGTCCAAATTTGATCACATTTCTGAGTTTAAAAATCGTCTTTTGGGATGTGAGATTTTGGAGTACCTTAAAACCAGGAACTAAATTTTTTTCTTTAGTTTAATGTCTTTGAGAGTCCCCAATTATCTTTATACGAAGTTGGTTTTTACCAGATCTGCTCGGTTAACTGGCCTAATAATTCCTTACTTCGGCTCGCTGGCTTCAGCAAGACTATTCTTCGTCAACGCGGTTCGCATTTGGAACTCTATTCTTAAACTTTTTACTTTACTTTACTTTTTACATTTACTATTTAAGAACTAATATTATTGATTGTTGTTAGTGTTTATATGTTTTTCTTTTATGTGTTTCTGTAATATTATTATTATTTTTTTTGTTATGATACCATAATATTAGTTATAATTTGTCTAAACGTCTCTTTTTCCAATTTAAATTTTGTACTATAAATGATAAAAATAAAAATCTTATTGTACTAATATTACTTTGAAATAAATTGAAATTAAAATTTAAAATATGCAAAAAAGTAAATTTTGCCTCTTTGACGGTTTTCCATCTACTACTAGTGGATACTGGATAATTTTTTCAGTATTTTTCAGTGTTTCAATAATTCGACGTCGTTCATGCACTACACAGACAAACATTAAACAAGAAATTACCATTAATAAATTTGAAATTAGCTTTTGTATTTAGCTCTTCGTTCCCATGGCTGCTACAGCAAGCGCGTCTCAGGAAAATGCTTTTTGTTTGATGCGATGTCATGGAGATGTCATGTCATTCATAAACATTACACATGAAATTACCAAAAGGGCGATAATGCCATAATGGCTTTAATTCAAAATCATTGTGGAAAAAACCCATATTGATTAATATGTTGAGGAATAGGGCCATAGGGCCTACTTAGTTCTACAATGATGCGAACGCTAAATTGTATTCTACTAAAGGAGATGGCTTGTAATTTGTCATAGATGCCGCGATACTGTTTCGCCAGCAGTTAAATATGCTGACACAAATGCAGTGTTTTATTTAGGTACTTTGCTTGTTCCATAATTTCATGCAAACATATATGCATAATAAATATATACGAGGTGTGTTCAAAAAGTACCGCGAATTTTGTGTTTTTTCAAAAATTATTCATTTATTCATGAATATCTATTTTGTCCCCTTCAAAGTAATCCCCATGAGATATTATACACTTGTGCCAACGGTTTTTCCAATCTTCGAAGCACTTCAAAAAATCATTTTTTTATATCTTGTTCAGCTCCTCCTTCGATGCCGTCTTTATCTCGTCAAGAGAAGCGTAACGTCGTCCTTTCATGGGCCTCTTCAGTTTAGGGAACAAGAAAAAGTCACAGGGGGCCAGATCTGGGGAATACGGTGGCTGCGGCATCATTAGTGTGTTGTTTTTGGCCAAAAAGTCGCGCACAAGCAACGATGCGTGAGCAGGGGCGTTATCGTGGTGCAAAAGCCAATTTTTGTTCTTTGCACATCTTCTCGGCCTTCTGAGAACATTTTGTACCACCGATAAACGTTGCTTCGGTCCAAGGTAGCTTCTCCGTATGCCACAGTCAACATTCGGAATGCATCCGCGCACTTAATTTCGTTTTTCACACAAAATTTGATACAGGTTCTTTGATCCATTTTTTTGAATAGGTAAAAATCAAAGACGATCCAACACACGTGCAAGCAAAGCAGCTGTCAACAATTAACTGAACATTCAAAATGGCCGAGCTTGTAGGCATAAGTGAGAGACATGAGAGTTCCACATATCAAAGTGCTTAGCATGAACAGACGAATCCATTAAACCATGTCCGTCCGTCCGTCCGTACGTGGACACGATAACCTGAGTAAAAATTTCGTGAAATTTGGCACACATGTTGCTTTCTGGCTAAGCTAGGTTGCTATTTGAAATCGCCGAAATCGAACCATAACCACGGCCCTTTTTTCGATATCGAAAATTTCGAAAAACGTTTTAAATTAAATAATTCAATAATAAAAGCAGCAACAATAATCAAATTTGGTAGAATTATTTAGTTGGTTGTCCTATTTACAATTTCATAAAATCTTTGGAAAAAGGGGCGTCGCACTGCCCACTTATGAGTGAAGAAATTTTCAAACTTTTACTCTCAATAACTTCAGAACCGTTTACGCTAGTATAACGAAATTTGGTAGAAGGCATACTATTGTTGTGATAAATACAGCCATACTAAATAAGAAAAATCGCTTTTCGACTACGCCTACTTTTTCACAAGTTATATGGAAAGGAAAATGGAAATATTGAACTACCCATATCTTATTGACTGATACAGGTATAATAATATAATTTGCTACTTACATCAATTTGCTTATTTTTAATGTGATTTTTGCAAAATTTTGGAAAGTAGGCGTGGCACCGCCCAGTTATGAGTCAAGCAATTTTCAAATTGGACTGCTAATAACTTCAGAACGGTATTGGATAGAATTACGAAACTTGATACGAGGTATACTATGGATATATAGAGTATGCTCACAGAAAATAAGCTAAACCGGTGAACGACTACGCCCACTTTTGGACTAAAGTTTTCAAACGAGAGTTAGGAAACCGGAACATGCAATATCTGTTTCACTGATGTAGACACAATACTAGAAGTTAGGGTAATTGTTTCCTTTAGGAGACAACTGCTAAAACAAGTCCAAAAATGTCGGGATGTCATGTCAAACAACGCGTTTTGACTTCGGTATCAACAATCCGAAAGCGGATTTTCAATTTTTTGTTTCAGTGAAAAGTTATTCGCAAAAAACCAAAAAGTTACCCAGGTCCGATCCCAAATATGGGGCCAAGGTATTTATAAGCAGAACACCTTTCTGCGCAGAACACACTTTTGCACTTTTTAGCATACCCTAATCTGAGATTACAACAACCACATGAAAATTACAGACAATTTTAAACTTTGCAAATATCTCTTCACCGAAACAAAAACTCGAAAATCCGCTTCCGGATTATTGTTACCGAGGTCAAAACGCGTATTTTGATACTTCCCCGACAATTTCGGAAGTGTTTTAGCAGTTGTCTTCTAAAGGAAACAATTACCGAATTTAGTACTTGCAATCACCTGATGATATCATTAATGATTTTTAATGATTATTTTAAATATTTTGGAAAATGGGCGTGCCACCGCCCACATGTGAATGAACAAAATATCAAAATGTTACTATTAACAACCCACTGTGAAAGTATCATAAAGATCCAAGATGAAGTTTGGACATCAATAAGGGACAAACAACACAATAAACTACAGGGTGGCTGATGAAAGCCGCTACCAAAAAAAAATTAAATAACTTTTTTTCTATTTAATGAATCTGGTTAATTTTTTTTTTATTTTGCAGATTGACTTTTACATTTAACAAAAATGGATAACTGGGACACTGAAACAAGAATTTGGATTGTCCGCCGCTATCACGCACTGGAGTCCGTAGTTTCGGTTCAAAGAGAGTATAGGCGCACGTTTGGCGGCAATCCTCCGAGCAGATGGACCATAATAAGACTTGTAAACAATTTTGCCGAGCATGGGACAGTCAACAGAAGACCTTACCATCGAAACCCTTCAGTTCGAACGGAGGAAACAATCGCTGCTGTAGCTGCTGCCATACAAAACAATCCACGTGTTTCGACAAGAAGCTTATCTGCTCAAATGGGTGTAAGCAGACAGTCATTACAGTCAATTATGCACAAAGATTTGGACTTATTCCCATATAAAATTCCAACAAACTGAACGCTGCAGACTTGCCGATTCGCTTGGAATTTTGCCAGCAGATGCTTCAAATGGTGGAAGAGGATGGAAACATGTTGAACTGTCTTTTCATGTCTGACGAGGCCCATTTCGATTTAAACGGCAACATAAACAAACAAAATTGTCGAATATGGAGTGCTTCCAACCCACAGATACTCCAAGAGACGGAATTGCATCCACTTCGTGTCACAGTGTGGTGTGCAATTTCATCACGCTGCATTGTCGGGCCCTACTTCTTTGAAGAAAACGGTCACACCGTTACGGTTACTGGAGACCGTTACTTGAGCATGTTGAGAGAGTTTTTCTATCCAGAATTACGCCGAATGAGAATTTCTTTCAACTCTGTGTAGTTTCAGCAAGATGGTGCAGCTCCTCATATAGCCCAACCTGTTATGACAGAATTGCGACGAAAATTTCCCAATAAGCTGATATCCAGAAACTCCACATTCCGTTGGCCACCCAGGTCGCCTGACCTTACTGCACCTGACTTTTTCTTGTGGGGTTATTGCAAACAGGAAGTCTTCAAAGCAAAACCAACAAATTTGAATGAACTAAGGCAATCCATTCCAGAAGCAATTGCGGCTATTCCTGTCTCAACTCTCCAAGCAGTAATGAACAACTTTTTGGTAAGATGCCGCACATGCATCGACGAGCAGGGGGGGCATTTAAATTCCATTATTTTTAAAACTAATTAAGCTATATTTAATAAAATTTAATGAGCTTTAACATGAATAAAAGAAAAATGAATTCCATACACTGAAAAAAAATTATTTTAGTTTCTTAATGTAGCAAAATTCATCAGCCACCCATGGGCGTGCCACCACCCACTTTTCTAAAATTATGTAAATATTGATTAAAGGTCACATATATCCATATATCATAAATTTAGACTAAATACGTTAAAAGTTATGGCGCATTGTAATTTTATGCAGCATGGGGGCGAGGAACGCCCACTTTTCCAAAATTATGTATAGCCCATGCTGTAACCCGTGAACCCGGGAGTATACTGTGAAAACTTTATAAAGATCGATTGAGTAATTTTGACGTCTGCAAAAGATTAAAATTTTATATGCATGGGGGCGTGGCACTGCCCACTTTTGCAAAATTCTGTGCTGCCTATAATGTAACCAGTAAACCCGTATATCTACTGTGAAAATTTCATTGAAATCGGTTGATTACTCAGGGCGCCTATATAGGACACATTCATTTTCATTCATAAGATTCAAATTCTATACAGCATTTCAGCGTGAAACCGCCCACTTTTACAAATTTATATATACCTTATAATGTAGCCAGTAAACCCGAAAGTCGTCTGTGAAAATTTCATCGCGATCGGTTGATTACTTTGGGAGCCTATTGTAGTATCACTGTTGAACACATTGCATTTACAAACATTTGGTATGCACATGTTCAGTGACCACACACAAAGCCAAAATATTGTGACCCATTTAAATGACATTAAACTGCACAGCGGGCGCTTGACTTCTAACGAGCGTACCGCATATCTTGTTACAAGTATGATGAGTCAAGTCACTACGTCAGAGTGACTGACGACATAGTTATGAAACACATATGCTGACACAGCATATCGTGTGTAAGTAAATAGTTTGTAAGTATTTTAGTTTTTAGTTTGTAAGTATTAGTGTAAGAACTTTACTATAAAAGGAATGAATTTTACCAATAAATAATCAATATCATTTCAACAACGCATTTGATTACATGGCGATCCTGCCAGTTTTGTCATTAGTCGGCGAAAAATTTGCTAAATAAGCAAAACCGCTAAAAAGACAACCAATTGGCAAGACAAATGCGTGGTGAACGAACTTAATTTTAAACGTTTCAGTCAGTGATCCTGCGAGTCCGGTCAGTAATCAGCGAAAAATTTGCTACTAAGCAAAATCGCTTAAAGACCAATCGCGAACGCGCTTAATAAATTATCAGTTAACAAATTGAAAATACAATTGGACGATCATGGAGGCAACCCCAAAAGCATAAAAAAGGGTGGAGTAAACAATTGGACGATCATGGAATAAACAACTGGACTCACATGGAGGCAAACCCAAAAGCATAAAAAAGGGTGGAATAAACAATTGGACGACCATGGAATAAACAACTGGACTCACATGGAGGCAAGCCGAAAGCATAAAAAGGGTGAAATAATCAAGAAAAACCAGCTGAAGGACGATTGACAACACTAAGTATATTTAATTATCTATAAGTATATTTAATTATAAAAAAGCATATTAGAATGATTTGAGCACGCCTTATGGCCGCTAAACCAGTAGAAATTAAATTTGCTTAGGGATTATCAATAGTTTAATTACATGTTAGTATCAATAATGAAAGAGATTGAGACTCAAAAAGAATTTGACAAAATTTTTCACCAGTGTGTAGACACTACAAAAAAAGCTACGGAGCAAATTCTTAAGAGTCGCAAATCCGAAAAACAAGGCCCGACACCGATTACTATAGAAGAGTATCGGCGAACGAACAAGCCTAACAAAAAGGAAAAAATTCCCAAAATACCGGCCCCTACAATAATAAATAAGAGAAAAAGGGCAGGCAAACAAGTTAAGAAACAGATAGAAATAGCCAAAACTTTTAGGCTACTTAACCTAACGACTAATACAATTGAGCGATTAAAACTTAAAGAAAAGATTAAAGAATTAAGAAATAATAAATTATAAAAATTATACTTTACTAATGTTAATAAATTGAGTAAATTGGAATATAAAAATACCTATTTCTTATGGATAATGCACTACCACCTGATCTTGATTATGAATTAATCAATGATATTGTTGATAAGCTAGAGCATGAAAACGAAGAAGTAGAAATACAAAGGTCAAGACCTAGTAACAAAGGAGGCAACAGACACAATTTACAATATTTAAGACAAGCTTGGCCCTATATAGAAATGGGTAGAGAACCCACAATGAAAGATTTTCCACATTAGTAGAAGAAATAAATAGGTTAATGAGGAAATTAAACACCAAAGAAATTTATCCTGGAAATTAAAAAATAAACTTATGAGTAAATAAAAATAAAAATCTAAGAAGAAAAATTTTTTACTTTTTTAAAATGGCAGCATGGTGGAAAATTGCTGTAAACAGCATTCTAGTAGGTATAGCAGGATATGAAGTTGGTAAAGAAAGTTCAGCAGAGAAAAACTCTGAAAATAGAATAGTTAAGTACGAACCACACCCTATACCTGTTGAAAATAAAGAAGAACTGTCCGATAAATGGTTAGTTTTGGTCGCATTTATGGTTACATGTTTAATTATCGCAATTATTATTTTAATCAAAAATTATATAAAAAATAAATTGAGACGATTAAACAATGTACAACAACGCGTATAAACCAACACCCTATAACAAGAAATGAATCAATGGGAAGAAATCCACGAAAAATTATATGAGGAAAAAACAAAAGCAATTAAGTCTTACAAATGCATAAATAAAAGTATCCCAATGACAACAGAAACCATAGTCAAGCATTTGAACATAATTCTAGAAGCTCTAAACAGCATAGGACAGGTAATTAAATCAGTAAATAACATACTTACTGCAGAACACCAAATAGAAGCTTACCAATTTTTCTCCGCTGTACGAGATAAACTTGTATCTTCCTTATCAAGATATAATATAGAATTTAATATACCAACCACAATTGAGCAAAAACTTCAAATAAAGGGTGTTTTTTAGGGGTATAGAACTTCGAATTGAAATAAAACACAAGAAAATCGTTTTAAGGTCCATCAATTTGGCTTTATTGGAAGGATAATTTTATGCCATTAATGTTTAAATATGATTTCGGGCATGTGGCCGCCGCGGCTGGCTCGAATAAAGCCAATTCTACAGGTCCAATTTTCAACCACTTTTTCGAGCATATGGGGCCGTATGTCGGCAATAACGCCACGAATGTTGGCTTCCAATTCCCCTAACGTTTCTGGTTTGTTGGTGTAGACGAGCGACTTCACATATCCCCAAAGAAAATAATCCAATGGTGTCAAATCACACGACCTTGGTGGCCAATTGACAGGTCCATTCCGCGAAATTATGCGCTCATCGAATGTTTCCTTCAATAAATCGATTGTGACGTGCGCTGTGTGGCATGTAGCGCCGTCTTGTTGGAACCACAACTCATCCACATTCATGCCATCCAATTCGGGAACAAAATAGTCGGTTATCATGGCTCTATACCGGTCTCCATTAACGGTAGCTGCCTCTCCAGCATTATTGCGGAAGAAGTATGGCCCAATGACTCCACCAGCCCATAGAGCACACCAAACAGTCAGTTTTTGTGGATGTAATGGCGTTTCAAGGGTCTCATGTGGATTCTCTTCACTCCAAATGCGGCAATTTTGCTTGTTGACGTAGCCATTCAACCAAAAATGAGCCTCATCACTGAACAAAATTTTGCGATGAAAATCAGCATCGAAATCAATCTCATTTTCGGCCCATACACCAAAATCACGACGCATTGCATGGTCTCGCGGCTTTAATTCTTGCACAAGCTGGATCTTGTAAGGTCGCAAGCCAAGATCTTTGCGCAAAATCTTCCATAAAGTTGATGGACAAAGCTCCAATTGCTGTGCACGGTGGCGAATCGATTCATTCGGGTCCTCTTCAACACTTTGCTCTACAGCGGCAATTGTTTCTTCGGTGCGCACTGTTCGACGTCTCTGCGGATGCGTATTATCACATAGAGTAAACGTAGTGCGAAAACGATCC
Source organism: Merzomyia westermanni (assembly GCA_949987695.1). NCBI lineage: Eukaryota > Metazoa > Arthropoda > Insecta > Diptera > Tephritidae > Merzomyia > Merzomyia westermanni. The sequence goes on along the minus strand of OX465292.1, from coordinate 102,584,028 downwards.
ATGGTTAACCGAATTAATTGCTCTGATGGACGATAATGTCGACCATAAAATGGACGGAGCTCACGGTAAACTTCGCGAACTGAACCATTATTTTCGAAATAAATTTGCACGATTTGCAAGCTTTGTTCTTTTGTCAACCTGTTCATGATGAAATGGCAAACCAAACTGAACATAAATGACATTAGAGTTGCCAGATTTGACCACAAAATGCCAGTTTTATCTCTATTCGAAAAACAAACCTGTAAAAAAAACACCCTTTAGATTTCAATCTACTACTGTCAGAACGCGCTCAGAGCCCGACTCCGACACATTCCACGAGCCAGACTCAATCAATAGAGGAAAGCAAACCAAATTTTCAACCAATACACGTCCCAATAATAAACGTCACAATGCCACAAACAGTAGTTGAATTTATCAAAACTGCTTCGTCAGTATTACCAGAGTTTGATGGTAAACCGGAAAATCTACATAGTTTCCTCGATATACTTGAGCAAATCAAGGATACACACGAGGCATTGGCCATTACCATGATAAAAACAAAACTGAAGGGTACGGCAAGGAATTTTATTAGCAATGAAAATACGATAGAACAAATAAAAACAAAATTGAAAACCGCGATAAAGGGTGAATCAGTAGAAGTTTTAAACGCTAAACTCCTGAACATCCAACAACGCAGCAAAACTGCTAACCAATACACAGCAGAAATAGAAAAAATCACAAGGTCATTAGAAGGAGCATATATCTCTGATGGATTAAACCCAGACTTAGCCACGAGATATTCAACACAGGCAGCAGTTAAAGCCATGTGTAAAAACTGCTCTAATGACAAGGTCAAGATGATCATGCAAGCAGGAACGTTCACAACGATGAACGACGCAATCTCTAAATTTACAAACAGCTGCACCGAAATTACAGGCAGCTCAAACGCGATTTTAAATGTACGACAGCAAGGTCAGTACAGGAGTAGTTTCTGTGGAAATTACCGTAGTAACAACTATGAAAATTACCAAAATAGAAGATTCAGACCACAACCGAGATATAACAATAACTCGAGGTCGTACAACAACAATAATAACAATCAAAGAGGATCACAATCCCGAAATACAAACAGACCATACATACAAACCCGTAACGTGCGCAGTTGTCCCGAAACGGAAAACCAGGAAACTCCACTTCAAAATTAACAAAAAGAAAAATATGCGTACTTAATCTAAACTTAAACAGCTATATACGAGTATCTACAAGGATATCATTAAACAATTCATACTCAAATTTTTTAATTGAGCCCCAAATTCATTCCAACGAATGATGACATTAGCATTCGCTGGCCTTAAACCATCTCAAGCATTTCTCTACATGGATGATTTAGTTGTATTAGGTTGTTCAGAAAACCATATGCTAAAAAATTTAAGAGACGTGTTCTCTACCTGCAGAAAATACAACTTAAAATTACATCCAGATAAATGCTTATTTTTCAGCCAAGAGGTAACATATTTAGGACATAAATGCACAAACAAGGGAATATTACCCGACCCAAGCAAATTTGAAACAGTTCAAAATTACCCAAAACCAAAAACAGCCGACGAAGTTAAAAGATTTGTAGCCTTCTGTAATTATTACAGAAGATTTGTACCAAATTTTGCAGAACATTCAAGAAGGTTAACTAGGCTATGCAAAAAGAATGTTGCCTTCGAATGGACAGAAGAATGTCAAAAAGCTTTTGTCTACCTAAAGGAAGCATTAATTAGTCCAAAACTCTTGCAATACCCAGATTTCGATAAAGAATTCTGCATAACAACAGACGCTAGTGGATATGCTTGTGGAGCAGTCCTTAGCCAAGAACATGATGGCAAACAGTTACCAATAGCCTACGCGTCCAGGTCATTCACAAAGGGTGAAATAAATAAAGCAACAATAGAAAAAGAATTGGCAGCAATTCATTTGGCCATAACCTTCTTCAGACCATACGTCTATGGTAGAAAATTCTTAGTAAAAACCGACCATCGCCCATTAACATACCTATTTTCAATGAAAAGTCCGTCATCTAAGCTGAAACAAGTAAGATTAGATTTAGAAGAGTACGATTTTGAGGTGGAGTATATAGCTGGTAAAGAAAATCATATCGCGGATGCATTATCCCGCATAACTATTACAAATTTAAAAGATATGTCAGTGGAAGCAAGCAAAATATTAAAAATAACTACCAGATCAGCATCAAACAGGAACAGCAATAATATTGAAAATAAAGAAAGTCACAAAGAGAACCCCAAAATATACGAAGCGCTAAATAAATTTGAAGTAAAAAGACATGTCGAGCTCGTTTTCAATCCTCCGAAATTTTATTTCAAAAAAGGAAAGAAAATTTGTAGCAATTTTGATACAAGCAACCTAATTGTTGAGGATAAGATTGACTTAGGACAATTCTTTACCAGGCTCGAAAGAGAAGCCGGCAATTTAGGCCTTGTACAAGTACAGTTGTCCTTAGGGGACAAATTGTTTCAAAAGAATTATACTGCAGTAGGCAAATTTATAGAAATGGGTAATAAAGTTCTCAAAACGTTAACAATCGCTCTAACCCCAGAGGTTATATACGTGACAAATCCCGAGAAAATAAAAGCAATTCTGCATAAATATCATGACGATCCTATTAGTGGTGGCCACCCAGGAATAAATCGCATGACAGATAAAATCAAGCAGAAATATAGCTGGCTGAATATGAAAAATAACATACGAAAATATGAAAAAAACCGCATCCACTGCAAGAAAAATAAAACTAATAAACATATCAAAGAACCAATGACAATAACGGAGACACCTCCGAAGGCATTCGATATTGTACAAATCGATACAGTAGGCCCTTTACCGAAGTCGATAAATGGAAACGAATATGCAGTTACCATTATATGCGATCTAACTAAATATTTGGTAGCTATCCCAGTCCCAAGCAAACACGCAATAACAGTCGCTAAAGCCGTGTTCGAGCATTTCATATTGATTTATGGACAAATGAAAACAATCTTGACAGACATGGGCACGGAATATAAAAATAGCTTATTCAAAGAACTGTGTAAATTGTTGAAAATTGAACATAAAACTTCAACACCGTACCATCATCAAACTTTGGGTACTGTAGAACGCAGTCACCGGACATTCAATGAATATATACGCGCATACGTATCCAGTGACAAAGACGATTGGGATGAATACCTCAGGTATTTCGCTTATTGTTGCAATACAACGCCATCAACAACACATAATTATTGTCCTTTCGAACTAATATTCGCAAAACAACCACCAAATTATGAATTTTTGAAAGAAGATAAAATTAGCCCGGTATACAACCATGAGGTATATGACAAAGAAGTAAAATACAAACTTCAAATAGCACAGCAAAGAGCAAGAAAATTAATTCAAGAAGCTAAAGAAAAGCAAAAATCCAATTATGACAAAAATAGCTATAGTAAGGAAATTAAAATAGAAGATTTAGTATTAGTTAAAGAAGAGGCCTCCCATAAGTTAGAAAATAGATATAGTGAATATTACAAAGTTAAAAGTATAGATAAGAATAACAATTTCACTCTAATCCCACATAGTATAGGAAATAGCAATAAAAACTTAAAAGAAATTATAATTCATAAGAATAGACTTAAAACAGTATAACGCCACTAGTAATAAGAGAAAAAAAATAAAACGAAAACAATAAGCACTCCAGTTTACTCATTTTAATAATGGCACAAGCCAAAAGAAAAATATCAGATATCATGTGCAATACAAAAAAAATTATGCAATAATGGCAATAAGAGCCAAAAGACAATTAAAATTTTGTAAACACAAACAATAAGGCATTTTAGAAAAATAAACATATATATGCAGCTACAAGCATTCATATATATGTCTATTTTTTTTAAGGGGGAAGGTGTAGTATCACTGTTGAACACATTGCATTTACAAACATTTGGTATGCACATGTTCAGTGACCACACACAAAGCCAAAATATTGTGACCCATTTAAATGCCATTAAACTGCACAGCGGGCGCTTGACTTCTAACGAGCGTACGTCAAAGTGACTGACGACATAGTTATGAAACACATATGCTGACACAGCATATCGTGTGTAAGTAAATAGTTTGTAAGTATTTTAGTTTTTAGTTTGTAAGTATTAGTGTAAGAACTTTACTATAAAAGGAATTAATTTTACCAATAAATAATCAATATCATTTCAACAACGCATTTGATTACACTATACAAGACAAATTAGTTTTTATTATTCATAAGATTGAAATTTTATACAGCATTTCAGTGTGGAACAGCCCACTTTTCGAAATGTATATATATCCTACAATCTGGCCAGTGAACACAACAGTGATCGCCTATATAAGACACATTCATTTTTATTTATAAGATTGTAATTATATCTAGGATGGGAGCGTGGCAGCGCCCACCTTTCCAAAATTACATGTAGAAAATGAGAATGTACTGCGACAATTTCATAATACAACTAGACAAGGAGGCTATTTATGTCATACGTAGTAAAACACTTAAAATATATAAGAATGTTCATGAAAATATGTCTAAACAATTGAAAAATTACAGATTTTTTTAATCTCAGATAATGATCTTTGATTCAGTATATTTCAAACAAGGTAGCCTTTTTTCATCATACTTATAATAGCCAATATTTGTATTTGTAAATGCTGCCGCATAGTCTAGAAAGAACGAAACGGATGTTGTATTCATTTTTATAAAGGAAAAAAAAGAAGGTATTTGAGTCCAAACGGATTTAAAATCGGACTTAAACTATGGAAGTTACCCAAATTTGAGAAATTGAAATCGTTTCATAAGTAAATACTGCAGCGGTGAAGGTTAAACGAAAATGCATATCATCATCATTAATTAGAACGTACCAGCCTAAGAGATTTTAAGCGAAATTGGCAAAATTTTGTAGGAAGCCGATGCATTGTAATTTTCATTTATGAAAGGACGTGTCCTTTGTGCTTATGAAAGCGTTCGTTTTGTGTACCCTGTGGAGAAGTCAGTAACTAGGGAGAATAATTTCTGGTTCAGAACTAGAGATAAAGTGGCTAATAAAAACTAGTGGGGTAGTAACTAGATTTTCACTAGTTCGAAACCGGCAGTTGTGTAATCATTAAAATTTAATACAAATTAGATTCGTATTTGGAAAAATGGTTTGTTCTTGTAACGTTCTTTAAAGAAAGGTTAAAATTTGAAATCATAAATAAAAATTTTAAAAAAATATATCAGTTGGTAGGATTCGAACAGACACGTCCGGCATCAGAGTCGAGTTCTCTACCCACTGAGCTACGGCGCACGCATCAATATTGTACGAAAAGGTTACATATGTATAAGTAAGATTAACCACTTAGGGGTTTGTTAAAAATTCTTTATTTCCGTTGTATCAAGGGCAGCCGGTCTCAGCAGATGAGTTGAAATAACTGGTTACAAGTAAGCGGCGCTAGAGTCTAAATACCTACACTCTTGCCCTAATTTCAGTTACTGCACGTTATTATCCGCGTGACTTCTGCTTGCAATTGCGTGAGTTGCTTGCACTTGCAATTGCTTTGCCAATTCCGCTTACTGTCTTGTGTTTGTTTTGTTGTTGCCACGCGCAAGACTATAAGTGTTTCGTCGGCAGAATGGCCGAATGAGTTATTATTGAACTTGTGTTTGTTGTTACGTGCAAAGCTATAGACGCGCCGTCAGCTAATTCGGTGGAAGCGGTGCTTTGGCCGGATGGGTGGTTACCTGTGTTTACTACTCCCCTCTTGAAATGAAAGCGTCCCCGGTTTCCTTTATGATATTCTTCAGTACTACCATATTTCTTTGTCGTCTCCTCAGAAATATTGTTACGCTTGTAGCTATGGGTAATAGGGTTAAGAGCAAGGCGCTTCCTGATTGTATTGAGCGAGTATCAATAAGATTCCGTAGGTGTGCTATGTGCTTAAGGTGTTTCATATTATTTCTTTGTGGGTGTGGAAGTGATAGTAATATGTTCGGTGAAGTTAACGTGCTGTGTGGGTACCGCTTCGGGATGTGAACGCATTACTTCATTCCAGCTGTTATAAGTAGTGGTGTTTATCGTAATAGCGCCTTTGAATGTTATCAAAAAAGTTCCTCTAGTCAATCTTGTCAAATTTTCGTTTTGTATTACCGCGGGCTGGTCTTTAATTAAAATTATGCCGTCATCGATCTCCTCAATGGCGGGTACGTCATCGGCAGATTTGGATTTGCGTTTTGCGAAGTGTTGGGTAAGCAGTTATCGTACACAGGGGGACTTTCTTTCAAGGGTTGGCAGAAGTTTGCTGTTATGGCTCTCTTCAATTATAAAGCGGGATGTATTCTCCGTTGCATTCAGCTATAACATTTGTTTCCAAAGAAATAGTTCTTCCCCTTTGTATGGCGGACAGTAACTTTACGTTATTACAAATCCTAGCTATTTTTGGGTATTTAATAATGAAATAAATAAACTGTGTATTCTGAAATATCTTAAATTTAGAAACAGAAAGTATGTCAGTTATACTGGTATTTGTAGAGAGCTCAGCAGCTAATATATTGTTTATTTCCATGCCATTAAGCAGAATGGGGTTAATAAGATTTACTTTTCCTAGAGCTACTGATGTTATAATGGTTTCTAACTCCATTATCACCGCTCTATTTCTAGTACTGACTAAAGAAAAGAGATTTCCCGTGTCGATCTGCGTCCGTTTTGCTTGTGCTAAAAGTTTATTAACTGTCACCGTCAGTTCGTTAATTTTCCCTTGTGTAACTGAATTAATCTTTGCCTGCTGGTCACTTGCTTCTATTAGGCCTTCGGCTCTGGTCTCAATTGTTTGAAAGTCATCAAAGTCTGGGGTGCCGGTTATGTACTTTAATGCAGTCCCTAAGATATTGATGCCTCGGGCATGCCGGTGATGTATTCTGACCGCGTCTAGTAGTATTGATATTTCGTTAGCGTCGTTTCGGAGAAGCTGCCTGGCGTGAGAAAGTGGAAATTGCTCTAATATTCTGTCTGTCCCTTCCGCTATCACTTCGAATTCTGTCAAATTTGTCTTGTGGAGTAGAAACTCATAATGTTCGTGGAGGATCACTTTCCCTGTTGTTATTGGGATGTAGTGGGAGCTGGTATAGTTGAATATCCTCGCATTGGCCCAATGACCTATTGTCAAGAGCAGAGTTACCCTAAGGAGGAAGGAAACATTTTAGTGTTTTAAGTTGGTTTTGTGAACTTTACATCCGTCGATTAGAACAAAGGTACCTAAATCGCTCTGAACTGTTTTTTCGGTGTAAAGTTTAGTGAATTTGTTTCCTATTCTCTTATTGGTTTTAAAAAAACCTTTTCTCCTGGTTTATATTGTTGTTGTTGTTGTTGTTGTTGTTGTAACGACAAAAACACTCCCCGAAGGTTTTGGGGAGTGCTGTCGAACTGACAGTCCTTGGCCGGATATGAATCCGGTACGCTCCGGTACTCCCTTGCGGTACTGCCCGACTGTCGTGGTAGCGATTTATGACCAGTGGAACCTTCTAGGTCATGTCACCCCTCCTTCCGTAAGGAAGGAGAGATGGGTAATGAGAGGTGAGCGGCATCATATCCGTAGATCAACCATCGAGTTGCACGTCATTACCTTTGTGCATATTAGTCGCCTCTTACGACCGGTATACCTACCTCGGGCATATTCTAAATCCCTAACCCGCAGGTTTATATTGTCTTGTTTGTCTCTTTATATTTTGTCTTTTTAAGTCATTTTGTTGGGTTTGTAAAGAATGGACACGAAAAATTTTGGTCGGAAAAAAATTGTCACAAAAGGAAAGTTATACAAGTTATCGAAAAAAGTTTGATGTTATTTTGTTTCTCATTAAACACTCTATATTAGACAGCAAAACTAAAATCAACTATCTCTATCGTAAACAAATTGCCGTAGTTTAGAGTTGATCCCTTTCATAAGGCGATGGACGTCGGTTTTGGTCACGGTTTCTGCTGCTCTTTGCCAATTCGATTGAAACTGTCTTTCATTTTTAATAGTTTTGGCCGTCTTTAGCAATTTTCTTTTAACGATAGCTCAATATTTTTCAATGGGTCGAAATTGTGGCCAGTTTGGGGGGTTGTGGTCCCTTTGAACAATATGTAATCCGTTATTTTCATACCAGCTTATAACCAAACGGCTATAGTGACACGATGCTAAGTCAGGCCAGAAGAGAACTGAAGTCTTATGTTGCTTTAAGAGGGGCAGTAAACGTTTTTGCAAACACTCCTTAATGTATATTTCCTGATTTATGCTGCCTGAGGTTATGAAGGTTTGGTTTTCATACCACCCTGACATATGGCTTGCCATATATTTTTTAGGAAACTTGTCCAACATTTTCAGCTTGAAGTTACTTGCAACACCTCCCCTCCTTGTTGAAGTATAAAACTCAGCGCCTTGGATCTGTTTAAAGTCTGCTTTGACGTTAAAGTCTGCTATTACACTGTGAGACGTTTGAGGATTTTCCATTTATTTGTCCACAATTTTTTTCGCGAGCTCACAATTCAACCTCGACATTTTTAAACAATTATGAAAGTGCATAATCATCTATTATCCACAGAAAATTTTACGCAAATTATGAGTAAACAAAATCGACTAGCTTTTTTCGTGTCCAATCTTTATAAGTCTATTCTTTATGTGGTTAACCAGTTCGTCCGGCGCTGCATGGATGATATCTATAGGTTTCCTGTTTGTTACGGAATGGACGGTGCGGTTGTACTTAGCCGTTGCTAGCAGAATTAATTATACCGTGTCGGAAATGCAAGTCTCAAGCTTTTGGCAGCGTGCAATTTCCGTAAGTGTACTGTGGAACCTCTCCACCTGGCCTGAGCCGGTGGCGTGGTGTAGATCGTGACTCCAAAGTGGGTTTTTAAGATTTCTCTAATAGTTTCTGAATTCAGTGACCTCTCGTTATCGCAAACCAGAAATTTTGTGTTTTTGTAAAAGTTCAGGAGTTCGAAGATTGGCTCTTTTATATCTACTATGGTTCTGGATTTTATTGGAAAAACCATTGCAAATTTAGAGAATTTATCTATTGTTGTGAGAAAATGTGTTTTGTCTGTTGAATAAATGTCGACGTGAAGGATTTCTCCTGGGTATGAAGGTATGGGGGTTGATCCTATTTCGGGGTTTGGGGGACGTCGTTGGTATTTTGCCTCATGACATATTTTGCAATTCGAAACTATTTCTTTTAGGAGTTTCCTTAAGTCAGGGAAGTATTAATTTTCGAGGACTTGCTGTTCATTTTCGCGACAGGATCTATGTGCACGATTATGTTCGGTTTGGAGGATTTCTCTTTGGTCCTCCTTATTAAAAACGTCGATAACCTGTTTTGTAGTGTGGCGGAACTTTACCCCTGAAAAAGACGTGATAAGCTCGTTTTGGATTAGTGCCAAAGTAGGGAGGTCGCATAGCAGCCCGTTAACAACATTCGGATTTACACATTGTTTCATGGCTTCCAATAAATCTTGTTGGTTACTAAAAGATATTCGATGCCTCACTCGTGCTTAAAAAGAATTGACGTGCTAACCGGTAAGTTGCTGCCCTCCTCTAGTATAATCTGGGTTTGGATACAATTAATGGGGTTTTTTACTGTAGGTATTGCTTGAGTAAGTGATAATTCGCTGTTGGTGGCCATACTTTCTGTGTCCACCTCGTTGTCCAGTGTATTTATGTGTTGCCAGGAAAGTGCAGCGGCGACAAAGTTTTCTTTACCTGGCTTGTAGTGGAACTTTGGTGAAAATTCTTCAACAAAAGCGCGCCACCTTTTCATCTTTGCATTTGGGTTTTTGTCGGACAAAGCGAAGGTGAGTGGTTGGTGATCTGTATAGATGTTCAAGGGCTTTACGCCGTACAGGTAGTTACGAAGTTTTTGTAGTGCCCATACAATCGCCAAGAGCTTCCTTTCATTGGTCGCATAGATTTCCTCTGTCTGAGACAGAGTTCTCGAGATCATGGTGATAGGTCAAGTCAAAGGGCTGCTTGTAGTCTGGGTAAAAGAGCAGTACATCCTCTGATGCAAGAATCTTTTTAACTCTACCAAAGGCGTTAAGTGCTTCTTCATCTAACGTTATTTCTATTTTCCGGGATTGATTAGCACCGATATTTCCATTTTCCCCACGTAGGTATTTTGTGAGGGGCTTTATAATCACAGCGTAGTCCTTTACGAATCGTCTGTAATAGCCATCCAATCCCAAGAATGAGCGTAAGGCTCTCAAGGATTTGTGGACAGCGAAGTCCAAAATATCCCTGACTTTATCGCGGCATGTTTTTATACCTTCTTTAGACACTGTAAAGCCCAGAAATTCGACGTTTTCTTGAAAAAATTGGGATTTGTCGGCGGGCACTCGCATGTTAGCGGCGTAAAGTTTGTGTAGTACATTTGCATTTTTTAAGCCAAATGGGAGCCTACAGAACTCGTACGCCGTTATTGACTGAGAATGCTGTTTTTTCTCGATCCTTTTCGGCTAACTTAATTTGGTGCAAGCCGGACTTGAGGTCTATTGTTGAAAAAGACCAGGAATTTCCAAGGTTAGCCAAAATTACAGAAGTATCCGGAATCGGTTGTTCAGTTTTCTAAAGTCTATCACGAGTCTGGACTTCTTATTACCATCTTCATCGACGCCCTTTTTACTTACAACCCAAATCGACTTATTATAAGGGGAACGGGATGCTCTTATTATACCGTCACGCAAGAGATTCGAAATCTCCTTATTGACAAATTCGGCTGAAGCTATAGGGTATGGATAGCTTCTTGAGTAAACAGGAAGGTCGTCGGTGGTCCTTATTGTTCCTATAACATTGGTGTTATAGGGTAGAGCTTCATTGGGGTCCGCGAAAACTTTAGCGTGTTGTTGCAATATTGCGGGAATATCCAACTCGCTCACGCTCGTTTCTATTAATTTATTCACGTCCGGGCAATAGTGACAGAAGAGATTTTCATGTCCACCGTCATAACTAAGAAGACCGTTTTTACAATCTATTTCACCGTTCATTTCCGTTAATAGGTCAAAACCTATGATGCCGTCGAAGGTGTCCAAGCTGGGTAGGATAAAGATAGTATTTTTATTAAAAATGTTGATTGTACAACATTTGTCAATTTCAGTGGTTCCGTGGATAGATTTGACTGTAAAGGTGCGGTTTGCGTGTTTGATTCCCTTTAGATCGTTGAGATGTTTTATGCAGCTTTTTGCAGCACCAGTGTCAATAAGGAATTTTATACCTCTTACCCCGATTGTCGGCCCGATGTAGGGCAAGAGTGATTTTGTGCTAAAAAATTCACCTCTTCATTTGTTTCGCTTTGGTATTCGACTGGTTTAAATTCTTCATAACCGTCGCTCTGGTAACTAGTAATTATCATAACTGGCATTATTCCAATATTCTCCCTCAGACTCGCCCTGTTCCTGGGTAAGGTTGTTTATCCTTTGTACCTTTTGTAGTACTTGCTGGCCACTCCAGTGTGGTCTTTTCTCTGGCCTTTCTCTACCCAGAGAATCTGGTACCTGTTTTCCGAAGGTTTGAGTGGTGTTTCGGTTGAACAAGCCGCTGGGGTTGCCAATATTTGGACGAGGAGCCCTTGCATAGGCTCCTTGATGGAACCTCTCATCATTCCTGTTTATTGGTGGAGGTCCATTTTGTCTGAACCTTGAGAGCGTTGGGTCTACATCCATTGGTACGACCCTTTGTGCCTGAGTTTGTCGTTGTTGGTCAGGCCGAATCGTTCGGTACCCAATGAAAACACGGAGAGCGTCCTCGCGGTATTTACTATTGAGTGACTCTATTAGGGTGGCATTTCCACCGTGGGTCATGATTGTTTTGTTTATTATGAGTGTCAATTTCCTTTCTACCTCATCGTAGAACGCCACCACTGACAGTTTACCCTGTCTTAAGGTAGACAGCTCCTGCTCTATCAGATGGATGGGCCTCTTATCGGCGTAGGCGAAATCTAACCGTGCAATGATTGCTTTGAAATTGAGGACTGTGTTAAAGGACGAAAGCACACTGTCCGCCGCCCCTACCACTTTATTTCTTATGGTACCCACTGCCTGGTAGTGCCTGGAACTACCTTGGTATCCCTCGAATACCTTATATGCAGTGTGCGCCGCTTGTCTCCAGGAGACATAACGGGTGGGATCACCCTTGAATTCCGGCACGGTCTTGACCAGGTCTAAGGATTCTTCACACAGTACATTTGGTTCCATTGTAACCGGTTCATATTGAACCACCTGGGTTGGGGTCTCGATTCTAGCTAATCTATTTGTAAATTCGTCTATACGGGTCTGAAATTCCTGTCTGGAATGCTCGGTTGCCGTACGGATTGCAGTATTTAGAAGGGTTTGTCATTGTTTTGAATTTAGGAAATCTCTGATTCAAACACTATACTACTTTCTCAATTTATCAGATTTCAGATTTATCTAAGTGATTTTAAACTTTTATTAGCTGCTCAAATTTCTACTCCCATTAATATTTTCATGCTAATGTCTTGCTCCTTGATCGCTGTATTGACGGATGCTAATATCTAGATCTTGTTCGCTCCTTGATCGCTGTATTGACGGTTGCTAATATCTAAATCTTGTTCCTTGTTTGCTGTATTGATGGATGCTAATATCTAAATCTTGTTCGCTCCTTGATCGCTGTATTGACGGTTGCTAATATCTAAATCTTTTCCGCTCCTTGGTCGCAGTATTGATGGTAGTTATCGCTTCCCTGATCGTTGTATTGATTGTTTGTTTCATTTCAGTGGTGAAATTTTTTTTTTTTAAACTTAATTATTTACAATTTTTTTTTTTTTACTTAGCACTTGTAGTTCTTTGATCGTTGTATTGATTGTTTGTTTCACTTCAGTGGTGAAATTTTTTTTAAACTTAATTATTTTCTATGTTTTTTTTTTACTTAGCACTTGTAGTTCTTTGATCGTTTGTATCAAGGGCAGCCGGTCTCAGCGGATGAGTTGAAATAACTGGTTACAAGTAAGCGACGCTAGAGTCTAAATACCTACACTCTTGCCCTAATTTCAGTTACTGCACGTTATTAGCCGCGTGACTTCTTAGTTGCTTGCATTTGCAATTGCTTTGCCAATTCCGCTTACTGTCTTGTGTTTGTTTTGTTGTTGCCACGCGAAAGACTATAAGTGTTTCGTCGGCAGAATGGTCGAATGAGTTATTATTGAACTTTTGTTTGTTGTTACGTGCAAAGCTATAGACGCGCCGTCGGCAAATTCGGTGGGAGCGGTGTTTTGGCCGGATGCGTTATTAAAGGGGTATTGAACTTTTGCTTGTTGTTACGTGCAAAGCTATAGACGCGCCGTCAGTGGTTACCTGTGTTAACTTATACATTATGATAGAATGGTTTAAAATGTAAGGTCAAATTATTAGCCGTGCATAAACTAACCGCAATGGTGTGGCGGTAGTGTTGCTGGACCATCAAACCGAAGGTCCAAGGTTCGAGTCCTGGAAAAGATAGCATCGAAAGTGCTTTGAAAAAGTTTTTCAAAACGGGGGTTGCGACCGTAGGCACTCATTTGGCAAAAAGTCTCCGAGTGTAGTTCTACAATGGAAGGCTTCTCCAAATATGTTTTTTTTAATTCTAAATTAACTACTTCCAAACTGCAGAATTTGGAAATAGTTCAGACCTAGAGCAATGTTATCAATAAACGAACTACATCCCAACTGTCGCATTTTTAATTAGTTCGGAACTATTGAAAAGGTAATGCAGCTGGGGACAATTTCCACTGCCAGTTGATTGCATGTGAAAGAGATTGAAGGCCAACTACTTGTGGTTCTAAATGCACTAGATGCGCACCTGTTAAGAACTAGAGATTTTCCCCACAGGGTATTAACAAGCCCTCATACATTTGGTAAAGGGTTATTTTGTATCTGTGTCCGTTTTTAAATATGTAAGCGGTCGATTTGTCTGTTAACAAGCACTCATATATTTACCTAAATACATATATAAGTTATCGGCTGAAAAATTTAATAGCCGAAAAAAAAAATTTTTTATTGGTCAAAAGACCTTTATTGTGAATCTAGATGTTATTGACTAACTTTACAATTTTTAACTCTGCCTTATTTATAACTTAAATTTACTTATGCTAGCGTTATTTCTGTTTACCACTTTGGTAACTCATGCCGGATGTTTGTTTGACCTATTTAGCTTTTGCTGACTTATGTTTTGTACTTAGTCGGCGCATGGCGGATGTTGTTGCACTATTTGCAATATCGGTAGTCAGCATTATTCCGCTGACTTTAGTTAACACTATTCTTCAACTTTTATTACAATATTTTCAATATCGATAGTCAGCATTATTCCGCTGACTTAAGTTAACATTATTGTTGCTAACTCCTCCGCCCTTAAAAACGGACGTCTTCGGTAGCTACAACAAAATTTGGTATGTTGCTTGATCTACTCGAGGGGATGGTTATGGATGAGGCGGTTGACTAATTGTTACCTTTTCAAGGGGTATGCCATCTTCCTTGGTTACATATTTGCCTGTTAATATCGGAATTATCATTGCCTTGGGTGCCAATATTGTTATCAATGCTAGGGCTGTCACAGATATCCAAAGATTTGTTGATGAGGCTATTGCACTTTTAGTTTTTAGGGTTTCGATGTACCTTGTATTTTCTAGATGAAGCTCTTTCATCATTTCCAAGCTTAGTATTTCTTCTTCGACCGATTGCGTGGAGTTTAGTTGAAGTACAGCTGGAATTGGTTTATTGCCAGAAACTTCGTTAGAAACAAATACCTGATTATCTATTGTTACTGCGGAGTTGTGATATTCGAGTGCATATGATCCTGTGAGTTTAATTTCCTCTTCGTCGATAAGGATAGTTCCATTAAATTAATTTACTAAAATTATACCCGGAAGAATTTCTTCGATGGTAGGGACATGTTGGTTGTTCATCATAGCACAAGTTGATGGGTGGCTTTTGAGCAAATGTGGTAAACAGGATGAATTACTTAAATCTATAATATTTTCCTTAGAGTAAATTTCGTTATTATTGCATTCTTCACATTTATTTTTTAATCCAAAAATCTTACTATTACATAATAACAAATTTTCATATGGTACTTTGACTACCTTATTACCCTTTTTTAATGGTTTAATTAAAAATTTTTCGCAAATATTCTTATTGGAATGTTAATTAAATATAAAATCATTGAACTGTTAGAAGCTATTTTGACATTTGCAAATTGAAATGCTTCTTCTATATCATTGAAAGGAATACTATCATTTTCGAAAATATTTTTTATTATATTAATTTCTGTGTTGGAGAAAAGGTATGAGTTTACGATGCCAACTTTGGCCCAATGTATTGCATAATTTACATTTATAATTTCTTCTTTTATCATTTGCAACTTATATTTAATATTGACAGCGACATCATGTTGGATGTTGTCCTTATTACTATAAAGTGAAAGTATCTTATTTGAAATTTCTGTAATATTTTCCTTTCTCTCATTAATTAGTTTATTAATTATAACTTGTTTATTATTATTTTCTAATACATCATTTATATGATTTTCTAAAATTACAAAATCCACGTGGTCAGGATTTCCTGCTAACCATTTCCAAACTGTTCCAATTTCATTTATAGATCTTTTATTAACTTTAGGTCTTATTCTATTTAAATAATTTTGGGTTTGGGATAGTTCTGTGTTTAGGAAAGGAAGAAGGGAATTGTTTGCTGTGATTTTCCGTCTTATTGTATTGTCTAGTCCGTCTAATATTTTCTGATATGCGTCTATGTCTATTGTGTGAATAATTCTGTAAGTTCCTGTTTGTATTTTGGTAAATCCTGTATTGAAAGTCGCTATAGGCGAGTTCGTATAGTCAAGAATCCTGAACTCTGCATTTATTAGTGGTAGAAGGAGCCTGTAAATAAAAATTTGGGGTTAAGTCCTAATGTTGCTTTTGTGTATAGTTCGTCCTTTTTCCGTGATTGCTACGCTGGATTTGTCCTCTCTTACTATTTCTTTCCTATATCTAGCTGTAAGTTTGGATCCTATGCGTTTATTTATTCTAACGTAAATTACATCACCAGGGGTATATGCTTTCGTGGGTTGCCGTGTTTTGTTGTGATTTTCTAAGTCTTTCTCTTGTCTTTTCGTAAGCATGTCTATGTTTTCTCGTCGTGAATTTTCATACTGTTCTGGGTCTATTGAAACTCGTCTGCCGAAAAATGTCTCTATCGGTCATTTTTCTGTTGCGGAATGTATGGAGTAGTTGTATTCATATGTAGATCTGTCTAAAAATTCTTGGAATGAGCGATGGGTCCGTTCTGTTTGTAGACAACGCATGATTTCGGATAGGGTCCGTTAACTGTACTTGTACTGGTGGTGTTTTAAATATTTCAATTCCAACTTGATCTTCAACCATGATTTTTATGGATGCTGAATTTAACGATTTTTCGTTATCGATGACTATTGTTTTCGGTACACCGAAAGAGAAAAGAATTTGCCGTAGTGGTTCCCTAATGTCTTCTATTGCTTTTGACTCTATTACTTTAACTTGAGCGTATTTTGAGAATTTGTCTAATGCTGTTAATAAATACTAGTTTCTTTTCTGTGTTATAAATGTCTACATGAACTATTTCACCAGGATATTGGGGAATTGGGGTTTCGAGTAGTTGTGGCTTATTAGGGTGACGATCGTATTTGTATTCTCTACAAACCTTGCACTGTTTGATTACATTTTCTATTTTTGTCTTCATTTTAGGAAAGTAGTATTTTTGTAAAAGTTGCTTTTTATTTTCATCCCTTTTCCTGTGTGCTCGTTTATGTTCTTTTACAATTTCCTCATTTTGGGCATCTTCGTTTACCAAGTCTTCTATTTTTGTTTGAGTATAACGGATTTTATAACTGGAAAAATGAAGAGGGTAAACTTCCTGAATTTTTCCCATTATTTCTTCAGAGGTAAGTATACCATTTATCACTGAAGGATTTAGGTATCGTTTTAATAGTGCAGTTAGGTTGTGTGTTGAAAATTCGGGTTTAATAATTATATGTCTATGGTAGGTTGGGAATGGTATCTTGAATTGATAACTGTCTTCTTCTCCTAAAGATATCCAAAGTTGGTTTTTGAAGGCGTCTATGTGTCCTTCCACTGTTGGGATTAGATTGTGTGATGAGCTCTCATCAGAGTGTGTAGCAACTGATAAAGAATTTAATTCGAAGGGCCTGGATAATGTGTCTGCAACTACGTTAGCTTTCCCGCGCTTATATTTTATTTCATAGTTGTATTCTTTAAGGATCGCTTTCCATCGTTTCAGTTTGGAGTTATTATTTCTGTTGCTTAAGGCATATATAAGTGGCTGATGATCTGTGTGG
This sequence comes from Merzomyia westermanni, assembly GCA_949987695.1. Lineage (NCBI taxonomy): Eukaryota > Metazoa > Arthropoda > Insecta > Diptera > Tephritidae > Merzomyia > Merzomyia westermanni. The sequence goes on along the minus strand of OX465292.1, from coordinate 102,566,661 downwards.
ATAATTACTTTTGCTGTTCCGTACAAATAATTTCTAAAGGAATTTAATGCCCAAATTATGGCGAGCATTTCTTTTTCGTTTACCGCATAATTTTCCTCTGCTTTGTTCAGAGTTCTTGATATGAAGGTTATTGGTTTTCTATTTTGCTCTAAAACTGCGCCTATGGCATATTTTGAGGCATCTGTAGTTAGATCGATTTCTTTGTTATAATCGGGATATTGCAGAATTACGTCTTTGGAAGTCAAAGTGGATTTGATTTTATTGAATGCTGCCTTTGCTTCTTCGTTTAAATGTATGTACTGGGATTTTCTTTGAGCTACTTTTGGGCATTCTTCCTTCTTCGCCTCGAAGTAAGGATGTTAGGGGCTTTGCTAACTTAGCGTAATCTTTAATAAATCGTCTATATTATCCAGATAAGCCTAAGAATGACCTTAAATCTTTAATCGTTTGGGGATATGGGAAATTTGCTATTGATTCTACTTTGGCTGGCTTTGTAGAAATTCCACCGGAAAATACTACAAATCCTAGGAACTCAACTTGTTTTTTGGAAAACTCACATTTGTCGATCTGCACTTTCATATTTGCCTTATTAAGGGTTTCAAAAACTGTATCTATATGGTCGGAATGATCCTTTTCATTTTTGCTAAATATGATTATATCGTCTATGTATACGTAACATATTCGTCCTATGTGTCTTCTTAATATGTCGTCCAATGTCCGTTGGAAGATAGATGGGGCGTTTTTCAAGCCGAATGGTAATCTAGTGAACTCATATTTCCCGTTGTTCACTGAAAAAGCTGTTTTTTCCACGTCAGATTCCTTAAGAGGAATTTGATGGAAACCACTTTTTAAATCAATCACAGAGAAAATGCTGTTCTTTCCTAGTTGAGAAAGTACCTCATTTATTTCCGGTATTGGATACCTATCTGAGATTGTGACTGTGTTAAGTTTCCTATAGTCAATGACCATTCTAAACTTTTTTCGCCTGAGGCGTCGTCTTTTTTAGGTACAACCCAGACCGGAGAGTTGTAGGGTGACCTTGATTTTCGTATGATTCCATCTTCTAGCAATTTATTTACCTGGTTTTCAACTTCTTGCTTAAGACTAATAGGGTATGGGTAGGATTTTGAATATATCCGGGTGTCTGAATTTGTCCGAATTTCTGCTACCACTTTTGTTGTGTACGTTTGGTTCTGAAAATAAGTTGCGGTGTTTTTGTACTAGCTGTCCTATTTCGTGTTTATCTACTATTGTCATGTGTTCGTCTCGAATGTGTATCGTGTTAACGTTCTGTATACTGTACTGTCTAAGGTATATTTTTTTTGTGTTTGCTATGACCATAAAATTGTCCTTGGTATGTAAAACTGCTGAAAGTTCTTTTAGGCTGTCGTTTCCTGGAAGGTTCTGAGTGTAGGTAGCAGGAAGAATTTTAGTCTGCAATCTTCTAAGTTAAACAGATTCAAGAATGTATGATGAGTAATCTTTATTTTCCCTCCAACTAAGTTGGCGAAAAATGGGTTATCGTTTTCTATTGATTTCCAAACTTAGCTGGATTGGATGTAATTTTTGTTGGATCCTGTATCCACCAGGATATTTAGTATTTCGCCGCTCTTCGTTTTGCATCTAAAATAAGGTAACGAAGAGCTATTCAGTCTAAAAAATGTACGTCCGTCAGGTCGTACGGTTCTTCGTCTACGTTGTCGTAAGCTGTGTCCTGGCTGTTGTATTGGTCGTAATATTGGTCTGTGTAGTGCTGGTCGTCTGTGACTCCGTCAGAGTTTATATGAATATTCCTTTGGACTTTCGGTGGGGGATGGTTTATCATGGATGTGTTTGGTGGTCGTTTACCAGTTTCTTGGGGTTTAGGACGGTTAGCATAGTTTACTGCTTTAGTCCTGATGCTTTCGTCTACCTCCATAGGTTGTGGTGGTTTAGGTGGTCTTGGAGGGGGTGGTTTTGTTGTTGGGTATGGGTGTTTTGTGGTTGGTTATAGGGATTTTATGGCTGGTATCTATTATATGATTTCGGTTGGTTTGGGTATTGCTGGAAGCTGTGGGGGTTAAAACTATGTTGGCGATAGTTTTGCGGGGGTTGTGGTACATGTGCCAATTCGGGATAGAATTTTGATTGAGGGAACGATTGGCGGCCGCCGTGGTGTGAAGGTAGTGTTGCCGGCCTACCACACCGAAGGTCCATGGTTCGAGCCCTGGTACAGGTAACATCAAAAGTGATTTGAAAAAAGTTTTTCAAAACGGGGTCGCCCCTCGGCAGTGGTTTGGCAAACTCTCCGAGTGTATTTCTGCCATGACAGGCTTCTCAGCAAAAATTCGTCTCCTTTGTAGATGCCGTTCGGAGTCGGCAAAAAACTGTAGGTCCCACCAATTTGTAGGGAAAATTCAAATCGGCACACCACAAATTGGAAGAGAAGCTTGGCGCAAAAATCTCTTAGGAGGTTTATGATGATATACCTGTTGTATATCGCGCCATAGAGAGAGAGAGAGAGAACGATTGGTTTGTTGGTTGTGCATATCTTGGTGTGAAGGGTTGCTGTCTAAGATTTGAAGAACTGAAGCTTTGTTGGCGGTAGGTTGATGGTGCGTTCGACATTTGGTTGTTGGCATGGTATGCTCTGAATGTTTGGTTTTCTAATTTAAGGCAAAGGTGTAGGGCTTCTGGCAAGCTCTTTGGTTCTTTAATACCTAGGAGTCTGGGAAGATCGCCAGAAAGTCCTTTAACAAAGGTGTCGAGGGCCTTAGCACGGTAATTATCGGTTAGTAAATGGACTGCTTCTTCGCCAAATTCCATGCAACCTATTTTGTTGAGGATAAGGGATAAATGGCTGTAAACCTTTTGGTAGAATTCATTAATCGTCATTCTTCCCTGTATAAGACAAGTCATCTGGTATTCCAGAGTGCCTATGTCTCGTTTGTCGGCGTAATGAGTGGTCAGACAGCTAGAGATTGCTGTCCAATCTAAAGGTGTATTGTAGGATTCTAAGGCTATATCTGCCTTTCCGATTATTTTGTTTCTAATGACATTTAAAATGCCGAAATATTTCGGTGTGCCTTTTGAGGGTTCGCATATCCTTAAGATTCGCTCAACACTTTTCTTCCATGAGCTAAATTCTGAGGCGTTCTCCGAAAATTCTCTTAAGGATCGTACAACATCTGGAATTTTATCCATTTCAGACATGTTGTTTCTAAATTGCTCTTCGATTGTTTGATCAGTTACTATGGGGGGGCTATTATTTTTAAGAGCATTCTGTACTAGGCTGGGACCGTTAGATTCTATGGTCTGATTGATCATAGCTCGAATGAGAGGAGCTAGTTCTGGGGAAATTTGGAGGTTTGAAGTGGGTAATGCTGCAACTGCAGGGAGTGCTGGGGGAGCAGTTAGCAGTGATGGTATAATAAGGTTGTTTGGGTTAGCCATTTTTTATGGTTTATTATTACTTAAATTCTATTATATGAAAACATATAATTTTTTTTTTTTCAAAATTCGAGGATAGTTTCTGATTGACTTCGCTAAATTACTATTATTTAAATATTTATTATATGCAAATATAAATTTTTTTTTTTTTCAAAATTAGAGGATAGTTTCTGATTGACTTCGCTAAATTACTTTATACTTAATTTCTTTAAATTTCTTAAATAAATATGATTTAATATTTTTCTTACAATAGAAGTTTCAGCTGCATCGATATGCTGGTGAGTGTGCTGTATCCCGTTTGCTTTGTACTAGGGAGCACGGTTTCACTCCTTGCTGTTCCGGGTTGTTGTCCTTGGCTGGTGTCGTGATGCCGTTGGGGCGTCGAGGAAGTTCCACGTTCCTCTTCACGCCTCTTTCGTTTTATTATATTTTTTCACCTTGTTCTTGTGGCACTTTTTTTCTTTCAAAAGCCTGTATTTTAATGTGGCACTATAAGCGTATTGTGGCACTTTTTGTGGCCTTGTTGTTATGTGGCACTTTTCAAAAGTTTGTTTTGGTGTAGCACTATTAACGTTTTGTGGCTCTTTTTGTGGCACTTTTGTTATGTGGCACTTTTCGAAAGTTTTTTTTTTTGTGTGGCACTTTTCAAAGTTTCTTTTTCCTGTTTTTTGTGTGGCACTTTTTACTTTAATTTTGAGTGGCACTACTTATTGAAAAGACGACTTCGCGGGCACCGCCAAGCTTATTTTACTCGGGCGCCAGTTATCGGCTGAAAAGTTTAATAGCCGAAAAAAAATATTTTTTATTGGTCAAACGACCTTTATTGTGAATCTAGATGTTATTGACTAACTTTACAATTTTTAACTCTACCTTATTTATAACTTAAATTTACTTATGCTAGCGTTATTTCTGTTTACCACTTTGGTAACTCATGCCGGATGTTTGTTTGGCCTATTTAGCTTTTGCTGACTTATGTTTTGTACTTAGTCGGCGCATGGCGGATGTTGTTGCACTATTTGCAATATCGGTAGTCAGCATTATTCCGCTGAGTTTAGTTAACACTATTCTTGAACTTTTATTACACTATTTGCAATATCGATAGTCAGCATTATTCCGCTGACTTTAGTTAACATTATTGTTGCTAACTTATACAAACATATTTAGGGAAAGGGTTATTTTTTGTATCTACATATAAGATACGCGATATATTAGTAGTTACAGGATTGAATATGCAATGCTTTCAGTCGTCTTTCGATATTTTAAGTTTGTGTTTGTTTTTTACAAGCCGCGTATATAAAATCTGAAGTGTTTTTTGCAAAACATAAGTTACAATTCGTAAAGCCGAGTCTAAAAAATCTTTAGTGTTTTTTCAAAACATAAGTTATTACTCGTAAAGCCGCGTTTATAAAATCTTCAATGTTTTTTTCAAGACATAAGTTATAAAAACACTCAAAAGTTTTAAAGTGCTGTGAAGAAAAAACTTAGAAAATTAAAAAAGTAAATTGTTGAAGGTGTTTATTAGTTTTCTGAAAACAAAAGAAAGAACAAATCGTTGGTGATCAAACAAAAAATAAGACAGCAAAGCAGTCAATAATAAAACAGGACATTGCTTATTATAACTAAATTTACCTGTTTTCTTTGTTATTATTTGTTTAATTTTCGCTCCGCAGAAATGCTCTCGACCATAGCTTATGCCGTGAAAGCCCTCATGTTCGATCCGCTGAGCAAATTTGTAATACCTCTCAACATAGGATTCGCTACGAAAACCAAGACCTTCGCTCCGCCGAGCAAAATCGTAATACTAGCGAGCATAGATTACGACGTGAAAGCCTCAAGTCCGTTCCGCGGAGCAAACTTTTAATACATCGCAACATAGTACTCGCCGCGAAACCCCAGAGCTTAGATCCACTGAGCAACATCGAAACACTCCCGACCATAGATTACGACGTGAAACCCCTCAAGTTCGCTTCGTTGAAAGAAATATTAACACTTCTCAAAATAGAACAGGGCGCCAAACCCCAGATGTTCGTTGTAGTGAACAAAATACCAACACAATAGCCCAAAGAGAGCTGCGTAGAATGAGCCGCCATAGAACGGTTGTAAGCAACAGGCAGTCCGAAAATGAAAGACAGGCGGAAAGAATTCGTATAACGAGGGAAGATACTAACTTAGATTCGGAAAAAGGGAAGTTTTGAGGGACTTTAGAAGTGCTTATTTCAAATGTATTAAAAACGGGCCAACAGTAGTTTGCAAGTAAGAGCCTTAAACCTCGATGTTGCTTCCCAAATCCATCCAAATGTTGAATCCGCCTTTTATTTAAAAGAAAAGCTTCTATCAGAGGATGGAAACTATTTCTTTTGCACAACCTGCAAAAAAGCATTTTCTAAAAAAATTTTTCCAAAAATTTGTCTGGCTGACGTGTTAGATTTTTCCAGATTGCCTTAAAGATCTCACACCATTACAAGAACGCCTTATAACGCCTAGATAGCCGTTCATGACGATTCGCGCTTTGGGGTATCAGGGCCCAAGTTCTTTGAAAAGAGCCGTAGTTAATATTAAAACTTCAGTAAGTGATATAGTTAGCAACCTTCCAAGGCCATTTGACCAAACCCACATTATCCAAATTCACCTCAAACGTCCTTCGAAAATTATGGAAGCACTTCGGTATCTGGTTAATACCCCACTTTATCGGGAACATAATATCCAAGGTAATGAAAACTGGATTTCCGAATGCAACGACCAGGAAGAAGTCCTTTTATTTCCTCCCTTGAAGGTACCCCCCTAATACAAAATATTAACCTTTCTAGATCACCTCCTACTTCAGAACCCAATATTGAAGAATTAAATCCAGGTTGTCAGGAAACTCTTCTCGATAATATACCAGTAGAAAATTTGAACATTAATCGGCTAGGAATTGCACCAGGCGAGGGACAGAGAACCCTTGACATAATTCAAGATACCAATGCAGAGGAATTATCTTTCGGTACAACTTATGCTGGCAAAAACGGTCGTGTTCAGAAACATACAGCAAAATTGTACGATCGGAAATTCGCCGTTTTGACAGCAGAGCTTTCACGATTCCTAAACTGTTCTATGATTACAAGTAGTTAGAATTACTGTAGGTTAAAAATAGTACGTCCATCTGCCCTCGAAAATTTTGTGGAAGCTATAGAGTGACAGCCTAAAATATTTTAAATGAAAATTTCGTTTAAAGTTTGATACGGCACGATGATGGTTATAGGATGCTAAAAGAGGTTAGATCTTCTCCAGCGCACTGAGAGGCGGAGAAGAAAAAGGCAGTTCCCATGATTCGTCAATTTGAGCTTCCCACTTTTTTCATTATATTGTCAGCTGCTGAGTCTCAATGGTTAGAACTTCAAGTGGTGTTGGGCAAATCTCTAGATTCAAAAGATATTTCCGAAGATGATGCTAGAAATTTGAATACAAAAGAACGATATCGTTTAATACGTTCAGATGCAGTTACATGTGCTAGGTACTTCGACCATCAATACCATCATTTTCAATGAAAATTTTGTTCATCATTTTTATTAGAGAGTTGAGTTTCAACAAAGAGGATCTCCACATGTTCATGGCATATATTGGCTTAAAAATGCCCCTAAGAGTGATCTTCAGGATCCTCAAACATTTCCAAGTATAATTAATTTTATTGACCAACATATTTCTACTAATGGCTCCGTAGGTTACTTAGAAAATTATTTAGAATACCAAAAGCACAACCATAGCCGATATTGCACAAGAGAAATAAGGGGTCAGTAAGTTTGTCGTTTTGGTATCCCATACCCGCCCATGCCTTCCAGTCATATATTACTTCCATTTTCTGATGAAACTGAAAATATATAAACATAAATGCAAAGTCTACTCAACTCCAATCTATCTTCTTCAGATATTACAACCCTGAATGATTTCGAAACTTTTCTTAGCGATTCAAGAATAAGTTTATCATTTGATGACTATTGTCTGGCCCTCAGATCAGATTTATGTAAACCTAAAATATTTTTGAAACGTAAATTGCAGGACCGTTCCATCAATGCATACAATGCATGAATCCTCTTATACTAGAGTTACATAGGGCCAACAAGGATATTCAGTTCATATTAGATGTATATGCTTGCTCTTCATATATAATTAATTATATAAATATATCCAGTAGAGGCATTTCTAGGCTCTTGTATGAAGTCATATCAGAGGTGAATTCTGGAAACTACCCCATAGAGCGAAAGCTTCAGTATATAGGGCATACGTTTATTTCTGGTACTGAAATTTCCATTCAGGAGGTAGTTTATTGCATTGGGCTTCATCTTTCGGAAGCAAGCAATGAAGAGATTTTTATTAATACTTCTCCGCCTGAAGAACGAGTGCGTATGGTAAAAGCTACTACAAAACATTTCAGCGTAATCGACTGATATATTTGTTGCAGGCCTTTTAGAACATTATATCGAAAGACCTAGTCAACTATAGAACGTGTGTCTAGCTGATTTTGCTGCCTTATACTCTTTCCAAAAATCAGTTAGAGGAGCAGAAGACAACGCCGCTAATGAAGAAGATATCAGAGACGATAGTTCTCATTTTCACGGAGTTGCAAATCCATTGAGAGATAGAAGTGGTTTCATAAAGAAACGAAACAAGCCGTGCATAATTCGTTCGAAGAGGTTTAGTCCTGATACGGCAAGAAGTGAGTACTTCAGGGAAATGATTATGCTTTATTTTCCGTGGCGAAATGAGCAGACAGAAATTATCAATATTGACAGTGAGCAAGTCTGTTTAGAAAATCGGGTTTCCATAGAGGAAAATAGGAAAAAAATGATGTATTTGAGGAAAGGGAGCTTCGAAATGTTTTATGTAGACTTGGGGATGAAGTGCATGCTGAAGATGTTGCAGAACCTGAGGTAAATGTCCAACATATTGTTGATAATGAGTTTAGGGTACTAGCACTTCCAGAAATCAACCCTGATTTGAATTTGTTAGACTTGCACGGAGAGGACTCAGCTCCTAATGGTGACTCAGAGTGTATCCTTAGGCTTATTAAGCTTCCTCCCTTAGTTCCAGTCGAGGAACTTCTGTCCTCAGTTCAAAAGTTAAATATAAAACAGAAAATGTATTTAATACATATGTACACAATTTCAAAAAAAATAAGCCATTCTATGAATTTGTATGTGGTGGCGCTGGCGTGGGAAAGAGCCGATTAATATTTTCAATATATCAGCCCCTCAATCATCGCATGAATTCAGTACCTGGATCAAATCCAAGCTCCCTGAAAGTGCTGCTATGCGCTCCAAGCGGGAAAGCAGCTTTTGCCATAGGTGGCGTAACATTGCATTCTATATTTTCACTTCCAGTAAATCAGTTCAATCGAGAATTACGCCCACCAAGTAACGATGTTATTAACTCAATATACACAAAATTAAGTGATTTGAAGATAATAATAATGGATGAAATCTCTGTGGTTGGAGCTCGTGTTTTTGGATTTGTTGACGCTAGACTAAAGCAAATTTTCAAGAGTACTTTACCCTTTGGCGGTATATCTCTTATTGTTTATGGGGACTTAAAGCAACTATCGCCAGTCGAAGATAGGTGGATTTTTTCTCCGAGTCCTAGTGACCCCTACAGTGCTTTAATTGGCTCATTATTGTGGGAGCTGTTTAAATATTTTGAGCTAACGGAGATAATGAGACAGAGGGATGACCAAACTTTTGCCGTTGCTTTAAAGAATATGGCCTCCGATTCAATGACTAGGGATCATATATCTTTAATTCAAAGCAGAGTATGTAACTCAGACCAAGTACTTAATGAATCGTACATTCCACCGAATAGTGCTGATAGCCTATATAGAGCACATACTGACAACATTTTAGCATTTGTACACGATAGAATAGGTGACAATCAGATTTGTGTTTTTGCCGACTTCAACCTTAGTGGCGTTAGCTGGCCGAACAATAATTCATGTTCTGGTCTCTTTCCGAATAAGTTGTCCTCTTCTCATGAATCTTATGTTATCGATAGCTTACTTAGCTTAAATTTATGTAAAATTAATAACTATGTTAATAAGCTCGGTAGAACTTTAGATTTAATCTTTGTTGACGATGGCTTCAATTATAATCTAACTGAATGTCTTGCTCCAATTTCTTCGTCTGGGCTGCACCATGTTGCCCTTGTGCTTAAAGTTGAGTTTTATCATTTCGCGCAGGTTAGTCCGTATAATAACTTAGCTTACAATTTTGCTCTCTGCGATTTTGACCACCTTAATCAAATTTTTTCTGATGTTAACTGGTGTGATTCTCTGGAAGGTTTGGATGCTTCCAGTAGTTTTAATTCATTTAAATACATTTTGGGAACCATCTGTTCCAATAATATTCCTAGGATCAAAAGTAAACCGTACAAGTTACCTTGGTATAACCATCGCTTAAAAAAGTTTAAAAAACCTCCGCTATAAATGGTATAATAGTCAGTTCAAGCACAATACTTATAAGCGTTATCTAAAGGAGTTTAATTGTCTGGATAAGTTTCTGCATCGCAATTATATCTTTAATGTGGAGCAAAGCATCAATTCCAATCCCAAAACCTTTTGGAACTTTGTAAGATCAAAAAAATCCTGCTCCACGTTACCTTCATCAGTTTTTCTTAATGCCAAAACTGCTAATACTCCTTGGATGCCGCAAACTTGTTCGCCAATTCTTTTAAATCTAATTTTGATGGAAGTGATATTGAGCCTGACCTTGACCTAAATTTTTCATCAAATGCAAATATCACTTCTGGTTTTGCGTCGCTGCTTCTCTCATATGAGGATGTTGCTAAAGGTATTGAGAAGTTGAAGCTTTCCTCACGTACCGATGTCGATGGTATGTCTGCGCACTTATTAAAAACATGTGTAGCTTTGATTTCGCCTTTACTAAGTATCTTTAATAAATCGCTATCTGCGGGTGTTTTTATAGATGCTTGGAAGTTGGCTTCTATAACCCCTATTTTTAAAAGTGGTAACAAGAATAATATTAGCAATTATAGACCAATTTCCAAATTGTCCACTGTTTCAAAACTCCTTGAATGCATTGTTAAGGACAAAATGTATTTTTCGGTCAAGAGCTTAATTATTCCAAATCAACATGGCTTCATTCCTGGGCGCTCTACAGTTTCTAATCTGGCTGTGTTTAGCGACTATTGCTTATCAACTTTCTCTACTGGATATCAGGTAGATTGTACAGGGTGGCGCAAAAGTAATCCTGCTATCAGAAAATGCTATAAATTTTGCGATTGGCCCCTAAAGTCAGTTCTGTTTTGACATTTGTGTAGTAAACACATGCGAAATACACGTTAATAAACAATGTTACGCTACACTGCTCCAGAACGCGGAATATTGCTGACTATTTATTTGACAAATAATCGGTCGGGGCCAAACGGTTACTGTGAATGGTGAGCGCTACAGAGCAATGATCAACGAGTTCTTTTTGCCGCAACTTGATGAATTGAGATTGGAAAACATGTGGTTCCAACAAGACGGTGCAACAGCACACACTGCACGTGCCACAACCGATATGCTGAACATCGGAAGCTTACTTTTGCGCCACCTTCTTTTTACACAGATTTTTCTAAAGCATTTGATAAAGTATGTAATAGGATCTTAATCATGAAGCTTGAGTGCCTGGGCTTCCAATATGTTTTTTTAAATTGGCTTAAGTCGTACTTGTCTCATAGACCATGCTTAGTTATGGTGGAAAACATCTCATCTGAATTGTACATTGCCACATCAGGTGTCCCGCAGGGTAGCATACTTGGTCCACTGCTCTTTGTATTATTTATTAATGATATCAGCTCGTGTTTTCAGTTCTGCCACTTTCTGTTATGTGCCGATGACTTGAAGTTGTTCTCGAGTGTCGTGAGTGCTGCTGACGTGGCTATGATTCAACTTGACCTTGATAATTTGCACTCATGGTGCGTAAAGTCTCACCTTCGGCTCAATATCAGTAAATGTTTCCATGTGTCTTATACGAGGTCTAATAATATGCTCACAACGTCTTACTGTATTTTGACACATGTATTGCAAACAATTAATGAAATCAAGGAGCAAGGATATTTTTGATGCCAAACTTTCTTTCAACACCCACATTGATTTTATAATCACAAAGTCTTATGCAATGCTAGGCTTCATTAGGAGAAACAGTGCAGACTTTTCAAATCCCTACACTCTAAAGTGACGCTACGTTTCCTTTGTCCGCTGCCATCTAGAGTACGCTGCCTTCATCCGGCGTCCATTCCATCAATTTAGAATAGACAGGATAGAACGTTTCCAAACAATTTTTCTAAAATATGCTTTACACTGCCTTCGTTTTTCGGATCCAATTCCATCTTATAACTCCAGATTACTGCTTATCTTATATATAAATAGACAAGATGAATGCAATGTAGAACCGTTTTCTGCTAAACTATAATTCTAAGATATACAAATTATATATGTATAGATAGGGAATTTTGAGGTGTACTTTTATCCGTAAATAAAAAAAATTTAAAAAATCATTTTAATATAAAAAATTTAACATAAAAGTTACACCACTACACATTTACTTATTCACACTATAGACACGCTGTGTGTGTGTGTACTATGCTGAATCGTGAGCATGGCCGAGGAGTTGCTTTGTAGGAAAAAATTAAGAGCCATAATAGTGTGAGTAGACTTGCCATGCATGTTTTTGTGTTATTCGTGTGATCGTCTCTCACTGTGAGTGCGAAGAGTTGGTAGTGGACCAATGAAGAATAAGTATTCGCACTATAGATACTCTGTTGTGTCATGCATTTTTGCTTTAGTTGTTTTTATTGCATTGATCACTGGCTACGGTGCCCAGTGTCAGCGGCTCTCCTGAGAGCACGAAAAGTTGCTTTGTTGGAGACATAAACAAGCAATTTCAAATATGAGCAAATATGTAAAATTCATTGCTGATACCTACAAACAGGGTTTACAAAAATGAAATAAATGATTACTCATAAAGAGTATTAAACACCGAAGAAAATTAAATGAAAATAGAGGAAAGGAAAAGAATTGAAAGGAAGGAAAATTAAAGGAAAGAAAAGGAAAAGGAAAGTAGAGGAAGGAAAGGGAAGGGAATGGAAAGGATAGGAAAGGAAGGAAAATTAAAGGAAAGAAAGGAATGGGAAAGAAAGAAAATAAAAGGAAGGGAAAGGAAAAGAAGTTTGAGGAAAGTAAAAAGTAAAATAAGAGAGTAAAAAAAGAAATCAAGGAAAATAAAAATATGTTAGAGGAAAGGAACGACATAGAAAGGAAGAAAAAAAGGCGGATAAAACATACCTACAGCAAAAAAATAAAGCAAAATAAAGTTTATTGGTTGAATTTCAACCACTGGGCGAACTCTAGTTAATCTTAAATCCTTAGAAAAGAGAAGGTCTGTACTCTGCCTGACTTTTACCTTTTGTATTATCCAAGGAACTGTTGATTGTTCTTACCTCTTGGAGCGGATTTATTTTAATGTACCGCAAAGAACACTTCGATATTCAAATATTTTCTACTTCGAAAATCTTAGGACAAATTATGCGCGAAATGCTCCTGATTGGATGATCTTGATTTTTCTGTATCGAAATCATATTTTGTTAATATTATAAACTCTATTCCCTAATTTAATTGTATGTAGGTAAGTTTGTCAACTTTTATTTTGTGTTTTTCTCTTAGTCTGTAAGAATAATTAATATGTACATAGACTATTAAATAAATAAAAGTAATTCGTCTGTTTTGGTCAAACGAAGAGACTGACCGATACAATGCTCTTAAACTTAGCCAAATTCGTACCGCATCACTCTTCTGTCACTTACTAAAGATGTAGTTAGAAGAATTGCAGTAGGTGGGCTAGGAGACAACATTTTAGAGAGAGTGAGGCTTTTTAAAACATCGGAAACTCAGGAGGGGTTAGTATCCTCTAATCCTTCAACTTTGTGGTTGAAGTTCTCAAAACCCTCAGTTGGTATATTAGCTAGATCAAGAAAACCACATCCCCTTGAAGCTGATTGGACTCCCAGAGAAAAATCGGTCAAAACTTTCCAATATAAAAGAAATGAACAGGTAACAATTGCGAGACACCAGTTTCCAATAGTTCCTGCAGAGGGGATAACAATTCATAAAACCCAAGGTGCAACATACAGACAAATTGCTGTTCACATCCGGCTTAGAATGCCTAGAGCATCTTTATACGTTCAATCGAGCAACTAGTGCTGAGGGTCTCTGTATAGTGGGAAATTTTCTGCCACCAAATCCATTATCTGATTCGGATCCAGTTTTTAGAGAACTTATTGCGTTGAATACGACAAAAGCATTGATTCCAAACTTAAATTTTATGCTTTCTCGCGCATCGGATTTTCAGATATTATTTCATAATATCCAAAGGATTCATGCTCATATAAATGGTATGAGAAACGATCCCCTATAGCTATCTTCGGATATTCTATGTTTAGCTGAAACTTGGAGTTACCCCTCCGAAAACTTTGAAATTCCTGGGTTTAGGGCATTAAACGAACTAAGAATAGATAGCACCGAAACTCGAATCAGAAATAAGCGAGGACTGCTAGTGTATGCAAAAACCATCATTGCTTCCATGATTCAATTATGTAAGATAAAGAAAATTCACTCTGGTCGCAAAGTTCTGTAAATCCTTCTCTTTAAGACCAATGACCTCTATATTTTGATGCTATATAGAAATGCCTCATTTCCCTTGAGAGAATTAGGCCCAGAACTTCGAGAAATTTTAAATATGGACCTGTGCAATGAAAAGGTACTGATTTTAGGAGATTTCAATTTATGTTTAAGGACTACTAAGAGCTGTATATGAAATTTTCTTAGGGAAAAAGGTTTTAGTTCACTACTAGGTTCAGATTGTTCCACTACACCAGTAGGCACACAAATTGATTGGGCATTTTTCAACGTGGACTCCGCCCATGTTACCGGAACTACATATGAGACCGTTCATAGTTATCATGACGGTATTTGTGTTTCTATTTTAAATAAGCAGACCCGGCAGATGATGGGGCCGTGTGCAGAAGTCCACGCAAGTGGGGAAAGTTTCTGATCGCCATTCACCTGGGAATGGCCAGAGCGATTCTTTTGCATGCGGTTCAAGCAGCTCACTACTTCCGGGCTTTGCGCCCAAGAGAAGGCGAGAACCTGGTAAGGCCACTCCGACATAATCGGTTTAAGGGCTTGCTGGGGGTTCAAACAGCAGCGTCTGATCACCATGTGGTGCGGCTGCAAGCGGGCGTCTGTATTGGATCAAGCGGCTCGCTATACAAACGTGTAATAGAATTCAACCTCCCGTGAAACGGGTTGTGCGTTGGGTTTGGGACCCACCACATAACACAACGTTCCAATGAAATTCAACAACAAAGCCTAGGATATGAGAACCCCTTTTTTAGATGACAACACCCGCAAACGAAATAAGGATTATGAGATAAGGGCATGTACCTGGAATGTCCGGTCCCTTAATGGGGAAGGTGCCGCTGCCCGGCTGGTTGAGGTCCTGAGGAAAGCAAAAGCTGACATCACCGCCATACAAGAGATGCGATGGACGGGGCGAGGAAACACGGTCAGAACACCTTGCAACATCTACTGGAGTGGGCATGAAGACAAGCGCAGATTCGGCGTGGGATTTGTGGTGGGAGAGAGACTCCGTCACCGAGTACTGTCGTTCACACCCGTGAACGAGCGTCTCGCTGTAATCCGCATAAAAGTACGATTTTTCACCATATCCGTAATCTGCGCTCATGCACCGACGGAAGAGAAGGACGACGTGGAAAAGGATGCATTCTACGAGCGCCTGGAAGAAGCATACGAGCGCTGCCCCCGTCATGATATCAAAGTCGTGCTTGGCGACTTTAACGTCAGGGTGGGTAAGGAGGGTGTATTTGGCTTCGCCAAATGGATTCAGGCTGATCGACTTCGCCGGTGCCCGAAACATGGTCATATCCAGCACTAGGTTCATGCACAAGAAGATCCATCAAGCTACATGGCTGTCCCCCGATCGAAGAACACGCAACCAGATCGACCACGTTGTGATAGACGGACGGCATGCTTCCAGCGTTTTAGATGTTCGCACAATACGAGGACCTAACATCGACTCTGATCACTACCTAGTAGCAGCCAAGATTCGTACCCGCCTCTGTACGACAAAACAGGTGCAACAAAAAACGCAGGGAAAGCTGGACGTCGAAAAGCTGCAATCGCAACAGACCGCCAATTATTTCGCAGATCGCCTCTCACACCTGCTCTCCGAGAGCATAATTCAATCTAGTGGAATGCATGAGCAGTGGGATCATATCTCAGGAGCACTCCGTACCGCAGCCGAAGAAGTAATTGGATTCCGGCGAACGCGAAGAAACAACTGGTATGATGATGAAGAGTGCCGCGCTGCAACGAAAAGAAAGGACGAAGCCTACAAGGCAACGCTGAGATCGAAGCAACGAGGAGTGTGTGTGAACACTACCGCGAGTTGAAGCGGGAAGCGAGGCGGCTTTTCCGGGCGAAAAAAGAGAGGCAGAAAAGCGTGAAATAAAGGAGCTTGAGATGCTGGCCAACGGGAATAATGCCCGAAAATTCTATCAAAAAATTCGGGGAATGACAGAAGGTTTTAAACCCGGGGCAAACTCCTGTAAGAATGAGAACGGCGACCTGGTGGCCGATGTTCAGAGAGCACTCAGAATATGGAGGGATCACTTCTCTGCCCTTTTAAATGGAGAAACTGAGCAAGAAACCAGAGAAGATGCCGAACCCGAGCCCACAATCGAAGATGATGGAGTTGACGTTCCACAACCCGACTATAATGAGGTGCGAATAGCAATATCCCGATTGAAAAACAATAAAGCAGCTGGCGCTGATGGTTTGCCTGCTGAGCTATTCAAACACGGAGGCGAGGAGCTGGTAAGGCGTATGCATCAGCTTCTATGCAGAATATGGTCGGATGAATGCATGCCTGAAGGTTGGAATCTAAGTGTTCTCTGCCCAATCCACAAGAAGGGCGATCCTGCAAACTGCGCCAACTATCGCGGAATCAGCCTTTTGAATATCGCATCCTATCAAGCGTATTGTGCGAAAGACTGGAGCCTGATGTGAACAGACTGATTGGACCTTACCAGTATGGCTTCAGACCTGGTAAATCTACCATCGACCAGATTTTTACAATACGCCAAATCTTGGAAAAAACCGGTGAAAAGAGAATCGACACACATCATCTCTTTGTTGATTTTAAAGCCGCTTTCCATAGCACGAAAAGGAGCTGCCTATATGCCGCTGTGTCTGAATTTGGTTTCCCCGCAAAACTTATACGGCTATGCAAAATGACCTTGAGCAACACCGCCAGCTCGGTCAGAATTGGGAAGTACCTCTCCGAGCCGTTCGAAACTAAACGAGGTTTCAGACAGGGTGACCCCCTATCGTGCGATTTCTTTAATTTAATGCTGGAGAAAATAATACAAGGTGCAGAACTTAACCGCGCTGGAACAATATTTTATAAAAGCGTGCAACTGTTGGCATATGCTGACGATATTGATATCATTGGCCTTAACAACCGCGCCGTAACCTCTGCTTACTCCAAATTAGAAAAAGAAGGGGAGAAAATGGGATTGGTGGTGAACGAGGGTAAAACGAAGTACCTTCTGTCATCATGCAAAGAGTCAGCGCATTCGCGCCTTGGCAACCAAGCCACTGTTGGCAGCAATAATTTCGAAATAGTAAAGGACTTCGTTTACCTGCGAACCAGCATTAACACCAACAATAATGTTAGCCTAGAAATCCGACGAAGAATTACTCTTGCAAACAAATGCTACTTCGGACTGCGTAGGCAATTGAAAAGTAAAGTCCTCTCTCGACGAACGAAAATAACACTCTACAAGTCACTCATCGCACCCGTCCTGCTATATGGTGCAGAATCGTGGACACTAACAACATCTGATGAGGCGGCTCTGGGAGTATTCGAGAGAAAGGTTCTTCGAAAGATTTGTGGACCTCTACGCGTTGGCGACGGCGAGTACCGAAGAAGATTTAATGATGGGCTGTATGAACTTTACGCAGACGCCGATATAGTTCAGCGAATTAAAACACAGCGGCTTCGCTGGCTAGGCCACGTAGTGCGAATGAGCGAAGATGCTCCAGCCCAGATGGTATTCTTATCGGCACCCGCCGGTGGAAGCAGAGGAAGAGGGAGACCACCACTCCGATGGAAGGACCAAGTGGAGACCGATTTGCGATCCCGCGGTGTTTCCAATTGGCGCCAGTTGGCGCGGCGAAGAAACGACTTGCGAGCTATGTTGGACGGTCAAAATCGCCCAGGCGGTTAGATGACCATTTAAAGAAGAAGAAGACCCGGCAGACGTTGTCCTTCCTAAAATTTGGGTTTCCTACATTTTACAAATTGTACTCTTTTCCCTCCCCACTTTTCGCTTCCTCTATATTTATTCTCATCTCCCTTTTCTTTCAACTTTTGCTCTTCTTTACCCTCTTAATTTTCGTCTAACACCACCTCTCTATCTCAAATTAATATTCCTACTCACCCTTCTTCTCCGGGTACTGATATGTACGTGGTTTAGAAGATATATCGAATTTTCTTTTATTTTATCCAGTACCTGCTTTCTGTTTCCAAGGTTTTTTGATATATAGAACACACATCTGTATATAAAATACCATTAATTTAAATCACATTAATGCCTAGCTTTGCCGAATTGCTACTTTAAGCCTGGAGGCTTTGCAAAAAACTAAATATGGCCGGTGTCGTTTTACAGAAACCGACATTAATGAATAACCAACAAAACACAAAAAATGTGGGCGTGGCACTCCCCACTTTTACAAAATAATGTTACACTGTGGAACAAATTCAGATTAGCAAACGTTAGCTCGATTCTGAGAGTGAGGGGTAAAAATAGGGGCTAAATTAGAAGGCCCGTATCGCCCCGTTTGTTTATTCGAATTTTTTTTTAAGCGACCTTCGCACTTTGCAATCAAATGCATAAATTTCTTCCCCTTCTTCCTCTTTTTCCTCGTCTTCCTCTTTTTTGTTTCCAACCACCGCACAGGTAGCGATTTTTATTTGTTTCGTACAAGCGAACTAATATCAAAAATAAAGATTGAGTTAAAGCCGAAGCTGATGTCTTTTAATTTTCGCTCGGTCGTGATAAAATTCGCTATTGGTTTTTTGAAACTTATTTCATTTTGTGAGTGATTTAAGTTAAGTGCATCGGTTTCATAAAAATAACAAAAACAACATTGTATAATATATATTGTATTAAAAATGTCGGAACCAAAACGTAAAATGGACCATTTTTGTAATGTTTGTGGACGTTTCATAGCAAGCGATGAAAAATGTGGCATCAACAAGAAAATTGCTACGGATATATCAACGACCATAAAACTTTGAATATAAGGAAATCAAAGAATAAAACTTACGAGTATGTAGCAGTGCCAAGTGTCCAACTATCATTACCGCTATATCCATGCGTTTCTTCTCAGAATACGACCCTGGTGAAGTTACATCCTATGAAACATCAAAGGACCCAATCCTAGTCACACAAAGCAATTGGTTGCAATTTTGGGTTTGACTCAGAAGAAATCAGAAGAACTGGCTTCATTTTTGAAAGGAAATAATTTGCTGGCGAAAGGTACCAAAGTAACAGCATATCGAAAACGTCAAAAAGAGTTAGAAAAGTTCTTCAAAGTGAATGATGCAAAAAATTTCGCTCATTGCAACGATATCGAAAAGTTAATGGAGACGATAGGGTTAACCTATAAAAAAGATGATTGGCGTTTATCCATCGATAGTTCACTAATCATTTTAAAAGTTGTGCTTTTGGTACAAGACGAATAGAATGCCTTCTGTACCAATTGCGTATAGCACTGACACTAGTGAAAATTTCGATAATTTGAAACACATTCTGGAAGTAGTCAAATAGTATAACGAACACCAGTGGCGCATTCGCTGCCATTAGTTTCATTGATTACAGGCTTAACAGCATCTGGCCGTCCAAAATATCCGTGTTTTTTGTGCGATTGGGATTCACGATACGGAGAAGGTATTAGAGGAAGAAACCAGTACAAACAGCATAACTGGAATAGTCGCATTGGACGGAAATGGTCTAAAGACAATAGGCTACACGAAAGTCTTGATCCTGAAATGAAAATTTTGTTGCCGTTGCTCCACATTAAACTTGGCAGATTTTGACCAAGTTCTGACAGACCTAGAGTTAAATGCATGGTTCGCATTGAAGGCAGTCATTAAAGGACTTTTGGGTAAAGAACGCAAAGACAACTACAAGGAATCTGTTGCAAACATGTTGACAGCTTTCGATGAAATTGGGGTTAATATGTCGCACAGAATTTATCTCTTGCATCAGCATCTTCATCAACTCGCTCAACAGTTGCTAACTGAATCTAATGAGCAAGGCGAACGTTATCACCAAACTGCGCTTCGATTTGAAATAAGGTAACTACATTTTTCTAATATCTTTGTCAGAGTGCACAATTTAAACATGTTAACGATTGAAAACTATTTTCGTTTCAGGTACAGAGGAAAGAAATCTCCAGGTGCAATACTCGCTGAAATTTGTTGGTGGTATAAAAACACCTTTGAAGAAGAGGTAGACGAGGAAAAAGATGAAGAAGGGGAAGACAAAGATGAAATTCCAGAATATCAGTTGGACGAATTTATCGACCTTTCTGATGATGATAAGATATAAGACAGAGCAGTGATGTTGATCCACAGCCGCCTGCTAAACGGCAACTGACCAAATCATTAATTTAATTTATTTCATTCTTTAACTTAAAACTTTTCATAACCAACATTTCAAAATTATATTTTTTCCGTATTTTTATAATTTCTTTTTCAATGTTTCTTCAAAACCAACAATGAAAAAATGTAGAAGCATATTAAAGATCAAACAGAAAGAAAAAGCCTTAGTTTTGTGGAAATTATGTTCAAAAAGCATGAAAATAAAATTTCCAACATTTTCCTTCATAAGCACTACTAATATTTTATAAATCATTTTTTTTTTAATTTCAATTGTTGCACAGGCCTCTAGCAATAATTTGGCTTTAACAGATTGAAAAAATATCAATTAGTCGACGAGTTATAGCCAAAAAACCATGCTTAAAATCGGCATTTGACTGCAAAGTTCGAAGGTCGATTAAAAAAAAATTCGAAATAACATATATTTTACGGAAAATTTTCTCCGGATATATAGCGAGTTCGGAGTTTTCCTTGTGTAATAGATATTGCCATTTTCATATGAATTCTGTTTGTGTTCCTATGTCAAGCATTTCGAAAAAACATAAGTTTAAAACCTCCTTCGGGTCATACATAACTCCACAATAATTTACAAATTTACTACGACCGCTTTTATACAGCTGGGTATTTAATGTTCGGTTTCACCCGAACTTAGGCTTCCGTACTTGTTATTTGCAAAATTGCCCACATGGTAGTAGAAAAGGTTTAAAACCTCTATATGTCATAACTCCACAACAATTTACCAATTTACCAAGACCGCTTTTACACAGCTGGGTTTTTAATGTTTGGTTCCACCCGCACTCATACTTCCTTACTTGCTTTTGTTTACCTTTTTATTTTCTAAAAAAAGTTACAAACCATTCTTGATACCTTTTTTTAACCTTTTTTGCTGCAAATCTTTTCTGGTCCCAACACCATATTTTTCATAAAAAATTTAAGTTAAATGAATTTAGTATTGATGACGAAATACAGAAAATTATTCGTAAAAATTGTCAACTATTTTTAATGAAGTTGATAATCCAACTGCGACATCGCTTACCTGATAATATGAACTCTGTACAAAAGATAAATTTTATTTCAGTTGATAATTCTTTGAAAGTTACAAATCCGGATATATTTTCTCACTTTCAGGAAAAAAGGCTAGATATTTTTCAAGTCAAGTAGCATTGATTGAGCTGCAGTAGCGAAAGCTAATAACCGCGCAGTGGATAAGTGTGACCTCTACCCTAGAATTTTGGGCGGAAGTCCGAGAACATAAAAATACATTTAACGAACCCCCGCGGCCGCCGTGGTGTGAAGGTAGTGTTGCCGGCCTACCACACCGAAGGTCCATGGTTCGAGCCCTGGTACAGGTAACATCAAAAGTGATTTGAAAAAAGTTTTTCAAAACGGGGTCGCCCCTCGGCAGTGGCTTGGCAAACTCTCCGAGTGTATTTCTGCCATGACAGGCTTCTCAGCAAAAATTCGTCTCCTTTGTAGATGCCGTTCGGAGTCGGCAAAAAACTGTAGGTCCCACCAATTTGTAGGGAAAATTCAAATCGGCACACCACAAATTGGAAGAGAAGCTTGGCGCAAAAATCTCTTAGGAGGTTTATGATGATATACCTGTTGTATATCGCGCCATAAAGAGAGAGAACCCTCTATTTTAGAACTGGTCGAATTCGTATTTAGCTTTTTGGTATCACCTTTGAGTAATGGGGAGGTTAAAAGAATTTTTAGTGCCATGACCATTTTAAAAACTAAGTTAAGGAAACGATTAAAAATTAAAATGCTTAGCTCGCTGCTTAATATTAGAGGTTCGTTAAAACGCTTATCCAAATGTTGCACTGATATTGAAATTACCGATGATTTCATCTCTATGATAAATACACAAACTTTGTACGCAGACTTAAGCTTCTGATTCATCAGGCGAAGAAAATATTATATAATTAATTAGTTTGCAGTGATTTTTCTATAGTATGTATTTCTTGGAAAAAATTCCTAGTCAAGGTAAATGTGCCTGATATGTGTTGAAACAAGAACAGTTCCTTTAATTTATGTCTACAACTTTATATACAAATAGTTTAAACTAAAATATTAAATTTAAAATGGATTTCGTAAAAAAATTTCTAACTTTTTTAGCTTCTTTTTTTCTGAATTTAAGCCTGTTCTAACCTTTTTTTTTGCCGATTTAGCTTCTTTCTTTCTATCACCGGGTCACACTGGTGAAAGGTCTTAACTAACGTATCATCAGGATACGTCATGTCGCTAAGGTTTGTGGTAGCGGTGTTTGATGGTTGAATTGACGATGAATAGGTTTGATGTCCTTGAATGATGATTGACTTCTGCTTGAGTGTGCGGTCGTGGTCAATTCTTGTGATGCCCGAGCCCTTTCATTTTAGCTTAGGAAGGATTTGTTTCGCAAACGGCACTGATTTGAGTGGGCACTGCATCGTGCACACCCATAAGTTATTGTGTGTTAGCTGTTTTACCGGTGTATTGCTCACTACCGGGGCTACCTTTCAGTCTGTCCCTGGATTATTGTCCAGTAGTGATATTTCGAAGTGCCAATCGCCAGAGTCTACATTGAATTTCGATTGAACGTTCAAGGATACCACCTTGTTCTTCTTTATTGTAAAGCACGATCTTCATTGATTTTCTGTCAACGTTACATATTGATCTCGATGCGCTTACTGCTATGACATCATTGCATGGCTTAAAATAAACCATCGAGTTGTTTATTATACTTGTAATTTAATGTGGCTTGAGCACTTCCCAGGTCTCTCGATCACGCAACGAAATTTATACTTGGAGAATAACGTGCTTATCGGTTAGTCCGCCTTTCACCTTCATAATTTTGTAAAGTTGTGGTAGATTGTCTTGGTCCACTGTCAGCCGTAGGGATGTGGGTAGATAGTTGCGAAGTCGGATCACTTATGCTCGAAGTTGCGATGGTGCTAGGAGCATTGAACTGATTCTTACGTGGTGTGCATCAGACAATACGTTGATTATTCTTGACGGGGCTCGATGTAATATGGCTGATACTTGTGCTAGTTGATTGGCTAATCCAAGGCTATTGGGAAAAGTTTTCCCTGATACCTTTCCATTTCAAACTCATGGACTATAGATGTTATCTTTGATATTTGAGTATCCACAACCCCAAAGTTGCGTTAATAACTGATGTTTGGTTCCAAAATAGCATGTGCAAATGGTTTTCATTTTGTTTGAGCGTGTTTGCCATTTCTGCTGCAACTCGGATTCCAATACACCGAACAATGAGTTAACGGTTTTGCCGATGAAGGTGACAGGGCCCCGGCTCTGTACCTTAGATGATATTGGGGTGGAATGATTAGCGAAGGGGAAAAGATAAAGAAACGTTGATAGCTACATATAAAGCTATTGGCCGACCGGTTATTGATTACGCTGCGCCCATATGGTCGCCCAACCTGGCTGACACCAACAAGTGCTGACAAGTGAAGTTGCAAGTCTACCAAGCCACCGCCATCAGAACTGCAACGGGATGTGTGCTTATGTCATCGGAGTCTCACCTTCATCAGGAGGCCAAAATGCTCAATACACGCGAGCATGCGGAACTGAGGTTTTTAGTGAACGGCCGCAAACCTACACATCCAAACCGCCATCTACTGGATGAAACTCCGCCGCCGAGAGACATAAGTAAACATCTCCGTAAGCACTATGATGAGATCCGGCACCACATTACCTTGCCGTTTGATCTGCGCAACCATAGGCGGGCTCTAAACGACCTCTGTATCGAGTCGGTAGACAGATCCCTCAGATCTCGGACTGTGAACCCCGTAATTGACATGAAACTACCTGAAATAGCTGATGAGGAGCGTATTCTTCCGAGGGAGACTAGAGTCTTCCTACCACAACTTCGCTCTGGATATTGTAATAGGTTAAACTCTTACCTATCCAGACTGAACCCCACCATACCATATACTTGCCCTGCTACCACATGCATCCCCTCATGATACCAAACATCTCTTTTAGTGTTCTATTGAACATACTCTTCTAATACCAATATCACTCTGGTTGAACCCTGTTGAAACTGCGCGTTTCCTTGGATTCCCGTTAGAAGAGCTTAATGACGATTCTCAGAGTGATCGTGCCCATTAGGCAACAACAACAACAACCCATAACCAAGACTTACAAGGGCTCTGATGACGTAATAAGAGTTGCAAATCTCAAAACAGGCTCAGGTGTGCTGAAGCGCGTGATTAGATACTTCGCTTCAATTCTCCGACTTAACGATGGGACAACAGAACCACAAAACTGAACTAGCCAGCAAACCCCGGGCCCAAAGTCACCACATATGAAAACCCAAGAGTAATCATCAGCGGAGGAAAACCCTAAGGTAAAAAGGTGAAAAACAATCTCCATGTCTACAATGACCACGTTAATATCAGCTTTGCAAACACTTCTACTAGTATGGTCGGCCGATATTGAAACTTCAGAAGTCGATGCAAAGACCGGAATCATCTTTGAAGGCATCAGCAACATGAGAGTGTTTTGATCGGAATGGCAAATAATTGTATACTACGGGGTACATCCATATTGGGGGGAGACGAAACTACTCGTCAATGGAACAAATGCATTGAGACGTGTGTGTAAACTTATAGATCAAAAATCGGCATATGTAAAAATTCTAAAATTATTTAAATAGGACTTAACACAATAAAAAGCTTCCTAGAGGGGCCCCGAAGCAAAGGGGGCCCTGTCACCTTCATCGGCAATATCGTTAACTCATTGTTCGGATTGGATTAGCCAATCAACTAGCACAAGTATCAGCCATATTACATCGAGTCCCGTCAAGAATAATCAACGTATTGTCTGATGCACACCACGTAAGAGTCAGTTCAATGCTGCTAGCACCATCGCAACTTCGAGCATAAGTAATCCGACTTCTACCCACATCCTACGATGGACAGTGGACCAAAACAATCTACCACAACTTTACAAAATTATGAAGGTGAAAGGCTGACTAACAGATAAGCACGTTATTCTCCAAGTATCAATTTCGTTGCGTGATCGAGAGACCTGGGAAATGCTCAAGCCACATTAAATTACAAGAATAATAAACAACTCTAAGTTTGTTGTCGTGAATCGCAGTGATTTTGATGTTGTTTAGTTGCATAAATTCAGTTATCTCCTCGATCTTTCCAGCTAATCTGTTACAATTTAGCTGTACAATTATGAAGTGCGCTGGAGGAGAGGTTGGGGTCATACTAGGCGTAAGGAACGGATGCGTTTACTGGGTGGTGGTAGGCTATGGCCTAGGCTGTGTCGCAGTCTAGAAGCTAATGAACCTTGAAATTTTGATGGTGAGGCCAGATTATCTGGCGCAGAAGGCAGCGGCGTGTTGCAGGAAGGTGCTATAAACGTATCCGTCCAGAGGTTTCTGTTCGCGAGCCCAGAGTATGTAAGAACGTGGCATAGGCCAAGACAATTATTGCATTTGACCGATGACGCACGCGTATATAATCTTTGTCGACAAACAGTGCACATTGTGAAAGGCATGAGGAGATGGTGGTCCTGACCAATGTGCGTGCTGGAAGTAGGGGGGCATTGGGGGGCAGAGACAGAGGGGTCTGGCGCTCGGCAGTGCTCGTTGACCTATTCCAGAGGGAATAGGAGTGATTAGCGGCTGTGCGAGGTGAAGACGTTGTTGAGCGTGAGCTGCAGTCGGGAGTAGGTGAGGCGGGCATTGCAGCAGTGCTGGTAGTCGTAAAGACTGGGCCACCATTGTGGTCGCTAGAGAATAGTGGGGGCGATGGGGGTGCGCTGGATCGGCATGTACCGCGGGACGCCCTAAGGCGTGTACAACATGGTGCTTCGATGGAACTAAAGAAAGTACGGGGTCTGTGGATGGCAGGGTTAAGCCCTGAGAATCCAGATCTGTGAAACCATCTCTTACGCTTGACGCATTGAACAGAATGCGACCGTTTAATATAACTTTTCTTCCAGCAGACGCAGCAGATCGAATCTCTTGGTCCGGGGTTGAGTTCGACCCCAGCCCGTAACAAACGACAATGGAGCAACCCCGCTGCAAGGGTTTGCTCCGAGGATGACAATTTCAGGATGGGTCGTGACAGATAAGACAGGGTTAAAAAACCCGGGTAATTTCGGTACGATAGCCCTGGCTGTTGTCGGAATGTTATTATGCACTTCATTACCGGAACGTTATCTTCTTCGATGACAACTATGTTACATGTTTTTATGTCAGCTGCGTGCTTTTGCCATTTGGTGCGGTATTGTAGTTCATTGAGGTAGTCACGGGACCATCTCCTCCTAAACTCGTTTTTAGTTGGAACACTAACTTTCACCTCGTTTCTAGTTTAAGCTTGGAGGAATTGGCTTGTGCGTCAATTGGTACTGTCAACAGTTCTCCTATTAGGAAATGTCTTGGAGTGAGAGCGCCGATGTGGTTGGGATCATTTGACATCGCAGGTATAGGTCGAGAGTTAAAAAAATGCCTCGATTTCTACAATGAGGGTTTCCAGTTCCTCGTACGGTAAAGAAGTGTTTGCTATACTTCTTATTATGAGATATTTTGCAGATTTGATTGCAGCCTCGCACAACCCACCAAATTGTGGCGCTCTCGGGGTATGAAGTTGAATTTCATTCCTTTTATCCCACGTTCATTTGTGATGGCTTTTTGTGCGTCTGCTGAGTGTAATACCGATGTTAATTCAGAAGGATTGTTCTTGGCTCCCACAAAATGTATGGCATTGTCACAGTACAAGTTTTGACAATGGCCTCGAGTGCCGATAAATCGCTTGAGGGCACCAATGGAGGAATCGGTAGTTATAACACTTACTAGTTTTAAGTGAAAGGCCTTTGTAGTAAAGCACACGAAGACAGTAATAAACGCCGTGTGCGGCCTTTTTCCACGAAGTTTGTTATGAACTGTTATGGGACCACAATAATCTACTCAGCTGTTAATAAACGGCCGCACTGGTGTAACTTGTCCGGAAGGAGAGTTTCACATTATTTGATTGAGTCACTCTGGCTTTTCTAAACGATGCAATGTGACTCGTGCCATTTCGAATATTAATTTCGTAATATAATCATTGTACGGCAGAAGAAGTTGGTGTTTTGGAGTCGGATGACAGCGATGAAACCTTATGTCGACTCAACCCGGAGTAATCCATTATCATCCAAAATTTTAAATGTTGCTTGGTCGATGGAGCTCATTATGTTGTCGCAATCGTTGTATCTTTTCCTTGAAATCTACAGATTGCATTTGTTTGATGATGTGAACTAGTGCTACCTTAAGCTCTACTATTGTAAGACTTCTCGATGAATGACGTGCTTCTGCTTCTTGTTTTTCGCTTGAGCAATGAGCCGCAGCACGAAACCGATTATTTCTTGCATTCGGTGAAAAAAGTTTTCCCCTTATATACAAAATCAGCTGCTTCGACTGCTGCCAAAAGTGACTTGAATTGGTTTGTTTTCAATTTTAAATCGTTTTGAGTGTTGGAGACGTGTTTGAAACTTTGCGACCAGAGTGATTCCTTGCTATGCAAAAATAACGTCCCACAGGTCTATAGTGCACCACCTTTTAATGGTGACATTCTTCGAGAATGTCGGCTGGATTTTCCTTCGAGCGAATATGTCGTCATTAATCCACTCTCGTTGTGTCAATTTTAATTCACCCATGCTAATACTATTTCGGAATCTGTCAATTTGTTCGGCCAACTAAGCCCCTAATACAGAAGCAAATAACTCCAAGGGGGAATTGTTTGTCTTTGAAGTGGGGCTATCCTAGATTTTCCAAATAGCAATCGTGTTATAACGGTGCCTTTCTTAAGCACGCCGCATATATGCCACGGCTCCATAGGCCTCTTCTGAAGCATTTGCAAAATGGCTTCTGGAAGTTCTCATATGGGTCTCAATATCTGTAGCATTTTAAATTTTTTTCGGTCCGCTCTAAATGTTAGCCACCTTATACGTAACTCTGCTGGTGGAGACAGATTCCAATCTAGTTTTAGCTTTTCTTTGATTAATATTTTGGCAGTTACGACGATCGGTGAAAGTATTCCTAGTGGTTCGAAAAGCCTTGCCAGGTCTGACGTGAAAGAGTGTTTTGTTATCCTTTGGTCTCGTCGATGTTTACCTTGACTGCTAGGATGTCAGTTTTCGGAAGCCATGTAAGCCACAAAGTTTTGTTGGCTTCAATCCCTGTGTTCTCAAAGTATAAATTTACTTCTAAATCTCCTTGTGATATATTTTTTAGTAGTTGGGAGTGATTAGCGCACCACTTGCGTGAATTTAAATCATTTTCTTTCATGACATTCATTCACCCCTATTATGGTTGTCAATATTGACAAAAACAGTATTGATACGTGCGAACCAGCAATTGCATTCGCATTGTCAATTTGTGCACATCAATATTGTTTTTGTCAATACTGACAACCATAATAACGGTGATTAATTGTTCTTGTAACATGTCTGCACCAACAAGGTATGGGAAAACTGCTGCATAGCCTCGTGGACTATTTCAGTGTGTCTGATATGTCAACTGTTTTCAAGTTTGAACAAATGTCTCATTTGATACACAGCATCGTGTTGATAGTGTTATGCTTTGCGAGTCTTTTTCGCCAGATTACCGCCCACTGGACGTACATAATCTCTTAAGTGGCATATCACAAATAAATTGGTCTACCTGCTAGAGTCTAAGCTCAGTGCATGACAAATTGAGATGCTGGAATAAAATAATCCTATACCTCTATACGGCTCACGTTTCGTTGCGAATTTATCGTGGTAGCTCTAATTCGTGTAAATGGTTGAAAAAATCGATTCGTGCAATGATAATGAAGCGCAATAAACATTATTCCCTCTGGAAAAAGAATCGGACGTAGTCCGTAATGAGACCACGGCCTGTATAAAGTGTGAAAATGTAAGTATTTTAGTACAATGTTGGATACGTAAATGGTAAAATACTTACGTTGTAAAAACTAAATCATGGTTTGTGGCGTAATTTAAAAAACCTGGGTGAACATGTAAGTAATAGTTTGGATTGCTGTGGTGTTCTTCTGGTCTGAAATCACTGCCGGCTGGGGTACCACAAGGATCCATACTGGGCCCTTCACTATTAAGCATGTTTATATATGACATCTTTAACACATGCCAACAAGTACATATACATGCTGATGCTCATTATGCCAAGCTCAGTCCTCTCTCGACGAACGAAAATAACACTCTACAAGTTACTCATCGCACCCGTCCTGCTATATGGTGCAGAAGCGTGGACACTAACAAGATCTGATGAGGCGGCTCTGGGAGTATTGGAGAGAAAGGTTCTTCGAAAGATTTGTGGACCTCTATGCGTAAGCGACGGCGAGTACCGAAGAAGATTTAATGATGAGCTGTATGAACTTTATGCAGACGCCGACATAGTCCAGCGAATAAAAACACAGCTGCTTCGCTGGCTAGGCCACGTAGTGCGAATGAGCGAAGATGCTCCAGCCCAGAAGGTATTCTTATCGGCACCCGCCGGTGGAAGCAGAGAAAGAGGGAGACCACCACTCCGATGGAAGGACCAAGTGGAGACCGATTTGCGATCCCGGGGTGTTTCCAATTGGCGCCAGTTAGCGCAACGAAGAAACGACTGGCGAGCTATGTTGGACGTTCAAATCGGCCGGGCGGTTAGATGACCATTGAAAGAAAGAAGAATTCAATAAAACCTTAGCTACCTGTGATTCTTTAAAACGATTTAAAAAAAAAATTTTGAAAAACTACTGCAAAATTAGTGAAACGAGTGCCCCAAAACATCGGTAATAAAATTGGGAAAAACGTCTGTGAACTGCATGTGAAGGCAGGTCGAGATGTGTAATTGTGGACTTAAAAGTAGCCAGAAATTGATAAAATCTGTAGTTATCGGTACTAGTGATCCAAGTATGTCCTGAAATAATGTTCTCAATAAGCGTATCTACTCGGGAGCTACATTTATGTGCAAGGAATAGTACCTGTGCGGCGACAGATTCTTCTAAGAAAAAAGATCCTAAAATGGATTGCGGTAAGAAAGCATTATTTATTTCAGAATACGCTGGAATATTGGAAAGCCCCAGTGCCACCCCATACACGTAAGTAACTAAGTGCTATTTTGTAAGAAAGCCCACAGCCCTGCTGGAACGGAGAGAAGTGATAGTTTTTTGGGTGAGTTACTTAAAAGAAATAGGTATAAACCAAACAACTTGGTCTTTCTTTTTCGAACGACTACGAGCAAGCCAAGTCAAGTGGCAATAACAACATCGAAGGCCAGTGGTCACAGAACAAGCCCAACACCAATGCCAACGACAAACGCCCCCATGGCAAGCGACCCAACACTAAAAGCAACACAGGCCCCCGATCAAGCGTCCCAATACGAACTTTAGCAGCAATCAAAAGTCCCCAATGAAGCGGCCCAACAAAAACTTTAGCAGCAATCAAAGGCCCCCTATCCAGTGGCCCAACAACAAGAAGGCAGCACTCTTTCAACAAATGCCCTAAACAAGTGGCCCAACAAAAAGGCAGCTTCCTTTTAACAAAGGCCCCCTATCATGCGGCCCAACAAAAACATCAGCAGCAATCAAAGGCTCCCTATCAAGCGGCCCAACGAGAAAGTCAGCACCACAAAGACCCATTATCAAGTGACCCAACAACAAACCGGCAGCAGCCTTTCGACAAAGGCCCTCAAACAAGCGGCCCAACAAAAACATCAGCAGCAAGTAACCAGAAACCAGGACAGTGAGCAATTTTACAGGCCCCCATACAAGCGGCCCACCGGTAAGGCTAGAAACCAAAACACAATAATAATTACGCTGGAAAAGGCATAAGTGTGGAACGTTATAATACAACTTATGCAAACGTAGGTTTAGTAGTGTTACTAGTTTTGTATATACATACTTTTATATATATAGACGAGAAACCCTCGTAAGCAGCCGTCCTTACGCCTCCTCCCTCTCCCCGTTTTTAATTTTTTTGTTGTATCTCTGTTTGGCAGAAGTCAAAAGTACCACTTTTAGGTATCGGGAGCCCCTAGAATCACCTCTCTCATAGATGTGTGAGTTACCAAAACATACCACAAAATAATAATTGAAGCTCGGAATATTGGTGTCTATGGAGGTTGTATCGGCGTTTTTTCAGCATATTAAGTCAACTCTCCAAACCTCACACTACATACGATCCATGCTTAGGCCATTACCCCAGCCAGGCAATCCTTGGAGAAACATTATCTGGTGGAATAAAATCCCTCAACTGAATCTCCACGTATTTCTGTTGGCAGCAGCCTAATATTTGTGACAGGTTTCAAATTTGTTCGTGTTTTTTTTTTCATTCATCCTTCAGTGGTTGGTGAAGCGATAAGGGAAAAATTCCCGAAGCTAATGATTTCGAGCGCGCTTGTGACGCGCTATTACAATTTGAAACAGCGTATGCCTAGTTCAGTTTTCTCTTTACATAGACAAAAGGAGGAACTTAAAGCTCTGTGGGTAAGGGTCAAAAATGTTGATGGTGACTGTTCACGGATAGCCCCAGATGACGAGACTGCTCAATCCGCAATGCAGATGGCCAAGATTAAATACTAAAATACGCCTAAGTGTCAACCTGGTATCCTCTGGCCATTGTTTAGAGATTTGTCTACAGCAATCTATATTAACAACACCTGTCTGACCCCATAACTGACATAAAACCCGCGGCGAAACAAAAGGTATTGTGAAAAGTTCCCCAGTAACGTCAGGGAGTGGAAAAATTCATCAGATCGGTAACAGTAGAAAGCGGTACCGAAATTAAAAACTTGCAACGAGCAGTGAACAACTGCATCTCGGTACTGCAAATATATGAGATTGATATAGCAAACTGGGATGCGACATTTGTGTTTTTGGTATCAAGTCTGTTACGGGACACCAGCCTATCGCTGTGGGAACAAGGGATTGTGAGGGAAGCCAAAATTCCCAAGTGGAAATAATTGGACAACTTTCTCGCGAGCCGGTTCCAAACGTTCGAGACGGTGTCCGATATTCGCAGTGCTCGAAACGTTAGGCCCTTACCCAGTCGGAAATCCGCAGAGGCGGATATATATATAACATATACCACTGCCAAGTGTGGCAGTCTGCGTGCAGGCTGTGCCCCAATGAGTGAAGAATTGCCTTAAGTTTCTGCCAATGAAAGTTGAGGATCGCCTCGACATTGTGCCAAAGCATAACCTCCGAATGAATTGCTTGGTCCACTCACATATAGCTCGGGAGTGTAGGAGATCATTCAGTTGCTGGAGCTGTCACCAGAGACATCATTCATAATTCAGCTTCGTAGATGCAGAGATTGTCTCAATACCGAATCCCCGAGAGGAGCAGCGAAGATCAGCCACAGGAATTCACTAGCAATGTCCAGGCACTTTTCGCCACAAGCAGTCAAAGTATACTGGGGTCTATCAGCAATTCGGCAGAGCTCCCGGCGAAACGCCGTCGGGAAAATGCTATCAGCTATTCCGCCGGGGTCACGAAATTCCCCCGAAAATTCGAATATTGGTAACTTGGAATCACTAACTCTGAGTGACATTAAGATTTATTTACATAAAAAATAAAATACGAAAACTGGAAACCAATTTTAATATCTTCCTTTAAAAGCCGCTTTCATAAAATTCTATTAGCGCCAGCCGCCGATTAGCTCGATAGCTAACCAAACAATCTACGTCAATTGGTATGTAGGCAGCATTGAGTACGAAAATGTCGTAATAGCTGATAGCATTTTTCGGAATTGCGGGATGGCAAATTTTTTCCCGCCGGGAGCTCCGCCGGAACACATGACAGGTTCCAGCGAAACCAAAATACACGAAGCGAGAGGTTATTTCATGTGTGGCCAAATTGTTCGACTCTGCAGGATGGCTCAGCCCGATTGTAGTGGTTGCACAGATCCTGATGCAAGATATAAAGCTGACCGAAATAGGGTGGGATGATAATCTGCCGCGGAACCTGCATGTACGGTGGGAGACCTTCATGGAAAATTACGAAGGTATCCAAAATATAGAAATACCCCGATGGACCATGGGACGAAGTTGTGTTCCAAGCGACGTAAGGATCCGTGAACGCAGATCCAACTGAGTCCCCCATATAGTCTCTTAGTAAGCAAAACCAAGTTAGCCCTAATTAAAACGGTATCCCTACCTCGGTTGGAGTTGGGCGGAGCCTTCTCACTATCCGAAATGATTAATACGTTTATTACGCAGCTTGAAATCCCACAGCCTGCAATCTACAAATGGGTCGACTCGACAATCGTGCTCTCGTGGATGAAAAACCCGACACGCACCTAGACCACATTCATGGCAAAGAGGGTATCAAAAATCGATGAATTGGTCGGAGTGGCCCAGTGGAATCGCGTTGTATCTGCGGATAATCTGGGTGATCTCGGAAGTCGGTGTGTCCCCACAGGATTTAAAAGCTAGCGCGCTTTGGTGGCATGGTCCCAAGTAGCTGGAGCAGGAGGCATCAATGTGGTAGCGCCGAAACCTTTCGTGTACGCCGGAAGTTGAGGTGGAACAAATGACTATACCGGTTCATGCGACAGGTGTTAGAGAAGAAAGGGATATCCTGGAACGAGTTTTGGATTTCTCACGGGGCCTGAGAGTGATCGCGCGTATTTTTCGCTTTTTCCGAAAGATCTATCCGGGGCATAAGTTGACTGAAAGCTATGCGACAGACGAAACAACATCCGAGGAGGCATTCTTGGACAGAAGCGTCATTATTCCGACGAGTTCAAGGCCATCGCTACCTCATTGCTCTAACAAGTTCACCTTATACTGAAAGATATCCCCATCATTCTCCCTAAGATTGCCAGTTTTCGGATTTGATTTCCTTGCATGGGGGAAATCAGCTTATGCTGAGACTCCTGCGATCTGAATACTGGATTATTCGCATGAAATCCTAATAAAAAAATACCAGGCATAATTGTAAGGTTTGTGTTATTTACAGAAGGACGTGGCTGCGCTCAAAATGTGTATTCGGACAATGTTGTAGGGCCAACAAAACAGTGAAATAGGACTTCAAACTATTTGTTTCGGCTGAGGTCAGTCGCGCAACCCAGGTATATGCTCATTAGGGAAATACTTGGCATTTGATACCACCAGGAGCACCTCATATAAGAGGGATCTGGGAAATTTGGCAAACTCAATGCGTTTCACCATTGAGGAACTCTCGACTCTCCAAAAACAAAAAAAACAGCTTTAGTTCTGTCCTATGAACCAAATATACTTTTTCGGAAAGGAGAGAAAAAATAAAAACACACGTGTATCGGCGATTTTCATGTACACGTCAGAATTTTTTTTTATGTATAAAGTATAAAGCTCGTAGTGTCCATCTACATGCAAAACGCCGATACAAGTGTATTTTTATTTTTTTTCTCCTTTCCAAAAAAGTATATTTGGTTCATAGGACAGAATGTGTGTAACGCAGTGTATTAATTGTCAATCGATGGCAAAAGATAAAGGCATTATATCAAGCATTCTGCGCCAGGTGAAAGGCAGAGCACCTGAAAGAACTGGCCAAAAGAACCAAATGGCAGGTCAGGACCGCAGAGTCGGGTCGTAGAAATGATACTCGACCATTTAGTACTCCTTCCCTATTGCTAATATCATTGTTATAAAAATCGATGTATCTCGTTACAGAGAAAACTCAAAATGGTAGAAACAACCAACCAACCCGTCATCATCGCTGTTCAGTATGCAGCCAGAACCATAGGCATATCTTTTGCCGCGAGCTGGGAAGGATAGAAGCGGACGTCCACCGCCACTGTTCCAATTGTTTGTTGCCGCACCATATGGCGAAGAATTGTGCCTCCATCCGTACGTGCCAACACTGGCGTGACCGGCACAACAGTCTCCTCCATCTAGGCGAAACACCCCGAGCAGAGAAAGACGTGGTGTGAGTCGCCAGCGATCGAAAGAACGCCAAACGAATTCGGCGACGAAGACGAGGTCCTCGAAATCAACGCCGATACGGAACATTCAATGAGGATATGGGATGACGCCACTGCACCGTTCGACACATCGGCATTCAGACCGCATCAGTCGAATGTCCGGTCAGAAGGCGCGGGAACCCCAACTAAGAACGGGAGCCGCAGCGAGGCGTGAGCGACACTTGAGAGGGGATCATGGGGCCGACCTGCAGAGCTCCCGAACTATCAGTCCTCACTCCAACAGTCGCTGCCAAAGTAATGAAAAGAGGGCCATCATCGATCAAGGGCGAAATCAGCGACGATATCTTTTCAGCTTGCACGCCGACTTGGTATACTACCTAAGAGCCGAGCAGACTTCTGCAGGCTGACGCTGAAAAATTAGCATGATCGACAAGAAATCTGGGCAGACGTCAAGACGAACCTTTCCCGAATCACCGAGTTTGACCACTTCCGTCTCGTCGACCCCGCGTTCCATCGGTCGAGCACAGTTTCGTTTATATTAGGAGCAGAAGTTTACGGAATGATCCTGCCTCTGGGGCTTTTGGCAGCTACCCCCACCAAGCCACCAGCGCAGAATACCATACCGAAACCATTTTTTAATTTGAATTTTATAAGTAGTACACCATAATACAAACTAGTGCGGTCCAGCACAACAAAGGATCGGATCACAGCTGCTGTTTCGATGCTCTTCAAGCGGTGGTTGTTCTTTGCAGTTGAATTCCTCCACATGCAATTCCGTTTGCACTAAATACTCTGGCACTTTAGCTGCCTTCAAAGGTTCTTTATAACGACAGTCTAGCGCAAAATGATGGTTTCGAATCTTCAAACACTATTGTTAAAAGTAAAACTGCGCGTTCTGTATTTGCCGGTGAAAACCACAACGCTTTTATCATTTATTTGTAAGGGTTTATTATATGCATAAAAACAAGGGAGAAGAAACCCGGCGAATAATTTCAATACCAAAGTGGTTAAACTTTGATTGAATTAACTGAACCACTATTAATTATTGTCTAATTTCACATAAAACCTTTTGCTTGGTTTTATTTTACGTGTTGAAGATTTCAATAGCCGCAGTTGGTTTTATTTAATAGAATGGGTTTTTTTCTGTTTTGCAAAAGCCGGTGTTTCTTTTAAAAAGAACAAATGACAATAAGTAAAAAGAGAAAAAATGATGGCCGACCAGCTGTCAGCTGTGCGGCGAATTGGTGTGGGGTGATTTATGCGTGGTTGCCACACGTCCCAAATCGTTCCAATTTTAACACTTAAATCTAAAGGTGAATTCATAAGTTGTGATGAGTAAATAATGTAATAACAATAAAACATAATGTGATATACTCGTAATACACGCGTTATAATGAAATTATTTACAATTCATGGAAAATATGTATAACGAGTATTATTTTATGTACAATTCATGCAATATGGGTATAACGAATATTATGGTTTTGGGATTGGGACGTGTGGCTACCGATGTCGCGTAAACACCGAGTATACCTACACAGTTTGCACTTGACGTTATAGGAGAAAAATGGACAAAAATACAAAAATTCACAAAGATACCAAAAAACATGTTTATCCATATATTAAGATTTGTGTCGAAGAAAACCGATATTTTAAATTGAATGTCATTATATACATACAAATTAAAGGAATGCCTATGGGATATCCTACATCGCCAGCAATTGCAGATATAATTATGGAGGCGCTATTAAACCGAACTGTGAAAAAACTGGAATGTGTGCCAAGACTATTGACAAAATTTGTTGATGATTTGTTCGCAATCATACAAGAAAGTGAAGTACAAAATACGCTTAATGCATTAAATTAATTTCATAAAAATATAAAATTTACAATAGAGCTTGAAAACGAAGGTGAATTGGCTTATCTCGACTCCATCGAAATAAAACGAGGAAATTAATTAAAGACAAAGTGGTATCAGAAACCAAAAGCATCAGTGCGAATCATGAACTTCCACTCAAAATATCCGAAGTCAATGATAATGAATATAGCAATGGGCTGTGTACGACGGATGCTGCATATATCGGGTAAAACTTACCACAAAGAAATAAAAAAACAAATAGTTATTTTATTAAAGAAAACCGATTTCCCCGACAATATTATAAAAACGTTGAAAAGCGAATACCTACAATCACAT
This sequence comes from Merzomyia westermanni, assembly GCA_949987695.1. Lineage (NCBI taxonomy): Eukaryota > Metazoa > Arthropoda > Insecta > Diptera > Tephritidae > Merzomyia > Merzomyia westermanni. The sequence continues at coordinate 102,529,377 of OX465292.1, read as the reverse complement.
ACATCAAAGAGAGAAACCTTCAAATTTCAAGTCCGTAACATACGTACCCCAACTATCGGAGCGGTTAACAAAATCTGACTGTTATAATAAAAATATTTTTCAAATAACCCATAAATCCAAAAATACACTAAAAGGCATTTTCAATAGCACTAAGTCAAAAATACCTCTTACAGAAAAAAGTAATGTCGTTTATAAAATCCCTTGCAATGGTAGGATAAACGAAACATGTAATCGCGTCTACATAAGTACAACTAAATCAAAATCAAAAACTATACTAACCCAGCACAAATCAGATGTCAAACATTGTTCACACTCACATACTCAAAAAACAGCACTCATGTCCCACTGTACAACTAGCGGCCACTCTCCCAATTTTAATAAAGAATATATTCTCAAACAAGAACAAAACTACAGCAAGCGCTTTACACTGGAAATGCTGCATATAATAAACACACCGGCAAACATTCGACTGAATTAGAACACAGACACTGACAATTGCGCTCACCTATACACAGCACGGACGTGTAAAATGTAATGTATGTATGAGGATACAGATGAATTGTAAATTATTTGATTATATCAAAATTTAAATTTTATTGTTTTTGCAGTTTCCCTTGAAGATGGTTACCGAGTTGTAACCGATATATATCGGAAAACAAAATGTAAAACCTTGTGTTTTTATTTTAATCATTGACCTCCTTGCCAGCAAAATATCCAATTTTGATAAGATAAAGGTCGCCAAAGAATTTTTAATTTTGCGATTTTCTTTGTAATGAGATTTTTAAATTGAAATACGTCAGCAATACTGCATGTTTAGGTCTGCACCATAATGCTCCATCGCCACTTGTAGGTGTCGCTGTTAAGTAAACGGATACCAGGTACTCGGTACGGGAAGTCTTGCAGAATTCCTTTGGAATTCTTGTTCCGAGTTCCGTTGCCGAATCGCTTTATTTGTTTCGCCTTTTGTGATTACCCAGCTCGCTTCCACTTTGGAAAAGCCAACATCTTCATCTTGGCTCTGCGCTATTTTCACTTTGGTAACAATATTGTCACTTTGAATAAAGTAAACTGGGTAACGGCTGAGCACATCTACATGCTTCATACGAACTCCTGAGCGATGTTCTATTTGGTAGTCGTATTCCTGCAAAAACAGTACCCATCTGGCAACACGTGTACACAATTCTTTCTTTTCCAGGGTTTTTGTAAAATAATTACAGTCTGTAACCAACTTGAAGTGTTTGCCTAACACATATACACGAAATTTTTTCAACGCTGCTATTACAGCAAGTATTTCCAGGTCGTAACTGGAAAATTTTCGCTCAGCATCAGACGTTTTTCTACTCATGTACAGGCTTGGTTATTAAAGCGAAATTTTTTATAAATTTTCTAAATAACTCGCTAAACCTAGGAAGCTTTGCAACTGTTTAAAATTTTGTAAATTGCTTCAGTTTTGCGTTGTGATGGTGATATTTGCTTATTTTTAATCACATGCCCCAAAAACTCGATTTTCTTTTTCAGAAATTGACATTTCTTTAAATTTAGCTTCAGTTGGTATTCAGCGCATATATTAATAACCTCTTGCAAATTTTTAACTGCTTCGTCTTCATCTTTACCGGGAATGATAATGTCATCAACGTATGGTAGTGCTATGCCTTTGCGTGTAAGTTCCCTAAAAACTGCATTAATGTGGCGTTGGAAAACTGCTGGTGAGTTGGTTAGACCAAACGGCACCCTCCAAAACTGGAACTGACCACTGTGCGTTACAAATGAAGTATATTTTCGGCTAGCCTGGGCTACAGGAACATGAAAAAACCCATTTTCTAGGTCGATCGTGCTAAATACGGTTGCATCTTGGAGTCTCTCTAGTTGATCTTCGATCAGAGGCAATGGAAAGTTGCCCCTTACTATCACTTTATTAATTCTTCTGTAATCGACACAGAGCCTAGGAGACCCATCGCGTTTTTTTACAAGCACTTTTGGGCTAGAAAACTCTGATTCGCTTGGTTCGATAGTGCCGTCTTTTAGCCATTCATCAATTTTACTATCGACGACACATCTTTCGGTGAACGGCAACCCACGCGGCCTAGAATATATCGGAGTTTCGTCTGTTACAACAATGTCCATAACATAGTTTATACACTTCTGCCCATTTGGCTTAAAGTTACTAATCATTGTCTCTACTTTGGTTTTTGCATCACCACTCAATATTAAAACCTTTGTTCTCATTTATAATGTCTATTTTAAAAAAAAAAGAAAATCGTTGTTTGAATTTAATTTTCGTATAAAAACACTACCGCCTTCTAAACTTATTGACGCTTCTTGCAATATTTCGCGCCCTATAATAACTTTGACATCAATGCATTTTGACGGTATTACTAAGAAGTTCATTTCAAAATATTCAGTTTCTTTAAAACTACCAATTGGTTTAATTTTATTGTCATTGCGTTTTTCACCAACACCCGCTAGCTGAATTTGTACCTCACTCAGTTTTGGCTTATTTAACCCTTCGAAAACATTTCGTGTAACCAAATTGAATTTACTTCCAGTGTCTAATAAGGCTACGAATTTCTTACCTCCTATTTCGATGTGTTTGGTTGAAGAATCGTCTTCTGTACTCATATAATTTACATTTGTTTTGCTTTTATTGTCTTCTTTAACACCACACTCATTCGCTATGTGGCCAAATTTATTGCACTTGAAGCACTTTCGGCCTAACGCTTTGTTTTCACAATTGCTTGACAAATTATCTTTTCCACCACAGCTATAACAGATTACGGCTTTATTTTTTGTTTGTACTATAGTATTTTTCTTCTCACTCATCTGTGCTTTAAACTCATTATTCTTGTCACGTATTTTCTCATAACACTTTAATTTGCTTTTAAAATCTCGTATATTTGTGGCATTATATAAAATAGATTTATTAACACTCAAATCTCGTATGCCGTCAATAACATATTGCATCAACGCATTTTCGTCAATATTTCCCCTTGATGCTAATTCACGCATTGTAAAAAAATATTCGTGTATACACTCATCACTTTTGATTTTTCTCTCACACAATTGTTTGTGCAGTGTTGCGCTATTTGTTGTTGACTTGAACTCGCTCATCAACGCAGCTTTCAGTTTGTACTACGAAGTTATAACCCTTTCACTAGACACAAATAATTTTGCAATGCCTTTGAGAGATTTCTTGGCGAAGACAAATTTTTGAAAATCATCCCAACCCATCATTGCTGCAGTTTCTTCGAATTCTGTAATCCACACGTTTACCGGAATTTTCTCAGTACCATCAAACATACGAATAGAGTCTTCTATGTCGCGAAAGTTCATTACGAATTTCGGTAATTACATTCTGGGTATATTTTTGTTTACACCGTTTTCTTCATCTTTTACTGACACAAAACAATCATTGCTCATTTCACTCTGCTGACGCTTTCGCCTTGTGTTATATTCTTCGTTTTGCATACTCGCCGCATTTTTACACTCGCCGCCGGTCTGTTCGTTTTCACTCAAATTCTCTTCACGCTCAATCTGATCATCTTCGTTTTCTGTTAGACTCTCTTCGTAGCGATTAACATCTTTCAACACCTGTCCTTTTCGTAGATTGTGGAAAATATGCAAAATAATATCATCCTCTTCGTAATTAAGTGTAAGCGAAATGCAAATCTAAACTAAATCACCCTCTTTTAGGTTTTCTTTAATATTCGTCAGCTTTTTTGCTTAGTTATCGTCGTGTTCGTTGAAATCAAAACCTTCGAACTCCCTTAAACGTTTTCTATTGTCTCTTTCGCCTTCTCTCTCGAATACATATTTGTGTAGTGCGACAACACTTTTTTTTATTAGAAACAAGTAGATTTCTGCGAACATTCTCGAAATCAAATAAACGTGACATTGCGAAATGCAAACTTCTTTTCCTTTTTTATTTCTTTCAGTCACAGCACTTTCATTAAATTTTGTTTTCCACACACTTGTTGCTATTTAGTTATTGCACAAAGGCATTAGGAAATTAGAGCATTCGTATTTACACCACCGTTTCACAATATTTCCAATATTTATAGTATTTATTATTCGGTGTTTAGTTTTAACATAGTTTATTAATGTTGAATTGAATAGTAAGTAAATGATTTAATATTTTAAAAGAAATGAAATTAGAATGAAATTGTATTACATTAAATGAAATATTTTTAACCTGCGTCTTTAAAAGCGAACCGTCTTTTCCGCCGTCTTCGTGTTAACCCTCTCGTCGTTTTTATCTTCTTTTTTCATCTTTCTTCTTCTCCGTTTCGTCTTCGTATAGCCACTGGTTGCCATCTCTCTTGATTTAGCTTTGGGATTTTAATCCCACATGTATTTACTTAAAACTAAGGCTCCTATTATTTGCATAAATTAATAATGTTGATAATATAATACTTCTTAAGAATTAGATAAATATGTATTAATTACTTACAGTTTATCAAATAGTATATAAATATCTTAATCTACCTTAGTTAGTTTCACTATTTTCATAAATAGAGACGCAAATGCTATCGTGGTAGCTATATACTGTTGCCTTAACATGGCTAGTGTCAATATTTGAAAATACCAGTCAATTTGGGTACCAGCAGGTGCGGTGAAATATTAGAGGTCTAGCAGTGAATTGAAACTATTATCACTAACCAGATATTCGATTCTATTATTCGTAAACTTAAGGCATAGAATAAAGTCACCCAAAATTAAGAAATTTTTTTCACGCAGATCTGTAGTAAGAATTTCGCGCAACTCTGATTCAAAATGCCTGATGGGGAATGTAGAATTCCTATAAAGCATCAATATGTAATAATCTTTGCATTTGAATACAACGATTTCTAAAACCTTGCGACCAGAACAAATTTTTTTCTATTTACATAATTCGATTGCGGAAGCAAAGTTAGGTCTCGCATACACTAAAACGCCTCGGCCTATTTCTGTTTTCCGTTTCGGTGCTAGTTATCCGTAAAGCATTTAGTGAAATAAACCCCGGGAATTTCAAAATGTTCATATGGATAACTCCATATCTCGACAAAGCGCAGTATATCTGAGGATAGCATCAGGATGTCACTATTTATATCATTTATGTGGGCATGAAGACTGTGAACATTATGAAATATAATTTGAAGGCTCGATGTTCGAGAAAGCATAAAGTTAAATGTTGGAGCCAAAGCTTTTGTTGTGGTCAAATCATTAAACTGTCTATATACAGGATCAGATTCACAAAAAGGTTTAGGTGAAATGAAATTACCTTATATAAATGGACCATCAGCACTAGTAGCTCGACTGCAGGCTACATATAAATATCATCTTGGTATTCTAGGTTGGGTGTGAACAACCACTTTGTTATACGTAGCACCCTGACTTTTTTGAATGGTTATTGCCTCAGCAGGAACAACTGGAAACTGGTTTCTTTCAATTGTTATCTGCTTATTTCTCTTATATTGAAAAGCCCTAACAGTCTTCTCAATGGGTGTCCACGAAGGTTCGTTAGGATGGGTCTTTTTTGATCTAGCCATCAAACCAACAGAAGGTTCTAAAAATTTCATCCACAGTGTTATTGGAACCGATGAATCTAAATCTATCTGCATATGCTGGCCAGTTGCACCATTTGCCAAACCGTCGCCTGTGTTGATATTCACTGTCATCATATATTTGGCCGTGGTTTTTGGCGTTAAGCTATACGTAAGACCCTGAGTTTCCGAAGTTTTGAATAGTCTGACCCATTCTAAGATATTAGCATTTTGGCCACTAACGGCAATTCCTTTAACCACGGCTTTCGCATCTGAGAAAACTGCTTTAGAAGGAATTTGACTCAGTTTAAGGGAATTATAGTTGGCAGATTCCTCGTTTGACCAAACTAAGTGAATTGCTTCGCTTGATATATTGATGATACTAAGCGGCTTTTTCCAACGCCAGCCCCGCCACCTATAAAGTCATAAAAGGGCTTATCACTTTTAAAATTGTGTAGCAAATGAGTTAAGTATATTATCTGCCTCATGTTTAGCATCTGAATGGATGCAAGCAGTTCCTCAACGGGAACTAAGGGAAGAAGTTTAATGAGCCTAAGAGTGCCAATGGAGTCATTCTCATTGATTTCGGGATCACTATCATTAAGGTTTAGTAAATTTATGTCAGGGTTTATTTCGGGAAGCGCCAGTACAATCGATTTCAACTGGTATGAAAATTGCCCTCCTCCCTTAATCTGTACAGAACATTTTCGAGCTCCCTCTGTTCAAACATTTCATATTTTTTTCGATTTTCCTCTATAGCAATTCGATTTTCTACGCAGGTTTGCTCATTATTATTATCTATAATATCCCATTGTTCATTCCGCCACGGTTGGTAGAGCCTTAACATTTCTCTGAAATAATCACCCCTAGCCGTGTCTGGACTAAACTTTCTTGACCGAACTACACACGGTTTGGTACGTTTCTTTACATAACCACTACCATCCCTCAATGGAATTGCTACTCCCCGAACTAAAGAATTTTCACCTTCTATATCTCCTTCATTATCGGAGTTACCTTGTGCCGTTCTAGCTGATTTTACTCAAGTAAACAAAGCTGCAAAATCAGCTAGACAAACATTATCAAGAAGGGTAGGCCTTTCAGTATAATGCTCTAACAAACCCCCCACAAAAAATTGGTAGAACCTTCAGCAAGATTCCGAAGTTGTGCTCTAGGTTTTACCATCCGCACTCGTTCTTCAGAACGAGAGGTATTAATATATATTTCTGCATTGCTAGCTTCCGAAAGATGAAGACAAATGCAGAAATAAACTGCCTTTTGGGCGGAAATTTCTGTTCCGGAAATAAATGTATGGCCTGTATGCTGAAGTTTCTGCTTGACTGTGTATTTTCCAATATTAACTTCTACCATTACCTCATTTAAAGCCTAGAGATGACCCTTTTTGATTTATTAATAGAATTTATTATGTAGGAACAGCAAGCATATGCATCCAATATGAATTGAATATCCATATTGGCTCTATGTAGTTCTAAGATAACGGGGTTATAAGCATTAATTGAGCTGTCTTGGAACTTCCTTTTAAGAAAAACTTTAGGTTTCATTAAACTTGATCTGAGAGCAAGTTAATAGACATCGAATGACAAATTTATTCTCGTATCAGAGAGAAAAGCTTCAAAATCATTTAAACAGGAAATATCAGAAGAAGTTAAATTAGAATTTAAAAGATTTTGAATCTTTGAGTAGTTTTCTCTATGTGTTTCTAAATTTTCCATGTCATCTGGAAGTAGTAATAAGATTTGGGTGGAGGGCATGGGTGGATATGTTATACCAAATCGGCAAACTTGCTTTCCTCTTATTTCTCTGGTACCGGATCGGCTATGGTTATTTCTTTGGTACTCAATGAAATTTTCTAAATGACTTATATATTCATCTGTAGAGACATATTTGTCAATGAAACTAATAGCATTCGGAAAAGATTCAGGTTCGCTAAGATCGATCTTAGGAGCATTCTTCAGCCAATACATGCCATGCAGGTGAGGTGAGCCTCTTTGTTGGAATTCAATCCGCCTGTAAAAATGCTCAACAAAATGCTCGTCGAAAATAACTCCATTTTCTTTAAAAAGCTTAAGCAACTGACGATAATGATAGTCAAAATATCTAGCGCATGTGAGACTGCATCTGAGCGAATTAGACGATATCGTTCTTGTGTAGACAAATTATTGGCCTCTTCTTCACAAAAAGTTCTTGAGTCTACAGTTTCAGCCAAAATAGCCAGTAACTAGATTCAGCGGCAGACATGGCAATTGCCTTTTTTTCTCTGCCTCCCAGTGAGCTTAGGAAGATCTAACACCTTGAAGAACTCTATTTAGAACATTTTGGACCGTAAGTCGATTGCTTCCAGAAAACTTTCGTAGGCTAATCGATGTACTATTCTTAATCTAAAGCAGTTCTAACTTCTTGTAATTATAGAAAAGCTTAGGAATAGTGCAAGCCCTTCTATCGTGGCGGCGAATCTCAGACCGAGCAATCTTGCTGCATGTCTCTGTACAAGTTCGCTTCTGCCCAGCATCAATACTTGCAAATTAAAGTTCTTCCGAGTTGTCGTCTTGAATGATATCGAGAGGTCATTGGCCTTCACCTGGTGCAATTATCAAACGATTTAGGTCCATATTTTCTACTTGAATATTATCGCTAAGAGTCTCAAGCCCACCTGGGTTTATTTTTTCAATCGCAGGTTCTAAGGAGGGATTATTCTCTGCTGGGCAATGTCGCAAACTTTGAAGCACGGGTACATCTTCAATGGATGCAATAAATGGAATTTCTACATTATCACCAAAACCTGCAACCCACTCTTCGTTAATATGTATATTGTACTCTTAATATGATGGAGAGTTCACTAAATATCGCAAGGCTTCCATAATTTTCGCAGGACGTATGGTATCAGTCATATAGTCATGATTATACTCCATACGTCTTCTTAAATGGATTTGAATCACATGCGCTTGATCGAATGATCTTGGGAGGGAAGTAACAATTTCGTTAACTGAAATAGGAATGCTAACAACTGCCCCCCTTAATGCGTAAGATCTTTTAGGCATTCTGGGAGCTCAGGAAAATCTAAACCATTAGCCAAGCATATCTTTGGAAGGGTGTTCCTTTGAATTGCGTTTCGGCTAGTGGCACAGAATTTATAGCTACCATCTTCAACGGGAAATTTATCGGATAAATAAAAGGCAGATGCAACATCTGGATGACTTTGAGAAATTATATTAAAATTTAACGGCTGTACTTGGTATGGAACCCATAGCCCACCGCAGCGAATGCAAACCTTTGTTGGTCCCTTCTTAATATTCCTAAAATATGTTTGTCTGCCAATCCTAAATAGTTTAGTATATCTTCGATCTCCCGACCCTCATTTTCTCTCATTGAGAGATTTCTATCTGCCTGCCTTTCATTTTCATTTCGTCTATTTTGTAAATTTACTCTATGGCGATATACTCGAAATTGACTTTGGCGGCTTTGTCTAGAGCTTTCTAGCCGGGCTCTTCTACGGACAGTTCTACGAGCAAGAGTATTTCTTTGTTGTTCTCGGTGCCTATTCCCTCGATTTCTACTTTGCTCTATAGAGTGAATTTTAGAGTTTTCGCGACGGACTCTGTGTTGCTGTGAATCGATTATTCGCCCAACTGAGCGAATCTCTGCATTTCCACCGCGAGATCTACGTTTGGGAGTATTTATAAGTTGCTCTATAGAGCGAATTTCAGAGTTTTCGCGACGGGCTCTATGTTGCTGTGAATCGATTATTCGCTCAGCTGAGCGAATCACTGCATTTCCACGGCGAGATCTACGTTCGGCAGTATTTCTACGTTGCTCTATAGAGCGAATTTCAGAGTTTTCGTGACGGACTCTATGTTGCTGTGAATTGATTATTCGCTCAGCTGAGTGGATCTCTGCATTTCTACGGCGAGATCTACGTTCTGCAGTATTTCTAATTTGCTCTATAGAGCGAGTTTCTAAATTTTCGCGACAGACTCTACACTGAAATGTGTCCCTATTGCACTCAGTAGAGCGTACTTGGGAATTTTCGAGGCGAGTTCTGCGATTTAATGAATTTTGGGTGTGTGCAAGTGCTCTATATTCTCCCTCCCCACGAAGTACGTGCATTTCTCTCCTAGCTGCGACGCGTTTAAGATTACCAGATTTTCTACTTAGCCTAGGCGTGGTTTATGAACTGTATGTGTTTGTATGGCTAAAGGTGACTTAATGTGAAATGTATGTATATAAAATATTTATCAATTTTGTTTTACTTTATTCAAAATTTTGGGGATTTTCTGGTGATGGTGGTAATTGGGTCCTTCCTTCGTCTGCACTGTAAGCTTTTTTGATGGATTTCGCTTGTCTCAAACTGCGTCCACACAATTTTGATAATAACGCCAGCACAAATCACTCCTTTGATAAATATTTTTCCTCGAACTTTTTTGTAACGTTTTGAAAAAAACGCGTTTGAATTATTAAGCGACCAAACAATACTAAACTAAAATTTAACTTTTTACTCAAAATATTGGGTCGCTCGTCAAACCTTTCCACATAAAAAATTCCCGCCCAAGGTCATTAGTGTTAGCCTCCTTCTTCTTTTTGCTTCTGTTAAACGAAAATGAGTCCAGGATAGAACCTTATACATATGTATTATTGCGCAGCCTTTTAACACCATTAACCACACAAAACAAACAAAAATAGCGTTTCAAGTGCACAGCCAGGTATGTAATTTTCTTTTTCAGCGGAACTTAGACTTACTTGTTTTCATTAATGTGACCATTACAAAGTTTTCAAGGTCGCAAATAGACCAATTTCTGAAACCCATAACCTTTTGGTAGAAGTCTTGTAGTTCAAAAAAATAATTAATATTAAATGAATTTTGGATATTTAAATAGAAAACTTGACGTTCTACAAAAAAGACCTTCTACTCCTTTTTCATTTATCAAACATTTTTATTTACTTTTATCAATAAGATATTGAAGGCCAAAATTGGAACATTTAAAGACGGCATTAAAGATTAATAGTTTGGGTGTGAATATTTTGTAATGGCCTTTCAAGTGTCCCTGGTGAAGATTTACATGTGTTTATTATTATAATATATGTACCTGAGATAAACTGATTATAGGCGGTTCCATGAAAAAATGAGCCTTGGTATGAAAATAATTTTGTTTATAAAAATTGCAAATATCTCTATAAATAGTTTTTAGAAACCTTAAATTAAACAAACAATGATAAATTTAAACATTAAATAAATTTTAGAAAAATTAACGAGCTCCAGGCCAAATATCTGTATATATTAATAAAACACAGTAAGTGATTTTAATATACATTTATTTTATGTACAATGTCGATATTTCGACTTCACTCTGAAGTCATCATCAAGACTACAAAAAAAGGAAACAAACATATGATAGACAAAATATTAAATATACAAATTGGTACAAGTACAAAACTTACACTGTTGACTGCACCTGGTCGACTAGTGTAACATTAAAATAAACAAGTTTAAGAAACAAAGAAATATATACAGATATTTGGCATAGAGCTCGTTAATTTTTCTAAAGTTTAAATTCAAAGGCCATAAACAACAAAATCATTAAATAAATTTTTAGAACATTTTTTACTTTTTAAGGTCAGGCACTGGGTTAGGTATTTGAATTAAGTAGAATTGGCTTGCTTTGAAAAGGCTGTTACATAATTTGTGTTTCCTGTATGAAGTTATTGAAAAGAAAAACAAGTAAGGAAGTCTAAGTTCGGGTGGAACCGAACATTATATACCTAGTAGTGATCTATTATGTCATCCCAATTTACGCAGGTCTATTTTAATACTTTCCGTTCGTATTTCCGCTCAAATAGACAGACGGACAGACAGATAGACGTATCGAGAGACGGACATGCCTACATCGACTCAGCTCATCCTCCTGATCATTTCAGTATACTTTTTGATAGGACTATCTCTTTTTCTTCTCATACGTACAAACATTTCATGTTCATGAAAGGTATGAAAATCAGAAAAGGTATACAACTTCGCTTTTGCAGTGGGGTATTAACTACTTGCCCGGATATTTTACTTTTCATCCTGAACGTTTTGATATACATTAATAAATATATATCTCGAATCGTTTATGCCGAATGAAGTAATATACCTTGTGTGCGTAACAAAAATAGATATAAAAAAGGGTGTCTTTCATAGGCGCCAAAGAACTCAACCGATATTTATGAAATTTTCACAATATATATATGGGTTCACTGGGTACATCATAGACAGTATATAGTTTTGGAAAAGTAGGTGGAGCCACGCCCCCAGGCTATATAAAGTTTCAATTCGTCATAACTCCGAACCTTTTTGGTCTAAATTAATGAAATTTGGATATATGTGTCACTTAGTCAATATCTACATAATTTTTCGAAAGTGGGCGTTGCCACGCCGATATATTTTGTGTTTTGTTTTGCTCTACAACTTTCACGATAGGTTCAGGAGTTCGCTGGGCACGACACAGTCTGTATATAGCTTTTGGAAAATCCCCCAGGTTATATAAAGATGCTGGTCGGTATAGTTAGGAGTTTATTTGGTTCAAGTTATATATAGATGTGTTCTATGTATCAGAACGTCAAAACAACGTCTACCGGGTTTGCTAGTATATTATAAAATGGAGAAAGCAAACAATGAATTTCAGCATTCTTTTGTAAAACTGAGACACTAGTTTGCGTTCAAATAGACAGACGGACAGACAGACAGACGGACGGGGAGACGGGCATGGCTAAATCGACTCCGCTCATCGTGCTGATCATTTTAGTGGACTTTTCTTTTCTTGTTCTCATACTTACATACATTTGATGTTTATGGAAGGTATGAAAATCGAAAAAGATATATAACTTCGCTATTGGTATTAACTACGTGCCCGAATATTTTGCTTATGTGTTTCCCGATTTGGCTAATTTATGGCAGGAGTATAATACATACTACTGAGAAGCAGCTGACCAATTTTCATTGAAATATCAAGATTGAATTATAAGCGATTGCAGAAATTTTATGCTGAATAGTGGGCGGCGTCACGCCTCCTTCTTCAAAGCTGACAAAATTTTTTTGCGGCCGAGTTTCTCTTAAAAAGCTTATTATGTGTGCAAAATCTGATTGATATAACTTTCTAAGTTGTAGTAATATCGCTTTTTAAATTTTACAAAAAAATTTTTCAGAACTATGTTAAAAAACTGGGCGTGGACATTAACCGATTTCGCCCATTTTTACAGCCCATATATTGAATATTATCACCAAATTTCGTTTCGACAAATCAATTTTTGGCAGAGTTATGCCATAAAAAGTTTTGTGGAATAGTCCAATATAAAAGGGGCGGGGCCACGCCCATTTTCGAAAATTTAAAGTTTTTGGATTTCTTTGTTTACGGAAACTGTAAAAGTGAAATATAAATGATGTAAAGCTTTTTTACGGAAAGTTATTGCCTATATTTACGATCCTCTTCAAAATCCTTCATATAAAAGTGGGCGTAGACCTCAACCGATTCCGCCCATTTTTTCCTGGAACATTCCTTGCATACCTGGAAACCTGCGTGCTGAATTTGGTTTCGATATATTGAACCGTTTTTGATGTATGATTAATATTATTTCTAAATTTGACTTAATCAAAAGTGGGCGGTGCCACGCCCACATACCAAATTTCATTAAGATATCTCAAAATTGACTCAAGTTATCGTGTTCACAGACATGGCTTGATCAATTTCTCTTTTCGTCCTGAACATTTTGATATATATAAGTCAATATCTATCTCGATCCGTTTATTCCGTTACGTACTGCCGTTAGGCGACTAAAGTTAATATACCTTGTGTGCGTAGCAATACTAGGTATAATAACTAACAGAACTCAACTTTATCCCATGACTTTGGTTTATATACCAAATTTTGTAACTTTTTTGTCTTTATTAATTAACAATTTCATCGGGCGCGCCGGTCAACAAACAACAACAAAACCATAAAACAACAAAAAACCGGGCGCGGACAAAAATACTAAATCACTTAACAAAAATTGTTGATACACATATAAAAGGAAAAAGCGAGGGAAGGAAGGACAAACAACAATAACAAAAATATAAATAGCTTGAAAAAAAAGGCTAAGTAAATTCCCCCTTAACCCTTACAACAGAGCGGTGAGTTGTATCATTTTCGATTATTAAGACGTTCATTTGGCATTTGTACGGAATTTTTAACAAATCCGTATAACCCAAAATCGAAATATATTACATATAAAAATATATACATACATACATATATTCAAAAATTTAATACTGCCGAAATTTCCCAGCAAAATACGGCATTTTGAAATAACAGGATCAGAAAAAATATATATATAAAAGTGATCTCGGTCAAAGTCCGACCATCCAATTTACCTACATATAGATATAAAAAACATTTGAATTTCCGTATTAAGTCCCGCACCAAGTATTACAATAAATACTTAAATACAAAATCTCACCGCGGACATACCTACTGCTTATTTTTCGTGTTGTCAAGCACAAATTAAAAAATCCAAAAACAAAATATAGGCTTCAAGTTTTTACTTGCAAATTACCCGGCAATACCCCCTTTAGCTTGCATTCCCTGGCGCACATAAGTCAAGCAAAGGCAGGCAACAAAATAATCAGTACCTAGAAAGAATAAAGAAAAATAAAAGAAAATATTTAAATTGTTAGCAAGGCTAGTTCTGGTCTCCTAGTAAAACGTGCGAAAAAGCTACAGTCCAGCATCCCAAAAAGAAAAAAAAATATAAGCAACAAAGTTCCTTGCACTAAATTGCATTGAACTTAGCAAGCAGAACAAAGTCTATTGTGTACCTGCATTGCTATTCTTCACTGTAAGGTATACAAATAGCCAAGCACACAAACGTGCAGCAGCCACCCTCGCTAACTATTCTACCCAACAAAAAATATCGGAAGCACATACAGATAAGTTAACCCTTACAAAAAATACTGTAAGTACTTATAAAAAATATATAAGAGAATTATAAGGGGTAATAATTTTAATTAGCCTTTGTTATAATTTCATAAAATAAATCCAAGGTAGAAAATACACTCGCGCGTAAAATAATAGCATCGTCAATTATAAAATCTCGGTACATTAAAAAACAGCATATATTTATATATATTTGCATTTATATATCGGTTTATTTATCAAAAAAAAATTTATAAACGACTTGAAACCAACAGTCGCGCGACAGACAAAATGTCTGATCCAAAATCTCCTCTTATCGTAGTGGAGCCACCCAAAATGGGTGAAGAAGAAAAGCCACAAGGCAGCCCTGCTGACGGTACCCGCTCAAAACAGGGTGCAAGGCAAAAAAAGGGCAAAGAATTTTCAGCTGCAAAATTCATAACAGAAAGTGACAGTATCATAAGATACTGCACTAGATTCGCTTCAATTCCCATAGAGGAAAATAGAGAATCGGTGTTAGAAGTCAAATATAAGTCTCTTGCCAGATTTTGGACACGGCTCCAAGCGGCATATGACGCAATCATCGAAACCGATGATTCAGACTTGCCCGAAAATTTTAAAGAATCGGCTTATTCCAAACATGAAAACTGCTTAGACCGTTACGAAGAAACTAAGGCCATGCTCTCTGATCAATTAAAACTTTTAAGGCCAATTATTGCACCTACTCAACAACGAGTAGAGCTGCCCCAAACAAAAAACAAAGAAACAAATTCAGGCATATATCTTAAAGTGCCGGCCTGTGATACTGAAGTATTTCATGGGGGTTATGAGCAATGGCCGTCGTTCCGAGACATGTTCTCAGCCGTTTACATAAACCACCCAAAGCTATCACAAGCGCAAAAATTATACCATTTAAGAAACAAAACAAAAGGTCAAGCAGCGGCAATAGTTAAACAGTTCGCACTTAACGATGACAATTTTAATCTGGCTTGGGAAGCGCTAAAAGCGAGATATGAAAATGAAAGAGTCTTAGTCGACAAACAAATAACGACATTAATGAACTTACCAAAAATTCAAAATGAAACTAGTGAGGAATTTCTGAAATTACAGTCCACAGTTACAAACTGTTTATCGGTTCTAGAAACCCAAAAAATTCCCACTGAAAACTGGGACCCTATTCTGGTCAATATTTGTGCTGCCACATTACCAGAAAAATCATTAATTTTATGGGAGCAATCGCTCTCATCCCGTAAAAAATGCCCATCGTGGCAACAAATGAAAGATTTTCTCACCACCCAGTTCGAAATCGCAGAACGGGTAGGCACAAAAGAAACAAAGCCGAAAAATGCAAATGAAGACAAAAATAAAAGCTTCTTTAAACCCCAAGCCGGTAATTATAACTCCCATAATAGGAGTAACTATAAGTCTAACACCAAGAGTTTTAACAAATCTCAGTCGTTCACATCTGAACAAAGCACATATAAATGGTCATGCGAACTGTGTAACGGAGGTCATTCAATAAGATCTTGCGAGAAATTTATAAAATTATCAATAAACGAGCGAAATAATTTAGTCAGGACGAAGAAACTCTGCACAAACTGTTTGTCAAAGAGTCACCCAGTGCAGAGATGTCCGAGTGTTCACAAGTGCTCATGTTGCCAGGGGAGACACCATTCAATGCTCCATACTAATAATAATAATAACTCCCAAAACAGTCGAACTTTCAATAGAACCACTGGACTAGCGGCAACAGCTGAAAATACCGAGACGGAAAGTCCAGAAAGTTGTCAAGAACAACCATGCTGCTCAAAAGCAGACAGAATACAAACGCTTCATTCAGAAAATGAAAGCAAAACTTTATTACCTACAGCAATCGTCTCCATCGAACACCGAGGAGAAATATTCAAGCTAAGGGCCTTAATCGATCAAGGATCACAGCGATCATTTATAGCATCGAAGGTTCAACAAACTTTAAATTTACCAACCAAATCAGCCAACTTTGAAATCTCGGGAATAGGCGGAAGAGTAGTTCAAAACTCAAATAAAATCTGTCTCATTACCTTGATGTCTTCAAATGCGGATCAAAGAATCAAAGCACAAGCTATAGTTCTGCCGCGACTGACAAACATGCTCCCAAGCTATAATATAAATAGCGAGCACTGGCAAAAGTTTTCGCATCTGAAACTTGCCGATCCCAATTGCCATACCCCCGATCAAATCGACTTATTATTGGGAAGCGATCTAATCCCCCAAATAATACTTGAAGGTGTTGAGAAAATTTCCAACAACCTATTAGCCCAAAAGACCATCTTTGGATGGATTTTAAGCGGTCAAGTCAAAGAGAAAATCTCCACGTTCACAACGCAAGTGGAAGATATTTCGAGTGACACTCTTAATTCACAATTGAGAAAATTCTGGGAAGTCGAAGAACTCGCGCCAATTCCCGTTACTACAACTGACGATAAGTATTGTGAAGCCTTTTACAAAGCCACAACTACAAGATCAGAGAGCGGGAGGTACGTCGTTCGACTACCATTCAAGCAACAATTTCCGGATACACTTGCCTTAGGTCACTCACGAACTTCTAAGTATGGAAAGAAACCTACTTAAAAAAGGCGAACTTAAAACCTCATACGACAACGTCCTTGAGGAATACATAAAATTGGATCATATGGAACCAGTAAATTCCTATGAGAAAATAACAAAAGGCAAACACTCATCCTCTTATCTACCACACCACCCGGTTATCAAACCGGAAAAACTTACAACAAAAGTACGAGTGGTGTTCAATGCATCTAAATGCACAAGCTCAGGTAACTCCCTAAATGATGTATTATATACGGGACCAACATTACAACCAGATTTAATGTTACTTATACTACAGTGGCGTATGTATAAATACGTATTCAATGGTGACGTCGAGAAAATGTACAGACAAATCCTAGTACACGAAGACGATCAGGATTAACAGCGAATTATCTTTCGCAGTGCACTGAGTAGTCCAATACGAGACCATAAACTGAAAACAGTGACATTTGGCGTAAATTGCTCCCCTTTCCTAGCCATTCGTACATTACACGAACTGGCAAAAGATACAAAAGCAAAATTACCTCTAGCCGCCCCGGTGCTTATCTCTCAAACGTACGTAGACGACATACTGTCTGGAAGCCATAGCCTTCCTTTAGCGTGCGAGTCCTTAGCTCAAGTTATCGAAGCCCTCGATTCGGCAGGGTTTCCATTAAAAAAGATAACATCTAATCATCCAGAAATACTGGCAAATATAAATAAAGAAAACTTGCTAGATACCAATTTTCTAAAGTTTGAAAAGGAGAGCAACACCAAAACTCTGGGCATACAATGGAACGCAATATCAGACCAATTTTCATACACTCTTGAGTCGATATCTGCAAAATCCGCAAAAACGAAAAGACAAATCTTGTCATCTGTGGCGAAACTTTTCGACCCCGCAGGATGGCTTGCGCCAATGATGATACAAGCGAAGATCTTGATACAAGAACTATGGCTAGATGGAACCGATTGGGACAAAGTGGTTAAACCACTCCGCTTAATAAAATGGTCTCAATTTGCAAACAACCTGCATACTATTTCCGAGATACAAATACCTCGGTGGGTGAATTTCTCACCTGATCATCAAGTCGAACTACACGGCTTTTGCGATGCTTCTGAGAAAGCATACTGCGCAGCTATTTATGTGCGAAGTCAGCATAATGGCAAAACGACAAGTCACTTATTAGTGGCAAAAGGCAAGGTCGCACCTCTTAAGACCGTAAGCCTCCCGCGGCTCGAGCTATGCGGCGCACTTCTGCTCGCAAAACTAACCACGTTGCCAGTGCTGATAACCCTGCGGATCTTGGCACAAGAGGCTGCAAACCATTGCAGTTAACAACCACCACACTTTGGTGGAATGGCCCAAGCTGGCTAGTAGAACCACCAGAAGCGTGGCCGAAATCACCTGCACGAAATATCATAGCCCCAGAAAGTCGAAGAATCGAAGGCTTTCATGCCACTCTGGAGGACACGGATATCCTAGAGCGATTTTCGTCGTTCCCCCGAGCCTTAAGGGTAATAGCGTATATGTTTCAATTTGTAAATCGCTTAAAAAACAAAGTGCAAGGAATAACGAATACCGAAAGCTATACTCTAACGCACCAAGACTTGCAGCGGGCAAAAATAGCCCTAATCGAGTCCACGCAGACTCGCTACTATAACAGTGAACGAACACTGCTAATGGGATCAAAACCTATTGACAAAAGGAGCGCTCTGTTAGTGCTTAACCCCTTTGTAGAATCTAAAGGACTTATTCGCGCCAACGGAAGGCTAGCGAACTCCAGCCTGAGCTACAACGAGTGGCATCCAATCATAATACCGGAAAAATCCGCATTTGCCATGCTTTTTATAAATTATCTTCACCTTTTAATGGTACACGCCGAACACCGGCTAATGCAACAAATGATCCGACAAGAATTCTATATACCACGACTAAAGCCTTTGATTAAAAAATGCATCTTTACGTGTAAAGTCTGTACGCTACATAAGCAAAAGATGCGCACGCAGATCATGGCAGCTCTACCACCTGAACGCTGCAATTTTTCTCTGCCTTTCAGCATCACGGGTGTTGATTTTGCCGGACCTTTCCAGTTAAAGGCCTCGATGCTAAGGTCATCTACCATAACGAAAGGTTACGTGGCTGTCTTTGTATGCTTTACGACAAAAGCAGTGCACTTAGAGTTATGCTCCGATCTGACAACGTCAGCTTTTCTCGCGGCATTTGCACGCTTTGTCGGACGGCGAGGATTTCCCTCCAAAATCATGAGCGACAACGGTAAAATCTTCATCGGTGCCGAACGCGCAACCGAAAAAGAGTTCATACAGTTCGCAAAGGAAGTCTCGCCGCATGTCATAGAAAAATACGCACCTCAAGGCATTAATTGGCAATTCATCCCCCCGAGCGGCCCACATATGGGTGGACTATGGGAATCAGCGGTTAAAAGCTTTAAATCGCATTTCAAGAAAGCCGCTGGCAATCACAAATTTACATTCGAAGAGTTCACAACGCTACTCATTCAAGTTGAAGCCGTTCTTAATTCACGGCCGCTATCAGCGCTCTCGCAAGATCCCTCCGACTTTACAGCCCTCACGCCTGGGCATTTTCTTCGAGGAGCTCCACTTCTGGCTATACCAGAACCAAACGTGGACTCACTCTCTCTCATAAATCGATGGGAACGAATCAAAATTCTCCATCATGAATTTAGTCGCCGATGGAAGGAAGAGTATCTGAAAGACCTCCATAAAAGATATCGGTGGAAAAACACTCAAGAAGCACCAAAAATTGGAGAATGTGTCCCAATTCATGATGACTGTCTCCCACCTACCGAATGGCGGCTAGCCGGCATCGAAAAGTTACATTACGGTTCCGACGGTCACATCCGGGTAGTTGACCTACGTACGCAAAACGGAAAATTAACGCGACCGCTCGTCAAACTTTGCTTTCTTCCAACCGAGTCTAATACCAATCGCGCAAATAACTAAAATCAATAATCTTAAATCAAATATAGAGCAATGCATCCACCAAGCGATGTTGCTACCAAACTGTAATTCATTACCTTACCCATAAAGAGGTAGCTCGAAGGACTAGATTCCTCGAACGAAAAGCGCGAGCAATAACACATTATATCGCAAATAAAACCGCTAATCATACAAACAATGCTAAAGCCTTATAAGTATAATAATTACACATATGTATGTATTGATATAGTGCTTAAACTAAGCACCCCACATGCCTTTATAAGACACTAAAGTCGATTGTATTTTCCAACAGATGTCAACGCACATGGAAGTCGATCCAGTCGCCCCGACACCAAGCATCCGCTCGGCGGTTACCGTGCCACGAGCACGAGCAACGCCCGTTGCCACTCCTCGCGCTAACGCTCCTCGGGCGGCAAATACACCGTCGCCAGCACCACGTAGGGCCACGGCTGGGTCTAATGCAACGGCCATTGAAGAACCGTCCCCAAGGGATCCCGTAGCGGCACACAGTGTACGCTGTCCGCTTTGTCGTCGTCCGCATGCGTTGCGCCTATGCGGCATTTTTAAGGCCATGCAACCACAGCAACGGCAACAGGTAGCGCAAGCGCATGGCTACTGCCTCAATTGCTTGGCCCTGTGGCACACAACCCAAGCGTGCACCTCTAACGTTTTGTGCCAACTGTGCGACAGGCCACACCACACGCTACTGCACCGAACAGCCAGACGTAGCGCACCCGTGGCACCACCGCCACGCAACAACGTGCGACCGAGATCGCAACTATCACGCGCCTCACAACCTCGGCGTGCACCATGGCAGTCACAACAGCAACCACAGTCGTGGTCTCATCCGGGTGCTCGGTACCGTAACCCAGCATCCTCATCACGTCAACCACCACTTAGGCAACGCAACCGACGCCCAACCGGGTTAAGCAACGTCGTGGAGGCACTGCAGCAGCTACAGCGATTGCTAGGCCGATGACTCGCCTAGGGGGGCCGGGATGGCTAACTGAGCCGCAACAAACATAGCGATCGCAGCAACCCTGCGGCCGCCCACTTCACCACACTTCACACGCACACTAACATAGTTACACACACACAAATTGTCAACAGCAAAAAACGCCTACACTTTGACAAAAAACACTATTGTATTATCTTTTGTACCCGCCACATCTCTCTGGTTTTCGCTCCGCGAAATAAAGCGCCCAATTTTAAATTTAAAATAATAAAAGTCTTTTTTTTGAGCTATCGAGTGCCAAGGTGAGTGAATCGGGAAGTGAAAGTGCAGTGAAGTGCCTACAAATATATAGAATATATATACCTGGTATTGGACTTGCCCCACCCGTTGCAAAAAGGTTAAAAAGTTGTAAATGTGCCTTATAGGAGTTATCGTGGTATTTCATGTTAGTTACGCAATATTAGAATTTTGTTCCAAGTATATAGCACGATTGCATTTCAGGTTCTATGAAGTTTTATTATAAATAACTTTACTCCAAAACCAGACATGTCCCACCCGTTACAAGAGACTGTCCCGCCCGTTATACTTACTTTACTTCCATTTCGGAGTATAGCAATAAAAATATTCTAGAAAAATTAATTATGGTTGCGTCAACATATTCCACATTTATCTGTACGTAAAACCATATTTAAATAAAAAAAAACTACTTTCACAAATTCGCAGAGTTTTAGCGATATACTCGTATGTGTGTATCTATATAACCCCTTATCAAATTTCAGTGGTCTAATGTAAATACTTCCAGAGATACTGACTATGAAAAATTCCATTTGTATGGGAGGTGCATATATGTAATACTTCTATATGCTGTAATTATGAGTGCAGTTCGCCAAACATTACAGTACAGATATACAGTGGGAAAGGGATATAAAATCTGAGTGGCGGCCGTAAACTTTTTGGGTTGAAAGGAGACGTAAACATTTTATATTTAGAATTAATGAACTTTATTATGTCAAATACGTTTTTCATGGGGATATAAAAAATAGAAATACATGCAAAATGTATGGGTGTGTGTAAAAAAGTCATAGGGTTATACGTGAACACTCGATGCAAAAAAAACACAGCAGACGAAAAAGAGTACGTGCGAAAAAAATTTACGAAGTTGATATTATTTCATAACCAATAAGTAATAATTAACTAATTTAATTAATTTCAGCTAAGTAAAGCAATAAACATGAATTTATTTATTGGTTTTTTCTTCTTTATAAGCATTTTGTGAAACTATAAGCTATATAACTGCTAACCATGTTTAAATAATAAATACTTTGCCAAAACTTTTACTATATTTACTCGTCTTTCATTGTTCAATCCCTTAAACTGTTTTATAACAACCATGCAACTTTTGTAAAAAGGCGACAATGCCACTTGAATGGCCCTTTACTACTTTTGTTTCGAATCGCTACAACAATTGTATAATTGTGTTTTCACATATATTCACATATCCTAACACAAAAAATACCGCACATGCGCAGAAATTACTTTAGCACTCATAATGTTTGACGGAATTGAAACACATTACGCAGATAGGATAGTAGCAATATAGAAGTATTACATATATGGGGAGATACCACGCCCCCTATATATAACAAAATATTTTTTAGCCCATGACCATCCCTGGAAGATATGCATGCGTGTTTCAAATTTGGTTACGATCGGTTTATACTTTTAGGACACAAGTCGGTCTATAGATACATACTTATGTAATTTGAATTTTATATATACGAGGTGTGTTCAAAACGTATCGCGAATTTTGAATTTTCGCTGGTTACGTATATTCGAATTTCGAATTTTTTGTGGCGTTATGTTGGTACTCATGTCTCTCACTTATGCCGACAAGCTCGGCCATTTTGAATGTTCAGTTAATTGTTGACAGCTGCTTTGCTTGCACGTGTTTTGGATCGTCTTCGATTTTTACCTATTCAAAAAAATGGATCAAAGAACTTGTATCAAATTTTGTGTGAAAAACGAAATTAAGTGCGCGGATGCATTCCGAATGTTGACTGTGGCATACGGAGAAGCTACCTTGGACCGAAGCAACGTTTATCGGTGGTACAAAATGTCCTCAGAAGGCCGAGAATAATTTGGAGTAAGCAGAAGTTACGGCGCGGTTGTTAAGGCCAATGATATCAATATCGTCACGTCAGTTGCACGCTTTTATAAAATAACGGCTCGGAGAGGTCCTTCCCAATTCTGACCAAGCTGGTGGTGTTGCTCAAGGTCGTTTTGAATAGCCGTATAAGTTTTGCGGGGAAACCAAATTCAGACTTAACGGCATATAGGCAGCTCCTTTTCGTGCTATCGAAAGCGGATTTAAAATCAACAAAGAGATGATGTGTGTCGATTCTTTTCTCAGGGGTTTTTTAAACGATTTGGCGTATTATAAAAATCTGGTCGATGGTAGATTTACCTGGTCTGAAACCACAGTGATAAGATTCAATCAGTCTGTTCACTTCAGGCTGCAGTCTTTCGCACAATACGCTTGATAGGACCTTGTATGCGATATTCAAAAGGCTGATTCCGCGAAAGTTGGCGAAGTTTGCAGGATCGCCCTTCTTGTGGATTGAACAGAGAACAATTAGATTACAATCTTCAGGCATGCATTCATCCGACCATATTCTGCATAGAAGCTGATGCAGTGTTTAAATAGCTCAGCAGGCAAACCATCAGCGTCACCTGTTTTATTGTTTTTCAATCGGGATATTGCTATTCGCGCCTCATTATAGTCGGGTTGTGAAACGTCAATTCCATAATCTTGGATTGTGGGCTCGGGTTTGGCATATTCTCTGGTTTCTTGCTCAGTTTCTCCGTTGAAAAGGGCAGAGAAGTGATCCCTCCATTTTCTGAGTGCTCTTTGAACATCGGCCACCAGGTCGCCTTTATTATTCTTACAGGAGTTTGCCCCGGGTTTAAAGCCTTCTGTCATTCGCCGATTTTTTTTGACAGAATTTTCGGGCATTATTCCCCTTGGCCAGCATCACAAGCTCCTTTATTTCACGCTTTTCTGCCTCTCTTTTTTCGCCCGGAAAAGTCGCATCGCTTTCCTCTTCAACTCGCGGTAGTGTTCACACACACTCCTCGTTGTATTCCATGCCAGCTTTGCCTTGTAGGCTTCGTCCTTTCTTTTCGTTGCAGCGCGGCACTCTTCTTCATCATACCAGTTGTTTCTTAGCGTTCGCCGGAATCCAATTACTTCGTCTGTGGTACGGAGTACTCCTGAGATATGATCTCACTGCTCATGCATTCTACTAGCTTGAATTGTGCTCTCGGAGAGCAGGTATGAGAGACGATCTGCGAAATAATTGCCGGTCTGTTGCGATTGCAGCTTTTCGACGTCCAGCTTTCCCTGCGTTTTTTGTTGCACCTCTTTTGCCGTACAGAGGCGGGTACGAATCTTGACTGCTACTAGGTAGTGATCAGAGTCGATGTAAGGTCCTCGTATTGGGCGAACATCTAAAACGCTGTAAGCATGCCGTCGGTCTATCACAACTTGGTCGATCTGGTTGCGTGTTTTCCGATCGGGGGACCGCCATGTAGTCTGATGGATCTTCTTTTGCATAAACCTAGTGCTGGATATGATCATGTTTCGGGCGCCGTCGATCAGCCAGTATTCCTTTGGCGAAGTCTGATCGTGGACACTGAACTTCCCGACAGTGGGGCCGAATATACCCTCCTTACCAACCCTGGCGTTAAAGTCGCCAAGAACGACCTTGATATCATGGGGGGGGAGCAGCGCTCGTAAGCTTCTTCCAGACATTCTTAGAATGCATTCTTTTCCACATCGTCCTTCTCTACCGTCGGTGCCTAAGCGCAGATAAACGAAATGGTGAAAAATTTTGCTTTTATGCGGATTGCTTCGAGAAGCTCGCTCACGGGAATTTTCGCTTGCCTATATGCTTACTCCAGTAGATGTTGCAGGGTGTTTTGATCGCGTTTCCTCGCCCCGTCCATGGCACCTCTTGTATGGCGGTGATTTTAGCTATTGCTCAGGACCTCAACCAGCCGGCCAGCGGCACCTTCCCCATTAAGGGAACGGACATTCCAGGTGTATGCCCTTATCTCGTAATCCTTATTTCGTTTGCGGGTCATCTAAAAAGGGGTTTTCATATCCCACACTTCGTTGTTGAATTTCAGTGGAACGTTGGTTTATGTGGTGGGTCCAAAACCCAACAACCCGTTCGGTGGGAGGTTGAATTCAATTACATGTTTTTACAACTCTACTGTTTGAATCCTCCCCTAGCAAGCCCTTAAACCGATTATGTCGGAATGGCTTTACCTGGTTGTCTCCTAGCTGACCATCAAACGGGTGTTCGGTGGTTACCCAGAGGATACTTGGACGCAAGCGCCCGGAAGTAGTGAGCTGCTTGAACCGCATGCAAAAGAATCGCTCTGGCTATTCCCAGGTGAATGGCGATCATAAACTTTCACCCACTTGCGTGGACTTCTACACACGGCCCCATCCTCCTGCTTGATGATATGCACAAGGATATTTAAACGAAACGTTGTCCTGAGAAAACACTACAAGAAAAATTAATGACAATTCTAAAAACTCCTTTTGACTATAAAAGAAAAAAACCAGTTAAATTCACATGAAGTATACCTATGTATAATACAATGTTGAATCGAGGAATCTGCTGTCTCCATATCTCCATTCTTTAAATTCATTCATTCATATATTGAGAATTTTCCTTACATCTATGTCTGTACATCTTAAATTTAAAATTACAAAATTAAAATAAAAAGCAAACACTTTAAACTTGAATAGAATATACAAGTAGATACAGGAAAAGGTAAGGCATGTTATATGTTAAATTTAACATAGTGTCAAATGTCGTTACTAGCAAACATAATAACACAGATAAGCTAAAGATAATTGTTCAATTAACTTATAATAAGACTAAAAAATGTTTAGCTAATTTACAACAAAAACCCATGGGCAAGTACAGTAAATGAAAGGCAAAGCAGTTGGCAGGAAAAAATTAAATATTTTGATATTGAAACGGTTTACGTAGTTGGAGTGCAACTTCGATTTCATTGTGTGAAAGGCCTAAAAGGAAGGACTTTACGCTTTTCGTAAATTGCCGTAGATTCCGTAATGAAGGAATTTCGACAGGAAGTATATTGTTTTCGTGAAACATTTGTGTGTGATAAAAACTCTTGATAAATAAATGAGCAGGATTTAAGGAGAGCATCTTCGGTTGAGCGGTTTGCTCTAAATCCAAACTGTCTTGGACTAAAGAAGCTTATTCTTTCAAGAAGTTGCAAAATTCGATTTTTAAGAGCTTTCTATTCCGGAAATACTTATTTCTGGCTGCGATTTCATATCCTTTTTTAATTACTTGCACAACTTCCTGTAACGGGAACGAAACACTATATGGCTTGGATGCTTTCTAGACTTAACACCTAGCCTCTTTTTCAATTTGATTCTTTTTAAAAGGTCAAAATGTATCCAAGGTTTAAGTTTGATTTTTGATTCACATGTAGTACAAGAGAAACTAGCGAACTCTATGCGAGCATGAAGTATATTTAGAAATAAAGAGAAATATCTCTCTCCGAGTAGACATCAACCCAGTCCTCATGACGCAACTTTTCATTCAGTATGGGATGGTTTATTTTAGATTTTGTAATTTTCGTTTTCTCTTTCCTTTTCATATTAAACCCGAGTTTGACACCAGTTATGGTATGATCTGTTATACCTAGTTCCAAATTAATGCCGGTGCAGGCACACAAGCTACTGAATCGGCAAAAAATTGATCCAGGCAAATGTCAGAACAACTGCTTCTCGACTCACTTGAATTAAATGTAAATCCATGACTCTGGCCATAAGTGCTAGGTAGCTTTTAGATATCGCATTCATGTGCATTATATCTATGTTGAAATCAACCAATATAACTGCATCCCTCTCTATTTCGTTATTCAAAAATTCTAAGAACTCTTCAACAAATGCCTAACCAGTTTCAGAATTAAACCTAAACATACAGATTAAGACTAGATTTTATCACCATTTTTTAGCGAACCCTTTAGAATATCTGCACTTAGCAGTATTTGGCAATATCACACTTAAATGTATTGCGCACAAAAGCTCCCACACCTCCTGCAGAATATTGGACGTTATTATTTGCAAAAAACTTGTAATTATGAATTTAATAAAAGATAGTCTTATGAGAATATATCCATATCTCCGACACAAATATTATGTCTGGGTAGACTGGAAACGTTTCTGCATTACACAGAATAAATCGAAGTTCTGCCGCAGACTACGTAAGTTTTGATGTAATATATAAATACAATTTTGATGATAAATAAGCTAGTTTACATTATTTGATGGGCTGTTAATGATAGGATTGTCGGTGCAGAGATCATAAAAATCCATTAAATGCTCTGATTAGAATTTGAAGTAATAAAAACGATAAAAAAATATAAAATTAGTCCGGAATACCAGACAGATCATCAAATGATCGTACAACCACTTCATCATTTTTAATTTTATTCCTTTTTAATTTTATTAACAGCAGCATGCAGAGCTCTGTTATAGTGCGTGAGCGTGTTATTTATGTACATATATTTTTTGTTTGCTGCTAGCGCCCCGAAAAAAGCTCAGTTGTTAGTTTCTTCTTTCCCAGAGTTTTGGCACTCATTACTTTTTCTTTACCTCGAGCGAAGAGAATCGCAAACAAAGAATTTTTCACGGTGAAGAGGAAAAGCCATTGAGTTGCTTTAAGTAACTATTCTCAATTTGATCAGGCGACACAGAGACACCTAATGCATTTACAAATATTTTTTTGGTGGAAATATTCTTAGTAGTGTTGATGAACTCCAGGTAAGTATAGGAGGCACTAGTTAATGGCAGAGGCTAAAGGCTGGTATGTCTATTTAGTGCAGTCGGTGATCAAAAATACAGGACTATTTTTGGGACTGCATCAAATAGAAAAATGCAAAAACAAAAGGTTTTTAGTAAAAAATAAAAAAATAAAATGAGATTAGTCTTTTAATGACGTATTTAAGCATTAAATAAGATAAACTAATGATTTTGAAAAGACACTGCCCACTTATGACAAAAAGTTGTATCTAAGTAGTCACGTAATCAATAACTACCAAAATCGATAGACGTATTGTTTCTTTTAAATGGCAATACTCTTATAAAACTCAAATGTCCGCAATAACAAAGTGCTTCAAATCATCGTGAAATTTTACATGATTTTTTTTTTTTAATTTACAAGCCAAATATGTATTTTATTAATAACTAAAAGTTATTGAAAGTGGTTCAATGAAATTTTATTTGAGCTAAAGATTAAACAGCCAACGAATTTTGGAAAAGGGGAGTGGCACTGCCCATTTATGCTAAAAAGTTTGATCTTAGTAACCGCTTTATGTAATGACATTCCCCTCTTCAATTTCAATTATTGTTGGTTCTAATTTGGCAATTTAATTTTTTATATCACTCACTGTGATTTCAACTTTTCTTCAGTAAAACTTTGAAGGAGTCGTGTAGACGTATGATCTATTAGGTTGTGTAGCTCAATTTCAGCTGATACTTCGGTTATTTTGTGACTTAGAGGAACTGCTTCTTTCTTGGCTTGAGTAATTTTTTTGTATCCAGGTAAAATATCGGCATTACGTTGCAATAATGACTTACGCAATATAATATATTTTTTCTTCGTTAAACCGAGATCTATAAACAGCGCCAAAACTTCTTCAGGAGTGTATTTCCTAGGTAGCGCGTTTGGTGGTGTGGGAATGCTGTTTTTGATCCCCATCAGTCGCACTGGACTTGCTACCGCAACTGCTTCCGTTATATGAGACTTCACGTTTTCTTCGTCTTTTTTATATTTAATAGCCAGTGCTTTTGGAATATGAGTCGTGGCCATAGCTTTTGTGGTATCAGACAGCTTCCTTTTCCTTGTGTTGGTAGAACACTCTTCTATGGGTTTTGTTGGTCTCCCTCTAGTTGGATTGGTTGACGTGCTAGGCGTTTCTTCGTCTAAAAAAGTTTTGTCAGCTAGCCACTTTTCATGATAACTAAGAAATACGATAGACGTCCTTCCATTTTCTTTCTATCATAATGTATTGTAAACCAAATTTTTCTTCCAGGCCTTCCTTTTCTTTAATGCTTGTTTCACTCGCTAATTCTCTCATAATAGCCTCAACGAAGTCCCGTCTTGACTTTGTAGATTTAAACACCGCAAATAGTTTCGAGTTTTCTACAAGGTGGCGCAAAGGTAAGCTTCCGATGTTCAGCATATCGGTTGTGGCACATGCAGTGTGTGCTGTTGCACCGTCTTGTTGGAACCACATGTTTTCCAATCCCAATTCATCAAGTTGCGGCAAAAAGAACTCGTTGATCATTGCTATGTAGCGCTCACCATTCACAGTAACCGTTTGGCCCCGACCGATTATTGGTCAAATAAATAGTCAGCAATATTCCGCGTTCTGGAGCAGTGTAGCGTAACATTGTTTATTAACGTGTATTTCGCATGTGTTTACTATACAAATGTCAAAACAGAACTGACTTTAGGGGCCAATCGCAAAATTTATAGCATTTTCTGATAGGAGGATTACTTTTGCGCCACCTTGTAGATACATATTAGAATTGGCTTCGAGTGTATCTGACTAAATATTAAACTGTGAACTATATTTAAAAATACTATTCACTTTATTTAAGTAAACAGAATACTAAGTTCCTTAATCTCCAAAAGACCAATGATAATGTGCATTGTATGATGGATAGCTTTATATACCTACTCAAATTATTAAAATGAATTTCAGGTATATAATTCGTAATTAAAAAAATGTATGTTGTTAACAAGTTCCAATAACAAAAACGACCTTACGGCCGTACTGAATTATATATACCTGCTCAAGCGCGTATTTATGCCCAAGGTTGTGTAACTTTATTTGAAAAGTGAAGTTGCAGCTGGACGCAGGTAGACTTTATGAATTTATGTAACTGAATATTTCACAAATAACTACTGTTAATTTGACGAAGCACATATTTTAACATTTTTTTTTTCCATCAAAGTTTTAAAAAGGGCCTAAAAATAGGCATTTCGAAAAACAGGTATATCCGCCAACTTTTAACAAAAAAAAAACAATCTTTTTTTGTTTCAATCCTAAATTAAATTATCTTTAATTGCTATACAAGAAAACGACAACCGGCCGCCTTGTTTACTCACAAAACCATTTTAAATACAACGAAAAAGAAGAAAAATTTCCAATTTTTCCCAATGTTGAAAATTGGTCAACTTTGAGCGGCTCTACCTGGTAAACTATAATTTTCTGTGAAAATCAGTTGTATATTCTTGATCCCTAGAAAATTCTCTATTAGAAACATGTATTAGATTTAGCGAACGCTTTCGTGATTTTTTTGATTTTTGTCATGCTTTAACGGCAGAGGCGCCACTGTGCGTCGGTGCCTAAGCGCAGATAAACGAAATGGTGAAAAATTTTACTTTTATGCGGATTGCTTCGAGAAGCTCGCTCACGGGAATTTTCGCTTGCCTACATGCTTACTCCAGTAGATGTTGCAGGGTATTTTGATCGCGTTTCCTCGCCCCGTCCATGGCACCTCTTGTATGGCGGTATTGTTAGCTATTGCTTCCCTCAGGACCTCAACCAGCCGGCCAGCGGCACCTTCCCCATTAAGGGAACGGACATTCCAGGTGTATGCCCTTATCTCGTAATCCTTTATTTCGTTTCCGGGTCATCTAAAAAAGGGGTTTTCATATCCCACACTTCGTTGTTGAATTTCATTGGAACGTTGTTTTATGTGGTGGGTCCAAAACCCAACAACCCGTTCCGCGGGAGGTTGAATTCAATTACACGTTTGTACAACGCTCCTGTTTGAATCCTCCCCTAGCAAGCCCTTAAACCGATTATGTCGGAATGGCTTTACCTGGTTGTCCCCTAGCTCACCATCAAACGGGTGTTCGGTGGTTACCCAGAGGATACTTGGACGCAAGCGCCCGGAAGTAGTGAGCTGCTTGAACCGCATGCAAAAGAATCGCTCTGGCTATTCCCAGGTGAATGGCGATCATAAACTTTCACCCACTTGCGTGGACTTCTACACACGGCCCCATCCTCCTGCTTGATGATCTGCACAAGGATATTTAAACGAAACGTTGTCCTGAGAAAACACTACAAGAAAAATTAATGACAATTCTAAAAACTCCTTTTGACTATAAAAGAAAAAAACCAGTTAAATTCACATGAAGTATACCTATGTATAATACAATGTTGAATCGAGGAATCTGCTGTCTCCATATCTCCATTCTTTAAATTCATTCATTAATATATTGAGAATTTTCCTTACATCTATGTCTGTACATCTTAAATTTAAAATAACAAAATTAAAATAAAAAGCAAACACTTTAAACTTGAATAGAATATACAAGTAGATACAGGAAAAGGTAAGGCATGTTATATGTTAAATTTAACATAGTGTCAAATGTCATTACTAGCAAACATAATAACACAGGGGGGTGGGCTGTTAAATAACAAGATAAGCTAAAGATAATTGTTCAATTAACTTATAATAAGACTAAAAAATGTCTAGCTAATTTACAACAAAAACCCATGGGCAAGTACAGTAAATGAAAGGCAAAGCAGTTGGCAGGAAAAAATTAAATATTTTGATATTTAAACGGTTTACGTAGTTAGAGTGAAACTTCGATTTCATTGTGTGAAAGGCCTAAAAGGAAGGACATTACACTTTTCGTAAATTGCCGTAGATTCCGTAATGAAGGAATTTCGACAGGAAGTATAATGAAAGAGGTGATAAAAACTCTTGATAAATAAATGATCAGGATTTAAGGAGAGCATCTTCGGTTGAGCGGTTTGCTCTAAATCCAAACTGTCTTGGACTAAAGAAGCTTATTCTTTCAAGAAGTTGCAAAATTCGATTTTTAAGAGCTTTCTATTCCGGAAATACTTATTTCTCGCTGCGATTTCATATCCTTTTTTAATTACTTGCACAACTTCCTGTAACGGGAACGAAACACTAGATGGCTTGGATGCTTTCTAGACTTAACACCTAGCCTCTTTTTCAATTTTATTCTTTTTAAAAGGTCAAAATGTATCCAAGGTTTAAGTTTGATTTTTGATTCACATGTAGTACAAGAGAAACTAGCGAACTCTATGCGAGCATGAAGTATATTTAGAAATAAAGAGAAATATCTCTCTCCGAGTAGACATCAACCCAGTCCTCATGACGCAACTTTTCATTCAGTATGGGATGGTTTATTTTAGATTTTGTAATTTTCGTTTTCTCTTTCCATTTCATATTAAACCCGAGTTTGACACCAGTCATGGTACGATCTGTTATACCTAGTTCCAAATTAATGCCGGTGCAGGCACACAAGCTACTGAATCGGCAAAAAATTGATCCAGGCAAATGTCAGAACAACTGCTTCTCGACTCACTTGAATTAAATGTAAATCCATGACTCTGGCCATAAGTGCTAGGTAGCTTTTAGATATCGCATTCATGTGCATTATATCTATGTTGAAATCAACCAATATAACTGCATCCCTCTCTATTTCGTTATTCAAAAATTCTAAGAACTCTTCCACAAATGCCTAACCAGTTTCAGAATTAAACCTAAACATACAGATTAAGACTAGATTTTATCACCATTTTTTAGCGAACCCTTTAGAATATCTGCACTTAGCAGTATTTGGCAATATCACACTCAAATGTATTGCGCACAAAAGCTCCCACACCTCCTGCAGAATATTGGACGTTATTATTTGCAAAAAACTTGTAATTAGGAATTTAATAAAAGATAGTCTCATGAGAATATATCCATATCTCCAACACAAATATTATAACAAATATTAAGTTCTGCCGCAGACTACGTAAGTTTTGATGTAATATATAAATACAATTTTGATGATAAATAAGCTAGTTTACATTATTTAATGGGCTGTTAATGATAGGATTGTCGATGCAGAGATCATAAAAATCCATTAAATGCTCTGATTAGAATTTGAAGTAATAAAAACGATAAAAAAATATAAAATTAGTCCGGAATACCAGGCAGATCATCAAATGATCGTACAACAACTTCATTATTATCAGCTTGTCTCAACATAAAATTAGAATTTAGAAAACCATGCATATTTATATTTTTTCCGTTTTAATTTTATTAACAGCAGCATGCAGAGCTCTGTTATAGTGCGTGAGCGTGTTATTTATGTACATATATTTTTTGTTTGCTGCTAGCGCCCGAAAAAAGCTCAGTTGTTAGTTTCTTCTTTCCCAGAGTTTTGGCACTCATCACTTTTTCTTTACCTCGAGCGAAGAGAATCGCAAACAAAGAATTTTTCACGGTGAAGAGGAAAAGCCATTGAGTTGCTTTAAGTAACTATTCTCAATTTGATCAGGCGACACAGAGACACCTAATGCATTTACAAATATTTTTTTGGTGGAAATATTCTTAGTAGTGTTGATGCACTCCAGGTACGTATAGGAGGCACTAGTTAATGGCAGAGGCTAAGGGCTGGTATGTCTATTTAGTGCAGTCGGTGATCAAAAATACAGGACTATTTTTGTGACTGCATCAAATAAGCTGACACTCAAAGCCCATAGCATCTGAACTAAAAAAGATATTTGGAAAAATTAAACACCATAATAAACTACTGATTTAGACGATTTTCCATTGAACTGACAAGTTTTTTAGTTAAATCTTGTGAAATTTTAAGCCATTCTTCGAGTAGTGCCACTTTTAGTGTTTCTTTGCTAGAAATGTGATGTTTTCTGATATATTTTCGAGTAGTGAAACCAAATTTGGTAGTACTCGGTACCCTGATAAAAACTGTATACTTACTTTTTTAATGCTACGTACAGTTTTCTAGATAGGGTCAAGAACCCCTTTTTAAGAGGTTAAGGCATGTATGGCCCCATTACTTTGTTTCTGTTTATCCTATCAACACAGTTTTGATGTCGTTGAAAACAGTGCATTTCGCCGCTTCTATCAGTATACAAGTTGTTAATATGTCTTCATAAACGTTAGATAAATTGCGAAAATAATGTGAAAAGTTCAATTTTTTGTAAAATTTTTTAATTTTTAATCACGGTTTTCTCGAATAACTTGTCCACCAGTGCATATGTAAATTATTTTAAAACAATCTCCTATTAATTCTGTTATCAAAGACACATAACTTTTTTATATCCGCGTAGATCTTCCTAATATATTCTATTTTAGTAAATTTTTACTGTGAAAAAAAAAGTTTTTTGTTATATATTTTATTATTAACTTTTTATTTACATAAAAACTTTCGTTTACGTGGTTTTCGTGAACGAGGTATGGCAAGACAATCACGTTGCATTCCCCGGCAGTAGTCAGCCATCATATGCTGATCCCATCGGCCTTGGTACCTCTCTTCCATAGTTTTTCGGTCCTGGTGAAACCGTTCGCCTTATTCTTAACTATAGGAACTAAGATTCTCCGGAAACTGGTCAAGGTGGCTGTGGAGATAATGAACTTTGATGGACATGTTACATCCTAAGTTTTTGTAATTCTCTAGCATGTTGTTAACAATATTCCACGCAAGCAGTTCCAAACTGGTCATTGAATTTGAAAAATCAGTATCTTTTATCAACATTCTTATCTGTGGGCCATCAAAAATATCCGCTTTTATTTTTTCTATGCTTAGCCTAGGAAATTTTCTCGTTATGTAACGAGAACATTGCCCATTTTTATCTAACGCCTTCACAAATTGTTTCATTAGACCCAGTTTAATGTGCAAGGGTGGCAAAATAATTGAATCTCTTGTAACTTAAGGTGGGTTTATCACATTCTGCTTTCCCATTTCCAACATCTCCCTTTCTGTGCAGTGTTGGTGCTTGGCACAACTATCCCACAGGCAATACAAACTTGGGTATTTGGTGTATCAACTTTGTTGTCCTAACAAAAAGGTAACCATATTTAGATCTACACAAATACTTCAATTATGTTCGTTATACTTGATTTTGTCTAAAACAAGTGCAATATTTTGATATTCTTCCTTTAATTTAGTTGAATGAGCAATGGGAATTGAACCATATTGGTTGCCATTGTGTAAAAGAACACACTTAAGGCTTCGTTTAGAGCTGTCTATGAAGAGACGCCATTCATTTGGGTGGTATTCTGAAAGACCCATTTTGAGAAGGATGCCTTGCACATCTGAGCAAAAAACTATATCATTTTCCGAATTAAAAAATGGCAGAAAGTCTTGCTCTCTTGTACGGTAGAGAGTCACTTTCGTACCTGTAGCCAACAAGTTTTTTTCTTCTAATCTAGAAGCCAACACTTCTGCAGATTCCTTAGATAATTCAATATCCCTTATTAGATCGTTTAATTCTAATTGGGGTAAAAGTTGTTGGCTCAGTAGACGCTATTTCTTCGATATCGCTATCGCTAGACACTTCACTATTAGATGATTCACGGGTAGAATAATATGTTGGAACAGGTGCTTCCTCTGAATGTGGTAAAGGTCTCTTAGCGGATTGAACCTTTGGATATGTAATTTTTTTAACATTAACACCACGCAAATCGACACAGCAGAAGTAACAGTCATCGAAGTGATTTGTTTGTTCTCTCCATCGCATAGGCACCCCGAATCTTATATGGCTTCTTTTACAATTGACCCACTGCCTCAAATGTTCACAGCACATTTTGCAAACTATGCGAGGTATCCACGCCTTGTTTTTGTCTACAACTTGCAATTAAAAGTACAAAAAATTTGCACTTTTTATAAAATCTGTTATACTTTTCCTAAATTTTTGGACTGTGTATTCCCCAGAAATGTAGCAAAACACATTTGGGTCATTGACACAAATACCTCGTGATGAAGACATGATATTGAAATTTTTTTATTTATTTATAGAAGGGTACTAACACTTGAAACTGCGCTCCCGAAAGTACTAATTACAGAAAATTTAAAAAATAAAGGGGAAGGAAACAATTTTTATAAATTATAATTTTTTTTTTCACAGTAGAAATGTACTAAAGTAGAAAATTCCAGGAAGATCTACGCGAATATAAAAAAGTTATATGTCTTTGAAAACAGAATTAATAGGAGATTGTTTTAAAATAATTTACATATGCACTGCTTGACAAATTATTCGAGAAAACCGTGATTAAAAATGAAAAAATTTAACAAAAAATTGAAGTTTTCACATTATTTTGGCAATTTCTGTGACGTTTATGAAGACATATTAACAACTTGTATACTGATAGAAGCGGCGAAATCTACTCTTTTCAACGACATCAAAGCTGTGCTGATAGAATAAACAGAAACAAAGTTATGGGGCCATACATGCCTTAACCTTTTAAAAAGGAGTTCTTGACCCTATCTAGAAAACTGTACGTAGCATTAAAAAAGTAAGTAAACAGTTTTTATCAGGGTACCGAATATACTTGAAATCAGTTTCACTTTTAGCTGCACCAAAATCACTGTTGACCAGTGTAATCAACGACAGACCTTCTGGATTTATAGCTGAACGTTTGGATAATTTTGCGCAACTTTTTGCCATCTTGTAAAACAGTTCCATACGGGTGATTGCCTGAGGGCACCCTGAAAAATAAATTGTGAAATTAATATTATAAATTGATTAGTATAGATAAAATGTTCGGAAACTTACCTTCAAATTGATCGTTTATATAGAAGGCCATTTTAAAATGCAATATTTATTCTATTTGTTATAAACTTATAAACCTTACCTCTTAATTCTTTTTCCGTGTAGTACACTTCAAAAAAAAAAACTAATTGGCATTTGGTTAGTTTTATTGCTGATGTTGTGTGTGGTATTTTGTTTCTTCTGCAGCTCGGCTGGAAAATCCGTTGTGGCTGATGGTTTACCTTTTGATTAGATGTTTTACCTTGTTGTTGCATTGGTTGAGTTGCTACCAAAGTATCTCGATGCGATGAGTTTCGGCGCGCAGACGAGGACTGATTGCAGCGATATTTCGCATTTTCTGACTTCATATACTCTATTTACGCGTTGATCATTTCGACACGCAAGCCGTGAAAAAAACAATTGCATTCGATGCATTAAACTTTTGTTGGATCAAAGCGATCAACCTTTTCTATGCATACTACACAGTTAATTTTTATAATAAAAGTTATATGTGGCGAATATGTGCGAAAACACTCAAATATTTTTTCTGTCCTTATTTGTAGGTATTTATATGAAACGATATTTTATTATTTATTTAAACTTTTTTGTTTTTGTTGTTGTCTTTTACAGTTTCCTTGTTGTGCATACTAAGCGCGCACCACACAGCACAAAGCAAACACGTCCATTCACGAAGAAACTTATAAATGTCGGAGGCTGATATACTAATAATAGAATGAAAACACCCTTTTAATACTTTTACTAATATTGCCTCACCCTGTTAACTACTGTAGTAACTCACATACTCGTTCAATACTGTTCACCTTATAAATAGAAGAATGCACTCGTAATCGAAGTATGCCACGTGTGTGTCTCTTTCTCACTATGGTCCTATGGTAGTGAAAGCGAGGTAAAAGCATATAGCTTTACCGAGTGTGCTTCTGCGCATCACGATACACATTTCATGCGTTGGAAATAGACAAATGGTCATTTCATTCTTGGTAAGCGAAAAAACAGTGGTGGGGTTCGGTTCCAGAAAAAGGAAAATGGGACAGTCATTGCTGAATTGAAAGCCAAAGAAATCGGACGCGCAGTCGTACACTACGTTTTATACCTGCGGTATTTTACTATACAAATTATATTTTTCAACCTCAAGATGGAAGAAGTGCATAAATTGAATGGCGCTAATAGTCCTGCGTCGGCATCAGAAATAGGATCTGACCCGCCTCGGGTTGATTCAAAGGAGTTTCTGCGTGATAGTTTGGGTTCACACAACAGGCAGTTTTGTGAATTGCTGAAAGTATTGAAAACTCCAAATTATACAGGAAGGGGAGAACGAATTTCACTGCCGAAGTTTAACCCTGATATCGCAGGTGCAGAAGCTGGTTCTTGGTGCTCCACTGTAGACATGATCGTTGGGGATAATCCTTTAGAGGGCAGTTCTTTGATATTAGCCCCCGCAAATTATTGGAGGGGTGTGCATCGCAATGGCTTTCTCAAAAAAGCCTTACCGGCATTACTTGGGCACAATTTAAAGATTTATTTATTCAGCGGATCGAAGGTGTTGAGACTTCAGCAGCTACGATTATGAACTTACTTAATGGTCATGCAAACGTTGGCGAGTGTCTATCCGTTTACGCCAGCTGCCTTGTAACGTCGCTTATATCTAAATGGAAAGCAAAATGCGCATACATCTCGTTTCGACATCGGGTTACAGCGGTTGTTGTTTAAAACTAATATCACAACACGAAACGCGCTACAACAAGAACTTAAATCCTTTGCATTTGGCAAAAGAAAGCTATCTACTTTCGAGAACGTACCTGAAACAAAAAGGACTAAGCTGTCGTCGTACATTAAAGGCCATTTTTGTGGAAAGACTGGGCACAAGATGGCTGATTGGCATTCAAGGAAGGACAAAACCAAGTCATCACCTCAGATTAGCAAGAGTTCGAGCAATTCATTAAGTGAGAGGAGTAAGTCACTTATTTGTTTTGAATGCGGGGAAGCAGGTCACATCTCAACAAAGTGTTGAAAAACCAAGCCTACAAGCAGCAATAGTTCGAATGGTTACGAGAGGAGAGTGGAGGTCTGTGAGGTAGTTGAACCCAAAGGAGTACATACTCAGTCTGGAGAGTCATACCAATTTTGTTTTGATTCCGGTGCAGAATGTTCGCAAATTTGCAAATTCTAGCTAATGTTAATATAAGTGGTCATTCTCTTGAAGTTTTGTTTCATGTAGTTTTTGATCAATATTTGAAATATGATGTTAAGATTGGTCGTGAAATATTGAGCCAGGGTTTTGGTGCCACGATTACTTCCAATAAGCTTAAAATTTTTAAGGAAAAAATTGTGAATAATTTGAAGAACGATCCATTTGTTATTGACACTGAATTAGTTGATGACGATAGATCTCAGCTAATGTCTTTGTTGCAAAATTATTCCAATTTTTTCATAGAAAGTTTCCTGCGAACCCGTGTCACCACTGGTCAGTTTGAGATACGTCTAGCCGATCCTAACTAAACTGTGCAAAGACGTCCTAACAGGTTAGGTGTTGAAGAAAAAGAAATTGTAAGAAATAAAATAAAAGAATTGTTAGAGTACAACATTATTTTTCCTAGTTCCTCTCCATTTGCTAGTCCAATGTTGCTTGTGAAGAAGAAAAACGACTCTGATCGCCTTTGTGTAGACTGTCGAGAGTTAAACTCAAATACAATTTCTGATCAATACCCATTGCCCCTGATATCTGAACAGATTTCCAGGCTACGTGGTGCTAGTTACTTTTCCTGTTTATATATGGCTAGTGGGTTTCACCAAATTCTGATTCATCCCAATTTCATTGAGCTTACTGCATTTGTGACTTCTGAAGGACAGTATGAATTTGTGGCTATGCCGTTCAGACTCAAAAGTGTTGAAAGCGTTGGGGGATATTGCCTATTCATACGTCATAGTATATATGGATGACCTTATGGTTGTGGCTTCAACAAAGGAGCAAGCGTTTGAAAGATTAAACACTGCTTTAGATATTTTAACAAAGGCTGGGTTTTCCTTTAATGTTGCCAAATGTTCATTCGTTAAATCCCGTGTCGAATATCATAGATACCAAATCGAAGCGGGGTCAATTTACCCAGATACAAGTAAAATCCAAGCATTAACGTTACTTCCTCCACCGCAATCTGTTCATCAATTGCAACAATTTATAGGGTTGGCTTCTTACTTTCGTCAATTTGTGCCTATGCTAGCGCAGATGGTTATGGTGCTATTCTGTTGCATAAAATCCACAATAAGCTGTCATTGAGTACTATAGCAAAAGGACTTCTCCAGCAGAATCCAAGTATCATTCATATGGATTGGAGACATTAGCTGTAGTTAACTCAATAAAACCTTCCCGACACTATATGCAAGGACTCCTTTAAAGCTTCGCGTACCAAATAGACTTGACACCTGGAGCTCACCGCTGGTGGGCTTATTTACAGTCCTTTGACTTTGTTGTTGAATATAGAGAGGGAAGGCGTATGGCGCATGCAGATTTCTTTTCTAGAAATGCATTGCCATCAAATAGTCAACAAACAAGAAAGGTTGATTAGAAGCATGTGAGTTTGGCAGAAATTTCAGATAACTGGCTTCTTGCTGAACAGAAAAGGGAGCCAGAGTTATCTTCAATCGTTAGAAAGTTGCGTAATAATGAGCTTGGACAGGGTGAAGCGAATACATTTGAACTGCGGTTACACTATACAGGAAAATGCAGAGAAATGGTAAATCTAAATGCTTACCGGTGGTTCCAAGATCCTTTAGGTGGTCTGTTATTAACCATGTCCATGAGTCTATTATGCATATGGGTGCAGATAAGACACTTGATAAAGCTAAGGATTATTACTGGTTTGAGAATATGTCAAAATATGTACGAAAATTTGTTGATAATTGTATCACGTGTAAGTTATCAAAATCGCAATCAGGCAAAGTTCAGGCGGAAATCCATTCTATCCCTAAAGCAACTATTCCACGGCACACCGTACATATTGACATTACTTGCAAATTGTGTTGTGTAACTGCCTGTTGGGGTAAATCAGAGGTGGCAAGTGGCATGGTGGCAGCCCGCTAGCTCGTCGGGTGGGGTGAGTGTTTGCTCACCAGCCTTACCTACAGATATGCAAGCAAAAACAACAAAAAGGTTCATGCCTGTGAAGGAAAGAAAAGAGATAGAAAGGTCTGTCCGTGTCAGGTGGAGTCACCCCTCCCCTTCTGCGCAAAACCTCGACGCAGCCTTGGGCGTTGCTCAGACTCCTACACTTAGCAACGCCCCCTTTTCCTGACACAGGTCTATTGTCCGTTATCGTCCCATGTCCCTAATCAGTCCAGTCAGTCATCGCCGCCTCACATGCACGTCTCCTCTAATGCACTGGTGCTACACCCACACCAATTGACTGTTAACTTAGCCAGACATGGTATTTATATTTCACCCCATGTAAAACCAAAAAGAAAGAAAGATGAGCAAATAATAAGGCAGAAAGAGTTTCGTAAAAAAATATATAATCTTAATTTATTAAAAAAAAATATTAGGAAAATGCTGAAGTAATTAAAAAGGTAATTAAAATTAAAGTAAAAATTAAACACCTCAATTCAAATTAAAGAAATTCAACCAACTATCTTACAGCTACAAAATGTTTTAAAAATAAGATTACAAATATAGATATAAATTCAAGGAGATTAAAAAAACGTTAATCTGGGAAATTAAATAACTAATTGCTATAAAAAATTAAAAATAAGAAGGTAAACAAAATGTGATTCAGACTAAAATCAACAAAATTAAAATTCAACAAAGAAAATTTAATAAGTCAAAAATTAAATGAAAGAAGATAAAAAAAAAAAAGTAATGCAAATAATAAACTGTGGCTTATCGGACAAAGACAGTGCGCCAATAGCTTGGTAAACCTCTCATATCTTCCAATATTCACACCTTTTCGAATTCTACATACGTATGTAGGTAAGTATAGGGAGATTTGGTTTAAGTAAATATACCTTATGAACTAGCACTCACCGATCTTTCCTGTGATAGAGGCGCCTGCGTCGCGGAGAGAGGGTTGCTGAAAAAGAAACTTAGTGCACATACATACACACATATATGCTTCTGTTGGTATTCTATGTTGGAAGGTATTCCAATACTCATTCGTAGGTGGGAGAGGTAAACAACTTTTTGGTAGAAGTTATTCGGACGCGCGAGTTAAAGAAAAACTAAGACACCGGGATTTCAGTAAAAAGGGAAACGTCTTTATTCAGTGACAATCAAGCTTAAACTAACTTATTTTACAGTGGTTTGCTTATTTATAGTAATGAGTAAACAATTGTTGA
The DNA here is from genome assembly GCA_949987695.1 of Merzomyia westermanni. Classification (NCBI taxonomy): domain Eukaryota; kingdom Metazoa; phylum Arthropoda; class Insecta; order Diptera; family Tephritidae; genus Merzomyia; species Merzomyia westermanni. The sequence goes on along the minus strand of OX465292.1, from coordinate 102,487,426 downwards.
TAACTGTTATCCTATATGTTTGTTGGTACAAACTCATCACGCCACTTTGGGCAAACAAAACAATAATTGCTATCCTTTACATTTGTTGATCGCTAATCACTTGACTAGTGTTGCTGCTACAACAACAGCAACGGTAGTCAGTTCCGCAATATCAGGCGATATCAGTGTTGTTCTTGAAATTGTTGTTGCATATTTTGTCTAATACTTTTTGGTACACAGGTTTGTTCTTATTATTGTTTTTGTACATATATTGTGCATTGATATTTTGGCTTCAGGTAATAGCTTATGCATATATGTATGTTTTTACGTATGTAAATATGTATCACGAAATGGTAAGTATTCAAATTAATAACAAAATAGGAAAGTACATAATTGTGTAAATTTGTAAGCAGGTAAGTGTAATAAATAAAGTATGTAGGTTTGGTTTGTATGTTTTATATGCATATGTATATACGTATATATGTATGTACGAGTATATACATATAACTCCCCCAGGGCTGCTCAAAGAATTCCCCTTATTTTTATTTTTTTTTTTCAAAATCGGATACTTAACTTATCGCCTATGATTATTTATCAATATACATGTATTTATTTATCTTTAAATTTAGAAAGGAGAGAAAATTAAAGAATGTGTAGGTACTATGTAACATGAAACGCAAATTAATTCATCAGTAATTTATTTTGCGGCCGCCGTGGTGTGAAGGTAGTGTTGCCGGCCTACCACACCGAAGGTCCATGGTTCGAGCCCTGGTACAGGTAACATCAAAAGTGATTTGAAAAAAAGTTTTTCAAAACGGGGTCGCCCCTCGGCAGTGGTTTGGCAAACTCTCCGAGTGTATTTCTGCCATGACAGGCTTCTCAGCAAAAATTCGTTTCCTTTGTAGATGCCGTTCGGAGTCGGCAAAAAACTGTAGGTCCCACTAATTTGTAGGGAAAATTCAAATCGGCACACCACAAATTGGAAGAGAAGCTTGGCGCAAAAATCTCTTAGGAGGTTTATGATGATATACCTGTTGTATATCGCGCCATAGAGAGAGAATTTATTTTAAGATATAAAGGTGATGAAAAAAAAAGGTATTTAATGATATTGGTGTAAATGGTGGGAATAATCAATGAATGAAACTGATTATATTAAAAATGAAAATATATTTGTAGTTTAAATTTTTTTTTTTTTTTAATGTATATCGTATATTAATTTAATTTTAATTTTATTTCTATTTAATTTTATGAAAGTTTTTATTGGTCTGTATTTCTATTTAATATTATTTTATTTTTACTTTATTTCTATTTTATTTAATTTAATTTAATTGAATTTATTTAATTAAGTTTGTTTTTTTTTTTTTTTATGTTTCTGTATCAGTATCGCCAGCTGTTGCTATCATACTTGAGTTATCATCAGAAATATAATTATTATTATATGGGCATTTTAAGGGTCTTTTTATGTTAGATAAATGCACATTATTTAATGGATTCATTCTAAAATAAGGCTCGTCTTTGTGTCGAACTCGCTTATAGTTTTTAATTGGACCTACTTCTCTAGTTTCTTTATAACATTCTCTATTTTTATTTCGTTTATTTATTACTCTTTGTTTTACTTTGTTTATGTTATCATGCAAAATTTTTGGATCGATATTGTTTTGAGCCATTCTTGGAGAGTATTTGATTGTGGAATGGTATCGGTCATTGTAGTTACCTATTGCAAATTGGATTCGCATTTCAGTTGAGAGGCTTGGGTCATCAATTCCCGTTAGCTTTTCTAACAGGGTTGAGTGTAGCCTCTCAATGTCCGCATTGCCGGTATGACTGTTTGGTTTCGTTAAATGTACCTCAATACCTTCCTGTCTAAAATACTCAATAAGTTGTTCAGCCCTGAACTCATTGTCCATAATGACCTTTTTTGGCTTTCCGAATTTAGCAATTTGCTCAACTACAATCGCTTCCTTTGAACGCCAATTCCGGTCAGTAATAGTATAAGCTGAAGCGAATTTAGTTAATTTGTCGATAAATGTGACAAATGACAATTTTTTAAAATGAAATATATCTATATGAATAATCTGATTTTTTTCTGTAGCCGTTTCAGTAAAATGAAACAAAGGTTTAATCGGCTTCCTGGAATACTTAATCTGTTGGCATTTTTCGCAATTGTTTATAATTAATTGTATTTGCTCTTTTAATTTTGGAAAATATATTTTGTTTTTTAATGTTTGGTATGTTTCATTTATACCACTGTGCATAGACTCATTGTTGTGATACAAAGCTATTTGTTTATGAAGTGTTTCTTCATCTTCTATTTCGGTAACACGTTGAGTGTATTTAACAAATTTTATTTTATTATCCAGCGAAAACATCGAAATTAATATTAGTTGAATTTTGTGATAATCTTCGTCTGGCACTTCAGAAAAAATTCCTACGCGACCGATTTTAATGTTGTTTTTTAAAACGTTTCTAATAACATTTTCATCCTCATGAGGATTTATTTCAATTATTTTTCTTTTATGCATTAACTTTACGCCAAATGATGGGCTCAAGGTCAATATAAGTTGAACTTTATACTTATTTACTATTTCATTTTTTATTATAATGTGCTCTAATAACTCTTCTGCTGCCGAATGAATAGTTTGCGACATTTCAAAATTCGAAGCATTGGAATTATTTTCGTTAATTTTTGGCGATGTTTCTATACGACTAAGAAAATCTGCCACCCTATTTTCTTTGCCATTAAGGTATTCAATTTCGTAATTAAATTCTTGTAATTTTAAGAGCCATCGTTGATGACGAGGCGAGCATTCTTTGCCTTTATATTTATTATTAAGATATTTTATAGAACAGTGATCAGTGACGATCCGAAATTTTTTTCCGTAAATATATGGCCTAAGGTAGGTAACAGCGTAAATAATTGCAAGAAACTCTTTGTCTGTGGTACTGTAATTTTTCTCATGATTATTAAGGGTCCTAGATATGTAACATACCGGATGACCTTGTTGGGATAAAACTGCCCCAATCGCATAATCACTAGCATCAGTAGTTATAACAAATTCTTTGTCGTATTCTGGGTATTTTAATATTGGATGGGTGGATATTAATGATTTTAGATTTTCAAAACTTGCAATATACTGTGGGTCATTAACATTAATTTTGTTGTCCTTTTTCAAATATTTGATCATGGGATACGCAATTTTCGAATAATCTTTAATGAACTTTCGGTAGTAACCGGTTATACCTAAAAACCCTTTTAATTGTTTTTCAGTTTTTGGAATTTGCAAATTTTGAATTACATCGATTTTACTAGGGTTGGGCTTAATACCGTTTGCTGTTAAAATGTGCCCCAAGAAAGGAGTTTCTTTTTGCAGAAAACTACACTTTTCGGATTGAATCTTCAAATTATGCTCTTGTAGTTTGGAAAAAATTTTTTTTAAAGAAATCTCATGTTCTTCTAGAGAGGTGGAAAATATAAGGATGTCATCCAGGTATACCACACAGATTTTATTAATGTATTCCCTAAGGACTTCATTAATCAGCCGTTGGAAAGTAGCAGGGGCATTTTTTAGACCAAACGGCATCCTTACATATTCGTATAACCCAGATGGTGCTACAAATGCCGTTTTCTCGATATCCTTCTCTGCCATCGAAATCTGGTGATAACCTTTTGCCAAATCTAACGTACTGAAGTATTGCGCTTTGCCTAACTTATCTAAAATACTGTCGATGTTAGGCAAAGGATACTTATCATCAATAGTAATTTGATTTAGCCTCCTATAATCCACTACTATTCTATATTTTTGAATGCCTGATTTATCTGTTTTTTTTGGTACAACGATTATTGGTGAGCTATACTTACTTCTACTCTACAATTGAATTTGTATTAGTCAAGCAATCACCTTCTTTATATATTAATTTTTTAAATTTTTTCAAAAGTTGACTGATTACTGCTTTTTCCTGGTTATTGAGATGACTTAAATCTATGTGTTGTTCTTCACTAATTTCTAAAACTTCTCCATATTTTTGCATTATTTTTGTTAAAAACGGAAGGCATATGTTATTATTAAGTTTTACCTCTAAATTTGGAATATCAATGTTAGTTACATTTTTGACTATCCAGTCCATCCCTAATATTAAATCAAAAGGTTTATTAAAATCTAATAATACCCACTTCATTCTGGCATTTTGTGGAGCACTAAATTCTTTTGGACACCTTTTTATTAGGATTACTGACCACGCCATTAATTGTATTTAATATAGTTTTTTCTTTTTCATTTAGTGTAGGTAAATCAAATTTTTTAAAACTACTTTCTTTGAGAATACTTAAAGTGGACCCTGTATCTACTAACGCTATCCATTCATTATCAAATAGAGTAATTTTTAAATATATTTTTGCAAAGTCCGAGGCTTGTTATAGCTTCTTCAGTATGACTTACTGCATCTATGTCCATCGGAACATTAGACTGTCTCGTTTGTTGTGTTTTATTGGTTTGATTATTATTACGACGCATATTTGAACTGCCAGTATTTTGCCACTGACTATTCATTTGGTTGAAATCTCTATTGGTTGCTTGATTAGTAAAATTTCCACCATTACCATTAAAATAGTTACTATTACGAACTACAGCTTGGCTCTGAGGCCGATTAGTGCTTATCTGATTTGAAAAATTACTATTGTTTTGTTGATACCTGCTATTTATTGGTATCGCTTGAACTTGACTATTAAATTTATTAGTAGTATTTGTTGAATAATTTTTAAAACTATTTTTTATTAGTAGAATATTATTTAAATTGCCTTCATCCATACCTACAAATTCATGGATAGTTGCCTCTGTATCGACTAAACTAGTTTTATTTCTTATAGCGTATGCTAATGTTCCGGAAACTAACTGTTTCACTCTTTGAATTATGATTCCTGAGAAAATATCCCTCATCACTACACCATTATCATCAAATGCACAAAATTCTGAAACGTCATTAATAATACTTTTTAACTTAATACTTAAATCCTTAATGGAACTTACTCTAAGCGACATTATTTCTTTCGTAAGTTGCATTTGATCCTTTGATGACTTAAAGTGCTGCTTCAACCTTTCTTGGCAAAGCTCCCAGCTTACAGGCCGGTCTAGTTGCAGGAAATTTTTGGCATCTCCTTGTATTTTCAAGTCGAACACTATTTGGTATGTCAAGTCTCTTTGTGTATAATAATCCAACATAACTTGATCCACGGAATGTATAAAGGCTGGTAGCATTTTTGCTTCGCCGTTAAATGCTGGTAAGTATTTTAGATCCCTTTCAATCTTGTTTCTTAGAGATGTTGATTGCTGTGTTGCTGATTGGCACAAAAGCCTTGTAATTGCGCCAAGGCATTGAACCATGGTGGCATCTGCTGGTAAGTTTCCTTCAGCCATATTTAAGTTATTTGTTTTTATTCAAATCGTATGAAACAATTGTAATTAATTAAAAATTTTAATTTTTTTTTTTTTATTATTTACGATCCAATGGGTCAGTAAATTCTAGAGTTCAAAATCTTCTCACTTATTTTTCGTTTCTTAATTTTACTCTCACAGTTTTCTTATAGTTTTCTTTTTTTATTTTTTATTTAAAATCTTTACTGTCTGTGTTGTTTCTGCAGCACACAAATGTGCATGCCTTCGTTTTCAACACTTTTTCACAATATTGTTCACTTTTAACTTTTTTTTTTTTTTTAATTTATTTGCACTATTTGGGTTGTTTCTGCGGTATAAATTTAAATACACCTTCGTTATCCCCACTTTTAGGCTATAGCAGTAACCGACTGCGCCAGTTAAAGAAAAACTAAGACACCGGGATTTCAGTAAAAAGGGAAACGTCTTTATTCAGTGACAATCAAGCTTAAACTAACTTATTTTACAGTGGTTTGCTTATTTATAGTAATGAGTAAACAATTGTTGATAACTGTTATCCTATATGTTTGTTGGTACAAACTCATCACGCCACTTTGGGCAAACAAAACAATAATTGCTATCCTTTACATTTGTTGATCGCTAATCACTTGACTAGTGTTGCTGCTACAACAACAGCAACGGTAGTCAGATCCGCAATATCAGGCGATATCAGTGTTGTTCTTGAAATTGTTGTTGCATATTTTGTCTACTACTTTTTGGTACACAGGTTTGTTCTTATTATTGTTTTTGTACATATATTGTGCATTGATATTTTGGCTTCAGGTAATAGCTTATGCATATATGTATGTTTTTACGTATGTAAATATGTATCACGAAATGGTAAGTATTCAAATTAATAACAAAATAGGAAAGTACATAATTGTGTAAATTTGTAAGCAGGTAAGTGTAATAAATAAAGTATGTAGGTTTGGTTTGTATGTTTTATATGCATATGTATATACGTATATATGTATGTACGAGTATATACATATAACTCGCGGGTGCCGTCCGAATCAAAGCAAAAATAATTAAAAATAAATATGAATGTTTTGCGGGCAAAGAAAATTAAAAATAAAAACAAAGTGAAAACCAAAGTGAAAATTAATATTGTAATTGCAGCCACAAATGAAATAAAAATTCAGCAAAAGGCAACAAAAGAACTTAATGAGATATTGAACCTTTTGCCTGTGGACAAAAAAAAAGGGAAAACTCCAACGAAATGGAAGAAAAAAACCCCAAAAATCAATATTTAGGTAATTAGCAAAAAAAAGGAGAGCAAAAAAAATTGAAAATAAAGCAATGGACAAAAATATGCGGAATTGAAGATTACCAATTAAAGAGAAATGACTAACAAAAAGGAAAAGCTAATTTAATATAAAGGGCAACGATTTAGTCTGAAATTAATATTAAGGCAGATCGAAGTAAAAAAATAATGAAATTACGACCTCCAACTGAACTAGAAAAAATTATTACAAAGAAAGGCTTTTGATTATTGGTATGCGGAAAAAACCCAACGGCAATATAAAATTGTTTAACTTAAATATTATAAAAACTATATATAAAAAAAAGCTAATTAAATGAAAAGGCAAGGTAAAAATTAACATTAGGGTGGCTCAAAAAGAATAAAAATGGTACAAAGGAAACAGTATTTGATAATCTAATTTAGGCAAAAAGGTTTAGAAAATCCGGATGAAAAAAAGCAACGAAATTGTTACTATAGTAACTAATAAAAAATATAATAAAAAATCAATTTAGAATCTAATAAATAAAATAAAAAACACAGGATCTAATCGGCGGCTCGTATCTCCTCCCTCTACTCATTCTTTTAAATGGGTTTGTTTGTATTCCTGGTTGCTGTGCCAGGAACGTATAGCGCACTCCCACTGCCTCAAATGTGGAGCCCAGCACCGCCTCAATGCTTCACCTTTTCCCTTTTGACGCAGCTTTAATTTCCCAATTGGCTAGTTTATTTTGTGGTGGTAGGCGGGTTGTACCCCGAAATTCTGGCCTGGTAGGATATTTCCTATAAAGGCAATGGAAAAATCCTTAGCATTTTACCTACTTGCAAGCATGGAAGTGGTCTAGGATTGGGTGCAGCAAACGTGCCTTTTATTCGGATCAAAAGACATCATCTGCGTATGCATACCTACGCAGATACACAACCTTGTTCCTACGGTTAAGGACACGTTCACCTGCCCCCTTTGGGGTTGTATTTTTGGGTCCAAATCACTCACCTAAATCAACGGCTGTCCAGGGCACAATATTCTGGTCTTTTCGACGACCGGTATCTTCCAAGTCTGCTAGTACGGTGTACCAAAAATATACCTATCAGGTTACACAAAACTCACAAAAAAACTTTTTTTTTATCGGTTAAAGGCTTCCGCACTCACTTCACTGCACTTAACGTTTAAAATATGCCTAAGTTCGTTTGGCGATCGTACCCGATTAGCGGAAAAGTTCCGCTTTCCCAATTTCACTCAAAAACGAGGTGGCACAAATACTTTTAGGAGATTATAACTGGCGGGACACGACAGATATACTTTCACGACACAAATTTCACCCACAATAACAAATACATATTCATACATCTAAATACATGTATTTGGCTTCCTTCACATTACTAACACATATAGGGGTGCTGTTAAGGCATAGATACAGCGGTGTTCGGACTTATGCAATGTTGCATTTACCCACAGGCTGCCGCTACAGGCTCGGATGCCGCCGATGTTGCATGCAACATGGAGCGTGTCCGTAAAAAGATTCAAAGCGCAGTCTGTCTGGTTTTCCCTTGGTGTACCCAACGTGTGGCTTCGACCCACGCCCTACAGCCGGGCTATCCACTTACTTATTCTTTGTTTAGATTAAGGTACGCGTTTCTATGGGCGTCAATCAGAATAGTTTTGTATAATGACTACTAAAATCTATATTACAGATTAATATATAAAGGACTAGAACGGTATGCAGGTTAGACTTAAAGCTATATCACAGGTAAGTATCTATATCTATATCGCAGTTTGGCAGGTTGATACAGGGTGGCTGATGAATTTTGCTACATTAAGAAACTCAAATAATTTTTTTTTTCAGTGTATGGAATTCATTTTTCTTTTATTCATGTTAAAGCTCATTAAATTTTATTAAATATAGCTTAATTAGTTTTAAAAATAATGGAATTTAAATGCCCCCCCTGCTCGTCGATGCATGTGCGGCATCTTACCAAAAAGTTGTTCATTACTGCTTGGAGAGTTGAGACAGGAATAGCCGCAATTGTTTCTCGAATGGATTGCCTTAGTTCATTCAAATTTGTTGGTTTTGCTTTGAAGACCTGGGTGGCCAACGGAATGTGGAGTTTCTGGATATCAGCTTATTGGGAAATTTTCGTCGCAATTCTGTCATAACAGGTTGGGCTATATGAGGAGCTGCACCATCTTGCTGAAACCACACAGAGTTGAAAGAAATTCTCATTCGGCGTAATTCTGGATAGAAAAACTCTTTCAACATGCTCAAGTAACGGTCTCCAGTAACCGTAACGGTGTGACCGTTTTCTTCGAAGAAGTAGGGCCCGACAATGCAGCGTGATGAAACTGCACACCACACTGTGACACGAAGTGGATGCAATTCCGTCTCATGGAGTATCTGTGGGTTCGAAGCACTCCATATTCGACAATTTTGTTTGTTTATGTTGCCGCTTAAATCGAAATGGGCCTCGTCAGACATGAAAAGACAGTTCAACATGTTTCCATCCTCTTCCACCATTTGAAGCATCTTCTGGCAAAATCCCAAGTGAATCGGCAAGTCTGCAGCGTTCAGTTTGTTGGCCATTTGAATTTTATATGGGAATAAGTCCAAATCTTTGTGCATAATTGACTGTAATGACTGCCTGCTTACACCCATTTGAGCAGATAAGCTTCTTGTCGAAACACGTGGATTGTTTTGTATGGCAGCAGCTATAGCAGCGATTGTTTCCTCCGTTCGAACTGAAGGGTTTCAATGGTAAGGTCTTCTGTTGACTGTCCCATGCTCGGCAAAATTGTTTACAAGTCTTATTATGGTCCATCTGCTCGGAGGATTGCCGCCAAACATGCGCCTATACTCTCTTTGAACCGAAACTACGGACTCCAGCGCGTGATAGCGGCGGACAATCCAAATTCTTGTTTCAGTGTCCCAGTTATCCATTTTTGTTAAATGTAAAAGTCAATCTGCAAAATAAAAAAAAAATTAACCAGATTCATTAAATAGAAAAAAAGTTATTTAATTTTTTTTTGGTAGCGGCTTTCATCAGCCACCCTGTACAAAGGGTATCAATAAATAAATAAGTGACTAAAGTGGTTAATAAATAGGCAAATAAATAAAGAAATAATTACAAAAAAAATAATCAAATAGATAGAGAAACATTATAAACAAATAACAATTAATAAAAACATAATAAATAAATAAATATATAATTACACATGTATAAATAATTGTCAGCATGGTTATGCTCTGTCAAATGAAGACTTTATGACGTGAGACATGTAACACTTCTACGTAAACTACGTGCAACATACATTTACTACATGCAACATAGATCTATGCAACAAAAATGTCTTTAGCGTGGCATACGCCGATTCTCTTGCCACTGGTATCGCCGAGTTTGTACATTGAACTTCCAATAGTTTTCAGGACTACACACTTAACTTGCTTTGGGGTAAGCTTAGCGTTGTAGTTTTCAATCTTCGAACTCTGCTTGAAATTTCGGCGGTATACCGCTTGTCCGGTTTGGAATTTCACATCTTTACTTCTCGTATTATAGAACTTTTTGCTCCGCACATGTGCTATTTTTAGCTCCTTCATTATTGAATCTCTAATACTCTGTAACCTATACACTCTAGCGTCTTTCTCTAAATGCGTCTTTAACTGCCCCCATTTTGCGGCAAATTTCATATGATGCCCCATGTTGCATCATGGGCATGCCAAACGTGGCATAGGCTGTGTTCGTAAATGCAACATGACGCGCAACCTACGATTGCATAACAAACAGAACGTTCAGAAATGCCAATATGGCAGCACTGCAATAATCAAGCGTTCAAAAATACAACACTTCTATCAGTTGTCACGCATAATTTCTATCAAAAAATTTTTTACTGCATTTAACTACGATGTCTGACGAAAAGTAAGTGCAAAACTGTTTTATTTTAATTTTTGTATTGAAATTTAGTTAAATTATGTTAATAATAATTGTATAAATTATTATTATTAAAGTTTTAGTGAAAATCTCAGTAATGCGGAGACACAGTTATTGCTGAGAGTACGGTTAAATATGGAGGAGGAGTTTAATTCGGGTAGAAGGAAAAAAAAGTATTGTGGAAGAAAGTTGTTAATGAAGTTAAAAATGTAAATCCCAATATAAGACTGGACAGCACCACAGCGCAGAGAAAATTTTCAAATCTCTTGGTAACGTACAGGCGCAAAAATATTTTTTATTGTTTTAATAAACGATTTGTTTTTAGGTATTTCTCTTTTTAAAGACAAACATTTGTACCTAAACATTTTTCTCTTTAACTTCAATAGCCTTCTTTTTCTTAAATTTAAAGAAAATGTATCATTTCTTTGCTCACAAATTTCGTCTAGTGTTAGATTCAGCAAAATTTCCATTTTAGTATTATACGCGTTCAAAAATGCAAACAAACGTATCTGCAAATTGTCAAAAATTGTATAAGAAGTATCAAATGTCAAACTTGCCACCGTTGCTTATGCTGAAAGTCATGTTGCATTTACGAACACAGCCATAGTATGGGGAGCAGTTTATGGAAGCTTGAATCGCACTGCGAAGGGCAAAGGCCGCATCGCTTATACACCTATCCCAATTCTTTTGATTTTCCTTAATGAAGGATCGCACTACCTGGAGAACTGAGCAATTAACTCTCTCCGCTGCATTCCCTTGGGGTGAATAAAAAGCGGATCTTATGTGTCTAGTTCCATACCTATTTAAAAATTTCACAAAGATGTCGGCGGCAAATTGTTTCCCATTATCCGAATGAACGTATTCCGGAGCCCCAAAGATGTGGACCACCTCTTTTTCTAAAAATCTAACAACATCTACAGACGTGGCTTTACGCATAGGTTTTAAAAAGACAAACTTGGAAAAATTATCAAGACACACAAACACATAAACATTACCACCACTAGTACGTGGGAAATCCCTCACAGCCGCAACCTTATTCGCATCGGTTCGGATGCATTCATCGCCCACTACGTAACCCAGGTACCTAACTTCCTTGAAACAGTATTTACTTTTCTCTACATTAATAGTAAGGTGAGCTTCCCGTAAGCACCTAGTGACCTTTTACAACAAACATAAATGTGACGTAAAATCTACAGAGCATACTAACAAATCGTCTAAATAAACAAAAACACAATCGCGTAAAGAAGCGGGTATAACCTTGTCCATGAGTCTACACAGCCTTTGGGCTGCACTACACAGTCCAAACGGCATGACCGTGTAATGGTATAGGGGGCGCCCTGGCACTGTGAAAGTGGTCTTTTCTACAGGGGTATTTGCCAAAAGGCATCTTTTAAGTCGATAGCTGAAATGAACTTAGTGTTTTGAAGCCGACTGAGAATCCCGTAAATGTTCGGAAGAGGATAGGCGTCTTTTATAGTCCGCTCATTCACTTTCCTCGCATCGAGACAGAGACGCTTCTTTTCACCCTTTATCACCAGTGATACGGGTGAGCTCCAGCTGCTGTTGCTCTCCTCTATCACTCCTAGCCCGAGGCATCCTGTCTAGCTCTTCGAATACTAATTTTTGGATCGCTGGTGAAATTGGATAATGCCTCTGTTTGACAGGGAGATTCTCATTTAAAACATCAATTACATGTTCCTCCACGTTGGTTGGCCCAACCCTAAGACTACGAAACATGAAAACTGCGCCTTGACTCTTTCTAACGCCACGCTTTGGTCTTTTGTTAGGATATGTTGCACGGCATCAAAAGATAAATCGCCCTCGGCGGGTAAAAGTTCTGCAACGCCAGTGTTTGTTGAACGCGCTTTAGCTCCCCCACTTACAACATCTAGGTCAAAAGCCTGCCAAAAGCCTATCCCCAAATATACTTCTTATTGGAGTCCTCGCACGATCAAGAACTCTAAATCTTTAAGTACTCCATCCCATAAAACAGGTAGGGTAATAGCACCTAACACCGGTGTTTCGCCACCATTTGCTGTTCGGATGTTTTGTTTGTGTAATTTCATGATCCTATCCTCATCCCCAGACAACATGCGCCAGCCCACGAATCCAACAATGCTACGACCTCTTTGTCTCCAATCTTCGTTTGTGCAAAAAAACGATTATCTCCTTTCAAAGTTACAACGGTAGAGATTATTTTGTGACGTATCCGATTTATCGTCTTTCTCTTTTCTCGCATTTTATTTATTTTTCGATAAATTCTTTTCTTCTTGTTGGACAAGATCTCTTCGCAAAAGATTCTATGCCTAGCTTCCTCGTACTCTACCTTCCTTTGGTGCAGACTTTTTGGCTCGGCTTTCTCTATGCTAGAGCTTTCCTTATCTGCTACATTACCTTCCCTCTTTAAAAGTTGGTAACTGGGTTGGTCTCCGGGGAGTCTGTCCCCTGGAGAGAGCGCACGGCAATCTTCGCCAGTTGGGAGTTTCCCTTCCCAGCTTTATAAACACAAAACGACATATCACCTCCACAAGCAAAACACACCATGTTATGGAACGAAGACTTACAATGATTCTCTTTTTTCAATTCGGACGGATTTTTAACAAAAAAGTCAACAGGCATTCCACACGAAAAACATAACATTAGATGGAAAGGGGATGGCCAAAATGAACTAGTGGCGGGTTTGGGGTTAAACGACTGCTCCGGCGGTGCTGAACTTCCTGGGGTGGTCGACGTTTGCTGCTGGAACGGTGGCCTGCGCTAGAATGAATTGGTGATCGCGTCCACGGGGTTCCGGTTGATCCCCTCACCCCCACGTGTCGCTTCGGGATATTCTATTTCTCTGACCGCCTTAGATCTACTTTTGTTCTCTTTTATGAGCCGCTCCGCATGCCTGCATTCTGCCTTAAGTTCAGCCAGCGTCTCGATTTTAGATCCAAATGTCAAGTTTGCTAGGTAGGGTTTCAGGTTCCCCCTAATTATCCCTACCAGCTCCTTCTCTGGGATACTTTTCCAGAGCCGGAAGGTCAAATTATGGACCTCACCGTAGAAGTCGTCGAACCCTTCCTGTGGCTGTTGTTTACGCTCCATGATTTCACGTATAATTTCGTAGTCGGACTCTGCTGTCTTGAAGTGGGCTAACAGCTCCGCTTTGAGCTCAAAATACCCAAACTCTGGTTCTCAGCATGGTCTTCCAGGACCTCCCAGTACCACTTCAAGGCAGAGCCCGTTACGAAGCAATGGAAATCGGTGAAGAGCTAAAAGTGCGAGATGTTGTGTTGCTGCCGCAATTTTTCTATACGGAAAACGAAGCTCTCCACCGTAATTCCTTTGCTTGTACTATCAAATTTAACATGCCACTTTTCCAGGTCCAACTTCTTCCATCTCGGTGGCTCCTGGGTGTCTCTCGATGAACCTGGGCCCTCCAACGTAGCATTTGTATCGACACGCTGCTTGGCTGCTTCATTCCTACTATCTCTCTCTGGAGTCGATGACTGAGCAGGCCGGGTTCCTAACCCGTGCGCCGAGGTTTCCATCACAGCGACTCGGTTACTGAGGTTTGAAACGTTATCGCGGATATTGCGGGGCTCGTCCATTTACTGCGCCATCACCTCATTTTGTTGCGCCATCATCGCCATCATCTGGCTCAGCTGGTTTATGTTGATGGCCATTGAAGTCGGTCCGCCTTGCCGCTGTTCCGCACCCTCAGTAGCCTGGTCCTTTGATGGCTTCTTGCGCTTAGGGATAGCCTCGGGACCTGCTCCGCCACCAGTTCCCCCAACAGCTTCAGACTGTTCCGAATCTGACATATTGATAAGTTCGTCTATTTTTCTGGAAAAACTACTTTTCCCCCCGGAAAACGAAAATGTTTTCTCTCTCTATGGCGCGATATACAACAGGTATATCATCATAAACCTCCTAAGAGATTTTTGCGCCAAGCTTCTCTTCCAATTTGTGGTGTGCCGATTTGAATTTTCCCTACAAATTGGTGGGACCTACAGTTTTTTGCCGACTCCGAACGGCATCTACAAAGGAGACGATTTTTTTGCTGAGAAGCCTGTCATGGCAGAAATACACTCGGAGAGTTTGCCAAACCACTGCCGAAGGGCGACCCCGTTTTGAAAAACTTTTTTCAAATCACTTTTGATGTTACCTGTACCAGGGCTCGAACCATGGACCTTCGGTGTGGTAGGCCGGCAACACTACCTTCACACCACGGCGGCCGGACGAAAATGTGTTGATTACCCTAATAGTAGACGGACGGACTGATTGGACTATCTGCTCCTCCGTTGACCTGAAATCCCGCGAAGCGCACCTGCGAATAAGGTCCGTTGGTAAACAATCGGGATGAGGTATGCCCGTATCGATTTGGGTAAAAATAGATCCGACGATCTCGTCTCGCAACGCCCTGGTGATACTCCCTGTCACTATCCTATCTGTATGCAACCCCAACCCACCAACAACTTCTTCCCGTGCGTCTTCTTTTTCGATACAAGGGAAACCTGTTCACGCTAAACAAGGATCCGAGCCGCCAACGTTGTGGGGACCGAAAGAGGGCATAGGGGTCACGGGTAATAGGATACGAAAGAGATAACTAGCCATACGGAGGTTAATGCAAAAATCAAAAAAAAAAAAAAAAGACTTCAAAACAAATCCGAACAAGGAGAACAGATTTATACCTAAGAATAAAACTGTGAAAAAAAAAATTGATACGAACACTACTATCGCAAAGAAAAAAATTTTAAATTAAAAATTTCAAAATTCAAAAGTCAAATGTGTAAGATGCCAGTTGCGAACACTTGAAAGGCTAACAGTGGGGAATTCCAAAGAAATTATAAAAAAAAAAAACTTCCAAACAAAAATGTTCAAAAATAGCAGTATAGAGAGATGGGATGAACTATTAAAGGTCACTGAGAGTTTATTTCCCCAGCAGGTTCCGAAATAAAAACTACAAAAATAAGAAAAATATAAAAAA
The DNA here is from genome assembly GCA_949987695.1 of Merzomyia westermanni. Classification (NCBI taxonomy): domain Eukaryota; kingdom Metazoa; phylum Arthropoda; class Insecta; order Diptera; family Tephritidae; genus Merzomyia; species Merzomyia westermanni. Next base: position 102,471,888 of record OX465292.1, on the reverse strand, counting down.
AAATGCCTATAGGTAGGTAATAATAAAAAAAGTTATAAGAAAACAAAGATATTAGGAAAACCTATCTGGAATCAAAAAAAAAATTCAACCAATCCAAATGATCCCAAATAGTATAACAATTCAAATGGAAACTAGCAAAAGGAATAAAACAAAAGATTAAAAATGATACAATATAAATGTATATCTATACTTAAATCCAGACCACAAGCGGGCTATTCAAAAATTCACGAGTTTTTGAATATTCAAAAAATATAAAGTAATATTTGGAAAAAAAGAGTAAACCTAATATCAAATAAGTTGGTGTAATAGTAAAAAAATTATAAATACAATGAAATACAAAAAATGGTATTGGAACTGCAAAGATATATCTTAACTAAATTAAATTAATCAAAAATTTTAAAAAGTAAGTATATATGGGTATGTATTTAAAAAAAAAGGAAATATACGTGTATATCTAAATGAACGTGAAAGTAGATAACTATAAATTTATAGTTAATGGTGATAATATATATATATGTATATGTTTTAAAAATGTACTTGCTAATTATTTTTCAGCTCTGTTGTTCGATTTTGTGGAAAGAAACAAATTTTGTGTAATATTGGTGTGTGCTGGTATTGCACCTCGGTAAGGTCATCGGGAATGTGAGTGAGTGTCCGTCTGTAACTAGTCTAGGTCTTAGTCAGCTAAGTCTCCCCAATTCGTCCGTTTATTCCGTGTGGCACAACAAGCCTATAAGCTCTAGCCTCAAGCTTGGCTGCCACACTGACATCTCCTTCGTGTAGACACCCTATAAACCTCACGTGTACGCAGTGCTGGACTACGTACACGGTAGCTCAAACAGTGGCCTACGCGCTATAACGTCGACCTCCTTACATACTAGCCTTGCCGCAGAATGCCACTTATGCAAGCGTTTCAACTCTCACAAGGAACCTCTACGGCAAGCCGAGTACCCCCCTTTGTGTTTGTTGTAGTGGCACATATCACATCGATGTTATCACTAGAACGGTCGTCAGTCCTGTCACAGAAGAAAACCGGAAATTGAAGTAAGGTAAAGGAGTAAAATATAGTTATGAAACAGAAAAAAGAGGAAAAGGTTATAGAAAAGCAAAGAAAAAGAGTTAGGGAAAGCAAAAGAATGGATTAAAAGCGCGAGACAAAAAAAAACAAGATAATGATGATTTTAAATTAAAAAAATAAAAATTGGGCGTTGCTCAGACTCCTACACTTAGCAACGCCCCCTTTGCCTGACACAGGTCTACTGTCCGTTATTGTCCCATGTCCCTAATCAGTCCAGTCAGTTATCGTCGCCTCACATTCACGTCTCCTCTAATACACTATTGCTACACCCACACCAATTGACTGTTAACTTAGCCAGACATGTTGTTTATATTTCACCCCATGTAAAACCAAAAAGAAAGAAAGATGAGAAAATAATAAGGCAGAAAGAGTTTCGTAAAAAAATATATAATCTTAATTTATTAAAAAAAAAATATTAGGAAAATGCTGAAGTAATTAAAAAGGTAATTAAAATTAAAGTAAAAATTAAACACCTCAATTCAAATTAAAGAAATTCAACCAACTATCTTACGGCTACAAAATGTTTTAAAAACAAGATTACAAATTCAAGGAGAATAAAAAAACGTTAATCTGGGAAATTAAATAACTAATTCCTATAAAAAAATTAGAAATAAGAAGGTAAACAAAATGTGATTCAGACTAAAATCAATAAAATTAAAATTGAACAAAGAAAATTTAATCAAGTCAAAAATTAAATGAAAGAAGATAAAAAAAAAATTTATGCAAATAATAAACTGTGGCTTATCGGACGAACACTGTGCGCCAATAGCTTAGTAAACCTCTCCTATCTTCCAATATTCACACCTTTTCGAGTTCTACATACGTATGTAGGTAAGTATAGGGAGATTTGGTTTAAGTAAATATACCTTATGAACTATCACTCACCGGTCTTTCCTGTGACAGAGGCGCCTGCGTCGCGGAGAGAGGGTTGCTGAAAAAGAAACTTAGTGCACATACATACATACATAAATGCTTCTGTTGGTATTCTATGTTGGAAGGTATTCCAATACTCATTCGTAGGTAGGAGAGGTAAACAACTTTTTGGTAGAAGTTATTCGGACGCGCGGCTGCCGTCCGAATCAAAGCAAAAATAATTAAAAATAAATATGAATGTTTTGCGGTCAAAGAAAATTAAAAATAAAAAAAAAAAAAAACAAAGTGAAAATTAATATTGTAATTGCAGCCACGAATGAAACAAAAATTCAGCAAAAGGCAACAAAAGAACTTAATGAGATATTGAACCTTTTGCCTGTGGACAAAAATAATATAAATAAAAATATAAAAGGGAAAACTCCAACGAAACGGAGGAAAAAAACCCCCCGAAAATCAATATTTAGTTAATTAGCAAAAAAAGGAGAGCACAAAAAATTTTAAATAAAGCAATGGACAAAAATATGCGGAATTGAAGATTACCAATTAAAGAGAAATGACTAACAAAAAGGAAACGCTAATTTAATATAAAGGGCAACGATTTAGTCTGAAATTAATATAAAGGCAGATCGAAGTAAAAAAAATAATGAAATTACGACCTCCAACTGAACTAAAGAGAATTAAGAGTATTACAAAGAAAAGCTTTTGATTATTGGTATGCGGAAAAAAACCAACGGCAAATAAGATTATTTAACTTAAATATTATAAAAAGAATATATAAAAAACAGCTTATTAAATGAAAAGGCAAGGTAAAAGTTAACATTAGGGTGGCTCAAAAAGAATAAAAATGGTACAAAGGAAACAGTATTTGATAATCTAACTTAGGCAAAAAGGTTTAGAAAATCAGGATGAAAAAAAGCAACGAAATTGTTACTATAGTAACTAATAAAAAAAATAATAATAAATTGAATTTAGAATCTAATAAATAAAGTAAAAAACACAGGATCTAATCGGCGCCTCGTCTCTCCTCCCTCTACTCATTCTTTTAAATGGTTTTGTTTGTATTCCTGGTTGCTGTGGCAGGAGCGTATAGCGCACTCCCACTACCTCAAATGTGGAGCCCAGCACCGCCTCAATGCTTCACCTTTTCCCTTTTGACGCAGCTTTAATTTCCCAATTGGCTAGTTTATTTTGTGGTGGTAGGCGGGTTGTACCCCGAAATTCTGGCCTGGTAGGAGATTTCCTATAAAGGTAATGGAAAAATCCTTAGCATTTTACCTACTTGCAAGCATGGAAGTGGTCAAGGATTGGGTGCAGCAAACGTGCCTTTTATTCGGATCAAAAGACACCATCTGCGTATGCATACCTACGCAGATACACATCCTTGTTCCTACGGTTAAGGACACGTTCACCTGCCCACTTTGGGGTTGCATTTTTGGGTCCAAATCACTCACCTAAATAAACGGCTGTCCAGGGCACAATATTCTGGTCTTTTCGACGACGGTGTACCAAAAATATACCTATCAGGTTACACACTTGACTCCACTTAACGTTTAAAATATGCCCTAAGTTCGTTTGGCGATCGTACCCCATAAGCGGAAAAGTTCCGCTTTTCCAATTTCACTCAAAAACGTGGTGACACAAATACATTTAGGAGATTATAACTGGCGGGACACGACAGATATACTTTCACGACACAAATTTCACCCACACTAACAGATACATATTCATACATCTAAATACATGTATTTGGCTTCCTTCACATTACTAACACATATAGGGGTGCTGTTAAGGCGTAGATACAGCGGTGTTCGGACTTATGCAATGTTGCATTAACCCACAGGCTGCCGCTACAATTTAGTGGTAAAAATGACCTTAAGGAATATATTATTGTTCGAGTTGACGCATTAACAAAATACGTTTATTTATATTATACGATAAATGTTGATGCTGAAAATTGCATCAAGTCTCTTAAGTCGACAATATCCCTGTTAAGCTTGCCTTCACGTATCATAGCTGACCAAGGTAGATGCTTGCTAGCAAGGCATTCCGGGACTTTTGTACATCACAAAATGTAGATTTACATTTAATTGCTACCGGAACAAGCCGCGCAAACGGGCAGGTTGGACGAGCCATGATTTCGTTGAAAAATATGCTGACTACGGTTGAAACAAGTAAAAGGTCCTGGTAGGACGCTTTGGGTGAGATTCAACTGGCCTTTAGAATTATTAATAGGCAAAGTAGCGCGACCATTAAGCTTATTACCAATAAGTCTAGATGAAAATAGGGTTATTATTGCTGAAGTAAGAGCAGAGGCAGCTAAAAATGCTTGTTAAGATAAAAAGAGATTTGACGAAAATAAGGCAAAAATAGTTCCGCATAAAGTCGGTGATTACGTTTTATTAAAAATGAAGAAAGGCATCAAACTAAATTAGATCCTAAGTTTAGAGATCCGTTTTTAGTGGCAGAGGTTTTACCAGGAGACAGATATATTTTTTGAAATCATTAAGTAATAAAAGAACATACAAATATTCGCATCAGGGGCAGGTCCCTAATGGGTTAAACCATGCAGAAGACGTTGAAAGAGACGCCAATGCAGAAGACGTTGAAAGAGGGGCCAATGCAGAGGCCGTTGAAAGAGACGCTAATGCAGATGACGATGAAAGAGACGTCAATGCAGGAGAAGAACCGCCGTCAAGGCAACTGACCAAGTTAAAAATTTGTAAAAAGTAAATCACTCAAATCGGTCTTATCTGTCTCTGATGGTAAAAGCTATGTCACCGGGGGAAAATAATACATAAAAAAAATGTACGAACTTTATTTTAACTCTAACTGTAAACCAATGGTACTTTTGTTATTTTAGTAAATATACCCGAGGAGGTGTACTAGCCAGAAAGTCCGTGTCGGAAGCTGAGATACTAATTATAGAATGAAAACACCCTTTTGATACTTTATGTAGCATACTTATGTAATATTGCCTCACCCTGTTAACTACTGTAGTAACTCACATACCTGTTCAACACTGTTCACCTTATAAATAAAGGAATGCACTTGTAATCGAAGATGCCATGTGTGCGTCTCTTTCTCACTACGGTCCTATGGTAGTGAAAGCGAGGTAAAGGCATATAGCTTTACCGAGTGTACTCCTGCGCGTCACGATACACATTTCATGCGTTGGAAATAGACAAATGGTCATTTCATTCTTGGTAAGCGAAAAAACAATGGTGGAGTTCGGTTCCAGAAAAAGGAAAATTAGACAGGCATTGCTGAATTGAAAGCCAAAGAAATCGTACGCGCAGTCGTACACTACCTTTTATACCTGCGGTATTTTATTATACAAATTATATTTTTCAAACTCAAGATGGAAGAAGTGAATAAATTGAACGGCGCTAATAGTCCTGCGTCGGCATGTACATACGAGTATACCTAATTTAATTTTACCATACCTATGCTTGTACCTATTTATACATTTAACAAGAACAGAAAAAAACCTTAATTTGCCAATATTTAAGAATATTCTGTACACTATCCACTTAAAAAGTAAATTAATTCATACATTTTTTTTTAAATAATGTTCGAGAAAAGTTAAAATTTTTCCAAAAGTTAACGCAATAAGTATACAAAACGTACATACTTATCAAATGAAAGGTAACTAAAGTACCTATACCTTCAAAAACTTTGATCCTTAAAAATCCTTAATATAAACTCTGACTCTTAATCACTTTTGTTGTTGTACGCCAAAAAAAATGATATGCTTGAACTCACCTATCGATCCTCATACTTTAATTTTAAAAGTTGGAGCTATACTGCCTTTAAGCCGAATATAATGAGCGGAAAATATACTTATGGGAGATAAATTTAGTATTAAAAAGAACAAATAAGCATGGGTGAAAGGAATTGAGAAAGGTAATGCTCAATATCGTAAGCATACGCCCAAAGTTGCACGCTTTTAAAAAAAAAACCGCCCACTTTTCCAAAACTATATATAGGCTATGCCGTACTCAGCGAACTTTTGAACCTATCGCGAAAGTTTTAATAGAGATCGACTATAAACTTTGGACATTAGTGAAGAACAAACCATAAAAAATGTGGGCGTGGCACCGCCCACTCTTCCAAAACTATGCAAATCTTTACTAAAGGACACATATATCCAAATATCATTTATTTAGACCAAATAAGTTGAATGTTATGACGAATTGTAATTTTATATAGCCTGGGGGCGTGCCATCGTCCAGTTTTGAGAAACTATATATAGCCTATGCTTTAACCTGTGATCCCAAGAATGTACTGTGAAAATTTCATAAAAATCGGTGAAGTACTTTGAACGTCTATAAAGGACACACAGACACATATTCATTTTTATTTATTTATCAATTCTTTTCTCACAGATTTTCTCCAAGATTGGTCGATGTTGGATTTACCAGGTCCGAAGCCACACTGAGGTTTAAACACCATAACACAAGAGTCCGTGCGCTTGCAGTTCACTACATTTTGTTGTTGTTGTTTTTAAAAATGCTTCGCCCGCCCTGCATAATGGGCACGATCACTCTAAGAATCAACAGAGTTATATTGGTGTTAGAAGAGTGGGTTCAACTGAACAGGAAACGAGATGTTTAGTATCATGAGGGGACATACCACATGCGGCACGTATTTGGTATGTCGGGTTCAGTCTGGTTAAGTACGAGTTTAACCTGTTACAATATCCTGAACGAAGTTGTGCTAGTATGCCTCTAGTCTCGGTCGAAAAACCCCACTCCTCATCAGCTTTTTCAGGTGGTTGTATGCCATGTGGGAGGTTCAAAACCCGAGATCTGAGGGATCTATCTATCCACTCTCTATGGAGGTCGTTAATAGCCCGCCTATGGTTACGCAGATAAAGCGGCAAAGTAATGTGGTGCCGGATCTTATCATAGTACTTACGAAGATGTTTCCTTACGTGTCTAGGGGGCGGAGCTTTATCCAATAGATGACGGTTTGGATGACTAGGTTTGTATCAGTTCAGTAAAAACTGTCTGGTCAACGGTTCCGTATGTACATTGAACTTTTTGCCTCTTGATGGACAAAAGATTCGGATGACATAAGCGGCCATCCCATGGCAGTTCTGATAGCAATGACTTGATGATCTTGTTATGGCTCTGTACCTTTGAGGCTATTGCGGTGGCATGACTGTCGAACGTAGAGGTACTCCATCTATGTGGACTTTTAACTCTTGTCCCATTTGCACATTCCACGTCGTAAAAGGAGTTGACATCTATTTAGTCATCAGATTTCGTTCGGTGAAGAAGCTGGAAAGGTGTCGGAGGTAACTGTGAATCCTCGTACAGAGATCGTCAATGGAGGGGCCCTTGCCCGCAGCCATAATCGCGCAGTCGTCAGAATACGATACAATGCAGACTTCCTCTGATGAGGGAGGAAGCCTCGAAGTATAGAATTGAAATAAAAGGGGGGATAGGACACCACCCTGCGACACCCCTTCTTCGTGGTCTAGATTTCATGTTCCTAAACTGAACCGACGCCTGCCGACCGTTGAGATAGTTAGCGGTCCACTTTTTTAGGCCGGCAGGGAGCGGTGTCTGTTCCAGATCTCTTAGAGGCGGAAGCCTCGAAGTATAGAATTGAAACAAAAGGGGGGATAGGACACCACCCTGCGACACCCCTTCTTCGTGGTCTAGATTTCATGTTCCTAAACTGAACCGACGCCTGCCGACCGTTGAGATAGTTAGCGGTCCACTTTTTTAGGCCGGCAGGGAGCGGTGTCTGTTCCAGATCTCTTAGAGGCGTGGCGTGATTGACCGTGTCGAATGATTTTGAGAGGTCAAGTGCGACGAGCACTGTTCTATGGTTTGGAAGATGTTGATTGAGACCAAAGTTTATCTGCGTCGTTATAGCATTCAAAGCGAATGTTGTGTTGTGTGTCTTCCAGAAGCCATGTTGGTGTCTGGCCAAGTGCAGGTTTTGCTTTGTAATACTTCAGCAGGGTGGTTTCCAATAATTTCGCAACCGGAGACAGGAGAGATATCAAGCGATATGGTTCTCCCTGGTTCGCCGGCTTCCCTGGTTTTAGTAGGGGTACCACAATCGAATCGATAACCTTGCGGAACTCTCGTCCACCTTGGTTTACATCCGTCGGTGTCAAATTAAGAGCGCTCTGTATAGTCCGTTAGACGGTCACAGTCGGCTTTGCTTAAGTTGATGAAAATACGTCGAGGTTATGAAGTCCGTATGTCGCTTAATTGAGAGTATGATTGGCAGTAGGTAAAGCCAATGTCAGAATCGGACACAAGTTGACGCAATTTATGAGTCCTGCGCTCACGATGGAGAGGCTTGACCGAGCTGTGGCTGTTGCCTGCCACTCTGGAGGGGCGTCTCCGTTCACTGTACACAATGCCGAGACATCTGTTTGCTTTGCAAGTGCTGTCTACTGGCAAGTTGGAGTGCCATAGATTTTGGTGTGCGTTGAAGGCGCCGACGATTAAACGGTTATCGACTCTTAATAACGCACTTATGTCGGGGTGATAGTCCCTCGGGAAGCACGTTACAGGGAATATGTAAATGTTAATAATTTGCAGATCGACACCGCCTGACTGGGCCACTATACTTTGGCATTCCAAGGTAGAGACGTCTTAGGTCTATGTCGGGAACAAATAGATTATATATATTACCGCTTCGACGGTCTTTCCGATATACATTTTACCCCTCACAAGTTCGTAAGTCAGATCTTGTGTTGTTGTTAACAGTGCTTCGCCCTGTCCAAAGGGCTCAATCACTCTCTTCTAACGGAAGTCCGAGGAAACGCGCAGTTCCCACAAGGTTGAACCAGAGTGATGTAGGTGTTAGAAGAGTAGGTTCGACTGAACAAGAGAAGAGATGTTTGGCATCATGAGGGGACATACCACATGCAGGACATGTGTTTGGTATGTTGGGGTTTAGTCTCGATAAGTAAGAGTTCAACCTATTACAACATCCAGAGCGAAGTTGTGCTAGCATGACTCTAGTCTCCCTCGGAAGTACACGCTCATCTTCAGCCAATTCAGGTGGCTGAGTACTGATAACGGGATTCACAAGCCGAGATCTGAGGAATCTGTCTACCGACTCGGTGTGGAGGTCATTTAGAGCCCGCCTACGGTTCCGCGGATCAAACGGCAAAAAGATGTGGTGGCGGATCTCATCGTAGTGCTTACGAAGATGTCTCCTTATGTCTCTGGGGGCGGGCTACATCCAATAGATGTCGATTTGGATGACTGGGTTTATGACAGGTCAGAAGAAACTGTCTACTCAAGAGTTCCACGTGCTCTTGAACATTGAGCAATTTTACCTCTTGATGAAGGTGAGGCTCAGATGGCATAAGCAGACATCCCGTAGCAGTTCTGATGACGGTGTTTCGGCAGACTTGCAATTTCTTCCAGTTGGTGTCAGCAAGGTTGGGCGACCATATGGGTCGACCAATAGCCTTATATGTAGCAAGCAATGTTTCTTTGTCTTTTGCACAAGCACTTCCGGCCAGTGACTTGAGGGTCTCATTGCGACTCTGTACTTTTGAAGCTATTGCGGTAGCATGACCAGCGAAGGTGAGGCCGTTGTCAAATGTCACACCCAAGATTTTCGGGTGGTTGACAGTAGGTAGAGGTACTCCATCTACGTGGACATTTAACTCTTGCCCCATCTGTGCATTCCATGTCGTAAATAGGGTCGCCGTCAATTTAGTCAGAGACAGGACCAGTTTACGCTCGGTGAAGAAGTTGGAAAGGTCACGGAGGTAACTGTTGATTCTAGTACAGATTTCGTCAATGGAGGGACCCTTGCCCGAGGACATTATCGTGCAGTCGTCAGCGTAGGAAACAATGGAGACTCCCTCTGGTGGAGGGGGAAGTCTCGAAATATAGAAATTTAACAAAAGGGGAGAGAGAACACCACCTTGCGGCACCTCTTGTTTTATTCTTCGGGGCCTAGATTTCTTGTTCCTGAATTTGACTGATGCCTGTCGACCATTGTGGTAATTAGCGGTCCACCTTTTAAGGCCGGTAGGGAGCGGTGCCTCTTCCAGATCTCGAAGGAGTGTGGCGTCGTTGACCATATCAAATGCATTGTCATGCGAAAGGAGGGATATCGGACGATAAGAATATCCTTGGTTCGCCGGCTTCCCTGGTTGTAGTAGGAGACCTACAATCGCCTGTTTCCATATCTCAAGCATGACGAAAGTAGTTAGAGAGAGGTTGAAAAGAGCCGCTAAATAACTCTGTCCCTCGTGGCCTAGGTGTTTAATCATCTTCATGGTGATTCCGTCGGCTCCGATGGAATTTGAGGGTTTGGCCTTCATTATGGCTCCCTTGACCTCTGCGACTGAGACGGCAATAGGCGCAGTGGAGTGTTTGTGTTTGTGCGCACGTCGGATGACTCTTCTCTAAGTTATATCTGCAGGTGGATGCATTATAAATAGCCCGCAAAAGAAGCTCGCGCATTTCCTGGCGTCCGATTAATGCTGCCGCCGAATGATATGGCGACCTTGTCATTGTATTTGGTCGAATAAGATAGGGCCTTGACAGTCGACCATAATTTGTCGACTCAGCCGGAGAGGTGTTGTTTCCACTTGGTCACCTTGAGTTCGTTAATTATCCTACGAATTTCCGCATTGAGATCTTTGATTCTGGGATCTGCGGGATTGATGAGTCTCACTTGGTCACGTTCTCTTGCCATCGCCGCAGCTTCTGCAGGAAAGCTCGGACGAATTTCTGGTATTGTACCAGCAGGAATAAAGCGGCCTGAGGCTGAATCAATGACCTTGCGAAACTCTCTTTCACCTTTGCGTACGTCTGTCGGAGTGGGTAAGGCAGCGAAGGTTTCTGTATAGTCCGTAAAGCGGTCCCAGTCCGCTTTGGTGAAGTTAATGTATGTTAGTTTATCAATCGTTATGACGTCGGTCGGTCGTTCAACGGAGAGTAGGATGGGTAGGTGGTTTGACTCTAATGTAAGCATCGGTCGCCAGATCACAAAGTTAATTAGGCCCAAGCTCGCTATGGAGATGTCTGGCGAACTGTGGCAGTTACCTGCCACCCTGGTGGAGGCATCTCCATTGACTGTACAGAATGCTGAGTTGTCTATTTGGTCTGCAATTGCGTGTCCTCTGTTGTCTGCTGGCAAGTTGGAGTGCCAGAGATCGTGATGTGCGCCCCTTAGCAACGCACTAATGTCGGGATGATAATCTCTAGGACAACACGTGGCAGGGAGAATGTAGATGTTTATAATTTTCAGGTCGACTTCGCCTGACCGGACTACTATGCATTGGCTTTCTAAGGTGGAGTCCCTGGGGTCGACACGGGAAAATAGATTATATTGTACATAGTGATGTGTAATGAACGCAAGGCCACCCCGACGACCGCTGGGACGGTCTTTCCACGTACATTATACCCATCACAAGTTCGTAAGTCCGATGTCGTTACAGTTCAGCTATAAAATTTTGAAGCGTGTAGGAGGGGAGAGAGGGGACATACTAGGCGTTAAGAACGGATGCGCTTGCCTAGGTGGAGGTAGCCTAAGGCCTAAACTGTGTCGCTGTCTAGAGTTGACAGCGCCATGGTCATTGTTGTCTGGCGTGGAAGGTGGATGTGTACTGCAACAGGGGGCTATGAACTTATCCGTCCAGAGGTTACCGTTTGCGAGCCCAGAGCACATAAGGGTGTGACAAAGGCCAAGGAAATTGTTGCACTTGACCGATGTCGCAGGCGTTATAATCTTTGCCGACAAATGACGCACGTAGTGAAAGGTACGAGGAGGTGGTGGTCCTGGCCCACGTGCAAGCTAGAATCAGGGGAGGGGGCATCGGGGAGAGCGAAAGAGGGGACGATGGGCGATGCTCATATCTGGCCTATTCCGGAGGGGATAGGAGTTTTGAGCGGCCGGGCGAGATGGAGACGCTGATGAGCGTGAGCGACAGTCGGGAGTGGGGGAGGCGGGAATGGCAGCAGTGCTGCGAGTTGTGTAGACTGAGCCAATATTGTGGCTACTTGAAGTTGGTAGGGGCGGTAGGGGAGTGCCAGAGCGACGAGTACCGCGGGACGCCCTTAGGCGTGTACAGCATGGTGCCTCAAAAGTACTAAAGGAAGTACGGGGTCTGTGGATGGCAGGGTTAAGCCCTGAGCATCCAGATTTATGTAGCCATCTCTTACACTTTGCGCATTGAACCGAATGCGACCGTTTAATATAAATTTTCTTCCAGCAAACGCAGCAGATCCAATCTCTTGGTCCAGAGTTGGGTTCGACCCCAGCCCGTAACAAGAGAAAATGGAGCAACCCAGCTGCCAGGGTTTGCTCCGAGGGTGACAATTTAAGGGTGGGACGAGACAGATCGGACAGAGTTACACTGAAATAACAGCCCTTGGTCGGGTAAAAAAAACCCGGGTCATTCCGTTACGATAGAACCGGCTGTTGTGGGAATGCAGATCTTGTGTTCAGTTTTGTCGCAGTGGTTTTGATGTTATTTGGCTTCACAAATTCAGTTATATCCGCGATCTTGACAGCTAATCCGTTACAATTAAGCTGTACAATTTTGAGGTGTGCCAGAGGCGAGGTAGTGGTCATAATAGGTTTGAGTGACGGATGTGTCTGCCTGGGTGGTGGTAGGCTGATGCCTACGCTGTGTAGCAGCGTAGAAGATAATGTGCCTGGAGCATTGGATGGAGAGGCCAGATTATCTGGCGTGGAAGGCTGCGGCGTGTTACAATACGGCGCTATGCCCATATCCGTCCAGAGGTTTCAGTTCGGGAGCCCAGAGCATATAAGAACGTCACAGGCCAAGGCAATTGTTGCATATGACCGAGCTCACTCACAAAAACATCGAAAATTCTCAAAATTAGGTCTACACTGTTTCAAGAAAAGAGGTTTAAATTGTCTTGAAGGTCGCAAAAGAAAATTAATTATTTATTAAGCTAAGATAGTATCGATTTTTTAATGCTAAAAATCGAGTCAGAAATATCAAATTTGCTTGCACTCACACAAACTTCGGGAAAGCTCAAAATTAGGCCTACACTGTTTCAAGAAAAGAGGTTTAAAGTGTCTTGAAGGCCGAAAAGGAATGGAAAACAAGCGATTCCAATTCTATGTGAAAACTTTTGATTTATGGTTGTTTTTATAGTAGCTATGAGTGAACATCACAATTTTTTAAAACTAGATATACAGTACTATATCATTAATGAATAGCAAAAACAGAAACGGGCCAAGATAGCAGCAGCAGAATAATTGATTTGAAAAATTGGGTGAACAAAATTTCCAATATCTTGATTATCGTTGGAATACCGTTTTGGTATTTCATGGCAAAAGGAAGACTGCTCAATCATAATCACATAATCCATAATTAGTAGTATAAGCATAATAATATATATATAATTAGTAGTATTCCAGGTTACTACCGCTATGTACGATCACTGACAATATTATTTCAACAGCACTGTTTGCTATTTCTTTGTTCATATGCTTATACAGGGTGTTTTTTTTACGGGTTTGTTTTTCAAATAGAGATAAAACTGGCATTTTGTGGTCAAATCTGGCAACTCTAATGTCATTTATGTTCAATTTGGTTTGCCATTTTATCATGAACAGGTTGACAAAAGAACAACGCTTGCAAATCGTGCAAATTTATTTCGAAAATAATGGTTCAGTTCGCGAAGTTTACCGTGAGCTCCGTCCATTTTATGGTCGACATAATCGTCCATCAGAGCAATTAATTCGGTTAACCATGGATCGTTTTCGCACTACGTTTACTCTATGTGATAATACGCATCCGCAGAGACGTCGAACAGTGCGCACCGAAGAAACAATTGCCGCTGTAGAGCAAAGTGTTGAAGAGGACCCGAATGAATCGATTCGCCACCGTGCACAGCAATTGGAGCTTTGTCCATCAACTTTATGGAAGATTTTGCGCAAAGATCTTGGCTTGCGACCTTACAAGATCCAGCTTGTGCAAGAATTAAAGCCGCGAGACCATGCAATGCGTCGTGATTTTGGTGTATGGGCCGAAAATGAGATTGATTTCGATGCTGATTTTCATCGCAAAATTTTGTTCAGTGATGAGGCTCATTTTTGGTTGAATGGCTACGTCAACAAGCAAAATTGCCGCATTTGGAGTGAAGAGAATCCACATGAGACCCTTGAAACGCCATTACATCCACAAAAACTGACTGTTTGGTGTGCTCTATGGGCTGGTGGAGTCATTGGGCCATACTTCTTCCGCAATAATGCTGGAGAGGCAGCTACCGTTAATGGAGACCGGTATAGAGCCATGATAACCGACTATTTTGTTCCCGAATTGGATGGCATGAATGTGGATGAGTTGTGGTTCCAACAAGACGGCGCTACATGCCACACAGCGCACGTCACAATCGATTTATTGAAGGAAACATTCGATGAGCGCATAATTTCGCGGAATGGATCTGTCAATTGGCCACCAAGGTCGTGTGATTTGACACCATTGGATTATTTTCTTTGGGGATATGTGAAGTCGCTCGTCTACACCAACAAACCAGAAACGTTAGGGGAATTGGAAGCCAACATTCGTGGCGTTATTGCCGACATACGGCCCCATATGCTCGAAAAAGTGGTTGAAAATTGGACCTGTAGAATTGGCTTTATTCGAGCCAGCCGCGGCGGCCACATGCCCGAAATCATATTTAAACATTAATGGCATAAAATTATCCTTCCAATAAAGCTAAATTGATGGACCTTAAAACGATTTTCTTGTGTTTTATTTCAATTCGAAGTTCTATACCCCTAAAAAAAACACCCTATACGTACTTTCATACATAAATGTATACACTTTTGCTTGCTTTAAATCTGTACTCCCACTAATGCTTACCATAACAAGCCAGAAAAACTTTATTATTGTAAAAACATTTTTAGCCACATACATGTTCTAATATGAAAACAGCTGTTGTCTACTACCGCTAGAGTGAAGGACTTTAGTTGTTATCTATTCTTTTTATATACCCAAAACCAAATTTGTTATTCTCTATGCTGCCGTTAAATCAGGTGATATTTCTGTATTCAAATCAAATTGTTGCTTTGCAAATCGTTTTACTGATGAACAGTAGTTGAAAATGTTAGTTAGTCATGTAATGCCTATAGTGGTAAACACGCATAAAATAATAGTGAAATAAATTATATCTAAGAATAGAGAAAAAGAAAATTCCATGATTTACATATAAATAGAATGTCTAAAAAATCTTGTGCACTTGCCTTAAGATAACAATAATTAAATGAAAAAAGTGACTTTAAGCAGCATAACCAGCTAACTATAGTCTTTATATGTTTGTTAATTTTCAATTTTCCTTTAAAATAAACAATACCCTGCTAGACATGTATCAGTCAATTAAGGAATCAATTGACAGATATGGCTGATGGAAATATATGTCAGCCTGTAGAGCAAATTTCCATCAATTTTGGAGAGCAACATGACAAAACTGTATAAACAATTCGTATACGTGTATTGTTGTGCGTTTCGCTACTAATGAAGTTTTGCATAAGGCTGTCCTTGTCTTTTACTGCCCGCTTTTCACTCAACCCTGTTATAGATATCAGTCAGCTTTGAGTAAATAAAGCTGAAGCAGAAACCTATCACGCCTGTATAAATAAAATTAGACCCGATTGAAAATTCATTCACATATTTATTTAAATATGTATTTTTAATTAATTTTATTAATATAATATTAATTGTAGAACGCACTATGTACTAAGGTAATATAATAATATAATACATTTTGATAATATACAGGGTGTTTTTTTTAGGGGTATAGAACTTCGAATTGAAATAAAACACAAGAAAATCGTTTTAAGGTCCATCAATTTGGCTTTATTGGAAGGATAATTTTATGCCATTAATGTTTAAATATGATTTCGGGCATGTGGCCGCCGCGGCTGGCTCGAATAAAGCCAATTCTACAGGTCCAATTTTCAACCACTTTTTCGAGCATATGGGGCCGTATGTCGGCAATAACGCCACGAATGTTGGCTTCCAATTCCCCTAACGTTTCTGGTTTGTTGGTGTAGACGAGCGACTTCACATATCCCCAAAGAAAATAATCCAATGGTGTCAAATCACACGACCTTGGTGGCCAATTGACAGGTCCATTTCGCGAAATTATGCGCTCATCGAATGTTTCCTTCAATAAATCGATTGTGAGGTGCGCTGTGTGGCATGTAGCGCCGTCTTGTTGGAACCACAACTCATCCACATTCATGCCATCCAATTCGGGAACAAAATAGTCGGTTATCATGGCTCTATACCGGTCTCCATTAACAGTAGCTGCCTCTCCAGCATTATTGCGGAAGAAGTATGGCCCAATGACTCCACCAGCCCATAGAGCACACCAAACAGTCAGTTTTTGTGGATGTAATGGCGTTTCAAGGGTCTCATGTGGATTCTCTTCACTCCAAATGCGGCAATTTTGCTTGTTGACGTAGCCATTCAACCAAAAATGAGCCTCATCACTGAACAAAATTTTGCGATGAAAATCAGCATCGAAATCAATCTCATTTTCGGCCCATACACCAAAATCACGACGCATTGCATGGTCTCGCGGCTTTAATTCTTGCACAAGCTGGATCTTGTAAGGTCGCAAGCCAAGATCTTTGCGCAAAATCTTCCATAAAGTTGATGGACAAAGCTCCAATTGCTGTGCACGGTGGCGAATCGATTCATTCGGGTCCTCTTCAACACTTTGCTCTACAGCGGCAATTGTTTCTTCGGTGCGCACTGTTCGACGTCTCTGCGGATGCGTATTATCACATAGAGTAAACGTAGTGCGAAAACGATCCATGGTTAACCGAATTAATTGCTCTGATGGACGATTATGTCGACCATAAAATGGACGGAGCTCACGCTAAACTTCGCGAACTGAACCATTATTTTCGAAATAAATTTGCACGATTTCCAAGCGTTGTTCTTTTGTCAACCTGTTCATGATGAAATGGCAAACCAAACTGAACATAAATGACATTAGAGTTGCCAGACTTGACCACAAAATGCCAGTTTTATCTCTATTCGAAAACCAAACCTGTAAAAAAAACACCCTGTATATGGCAATGTGTTAAAGTAGCGCATACACGTTGTTTAATTAATTTCATTAAATATAATAATAGAATATATAATATATCGAGTGAGACTTGTATGAGCGATATGGAATGTAGAATCTTGTAGTTGTAGCTGTTAAATGTGATCAACAATAAATTATACACAATCATACAAAGCTGCGTTGCCATTGTGGCGATGTTAATTTGAGTGCGTTAGTTTAAGGAGTATTTCTTGTTTATTTTCTTCTTTATAATTATTAAATTGATCCACCTACATGTTGTTGTTGTTCAACATCATTTATTAATATATATATAATTATGTGTGGCTTGTTCTTGTATACTGTGCATTGTTGTGTACACATATTTTTTTGTTTTGTACACGATCTTTTAGCGCTTGCCGCCAGTGTGTTTCATCGTGCACGACAACATCTCCTCTTTGGCCATCAGCCATCAAGTCTCGACAACCAGTTGCAAGTTCAACAAGTTGTGTGAAAGGCGCTTCGCCCTGTTTACAATATGCATCCTGATCATGTTGTTGTTGTTTTTGTTGTAGAAAATCATTGACTTAACGATGTTGCTCAACTACCCTTTCTTCGATTTGTTGCAAATCGGAGATGGCTGCGTGGTGCACAAGCAACTCATCGGACATGTGCTCCTGTGTAGAAAGAAAAGTATTTTGTCAATAAATACCGTCAAGTAATAAAAATCGGAGTTAATAAGGGTATGCGATATAGATGATTCCAATATATAAAGCAATAAATACTTAGTTCATGAACTAGACAATTTTTAAGTTTTGCTAAAGTTCTGACTCAAATATTTACATTAGAAAATTTCGTAACACAAAAATTGCCACATTTCCACTTACACCAAGTGACCGCAACAACGACAAATCATTCTCTCACAACTGTCCATTGATTTTATTATTGTTATTTATATCACGATTATGTGATCGAATATTTAGTACGAACATATGATCTTCGCCCGCCTCCATAATAACATGTTCACCATCACCTTCACGCGTCACATCTGGTACTTCCTTAAAAACAAACTCATTAACACGATCCGCATAACGGAATGCTGCGCAAATGTAATCAACAATAAATTTTATAAAATATAAATGCAATTGTGACATTTGTAAACATTGTACTTTCAAGTATTTAAGCTGTGCGAGAATGGTAGTATTGTAAAGTGTGGTGCGTATAAGCTTTATGCGTGCAACAGAAGATATTTAGGTAATTGTTTCCTTTAGGAGACAACTGCTAAAACACGTCCAAAAATATCGGGAGAGGTATCAAACAACACGTTTTGACTTCGGTATCAACAATCCGAAAGCGAATTTTCAATTTTTTTGTTTCAGTGAAAAGTTATTCGCGAAAAACCCAAAAATTACCGAGGTCCGATCCCAAAAAGGGGCTTGATCCAAGGTATTTATGTGCAGAACACCTTCCTGGTAGGCGGCTTCCGGCCGCGCTTGAAAAAAATAACCCTTAGCCGGTCCAACACCGGCTACGCGGTCCACAGTATTTCTGCGCAGAACATACTTTTGCACTTTTCAGTACACCCTTATCTGTGATTACAACACCCACATGGAAATGACAGAGTTTTCAACTTTGATTGCAAATATCTCTTCACTGAAACAAAAACTCGCAAATCCGTTTCCGGATTATTGTTACCGAGGTCAAAACGCGTATTTTCATACCTTTCCCGATAATTTCGGACCCGTTTTAGCAGTTGTCTCCTAAAGGAAACAGTTACCGAATCCAAGCCCTCAACAGCATATGCACTTACCTCTGAGGCATCTACATATGCTGATAAGGACATGTAATCGTTTCGCTCATTATCACGACATGCACCGCCTTCACACTCAACAACACTGCCACGTAAATCATAATTAAGCTCTTCCAAAATTCCAATTTGGGCCACAGGAAACAAATCCTGACTAACATCCTCAGAAACCACACTCCGCGTTTTCAGCTTCAAGCAAGCTTCTAAATTTATCTACGTTGGCTGCAAATAGCCTTTTTTCAGCACTAAAGCAGTTTCTTAAATGCCTTTTATTCATTTCGCACCTATTTTTACACAAAAACACAACGAAATCATATTTTATAAAATATTTTTATAGGCTTAGAAAAATTCCACGTCTGCGTTCTATGATGAACTGTCAAATCAAAAAGAAACGGAAGAAAATTATTTGTAATTGTAGAGGTATTGTCAAAAATGTTGTAAAAGTATTGGAGTATCCATCAGCATGCTCTAGCAGGGTAATAATTATTATCAACTGGTCTTGAGTTCGTTAACTTGTAAAAAACTATGAATAAATAACAGACCGCAAAAACCGATAACAGCCTGTAAATAGCATTATTAAAATGTGAAACACTATGCTCAATATCGCCATAATATTCAAACCAAGTTAATTTATACAACTCTGTATTTAATTTTTAAAGATTTGTTTTATAAAAGTTAAGGGCACAGAGAATACTGAATTCGCATGGTTTAGTATCACTGTCTTCCACATAAGTTATAGTTTCTAAACGAGCTCAAAACAAGGATGCTAAATATCGTCCGGTATAAACAGAGGATCACATTTACTTCAACAGAATAAAGATGTATCATCGACGTAAGCTAGGTTCAGGAGATTTCCGAAATTGTTAGTGTTTACGGGTCAAAATCCAAAAGAAATACTCATTATACATATATTTTTCTTGGATTGTAAATAATTTTCATAAAAATGCATAACTTATACTTAAGGGGGTTTTTTTAGGGGTATAGAACTTCGAATTGAAATAAAACACAAGAAAATCGTTTTAAGGTCCATCAATTTGGCTTTATTGGAAGGATAATTTTATGCCATTAATGTTTAAATATGATTTCGGGCATGTGGCCGCCGCGGCTGGCTCGAATAAAGCCAATTCTACAGGTCCAATTTTCAACCACTTTTTCGAGCATATGGGGCCGTATGTCGGCAATAACGCCACGAATGTTGGCTTCCAATTCCCCTAACGTTTCTGGTTTGTTGGTGTAGACGAGCGACTTCACATATCCCCAAAGAAAATAATCCAATGGTGTCAAATCACACGACCTTGGTGGCCAATTGACAGGTCCATTCCGCGAAATTATGCGCTCATCGAATGTTTCCTTCAATAAATCGATTGTGGCGTGCGCTGTGTGGCATGTAGCGCCGTCTTGTTGGACGGAGCTCACGGTAAACTTCGCGAACTGAACCATTATTTTCGAAATAAATTTGCACGATTTGCAAGCGTTGTTCTTTTGTCAACCTGTTCATGATGAAATGGCAAACCAAACTGAACATAAATGACATTAGAGTTGCCAGATTTGACCACAAAATGCCAGTTTTATCTCTATTCGAAAAACAAACCTGTAAAAAAAACACCCTGTATATTTAATCATCCCAACTTATGAATTCACCTGGTAGTTACATACTCCTATTTGCAACGATCGTGGACGTGTGGTAACTTTGGCAGTCGTGACTGCATGATCCGGCATGATCGTCACCTGTTATGCAGGCGGCCATCATTACATATTATTACTTTTATTGGTTTTCACCGGCTCTAGTTTCTTTTGGCGAATGCGAAGTGTGTGTTTAAAGTAGATTTTTATTAGAAAGTCGGTTTGGGCGAAATTGGAAAATTAAGTAAAACACTAAAGGTTTCAAAGAAAGAAAATTGTCAATTCGCTAACTAGAGAAAAGCTATATTTAACACCGTTTAAGGGAAAAGGAGCTGCTTAGCAGCCAATTACACCCCCAAACACTAAACGGCCTTTGCATTTTTGGGTGCGACAATACCAATAAATAATACGCAAATTGTAGACACGAGGATCAGGAGGACTAGTCATCAACCCCAGGAGCAAGGATGCCGCATATAGAAAGTACCACTTGAAAATAACTAGTTAGGGATAACATTTATCTTATAATCCGCTTTAGATTTAATTGGTACAATGCTTTACATTCAGTTTTTTGATAGCTACATTCCGGATGTTTGTCTTCGGCTTATGTTCCAACTCTTCAAAACTGAATCAAAAACATTTAAGGAAAGATCAATTCTTTCATAATTAAATTTACCTTTTTTAATAGAAAAACTATCCGGTTTGATTTTAGATTGAAACTAGACACAAAAATAGATAAATTTCGCGAAACCAAAACCATATTCCAATAGTTGTTTCAGGTGCCAACCTAATAAGGCTCAAGGATTTTTTCGAATTTGACTGCAGGAACGTTTGGAATTAGAATTGGATCTGGAATTACAACACTCGAGAAATCACCAGTACTTTTACGTTAGTTTTCAATTTCGTCCCCACACTTAAAAGTCTTAAAAACAGTTTCGTACTGCTAAAACTTTTCGGTTAGCAAACAAAGGTCTTTGCCGATTTCGGAAAACCCAATACCGATTTCCCTGAAGATTTTAAATAGATCAACTTTTAAATATATCAACTGTATCTGTATCAATTACAGTTCAGGTAATTGTTGTTGGAGGATTGCTCGAATTTTTTTGTTGGTTTGTTATTTGATATTAGAGAAAAATTACATACATGTCCATGGAACAGTTTTAGATGCAGAAGGGCTTTTTTGCATACCAACATAATTGATATGTCAAAATAGTAGGACGTGTTTTTTGTGCGCTCTAAAAAATTGTTTTTTCCTCGATAGTTTATTGAGGTTTGCCTGCGTCTTTGTGTCGACGTGGGTGTAAGCTGTTTGCTAAATAATTTGCCTGCGTTAGCATTCGTTTTAGGAAAATCGATAAAAGTTAATGTGTAAAAAAAAAATATATTCACACATTAAAAATAATAATAACAAAAATGTCGCGGAAAAATCTATCAAAGGCTACCCCTGAAAGTGCACCTCTCACTCCCTCATCTTCACTACTCGATCAGAAATTGGATGTGCTGAGAGAATCTTTGGTGAAACAGCTGACTGCTGAACTGACTGGCTCGATTGTTAAACAGTTGACTGCTGTAATGGGGAAAACTGAAGAGCGCATGATGCAAAAATTCGGTGAGTTAGCTGCTGACTTTGCAAATTTAAAAAATTCGTACTCAATGCTAGAGAAGAGAGTTATTGCTCGGATGTTCTCAGTCTCAGAACTGAACTGATGGCAGCGCAGGCATAGCTTAATGTGCTTGAAAGTAGCGCAGTTGCTACTGATGTAATTATTACTGGCATCCCCCAAGCAGCTAATGAGTGCTTACCTGAGCTCTTCGCTAAAATTTGTAGAGTGGCTGAGCACAAAGCGCCAGCAATACGTGATGTTTTTCGACCGCGAAGCGGAGGAGGCAATAAGCAACAGAAAAACAACAACGCTTCTCCTATTGTTGTTAAATTGTACTGTCGCGTATCTGTCGTTGTGTGCTGTAAAGCATAAAAGAAATCACTTGCGCTCTGTGATATTGATCTGCCGGGTTATGGTTCATTTTTTCTGCATGAAAGCCTGCCAAAGAAGCTTCGATTGGTGATGCCACATGCAAGTGCGCTTAGGCGGCAAAAGCAATTAGCGTCGGCGTTTTCTATTCGCGGCACAGTATTTGTGCGTGTCAAGGCAGGTTAAGAGCCAAAACTAGTAAGCAGTATAGCAGAGGTGAATGCGGTTTTAGCGCACAGAAGTTAGTATTAGTAACACAGTAAAATGTATTGCTTAATTTACTTATGTTATTTTTCTCTGTTTCTACTCTTCCTTTCTCTCTTGTGTAAGCCTCTCACTATTTATTGTCTTTCTATATTCTTTCGCGTTAAGACATGTTACGCTTATATCGATTTTCTTCTTTTCATCTCGCTTTCAATATTTTCCCTACTTTGTGCATTTTGTGCGTACACATACACTTGCTATTGTGCTGTAGTCGTTGTGTTTTTATTACTTTCTGTATGCGCTTCTTCTCTTACAAATAGTTTTAAGCCCCTGTAGGAAATCAGCCTTCAGCTTGAAAAATAGTCATAAGATTCTGATAGATATACTATGCAATCAATCCAAAGGACTTAGCGTGGTACATTTCAATGCACGTAGCCTGAACGGTGAGAAACTGGACCATGTTAGGGATACTTTCGAGAAATCAAATGTTGATATTATCTGTGTACCAGAAACCTGAGTTTCTCCTGACATATCTGATCTCTACTATAGTATCCCTAACTATAGCCTTACGCGTGTTGACCGAAAATGTAAGAAGGGTGGGGGTGTTGCAATATATTGCAAGACCCCTCTCAAAATAAGTATTTTAGCAGAATCAAAAAACAGTGATTTGGAGTGTATTATTGCTGAAATCTCGGATTGCTCAAACAAAATTTTAGTATCCTGTGTTTACAATCCACATAGATGTAGCTTGCTAGATTCGTTTTTTATGGATTTGTCTTTGTTTTTGATTGACTTTGAGCGGTATATTATATGCGGCGACTTCAATGTAAACATTCTCCTTAATGACTCATATGCTAATAAATTACATGACCATGTCTCGACTGTAGGTCTTACCTTAGTCAATAGATTGATGCCGACACGTTATTCGCATAACTCGACACCTAGTTTGTTAGACCTCTTTATTACGTCCAGTCTGGATCATATTCTCAAGTTTGACCATATAGCTTCGTTTCTGATCACGATTTAATTTTTTGTTCGATTGATGTCATTTAATTGTCCGGTTGATACTGTCACTACTACTTACCGTGATTTCAAGCCTATAGATCTTGATGCGCTGTTTTGTGATATGTCTACTGTTGACTGGAATTTTTGCTGGTCTATTGCTATGGTGGATGCGAAATTGGAATTTTTAAATAATGCACTTTGTATGCTATACGACGTTCATGTCCCTTTGTGAGAAGTTCGATTCACTCCCAACAGTGTTCCGTGGTATAATAATAAAGTACGATCTGCCATTAAAGAACGCAACAAACTGTACTCAAAATGGAAGAGAAGCAATGCTCAGTCTGCATGGTCGAAACAGAGCGTCCATTATCACCCGCAGCTCAAAGCAAATGTACTGTCAGAAAAAGTTAAGGCCGACAATTTCATCAAAAGACCTATGGCGCAACCTGAAAGCTCTTAATACAACCTGAAGAAACAAGTCGGATGTCAGTTAGATCCAGATATCCTGAATGAGTATTTTGTTAGCTCGAGTAAGTGTCGAGGAAATCCTGTACCCCAGAATTTAAGTAACTTGGCATTGGAGAACAAATTTGAGTTTAGCGCAGTATCTGAGCAAGAGGTATTCAAATCTATTATGAGGATTAAGTCAAATGCCATAGGAGAAGACGGGATATCCTTGAAGTGTGTGAAACTAGTGCTGTCATTTATCCTGGGGGCTCTCACACATATAATAAACCACTGATTTACAAGCTCCTGCTTCCCCATAGAGTGTAAAAAGGCTTTGATTATTCCCGTTGCCAAAACAAATTCAGCAGTAGAACCTAATAATTATAGACCTATTAGCATCTTACCTGGGTTTGCAAAAGTGTGTGAGTCCCTGATGGCAGCTCAAATTTCAGCATATGCTCAAGATGGCAGACTGCTAAGTTCAGTACAATCTGGATTCAGAGCTAAGCACAGCTGCTCTTCGGCCATAGTAAAAATTTTGGATGACATAAGAGTGCACTTCGATAGTGGTGACTTAACTCTACTGTGCCTCCTTGATTTTTCTAAATCGTTCGATTCAGTAAGCCATAGCCTTCTTTGTCTTTCGTTTCTCTGACAGTTATGTTAAACTTATGGATAGCTACTTGGCGGGCCGAACTCAGAAGGTGGTATGCAATGGCTCTGTATCAAATCCACGTACTGTATCCTCAGGTGTACCACAAGGCTCTGTACTTGGTCCTCTTCTGTTTAGCCTTTTTGTCAATGACTTGTTCACGGTATGTCAGTATGTAAATGTTCACGCCTACGCAGATGAGCGACTTGTCTGCAATTTCAAAATGGGCGTGTGATAACTACCTCAGCTTAAATGCCAAAAAGTCTTATGTGTTGCCCATAAGTAACAGTGTCGCGCATTTTGAATCTATTCCCAAGCTGTTTGTTGGTAATAGTGTCCTCGCATTTACTGACAAGATTAGTAACGTGGGCTTTGTGTTAAATTCCAAGCTAACTTGTGTCGATCATGTCAACAAAGCAGTAATGTTTGCATCATTTTAAGGAGGTTGAGGCTCTCTGCCTTGTTTACCCCCACAGAGACAAGAAAAAAGCTAACTATCCAACTAATCGTACCGCACTTAACGTATAGTGAGCTCGCCTATAGTCAATTTGATTCTGCTTCCCGCCATAAAGTTGATGTAGCTTTCAACTATATGACGCGTTATGTCTGAGGTCCTAGGATGCAGTATTTTTCACTAGATTGCGGCTCGAAATTGTATTTATATGTTCAAACTAATTGAATTCAAAACTCCCCACTATCTTTATGAAAAGTTAAAGGTCGCCAAGTCTTACCGGCATCGTAATTTAATTATACCAAAATACCTTTATCTATCTTCCTCAAGGCTATTTTTTGTAAATGCTGTGAGGCTCTGGAATTCTATTCCTGACTCTATTAAGGGTGCTTTGAATAGGAGAAACTACAAGAAGGTGATTTACAATTAATTCAGGTCAGTGTAATGAATGTGTTATCTCGATATCTATTCTTTTCTTCTCTTTTCTTCTCATTTTCTTAACTTAAATTTCCCTGCAACTGAAAATTAAGAATGTACTTCAAAATCTACCACAATGTATTTTAATTTAATGTGCAGGTCCTTAAATACAACTTTTGAAGCTAAACTCTTGCTTCAACTTTAGTTTTAAGCGGATGTAATTATCTATATTTATTTTGTAATCAAACACAGATGATGTACTACAAAAGACTCTGTCTTACAGTTACAACCAAATTGTTAAATAAATAAATAAATAAAAATAAATAAAACACTTTCGTGTTATTTGTCATAGCACCCGCACTGTACCTGTATCAATTATAGTTATGGAAATTGTTGTTGGAGCAGTGCTAGAGTTTTTATGTTTGTTTTTAAATTTATATTAGAGAAAAATTACAACGATATGTTTCATTTCTCAAATGCATGTTTCTGTTAGCAATAGTATGCTTTATGTTTATGGTCTTAAAACAATGATCATATCTATTTATGAATAAGTAAAATTCTATGTCAATATCTTCGAGTATTTTCAGCTGGAAAGTGTAGAAATATGGTAAAACTGATTGAATTGAAACACCGTTCTGTCTTTATAAAAACTACACGTATTTAAACTCACCCTCATCGCTATTTTTCCTGAATGCTGACTCTATTTCAGATTCTCTCAGGGGTGATTTAAATGGGAGGAACTACAAGAAGTTAGCTTTTGTATACTTCATTTCTGTAAGGTGATTTCAACATTACATCTTGTTCCCTGTACTTTCCTTATTAATGAAAATATGTATTATCTTTATCATAAATTTCGCATATACGTCGAAGTGATAAGTCGTGTTTTATTTTCGCTCTGCGTATTTCAAGTATTTTTTAAGCCTTTTGCTAATATGAATACCTGTATTAAGTGCTCGAGTTTGTGTGGTGGTGATGACCACTTAATATGTGCGCTTGGTGGTGCAAAAATACATATTAAATGTACGAACTTAAGTGCTATAATTAATGTTTTAAAAAACAATAAAAATCTGGTTTACAGATGCGATAGTTGGGTTGTTGGTCTGCCTTCAGTTATGCAGTAAAAAATTGTGGTGACTCAAAAAAGTCTCAGTGCTCTTAGAACTTTTCTAGACATTAAATAGTTATAGTTATGATAAAATAAAGAGTCAAATACTAGCGCTAAAACAAACAATGCTAGAGTAACTCTTGCAAAAGCTCAAGAGTATGAATTTAAAGCGAATCAACCAAAAAATGCAACAAATAAAATGCAGTGTGAAGTGAATTCTCTCACTCTCCAAGTTCCGACCGCTAGTAATGTTGGTGCTCTAATACCGAGTCATGCTGCTGAGGGTGAAGCTGTGGTTCTTGTTGAGAGTGGAGAGCAAGCAAGTATTGCTGACTTCACTGTCGATCTTTCGGACATTGCTGGGCCGGTTGCTTCATTTAGCTCAGCTTCCTCGAATGTTGTGCATCCCAGCAAGCAAAAAAGAAAATATGTCTGCTGTGAAGTATAATCAAAAGACGCGGCAAATTTAGATGTTTGTGTACAATACAAATGGCTTCACTTATCATAGTTTAATACATTTGTAAATGCTGAAGCAATTGTGGATTATGTGTCCAAAGCTGCTAATGTATCGCAATCATTAATGCGTCGTCAAATTTTAGTCAAAAAGGATGCGGATACCATCTCCTTAATTAGTGTAAATTTTAAGCTTAATATCATCCGGTACAGTAAGCTCCTTGATGCGTCCGGTTTTTTCAAAAAGATATGGACCTGAAGGAGAACTCGTAAGAACTCTTTCCGATCATCAGTCATGCAATCCTGACCAAAATTCCACCGTTTTTAAAAAGTCGTTGTCTATATATTTCCAAAATATACCTGGTAAGAGAACTACAGCCTCTTCTGTTTATTCTGCTACTTCTAGCGAAGAATATGACCTCATAGTTCTTTTTGATAATGAATTTTTAGATAATGAATTTTTTGATAATAATTTATATAAGGTGTATCGCAAAGATCGAGGTAGTTTGAGAACGGGACTCACCCGGGGAGAAGGAGTTCTAATAGATGTGAGAAAAGAGTTGCAAACCTCACTTGTTCCTCTTGATATTACTGATAACTTACTCGGCCAAGTAATAATCTGTGCAAAAGCTAAGTCAGAAAGTCCTTTTTTCAGTGTATCTTATATCCCACCAAGCAGGATACACGAAAATCAAATTTCAAATGCTGATTGGCAGTTTCTTTTTTGCGAACGCAATCTTGTACATTGCTTTGAATTATTTATGAATAACATAATGGAAATAGCAAACAATAATATCCCTCGTATCCCAGCAAGAGCATATAAGTTGCCTTGGTATACTAAAGGACTAAAGAAACTAAAAAGTTTGCGCAATAAATACCATAAGCTGCTCAAAAAATCTGGATGCCTTCAACTCCAACCAGAATATTTGAAGTACGTGAAAGAGTTCAATTGCTTTGAAAAATTTCTATACATTAAATATATCCATAATTTGGAGAATAATATTAAATCGAATCCAAAATAGTTTTGGAATTTTATTCGTTCCAAGCAATCGGCTTCCACAGTTCCGTTGTCTGTGTCCTATCAATCACAGTTTAGAGTGTAATCAAAGCTAGTTCCTGACTAATAACTTTATATACAAAACCACTTTAGCTCCTGTCTGTTTAGTATATCAATAAATTTTTTAGTATGTTGTCTACGGATCTTGATGAAATTTGTTGTTAGATTTACAATTTGACTAGGGTCTGGAGGTATCCATCGATATAAGAACTCGTGTAACTCTGAACGTGTTTGTAGAGTGTGGTATCAAATAAAAGATGTTGATATCTGTTTCTATATGGGGAAACTTTTGTTACGATGTCGATGAGACTTACCCCAAAATATGGGCCAGGGATAGTTCTAGAATGTATTTATATTGCATGGGTATCACACAAAAGATAATGACTTAATTAATAATATCGGATGATTTTCACTCTCTCATCTTCATTCATTTGTGAGATGTTTTCATAAAAAAATTATATCTATACATGTAGCTCTCGTCAAGATATGAATGAGGTATAGATGGAGGTAGAGATAGGGGAATATAAATAATGATATTAATAGAAGTATGAATAGCAAGACAAATTCGAAAAGGAAAAGAAAAGTCAGAGGAAGTGTATATTGGGGAGAAGAATGGAATGGAGAGTTAGAGTAAGAGGAAGGGACTCTTGAGGAGAGTACAGTAAGTAATTCTTTGGATACCAAATGAAAACTGCTGATGAGAGCTTTGATACAGAGTACTTTTAATTTTGATTTACTGACCCGTTTTTGAGATATAGCTCCTAATATGGACCAAGGGCACCGTTTAATGTGTTTTTCTGAAAAGGGTATCAAACTTACGGGGAATATGGTAGAAAAGACTTTTAGATTCAGTACCATACTAGAGTTCGGGGAACTGTTCAAAATTCAGTGATCTCCGAAAGTGTGTTGACGATACACCAGGCATTAGAGAGGCTATCACTTTAGAATGCTTTCATTTTTAATATCTGATCCTGTTAATAAGGTAGAGTTCTCCATATTGAAATAAAGTATACATAATGCAAAACAAAGAAATACACTGAAAGAAGTGGTTCAGCAGAAACTACACGAGTGTGCTTCAATTACTTCAACATTTTATTTAGCATTGAATCTGTGATTTTTATCATTTAAAATTACTTTATATAATGAGAATGTTCTCTGTATATTAAATATATCAAAAACTCAGCAAAGGTTTGACAGACCAATTCAATTATAGACAACAGTAAATATGTATTTCAGTTGATGGTTACGTACAACCTCAAACTAAATAATTTGATTATAAAAGAAACTATTCAAAAAAAAACATTATAAAACCACCTTTTCAACACAGTAACCGTGATATATTTCTAAAAGGTTTCACCACACAAATTTTTTTAAACAAACTTATAGGCCAGCATTTTGCATTTAAGTAGGTGTACAGATCGAGTAACATTTCATAAAAACCTTAATTCCTCCATTTTTTCATAAAACTGCTAGGTACTGACGTAAAATGTTGCTCACGATTTACTATTTTTACCTGACATAAAATTAAACCAACGGAAGCACTAGTAGTGGAGAATAGCTTGTAAGCATAAATACTATGTTTTAAAAATGAAAAAGATATGCAAGAATAGGCAAAAAAATATGCAGATATGCAAAAAAATAGGCAAATATGTCATAGGCGCAAATCTTCTTTATTTTCAATAAAACGAGTTCCTGTCTTGGTCCGGGATCTCTATACCGCTAAACAAAAATATGCAATTTTATAGAATTCCGATGTCTAGTCATTACCTTACATAGCAACTTCGGGTGTACCTCAGGGTAGTATCCTTGACCCCTTGTTCTTTATTCTTTTTTGAATGATGTGTGTGCTTTAAGAGGCGTTATTATCTTCTTTACGCTGATGACTTAAAAACACGCTTAAAAATTAAGAATGAGCCCGATGTTCACCTACTCCAATCTGAGCTAAATAATTTTAATAATTGGTGCTGTAAAAATAAGCTTACGCTAAATGCCAATAAATGTTGCTGTATTACGTACTCTAAATTAAGTAACAATTTCATGCCGACATATTACGTCTCTGATATGCCATTAGTTGGGCTGAATAAAATACGGGATTCAGGTATTGTATTTGACTCATCTTTCACATTTACTGAGCATTTAAACTTTATAATTCCAAGGCTACACATTAATGGCCTATATCAAAAGAAATGGATTTGAGTTTAAAGACCAAAAAGCTATTGTATAATGACTTTGTATGATCTAGGCTTGAATATGGATCTATTATATGGAGTCCCTTTAACGCGGTTCACAATAAAAGAGTTGAAAGTGTGCAAAAAATATTTATAAAGTATTGCTTATCCGACATGCCCCTGCAAGTGCAAGTTAATTCATCTTCACACAACAGAGAGTACACGGATAATCTCGGCAATTATATTTACCTATGACATTGCTAATAGCATTATTGACTGCCCAATACTTTTAGAGTCTTTAAACTTTTATATACCATCGCGAAGTTCGCGGCAACATAATATGTTTGCTATAGAGCAATATAGATCTAATTATGCCCTGAATGGGCCGATCACGCGTACTTTCATTGCCATCAACTCAACCAATAATATTCATTTCGTTGTATTAATATTTCTATATCTAGGCTTTCTTTTAAAAATTTTTTATTTTCTGTCATAAGCTGAATTTTCATTGTTAATCTACTTACACTAAGTAATTATGTACTAAGAACTTTTGTTTAATCTAGTCTGTACGATTTTTTGTAAAATCATAGACTGAATACAGAAATATTAAAATGAATATGAAATATGAATTAAGCTTTATAGCTTAGTTTTATTTTAAGTACATTATTTTTAACATTATTAATTAAAAAATGATAATGTGCTATACAAGATTCTTCCACTAAATAAATAAATATAATAATTAAACATGGATTTTTAATAAAAAAAGTAGACGGTGAAAGTTGCCGCAATACACATTTTTCTCACAAAAAGTTAGGATTGGGCGGCTGAGAAAATACCAGCGATGAGGAATGCCCGTTTTAAGAGGAAGCAAAATTCTTCTCACCGACCGCTCCTGGCTCATTCTGGAAAGTGCCTTACACAACAGTCCTAATTCTTAGTTCTTCTTCTTTTCCTAAATAATTTCAAAACGAATTTGAAGCCACCCTGTATGATTCTGCAAGGCTAGTCGAACTGAAATCGAAATGTTTGCTACATTGGAGAAAGTTATGAGTTTCCTAATTGAAATTTTCTCTCCAGTCGGTATAATAGTTATAATTTTAAAGAGATTTTTCATGGTAGTTTAGTTCAGTAATATTGTTATTAAATAACTAAGTCTAACAGGTAAAAAAATGTGTGGGCATAAGGACTAGGCAATAATCCTCGCAATTATACATTGACTTCCTCAAGTTTTGCTCCCATAGTGGTCACATTGATTGAACCAAATGAACTGCGTGTAGACTATTGTCTTATTACTTTTTCTTTATTTTATTTCGGCTTGTTTCAAAGTTAGAGAAAAAATTTATGATTTTTTGTTTCATGCATACTTTGTTTTGGCAAATATTTCAAAAAAGATAACAAATTTCCTAGCTGTATGTAGACTTTAGTGCCTAAATATATGCTAAGGATGTTAGTTACGTATAGAAGCGTTGTGTATACCTATTCCCTGCGCATTGTTCATATCATCAATGGCTCGAAATCGTACAAACCCTTGCTTAGCTGCAAGCACTGCAGTGTCATCACTCCCATTATGAACCCCCTCCACAATAATCGGATTAGGTCCTACATTGTTAGAAGCACTGGAAGTGGATGCATTAGAATCAGATGGAACCAAATTCGGGTTAAACGTTAAAACTGCTTTTTCTTGTTTCTGCAGCCCTTCCTTCTGCTGTAAGATAGAACATCGTGGTTGCGAATGACTGTGAAGCAAAATAAATGAGTTGGAATGTGTGCCATTTTTACATTGGTTTTTGCGGATATACATATCATCCGAAGTATTATTGTTCACAGCTTGGGCTTCATTTATTCCCATGCGACTATCATAATTTAAGGTGCTGTTACTATTTGCGATAGAAGAACTGTTTTTAAAATCAGTTGCATTAGAGCACTCTACATTACTATCTGAAGGCATATCGTCGTTGTTAGGGTTTTGATGGCGATGTAGTTTACTATGCTGGTATGCAATTTTGCGATCAAGAGACGAACGGGTAAAATGCTCAAGCTGGCGACTTCGATACTGATCTCGTTCCCGCTCAAGGGACATGCTTATCATATTTAAGCATTTAGTACGTTGTTGGTGATCTGAGGGTAGAACACCTGTATGTGCATCCGATGTGTGAGCAGCTGATACATTTGACGAGGCAGCTGATGAAGAAGTCGAACCACCATCGTGGATTATACCCTTTACGACGTCATTACCGACATCGATGGTGTTTATGGTACCGCCTTTATGCATACCATTGAAGAAACCTCGAGCAAAAGAGTTATAAACACCACAGTGACTAGTATTGTGGGTAGTGGATTTCGAACTGCGTCGCTCTGGATTCTCGTAAGTATTGATATCCAAAGTTGTTTGCATTTTCTTTTGTGGTTTGCCTTTGTAACTAAGTAAAGCACGCGGTGCCATCAGCCCATGATGGGACTGTAACCAATAATTTGTGGAGCTATCGCCACTGTTTCCACTGCCATGCATCACCTTTTGAAAGCTATTAACATTAAATTTAGACCCATTAGCTGGTTGCAAGGGTTCAGAATAGCAACTTTCACTTTGCAGAAGCAATATTTGCTGTTGTGATAACGCAGACGAACCGGACCCTCCGCTGCTACTAGCCGTTATCGATGTAGTTGAAGTTTTTGGGAATTTTTGGTCTCCGCTGTCGTTTGAAATAGCTGCAACAAAACCAGAACTGCTTGCGGAATAGCGCAAATCTATGTTTGGATTTTCATAGTGATCGGTGGATGTGTCTCTGAAGTGATCCGGATATCTTCGCGTTTCACGGCTGTTACATCCGCTACCATCTCCAGCCAATGTACCCTGTGAACAATAATCAGTTGCATCCTGATTTGTCCTACCGCTGTTAAGAGATCCAGAGTCATATGGTCGCTGATATGTAGGTTGCGTCAAAAGCTGACATTCACCTGTATTTCGTGTGCTTCCGGAACTGGTTGCAATGGTATTATTTTCTAAACTTATCAGCTGAGACTGCCTATTACCAGAAAGAGAATTTAATGCGAACGTATCATCGTAAATAAGTTTCCCAGTCCGCATTGTATACGTATGGAGATTTGTATTAGCATTACAAACTGCTGGATAATCAGTTTCAAACTGCTCCTGACTGGAACTGGATGTACATGGTAAAAAAAAACCTGCCACATTTGAGTGATTGTGATGAAATTGATGGTGGGCGTGCTTTTCTCGGTTGTTTGTGTTGATTGCACTACCAAATATAGCGCTGCCGGTGCCATGTTCTCCGGATAACCCATAACGCGTGTCACGATTACTCATTGTTGTGGTTACCGAAGTCATAACACTACCACTACCAGTCTCCAAACCAGCCACCCACGATAGTAATATAATTATAGCTATTTCGATCAACCGTAAGGAAAACTGGTAACCCCATTGTAACCAATCGATGTCAGTAGTAACTTTCTGTAAAAGTGGTCGTGTTGTGGATATACTAATTGCGCCAAATATTTGCAAGGCAGCTAATAGAACAAACAGCAAAGCAGTCGCTATAGTTATGTGTATAGCATAGGAGAGGTTTTGATATCCGTGTATATAATTTTGAGACTTATTGCGTAGTATTTGTTTTAACACGCGGTAGAGATAAAGATAAAGCAAGCCAAGAAAGAAGCATATAAATATGTAAATAATTTGGCACAAAAGCGATAAAACTCTGGGCGGCAATGTTCCGCTAACCGCAATCGGGGGTTGACTTCCAGCAAATTGCAGCACTAGAGATGAATGTGCACTGCCAACAACTGCCGGTGCTATAAAATGAGACGCTGACACAGGGGTAAATTCTCGCTGATTTGGTAGGCGGTTATGTTGGTTTTGTTGGCGTCGATAATGCTGCTGCTGTTGGTACAACAACTGCTGCTGCATATGATTGTTCAAGGTATAGGATTCGACATAATGAAGTGTTATACAAAGGACAATATGAACGCCGCAACATATTACTACCGTAAGCGGGCGTATGAGTGCTGAATATCGGTTGTTTTTATGGTTCAATGCTTTCAGAAATAAATACAGCATTAATACCGAAAATGAAATGGTTAAAAACGTCGACGGCAAATTTAACAGAAGCTCAGAAACAAAAAAATTTAATGTGGCATGGATATTGTAAGCATCATAACATAAGTAAAAAATTCGCAATGAGCATATTAAGACCAAAATTATGTGAATACACATAAAATATGATTGGGAGAATAGGTGTGTCAACTTATTGTAGGTAAGCACTTTATAGAACGAATAAACTGCTAGTATTGTAAAAAGTACTACGGAAAAATAAATATGAATATTCCATGCTACCGCCCAGGTAGAATGTGATATAGAAGCAAATATTGACGATGAAGTTGAAAATGCAGTAGCATTTTCGTTATCTCTATTAGTTTTTGCTAATAACTTATGATTTTTAGCCAATGTTGCATTGCTAATAGTTGACGTTGTTGACGTAGCAGAGGCAATAGCCGGATCCGTTCCTATATTTATTCCACTTCCAGCAGTCGTTTCCGAAGTAGATCCGACAGCTAGCGATATCCCACTCTGTCTATTGTTCGAGTTCTCATACGTATTTGGATTCACAATAAATTGTTCTTCAATTAAGTCAACTGTTTCCACCGGCTTAGGTGAACTGCTTTTACTTCTGTTTATGTTGGAGGTACTTGATATGCCGCTATCTTCCCCATTTTCAAGCTGTAGCTTATTACTGCTGTTGAAGTGCACTACTGGTGACGATGGTGGAGTGTTGAATGATACAAGCGGACGAGAAGTTACCTGTTTTAGAAGTACATCAGGTATTTCGCCTTTATTACCATTTGATCCGCTTAAAATGCGTCGTATACCAGGCAAAACTTCTTGTACACTACCGTGTTTCTTGCTGTGATCGTTGAGTTTTCCTGCAGGCTCATGATGAATAGAGCTGTTATATAATTTCTTGATGGTGTCCTTTGGCGATATTCGTACACCACTAGCATTAAAGCGGTGATGCTTTGCATAAGCGTAACCATCGATGTTTTGCGAAGGGGTATTCAGAGCGGTTTTGAGATCTATTTCTGTGAATGTACCTACGATGGCAGTGCTCTTATTTTCACCAATTGACAAGATGATATCACGTCTATCTTGTGCGTTACTGCCGCCCGTAGATGTCACCAAATCTGGAGGACGATATGGTACACGTTCATGGCCCGGCATTAAACTTGGTGGTGGTATTGGGCGTCTGTTTATATATGAGCCTGTGTTAGCTATAACGCCCTCATTATTTGTGCCCCGCAAAGTCGGTTTGTCAGCAAATGGATTTTGATATTCTGGGGGCAATGGTGGTGTGAAGAATGACCTTGCTGGTGGAGAGTAGGAAGGAATATCAGCAGAATACATCGGTATTGTGGATAATTGACCATTAATTTTTTTAAGGACATTTGACACTGTAAATTACAAAGAAATGACATATTGAAAAATTAAGATTTTAAAATTCACGCATATTCATATGTTGCCGATAATTACATGTTGGTAAAGGCGTCGTATTTAAAATCTGCCTTTGTCGATCACGTTCATGATTATAATGTCTATTCGGGTTGGGATACGTCGGATTATTATTACTTTTCAAAATGTCAGCATTTGGAGCAGATGTCGGCAAGGCATGATCACGTTCCAAATCCAATTCATAGTTTCTAAGATGAACATTTATTTCTTGTTGTTGAGACGACCTCTCGAGATACCTACGAGATAAATAAAACAGATATCTTACTAAAATTATTGATACGCAAGTTTATGAGTGAGTGAGTGTGTTTTCAAGTGTTTGACGCCTAAACTACTAAAGAGATTTCTACGAAATTTTGTACACTTATTCTCAGGAGTATTGCGTTTGTTCTTTCTTTGCCGGGAAGTGGACCAGGGACTGACGTATTCAAAGAATCTTCTTTATGATGTGATTTGCTTGAAATTCGGTACCTTGGTAGGTCTTTAAATTTTTTAAAATTTAGAATGATTTCTATTCCGATAAGTCGACCAGGGAACTAAAAAAAAATATTATTTACGATGCAATTTGCTTGAAATTCGATACTTTGGTATCCCTTTGACTTTGTTAAAAGGAACTCAATATCATATGTTTTGATATATTAAAAGGTTCTGGCGATATAGGCCGAAATAAGTATATTATAACCAGGGTTGGGCCACTTTGAATAAAATATTACTCAAATAAAAAAATTATTTTTATTCATTATTCAAAAAAAATTTAGTGACGAGTGAAATGTTATTGGTTATTCAAAAAATTTTCAATAAAGAATACAATTTCAATTATTATTCAAGCTTTTGAAAATAAAAAAATAAGCACATCGAGATGCAGCAAATTTATATCCATACGTGCACTTAGACATATTGTGGAATTATGAAGAATTTTTTCATTATTTCGGTATAAATTGTGCTTCACTGATTTGATTTGATTCCCGAACTTGAATTGAACATTCCTGGACAAAATAATGCTTCTGACGGGACTACTTGGTTGTTTTCGGGGTAATTTCAGCATAGTTTTAGGAACGATATTGGGATTTTGCGAGAGCGTTTTGAAATAGTTTTCAAAATAGTCCCTAAAATAATATCGAAATGACACGGAAAAAGTCCCCAAACCAATCAAGACTTTGTCTCAAAACGACCCTGAAATATCCCAGAAAAAATTCCCAAATGATCCCCAAAACTTTGCCAAATAGAACTGGCAAAGAAGCAAACTACAAAAAATTATACCAGCATTCTATTAATTAGCACTAAAAAGTTTACGCTTTATAAGCCATAACTTACTTGATTGTATAATGCTTTACATTTTTCGTGGGTACAAATACCCATACAAGCCAATGCAATTCATAGGATCCTGTGATAATTTTTTGTAGTTTTCTTTGGTAACAGACTTTGCAAACAGATATTGGTCTTTTTGATAGTCTTATTGCTATTTTGTGTTGTATTGAGTGTCGCTAGAACTTGAATAAATTTATACTGTCCTCAAATATTTTTAATCATGAATCACCCACTTGCAACATTATCAAAAGCAGTGGTTGTGGCATGATGGTGTGACACA
The DNA here is from genome assembly GCA_949987695.1 of Merzomyia westermanni. Lineage (NCBI taxonomy): Eukaryota > Metazoa > Arthropoda > Insecta > Diptera > Tephritidae > Merzomyia > Merzomyia westermanni. The sequence goes on along the minus strand of OX465292.1, from coordinate 102,434,443 downwards.
CGCATGCAGTTGAGGCACTTCCCACAGCCTCACTATCATGGCGAAATGTAAAAATGCTTCGTCTTACAATAAATATGCGGGTTCAGCGGTATAATAATGCAAGTCCGTTTGTATAAAACTCACAGATTAGACATTACAAATATAAACTAAAATTGCATGAACGTTATAGCGTGTACTTAATTAACATGCGTAGTTGGGTGGGCCAAAACAAAACCGATATTCTTTTTTTTTTTGACTGGTATACCGAAAATTTAATTCCTAGTTGAAAATGGAGTGTACTGACCGAATATGAGTTATGACGTGCTCATCGCAGTTCTTCATTTTCGCTATAGGTTTCTATTAAAATGATTATATCATCACTGAAAGATCATTCAGCTAAATTCTTCCTAACATTTGCAGGAAATTTAACGCTCTGCATCTCTACTCTCTCTTTATTATAAAGATATTCACGGCAAAAGTTGACCTATTTCTGAACACATGAAGGTTTTGTTAAAAGGTGCGTAGCTTCAAAAAAAATTAATAATATAAAAGGAATTTTAAATATGTAACTATACAGGAAACTTAACCCTCTACGAAAAGGTCCCCTATACTTTTTTAATTTATATAGCCAATAATGTAGTTCAAAACACTTGGATTAGTGTTAAGTATAGTTTACTTTAAAAATAATTATGGTTTCTTAAATTAAAGTTGAGGTTTTTATAACTTAGGGTGCATCAGTATCGCGTCGCTTTCTTGAAAATTCGTTCTTCGTCTGTTTCGATGGTCCGTTAGTCCTGTTATTCAGGGTTGGTTCAGTTTTCGTTCACTGTCAAATTTGCTTTGTTTCATGGTTGCTTTGTTTCATGATCGCTTTCTGTACGAGTTGCATTTCCACTTCGCCTATTCTGACAGGGCATTCGAACCGAATGCTGGGTCCCATCATCCGTTCCACATCTAAAACTTTAAAGTTTTCGTCCTCGATCAGTGCTCGACTATCCAGGCGAATTTCTACGCCTGTCAATATCCTGAACGGAGTATGTTTCGTGCTACGTGGGGGTGTGTTATTAATTGTTTATTGCACTCGTTCGACATGTTTGTGCCATGCCTTTAGCGCAGAACTTTGCTGGCACTGGAACGAAAATATTGTGAATGCGTTTAACCTGGCCGTTACCCCGCCTTACTCCTGTAGCATTAAGATGTTGAATCATCTCATTTTTACAATACTATTCAAATACCTTTGCCCCAAAAGCACTACCTCTATTTGTAATAATTCGCTCTGGGTTTTCGAAGGTAAACGCGAGTTTTTGCAACTTATCGACTACTTCTGGTGCACCTGTACCCTTCGTTGGATAAAGCCAAACGAATTTCGAGAAAGCAATGATGAGAATGTGATTATAACGCTTCTGTGTTTGCTCCATGGCTCTATATGAAGGATTTTAAATGGTCTGCCCGCATTATCTATGGGGCTGAGGAGACCTGCCTTTTTCGCTGCTTTTGCATCGATCATGATACACCCAACACACGCTTTTACTACAGCTTTTACCTTTGTTACTACTAACAGCTGTTTCGACAAATCTTGTACAAAATGTTTTATATAGTAATCTTCGTAACTTATTTTTCCTATGGCCATTCAAACAGCACGAGTCCACTCATCGTTCAGCTGAGCTTCCCTGGTACGATGTCGTAAACTATCACCAACTGTTAAACAAATAACTCGATTCAACGCATCGACGTGCTTCATTTTAGTAATAGAATTCTTGCAGAAAACCTTAGAGGCACATTATATTTTCGCATCGCTACTGCGAAGGCATTGCAGTCGGTACTATTTTGAATTTGGTTCCCAAAATATAAACTCGCCACTTTTTTAACTCTTCGATTATTACAACTATTTCTAGTTCGTAGGAGTGGGAGTTTCCTACTGGCATCGGTATGAAGCTCAGTTAATGCTGTAGGATCATACATTTTCAGTACATCTGCTGTGCTGCAGCTACTTGCTCATTTTCCATTGTACATTTTCGTCGCTCCTCCGATTCCTGTGAACTGTGTTGCCTCGTTGGTTAATTCGATACCGAATAACATCAAATGCGTATCATAACGTATAACACTGATATGACTGCCTGTATAAATTATATCGCATAAGGTGCCGTTGTTTATTGTAAATTCCTTACCTGAAGGAGTCAAAGTCAATCCTTCATATTCAGATGTCAGATCCTCTTTACTGTGCTTTTGTTTTTGCTTTGCATTCGACGGCGGGATGGCCAACCTGAATTGGAGTATCGCTCAAATAAAACTGCCTTGCATGGATGGAAGGAATGTTCTGGGTAAAGTCTTGTTAAAATGTAAAACTATTTCCTCCACGTTCCCACTATATTGCTGTCAACTGATGTTCTTTATTTATACTTCCATAATAAGTTTGACATAAAATGCTTTTCCAAATATAACCCGAACGGGTAAGTTTTTTGTTGACACATTGCTTTGAAAAAAAATGGAAGATTCAGCGTTAGTCCAAGGGACGGATGATATACATGCTCAGGCAGTACAAGAGGGTCGCATCGAGAACATTTCAATATATCATCGACATACCATACTTAAATATTATTTATTGGAGAGAGACCACACACCAGGCAAGTCAATAAAAATTACTCTAAAAGAACTTGTTATAAAGCAAATATGTGCAACTCTCCAGAACTCTGTGAAGTTCAGAAGTGGAGTTCAACAGCTCCAAAAGTGTCAAATAATACCATAAAATCATTAATGGAAGGCGCGCCGGAAAAGTTAGAAAGATGATTACAACAATAGTAGTGACAAAGGTGTGAATATATTATAAAAATTGTAATTAATATATTTTTCGTATCTAGTAAATGACAATTTTTTCGAACGCAGTCCTTAGCATGTTTATTTCATTTCTCTCTACCACGCACATGCCAAACTATGTACATATACATACCGTCGGTGACACAATACCGCCCAACGCACAAATGCAAAACCGCCTAAGTGATATTTGTGTCAAAAACTTTTATGTAAAAAACAACATGTTGGTTTGGAAAGTAATTAAAACAATCCATCTTGATGGGAACTTTTTCCATAAAGTCATTATTCGTGTCAGCGACGGCAACCTTGCCACTATAACACGAGCCGGCAGCCTATGCAAAACTGTCAAACACATACATATTTACAAAAATTAATAGACGTGTGTAACGTGCGTTTACGTATTCCGTACATGCGCACGAGAAATCAGCAATTTTTTTGTTTACATTTTTCCATGCATGCCAACGTAAACATGTGCTTTTGAAACGATTATTTTTCATTTTATGAATGCCCCAAATTCATATTCAATAATTATAGCCAATCAATTTATTTGAAAGCAACAACTTAATGTAGTAATTACAGGTTATTTAAACATTAGCCCAGTTTTTTTTACACGCATATGCCTTTGCGCTTAATAGTTGTATGGACTGCTTAGCACACAACTTTATCTTCTTCTTTCTTCTTTAAATGGTCATCTAACCGCCTGGGCGATTTTGACCGTCCAACATAGCTCGCCAGTCGTTTCTTCGTTGCGCCAACTAGCGCCAGTTGGAAACACCGCGGGATCGCAAATCGGTCTCCACTTGGTCCTTCCAACGGAGTGGTGGTCTCCCTCTTCCTCTGCTTCCACCGGTGGGTGCCGATAAGAATACCGTCTGGGCTGGAGCATCTTCGCTCATTCGCACTACGTGGGCTAGCCAGCGTGTTTTAATTCGCTGAACTATGTCGGCGTCTGCGTAAAAATCATACAGCTCATCATTAAATCTTCTTCGGTACTCGCCGTCGCCAATGAGTAGAGGTCCACAAATCTTTCGAAGAACCTTTCTCTCTAATACTCCCAGAGCCACCTCATCAGCTGTTGTTAGTGTCCACGCTTCTGCACCATATAGCAGGACGGGTGCGATGACTGACCTGTAGAGCGTTATTTCCGTTCGTCGAGAGAGGACTTTACTTTTCAATTGCCTACTCAGTCCCAAGTAGCATTTTGTAATTCTTTGACTTCACACAACTTCAACTTCACAACTTTATCTGCTACTATGAAATAGTGGCGGATTTTAATAATAAGCGAATTGATAACCGTGGTGTGAAGGTAGTGTTGCCGGCCTACCACACCGAAGGTCCATGGTTCGAGCCCTGGTACAGGTAACATCAAAAGTGATTTGAAAAAAGTTTTTCAAAACGGGGCCGCCCCTCGGCAGTGGTTTGGAAAACTCTCCGAGTGTATTTCTGCCATGACAGGCTTCTCAGCAAAAATTCGTCTCCTTTGTAGATGCCGTTCGGAGTCGGCAAAAAACTGTAGGTCCCACCAATTTGTAGGGAAAATTCAAATCGGCACACCACAAATTGGAAGAGAAGCTTGGCACAAAAATCTCTTAGGAGGTTTATGATGATATACCTGTTGTATATCGCGCCATAGAGATAGATAGAATTGATAACCGAGGAAATTTATGTATGTATACGCGTTGCTCTACTTCATAAGCAAATAGCTGTTTGTCGGACAATTGAAGAGCAGTGCTGACAAATAATTTTATGGATTATGCGCAATTGCCGTTGTCTGTTTTTTTAGTCGCAGACGCAGATGTATATGCGTGTAAAAAAAAACAGGGCCATTATTAGGAAAATTTAAAAAGAATTTATTTTTGTGATACAACTGCAAACGATCCATAACCAGCATACAAACGTATGAATAGGGAACACTGTGACATGAGAAACCAATCAGCTGACACGTGCTTACGGAAAGCATGAAAACATGTTAGATTTCTAAGGAATGTTGTACGTATACAGAAGAATTGAACGTCGGTGCGTGTTCATTTACATTGCACTCTCATTTTTCAACACATATAACATACTTCTTCTCCATTATAAAAATAAGCGATCATCACTTACCTAGCGATTATTTACTGCGAACGACACTCACAATAAGGGAATTAGAATTCGAATAGCAATCGACACGTTCCACACGCCTTCATGCATTATTTCGTGTATATTGAATTAAAGTAACTACATTATATTATCCTTTTCCAAATTCATGTGTTTAAATTAACCAAACGGAAAACATATATATGGCGGTCCTTATAGCTTCAGAGTGCGACCAGAATCCCCTTATAAATCATGTAAGTGCATGAATTTTGGCAAGTCAGTTTACCGATCAAGCGAAACCGAAGTCCGCAGCGACGGTGCATGGCAATGGCCACGCAGCAGCAACGAATTTGCAACGAAAATGGCAGAAATAAACGAGCTAAAGGTGGAGCAGTTGAAAAAATTGCTTCGCGAACGAGATTTGGCAAACTAGGGGTACTTTAGACTTTCTTCCAATCACCCACACCAATCCACCCACCTGTATGTGCATGCATTTTCGTGTTTTGTAAGCACAGATATACATGCACGTGAGTGTGAATGTGTGGGTTCACCTCCCCTTAAAACCGGAGAATGATTTTTCAGGTTCAACGATTGTCGTCAACAAGTCTACCTTTCCAGAGAACGTTGACATATCCACATCACGGCCACCCGGGATAACCACCACTGCTATTTACAGTTTACACAAATTGTTAATTTAAAATTAATCACAAATAAACGGCCAAATTATTGTAACGAGAATTGTCGTTATTCTTCTTTATTTCTCTTAAATAACGATTCGACCGCGCTACATCCGAGCCGCGGCCGCTCCAAAGAAACACCACAGCCGAAGTTGTACATAGCGCATTCGCCCCGTATAGAGGAACCAGCCTGATACAGTCCACAACAACAACAATACAATACCAACTTGGTCCGTATCACAAAACCAATAAAAAATCATTGGTATACCTCCAGACACAGCGCAAGGCAAGAGGTAACATAACCTCACTTTCACAGTAAATTCACTTAGCCTTTCGATCGTTAGTTTTGTTGTTGTTCTTCCTTTTTTTTTAACAAACTCGCACAATATTTGAATCGAAGGCTACTTTTATTAATTTCATCGCAATTTTATTTAATCTTACTAAAAAAGTTATTCACTTATGCGCACCCTATTTGTGTGTATATATTTTAACAGACACATATTCCCTTATATACATGTGGTTTGTGAGTAAGCCTTATGGTCGTTTACTCAATGTCTGGTTATGATAAACTTTATCATATGATAACCTAATCATGGCTTGCCTCAGAATGACATTTTCGTTTACACAAAAGTCTGATTAAGTTATCATGATAAGGTTCGTCATTGTGAAGGTTTTTGGGAAAAAATTCACAAATGTTGCATTGTGAACGCATAAAAAGTGAGTTGTTTACAATTTTTAATGAACCATTTTGGTGTACAAAATTCGATTGTGATATTTCTTTATATGGATATTAATATATTTTTTAATATTGCTTTTTTATACCAACAATTTTTGTTGATTTACGGCCTGTACATTTTCAAGTATTCATGAAACGAGCTCAAGGCCAAGAATAATAATTTTTCACTTTTTGAATTTATTAAAATTATTATTGTTTTTTAATTTTTAATAATCATTTTTAATTAATTATTAAAAGTTTTCAATTGAATAGAGTAGGAAAAATGTTTAGAGACAACCGCCATAGCTTTTCTTATAGATCCATTTCGGAAGCTGCTAAGCTTCTTCATCAGAGAAATTTTGGCACGCATTGCTAACCATTAAGCTAACAATACGTTGGTTTGATGTAATCCAAACTCCTAGTTCTATTCTTCTTTACCATATGCATGAACCACTTCCGCCATTGTAGTAATTAGTAGTGTGATCATGGTTGATTTTTTGACAGATCTGTTTTATCAGCAGAACTGTCTTACCGCGTGCTCTCGGTTTTGTTATTGCTGTTTTATACCAACAATTTTTGTTGATTTACGGACTGTACATTTTCAAGTATTCATGAAACGAGCTCAAGGCCAAGAATAATAATTTTTCACTTTTCACCTAATCATGGCTTGCCTCAGAATGACATTTTCGTTTACACAAAAGTCTGATTATGTTATCATGATAAGGTTCGTCATTGTAAAGGTTTTTGGGAAAAAATTCACAAATGTTGCATTGTGAACGCATAAAAAGTGACAACTGCTGTTGGTTACAATTTTTAATGAACCATTTTGGTGTACAAAATTCGATTGTGATATTTCTTTATATGGATATTAATATATTTTTAAATATTGCTTTTTTATACCAACAATTTTTGTTGATTTACGGCCTGTACATTTTCAAGTATTCATGAAACGAGCTCAAGGCCAAAAATAATAATTTTTCACTTTTTGAATTTATGAAAATTATTATTGTTTTTTATTTTTTTAATAATCATTTTTAATTAATTATTAAAAGTTTTGAATTAAATAGAGTAGGAAAAATGTTTAGAGACAACCGCCATAGCTTTTCTTATAGATCCATTTCGGAGCCTGCTAAGCTTCTTCATCAGAGAAATTTTCGCACGCATTGCTAACCATTGAAGATAATCAGCGTATCGTAGATAATTAGACATTGAGTTAACGGTTTTTGGGCTTTTGATTAAGCAGTTTATCAGACATTGAGTTAACAGCCCATAGAGTTTTGTGCAAATTTTTTGGTTGCTCAACAAGTCTGCAAAAACAAATAAATTAAATATTAAAATAACTTCAGTTTAAAAATTTTATTGACTTGGGTTTTTTGATCCTGCGTTTTTAAACCCTTCACCACCTTTTCCATAAGGCATTTTCTTTTGTACGATTGAGAATTTCATTGTACCTTCAAACCAAAATTTTTGCTTCTGTTTGATCCGCCAATTCTTTTAATCCAAAAGTCAATGTGGAGAAAAATCAGAACGGCTTACGATGATTTATTATACTCAGATAAGCTAGAAGCCACTGATCAGTTTCTGTCAAATGGAAGTACAAAAGGGCATACGCAGTCTATTTGCGCTGCATGTCAGATATGGCTATACGCTAATCGGCTTACAATAAGCCAGAAAGTGAATCTGAGGAACCATCCGACCGTGAGCCCACTATCCGCCTGCCACCATGCGATACTGAAGTATTTAAAGGCGATTATCTGTCTTGGCCAACATTTCATGACATGTTCGCGGCCATATATATTTTAAACAAACGCCAAACACCGGTTGAGAAATTTCTCCATCTAACCATAAGACACAAGGTGAGGCAAAAGATATTGCAATAAAATGTTCACTCACGAACGAGGGATTTGATACGGCTTGGAGAAATTTTTGTGCGAGAGATACAAAAATAAAGGTATCTTAGTAAACACGCAGCTCCAAATTCTATTTAATTTGAAAAAGGTAGATAGAGGGTGTGGGAGCGCCAAGAAGTCATAAAATGTACACCTCTAATTGGGATGCAATTATTACATACCTTTGTTCGACTAAACTGCCGTAAAGTACCCTTGGCGGAAATATCCAAGTGGGAGGATATGGACAAATTTTTGTCTCGAAACAGTTCAACTTCAAAAGAGTAAAACCCGCAAAGTACGCGGAAAGCCAACGAAACCCCTGCAAAAAGACTTGGTGCATACCAAGCAAAGGTCACAAAGTTACTGTGCACAAAATGTAAATCGAATGGCCACAGATTACGAAACTTGTGAGGGCCCAAAACCACCGGGTGTGGAACCCACACAGTACGCCCACATGACATGCATATCTACGTACACATATACACGTTAACTCAAATTTACTTGAAATATTATTATATAAAATTTGAATTTTTGAAAACCTTATAAGTTTTTATTAAAATATATTTTTTCGGATACACTAATGTACACATTAATATATTAGGCATATTACATACATATATATTAATGCACTAGGCATAATATGTGGGTCGCTTACAATGCACACCCAACAACACGTTATATTCCAGGAAAGTTGTCCTAGATTTGCAGCGCCATCTACTATGGCAATAAAAACAATATTTTCGGCCCGTTACCAAAAGTTCATCAACTCCAACAGGAGAATATACAAATTTACATATATGGGAAGATTAACACACAAGCATATAAAGGTTCGCACACGCAATGCAAGCGGACATCCCACAAAGAAGAGACAAAAAAAGCATTGTTATCACAGCAAGGGCATTGTTATCACACGGTGGGAATGCAGCAAATTTACCAGCATCACACATTATTAAGAATATATGGCCAGCTGATCTAAGCAGCGCTAGCATGAATATGCGCGAACAGATGATAGCGGGCGAAGGCGGCATTCCAGGTGGAAAGGGCGCACACCATAAATAGTTATGGAATAATACACATAATGTAAATTATATTATATATATATAATGGGCTACGGTAAACAATATAATAACATAGGATTAGGATTTTTTATTGTAAAATAACTGTCCGTCTGCGTGCGGACAAGTATAAAAGGGCGACAATTTCGCTAAGTCGGACAGAAGTTAGGTAGGCATAGTAGCCAGCTGACGCATTGTTCAGCGGTGAAAGGAATTCCTGGCCGCACTCCGCATAAAAGTACGATTTTTCACCATATCGTTTATCTGTGCTCATGCACCGACGGAAGAGAAGGACGACGTGGAAAAGGATGCATTCTACGAGCGCTTGGAAGAAGCATACGAGCGCTGCCCCGCGGGTAAGGAGGTTGTATTCGGCCCCACTGTCGGGAAGTTCAGTCTCCACGATCAGACTTCGCCAAATGGATTCGGGCTAATTTAATTCAAAAATATCACGAAAGCATTAAACACAGAAAAAAAGTTTAGGAATTTACAGCATTCGTACAATCAACAAGTGAATTATTTTACATTGGAAAATGTAAATGCAAGTTAAAAACAACAGAATGCTCATGTGGTTTAATACCAAACCTTTTAAAAGAATTTATCATGGACCAACATGATAGAAAATTCACAATACCTGAATATATGGATGACATTGTAGAAGAAACACCTACAACAATGCCAACAGTTAGTGATGATCCAACACGAACCACTTAGAACAGATATGGAAACAGGTGAATCACAAATTGCAAATGAAGCAGTTGCAGAAGTATCTGTTCCGCTGGAACGAGGACATTATACTCAACGATACGATGCTATAAATTTTGGTATGATGTGTGGCAGATTCGGTGTTTCAGATAGAGTTGCCTCATGTTTAGCCCTTTTCGAAGATATACATTTTCGAGATGTTCGTGGTGAACTTGTCATAATGGATAAATCTAAAGTTGCAAGAGAAAATATAAAGATGAAGTGCTTGGAGGATGGGGCCGTGTGCAGAAGTCAACGCAAGTGGGGAAAGTTTCTGATCGCCATTCACCTGATCCAAGACAGTCTACGCGTTGGCGACGGCGAGTACCGAAGAAGATTTAATGATGAGCTATATGAACTTTACGCAGACGCCGACATAGTTTAGCGAATTAAAACACAACGGCTTCGCTGGCTAGGCCACGTAATGCGAATGAGCGAAGATGCTCCAGCCCAGAAGGTATTCTTATCGGCACCCGCCGGTGGAAGCAGAGGAAGAGGGAGACCACCACTCCGATAGAAGGACCAAGTGGAGACCGATTTGCGATCCCGCGGTGTTTGCAATTGGCTCCAGTTGGCGAAACGACTGGCGAGCTATGTTGGACGGTCAAAATCGCCCGGCCGTTAGATGACTATTTAAAGAAAACGAAAGCTTTGACTTCACATCTTGAGACCGTCGTAAGCTCGTATAGAAACGGTTCAACTAGGATGGCTAACAACCGTCTGCGGAGTACTGGACAATGACAAAGAAGGTGCTGGATGCTCTCCTCCTCTTCGGTATCATGGTATGGCCACTACAAAATTCTTAACGAATACGTTCTTTGACGTACAATAGTCAGTGCGTGCTGGTATTGGGATTGGGGCGTTAGTTCCCAGGATTGTGGCATGCCCACTAGCTCCATTTAACCAGAGACCTGTTTTCCTGAAACGTAGAGCAGCGATGACAGATACTTCCTTCGGCACCAGGTCTAGAGGTGGTAGATATTGCATTGTGTTGAGTGCTTCCGTCGGAAAAGAACAAAGAGCCCCGGTTATGCAGAGATCCGAACGCCTTTGGACTTTTTGCAGCATTATGAGATTCTAATTTTTCGCTAGTGCAGGTCACCAGACCAAGACAATATACCACCTTAGGGGAGAACCAATTGCCCTCTTGAAAGTAAACAGCTCCGCTGCTGCCTTCTTGGCCCGCTTCGTTATGTTGTCACTCTAGAGCAACTTCCTATCTATAATGTCTCCTAAATACTTGACTTTATCGCTAAACGCTAAAGACGTAAACCCAATTCTTGGCGGTGTTAGATTTGGTATGTTGCACCTCCCCGTAAAGAAAATTAGCTCGGTTTTACCCGGGATAACTTCCCAACCAGAGGCCATGGCCGACTGTGATACTTTGAGCAGTGCCCCTTTCATTAAACTTCAGATTGTGAATAAACTCCACCAGGCACGCGTCAACTCCCAGACCCGTCAGCGCCGAGGTGATGGCTTTTGGAAGAACGTTGTTGTCTAGAAATGCCACGAGTGTGTATTCTCTGAGATCAAGTGACCTTTCGATAACGGATACCAGAGAGTGCAAGGCAGTGTCAGTTGACCCGCGCTTAGTATATGCAAGTTGAGATTGCGATAGAAACAATGGGTCAATCAGCCTCCGTATGTAGTCCTCCAGGAGTCTTTCAAGAGTTTAAAAAAAAAGAAGATATGGCTTAAAGGCATTTTTAAAAATTTCCATATCCTCGACATTTGATGCATGACTCCTATGTTGTATTTTCTCCTGATCCCTAATATATAATCAGATAGTTTAAAAGTAAAACACTTTTCGAGATATTTTTAAATTTAAATTATTGAGCTAAGAAAAAAAGTAGGATTACTAATCTGTCAATAGCTCCGCCATTAACATTTCGATTTTTATCTTATTTCATTTCATTTTGAGATGATATCCCATTTCCACCAAAGCAAAAATAATTAAAATCGACGTTAAAGTGACGGAGTTATGCCGAACAAACAATTTTCTTTATGCAAAAAACATTTTGGCACTTTCCGGATTATATTCAAAAGAAAAATTACAATGTTATAAGAGATTAAGTGAACAAACCTATATTTATTTTTTCATTGAACTTGAAGATCTTGGAAATTATGAACCACTATAGTAATATCTGAATGCTTTACATGACATGATGACATTTAAAGGGAGTAGTGTTTTATTTTTGCAAAAAAAAAATAATAATAAGCAATAAGTAATAACGTGAGTACATATAAGTAAATACCCACCAAATAAGTTCTGTATCATGCGTGGAAGGTATATTTTCACATCGGCCAGAAATTTTACTGAAGGTCTGCAAACTGCTTTTTGCTTATATTTTAATATTGTTCCGCAAAACATTTGCGAGCCATGGACACCGAACGTTTTTTGTATTACTTGCAGAACCTTAAGTACCTGGAAGTCTGGTGTAAAGTAAGTGCGAGTTTCCGGTACTAATTTTTTAAATTTATTTATTTACTTGATTCACGATAGTCAACATTTACAATTTTCCGTTCCGGCAATATGGCGTCGACCAATGTGTCACGAAGTTGATTGCTATTTTTCCTTAACCAAAGTAAATCAAATCGGACGTCATCGCAGCGTTGAGTATGCTGACGTGCCCTGTTTTACTAAAGCAATCCCGCACTCCCCAGACGTCTCGTATTTTGCTTGTGCATCACTGGATCAGAGATTAAGGATTGGCAAAGTAGAAGTCGGAGCTGTTGGCATCAAGGATAAAAAAAGCGGATTTGTGACTTCTGAGGTTAAGGATACATACTACACATGTCGCTACAAATATTTGCTATTGCAATGATATAAACAGTTTGTTCAAAGAGTGTGGAGACCCGTATGAGTCTAGTGAATGACACCTATTTATCGACAGCAGTAAGATGTGTCTAAAGGCTGTTTTGTTGCACCAGTGTAACAAAAAGCCATCAATGCCAGTGGTACACGCAGTTGGTATGAAATAATCATATGAACCCATGTCGAAAATCCTTGACCCTATCAAATGTAAACAACATGGCTGGAAGATTTGTTCAGATCGTAAAGTCGTTGCGTTACTAACTGGTTATAAAACTTTTAAAGACGCCAGTTTTCATTCAGCTCTATCGGTGAATGAGGCTAAGGCATAGGATTCTTTTTGTGGAGTTTGTGCGAATTGTCTAGGAAAGATTAGAAGAACAAATGATCAATGATTTGCTAACAAACTATGATAAAATAGGTATAGGTAAACCGTCCTATTTGGACTTCTTCCCTGACAACCTGGTTGATGAAAGCGATGAGCACGGTGATCGTTTCCACCAAGAAGTAAAAGAAATGGAATTGCAATACCAAGGACATTGGAATTAAGTTATGATGGGTGATTTTTGCAAGTTTTAAACGCCTTTAATAGACATAAAAATGAAAAAATTAATCTAAATACAAGATTGTGACAAAAAATAAAGTTAGGTTTGTTCACTAAATCTCTTATAACATTGTAATTTTTCTCCTGAATATAATCCGGAAAGTGCCAAAATGTCTACGAAGAAATAGGCTATTGACTAACATTATTTATTTTAATATTTCGTTAAAAAAAAATTACAAAAAAGAAGACGAATGCATAAATTTGCATAAAAAAAAATTTTGTTAGCCAGAACTTTGCCGCTTTCGATTTTAGTTATTTCTGCTTTGGTGAAAATGGTATTTCATCCTCTCAAAATGAAATGAAATATCATAAAAATCGAGACGGTAATGGCGAAGCTATTGACAGATTAGTAATCCTACTTTTTTTTCTTAGCTCAAAAACTGAAATTTCAAAACGAAAACTGTTCTCTTTTTAAACTATTTGATTACATACTTGGGATCAGGAAAAAAATTCTACATAGGAATCATGTATCAAATGTCGAGGATATTTTTTTTTCGGGTAGTGTAATCTTTCGGTTTAGAGTGTGAGGTTTTCCCTGTTTTGGGGATAAAGACCACATCAGTGCTTTTCCATTGGGCATGATAAGCATTAGCATCACCACCAAGAATTAATAAATCATCTCGCGGGTTAGCTACCCTGAACAGCTCTCTGAAGTTATCCGGTGGCAGTGAACCTTGGTGATCATGGGCCAGGTAAAAGGAAGCATACTTGCATCTCCTAAACAACCCCTCGGCGCTGGGTCTCCGCAAGCCACAGATCCTACTGCCAGTGATCCACGGCTCCTTGACTAGTACAATGTCTACCACACCTGATGACAGGTGTAGTAGAATTGCCGCTGATGCTGCTTTGCTATGATGGTATCTTTGGAGGACCCTTATCATAGTTGTTTCCCGCTCTTCTCCATGACCGTCGCGCCCGCCTCGTATTCACTGAACAGCTGACTCTCGCAGTATAGCCTCCTAAGAGCTAAGCTATCGTCCGAGCTTGACGAGGTGTACCCACTTCATTCAGCCTCCTTCGCCATCACTGGGGGGTTCATCCACATCCACACGAGACTCGAGGTTGACCAAGGATTCAACATCGGCCTTGTATACCCAAAGGTTTATATTTTTGAAACCGTACCTGACCATAAAGTCCCGCTTCCCAGAGTAGACAGGGAAACACGGGAAACGTTGAAAGGTCAACGAAAAATCTAAGGCATAAAAGAGAACGGAAAGATCATAGCGGAACCTAAATACAGGAAAAAAAACAGCAAGAACATATCGAGCAGACGCACGCAATGGGAAAGATCACGTGGCTGTATTACTTAAAAAGCGAGGAATTGGTGAAATACGCTACGGAATTCGGCCTGGAGAACACCGGAATGGTAGACGAGCTAAGGAAGCGCCTGGCTAGCTTCATACAGGCACAAGGTACCGACTCTAGTCTTAAGGTTCGTTTTAGCGAGTTAGCCCTCAAGCATGCACGGTCAGCCAACACAATTAGCCCAGCAACTCCAAAGGAAAGCCGCGGAGAAGCGTTACCAGATAACAGCGGGGCGGCTTCGACCAACAATATGACGGGGCACGAGAACCACGGCCACCAAGAAGCAGATCAAGTGCAAAAATACGTCGCGCAGGAACCAATATCACAGGCCAACATCATGGATCGAGTGCGCAAGTGGGGCTTGGGTAGGATTTATTGAACGGGTGGAGGAACTGGCCGAAAACTACGAAATCAGCCGCGATTCCATTCCACGCGCACTACCTGAGCTGATGAAGGATAAAGCCATGGTGTGGTATCACAACAACAACCGGCAGTGGCCGGAGTGGAATCTGTTCAAGAAGGATTTCCTTGAGTTCGCGGTACTTTGAGAGGCTCGATAATGAGATCCGGCGGCGTGTTTTAAGTCTTCGTGCTATCATTACAGGGGCTCATGCGACACGCCGACTACGGGAGTGAACAGAAGCTCTGTCGTAATTGCCGCCGCGAATACCAGCTTTATGTGAAGCGAAGCGAGTTCGTCAGCTTAGAGGAATTAGTAAGCCTGGTTGAGAACTATGACAACATAACAACAGAGAAAGAACCATTAAAACCAGCAGCAACGCCGTTTGTGGAGCGACAAGAGGAGCGGTATCAGTACTTGCAAGCCGGCGAGAGGAACGAAGGACCCGCGAGGCAAGACAAGAGAACCCCGACAAGTGAGGACGCCGAAGCCACACCAAGGAGCGATTGATCCACGGAACGCGTGCAGGCGATGTGGAGAGAGCGGACACTACGCCCATGGGTGCCGCAATGAACGACGGGATTTCTGCTGGCAGTGCGAACAAGACGGTGACTTCAGTCGTATACAGTCGGGAAACGACCCGGGACCCTATTGGCACCGAGGGGTGGCGTCTCAAGCAACCCAACCTCGGCCTCAATAAATACTTTAAGCCAGGGCCAAGGGCGGATCTTGGCTACGGTAACACTGGATGGAGAAGAGATGATGGCATCAGTAGACACGGGAGCAACAAGAAGTTTCGTGAACGAAGTAATAGCGGCGAGGTTAGGCGCGCACACGTTCAAGGAGGTAGACACTCGAGGGGCAATGGGAGGGCAAGACGAATAACCGAAGCGGTAGAAGCAGAGGTAAAGTTGGGCGCTCAGGCACATGAAAGTGAGTTGCTAGTCCTACCTGGACTAGTTGACAAAGTGGTGATTGCAACAGACTATTTGGCAAAGGCTAATTTGGAACTGAGGTGTGGCAACGAAACAACCATGGTGGATGAGGGAGACAGCATGAGTATTGACGAAGATGTGAGGCGCGATAAAGCAAGCCAGTGGAGGGGACTGCAGATGTGGCGGTGAGTAGCTTCCTAAAGTATTAATTACAGATGTTCGAAGAGATGTCCGGGGTGTCCAACGTAGCCATGCACAAGATAGTAATGCAAGCTGATCGACCGAACAAACAACGGTATTTTTCAAAGATGCAAGAGATCATAAATAAGGAGATCGACGAACTGATAGAGGAAGGGTGTATCGAACCATCCCAAAGCCCACAGCGCACCAATCGTTCTGGCCCGGAAGAAAAACGGCAGGTGGAGACTCTGCGTCGACTATCGACAGCTCAACGCTCGCTCAGTACCGGACGCCTACCCGCTACCTCGAATACAGCACATCCTAGATAGATTACGAAGCGCGCGTTTTATCGGCAGTCTAGACCTTAAGAATGGTTATTGACAAATCCCTATGGAAGAAAATAGTAAGCAATTCACAGCGTTCACAGTGCCCGTGCGAGGACTGTATCAATGGAGAGTAATGCCTTTTGGGGTACACTCCGCCCGGCTACGTTTCAAAGAGCACTCGATCGTGTTATTGGACTAAAGTTAGAACCACACCCCTTCGCTTACCTGGATGACATCATCATCACTAGTACTACATTAAAAGGGCACATAAGGCATCTGAATCAAGTTTTCCAGCCACTAAAGCGAGCAAGTTAAAAAATTAACCCGGAAAAATGCGAGTTTTTCAAAAAGAGTTTGAAGTGTCTAGGCCACGTCGGCAGTTGAGTCTAGCTTGACGTTTCGGCAGATCCTCTACTTTGGAAGATTAAAAAAAATCACTTAGAATTTGAACAACAAAATTCCTTTTGGAACTGTTGAACACATAAATAGCACACAATTATAGGCCCATCCAATTTCAGATCCAATGATTGGGGATATCGCCCCCCTCCACCCTTGCTCACAGCCTCTGTTTTTCCGGGCAGCCGACAGCTTTTCTTGGAGCACATAATTCCCACATACCAATTTTATTCCAGGTTGACGGATCTGTTGTAGAGGCCTATCAATGGGATGAAAAATGTTTGCTATTGGCTGTGTATACTCTATCAAAACGTGTTGCACATATGTGGTTCGATGCATCACCTACAATGCATACAACTTGGGGTGATTTTGTTAACGCTTTGCAGCATGAGTTTGGCTTGGTAAAAGACGAGGCGGAAATTCACGTTGCGAAGGCAAATGCAATAAAACGACCAAACTAAACCATGAAGGAATATTGTTTATGTATATCCGCATTGGGTACTCGATACGAGCTTCATGAAGTTGCAGTCGTAAGGTACGCAGATCAGGTTGGAAGTGCCGTGAGCTCCAGAACTGTATAGCACCAATGAAGTTTAAGCCATTGCAAAATGCAATCGCGGGTTCCTTCATTAGTCGTGGCGAATTAAGCGAATCACATACGAATCAATCGTGCAAACGAGATAAATTAAAAACAAAACTTATTAAACGTATTAGAGCCAAACGACACAAGTGCTGTATGCAAGTAAAAGGTATATGTGGATTAGTACGTATGCTTTACGAGTACCTGGTCATTGGCGTATTCATCGCCAATCAAAGCGCAAGTTTACATCGCTGATGATGAACTACTACAAGTAGACATACAGTTAGGGGATCGCCAATATAACGATGAGGATTGACATGCTTTTCGAGAACAAACGGGTAACAGCAGAAATGGTAATATCCGATAACAAATTTTTCAACTTTTGTCTAATTTCAGAAGTCCAACTGAGCGAGTCAGAATGTAACTTTTTTTGGAGAGTTACAGAGATGTTTTATGCAGTGGTTTAAACGGAATTGGTAGAACTGACGTGGTCGAAACAAGCAGTGTCAAAATTTCCGTACCGCATTCCAGACCCGAAGCGAGGCATCATCAACGGTATGATTGACGAATTCCTAAAACTAGCTCTAGCTGTCTTTAATCTACTGATGGATGCAATTCAAAAACGACTGCAGAGAGGCGATATGCTCCACTATATGGATGACATCGTCATTGGCAGCAATTCTTTCGACGGGATAACCTTTTTGGATCATCAGTTACATCGCCGAGGCATCAGCCCAGGAGAGATCAAGACAAACGCAATCGCTTATTTCTAATTATAACTGGCACTTCCGAAATTTTGTCGCTGGCTATTCCATCATATCAGATCCGTTGCGTTAACTAAGAGCATCAAGAATCTGCATTTAAAGAACTGAAAAGCGTGCTCATATCACAAACGACAATGGTGAGTTACCTCCTGGCATTTGCAAATTTTGGTCGCACCACGCGTTTCCACAGCTACGAGTAGGAAGATTTAGCAAGAAATCCAGCGGCTGTAATGCTCTACGCACAACAATGGCAAAAGGAGAACTCAACCCCATGTAGCCCGATGGTTCATATCGTTACCGACCAGGATCCCGCATGGAACATGTATACGCACTCAGCGGCACATCATCCGAATGTGCTCACGAAATGGACACAGCTGACCTAATAATCTCTAAAACGATTACCGACAAGTCAGATTGGTTGTTGAGGATCCAACTGCAAGACGACAATATCAAGTACATCGTTTACGGGATGAGAAATGGTACAAAACCCGAAGACTTCTGTATGGTACAAGAACGAAGAAGAGGAGGAAAGTTAGAATTCGGATAGCAATAGACACGTTCACCACGCCTTCATACATTATTTCATTTTATTGAATTAAAATAACTTCATTATATTATACTTTTCAAAATTCATATGCTGAAATTAAACAATCGGAAAACAGGGACTTTTTGAGTCTTTCGAGCCGCGAAAAAAAGTTAGAACTCAAAATTTTATTTTTATTCTTAAAAGATAAAATCAAAACAAGTAAGGAAGTCTAAGTTCGGGTGGAACCGAACATTATATACCTAGTAGTGATCTATTATGTCATCCCAATGTTCGCAGGTCTATTTTAATACTTTCAGTTCGTATTTGCATTCAAATAGACAGACGGACAGACAGATAGACTACATCGACTCAGCTCATCCTCCTGATCATTTCAGTATACGTACAAACATTTCATGTTCATGAAGGGTATGAATATCAAAAAAGATATACAACTTCGCAGTGGGGTATTAACTACTTGCCCGGATATTTTACTTTTCATCCTGAACGTTTTGACATACATTAATAAACATATATCACTATTCGTTTATGCAGAATAAAGTAATATACCTTGTGTGCGTAACAAAAATAGATATAAAAATGGGTGTTTTTATAGGCGCCAAAGTACTCAACCGATCTTTATGAAATTTTCACAATATATACTTGGCTTCCCTGGATACAGCATAGACAATATATAGTTTCGTAAAAGTAGGCCACGCCCCCAGGCTATATAAAGTTTCAATTCGTCATAACTCCGATATTTTTTGGTCTAAATTAATGATATTTTGATACATATGTCACTTAGTCAATATCTACATAATTTTTCAAAAGTGGGCGGTGCCACGCCCACATATTTTGTGTTTTGTTTTATTTATTTATTTATTTTTAGCCAAATTGAGTGAAATCTTATAGGCTATATTAAATATAATAAGACTAGTACGTAATATAATGATATACAAACTACATTACTTATAAAAACCATTTAAATTACTTAAAAAGCGATCTTTCGTAAAGGGGCTCAGGGCTCTATTAATTGGCGCGTTTCGCACATAAAGAGCCTTAAAAATTCCAACACGGAACAGCTCTGAACTACGAAGAGCTCTGGCCGGAATGTTAATCAGTATCCTCTCAAGAAGCACGGGGCAGTCCACAGCACCACGAAGCAGGTCAAAAATGAACGAGAGCGACAAAATAGATCTCCTGTTCTGCAGTGATTTCAGATGAATTAATAAGCACCGAGCCTCATAAGCTGGTATAGGCTCCGTGAAACGTAAGTTTCGTAAGGCAAAATGTAGAAATACTTTCTGGATCCGTTCAATTCTTGCAATGTGGCAGTAATAATACGGCGACCAAATGAAACAGGCGTATTCAAGTTTCGAACGCACAAACGCCGAATATAAAAGCTTTAGCGTATACGGATCACAACCTCTACAATTACGATTACAATGGCGTACGATTTCGCAATACATAAATTAATGTGACTTGCGAACGTAAATTTTGTGTCAAAGATTACACCCAAATCTTTAATTTCACTTACCCTCGTTAAGGGCGAGTTAGATATATGAAATGAAGTATTAATGACGTTGACACGCTTCGAAAAAGTAATATGGAAACATTTTTTTATGTTAAGTGATAACCGATTTTCATTGCATCAACTACTAAGTTTATCCAAATCTAATTGCATCAATTCTGAGTCATGAAAGTTATAGATCAGTGAATATATTATAAGGGCATCTGCGTAAAGCAGAAACCTTGCTGAAGAGAAGCAGGAGCAAATGTCATTGATAAACAGCACAAAGAACAAAGGGCCCAGTATACGAGTACTACCTTGTGGAACACCAGAGGTGGCAATGAACTCTTTATAAGAGTTGAAGAAAACCGTACTATGATTCTTTTTGTACTTACGATACAGTTTATTTTTCAAATTTCGAAGCTTCATCAAGGCTGCATTGTGCCAGGGAACTTTGTATTTCTTTTTTGAAACCAAAGGCATACAACTTTTACATATATCCACAACAGTAGTCCTAAACATCTCGAAACTGCCCGTGGAATCAAGATTACGAAACTGGCTATCCCAATTAATTTTAAGAAGAAGATTGTTCCAATTTTAAAAATCGCAGCGCTTAAAATTAAAAGAAAAACTTGATGCGACATTACTTGTTAAGGCATACTTATAAAATTCAAGGTCGAGAACTAAGGCAACATGATGCATATCCGACTTCATAATAGGTGAAATGCATTCAACCAATGAAAAGTTTAAGGTATTACTTAAAAAGATCAAATCTAAAGTTCGGTCAAGCCTATTCGGAAAACAATTGATTTGCTTAACATCTAAGCTTAAAAAGCTATCTACTAAATAAATTTCACTAGGACTGTTGACCTCACAAGCAATTAAAGCAGATTTGGAAATAGTCTGTGACCATTTAACGCTGCATAAATTGAGATCACCCAACACGCAAAGATGATCACTACCTACTTTGTTCAAAGCTAGTGATGTTATGTTGTCGACATGAGCTGTGCATAGGTCGTGTTTACTATTAGGTGGGATATACGACGCACACACAAAAACTGAATTTGAGATACCTCGAATGTGAACACAAAGCTGGTCAAGCAGCGCATTATTATTGTCCAAGGTTATGTCAGAGGCCTGATGATTGCAATGTACCGCAATGAGCACTCCACCACCTCTTTCACACCCAGTTGCGCTGGAATCTCTATCCTTACGATAGACTGTATATAGATTTGGATCAAAGTACTCTTCGTTATAAAAGTTATCATTCAGCCACGTCTCTATAAGTACGACAACATCGTAACCCTGACGTGCACTAAAAAGGCGCAAAAGCGGGGATTTAGTTCTAATCCCAGCCATATTTTGAAAATAAATTTTTAAGTTGCTACTTTCTCCATCTGACCCAACCGATCGCCTTCGGGCATCGGTTGGAGCACGTCGTTTTTTGCCGTCAACTGAAAAGGGCGCACAATTATGTTCGTAGGCCACAGCTCAGGATTTAGCAGCTTGGGATACGAATCGGCGTTTACCCCTATTTTGAAATGCAGGTGCCTCAAAGATTTTGGGTCCACACCTTTCTTGATAAGGCTAATACAAATGATGGAGTTCTCTTCGATACCCGTGTACTTCGAAATGTATTTTTTGATACCATCAGGTGTTACTGAAGCAGGGAAAGGCGAAATATGCAACCATTTCCTTCTCGATACCGCGCTCAATTCTCTGTCGATGCTGGAACCAATTACTAAGGGCTGAGGTAGTCGACGAATATTACTTTTGTTACTAAATTTTGGTTTGGGGCTACAATTCATCCCCGCAGCATTTGTCGGTTATTAAAATATTCAGAACCGTTTTTTGCAGAGTTATCAATGCCCTTTCCATTTGCGCGATTTGGATCAATTTCATGTACAGGGTGGCTGATGAATTTTGCTACATTAAGAAACTCAAATAATTTATTATTTTGTTATTTTGTTATTTTTTGTGTTGATCCTTTTTTTGTTACGCACAGTGTGCCATTCGTTTGCATTAACAGCAGCTGCAGGAGAATTAGCAACCGTAGTAGCAGTAGCGGCGAAAGGTAACATTGGCATCGCAGTCACTACATTAGTGCTGGCAGCAGCAGCATAAGACGACGATTCATGTTGAGAAGTAGAAACAGCATCAGCTGATGAACAATAAATATTTCCTGGGCTAATTTCTCCAAGAGAGACGCGCTCAGTAACAGAAGGCAGAGACGATGTTGTTATTTGTTTATTTGCATTATTCTGCCCATTCTCTTTCGAATAGACACTAACAACACTACTTGTATTGTTATTAGCATTTATAGTGGCGCAAAAGTAAGCTTCCGATGTTCAGCATATCGGTTGTGGCATGTGCAGTGTGTGCTGTTGCACCGTTTTGTTGGAACCACATGTTTTCCAATCCCAATTCATCAAGTTTCGGCAAAAAGAACTCGTTGATCATTGCTCTGTAGCGCTCACCATTCACAGTAACCGTTTGGCCCCGACCGATTATTGGTCAAATAAATAGTCAGCAATATTCCGCGTTCTGGAGCAGTGTAGCGTAACATTGTTTATTAACGTGTATTTCGCATGTGTTTGCTACACAAGTGTCAAAACAGAACTGACTTTAGGGGCCAATCGCAAAATTTATAGCATTTTCTGATAGGAGGATTACTTTTGCGCCACCTTGCATTAGCAATGCGACGAAGTTCTTTGACCTCTAAAGTGAGCGAAGTAAGCGCAGTAACAACTCCGTCATCATAAATTTTGTTCAAATTTTCTAATTCAGAGCGCACAATTTCCATTTCACCTAGCAATTTGTTTTTGGCCTCTTGAAGAGAGTGTATTACCTAAACCGCACTAACTTGCTCTGCTCGCAATGATTTGAGTTCGGCAAGAATGTCAGATAAAAGCTAATTTTTCTCATTATCACCAACATTATCACCAACATTATCAGTTCGCGAATTAGGTATTACCACTTGTATGGCTTGTTGTTGCTGTAAAAAAGAGTTATGCGACGTCATAGACTCATCTTGGTGAGCTGGAGCACACAAACCACAAATGTAAATATTGTCAACATTATTTAGAAGTTTTAAGTCAGCAGGCGAGTTACCAACAACATACTTACATACATTTAATGTCTATGAAAGCTATGAAAATCAAAAAAGATATATAACTTCGCTATTGCAGTAGGCTATTAACTACGTGCCCGAATATTTTGCTTTTGTGTTTTCCGATTTGGCTAATTTTTGGCAGGAGTATATTACATACTACTAAGAAGCAGCTGACCAATTTTCATTGAAATATCAAGATTGAATTATAAGCGATTGCCTTTGAAAATAGCAGAAATTTTATGCTGAAAAGTGGGCGGCGCCACGACTACCTCTTCAAAATCGACAAAATTTTTTTGCGGCCGAGTTTTTCTTAAAAAGCTTATTATGTGTTCAAAATTTGATTGATATAACTTGCTTAGTTGTAGAAATATCGCCTTTTAAATTTTACAAAAAAAATTTTTAGAACTATGTTAAAAAACTGAGCGTGGACATTAACCGATTTCGCAACAAACAGTTACCTTTATATATAGAACATTCTCACCAAATTTCGTTTCGACAAGTCAATTTTTGGAGTTATCGCATAAAAAGTTTTGTGGAATAGTCCACTAAATTTAAAGTTTTTGGATTTCTTTGTTTACTGAAACTTTGGAAGTGAAATATAAATGATGTAAAGCCATTTTACGCAAAGCTATTGCCTATTTAATATATCTACGATCCTCTTCAAATTCTTTCATATATAAGTGGGCGTATACCTTAACCGATCCCGCCCATTTTTTCCTGGAAAATTTCTTGCATACCTGGAAACCTGCGTGCTGAATTTCGTTTCGATATATTGAACGGTTTTTGATTTATGATTAATATTATTTCTAAATTTGACTTAATCAAAAGTGGGCAGTGCCACGCCCATTTTCAAAAATTTCTTGATAAATTTATTTTATGCCTGAATCTTAATGTATTCACCAAATTTTATCTTTATAGGTGTATTATGTACTGAGTAATCACTTTTTTTGTGTTTTCGAAAATATTCTATATGTAAAAATAGGGCGTGGCTATTGTCCGATTTCGCCCATTTTAAATAGCGCTCGGAGATGAGTGCCAAGGAACCTGCATACCACATTTCATTAAGATATCTCAAAATTTACTCAAGTTATCGTGTTCACAGACGGACGCACGGACATGGCTTAATCAATTTCTCCTAAACATTTTGATATACATAAGTCAATATCTACCTCGATCCGTTTATGCCGTTACGTACTGCCATTAGGCGACTAAAGTTAATATACCTTGTGTGCGTAGCACTACTAGGTATAAAAAAAACCAAACTCACATTATATTTGGTTAAAAAAAATAAAACTCAAAAAAGATTGATTAGATCTAATTTATATGGGTTTCGCTCAAATTTTCTTCAATCAAAGCAGATTTTCGACATTGTAGTTGGGCCAAGTGGTTTATAATATTGTTTGCTGGGTTGGAGCTTCTTCTTTTTAGAGAAGTCTATATTTATTTCAAACAACATATAAGCAACATAAATTAAAAATAATTACTTAAATATTAAAATGAAAAGTTTGAAACAAAAACACACATCAGCTTTGTTATTTAATAAACTATCACAGGTTACATGTAGTGGCCACACAACATACTTTACATATTTTAAAATTTTTTCTTTATGACAGCTGTGTAAGCCCTGTTCGCATTGTCCACGTCTTCTATAAAAGTAATAACATTGCTCAGCTCCTGTTGTATGCGGAGAGTTTCCAGTGTCATTCTTCTCTTTCCCCTTCTCCCAGTATCCAAAATTCGTGTAATTGTGAAATCAGCTGTGTGATTGTTAACAGTCAGGTGCTGAGCCAATACTGTTGTTGCTTTCTTTTTCTTTGCGTCCATCTCATGTTCGTAGATTCTCGTTCCTAATATGTCGGCAGAGTTGTCGAAAATCGTTTCGGTCCCAAGAATCATAATGCAGTAGGCGAAAAATTATTTATTAATCGTTAAAAGTTATCCTCTAAAAACAGCATGTAAAATGTGTAAGCTTAATGTTAGTATTTTTTTGTGGAATATTAAAATTTTTTTGCATAGTTCCGCATTGAAAGTGTATTTTCTTGATTTACACAGCAATGCCACAATGTTACTAACATTTAGGCAGTAATAATACATGTAGTTCGCGAAACTACCAACAACGTTTGTAAGCTTACAAAAAAGTCTGTAAATTTACAAAACAAACTTAGTGGTCGTTGCTGATCGACACCAGCACGACGCGTCATATGCATTCGTTTTCTGAAATCGGCAGCGTGCCGATATAATTTAATAATAAACATATTTAAGGTTAAATATTGTGATTTTTGTGAACTGGCAGCTTAATGCCGAACATAAGTGTAATGTTTGTGGCTGATGTTTCGATAGTATTTTCCCTCATTTGAACGCTTATTGGAGTGCTAATATTTCAATTACATGCCCTTTTAAAAATTGCTTTAAAGTGTTCGCAACTCAGTGTTCCTTTAAATTCCGTGTATATAGAAACCATAAAAAACAATGAAAAGTTTATTTTGAAAAAAGGTGATCCAATGTTGAACAAAGTGGCGGTCAAATTGCCCATGAATATGTTTCTAGTGTAAGTGGTCAAGAATTGGCTGACACGTCAATTACTGACTGTTCTGAGAATGTTTCTAGTGCAAATTTAGTGATACTTTAAGTGCTGTCCTTTCTAGAGGGTTTACAATTTTAATGATGAAATTGAAATGCGCTCATGAAGTATAAGACGCGGCTCTCACATTAATGGTTTCTGAATTCAAAAATATTATAAATATTCATAACGTGGAAAAGCAAAAGAAAGTTTAACGACCACAAAATAT
Organism: Merzomyia westermanni; assembly: GCA_949987695.1. NCBI lineage: Eukaryota > Metazoa > Arthropoda > Insecta > Diptera > Tephritidae > Merzomyia > Merzomyia westermanni. Next base: position 102,408,261 of record OX465292.1, on the reverse strand, counting down.
TTGATAACAATAAACTGATTTTAAATGCTATTTCTCATGATAATTTGGTCGCTTGTTTTTCAGAGTTTGATTCACGGTACAAAAGAAACATAATTTTTCAAAGTAACCTAAATTACGTCGCACCGAAGGAAATATTTTTGGGCCATGATCAATATCATAACAGGGCATATTTTCATTACATTTCAATAATCAAGACCATTCGTTTTTTACTGCGTAATAAAAGTTTCTTGAATCATTTCGAGAAAGCCAAACCTTGTAAAAGAAATATTTATGCTGATTATAACGATGGTGCCATATATACTAAAAACCATTTTTTTCGTGGACACTCAAAAAAAAAAAAAAAACGAATTACTAATGTTTCAAGATGGCTTTGAAAATTGCAATCCCTTGGGTTTTTCAAAAAAGAAACATAAATTAATAGGTGTACATATGGTTATTGGAAACATTCTAAATAAATATAGATCTAATATAAACAATGTTTAGCTTGTGCTGCTATGCAAAGAGAGCTTCACTAAAACCTTCGGAATATACACAATTCTTGAGCCCTTGATTTTTGATGTAATTGAGCTAGAGCAAGTTTGATCACAATGCTGGATGATAATTTAGGAAGTCCTTAAATAGGCGGTTTTGTAGAAAACTTCAATGCTAGTAAATGTCTTTGCAGATATTGTCTATTTACTCGACAGTCGTTAAAAAATTTCCAGCCACAAATTGCTACTTTACGGTCTCCAATCAACTATAATCAATGCATAGCTGATGGTCCTCCTAACAGTATGGGGATCTTGAGAAATTCCTGCCTAACAGCTAAGTCGTTACCGTGTATGTGAAGGTCTTCCACCATGCTTATCACATGACTTATTTGAAGGCATAATTCCATACGACTTAATGGAAGTTTTAAAACACTTTATTAAAAAAAAATATTATTTTGATGGATTACTTACATATGACTTTCTCGTCTTTACGAAAAAACTTAAAACTATCTCTATCTTTTCCTCGTATAGAGTTTACTATGAAAAAATGACCTGCCAAAGCGGATGAAGTTCATCAATTCCTTTTTTTAATGCCTTCAATATTTTTGCACAAAGTTTCTGATTACAATGGTCCCATATGGCAATTTTTCAGGACTATGATCGAAATGTGCCGGCTGATATGTAGCCATGAAATAAACGAAAATCAAATTTGTTTGCTCTCTCATTATACATATGTATACATGGCATCATTATATTTGTCATTATCTGGACCTTATAAGAAAATTTGGGCCATTAATTAATTTGTGGGCAATGAGATTCGAGCACAAGCACCAATATTTCAAAAGAATTTTAAAATCCACGAAGAACTTTAAAAATATAACATTAACACTCACTGAAAAGCACCAGCAGATGCAAGCAAGTATGTTTGGTAGTATATTTAATTTGAACGTATTTAATATGTGATTATTTTCAACCTCTTGAAATAAATATGCTGAAAAAACCCTTAAAAAAACTGGCGAAAGGGTAAATTTTTTGAGTAACCACTCCCCAAAGCCCAAAAAATATTTTTTTTTTTCAAAAGCTGTTATCGCCAACGTTTTTAGCTGACAGTTTTGGGTCGGACCGGGTATACATGAACATTTTCAAATCAAATGAAAATTTTTTTAGTGGTCATCAAAAAAACCTTAAAAATCAAAGTCGAAAAAAGTCAAAAAAAATTTATTTTGTTTTATTGTTTTCCCGACAGGGTGAATGATTGATGTATATTGGAACGATTTTTCGTCATCCCTTGTCAAATTTGGTTTTGAGACAAACCGGTTTCGGCGTTGTGCCATCATCAGTGTCCATTTTCGTTCTGATTTGTTGTGGTAGTTTGTCTTGTATTTATAGTAGGTAGCAGGTAACGTCAGCATGGGTGTCTGTTTGTGTACGTGTGTGCATGTGTTATGTGTGTACCTTCAGAAACGTGGGTGGTTTGCATCGATCGGTTTTTTTGTGGTTGACTGAGGCAGGTAAAAGTTGGTGATTTTTGTTTTTTGGTGGTTTTTGCTTGTTTGTTGTTTTTGATCTTTTGCTGTTTTGTGCTTATTTGTCGGTGCGTGTGTGTTTGTTGTACCTGAGTGGTTGCTTTGTTTTTTGTAAACCAATTTTAAAGGTTCGAATATTGTGTCGGAAACAGTGTTTGTCTGTTCGTTTATTATTCTACCGTCGAATGTTTTTTGTTTGTAGATTTCCATGTTTTCGAGTACGTTCAGACGTCTGCCTTTTGCTTGTACATGTAGGACCTTGACTGTTTTTTTGATGTTTCCGGGGGGGGGGCATTTATTCTCCGCCATGTGATTCGCAAAGTTGGACTCTGGTATGATGGTTGGATTCCGTATCTTTTTGTTGTAATCTCTAATGTGTTCTCTGAACCTCGTTCTTACTTGTCGTCCGGTTTGTCCTATGTAACTGTGCTGGCATTCACAAGTGAGCTTGTATACACCATGGCTGCTAAATGGATCTTCTGAGTTAGTTTTGGTTCTTAGCTTCCGTCCTAAATTGTTCGATGTTTTGAACGCTGTGTTGATATTGTATTTTCTAAGGAAGTTTGCTAATTTATATGTTGCCCTTCCAGTATATGTCATTGTCGTCCAGGTTTGTGTACTTTCTTCTCCATTGTTTCTTTTTTGTTCTCTAAGGTCTCTCCTGATTTTATCTACTAGTGCTTTTTTATATCCGTTGTTTGTAGCGATGTTATATATTATTCCAAGCTCTCTTCTATATGCTTCTTGTGTAAGAGGTGTTCTTTCCAATCTTTGTACTAATTGCCTCAATTGGGTGGTTCGAGGTATTATGTATTATTGTGTCGGTGGCCGTTGGTTTCCTATATATGTCGTAGTTGAATTTATTGCTAGCTTTATCAATACTTATTGTGAGGTCCAGATAATTGATTCCTCCGTCATTTTCGGTTTCCATTGTGAATTTTATGTTCCCGTGCTGCTTGTTGAGGTACTCCAGTACTTGCTCTTCGTTGTTGGAAGTTAAAACGCATATGATATCATCCACGTACCTTGCGTAAAATAACACTCCTAATTTGGAATTTAATTCCTGTATATACTCTTTTCCAGGTTTTGCATAAACGCTTCCATAAGAATAGCCGATGTTGGGTTGCCCATCGCAAGTCCGTTTGTTTGTCTGTATATTTTATTGTTGAATTGAAAATAGTTTTGACGTAGTGTGGTTCTTACCGTGTACGTGATTTGCGTACTTTTTACTTTATCTTTTGTTTTACGTAGTATTATAGAGTTTACTATGTTCAATGTCTCTGCTAGTGGTATTGATGTGTATAGATCTTTTATGTCGAAAGATACCAATTTGCTGTCCTTTGTCACTTCAACGGTCCTAAGTTTGTTTATTAGTTCAGATGTATTAGTTATGGTGTGTTTGTTGCTAAGTTCCAGTGTGTCCTTCAATACTGTTTTTAAATATTTAGATAGCCTTATAGCATGGTGCCGATTTAAAATTAATGATTGGTCTCATTGGATTGAAAGGCTTGTGGATTTTTGGTAGCGCAATCAGTGGTGGAGTTGACGGGTTCATTTGGACTAATGTATATGCCGAGTTTGTATCTATTATATTTGTTGCAGTTTTTATAGCCACTTTGATTTCTTTCTGGTATTCATCCGTGGGGTTCACTCTTATTCTACGACAATCCATATCCTCGATGAGTTTTTCGGTTTTTGCTATATACTCATCTTTTTCAATTAGCACAGTTGTGTTGCCTTTGTCCGCCTTCGTTGCGACAATGCTGTTTATCCTGAGTTTATGTTGTAGGTTCTTGACTGTTTTTTGCTCCGTGTTTCTCTTCTGTCCTTCCTTTGCTTTCACTTCCTTGTTTATTATTTCTCTGCACATGTGTCTTGCGTGCTCCTGCTCCTCAACTGGTATTAATGATATTGCGACCTCTGCGTCTACGATCGCCTGTTCCGTTTTTCTTTTTTCGTTTTGGTCTATAATATTGTGTTTCAGTCCCTTTTTAAGAAGTTGTTCTTCCGCCGCGGTGATGGCCACTGTCGTTAGGTTTACGAGCCTGGCATAAACTGAAGCGGACCCATATTCTGTATGGATGGTGTTTTGGTATGGTAGCGAATCTTCCTCTACTAATAGAATTTGGATTTCGTCGCGGTCAAGAAGATTTGTGTTTATGATTCCGGATTTTGCCATTTGACAGGCTTGAACTATTTCTGATACCTGTTCCTTCAAGATTAGGATTTACCCAACTCCAGCAGCTCTAAACTGTCCTCGCTAATATTTTTACTTATAGCGTTGATATGTAGCATCATTTCGTTTGCTTTTTTGATCGCCTCTCGCGTAATGTTGAAAAGCTTTTCATTGGCGCGATTACTAGTGGTTGTTGTTTACCACAACGTCGCTCATACTTCGAAGGCTATAATCCCAATCTGCTGCGTCTGGAGACCCAGCGATCCCCTTTCATGCAAAACCAATCCAGGCGATAAAACTTGTTTTTCGTGATTTGCTTATTTGGAGCTCGTCGAGTCGCAGTTTAGTTTGGTTTAAATGGAATTGCAGTACAGTACGCGCAGACTCGCTTTTGATATCGTGCTGTGTTGACTCAGTCAATTTCTCTAATGTCATGTTAAAATAGTTAAGGACGACCACACATATTAAGGGTAAAATGAATCTGATCGATTAGATGATTAGAAAAACAAAAGAAATGTTTCTTAAATTATAAAAAAAAAAAAATTTTTTCATAAGGTTTGCTATTTTTTACTTATCCGCAGGGATATTGAAAACCAAATATGAAAAATATTTAGTTGTTATTTTTTTTTTTAAATCGTGTCTAGAACTCATTTTAGCTATATATTTGTGGAGAAAATGGTTGAATTTATATGTGGAAAGTTTTCAAAATTGTTTGAAAGTTATTACATGGGGAAAAATAGCAATTAATTTATTTTTCTTGGTTTTTTTTATTTTGTTATGTATATATATTTTTTTTTTAATTTTTTTAAATATTTTTTTGCTTAATTCCTTGGATTCATGTTAATAATATAACGAAGTTTCTACTGCCGTCCCCGATGGCATGAGTCTAATAATTGATAAATCCGCATAGGATTTTCTATTTGTATTCCTCTTTTTTTTAAATACTTTTTTTTTTAGTTGGTCGGGCTAGGTTTGCCTCTTTCAAAGTATGTGTAGTGGGTTAATATTGCCTCTTTAAAAATTTTGCAATGGGCAATATGTGCCTCTTTTTATATTAAGGTTAATTTACTCTTCTTCTTTTTCTACTTTCTTTTTCATTTGCCTGCCAGTGTCTTTGACCAAGGTTGCCCTATTATCTTTGCCAACAATTTCCTTTTAGTAGAGTGCTTTCTGTTTCGCTTTTATCTGCCTATCCCTTACGTAAGTCTCCTCGCCAGGCCTGAATTTTTTCGTTTTTTATTTAGTCTAAGATTTCTTAGCTCTTGGTTTCTTCTGATTTGTTCCTTGATCTTCTTGTGAACCCTACTTTTGAAGTCAGTCAATCCTTGGTAATTAATTCTTTCGGTTCTATTCAAAAATATATCGCTAGGTTTTCTGTTGTAATGGAATGTATTGTTAAGTTGCAACGATCGACTGCGATGTACACCAATTCCTTTGGTCTAACGTTGTTTATCTCTTTGCTAAGGCATCGATAAATTTCAATAATGGTAGAGTGGAATCTTTTGACCTGACCATTTACTTCACTTTTTTGAACTGGAGTTTGATATAATTTAATTCCAGGGCCAATATGTAGCTTCGTACCAAGGGAGTCATAAATCCCCTTTCATTGTCGGTTACTATCATTTTTGGAGTTGTGAAATAGTAAATTAGTTTGGCCATCTTGGCACGAAGAGTGGTGGACGATCGATTCTTAATGTGAAAAAGTTTCGCGAATTTGGAAAATGTATATCCAGCATAGATACATTTTCCAAATTTCTCTACTTGAATCTCGAAGATGTCCACATGGATTATTTCACAAGGATAATTCGGGACTGGAGTGTCCTTTATTGGCGGTACTGGAGGATGCCGATCGTATTTGTTTGTAAGTCAGGTTTCACAGATGGATGCAAATTTCCTTATTCGGCTTGACATTTTGGGAAAATAGTATTTTTCTAAGATTTGTTCTCTATTTTCCCTCGAGTTCCTATGGGCTCTCCTCTGCTCGTCCTCCATTATTCTACAGATTCTGTCTTCGTTGGCGACATCTTCGACCACCTTCTGTGTTATTCTGATGAAATAATGTTCTAAATATACTTCTTGTTGAAGTCGTAAATAGTTTTCAGGAATTTTTATTCCGTTTATAACTGACGGATTTAGGCATTATTTTAGAGACTCGGTTACGTTCGATTTCTCAATAGTAGCTAATCTTACATAGTGACGAGTGAAACCTGGATGCGGACTCTCCACGCAAACCATTGCGTTCCCTTCCGTAAAAATTATTTGGTTTCGAAAAACGTTTATAGGGCTTTCTACAGGGGAAATTAGACCCGATGCATCCTGATCCGCACTGTAAACCATTCCCTCTTCACTTTTAGCTTATGCTGATAACTCATTAGGTTCCAAAGATGCTGTTAGATGATTTGCCTGGCATGGAATTCTGGAGAGAGCGTCTGCCACAACATTTGATTAACCAGGAGTGTAAATCAATTCGTGGTTATACTCTTCTATTCTAGCCTTCCACCTCTCCAACTTTGCGTTGTAGTTTCTACTTCCCAACACGAAAGTGAGAGATTGGTGGTCTGTTTTCAAATTAGCAAAGGCTTGTAGTGCTTCAGAGTTAAGATTAATGCGTATTTTCCATTTTCCTTGATTGATTTGCCTTGACTTGTGCGTTTTCACCCCGCGTGAGATTGGTTAAAGGTTTTGCAACCTTCACGTACTCTCGAATAAACTTTCTGTAATATGAGGTATTTCCTAAAAAACTTTTCAGTTCCTTAAGTGTGTTAGGAGGTGAGAGGTTCTCAATAGATTGGAGCTTCGAAGGATATAGCTTCATCCCGTTAGACGTGATTACGTACCCCAGGAATTCTACCTAGGTTCTCATAAAATTGGTTTTTTCCAAACTAACCCTTAAGTTCGCATCTGCGAGCCTTTCGAATACTATTTCCATATTTTTTAGGTGTTCGTCGACATCTTTGCCAAAGACAATAATATCGTTGATATATACGTAATATATCCTCCCAATATATTCTTTAAAAAAATAGTCGGACATCCGTTGAAATATTGCAGGTTCATTTCTGTCCAAAGGGTAACCAAAGGAATTCATATTTACCATTCATGGTTAAAAACGCTGTTTTGGGTATATCTGACTCCTTCATGGCAATCTGGTGGAAGCTTGAAGTGAGGGTAATTGTGGTGAAATATTTGGCATTGCCTAGACTGGCTAGAGTTGCGTTTATATCGGGAATGGGATAAGCATCTGACACTGTAACTGCATTCAAACGTTTGAAATCTACTACCATTCTATATTGTTTCTCAGAGACTTTAGAAAGGAAAGTACCGCTTGGGGAATTTCGGATGTTTCAGAAAAATAAACGCTTCCGATTTTTTTGTTTCTTAGTGTAATTTTAATGTTAGGCTCAATGGTGAAGAGGTGATTTTTCCTGTCTATTACAGCGCCAAGTGCCTTCTGCGTATCATCTCTATTTATTTCATCAAATGATTTAAGTCCTGGTATGACCCTATGGCCTATGACCCTATTCACCGAGTTCGAATGCACTATTGTGTTTCGCCACGTTAGGTTCTGAATGTCCAGGCAAGCTGAATAGGTTTCTGGCAATGTCTTTAGTTTCTGTACAATGAGCATGCGGAATAGCTCAGGACTTAACCCGCGAACACATACATCTAACGCTCTATTTCGATAGGTTTCAACAAAGACAGAAACTATTTCCTGTGAGTAATCATCGTATTTTATTTTGCTGACTATTAGGGACAGTTGGTGGTTGACGGTTGCGTAGAATTCGTCGAAGTTGGAAGTTCTTTGCGCAAGCCTGTTCAGCTGATGCTCGAGAGTTCGAATGCCCCTGTTATCAGCGTAGTGAAGAGCCAACACCCTTTTTATTTCCGCCCAATCACTTTCAAAAACGTTATATGTACCAACGCAGAATGAGCTCCACCCCGAATCTTTGGCATGATATGCTGCAAGATAGCACGATCCAGAGGCTTTTCCTTGACTACTTTGTAGTCGGACAGAATACTCTCAACATTATGAACCCACGAGATGTACTGAGAGGGACTTCCTCGAAAACTTGTAGTTCCCTCACACAATCTGGAAGTCTACTAATGTCCTTCAGGTCCTGTTTTGAAAGTTGTGTTTGCACCACTGGGGGTACTCCTTGAGCCTGGGCCCTCGCGCTAGACTGCTCTACGCTACCTAACCCTTTTTCTATTCTGGCCAGATTTTGGTCTACGGCCGTGCTGTGTAACTCAATCCTTCTAATATGTTCAGGAGGAGCCCCCCCCCCCCCGCTAAGTTAATTCACTTCCATTTCTATTAAGATTATATGAAGTGATTAGGGACTTGTGAGACAATTTAAGGGGATAGGCACTTGTTTTTTATAGCACAGTACGAAACCTCAGTGGCACACAATGGCTCTTTAAATAATTGTTTCCATTTTTTTTATTGCTAGTGTGACACACAATGGCTCTTTAAATAATTTTGCAATTTTTTTATTGCTAGTTTTGACGTTCCACAACCCGCCTATAATGAGGTGCGAATAGCAATATCCCGATTGAAAAACAATAAAGCAGCTGGCGCTGATGGTTTGCCTGCTGAGCTATTCAAACACGGAGGCGAGGAGCTGGTAAGGCGCATGCATTAGCTTCTATGCAGAATATGGTCGGATGAATGCATGAGTGAAGATTGGATACTAAGTGTTCTCTGCCCAATCCACAAGAAGGGTGATCCTGCAAAACTGCGCCAACTATCGCGGAGTCAGCATTTTGAATATCGTATAAGGTCCTATCAAGCGTATTGTGCGCAAGACTGAAGCCTGATGTGAACAGACTGATTGGACCTTATCAGTGTGGCTTCAGACTTGGTAAATCTACCATCGACCAGATTTTTACAATACGCCAAATCTTGGAAAAAACCCCGTGAGAAAAGAATCGACACAGATCACCTCTTTGTTGATTTTAAAGCCGCTTTAGATAGCACGAAAAGGAGCTGCCTATATGCCGCTATATCTGAATTTGGTTTCCCCGCAAAACTTATACGGCTATGCAAAATGACCTTGAGCAACACCGCCAGCTCGGTCAGAATTGAGAAGTACCTCTCCGAGCCGTTCGAAACTAAACGAGGTTTCAGACAGGGTGACCCCCTATCGTTCGATTTCTTTAATTTAACACTGGAGAAAATAATACAAGCTGCAGAACTTAACCGCGCTGGAACAATATTTTATAAAAGCGTGCAACTGTTGGCATATGCTGACGATATTGATATCATTGGCCTTAACAACCGCGCCGTAACTTCTGCTTACTCCAAATTAGAAAAAGAAGCGGAGAAAATGGGATTGGTGGTAAACGAGGGCAAAACGAAGTACCTTCTGTCATCATGCAAAGAGTCAGCGCATTCGAGCCTTGGCAACCAAGCCACTGTTGGCAGCAATAATTTTGAAATAGTAAAGGACTTCGTTTACCTGGGAAGCAGCATTAACATCAACAATAATGTTAGCCTAGAAATCCGACGAAGAATTACTCTTGCAAACAAATGCTACTTCGGACTGAGTAGGCAATTGAAAAGTAAAGTCCTCTCTCGACGAACGAAAATAACACTCTACAAGTCACTCATCGCACCCGTCCTGCTATATGGTGCAAAAGCTTGGACACTAACAACATCTGATGAGGCGGCTCTGGGAGTATTCGAGAGAAAGGTTCTTCGCAAGATTTGTGGACCTCTACGCGTTGGCAACGGCGAGTACCGAAGAAGATTTAATGATGAGCTGTATGAACTTAACGCAGACGCCGACATAGTTCAGCGACTTCCCTGGCTAGGCCACGTAGTGCGAATGAGCCAGTACAGCAAGGGAGATTATTGCCGCATCCTCAAGGAAACGGCAACGTGCACAGAATCCGTTAACCATAGATGGGCCTTCGGTATGGTGGAATCCCTCCTAGGAGTATAGGTACACGGACCTACCCAGCCAATGGGATTATGCGAGAACACTGCGTCGTTCAACATTTTGTTTTTTGTGTGTGTTATTTTATCTTACTTTTTTCTCACTCGCGCACCTGAGGGTCTTCGGGGTCACAGGATTGCTTGTTTTAATGTAAATCCTATTTTAGTCGCTTAGGACTCACAGGATAAGACGTAGTAATTTATTAACACTGATTGAAAATTTGTTTCTATTTTAGATACACTTTACCTCTCCTAGGGAGAGGAGCTTTTATAACCTGGAGGGTCCCGTAGGGAATCGCAGAATTAAGCTAATTTTATGAACCGGAGGGTCCCCCCGAAGGTGGTGAATCGTTCTTTTTGATTTTTATATTTAAAAGTCCAATGTAACAGTTATTTTTTATTTTTATTTGTAAAATTCCAATGTAACAGTTATTTTTGATTTATAATTATAAAAGTCATGAATAAAAATTAACCACTGACTTTTTTTTAAAAGTCATTCTTATACAAGTCATCATAATTTTTCGAGGAAAATAAGAGTTTTAAGAACAAGATTATTGGAAAAAATTTCAAATATGGACATACATACATATTAAAATTCCTTGATGATATGTTTGTTTTTAACTTAAATTTTTTTAAAGAAGAATTTAGGTAAAAATAAAACTTACAAAAACAAATTAAAAGCAGTCACATTTTGTAGGCCGTTGAATTTCCTACAAAAATATGTAAAAATAGCTGTGTTCGGTGACAAAACTTGCAAAAAAGTGTCAATAAAGTGAGAATGACGTAGAACTCTCTTGAAATGCAAAAAATAAAAAGTGCTCGCCGAGCACGAGTCAGTAAAAGTTAAGTTAGTTCAAATTTTTTTTTTTGTTGTTGCTTTCATATGTCACGATCAGGTGTTTTTCACTTACAAGTTTTACTGAGTGAAATTCCCCCAGCAGAAACTTGAAACTCTCTCTATCAAAGAAATGCCAAAATGCCCTCTTTCGCTGCAAATGTTTTGTGTCACCAAACACTTTTCAGTAAAAATTTTATAAAATTTTTAAAAATGTTATCCTCACCGAACACAACTAATGTTTTCCACTGGAAAGTAATAAGATGCAAAAAATACAAAACTGGCTTATGATTTAGGCACGGGTTTAGCTGAATGTTCAGGGTTAATTTTGGCCTTATATTTCTTTGTAGGTCATAACCTACAAATTTGAGGGGCGTTTGAAAAATAGCCAAATTGGGAAATAACGGACACCCTACATGTATTAACATAAGCTTACATAATAATAGTATGATTTACATTGTGTTACGATGATGCATCTGCTATGGCACATGTATCTAACCCTGTATGTACGAGGTGTGTCCAAAACGTATCGCGAATTTTGAATTTTCGCTGGTTACGTATATTCGAATTTCGAATTTTTCGTGGCGTTATGTTGGTACTCATGTCTCTCACTTATGCCGACAAGCTCGGCCATTTTGAATGTTCAGTTAATTGTTGACAGCTGCTTTGCTTGCACGTGTTTTGGATCGTCTTCGATTTTTACCTATTCAATAAAATGGATCAAAGAACCTGTATCAAATTTTGTGTGAAAAACGAAATTAAGTCGGATGCATTCCGAATGTTGACTGTGGCATACGGAGAAGCTACCTTGGACCGAAGCAACGTTTATCGGTGGTACAAAATGTTCTCAGAAGGCCGAGAAGATGTGCAAAGAAGACAAAAATTGGCTTTTGCACCACGATAACGCCCCTGCTCACGCATCGTTGCTTGTGCGCGACTTTTTGGCCAAAAACAACACACTAATGATGCCGCAGCCACCGTTTTCCCCAGATCTGGTCCCCTGTGACTTTTTCTTGTTCCCTAAACTGAAGAGGCCCATGAAAGGACGACGTTACGCTTCTCTTGACTAGATAAAGACGGCATCGAAGGAGGAGCTGAACAAGATACAAAAAAATGATTTTTTGAAGTGCTTCGAAGATTGGAAAAACCGTTGGCACAAGTGTATAATATCTCATGGGGATTACTTTGAAGGTGACAAAATAGATATTCATGAATAAATAAATAATTTTTGAAAAAACACAAAATTCGCGATACTTTTTGAACACACCTCGTATACCCTCCAGTTCAAATGACACTGCCAGTCGCGGCTAATATACTCGCAATGCTTTATACATACCCTGCAGTCAATTCTACTAGTTTTATACTAGTTTGTCGAACCAGCTCAACTAGTTCGAGTTCTGTAATTTTTTCATATTAGCAACTGGTATTTTTAACATGGCGATGGCCTACGAGATGGCAATTGACCGCTTCTGCATCAGCATCCTACCAATTGGCATACTAGCCAGCCTCTGCATCAGCAGTATACCACTTGATATACTAGTCATTACATAAATCAATTTCATACCATTCAACATAATAGGCTGTATACACACCAGGAGCATACCAGTTGGTATACTAGTCAGTATATATATCAACATACCATATACAATTATACCAGTCAGCATCAAATCACTTAATGTACCGGGTTATACTACGCTCGGTTTGAAAAGTACACGAAAATCGACAAATGAGTTTCAAAACATTTTATTGTAAATTCAAGCATCTAATAAGTATAAACATATATATGGAAATAAAAATAATTCAGTACATTAAACCATTGCAGTAAAATTACATAAAAATACATTCGCTATCGAAAGAAAATTGCTGTTGCCACATTTTAAACGAACATAATATGTAATATATTATATGTATTCGTTACAATTCCAAAGCACTTTTGTAATAGAATTTTCAGCTTAACTTTTTTTTAAAAAAAGGAAGAAGTTAGGAAAAGTGCATTCTCAAAAATCTTAAGTAAAATTAAAATTTTTATGAAAACTCCTCAAGTTTTCGATATTTTTACTTGAAGTTCGGGGCCTATCAGCAATTCAGTTTAACCTCATGCACTATACCGTTCTTAGCTGTGCAAGCGGTTTTCGAAGCTGGAGTGGCGGATCAATCATATACAACTTCGTTCACCCAGGGAAGCGTATATACATCACTTTCATTGCAAATATAAACCATTATTTAAAATACACAGTTTTTGGGTTTCATTGGTGTTTTTACAACTGGTTTATAACTAATCAGCAATTAACTAGTATGAATTCGTCCACAAAATGTATAGTCAATGAACTAGAATGTTTACTAACCAGTTTAGTAGTTGACTGCAGGGTACGAATGTAACATGGGCATATCATATTCAGTAGGCAAGCGCCTCCGCCCCTCAATGTGGATAGTAAACTAACATACATCAATATTGTCTCTTTTGCATGTGGGTGCATCCAGTTCGTAGGGAAAAAATTAAGGCGCACTCCTCGAATTGGAAAAGAAGCTCGACCTAAAACTCGTTAGGATTATATGAATGATGAATTTAACTTGCAAATGGTCCTTTTAACAGCTTTAACTGAAACCTTTAGCGGTATAAATTTGTTTGAAATTTAGTTTGTTACAGATACCATCTTCACGAGAATTCCCGAACACCCACTGTTGTTATAATTGTCGAAGTTGTGCTGCTTGAGTTACATAGCTAAAATTAGCAGGAAGGACCTCCGTAATTAAAAAAACAAGGAAATTCTTAGTTAGTGGAATCCATTAACTTTATGTAATCTATCACGGCCTGAACTCGTTATTTAAAAAAAAATCTGGGTCGATTTATTAACCGATATCGCGGCATCGATTTTCTACAGGTTTTGGGCTCAGGAAAAAAAGTTTCACAGCGCATACCCAAAAAAATTATTTTCGAGCCTGCGAAATTCAATTTTTTTGACTTTTTTCGACTTTGATTTGTAAGGTTTTTTTTATGACCTACTAAAAAAAAATTTCATGTCTACCCTGTACGACCCAAAAATGTGCGCTAAAAACGTTGGCGATAACAATTATTTGAAAAAAAAATATTTTTTAGGTTTTGGGGAGTGTTTTCGTCAAAAAATTTACCCTTTCGCCATTTTTTTTAAGGGTTTTTTCAGCATACATGCAAAAATGTTTCGATAAAAACAAATTTGTCTCATATTTCCTGTCCCACTTAAAATTATGCGCTAAACACGTTGGCGATAACAGTTTTTTGAGAAAAAAATGTATTTTCGGGTTTTGTAAAAGTCGATTTTTCGACCAAAACAGGTCCAAAAACCCGAAAATAAATTTTTTTTGAAAAGACTGTTATCGCCAACGTTTTTAGCTCATAATTTTAAGTGGGACAGGAAATATGAGACAAATTCGTTTTCATCGAAAATATTTCTGCATGTATGCTGAAAAAATCCTTAAAAAAATGGCAAAAGTGTAAATTTTTTGACAAAAACACTCCCCAAAACCCTAAAAAATTTTTTTTTTTTTAATAATTGTTATCGCCAACGTTTTTAGCGGACATTTTTGGGTCGGACAGGGTATACATGAAAATTTTAAAATCAAATAAAAATGTTTTAGTAGGTCATGAAAAAAACCTTAAAAACCTCGAAAATTATTTTTTTGGGTATGCGTAGTGGAACTTTTTTTTCCTGAGCCCAAAACCTATCGAAAAATCGATGGCGCGATATCGGTTAACTTTCGTCCACACAAATCGACCCACCCTAGTGTACACAAATTTTTGTACATGTATTGTGATTTACCTTTCCATATAAAATAATTTGAGCACCACTGCATATGGAAGTGCCTGAGCTTCATACCAAATTGTTTTTGTTTTGCACTTTTATAAGAAACTCAGGCACTTTCATATGAATTGTATTTATATGTGAGGGCATATGGAAGTGCTTTGAAAATTTCGTTTGTATTCAAAGTGTAAATTTGTATCTGTGCCTATATTTGAGGGCAAAACAAAAACAAAAGTGCTTCAAGTTTATAGGGATTGCGCAGCCTTGAATATAACTATCAAAAAGTGCGAAATATTAGGATGACTTTTATAAGCATGACTTAAAAAAAAAGTCAGTGGGTAACTGTTATTCACGACTTTTATAAATATAAATCAAAATTAATTGTAACATTGGATTTTAAAAAATAAAAATCAAAAATAACTGTTACACAGGACTTATAAAAATAAAAATCAAAAATAACTGTTACACAGGTGTAACTTGCTAAACTTGCCAAATGGAAAACAATTTTTAAGAGCAATTAAATTCACGATTTATTAAACATTCAAATTTACAGAGTATTAATCGTAGGCGTATTTAAGTAGCCGCTTTAATTACACTGGTTTACAGCCAAAATGCACCAGAGACGCCATAGTGAAATTCCTATGTAAAATCACCTCCTAATTCCGAAAACCAAGGTTATTTTTCCTTGAATGGTACCGTTTTTGAGATATTTACGATTTACCGTTATTTCAAAAAATAAAAAAGATGGCTCCACTTAATCGTGTATATCTCAAGAACAAACTGAGCTCTTCCAAAACGGTTTGAAAAATTTGAAAGCTTATAAAATTTACTATAATCAGTACATACAACACTTTTTGCTAGGTCCTGCAGATTCAAACATATTGAACAATCATTACGGATTTTTTAAATTTTTTTTGAAAATATAAAAAAAATTTGTACTTTGCGAGGAAGCATCTCGAAAACTTTTTGTTTTTTTGCAGATATTTTTTCCCCCCTCTAAGCTCTGTTTTATTACAAAAAAAATAAGCTATCAGTGAACAAAATCGATGAACTAATACAAAAGTTATAAGCATTCAAGTAAATATATCCATTTAATGCTTAAGTACCCTACTGGTACATATGTGTTAGTATTCGTATATCAGTTAGTTAGCAGGTAGATTTTCGAAAAGTTATTAGATACAAAAAGCTGTTAGTGTCGTTTTCTCAAACCTAGGTACATTTTAAACAAGAGCATATTTTTGAGGCAGGTAGTGTTTTCTTTGTAGAACTAGGGAACCTTTTTGTTTAGGTAGGCTTGAATTTTTACTGGATCTAAGTATAAATAAGAGTACATGCGCCTTGTTCCTTCATAATATCTGCAAGGCTCGCCGGATACTGTTCAGTTTATAATTGCAGTTTATAACCCGTCATTTACTTAAAATAAAAAATGAATAAAAGGGCGCGAGAGTTTGAGTGTACAAATGATCCAGATATGTTCTGTTTCATCTGCGGTCAATTTATTGTTAAAAGTATGAGACGTGTGTTTTCAAATCCTTTGAAAGTTACATACTATAAGCGTTTTGGAATTGAGCCTAAAAACCATGGGCACCGAACACTGTGTGCACCACATGCCGAGTCGAATTGATTTCTTCGGAAACCGGAACAAAAAGGTACGTTGTAAAAATTAGGAATTTGTTCCCTTTTAATGCATAGCTGACTAATTCCTGAAACTATCTATTTAGGCGACGTGTGAAATTTATTACACCAATGAAGTGGAGGGAACCAACTTGCCATTCAACGGACTGCTATATTTGTACTACAAAAGTACTTGGGGTTGGAAAGTCCAGAAAAGTAACCTATGCGAGCGTATCTACAGTGTCATTACCAGAACTAATTTCAACAGAAGCGACATTGCCAGAATCAAATTTAACTTTAGTTCCGGCTCCAGTTTCATTGTCAACAGTAGTATCTGATTACGCGGCATTATGTTGTACTGAATTTCAAACGGAAAACGAAAGAAATTCTTTGTCACAAGCACAACTCAATGATTGGATAAGGGATTTGGAATTGTCAAAGGAAAAGGCCGAACTACACGCCTCTCGAATGCAACAATTTAAATTTGTTTCATCCGATGTTAAGGTAACATATTATAGAACTCGTCACGAAGAATTTTCCAAGTACTATACGAAGGAGGACAGTGTTTGTTACTGCAAAGACATTGCTGGTCTATTCAAACAATTTGGTGAACCATATGATTCAAAAGAGTGGCGATTGTTCATAGACGGCAATAAATTAAGTTTAAAGGCCGTATTATTGCATATTGGCAACCAAAAGCCATCTATCCCGATCGCACATGCAGTAAATACGAAGGAAACATATGAGATAATGCAAAAATTGCTCAAGTTAATCAAATACGAAGAACATGATTAGAAAATATGTGCCGATCTTAAAGTCGTTGGAATGCTATGTGGTCTACAAAGTGGATACACAAAATACTGTTGCTTTCTATGCAAATGGGATAGCCGAGCTCGTCAAGACCACTACATCATAAAGGATTGGCCAGAACGAATCGAGTTTCAAGTTGGGGTAGATAACATAAAATACTCTCCACTTATAAAGAAGGAAAAAATAATTCTACCTCCGCTCCACATCAAGCTCGGCCTTATCAAAAACTTTGTGAAGGCTTTGGACAAAGAAGGCGAAGCTTTTCATCATTTGAAGACAATCTTCCCAGAGATTTCAGAAGCAAAAATAAAGGAAGGGATTTTTGTGGGACCGCAAATAAGGAAAATGATGACCAATAACCATTTCAAAGAACTATTGTCACCAGTGGAGGCAGCAGCGTGGGATTCTTTTGAAAAGGTCGTTACTTCTTTTTTAGGCAAACACAAAAGTCCTAACTACGAGATGATAGTGAACGACTTAATCAAAAACTATGCGGAAATGGGTAAATAAAAAAACATATTATAATAAATTATATATTACATAAATTTACATGAGAATATATAGCCATAAATCTGAATTCATCGTCCAGTTCCGAACAAACAAGAACGGGAAAAATATAAACAAAAAATTTGTTCTGAATTGAAAGATAAATCCAGCCTAAGAAAATTATATACTAATGTGTCACTTATGTATTTATCTAATTTATTTTTTTATTTTCTTTCAGGAGTAAATATGTCTTTAAAAATTCATTTCTTACACTCCCACTTAAATTTTTTCCCGCAAAATCTTGGCGACGAAAGTGACGAGCATGGCGAAAGGTTTCACCAGCAAATGAAAGTGATTGAAAGTCGGTATCAAGGATTCTGGGATGTCGCTATGATGGGCGACTACTGTTGGTTTCTCATAAGAGAAACCGATCCTAATCTAAATAAGCGTCAAAACAAGACACATAACTTTTTCAATTATAAAATAAGATCATAGAGTTAAGACAGAACCATATGTACATATGCTATTATTTGTAGGGTACTTAAGTATTAAATGGATATATTTACTTGAATGCTTATAACTTTTGTATTAGTTCATCGATTTTGTTCACTGATAGCTTATTTTTTTTGTAATAAAACAGAGCTTAGAGGGGGGAAAAAATATCTGCAAAAAAACAAAAAGTTTTCGAGATGCTTCCTCGCAAAGTACAATTTTTTTTATATTTTTACAAAAAAAATTTTAAAAATCCGTAATGATTGTTCAATATGTTTGAATCTGCAGGACCTAGCAAAAAGTGTTGTATGTACTGATTATAGTAAATTTTATAAGCTTTCAAATTTTTCAAACCGTCTTGGAAGAGCTCAGTTTGTTCTTGAAATATACACGATTAAGTGGAGCCATCTTTTTTGTTTTTTGAAATAACGGTAAATCGTAAATATCTCAAAAACGGTACCATTCAAGTAAAAATAACCTTGATTTTCGGAATTAGGAGGTGATTTTACATAGGAATTTCACTATGGCGTCTCTGGTGCAGAAAAAAAGTTGGAATTTGTGATCCAGTGTTATTCGTCGCTTTAAAACAATATGTTAACCACTGATTGACAAAATAACAATGTTCAATTATTTCTAGCTTACAATGTCTTTTATAAATTATTTGGTAGCCTGATTTTACCGTAATTGAAACAAGAAAATATTAATTTGAATGTACATACATTTTTACCCATACGTACAGTATCGGACAAAACATTTGCAACTAAAATGTGGGCAATGAAATACTGTCGATTGCTCAGCCGTTATTTGTTTGAAACCTGTTAATTTAACTTTATTTGTAATAAAAGATGTTGATTTACGTAAATAAAACAAATTTATTCAAATTCAACAGTTCATATCTTAAATTTAAAAATCAAAGGTGTCCAACACCTGTATCTAATAGGACAAAACAATTGCAACTAAAGGAAATCAGTAAACTATTTTAATTAAACTTAGTATTTCGTGGCAAAACCATTGCTCTAAATAACAGCTCTGCATCGTCTCGGCATTGAAGCTATCAAATTGTCAACTATCGTTTGTGGTATATTTCTCCATGCCTCAGGGACTCTTTGAAAAAATTGGTCAGTATTTGCCACATTAATCCGATTAATTATCTTTTTTACTATTTCCCATAGATTTTCTATGGGGTTAAGATCTGGGGATTGTGGGGGCTACTCCATTACGTCCACTTTATTCCTCTGGAACCATGATTTCAGGACCTTCGCCGTATACTTCGGGTCATTATCCTGTTGGAAGACCCACTTCAAGGGCATTTCCCACTAATCATGTGGCAGCATTACCGATTCGATAATGTCCCTGTAAACGTACTGGTCCATTATGCCCATAATACGATGGAGCGGCCCCAAACCAGCAGCGAAAAAGCATCCCCAGACCATAATGTAAGCACTATGCTTAACAGTCTTCACACAGTATGATTTTTGAAGACGCTTGTTACGTGGGCGTCGAACGTAGGATACGCCATCACTTCCGACCAAATTAAATTTGGATTCGTCGCTGAAAAGAACAGCTTTCCACTTGCTTAATGGCCAATCTATATGATCTCTTGCGAACTGCAGTCGTTTTTGTTGGTTACGCTCACTAATAAACGGCTTCTTTGCTGGTCGGTACGTCCGTAAATCAGCATCAGCTGATTGGTAACCCAAGCTCCTTTACCAATTGGGGAGCGCTTTTGAATGGACATTTTTTTACCTCTCTTGCTATCAGTTTGTAAGTTTTTTCATCCGTTTTTTTTTTGGTCGGCCTTCACGATGCACTACCGCGATAGTTTTGTTTTTTATAAAGTTCGCAATAATTCGAGAAATGATGACTTATGAATATTATATTTTATGGATATATCTTTCTGGGTCATTACTTTCTTATATTCATCTACAACACGCGCGCGTAACACTTCACCGAACTTATTTCGAGCCATTACTTTATTTAACTCAACTTTACAAAAAAATGGTGTTATCGCCACAAATTCTGCACAAAACTGATGTTCACCAGTTGACGCGATTAAAATAAACTCAGAACAGTTAGAAAACAAAACCACGCTCAAGCATTTTTACCGTTATGTAGCTAAGCTCACAAGGTTGCAATTGTTTTGTCGCTCATAGTTGCCAGATAATTAATTTTTTTTTAAATACAACCACAAAAAGGAAAGGATCTTGAAAAAACTTTTCGAAAATAATACTCAAATGCTCTAGTATCCAAAGCGTGAAATTGAATTGCAACTGAGTGAGGAATGACATTATGACAAAAAATAAATTGAAGGCTGCATTGCAGTAGTAAATGTTTTGTCCGATATTGTACATACCTACATACATACGGAAAACGTCGGTGACGTTTATGTATGTAAATATGCATGTATTAAATGCAAATAAAGGGCAAAGGAAAATATAAGATAACTTTAACTAACGTAAGTAAATAAGACAGTGGCGGCGGCAACATTCCCCCTCTTGCAAGGGAGTTACGTATCCACGAGCTTGTCATCCTTAGCTATGCCGACGTCTAGCACGGCTACCTTTGTAACTGGTCTCTCAAACACCCCTGTACTGGTCTTTACTTTGACACGACGAACTTGGCCGTCTTTGGCTATGATTGTTTCGGTGATAACTCCCTTTGGCCAGCTATTACGAGGTAGTGAATCATCGACTAGTATGACTATATCACCAACAGACACCGGTTCGACTTTTTTGAACCACTTGGTACGCCGCACCAGAGTTGGCCCATATTCGCGTACCCATCTTCGCCAGAAGTGATTAGCAAATTTTTGGGTTTGATGCCATCTATATCGAAGGTGGTGATCATGATCTACTAGAGGCTTGTTCCCCGGCGCGGCCCCTAACAGTAGATGATTTGGTGTGAGCGGATCATCGTTGGGTGATTCTAAAGCGATGAATGTCAACCGTCGAGAATTGATGATAAACTCAACTTCACACAACGCACATCTTAACGTTTCATCGTTGAACTTAAAAGCCGGACACAAAGCATATAGGATCGATTTCACGGTGCGTATTAGTCGCTCCCACGCACCACCCATATGTGGAGCCGCTGGAGGATTAAACTGCCATTTAATATAGTCGTATTTAGAGGAGACTTGTTGTAGATTTAAATTTTCCGCACGTATAATTTTTTCTACGGCTCTGAAGTTAGTGTCATTATCCGTGTATATTTCTCTCGGAGTTCCACGACGACTAATGAAGTTCTGAATGCACATGATACAGGAATTTGTGTTAAGGCTGTGAGCCACTTCTATATGTACTGCGCGCAAAGTCATGCACGTGAACAGAACTCCCCATCGTTTTTTCTTTCGTCTGCCAACGGTTATGTACAAAGGACCGAAAAAGTCAATTCCCACACACGTAAATGGGCGTTCAAAACTTGACAGTCTGGCTTTTGGCAGGGCAGCCATTTGCGGTGGATTTGTGCCGCAGCTTCATTTTTACAGTATTGGCATTTACTCCGAACCTTTTTGTATAAAACTCTCAATTTTGGTATGTAAAAATATGATTTTATAGTACAAATGACGGCCTCGTGCATACGATGATGAAGATTTTCATGGTAGTATCGTACCACAAGGAACGTTACGTAATGGCTATATGGTAGAATAATTACTTGATTACAACTTAATGTATGCGCTCTTCCATAGGCCCGGATAATGCCATCTGCATCCAGCAAAACATTTAATTGTTTGAGCTTGCTGCTCGCGTCGATTGGCTTACCCTTTTTGAGACACCAGATCTCCTCAGAAAACTCGCTTTGTTGTGCGTATTTGAATAAAATATTTTTTGACCTTTGAATGCATTCAAACTGTACGTAATCATTTAATTTACTGATGCGTACCTTTGACTTCAACTTTTCGATGTACAACAAAAATTGGGATAGAGCTCTATAAAGCCGTCTCCAGCATGAAAAATATTCGACGTTCATCGTGAAGCATTTTGGCGCAGCAATAAATAATAGTCTATTACGTAACTCCTCTTTATCGAGTCTTCCTAGGTCTCGGCATATTGGCCAATCACATCTCCCGAGCCTCAAAAACGCTGGCCCCATGGACCACATGTCATAATCTGTGGCGCCTGTCTTTGTAGCTAAATCAGCTGGATTAAGTTTAGATGGAACCCAATTCCATTGCGTCACATTAGTTGTCTCCAGAATTTCGCCCACTCTATACATCACAAATGCCTTAAAGTTTTTCGGGTCCATTGATAACCATCTTAAAACCGTCTTGGAATCAGACCAGAATATGTTCTCCTCGCAACGAAGACGTACTGCCTTTTGGACATTTGCAGCCAAACGTGAACCTATTAAAGCCGCTGGTAGTTCCAGACGAGGTATGGATATTGGCTTCAGAGGGGTGACCTTCGACTTCGCCGCCACAATTGATATATCGACGTCGTCATTAAGTTGAATGCGAAAATAGCATACTGCGGCGTAACCGTTCTCGCCCGCATCGACAAATGTATGCAACTGGACGCTCTGTGTAATTTTGAGCAGCTTTGAGTAACATCTAGGAATGGCAGTCGACGAGATTTTATCAAGATTCGCAAGCCACGAACGCCATTTTGCATACAGCTCTCCGTTCAGTTCGTTGTCCCACTTCAGGCCTGAACGCCAAATGTCTTGCAATAGGATCTTTAGCCCAATTGTGTAGGGTGACAAGAAGCCAAGTGGGTCGAATATCGACATAAGCACTTGAAGAACTTCCCTCTTGGTAGGAGCTGTATCAGTTTGGAGAACGTCTCTCTTGAGCCTTGAGAATCTGAAATGGTACTGGAAAATGTCGTTATTGGATTGCCAATACATACCGAGAATTTTCTCTGTAGCTCCAAACGAATTTCCCGCAGCTGGCCCGTCGTTGCATAGTTGCGCTCTCACCAGCGCAGAATTGGAAGCCCAGTTCCTCATATGAAAACCACCTGAAGCGTGTATACTTTTAACCTGGTTTGCCAATTCTATCGCCTCTTCCTCAGTGTCAACACTATCTATAAGATCATCCATGTAGTGATGGCTCTTCACTGCCTTAACGGCTCGAGGGTATAGGTTGCTAAATTCGTCTGTGTTCTTGTTGCGCACAAAATGCGCTATGCAGGATGCACAGCTAATGCCAAACGTCAAGGCTTTCATCACAAACACACACGGTTTATATTGGCTGCCGTCGGCGTCAAACCACAAGAAACGTTGAGCGTGCATATCTATACGGTGAAACATTTCGGCTATATCGCCGCAAACTGCGATTTGTCCCACACGAAACTCGATCAAAATGTTGAAAAGCGGTGTTAATAAATCAGGGCCGCTAATTAAAAAATCGTTGAGGCACTTGTCATGGGATTTGGCTGCTGCGTCCCAGACTAACCGAACCTTGTCGGGTTTATTTGGGTTAATGGCAACAAAAATTGGGAGATACCATACTGGGCCTTTATGCGTAGACAATTCTACACTAGATACCTCGCGCGCGTAACCTCGGGAAATAAGTTTATCGATTTCCGCTTGCATCGTCAGCCGCAGCTTCGGATCTTTATGAAATTTCCTTTGAAGGCACTTCAATCGGCGGCATTCGAAGGAAACATTCTTTTTGCACAGCCTAGTTAATTTTCTAGAATGTTCTGCAAAATTCGGTACAAATCTTCTGTAATAATTGCAGAAAGCTACGAATCTTTTAACTTCATCGGCTGTTTTCGGTATTTGATAGTTTTGAACGGTTTCAAATTTGCTTGGATCGGGTAATATTCCTTTGTTTGTGCATTTATGTCCTAAATAAGTTACTTCTTGACTGAAAAATAGGCATTTATCTGGATGTAATTTTAGGTTGTATTTTCGGCAAGTGGAGAATACGTCTCTTAGATTTTTTAGCATGTGATTTTCGGAACAACCTAATACAACTAAGTCATCCATGTAGAGAAATGCTTGGGATGGTTTGAGACCTGCGAATGCTAGGGTCATCATTCTTTGAAATGAATTTGGTGCTACTTTTAAACCGTAGGGTAGTCTTTTGAACCTATATGTGCCATTTTCGGCTGTAAATGAAGTTATTTCCCTCGAATCTGGGTATAGTTCGATTTGATGAAAACCTGACATAAGGTCTAGGCATGAAAAATATTTTGCTCTTCCATGTTGGTCTAAAATGTCATCAATTCTTGGAAGTGGGAATTTGTCTGCTGCTAGCTTTTTATTTACCTGTCTGTAATCGACCACTAGTCTCCATCTTTTTTCTGTTTTTCCTGGAAGTGATTTTTTAGGGACTAGTAGGATTGGGCTATTATATTCCGATATGGAAGGTTCTATTATATCATCTTCTATTAGCTTATTTACTTGTTTGCTGATTTCTCCCTTCTGGGTTTGAGGCAATCTGTAATTTTTTATGTAGACTGGGGTATCATCCTTCATGTATAATTTCTGTTTGTAGAAATTATTATAGGTGATTGGTTCGGTTTCTAATGCGAATATGTCCATAAATTCTGTGCAAAGTGTTGTTAATTGAGGGTTGACGAATTTTGGAAAATTTTTTGTTAATCTTTTTAATTTTTCTGTATCGGTGCAATTTTTACTGTGTGTTTCTGTTTTAATTAGTGTGTAATCATCTAAGTTTTCGGTATTGTTTTGTAATTTTGGATAGTTGTGTTTTTATGTGTAGTGTTAATGATTCTAACGAAAGTTTGATCCTTATTTGTTATTGTGTTTGCTGTGAAAATGCCATCAGATAATTCTTGGTGTGGGATTAAAATGTTTTTGTTATCGGTATTTACTTTAATTTGTCTAATGACTTCTGATCTAGCAGGGATTGTGATTGTATTGACAGACAGACAATTTGTAAGATGCATTGTTATTGTTTGGGGAAAATCATATGGTCTTAGGATTAATTTATCCTCTGTTTTTCCATAGTCTAGAATGCAATTGTACTTTTTTATGAAATCTAGCCCTATTATTCCATCGCATGGAATTGGGAAATCGTCGTCTACGACATGAAATTTATGGTAAATAAGAAGGTCATCGCCTTTTAAGTCTGCTTTAATTGTGCCTAGAGTGCTGGTTATTCCCTGACCAATGCCTTTTAGATCTGTAATTTGTTCCGTATTTATTTTATGACTTTGATTAATTTGATTCTTTTTTATAATGGAGATGTCTGCTCCTGTATCGATTAAAAAGTTTGAAATTACATTATTTAGAGATGTCCTTGTTGCTATATAGCTGTTTAGATGTAAGTTTAGTACGCATATTTTTCTTTCTTTTACTCTTGAAGTGGAGCTTCTTGGTTTTCCGTCTGCGTGCAGCTGCCCACGTTATGGGTCTGGTTGTAGGGTCTGTTGCTATTTCGGGATTGTGATCCTCTTTGGTTATTGTTATAACTATTATTGTTGGTACTACTTAATCGCGGTTTTTAATTTTAATTTTATTTGTTCTATCGTGCTTTCGTTGCTTATAAAATTCCTTGCCGTGCCTTTTAGCTTGGTCTTAATCATGGTTATGGCTAAAGGTTCATGGTCATCCTTGATTTGTTCAAGTATATCCAGGGCGTCTAAAAAACTGTGTAAATTCTCGGGCTTACCATCAAACTCCGGTAGCACTGATGAAGCAGTTTTAATAAATTCGACTACTGTTTGTGGCATTGTGACGTTTATAATTGGAATGTTTGTCTTTTTATTTTCTTCCCCTTGATTTAAGGAAGGTGATGGAGTCCGGCTCCGGACACGTTCTGACAAAAGTAAGTTAAAATCAACCTGGAGGTTTTCCTCTTATGTGTTTGGTATTGTTGTTTCTATATTGTGTCTGGCTAAGGAAGATACGAGTTTATCTCGCACGGCAGAGAAAAATTGGTACGCTTCTCTTCTGTGTCTTCGGTAAGTCTGCTATTTGCAGCTTTAATTACCTGTCTTATGTTATTTAGAGCTTCTAGGATTATGTTCAAGTGCTTTACTATGGTTTCTGTTGAGATATGATTGCTTTTATTTATGCTTTTGTAAGACTTAATGGCTTGATTTTTCTCTTCAGCTAATGTGTCGCTGATTTCTTGCCATGTATTCATCTCTGGACATATGGCTTTTTTGTTTAAATTCGTTGTTGTACATTGTTTAATTGTCTCAGTTTATTCTTTATATAATTTTTTATTAGAATTGCAACTGCGACAATTAACAATGTAGTTACGCATGCGAAAATAGTCAGCCATTTATCAGAAAGCTCTTCCTTGTTTTCTACAATGGGGTGTGGTTCGTATTTGACTACCCTGTTTTCATTTGCATTGTTTACCGAACTTTCCTTACCTATTTCAAATCCTGCTAATCCTACTAAAATGCTATTTAGAGCTATTTTCCACCATGAGGCCATTTTTCTGTTAACAAAATATTTATTTAAAAAAAAATATGAATGAGAAAAACAATTTTCCTTGTTATTGTTAGTTCTTATTCTAACATGATCCTTTTGGTGTTGCTACGTTGTTATTGTTGCTGGGTTTCCACCCATTTTTGCGCAATTCTTCTAATTTGGTTATCAACTTCTTCTTTTGTTGCCCTTTACTGATATTGATTATTCGTTGGAGTTCTGTACATTCTTTTTGGTGCCTTCGCTTTCTACCTCCACGTTTTTTTGGTTTATGTTCGCAGCTTATTCTTTGCCTAAACTCTTGCAAGTTGGCTTTTTGGTGGTTTTGTCTTTGCCGGTATTCCTCTAGGGATATTGGCTTGGGTCCTACTACAATTTTTGTAGGGATGTATTTGGGGTATTCTTCTGGGTTTTTCGATCCTTTAGGAACGTATTCCTCTACCATAATGAACTGGCAGGATCTAGTTAGAGTTGGCAGGGTCTAGATTTGGGTAAATTAGGATCTAGATTTGAGCTGGCAGGATCGCCAAGATGTGGTAGGTAGGTGAACGAGCTCTACAGCCGCATTTAGGTGAGCATTAAAATGCCCCACAATGATTCCAATTGAAAAACACAGTGGTTGAGTCTTAAAGTCGGAATGTTTTATTCGGCTCATCGCCGTTCCTTTTATATGCTTACAATCTACCTTATGAGTAATCTAATTTACAAACTTACATTTCTAAGTAGTTAGGCATGCTTATGATTCTACGTTGTTGTGCATACATACATAAATGTATATGGGTTCAATCGAGTTTATGTTATTGGAGAAGTGCAGCGCAAGCTAAATTGATTTGAATACTTTGGCCTGGTTATTGCCAAAAGTATATTGAACTTTTTACTTACAATTTGTTTTGCTTACCTGTCATGCTACAGCTTCATAGCGTTTTTCGCACTCACATGTGTGGATATTTAAAGAAAAAGTTGATCCGCGACCTTTGGCACCTCCCTGCAATGTCCAGCCTAAACGAGTTTTGGTTGCAATTGGTTGATCATGTCCGCCTTCTCGTATTTTCAAAGGTACTGCCACTCTCCAGTTGTTTAGCCCAATTAAAATCATCGGTTTGGCATCTGAATACGACTGCACTGGTAGACCTTTGAGATATGGATTTATCTTAGATTTGCTATCGAAGTTCAACGACTGTGAGTCAGCATTAACTCTGGACACTTCAATATTCACCTTGACTGAATCATCCTCAGATCGTGTAGTATCGCCGGTCCATCGTAACTCTAGCGGTTCACTTTCGCCTTTCAGCTTCAATTTATTGAAGAATGTCTGCTCAATTAAAGTTACTGACGAGCCTTCGTCCAGAAATGCGAACGTGTCGACAGAACCGCCATTGCAATAGATTCGGATTGGTAGAATTCTGAAGTGCGACCCCAGTTCACCACTATGAGCATTCACTATCTCACTTCGTTCAGATGTTGCATTTGTATACTTATGTAACGATGGATGATGTTTTGATGTACAGCCACTGATACTACACTGCTTATTAGAAAAACATTTTCGGTGATGAAAATTTAGGCATTGGCGACACAGCTTATTCTTTTTAACTATGTTCCACTTGGCGTCCAAATTTAATGATTGGAACTCACCACAACTTTGGATTTTATGAGCCTCACCTTTGCACATGACGCACGTTTGCGTTGCTGGAAAACTCTGTTGATGAGTGTTTACAGATGCGTTTTTTTGCCTATGGTATGCGTCACAACTTGGCTAGCTGCATCAGCTATGGCATATATCCAATCGCTGAATACTTTGACTATAGGCCCTTTCCCATCTTTTGGGTGCATAGCCCAATTAAGTTTGTGATTGTTTGGCAACTTATCAACCAATGTTTTTACGAGCATGGGGTTATTCAAATGAGCCACCATATTACACGCCTCAATCGTCGAGTGAATATTTCGGATAGTAAGAGCGTATTCGATAATGCTGTCCACTTGTCTTTCAAAGGAGGAATTTTAATAACTTTTTCGATCATAATATCAAGTATGTGTTCTGGTCGTCCGAAACACATCTCTAATGTTTGGATAATTTCACCTACCATTGACGGAATTAAAAGTTTGCTTTTCACCAGTTTTTTGGCACGACCGCGACGGCATGATTGAAGGCGCATTAGATTCTCGCCGTCACTGTATCCAGCCAACTCCGTACTATTTCTATAGTTACTAATGAAAAGCGGCCAGTCTTCTGGGTTGCCGTCGAATTTCGGAAGATCTTTAGGTATTACCTGTCTAGCAGCTATTTGTGCAGCCGTTGGACGACGTGATGAATAGTTATCTACTAGGGAGAACGAAAGTTGCAAATTGCTTTGTGAAAGAATTTTATATTTTCTTTCTAAGTATTGACGTTGAAGCTCCTTTTCTTCTTCCAACATCTGTAGCTGCAACTGTTCATGAGAGGAAAGATTGCTGTCCAGCAAACTCGGTGCGCTAGCCTTATGAAATTGGCGCTGCATATAGTCGTTTTGTTCAACGACCGGCGAATTATTTTTCGATGATTGCATATTTTCTGATGGAATCGATGTTATGTTGCTAGGACCGTGATTAGTCAAACATGGTTGGTGTGCTTTTTTATATGCACCTTTGTCACGGTCAGCCGCAGGGGTTTGCAACGCTAGAATCTACCGCCACACACTCAAAATGATACCACTTGTCGCAAGTATCACACTGCACCATACGATCGGTGTCTTTCGACTCGCGCTTATTGCAATTAAATTCGGTTTCTGGCATTATTTTGCTTAAATTAGAAACGCGATAATTATGCCGATAATTAAATATTGTTTTAAAGAATTTGTAACTTGCTAAACTTGCCAAAAGGAAAACAATTTTTAAGAGCAATTAAATTCACGATTTATTAAACATTCAAATTTACAGAGTATTAATCGTAGGCGTATTTAAGTAGCCGCTTTAATTATTCGTCGCTTTAAAACAATATGTTAACCACTGATTGACAAAATAACAATGTTCAATTATTTCTAGCTTGCAATGTCTTTTATAAATTATTTGGTCGCCTGATTTTACCGTAATTGAAACAAGAAAATATTAATTTGAATGTACATACATTTTTACCCATACGTACATACAGGGTGGCTAATGAAAGCCGCTACCAAAAAAAAATTAAATAACTTTTTTTCTATTTAATGAATCTGGTAAATTTTTTTTTATTTTGCAGATTGACTTTTACATTTAACAAAAATGGATAACTGGGACACTGAAACAAGAATTTGGATTGTCCGCCGCTATCACGCACTGGAGTCCGTAGTTTCGGTTCAAAGAGAGTATAGGCGCACGTTTGGCGGCAATCCTCCGAGCAGATGGACCATAATAAGACTTGTAAACAATTTTGCCGAGCATGGGACAGTCAACAGAAGACCTTACCATCGAAACCCTTCAGTTCGAACGGAGGAAACAATCGCTGCTGTAGCTGCTGCCATACAAAACAATCCACGTGTTTCGACAAGAAGCTTATCTGCTCAAATGGGTGTAAGCAGACAGTCATTACAGTCAATTATGCACAAAGATTTGGACTTATTCCCATATAAAATTCAAATGGCCAACAAACTGAACGCTGCAGACTTGCCGATTCGCTTGGGATTTTGCCAGAAGATGCTTCAAATGGTGGAAGAGGATGGAAACATGTTGAACTGTCTTTTCATGTCTGACGAGGCCCATTTCGATTTAAACGGCAACATAAACAAACAAAATTGTCGAATATGGAGTGCTTCCAACCCACAGATACTCCATGAGACGGAATTGCATCCACTTCGTGTCACAGTGTGGTGTGCAGTTTCATCACGCTGCATTGTCGGGCCCTACTTCTTCGAAGAAAACGGTCACACCGTTACGGTTACTGGAGACCGTTACTTGAGCATGTTGAGAGAGTTTTTCTATCCAGAATTACGCCGAATGAGAATTTCTTTCAACTCTGTGTGGTTTCAGCAAGATGGTGCAGCTCCTCATATAGCCCAGCCTGTTATGACAGAATTGCGACGAAAATTTCCCAATAAGCTGATATCCAGAAACTCCACATTCCGTTGGCCACCCAGGTCGCCTGACCTTACTGCACCTGACTTTTTCTTGTGGGGTTATTGCAAACAGGAAGTCTTCAAAGCAAAACCAACAAATTTGAATGAACTAAGGCAATCCATTCGAGAAACAATTGCTGCTATTCCTGTCTCAACTCTCCAAGCAGTAGCCGCACATGCATCGACGAGCAGGGGGGGCATTTAAATTCCATTATTTTTAAAACTAATTAAGCTATATTTAATAAAATTTAATGAGCTTTAACATGAATAAAAGAAAAATGAATTCCATACACTGAAAAAAAAATTATTTGAGTTTCTTAATGTAGCAAAATTCATCAGCCACCCTGTACCTACATACATACGGAAAACGTCGGTGACGTTTATGTATGTAAATATGCATGTATTAAATGCAAATAAAGGGCAAAGGAAAATATAAGATAACTTTAACTAACGTAAGTAAATAAGACAGTGGCGGCGGCAACAACAGGATTTCTAAAACTAAAAATCAAAAATAAATGTTAAGAGGCGGTTTTTAAAATAAAAATCGTAACAGTTGTGGTCCCTGATTTCAAGCAATGGGCAAAACGTGTGCCGTTGCTAATAAATTTTATATGAAAGAAATATAATTATTTGCTACAATTTAAATTGCATAAAATTGAAGTTAGGGCGCCTCGTATGAAGAAAACGAAAAATTGCGGGAAAATCATATCAAAACAAACCCAAAAAAAAGGAGAAAGAATTCGGAGGACACTGCGGTGGATGTCAAACGAAAAGAAAATGCAATTGCTGAAAACCCATAACAGAAGCTTGGGTATATGGAAGTAATGTGAGTTAGTGCCAGAAAATCAAGAAACTAAAATTGATGACAAAAGAATAATGAAGCATAAGAACTAAGCGAGAAAAAAATAAAATAAAAATTGGAGGGAAATCTAGTAAACAAAAAAAAAGATTATTAAGGTAACAAAAATAATAGCAATTATCAACAGCAATTACCGAAACATTGAACCAAATAATTATAAAACTAACAATATAAATATGGATCACTAGAAATATACTCGTATATATAAAAAAGCTTAGGCATAATAATAAACGGCTATGGTGAATTCCTCTGCTGCTTCCCTGCTACCCGTCTCACTGTCGACTGCTTCAGATGCGGAAGTCCTCCACTTCGGCCGTGATATGCCCTTGCTTGCTTTTTTTTCCTCTTGGGTTATATCGAAGGCTTTTGTTGGGAGTCAGTGTTGGTGGTGGATCGCTTTTGGTTTACTAGCTGGTGTGGTGTTGCTTGTATCGTTGTCTGCCTACATTTTTCTGATGTTGCATGAAAAGAAACAAAGAAGTCTTGGTTGTTATATGTCAGCATATATGTGTGCATCATTTATGGTTATTCTTTTATTAACTTTATGTTTGTTTAATTGCTTATTAACGCGTACATTTAAATATATGTTTTAAAGTTTTATATAGTTATTTTATTCATTTATAAAAAGTGGTCAGTTGCGTTAATAACTTTTTTTTTTATTTGCTTATTAGCTTCTTTTACTTTATTTATCTACATAGCGTTTTATTTTATGAATTTTAGATTTTAATTTAGACATAATTTTCACTTACCTTCGCTCCAGTCTTCTGCTATGAGTTGGTTTTTTATTGGCAGTGTAGGGGATACATGCACATATGTTTCTTGTCTTTTTCGCAATGTTGCTAGCGCTTCAGCTATGCAGCGTAAATATCGTCGCACCACTGCAATGTTGCTAAGGCCTTCGCAGCTATATTGCAGGCTGCTGCACCACTATAGACACCTGATGTTATCTTCCGGGACAGTTTGAGGCAAAGCTCTCGTTACAGGTGTTACGAGATTTGTCTGATTTAACACTTTACTAATTTTCAATATTCTACCATGAACACTTTTAGAGAAATGCTGTAAGAGAAATGCTACTTGTATGGGAGGTGCCACGCCCACTTCTCGCTTCCTCCCCTTTTTATCTTGGGGTGTTAGAGATTAATCTCATTTAACACCTTACCAATTTTCAATACTCTACCATGAATACTTTCAGAGATATGTAGTACTAAAAATCTCAATGGGATTGGTGGTGAACGAGGGCAAAACGAAGTACCTTCTGTCATCATGCAAAGAGTCAGCGCATTCGCGCCTTGGCAACCAAGCCACTGTTGGCAGCAATAATTTCGAAATAGTAAAGGACTTCGTTTACCTGGGAACCAGCATTAATACCAACAATAATGTTAGCCTAGAAATCCGACGAAGAATCACTCTTGCAAACAAATGCTACTTCGGACTGAGTAGGCAATTGAAAAGTAAAGTCCTCTCTCGACGAACGAAAATAACACTACAAGTCACTCATCGCACCCGTCCTGCTATATGGTGCAGAAGCGTGGACACTAACAACATCTGGTGAGGCGGCTCTGGGAGTATTCGAGAGAAAGGTTCTTCGAAAGAATTGTGGACCTCTACGCGTTGGCGACGGCGAGTACCGAAGAAGATTTAATGATGAGCTGTATGAACTTTACGCAGACGCCGACATAGTTCAGCGAATTAAAACACAGCGGCTTCGCTGGCTAGGCCACGTAGTGCGAATGAGCGAAGATGCTCCAGCCCAGAAGGTATTCTTATCGGCACCCGCCGGTGGAAGCAGAGGAAGAGGGAGACCACCACTCCGATGGAAGGACCAAGTGGAGACCGATTTGCGATCCCGCGGTGTTTCCAATTGGCGCCAGTTGGCGCAACGAAGAAACGACTGGCGAGCTATGTTGGACGGTCAAAATCGCCCAGGCGGTTAGATGACCATTTAAAGAAGAATTGGAGGTGCCACGCCCACTTCGCCCTTCCTCTGTTTTTGTTCTTGAGGTGTTAGAGAATAATCTCATTTAACACTTTACCAACTTTTAATATTCTACCCTTCCTTCCCCTTTTTCTTGTGGTGTTAGAGATTAATCTCTATAGTACGGAAACTCTCATTGTCAAGCCCACATCATTTATTGCTCCGGATTGTGAATCGAGCCCACTTGGGTACGCACAAACATTTCCAAAATATCGGTCCAGGTGCTTAGAGGGACACATTTCCGCCTACTACAATCTGTTAGCATTAATATCGCGAATGTCTCTATGGTTATTTAATACAAATTGGTGCCAACATATGATTTTTTTTTATTATTTTAAATAACTGCAGCGAAGTGTGATAAGGATGCATAACAAAGAATGTAAAGGAATATGGTAAATGGCACTGTACAAATCGTTGTAATTTTTCTCCAATATCAATTACATAAACTAAACTTACCTTAAAGTTGTCAATATAGGCGTGGCAATTGTTGTGATAGTTGCCATATAACTATTGTCCGCAATACTACGTTTAGTGGTTGATGTAGTGCCATATGCAACTTTAATTAGTACAGCTGCAACACTTCGTTCTAAATTATTCATCTTGCTCATGAAATTGATAACACCAGATGAAGGACTATCAATGATTCCAGCAATATCACTTCCTCCGCCCAGACCACTCGCTGCTTTCGTCGTAATGTGATTAGTGCTGGTGGTAACGGTACCATTTAAATATGGGTTATTGGAACTATCAGAACTAAAATTGTCTTGAGCAAGGACTGTATATTTCTGTTCAACAAGCAAAGCTTGAGTCCAACCAACTTGCGATAGTGAAAGCAACAATATAAGTATGTACTGAATTAAACTGCCGCTATCGCGACATTCACAGGGACAACGATAAAATGTGCCACTGTTTCTTACAATTATTTGTTTCTTATTGTTCTCGTCTTTGGCCACATTGATGTTGGTTGCAAACCTTCCCGAAAGAGTCTCACCACAACAATATTTACGAAAATCATATGAAGATACTTCATTGGAGTAAGTACAGTTATATTCCCTATTTAAATATTGTTCAAATCTATATTTAACTGCCTTTGAGGGACTCCATGATTTGTTAATTAATGTACCCGACGGTTTATACATATGATAGCCTTGTACAATCGCCTTCATCGATTTGATAATGGTGACGTTTGCATTTTTTTTTTTCTTTCCATTAATGGAGCTTTTATAGTACTCATATATATCCCCCGTATTTATTACACATAGAGGAACTGTGGGCTGCGACTTCATTTAGAGTAGATCCTTTTTAATATTTAACAGTTATGTGAAATAAGATAACAAAGGTGAATTTACCCGTTTCTATACCCTTCTTGGTATATTTAGAGTATATGAATTTAATAACACAGCAATCGGAGCTACATTTTGTGGTAGAAAAAAACATTAGTTGTAGAATAAAACGCTTTCATTAAGACTCGATGCATCAGTAGTCAAAATTGAATTGGATAAACTAACGGAGTCCGTATAAACCATGCTTTCTATCATAGCAGTTACCGAGCAAATATTTTTACTATACTGATCATATATGCCACTTGTTCCATTCGTGATTCTTTAGTAATTTCATAAGATTTTAGACCATAATTAGTTTCTTAGCAAAGAAATGGCAGCGCTTTAATATGCATCTTTCTGTCCTAGAACCTGAAATTAAAACCATAAATATTAAAACTATTTGAAATATAAAATACTTAAGGAAGAACAGCAAAAGTAAATATTATATTGTGTTCTTATATATATATATACTGGTATATATAAATATATATAGAACAGAAACCAATACATTTTCAAAACTGGAGAAACCACGTGTCAGATACAGTAACGCCTAATACAGGGTGGCTGATGAATTTTGCTACATTAAGAAACTCAAATAATTTTTTTTTTCAGTGTATGGAATTCATTTTTCTTTTATTCATGTTAAAGCTCATTAAATTTTATTAAATATAGCTTAATTAGTTTTAAAAATAATGGAATTTAAATGCCCCCCCTGCTCGTCGATGCATGTGCGGCTACTGCTTGGAGAGTTGAGACAGGAATAGCAGCAATTGTTTCTCGAATGGATTGCCTTAGTTCATTCAAATTTGTTGGTTTTGCTTTGAAGACTTCCTGTTTGCAATAACCCCACAAGAAAAAGTCAGGTGCAGTAAGGTCAGGCGACCTGGGTGGCCAACGGAATGTGGAGTTTCTGGATATCAGCTTATTGGGAAATTTTCGTCGCAATTCTGTCATAACAGGTTGGGCTATATGAGGAGCTGCACCATCTTGCTGAAACCACACAGAGTTGAAAGAAATTCTCCTTCGGCGTAATTCTGGATAGAAAAACTCTCTCAACATGCTCAAGTAATGGTCTCCAGTAACCGTAACGGTGTGACCGTTTTCTTCGAAGAAGTAGGGCCCGACAATGCAGCGTGATGAAACTGCACACCACACTGTGACACGAAGTGGATGCAATTCCGTCTCATGGAGTACCTGTGGGTTGGAAGCACTCCATATTCGACAATTTTGTTTGTTTATGTTGCCGTTTAAATCGAAATGGGCCTCGTCAGACATGAAAAGACAGTTCAACATGTTTCCATCCTCTTCCACCATTTGAAGCATCTTCTGGCAAAATTCCAAGCGAATCGGCAAGTCTGCAGCGTTCAGTTTGTTGGCCATTTGAATTTTATATGGGAATAAGTCCAAATCTTTGTGCATAATTGACTGTAATGACTGTCTGCTTACACCCATTTGAGCAGATAAGCTTCTTGTCGAAACACGTGGATTGTTTTGTATGGCAGCAGCTACAGCAGCGATTGTTTCCTCCGTTCGAACTGAAGGGTTTCGATGGTAAGGTCTTCTGTTGACTGCCCCATGCTCGGCAAAATTGTTTACAAGTCTTATTATGGTCCATCTGCTCGGAGGATTGCCGCCAAACGTGCGCCTATACTCTCTTTGAACCGAAACTACGGACTCCAGTGCGTGATAGCGGCGGACAATCCAAATTCTTGTTTCAGTGTCCCAGTTATCTATTTTTGTTAAATGTAAAAGTCAATCTGCAAAATAAAAAAAAAATTAACCAGATTCATTAAATAGAAAAAAGTTATTTAATTTTTTTTGGTAGCGGCTTTCATCAGCCACCCTGAATGTAGCATTGAAGGTTCAAACAAAAAACGTTTAGGGAGGCACAAACAATGAAATGCGACTTCAAGGTGTCTTACTTACAATATTTGAAAGCAAAGCGACAGGGTGCTACCTTACGCTCCTAAAAGTTTCTAGGTTGTTCGCTGTTCTCGACGAGTCGGTTTTATGTATCGGCATCTCTTTGCCTCGTATTCGTAATTCGTGCTATTTCTCTTTCTCCTGCTTACATGCATGACTGTAGTTATCGCTATCTCTGTGGTGTTCAACTAGATGGGTCATACTTGGGAATATTCCCCACAATATAATGAGCGGTCTTCCGATTTTAGCTTTTTTATTTAAATCGATCTGTTATTATCACATACATAACCTCTAGAAGCTTTATCGTCGTGAAGTCTGCGGTTGTGAACTTAGAACAAAAGTAATGTTGTCGTAAGTACATGTTGTTCGTTTGCCCACATTTTTTATTTTCAAATTAATGATACAATAAGATAATTAATTCACAAAAGCAGCTAAGATGGTAAAATATGGAATATATCTGTGTCAACAAGGTGAGGAAAACAATGTAATTTTTTTGAATTTTTCAGTAGAGTGCTTTGAGAGGTAATAATGTAGTGTAAATGTTTGGAATTGAGATATGGTTTTTTTGTGTATAAAATCCACAATTTTTATGTAGAAATCGAAACATGAAAGTTGGTACTAAGCATATCATTTTTAAGGAGAGTACACACAGGGAAAACGAGCTTAATAGTATTTCGACCACTTTTACTAAAAGAGAGATACAGACTGAAAAGGAAGTGCAGAGGACAGAACATGCAAAATCTTTGGTGATATCAATTTTATTCCGTTGGCAAATTATATCCAAAGTGATATTTTTAACATAGGTGAGATAACATATTGATTTGTGAAATTGTGTGTTACCAGAATTCGTGTAGTAACTATCTTATACGAGTATAAACACATTACATTCATATATGTGCGAAAAATCAAGCAAATCGAGTACTATCTATTCCCACTTTAATAAACCGCCGGTTTGTGAACTGATATCGCAAAATTTCGGAAAACATATAAAAGGAGATAATTAAGTAATCGATTTACTTATTTACTAACTGAATTGGAGCTTAACAGTCGTTTTTACGCCCACCATGGTCTCCCTTCCCGCTCCGCTTCCACCGCCGGTTGCCGATAAGAAAACATTCAGCGCCGGAGTATGTGGCCTAGCCAACGAAGCCCCTGTGTTTTAGTTTGTTTAACTACGCCAGGATGGCACGCAAAATTGTGAAGCGTTCCACTTTTTTCTTGAATAGCTCCAAATGTAAACAAATGACATTTCACCGAGTGTAGCCAGCTTTGGCATCCTACTCACTAAATGGTACCCTTTTGGATATCTGATGTATTTGATCTAGGTTTTCTTTTCGATCATAAACTAAGTTTTAATATGCACATCTAATCGATTGCAAACAAAGCTTTGGATGTGATTGAATTTGTTAAAATGTGGGCTGAAGAATTGCATGACCAGTACCTCGCGAAAATTTTTTACATATCGCTGGTCCGCCCAATACTTGAGTATTGCTCGTGTGTCTGATTATCGGCCAAATTGACTCATCTGATCTTATTAGCCGACTGAGTTTCGCTGTTCCTGCTAGGACGTCGGGGCACTATGTACCCTTCCAATTACGCAGTTATCGTCAAAACTTTGCCAAAAATAATCCTCTGAATGTCTGGTGTTTATCCTACAACCTCTTACATAGCTGTATCAGCTTTGAATGTTCTTTGCCTCCTTATCTAATTCAATACTTGAATGTCGAACTGCCGGCTGATAAACAAAATAGGGTTCAGCCGCTCACCCGCTTCTCTTACATAAACGGTCATCACCTCCAAGTTATTAAATCGATCTAATGAATCGATGAATGAGAGAGTGGATTGGAAACACGGCCTTTCAAACTATCCAATTAATCCTTCATATATCTACGCACAACCTTAAACGTATAAATCGACCGAATGAGAGGGTGGATTGGTCACATGGCCTCTCCAACCTTCCAGTTAGCTGCACACAAATAATATATAAATAATTAAATCTATGGTATCCTCTTTTTGTTAATTATACTTTTGTATGTTTTATATATTTAATGTTATATTCTGTTTTGTAATATCATGTTTTATATTTTCAATAGTCGACCGCTTTTAGTGTCGACTTAAAATAAATAAAAAATAAAATAAAATTTCAGTGTCTGCATACTGCTCATTAAATCTCCTTAGAATTCTAGGCTGACATGATTGATGCTAAAGCTGGTTTCTAGGTATTCGAGGTCCGTTATTATTTCGAAACTGGCAAAAGTGACGTAACACTAACTTGCCCCGTATTTACCAAACTCATTAAGGCCAATGATGTCATTGTTGTGAGCATACGCGAACAACTGCTAGGTCATATTCCAGGGCAGTTAATTTTATTGGTCTATAGCGTACTTTAGTTTCGAATGGCTCGGAGAGGTCCTCCCGAATTCTAATAAATGTTCTTCCAGCAAACGCAGCAGATCCAATCTCTTGGTCCAGGGTTGAGTTTGACCCCAGCCCGTAACAAGAGACAATGGAGCAACCCAGCTGCCAGGGTTTGCTCCGAGGATGACAATTTAAGGGTGGGAGGGGACAGATTGGACAGGGTTGCACTGACATAAAAGCCCTTGGCCGGGTAAAAAATCCCGGGTCATTCCGTTACGATAGAACCGGCTGTTGTGGGAATGCCGGTCTTAAAAGGTGGGCCGCTAATTACCTCAATGGTCAAATTCAGGAACAAAAAATCTAGGCCACGAAGAATAAAACAAGGGGTGCCGCAAGGTGGTGTTCTCCCTCCCCTTTTGTTTAATTTCTATATTTCGAGACATTGCTTGCTACATATAACGCTATTGGCCGACCGGTTATTGACTACGCTGCGCCCATATGGTGGCCCAACCTTGTTGACACCAATTGGAGGAAATTGCAAGTCTGCCAAAACACCGCTATCAGAACTGCTACGGGATGTCTGCTTATG
This sequence comes from Merzomyia westermanni, assembly GCA_949987695.1. NCBI lineage: Eukaryota > Metazoa > Arthropoda > Insecta > Diptera > Tephritidae > Merzomyia > Merzomyia westermanni. The sequence goes on along the minus strand of OX465292.1, from coordinate 102,368,693 downwards.
TCATCTGAGTCTCACCTCCATCAAGAGGCAAAATTGCTCAATGTTCACGAGCACGTGCAACTCTTGAGTAGACAGTTCCTTCTGAACTGTCATAAACCCAGTCATCCAAATCGACATCTATTGGATGTAGCCCCGCCCCCCTGCCGTTTGATTTGCGGAACCATAGCCGGGCTCTAAATGACCACCACACTGAGTCGGTAGACAGATCCCTCAGATATCGGCCTGTGAATCCCGTTATCAGTACTCAGCCACCTGAATTGGCTGAAGAGGAGCGTGTACTTCCGAGGGAGACTAGAGTCATGCTAACACAACTTCGCTCTGGATATTGTGATAGGTTAAACTCTTACTTATCCAGACTGACCCCTACATACCAAACACCTGTCCTGCATGTGGTATGTCCCCTCATGATACTAAACATCTCTTCTCCTGTTCAGTCGAACCTACTACTCTTCCAACACCTACATCACCCTGGTCCAACCCTGTGGAAACTGCACGTTTCCTCGGACTTCCGTTAGAAGAGCCTGATGACAATTTAGAGTGATCAAAACCCACCCTTAAGTATACACTTAACATTACCTGACCTAACATCCTCAAACTAATTATCTGATATAACACCACAACTAATAAACGAGTGTTAAAAACAACCCTCATTGCAGGTACCCGTTCGGATACGTTCGTAAGACACGACTCATATACACGAATACTAACACTACCTGATACAGCATCCAGACTATAAATACATAACAACGGATAGACACAGATCAGAACGAAATCAAGCACTGAAGATGGCGGTTCGCCGAAACCGGTTTGTTACAAAACCAAAATTGACAAGGGATGACGAAAATTCGTTCCAATATAAATCCAGTATCCACCCTGTCGGAAAAACACAAAACCAAATCAACTAAAATTAAGTACTTAATTTCATAGCAAAGGAATTATAAAAAATTTTGCTGTCAAATTTTTTTTTGCGCCTTTTCTGTCTTTCAGCAGTGACACACATTGTAGTATAGTATTAATACCACGATTTATACCACATATATATCGCCTTCATACGACGAGTAGTTGTAGACTGGTTGTAGTATACTCTAAACTACAGCATCGATACTGTAGTATATATACCACATGTGTATCATGGGTATTAGCTGCTACTAGGTATTTTCTTGTATGAATTCCGAAGTCAGAGGTGTCTTTTCAAAAACTTACTCCAAAGGAGTAATGATCGGTGGACGGTATTGTATTATAAAAATACGATAAATAACAGAGGTACTCATCCCAATTGTCTTTGTCAATGGATATGTAGGATCGCACATATTTATTAAATGTTCAATGGCTGCATTAAACAGTGCCTACCCAACCAACCGCTGCTAACCACATTTCCAAATATACAAACACATACATATTTTTTGCTTGAAAAATTTCCCAAATATTGGAAATACGACAGCTGTCTTCATAAATTAATTTTTATTTGTCAAATTTTTTGAAGCATTCAAGGGATAAGAACAAAATTTATGTACAGGGTGGCTGATGAATTTTGCTACATTAAGAAACTAAAATAATTTTTTTTTCAGTGTATGGAATTCATTTTTCTTTTATTCATGTTAAAGCTCATTAAATTTTATTAAATATAGCTTAATTAGTTTTAAAAATAATGGAATTTAAATGCCCCCCCTGCTCGTCGATGCATGTGCGGCATCTTACCAAAAAGTTGTTCATTACTGCTTGGAGAGTTGAGACAGGAATAGCCGCAATTGTTTCTCGAATGGATTGCCTTAGTTCATTCAAATTTGTTGGTTTTGCTTTGAAGACTTCCTGTTTGCAATAACCCCACAAGAAAAAGTCAGGTGCAGTAAGGTCAGGCGACCTGGGTGGCCAACGGAATGTGGAGTTTCTGGATATCAGCTTATTGGGAAATTTTCGTCGCAATTCTGTCATAACAGGTTGGGCTATATGAGGAGCTGCACCATCTTGCTGAAACCACACAGAGTTGAAAGAAATTCTCATTCGGCGTAATTCTGGATAGAAAAACTCTCTCAACATGCTCAAGTAACGGTCTCCAGTAACCGTAACGGTGTGACCGTTTTCTTCGAAGAAGTAGGGCCCGACAATGCAGCGTGATGTCTTGAGATATGATCTTGAGATATTATTTTTACTTAAGCGAACGTGCTAAAACAGAACAAAAAAAGTTTTCCCATAAATCATTCACTATTCAAGTACAAGATAAGTTGATTGGAATTTGGGAAAAATTTGGTATGGAAATAATGCTGAAAAAAAGTGTATTTAATAAATTGCTTGACAAGTATCAAGAGCAAATCAAGAGAAGAAACAACAGGCAACAATTTACACAGTATGTAAAATCTCTGCCGACACGGGTTCAGTAAGGGAAAGTACACAGTTACGAATTTACTTGAGTTCACCAGTCATATCTCAAATGGCTTTACAAAAAATCTGCACACCGCCGTTATTTATACGGATTTCAGCAAAGCTTTTCACAAAGTGTGTCACTCATTACTTATCCATAAAACTCGATCAGTTGGGCTTCCAGCCTGGTTTCAATCCCTGGATATCTTCTTACCTTAGTGACAGGACACAAAGAGTAGAATTTAAAAATTTAGTATCCGATGTCATTTATGTCTCTTCAGGAGTTCCTCAAGCAAGCCATCTTGGCCCGATTCTGTTCTTATTGTTTATTTACGAATTAGTCTGACGAGAAATCGTGGATGTTTTCGAAATAGTACTTCAACTATAGCCTGTATATGTTTGTTCCTTTCCTCTAATCAAAAATAATAATAATTAACTAAGAATTATTATCAACTGGTCTTGAGCTCGTTATACTTACAAAAATATGTAAAATGAACAGACCGTAAAACCAACAACAAAATAAATTTATACCGGAGCACGCGGTTATGTACAATAACTATCTTCTAAAAATATAAAAGGAGAATGTACAAAAAAAAAGTCCAGCATGCATGATTTACATATATAGACAGAATGTCTAAAATATTTTGTATACCGTTGGCAAGATAACAAACAACAATTAGAGGAAAAATTGAATTAAGCAGCTTGCAAAACTACACGCAGCATAGCCTATGGGTTAGGCATCTGCGCTGGCAATCAGAGTGAGCGGGTTCGATTCTCCACAAGATTCTCTGAAATAGCAAAACTATACGAATTAGTCTGACGAGAAATCGTGGCTGTTTTCGAAATAGTACTATAACTATAGCCTGTAGATGTTTGTTGCTTTCAATGTTTCCTCTAATCAAAAACGTTTATAAATGATATTTCTACAATAATAAAATTTTCAAAATGTATACTGACGACGAAAAGCTTGTCATTTCATTCGCGTCATCTAGATACACGAGTTACTTGGTCCGATTTAAATTATATGCCACTTAACCTTAAAAAATGTAAATAAATGCGTTTTTCGCGTGGAACTTGTCAGCCGGATTCCTATACAATTAAAAATTATAGTCTTGAGCAAGTGTATGATTTTGTTGACCTGGGGGTTACTATGGACTACAAGCTCATTTTCAACCGCCATATTAACGCAACAGTCAGTAAGGCCAGAGGTGTTCTTGCATTCGTTAAACGATGGTCTACCGTTATGTAACTAAAGCTCTTTTCACTACATTAGTCAGACCGATAATTGAATACGGTTCTATAATTTTTAACCCGCGTTGCTAGGTCCATGTAGATCGCCTAGAATCAGTTCAAAAACACTTTCTACTATTTGCCTTAAGAGATTTTCATTAGGAACCCTTGTATAATCTGCCACCCTATACGAATCCTTTAAAACTCATTAATCTTCATACACTTTCTGGTCGAACGGAAATGCTTGGAATTCTTTTTATGATTAAATTCACAAATGGTTCACTCTCCAGCCCTTTTATTTTAAGTGAAGTTCAATTATGAGCTGACCTATAAGGTTCCACTGATAATACCAAATCGCTCCCGCAACAGTTGGGCATCTCCCGCATGGGAGTTTCAGAGCATACCGGGTTGATATCCACGAAAGGGCTGTCACTTTCGACAACACTTTAGTCCAACTTCACGATTAGTCCAACTTCACGATGATACCTCTTACCTCTCACTATCAACCTTCTTCTTCCTTACAGAAGAAAGGGTACCGAAGAGTACCGGGTTCTTTCAGTTTAGCTAGTGAAATTCCTTAAAAATTGCAGCGGAATTTCCATTTTTCTCACATTTGTAATAGCTACTTTTCTCTCTTAGCTGGTTTTCCCTTTTCCGAATATTATAAAGGATAAGAGGAAAGGGTGGAGTGAAAAAATTCGTGCGCAATTTTTGTTTAGAATTGGGCTGATTGATTTCTCACGGAAAAGGGACATCAGTCAAACTACTTGACTACTGACAAAGCAAATGAACTTTTCTAATAAATGCGTCATTTTTATTTTTTGAGGAATGCAGCAACTCAATCCCAATCTCGCCTAAAAGATATATAAACTACAACTTTTATGAGGATGACAGTCTTAGGGGTAAATGTGACGAGTGAGACAGAGTTATATCGAAATGACAGCTCGTGGTCGGGTAAAACCCCCGAGTTATTCCGAAACGATAGAACCGTCCTTTCTGGGAATTTCAAAAGGCTTTGGTTTGTTAATCATCGAGATCTAAAACTGCTCAGCTAGAGAGAAAACCTCATCAGCTAAGTAAAGTAGATATAAGATAAATTACACATTAAGAAATAATTAGTTAATAGAATAAAATTGTTTTTTGTATATATAATAAGCTGGTCTGATCTATTTATGTGGGATGCGAATAAAACAAAGTTTTTTCCACCTTACAGCTCAACGTTTCGCTAAGATTTTCTTAGCATCTTCAGGAGCGTAACTGTTAGTTTATTTTAAAAAACCATAAAAAGAACAAAAATACAAAAAACAACATTAGAAGGTGTTACATATATATTCACACACATTAAACATTTATATCTAACTTACACTGAGATTGGTAGATTTTTACATTAAATATAAAAAATAATATTGTTACATTTCATTTTACAAAAAGAACATACAATGTTGATACCATCATTAGTGGTACACTTGTCATACTAAACTAAACTATAAACATAACAAATAAGTCGCGGCTATTTCATCGGTGTCTTCTTTCTTGTTTATCGTGTATTCCCTTTTCTGCATTATACGTAGGCTCTCCATAGTGTATCTCGTCTTTTCTCTTCGTTCCTTATCTAATATTCTTGTGTTGGCAAAATCAGCTGTGTGGTTGTATGTTATTGCATGCTGCGATAGTGCTGTGCTGTGTTTTTGTTTCCTAATATCAGCCTCGTGCTCTGCTAGTCAAATGCTTAAATTTCGCTTCGTGGTGCCGATGTAAACCTTGTTGCAATTATCGTTGTTGTTGCCTTTGCATGTTACTTCCTACACTACATTACTTTGTTGTTGCTGATCTATTGGGCTTTTTGTTTTTGTGAAGCATGTCGCTAGTGTGCAATTCGATTTGTAGGCTAGGCATATGTTTGGTTTTTGTATAATGTTTGTGAAATTTTCTGAGAGCCTGGGAACGAATGTGACGCTAAAATATTTTTTGGGTTCATTTGGCGTATCTGTAGTTGGTGATGGATTTATTGTGTTTTGCATTTCTATTGTTTTTTGTTGAATTAAGTTATTTGTTAAATGATCTGGGTAATTATTTTTCCTTAGCGCTTTTTAAATTAATTTAATATTGGCGTCGTGAAATTTGGGATGACTTATTGTTAGTATTTTATGTATGAAATTTTTCGCAGTATTTACTTTATATTTTTTAGGCTGTGATGACAGGAAATTTATTAGGCGCCCAGATGATGTAGGTTTGGCGTACCAGTCTAATATTATATTGTTGTTGTTCTTATGTATTCGGACATCTACAAATGGGATATTGCCGTTTTCCTCCACTTCCATGGTAAACTTAAGTCTTTCATGATATTTATTAAGAGTTTTTAAGATGAGTTCCGCGTCGTTTCTTTTGATTATAGCGAATATGTCGTCTACATATTTCACTTAAAATTTAATGTTTGTGTTGTTTTGTTGTTTTAGCTCTGAGAAAGTATTGTCAAGTATTTCATCCATCACTATATCTGCAATCGTCGGGAAAAGGGGGTTACCCATGGGCATTCCAAATGTTTGAGCATAAATTTTATTGTTGCAAACGAAATAGTTGTTGTCCTTTAGGCAGAAGTCTAATATGCTTTGAAATTTATTCTTTGTTGTTTCTTTAATTCTATCCCATTTTTTCATTATTATTTTAGAGGCTAAAGTGGTCGGTATATTAGAGAAGAGAGACACAACATCAAATGACACTAACACATCTTCATCACATATATTTACATTGGATAATCTTTCTTTTAGGTCGTACGCATTGTTAATGTTGTATTTCTCAGATATTAAAGTTTGGAGAATTTTTCCAATATGTTTGGACAAATAATAACACGGAACATTAGTAGACGATACAATAGGACGTAGCGGACATTCAGGCTTATGTATTTTGGGTAATCCATACAGTCGGGGGCTATGGCTGTCCAACTTGTCATTTGTTGCTTCTCTTTTGCACTTATGAGTTTTGCCTTGTGAAGATCGTATACAATGTTGTTGTTTTTTCTCTGAAGAGTATTCGTTGGATCATTACGAATTACCTTGTAAGTTTTCTTGTCTCCTAGTAGCTGGTCAATCTTTTCGTTGTATTCGGTTTTGTATAGAGCAACTGTTTTATTCCCCTTGTCTGCGTCTGTGATAATTATATCATCTTTGTGAAGTTTAAGGAAAGTTTTTGTTTTCTTGTCTGTTTCAATTATGCATTTTTCTGCTGAGTTATGACGCATGTTTCGCTTATAGAGTAAAATTCTGTTGCTTAATTTATTTCTGGCTACTTCTTTATACTTTTCATCCTCTATTGTTTGAAAAACTTGTTTCATTTCAGCTATCATATGTATGGGTGAGAAATTTATTAGAAGCTAACATAAAAGTCAAAGAATAAGAAACAATTAGTTGCTATGTATTTAGGATAGAAATAATTGATTTTTCTATGCTGAAAAGCGAGTCTGAAATATCAAATCTACCAGAAACAGAGTTACAATCTTGACACAAACAACGAAAAGGTTCATTTAACCCAAAATTGGTCCGGCACTGTTTTAAGGCTAGATGTTTAAAATGCCTTGATGGACGAGACGGTGCATTGAAGTTCACTTCACTTAGAAGAAAAGGGCTGGAGAGTGAACGATTTAGCAATTTAGATGAATATGGGTTATGAGCGGTGAGAAACATTATATCCGTCGATCAACCATCAACCCCAGGGGTCACATCATTAATTTTTGGGATTTTAGTTGCCCCCTTCAACAGGCTTGCTTTGCCGCGGCTATATTCTACGCATCCCTGCTGGTTAGGAGCAGGGTTGGGTTAGGTTCTTAGCTCCTGGGTGAGGTGCTAGTAGTGTCGACAAAAGGTGTAGTTCAATTATTGTTCTAAGCTAGTGTAATTTTCATATAAAACATAAAGATTTTAAACCACCCAATTCGAATTTAAGCATTTCCTTACACCACGTGCCTGCTTTGTGTGGGATCCACTACTACTGGAAAGCTTTCTAACATGCAATTCACCGTTCAAAATCGTATGCATTTCGTGTTTCTACTGCGCATTATGTTGGCGTACCTTTGCTGCCCCTCGTATTGGTGTCTCTGCTGTTATTCGCGCCTACGTAGGTGAGCGGATGTCGGCTGTACGCGGATTCACCCTACTGTGTACGACGTTTGCTCTCACGGGTGTGCATGTGGTCTCAGGCTTTCTGTGGTGGCTAAAAACTACTCAGCTACAAACCTCAGCCCACGACTCTCCCTATTGCACTGGTGAGATCCTTCTACATTTTGAGCACAAATGTTCTGCATAATAAGTTTTGATTAATTCGTCTTGTTTGACTGTTTTCGCATACTGTTCTGCTAGGTTAAGCCTAAAGGTTGCAGAAAATCAATTTTTATTTTTTAAATGGAGCAATTTTTTGTGGTGTAGGGTATTTCAGGAGCACATTTTGAGCACAAAATTTCTGAATAAAAACTTTTGATCTATTCGTCTTGTTTGACTGTTTACGCATATTGCTCTTCTAGGTTAAGCCTAAAGGTTGCAGAACATCAATTTTTTTTTTTTTTAATTGGAGCCATTTTTTGTGGTTTGGGGTATTTCAGGAGCACATTTTGAGCACAAAATTTCTGAATAAAAACTTTTGATCTATTCGTCTTGTTTGACTGTTTACGCATATTGCTCTTCTAGGTTAACCCTAAAGCTAGCAGAACATCAATTTTTTTTTTAAAGGGGAGCTTTTCTTTGGGGGGTAGGGTATTTCAGGAGCACATTTTGAGCACAAAATTTCTGCATAATAAGTTTTGATTAATTCGTCTTGTTTGACTGTTTTCGCATACTGCTCTGCTAGGTTAACCCTAAAGCTAGCAGAACATCAATTTATTTTGGGGGAGCATTTTTTTGGGGGCAGGGTACCTCAGAAGCATATTTTGAGCACAAAATTTCTGCATAATAAGTTTTGATTAATTCGTCTTATTTGACTGTTTTCGCATACTGCTCTGCTAAGTTATCCCTAAAGCTAGCAGAACATCAATTTTTTTTTAAAGGGGAGCTTTTTTTTGGGGGGTAGGGTATTTCAGGAGCACATTTTGAACACAAATTTTCTGCATAATAACTTTTGATTTATTCGTCTTATTTGACTGTTTTCGCATACTGCTCTGCTAAGGTAACCCTAAAGCTAGCATAACATCAATTTTTTTTTTAAAGGGGAGCTTTTTTTGGGACGGGGGTAGGGTATTTCAGGAGCACATTTTGAGCACAAAATTTCTGCATAATAAGTTTTGATTAATTCGTCTTATTTGACTGTTTTCGCATACTGCTCTGCTAAGTTAACCCTAAAGCTAGCAGAACAACAATTTATTTTGCGGGAGCATTTTTTTGGGGGTAGGGTACTTCAGAAGCATATTTTAAGCACAAAATTTCTGCATAATAAGTTTTGATTAATTCGTCTTGTTTGACTGTTTTCGCATACTGTTCTGCTAGGTTAAGCCTAAACGTTGCAGAAAATCAATTTTTATTTTTTAGATGGAGCAATTTTTTGTGGTGTAGGGTATTTTAGGAGCACATTTTGAGCACAAAATTTCTGAATAAAAACTTTTGATCTATTCGTCTTGTTTGACTGTTTACGCATATTGCTCTTCTAGGTTAAGCCTAAAGCTAGCAGAACAACAATTTATTTTGCGGGAGCATTTTTTTGGGGGTAGGGTACTTCAGAAGCATATTTTGAGCACAAAACTTCTGCATAATAAGTTTTGATTAATTCGTCTTGTTTGACTGTTTTCGCATACTGTTCTGCTAGGTTAAGCCTAAAGGTTGCAGAAAATCAATTTTTTTTTTTTAATTGGAGCCATTTTTTGTGGTGTGGGGTATTTCAGGAGCACATTTTGAACACAAAATTTCTGCATAATAACTTTTGATTAATTCGTCTTATTTGACTGTTTTCGCATACTGCTCTGCTAAGTTAACCCTAAAGCTAGCAGAACAACAATTTATTTTGCGGGAGCATTTTTTTGGGGGTAGGGTACTTCAGAAGCATATTTTGAGCACAAAACTTCTGCATAATAAGTTTTGATTAATTCGTCTTGTTTGACTGTTTTCGCATACTGTTCTGCTAGGTTAAGCCTAAAGGTTGCAGAAAATCAATTTTTTTTTTTTAATTGGAGCCATTTTTTGTGGTGTGGGGTATTTCAGGAGCACATTTTGAACACAAAATTTCTGCATAATAACTTTTGATTAATTCGTCTTATTTGACTGTTTTCGCATACTGCTCTGCTAAGTTAACCCTAAAGCTAGCAGAACATCAATTTTTTTTTTAAAGGGGAGCTTTTTTTGGGGGGGGTAGGGTATTTCAGGAGCACATTTTGAGCACAAAATTTCTACATAATAAGTTTTGATTAATTCGTCTTATTTGACTGTTTTCGCATACTGCTCTGCTAAGTTAACCCTAAAGCTAGCAGAACAACAATTTATTTTGCGGGAGCATTTTTTTGGGGGTAGGGTACTTCAGAAGCATATTTTGAGCACAAAACTTCTGCATAATAAGTTTTGATTAATTCGTCTTGTTTGACTGTTTTCGCATACTGTTCTGCTAGGTTAAGCCTAAAGGTTGCAGAAAATCAATTTTTTTTTTTTAATTGGAGCCATTTTTTGTGGTGTGGGGTATTTCAGGAGCACATTTTGAACACAAAATTTCTGCATAATAACTTTTGATTAATTCGTCTTATTTGACTGTTTTCGCATACTGCTCTGCTAAGTTAACCCTAAAGCTAGCAGAACATCAATTTTTTTTTTAAAGGGGAGCTTTTTTTTGGGGGGTAGGGTATTTCAGGAGCACATTTTGAGCACAAATTTTCTGCATAATAAGTTTTGATTAATTCGTCTTGTTTGACTGTTTTCGCATACTGCTTTGCTAGGTTAACCCCTAAGCTAGCAGAACATAAATTTTTTTTTAAAAGAGGGGAATTTTTTTGGGGGGTAGGGTATTTCAGGAGCACATTTTGAGCACAAAATTTCTGCATAATAAGTTTTGATTAATTCGTGTTGTTTGACTGTTTTCGCATACTGCTTTGCTAGGTTAACCCCTAAGCTAGCAGAACATCAGTTTTTTTTTTAAAAGAGGAGAATTTTTTTGGGGTAGCGTATTTCAGGAGCACATTTTGAGCACAAATTTTCTGCAGAATAAGTTTTGATTAATTCGTCTTGTTTGACTGTTTTCGCATACTGCTCTACTAGGTTAACCCTAAAGCTAGCAGAACATTAAATTTTTTTTAAAAGAGGAGCTTTTTTTTGGGGGGTAGCGTATTTCAGGAGCACATTTTGAGCACAAAATTTCTGCATAATAACTTTTGATTTATTCGTCTTGTTTGACTGTTTACGCATACTGCTTTGCTAGGTTAACTCTGAACCTAGCAGAACATACATTTTTTTTTAAAAGAGGAACATTTTTTGGAGGGGTAGGATATTTCAGGAGCATAATTTGAGCACAAATTTTCTGCATAATAACTTTTGATTTATTCGTCTTGTTTGACTGTTTAGCGTATTTCAGGAGCACATTTTGAGCACAAAATTTCTGCATAATAAGTTTTGATCAATTCGTCTTGTTTGACTGTTTTCGCATACTGCTTTGCTAGGTTAACCCTGAACCTAGCAGAACATCAATTTTTTTTTAAAAGAGGAGCATTTTTTGGGGTGGTAGGATATTTCAGGAGCATATTTTGAGCACAAATTTTCTGCATAATAACTTTTGATTTATTCGTCTTGTTTGACTGTTTTCGCATACTGCTTTGCTAGGTTAACCCCGAAGCTAGCAGAACATCATTTTTTTTTTAAAAGAGGAGAATTTTTTTGGGTTAGCGTATTTCAGGAGCACATTTTGAGCACAAATTTTCTGCATAATAAGTTTTGATTAATTCGTCTTGTTTGACTGTTTTCGCATACTGCTTTGCTAGGTTAACCCCGAAGCTAGCAGAACATCAGTTTTTTTTTAAAAGAGGAGAATTTTTTTGGGGTAGCGTATTTCAGGAGCACATTTTGAGCACAAATTTTCTGCATAATAAGTTTTGATTAATTCGTCTTGTTTGACTGTTTTCGCATACTGCTTTGCTAGGTTAACCCTGAACCTAGCAGAACATCAGTTTTTTTTTAAAAGAGGAGAATTTTTTTGGGGTAGCGTATTTCAGGAGCGCAATCTGAGCACAAATTTTCCGCATAATAAGTTTTGATTAGTTCGTCTTGTTTGACTGTTTTCGCATACTGCTCTGCTAGGTTAACCCTAAAGCTAGCAGAACATAAATTTTTTTTTAAAAGAGGAGACTTTTTTTGGGGGGTAGCCTATTTCAGGAGCACATTTTGAGCACAAATTTTCTGCATAATAAATTTTGATTTATTCGTGTTGTTTGGCTGTTTACGCATACTGCTTTGCTAGGTTAACCCCGAAGCTAGCAGAACTTCAATTTTTTTTTTAAAGGGGAGCTTTTTTTGGGGGGGGTAGGGTATTTCAGGAGCATACTTTGAGCACAAAATTTCTGCATAATAAGTTTTGATTAATTCGTCTTATTTGACTGTTTTCGCATACTGCTCTGCTAAGTTATCCCTAAAGCTAGCAGAACATCAATTTTTTTTTTAAAGGGGAAGTTTTTTTGGGGGGTACGGTATTTCAGGAGCACATTTTGAGCACAAAATTTCTGCATAATAAGTTTTGATTAATTCGTCTTATTTGACTTTTTTCGCATACTGCTCTGCTAAGTTAACCCTAAAGCTAGCAGAAATCAATTTTTTTTTAAAGGGGAGTTTTTTTTGGGGGTAGGGTATTTCAGGAGCACATTTTGAGCACAAAATTTCTGCATAATAAGTTTTGATTAATTCGTCTTATTTGACTGTTTTCGCATACTGCTCTGCTAAGTTAACCCTAAAGCTAGCAGAACATACATTTTTTTTTAAAAGAGGAGCATTTTTTTTGGGGGTAGCGTATTTCAGGAGCACATTTTGAACACAAATTTTCTGCATAATAAGTTTTGATTAATTCGTCTTGTTTGACTGTTTTCACATACTGCTCTGCTAGGTTAACCCTAAAGCTAGCAGAACATAAATTTTTTTTTTAAAAGAGGAGCTTTTTTTTGGGGGTAGCGTATTTCAGGAGCACATTTTGAGCACAAAATTTCTGCATAATAACTTTTGATTTATTCGTCTTGTTTGACTGTTTACGCATACTGCTTTGCTAGGTTAGCCCTGAACCTAGCAGAACATCAATTTTTTTTTTAAAGAGGAGCATTTTTTGGGGCGGTAGGATATTTCAGGAGCATAATTTGAGCACAAATTTTCTGCATAATAACTTTTGATTTATTCGTCTTGTTTGACTGTTTAGCGTATTTCAGGAGCACATTTTGAGCACAAAATTTCTGCATAATAAGTTTTGATTAATTCGTCTTATTTGACTTTTTTCGCATACTGCTCTGCTAAGTTAACCCTAAAGCTAGCAGAAATCAATTTTTTTTTAAAGGGGAGTTTTTTTTGGGGGTAGGGTATTTCAGGAGCACATTTTGAGCACAAAATTTCTGCATAATAAGTTTTGATTAATTCGTCTTATTTGACTGTTTTCGCATACTGCTCTGCTAAGTTAACCCTAAAGCTAGCAGAACATACATTTTTTTTTAAAAGAGGAGCATTTTTTTTGGGGGTAGCGTATTTCAGGAGCACATTTTGAGCACAAAATTTCTGCATAATAACTTTTGATTTATTCGTCTTGTTTGACTGTTTACGCATACTGCTTTGCTAGGTTAGCCCTGAACCTAGCAGAACATCAATTTTTTTTTTAAAGAGGAGCATTTTTTGGGGCGGTAGGATATTTCAGGAGCATAATTTGAGCACAAATTTTCTGCATAATAACTTTTGATTTATTCGTCTTGTTTGACTGTTTAGCGTATTTCAGGAGCACATTTTGAGCACAAAATTTCTGCATAATAAGTTTTGATCAATTCGTCTTGTTTGACTGTTTTCGCATACTGCTCTGCTAGGTTAACCCTGAAGCTAGCAGAACATAAATTTTTTTTTTAAAGAGGGGAATTTTTTTGGGGGGTAGGGTATTTCAGGAGCACATTTTGAGCACAAAATTTCTGCATAATAAGTTTTGATTAATTCGTCTTGTTTGACTGTTTTCGCATACTGCTTTGCTAGGGTAACCCCGAAGCTAGCAGAACATCAGTTTTTTTTTAAAAGAGGAACATTTTTTTGGGGTAGCGTATTTCAGGAGCACATTTTGAGCACAAAGTTTCTGCATAATAACTTTTGATTTATTCGTCTTGTTTGACTGTTTACGCATGCTGCACTGCTAGGTTAACCCTAAAGCTAGCAGACAATCAATTTTTTTTCAAAGAGGAGCATTTTTTTGGGGGTAGGCTATTTCAGGAGCATATTTTGAGCACAAATTTTCTGCATAATAACTTTTGATTTATTCGTCTTGTTTGACTGTTTAGCGTATTTCAGGAGCACATTTTTGCACAAATTTTCTGCATAATAAATTTTGATTTATTCGTGTTGTTTGGCTGTTTACGCATACTGCTTTGCTAGGTTAACCCCGAAGCTAGCAGAACATCAGTTTTTTTTTAAAAGAGGAGAATTTTTTTGGGGTAGCGTATTTCAGGAGCACATTTTGAGCACAAATTTTCTGCATAATAAGTTTTGATTAATTCGTCTTGTTTGACTGTTTTCGCATACTGCTTTGCTAGGTTAACCCTGAACCTAGCAGAACATCAGTTTTTTTTTAAAAGAGGAGAATTTTTTTGGGGTAGCGTATTTCAGGAGCGCATTTTGAGCACAAATTTTCCGCATAATAAGTTTTGATTAGTTCGTCTTGTTTGACTGTTTTCGCATACTGCTCTGCTAGGTTAACCCTAAAGCTAGCAGAACATAAATTTTTTTTTAAAAGAGGAGACTTTTTTTTGGGGGTAGCCTATTTCAGGAGCACATTTTGAGCACAAATTTTCTGCATAATAAATTTTGATTTATTCGTGTTGTTTGGCTGTTTACGCATACTGCTTTGCTAGGTTAACCCCGAAGCTAGCAGAACTTCAATTTTTTTTTTAAAGGGGAGCTTTTTTTGGGGGGGGGTAGGGTATTTCAGGAGCATACTTTGAGCACAAAATTTCTGCATAATAAGTTTTGATTAATTCGTCTTATTTGACTGTTTTCGCATACTGCTCTGCTAAGTTATCCCTAAAGCTAGCAGAACATCAATTTTTTTTTTAAAGGGGAAGTTTTTTTGGGGGGTACGGTATTTCAGGAGCACATTTTGAGCACAAAATTTCTGCATAATAAGTTTTGATTAATTCGTCTTATTTGACTGTTTTCGCATACTGCTCTGCTAAGTTAACCCTAAAGCTAGCAGAACATACATTTTTTTTTAAAAGAGGAGCATTTTTTTTGGGGGTAGCGTATTTCAGGAGCACATTTTGAACACAAATTTTCTGCATAATAAGTTTTGATTTATTCGTGTTGTTTGGCTGTTTACGCATACTGCTTTGCTAGGTTAACCCCGAAGCTAGCAGAACTTCAATTTTTTTTTTAAAGGGGAGCTTTTTTTGGGGGGGGTAGGGTATTTCAGGAGCATACTTTGAGCACAAAATTTCTGCATAATAAGTTTTGATTAATTCGTCTTATTTGACTGTTTTCGCATACTGCTCTGCTAAGTTATCCCTAAAGCTAGCAGAACATCAATTTTTTTTTTAAAGGGGAAGTTTTTTTGGGGGGTACGGTATTTCAGGAGCACATTTGAGCACAAAATTTCTGCATAATAAGTTTTGATTAATTCGTCTTATTTGACTTTTTTCGCATACTGCTCTGCTAAGTTAACCCTAAAGCTAGCAGAAATCAATTTTTTTTTAAAGGGGAGTTTTTTTTGGGGGTAGGGTATTTCAGGAGCACATTTTGAGCACAAAATTTCTGCATAATAAGTTTTGATTAATTCGTCTTATTTGACTGTTTTCGCATACTGCTCTGCTAAGTTAACCCTAAAGCTAGCAGAACATACATTTTTTTTTAAAAGAGGAGCATTTTTTTTGGGGGTAGCGTATTTCAGGAGCACATTTTGAACACAAATTTTCTGCATAATAAGTTTTGATTAATTCGTCTTGTTTGACTGTTTTCACATACTGCTCTGCTAGGTTAACCCTAAAGCTAGCAGAACATAAATTTTTTTTTTAAAAGAGGAGCTTTTTTTTGGGGGGTAGCGTATTTCAGGAGCACATTTTGAGCACAAAATTTCTGCAAAATAACTTTTGATTTATTCGTCTTGTTTGACTGTTTACGCATACTGCTTTGCTAGGTTAGCCCTGAACCTAGCAGAACATCAATTTTTTTTTAAAAGAGGAGCATTTTTTGGGGCGGTAGGATATTTCAGGAGCATAATTTGAGCACAAATTTTCTGCATAATAACTTTTGATTTATTCGTCTTGTTTGACTGTTTAGCGTATTTCAGGAGCACATTTTGAGCACAAAATTTCTGCATAATAAGTTTTGATCAATTCGTCTTGTTTGACTGTTTTCGCATACTGCTCTGCTAGGTTAACCCTGAAGCTAGCAGAACATAAATTTTTTTTTAAAAGAGGGGAATTTTTTTGGGGGGTAGGGTATTTCAGGAGCACATTTTGAGCACAAAATTTCTGCATAATAAGTTTTGATTAATTCGTCTTGTTTGACTGTTTTCGCATACTGCTTTGCTAGGGTAACCCCGAAGCTAGCAGAACATCAGTTTTTTTTTAAAAGAGGAAAATTTTTTTGGGGTAGCGTATTTCAGGAGCACATTTTGAGCACAAAGTTTCTGCATAATAACTTTTGATTTATTCGTCTTGTTTGACTGTTTACGCATGCTGCACTGCTAGGTTAACCCTAAAGCTAGCAGACAATCAATTTTTTTTCAAAGAGGAGCCTTTTTTTGGGGGTAGGCTATTTCAGGAGCATATTTTGAGCACAAATTTTCTGCATAATAACTTTTGATTTATTCGTCTTGTTTGACTGTTTAGCGTATTTCAGGAGCACATTTTTGCACAAATTTTCTGCATAATAAATTTTGATTTATTCGTGTTGTTTGGCTGTTTACGCATACTGCTTTGCTAGGTTAACCCCGAAGCTAGCAGAACATCAGTTTTTTTTTAAAAGAGGAGAATTTTTTTGGGGTAGCGTATTTCAGGAGCACATTTGAGCACAAATTTTTTGCATAATAAGTTTTGATTAATTCGTCTTGTTTGACTGTTTTCGCATACTGCTTTGCTAGGTTAACCCTGAACCTAGCAGAACATCAGTTTTTTTTTAAAAGAGGAGAATTTTTTTGGGGTAGCGTATTTCAGGAGCGCATTTTGAGCACAAATTTTCCGCATAATAAGTTTTGATTAGTTCGTCTTGTTTGACTGTTTTCGCATACTGCTCTGCTAGGTTAACCCTAAAGCTAGCAGAACATAAATTTTTTTTTAAAAGAGACTTTTTTTTGGGGGTAGCCTATTTCAGGAGCACATTTTGAGCACAAATTTTCTGCATAATAAATTTTGATTTATTCGTGTTGTTTGGCTGTTTACGCATACTGCTTTGCTAGGTTAACCCCGAAGCTAGCAGAACTTCAATTTTTTTTTTAAAGGGGAAGTTTTTTTGGGGGGTACGGTATTTCAGGAGCACATTTTGAGCACAAAATTTCTGCATAATAAGTTTTGATTAATTCGTCTTATTTGACTGTTTCCGCATACTGCTCTGCTAAGTTATCCCTAAAGCTAGCAGAACACCAATTTTTTTTTTAAAGGGGAAGTTTTTTTGGGGGGTACGGTATTTCAGGAGCACATTTTGAGCACAAAATTTCTGCATAATAAGTTTTGATTAATTCGTCTTATTTGACTTTTTTCGCATACTGCTCTGCTAAGTTAACCCTAAAGCTAGCAGAAATCAATTTTTTTTTAAAGGGGAGTTTTTTTTGGGGGTAGGGTATTTCAGGAGCACATTTTGAGCACAAAATTTCTGCATAATAAGTTTTGATTAATTCGTCTTATTTGACTGTTTTCGCATACTGCTCTGCTAAGTTAACCCTAAAGCTAGCAGAACATACATTTTTTTTTAAAAGAGGAGCATTTTTTTTGGGGGTAGCGTATTTCAGGAGCACATTTTGAACACAAATTTTCTGCATAATAAGTTTTGATTAATTCGTCTTGTTTGACTGTTTTCACATACTGCTCTGCTAGGTTAACCCTAAAGCTAGCAGAACATACATTTTTTTTTTAAAAGAGGAGCTTTTTTTTGGGGGGTAGCGTATTTCAGGAGCACATTTTGAGCACAAAATTTCTGCATAATAACTTTTGATTTATTCGTCTTGTTTGACTGTTTACGCATACTGCTTTGCTAGGTTAGCCCTGAACCTAGCAGAACATCAATTTTTTTTTAAAAGAGGAGCATTTTTTGGGGCGGTAGGATATTTCAGGAGCATAATTTGAGCACAAATTTTCTGCATAATAACTTTTGATTTATTCGTCTTGTTTGACTGTTTAGCGTATTTCAGGAGCACATTTTGAGCACAAAATTTCTGCATAATAAGTTTTGATCAATTCGTCTTGTTTGACTGTTTTCGCATACTGCTCTGCTAGGTTAACCCTGAAGCTAGCAGAACATACATTTTTTTTTAAAAGAGGGGAATTTTTTTGGGGGGTAGGGTATTTCAGGAGCACATTTTGAGCACAAAATTTCTGCATAATAAGTTTTGATTAATTCGTCTTGTTTGACTGTTTTCGCATACTGCTTTGCTAGGGTAACCCCGAAGTTAGCAGAACATCAGTTTTTTTTTAAAAGAGGAAAATTTTTTTGGGGTAGCGTATTTCAGGAGCACATTTTGAGCACAAAGTTTCTGCATAATAACTTTTGATTTATTCGTCTTGTTTGACTGTTTTCGCATACTGCTTTGCTAGGGTAACCCCGAAGCTAGCAGAACATCAGTTTTTTTTTAAAAGAGGAAAATTTTTTTGGGGTAGCGTATTTCAGGAGCACATTTTGAGCACAAAGTTTCTGCATAATAACTTTTGATTTATTCGTCTTGTTTGACTGTTTACGCATGCTGCACTGCTAGGTTAACCCTAAAGCTAGCAGACAATCAATTTTTTTTCAAAGAGGAGCATTTTTTTGGGGGTAGGCTATTTCAGGAGCATATTTTGAGCACAAATTTTCTGCATAATAACTTTTGATTTATTCGTCTTGTTTGACTGTTTAGCGTATTTCAGGAGCACATTTTTGCACAAATTTTCTGCATAATAAATTTTGATTTATTCGTGTTGTTTGGCTGTTTACGCATACTGCTTTGCTAGGTTAACCCCGAAGCTAGCAGAACATCAGTTTTTTTTTAAAAGAGGAGAATTTTTTTGGGGTGTTAGGATATTTCAGGAGCATATTTTGAGCACAAATTTTCTGCATAACAACTTTTGATTTATTCGTCTTGTTTGACTGTTTAGCGTATTTCAGGAGCACATTTTGAGCACAAAATTTCTGCATAATAAGTTTTGATTAATTCGTCTTGTTTGACTGTTTTCGCATGCTGCTCTGCTAGGTTAACCCTAAAGCTAGCAGACAATCAATTTTTTTTCAAAGAGGAGCATTTTTTTGGGGCTAGGCTATTTCAGGAGCATATTTTGAGCACAAATTTTCTGCATAATAACTTTTGATTTATTCGTCTTGTTTGACTGTTTAGCGTATTTCAGGAGCACATTTTTGCACAAATTTTCTGCATAATAAATTTTGATTTATTCGTGTTGTTTGGCTGTTTACGCATACTGCTTTGCTAGGTTAACCCCGAAGCTAGCAGAACATCAGTTTTTTTTTTAAAAGAGGAGAATTTTTTTGGGGTGTTAGGATACTTCAGGAGCATATTTTGAGCACAAAGTTTCTGCATAACAACTTTTGATTTATTCGTCTTGTTTGACTGTTTAGCGTATTTCAGGAGCACATTTTGAGCACAAAGTTTCTACATAATAACTTTTGATTTATTCGTCTTGTTTGACTGTTTACGCATACTGCTCTGCTAGGTTAACCCTAAAGCTAGTAGACAATCAATTTTTTTTCAAAGAGGAGCATTTTTTTGGGGGTAGGCTATTTCAGGAGCATATTTTGAGCACAAATTTTCTGCATAATAACTTTTGATTTATTCGTCTTGTTTGACTGTTAAGCGTATTTCAGGAGCACATTTTTGCACAAATTTTCTGCATAATAAATTTTGATTTATTCGTCTTGTTTGACTGTTTAGCATATTTCAGGAGCACATTTTTTCACAAATTTTCTGCTGTTCGTGTTGTTTGGCTGTTTACGCATACTGCTTTGCTAGGTTAACCCTGAAGCTAGCAGAACATACATTTTTTTTTAAAAGAGGAGCATTCTTTTGGGGGGTAGCGTATTTCAGGAACACATTTTGAGCACAAAATTTCTGCATAATAAGTTTTGATTAAATCGTCTTATTTGACTGTTTTCGCACACTGCTCTGCTAAGGTAACCCTAAAGCTAGCAGAACATCAATTTTTGTTTTAAAGGGGAGCTTTTTTTGGGGGGTAGGGTATTTCAGGAGCACACTTTTAGCACAAAATTTCTGCATAATAAGTTTTGATTAATTCGTCTTATTTGACTGTTTTCGCATACTGCTCTGCTAAGTTAACCCTAAAGCTAGCAGAAGATCAATTTATTTTGGGGGAGCATTTTTTTGGGGGTAGGGTACTTCAGAAGCATATTTTGAGCACAAAATTTCTGCATAATAAGTTTTGATTAATTCGTCTTGTTTGACTGTTTAGCGTATTTCAGGAGCACATTTTGAGCACAAAATTTCTGCATAATAACTTATGATTTATTCGTCTTGTTTGACTGTTTACGCATACTGCTTTGCTAGGTTAACCCTGAACCTAGCAGAACATCAATTTTTTTTTAAAAGAGGAGCATTTTTTGGGGTGGTAGGATATTTCAGGAGCAGATTTTGAGCACAAATTTTCTGCATAATAACTTTTGATTTATTCGTCTTGTTTGACTGTTTATCGTATTTCAGGAGCACATTTTGAGCACAAAATTTCTGCATAATAAGTTTTGATTAATTCGTGTTGTTTGGCTGTTTACGCATACTGCTTTGCTAGGTTAACCCTGAAGCTAGCAGAACATACATTTTTTTTTAAAAGAGGAGCATTCTTTTGGGGGGTACTGTATTTCAGGAGCACATTTTGAGCACAAAATTTCTGCATAATAAGTTTTGATTAATTCGTGTTGTTTGGCTGTTTACGCATACTGCTTTGCTAGGTTAACCCTGAAGCTAGCAGAACATACATTTTTTTTTTAAAAGAGGAGCATTCTTTTGGGGGGTACTGTATTTCAGGAGCACATTTTGAGCACAAAATTTCTGCATAATAAGTTTTGATTAATTCGTCTTATTTGACTGTTTTCGCACACTGCTCTGCTAAGGTAACCCTAAAGCTAGCAGAACATCAATTTTTGTTTTAAAGGGGAGCTTTTTTTGGGGGGTAGGGTATTTCAGGAGCACATTTTGAGCACAAAATTTCTGCATAATAAGTTTTGATTAATTCGTCTTATTTGACTGTTTTCGCATACTGCTCTGCTAAGTTAACCCTAAAGCTAGCAGAACATACATTTTTTTTTTAAAAGAGGAGAATTTTTTTGGGGTAGCGTATTTCAGGAGCGCATTTTGAGCACAAATTTTCCGCATAATAAGTTTTGATTAGTTCGTCTTGTTTGACTGTTTTCGCATACTGCTCTGCTAGGTTAACCCTAAAGCTAGCAGAACATAAATTTTTTTTTAAAAGAGGAGACTTTTTTTTGGGGGTAGCCTATTTCAGGAGCACATTTTGAGCACAAATTTTCTGCATAATAACTTTTGATTTATTCGTCTTGTTTGACTGTTTAGCGTATTTCAGGAGCACATTTTTGCACAAATTTTCTGCATAATAAATTTTGATTTATTCGTGTTGTTTGGCTGTTTACGCATACTGCTTTGCTAGGTTAACCCCGAAGCTAGCAGAACATCAGTTTTTTTTTAAAAGAGGAGAATTTTTTTGGGGTGTTAGGATATTTCAGGAGCATATTTTGAGCACAAATTTTCTGCATAACAACTTTTGATTTATTCGTCTTGTTTGACTGTTTAGCGTATTTCAGGAGCACATTTTGAGCACAAAATTTCTGCATAATAAGTTTTGATTAATTCGTCTTGTTTGACTGTTTTCGCATGCTGCTCTGCTAGGTTAACCCTAAAGCTAGCAGACAATCAATTTTTTTTCAAAGAGGAGCATTTTTTTGGGGGTAGGCTATTTCAGGAGCATATTTTGAGCACAAATTTTCTGCATAATAACTTTTGATTTATTCGTCTTGTTTGACTGTTTAGCGTATTTCAGGAGCACATTTTTGCACAAATTTTCTGCATAATAAATTTTGATTTATTCGTGTTGTTTGGCTGTTTACGCATACTGCTTTGCTAGGTTAACCCCGAAGCTAGCAGAACATCAGTTTTTTTTTTAAAAGAGGAGAATTTTTTTGGGGGTAGGCTATTTCAGGAGCATATTTTGAGCACAAATTTTCTGCATAATAACTTTTGATTTATTCGTCTTGTTTGACTGTTTAGCGTATTTCAGGAGCACATTTTTGCACAAATTTTCTGCATAATAAATTTTGATTTATTCGTGTTGTTTGGCTGTTTACGCATACTGCTTTGCTAGGTTAACCCCGAAGCTAGCAGAACATCAGTTTTTTTTTAAAAGAGGAGAATTTTTTTGGGGTGTTAGGATATTTCAGGAGCATATTTTGAGCACAAATTTTCTGCATAACAACTTTTGATTTATTCGTCTTGTTTGACTGTTTAGCGTATTTCAGGAGCACATTTTGAGCGCAAAATTTCTGCATAATAAGTTTTGATTAATTCGTCTTGACTGTTTTCGCATGCTGCTCTGCTAGGTTAACCCTAAAGCTAGCAGACAATCAATTTTTTTCAAAGAGGAGCATTTTTTTGGGGGTAGGCTATTTCAGGAGCATATTTTGAGCACAAATTTTCTGCATAATAACTTTTGATTTATTCGTCTTGTTTGACTGTTTAGCGTATTTCAGGAGCACATTTTTGCACAAATTTTCTGCATAATAAATTTTGATTTATTCGTGTTGTTTGGCTGTTTACGCATACTGCTTTGCTAGGTTAACCCCGAAGCTAGCAGAACATCAGTTTTTTTTTTAAAAGAGGAGAATTTTTTTGGGGTGTTAGGATACTTCAGGAGCATATTTTGAGCACAAAGTTTCTGCATAACAACTTTTGATTTATTCGTCTTGTTTGACTGTTTAGCGTATTTCAGGAGCACATTTTGAGCACAAAGTTTCTACATAATAACTTTTGATTTATTCGTCTTGTTTGACTGTTTACGCATACTGCTCTGCTAGGTTAACCGTAAAGCTAGTAGACAATCAATTTTTTTTCAAAGAGGAGCATTTTTTTGGGGGTAGGCTATTTCAGGAGCATATTTTGAGCACAAATTTTCTGCATAATAACTTTTGATTTATTCGTCTTGTTTGACTGTTAAGCGTATTTCAGGAGCACATTTTTGCACAAATTTTCTGCATAATAAATTTTGATTTATTCGTCTTGTTTGACTGTTTAGCATATTTCAGGAGCACATTTTTTCACAAATTTTCTGCTGTTCGTGTTGTTTGGCTGTTTACGCATACTGCTTTGCTAGGTTAACCCTGAAGCTAGCAGAACATACATTTTTTTTTAAAAGAGGAGCATTCTTTTGGGGGGTAGCGTATTTCAGGAACACATTTTGAGCACAAAATTTCTGCATAATAAGTTTTGATTAAATCGTCTTATTTGACTGTTTTCGCACACTGCTCTGCTAAGGTAACCCTAAAGCTAGCAGAACATCAATTTTTGTTTTAAAGGGGAGCTTTTTTTGGGGGGTAGGGTATTTCAGGAGCACACTTTTAGCACAAAATTTCTGCATAATAAGTTTTGATTAATTCGTCTTATTTGACTGTTTTCGCATACTGCTCTGCTAAGGTAACCCTAAAGCTAGCAGAACATCAATTTTTGTTTTAAAGGGGAGCTTTTTTTGGGGGGTAGCGTATTTCAGGAACACATTTTGAGCACAAAATTTCTGCATAATAAGTTTTGATTAAATCGTCTTATTTGACTGTTTTCGCACACTGCTCTGCTAAGGTAACCCTAAAGCTAGCAGAACATCAATTTTTGTTTTAAAGGGGAGCTTTTTTTGGGGGGTAGGGTATTTCAGGAGCACACTTTTAGCACAAAATTTCTGCATAATAAGTTTTGATTAATTCGTCTTATTTGACTGTTTTCGCATACTGCTCTGCTAAGTTAACCCTAAAGCTAGCAGAAGATCAATTTATTTTGGGGGAGCATTTTTTTGGGGGTAGGGTACTTCAGAAGCATATTTTGAGCACAAATTTTCTGCATAATAACTTTTGATTTATTCGTCTTGTTTGACTGTTAAGCGTATTTCAGGAGCACATTTTTGCACAAATTTTCTGCATAATAAATTTTGATTTATTCGTCTTGTTTGACTGTTTAGCATATTTCAGGAGCACATTTTTTCACAAATTTTCTGCTGTTCGTGTTGTTTGGCTGTTTACGCATACTGCTTTGCTAGGTTAACCCCGAAGCTAGCAGAACATCAGTTTTTTTTTTAAAAGAGGAGAATTTTTTTGGGGGTAGGCTATTTCAGGAGCATATTTTGAGCACAAATTTTCTGCATAATAACTTTTGATTTATTCGTCTTGTTTGACTGTTTAGCGTATTTCAGGAGCACATTTTTGCACAAATTTTCTGCATAATAAATTTTGATTTATTCGTGTTGTTTGGCTGTTTACGCATACTGCTTTGCTAGGTTAACCCCGAAGCTAGCAGAACATCAGTTTTTTTTTAAAAGAGGAGAATTTTTTTGGGGTGTTAGGATATTTCAGGAGCATATTTTGAGCACAAATTTTCTGCATAACAACTTTTGATTTATTCGTCTTGTTTGACTGTTTAGCGTATTTCAGGAGCACATTTTGAGCACAAAATTTCTGCATAATAAGTTTTGATTAATTCGTCTTGTTTGACTGTTTTCGCATGCTGCTCTGCTAGGTTAACCCTAAAGCTAGCAGACAATCAATTTTTTTCAAAGAGGAGCATTTTTTTGGGGGTAGGCTTTTTCAGGAGCATATTTTGAGCACAAATTTTCTGCATAATAACTTTTGATTTATTCGTCTTGTTTGACTGTTTAGCGTATTTCAGGAGCACATTTTTGCACAAATTTTCTGCATAATAAATTTTGATTTATTCGTGTTGTTTGGCTGTTTACGCATACTGCTTTGCTAGGTTAACCCCGAAGCTAGCAGAACATCAGTTTTTTTTTTAAAAGAGGAGAATTTTTTTGGGGTGTTAGGATACTTCAGGAGCATATTTTGAGCACAAAGTTTCTGCATAACAACTTTTGATTTATTCGTCTTGTTTGACTGTTTAGCGTATTTCAGGAGCACATTTTGAGCACAAAGTTTCTACATAATAACTTTTGATTTATTCGTCTTGTTTGACTGTTTACGCATACTGCTCTGCTAGGTTAACCCTAAAGCTAGTAGACAATCAATTTTTTTTCAAAGAGGAGCATTTTTTTGGGGGTAGGCTATTTCAGGAGCATATTTTGAGCACAAATTTTCTGCATAATAACTTTTGATTTATTCGTCTTGTTTGACTGTTAAGCGTATTTCAGGAGCACATTTTTGCACAAATTTTCTGCATAATAAATTTTGATTTATTCGTCTTGTTTGACTGTTTAGCATATTTCAGGAGCACATTTTTTCACAAATTTTCTGCTGTTCGTGTTGTTTGGCTGTTTACGCATACTGCTTTGCTAGGTTAACCCTGAAGCTAGCAGAACATACATTTTTTTTTAAAAGAGGAGCATTCTTTTGGGGGGTAGCGTATTTCAGGAACACATTTTGAGCACAAAATTTCTGCATAATAAGTTTTGATTAAATCGTCTTATTTGACTGTTTTCGCACACTGCTCTGCTAAGGTAACCCTAAAGCTAGCAGAACATCAATTTTTGTTTTAAAGGGGAGCTTTTTTTGGGGGGTAGGGTATTTCAGGAGCACACTTTTAGCACAAAATTTCTGCATAATAAGTTTTGATTAATTCGTCTTATTTGACTGTTTTCGCATACTGCTCTGCTAAGTTAACCCTAAAGCTAGCAGAAGATCAATTTATTTTGGGGGAGCATTTTTTTGGGGGTAGGGTACTTCAGAAGCATATTTTGAGCACAAAATTTCTGCATAATAAGTTTTGATTAATTCGTCTTGTTTGACTGTTTAGCGTATTTCAGGAGCACATTTTGAGCACAAAATTTCTGCATAATAACTTATGATTTATTCGTCTTGTTTGACTGTTTACGCATACTGCTTTGCTAGGTTAACCCTGAACCTAGCAGAACATCAATTTTTTTTTAAAAGAGGAGCATTTTTTGGGGTGGTAGGATATTTCAGGAGCAGATTTTGAGCACAAATTTTCTGCATAATAACTTTTGATTTATTCGTCTTGTTTGACTGTTTAGCGTATTTCAGGAGCACATTTTGAGCACAAAATTTCTGCATAATAAGTTTTGATTAATTCGTGTTGTTTGGCTGTTTACGCATACTGCTTTGCTAGGTTAACCCTGAAGCTAGCAGAACATACATTTTTTTTTAAAAGAGGAGCATTCTTTTGGGGGGTACTGTATTTCAGGAGCACATTTTGAGCACAAAATTTCTGCATAATAAGTTTTGATTAATTCGTCTTATTTGACTGTTTTCGCACACTGCTCTGCTAAGGTAACCCTAAAGCTAGCAGAACATCAATTTTTGTTTTAAAGGGGAGCTTTTTTTGGGGGGTAGGGTATTTCAGGAGCACATTTTGAGCACAAAATTTCTGCATAATAAGTTTTGATTAATTCGTCTTATTTGACTGTTTTCGCATACTGCTCTGCTAAGTTAACCCTAAAGCTAGCAGAACATACATTTTTTTTTTAAAAGAGGAGAATTTTTTTGGGGTAGCGTATTTCAGGAGCGCATTTTGAGCACAAATTTTCCGCATAATAAGTTTTGATTAGTTCGTCTTGTTTGACTGTTTTCGCATACTGCTCTGCTAGGTTAACCCTAAAGCTAGCAGAACATAAATTTTTTTTTAAAAGAGGAGACTTTTTTTTGGGGGTAGCCTATTTCAGGAGCTCATTTTGAGCACAAATTTTCTGCATAATAAATTTTGATTTATTCGTGTTGTTTGGCTGTTTACGCATACTGCTTTGCTAGGTTAACCCTGAACCTAGCAGAACATCAGTTTTTTTTTAAAAGAGGAGAATTTTTTTGGGGTAGCGTATTTCAGGAGCGCATTTTGAGCACAAATTTTCCGCATAATAAGTTTTGATTAGTTCGTCTTGTTTGACTGTTTTCGCATACTGCTCTGCTAGGTTAACCCTAAAGCTAGCAGAACATAAATTTTTTTTTAAAAGAGGAGACTTTTTTTTGGGGGTAGCCTATATCAGGAGCTCATTTTGAGCACAAATTTTCTGCATAATAAATTTTGATTTATTCGTGTTGTTTGGCTGTTTACGCATACTGCTTTGCTAGGTTAACCCTGAACCTAGCAGAACATCAGTTTTTTTTTAAAAGAGGAGAATTTTTTTGGGGTAGCGTATTTCAGGAGCGCATTTTGAGCACAAATTTTCCGCATAATAAGTTTTGATTAGTTCGTCTTGTTTGACTGTTTTCGCATACTGCTCTGCTAGGTTAACCCTAAAGCTAGCAGAACATAAATTTTTTTTTAAAAGAGGAGACTTTTTTTTGGGGGTAGCCTATTTCAGGAGCTCATTTTGAGCACAAATTTTCTGCATAATAAATTTTGATTTATTCGTGTTGTTTGGCTGTTTACGCATACTGCTTTGCTAGGTTAACCCTGAACCTAGCAGAACATCAGTTTTTTTTTAAAAGAGGAGAATTTTTTTGGGGTAGCGTATTTCAGGAGCGCATTTTGAGCACAAATTTTCCGCATAATAAGTTTTGATTAGTTCGTCTTGTTTGACTGTTTTCGCATACTGCTCTGCTAGGTTAACCCTAAAGCTAGCAGAACATACATTTTTTTTTAAAAGAGGAGCATTCTTTTGGGGGGTACTGTATTTCAGGAGCACATTTTGAGCACAAAATTTCTGCATAATAAGTTTTGATTAATTCGTGTTGTTTGGCTGTTTACGCATACTGCTTTGCTAGGTTAACCCTGAAGCTAGCAGAACATACATTTTTTTTTTAAAAGAGGAGCATTCTTTTGGGGGGTACTGTATTTCAGGAGCACATTTTGAGCACAAAATTTCTGCATAATAAGTTTTGATTAATTCGTCTTATTTGACTGTTTTCGCACACTGCTCTGCTAAGGTAACCCTAAAGCTAGCAGAACATCAATTTTTGTTTTAAAGGGGAGCTTTTTTTGGGGGGTAGGGTATTTCAGGAGCACATTTTGAGCACAAAATTTCTGCATAATAAGTTTTGATTAATTCGTCTTATTTGACTGTTTTCGCATACTGCTCTGCTAAGTTAACCCTAAAGCTAGCAGAACATACATTTTTTTTTTAAAAGAGGAGAATTTTTTTGGGGTAGCGTATTTCAGGAGCGCATTTTGAGCACAAATTTTCCGCATAATAAGTTTTGATTAGTTCGTCTTGTTTGACTGTTTTCGCATACTGCTCTGCTAGGTTAACCCTAAAGCTAGCAGAACATAAATTTTTTTTTAAAAGAGACTTTTTTTTGGGGGTAGCCTATTTCAGGAGCTCATTTTGAGCACAAATTTTCTGCATAATAAATTTTGATTTATTCGTGTTGTTTGGCTGTTTACGCATACTGCTTTGCTAGGTTAACCCTGAACCTAGCAGAACATCAGTTTTTTTTTAAAAGAGGAGAATTTTTTTGGGGTAGCGTATTTCAGGAGCGCATTTTGAGCACAAATTTTCCGCATAATAAGTTTTGATTAGTTCGTCTTGTTTGACTGTTTTCGCATACTGCTCTGCTAGGTTAACCCTAAAGCTAGCAGAACATAAATTTTTTTTTAAAAGAGGAGACTTTTTTTTGGGGGTAGCCTATTTCAGGAGCACATTTTGAGCACAAATTTTCTGCATAATAAATTTTGATTTATTCGTGTTGTTTGGCTGTTTACGCATACTGCTTTGCTAGGTTAACCCCGAAGCTAGCAGAACTTCAATTTTTTTTTTAAAGGGGAGCTTTTTTTGGGGGGGGTAGGGTATTTCAGGAGCATACTTTGAGCACAAAATTTCTGCATAATAAGTTTTGATTAATTCGTCTTATTTGACTGTTTTCGCATACTGCTCTGCTAAGTTATCCCTAAAGCTAGCAGAACATCAATTTTTTTTTTAAAGGGGAAGTTTTTTTGGGGGGTACGGTATTTCAGGAGCACATTTGAGCACAAAATTTCTGCATAATAAGTTTTGATTAATTCGTCTTATTTGACTTTTTTCGCATACTGCTCTGCTAAGTTAACCCTAAAGCTAGCAGAAATCAATTTTTTTTTAAAGGGGAGTTTTTTTTGGGGGTAGGGTATTTCAGGAGCACATTTTGAGCACAAAATTTCTGCATAATAAGTTTTGATTAATTCGTCTTATTTGACTGTTTTCGCATACTGCTCTGCTAAGTTAACCCTAAAGCTAGCAGAACATACTTTTTTTTTTAAAAGAGGAGCATTTTTTTTGGGGGTAGCGTATTTCAGGAGCACATTTTGAACACAAATTTTCTGCATAATAAGTTTTGATTAATTCGTCTTGTTTGACTGTTTTCACATACTGCTCTGCTAGGTTAACCCTAAAGCTAGCAGAACATAAATTTTTTTTTTAAAAGAGGAGCTTTTTTTTGGGGGGTAGCGTATTTCAGGAGCACATTTTGAGCACAAAATTTCTGCATAATAACTTTTGATTTATTCGTCTTGTTTGACTGTTTACGCATACTGCTTTGCTAGGTTAGCCCTGAACCTAGCAGAACATCAATTTTTTTTTAAAAGAGGAGCATTTTTTGGGGCGGTAGGATATTTCAGGAGCATAATTTGAGCACAAATTTTCTGCATAATAACTTTTGATTTATTCGTCTTGTTTGACTGTTTAGCGTATTTCAGGAGCACATTTTGAGCACAAAATTTCTGCATAATAAGTTTTGATCAATTCGTCTTGTTTGACTGTTTTCGCATACTGCTCTGCTAGGTTAACCCTGAAGCTAGCAGAACATAAATTTTTTTTTAAAAGAGGGGAATTTTTTTGGGGGGTAGGGTATTTCAGGAGCACATTTTGAGCACAAAATTTCTGCATAATAAGTTTTGATTAATTCGTCTTGTTTGACTGTTTTCGCATACTGCTTTGCTAGGGTAACCCCGAAGCTAGCAGAACATCAGTTTTTTTTTAAAAGAGGAAAATTTTTTTGGGGTAGCGTATTTCAGGAGCACATTTTGAGCACAAAGTTTCTGCATAATAACTTTTGATTTATTCGTCTTGTTTGACTGTTTACGCATGCCGCACTGCTAGGTTAACCCTAAAGCTAGCAGACAATCAATTTTTTTTCAAAGAGGAGCCTTTTTTTGGGGGTAGGCTATTTCAGGAGCATATTTTGAGCACAAATTTTCTGCATAATAACTTTTGATTTATTCGTCTTGTTTGACTGTTTAGCGTATTTCAGGAGCACATTTTTGCACAAATTTTCTGCATAATAAATTTTGATTTATTCGTGTTGTTTGGCTGTTTACGCATACTGCTTTGCTAGGTTAACCCCGAAGCTAGCAGAACATCAGTTTTTTTTTAAAAGAGGAGAATTTTTTTGGGGTAGCGTATTTCAGGAGCACATTTTGAGCACAAATTTTTTGCATAATAAGTTTTGATTAATTCGTCTTGTTTGACTGTTTTCGCATACTGCTTTGCTAGGTTAACCCTGAACCTAGCAGAACATCAGTTTTTTTTTAAAAGAGGAGAATTTTTTTGGGGTAGCGTATTTCAGGAGCGCATTTTGAGCACAAATTTTCCGCATAATAAGTTTTGATTAGTTCGTCTTGTTTGACTGTTTTCGCATACTGCTCTGCTAGGTTAACCCTAAAGCTAGCAGAACATAAATTTTTTTTTAAAAGAGGAGACTTTTTTTTGGGGGTAGCCTATTTCAGGAGCACATTTTGAGCACAAATTTTCTGCATAATAAATTTTGATTTATTCGTGTTGTTTGGCTGTTTACGCATACTGCTTTGCTAGGTTAACCCCGAAGCTAGCAGAACTTCAATTTTTTTTTTAAAGGGGAAGTTTTTTTGGGGGGTACGGTATTTCAGGAGCACATTTTGAGCACAAAATTTCTGCATAATAAGTTTTGATTAATTCGTCTTATTTGACTGTTTCCGCATACTGCTCTGCTAAGTTATCCCTAAAGCTAGCAGAACATCAATTTTTTTTTTAAAGGGGAAGTTTTTTTGGGGGGTACGGTATTTCAGGAGCACATTTTGAGCACAAAATTTCTGCATAATAAGTTTTGATTAATTCGTCTTATTTGACTTTTTTCGCATACTGCTCTGCTAAGTTAACCCTAAAGCTAGCAGAAATCAATTTTTTTTTAAAGGGGAGTTTTTTTTGGGGGTAGGGTATTTCAGGAGCACATTTTGAGCACAAAATTTCTGCATAATAAGTTTTGATTAATTCGTCTTATTTGACTGTTTTCGCATACTGCTCTGCTAAGTTAACCCTAAAGCTAGCGGAACATACATTTTTTTTTAAAAGAGGAGCATTTTTTTTGGGGGTAGCGTATTTCAGGAGCACATTTTGAACACAAATTTTCTGCATAATAAGTTTTGATTAATTCGTCTTGTTTGACTGTTTTCACATACTGCTCTGCTAGGTTAACCCTAAAGCTAGCAGAACATAAATTTTTTTTTTAAAAGAGGAGCTTTTTTTTGGGGGGTAGCGTATTTCAGGAGCACATTTTGAGCACAAAATTTCTGCATAATAACTTTTGATTTATTCGTCTTGTTTGACTGTTTACGCATACTGCTTTGCTAGGTTAGCCCTGAACCTAGCAGAACATCAATTTTTTTTTAAAAGAGGAGCATTTTTTGGGGCGGTAGGATATTTCAGGAGCATAATTTGAGCAAAAATTTTCTGCATAATAACTTTTGATTTATTCGTCTTGTTTGACTGTTTAGCGTATTTCAGGAGCACATTTTGAGCACAAAATTTCTGCATAATAAGTTTTGATCAATTCGTCTTGTTTGACTGTTTTCGCATACTGCTCTGCTAGGTTAACCCTGAAGCTAGCAGAACATAAATTTTTTTTTAAAAGAGGGGAATTTTTTTGGGGGGTAGGGTATTTCAGGAGCACATTTTGAGCAAAAAATTTCTGCATAATAAGTTTTGATTAATTCGTCTTGTTTGACTGTTTTCGCATACTGCTTTGCTAGGGTAACCCCGAAGTTAGCAGAACATCAGTTTTTTTTTAAAAGAGGAAAATTTTTTTGGGGTAGCGTATTTCAGGAGCACATTTTGAGCACAAAGTTTCTGCATAATAACTTTTGATTTATTCGTCTTGTTTGACTGTTTTCGCATACTGCTTCGCTAGGGTAACCCCGAAGCTAGCAGAACATCAGTTTTTTTTTAAAAGAGGCAAATTTTTTTGGGGTAGCGTATTTCAGGAGCACATTTTGAGCACAAAGTTTCTGCATAATAACTTTTGATTTATTCGTCTTGTTTGACTGTTTACGCATGCTGCACTGCTAGGTTAACCCTAAAGCTAGCAGACAATCAATTTTTTTTCAAAGAGGAGCATTTTTTTGGGGGTAGGCTATTTCAGGAGCATATTTTGAGCACAAATTTTCTGCATAATAACTTTTGATTTATTCGTCTTGTTTGACTGTTTAGCGTATTTCAGGAGCACATTTTTGCACAAATTTTCTGCATAATAAATTTTGATTTATTCGTGTTGTTTGGCTGTTTACGCATACTGCTTTGCTAGGTTAACCCCGAAGCTAGCAGAACATTAGGTTTTTTGTAAAAGAGGAGAATTTTTTTGGGGTGTTAGGATATTTCAGGAGCATATTTTGAGCACAAATTTTCTGCATAACAACTTTTGATTTATTCGTCTTGTTTGACTGTTTAGCGTATTTCAGGAGCACATTTTGAGCACAAAATTTCTGCATAATAAGTTTTGATTAATTCGTCTTGTTTGACTGTTTTCGCATGCTGCTCTGCTAGGTTAACCCTAAAGCTAGCAGACAATCAATTTTTTTTCAAAGAGGAGCATTTTTTTGGGGGTAGGCTATTTCAGGAGCATATTTTGAGCACAAATTTTCTGCATAATAACTTTTGATTTATTCGTCTTGTTTGACTGTTTAGCGTATTTCAGGAGCACATTTTTGCACAAATTTTCTGCATAATAAATTTTGATTTATTCGTGTTGTTTGGCTGTTTACGCATACTGCTTTGCTAGGTTAACCCCGAAGCTAGCAGAACATCAGTTTTTTTTTTAAAAGAGGAAAATTTTTTTGGGGTGTTAGGATACTTCAGGAGCATATTTTGAGCACAAAGTTTCTGCATAACAACTTTTGATTTATTCGTCTTGTTTGACTGTTTAGCGTATTTCAGGAGCACATTTTGAGCACAAAGTTTCTGCATAATAAGTTTTGATTAATTCGTCTTGTTTGACTGTTTTCGCATACTGCTTTGCTAGGGTAACCCCGAAGTTAGCAGAACATCAGTTTTTTTTTAAAAGAGGAAAATTTTTTTGGGGTAGCGTATTTCAGGAGCACATTTTGAGCACAAAGTTTCTGCATAATAACTTTTGATTTATTCGTCTTGTTTGACTGTTTTCGCATACTGCTTCGCTAGGGTAACCCCGAAGCTAGCAGAACATCAGTTTTTTTTTAAAAGAGGAAAATTTTTTTGGGGTAGCGTATTTCAGGAGCACATTTTGATTTATTCGTCTTGTTTGACTGTTTAGCGTATTTCAGGAGCACATTTTTGCACAAATTTTCTGCATAATAAATTTTGATTTATTCGTCTTGTTTGACTGTTTAGCGTATTTCAGGAGCACATTTTTTCACAAATTTTCTGCTGTTCGTGTTGTTTGGCTGTTTACGCATACTGCTTTGCTAGGTTAACCCTGAAGCTAGCAGAACATACATTTTTTTTTAAAAGAGGAGCATTCTTTTGGGGGGTAGCGTATTTCAGGAACACATTTTGAGCACAAAATTTCTGCATAATAAGTTTTGATTAAATCGTCTTATTTGACTGTTTTCGCACACTGCTCTGCTAAGGTAACCCTAAAGCTAGCAGAACATCAATTTTTGTTTTAAAGGGGAGCTTTTTTTGGGGGGTAGGGTATTTCAGGAGCACACTTTTAGCACAAAATTTCTGCATAATAAGTTTTGATTAATTCGTCTTATTTGACTGTTTTCGCATACTGCTCTGCTAAGTTAACCCTAAAGCTAGCAGAAGATCAATTTATTTTGGGGGAGCATTTTTTTGGGGGTAGGGTACTTCAGAAGCATATTTTGAGCACAAAATTTCTGCATAATAAGTTTTGATTAATTCGTCTTGTTTGACTGTTTAGCGTATTTCAGGAGCACATTTTGAGCACAAAATTTCTGCATAATAACTTATGATTTATTCGTCTTGTTTGACTGTTTACGCATACTGCTTTGCTAGGTTAACCCTGAACCTAGCAGAACATCAATTTTTTTTTAAAAGAGGAGCATTTTTTGGGGTGGTAGGATATTTCAGGAGCAGATTTTGAGCACAAATTTTCTGCATAATAACTTTTGATTTATTCGTCTTGTTTGACTGTTTAGCGTATTTCAGGAGCACATTTTGAGCACAAAATTTCTGCATAATAAGTTTTGATTAATTCGTGTTGTTTGGCTGTTTACGCATACTGCTTTGCTAGGTTAACCCTGAAGCTAGCAGAACATACATTTTTTTTTAAAAGAGGAGCATTCTTTTGGGGGGTACTGTATTTCAGGAGCACATTTTGAGCACAAAATTTCTGCATAATAAGTTTTGATTAATTCGTGTTGTTTGGCTGTTTACGCATACTGCTTTGCTAGGTTAACCCTGAAGCTAGCAGAACATACATTTTTTTTTTAAAAGAGGAGCATTCTTTTGGGGGGTACTGTATTTCAGGAGCACATTTTGAGCACAAAATTTCTGCATAATAAGTTTTGATTAATTCGTCTTATTTGACTGTTTTCGCACACTGCTCTGCTAAGGTAACCCTAAAGCTAGCAGAACATCAATTTTTGTTTTAAAGGGGAGCTTTTTTTGGGGGGTAGGGTATTTCAGGAGCACACTTTTAGCACAAAATTTCTGCATAATAAGTTTTGATTAATTCGTCTTATTTGACTGTTTTCGCATACTGCTCTGCTAGGTTAACCCTAAAGCTAGCAGACCATCAATTTTGTTTTAAAGGGGAGCTTTTTTTGGGGGGGTAGGGTATTTCAGGAGCACATTTTGAGCACCAATGTTCTGCATAATAAGTTTTGATTAATTCGTCTTATTTGACTGTTTTCGCATACTGCTCTGCTAGGTTAACCCTAAAGCTAGCAGAACATCAATTTTTTTTTTAAAGGGGAGCTTTTTTTGGGGGGTAGGGTCCTTCAGGAGCACATTTTGAGCAGAAAATTTCTGCATAATAAGTTTTGATTAATTCGTCTTATTTGACTGTTTTCGCATACTGCTCTGCTAAGTTATCCCTAAAGCTAGCAGAACATAATTTTTTTTTTAAAGGGGAGATTTTTTTTGGGGGGTAAGGTATTTCAGGAGCACATTTTGAGCACAAAATTTCTGCATAATAAGTTTTGATTAATTCGTCTTATTTGACTGTTTTCGCATACTGCTCTGCTAAGTTAACCCTAAAGCTAGCAGAACATCAATTTTTTTTTAAAAGAGATTTTTTTTGGGGGGTAGGGTCTCTCAGGAGCACATTTTGAGCACAAAATTTCTGCATAATAAGTTTTGATTAATTCGTCTTATTTGACTGTTTTCGCATACTGCTCTGCTAAGTTAACCCTAAAGCTAGCAGAACATCAATTTTTTTTTAAAAGAGGAGCATTTTTTTGGGGAGTAGGGTATTTCAGGAGCACATTTTGAACACAAAATTTCTGCATAATAAGTTTTTATTAATTCGTCTTATTTGACTGTTTTCGCATACTGCTCTGCTAAGTTAACCCTAAAGCTAGCAGAACATCAATTTTTTTTTTAAAGGGGAGCTTTTTTTGGGGGGTAGGGTCTTTCAGGAGCACATTTTGAGCACAAAATTTCTGCATAATAAGTTTTGATTAATTCGTCTTATTTGACTGTTTTCGCATACTGCTCTGCTAAGTTATCCCTAAAGCTAGCAGACCATCAATTTTTTTTTAAAGGGGAGCTTTTTTTTGGGGGGTAGGGTATTTCAGGAGCACATTTTGAGCACAAATGTTCTGCATAATAACTTTTGATTTATTCGTCTTATTTGACTGTTTTCGCATACTGCTCTGCTAGGTTAACCCTAAAGCTAGCAGAACATAAATTTTTTTTTTAAAGGGGAGCTTTTTTTGGGGGGTAGGGTATTTCAGGAGCACATTTTGAGCACAAAATTTCTGCATAATAAGTTTTGATTAATTCGTCTTATTTGACTGTTTTCGCATACTGCTCTGCTAAGTTAACCCTAAAGCTAGCAGAACATCAATTTTTTTTTAAAAGAGGAGCATTTTTTTGGGGAGTAGGGTATTTCAGGAGCACATTTTGAGCACAAAATTTCTGCATAATAAGTTTTTATTAATTCGTCTTATTTGACTGTTTTCGCATACTGCTCTGCTAAGTTAACCCTAAAGCTAGCAGAACATCAATTTTTTTTTTAAAGGGGAGCTTTTTTTGGGGGGTAGGGTCTTTCAGGAGCACATTTTGAACACAAAATTTCTGCATAATAAGTTTTGATTAATTCGTCTTATTTGACTGTTTTCGCATACTGCTCTGCTAAGTTATCCCTAAAGCTAGCAGAACATAATTTTTTTTTTAAAGGGGAGATTTTTTTTGGGGGGTAGGGTATTTCAGGAGCACATTTTGAGCACAAATGTTCTGCATAATAACTTTTGATTTATTCGTCTTGTTTGACTATTTACGCATACCGTTCTGCTAGGTTAAGCCTAAAGGTTGCAGAAAATCAATTTTTATTTTTTAAATGGAGCAATTTTTTGTGGTGTAGGGTATTTCAGGAGCACATTTTGAGCACAAAATTTCTGAATAAAAACTTTTGATCTATTCGTCTTGTTTGACTGTTTACGCATATTGCTCTTCTAGGTTAAGCCTAATGGTTGCAGAACATCAATTTTTTTTTTTTTAATTGGAGCCATTTTTTGTGGTTTGGGGTATTTCAGGAGCACATTTTGAACACAAAATTTCTGCATAATAACTTTTGATTAATTCGTCTTATTTGACTCTTTTCGCATACTGCTCTGCTAAGTTATCCCTAAAGCTAGCAGAACATCAATTTATTTTGGGGGTAGGGTACTTCAGAAGCATATTTTGAGCACAAAATTTCTGCATAATAAGTTTTGATTAATTCGTCTTGTTTGACTGTTTTCGCATACCGTTCTGCTAGGTTAAGCCTAAAGGTTGCAGAAAATCAATTTTTATTTTTTAAATGGAGCAATTTTTTGTGGTGTAGGGTATTTCAGGAGCACATTTTGAGCACAAAATTTCTGAATAAAAACTTTTGATCTATTCGTCTTGTTTGACTGTTTACGCATATTGCTCTTCTAGGTTAAGCCTAATGGTTGCAGAACATCAATTTTTTTTTTTTTAATTGGAGCCATTTTTTGTGGTTTGGGGTATTTCAGGAGCACATTTTGAACACAAAATTTCTGCATAATAACTTTTGATTAATTCGTCTTATTTGACTCTTTTCGCATACTGCTCTGCTAAGTTATCCCTAAAGCTAGCAGAACATCAATTTTTTTTTAAAGGGGAGCATTTTTTTGGGGGGTAGAGTATTTCAGGAGCACATTTTGAGCACAAATTTTCTGCATAATAAGTTTTGATTAATTCGTCTTATTTGACTGTTTTCGCATACTGCTCTGCTAAGTTAACCCTAAAGCTAGCAGAACATCAATTTTTTTTTAAAAGAGGAGCATTTTTTTGGGGGGTAGGGTATTTCAGGAGCACATTTTGAGCACAAAATTTCTGCATAATAAGTTTTGATTAATTCGTCTTATTTGACTGTTTTCGCATACTGCTCTGCTAAGTTAACCCTAAAGCTAGCATAACATCAATTTTTTTTTTAAAGGGGATCTTTTTTTGGGGGGTAGGTATTTCAGGAGCACATTTTGAGCACAAAATTTCTGCATAATAAGTTTTGATTAATTCGTCTTATTTGACTGTTTTCGCATACTGCTCTGCTAAGTTAACCCTAAAGCTAGCAGAACATCAATTTTTTTTTAAAAGAGGAGCATTTTTTTGGGGGGTAGGGTATTTCAGGAGCACATTTTGAGCACAAAATTTCTGCATAATAAGTTTTGATTAATTCGTCTTATTTGACTGTTTTCGCATACTGCTCTGCTAAGTTATCCCTAAAGCTAGCAGAACATAAATTTTTTTTTAAAGGGGAGCTTTTTTTTTGGGGGTAGGGTATTTCAGGAGCACATTTTGAGCACAAAATATCTGCATAGTAACTTTTGAATAATTCGTCTTATTTGACTGTTTTCGCATACTGCTCTGCTAAGTTAACCCTAAAGCTAGCATATCAATTTTTTTTTTAAAGGGGAGCTTTTTTTTGGGGGTAGGGTATTTCAGGAGCACATTTTGAGCACAAAATTTCTCCCCTTTAAAAAAAAGTTTTGATTAATTCGTCTTATTTGACTGTTTTCGCATACTGCTCTGCTAAGTTAACCCTAAAGCTAGCAGAACATAAATTTTTTTTTAAAGGGGAGCTTTTTTTTTGGGGGTAGGGTATTTCAGGAGCACATTTTGAGCACAAAATATCTGCATAGTAACTTTTGAATAATTCGTCTTATTTGACTGTTTTCGCATACTGCTCTGCTAAGTTATCCCTAAAGCTAGCAGAACATAAATTTTTTTTTAAAGGGGAGCTTTTTTTTTGGGGGTAGGGTATTTCAGGAGCACATTTTGAGCACAAAATATCTGCATAGTAACTTTTGAATAATTCGTCTTATTTGACTGTTTTCGCATACTGCTCTGCTAAGTTAACCCTAAAGCTAGCATATCAATTTTTTTTTTAAAGGGGATCTTTTTTTGGGGGGTAGGTATTTCAGGAGCACATTTTGAACACAAAATTTCTGCATAATAAGTTTTGATTAATTCGTCTTATTTGACTGTTTTCGCATACTGCTCTGCTAAGTTATCCCTAAAGCTAGCAGAACATAAATTTTTTTTTAAAGGGGAGCTTTTTTTTTGGGGGTAGGGTATTTCAGGAGCACATTTTGAGCACAAAATATCTGCATAGTAACTTTTGAATAATTCGTCTTATTTGACTGTTTTCGCATACTGCTCTGCTAAGTTAACCCTAAAGCTAGCATATCAATTTTTTTTTTAAAGGGGAGCTTTTTTTTGGGGGTAGGGTATTTCAGGAGCACATTTTGAGCACAAAATTTCTCCCCTTTAAAAAAAAGTTTTGATTAATTCGTCTTATTTGACTGTTTTCGCATACTGCTCTGCTAAGTTAACCCTAAAGCTAGCAGAACATCAATTTTTTTTAAAAGAGGAGCATTTTTTTGGGGGGTAGGGTATTTCAGGAGCACATTTTGAGCACAAAATTTCTGCATAATAAGTTTTGATTAATTCGTCTTATTTGACTGTTTTCGTATACTGCTCTGCTAAGTTATCCCTAAAGCTAGCAGAACATAAATTTTTTTTTAAAGGGGAGCTTTTTTTTTGGGGGTAGGGTATTTCAGGAGCACATTTTGAGCACAAAATATCTGCATAGTAACTTTTGATTAATTCGTCTTATTTGACTGTTTTCGCATACTGCTCTGCTAAGTTAACCCTAAAGCTAGCATATCAATTTTTTTTTTAAAGGGGAGCTTTTTTTTGGGGGGTAGGGTATTTCAGGAGCACATTTTGAGCACAAAATTTCTGCATAATAAGTTTTGATTAATTCGTCTTATTTGACTGTTTTCGCATACTGCTCTGCTAAGTTAACCCTAAAGCTAGCAGACATCAATTTTTTTTTAAAAGAGGAGCATTTTTTTGGGGGGTAGGGTATTTCAGGAGCACATTTTGAGCACAAAATTTCTGCATAATAAGTTTTGATTAATTCGTCTTATTTGACTGTTTTCGCATACTGCTCTGCTAAGTTAACCCTAAAGCTAGCATAACATCAATTTTTTTTTTAAAGGGGATCTTTTTTTGGGGGGTAGGTATTTCAGGAGCACATTCTGAGCACAAAATTTCTGCATAATAAGTTTTGATCAATTCGTCTTATTTGACTGTTTTCGCATACTGCTCTGCTAAGTTAACCCTAAAGCTAGCAGAACATCAATTTTTTTTTTAAAGGGGATCTTTTTTTGGGGGGTAGGTATTTCAGGAGCACATTTTGAGCACAAAATTTCTGCATAATAAGTTTTGATTAATTCGTCTTATTTGACTGTTTTCGCATACTGCTCTGCTAAGTTAACCCTAAAGCTAGCAGAACATCAATTTTTTTTTAAAAGAGGAGCATTTTTTTGGGGGGTAGGGTATTTCAGAAGCACATTTTGAGCACAAAATTTCTGCATAATAAGTTTTGATTAATTCGTCTTATTTGACTGTTTTCGCATAC
This sequence comes from Merzomyia westermanni, assembly GCA_949987695.1. Lineage (NCBI taxonomy): Eukaryota > Metazoa > Arthropoda > Insecta > Diptera > Tephritidae > Merzomyia > Merzomyia westermanni. The sequence goes on along the minus strand of OX465292.1, from coordinate 102,328,290 downwards.
TGCTCTGCTAAGTTAACCCTAAAGCTAGCATAACATCAATTTTTTTTTTTAAGGGGAGCATTTTTTTGGGGGGTAGGGTATTTCAGGAGCACATTTTGAACACAAAATTTCTGCATAATAAGTTTTGATTAATTCGTCTTATTTGACTGTTTTCGCATACTGCTCTGCTAAGTTATCCCTAAAGCTAGCAGAACATAAATTTTTTTTTAAAGGGGAGCTTTTTTTTTGGGGGTAGGGTATTTCAGGAGCACATTTTGAGCACAAAATATCTGCATAGTAACTTTTGAATAATTCGTCTTATTTGACTGTTTTCGCATACTGCTCTGCTAAGTTAACCCTAAAGCTAGCATATCAATTTTTTTTTAAAGGGGAGCTTTTTTTTGGGGGGTAGGGTATTTCAGGAGCACATTTTGAGCACAAAATTTCTGCATAATAAGTTTTGATTAATTCGTCTTATTTGACTGTTTTCGCATACTGCTCTGCTAAGTTATCCCTAAAGCTAGCAGAACATAAATTTTTTTTTAAAGGGGCGCTTTTTTTTTGGGGGTAGGGTATTTCAGGAGCACATTTTGAGCACAAAATATCTGCATAGTAACTTTTGATTAATTCGTCTTATTTGACTGTTTTCGCATACTGCTCTGCTAAGTTAACCCTAAAGCTAGCATATCAATTTTTTTTTTAAAGGGGAGCTTTTTTTTGGGGGGTAGGGTATTTCAGGAGCACATTTTGAGCACAAAATTTCTGCATAATAAGTTTTGATTAATTCGTCTTATTTGACTGTTTTCGCATACTGCTCTGCTAAGTTAACCCTAAAGCTAGCAGACATCAATTTTTTTTAAAAGAGGAGCATTTTTTTGGGGGGTAGGGTATTTCAGGAGCACATTTTGAGCACAAAATTTCTGCATAATAAGTTTTGATTAATTCGTCTTATTTGACTGTTTCCGCATACTGATCTGCTAAGTTAACCCTAAAGCTAGCAGAACATCAATTTTTTTTTTAAAGGGGAGCTTTTCTTTGGGGGGTAGGGTATTTCAGGAGCACATTTTGAGCACAAATTTTCTGCATAATAACTTTTGATTTATTCGTCTTATTTGACTGTTTTCGCATACTGCTCTGCTAAGGTAACCCTAAAGCTAGCAGAACATCAATTTATTTTGCGGGAGCATTTTTTTGGGGGGTAGGGTATTTCAGGAGCACATTTTGAGTACAAATTTTTTGCATAATAACTTTTGATTTATTCGTCTTATTTGACTGTTTTCGCATACTGCTCTGCTAAGGTAACCCTAAAGCTAGCAGAACATCAATTTATTTTGCGGGAGCATTTTTTTGGGGTGTACGGTATTTCAGGAGCACATTTTGAGCACAAATTTTTTGCATAATAACTTTTGATTTATTCGTCTTATTTGACTGTTTTCGCATACTGCTCTGCTAAGTTAACCCTAAAGCTAGCAGAACATCAATTTTTTTTTAAAAGAGGAGCATTTTTTTGGGGGGTAGGGTATTTCAGGAGCACATTTTGAGCACAAAATTTCTGCATAATAAGTTTTGATTAATTCGTCTTATTTGACTGTTTTCGCATACTGCTCTGCTAACTTAACCCTAAAGCTAGCATAACATCAATTTTTTTTTTAAAGGGGATCTTTTTTTGGGGGGTAGGTATTTCAGGAGCACATTTTGAGCACAAAATTTCTGCATAATAAGTTTTGATTAATTCGTCTTATTTGACTGTTTTCGCATACTGCTCTGCTAAGTTAACCCTAAAGCTAGCAGAACATCAATTTTTTTTTAAAAGAGGAGCATTTTTTTGGGGGGTAGGGTATTTCAGGAGCACATTTTGAGCACAAAATTTCTGCATAATAAGTTTTGATTAATTCGTCTTATTTGACTGTTTTCGCATACTGCTCTGCTAAGTTAACCCTAAAGCTATCATAACATCAATTTTTTTTTTAAAGGGGAGCATTTTTTTGGGGGGTAGGGTATTTCAGGAGCACATTTTGAACACAAAATTTCTGCATAATAAGTTTTGATTAATTCGTCTTATTTGACTGTTTCCGCATACTGATCTGCTAAGTTAACCCTAAAGCTAGCAGAACATCAATTTTTTTTTTAAAGGGGAGCTTTTCTTTGGGGGGTAGGGTATTTCAGGAGCACATTTTGAGCACAAATTTTCTGCATAATAAGTTTTGATTAATTCGTCTTATTTGACTGTTTTCGCATACTGCTCTGCTAAGTTAACCCTAAAGCTAGCAGAACATCAATTTTTTTTTAAAAGAGGAGCATTTTTTTGGGGGGTAGGGTATTTCAGGAGCACATTTTGAGCACAAAATTTCTGCATAATAAGTTTTGATTAATTCGTCTTATTTGACTGTTTTCGCATACTGCTCTGCTAAGTTAACCCTAAAGCTATCATAACATCAATTTTTTTTTTAAAGGGGAGCTTTTTTTTTGGGGGTAGGGTATTTCAGGAGCACATTTTGAGCACAAAATATCTGCATAGTAACTTTTGAATAATTCGTCTTATTTGACTGTTTTCGCATACTGCTCTGCTAAGTTAACCCTAAAGCTAGCATATCAATTTTTTTTTTAAAGGGGAGCTTTTTTTTGGGGGGTAGGGTATTTCAGGAGCACATTTTGAGCACAAAATTTCTGCATAATAAGTTTTGATTAATTCGTCTTATTTGACTGTTTTCGCATACTGCTCTGCTAAGTTAACCCTAAAGCTAGCAGAACATCAATTTTTTTTAAAAGAGGAGCATTTTTTTGGGGGGTAGGGTATTTCAGGAGCACATTTTGAGCACAAAATTTCTGCATAATAAGTTTTGATTAATTCGTCTTATTTCACTGTTTTCGCATACTGCTCTGCTAAGTTATCCCTAAAGCTAGCAGAACATAAATTTTTTTTTAAAGGGGAGCTTTTTTTTTGGGGGTAGGGTATTTCAGGAGCACATTTTGAGCACAAAATATCTGCATAGTAACTTTTGATTAATTCGTCTTATTTGACTGTTTTCGCATACTGCTCTGCTAAGTTAACCCTAAAGCTAGCATATCAATTTTTTTTTTAAAGGGGAGCTTTTTTTTGGGGGGTAGGGTATTTCAGGAGCACATTTTGAGCACAAAATTTCTGCATAATAAGTTTTGATTAATTCGTCTTATTTGACTGTTTTCGCATACTGCTCTGCTAAGTTAACCCTAAAGCTAGCAGACATCAATTTTTTTTTAAAAGAGGAGCATTTTTTTGGGGGGTAGGGTATTTCAGGAGCACATTTTGAGCACAAAATTTCTGCATAATAAGTTTTGATTAATTCGTCTTATTTGACTGTTTTCGCATACTGATCTGCTAAGTTAACCCTAAAGCTAGCAGAACATCAATTTTTTTTTTAAAGGGGAGCTTTTCTTTGGGGGGTAGGGTATTTCAGGAGCACATTTTGAGCACAAATTTTCTGCATAATAACTTTTGATTTATTCGTCTTATTTGACTGTTTTCGCATACTGCTCTGCTAAGGTAACCCTAAAGCTAGCAGAACATCAATTTATTTTGCGGGAGCATTTTTTTGGGGGGTAGGGTATTTCAGGAGCACATTTTGAGTACAAATTTTTTGCATAATAACTTTTGATTTATTCGTCTTATTTGACTGTTTTCGCATACTGCTCTGCTAAGGTAACCCTAAAGCTAGCAGAACATCAATTTATTTTGCGGGAGCATTTTTTTGGGGGGTACGGTATTTCAGGAGCACATTTTGAGCACAAATTTTTTGCATAATAACTTTTGATTTATTCGTCTTATTTGACTGTTTTCGCATACTGCTCTGCTAAGGTAACCCTAAAGCTAGCAGACCATCAATTTTGTTTTAAAGGGGAGCTTTTTTTGGGGGGGTAGGGTATTTCAGGAGCACATTTTGAGCACCAATGTTCTGCATAATAAGTTTTGATTAATTCGTCTTATTTGACTGTTTTCGCATACTGCTCTGCTAGGTTAACCCTAAAGCTAGCAGACCATCAATTTTTTTTTAAAGGGGAGCATTTTTTTGGGGGATACGGTATTTCAGGAGCACATTTTGAGCACAAATTTTTTGCATAATAACTTTTGATTAATTCGTCTTATTTGACTGTTTTCGCATACTGCTCTGCTAAGGTAACCCTAAAGCTAGCAGAACATCAATTTATTTTGCGGGAGCATTTTTTTGGGGGGTACGGTATTTCAGGAGCACATTTTGAGCACAAATTTTTTGCATAATAACTTTTGATTTATTCGTCTTATTTGACTGTTTTCGCATACTGCTCTGCTAAGGTAACCCTAAAGCTAGCAGACCATCAATTTTGTTTTAAAGGGGAGCTTTTTTTGGGGGGGTAGGGTATTTCAGGAGCACATTTTGAGCACCAATGTTCTGCATAATAAGTTTTGATTAATTCGTCTTATTTGACTGTTTTCGCATACTGCTCTGCTAGGTTAACCCTAAAGCTAGCAGACCATCAATTTTTTTTTAAAAGGGAGCATTTTTTTGGGGGGTACGGTATTTCAGGAGCACATTTTGAGCACAAAATTTCTGCATAATAAGTTTTGATTAATTCGTCTTATTTGACTGTTTTCGCATACTGCTCTGCTAAGTTAACCCTAAAGCTAGCAGAACATCAATTTTTTTTTAAAAGAGGAGCATTTTTTTGGGGGGTACTGTATTTCAGGAGCACATTTTGAGCACAAAATTTCTGCATAATAAGTTTTGATTAATTCGTCTTATTTGACTGTTTTCGCATACTGCTCTGCTAAGTTAACCCTAAAGCTAGCATAACATCAATTTTTTTTTTAAAGGGGATCTTTTTTTGGGGGGTAGGGTATTTCAGGAGCACATTTTGAGCACAAAATTTCTGCATAATAAGTTTTGATTAATTCGTCTTATTTGACTGTTTTCGCATACTGCTCTGCTAAGTTAACCCTAAAGCTAGCAGAACATCAATTTTTTTTTAAAAGAGGAGCATTTTTTTGGGGAGTAGGGTATTTCAGGAGCACATTTTGAGCACAAAATTTCTGCATAATAAGTTTTGATTAATTCGTCTTATTTGACTGTTTTCGCATACTGCTCTGCTAAGTTAACCCTAAAGCTAGCAGAACATCAATTTTTTTTTTAAAGGGGAGCTTTTTTTGGGGGGTAGGGTCTTTCAGGAGCACATTTTAAGCACAAAATTTCTGCATAATAAGTTTTGATTAATTCGTCTTATTTGACTGTTTTCGCATACTGCTCTGCTAAGTTATCCCTAAAGCTAGCAGAACATAATTTTTTTTTTAAAGGGGAGATTTTTTTTGGGGGGTAGGGTATTTCAGGAGCACATTTTGAGCACAAATGTTCTGCATAATAACTTTTGATTTATTCGTCTTGTTTGACTATTTACGCATACTGCTTTGCTAGGTTAGCCCTGAAGCTAGCAGAACATCAATTTATTTTGGGGGTAGGGTACTTCAGAAGCATATTTTGAGCACAAAATTTCTGCATAATAAGTTTTGATTAATTCGTCTTGTTTGACTGTTTTCGCATACCGTTCTGCTAGGTTAAGCCTAAAGGTTGCAGAAAATCAATTTTTATTTTTTAAATGGAGCAATTTTTTGTGGTGTAGGGTATTTCAGGAGCACATTTTGAGCACAAAATTTCTGAATAAAAACTTTTGATCTATTCGTCTTGTTTGACTGTTTACGCATATTGCTCTTCTAGGTTAAGCCTAATGGTTGCAGAACATCAATTTTTTTTTTTTTAATTGGAGCCATTTTTTGTGGTTTGGGGTATTTCAGGAGCACATTTTGAACACAAAATTTCTGCATAATAACTTTTGATTAATTCGTCTTATTTGACTCTTTTCGCATACTGCTCTGCTAAGTTATCCCTAAAGCTAGCAGAACATCAATTTTTTTTTAAAGGGGAGCATTTTTTTGGGGGGTAGAGTATTTCAGGAGCACATTTTGAGCACAAATTTTCTGCATAATAAGTTTTGATTAATTCGTCTTATTTGACTGTTTTCGCATACTGCTCTGCTAAGTTAACCCTAAAGCTAGCAGAACATCAATTTTTTTTTAAAAGAGGAGCATTTTTTTGGGGGGTAGGGTATTTCAGGAGCACATTTTGAGCACAAAATTTCTGCATAATAAGTTTTGATTAATTCGTCTTATTTGACTGTTTTCGCATACTGCTCTGCTAAGTTAACCCTAAAGCTAGCATAACATCAATTTTTTTTTTAAAGGGGATCTTTTTTTGGGGGTAGGTATTTCAGGAGCACATTTTGAGCACAAAATTTCTGCATAATAAGTTTTGATTAATTCGTCTTATTTGACTGTTTTCGCATACTGCTCTGCTAAGTTAACCCTAAAGCTAGCAGAACATCAATTTTTTTTAAAAAGAGGAACATTTTTTTGGGGGGTAGGGTATTTCAGGAGCACATTTTGAGCACAAAATTTCTGCATAATAAGTTTTGATTAATTCGTCTTATTTGACTGTTTTCGCATACTGCTCTGCTAAGTTAACCCTAAAGCTAGCATAACATCAATTTTTTTTTAAAAGGGGAGCATTTTTTTTGGGGGGTAGGGTATTTCAGGAGCACATTTTGAACACAAAATTTCTGCATAATAAGTTTTGATTAATTCGTCTTATTTGACTGTTTTCGCATACTGCTCTGCTAAGTTATCCCTAAAGCTAGCAGAACATAAATTTTTTTTTAAAGGGGAGCTTTTTTTTTGGGGGTAGGGTATTTCAGGAGCACATTTTGAGCACAAAATATCTGCATAGTAACTTTTGAATAATTCGTCTTATTTGACTGTTTTCGCATACTGCTCTGCTAAGTTAACCCTAAAGCTAGCATATCAATTTTTTTTTTAAAGGGGAGCTTTTTTTTGGGGGGTAGGGTATTTCAGGAGCACATTTTGAGCACAAAATTTCTGCATAATAAGTTTTGATTAATTCGTCTTATTTGACTGTTTTCGCATACTGCTCTGCTAAGTTAACCCTAAAGCTAGCAGAACATCAATTTTTTTTAAAAGAGGAGCATTTTTTTGGGGGGTAGGGTATTTCAGGAGCACATTTTGAGCACAAAATTTCTGCATAATAAGTTTTGATTAATTCGTCTTATTTGACTGTTTTCGCATACTGCTCTGCTAAGTTATCCCTAAAGCTAGCAGAACATAAATTTTTTTTTTAAAGGGGAGCTTTTTTTTTTGGGGGTAGGGTATTTCAGGAGCACATTTTGAGCACAAAATATCTGCATAGTAACTTTTGATTAATTCGTCTTATTTGACTGTTTTCGCATACTGCTCTGCTAAGTTAACCCTAAAGCTAGCATATCAATTTTTTTTTTAAAGGGGAGCTTTTTTTTGGGGGGTAGGGTATTTCAGGAGCACATTTTGAGCACAAAATTTCTGCATAATAAGTTTTGATTAATTCGTCTTATTTGACTGTTTTCGCATACTGCTCTGCTAAGTTAACCCTAAAGCTAGCAGACATCAATTTATTTTGGGGGTAGGGTACTTCAGAAGCATATTTTGAGCACAAAATTTCTGCATAATAAGTTTTGATTAATTCGTCTTGTTTGACTGTTTTCGCATACCGTTCTGCTAGGTTAAGCCTAAAGGTTGCAGAAAATCAATTTTTATTTTTTAAATGGAGCAATTTTTTGTGGTGTAGGGTATTTCAGGAGCACATTTTGAGCACACAATTTCTGAATAAAAACTTTTGATCTATTCGTCTTGTTTGACTGTTTACGCATATTGCTCTTCTAGGTTAAGCCTAATGGTTGCAGAACATCAATTTTTTTTTTTTTAATTGGAGCCATTTTTTGTGGTTTGGGGTATTTCAGGAGCACATTTTGAACACAAAATTTCTGCATAATAACTTTTGATTAATTCGTCTTATTTGACTCTTTTCGCATACTGCTCTGCTAAGTTAACCCTAAAGCTAGCAGACCATCAATTTATTTTGCGGGAGCATTTTTTTGGGGGGAGGGTATTTCAGGAGCACATTTTGAGCACAAATTTTTTGCATAATAACTTTTGATTTATTCGTCTTATTTGACTGTTTTCGCATACTGCTCTGCTAAGGTAACCCTAAAGCTAGCAGAACATCAATTTATTTTGCGGGAGCATTTTTTTGGGGGGTACGGTATTTCAGGAGCACATTTTGAGCACAAATTTTTTGCATAATAACTTTTGATTTATTCGTCTTATTTGACTGTTTTCGCATACTGCTCTGCTAAGGTAACCCTAAAGCTAGCAGAACATCAATTTATTTTGCGGGAGCATTTTTTTGGGGGTAGGGTACCTCTGAAGCATATTTTGAGCACAAAATTTCTGCATAATAAGTTTTGTTAATTCGTCTTGTTTGACTGTTTTCGCATACTGCTCTGCTAGGTTAACCCTAAAGCTAGCAGAACATCAATTTATTTTGGGGGAGCATTTTTTTGGGGGTAGGGTACCTCAGAAGCATATTTTGAGCACAAAATTTCTGCATAATAAGTTTTGATTAATTCGTCTTATTTGACTGTTTTCGCATACTGCTCTGCTAAGGTAACCCTAAAGCTAGCAGAACATCAATTTATTTTGCGGGAGCATTTTTTTGGGGGTAGGGTACCTCTGAAGCATATTTTGAGCACAAAATTTCTGCATAATAAGTTTTGTTAATTCGTCTTGTTTGACTGTTTTCGCATACTGCTCTGCTAGGTTAACCCTAAAGCTAGCAGAACATCAATTTATTTTGGGGGAGCATTTTTTTGGGGGTAGGGTACCTCAGAAGCATATTTTGAGCACAAAATTTCTGCATAATAAGTTTTGATTAATTCGTCTTATTTGACTGTTTTCGCATACTGCTCTGCTAAGTTATCCCTAAAGCTAGCAGAACATAAATTTTTTTTTAAAGGGGAGCTTTTTTTTGGGGGGTACGGTATTTCAGGAGCACATTTTGAGCACAAATGTTCTGCATAATAAGTTTTGATTAATTCGTCTTATTTGACTGTTTTCGCATACTGCTCTGCTAGGTTAACCCTAAAGCTAGCAGACCATCAATTTTGTTTTAAAGGGGAGCTTTTTTTGGGGGGGTAGGGTATTTCAGGAGCACATTTTGAGCACCAATGTTCTGCATAATAAGTTTTGATTAATTCGTCTTATTTGACTGTTTTCGCATACTGCTCTGCTAGGTTAACCCTAAAGCTAGCAGACCATCAATTTTTTTTTTAAAGGGGGAGCTTTTTTTTGGGGGGGTAGGGTATTTCAGGAGCACATTTTGAGCACAAAATTTCTGCATAATAAGTTTTTGATTAATTCGTCTTATTTGACTGTTTTCGCATACTGCTCTGCTAAGTTAACCCTAAAGCTAGCAGAACATCAATTTTTTTTTTAAAGAGGAGCATTTTTTTGGGGGGTAGGGTATTTCAGGAGCACATTTTGAGCACAAAATTTCTGCATAATAAGTTTTGATTAATTCGTCTTATTTGACTGTTCATACTGCTCTGCTAAGTTAACCCTAAAGCTAGCATAACATCAATTTTTTTTTTAAAGGGGATCTTTTTTTTGGGGGTAGGTATTTCAGGAGCACATTTTGAGCACAAAATTTCTGCATAATAAGTTTTGATTAATTCGTCTTATTTGACTGTTTTCGCATACTGCTCTGCTAAGTTAACCCTAAAGCTAGCAGAACATCAATTTTTTTTTTAAAAGAGGAGCATTTTTTTTGGGGGGTAGGGTATTTCAGGAGCACATTTTGAGCCCAAAATTTCTGCATAATAAGTTTTGATTAATTCGTCTTATTTGACTGTTTTCGCATACTGCTCTGCTAAGTTAACCCTAAAGCTAGCATAACATCAATTTTTTTTTAAAGGGGAGCATTTTTTTGGGGGGTAGGGTATTTCAGGAGCACATTTTGAACACAAAATTTCTGCATAATAAGTTTTGATTAATTCGTCTTATTTGACTGTTTTCGCATACTGCTCTGCTAAGTTATCCCTAAAGCTAGCAGAACATAAATTTTTTTTTTAAAGGGGAGCTTTTTTTTTGGGGGTAGGGTATTTCAGGAGCACATTTTGAGCACAAACTATGTGCATAGTAACTTTTGATTAATTCGTCTTATTTGACTGTTTTCGCATACTGCTCTGCTAAGTTAACCCTAAAGCTAGCATATCAATTTTTTTTTTAAAGGGGAGCTTTTTTTTGGGGGGTAGGGTATTTCAGGAGCACATTTTGAGCACAAAATATCTGCATAATAAGTTTTGATTAATTCGTCTTATTTGACTGTTTTCGCATACTGCTCTGCTAAGTTAACCCTAAAGCTAGCAGAACATCAATTTTTTTTTAAAAGAGGAGCATTTTTTTGGGGGAAGGGTATTTCAGGAGCACATTTTGAGCACAAAATTTCTGCATAATAAGTTTTGATTAATTCGTCTTATTTGACTGTTTTCGCATACTGATCTGCTAAGTTAACCCTAAAGCTAGCAGAACATCAATTTTTTTTTTAAAGGGGAGCTTTTCTTTGGGGGGTAGGGTATTTCAGGAGCACATTTTGAGCACAAATTTTCTGCATAATAACTTTTGATTTATTCGTCTTATTTGACTGTTTTCGCATACTGCTCTGCTAAGGTAACCCTAAAGCTAGCAGAACATCAATTTATTTTGCGGGAGCATTTGTTTGGGGGGGTAGGGTATTTCAGGAGCACATTTTGAGCACAAATTTTTTGCATAATAACTTTTGATTTATTCGTCTTATTTGACTGTTTTCGCATACTGCTCTGCTAAGGTAACCCTAAAGCTAGCAGAACATCAATTTATTTTGCGGGAGCATTTTTTTGGGGGGTACGGTATTTCAGGAGCACATTTTGAGCACAAATTTTTTGCATAACAACTTTTGATTTATTCGTCTTATTTGACTGTTTTCGCATACTGCTCTGCTAAGGTAACCCTAAAGCTAGCAGAACATCGATTTATTTTGCGGCAGCATTTTTTTGGGGGTAGGGTACCTCCAAAGCATATTTTGAGCACAAAATTTCTGCATAATAAGTTTTGTTAATTCGTCTTATTTGACTGTTTTCGCATACTGCTCTGCTAGGTTAACCCTAAAGCTAGCAGAACATCAATTTATTTTGGGGGAGCATTTTTTTGGGGGTAGGGTACCTCAGAAGCATATTTTGAGCACAAAATTTCTGCATAATAAGTTTTGATTAATTCGTCTTATTTGACTGTTTTCGCATACTGCTCTGCTAAGTTATCCCTAAAGCTAGCAGAACATAAATTTTTTTTTAAAGGGGATTTTTTTTGGGGGGTACGGTATTTCAGGAGCACAAATGTTCTGCATAATAAGTTTTGATTAATTCGTCTTATTTGACTGTTTTCGCATACTGCTCTGCTAGGTTAACCCTAAAGCTAGCAGACCATCAATTTTGTTTTAAAGGGGAGCTTTTTTTGGGGGGGTAGGGTATTTCAGGAGCACATTTTGAGCACCAATGTTCTGCATAATAAGTTTTGATTAATTCGTCTTATTTGACTGTTTTCGCATACTGCTCTGCTAGGTTAACCCTAAAGCTAGCAGACCATCAATTTTTTTTTAAAGGGGAGCTTTTTTTTTGGGGGGTAGGGTATTTCAGGAGCACATTTTGAGCACAAAATTTCTGCATAATAAGTTTTGATTAATTCGTCTTATTTGACTGTTTTCGCATACTGCTCTGCTAAGTTAACCCTAAAGCTAGCAGAACATCAATTTTTTTTTAAAAGAGGAGCATTTTTTTGGGGGGTAAGGTATTTCAGGAGCACATTTTGAGCACAAAATTTCTGCATAATAAGTTTTGATTAATTCGTCTTATTTGACTGTTTTCGCATACTGCTCTGCTAAGTTAACCCTAAAGCTAGCATAACATCAATTTTTTTTTTAAAGGGGATCTTTTTTTGGGGGGTAGGTATTTCAGGAGCACATTTTGAGCACAAAATTTCTGCATAATAAGTTTTGATTAATTCGTCTTATTTGACTGTTTTCGCATACTGCTCTGCTAAGTTAACCCTAAAGCTAGCAGAACATCAATTTTTTTTTTAAAAGAGGAGCATTTTTTTGGGGGGTACTGTATTTCAGGAGCACATTTTGAGCACAAAATTTCTGCATAATAAGTTTTGATTAATTCGTCTTATTTGACTGTTTTCGCATACTGCTCTGCTAAGTTAACCCTAAAGCTAGCATAACATCAATTTTTTTTTTAAAGGGGAGCATTTTTTTGGGGGGTAGGGTATTTCAGGAGCACATTTTGAACACAAAATTTCTGCATAATAAGTTTTGATTAATTCGTCTTATTTGACTGTTTTCGCATACTGCTCTGCTAAGTTATCCCTAAAGCTAGCAGAACATAAATTTTTTTTTAAAGGGGAGCTTTTTTTTTGGGGGGTAGGGTATTTCAGGAGCACATTTTGAGCACAAAATATCTGCATAGTAACTTTTGATTAATTCGTCTTATTTGACTGTTTTCGCATACTGCTCTGCTAAGTTAACCCTAAAGCTAGCATATCAATTTTTTTTTTAAAGGGGAGCTTTTTTTTGGGGGGTAGGGTATTTCAGCAGCACATTTTGAGCACAAAATTTCTGCATAATAAGTTTTGATTAATTCGTCTTATTTGACTGTTTTCGCATACTGCTCTGCTAAGTTAACCCTAAAGCTAGCAGAACATCAATTTTTTTTTTAAAAGAGGAGAATTTTTTTGGGGGGTAGGGTATTTCAGGAGCACATTTTGAGCACAAAATTTCTGCATAATAAGTTTTGATTAATTCGTCTTATTTGACTGTTTTCGCATACTGCTCTGCTAAGTTAACCCTAAAGCTAGCAGAACATCAATTTTTTTTTAAAAGAAGAGCATTTTTTTTGGGGGTAGGGTATTTCAGGAGCACATTTTGAGCACAAAATTTCTGCATAATAAGTTTTGATTAATTCGTCTTATTTGACTGTTTTCGCATACTGCTCTGCTAAGTTAACCCTAAAGCTAGCAGAACATAAATTTTTTTTTTAAAGGGGAGCTTTTTTTGGGGGGTAGGGTCTTTCAGGAGCACATTTTGAGCACAAAATTTCTGCATAATAAGTTTTGATTAATTCGTCTTATTTGACTGTTTTCGCATACTGCTCTGCTAAGTTATCCCTAAAGCTAGCAGAACATAAATTTTTTTTTAAAGGGGAGCTTTTTTTTTGGGGGTAGGGTATTTCAGGAGCACATTTTGAGCACAAAATATCTGCATAGTAACTTTTGATTAATTCGTCTTATTTGACTGTTTTCGCATACTGCTCTGCTAAGTTAACCCTAAAGCTAGCATATCAATTTTTTTTTAAAGGGGAGCTTTTTTTTGGGGGGTAGGGTATTTCAGGAGCACATTTTGAGCACAAAATTTCTGCATAATAAGTTTTGATTAATTCGTCTTATTTGACTGTTTTCGCATACTGCTCTGCTAAGTTAACCCTAAAGCTAGCAGAACATCAATTTTTTTTTAAAAGAGGAGCATTTTTTTGGGGGGTAGGGTATTTCAGGAGCACATTTTGAGCACAAAATTTCTGCATAATAAGTTTTGATGGATTCGTCTTATTTGACTGTTTTCGCATACTGCTCTGCTAAGTTAACCCTAAAGCTAGCAGAACATAAATTTTTTTTTTAAAGGGGAGCTTTTTTTGGGGGGGTAGGGTCTTTCAGGAGCACATTTTCAGCACAAAATTTCTGCATAATAAGTTTTGATTAATTCGTCTTATTTGACTGTTTTCGCATACTGCTCTGCTAAGTTATCCCTAAAGCTAGCAGAACATAATTTTTTTTTTAAGGGGAGATTTTTTTTGGGGGGTAGGGTATTTCAGGAGCACATTTTGAGCACAAATGTTCTGCATAATAACTTTTGATTTATTCGTCTTGTTTGACTATTTACGCATACTGCTTTGCTAGGTTAGCCCTGAAGCTAGCAGAACATCAATTTATTTTGGGGGTAGGGTACTTCAGAAGCATATTTTGAGCACAAAATGTCTGCATAATAAGTTTTGATTAATTCGTCTTGTTTGACTGTTTTCGCATACCGTTCTGCTAGGTTAAGCCTAAAGGTTGCAGAAAATCAATTTTTATTTTTTAAATGGAGCAATTTTTTGTGGTGTAGGGTATTTCAGGAGCACATTTTGAGCACAAAATTTCTGAATAAAAACTTTTGATCTATTCGTCTTGTTTGACTGTTTACGCATATTGCTCTTCTAGGTTAAGCCTAATGGTTGCAGAACATCAATTTTTTTTTTTTTTAATTGGAGCCATTTTTTGTGGTTTGGGGTATTTCAGGAGCACATTTTGAACACAAAATTTCTGCATAATAACTTTTGATTAATTCGTCTTATTTGACTCTTTTCGCATACTGCTCTGCTAAGTTATCCCTAAAGCTAGCAGAACATCAATTTTTTTTTAAAGGGGAGCATTTTTTTGGGGGGTAGAGTATTTCAGGAGCACATTTTGAGCACAAATTTTCTGCATAATAACTTTTGATTTATTCGTCTTATTTGACTGTTTTCGCATACTGCTCTGCTAAGGTAACCCTAAAGCTAGCAGAACATAAATTTTTTTTTAAAGGGGAGCTTTTTTTTGGGGGGTAGGGTATTTCAGGAGCACATTTTGAGCACAAAATTTCTGCATAATAAGTTTTGATTAATTCGTCTTATTTGACTGTTTTCGCATACTGCTCTGCTAAGGTAACCCTAAAGCTAGCAGAACATCAATTTTTTTTAAAGGGGAGCTTTTTTTGGAGGGTAGGGTATTTCAGGAGCACATTTTAAGCACAAAATTTCTGCATAATAAGTTTTGATTAATTCGTCTTATTTGACTGTTTGCGCATACTGCTCTGCTAAGTCATCCCTAAAGCTAGCAGAACATAAATTTTTTTTTAAAGGGGAGCTTTTTTTTGGGGGGTAGGGTATTTCAGGAGCACATTTTGAGCACAAATGTTCTGCATAATAACTTTTGATTTATTCGTCTTATTTGACTATTTACGCATACTGCTTTGCTAGGTTAGCCCTGAAGCTAGCAGAACATCAATTTATTTTGGGGGATCATTTTTTTGGAGGTAGGGTACATTTCGTCTATTCGTCTTGTTTGACTGTTTACGCATATTGCTCTTCTAGGTTAAGCCTAATGGTTGCAGAACATCAATTTTTTTTTTTTTAATTGGAGCCATTTTTTGTGGTGTAGGGTATTTCAGGAGCACATTTTGAGCACAAAATTTCTGAATAAAAACTTTTGATCTATTCGTCTTGTTTGACTGTTTACGCATATTGCTCTTCTAGGTTAAGCCTAATGGTTGCAGAACATCAATTTTTTTTTTTTAATTGGAGCCATTTTTTGTGGTTTGGGGTATTTCAGGAGCACATTTTGAACACAAAATTTCTGCATAATAACTTTTGATTAATTCGTCTTATTTGACTCTTTTCGCATACTGCTCTGCTAAGTCATCCCTAAAGCTAGCAGAACATCAATTTTTTTTTAAAGGGGAGCATTTTTTTGGGGGGTAGAGTATTTCAGGAGCACATTTTGAGCACAAATTTTCTGCATAATAACTTTTGATTTATTCGTCTTATTTGACTGTTTTCGCATACTGCTCTGCTAAGGTAACCCTAAAGCTAGCAGAACATCAATTTTTTTTTAAAGGGGAGCTTTTTTTGGGGGGTAGGGTATTTCAGGAGCACATTTTGAGCACAAAATTTCTGCATAATAAGTTTTGATTAATTCGTCTTATTTGACTGTTTTCGCATACTGCTCTGCTAAGTTAACCCTAAAGCTAGCAGAACATCAATTTTTTTTTAAAAGAGGAGCATTTTTTTGGGGGGTAGGGTATTTCAGGAGCACATTTTGAGCACAAAATTTCTGCATAATAAGTTTTGATTAATTCGTCTTATTTGACTGTTTTCGCATACTGATCTGCTAAGTTAACCCTAAAGCTAGCAGAACATCAATTTTTTTTTTAAAGGGGAGCTTTTCTTTGGGGGGTAGGGTATTTCAGGAGCACATTTTGAGCACAAATTTTCTGCATAATAACTTTTGATTTATTCGTCTTATTTGACTGTTTTCGCATACTGCTCTGCTAAGGTAACCCTAAAGCTAGCAGAACATCAATTTATTTTGCGGGAGCATTTTTTTGGGGGGTAGGGTATTTCAGGAGCACATTTTGAGCACAAATTTTTTGCATAATAACTTTTGATTTATTCGTCTTATTTGACTGTTTTCGCATACTGCTCTGCTAAGGTAACCCTAAAGCTAGCAGAACATCAATTTATTTTGCGGGAGCATTTTTTTGGGGGGTACGGTATTTCAGGAGCACATTTTGAGCACAAATTTTTTGCATAACAACTTTTGATTTATTCGTCTTATTTGACTGTTTTCGCATACTGCTCTGCTAAGGTAACCCTAAAGCTAGCAGAACATCGATTTATTTTGCGGCAGCATTTTTTTGGGGGTAGGGTACCTCCAAAGCATATTTTGAGCACAAAATTTCTGCATAATAAGTTTTGTTAATTCGTCTTGTTTGACTGTTTTCGCATACTGCTCTGCTAGGTTAACCCTAAAGCTAGCAGAACATCAATTTATTTTGGGGGAGCATTTTTTTGGGGGTAGGGTACCTCAGAAGCATATTTTGAGCACAAAATTTCTGCATAATAAGTTTTGATTAATTCGTCTTATTTGACTGTTTTCGCATACTGCTCTGCTAAGTTATCCCTAAAGCTAGCAGAACATAAACTTTTTTTTAAAGGGGATTTTTTTTGGGGGGTACGGTATTTCAGGAGCACAAATGTTCTGCATAATAAGTTTTGATTAATTCGTCTTATTTGACTGTTTTCGCATACTGCTCTGCTAGGTTAACCCTAAAGCTAGCAGACCATCAATTTTGTTTTAAAGGGGAGCTTTTTTTGGGGGGGTAGGGTATTTCAGGAGCACATTTTGAGCACCAATGTTCTGCATAATAAGTTTTGATTAATTCGTCTTATTTGACTGTTTTCGCATACTGCTCTGCTAGGTTAACCCTAAAGCTAGCAGACCATCAATTTTTTTTTAAAGGGGAGCTTTTTTTTGGGGGGTAGGGTATTTCAGGAGCACATTTTGAGCACAAAATTTCTGCATAATAAGTTTTGATTAATTCGTCTTATTTGACTGTTTTCGCATACTGCTCTGCTAAGTTAACCCTAAAGCTAGCAGAACATCAATTTTTTTTTAAAAGAGGAGCATTTTTTTGGGGGGTAGGGTATTTCAGGAGCACATTTTGAGCACAAAATTTCTGCATAATAAGTTTTGATTAATTCGTCTTATTTGACTGTTTTCGCATACTGCTCTGCTAAGTTAACCCTAAAGCTAGCATAACATCAATTTTTTTTTTAAAGGGGATCTTTTTTTGGGGGGTAGGTATTTCAGGAGCACATTTTGAGCACAAAATTTCTGCATAATAAGTTTTGATTAATTCGTCTTATTTGACTGTTTTCGCATACTGCTCTGCTAAGTTAACCCTAAAGCTAGCAGAACATCAATTTTTTTTAAAAGAGGAGCATTTTTTTGGGGGGTAGGGTATTTCAGGAGCACATTTTGAGCACAAAATTTCTGCATAATAAGTTTTGATTAATTCGTCTTATTTGACTGTTTTCGCATACTGCTCTGCTAAGTTAACCCTAAAGCTAGCATAACATCAATTTTTTTTTTAAAGGGGAGCATTTTTTTGGGGGGTAGGGTATTTCAGGAGCACATTTTGAACACAAAATTTCTGCATAATAAGTTTTGATTAATTCGTCTTATTTGACTGTTTTCGCATACTGCTCTGCTAAGTTATCCCTAAAGCTAGCAGAACATAAATTTTTTTTTAAAGGGGAGCTTTTTTTTTGGGGGTAGGGTATTTCAGGAGCACATTTTGAGCACAAAATATCTGCATAGTAACTTTTGATTAATTCGTCTTATTTGACTGTTTTCGCATACTGCTCTGCTAAGTTAACCCTAAAGCTAGCATATCAATTTTTTTTTTAAAGGGGAGCTTTTTTTTGGGGGGTAGGGTATTTCAGCAGCACATTTTGAGCACAAAATTTCTGCATAATAAGTTTTGATTAATTCGTCTTATTTGACTGTTTTCGCATACTGCTCTGCTAAGTTAACCCTAAAGCTAGCAGAACATCAATTTTTTTTTAAAAGAGGAGAATTTTTTTGGGGGGTAGGGTATTTCAGGAGCACATTTTGAGCACAAAATTTCTGCATAATAAGTTTTGATTAATTCGTCTTATTTGACTGTTTTCGCATACTGCTCTGCTAAGTTAACCCTAAAGCTAGCAGAACATCAATTTTTTTTTAAAAGAAGAGCATTTTTTTTGAGGGTAGGGTATTTCAGGAGCACATTTTGAGCACAAAATATCTGCATAGTAACTTTTGATTAATTCGTCTTATTTGACTGTTTTCGCATACTGCTCTGCTAAGTTAACCCTAAAGCTAGCATATCAATTTTTTTTTTAAAGGGGAGCTTTTTTTTGGGGGGTAGGGTATTTCAGGAGCACATTTTGAGCACAAAATTTCTGCATAATAAGTTTTGATTAATTCGTCTTATTTGACTGTTTTCGCATACTGCTCTGCTAAGTTAACCCTAAAGCTAGCAGAACATCAATTTTTTTTTAAAAGAGGAGCATTTTTTTGGGGGGTAGGGTATTTCAGGAGCACATTTTGAGCACAAAATTTCTGCATAATAAGTTTTGATGAATTCGTCTTATTTGACTGTTTTCGCATACTGCTCTGCTAAGTTAACCCTAAAGCTAGCAGAACATAAATTTTTTTTTTAAAGGGGAGCTTTTTTTGGGGGGTAGGGTCTTTCAGGAGCACATTTTGAGCACAAAATTTCTGCATAATAAGTTTTGATTAATTCGTCTTATTTGACTGTTTTCGCATACTGCTCTGCTAAGTTATCCCTAAAGCTAGCAGAACATAATTTTTTTTTTAAGGGGAGATTTTTTTTGGGGGGTAGGGTATTTCAGGAGCACATTTTGAGCACAAATGTTCTGCATAATAACTTTTGATTTATTCGTCTTGTTTGACTATTTACGCATACTGCTTTGCTAGGTTAGCCCTGAAGCTAGCAGAACATCAATTTATTTTGGGGGTAGGGTACTTCAGAAGCATATTTTGAGCACAAAATGTCTGCATAATAAGTTTTGATTAATTCGTCTTGTTTGACTGTTTTCGCATACCGTTCTGCTAGGTTAAGCCTAAAGGTTGCAGAAAATCAATTTTTATTTTTTAAATGGAGTAATTTTTTGTGGTGTAGGGTATTTCAGGAGCACATTTTGAGCACAAAATTTCTGAATAAAAACTTTTGATCTATTCGTCTTGTTTGACTGTTTACGCATATTGCTCTTCTAGGTTAAGCCTAATGGTTGCAGAACATCAATTTTTTTTTTTTTAATTGGAGCCATTTTTTGTGGTTTGGGGTATTTCAGGAGCACATTTTGAACACAAAATTTCTGCATAATAACTTTTGATTAATTCGTCTTATTTGACTCTTTTCGCATACTGCTCTGCTAAGTTATCCCTAAAGCTAGCAGAACATCAATTTTTTTTTAAAGGGGAGCATTTTTTTGGGGGGTAGAGTATTTCAGGAGCACATTTTGAGCACAAATTTTCTGCATAATAACTTTTGATTTATTCGTCTTATTTGACTGTTTTCGCATACTGCTCTGCTAAGGTAACCCTAAAGCTAGCAGAACATAAATTTTTGTTTAAAGGGGAGCTTTTTTTTGGGGGGTAGGGTATTTCAGGAGCACATTTTGAGCACAAAATTTCTGCATAATAAGTTTTGATTAATTCGTCTTATTTGACTGTTTTCGCATACTGCTCTGCTAAGGTAACCCTAAAGCTAGCAGAACATCAATTTTTTTTTAAAGGGGAGCTTTTTTTGGGGGGTAGGGTATTTCAGGAGCACATTTTAAGCACAAAATTTCTGCATAATAAGTTTTGATTAATTCGTCTTATTTGACTGTTTGCGCATACTGCTCTGCTAAGTCATCCCTAAAGCTAGCAGAACATAAATTTTTTTTTAAAGGGGAGCTTTTTTTTGGGGGGGTAGGGTATTTCAGGAGCACATTTTGAGCACAAATGTTCTGCATAATAACTTTTGATTTATTCGTCTTGTTTGACTATTTACGCATACTGCTTTGCTAGGTTAGCCCTGAAGCTAGCAGAACATCAATTTATTTTGGGGGATCATTTTTTTGGAGGTAGGGTACATTTCGTCTATTCGTCTTGTTTGACTGTTTACGCATATTGCTCTTCTAGGTTAAGCCTAATGGTTGCAGAACATCAATTTTTTTCTTTTTAATTGGAGCCATTTTTTGTGGTGTAGGGTATTTCAGGAGCACATTTTGAGCACAAAATTTCTGAATAAAAACTTTTGATCTATTCGTCTTGTTTGACTGTTTACGCATATTGCTCTTCTAGGTTAAGCCTAATGGTTGCAGAACATCAATTTTTTTTTTTTTAATTGGAGCCTTTTTTTGTGGTTTGGGGTATTTCAGGAGCACATTTTGAACACAAAATTTCTGCATAATAACTTTTGATTAATTCGTCTTATTTGACTCTTTTCGCATACTGCTCTGCTAAGTCATCCCTAAAGCTAGCAGAACATCAATTTTTTTTTAAAGGGGAGCATTTTTTTGGGGGGTAGAGTATTTCAGGAGCACATTTTGAGCACAAATTTTCTGCATAATAACTTTTGATTTATTCGTCTTATTTGACTGTTTTCGCATACTGCTCTGCTAAGGTAACCCTAAAGCTAGCAGAACATCAATTTTTTTTTAAAGGGGAGCTTTTTTTGGGGGGTAGGGTATTTCAGGAGCACATTTTGAGCACAAAATTTCTGCATAATAAGTTTTGATTAATTCGTCTTATTTGACTGTTTTCGCATACTGCTCTGCTAAGTTAACCCTAAAGCTAGCAGAACATCAATTTTTTTTTAAAAGAGGAGCATTTTTTTGGGGGGTAGGGTATTTCAGGAGCACATTTTGAGCACAAAATTTCTGCATAATAAGTTTTGATTAATTCGTCTTATTTGACTGTTTTCGCATACTGATCTGCTAAGTTAACCCTAAAGCTAGCAGAACATCAATTTTTTTTTTAAAGGGGAGCTTTTCTTTGGGGGGTAGGGTATTTCAGGAGCACATTTTGAGCACAAATTTTCTGCATAATAACTTTTGATTTATTCGTCTTATTTGACTGTTTTCGCATACTGCTCTGCTAAGGTAACCCTAAAGCTAGCAGAACATCAATTTATTTTGCGGGAGCATTTTTTTGGGGGGTAGGGTATTTCAGGAGCACATTTTGAGCACAAATTTTTTGCATAATAACTTTTGATTTATTCGTCTTATTTGACTGTTTTCGCATACTGCTCTGCTAAGGTAACCCTAAAGCTAGCAGAACATCAATTTATTTTGCGGGAGCATTTTTTTGGGGGGTACGGTATTTCAGGAGCACATTTTGAGCACAAATTTTTTGCATAACAACTTTTGATTTATTCGTCTTATTTGACTGTTTTCGCATACTGCTCTGCTAAGGTAACCCTAAAGCTAGCAGAACATCGATTTATTTTGCGGCAGCATTTTTTTGGGGGTAGGGTACCTCCAAAGCATATTTTGAGCACAAAATTTCTGCATAATAAGTTTTGTTAATTCGTCTTGTTTGACTGTTTTCGCATACTGCTCTGCTAGGTTAACCCTAAAGCTAGCAGAACATCAATTTATTTTGGGGGAGCATTTTTTTGGGGGTAGGGTACCTCAGAAGCATATTTTGAGCACAAAATTTCTGCATAATAAGTTTTGATTAATTCGTCTTATTTGACTGTTTTCGCATACTGCTCTGCTAAGTTATCCCTAAAGCTAGCAGAACATAAATTTTTTTTTAAAGGGGATTTTTTTTGGGGGGTACGGTATTTCAGGAGCACAAATGTTCTGCATAATAAGTTTTGATTAATTCGTCTTATTTGACTGTTTTCGCATACTGCTCTGCTAGGTTAACCCTAAAGCTAGCAGACCATCAATTTTGTTTTAAAGGGGAGCTTTTTTTGGGGGGGTAGGGTATTTCAGGAGCACATTTTGAGCACCAATGTTCTGCATAATAAGTTTTGATTAATTCGTCTTATTTGACTGTTTTCGCATACTGCTCTGCTAGGTTAACCCTAAAGCTAGCAGACCATCAATTTTTTTTTAAAGGGGAGCTTTTTTTTGGGGGGTAGGGTATTTCAGGAGCACATTTTGAGCACAAAATTTCTGCATAATAAGTTTTGATTAATTCGTCTTATTTGACTGTTTTCGCATACTGCTCTGCTAAGTTAACCCTAAAGCTAGCAGAACATCAATTTTTTTTTAAAAGAGGAGCATTTTTTTGGGGGGTAGCGTATTTCAGGAGCACATTTTGAGCACAAAATTTCTGCATAATAAGTTTTGATTAATTCGTCTTATTTGACTGTTTTCGCATACTGCTCTGCTAAGTTAACCCTAAAGCTAGCATAACATCAATTTTTTTTTTAAAGGGGATCTTTTTTTGGGTGGTAGGTATTTCAGGAGCACATTTTGAGCACAAAATTTCTGCATAATAAGTTTTGATTAATTCGTCTTATTTGACTGTTTTCGCATACTGCTCTGCTAAGTTAACCCTAAAGCTAGCAGAACATCAATTTTTTTTTAAAAGAGGAGCATTTTTTTGGGGGGTAGGGTATTTCAGGAGCACATTTTGAGCACAAAATTTCTGCATAATAAGTTTTGATTAATTCGTCTTATTTGACTGTTTTCGCATACTGCTCTGCTAAGTTAACCCTAAAGCTAGCATAACATCAATTTTTTTTTTAAAGGGGAGCATTTTTTTGGGGGGTAGGGTATTTCAGGAGCACATTTTGAACACAAAATTTCTGCATAATAAGTTTTGATTAATTCGTCTTATTTGACTGTTTTCGCATACTGCTCTGCTAAGTTATCCCTAAAGCTAGCAGAACATAAATTTTTTTTTAAAGGGGAGCTTTTTTTTTGGGGGTAGGGTATTTCAGGAGCACATTTTGAGCACAAAATATCTGCATAGTAACTTTTGATTAATTCGTCTTATTTGACTGTTTTCGCATACTGCTCTGCTAAGTTAACCCTAAAGCTAGCATATCAATTTTTTTTTTAAAGGGGAGCTTTTTTTTGGGGGGTAGGGTATTTCAGCAGCACATTTTGAGCACAAAATTTCTGCATAATAAGTTTTGATTAATTCGTCTTATTTGACTGTTTTCGCATACTGCTCTGCTAAGTTAACCCTAAAGCTAGCAGAACATCAATTTTTTTTTAAAAGAGGAGAATTTTTTTGGGGGGTAGGGTATTTCAGGAGCACATTTTGAGCACAAAATTTCTGCATAATAAGTTTTGATTAATTCGTCTTATTTGACTGTTTTCGCATACTGCTCTGCTAAGTTAACCCTAAAGCTAGCAGAACATCAATTTTTTTTTAAAAGAAGAGCATTTTTTTTGGGGGTAGGGTATTTCAGGAGCACATTTTGAGCACAAAATTTCTGCATAATAAGTTTTGATTAATTCGTCTTATTTGACTGTTTTCGCATACTGCTCTGCTAAGTTAACCCTAAAGCTAGCAGAACATAAATTTTTTTTTTAAAGGGGAGCTTTTTTTGGGGGGTAGGGTCTTTCAGGAGCACATTTTGAGCACAAAATTTCTGCATAATAAGTTTTGATTAATTCGTCTTATTTGACTGTTTTCGCATACTGCTCTGCTAAGTTATCCCTAAAGCTAGCAGAACATAAATTTTTTTTTAAAGGGGAGCTTTTTTTTTGGGGGTAGGGTATTTCAGGAGCACATTTTGAGCACAAAATATCTGCATAGTAACTTTTGATTAATTCGTCTTATTTGACTGTTTTCGCATACTGCTCTGCTAAGTTAACCCTAAAGCTAGCATATCAATTTTTTTTTTAAAGGGGAGCTTTTTTTTGGGGGGTAGGGTATTTCAGGAGCACATTTTGAGCACAAAATTTCTGCATAATAAGTTTTGATTAATTCGTCTTATTTGACTGTTTTCGCATACTGCTCTGCTAAGTTAACCCTAAAGCTAGCAGAACATCAATTTTTTTTTAAAAGAGGAGCATTTTTTTGGGGGGTAGGGTATTTCAGGAGCACATTTTGAGCACAAAATTTCTGCATAATAAGTTTTGATGAATTCGTCTTATTTGACTGTTTTCGCATACTGCTCTGCTAAGTTAACCCTAAAGCTAGCAGAACATAAATTTTTTTTTTAAAGGGGAGCTTTTTTTGGGGGGTAGGGTCTTTCAGGAGCACATTTTCAGCACAAAATTTCTGCATAATAAGTTTTGATTAATTCGTCTTATTTGACTGTTTTCGCATACTGCTCTGCTAAGTTATCCCTAAAGCTAGCAGAACATAATTTTTTTTTTAAGGGGAGATTTTTTTTGGGGGGTAGGGTATTTCAGGAGCACATTTTGAGCACAAATGTTCTGCATAATAACTTTTGATTTATTCGTCTTGTTTGACTATTTACGCATACTGCTTTGCTAGGTTAGCCCTGAAGCTAGCAGAACATCAATTTATTTTGGGGGTAGGGTACTTCAGAAGCATATTTTGAGCACAAAATGTCTGCATAATAAGTTTTGATTAATTCGTCTTGTTTGACTGTTTTCGCATACCGTTCTGCTAGGTTAAGCCTAAAGGTTGCAGAAAATCAATTTTTATTTTTTAAATGGAGTAATTTTTTGTGGTGTAGGGTATTTCAGGAGCACATTTTGAGCACAAAATTTCTGAATAAAAACTTTTGATCTATTCGTCTTGTTTGACTGTTTACGCATATTGCTCTTCTAGGTTAAGCCTAATGGTTGCAGAACATCAATTTTTTTTTTTTTAATTGGAGCCATTTTTTGTGGTTTGGGGTATTTCAGGAGCACATTTTGAACACAAAATTTCTGCATAATAACTTTTGATTAATTCGTCTTATTTGACTCTTTTCGCATACTGCTCTGCTAAGTTATCCCTAAAGCTAGCAGAACATCAATTTTTTTTTAAAGGGGAGCATTTTTTTGGGGGGTAGAGTATTTCAGGAGCACATTTTGAGCACAAATTTTCTGCATAATAACTTTTGATTTATTCGTCTTATTTGACTGTTTTCGCATACTGCTCTGCTAAGGTAACCCTAAAGCTAGCAGAACATAAATTTTTGTTTAAAGGGGAGCTTTTTTTTGGGGGGTAGGGTATTTCAGGAGCACATTTTGAGCACAAAATTTCTGCATAATAAGTTTTGATTAATTCGTCTTATTTGACTGTTTTCGCATACTGCTCTGCTAAGGTAACCCTAAAGCTAGCAGAACATCAATTTTTTTTTAAAGGGGAGCTTTTTTTGGGGGGTAGGGTATTTCAGGAGCACATTTTAAGCACAAAATTTCTGCATAATAAGTTTTGATTAATTCGTCTTATTTGACTGTTTGCGCATACTGCTCTGCTAAGTCATCCCTAAAGCTAGCAGAACATAAATTTTTTTTTAAAGGGGAGCTTTTTTTTGGGGGGTAGGGTATTTCAGGAGCACATTTTGAGCACAAATGTTCTGCATAATAACTTTTGATTTATTCGTCTTGTTTGACTATTTACGCATACTGCTTTGCTAGGTTAGCCCTGAAGCTAGCAGAACATCAATTTATTTTGGGGGATCATTTTTTTGGAGGTAGGGTACATTTCGTCTATTCGTCTTGTTTGACTGTTTACGCATATTGCTCTTCTAGGTTAATCCTAAAGGTTGCAGAACATCAATTTTTTTTTTTTTAATTGGAGCCATTTTTTGTGGTTTGGGGTATTTCAGGCGCACATTTTGAACACAAAATTTCTGCATAATAACTTTTGATTAATTCGTCTTATTTGAGTGTTTTCGCATACTGATCTGCTAAGTTAACCCTAAAGCTAGCAGAACATCCATTTTTTTTTAAAGGGGAGCTTTTCTTTGGGGGGTAGGGTATTTCAGGAGCACATTTTGAGCACAAATTTTTTGCATAATAACTTTTGATTTATTCGTCTTATTTGACTGTTTTCGCATACTGCTCTGCTAAGTTATCCCTAAAGCTAGCAGAACATAAATTTTTTTTTAAAGGGGAGCTTTTTTTTTGGGGGTAGGGTATTTCAGGAGCACATTTTGAGCACAAAATATCTGCATAGTAACTTTTGATTAATTCGTCTTATTTGACTGTTTTCGCATACTGCTCTGCTAAGTTAACCCTAAAGCTAGCATATAAATTTTTTTTTAAAGGGGAGCTTTTTTTTGGGGGGTAGGGTATTTCAGGAGCACATTTTGAGCACAAAATTTCTGCATAATAAGTTTTGATTAATTCGTCTTATTTGACTGTTTTCGCATACTGCTCTGCTAAGTTATCCCTAAAGCTAGCAGAACATAATTTTTTTTTAAAGGGGAGCTTTTTTTTTGGGGGTAGGGTATTTCAGGAGCACATTTTGAGCACAAAATATCTGCATAGTAACTTTTGATTAATTCGTCTTATTTGACTGTTTTCGCATACTGCTCTGCTAAGTTAACCCTAAAGCTAGCAGAACATAAATTTTTTTTTAAAGGGGAGCTTTTTTTTTGGGGGTAGGGTATTTCAGGAGCACATTTTGAGCACAAAATATCTGCATAGTAACTTTTGATTAATTCGTCTTATTTGACTGTTTTCGCATACTGCTCTGCTAAGTTAACCCTAAAGCTAGCATATCAATTTTTTTTTTAAAGGGGAGCTTTTTTTTGGGGGGTAGGGTATTTCAGGAGCACATTTTGAGCACAAAATTTCTGCATAATAAGTTTTGATTAATTCGTCTTATTTGACTGTTTTCGCATACTGCTCTGCTAAGTTATCCCTAAAGCTAGCAGAACATAAATTTTTTTTTAAAGGGGAGCTTTTTTTTTGGGGGTAGGGTATTTCAGGAGCACATTTTGAGCACAAAATATCTGCATAGTAACTTTTGATTAATTCGTCTTATTTGACTGTTTTCGCATACTGCTCTGCTAAGTTAACCCTAAAGCTAGCATATCAATTTTTTTTTTAAAGGGGAGCTTTTTTTTGGGGGGTAGGGTATTTCAGGAGCACATTTTGAGCACAAAATTTCTGCATAATAAGTTTTGATGAATTCGTCTTATTTGACTGTTTTCGCATACTGCTCTGCTAAGTTAACCCTAAAGCTAGCAGAACATCAATTTTTTTTTTAAAGGGGAGCTTTTTTTGGGGGGTAGGGTCTTTCAGGAGCACATTTTGAGCACAAAATTTCTGCATAATAAGTTTTGATTAATTCGTCTTATTTGACTGTTTTCGCATACTGCTCTGCTAAGTTATCCGTAAAGCTAGCAGAACATAATTTTTTTTTTTAAGGGGAGATTTTTTTTGGGGGGTAGGGTATTTCAGGAGCACATTTTGAGCACAAATGTTCTGCATAATAACTTTTGATTTATTCGTCTTGTTTGACTATTTACGCATACTGCTTTGCTAGGTTAGCCCTGAAGCTAGCAGAACATCAATTTATTTTGGGGGTACGGTACTTCAGAAGCATATTTTGAGCACAAAATTTCTGCATAATAAGTTTTGATTAATTCGTCTTGTTTGACTGTTTTCGCATACCGTTCTGCTAGGTTAAGCCTAAAGGTTGCAGAAAATCAATTTTTATTTTTTAAATGGAGCAATTTTTTGTGGTGTAGGGTATTTCAGGAGCACATTTTGAGCACAAAATTTCTGAATAAAAACTTTTGATCTATTCGTCTTGTTTGACTGTTTACGCATATTGCTCTTCTAGGTTAAGCCTAATGGTTGCAGAACATCAATTTTTTTTTTTTTAATTGGAGCCATTTTTTGTGGTTTGGGGTATTTCAGGAGCACATTTTGAACACAAAATTTCTGCATAATAACTTTTGATTAATTCGTCTTATTTGACTCTTTTCGCATACTGCTCTGCTAAGTTATCCCTAAAGCTAGCAGAACATCAATTTTTTTTTAAAGGGGAGCATTTTTTTGGGGGGTAGAGTATTTCAGGAGCACATTTTGAGCACAAATTTTCTGCATAATAACTTTTGATTTATTCGTCTTATTTGACTGTTTTCGCATACTGCTCTGCTAAGTTAACCCTAAAGCTAGCAGAACATAAATTTTTTTTTAAAGGGGAGCTTTTTTTTGGGGGGTAGGGTATTTCAGGAGCACATTTTGAGCACAAAATTTCTGCATAATAAGTTTTGATTAATTCGTCTTATTTGACTGTTTTCGCATACTGCTCTGCTAAGGTAACCCTAAAGCTAGCAGAACATCAATTTTTTTTTAAAGGGGAGCTTTTTTTGGGGGGTAGGGTATTTCAGGAGCACATTTTAAGCACAAAATTTCTGCATAATAAGTTTTGATTAATTCGTCTTATTTGACTGTTTGCGCATACTGCTCTGCTAAGTCATCCCTAAAGCTAGCAGAACATAAATTTTTTTTTAAAGGGGAGCTTTTTTTTGGGGGGTAGGGTATTTCAGGAGCACATTTTGAGCACAAATGTTCTGCATAATAACTTTTGATTTATTCGTCTTGTTTGACTATTTACGCATACTGCTTTGCTAGGTTAGCCCTGAAGCTAGCAGAACATCAATTTATTTTGGGGGATCATTTTTTTGGAGGTAGGGTACATTTCGTCTATTCGTCTTGTTTGGCTGTTTACGCATATTGCTCTTCTAGGTTAATCCTAAAGGTTGCAGAACATCAATTTTTTTTTTTTTAATTGGAGCCATTTTTTGTGGTTTGGGGTATTTCAGGCGCACATTTTGAACACAAAATGTCTGCATAATAACTTTTGATTAATTCGTCTTATTTGAGTGTTTTCGCATACTGATCTGCTAAGTTAACCCTAAAGCTAGCAGAACATCCATTTTTTTTTTAAAGGGGAGCTTTTCTTTGGGGGGTAGGGTATTTCAGGAGCACATTTTGAGCACAAATTTTCTGCATAATAACTTTTGATTTATTCGTCTTATTTGACTGTTTTCGCATACTGCTCTGCTAAGGTAACCCTAAAGCTAGCAGAACATCAATTTATTTTGCGGGAGCATTTTTTTGGGGGGTAGGGTATTTCAGGAGCACATTTTGAGCACAAATTTTTTGCATAATAACTTTTGATTTATTCGTCTTATTTGACTGTTTTCGCATACTGCTCTGCTAAGTTATACCTAAAGCTAGCAGAACATAAATTTTTTTTTAAAGGGGAGCTTTTTTTTTGGGGGTAGGGTATTTCAGGAGCACATTTTGAGCACAAAATATCTGCATAGTAACTTTTGATTAATTCGTCTTATTTGACTGTTTTCGCATACTGCTCTGCTAAGTTAACCCTAAAGCTAGCATATCAATTTTTTTTTTAAAGGGGAGCTTTTTTTTGGGGGGTAGGGTATTTCAGGAGCACATTTTGAGCACAAAATTTCTGCATAATAAGTTTTGATTAATTCGTCTTATTTGACTGTTTTCGCATACTGCTCTGCTAAGTTATCCCTAAAGCTAGCAGAACATAAATTTTTTTTTAAAGGGGAGCTTTTTTTTTGGGGGTAGGGTATTTCAGGAGCACATTTTGAGCACAAAATATCTGCATAGTAACTTTTGATTAATTCGTCTTATTTGACTGTTTTCGCATACTGCTCTGCTAAGTTAACCCTAAAGCTAGCAGAACATAAATTTTTTTTTAAAGGGGAGCTTTTTTTTTGGGGGTAGGGTATTTCAGGAGCACATTTTGAGCACAAAATATCTGCATAGTAACTTTTGATTAATTCGTCTTATTTGACTGTTTTCGCATACTGCTCTGCTAAGTTAACCCTAAAGCTAGCATATCAATTTGTTTTTTAAAGGGGAGCTTTTTTTTGGGGGGTAGGGTATTTCAGGAGCACATTTTGAGCACAAAATTTCTGCATAATAAGTTTTGATTAATTCGTCTTATTTGACTGTTTTCGCATACTGCTCTGCTAAGTTATCCCTAAAGCTAGCAGAACATAAATTTTTTTTTAAAGGGGAGCTTTTTTTTTGGGGGTAGGGTATTTCAGGAGCACATTTTGAGCACAAAATATCTGCATAGTAACTTTTGATTAATTCGTCTTATTTGACTGTTTTCGCATACTGCTCTGCTAAGTTAACCCTAAAGCTAGCAGAACATAAATTTTTTTTTAAAGGGGAGCTTTTTTTTTTGGGGGTAGGGTATTTCAGGAGCACATTTTGAGCACAAAATATCTGCATAGTAACTTTTGATTAATTCGTCTTATTTGACTGTTTTCGCATACTGCTCTGCTAAGTTAACCCTAAAGCTAGCATATCAATTTTTTTTTTAAAGGGGAGATTTTTTTTGGGGGGTAGGGTATTTCAGGAGCACATTTTGAGCACAAATTTTTTGCATAATAACTTTTGATTTATTCGTCTTATTTGACTGTTTTCGCATACTGCTCTGCTAAGTTATCCCTAAAGCTAGCAGAACATAAATTTTTTTTTAAAGGGGAGCTTTTTTTTGGGGGGTAGGGTATTTCAGGAGCACATTTTGAGCACAAAATTTCTGCATAATAAGTTTTGATTAATTCGTCTTATTTGACTCTTTTCGCATACTGCTCTGCTAAGTTATCCCTAAAGCTAGCAGAACATCAATTTTTTTTTAAAGGGGAGCTTTTTTTTTGGGGGTAGGGTATTTCAGGAGCACATTTTGAACACAAAATTTCTGCATAATAAGTTTTGATTAATTCGTCTTGTTTGACTGTTTTCGCATACTGCTTTGCTAGGGTAACCCCGAAGCTAGCAGAACATCAGTTTTTTTTTAAAAGAGGAACATTTTTTTGGGGTAGCGTATTTCAGGAGCACATTTTGAGCACAAAGTTTCTGCATAATAACTTTTGATTTATTCGTCTTGTTTGACTGTTTACGCATGCTGCACTGCTAGGTTAACCCTAAAGCTAGCAGACAATCAATTTTTTTTCAAAGAGGAGCATTTTTTTGGGGGTAGGCTATTTCAGGAGCATATTTTGAGCACAAATTTTCTGCATAATAACTTTTGATTTATTCGTCTTGTTTGACTGTTTAGCGTATTTCAGGAGCACATTTTTGCACAAATTTTCTGCATAATAAATTTTGATTTATTCGTGTTGTTTGGCTGTTTACGCATACTGCTTTGCTAGGTTAACCCTGAACCTAGCAGAACATCAATTTTTTTTTAAAAGAGGAGCATTTTTTGGGGTGGTAGGATATTTCAGGAGCAGATTTTGAGCACAAATTTTCTGCATAATAACTTTTGATTTATTCGTCTTGTTTGACTGTTTAGCGTATTTCAGGAGCACATTTTGAGCACAAAATTTCTGCATAATAAGTTTTGATTAATTCGTGTTGTTTGGCTGTTTACGCATACTGCTTTGCTAGGTTAACCCTGAAGCTAGCAGAACATACATTTTTTTTTAAAAGAGGAGCATTCTTTTGGGGGGTACTGTATTTCAGGAGCACATTTTGAGCACAAAATTTCTGCATAATAAGTTTTGATTAATTCGTGTTGTTTGGCTGTTTACGCATACTGCTTTGCTAGGTTAACCCTGAAGCTAGCAGAACATACATTTTTTTTTTAAAAGAGGAGCATTCTTTTGGGGGGTACTGTATTTCAGGAGCACATTTTGAGCACAAAATTTCTGCATAATAAGTTTTGATTAATTCGTCTTATTTGACTGTTTTCGCACACTGCTCTGCTAAGGTAACCCTAAAGCTAGCAGAACATCAATTTTTGTTTTAAAGGGGAGCTTTTTTTGGGGGGTAGGGTATTTCAGGAGCACATTTTGAGCACAAAATTTCTGCATAATAAGTTTTGATTAATTCGTCTTATTTGACTGTTTTCGCATACTGCTCTGCTAAGTTAACCCTAAAGCTAGCAGAACATACATTTTTTTTTTAAAAGAGGAGAATTTTTTTGGGGTAGCGTATTTCAGGAGCGCATTTTGAGCACAAATTTTCCGCATAATAAGTTTTGATTAGTTCGTCTTGTTTGACTGTTTTCGCATACTGCTCTGCTAGGTTAACCCTAAAGCTAGCAGAACATAAATTTTTTTTTAAAAGAGGAGACTTTTTTTTGGGGGTAGCCTATTTCAGGAGCTCATTTTGAGCACAAATTTTCTGCATAATAAATTTTGATTTATTCGTGTTGTTTGGCTGTTTACGCATACTGCTTTGCTAGGTTAACCCTGAACCTAGCAGAACATCAGTTTTTTTTTAAAAGAGGAGAATTTTTTTGGGGTAGCGTATTTCAGGAGCGCATTTTGAGCACAAATTTTCCGCATAATAAGTTTTGATTAGTTCGTCTTGTTTGACTGTTTTCGCATACTGCTCTGCTAGGTTAACCCTAAAGCTAGCAGAACATAAATTTTTTTTTAAAAGAGGAGACTTTTTTTTGGGGGTAGCCTATTTCAGGAGCACATTTTGAGCACAAATTTTCTGCATAATAAATTTTGATTTATTCGTGTTGTTTGGCTGTTTACGCATACTGCTTTGCTAGGTTAACCCCGAAGCTAGCAGAACTTCAATTTTTTTTTTAAAGGGGAGCTTTTTTTGGGGGGGGTAGGGTATTTCAGGAGCATACTTTGAGCACAAAATTTCTGCATAATAAGTTTTGATTAATTCGTCTTATTTGACTGTTTTCGCATACTGCTCTGCTAAGTTATCCCTAAAGCTAGCAGAACATCAATTTTTTTTTTAAAGGGGAAGTTTTTTTGGGGGGTACGGTATTTCAGGAGCACATTTGAGCACAAAATTTCTGCATAATAAGTTTTGATTAATTCGTCTTATTTGACTTTTTTCGCATACTGCTCTGCTAAGTTAACCCTAAAGCTAGCAGAAATCAATTTTTTTTTAAAGGGGAGTTTTTTTTGGGGGTAGGGTATTTCAGGAGCACATTTTGAGCACAAAATTTCTGCATAATAAGTTTTGATTAATTCGTCTTATTTGACTGTTTTCGCATACTGCTCTGCTAAGTTAACCCTAAAGCTAGCAGAACATACATTTTTTTTTAAAAGAGGAGCATTTTTTTTGGGGGTAGCGTATTTCAGGAGCACATTTTGAACACAAATTTTCTGCATAATAAGTTTTGATTAATTCGTCTTGTTTGACTGTTTTCACATACTGCTCTGCTAGGTTAACCCTAAAGCTAGCAGAACATAAATTTTTTTTTTAAAAGAGGAGCTTTTTTTTGGGGGGTAGCGTATTTCAGGAGCACATTTTGAGCACAAAATTTCTGCATAATAACTTTTGATTTATTCGTCTTGTTTGACTGTTTACGCATACTGCTTTGCTAGGTTAGCCCTGAACCTAGCAGAACATCAATTTTTTTTTAAAAGAGGAGCATTTTTTGGGGCGGTAGGATATTTCAGGAGCATAATTTGAGCACAAATTTTCTGCATAATAACTTTTGATTTATTCGTCTTGTTTGACTGTTTAGCGTATTTCAGGAGCACATTTTGAGCACAAAATTTCTGCATAATAAGTTTTGATCAATTCGTCTTGTTTGACTGTTTTCGCATACTGCTCTGCTAGGTTAACCCTGAAGCTAGCAGAACATAAATTTTTTTTTAAAAGAGGGGAATTTTTTTGGGGGGTAGGGTATTTCAGGAGCACATTTTGAGCACAAAATTTCTGCATAATAAGTTTTGATTAATTCGTCTTGTTTGACTGTTTTCGCATACTGCTTTGCTAGGGTAACCCCGAAGCTAGCAGAACATCAGTTTTTTTTTAAAAGAGGAAAATTTTTTTGGGGTAGCGTATTTCAGGAGCACATTTTGAGCACAAAGTTTCTGCATAATAAGTTTTGATTAATTCGTCTTATTTGACTGTTTTCGCATACTGCTCTGCTAAGTTAACCCTAAAGCTAGCAGAACATCAATTTTTTTTTAAAAGAGGAGCATTTTTTTGGGGGGTAGGGTATTTCAGGAGCACATTTTGAGCACAAAATTTCTGCATAATAAGTTTTGATGAATTCGTCTTATTTGACTGTTTTCGCATACTGCTCTGCTAAGTTAACCCTAAAGCTAGCAGAACATAAATTTTTTTTTTAAAGGGGAGCTTTTTTTGGGGGGTAGGGTCTTTCAGGAGCACATTTTGAGCACAAAATTTCTGCATAATAAGTTTTGATTAATTCGTCTTATTTGACTGTTTTCGCATACTGCTCTGCTAAGTTATCCCTAAAGCTAGCAGAACATAATTTTTTTTTTAAGGGGAGATTTTTTTTGGGGGGTAGGGTATTTCAGGAGCACATTTTGAGCACAAATGTTCTGCATAATAACTTTTGATTTATTCGTCTTGTTTGACTATTTACGCATACTGCTTTGCTAGGTTAGCCCTGAAGCTAGCAGAACATCAATTTATTTTGGGGGTAGGGTACTTCAGAAGCATATTTTGAGCACAAAATGTCTGCATAATAAGTTTTGATTAATTCGTCTTGTTTGACTGTTTTCGCATACCGTTCTGCTAGGTTAAGCCTAAAGGTTGCAGAAAATCAATTTTTATTTTTTAAATGGAGTAATTTTTTGTGGTGTAGGGTATTTCAGGAGCACATTTTGAGCACAAAATTTCTGAATAAAAACTTTTGATCTATTCGTCTTGTTTGACTGTTTACGCATATTGCTCTTCTAGGTTAAGCCTAATGGTTGCAGAACATCAATTTTTTTTTTTTTAATTGGAGCCATTTTTTGTGGTTTGGGGTATTTCAGGAGCACATTTTGAACACAAAATTTCTGCATAATAACTTTTGATTAATTCGTCTTATTTGACTCTTTTCGCATACTGCTCTGCTAAGTTATCCCTAAAGCTAGCAGAACATCAATTTTTTTTTAAAGGGGAGCATTTTTTTGGGGGGTAGGGTATTTCAGGAGCACATTTTGAGCACAAATTTTCTGCATAATAACTTTTGATTTATTCGTCTTATTTGACTGTTTTCGCATACTGCTCTGCTAAGGTAACCCTAAAGCTAGCAGAACATAAATTTTTGTTTAAAGGGGAGCTTTTTTTTGGGGGGTAGGGTATTTCAGGAGCACATTTTGAGCACAAAATTTCTGCATAATAAGTTTTGATTAATTCGTCTTATTTGACTGTTTTCGCATACTGCTCTGCTAAGGTAACCCTAAAGCTAGCAGAACATCAATTTTTTTTTAAAGGGGAGCTTTTTTTGGGGGGTAGGGTATTTCAGGAGCACATTTTAAGCACAAAATTTCTGCATAATAAGTTTTGATTAATTCGTCTTATTTGACTGTTTGCGCATACTGCTCTGCTAAGTCATCCCTAAAGCTAGCAGAACATAAATTTTTTTTTAAAGGGGAGCTTTTTTTTGGGGGGTAGGGTATTTCAGGAGCACATTTTGAGCACAAATGTTCTGCATAATAACTTTTGATTTATTCGTCTTGTTTGACTATTTACGCATACTGCTTTGCTAGGTTAGCCCTGAAGCTAGCAGAACATCAATTTATTTTGGGGGATCATTTTTTTGGAGGTAGGGTACATTTCGTCTATTCGTCTTGTTTGACTGTTTACGCATATTGCTCTTCTAGGTTAATCCTAAAGGTTGCAGAACATCAATTTTTTTTTTTTTAATTGGAGCCATTTTTTGTGGTTTGGGGTATTTCAGGCGCACATTTTGAACACAAAATTTCTGCATAATAACTTTTGATTAATTCGTCTTATTTGAGTGTTTTCGCATACTGATCTGCTAAGTTAACCCTAAAGCTAGCAGAACATCCATTTTTTTTTAAAGGGGAGCTTTTCTTTGGGGGGTAGGGTATTTCAGGAGCACATTTTGAGCACAAATTTTTTGCATAATAACTTTTGATTTATTCGTCTTATTTGACTGTTTTCGCATACTGCTCTGCTAAGTTATCCCTAAAGCTAGCAGAACATAAATTTTTTTTTAAAGGGGAGCTTTTTTTTTGGGGGTAGGGTATTTCAGGAGCACATTTTGAGCACAAAATATCTGCATAGTAACTTTTGATTAATTCGTCTTATTTGACTGTTTTCGCATACTGCTCTGCTAAGTTAACCCTAAAGCTAGCATATCAATTTTTTTTTAAAGGGGAGCTTTTTTTTGGGGGGTAGGGTATTTCAGGAGCACATTTTGAGCACAAAATTTCTGCATAATAAGTTTTGATTAATTCGTCTTATTTGACTGTTTTCGCATACTGCTCTGCTAAGTTATCCCTAAAGCTAGCAGAACATAATTTTTTTTTTAAAGGGGAGCTTTTTTTTTGGGGGTAGGGTATTTCAGGAGCACATTTTGAGCACAAAATATCTGCATAGTAACTTTTGATTAATTCGTCTTATTTGACTGTTTTCGCATACTGCTCTGCTAAGTTAACCCTAAAGCTAGCAGAACATAAATTTTTTTTTAAAGGGGAGCTTTTTTTTTGGGGGTAGGGTATTTCAGGAGCACATTTTGAGCACAAAATATCTGCATAGTAACTTTTGATTAATTCGTCTTATTTGACTGTTTTCGCATACTGCTCTGCTAAGTTAACCCTAAAGCTAGCATATCAATTTTTTTTTTAAAGGGGAGCTTTTTTTTGGGGGGTAGGGTATTTCAGGAGCACATTTTGAGCACAAAATTTCTGCATAATAAGTTTTGATTAATTCGTCTTATTTGACTGTTTTCGCATACTGCTCTGCTAAGTTATCCCTAAAGCTAGCAGAACATAAATTTTTTTTTAAAGGGGAGCTTTTTTTTTGGGGGTAGGGTATTTCAGGAGCACATTTTGAGCACAAAATATCTGCATAGTAACTTTTGATTAATTCGTCTTATTTGACTGTTTTCGCATACTGCTCTGCTAAGTTAACCCTAAAGCTAGCAGAACATAAATTTTTTTTTAAAGGGGAGCTTTTTTTTTGGGGGTAGGGTATTTCAGGAGCACATTTTGAGCACAAAATATCTGCATATTAACTTTTGATTAATTCGTCTTATTTGACTGTTTTCGCATACTGCTCTGCTAAGTTAACCCTAAAGCTAGCATATCAATTTTTTTTTTAAAGGGGAGCTTTTTTTTGGGGGGTAGGGTATTTCAGGAGCACATTTTGAGCACAAATTTTTTGCATAATAACTTTTGATTTATTCGTCTTATTTGACTGTTTTCGCATACTGCTCTGCTAAGTTATCCCTAAAGCTAGCAGAACATAAATTTTTTTTTAAAGGGGAGCTTTTTTTTTGGGGGTAGGGTATTTCAGGAGCACATTTTGAGCACAAAATATCTGCATAGTAACTTTTGATTAATTCGTCTTATTTGACTGTTTTCGCATACTGCTCTGCTAAGTTAACCCTAAAGCTAGCATATCAATTTTTTTTTTAAAGGGGAGCTTTTTTTTTGGGGGGTAGGGTATTTCAGGAGCACATTTTGAGCACAAAATTTCTGCATAATAAGTTTTGATGAATTCGTCTTATTTGACTGTTTTCGCATACTGCTCTGCTAAGTTAACCCTAAAGCTAGCAGAACATCAATTTTTTTTTTAAAGGGGAGCTTTTTTTGGGGGGTAGGGTCTTTCAGGAGCACATTTTGAGCACAAAATTTCTGCATAATAAGTTTTGATTAATTCGTCTTATTTGACTGTTTTCGCATACTGCTCTGCTAAGTTATCCGTAAAGCTAGCAGAACATAATTTTTTTTTTTAAGGGGAGATTTTTTTTGGGGGGTAGGGTATTTCAGGAGCACATTTTGAGCACAAATGTTCTGCATAATAACTTTTGATTTATTCGTCTTGTTTGACTATTTACGCATACTGCTTTGCTAGGTTAGCCCTGAAGCTAGCAGAACATCAATTTATTTTGGGGGTACGGTACTTCAGAAGCATATTTTGAGCACAAAATTTCTGCATAATAAGTTTTGATTAATTCGTCTTGTTTGACTGTTTTCGCATACCGTTCTGCTAGGTTAAGCCTAAAGGTTGCAGAAAATCAATTTTTATTTTTTAAATGGAGCAATTTTTTGTGGTGTAGGGTATTTCAGGAGCACATTTTGAGCACAAAATTTCTGAATAAAAACTTTTGATCTATTCGTCTTGTTTGACTGTTTACGCATATTGCTCTTCTAGGTTAAGCCTAATGGTTGCAGAACATCAATTTTTTTTTTTTTAATTGGAGCCATTTTTTGTGGTTTGGGGTATTTCAGGAGCACATTTTGAACACAAAATTTCTGCATAATAACTTTTGATTAATTCGTCTTATTTGACTCTTTTCGCATACTGCTCTGCTAAGTTATCCCTAAAGCTAGCAGAACATCAATTTTTTTTTAAAGGGGAGCATTTTTTTGGGGGGTAGAGTATTTCAGGAGCACATTTTGAGCACAAATTTTCTGCATAATAAGTTTTGATTAATTCGTCTTGTTTGACTGTTTAGCGTATTTCAGGAGCACATTTTGAGCACAAAATTTCTGCATAATAACTTATGATTTATTCGTCTTGTTTGACTGTTTACGCATACTGCTTTGCTAGGTTAACCCTGAACCTAGCAGAACATCAATTTTTTTTTAAAAGAGGAGCATTTTTTGGGGTGGTAGGATATTTCAGGAGCAGATTTTGAGCACAAATTTTCTGCATAATAACTTTTGATTTATTCGTCTTGTTTGACTGTTTAGCGTATTTCAGGAGCACATTTTGAGCACAAAATTTCTGCATAATAAGTTTTGATTAATTCGTGTTGTTTGGCTGTTTACGCATACTGCTTTGCTAGGTTAACCCTGAAGCTAGCAGGACATACATTTTTTTTTAAAAGAGGAGCATTCTTTTGGGGGGTACTGTATTTCAGGAGCACATTTTGAGCACAAAATTTCTGCATAATAAGTTTTGATTAATTCGTGTTGTTTGGCTGTTTACGCATACTGCTTTGCTAGGTTAACCCTGAAGCTAGCAGAACATACATTTTTTTTTTAAAAGAGGAGCATTCTTTTGGGGGGTACTGTATTTCAGGAGCACATTTTGAGCACAAAATTTCTGCATAATAAGTTTTGATTAATTCGTCTTATTTGACTGTTTTCGCACACTGCTCTGCTAAGGTAACCCTAAAGCTAGCAGAACATAAATTTTTGTTTTAAAGGGGAGCTTTTTTTGGGGGGTAGGGTATTTCAGGAGCACATTTTGAGCACAAAATTTCTGCATAATAAGTTTTGATTAATTCGTCTTATTTGACTGTTTTCGCATACTGCTCTGCTAAGTTAACCCTAAAGCTAGCAGAACATACATTTTTTTTTTAAAAGAGGAGCATTTTTTTGGGGGGTAGGGTATTTCAGGAGCACATTTTGAGCACAAAATTTCTGAATAAAAACTTTTGATCTATTCGTCTTGTTTGACTGTTTACGCATATTGCTCTTCTAGGTTAAGCCTAATGGTTGCAGAACATCAATTTTTTTTTTTTTAATTGGAGCCATTTTTTGTGGTTTGGGGTATTTCAGGAGCACATTTTGAACACAAAATTTCTGCATAATAACTTTTGATTAATTCGTCTTATTTGACTCTTTTCGCATACTGCTCTGCTAAGTTATCCCTAAAGCTAGCAGAACATCAATTTTTTTTTAAAGGGGAGCATTTTTTTGGGGGGTAGAGTATTTCAGGAGCACATTTTGAGCACAAATTTTCTGCATAATAAGTTTTGATTAATTCGTCTTGTTTGACTGTTTAGCGTATTTCAGGAGCACATTTTGAGCACAAAATTTCTGCATAATAACTTATGATTTATTCGTCTTGTTTGACTGTTTACGCATACTGCTTTGCTAGGTTAACCCTGAACCTAGCAGAACATACATTTTTTTTTAAAAGAGGAGCATTCTTTTGGGGGGTACTGTATTTCAGGAGCACATTTTGAGCACAAAATTTCTGCATAATAAGTTTTGATTAATTCGTGTTGTTTGGCTGTTTACGCATACTGCTTTGCTAGGTTAACCCTGAAGCTAGCAGAACATACATTTTTTTTTTAAAAGAGGAGCATTCTTTTGGGGGGTACTGTATTTCAGGAGCACATTTTGAGCACAAAATTTCTGCATAATAAGTTTTGATTAATTCGTGTTGTTTGGCTGTTTACGCATACTGCTTTGCTAGGTTAACCCTGAAGCTAGCAGAACATACATTTTTTTTTAAAAGAGGAGCATTCTTTTGGGGGGTACTGTATTTCAGGAGCACGTTTTGAGCACAAAATTTCTGCATAATAAGTTTTGATTAATTCGTGTTGTTTGGCTGTTTACGCATACTGCTTTGCTAGGTTAACCCTGAAGCTAGCAGAACATACATTTTTTTTTTAAAAGAGGAGCATTCTTTTGGGGGGTACTGTATTTCAGGAGCACATTTTGAGCACAAAATTTCTGCATAATAAGTTTTGATTAATTCGTCTTATTTGACTGTTTTCGCACACTGCTCTGCTAAGGTAACCCTAAAGCTAGCAGAACATCAATTTTTTTTTTAAAGGGGAGCATTTTTTTTGGGGGTAGCGTATTTCAGGAGCACATTTTGAACACAAATTTTCTGCATAATAAGTTTTGATTAATTCGTCTTATTTGACTGTTTTCGCATACTGCTCTGCTAAGTTAACCCTAAAGCTAGCAGAACATCAATTTTTTTTTAAAAGAGGAGCATTTTTTTGGGGGGTAGGGTATTTCAGGAGCACATTTTGAGCACAAAATTTCTGAATAAAAACTTTTGATCTATTCGTCTTGTTTGACTGTTTACGCATATTGCTCTTCTAGGTTAAGCCTAATGGTTGCAGAACATCAATTTTTTTTTTTTTAATTGGAGCCATTTTTTGTGGTTTGGGGTATTTCAGGAGCACATTTTGAACACAAAATTTCTGCATAATAACTTTTGATTAATTCGTCTTATTTGACTCTTTTCGCATACTGCTCTGCTAAGTTAACCCTAAAGCTAGCAGAACATAAATTTTTTTTTTAAAGGGGAGCATTTTTTTTGGGGGTAGCGTATTTCAGGAGCACATTTTGAACACAAATTTTCTGCATAATAAGTTTTGATTAATTCGTCTTATTTGACTGTTTTCGCATACTGCTCTGCTAAGTTAACCCTAAAGCTAGCAGAACATCAATTTTTTTTTAAAAGAGGAGCATTTTTTGGGGTGGTAGGATATTTCAGGAGCAGATTTTGAGCACAAATTTTCTGCATAATAACTTTTGATTTATTCGTCTTGTTTGACTGTTTAGCGTATTTCAGGAGCACATTTTGAGCACAAAATTTCTGCATAATAAGTTTTGATTAATTCGTGTTGTTTGGCTGTTTACGCATACTGCTTTGCTAGGTTAACCCTGAAGCTAGCAGAACATACATTTTTTTTTAAAAGAGGAGCATTCTTTTGGGGGGTAGGGTATTTCAGGAGCACATTTTGAGCACAAAATTTCTGAATAAAAACTTTTGATCTATTCGTCTTGTTTGACTATTTACGCATACTGCTTTGCTAGGTTAGCCCTGAAGCTAGCAGAACATCAATTTATTTTGGGGGTACGGTACTTCAGAAGCATATTTTGAGCACAAAATTTCTGCATAATAAGTTTTGATTAATTCGTCTTGTTTGACTGTTTTCGCATACCGTTCTGCTAGGTTAAGCCTAAAGGTTGCAGAAAATCAATTTTTATTTTTTAAATGGAGCAATTTTTTGTGGTGTAGGGTATTTCAGGAGCACATTTTGAGCACAAAAATTTCTGAATAAAAACTTTTGATCTATTCGTCTTGTTTGACTGTTTACGCATATTGCTCTTCTAGGTTAAGCCTAATGGTTGCAGAACATCAATTTTTTTTTTTTTAATTGGGAGCCATTTTTTGTGGTTTGGGGTATTTCAGGAGCACATTTTGAACACAAAATTTCTGCATAATAACTTTTGAATTAATTCGTCTTATTTGACTCTTTTCGCATACTGCTCTGCTAAGTTATCCCTAAAGCTAGCAGAACATCAATTTTTTTTTAAAGGGGAGCATTTTTTTGGGGGGTAGAGTATTTCAGGAGCACATTTTGAGCACAAATTTTCTGCATAATAAGTTTTGATTAATTCGTCTTGTTTGACTGTTTAGCGTATTTCAGGAGCACATTTTGAGCACAAAATTTCTGCATAATAACTTATGATTTATTCGTCTTGTTTGACTGTTTACGCATACTGCTTTGCTAGGTTAACCCTGAACCTAGCAGAACATCAATTTTTTTTTAAAAGAGGAGCATTTTTTTGGGGGGTAGAGTATTTCAGGAGCACATTTTGAGCACAAATTTTCTGCATAATAAGTTTTGATTAATTCGTCTTGTTTGACTGTTTAGCGTATTTCAGGAGCACATTTTGAGCACAAAATTTCTGCATAATAACTTATGATTTATTCGTCTTGTTTGACTGTTTACGCATACTGCTTTGCTAGGTTAACCCTGAACCTAGCAGAACATACATTTTTTTTTAAAAGAGGAGCATTCTTTTGGGGGGTACTGTATTTCAGGAGCACATTTTGAGCACAAAATTTCTGCATAATAAGTTTTGATTAATTCGTGTTGTTTGGCTGTTTACGCATACTGCTTTGCTAGGTTAACCCTGAAGCTAGCAGAACATACATTTTTTTTTTTAAAAGAGGAGCATTCTTTTGGGGGGTACTGTATTTCAGGAGCACATTTTGAGCACAAAATTTCTGCATAATAAGTTTTGATTAATTCGTGTTGTTTGGATGTTTACGCATACTGCTTTGCTAGGTTAACCCTGAAGCTAGCAGAACATACATTTTTTTTTTAAAAGAGGAGCATTCTTTTGGGGGGTACTGTATTTCAGGAGCACATTTTGAGCACAAAATTTCTGCATAATAAGTTTTGATTAATTCGTGTTGTTTGGCTGTTTACGCATACTGCTTTGCTAGGTTAACCCTGAAGCTAGCAGAACATACATTTTTTTTTTAAAAGAGGAGCATTCTTTTGGGGGGTACTGTATTTCAGGAGCACATTTTGAGCACAAAATTTCTGCATAATAAGTTTTGATTAATTCGTCTTATTTGACTGTTTTCGCACACTGCTCTGCTAAGGTAACCCTAAAGCTAGCAGAACATCAATTTTTTTTTTAAAGGGGAGCATTTTTTTTGGGGGTAGCGTATTTCAGGAGCACATTTTGAACACAAATTTTCTGCATAATAAGTTTTGATTAATTCGTCTTATTTGACTGTTTTCGCATACTGCTCTGCTAAGTTAACCCTAAAGCTAGCAGAACATCAATTTTTTTTTAAAAGAGGAGCATTTTTTGGGGTGGTAGGATATTTCAGGAGCAGATTTTGAGCACAAATTTTCTGCATAATAACTTTTGATTTATTCGTCTTGTTTGACTGTTTAGCGTATTTCAGGAGCACATTTTGAGCACAAAATTTCTGCATAATAAGTTTTGATTAATTCGTGTTGTTTGGCTGTTTACGCATACTGCTTTGCTAGGTTAACCCTGAAGCTAGCAGAACATACATTTTTTTTTAAAAGAGGAGCATTCTTTTGGGGGGTACTGTATTTCAGGAGCACATTTTGAGCACAAAATTTCTGCATAATAAGTTTTGATTAATTCGTGTTGTTTGGCTGTTTACGCATACTGCTTTGCTAGGTTAACCCTGAAGCTAGCAGAACATACATTTTTTTTTTAAAAGAGGAGCATTCTTTTGGGGGGTACTGTATTTCAGGAGCACATTTTGAGCACAAAATTTCTGCATAATAAGTTTTGATTAATTCGTCTTATTTGACTGTTTTCGCACACTGCTCTGCTAAGGTAACCCTAAAGCTGGCAGAACATCAATTTTTGTTTTAAAGGGGAGCTTTTTTTGGGGGGTAGGGTATTTCAGGAGCACATTTTGAGCACAAAATTTCTGCATAATAAGTTTTGATTAATTCGTCTTATTTGACTGTTTTCGCATACTGCTCTGCTAAGTTAACCCTAAAGCTAGCAGAACATACATTTTTTTTTTAAAAGAGGAGAATTTTTTTGGGGTAGCGTATTTCAGGAGCGCATTTTGAGCACAAATTTTCCGCATAATAAGTTTTGATTAGTTCGTCTTGTTTGACTGTTTTCGCATACTGCTCTGCTAGGTTAACCCTAAAGCTAGCAGAACATAAATTTTTTTTTAAAAGAGGAGACTTTTTTTTGGGGGTAGCCTATTTCAGGAGCTCATTTTG
Organism: Merzomyia westermanni; assembly: GCA_949987695.1. Taxonomy (NCBI): domain Eukaryota; kingdom Metazoa; phylum Arthropoda; class Insecta; order Diptera; family Tephritidae; genus Merzomyia; species Merzomyia westermanni. Next base: position 102,284,126 of record OX465292.1, on the reverse strand, counting down.
AGCACAAATTTTCTGCATAATAACTTTTGATTTATTCGTCTTGTTTGACTATTTACGCATACTGCTTTGCTAGGTTAGCCCTGAAGCTAGCAGAACATCAATTTATTTTGGGGGTACGGTACTTCAGAAGCATATTTTGAGCACAAAATTTCTGCATAATAAGTTTTGATTAATTCGTCTTGTTTGACTGTTTTCGCATACCGTTCTGCTAGGTTAAGCCTAAAGGTTGCAGAAAATCAATTTTTATTTTTTAAATGGAGCAATTTTTTGTGGTGTAGGGTATTTCAGGAGCACATTTTGAGCACAAAATTTCTGAATAAAAACTTTTGATCTATTCGTCTTGTTTGACTGTTTACGCATATTGCTCTTCTAGGTTAAGCCTAATGGTTGCAGAACATCAATTTTTTTTTTTTTAATTGGAGCCATTTTTTGTGGTTTGGGGTATTTCAGGAGCACATTTTGAACACAAAATTTCTGCATAATAACTTTTGATTAATTCGTCTTATTTGACTCTTTTCGCATACTGCTCTGCTAAGTTATCCCTAAAGCTAGCAGAACATCAATTTTTTTTTAAAGGGGAGCATTTTTTTGGGGGGTAGAGTATTTCAGGAGCACATTTTGAGCACAAATTTTCTGCATAATAACTTTTGATTTATTCGTCTTATTTGACTGTTTTCGCATACTGCTCTGCTAAGGTAACCCTAAAGCTAGCAGAACATAAATTTTTTTTTAAAGGGGAGCTTTTTTTTGGGGGGTAGGGTATTTCAGGAGCACATTTTGAGCACAAAATTTCTGCATAATAAGTTTTGATTAATTCGTCTTATTTGACTGTTTTCGCATACTGCTCTGCTAAGGTAACCCTAAAGCTAGCAGAACATCAATTTTTTTTTAAAGGGGAGCTTTTTTTGGGGGGTAGGGTATTTCAGGAGCACATTTTAAGCACAAAATTTCTGCATAATAAGTTTTGATTAATTCGTCTTATTTGACTGTTTGCGCATACTGCTCTGCTAAGTCATCCCTAAAGCTAGCAGAACATAAATTTTTTTTTAAAGGGGAGCTTTTTTTTGGGGGGTAGGGTATTTCAGGAGCACATTTTGAGCACAAATGTTCTGCATAATAACTTTTGATTTATTCGTCTTGTTTGACTATTTACGCATACTGCTTTGCTAGGTTAGCCCTGAAGCTAGCAGAACATCAATTTATTTTGGGGGATCATTTTTTTGGAGGTAGGGTACATTTCGTCTATTCGTCTTGTTTGGCTGTTTACGCATATTGCTCTTCTAGGTTAATCCTAAAGGTTGCAGAACATCAATTTTTTTTTTTTTAATTGGAGCCATTTTTTGTGGTTTGGGGTATTTCAGGCGCACATTTTGAACACAAAATGTCTGCATAATAACTTTTGATTAATTCGTCTTATTTGAGTGTTTTCGCATACTGATCTGCTAAGTTAACCCTAAAGCTAGCAGAACATCCATTTTTTTTTTAAAGGGGAGCTTTTCTTTGGGGGGTAGGGTATTTCAGGAGCACATTTTGAGCACAAATTTTCTGCATAATAACTTTTGATTTATTCGTCTTATTTGACTGTTTTCGCATACTGCTCTGCTAAGGTAACCCTAAAGCTAGCAGAACATCAATTTATTTTGCGGGAGCATTTTTTTGGGGGGTAGGGTATTTCAGGAGCACATTTTGAGCTCAAATTTTTTGCATAATAACTTTTGATTTATTCGTCTTATTTGACTGTTTTCGCATACTGCTCTGCTAAGTTATACCTAAAGCTAGCAGAACATAAATTTTTTTTTAAAGGGGAGCTTTTTTTTTTGGGGGTAGGGTATTTCAGGAGCACATTTTGAGCACAAAATATCTGCATAGTAACTTTTGATTAATTCGTCTTATTTGACTGTTTTCGCATACTGCTCTGCTAAGTTAACCCTAAAGCTAGCATATCAATTTTTTTTTTAAAGGGGAGCTTTTTTTTGGGGGGTAGGGTATTTCAGGAGCACATTTTGAGCACAAAATTTCTGCATAATAAGTTTTGATTAATTCGTCTTATTTGACTGTTTTCGCATACTGCTCTGCTAAGTTATCCCTAAAGCTAGCAGAACATAAATTTTTTTTTAAAGGGTTGCTTTTTTTTTGGGGGTAGGGTATTTCAGGAGCACATTTTGAGCACAAAATATCTGCATAGTAACTTTTGATTAATTCGTCTTATTTGACTGTTTTCGCATACTGCTCTGCTAAGTTAACCCTAAAGCTAGCAGAACATAAATTTTTTTTTAAAGGGGAGCTTTTTTTTTGGGGGTAGGGTATTTCAGGAGCACATTTTGAGCACAAAATATCTGCATAGTAACTTTTGATTAATTCGTCTTATTTGACTGTTTTCGCATACTGCTCTGCTAAGTTAACCCTAAAGCTAGCATATCAATTTGTTTTTTAAAGGGGAGCTTTTTTTTGGGGGGTAGGGTATTTCAGGAGCACATTTTGAGCACAAAATTTCTGCATAATAAGTTTTGATTAATTCGTCTTATTTGACTGTTTTCGCATACTGCTCTGCTAAGTTATCCCTAAAGCTAGCAGAACATAAATTTTTTTTTAAAGGGGAGCTTTTTTTTTGGGGGTAGGGTATTTCAGGAGCACATTTTGAGCACAAAATATCTGCATAGTAACTTTTGATTAATTCGTCTTATTTGACTGTTTTCGCATACTGCTCTGCTAAGTTAACCCTAAAGCTAGCAGAACATAAATTTTTTTTTAAAGGGGAGCTTTTTTTTTTGGGGGTAGGGTATTTCAGGAGCACATTTTGAGCACAAAATATCTGCATAGTAACTTTTGATTAATTCGTCTTATTTGACTGTTTTCGCATACTGCTCTGCTAAGTTAACCCTAAAGCTAGCATATCAATTTTTTTTTTAAAGGGGAGCTTTTTTTTGGGGGGTAGGGTATTTCAGGAGCACATTTTGAGCACAAATTTTTTGCATAATAACTTTTGATTTATTCGTCTTATTTGACTGTTTTCGCATACTGCTCTGCTAAGTTATCCCTAAAGCTAGCAGAACATAAATTTTTTTTTAAAGGGGAGCTTTTTTTTGGGGGGTAGGGTATTTCAGGAGCACATTTTGAGCACAAAATTTCTGCATAATAAGTTTTGATTAATTCGTCTTATTTGACTCTTTTCGCATACTGCTCTGCTAAGTTATCCCTAAAGCTAGCAGAACATCAATTTTTTTTTAAAGGGGAGCTTTTTTTTTGGGGGTAGGGTATTTCAGGAGCACATTTTGAACACAAAATTTCTGCATAATAACTTTTGATTAATTCGTCTTATTTGACTCTTTTCGCATACTGCCCTGCTAAGTTATCCCTAAAGCTAGCAGAACATCAATTTTTTTTTAAAGGGGAGCATTTTTTTGGGGGGTAGAGTATTTCAGGAGCACATTTTGAGCACAAATTTTCTGCATAATAACTTTTGATTTATTCGTCTTATTTGACTGTTTTCGCATACTGCTCTGCTAAGGTAACCCTAAAGCTAGCAGAACATAAATTTTTTTTTAAAGGGGAGCTTTTTTTTGGGGGGTAGGGTATTTCAGGAGCACATTTTGAGCACAAAATTTCTGCATAATAAGTTTTGATTAATTCGTCTTATTTGACTGTTTTCGCATACTGCTCTGCTAAGGTAACCCTAAAGCTAGCAGAACATCAATTTTTTTTTAAAGGGGAGCTTTTTTGGGGGGGTAGGGTATTTCAGGAGCACATTTTAAGCACAAAATTTCTGCATAATAAGTTTTGATTAATTCGTCTTATTTGACTGTTTGCGCATACTGCTCTGCTAAGTCATCCCTAAAGCTAGCAGAACATAAATTTTTTTTTAAAGGGGAGCTTTTTTTTGGGGGGTAGGGTATTTCAGGAGCACATTTTGAGCACAAATGTTCTGCATAATAACTTTTGATTTATTCGTCTTGTTTGACTATTTACGCATACTGCTTTGCTAGGTTAGCCCTGAAGCTAGCAGAACATCAATTTATTTTGGGGGATCATTTTTTTGGAGGTAGGGTACATTTCGTCTATTCGTCTTGTTTGACTGTTTACGCATATTGCTCTTCTAGGTTAATCCTAAAGGTTGCAGAACATCAATTTTTTTTTTTTTAATTGGAGCCATTTTTTGTGGTTTGGGGTATTTCAGGCGCACATTTTGAACACAAAATGTCTGCATAATAACTTTTGATTAATTCGTCTTATTTGAGTGTTTTCGCATACTGATCTGCTAAGTTAACCCTAAAGCTAGCAGAACATCCATTTTTTTTTAAAGGGGAGCTTTTCTTTGGGGGGTAGGGTATTTCAGGAGCACATTTTGAGCACAAATTTTCTGCATAATAACTTTTGATTTATTCGTCTTATTTGACTGTTTTCGCATACTGCTCTGCTAAGGTAACCCTAAAGCTAGCAGAACATCAATTTATTTTGCGGGAGCATTTTTTTGGGGGGTAGGGTATTTCAGGAGCACATTTTGAGCACAAATTTTTTGCATAATAACTTTTGATTTATTCGTCTTATTTGACTGTTTTCGCATACTGCTCTGCTAAGTTATCCCTAAAGCTAGCAGAACATAAATTTTTTTTTAAAGGGGAGCTTTTTTTTTGGGGGTAGGGTATTTCAGGAGCACATTTTGAGCACAAAATATCTGCATAGTAACTTTTGATTAATTCGTCTTATTTGACTGTTTTCGCATACTGCTCTGCTAAGTTAACCCTAAAGCTAGCATATCAATTTTTTTTTTAAAGGGGAGCTTTTTTTTGGGGGGTAGGGTATTTCAGGAACACATTTTGAGCACAAAATTTCTGCAAAATAAGTTTTGATTAATTCGTCTTATTTGACTGTTTTCGCATACTGCTCTGCTAAGTTATCCCTAAAGCTAGCAGAACATAAATTTTTTTTTAAAGGGGAGCTTTTTTTTTGGGGGTAGGGTATTTCAGGAGCACATTTTGAGCACAAAATATCTGCATAGTAACTTTTGATTAATTCGTCTTATTTGACTGTTTTCGCATACTGCTCTGCTAAGTTAACCCTAAAGCTAGCAGAACAAAAATTTTTTTTTAAAGGGGAGCTTTTTTTTTGGGGGTAGGGTATTTCAGGAGCACATTTTGAGCACAAAATATCTGCATAGTAACTTTTGATTAATTCGTCTTATTTGACTGTTTTCGCATACTGCTCTGCTAAGTTAACCCTAAAGCTAGCATATCAATTTTTTTTTTAAAGGGGAGCTTTTTTTGGGGGGTAGGGTATTTCAGGAGCACATTTTGAGCACAAATTTTTTGCATAATAACTTTTGATTTATTCGTCTTATTTGACTGTTTTCGCATACTGCTCTGCTAAGTTATCCCTAAAGCTAGCAGAACATAAATTTTTTTTTAAAGGGGAGCTTTTTTTTTGGGGGTAGGGTATTTCAGGAGCACATTTTGAGCACAAAATATCTGCATAGTAACTTTTGATTAATTCGTCTTATTTGACTGTTTTCGCATACTGCTCTGCTAAGTTAACCCTAAAGCTAGCATATCAATTTTTTTTTTAAAGGGGAGCTTTTTTTTGGGGGGTAGGGTATTTCAGGAACACATTTTGAGCACAAAATTTCTGCAAAATAAGTTTTGATTAATTCGTCTTATTTGACTGTTTTCGCATACTGCTCTGCTAAGTTATCCCTAAAGCTAGCAGAACATAAATTTTTTTTTAAAGGGGAGCTTTTTTTTTGGGGGTAGGGTATTTCAGGAGCACATTTTGAACACAAAATTTCTGCATAATAACTTTTGATTAATTCGTCTTATTTGACTCTTTTCGCATACTGCCCTGCTAAGTTATCCCTAAAGCTAGCAGAACATCAATTTTTTTTTAAAGGGGAGCATTTTTTTGGGGGGTAGAGTATTTCAGGAGCACATTTTGAGCACAAATTTTCTGCATAATAACTTTTGATTTATTCGTCTTATTTGACTGTTTTCGCATACTGCTCTGCTAAGGTAACCCTAAAGCTAGCAGAACATAAATTTTTTTTTAAAGGGGAGCTTTTTTTTGGGGGGTAGGGTATTTCAGGAGCACATTTTGAGCACAAAATTTCTGCATAATAAGTTTTGATTAATTCGTCTTATTTGACTGTTTTCGCATACTGCTCTGCTAAGGTAACCCTAAAGCTAGCAGAACATCAATTTTTTTTTAAAGGGGAGCTTTTTTGGGGGGGTAGGGTATTTCAGGAGCACATTTTAAGCACAAAATTTCTGCATAATAAGTTTTGATTAATTCGTCTTATTTGACTGTTTGCGCATACTGCTCTGCTAAGTCATCCCTAAAGCTAGCAGAACATAAATTTTTTTTTAAAGGGGAGCTTTTTTTTGGGGGGTAGGGTATTTCAGGAGCACATTTTGAGCACAAATGTTCTGCATAATAACTTTTGATTTATTCGTCTTGTTTGACTATTTACGCATACTGCTTTGCTAGGTTAGCCCTGAAGCTAGCAGAACATCAATTTATTTTGGGGGATTATTTTTTTGGAGGTAGGGTACATTTCGTCTATTCGTCTTGTTTGACTGTTTACGCATATTGCTCTTCTAGGTTAATCCTAAAGGTTGCAGAACATCAATTTTTTTTTTTTTAATTGGAGCCATTTTTTGTGGTTTGGGGTATTTCAGGCGCACATTTTGAACACAAAATGTCTGCATAATAACTTTTGATTAATTCGTCTTATTTGAGTGTTTTCGCATACTGATCTGCTAAGTTAACCCTAAAGCTAGCAGAACATCCATTTTTTTTTAAAGGGGAGCTTTTCTTTGGGGGGTAGGGTATTTCAGGAGCACATTTTGAGCACAAATTTTCTGCATAATAACTTTTGATTTATTCGTCTTATTTGACTGTTTTCGCATACTGCTCTGCTAAGGTAACCCTAAAGCTAGCAGAACATCAATTTATTTTGCGGGAGCATTTTTTTGGGGGGTAGGGTATTTCAGGAGCACATTTTGAGCACAAATTTTTTGCATAATAACTTTTGATTTATTCGTCTTATTTGACTGTTTTCGCATACTGCTCTGCTAAGTTATCCCTAAAGCTAGCAGAACATAAATTTTTTTTTAAAGGGGAGCTTTTTTTTTGGGGGTAGGGTATTTCAGGAGCACATTTTGAGCACAAAATATCTGCATAGTAACTTTTGATTAATTCGTCTTATTTGACTGTTTTCGCATACTGCTCTGCTAAGTTAACCCTAAAGCTAGCATATCAATTTTTTTTTTAAAGGGGAGCTTTTTTTTGGGGGGTAGGGTATTTCAGGAACACATTTTGAGCACAAAATTTCTGCAAAATAAGTTTTGATTAATTCGTCTTATTTGACTGTTTTCGCATACTGCTCTGCTAAGTTATCCCTAAAGCTAGCAGAACATAAATTTTTTTTTAAAGGGGAGCTTTTTTTTTGGGGGTAGGGTATTTCAGGAGCACATTTTGAGCACAAAATATCTGCATAGTAACTTTTGATTAATTCGTCTTATTTGACTGTTTTCGCATACTGCTCTGCTAAGTTAACCCTAAAGCTAGCAGAACAAAAATTTTTTTTTAAAGGGGAGCTTTTTTTTTGGGGGTAGGGTATTTCAGGAGCACATTTTGAGCACAAAATATCTGCATAGTAACTTTTGATTAATTCGTCTTATTTGACTGTTTTCGCATACTGCTCTGCTAAGTTAACCCTAAAGCTAGCATATCAATTTTTTTTTTAAAGGGGAGCTTTTTTTGGGGGGTAGGGTATTTCAGGAGCACATTTTGAGCACAAAATTTCTGCATAATAAGTTTTGATTAATTCGTCTTATTTGACTGTTTTCGCATACTGCTCTGCTAAGTTATCCCTAAAGCTAGCAGAACATAAATTTTTTTTTAAAGGGGAGCTTTTTTTTTGGGGGTAGGGTATTTCAGGAGCACATTTTGAGCACAAAATATCTGCATAGTAACTTTTGATTAATTCGTCTTATTTGACTGTTTTCGCATACTGCTCTGCTAAGTTAACCCTAAAGCTAGCAGAACATAAATTTTTTTTTAAAGGGGAGCTTTTTTTTTGGGGGTAGGGTATTTCAGGAGCACATTTTGAGCACAAAATATCTGCATAGTAACTTTTGATTAATTCGTCTTATTTGACTGTTTTCGCATACTGCTCTGCTAAGTTAACCCTAAAGCTAGCATATCAATTTTTTTTTTAAAGGGGAGCTTTTTTTTGGGTGGTAGGGTATTTCAGGAGCACATTTTGAGCACAAATTTTTTGCATAATAACTTTTGATTTATTCGTCTTATTTGACTGTTTTCGCATACTGCTCTGCTAAGTTATCCCTAAAGCTAGCAGAACATAAATTTTTTTTTAAAGGGGAGCTTTTTTTTTGGGGGTAGGGTATTTCAGGAGCACATTTTGAGCACAAAATATCTGCATAGTAACTTTTGATTAATTCGTCTTATTTGACTGTTTTCGCATACTGCTCTGCTAAGTTAACCCTAAAGCTAGCATATCAATTTTTTTTTAAAGGGGAGCTTTTTTTTGGGGGGTAGGGTATTTCAGGAGCACATTTTGAGCACAAAATTTCTGCATAATAAGTTTTGATTAATTCGTCTTATTTGACTGTTTTCGCATACTGCTCTGCTAAGTTATCCCTAAAGCTAGCAGAACATAAATTTTTTTTTAAAGGGGAGCATTTTTTTGGGGGGTAGGGTATTTCAGGAGCACATTTTGAACATAAAATTTCTGCATAATAAGTTTTGATTAATTCGTCTTATTTGACTGTTTTTGCATACTGCTCTGCTAAGTTATCCCTAAAGCTAGCAGAACATAAATTTTTTTTTAAAGGGGAGCTTTTTTTTTGGGGGTAGGGTATTTCAGGAGCACATTTTGAGCACAAAATATCTGCATAGTAACTTTTGATTAATTCGTCTTATTTGACTGTTTTCGCATACTGCTCTGCTAAGTTAACCCTAAAGCTAGCATATCAATTTTTTTTTAAAGGGGAGCTTTTTTTTGGGGGGTAGGGTATTTCAGGAGCACATTTTGAGCACAAAATTTCTGCATAATAAGTTTTGATTAATTCGTCTTATTTGACTGTTTTCGCATACTGCTCTGCTAAGTTATCCCTAAAGCTAGCAGAACATAAATTTTTTTTTAAAGGGGAGCTTTTTTTTTGGGGGTAGGGTATTTCAGGAGCACATTTTGAGCACAAAATATCTGCATAGTAACTTTTGATTAATTCGTCTTATTTGACAGTTTTCGCATACTGCTCAGCTAAGTTAACCCTAAAGCTAGCATATCAATTTTTTTTTTAAAGGAGAGCTTTTTTTTGGGGGGTAGGGTATTTCAGGAGCACATTTTGAGCACAAAATTTCTGCATAATAAGTTTTGATTAATTCGTCTTATTTGACTGTTTTCGCATACTGCTCTGCTAAGTTAACCCTAAAGCTAGCAGAACATCAATTTTTTTTTAAAAGAGGAGCATTTTTTTGGGGGGTGGGTATTTCAGGAGCACATTTTGAGCACAAAATTTCTGCATAATAAGTTTTGATTAATTCGTCTTATTTGACTGTTTTCGCATACTGATCTGCTAAGTTAACCCTAAAGCTAGCAGAACATCAATTTTTTTTTTAAAGGGGAGCTTTTCTTTGGGGGGTAGGGTATTTCAGGAGCACATTTTGAGCACAAATTTTCTGCATAATAACTTTTGATTTATTCGTCTTATTTGACTGTTTTCGCATACTGCTCTGCTAAGGTAACCCTAAAGCTAGCAGAACATCAATTTATTTTGCGGGAGCATTTTTTTGGGGGGTAGGGTATTTCAGAAGCACATTTTGAGCACATTTTGAGCACAAATTTTTTGCATAATAACTTTTGATTTATTCGTCTTATTTGACTGTTTTCGCATACTGCTCTGCTAAGGTAACCCTAAAGCTAGCAGAACATCAATTTATTTTGCGGGAGCATTTTTTTGGGGGGTACGGTATTTCAGGAGCACATTTTGAGCACAAATTTTTTGCATAACAACTTTTGATTTATTCGTCTTATTTGACTGTTTTCGCATACTGCTCTGCTAAGGTAACCCTAAAGCTAGCAGAACATCGATTTATTTTGCGGCAGCATTTTTTTGGGGGTAGGGTACCTCCAAAGCATATTTTGAGCACAAAATTTCTGCATAATAAGTTTTGTTAATTCGTCTTGTTTGACTGTTTTCGCATACTGCTCTGCTAGGTTAACCCTAAAGCTAGCAGAACATCAATTTATTTTGGGGGAGCATTTTTTTGGGGGTAGGGTACCTCCAAAGCATATTTTGAGCACAAAATTTCTGCATAATAAGTTTTGTTAATTCGTCTTATTTGACTGTTTTCGCATACTGCTCTGCTAAGTTATCCCTAAAGCTAGCAGAACATAAATTTTTTTTTAAAGGGGATTTTTTTTGGGGGGTACGGTATTTCAGGAGCACAAATGTTCTGCATAATAAGTTTTGATTAATTCGTCTTATTTGACTGTTTTCGCATACTGCTCTGCTAGGTTAACCCTAAAGCTAGCAGACCATCAATTTTGTTTTAAAGGGGAGCTTTTTTTGGGGGGGTAGGGTATTTCAGGAGCACATTTTGAGCACCAATGTTCTGCATAATAAGTTTTGATTAATTCGTCTTATTTGACTGTTTTCGCATACTGCTCTGCTAGGTTAACCCTAAAGCTAGCAGACCATCAATTTTTTTTTAAAGGGGAGGTTTTTTTTGGGGGGTAGGGTATTTCAGGAGCACATTTTGAGCACAAAATTTCTGCATAATAAGTTTTGATTAATTCGTCTTATTTGACTGTTTTCGCATACTGCTCTGCTAAGTTAACCCTAAAGCTAGCAGAACATCAATTTTTTTTTAAAAGAGGAGCATTTTTTTGGGGGGTAGGGTATTTCAGGAGCACATTTTGAGCACAAAATTTCTGCATAATAAGTTTTGATTAATTCGTCTTATTTGACTGTTTTCGCATACTGCTCTGCTAAGTTAACCCTAAAGCTAGCATAACATCAATTTTTTTTTTAAAGGGGATCTTTTTTTGGGGGGTAGGTATTTCAGGAGCACATTTTGAGCACAAAATTTCTGCATAATAAGTTTTGATTAATTCGTCTTATTTGACTGTTTTCGCATACTGCTCTGCTAAGTTAACCCTAAAGCTAGCAGAACATCAATTTTTTTTTAAAAGAGGAGCATTTTTTTGGGGGGTAGGGTATTTCAGGAGCACATTTTGAGCACAAAATTTCTGCATAATAAGTTTTGATTAATTCGTCTTATTTGACTGTTTTCGCATACTGCTCTGCTAAGTTAACCCTAAAGCTAGCATAACATCAATTTTTTTTTTAAAGGGGAGCATTTTTTTGGGGGGTAGGGTATTTCAGGAGCACATTTTGAACACAAAATTTCTGCATAATAAGTTTTGATTAATTCGTCTTATTTGACTGTTTTCGCATACTGCTCTGCTAAGTTATCCCTAAAGCTAGCAGAACATAAATTTTTTTTTAAAGGGGAGCTTTTTTTTTGGGGGTAGGGTATTTCAGGAGCACATTTTGAGCACAAAATATCTGCATAGTAACTTTTGATTAATTCGTCTTATTTGACTGTTTTCGCATACTGCTCTGCTAAGTTAACCCTAAAGCTAGCATATCAATTTTTTTTTTAAAGGGGAGCTTTTTTTTGGGGGGTAGGGTATTTCAGCAGCACATTTTGAGCACAAAATTTCTGCATAATAAGTTTTGATTAATTCGTCTTATTTGACTGTTTTCGCATACTGCTCTGCTAAGTTAACCCTAAAGCTAGCAGAACATAAATTTTTTTTTTAAAGGGGAGCTTTTTTTGGGGGGTAGGGTCTTTCAGGAGCACATTTTGAGCACAAAATTTCTGCATAATAAGTTTTGATTAATTCGTCTTATTTGACTGTTTTCGCATACTGCTCTGCTTAGTTATCCCTAAAGCTAGCAGAACATAAATTTTTTTTTAAAGGGGAGCTTTTTTTTTGGGGGTAGGTATTTCAGGAGCACATTTTGAGCACAAAATATCTGCATAGTAACTTTTGATTAATTCGTCTTATTTGACTGTTTTCGCATACTGCTCTGCTAAGTTAACCCTAAAGCTAGCATATCAATTTTTTTTTTAAAGGGGAGCTTTTTTTTGGGGGGTAGGGTATTTCAGGAGCACATTTTGAGCACAAAATTTCTGCATAATAAGTTTTGATTAATTCGTCTTATTTGACTGTTTTCGCATACTGCTCTGCTAAGTTATCCCTAAAGCTAGCAGAACATAAATTTTTTTTTAAAGGGGAGCTTTTTTTTTGGGGGTAGGGTATTTCAGGAGCACATTTTGAGCACAAAATATCTGCATAGTAACTTTTGATTAATTCGTCTTATTTGACTGTTTAGCGTATTTCAGGAGCACATTTTGAGCACAAAATTTCTGCATAATAAGTTTTGATTAATTCGTCTTATTTGACTGTTTTCGCATACTGATCTGCTAAGTTAACCCTAAAGCTAGCAGAACATCAATTTTTTTTTTAAAGGGGAGCTTTTCTTTGGGGGGTAGGGTATTTCAGGAGCACATTTTGAGCACAAATTTTCTGCATAATAACTTTTGATTTATTCGTCTTATTTGACTGTTTTCGCATACTGCTCTGCTAGGTTAACCCTAAAGCTAGCAGACCATCAATTTTTTTTTAAAGGGGAGCTTTTTTTTGGGGGGTAGGGTATTTCAGGAGCACATTTTGAGCACAAATTTTTTGCATAACAACTTTTGATTTATTCGTCTTATTTGACTGTTTTCGCATACTGCTCTGCTAAGGTAACCCTAAAGCTAGCAGAACATCGATTTATTTTGCGGCAGCATTTTTTTGGGGGTAGGGTACCTCCAAAGCATATTTTGAGCACAAAATTTCTGCATAATAAGTTTTGTTAATTCGTCTTGTTTGACTGTTTTCGCATACTGCTCTGCTAGGTTAACCCTAAAGCTAGCAGAACATCAATTTATTTTGCGGGAGCATTTTTTTGGGGGGTACGGTATTTCAGGAGCACATTTTGAGCACAAATTTTTTTGCATAACAACTTTTGATTTATTCGTCTTATTTGACTGTTTTCGCATACTGCTCTGCTAAGGTAACCCTAAAGCTAGCAGAACATCGATTTATTTTGCGGCAGCATTTTTTTGGGGGTAGGGTACCTCCAAAGCATATTTTGAGCACAAAATTTCTGCATAATAAGTTTTGTTAATTCGTCTTGTTTGACTGTTTTCGCATACTGCTCTGCTAGGTTAACCCTAAAGCTAGCAGAACATCAATTTATTTTGGGGGAGCATTTTTTTGGGGGTAGGGTACCTCAGAAGCATATTTTGAGCACAAAATTTCTGCATAATAAGTTTTGATTAATTCGTCTTATTTGACTGTTTTCGCATACTGCTCTGCTAAGTTATCCCTAAAGCTAGCAGAACATAAATTTTTTTTTAAAGGGGATTTTTTTTGGGGGGTACGGTATTTCAGGAGCACAAATGTTCTGCATAATAAGTTTTGATTAATTCGTCTTATTTGACTGTTTTCGCATACTGCTCTGCTAGGTTAACCCTAAAGCTAGCAGACCATCAATTTTGTTTTAAAGGGGAGCTTTTTTTGGGGGGGTAGGGTATTTCAGGAGCACATTTTGAGCACCAATGTTCTGCATAATAAGTTTTGATTAATTCGTCTTATTTGACTGTTTTCGCATACTGCTCTGCTAGGTTAACCCTAAAGCTAGCAGACCATCAATTTTTTTTTAAAGGGGAGCTTTTTTTTGGGGGGTAGGGTATTTCAGGAGCACATTTTGAGCACAAAATTTCTGCATAATAAGTTTTGATTAATTCGTCTTATTTGACTGTTTTCGCATACTGCTCTGCTAAGTTAACCCTAAAGCTAGCAGAACATCAATTTTTTTTTAAAAGAGGAGCATTTTTTTGGGGGGTAGGGTATTTCAGGAGCACATTTTGAGCACAAAATTTCTGCATAATAAGTTTTGATTAATTCGTCTTATTTGACTGTTTTCGCATACTGCTCTGCTAAGTTAACCCTAAAGCTAGCATAACATCAATTTTTTTTTTAAAGGGGATCTTTTTTTGGGGGGTAGGTATTTCAGGAGCACATTTTGAGCACAAAATTTCTGCATAATAAGTTTTGATTAATTCGTCTTATTTGACTGTTTTCGCATACTGCTCTGCTAAGTTAACCCTAAAGCTAGCAGAACATCAATTTTTTTTTAAAAGAGGAGAATTTTTTTGGGGGGTAGGGTATTTCAGGAGCACATTTTGAGCACAAAATTTCTGCATAATAAGTTTTGATTAATTCGTCTTATTTGACTGTTTTCGCATACTGCTCTGCTAAGTTAACCCTAAAGCTAGCATAACATCAATTTTTTTTTTAAAGGGGAGCATTTTTTTGGGGGGTAGGGTATTTCAGGAGCACATTTTGAACACAAAATTTCTGCATAATAAGTTTTGATTAATTCGTCTTATTTGACTGTTTTCGCATACTGCTCTGCTAAGTTATCCCTAAAGCTAGCAGAACATAAATTTTTTTTTAAAGGGGAGCTTTTTTTTCGGGGGTAGGGTATTTCAGGACCACATTTTGAGCACAAAATATCTGCATAGTAACTTTTGATTAATTCGTCTTATTTGACTGTTTTCGCATACTGCTCTGCTAAGTTAACCCTAAAGCTAGCATATCAATTTTTTTTTTAAAGGGGAGCTTTTTTTTGGGGGGTAGGGTATTTCAGCAGCACATTTGAGCACAAAATTTCTGCATAATAAGTTTTGATTAATTCGTCTTATTTGACTGTTTTCGCATACTGCTCTGCTAAGTTAACCCTAAAGCTAGCAGAACATCAATTTTTTTTTAAAAGAGGAGAATTTTTTTGGGGGGTAGGGTATTTCAGGAGCACATTTTGAGCACAAAATTTCTGCATAATAAGTTTTGATTAATTCGTCTTATTTGACTGTTTTCGCATACTGCTCTGCTAAGTTAACCCTAAAGCTAGCAGAACATCAATTTTTTTTTAAAAGAAGAGCATTTTTTTGGGGGATAGGGTATTTCAGGAGCACATTTTGAGCACAAAATTTCTGCATAATAAGTTTTGATTAATTCGTCTTATTTGACTGTTTTCGCATACTGCTCTGCTAAGTTAACCCTAAAGCTAGCAGAACATAAATTTTTTTTTTAAAGGGGAGCTTTTTTTGGGGGGTAGGGTCTTTCAGGAGCACATTTTGAGCACAAAATTTCTGCATAATAAGTTTTGATTAATTCGTCTTATTTGACTGTTTTCGCATACTGCTCTGCTAAGTTATCCCTAAAGCTAGCAGAACATAAATTTTTTTTTAAAGGGGAGCTTTTTTTTTGGGGGTAGGGTATTTCAGGAGCACATTTTGAGCACAAAATATCTGCATAGTAACTTTTGATTAATTCGTCTTATTTGACTGTTTTCGCATACTGCTCTGCTAAGTTAACCCTAAAGCTAGCATATCAATTTTTTTTTTAAAGGGGAGCTTTTTTTTGGGGGGTAGGGTATTTCAGGAGCACATTTTGAGCACAAAATTTCTGCATAATAAGTTTTGATTAATTCGTCTTATTTGACTGTTTTCGCATACTGCTCTGCTAAGTTAACCCTAAAGCTAGCAGAACATCAATTTTTTTTTAAAAGAGGAGCATTTTTTTGGGGGGTAGGGTATTTCAGGAGCACATTTTGAGCACAAAATTTCTGCATAATAAGTTTTGATGAATTCGTCTTATTTGACTGTTTTCGCATACTGCTCTGCTAAGTTAACCCTAAAGCTAGCAGAACATAAATTTTTTTTTTAAAGGGGAGCTTTTTTTGGGGGGTAGGGTCTTTCAGGAGCACATTTTGAGCACAAAATTTCTGCATAATAAGTTTTGATTAATTCGTCTTATTTGACTGTTTTCGCATACTGCTCTGCTAAGTTATCCCTAAAGCTAGCAGAACATAATTTTTTTTTTAAGGGGAGATTTTTTTTGGGGGGTAGGGTATTTCAGGAGCACATTTTGAGCACAAATGTTCTGCATAATAACTTTTGATTTATTCGTCTTGTTTGACTATTTACGCATACTGCTTTGCTAGGTTAGCCCTGAAGCTAGCAGAACATCAATTTACTGCTCTGCTAAGTTATCCCTAAAGCTAGCAGAACATAAATTTTTTTTTAAAGGGGAGCTTTTTTTTTGGGGGTAGGGTATTTCAGGAGCACATTTTGAGCACAAAATATCTGCATAGTAACTTTTGATTAATTCGTCTTATTTGACTGTTTTCGCATACTGCTCTGCTAAGTTAACCCTAAAGCTAGCATATCAATTTTTTTTTTAAAGGGGAGCTTTTTTTTGGGGGGTAGGGTACTTCAAAAGCATATTTTGAGCACAAAATTTCTGCATAATAAGTTTTGATTAATTCGTCTTGTTTGACTGTTTTCGCATACCGTTCTGCTAGGTTAAGCCTAAAGGTTGCAGAAAATCAATTTTTATTTTTTAAATGGAGCAATTTTTTGTGGTGTAGGGTATTTCAGGAGCACATTTTGAGCACAAAATTTCTGAATAAAAACTTTTGATCTATTCGTCTTGTTTGACTGTTTACGCATATTGCTCTTCTAGGTTAAGCCTAATTGTTGCAGAACATCAATTTTTTTTTTTTTAATTGGAGCCATTTTTTGTGGTTTGGGGTATTTCAGGAGCACATTTTGAACACAAAATTTCTGCATAATAACTTTTGATTAATTCGTCTTATTTGACTCTTTTCGCATACTGCTCTGCTAAGTTATCCCTAAAGCTAGCAGAACATCAATTTTTTTTTAAAGGGGAGCATTTTTTTGGGGGGTAGGGTATTTCAGGAGCACATTTTGAGCACAAATTTTCTGCATAATAACTTTTGATTTATTCGTCTTATTTGACTGTTTTCGCATACTGCTCTGCTAAGGTAACCCTAAAGCTAGCAGAACATACATTTTTTTTTAAAGGGGAGCTTTTTTTTGGGGGGTAGGGTATTTCAGGAGCACATTTTGAGCACAAAATTTCTGCATAATAAGTTTTGATTAATTCGTCTTATTTGACTGTTTTCGCATACTGCTCTGCTAAGGTAACCCTAAAGCTAGCAGAACATCAATTTTTTTTTAAAGGGGAGCTTTTTTTGGGGGGTAGGGTATTTCAGGAGCACATTTTAAGCACAAAATTTCTGCATAATAAGTTTTGATTAATTCGTCTTATTTGACTGTTTGCGCATACTGCTCTGCTAAGTCATCCCTAAAGCTAGCAGAACATAAATTTTTTTTTAAAGGGGAGCTTTTTTTTGGGGGGTAGGGTATTTCAGGAGCACATTTTGAGCACAAATGTTCTGCATAATAACTTTTGATTTATTCGTCTTGTTTGACTATTTACGCATACTGCTTTGCTAGGTTAGCCCTGAAGCTAGCAGAACATCAATTTATTTTGGGGGATCATTTTTTTGGAGGTAGGGTACTTCAGAAGCATATTTTGAGCACAAAATTTCTGCATAATAAGTTTTGATTAATTCGTCTTGTTTGACTGTTTTCGCATACTGTTCTGCTAGGTTAAGCCTAAAGGTTGCAGAAAATCAATTTTTATTTTTTAAATGGAGCAATTTTTTGTGGTGTAGGGTAATTCAGGAGCACATTTTGAGCACAAAATTTCTGAATAAAAACTTTTGATCTATTCGTCTTGTTTGACTGTTTACGCATATTGCTCTTCTAGTTAATCCTAAAGGTTGCAGAACATCAATTTTTTTTTTTTTAATTGGAGCCATTTTTTGTGGTTTGGGGTATTTCAGGCGCACATTTTGAACACAAAATGTCTGCATAATAACTTTTGATTAATTCGTCTTATTTGAGTGTTTTCGCATACTGATCTGCTAAGTTAACCCTAAAGCTAGCAGAACATTCATTTTTTTTTAAAGGGGAGCTTTTCTTTGGGGGGTAGGGTATTTCAGGAGAACATTTTGAGCACAAATTTTCTGCATAATAACTTTTGATTTATTCGTCTTATTTGACTGTTTTCGCATACTGCTCTGCTAAGGTAACCCTAAAGCTAGCAGAACATCAATTTATTTTGCGGGAGCATTTTTTGGGGGGGGTAGGGTATTTCAGGAGCACATTTTGAGCACAAATTTTTTGCATAATAACTTTTGATTTATTCGTCTTATTTGACTGTTTTCGCATACTGCTCTGCTAAGGTAACCCTAAAGCTAGCAGAACATCAATTTATTTTGCGGGAGCATTTTTTTGGGGGGTACGGTATTTCAGGAGCACATTTTGAGCACAAATTTTTTGCATAATAACTTTTGATTTATTCGTCTTATTTGACTGTTTTCGCATACTGCTCTGCTAAGGTAACCCTAAAGCTAGCAGAACATCAATTTATTTTGCGGGAGCATTTTTTTGGGGGTAGGGTACCTCTGAAGCATATTTGGAGCACAAAATTTCTGCATAATAAGTTTTGTTAATTCGTCTTGATTGACTGTTTTCGCATACTGCTTTGCTAGGTTAACCCTAAAGCTAGCAGAACATCAATTTATTTTGGGGGAGCATTTTTTTGGGGGTACGTACCTCAGAAGCATATTTTGAGCACAAAATTTCTGCATAATAAGTTTTGATTAATTCGTCTTATTTGACTGTTTTCGCATACTGCTCTGCTAAGTTATCCCTAAAGCTAGCAGAACATAAATTTTTTTTTAAAGGGGAGCTTTTTTTTGGGGGGTAGGGTATTTCAGGAGCACATTTTGAGCACAAATGTTCTGCATAATAAGTTTTGATTAATTCGTCTTATTTGACTGTTTTCGCATACTGCTCTGCTAGGTTAACCCTAAAGCTAGCAGACCATCAATTTTGTTTTAAAGGGGAGCTTTTTTTTGGGGGGTAGGGTATTTCAGGAGCACATTTTGAGCACAAAATTTCTGCATAATAAGTTTTGATTAATTCGTCTTATTTGACTGTTTTCGCATACTGCTCTGCTAAGTTAACCCTAAAGCTAGCATAACATCAATTTTTTTTTTAAAGGGGATCTTTTTTTTGGGGGGTAGGTATTTCAGGAGCACATTTTGAGCACAAAATTTCTGCATAATAAGTTTTGATTAATTCGTCTTATTTGACTGTTTTCGCACACTGCTCTGCTAAGTTAACCCTAAAGCTAGCAGAACATCAATTTTTTTTTAAAGGGGAGCTTTTTTTTGGGGGGTAGGGTATTTCAGGAGCACATTTTGAGCACAAATGTTCTGCATAATAAGTTTTGATTAATTCGTCTTATTTGACTGTTTTCGCATACTGCTCTGCTAGGTTAACCCTAAAGCTAGCAGACCATCAGTTTTTTTTTAAAGGGGAGCTTTTTTTTGGGGGGTAGGGTATTTCAGGAGCACATTTTGAGCACAAAATTTCTGCATAATAAGTTTTGATTAATTCGTCTTATTTGACTGTTTTCGCATACTGCTCTGCTAAGTTAACCCTAAAGCTAGCAGAACATCAATTTTTTTTTAAAAGAGGAGCATTTTTTTGGGGGGTAGGATATTTCAGGAGCACATTTTGAGCACAAAATTTCTGCATAATAAGTTTTGATTAATTCGTCTTATTTGACTGTTTTCGCATACTGCTCTGCTAAGTTAACCCTAAAGCTAGCATAACATCAATTTTTTTTTTAAAGGGGATCTTTTTTTTGGGGGGTAGGTATTTCAGGAGCACATTTTGAGCACAAAATTTCTGCATAATAAGTTTTGATTAATTCGTCTTATTTGACTGTTTTCGCACACTGCTCTGCTAAGTTAACCCTAAAGCTAGCAGAACATCAATTTTTTTTTTAAAGGGGAGCTTTTTTTTGGGGGGTAGCGTATTTCAGGAGCACATTTTGAGCACAAAATTTCTGCAAAATAAGTTTTGATTAATTCGTCTTATTTGACTGTTTTCGCATACTGCTCTGCTAAGTTATCCCTAAAGCTAGCAGAACATAAATTTTTTTTTTAAAGGGGAGCTTTTTTTTTGGGGGTAGGGTATTTCAGGAGCACATTTTGAGCACAAAATATCTGCATAGTAACTTTTGATTAATTCGTCTTATTTGACTGTTTTCGCATACTGCTCTGCTAAGGTAACCCTAAAGCTAGCAGAACATCAATTTATTTTGCGGGAGCATTTTTTTGGGGGTAGGGTACCTCTGAAGCATATTTGGAGCACAAAATTTCTGCATAATAAGTTTTGTTAATTCGTCTTGATTGACTGTTTTCGCATACTGCTTTGCTAGGTTAACCCTAAAGCTAGCAGAACATCAATTTATTTTGGGGGAGCATTTTTTTGGGGGTACGTACCTCAGAAGCATATTTTGAGCACAAAATTTCTGCATAATAAGTTTTGATTAATTCGTCTTATTTGACTGTTTTCGCATACTGCTCTGCTAAGTTATCCCTAAAGCTAGCAGAACATAAATTTTTTTTTAAAGGGGAGCTTTTTTTTGGGGGGTAGGGTATTTCAGGAGCACATTTTGAGCACAAATGTTCTGCATAATAAGTTTTGATTAATTCGTCTTATTTGACTGTTTTCGCATACTGCTCTGCTAGGTTAACCCTAAAGCTAGCAGACCATCAATTTTTTTTTAAAGGGGAGCTTTTTTTTGGGGGGTAGGGTATTTCAGGAGCACATTTTGAGCACAAAATTTCTGCATAATAAGTTTTGATTAATTCGTCTTATTTGACTGTTTTCGCATACTGCTCTGCTAAGTTAACCCTAAAGCTAGCAGAACATCAATTTTTTTTTAAAAGAGGAGCATTTTTTTGGGGGGTAGGGTATTTCAGGAGCACATTTTGAGCACAAAATTTCTGCATAATAAGTTTTGATTAATTCGTCTTATTTGACTGTTTTCGCATACTGCTCTGCTAAGTTAACCCTAAAGCTAGCATAACATCAATTTTTTTTTTAAAGGGGATCTTTTTTTTGGGGGGTAGGTATTTCAGGAGCACATTTTGAGCACAAAATTTCTGCATAATAAGTTTTGATTAATTCGTCTTATTTGACTGTTTTCGCACACTGCTCTGCTAAGTTAACCCTAAAGCTAGCAGAACATCAATTTTTTTTTTAATGGGGAGCTTTTTTTTGGGGGGTAGCGTATTTCAGGAGCACATTTTGAGCACAAAATTTCTGCATAATAAGTTTTGATTAATTCGTCTTATTTGACTGTTTTCGCATACTGCTCTGCTAAGTTATCCCTAAAGCTAGCAGAACATAAATTTTTTTTTAAAGGGGAGCTTTTTTTTTGGGGGTAGGGTATTTCAGGAGCACATTTTGAGCACAAAATATCTGCATAGTAACTTTTGATTAATTCGTCTTATTTGACTGTTTTCGCATACTGCTCTGCTAAGTTAACCCTAAAGCTAGCATATCAATTTTTTTTTTAAAGGGGAGATTTTTTTTGGGGGGTAGGGTATTTCAGGAGCACATTTTGAGCACAAAATTTCTGCATAATAAGTTTTGATTAATTCGTCTTATTTGACTGTTTTCGCATACTGCTCTGCTAAGTTAACCCTAAAGCTAGCATAACATCAATTTTTTTTTTAAAGGGGATCTTTTTTTTGGGGGGTAGGTATTTCAGGAGCACATTTTGAGCACAAAATTTCTGCATAATAAGTTTTGATTAATTCGTCTTATTTGACTGTTTTCGCACACTGCTCTGCTAAGTTAACCCTAAAGCTAGCAGAACATCAATTTTTTTTTTTAAAGGGGAGCTTTTTTTTGGGGGGTAGGGTACCTCTGAAGCATATTTTGAGCACAAAATTTCTGCATAATAAGTTTTGTTAATTCGTCTTGATTGACTGTTTTCGCATACTGCTTTGCTAGGTTAACCCTAAAGCTAGCAGAACATCAATTTATTTTGGGGGAGCATTTTTTTGGGGGTACGTACCTCAGAAGCATATTTTAAGCACAAAATTTCTGCATAATAAGTTTTGATTAATTCGTCTTATTTGACTGTTTTCGCATACTGCTCTGCTAAGTTATCCCTAAAGCTAGCAGAACATAAATTTTTTTTTAAAGGGGAGCTTTTTTTTGGGGGGTAGGGTATTTCAGGAGCACATTTTGAGCACAAATGTTCTGCATAATAAGTTTTGATTAATTCGTCTTATTTGACTGTTTTCGCATACTGCTCTGCTAGGTTAACCCTAAAGCTAGCAGACCATCAATTTTGTTTTAAAGGGGAGCTTTTTTTTTGGGGGGTAGGGTATTTCAGGAGCACATTTTGAGCACAAATGTTCTGCATAATAAGTTTTGATTAATTCGTCTTATTTGACTGTTTTCGCATACTGCTCTGCTAGGTTAACCCTAAAGCTAGCAGACCATCAATTTTTTTTTAAAGGGGAGCTTTTTTTTGGGGAGTAGGGTATTTCAGGAGCACATTTTGAGCACAAAATTTCTGCATAATAAGTTTTGATTAATTCGTCTTATTTGACTGTTTTCGCATACTGCTCTGCTAAGTTAACCCTAAAGCTAGCAGAACATCAATTTTTTTTTAAAAGAGGAGCATTTTTTTGGGGGGTAGGGTATTTCAGGAGCACATTTTGAGCACAAAATTTCTGCATAATAAGTTTTGATTAATTCGTCTTATTTGACTGTTTTCGCATACTGCTCTGCTAAGTTAACCCTAAAGCTAGCATAACATCAATTTTTTTTTTAAAGGGGATCTTTTTTTTGGGGGGTAGGTATTTCAGGAGCACATTTTGAGCACAAAATTTCTGCATAATAAGTTTTGATTAATTCGTCTTATTTGACTGTTTTCGCACACTGCTCTGCTAAGTTAACCCTAAAGCTAGCAGAACATCAATTTTTTTTTTAAAGGGGAGTTTTTTTTTGGGGGGTAGCGTATTTCAGGAGCACATTTTGAGCACAAAATTTCTGCATAATAAGTTTTGATTAATTCGTCTTATTTGACTGTTTTCGCATACTGCTCTGCTAAGTTAACCCTAAAGCTAGCAGAACATCAATTTTTTTTTAAAAGAGGAGCATTTTTTTGGGGGGTAGGGTATTTCAGGAGCACATTTTGAGCACAAAATTTCTGCATAATAAGTTTTGATTAATTCGTCTTATTTGACTGTTTTCGCATACTGCTCTGCTAAGTTAACCCTAAAGCTAGCAGAACATCAATTTTTTTTTAAAAGAGGAGCATTTTTTTGGGGGGTAGGGTATTTCAGGAGCACATTTTGAGCACAAAATTTCTGCATAATAAGTTTTGATTAATTCGTCTTATTTGACTGTTTTCGCATACTGCTCTGCTAAGTTATCCCTAAAGCTAGCAGAACATAAATTTTTTTTTAAAGGGGAGCTTTTTTTTTGGGGGTAGGGTATTTCAGGAGCACATTTTGAGCACAAAATTTCTGCATAATAAGTTTTGATTAATTCGTCTTATTTGACTGTTTTCGCATACTGCTCTGCTAAGTTAACCCTAAAGCTAGCAGAACATCAATTTTTTTTTTTAAGGGGAGCTTTTTTTGGGGGTTAGGGTCTTTCAGGAGCACATTTTGAGCACAAAATTTCTGCATAATAAGTTTTGATTAATTCGTCTTATTTGACTGTTTTCGCATACTGATCTGCTAAGTTAACCCTAAAGCTAGCAGAACATCAATTTTTTTTTAAAGGGGAGCTTTTTTTGGGGGGTAGGGTATTTCAGGAGCACATTTTGAGCACAAAATTTCTGCATAATAAGTTTTGATTAATTCGTCTTTGACTGTTTTCGCATACTGCTCTGCTAAGGTAACCCTAAGGCTAGCAGAACATCAATTTTTTTTTTAAAGGGGAGCTTTTTTTGGGGGGTAGGGTCTTTCAGGAGCACATTTTGAGCACAACATTTCTGCATAATAAGTTTTGATTAATTCGTCTTATTTGACTGTTTTCGCATACTGCTCTGCTAAGTTATCCCTGAAGCTAGCAGAACATAAATTTTTTTTTTAAAGGGGAACTTTTTTTTGGGGGGTTGGGTATTTCAGGAGCACATTTTGAGCACAAAATTTCTGCATAATAAGTTTTGATTAATTCGTCTTATTTGACTGTTTTCGCATACTGCTCTGCTAGGTTAACCCTAAAGCTAGCAGACCATCAATTTTTTTTTAAAGGGGAGCTTTTTTTTGGGGGTAGGGTATTTCAGGAGCACATTTTGAGCACAAAATTTCTGCATAATAAGTTTTGATTAATTCGTCTTATTTGACTGTTTTCGCATACTGCTCTGCTAAGTTAACCCTAAAGCTAGCAGAACATCAATTTTTTTTTAAAAGAGGAGCATTTTTTTGGGGGGTAGCGTATTTCAGGAGCACATTTTGAGCACAAAATTTCTGCATAATAAGTTTTGATTAATTCGTCTTATTTGACTGTTTTCGCATACTGCTCTGCTAAGTTAACCCTAAAGCTAGCATAACAACAATTTTTTTTTAAAGGGGATCTTTTTTTTGGGGGGTAGGTATTTCAGGAGCACATTTTGAGCACAAAATTTCTGCATAATAAGTTTTGATTAATTCGTCTTATTTGACTGTTTTCGCACACTGCTCTGCTAAGTTAACCCTAAAGCTAGCAGAACATCAATTTTTTTTTTAAAGGGGAGCTTTTTTTTGGGGGGTAGGGTATTTCAGGAGCACATTTTGAGCACAAAATTTCTGCATAATAAGTTTTGATTAATTCGTCTTATTTGACTGTTCTCGCATACTGCTCTGCTAAGTTATCCCTAAAGCTAGCAGAACATAAATTTTTTTTTAAAGGGGAGCTTTTTTTTTGGGGGTAGGGTATTTCAGGAGCACATTTTGAGCACAAAATATCTGCATAGTAACTTTTGATTAATTCGTCTTATTTGACTGTTTTCGCATACTGCTCTGCTAAGTTAACCCTAAAGCTAGCATATCAATTTTTTTTTAAAGGGGAGCTTTTTTTTGGGGGGTAGGGTATTTCAGGAGCACATTTTGAGCACAAAATTTCTGCATAATAAGTTTTGATTAATTCGTCTTATTTGACTGTTTTCGCATACTGCTCTGCTAAGTTAACCCTAAAGCTAGCAGAACATCAATTTTTTTTTAAAAGAGGAGCATTTTTTTGGGGGGTAGGGTATTTCAGGAGCACATTTTGAGCACAAAATTTCTGCATAATAAGTTTTGATTAATTCGTCTTATTTCACTGTTTTCGCATACTGCTCTGCTAAGTTAACCCTAAAGCTAGCAGAACATCAATTTTTTTTTTTAAGGGGAGCTTTTTTTGGGGGGTACGGTCTTTCAGGAGCACATTTTGAGCACAAAATTTCTGCATAATAAGTTTTGATTAATTCGTCTTATTTGACTGTTTTCGCATACTGCTCTGCTAAGTTATCCCTAAAGCTAGCAGAACATAATTTTTTTTTTAAAGGGGAGATTTTTTTTGGGGGGTACGGTATTTCAGGAGCACATTTTGAGCACAAATGTTCTGCATAATAACTTTTGATTTATTCGTCTTGTTTGACTATTTACGCATACTGCTTTGCTAGGTTAGCCCTGAAGCTAGCAGAACATCAATTTATTTTGGGGGTAGGGTACTTCAGAAGCATATTTTGAGCACAAAATTTCTGCATAATAAGTTTTGATTAATTCGTCTTGTTTGACTGTTTTCGCATACCGTTCTGCTAGGTTAAGCCTAAAGGTTGCAGAAAATCAATTTTTATTTTTTAAATGGAGCAATTTTTTGTGGTGTAGGGTGTTTCAGGAGCACATTTTGAGCACAAAATTTCTGAATAAAAACTTTTGATCTATTCGTCTTGTTTGACTGTTTACGCATATTGCTCTTCTAGGTTAAGCCTAATGGTTGCAGAACATCAATTTTTTTTTTTTTAATTGGAGCCATTTTTTGTGGTTTGGGGTATTTCAGGAGCACATTTTGAACACAAAATTTCTGCATAATAACTTTTGATTAATTCGTCTTATTTGACTGTTTTCGCATACTGCTCTGCTAAGTTATCCCTAAAGCTAGCAGAACATAAATTTTTTTTTAAAGGGGAGCTTTTTTTTTGGGGGTAGGGTATTTCAGGAGCACATTTTGAGCACAAAATTTCTGCATAATAAGTTTTGATTAATTCGTCTTATTTGACTGTTTTCGCATACTGCTCTGCTAAGTTAACCCTAAAGCTAGCAGAACATCAATTTTTTTTTTTAAGGGGAGCTTTTTTTGGGGGTTAGGGTCTTTCAGGAGCACATTTTGAGCACAAAATTTCTGCATAATAAGTTTTGATTAATTCGTCTTATTTGACTGTTTTCGCATACTGATCTGCTAAGTTAACCCTAAAGCTAGCAGAACATCAATTTTTTTTTAAAGGGGAGCTTTTTTTGGGGGGTAGGGTATTTCAGGAGCACATTTTGAGCACAAAATTTCTGCATAATAAGTTTTGATTAATTCGTCTTTGACTGTTTTCGCATACTGCTCTGCTAAGGTAACCCTAAGGCTAGCAGAACATCAATTTTTTTTTTAAAGGGGAGCTTTTTTTGGGGGGTAGGGTCTTTCAGGAGCACATTTTGAGCACAACATTTCTGCATAATAAGTTTTGATTAATTCGTCTTATTTGACTGTTTTCGCATACTGCTCTGCTAAGTTATCCCTGAAGCTAGCAGAACATAAATTTTTTTTTTAAAGGGGAACTTTTTTTTGGGGGGTTGGGTATTTCAGGAGCACATTTTGAGCACAAAATTTCTGCATAATAAGTTTTGATTAATTCGTCTTATTTGACTGTTTTCGCATACTGCTCTGCTAGGTTAACCCTAAAGCTAGCAGACCATCAATTTTTTTTTAAAGGGGAGCTTTTTTTTGGGGGTAGGGTATTTCAGGAGCACATTTTGAGCACAAAATTTCTGCATAATAAGTTTTGATTAATTCGTCTTATTTGACTGTTTTCGCATACTGCTCTGCTAAGTTAACCCTAAAGCTAGCAGAACATCAATTTTTTTTTAAAAGAGGAGCATTTTTTTGGGGGGTAGCGTATTTCAGGAGCACATTTTGAGCACAAAATTTCTGCATAATAAGTTTTGATTAATTCGTCTTATTTGACTGTTTTCGCATACTGCTCTGCTAAGTTAACCCTAAAGCTAGCATAACATCAATTTTTTTTTAAAGGGGATCTTTTTTTTGGGGGGTAGGTATTTCAGGAGCACATTTTGAGCACAAAATTTCTGCATAATAAGTTTTGACTAATTCGTCTTATTTGACTGTTTTCGCACACTGCTCTGCTAAGTTAACCCTAAAGCTAGCAGAACATCAATTTTTTTTTAAAGGGGAGCTTTTTTTTGGGGGGTAGGGTATTTCAGGAGCACATTTTGAGCACAAAATTTCTGCATAATAAGTTTTGATTAATTCGTCTTATTTGACTGTTCTCGCATACTGCTCTGCTAAGTTATCCCTAAAGCTAGCAGAACATAAATTTTTTTTTAAAGGGGAGCTTTTTTTTTGGGGGTAGGGTATTTCAGGAGCACATTTTGAGCACAAAATATCTGCATAGTAACTTTTGATTAATTCGTCTTATTTGACTGTTTTCGCATACTGCTCTGCTAAGTTAACCCTAAAGCTAGCATATCAATTTTTTTTAAAGGGGAGCTTTTTTTTGGGGGGTAGGGTATTTCAGGAGCACATTTTGAGCACAAAATTTCTGCATAATAAGTTTTGATTAATTCGTCTTATTTGACTGTTTTCGCATACTGCTCTGCTAAGTTAACCCTAAAGCTAGCAGAACATCAATTTTTTTTTAAAAGAGGAGCATTTTTTTGAGGGGTAGAGTATTTCAGGAGCACATTTTGAGCACAAAATTTCTGCATAATAAGTTTTGATTAATTCGTCTTATTTGACTGTTTTCGCATACTGCTCTGCTAAGTTAACCCTAAAGCTAGCAGAACATCAATTTTTTTTTTTAAGGGGAGCTTTTTTTGGGGGGTACGGTCTTTCAGGAGCACATTTTGAGCACAAAATTTCTGCATAATAAGTTTTGATTAATTCGTCTTATTTGACTGTTTTCGCATACTGCTCTGCTAAGTTATCCCTAAAGCTAGCAGAACATAATTTTTTTTTTAAAGGGGAGATTTTTTTTGGGGGGTACGGAATTTCAGGAGCACATTTTGAGCACAAATGTTCTGCATAATAACTTTTGATTTATTCGTCTTGTTTGACTATTTACGCATACTGCTTTGCTAGGTTAGCCCTGAAGCTAGCAGAACATCAATTTATTTTGGGGGTAGGGTACTTCAGAAGCATATTTTGAGCACAAAATTTCTGCATAATAAGTTTTGATTAATTCGTCTTGTTTGACTGTTTTCGCATACCGTTCTGCTAGGTTAAGCCTAAAGGTTGCAGAAAATCAATTTTTATTTTTTAAATGGAGCAATTTTTTGTGGTGTAGGGTGTTTCAGGAGCACATTTTAGAGCACAAAATTTCTGAATAAAAACTTTTGATCTATTCGTCTTGTTTGACTGTTTACGCATATTGCTCTTCTAGGTTAAGCCTAAATTTCTGCATAATAAGTTTTGATTAATTCGTCTTATTTGACTGTTTTCGCATACTGCTCTGCTAGGTTAACCCTAAAGCTAGCAGACCATCAATTTTTTTTTAAAGGGGAGCTTTTTTTTGGGGGTAGGGTATTTCAGGAGCGCATTTTGAGCACAAAATTTCTGCATAATAAGTTTTGATTAATTCGTCTTATTTGACTGTTTTCGCATACTGCTCTGCTAAGTTAACCCTAAAGCTAGCAGAACATCAATTTTTTTTTAAAAGAGGAGCATTTTTTTGGGGGGTAGCGTATTTCAGGAGCACATTTTGAGCACAAAATTTCTGCATAATAAGTTTTGATTAATTCGTCTTATTTGACTGTTTTCGCATACTGCTCTGCTAAGTTAACCCTAAAGCTAGCATAACATCAATTTTTTTTTTAAAGGGGATCTTTTTTTTGGGGGGTAGGTATTTCAGGAGCACATTTTGAGCACAAAATTTCTGCATAATAAGTTTTGATTAATTCGTCTTATTTGACTGTTTTCGCACACTGCTCTGCTAAGTTAACCCTAAAGCTAGCAGAACATCAATTTTTTTTTTAAAGGGGAGCTTTTTTTTGGGGGGTAGGGTATTTCAGGAGCACATTTTGAGCACAAAATTTCTGCATAATAAGTTTTGATTAATTCGTCTTATTTGACTGTTCTCGCATACTGCTCTGCTAAGTTATCCCTAAAGCTAGCAGAACATAAATTTTTTTTTAAAGGGGAGCTTTTTTTTTGGGGGTAGGGTATTTCAGGAGCACATTTTGAGCACAAAATATCTGCATAGTAACTTTTGATTAATTCGTCTTATTTGACTGTTTTCGCATACTGCTCTGCTAAGTTAACCCTAAAGCTAGCATATCAATTTTTTTTTAAAGGGGAGCTTTTTTTTGGGGGGTAGGGTATTTCAGGAGCACATTTTGAGCACAAAATTTCTGCATAATAAGTTTTGATTAATTCGTCTTATTTGACTGTTTTCGCATACTGCTCTGCTAAGTTAACCCTAAAGCTAGCAGAACATCAATTTTTTTTTAAAAGAGGAGCATTTTTTTGAGGGGTAGAGTATTTCAGGAGCACATTTTGAGCACAAAATTTCTGCATAATAAGTTTTGATTAATTCGTCTTATTTGACTGTTTTCGCATACTGCTCTGCTAAGTTAACCCTAAAGCTAGCAGAACATCAATTTTTTTTTTTAAGGGGAGCTTTTTTTGGGGGGTACGGTCTTTCAGGAGGACATTTTGAGCACAAAATTTCTGCATAATAAGTTTTGATTAATTCGTCTTATTTGACTGTTTTCGCATACTGCTCTGCTAAGTTATCCCTAAAGCTAGCAGAACATACTTTTTTTTTTAAAGGGGAGATTTTTTTTGGGGGGTACGGTATTTCAGGAGCACATTTTGAGCACAAATGTTCTGCATAATAACTTTTGATTTATTCGTCTTGTTTGACTATTTACGCATACTGCTTTGCTAGGTTAGCCCTGAAGCTAGCAGAACATCAATTTATTTTGGGGGTAGGGTACTTCAGAAGCATATTTTGAGCACAAAATTTCTGCATAATAAGTTTTGATTAATTCGTCTTGTTTGACTGTTTTCGCATACCGTTCTGCTAGGTTAAGCCTAAAGGTTGCAGAAAATCAATTTTTATTTTTTAAATGGAGCAATTTTTTGTGGTGTAGGGTGTTTCAGGAGCACATTTTGAGCACAAAATTTCTGAATAAAAACTTTTGATCTATTCGTCTTGTTTGACTGTTTACGCATATTGCTCTTCTAGGTTAAGCCTAATGGTTGCAGAACATCAATTTTTTTTTTTTTAATTGGAGCCATTTTTTGTGGTTTGGGGTATTTCAGGAGCACATTTTGAACACAAAATTTCTGCATAATAACTTTTGATTAATTCGTCTTATTTGACTGTTTTCGCATACTGCTCTGCTAAGTTATCCCTAAAGCTAGCAGAACATCAATTTTTTTTTAAAGGGGAGCTTTTTTTTGGGGGGTAGGGTATTTCAGGAGCACATTTTGAGCACAAATTTTCTGCATAATAACTTTTGATTTATTCGTCTTATTTGACTGTTTTCGCATACTGCTCTGCTAAGGTAACCCTAAAGCTAGCAGAACATCAATTTATTTTGCGGGAGCATTATTTTGGGGGGTAGGGTATTCCAGGAGCACATTTTGAGCACAAATTTTCTGCATAATAACTTTTGATTTATTTGTCTTATTTCACTGTTTTCGCATACTGCTCTGCTAAGGTAACCCTAAAGCTAGCAGAACATAAATTTTGTTTTAAAGGGGAGCTTTTTTTTGGGGGGTAGGGTATTTCAGGAGCACATTTTGAGCACAAATTTTCTGCATAATAACTTTTGATTTATTCGTCTTATTTGACTGTTTTCGCATACTGCTCTGCTAAGGTAACCCTAAAGCTAGCAGAACATCAATTTATTTTGCGGGAGCATTTTTTTTGGGGGTAGAGTATTTCAGGAGCACATTTTGAGCACAAATTTTCTGCATAATAACTTTTGATTTATTCGTCTTATTTGACTGTTTTCGCATACTGCTCTGCTAAGGTAACCCTAAAGCTAGCAGAACATCAATTTTTTTTTAAAGGGGAGCTTTTTTTTGGGGGGTAGGGTATTTCAGGAGCACATTTTGAGCACAAAATTTCTGCATAATAAGTTTTGATTAATTCGTCTTATTTGACTGTTTTCGCATACTGCTCTGCTAAGGTAACCCTAAAGCTAGCAGAACATCAATTTTTTTTAAAGGGGAGCTTTTTTTGGGGGGGTAGGGTATTTCAGGAGCACATTTTAAGCACAAAATTTCTGCATAATAAGTTTTGATTAATTCGTCTTATTTGACTGTTTGCGCATACTGCTCTGCTAAGTTATCCCTAAAGCTAGCAGAACATCAATTTATTTTGCGGGAGCATTTTTTTGGGGGGTAGAGTATTTCAGGAGCACATTTTGAGCACAAATTTTCTGCATAATAACTGTTGATTTATTCGTCTTATTTGAGTGTTTTCGCATACTGATCTGCTAAGTTAACCCTAAAGCTAGCAGAACATCAATTTTTTTTTTAAAGGGGAGCTTTTCTTTGGGGGGTAGGGTATTTCAGGAGCACATTTTGAGCACAAATTTTCTGCATAATAACTTTTGATTTATTCGTCTTATTTGACTGTTTTCGCATACTGCTCTGCTAAGGTAAGCCTAAAGCTAGCAGAACATCAATTTATTTTGCGGGAGCATTTTTTTGGGGGGTAGGGTATTTCAGGAGCACATTTTGAGCACAAAATTTCTGCATAATAAGTTTTGATTAATTCGTCTTATTTGACTGTTTTCGCATACTGCTCTGCTAAGGTAACCCTAAAGCTAGCAGAACATCAATTTTTTTTTAAAGGGGAGCTTTTTTTGGGGGGTAGGGTATTTCAGGAGCACATTTTAAGCACAAAATTTCTGCATAATAAGTTTTGATTAATTCGTCTTATTTGACTGTTTGCGCATACTGCTCTGCTAAGTTATCCCTGAAGCTAGCAGAACATCAATTTATTTTGGGGGATCATTTTTTTGGGGGTAGGGTACTTCAGAAGCATATTTTGAGCACAAAATTTCTGCATAATAAGTTTTGATTAATTCGTCTTGTTTGACTGTTTTCGCATACTGTTCTGCTAGGTTAAGCCTAAAGGTTGCAGAAAATCAATTTTTATTTTTTAAATGGAGCAATTTTTTGTGGTGTAGGGTAATTCAGGAGCACATTTTGAGCACAAAATTTCTGAATAAAAACTTTTGATCTATTCGTCTTGTTTGACTGTTTACGCATATTGCTCTTCTAGTTAATCCTAAAGGTTGCAGAACATCAATTTTTTTTTTTTAATTGGAGCCATTTTTTGTGGTTTGGGGTATTTCAGGCGCACATTTTGAACACAAAATGTCTGCATAATAACTTTTGATTAATTCGTCTTATTTGAGTGTTTTCGCATACTGATCTGCTAAGTTAACCCTAAAGCTAGCAGAACATCAATTTTTTTTTTAAAGGGGAGCTTTTCTTTGGGGGGTAGGGAATTTCAGGAGCACATTTTGAGCACAAATTTTCTGCATAATAACTTTTGATTTATTCGTCTTATTTGACTGTTTTCGCATACTGCTCTGCTAAGGTAAGCCTAAAGCTAGCAGAACATCAATTTATTTTGCGGGAGCATTTTTTTGGGGGGTAGGGTATTTCAGGAGCACATTTTGAGCACAAAATTTCTGCATAATAAGTTTTGATTAATTCGTCTTATTTGACTGTTTTCGCATACTGCTCTGCTAAGGTAACCCTAAAGCTAGCAGAACATAAATTTTTTTTTAAAGGGGAGCTTTTTTTTGGGGGGTAGGGTACTTCAGAAGCATATTTTGAGCACAAAATTTCTGCATAATAAGTTTTGATTAATTCGTCTTGTTTGACTGTTTTCGCATACTGTTCTGCTAGGTTAAGCCTAAAGGTTGCAGAAAATCAATTTTTATTTTTTAAATGGAGCAATTTTTTGTGGTGTAGGGTAATTCAGGAGCACATTTTGAGCACAAAATTTCTGAATAAAAACTTTTGATCTATTCGTCTTGTTTGACTGTTTACGCATATTGCTCTTCTAGTTAATCCTAAAGGTTGCAGAACATCAATTTTTTTTTTTTAATTGGAGCCATTTTTTGTGGTTTGGGGTATTTCAGGCGCACATTTTGAACACAAAATGTCTGCATAATAACTTTTGATTAATTCGTCTTATTTGAGTGTTTTCGCATACTGATCTGCTAAGTTAACCCTAAAGCTAGCAGAACATCAATTTTTTTTTTAAAGGGGAGCTTTTCTTTGGGGGGTAGGGTATTTCAGGAGCACATTTTGAGCACAAATTTTCTGCATAATAACTTTTGATTTATTCGTCTTATTTGACTGTTTTCGCATACTGCTCTGCTAAGGTAAGCCTAAAGCTAGCAGAACATCAATTTATTTTGCGGGAGCATTTTTTTGGGGGGTAGGGTATTTCAGGAGCACATTTTGAACACAAAATGTCTGCATAATAACTTTTGATTAATTCGTCTTATTTGAGTGTTTTCGCATACTGATCTGCTAAGTTAACCCTAAAGCTAGCAGAACATCAATTTTTTTTTTAAAGGGGAGCTTTTCTTTGGGGGGTAGGGTATTTCAGGAGCACATTTTGAGCACAAATTTTCTGCATAATAAGTTTTGATTAATTCGTCTTATTTGACTGTTTGCGCATACTGCTCTGCTAAGTGATCCCTAAAGCTAGCAGAACATAAATTTTTTTTTAAAGGGGAGCTTTTTTTTGGGGGGTAGGGTATTTCAGGAGCACATTTTGAGCACAAATGTTCTGCATAATAACTTTTGATTTATTCGTCTTGTTTGACTATTTACGCATACTGCTTTGCTAGGTTAGCCCTGAAGCTAGCAGAACATCAATTTATTTTGGGGGATCATTTTTTTGGGGGTAGGGTACTTCAGAAGCATATTTTGAGCACAAAATTTCTGCATAATAAGTTTTGATTAATTCGTCTTGTTTGACTGTTTTCGCATACTGTTCTGCTAGGTTAAGCCTAAAGGTTGCAGAAAATCAATTTTTATTTTTTAAATGGAGCAATTTTTTGTGGTGTAGGGTAATTCAGGAGCACATTTTGAGCACAAAATTTCTGAATAAAAACTTTTGATCTATTCGTCTTGTTTGACTGTTTACGCATATTGCTCTTCTAGTTAATCCTAAAGGTTGCAGAACATCAATTTTTTTTTTTTAATTGGAGCCATTTTTTGTGGTTTGGGGTATTTCAGGCGCACATTTTGAACACAAAATGTCTGCATAATAACTTTTGATTAATTCGTCTTATTTGAGTGTTTTCGCATACTGATCTGCTAAGTTAACCCTAAAGCTAGCAGAACATCAATTTTTTTTTTAAAGGGGAGCTTTTCTTTGGGGGGTAGGGTATTTCAGGAGCACATTTTGAGCACAAATTTTCTGCATAATAACTTTTGATTTATTCGTCTTATTTGACTGTTTTCGCATACTGCTCTGCTAAGTTATCCCTAAAGCTAGCAGAACATAATTTTTTTTTTTAAAGGGGAGATTTTTTTTGGGGGGTACGGTATTTCAGGAGCACATTTTGAGCACAAATGTTCTGCATAATAACTTTTGATTTATTCGTCTTGTTTGACTATTTACGCATACTGCTTTGCTAGGTTAGCCCTGAAGCTAGCAGAACATCAATTTATTTTGGGGGTAGGGTACTTCAGAAGCATATTTTGAGCACAAAATTTCTGCATAATAAGTTTTGATTAATTCGTCTTGTTTGACTGTTTTCGCATACCGTTCTGCTAGGTTAAGCCTAAAGGTTGCAGAAAATCAATTTTTATTTTTTAAATGGAGCAATTTTTTGTGGTGTAGGGTGTTTCAGGAGCACATTTTGAGCACAAAATTTCTGAATAAAAACTTTTGATCTATTCGTCTTGTTTGACTGTTTACGCATATTGCTCTTCTAGGTTAAGCCTAATGGTTGCAGAACATCAATTTTTTTTTTTTTAATTGGAGCCATTTTTTGTGGTTTGGGGTATTTCAGGAGCACATTTTGAACACAAAATTTCTGCATAATAACTTTTGATTAATTCGTCTTATTTGACTGTTTTCGCATACTGCTCTGCTAAGTTATCCCTAAAGCTAGCAGAACATCAATTTTTTTTTAAAGGGGAGCTTTTTTTTGGGGGGTAGGGTATTTCAGGAGCACATTTTGAGCACAAATTTTCTGCATAATAACTTTTGATTTATTCGTCTTATTTGACTGTTTTCGCATACTGCTCTGCTAAGGTAACCCTAAAGCTAGCAGAACATCAATTTATTTTGCGGGAGCATTATTTTGGGGGGTAGGGTATTCCAGGAGCACATTTTGACCACAAATTTTCTGCATAATAACTTTTGATTTATTTGTCTTATTTCACTGTTTTCGCATACTGCTCTGCTAAGGTAACCCTAAAGCTAGCAGAACATAAATTTTTTTTTAAAGGGGAGCTTTTTTTTGGGGGGTAGGGTATTTCAGGAGCACATTTTGAGCACAAATTTTCTGCATAATAACTTTTGATTTATTCGTCTTATTTGACTGTTTTCGCATACTGCTCTGCTAAGGTAACCCTAAAGCTAGCAGAACATCAATTTATTTTGCGGGAGCATTTTTTTTGGGGGTAGAGTATTTCAGGAGCACATTTTGAGCACAAATTTTCTGCATAATAACTTTTGATTTATTCGTCTTATTTGACTGTTTTCGCATACTGCTCTGCTAAGGTAACCCTAAAGCTAGCAGAACATCAATTTTTTTTTAAAGGGGAGCTTTTTTTTGGGGGGTAGGGTATTTCAGGAGCACATTTTGAGCACAAAATTTCTGCATAATAAGTTTTGATTAATTCGTCTTATTTGACTGTTTTCGCATACTGCTCTGCTAAGGTAACCCTAAAGCTAGCAGAACATCAATTTTTTTTAAAGGGGAGCTTTTTTTGGGGGGGTAGGGTATTTCAGGAGCACATTTTAAGCACAAAATTTCTGCATAATAAGTTTTGATTAATTCGTCTTATTTGACTGTTTGCGCATACTGCTCTGCTAAGTTATCCCTAAAGCTAGCAGAACATCAATTTATTTTGCGGGAGCATTTTTTTGGGGGGTAGAGTATTTCAGGAGCACATTTTGAGCACAAATTTTCTGCATAATAACTGTTGATTTATTCGTCTTATTTGACTGTTTTCGCATACTGCTCTGCTAAGGTAACCCTAAAGCTAGCAGAACATCAATTTTTTTTTAAAGGGGAGCTTTTTTTTGGGGGGTAGGGTATTTCAGGAGCACATTTTGAGCACAAAATTTCTGCATAATAAGTTTTGATTAATTCGTCTTATTTGACTGTTTTCGCATACTGCTCTGCTAAGGTAACCCTAAAGCTAGCAGAACATCAATTTTTTTTTAAAGGGGAGCTTTTTTTGGGGGGTAGGGTATTTCAGGAGCACATTTTAAGCACAAAATTTCTGCATAATAAGTTTTGATTAATTCGTCTTATTTGACTGTTTGCGCATACTGCTCTGCTAAGTTATCCCTAAAGCTAGCAGAACATAAATTTTTTTTTAAAGGGGAGCTTTTTTTTGGGGGGTAGGGTATTTCAGGAGCACATTTTGAGCACAAATGTTCTGCATAATAACTTTTGATTTATTCGTCTTGTTTGACTATTTACGCATATTGCTCTTCTAGTTAATCCTAAAGGTTGCAGAACATCAATTTTTTTTTTTTAATTGGAGCCATTTTTTGTGGTTTGGGGTATTTCAGGCGCACATTTTGAACACAAAATGTCTGCATAATAACTTTTGATTAATTCGTCTTATTTGAGTGTTTTCGCATACTGATCTGCTAAGTTAACCCTAAAGCTAGCAGAACATCAATTTTTTTTTTAAAGGGGAGCTTTTCTTTGGGGGGTAGGGTATTTCAGGAGCACATTTTGAGCACAAATTTTCTGCATAATAACTTTTGATTTATTCGTCTTATTTGACTGTTTTCGCATACTGCTCTGCTAAGGTAAGCCTAAAGCTAGCAGAACATCAATTTATTTTGCGGGAGCATTTTTTTGGGGGGTAGGGTATTTCAGGAGCACATTTTGAGCACAAATTTTTTGCATAATAACTTTTGATTTATTCGTCTTATTTGACTGTTTTCGCATACTGCTCTGCTAAGGTAACCCTAAAGCTAGCAGAACATCAATTTATTTTGCGGGAGCATTTTTTTGGGGGGTAGGGTATTTCAGGAGCACATTTTGAGCACAAATTTTTTGCATAATAACTTTTGATTTATTCGTCTTATTTGACTGTTTTCGCATACTGCTCTGCTAAGGTAACCCTAAAGCTAGCAGAACATCAATTTATTTTGCGGGAGCATTTTTTTGGGGGGTAGGGTATTTCAGGAGCACATTTTGAGCACAAATTTTTTGCATAATAACTTTTGATTTATTCGTCTTATTTGACTGTTTTCGCATACTGCTCTGCTAAGGTAACCCTAAAGCTAGCAGAACATCAATTTATTTTGCGGGAGCATTTTTTTGGGGGTAGGGTACCTCAGAAGCATATTTTGAGCACAAAATTTCTGCATAATAAGTTTTGTTAATTCGTCTTGTTTGACTGTTTTCGCATACTGCTCTGCTAGGTTAACCCTAAAGCTAGCAGAACATCAATTTATTTTGGGGGAGCATTTTTTTGGGGGTAGGGTACCTCAGAAGCATATTTTGAGCACAAAATTTCTGTATAATAAGTTTTGATTAATTCGTAGTATTTGACTGTTTTCGCATACTGCTCTGCTAAGTTATCCCTAAAGCTAGCAGAACATCAATTTTTTTTTAAAGGGGAGCTTTTTTTTGGGGGGTAGGGTATTTCAGGAGCACATTTTGAGCACAAATTTTCTGCATAATAACTTTTGATTTATTCGTCTTATTTGACTGTTTTCGCATACTGCTCTGCTAAGGTAACCCTAAAGCTAGCAGAACATCAATTTATTTTGCGGGAGCATTTTTTTGGGGGGTAGGGTATTTCGGGAGCACATTTTGAGCACAAATTTTTTGCATAATAACTTTTGATTTATTCGTCTTATTTGACTGTTTTCGCATACTGCTCTGCTAAGGTAACCCTAAAGCTAGCAGAACATCAATTTATTTTGCGGGAGCATTTTTTTGGGGGTAGGGTACTTCAGACGCATATTTTGAGCACAAAATTTCTGCATAATAAGTTTTGATTTATTTGTCTTATTTGACTGTTTTCGCACACTGCTCTGCTAAGGTAACCCTAAAGCTAGCAGAACATAAATTTTTTTTTAAAGGGGAGCTTTTTTTTGGGGGGTAGGGTATTTCAGGAGCACATTTTGAGCACAAATTTTCTGCATAATAACTTTTGATTTATTCGTCTTATTTGACTGTTTTCGCATACTGCTCTGCTAAGGTAACCCTAAAGCTAGCAGAACATCAATTTATTTTGCGGGAGCATTTTTTTGGGGGGTAGAGTATTTCAGGAGCACATTTTGAGCACAAATTTTCTGCATAATAACTTTTGATTTATTCGTCTTATTTGACTGTTTTCGCATACTGCTCTGCTAAGGTAACCCTAAAGCTAGCAGAACATCAATTTTTTTTAAAGGGGAGCTTTTTTTGGGGGGTAGGGTATTTCAGGAGCACATTTTGAGCACAAAATTTCTGCATAATAAGTTTTGATTAATTCGTCTTATTTGACTGTTTTCGCATACTGCTCTGCTAAGGTAACCCTAAAGCTAGCAGAACATCAATTTTTTTTTAAAGGGGAGCTTTTTTTGGGGGGTAGGGTATTTCAGGAGCACATTTTAAGCACAAAATTTCTGCATAATAAGTTTTGATTAATTCGTCTTATTTGACTGTTTGCGCATACTGCTCTGCTAAGTTATCCCTAAAGCTAGCAGAACATCAATTTATTTTGCGGGAGCATTTTTTTGGGGGGTAGAGTATTTCAGGAGCACATTTTGAGCACAAATTTTCTGCATAATAACTTTTGATTTATTCGTCTTATTTGACTGTTTTCGCATACTGCTCTGCTAAGGTAACCCTAAAGCTAGCAGAACATCAATTTTTTTTAAAGGGGAGCTTTTTTTGGGGGGTAGGGTATTTCAGGAGCACATTTTGAGCACAAATTTTCTGCATAATAACTTTTGATTTATTCGTCTTATTTGACTGTTTTCGCATACTGCTCTGCTAAGGTAACCCTAAAGCTAGCAGAACATCAATTTTTTTTTAAAGGGGAGCTTTTTTTTTGGGGGGTAGGGTATTTCAGGAGCACATTTGGAGCACAAAATTTCTGCATAATAAGTTTTGATTAATTCGTCTTATTTGACTGTTTTCGCATACTGCTCTGCTAAGGTAACCCTAAAGCTAGCAGAACATCAATTTTTTTTTAAAGGGGAGCTTTTTTTGGGGGGTAGGGTATTTCAGGAGCACATTTTAAGCACAAAATTTCTGCATAATAAGTTTTGATTAATTCGTCTTATTTGACTGTTTGCGCATACTGCTCTGCTAAGTTATCCCTAAAGCTAGCAGAACATAAATTTTTTTTTAAAGGGGAGCTTTTTTTTGGGGGGTAGGGTATTTCAGGAGCACATTTTGAGCACAAATGTTCTGCATAATAACTTTTGATTTATTCGTCTTGTTTGACTATTTACGCATACTGCTTTGCTAGGTTAGCCCTGAAGCTAGCAGAACATCAATTTATTTTGGGGGATCATTTTTTTGGGGGTAGGGTACTTCAGAAGCATATTTTGAGCACAAAATTTCTGCATAATAAGTTTTCATTAATTCGTCTTGTTTGACTGTTTTCGCATACTGTTCTGCTAGGTTAAGCCTAAAGGTTGCAGAAAATCAATTTTTATTTTTTAAATGGAGCAATTTTTTGTGGTGTAGGGTAATTCAGGAGCACATTTTGAGCACAAAATTTCTGAATAAAAACTTTTGATCTATTCGTCTTGTTTGACTGTTTACGCATATTGCTCTTCTAGTTAATCCTAAAGGTTGCAGAACATCAATTTTTTTTTTTTTAATTGGAGCCATTTTTTGTGGTTTGGGGTATTTCAGGCGCACATTTTGAACACAAAATGTCTGCATAATAACTTTTGATTAATTCGTCTTATTTGAGTGTTTTCGCATACTGATCTGCTAAGTTAACCCTAAAGCTAGCAGAACATCAATTTTTTTTTAAAGGGGAGCTTTTCTTTGGGGGGTAGGGTATTTCAGGAGCACATTTTGAGCACAAATTTTCTGCATAATAACTTTTGATTTATTCGTCTTATTTGACTGTTTTCGCATACTGCTCTGCTAAGGTAACCCTAAAGCTAGCAGAACATCAATTTATTTTGCGGGAGCATTTTTTTGGGGGGTAGGGTATTTCAGGAGCACATTTTGAGCACAAATTTTTTGCATAATAACTTTTGATTTATTCGTCTTATTTGACTGTTTTCGCATACTGCTCTGCTAAGGTAACCCTAAAGCTAGCAGAACATCAATTTATTTTGCGGGAGCATTTTTTTGGGGGGTTGGGTATTTCAGGAGCACATTTTGAGCACAAATTTTTTGCATAATAACTTTTGATTTATTCGTCTTATTTGACTGTTTTCGCATACTGCTCTGCTAAGGTAACCCTAAAGCTAGCAGAACATCAATTTATTTTGCGGGAGCATTTTTTTGGGGGTAGGGTACCTCAGAAGCATATTTTGAGCACAAAATTTCTGCATAATAAGTTTTGTTAATTCGTCTTGTTTGACTGTTTTCGCATACTGCTCTGCTAGGTTAACCCTAAAGCTAGCAGAACATCAATTTATTTTGGGGGGAGCATTTT
Source organism: Merzomyia westermanni (assembly GCA_949987695.1). NCBI lineage: Eukaryota > Metazoa > Arthropoda > Insecta > Diptera > Tephritidae > Merzomyia > Merzomyia westermanni. The sequence continues at coordinate 102,243,173 of OX465292.1, read as the reverse complement.
TTTGGGGGTAGGGTACCTCAGAAGCATATTTTGAGCACAAAATTTCTGTATAATAAGTTTTGATTAATTCGTCTTATTTGACTGTTTTCGCATACTGCTCTGCTAAGTTATCCCTAAAGCTAGCAGAACATCAATTTTTTTTTAAAGGGGAGCTTTTTTTTGGGGGGTAGGGTATTTCAGGAGCACATTTTGAGCACAAATTTTCTGCATAATAACTTTTGATTTATTCGTCTTATTTGACTGTTTTCGCATACTGCTCTGCTAAGGTAACCCTAAAGCTAGCAGAACATCAATTTATTTTGCGGGAGCATTTTTTTGGGGGGTAGGGTATTTCAGGAGCACATTTTGAGCACAAATTTTTTGCATAATAACTTTTGATTTATTCGTCTTATTTGACTGTTTTCGCATACTGCTCTGCTAAGGTAACCCTAAAGCTAGCAGAACATCAATTTATTTTGCGGGAGCATTTTTTTGGGGGTAGGGTACTTCAGAAGCATATTTTGAGCACAAAATTTCTGCATAATAAGTTTTGATTAATTCGTCTTGTTTGACTGTTTTCGCATACTGTTCTTGTAGGTTAAGCCTAAAGGTTGCAGAAAATCAATTTTTATTTGTTAAATGGAGCAATTTTTTGTGGTGTAGGGTATTTCAGGAGCACATTTTGAGCACAAAATTTCTGAATAAAAACATTTGATCTATTCGTCTTGTTTGACTGTTTACGCATATTGCTCTTCTAGGTTAAGCCTAAAGGTTGCAGAACATCAATGTTTTTTTTTTTAATTGGAGCAATTTTTTGTGGTGTGGGGTATTTCAGGAGCACATTTTGAACACAAAATTTCTGCATAATACGTTTTGATTAATTCGTCTTGTTTGACTGTTTTCGCATACTGCTCTGCTAAGTTAACCCTAAAGCTAGCAGAACATCAATTTTTTTTTAAAGGGGAGATTTTTTTTGGGGGGTAGGGTATTTCAGGAGCACATTTTGAGCACAAAATTTCTGAATAAAAACTTTTGATCTATTCGTCTTGTTTGACTGTTTACGCATATTGCTCTTCTAGGTTAAGCCTAAAGGTTGCAGAACATCAATGTTTTTTTTTTTAATTGGAGCAATTTTATGTGGTGTGGGGTATTTCAGGAGCACATTTTGAACACAAAATTTCTGCATAATAACTTTTGATTAATTCGTCTTGTTTGACTGTTTTCGCATACTGCTCTGCTAAGTTAACCCTAAAGCTAGCAGAACATCAATTTTTTTTTTAAAGGGGAGATTTTTTTTGGGGGGTAGGGTATTTCAGGAGCACATTTTGAGCACAAAATTTCTGCATAATAAGTTTTGATTAATTCGTCTTGTTTGACTGTTTTCGCATACCGCTCTGCTAGGTTAACCCTAAAGCTAGCAGAACATCAATTTATTTTGGGGGAGCATTTTTTTGAGGGTAGGCTACTTCAGAAGCATATTTTGAGCACAAAATTTCTGCATAATAAGTTTTGATTAATTCGTCTTGTTTGACTGTTTTCGCATACTGTTCTGCTAGGTTAAGCCTAAAGGTTGCAGAAAATCAATTTTTATTTTTTAAATGGAGCAATTTTTTGTGGTGTAGGGTATTTCAGGAGCACATTTAGAGCACAAAATTTCTGAATAAAAACTTTTGATCTATTCGTCTTGTTTGATTGTTTACGAATACTGCTTTGCTAGGTTAACCCTGAAGCTAGCAGAACTAAAATTTTTTCTTTTAAGGGGAGCATTTTTTTGGGTGGACGGGCATTTAGGAGCACATTTTGAGCACAAAATTTCTGCATAATAAGTTTTGATTAAGTCGTCTTGTTTGACTGTTTTCGCATACTGCTTTGCTAGGTTACCCCCGAAGCTAGCAGAACATCAGTTTTTTTTTTAAAGAGGAGAGCACAAATTGGGCACAAATTTTCTGCATAATAAGCTTTGATTAATTCGTCTTGTTTGACTGTTTTCGCAAACTGCTCTGCTAGGTTAACCCTAAAACTAGCAGAACATCAATTTTTTTTTAAAAGAGGAACATTTTTTTGTGGGGTAGCGTATTTCAGGAGCACATTTTGAGCCCAAAATGTCTGCATAATAACTTTTGATTTATTCGTCTTGTTTGACTGTTTACGCATACTGCTTTGCTAGGTTAACCCTAAAGCTGGCAGAACATCAATTTTTTTTTTAAAGAGGAGCATTTTTTGGGGGGTAGCGTATTTCAGGAGCACATGTTGAGCACAAAATTTCTGCATAATAACTTTTGATTTATTCGTCTTGTTTGACTGTTTACGCATACTGCTTTGCTAGGTTAACCCTGAACCTAGCAGAACATAAATTTTTTTTTAAGAGGAGCATTTTTTGGGGGGGTATGGTATTTCAGGAGCATATTTTGAGCACAAATTTTCTGCATAATAAGTTTTGATTAATTCGTCTTGTTTGACTGTTTTCGCAAACTGCTCTGCTAGGTTAACCCTAAAGCTGGCAGAACATCAATTTTTTTTTAAAAGAGGAGCATTTTTTTGGGGGGTAGCGTATTTCAGGAGCACATTTTGAGCACAAAATGTCTGCATAATAACTTTTGATTTATTCGTCTTGTTTGACTGTTTACGCATACTGCTTTGCTAGGTTAACCCTGAACCTAGCAAACATAAATTTTTTTTAGCATTTTTTGGGGGGGTAGGATATTTCACGAGCATATTTTGAGCACAAATTTTCTGCATAATAACTTTTGATTTATTCGTCTTGTTTGACTGTTTAGCGTATTTCTGCATAATAAGTTTTGATTAATTCGTCTTGTTTCACTGCTAGCAGAACATCAGTTTTTTTTTTAAAAGAGGAGAATTTTTTTGGGGTAGCGTATTTCAGCAGCACATTTTGAGCACAAATTTTCTGCATAATAAGTTTTGATTAATTCGTCTTGTTTGACTGTTTTCGCAAACTGCTCTGCTAGGTTAACCCTAAAGCTAGCAGAACATCAATTTTTTTTTAAAGAGGAGCATTTTTTTGGGGGGTAGCGTATTTCAGGAGCACATTTTGAGCACAAAATGTCTGCATAATAACTTTTGATTTATTCGTCTTGTTTGACTGTTTACGCATACTGCTTTGCTAGGTTAACCCTGAACCTAGCAAACATAAATTTTTTTTTAGCATTTTTTGGGGGGGTAGGATATTTCAGGAGCATATTTTGAGCACAAATTTTCTGCATAATAACTTTTGATTTATTCGTCTTGTTTGACTGTTTAGCGTATTTCTGCATAATAAGTTTTGATTAATTCGTCTTGTTTCACTGCTAGCAGAACATCAGTTTTTTTTTTAAAAGAGGAGAATTTTTTTGGGGTAGCGTATTTCAGCAGCACATTTTGAGCACAAATTTTCTGCATAATAAGTTTTGATTAATTCGTCTTGTTTGACTGTTTTCGCAAACTGCTCTGCTAGGTTAACCCTAAAGCTAGCAGAACATCAATTTTTTTTTAAAAGAGGAGCATTTTTTTGGGGGGTAGCGTATTTCAGGAGCACATTTTGAGCACAAAATGTCTGCATAATAACTTTTGATTTATTCGTCTTGTTTGACTGTTTACGCATACTGCTTTGCTAGGTTATCCAAAACCTAGCAAAACATCAATTTTTTTTTATACGAAGAGCATTTTTTGGGGGGGTAGGATATTTCAGGAGCATATTTTGAGCACAAATTTTCTGCATAATAACTTTTGATTTATTCGTCTTGTTTGACTGTTTAGCGTATTTCAGGAGCACATTTTGAGCACAAAATTTCTGCATAATAAGTTTTGATTAATTCGTCTTGTTTGACTGTTTTCGCATACTGCTCTGCTAGGTTAACCCTAAAGCTAGCAGACAATCAATTTTTTTTCAAAGAGGAGCCTTTTTTTGGGGGTAGGCTATTTCAGGAGCATATTTTGAGCACAAATTTTCTGCATAATAAGTTTTGATTAATTCGTCTTGTTTCACTGCTAGCAGAACATCAATTTTGTTTTAAAAGCATTTTTTGTGGGGTAGCGTATTTCAGGAGCGCATTTTGAGCACAAAATTTCTGCATAATAACTTCTGATTTATTCGTCTTGTTTGACTGTTTACGCATACTGCTTTGCTAGGTTAACCCTGAGCTAGCAGAACATCAATTTTTTTTTAAAAGCATTTTTTTGTGGGGTAGCGTATTTCAGGAGCACATTTTGAGCACAACATTTCTGCATAATAACTTTTGATTTATTCGTCTTGTTTGACTGTTTACGCATACTGCTTTGCTAGGTTAACCCAGAACCTAGCAAAACATCAATTTTTTTTTAAACGAGGAGCATTTTTTGGGGGGGTAGGATATTTCAGGAGCATATTTTGAGCACAAATTTTCTGCATAATAACTTTTGATTTATTCGTCTTGTTTGACTGTTTAGCGTATTTCAGGAGCACATTTTGAGCACAAAATTTCTGCATAATAAGTTTTGATTAATTCGTCTTGTTTCACTGCTAGCAGAACATCAATTTTTTTTTAAAAGCAATTTTTTGTGGGGTAGCGTATTTCAGGAGCACATTTTGAGCACAAAATTTCTGCGTAATAACTTTTGATTTATTCGTCTTGTTTGACTGTTTACGCATATTGCTCTGCTAGGTTAAGCCTAAAGCTAGCAGAACATAAACTGTTTTTTTTTTTTTTTAAATAGAAGAGCACTTTTTTTGGGATTTGGGCACTTAATTAGCACATTTAGAGCAAATAATTTTCCATAAGTTAGTTTAATGTTCTGCAGACTTTGCTTTGCTAGCAGAACATCCTTTTTTTTTTAAAAAGAGGAGCATTTTTTTGGGCGGTAGGGTATTTCAGGAGCATATTTTGAGCACAAATTTTCTGCATAATAACTTTTGATTTATTCGTCTTGTTTGATTGTTTAGCGTATTTCAGGGAGCATATTTTGAGCACAAATTTTCTGCATAATAACTTTTGATTTATTCGTCTTGTTTGACTGTTTGGCGTATTTCAGGAGCACATTTTGAGCACAAATTTTCTGCATAATAACTTTTGATTTATTCGTCTTGTTTGACTGTTTACGCATACTGCTTTGCTAGGTTAACCCTGAAGCTAGCAGAACATCAATTTTTTTTTAAAGTGGAGCATTTTTTTGGGTAGTATCGCATTTCAGGAGCACATTTTGAGCACAAAATTTCTGCATAATAAGTTTTGATTATATCGTCTTGTTTGACTGTTTACGCATATTGCTCTGCCAGGTTTAGCCTAAAGCTAGCAGAACATACATTTTTTTTTTTTTTTAAAGAGGAGCAATTTTTTCGGGTATGTCGCATTTCAGGAGCACATTTTGACCACAAAATTTCTGCATAACAACTTTTGACATATTCGTCGGGTTTGACTGTTTACGCATATTGCTCTGCTAGGGTTAGCCTAAAGCTAGCAGAACATCAATTTTATTTATTTTTTTTTGTGAAGAAGAGCAATTTTTTGAGGGGAGGGCATTTCAGGAGCACATTTTGAGCACAAAATTTCTGCATAATAACTTTTGATTTATTCGTCTTGTTTGACTGTTTACGCATATTGCTCTGCTAGGTTTAGCCTAAAGCATAAATAATTTATCTTATATCTACTTTACTTAGCTGATGAGGTTTTCTCTGTAGCTGAGCAGTTTTAGATCTCGACGATTAACAAACCAAAGCCTTTCAACGACTCGGCACGAAGGAGTAATCCGCGCGTTATGCGGATGCGACCCTCGCGCCGGTCGGGCGGGATGAGCTGGGTAATCCGTTTGGGAATTATTATTATAATAACTTTTGATCTATTCGTCTTGTTTGACTGTTTACGCATATTGCTCTGCTAGGTTAAGCCTAAAGCTAGCAGAACATCAATTGTTTTTTAAAGTGGAGCATTTTTTTGGGTAGTATCGCATTTCAGGAGCACATTTTGAGCACAAAATTTCTGCATAATAAGTTTTGATTATATCGTCTTGTTTGACTGTTTACGCATATTGCTCTGCCAGGTTTAGCCTAAAGCTAACAGAACATACATTTTTTTTTTTTTTTAAAGAGGAGCAATTTTTTCGGGTATGTCGCATTTCAGGAGCACATTTTGACCACAAAATTTCTGCATAACAACTTTTGATATATTCGTCGGGTTTGACTGTTTACGCATATTGCTCTGCTAGGGTTAGCCTAAAGCTAGCAGACCATCAATTTTATTTATTTTTTTTTGTGAAGAAGAGCAATTTTTTGAGGGGAGGGCATTTCAGGAGCACAGTTTGAGCACAAAATTTCTGCATAATAACTTTTGATCTATTCGTCTTGTTTGACTGTTTACGCATATTGCTCTGCTAGGTTAAGCCTAAAGCTAGCAGAACATCAATTTTTTTTTAAAGTGGAGCATTTTTTTGGGTAGTATCGCATTTCAGGAGCACATTTTGAGCACAAAATTTCTGCATAATAAGTTTTGATTATATCGTCTTGTTTGACTGTTTACGCATATTGCTCTGCCAGGTTTAGCCTAAAGCTAGCAGAACATACATTTTTTTTTTTTTTTTAAAGAGGAGCAATTTTTTCGGGTATGTCGCATTTCAGGAGCACATTTTGACCACAAAATTTCTGCATAACAACTTTTGATATATTCGTCGGGTTTGACTGTTTACGCATATTGCTCTGCTAGGGTTAGCCTAAAGCTAGCAGACCATCAATTTTATTTATTTTTTTTTGTGAAGAAGAGCAATTTTTTGAGGGGAGGGCATTTCAGGAGCACAGTTTGAGCACAAAATTTCTGCATAATAACTTTTGATCTATTCGTCTTGTTTGACTGTTTACGCATATTGCTCTGCTAGGTTAAGCCTAAAGCTAGCAGAACATAAATTGTTTTTTTTTTTTTTAAATAGAAGAGCACTTTTTTTGGGATTTGGGCACTTAATTAGCACATTTAGAGCATATAATTTTCCATAAGTTAGTTTAATGTTCTGCAAACTTTGCTTTGCTAGCTTTATGGACCTAAAAGGTGTTGGGAGCAGAAAAGGTTTGGAGTAAAAAAGGGCTAGAAAAAAGCCACGAAGCTAAAACCAATATGATGAGGCTAAAGGGCAAAAAAAGGCTAAATCTAGCTTCGAAAAGGCTGACCTGGTCACACTGGTACAGAGCAACTGCGGGCAATAATTGAAAGCGATTCGGAGAGACTATAAGAATAAACTCTCAAAACGAATTGAGAGGTAATGTCTGCAATTAATCTTACGGTTGCTTACTCGGCTGCGCATTTAAAAATCAGATGGCGGGTGCTGCACCTGATATTCCCGCTGACTCTGTGGCGTTCGGAATGCCATACAGTGAATTTGAAAATTTAAAGAGCATCTTCAACCAGGTGTGTATGTATTGGCTTCTTGGCTCGTCAAATAAGGGATATCTTTCGAACGAAAGCCTCAACTGCAACACCCAACAGTGCGATTATTATAAAATTTCATTCCCCTGCGAGCCTTTGGCGTGCATCGCAGAAAAATTAAATCGGCTACTCCCCTCCATTCTCTCGGTATTTTTTTTTTTATTTTTGAAAGGGAAAGGGAAGTTGATATCGGTTTAGACAATAAGAGGTATACTACATGTGCGAGCGGACAGAACAGACCACAGCCCGCCAAGTAAAAGCTGTGAATATGACTTGCTGCAATTTCGCTTGTTTGGTATTTGGTCGATGTGCTTTCAGTTTTAAAATTATTGTTGTAAAGGTAGTTAATCTCAGATATTGTGTACTTTTCAATTTCTTACTATTTTGTTATCTTAAAATTGCTTTTAACTTATGCTGTCTTAATGATGGTAGGCAATGATATGAATGGCATTGTCGATAATATTCTTGCACTTCTGAATGTCTTGTGTAGTCGGCAGTTTTCGCAAACTGCTCTGCTAGGTTAACCCTAAAGCTAGCAGAACATCAATTTTTTTTAAAAAAAGGAGCATTTTTTTGGGGGTAGCGTATTTCAGGAGCACATTTTGAGCACAAAATGTCTGCATAATAACTTTTGATTTATTCGTCTTGTTTGACTGTTTACGCATACTGCTTTGCTAGGTTAACCCTGAACCTAGCAAAACATCAATTTTTTTTTAAACGAGGAGCATTTTTTGGGGGGGTAGGATATTTCAGGAGCATATTTTGAGCACAAATTTTCTGCATAATAACTTTTGATTAATTCGTCTTGTTTGACTGTTTTCGCATACTGCTCTGCTAGGTTACCCCTAAAGCTAGCAGACAATCAATTTTTTTTCAAAGAGGAGCATTTTTTTGGGGGTAGGCTATTTCAGGAGCATATTTTGAGCACAAATTTTCTGCATAAAACTTTTGATTTATTCGTCTTGTTTGACTGTTTAGCGTATTTCAGGAGCACATTTTGAGCACAAAATTTCTGCATAATAAGTTTTGATTAATTCGTCTTGTTTCACTGCTAGCAGAACATCAATTTTTTTTTTAAAAGCATTTTTTTGTGGGGTAGCGTATTTCAGGAGCACATTTTGAGCACAAAATTTCTGCACAACTTTTGATTTATTCGTCTTGTTTGACTGTTTACGCATACTGCTTTGCTAGGTTAACCCTAAAGCTGGCAGAACATCAATTTTTTTTTTTAAAGAGGAGCATTTTTTGGGGGGTAGCGTATTTCAGGAGCACATGTTGAGCACAAAATTTCTGCATAATAACTTTTGATTTATTCGTCTTGTTTGACTGTTTACGCATACTGCTTTGCTAGGTTAACCCTGAACCTAGCAGAACATCAATTTTTTTTTAAGAGGAGCATTTTTTGGGGGGGTATGGTATTTCAGGAGCATATTTTGAGCACAAATTTTCTGCATAATAAGTTTTGATTAATTCGTCTTGTTTGACTGTTTTCGCAAACTGCTCTGCTAGGTTAACCCTAAAGCTGGCAGAACATCAATTGTTTTTTAAAAGAGGAGCATTTTTTTGGGGGGTATCGTATTTCAGGAGCACATTTTGAGCACAAAATGTCTGCATAATAACTTTTGATTTATTCGTCTTGTTTGACTGTTTACGCATACTGCTTTGCTAGGTTAACCCTGAACCTAGCAAAACATAAATTTTTTTTTAGCATTTTTTGGGGGGGGGGGGGTAGGATATTTCAGGAGCATATTTTGAGCACAAATTTTCTGCATAATAACTTTTGATTTATTCGTCTTGTTTGACTGTTTAGCGTATTTCTGCATAATAAGTTTTGATTAATTCGTCTTGTTTCACTGCTAGCAGAACATCAGTTTTTTTTTTAAAAGAGGAGAATTTTTTTGGGGTAGCGTATTTCAGCAGCACATTTTGAGCACAAATTTTCTGCATAATAAGTTTTGATTAATTCGTCTTGTTTGACTGTTTTCGCAAACTGCTCTGCTAGGTTAACCCTAAAGCTAGCAGAACATACATTTTTTTTTTTTTTTAAAGAGGAGCAATTTTTTCGGGTATGTCGCATTTCAGGAGCACATTTTGACCACAAAATTTCTGCATAACAACTTTTGATATATTCGTCGGGTTTGACTGTTTACGCATATTGCTCTGCTAGGGTTAGCCTAAAGCTAGCAGACCATCAATTTTATTTATTTTTTTTTGTGAAGAAGAGCAATTTTTTGAGGGGAGGGCATTTCAGGAGCACAGTTTGAGCACAAAATTTCTGCATAATAACTTTTGATCTATTCGTCTTGTTTGACTGTTTACGCATATTGCTCTGCTAGGTTAAGCCTAAAGCTAGCAGAACATCAATTTTTTTTTAAAGTGGAGCATTTTTTTGGGTAGTATCGCATTTCAGGAGCACATTTTGAGCACAAAATTTCTGCATAATAAGTTTTGATTATATCGTCTTGTTTGACTGTTTACGCATATTGCTCTGCCAGGTTTAGCCTAAAGCTAGCAGAACATACATTTTTTTTTTTTTTTTAAAGAGGAGCAATTTTTTCGGGTATGTCGCATTTCAGGAGCACATTTTGACCACAAAATTTCTGCATAACAACTTTTGATATATTCGTCGGGTTTGACTGTTTACGCATATTGCTCTGCTAGGGTTAGCCTAAAGCTAGCAGACCATCAATTTTATTTATTTTTTTTTGTGAAGAAGAGCAATTTTTTGAGGGGAGGGCATTTCAGGAGCACAGTTTGAGCACAAAATTTCTGCATAATAACTTTTGATCTATTCGTCTTGTTTGACTGTTTACGCATATTGCTCTGCTAGGTTAAGCCTAAAGCTAGCAGAACATAAATTGTTTTTTTTTTTTTTAAATAGAAGAGCACTTTTTTTGGGATTTGGGCACTTAATTAGCACATTTAGAGCATATAATTTTCCATAAGTTAGTTTAATGTTCTGCAAACTTTGCTTTGCTAGCTTTATGGACCTAAAAGGTGTTGGGAGCAGAAAAGGTTTGGAGTAAAAAAGGGCTAGAAAAAAGCCACGAAGCTAAAACCAATATGATGAGGCTAAAGGGCAAAAAAAGGCTAAATCTAGCTTCGAAAAGGCTGACCTGGTCACACTGGTACAGAGCAACTGCGGGCAATAATTGAAAGCGATTCGGAGAGACTATAAGAATAAACTCTCAAAACGAATTGAGAGGTAATGTCTGCAATTAATCTTACGGTTGCTTACTCGGCTGCGCATTTAAAAATCAGATGGCGGGTGCTGCACCTGATATTCCCGCTGACTCTGTGGCGTTCGGAATGCCATACAGTGAATTTGAAAATTTAAAGAGCATCTTCAACCAGGTGTGTATGTATTGGCTTCTTGGCTCGTCAAATAAGGGATATCTTTCGAACGAAAGCCTCAACTGCAACACCCAACAGTGCGATTATTATAAAATTTCATTCCCCTGCGAGCCTTTGGCGTGCATCGCAGAAAAATTAAATCGGCTACTCCCCTCCATTCTCTCGGTATTTTTTTTTTATTTTTGAAAGGGAAAGGGAAGTTGATATCGGTTTAGACAATAAGAGGTATACTACATGTGCGAGCGGACAGAACAGACCACAGCCCGCCAAGTAAAAGCTGTGAATATGACTTGCTGCAGTTTCGCTTGTTTGGTATTTGGTCGATGTGCTTTCAGTTTTAAAATTATTGTTGTAAAGGTAGTTAATCTCAGATATTGTGTACTTTTCAATTTCTTACTATTTTGTTATCTTAAAATTGCTTTTAACTTATGCTGTCTTAATGATGGTAGGCAATGATATGAATGGCATTGTCGATAATATTCTTGCACTTCTGAATGTCTTGTGTAGTCGGCAGTTTTCGCAAACTGCTCTGCTAGGTTAACCCTAAAGCTAGCAGAACATCAATTTTTTTTAAAAAAAGGAGCATTTTTTTGGGGGTAGCGTATTTCAGGAGCACATTTTGAGCACAAAATGTCTGCATAATAACTTTTGATTTATTCGTCTTGTTTGACTGTTTACGCATACTGCTTTGCTAGGTTAACCCTGAACCTAGCAAAACATCAATTTTTTTTTAAACGAGGAGCATTTTTTGGGGGGGTAGGATATTTCAGGAGCATATTTTGAGCACAAATTTTCTGCATAATAACTTTTGATTTATTCGTCTTGTTTGACTGTTTAGCGTATTTCAGGAGCACATTTTGAACACAAAATTTCTGCATAATAAGTTTTGATTAATTCGTCTTGTTTGACTGTTTTCGCATACTGCTCTGCTAGGTTACCCCTAAAGCTAGCAGACAATCAATTTTTTTTCAAAGAGGAGCATTTTTTTGGGGGTAGGCTATTTCAGGAGCATATTTTGAGCACAAATTTTCTGCATAAAACTTTTGATTTATTCGTCTTGTTTGACTGTTTAGCGTATTTCAGGAGCACATTTTGAGCACAAAATTTCTGCATAATAAGTTTTGATTAATTCGTCTTGTTTCACTGCTAGCAGAACATCAATTTTTTTTTTAAAAGCATTTTTTTGTGGGGTAGCGTATTTCAGGAGCACATTTTGAGCACAAAATTTCTGCACAACTTTTGATTTATTCGTCTTGTTTGACTGTTTACGCATACTGCTTTGCTAGGTTAACCCTAAAGCTGGCAGAACATCAATTTTTTTTTTTAAAGAGGAGCATTTTTTGGGGGGTAGCGTATTTCAGGAGCACATGTTGAGCACAAAATTTCTGCATAATAACTTTTGATTTATTCGTCTTGTTTGACTGTTAACGCATACTGCTTTGCTAGGTTAACCCTGAACCTAGCAGAACATCAATTTTTTTTTAAGAGGAGCATTTTTTGGGGGGGTATGGTATTTCAGGAGCATATTTTGAGCACAAATTTTCTGCATAATAAGTTTTGATTAATTCGTCTTGTTTGACTGTTTTCGCAAACTGCTCTGCTAGGTTAACCCTAAAGCTGGCAGAACATCAATTTTTTTTTAAAAGAGGAGCATTTTTTTGGGGGGTATCGTATTTCAGGAGCACATTTTGAGCACAAAATGTCTGCATAATAACTTTTGATTTATTCGTCTTGTTTGACTGTTTACGCATACTGCTTTGCTAGGTTAACCCTGAACCTAGCAAAACATAAATTTTTTTTTAGCATTTTTTGGGGGGGGGGGTAGGATATTTCAGGAGCATATTTTGAGCACAAATTTTCTGCATAATAACTTTTGATTTATTCGTCTTGTTTGACTGTTTAGCGTATTTCTGCATAATAAGTTTTGATTAATTCGTCTTGTTTCACTGCTAGCAGAACATCAGTTTTTTTTTTAAAAGAGGAGAATTTTTTTGGGGTAGCGTATTTCAGCAGCACATTTTGAGCACAAATTTTCTGCATAATAAGTTTTGATTAATTCGTCTTGTTTGACTGTTTTCGCAAACTGCTCTGCTAGGTTAACCCTAAAGCTAGCAGAACATCAATTTTTTTTTAAAAGAGGAGCATTTTTTTGGGGGGTAGCGTATTTCAGGAGCACATTTTGAGCACAAAATGTCTGCATAATAACTTTTGATTTATTCGTCTTGTTTGACTGTTTACGCATACTGCTTTGCTAGGTTATCCAAAACCTAGCAAAACATCAATTTTTTTTTAAACGAAGAGCATTTTTTGGGGGGGTAGGATATTTCAGGAGCATATTTTGAGCACAAATTTTCTGCATAATAACTTTTGATTTATTCGTCTTGTTTGACTGTTTAGCGTATTTCAGGAGCACATTTTGAGCACAAAATTTCTGCATAATAAGTTTTGATTAATTCGTCTTGTTTGACTGTTTTCGCATACTGCTCTGCTAGGTTAACCCTAAAGCTAGCAGACAATCAATTTTTTTTCAAAGAGGAGCCTTTTTTTGGGGGTAGGCTATTTCAGGAGCATATTTTGAGCACAAATTTTCTGCATAATAAGTTTTGATTAATTCGTCTTGTTTCACTGCTAGCAGAACATCAATTTTTTTTTAAAAGCATTTTTTTGTGGGGTAGCGTATTTCAGGAGCGCATTTTGAGCACAAAATTTCTGCATAATAACTTTTGATTCATTCGTCTTGTTTGACTGTTTACGCATACTGCTTTGCTAGGTTAACCCTGAGCTAGCAGATCAATTTTTTTTTAAAAGAATTTTTTGTGGGGTAGCGTATTTCAGGAGCACATTTTGAGCACAACATTTCTGCATAATAACTTTTGATTTATTCGTCTTGTTTGACTGTTTACGCATACTGCTTTGCTAGGTTAACCCAGAACCTAGCAAAACATCAATTTTTTTTTAAACGAGGAGCATTTTTTGGGGGGTAGGATATTTCAGGAGCATATTTTGAGCACAAATTTTCTGCATAATAACTTTTGATTTATTCGTCTTGTTTGACTGTTTAGCGTATTTCAGGAGCACATTTTGAGCACAAAATTTCTGCATAATAAGTTTTGATTAATTCGTCTTGTTTCACTGCTAGCAGAACATCAATTTTTTTTTAAAAGCAATTTTTTGTGGGGTAGCGTATTTCAGGAGCACATTTTGAGCACAAAATTTCTGCATAATAACTTTTGATTTATTCGTCTTGTTTGACTGTTTTCGCATACTGCTCTGCTAGGTTAACCCTAAAGCTAGCAGACAATCAATTTTTTTTCAAAGAGGAGCATTTTTTGGGGGGTAGAATATTTCAGGAGCATATTTTTAGCACAAATATTCTGCATAATAACTTTTGATCTATTCGTCTTGTTTGACTGTTTACGCATATTGCTCTGCTAGGTTAAGCCTAAAGCTAGCAGAACATAAATTGTTTTTTTTTTTTTTTTTAAATAGAAGAGCACTTTTTTTGGGATTTGGGCACTTAATTAGCACATTTAGAGCAAATAATTTTCCATAAGTTAGTTTAATGTTCTGCAGACTTTGCTTTGCTAGCAGAACATCCTTTTTTTTTTCAAAGAGGAGCATTTTTTTGGGCGGTAGGGTATTTCAGGAGCATATTTTGAGCACAAATTTTCTGCATAATAACTTTTGATTTATTCGTCTTGTTTGACTGTTTAGCGTATTTCAGGGAGCATATTTTGAGCACAAATTTTCTGCATAATAACTTTTGATTTATTCGTCTTGTTTGACTGTTTGGCGTATTTCAGGAGCACATTTTAGCACAAATTTTCTGCATAATAACTTTTGATTTATTCGTCTTGTTTGACTGTTTACGCATACTGCTTTGCTAGGTTAACCCTGAAGTTAGCAGAACATCAAGTTTTTTTTAAAGTGGAGCATTTTTTTGGGTAGTATCGCATTTCAGGAGCACATTTTGAGCACAAAATTTCTGCATAATAAGTTTTGATTATATCGTCTTGTTTGACTGTTTACGCATATTGCTCTGCCAGGTTTAGCCTAAAGCTAGCAGAACATACATTTTTTTTTTTTTTTAAAGAGGAGCAATTTTTTCGGGTATGTCGCATTTCAGGAGCACATTTTGACCACAAAATTTCTGCATAACAACTTTTGATATATTCGTCGGGTTTGACTGTTTACGCATATTGCTCTGCTAGGGTTAGCCTAAAGCTAGCAGAACATCAATTTAATTAATTTTTTTTTGTGAAGAAGAGCAATTTTTTGAGGGGAGGGCATTTCAGGAGCACATTTTGAGCACAAAATTTCTGCATAATAACTTTTGATTTATTCGTCTTGTTTGACTGTTTACGCATATTGCTCTGCTAGGTTTAGCCTAAAGCATAAATAATTTATCTTATATCTACTTTACTTAGCTGATGAGGTTTTCTCTGTAGCTGAGCAGTTTTAGATCTCGACGATTAACAAACCAAAGCCTTTCAACGACTCGGCACGAAGGAGTAATCCGCGTGTTATGCGGATGCGCCCCTCGCGCCGGTCGGGCGGGATGAGCTGGGTAATCCGTTTGGGAATTATTATTATAATAACTTTTGATCTATTCGTCTTGTTTGACTGTTTACGCATATTGCTCTGCTAGGTTAAGCCTAAAGCTAGCAGAACATAAATTGTTTTTTTTTTTTAAATAGAAGAGCACTTTTTTTGGGATTTGGGCACTTAATTAGCACATTTAGAGCATATAATTTTCCATAAGTTAGTTTAATGTTCTGCAGACTTTGCTTTGCTAGCTTTATGGACCTAAAAGGTGTTGGGAGCAGAAAAGGTTTGGAGTAAAAAAGGGCTAGAAAAAAGCCACGAAGCTAAAACCAATATGATGAGGCTAAAGGGCAAAAAAAGGCTAAATCTAGCTTCGAAAAGGCTGACCTGGTCACACTGGTACAGAGCAACTGCGGGCACTAATTGAAAGCGATTCGGAGAGACTATAAGAATAAACTCTCAAAACGAATTGAGAGGTAATGTCTGCAATTAATCTTACGGTTGCTTACTCGGCTGCGCATTTAAAAATCAGATGGCGGGTGCTGCACCTGATATTGCCGCTGACTCTGTGGCGTTCGGAATGCCATACAGTGAATTTGAAAATTTAAAGAGCATCTTCAACCAGGTGTGTATGTATTGGCTTCTTGGCTCGTCAAATAAGGGATATCTTTCGAACGAAAGCCTCAACTGCAACACCCAACAGTGCGATTATTATAAAATTTCATTCCCCTGCGAGCCTTTGGCGTGCATCGCAGAAAAATTAAATCGGCTACTCCCCTCCATTCTCTCGGTATTTTTTTTTTTATTTTTGAAAGGGAAAGGGAAGTTGATATCGGTTTAGACAATAAGAGGTATACTACATGTGCGAGCGGACAGAACAGACCACAGCCCGCCAAGTAAAAGCTGTGAATATGACTTGCTGCAGTTTCGCTTGTTTGGTATTTGGTCGATGTGCTTTCAGTTTTAAAATTATTGTTGTAAAGGTAGTTAATCTCAGATATTGTGTACTTTTCAATTTCTTACTATTTTGTTATCTTAAAATTGCTTTTAACTTATGCTGTCTTAATGATGGTAGGCAATGATATGAATGGCATTGGCGATAATATTCTTGCACTTCTGAATGTCTTGTGTAGTCGGCAGTTTTCGCAAACTGCTCTGCTAGGTTAACCCTAAAGCTAGCAGAACATCAATTTTTTTTTAAAAAAGGAGCATTTTTTTGGGGGTAGCGTATTTCAGGAGCACATTTTGAGCACAAAATGTCTGCATAATAACTTTTGATTTATTCGTCTTGTTTGACTGTTTACGCATACTGCTTTGCTAGGTTAACCCTGAACCTAGCAAAACATCAATTTTTTTTTAAACGAGGAGCATTTTTTGGGGGGGTAGGATATTTCAGGAGCATATTTTGAGCACAAATTTTCTGCATAATAACTTTTGATTTATTCGTCTTGTTTGACTGTTTAGCGTATTTCAGGAGCACATTTTGAGCACAAAATTTCTGCATAATAAGTTTTGATTAATTCGTCTTGTTTGACTGTTTTCGCATACTGCTCTGCTAGGTTAACCCTAAAGCTAGCAGACAATCAATTTTTTTTCAAAGAGGAGCATTTTTTTGGGGGTAGGCTATTTCAGGAGCATATTTTGAGCACAAATTTTCTGCATAAAACTTTTGATTTATTCGTCTTGTTTGACTGTTTAGCGTATTTCAGGAGCACATTTTGAGCACAAAATTTCTGCATAATAAGTTTTGATTAATTCGTCTTGTTTCACTGCTAGCAGAACATCAATTTTTTTTTTAAAAACATTTTTTTGTGGGGTAGCGTATTTCAGGAGCACATTTTGAGCACAAATTTTCTGCATAACTTTTGATTTATTCGTCTTGTTTGACTGTTTACGCATACTGCTTTGCTAGGTTAACCCTGAGCTAGCAGAACATCAATTTTTTTTAAAAGCATTTTTTTGTGGGGTAGCGTATTTCAGGAGCACATTTTGAGCACAACATTTCTGCATAATAACTTTTGATTTATTCGTCTTGTTTGACTGTTTACGCATACTGCTTTGCTAGGTTAACCCTGAACCTATCAGAACATCAATTTTTTTTTTAAGAGGAGAATTTTTTGGGGGGGTATGGTATTTCAGGAGCATATTTTGAGCACAAATTTTCTGCATAATAACTTTTGATTTATTCGTCTTGTTTGACCGTTTAGCGTATTTCAGGAGCACATTTTGAGCACAATATTTCTGCATAATAAGTTTTGATTAATTCGTCTTGTTTGACTGTTTTCGCATACTGCTCTGCTAGGTTAACCCTGAGCTAGCAGAACATCAATTTTTTTTTAAAAGCATTTTTTTGTGGGGTAGCGTATTTCAGGAGCACATTTTGAGCACAACATTTCTGCATGAACCTATCAGAACATCAATTTTTTTTTTAAGAAGAGAATTTTTTGGGGGGGTATGGTATTTCAGGAGCATATTTTGAGCACAAATTTTCTGCATAATAACTTTTGATTTATTCGTCTTGTTTGACCGTTTAGCGTATTTCAGGAGCACATTTTGAGCACAATATTTCTGCATAATAAGTTTTGATTAATTCGTCTTGTTTGACTGAGCACATTTTGAGCACAACATTTCTGCATAATAACTTTTGATTTATTCGTCTTGTTTGACTGTTTACGCATACTGCTTTGCTAGGTTAACCCTGAACCTATCAGAACATCAATTTTTTTTTTAAGAGGAGAATTTTTTGGGGGGGTATGGTATTTCAGGAGCATATTTTGAGCACAAATTTTCTGCATAATAACTTTTGATTTATTCGTCTTGTTTGACCGTTTAGCGTATTTCAGGAGCACATTTTGAGCACAATATTTCTGCATAATAAGTTTTGATTAATTCGTCTTGTTTGACTGTTTTCGCATACTGCTCTGCTAGGTTAACCCTGAGCTAGCAGAACATCAATTTTTTTTTAAAAGCATTTTTTTGTGGGGTAGCGTATTTCAGGAGCACATTTTGAGCACAACATTTCTGCATGAACCTATCAGAACATCAATTTTTTTTTTAAGAAGAGAATTTTTTGGGGGGGTATGGTATTTCAGGAGCATATTTTGAGCACAAATTTTCTGCATAATAACTTTTGATTTATTCGTCTTGTTTGACCGTTTAGCGTATTTCAGGAGCACATTTTGAGCACAATATTTCTGCATAATAAGTTTTGATTAATTCGTCTTGTTTGACTGTTTTCGCATACTGCTCTGCTAGGTTAACCCTGAGCTAGCAGGACATCAATTTTTTTTTAAAAGCATTTTTTTGTGGGGTAGCGTATTTCAGGAGCACATTTTGAGCACAACATTTCTGCATAATAACTTTTGATTTATTCGTCTTGTTTGACTGTTTACGCATATTGCTTTGCTAGGTTAACCCTGAACCTATCAGAACATCAATTTTTTTTTAAGAGGAGAATTTTTTGGGGGGGTATGGTATTTCAGGAGCATATTTTGAGCACAAATTTTCTGCATAATAACTTTTGATTTATTCGTCTTGTTTGACCGTTTAGCGTATTTCAGGAGCACATTTTGAGAACAAAATTTCTGCATAATAAGTTTTGATTAGTTCGTCTTGTTTGACTGTTTTCGCATACTGCTCTGCTAGGTTAACCCTAAAGCTGGCAGAACATCAATTTTTTTTTTAAAAGAGGAGCATTTTTTTGGGGGTAGCGTATTTCAGGAGCACATTTTGAGCACAAAATTTCTGCATAATTGTTGAAATATATTCTTTTGATTCCTTATTTCAGTGGAATATTCCTTTGGATAAGTGTAAAAATGTATATCTACAGAACAAGACAAGCGCGAGCACGTTATTCTTACAAAGCTATCTTTATTCAACGAACGTTCAGAACATACTTAGTAAAAATAGATACACATACAAGTGTCAAAAAATTCAGGGTTGCATAAATATGTACGTTGCACGACAAGATTGTATTTTCAACACGCCTCCTCAACGTCCATATGCATGCACAAATAAAAATGTAATGTATGCATTCAATTAATTTAAACCTAACATCATTGACAATTTCTGATGACTAGGTTTCGACAAGTTTTTTGTCAAAATATCTGCTACCATGTTACTGCTGCTACAATAGCGAAGTTCAATATCGCCTCCTCGATAGATATCCCGTATATAATGATACTTTATGTCGATGTGTTTGCTCCTTGAATGGTACACGGGATTCTTCACAAGATTCATAGCGCTGAGATTATCTCCATTTATTATAATTGCCTTAGGGCATTCAAGCGCCATTTCGTTTAACAATTGCCGTAAGTAAACTGCCTCTTTAACTGCCGAAGTAAGTGCCATATATTCCGCCTCTGTACTGCTAAGAGCCACTGTAGATTGTTTCTTTGATTCGTAAGAAAAAACACCACCAGCTAATACAAATACATAGCCAGTATACGATTTACGGTCACTGGCGTCTCCGCCCCAATCTGCATCTACAAAGCATTCCAATTTTTTACCTGTTCGATGGTACCTTAGTATTTTATCTTGCGTTGCATTTAAGTATCTTAATATTCGCTTAGCTGCTGCTAAATGCTCAGCGTGCGGATCAATGTTTCTTTGCGCTAGCTTGCACACCGAGTGCAAGATGTCTGGTCGCGTGCACACAGCCAAATACATCAACGACCCTATCAAAGACTGATACTGCGTCACGTCAACTTTCTTACAAGTATTGTTCTTACAATCCACCTGATGACCTGCATCCAAAGGTGTAGCAATCGGTTTGCTTTCATTCATGCCAAAATCACTTAAAAGTTTTCTAATATGTGCCTTTTGCCCAATGGATATAGCGCCAGTTTCACCATCACGATTCACTTCCATACTTAAAAAGTGTTGCACTGGTCCTTTATCGACCACCTCTACTTCTCTTGCGATTCTCAACTTTATTTCATGCATTTGCTTGCTATCAGAACTAGCTATGAGCAAATCATCAACATAAACTGCAATAATATTAATTTGCCCATTCCGGTGATTTACATATACACACGGCTCACTTTTACATGGTTTGAAACCAATATTTTGCAAAATTGTATCTAACTTAATGTTCCATTGGCGACCTGACTGTTTAAGTCCATAAAGGGCTTTCTTCAATTTTAAACAATGATTAGGGAACCTTTTGTCGACAAACATTTCGGGCTGACACATATATATATCATCATTTAACTCACTATTTAGATACGCGGTGGATACATCCATTTGATGGAGATGTAACCCGTACTCAGCGGCAAGTGCAAATATCATACGTATGGTGCTATACCTAACCACGGGTGAAAATGTTTCGTCATAATTCACGCCATACACTTGCGAGCACCCTTTTGCTACTAATCTAGCTTTAAAGCGTTCTACCTCACCATTTATATTTTTCTTAATCGCATATACCCATTTGCACCGCACAATTTTATGCCCTTTGGGAGGTTCTGAAAGTTCCCATGTCTCATTTTGTAACAAAGAGTTATACTCATCTTGCATCGCCTCATACTAATTATCAGCATACTCACTCGATAATGCTTGCTGGACTGACTCAGGCGCCTTTATATCGTCAGCATTCATTAAATTTACATACGTGTATTGCTTTGTAGGTCTACCTGGTCTTCCGCTACGAACTAATCGTGGCCTTCCAGGACCTCTTTTTAAAGCATCATCAGCTAATTGGTCCTCTTCAGCCGACTCAAACTCATCGTCAGTGTTAAGCTGAATATTCAATAACTCGTTATCAATTTTTATCGGCGCTGCATTCAAATTTGTACATTGTTGTTGCAATGTGTCTTCATAAACATCCGTACCAAATTATGCACATATTCTTCAGCCTTATCATGTAACTCTTCACTATGTTTCGTTGTTGTCGACTCTACAAAATAGACGTCCCTACTAACTATCAACCGCTGCGATTTCTTGTCATATAATCTATATGCCTTTGCCGTATCAGAGTATCCAACCATGATATACTCTCTGCCCTTTGGCTTGAATTTATCTTTTTGTGTCTTATCTAATGCTATGGCGATTGATCCGAATATGCGCAAATGCGCTACTACTGGCTTATAGCCGTCCCATGCCCCATAAGGCGTCATAGCATTCAATGCTTTTGTTGGTGCACGGTTTCTTAGATATGCTGCCGTATTTACAGCCTCTGCCCACAGTTTATCATGCACACCAGAACTCACAATCATACACCTTGCCATCTCAATTAGTGTACGATTTAACCTCTCCGCCACACCGTTTTGTTGTGGGGTGTAGGGTACTGTCAGCTGTCGCATAATACCATGCTCTTTAAGAAACGTATCAAACGCAATATTTACAAACTCCGTACCATTATCACTGCGAAGCTTCTTTATTTTCTTATGTGTTTGGCACTCAACCATTTGTTTAAATTCTTTAAATTTTTCCAAAACCTCGTTTTTACGTTTTAAAAAGTAAACAAATACAAATCGCGTTTTATCATCCATAAATGTCAATACATATTTTGCACCACCAATCGATTCGTTTCTCATCGGCCCACATACATCAGTATGTATCAAATCTAAAACATCAGCTGTTCGCGTGTCTGACTTTGCATACGGTCGCTGACTACATTTTGCGGTCATACACAAAATACAATTTATGTCTTTTGACATGTTTACTTTCATTCCCCGAACCATGTTGTTGTTGCTCAATTCACGAAGGCTAGCAAAATTCAGATGCCCATATCTCGAATGCCATTTCATTGCCTCATCGTCGCGATTGCATGTAAAAAACAATTTGTTTTTATTTTGCTCAAATAGAAATAGATCACGTACCTTATTAGCACTCAAAATCAATGCTCCGTGCTTTTCTTTGATAACTGCTTTACTTTTTGTAAACTCCACAATATAGCCGCTGTTTACTGCCTTTGCAACCGATATGAAATTACATTGTATACCTGGTACAAACAATACATCAACAAGTGTAACGTCGAACAACTCCTTTACCAGTCGCTAAAATCTTCTTGTCGCCAGCAAGTATGATCTCTTCTTCATACTTCTCGAACTCGCAGAATTTTTCTCTGCTGCAACACAAATGAGACGATGCGCCGCTGTCGATGCACCAAGCGTCGTTATGTAGCATACCTCTGCTGACTGCCGCGAACAATCCATGTTTGTTGTTGTTGTCACCACTTTGCTGTTTGTTTGAACTCTGCCGTTCCCTGCACTGAGCAGCGAAATGGCCTGTCTTGCCACAACTGTAGCATTTCATATTATCGCGTTTGTTCTTGCTTTTGTTGTTCGATGCGCCGTTTGCTTTTGAATTTGCTGAACTATTCTTCTTCTTGCTTGTGCGCTACTTTCGGTGTTTTCCGCACTACAAGATTTGCGTCGTTCGCCTTCTTCTATCAATTTATTTTGATGGAACTTAATTTAGGTAGCTCATCACGTGACTCCAATGCTACTACCAAATTCTCAAAAGATTTTGGCAAGCTTGCAAGTAGCATAATTACAAAAAATTCATCTTGGAGACTCACTCCAATTTCCTCAAGTTTTTTTGCCAATGCAGTGAATTTGCAAACATATTGCTGAACGCACTCGTCATCACTCATACGCATACTTAGAAGCTGCTTAAACAAAGTTACCTTACGTACCGGCCCTTTTGGTCTATGAACCTCACGAAGAGTGTTCCATGCTTCACTTGATGACTTGCAATTCTTCACGTGCGCTATCTGCATCGTGGTTATACTCAAAATAATAGTTGCCGTCGCTTTCTCGTCCGTACTCTTCCACGCTACTACTTTTTCGTCGTCTGCAGCTGCTTCTGGACACGGCATTGCACCTGATGTTACCGCCCATAATTCTTGGTGAACCAGAACACTTTTCAGCTGAATGCTCCAAGAGTCGTAGTTTGACTCGTTCAATTTTTCAATATTAAAGAGTGATGAAGCCATTTTTCTTGGATTTTTGTGCCAATATTAATCTTTTCCCCTAACGCCAGTGATTTGCACCTGCGCCAACAATTTAAACTTTTCAATTAGCACCAGGGATTTGTACCTGGGCCCATAACCTGTTGAAATATATTCTTTTGATTCCTTATTTCAGTGGAATATTCCTTTGGATAAGTGTAAAAATGTATATCTACAGAACAAGACAAGCGCGAGCACGTTATTCTTACAAAGCTATCTTTATTCAACGAACGTTCAGAACATACTTAGTAAAAATAGATACACATACAAGTGTCAAAAAATTCAGGGTTGCATAAATATGTACGTTGCACGACAAGATTGTATTTTCAACAATAATAACTTTTGATTTATTCGTCTTGTTTGACTGTTTACGCATACTGCTTTGCTAGGTTAACCCTGAACCTAGCAAAACATCAATTTTTTTTTAAACGAGGAGCATTTTCAGGAGCATATTTTGAGAACAAATTTTCTGCATAATAACTTTTGATTTATTCGTCTTGTTTCACTGTTTAGCGTATTTCAGGAGCACATTTTGAGCACAAAATTTCTGCATAATAAGTTTTGATTAATTCGTCTTGTTTCACTGCTAGCAGAACATCAATTTTTTTTTTAAAGCATTTTTTTGTGGGGTAGCGTATTTCAGGAGCACATTTTGAGCACAAAATTTCTGCATAATAACTTTTGATTTATTCGTCTTGTTTGACTGTTTTCGCATACTGCTCTGCTAGGTTAACCCTAAAGCTAGCAGACAATCAATTTTTTTTCAAAGAGGAGCATTTTTTTGGGGGTAGCGTATTTCAGGAGCATATTTTTAGCACAAATTTTCTGCATAATAACTTTTGATCTATTCGTCTTGTTTCACTGTTTACGCATATTGCTCTGCTAGGTTAACCCTGAGCTAGCAGAACATCAATTTTTTTTAAAAGCATTTTTTTGTGGGGTAGCGTATTTCAGGAGCACATTTTGAGCACAACATTTCTGCATAATAACTTTTGATTTATTCGTCTTGTTTGACTGTTTACGCATACTGCTTTGCTAGGTTAACCCTGAACCTATCAGAACATCAATTTTTTTTTAAGAGGAGAATTTTTTGGGGGGTATGGTATTTCAGGAGCATATTTTGAGCACAAATTTTCTGCATAATAACTTTTGATTTATTCGTCTTGTTTGACCGTTTAGCGTATTTCAGGAGCACATTTTGAGAACAAAATTTCTGCATAATAAGTTTTGATTAATTCGTCTTGTTTGACTGTTTTCGCATACTGCTCTGCTAGGTTAACCCTAAAGCTGGCAGAACATCAATTTTTTTTTTAAAGAGGAGCATTTTTTGGGGGTAGCGTATTTCAGGAGCACATTTTGAGCACAAAATTTCTGCATAATAACTTTTGATTTATTCGTCTTGTTTGACTGTTTACGCATACTGCTTTGCTAGGTTAACCCTGAACCTAGCAGAACATCAATTTTTTTTTAAGAGGAGCATTTTTTGGGGGAGTATGGTATTTCAGGAGCATATTTTGAGCACAAATTTTCTGCATAATAAGTTTTGATTAATTCTTCTTGTTTGACTGTTTTCGCAAACTGCTCTGCTAGGTTAACCCTAAAGCTGGCAGAACATCAATTTTTTTTTAAAAGAGGAGCATTTTTTTGGGGGGTAGCGTATTTCAGGAGCACATTTTGAGCACAAAATGTCTGCATAATAACTTTTGATTTATTCGTCTTGTTTGACTGTTTACGCATACTGCTTTGCTAGGTTAACCCTGAACCTAGCAAAACATCAATTTTTTTTTAAACGAGGAGCATTTTCAGGAGCATATTTTGAGCACAAATTTTCTGCATAATAACTTTTGATTTATTCGTCTTGTTTGACTGTTTAGCGTATTTCAGGAGCACATTTTGAGCACAAAATTTCTGCATAATAAGTTTTGATTAATTCGTCTTGTTTCACTGCTAGCAGAACATCAATTTTTTTTTAAAAGCATTTTTTTGTGGGGTAGCGTATTTCAGGAGCACATTTTGAGCACAAAATTTCTGCATAATAACTTTTGATTTATTCGTCTTGTTTGACTGTTTTCGCATACTGCTCTGCTAGGTTAACCCTAAAGCTAGCAGACAATCAATTTTTTTTCAAAGAGGAGCAGTTTTTTCGGGGTAGGGTATTTCAGGAGCATATTTTTAGCACAAATTTTCTGCATAATAACTTTTGATCTATTCGTCTTGTTTGACTGTTTACGCATATTGCTCTGCTAAGTTTAGCCTAAAGCTAGCAGAACATAAATTGTTTTTTTTTTTTTAAATAGAAGAGCACTTTTTTTGGGATTTGGGCACTTAATTAGCACATTTAGAGCATATAATTTTCCATAAGTTAGTTTAATGTTCTGCAGACTTTGCTTTGCTAGCTTTATGGACCTAAAAGGTGTTGGGAGCAGAAAAGGTTTGGAGTAAAAAAGGGCTGGAAAAAAGCCACGAAGCTAAAACGAATATGATGAGGCTAAAGGGCAAAAAAGGCTAACTCTAGCTTCGAAAAGGCTGACCTGGTCACACTGGTACAGAGCAACTGCGGGCAATAATTGAAAGCGATTCGGAGAGACTATAAGAACAAACTCTCAAAACGAATTGAGAGGTAATGTCTGCAATTAATCTTACGGTTGCTTACTCGGCTGCGCATTTAAAAATCAGATGGCGGGTGCTGCACCTGATATTGCCGCTGACTCTGTGGCGTTCGGAATGCCATACAGTGAATTTGAAAATTTAAAGAGCATCTTCAACCAGGTGTGTATGTATTGGCTTCTTGGCTCGTCAAATAAGGGATATCTTTCGAACGAAAGCGTCAACTGCGATTATTATAAAATTTCATTCCCCTGCGAGCCTTTGGCGTGCATCGCAGAAAAATTAAATCGGCTACTCCCCTCCATTCTCTCGGTATTTTTTTTTTTATTTTTGAAAGGGATTTGTTGATATCGGTTTAGACAATAAGAGGTATACTACATGTGCGAGCGGACAGAACAGACCACAGCCCGCCAAGTAAAAGCTGTGAATATGACTTGCTGCAGTTTCGCTTGTTTGGTATTTGGTCGATGTGCTTTCAGTTTTAAAATTATTGTTGTAAAGGTAGTTAATCTCAGATATTGTGTACTTTTCAATTTCTTACTATTTTGTTATCTTAAAATTGCTTTTAACTTATGCTGTCTTAATGATGGTAGGCAATGATATGAATGGCATTGGCGATAATATTCTTGCACTTCTGAATGTCTTTTGTAGTCGGCAGAAATGAAATAATGAAAAAATGGATCAGGTTAAGAGAGATTTTGAACGGTCGTCTGTGGATGTGAACGATGGACATTTTGAAATAGACGGTTATACTTTACATTGGAATGACAGAATGGATAAGAAAGGTGGAGGGGTAGCCATTTACTGCAAAAAATATCTAAAGTTGCTTACCCCTTATGTTATAATATTAAATTATATTCAATGCAATCCTGTAGGCAATTGGCACTACCATCAGCGTGAACGGGTAGAGTTGGCTGGAAAAGCAACGGCAACGGAGATTCGTTTTCTTTCCGCCAAACGCGCCGGTCGCTGCCAAATAAAATACAGTTGTTAAAGAAAACTAAAGTGTACTAGTGAAACAAAACTAGACTAAAATAATAAGTATAACACTTTGGAAAATTATAAGTGTTAGAAAATAAAGACAAATTAACTGAAAGAAATTAACTAAAAGTGTTTTGTTGCATTTGTGCATATGCACCTGAAAGCAGTGCGTGTGGGTACCCCCACCAAAATCGTGTGCGTAACTTCGCACAACAAATGCACGATGAGTACATTATAACCGTTTGAATCATTTTTTTAACTCGTTGTCGACAATATTGTAGTCGTTGGCGATTTCAACGTAAATACGTTCTGTAGTGACACGTATAGCACTCGTTTTTATATGATGTGTCTGGGGTTGGTCTTTGCTTAGTCAACTCGTCTGTACCCAAAAGATATGGCAATAACTGTTGTTCCACTCTTCTTGATTACTTCATTGTATCTGATCCCTCATCCTATCTAAAGTTTGACCAAATGGCGTTTATCTCAGACCATGATTTAGTTTTTTGGTAAACGAAAACCTGAAATTTCTTAATAATGTTATACTAAGGACCGGTTTCACCAGCTCGACTTAACTTAGTTAAGTTAGTGTTTCACTTTTTCAGTTTCACCATCTAACTTAACTAAGTCACAACTTAGTCAGCCTGCCAGCTGACTTATTCACGACTAAGTCAGTGTTGCTGCGTTCAAACCCTAAATGTCAGTAATGCTCCTAATTTGTTTTGTACAATGTCCCAGCCGGAAAATTCGTCAATCATGACTTTAACGGCGTATGCGTAGATGCATGTGAACGCTTCTTTTCTAGCATGCAACCATTACGAAACTATCGTTTTTAATTAAGCGCTAATTTTAGTACCTTCCAACTAAAGAGAAATTGGTGTAAGATCAATACATTCCTTCGTGTATGGCCATACATGCCCATTTCGCACTGGAGTATTGGGATGCGCAGAGTAGTCTGGTATGAAAAATACTATAATGCATAAAACAGCTGATCGGGTTGTTGTGTTCAAAATTATTTAAGTCGCTTAGTTGGTGAAACCCAAAATTAAGTTAGTCTCGAATCTGTGCTAACTTAAGTCACGACTTAGTTTTAGTCTTAGTCGCGTTGGTGAAACCGGCCCTAAATCTTTATAATGTCCACGCACAAATGCGGTCCATTCAAAGGAAAACGCCATCGTGCCCGTGGTTCAGCAAAACTCTTAGAAACATGATAAAAAAAACTCAATAAAGCGTATGCAGTTAGAAAGAAATGTGCGGGAGATCAGACCAGGCGTGTGTATAAGAGTATTTGGAATGAAACTACAGACACGCTTAAAAGGGAGACACGCAAGTACTTTAGTAAGATGATAAATTCTGAGCTTCCAAGTAATCGGTTGTGGCGAAACCTGAAAAATCTTTGTGTTCATGTTAAAGACAGTCTAGAAGACGAAGGATCCGAACCACCCGAAGGAGGCGAATCAGTCGACATTGTAGGTTGCGCAGCCCGACAACATGGCGCAAAGTACTTATCAGTCCATAAATTCCTGGTGCTAGAAGGGCAAATTGTTAATGAGGAAGGGGTGGGCTGTCGCTTAGCATTGCTCGCATCCAAGATAGATATGCTACGCATAAAATTGTTGTGAGCTGCTGTGTGTGGTGTTGGCCCAGGGGCGGGTGCGGCAGAGGGAATTGCACACTACTTGCTAGGTAGTGGTAGTGCTGCTAGTCGTGGAAACTGTATCCCGAACATGAGGTGGTACGACACTGGATAGACGTGGGCCACGGGACGTCCTAGAGCGTGAACAGCAAGTGCTGGAAAAAGAGGGGATATTGTTAGTTACAGGGGTTTGGGGTTTGGGGGCGTGAGGGGCAGTGGAAATTGCACACTACTTGCTGGAACATGAACTTTAAATTTATTTTTACATGAATACTTGTTAATTTAAACCTAGACCGAATGAGATTTCCTAGAAAACTACCCACTCCAGAGTGGATATTTGCCGGTTCTAAATTTGGGATTTAAAGTAAATAAGTGGTGTGCCCGGTGGGGCATGGGCGAAGCACCTCAAAGCATACCCAATTTACACTTTTTTTTTGCATGTTGTCATTACTGATATAAACATGTGTATACGAAATAAAAAGGATTTTAATTGCCATCAAATTCTACATTACTTTTGAAAATTGGTACAATGCTTTTTGAAATATATGCGTTTAAAAATTTCTATAAATTAACTTTTCTCTAACCCCCCTCTCACACTATCCCCTCCCCTAATCATTTGCACCAAAAAAAAGTATGACGTGTGAATCAGTGAAAGGGGCGGACCTTGTCCACTTCTTCGTTTTGACCAGCTAAACGATGCTGGTTCCCACAACAGCCAGTTCTATCGCACCGGAATGACCTGGGTTTTTTCACCCGGCCAAGGGCTGTTATTTCAGTGTAACACTGTCCAATCTGTCCCCTCCCACCCTTAAATTGTCATCCTCGGAGCAAACCCTGGCAGCTGGGTTGCTCCATTGCCTCTTGTTACGGGCTGGGGTCGAACCCAATCCTGGACCAAGAGACTGGATCTGCTGCGTTTGCTGGAAGAAAATTTATATTAAACGGTCGTATTCGGTACAATGCGCCAAGTGTAAGAGATGGTTACATAAATCCGGATGTTCAGGGCTTAACCCTGCCATCCACAGACCCCGTACTTTCTTTAGTACTTTTGAGGCACCTTGCTGTACACGTCCAAGGACGTCCCGCGGTAGTCGCCGCTCCGGCACTCCCTTACTGCTTCTACCTACTTCCAATAGTCACAATAGTGGCTCAGTCTATACGACTGGCAGCAACGCTGCCATCCCTGCCTCACCCACTCCCGACGGTCGCTCACGCACACCAGCGTCTCCATCTCGCACGGCCCTCAACACTCCTATCCCCTCCGGAATAGGTCAGATATGAGCATCGCCGAGCGTCAGTCCCCTCTGTCTCTGCCCCTAATTCCCCCCTGCTTCCGGCCTGCACGTGGGTCAGGAACACCACCTCCTAGTACCTTTCACTACGTGCACCGTTTGTCGGCAAAGATTATATACGCCTGCGACATCGGTCAAGTGCAAAAATTGCCTTGGCCTGTGTCACACTCTTATGTGCTCTGGGCTCGCAAACGGTAACCTTTGGAAGGACTCGTTCATAGCCCCCTGTTGCAGTACACAGCCGCCTTCCACGCCGGACAACATCGACCATGGCGCTGTCAACTCTAGACTGCGACATAGTTTAGGCCTTAGCCTACCTCCACCGAGGCAAACGCATCCGACCCTCACGCCTAGTATGTCCCCTGTCTCCCCTCCTACACACCTCAAAATTTTGCAGCTGAACTGTAACGGATTAGCTGGAAAGATCGCGGAGATAACTGACTTTATGAAGACGCACAATATCAAAATCGCCGCGATACAAGAGACAAAACTGAACACGAGATCGGACTTACGAACTTCTGATGGATATAATGTACATCGAAAAGCCCGTCCCAGCGGTCTTGGGGGTGGCCTTGCGTTCATTACACATCACTCTGTACAATATAATCTATTTTCCCCTGACGTCGACCCCAGGGACTCTACCTTAGAATGCCAAGGCATAGCAATCTGGTCAGGAGACGCCGACTTGCAAATCATAAACATCTATATTCCTTCTGTCACGTGTTGTCCTAGAGATTATCATCCCGACATTAGTGCGTTGCTAAGAGGCGATAACCTTCTAATCCTAGGCGACTTCAACGCGCATCACGATCTCTGGCACTCCAAATTGCCAGCAGACAGCAGAGGACACGCTACTGCAGACCAAATAGATAACTCAGCATTCTGTACAGTCAATGGAGATGCCGCCACCAGGGTGGCAGGTAACTGTCACAGTTCGCCAGACATCTCCATAACGAGCGCGGGCCTTATTAACTTTGTCATCTGGCGACCGATGCTTACATTAGCTTCAGACCACCTACCCATCTTACTCTCTGTTGAACGACCGACCGACTTCATAACTACTGATAAAATAACATACATCAACTTCACCAAAGCGGACTCGGACCGCTTTACTGAATATACAGAGCGCTCCTTCGCTGCCTTACCCACTGCTACGGACGTACGCAAAGGCGAAAGAGAGTTTCGCAAGATCATTGATTCAGCCTCATGCCGCTTTATTCCTGCTGGCAGAATACCAGAAATTCGTCCGAATTTCCCGGCAGAAGCTGCGGCGATGGCAAGAGAACGTGACCAAGTGAGACTCATCAATCCCGCAGATCCCAGAATAAAAGATCTCAATGCAGAAATTCGTAGGATTGTCAACGAACACAAGCTGACCAAGTGGAAACAACACCTTGAGACATGCAATCTCTCCGGCGGAGTCGGCAAATTATGGTCGACTGTCAAGGCCCTATCCAATCCGACCAAACACAAAGACAAGGTCGGCATTGCTTTCGGCGACAGCGTCAAATCGGACGCCAGGAAATGCGCGAGCTCCTTTTGCCGGCTGTTTATAATGCATCCACCTGCGAATAGTACTAAGAGAAGAGCCTTCCGACGTGCGCGCAAACACAAACACTATACTGCGCCCATTGCCGTCTCAGTCTCAGAGGTTAAGGAAGCCATAATGAAGGCCAAACCTTCAAAATCCATCGGACCCGACGGAATCGCCATGAAGATGATCAAACACCCTGGCCACGAAGGACAGAGTTATTTAGCGGCTCTCTTTAATCTCTCTCTAACTACCTTTGTTATACCTGAGATATGGAAACAAGCGATTGTAGTTCCCTTACTAAAACCAGGGAAGCCGGCGAACCTAGGAGAGTCTTATCGCCCGATATCCCTCCTTTCGCCGGTAGTGAAATTACTAGAATCCATTCTGCTTCCTTACTTCGTTACAAATCTAAAATTGGCCGATCATCAACATGGTTTCCGCAAAAATCACAGCACGACATCCGCTTTGAACGCCATTACAACGCAGATTAATAACGGTTTGAATCAACATACACCAAACCATAGGACGGTTCTCGTGGCACTTGACCTGTCAAATGCATTTGACACGGTCAATCACGCCACACTCCTCCGAGATCTGGATGAGGCACCGCTCCCTGCCGGCCTTAAGAGGTGGACCGCTAATTACCTCAATGGTCGACAGACAAGAGTCAAATTCAGGAACAAGAAATCTAGACCACGAAGAACAAAACAAGGGGTGGCGCAAGGTGGTGTTCTCTCTCCCCTTTTGTTTAATTTCTATATTTCGCCACCGGAGGGAGTCTCCATTGTTTCCTACGCTGACGACTGCACGATAATGGCATCGGGCAAGGGTCCCTCCATTGATGAACTCTGTATTAGAATCAACAGTTACCTCCATGACCTTTCCAGCTTCTTCACCGAGCGTAATCTGACCCTATCTCCCACATAACTAAATCGACGACGACCCTGCTTACTACATGGAATGCGCAGATGGGGCAAGAGTTAAATGTCCACGTAGACGGAGTACCTCTACCTACTGTCAACCACCCAAAAATCTTGGGTGTGACATTTGACAACGGCCTCACCTTCGCTGGTCATGCCACCGCAATAGCCTCAAAGGTACAGAGCCGCAATAAGATCCTCAAGTCATTGGCCGGCAGTACTTGGGGAAAAGACAAAGAAACATTGCTTGCTACATATAAGGCTATTGGCCGGCCGGTTATTGACTATGCTGCGCCTATATGGTCGCCCAATCTTCCTGACACCAACTGGAGGAAATTGCAAGTCTGCCACAACACCGCCATCAGAACTGCTACAGGATGTCATCTGAGTCTCACCTCCATCAAGAGGCAAAATTGCTCAATGTCCAAGAGCACGCGAAACTCTTGAGTAGACAGTTCCTTCTGAACTGTCATAAACCTAGTCATCCAAACCGACATCTTTTGGATGGAGCACCGCCCCCCAGAGACATCTCCGTAAGCATTACGATGAGAACCGGCACCATATCTCTTTGCCGTTTGATCTGCGGAACCATAGACGGGCTCTAAATGACCTCCACACCGAGTCGGTAGACAGATCTCTCAGATCTCGGCCTGTGAATCCCGTTATTAATATTCAACCACCTGAATTGGCTGAAGAGGAGCGTGTACTTCCGAGGGAGACTAGAGTCATACTAGCACAACTTCGCTCTGGATATCTATTACAATACCAACTCTTACTTATCCAGACTGAACCCCAACATACCAAATACATGCCCTGCATGTGGTATGACCCCCCATGATACCATACATCTCTTCTCCTGTTCAGTTGAACCCACTCTTCTAACACCTACATCACTCTGGTCCAACCCTGTGGAAACTGCGCGTTTCCTCGGACTTCCGTTAGAAGAGCATGATGACAATTTAGAGTGATCGAGCCCATTGGGCAGGGCGAAGCACTGTTAACAACAACAACAACATGCGTGTTCTATTTATGCGTGTCATTAGTTACTTTTCGACCTTAAAATTTATAACGAAAATCACAATACAATAGTGTACTATAATAGACTTGCCGCAAATAGACCAAAAAAGTCGAATCTGAAGCTTAACTTTTTTATATTCCTACTTCTTACAGAGCGCACGTAACTGTTAAAACACGTTCAAATAATCGAAAAAGATGCGTTTTGGCCTCAGTATCAATAAGCCGAAATCGAAAGCTTGATTATATATTTCTGTCAAGGGATACTTGCAATCGAAATTTAAAATTTTCTGTCATTTTTAATTGGCTCTAGTAATCACACAAATTGGGGGTTCCGAAATGTGCATAAACAAAATGCTGGGCTTCCACCGAATTTGCTGACGGCACGTCTATAGCTTTGCACGTAACAGCAAGCAAAAGTTCAATACCGCTTTAATAACCAATCCGGCCAAAACACCGCTTCCACCGAATTTGCTGACGGCGCGCCTATAGATTTGCACAACAAGCAAAAGTTCAATACTGCTTCAATAACTCATGCGACCATTCTGCCGACGGGGCAGATATAGTCTTGCGCGTGACAACAACAAATAACGTTCAGTAACTGAAATTAGGGCAAGAGTGTAGGTATTTAGACGCTAGCGTCGCTTTCATGTAATCAGTTATTTCAACTCATCCGCTGAGACCGGCTGCCTTTGGTAATCCAAGGGAAATAAAGAATTTTAAAACAAAACCAAGTGGTTAATTTTACTTATACAAAGGAAAACCTAATAACTCTCCTAACTCCTGGACTTAGAGTTCAAACCGTTAATAATATTTTATTTGATGTAATGGCAACGCTAACGTACGCGAAAAGAGTGCAAATAAAGTTGATAAATAAATGGTACGATCATGAACTTACTGAACTTAACAAATTAAAGTATGAGCTTTTCAAGATAGCCAAAAGAACCAACGAATGGGATAATTATAATAATACAAAACGGAAATTCAAAAAACTGATCAAAATAAAAAGGAAGCAATATATGGAAAATAAAATTGCAACAAATTGTCATAATCAAAAGCTAATGTGGAAATGTCTTAAAGACGCGATAAATTTAAACGAAACGTCTCAAATAAGACGGATTATTATAAATAACATACCGATTGAAGATCAAGAAATCGCAAGTCGTTTAAATCAGTACTTCGTTGGGAGCATAATAGAAATATGTAATACTATAGAAGCAATTACACCAGAAGTTGCACCCGAAGATATTAATAGAGTTTATTTAAACTTAAACCTATAAACGTTGAACAGATCATGCGCATAACAGCTACTTTGAAAATTAAATATGGAGGAAAAAAAACTGATATCTGAAGGTGTATGTAAAGATAGTATGGAGTACTTGGGTTTCATGTATACATCCATAATTAATGAAAGCTTCCGAGACGGTATCTTTCCGTCATGTTGGAAAGCTGCGACGGTTATACCAGTTGAAAAAGTGAAAGGCACATAAAAACCAGAAGAAATACGACCTATTAAGACGATGCCCAGCGATGGAAAAATTATAGAGAAAGTCGTGAAAGACCAGCTTCTCGAGTATTTAAACAAATATGAAATTATCATAAGCGAACAATCAGGGTTCAGATCCAAACAGAATGGAAGGAAGGTATGTCAAACAAGTTAGTGACAGTCTCAGTGTTCCTAGACCTAAAAAGGGCATTTGAAACTATTGACAGCGTAATACTACTGAGGAAACTACAAAGCATAGGAGTACGAAATAAAGCCCTGGAGTGGTTTAAAAGCTACCTTACTGGAAGGAAGCAGAAAACCATAATTAGAAATCAAATCTCCCCTGAAATCGATATTGAAATAGGCCTACCACAAGGATCTGTACTTGCAGCAATACTGTTCATCATATATATAAAGGATATAAAAATCTGTCTGAGCCTTTGTAAGATTAGGCTTTTTGCGGATGATGCACTACTGACTGTAAGCTGTCCATCAGAGAGAGAAGCTATGTCCAAGATGCAAGAGGACTTAGGGCCGGTTTCACCAACGCGACTAAGACTAAAACTAAGTCGTGACTTAAGTTAGCACAGATTCGAGACTAACTTAATTTTGGGTTTCACCAACTGAGCGACTTAAATAATTTTGAGCACAACAACCCGATCAGCTGTTTTATGCATAGTAGTATTTTTTCATACCAGACAACTCTGCGCATCCCAATACCCCAGTGCGAAATGGACATGTATGACCATACAAGAAGGAATGTATTGATCTTACACCCATTTCTCTTTGGTTGGAAGGTACTAAAATTAGCGCTTAATTGAAAACGATAGTTTCGTAATGGTGGCATGCTAGAAAACAAGCGTTCACATGCATCTACGCTTACCCTGTTAAAGTCAATCATGGTGAAGTTTCCGACTGGGGCGTTGCACAAAACAAATTAGCAACATTACTGACATTTAGGTTTTGAACCACAGCAACACTGCTTAGTCGAGAACAAGTCAGCTGGCAAGTTGACTAAGTTGTGACTTAGCTAAGTTAGGTGGTGAAACTGAAAAAGTTAAAATCGCACCTTAACTAAGTTAAGTCGAGTTGGTGAAACCGGGCCTTAGATGCCGTATATAAATGGTTGTGTCAAAACAGGCTTAAAACAAATACTGAGAAAACAAAATTTATGATCTTAAAGAGGAAATCTTCCGTAGAAGGAAATACGTCTCTGAAAATAGCAAATAGTACGATTCATAAAGTAAATGAAATGAAATACCTCGAAATAATAATTGATGAGAAACTAAAGTTCAATGAGCACCTCAAATATACAGAAGCAAAAATATCAAAAAACATCGGATTCATGTTTCGAACCTGTAAACATGTGAGCAAATATTATAAAATAATGGTATATAGGTCCATCATAGAACCTCACTTTATATATTGCCCTACAATTTTATTCACATTAGCCTACTCGAATATCTCAAAACTTCAGGTGAAACAAAATAAAGCAATGCGGTTTATCCTTAAGCAACGTTACGATGTCCTAATACATGAAATGCTCGAAAGACTAAATTGGCACGTTGAAATTTATACATAACATAAAAATAGGAAATCTAAACGACCGACTGTTATACAACAACGAGGTTCATGATTACCAGACAACAGCCGGTTCTATCGCACCGGAATGACCCGGGTTTTTTCACTAGGCCAAGGGCTGTTATTTCAGTGTAACCCTGTCCAATCTGGGGCAGGGCGAAGCACTGTTAACCACAACAACAACAACAAACAGAAACAACTTTCGTCTGCCAGCAGTACGATCGGAGGCCGACAAGAAAAATATATACTACGAAGGACTGAAAGAATACAATGATCTTCCCAGCGAAATAAAACAATGCCAAAATATAAACAAATTTAAGAAATTATTATATAATTATTTGAAAAGCGCTACCCCTTAGATAATGATCTCATAGATACACAAATAATCTAGGTCTACAAGACTGTATAAAATGGATAAATAAATAAATCCCGCAGATCCCAGAATCCAAGATCTCAATGCGGAAATTCGTAGGATAGTCAACGAACACAAGCTGACCAAGTGGAAACAACACCTTGAGACATGCAACCTCTCCGGCGGAGTCGGCAAATTATGGTTGACTGTCAAGGCCCTATCCAATCGGACCAAACACAATGATAAGGTCCCATAGCCTTCGGCGACAGCGTCAAACCCGACGCCAGGAAATGCGCGAGCTCCTTTTGACGGCCGTTTATTATGCATCCACCTGCGGATAGGACTAAGAGAAGAGTCTTCCGACGTGCGCACAAACACTCCACTGCGCCTATTGCCGTCTCAGTCGCAGAGGTCAAGGAAGCCATAATGAAGGCCAAACCCTCAAAATCCATCGGACCCGACGGAATCGCCATGAAGATGATCAAACACCTAGGCCATGAGGGACAGAGTTATTTAGCGGCTTTTTTTAATCTCTCTCTAACTACTTTCGTTATACCTGAGATATTGAAATAAGCTATTGTAGTTCCCCTACTAAAACCAGGGAAGCCGACGAACCAAGGAGTCTCTTCGCCCGATATCCCTCCTTTCGCCGGTAGTGAAATTACTAGATACCATTCTGCTCCCTTACTTCATTGCAAATCTGAAATTGACCGATCATTAGCATGGTTTCCGAAAATCTCATAGCACGACATCAGCTTTGAACGCCATTACAACGCAGATTAATAACGGTTTGAATCAACACCCACCAAGCCATAGGACGGTTCTTGTGGCACTTAACTTATCAAATGCATTCGATACGGTCAATCACGCCACACTCCTGCGAGATCTGGAAGAGACACCGCTCCCTGCCGGCCTTAAAAGGTGGACCACTAATTACCTTAATGGTGGACAGGCGTCAGTCAAATTCAGGAACAGGCAATCTAGACCACGAAGAATAAAACAAGGAGTGCCGCAAGGTGGTGTTCTCTCTCCCCTTTTGTTTAATTTCTATATTTGGAGACTTCCCCCCACCGGAGGGAGTTACCTCCGTGACCTTCCAGCTTCTTTACCGAGCGAAATCTGACCCTATCTCCGACTAAATCGACGGCGACCCTGTTTACTACATGGAATGCGCAGATGGGGAAAGAGTTAAATGTCTACCTACAATAAACTTACTGCAAATAGACATTAATAACAGCTAAAACACGTACAAAATCAATAATTTGAAATCGAAAGTTCGATTATATATTTTTGTCAAGGGATACATATTTAAATTTTTCTGTAACTTTTATGTGGCTATTGTAATCACACAAATTGGGTGTTGCGAAATACTGGAAATTGGTAGCCGGTGTCGGACTGAGTAAGGGTTATTTGTGTAAATCGCGTCCGAAGGCCCCCAACTAAGAAAGGTGGATAATTCTATACGACCGTAAGTAACTGCTAAAAACGTCCAAAAAGACTCGTTTGGCCACGGTATCAATAACACATGGTAATTATATGCAGAACACCTTTCTGCGTAGGCAGTCCAAAACCGTATACGCGACACCCAGCATTTCTGCAAAAAGTCACTTCTGTACATTTCGGAACGCCCAATATGTGTGATTACAACAACCACATCAAAATGACAGAAAATGTTCAATTTTGATTGCAAATATCGTTTGATAGAAATTTATAATCGAGTTTCCACTTTCGGATTCTTGATACCGAGGTCAAAGCGCGTCATATGATACCTTTTCCGGTAATTTTGAGGGTGTTTTAGCAGTTACGTACGATCGTATAGAATTACCGAAAAGTGTTCTACACATAAAAAGCATGGATCATACCCCAGATTTAGGATAGGGTAATTGTTTCCTTTAGGAGACAACTGCTAAAATACGTCCAAAAGTATCGGGGAGGTATCAAACAACCCGTTTTGACTTCGATATCTATAATCCGAAAGCAGATTTTCAATTTTATGTGTAATTTAAAAGTTATTCGCAAAAAAACCAAAAAATTTTCTAGGTCCGATCCCAAATAGGGGGCTTGGTAATTCTATACGACAGCACGTAACTGATAATATACGTCCAAAAATATCGGGAAAGGTGTCAAATGACGGGTTTTAAGCTTCGTATCATAATCCGATAGCGGAAACTCGTTATTTTATGTATGTTCAGAGATATTTGCAATTAAAGTTGAAATTTTTATGTCATGTTCATGTGGTGGTTGTAATCCCAGATTAGAGTGTACCGAAAAGTGTTCTGCGTAGAAATATTGTGGACCGCGTAGGCGGTGTTGCACCGGCTAAGGGTTATTTTTTTGAAGCGCGGCCGAAGGCCGCCTATGCAGAAAAGTGTTGTGCACATAAATACCTTGGATCAAGCCCCTATTTGGGATCGGACCTAGGCCATTTTTGGGTTTTTGGCTAATAACTTTTCAACAAAACAAACTATTTAATTTCCGCTTTCGGATTATTGATACAGAGATCAAAACGCGGCGTTTGATACCTTTCCAGAGATTTTTGGACGCATATTAGCAGTTACGTGCTCTCGTAAAGAATTACCGGGGGCTTGATCCAAGGTATTTATGTGCAAAACACCGTTCTTCGTAGGCTTCAAAAAAATAACCTTAGCCGGTCCAACACCGGCTACGCGGTCCACAATATTTCTGCACAGAACACATTTCTGCACTTTTCGGTACACCCTAATCTGTGATTACAACAAGCACATGAAAATGACAGAAAAATTTCAACTTTAATTGCAAATATCTCTTCACTGAAACAACAACTCAAAACGGGTCTTAAATACCTTTCCCGATAACACCGGACGTGTTTTAGCAGTTGTCTCCTAAAGGAAAACAATTACCGCAGATTCTTATTACTTTGATCGAAACGCTTGTTTTGATAACCTTATCGCCATTTTTAGATAAATATTAACACTCGTTGGCTGTCGTAAACAATTACCAAACTAATTTCGGCACATTTCGGAACAAACAATATGTGATTACAACAATCACATGAAAATTACAGAAAATTTTCAACTTTGATTGCAACTATCTCTTTATATATATATTTATCGAATTTCCGATATCGGATTTTTGATACCGAACTCAACCGCGTCTTTTTAAGCCTTACACTACATTTTTGGCTGTGTTTTAGCAGTTACGTGCTGTTGTATAGAATTTACCAAACATATCCTAACCATGACTTATGCGGCCAAAATAATAAAAAAAAAAACTGATATCATATTTCTTATTCTCTTACATAAAAAACGGATAAATTATGGGTATTTAAATAGTTTTTGTAAAATATATAAGCTGAATACAAAAAATTATGGTTACAATGCAAATCCAAAGCACAATGTGTTTAGACAGGAAAACGAGGTTTAAATTTCAACAATATAATAATAAAATGAATCATAACACACTTTTACCGCCATTAATTAAACTCAGCTAAAATACATCTTCAATCGTTTAGCATTATTTTTAATATTGAATCAATTACAACTGAAATATTTGCCACCACTAAAATTTCTTATTTTGCTGATACACCAAAGCTTCGACTTTTCAACTAGTAAGTCCAGGTCGGACATTCCTTTAAGGGAAGTTCACATCGACCGTTTTCCTAGTCGATTCATTACTGATCAAAAAGTCGGATGACGCAGAGACGATATAATAATCTGTTAACTCCTACCCAATTGCTAATCCGCGAGAAAATGTCGGGAGGTTTAAAAGACGCATTTTGACCTTGCTAGAGACATTTGCAATTAAAGTTAAAAATTTTCTTGTAATTCCATGTGGTTGTTGTAAGCATACATATATTGCAGGGTTGTGTTCTGTTATTTTTTCAATTCTGCCTCGCGCTTGTTGAACGTGACAGGAGACAAAAATCATAGTCTTTAATAAATTATAATGTAGCAAAAACAAGTATTGTCAACGCAATTATTCATGGTTTAATTAGGAAAGGTTTCGTAAGTAGCCCTATGCAACCCTGCACAGGTACGTCATTACAACTCGATGGTCGATCTACGGATATGACGCCTCTCATCCCTCATTACCCATCTCTCCTTCCTTACCTCAAGGGAGTACCGGAGCGTACCGGATTCATACCCGGCCAAGAACTGTCAGTTCGACAGCAACCCCCTAAACCTTCGGGGAGTGTTTTTGTCGTTACAACAACAACAACCCTGTACTTTTCACTATCCAAACTCCCAAATTGCTCCTAAAACAAAAAGTGATTTTTCTTTTCAAACTCCTTTTGAATATTGAACAATAGTTTAAAATAGTACTGAAAGTTTTACTTTTCAGAAAAAAAATGGTGCTTGGGTAAACTTATTTATTTTTGATCGTTTATTTACATTCGTTGAAAATTAAATTATTTTGATGCAATTCTGCTGTTATTTACATATTAAAATGCAGTTTTAGTAATAGTTTTCATTCATTTAGCTATGCATTTATTTTTAAGTTTCAATCTATATGTCATCACCTGCCCTTATTACTTTTTATCCAGGAGTTTCCTGTTTATTTCATGAGAACCTAACGAGAGTACGCAATTACATCAACTTCATTCCGACGGGGAAAAAGCTATTATGCTGGACCCGAAAATATGTGAAAACTCTTTTTTGGCAACAACTGATGCTGCATGCTGAGACGGCCGAGCGACTCATCCACAGTCCTTGACGGCATTTCCATGCTAAGGATAAAACTCATGTCGTGAACTTGCCCTAAACATGGAAGAAGTCAAACGTGGTACTTGTAAACGTAGCCTAAGGTTAGTTTGTATAAAATAGTTTAACTCAAACATATGGCAACTCTGTAAATATAAACAATTTATGTAAATCATGGCTACACTAGACTACAGAAAAATAAAGATGGGACATTAAAAACGACAACCCGTAGTTTTATTAAAATCAACCGAATTGCGACACATCCGTCTAAATAAATTAACAATATTACATCTTTACAACTTCAGGTGTGGGGTAAACCCATTCTCACTAATATTTTGAAAAATTCTACAAAGATGGTAAGTCCGCGCCAAGAAATAATTGATGCACTTCAAATTGCACATGTGGAATTTCCACCGTACGTAGCAATTCCGGTGCTGAAAATTATTCTAGTGCGTAGCAATTCCGGTGCTGAAAATTATTCTAGTGCCGACGATGCAAATATGGCTCCTAATGCTGATGGTGCCTCAAACGTGGGCAACTATGATGCTGATACAAATATCACTGCGAACATAACTGGGAATGATACTGCCGTGCCAGCAACTGCTATTGCCGTCGTAAACCATGCCGATACTATAGACGCTGCTACTAATACGAGTGGTCACGCTGCCACAAATGTAACCACTTCTTCTGCCGCTGCCACAATTGTAACCATTTCTTCTGCCGCTGCCATAAGTGTAACCACTTGTTCTGCCTCTGCCGCTTTTACAAATGCCGTCACTGATTCTGCTAACGTTACTGCCACCTTTGAGTCTATTAACGTTGCTGCCGCCACTGATTCTGCTAACCTTGCTGCCGCCATTGCCGTTCGTCGCCTTGCCGGCCTAGACCAAGAAGTACTAGCACTTCAAAAGAGACTAGAGATGTTGAAGCTCATGCAGCAAATTGATGAGCTAGAAACTCGATCTAGGACAAAATCTTATCGAAGACTTGACTTCGGTGACATCGAACATGCACTGGCAAAATTTTATGGTGATGATGTCGCCTACCCTGTCAGACATTTCATCAGGGACTTCGAAGAGATCAAGCAGTCCACTGGAGCAGACGAAAATTTTAAACTTCTTGCCCTGCGACGCTCTTTAACCGGTACGGCTCGTGTGTTTCTTTCAACAACAACTGCATTAAATTATTATCCACTAAAAGAATCACTAATAAAAGAATTCGACTTGGCAGTGACCAGGCAAGAAATTTACAAGATGCTTAGCCAGCGACGGTGGAAGAAGAATGCAGAGTCTATGCATTGTTATGTCTTATCAATGCAGGCACTCGCTAAAAGAGCAACTATCCCAGAGTAGGAGGTGGTTGACTTTATAATTGACGGAATTGGGAATAGTGTCCCAAACTCGCATATAAATACTTCTTTCGGCAAGAAACATCGAAGAGCTAAAACAAATCAGCAGCCGATATCAAAATAAGTACTTTGCTACAAAAGTAGAGCAGAAGCCACCGACGACAGTAAAGCAGAAAACCGAACAAAAAACAATATGCTTCAACTGCTCTCAAAGCGGGCATATAAAACCTAACTGCCCGTACCCGTTGCGGCCGGAAGGGTCATGTTTCCGTTGCTGGCGGATGGGCCATGACCATCGGGCTTG
Source organism: Merzomyia westermanni (assembly GCA_949987695.1). Lineage (NCBI taxonomy): Eukaryota > Metazoa > Arthropoda > Insecta > Diptera > Tephritidae > Merzomyia > Merzomyia westermanni. The sequence goes on along the minus strand of OX465292.1, from coordinate 102,200,228 downwards.
TCCTAATCCCAGATAGGTGTTGAAGAGGAAAGAGAACGTGGCTGGAGTGGAGACTATGATGCCGGACGAGGATATTGCAGACACCGTAGGAGAGTACAATTAAGTAAGAATAGAGTTTAAGTTATTTAGTGAATTAGTTTCTAATATTACTCTTTCTCTTTTTGACACCGGTAGCCCGGTTAGTTTCATACGAGTCTCGAACGTCCCAAAACAACTTCTTAGGAAAACAAGGACGAAAACTTACTACATATAGAGGTATAGGCGGAAAGCCGTTAACAATTTTTGAAATCATCACATGTAAAATTTTTTTCAAAAATAAAGTAAACATTCTTGAATTAAAAGTACTTACCGATCATTGTATGTCTTTGCCAGTTATTTTGGGACGAGATTTATTGAAACTATTTAACATAAAATTAGCTGCTATAGATGGAAAATTTTTCAAAACTATTTGCAATGACAAGAAATATTTAAATAAGTCTCTAGAGACTATAAGTGCCCTTAAAGCTGATGGAGTCATCGCTGACTTGAGTATTAATATACCAAAACGCCGCGATAGTGCCGTAAAATACCCGCGATAGTGCCGTAAAATACCCAGAAGAACACAAGGCCTTACTCAATATTGTACTACAGCGGCTTTCAAAACGTGGACTGAAACTTAATCTGGATAAATCAAAGTTTGCATATAGGGAAATAGACTATTTAGGGTATGAAGTGCGTAATTCAGGAGTCCCGCCCCAATGGAAGCATCCGAAATTTTCCAATACCCACAAACCAAAAGCAGTTACAGTCCTGCATAGGGTTATTCTTCTACTTCCGACGTTTTGTACCATCGTTCTCTCAGATAGCCAAACCATTGCAAAATTTACTCAAGCGACAGATAACAGTTTGATAACAAATTTCACCCCATTTCATATTTCTCAAAAACTGTCTCTAGTGCCGAGTCCAAATATCATAGTTTTGAGCTTGAAACATTAGCAATCATATACGCTTTGAGAAGGTTCAGAACCTATCTTGAAGGTATGCCATTTAAAATAATTACTGATTGTAATCACTTGGCTATGACCCTCGAGAGAAAACAGTTGAATCCCCGAATCGCTAGGTGGGCCTTGGAGTTAGAAAATTACAACTATACCATTCAGCATAGGAAAGGTACTTCTATGGCGCATGTAGATAGGCTGAGTAGAGTGCAGATTTCACATATCATTAATGCCGAAGAGGTTGAATTCCAAGTGCAAATTGCCCAGGAGCGTGACGAAACAATCAGTTCTCTACGGAGCCGTCTTGAGAACGGGGAGGTCCCAGATTTCAATCTAATAGATGGTTTAGTATATAGATTGCAGCCGGACGGTAAAAAACTGCTATATGTGGCCGGCGAAATGGAATCAAACATTATTAGGTTAATGCATGAAAAAATAGGACACAAGTGAGTTGACAAGACTGTCAACAAACTAAGTCTGTGTTATTGGTTTCCAAAAATGAGAATGAAAGTGGACAAATTGATCAGAAATTGCCTGAAATGGTTGATGTATGCTACACCTCCACGCATTAGAGAAAGGAATTTCCATGATATTCCTAACACTCTATTGCCGTTCGATACTCTTCATATCAATAATTTTGGTCCCCTGCCGTCTCTTAACTCAAAGCGTGAACATATTCTAGTAGTAGTCGATTCATTCACCAAGTTTGTGAAACTTTACCCAACCAATTCTACCAGTACCCGTAAAGTTACCTCTGCCCTACAAAAATATTTTAATTATTGCAGCCGTCCGAGGCGAATTATAAGTGATAGAGGAACATGTTTTACATCTATGGAGTTTAGCAGTTTCCTCTCTAAGCGAAATATTGACCACGTAAAAGTGGCGGTTGCCTCCCCTCAAGCGAACGGGCAAGTCGAGCGTGTGAATAGAGTCCCTAAGGCGATGTTAGGAAGACTGACTGACCCGATAAACCATGCTGACTGGTGCTTGAAATTGCTTGAAGTGGAGTATGCCATGAACAACTCCGTTCATAGCACTTGCCGGGACACCCCTAGTAGACTTTTGTTTGGCATAGAACAACGTGGAGCAATTGTTGACGAATTCACCGAATACTTTCAGGAGAAGACGAACTCTGATGTAAAGCGAGATTTGGTATCCATACGCCAGAGTGCCTCTGACGCTTTCAAAGATAGACAGTATTATGATACCAAGCGTTTATCCATTGACAGTGAAAAACAGGAGAGTTATGAGGTTGGAGATTATGTCGTAATTAGAAATGTAGATAATGCTGTTGGAGCTAACAAAAAGTTTATTCCCCAATACAAGGGACCATATGTAGTGCATAAAGTGTTGAGAAATGAGCGGTATGTCATTGGTGATATTAACAACTGCCAATTAACCCATCTTCCTTATGATGGGGTAATTGAGGCCCACCGTATTCGAAGGTGGTTGGATAGAAGAAGTGATGATTCCGTCGAGCGGGAAGATGAAGAGCAGGATCCCTTCGAGGTTAGCTAGATATACGAGCTATTATATATATGATCGAGGCCGATCTATTGTCAGATTGGCCGAGTTGTAAACGTAGCCTAAGGTTAGTTTGTATAAAATAGTTTAAGTCAAACATATGGCAACTCTGTAAATATAAACAATTTATGTAAATCATGGCAACACTAGACCAGAGAAAAATAATGATGGGAGGACTTCCGGTTTGACATCAAAAACGACAGCACGTAGTTTTATTAAAATCAACCGAATTGCGACACATCCGTCTGAATAAATTAACAATTGTTGCCGCCGTTCCTAGTGGGTACTTTTATATTACAGTGTATTAATTTCCCAAAGGGTACTTTGCATATATTATATTTTCACAATTCTTAAAACCTGTTGCTATTGATCTATTGTTACATTTTAAAGCACCCTTCTTATACATTATTGCGGTAAATTAAATGGTGTGATCTTTAGTGTATATAACAAAAAATGTAAAATTTATAAAAGGCTTCAACTGGACATGAAAAGTCGGTAGAAGACAAATGTTTTTAAAGTATGCACCTGTATACTCCAGCATACTTGTGGTTGAGTAATTAAATTTAAATTCGTATACTAAAAAAGTTGTCTTTTATTAAAAGCGGAAAACCGTTCTGCTAACAGTCTTTTAGAAACATTTTTTACCGCGGTTCGCGAATAAATATTAATATTTTTTATAAAATTGTTCCGGATGGAAAATAACGGAGAGTTAAGTGGTGAATACAATTGCCACAAGCGCAACGAAAAGGATAATAGCCGCATGGACCAATGTGACCAATGCGACAAGTGGTATCACTTCGATTGTGTCGGGGTTAACAGCGGAATTGAAGACATGGGCTGGAATTGCACCAAATGCAACCCCTTGCTTCTACCGCAACAACGAGTGCTGCAGCTCTCCCGTACACTCAACAATCTGTTGTTGTATCCACATCTACTCCAAGTTGCCCGCAATCAACTTCATCACCTACACCTGATATATCTTCATTCGGACCCACGCCGTTAGTTTCATGGAGCACAGCCAGCAGTAACACAGGTGCAACCACAAACACAGTAAGTTCAGCTAATTGAGTTGTTACAACATCGTTGCATCTCGTGCCCCCTGCAAGCGCACCAAATCTGCCAGCATCATGCTTTTCGTCATCATCATCAAATATCAGTACTATGAACATCGGTGCGATATCAGCATCAAACGTAAATCTTATGCGTGAAGTGAGCGCAACAACCGCTGCACAACCACACTTTCGCCAGACTGCCGAAATACCTAATCTTCACACACCGGATGGCAAAGAGTTGGATCTACGTCTATCTATGCTTGAAGGAGAGAGGCTTATTAATCAAAGTTATCTTGAGAAGAAATATGATAAACTGTCTAATTCCCATGGCACTTCAGTTAAGAATGTTTACGGTAACAGCGTTAGAATATCACCAACACCTGCTCAGATAGCAGCACGCCAAGGCATTCCCAAGGGGCTTCCGCATTTTCATGGAAGTCCAGAGGAATGGCCTTTGTTCATCAGTAGCTTTGAAAACAGCACCGAAGTTGCAGGCTACTCTCTTGCCGAAAATTTAATACGGTTGCAAGCGTGCTTGAAAGGTAAGGCCCGAGAAATGGTACGGAGCAAGCTTCTATTGCCAGCGATACTTCAAGAAATCATTGCAACTTTACGTATGTGCTTTGGCAGGCCAGAGCTAATCGTCGAAAATTTGATCGAAATGTTACAAAAGATTCCGCCTATTAAAGATAGACTGGATGCCTTAATAGATTTCGCACTCTGCGTACGTAATGTATATTCGACTATGGAATCCTGCCGTATGGCAGACTATATGAACAATCCCATGGGTACAGGAGTTGGTCGATAAATTACCGACTAATCATAAGCTTGCCTGGGCCATGCATCCGAAAGGACAAAATGTGCCTGTAGTGAAGGTATTTAGTGATTGGCTCTACACATTTGCTGAAGCTGCGAGTCAAGTGGTCGGATATACTAATACGAAAAAAAGCGGAATGGTCAACACGCACATGCATACATCTACTACACAACGAGATGCCATCTGTGGCCACTGCAAAGCTAACGGGCAGAGAATAGCGCAACGTGACGAATTTAAGAAACTGGGCCTAAATAGCAGATGGGACGTTGTTCGTACTTTAAAACTATGTCGTCAATGCCTTAACGCTCACCGACGCAGATGCTTCGCAACCAAAACTTGCGGACTGGATGGCTGCAACGCCAAACATCATCCACTGTTACACGGAAGCGCGGCACCCAACGCAAGTTCTGGCTCGGCCGCTAGCGGCATTGTCAACTCTCACAACAACACGAAACAACAGCATTCCAGCTACTTTCGCATACTACCGGTTCGTATATTTGGTATTAATAGTTGTATTGATACGTTTGCTTCTCTAGATGAGGGTTCATCGTATTCATTTAGTCGAAGAAGAAGTCTTCAAAAAACTAAACCTGAAAGGAGTCCATGATCCGTTATGCCTTCGATGGACCGGTGACAAAACTCGAAACGAAAACTCATCTGTTAGGGCTTCGTTGGAAATAAGTGGTGTGCAGCATGACAAACCGTTGAGCATAACCGGGGTTCACACCGTGAAAAACCTGGCACTGCCGATACAATCCATTGATATGGCGAAAATAAGCAAAACCTACGTGCACATGGCTGGCCTTCCCATACAATCCTACGTTAATGCACGACCTACAATACTCATAGGCTCCGATAGACTATACAAGGGCAGTGTGGCTATTCGACATCGAGCGCATGCTTAAACATACATACATGTATGTACATGCAAAAGCGACTACGAAGAACTTCATGAATTGGTTAAAAGTCACTTTAAGTTGGATGATGCCACACGTGATCATGCCATGTGTTCGAACGACGACAAAAAAGCATTAGCTATACTCGATACTACGTGCAAACGGGTAGACAACAGGTTGGATTATTATGGCGATATAATGAAATAAACTTGCCTGATAGTTATGGAATGGCTTACAAGCGTCTTATATGCCTCAATAACAAATTTATAAAAGATCGAGCACTTCCGCTAGCTATGCAAAACCAGATTGATAACCTTCTAGAAAAGGGATATGCAAAAAAATTAAGCGCAGCTGAGTTAAAAGAGCACAAAGAACGTGTCTGGTATCTGCCTATATTCGTTGCCCGCAATCCAAACAAGCCAAATAAAGTACGCTTAGTTTGGGACGCTGCAGCCAAGAGCAACGGAGTGGCGCTTAACGATGCTATATTAGTTGGGTTTTTAACCTCTTTGGTCGACTTTTTATTGGAATTTCGCGTGGGAAAAGTGGGAATCTGTGGTGACATCGCCGAAATGTTTCACCAAATCAACGTCGGCGCAAACGACATGCATGTTCAAAGGTTTCTCTGGCTCAATGAGGAAGATGACATCGCAAACCCTAGCGTGTACGTCATGCGCGCTCTCACTTTTGGCATCAGTTGCGCCCCATGCATCGCGCACTATGTACGCGACAAAAATGCTAACACTTTTGAGCGACAATTTCCAGAAGCTGTCGACGCCATAAAAAGGTACCATTACGTTGATGATTTTATATATAGCGAAGACAGCGAAAATACTGTCATAGAAATAGCATCAACAGTTAAACATATACAGGCATCGGCTGGGCTTAATCTCCGCAACTGGGCATCTAACTCTACTAATGTCTTAAAAGCTATGGACGGCAACTGCGTTAAAGCACAATCGCCATTGGAACTGATTTCTAACGAAAAGATTCTTGGAGTATATTGGGACCCAAATAAAGATGTGTTTAAGTATACCTTCAGGTTCGCGAGACTAAAGCGTAACATTATATCAAATGATAACGCGCCCACAAAGCGCGAAATACTCCAAGTCTTGATGTCGATATTCGACCCTCTTGGCTTTTTTTCGCACTACACAATGACGTTAAAGATTTTACTCCAAGAGATATGGCGATCGGGCATTGGTTGGGATGATACGATCAACGATGCAATGAACTCTAAATGGTGCCAGTGGAAAACCGCCTTAACAGATATGTCCATGGTGGAAATACCAAGGTGGTATTCAATTTATCTTGATGTAGCTGATGATGTGCAACTGCATACCTTCGTGGATGCCGGTGAGTTGGGATACACAGCGGTATGCTATTTACGTGTTAAAAGCGGCGTCCATACAAGTGTCTCAGTCGTAGCAGCTAAATCAAAGGTAGAGTCTCTAAACCCGATTTCCATTCCTCGAATAGAGCTGCAAGCAGCCGTATTGGGCGCGAAGTTGGCTTCAAAAATATATGGCATATCACGACTAAAAATAAAAAAGAAAATATTTTGGACAGATTCAACAACGGTATTGAAGGGGCTTCGTATGGACCCTCGACAGTTTCGTCAGTTCGTAATGTTCAGAGTTGCTGATATATTGGATCGGAAAAGCTTGAACCAGTGGAAATGGGTACCATCTCTTTCAAATCCGGCCGACCTCGCAACAAAAATTAACTCTAAAGCTGATGCGAGCCTCTGGTTAAGCGGGCCACCATTTTTACACACCGACGAGAACGAATGGCCATACCTCAGCGACTTAGGACCATTAAATAAAAACGAAATAAAAAACCACGTATTTCATATCCGAAAGCAGATGCGGTAAAACTCCCTATAAACTTTAAATATTTTTCGAGCTGGAGAAGGTTATATCGCGCATTAGCTACGTTCATCCTTTACGTAGAAAAAGTTAAGGCAAGGGTACGCTCACAGAAACCACCAGACAAAGTCACCTTCGAAATGCTCATAGCTGCACAAACGACGCTGATAGCTCAGGCGCAACTTAGCGCGTTCGAGGACGATATCGTAAGCCTAAAAAGAGGTAAGAGTCTCGAAAAACACAGCAAACTTAAAGCTCTAAATGTATATATAGATGAGCTCGATGTTATACGCGTTAGAGGTCGAAACGATTTTTTAACAGCTGTTGACGCCGCTGTATTGCCTGGTAAACACCATGTCGCCTACCTCGTAGCCAAAGACATGCACGAAAGGTACCATCACCTATCGCACGAAACCGCAATAAATGAGATACGCGGTAAATTTCATATACCTCGACTACGAGTGCTATATAGGTCAGTACGTGGAAATTGTCAAATCTGCAAGAACCAATACGCAAAACCTCGTCCTCCACAGATGGCACCGCTACCTACCGCTCCTCTAGCTAGTTTCGAACGCCCATTCAGTTATGTTGGTATCGACTATTTCGGCCCTATACTCGTTACGGTTGGCAGACACCGCGAAAAGCGCTGGGGAGTGATCTTTACATGTCTCGCGGTCCGTGCCATCCATATAGAGATAGCATACTCCCTCGATACAAGTTAATGCATCTTATGCATACGGAATTTTACGTCACGACGGGGGTGCCGAAAGAAATCTACACCGATAATGGTACAAATTTTAGAGCGACCGAAAAAATTCTGCGAGTCGAGGCTAGCAACATAAACTACACAGCAATTGAAAATAAGTTCGACGACATTATGTGGAAGTTCAACCCACCAGCCGCTCCTCACATGGGCGGGCCATGGGAACGCTTGGTAAGATCTATTAAAACCGTGCTGAATGCAATAAAGAACATAATTTCAATGACGAAACGCTTCGAAGCAGTCTCATGGAGGTCGAATTTATAATCAAATCTAGGCCACTTACTTTTGTCTCTATCGAGGCAAGCGATGACGAAGCCATCACGCCAAACCACATATTAATCGGCAATTATATGAGGATAGATTTTGGCGAAGATGGGTCCAAGAATACAGACCGATACTGGCACGACGATCGAAGTGGTTCGAAAAACAGCCTCCGCTAAAAGTCGGAGATTTAGTGGTGATCATCGACGAGTCCATGCCTAGAAATCATTGGCCAAAAGGGATTTTAGTTGAAACAATCACAGCAAAGGATGGTCAGGTGCGGCGCGCGACTGTAAAGACGTCACACGGAGTTCTGGAGCGACCTGCCACAAAATTAGCTGTGCTAGACGTCAGCAATGAAAGGAAGTAAGCTGGAGGGTTCGCTTACGAGTGGGGGAATGTTGCCGCCGTTCCTAGTGGGTACTTCTATATTACAGTGTATTAATTTCCCAAAGGGTACTTTGCATATATTATATTTTCACAATTCTTAAAACCTGTTGCTATTGATCTATTGTTACATTTTAAAGCATCCTTCTTATACATTATTGCGACATTTGCGGTAAATTAAATGGTGTGACCTTTAATGTATATAGCAAAACATGTAAAATTTATAAAAGGCTTCAACTGGACATGAAAAGTCAGTAGTATGTGTATGTTTTTAAAGTATACACCTGTATACTCCAGCATACTTGTGGTTGAGTAATTAAATTTAAATTCGTATACTAAAAAAGTTGTCTTTTATTAAAAGCGGAAAACCGTTCTGGTAACAACAATATTACATCTTTACATACTCCAACTGAAAACAGCGAACCAAGTGGAGTCTTCTAGTCCTGTTTTCTTCCTGATCCAGAAGCTCTATATCTATGAACATTTTGTTGTTCTGGTGTCCTTGCAACTTTCTTACTCATTTGTATCGCTTTTATTTGGTTACCGACTGCTTTCAGGACTTCGGGGCCGTTCACACTATAGTGGCAGTGGCAGTTATATGAGCAACGAAACTGAGAATACTATAAAACGCCAAGATTTTAGTGTCCAAGGCAGTCAGTAGAACTCATTGTTTACCCGTACTAGTTTGGCATCTTCTTTTGCGAATCGGAGTGGAAGGTAGTGGATGAAGGTACTGCGAGAGAGTGGAAAGAAGGAAATCGCGATCAGAGTTGTTTTAAAGTAAAAACTACAACTAGAAACTTGAATATAAACTGAAATTTACATTTTATAGTATCTGATAAGGTGTTATAACTACTTTATATTCACTAGTTCGGGAGTTTTATATCTTCACGTTCAATATTGCAGTATTTAAATTTGATTGTTTTATTATTGCATACAACACACACTGTGTGGTTTGTGTATGTGTGCAGTTTCGGAGTAAGTTGCGCTACTATAGTATACTATATCTCTCTATCTCTATGGCGCGATATACAACAGGTATATCATCATAAACCTCCTAAGAGATTTTTGCGCCAAGCTTCTCTTCCAATTTGTGGTGTGCCGATTTGAAATTTCCCTACAAATTGGTGGGACCTACAGTTTTTTGCCGACTCCGAACGGCATCTACAAAGGAGACGGATTTTTGCTGAGAAGCCTGTCATGGCAGAAATACACTCGGAGAGTTTGCCAAACCACTGCCGAGGGGCGACCCCGTTTTGAAAAACCTTTTTTCAAATCACTTTTGATGTTACCTGTACCAGGGCTCGAACCATGGACCTTCGGTGTGGTAGGCCGGCAACACTACCTTCACACCACGGCGGCCGCTATATAGTATACATATAAGTGCGTTAACGCAATTGCGTTAAGGGCTTTTTTGGCGCAATGATACCAAATTGCTAGGGTCGCAGTTTATGAGACATCACCGAAAACTAATGCAAAGCGTTTGGAGGGGGTATCTAGAGATACGTATTCATGCAAGGATAAAAGAATTCGAAGCGGAGTCTTACTTTTTTTCCCCGTTCAAAAATAATGAGCAAAAATAGTTTGGGAGACACCATCGAGCACTGAACGAAAACGGTCCGATGGGATATCTGCACCCACGTATCCATGCCTTGATGAAGAATCCGAAGGCGGTGTGTAACTTTTCTTACCCGTTTAAAAGTAATGAACCAAAGGCAAATTATTCAACCTTTTGTTTGTTAATAACTTTTAAATTGTTTCAAATCTTAATTTTCCGCACTTGGATTGTGATTCCTGAAATCGAAACGCGTCTTTGGGTATACCTCTCAACATTTTTGGTAGCGCCTTGGTAGCTGTAGCGCGGATGTTGGTGCCACTGGCGCTGATACCATTATTTGTGATACTGTGACGAATTCGATGATTCCTTAATTATCAATCCTGGGTTCGATCACTATAAAGTCGAATAAACACACGCACAGATAATGTAACTAATAGCTGGTTTTATTTACTAGTAATAAACGCAATACAAATTTAAGAGGTTGGTAACTTCGCAGTAGTTCACTATTGAACGCTTGAAAATAAACTGATCAACCTGCCTTGCTTGGTCACCGCCTTATATAGTCCAACAGGGTGCTTGCCTACGCACCGAGAACTTTCTTGGTTGTTCGCTTTTCGTGTTCTGGAAGGGTCGGTCTTATTTATTAGCATCTCCTCTTTGCATCGTATTCGCAAACACTCGCGCCATCTCTCTTCCTCTTCCTAGTTACACGCTTGCATGCATAAGCGTAGCCATCGTTATCTCAGTTGTGTGTTAACTAGTGGTGGGAGTGTTATTGAGTTAGGGATGGTACATGCTTGAGAATAATCGCCACACTGCCCTCCACCTAAGTCTGATCGTCCCGATCAGACACATTTCCCAAACTAAACGCTGCTAGACGCTCAATGGTTGGCACTGCTTTACCAAACCTCATTTCGTCCAGTGATTGAAACTCCGACATCAATCCTCTCCTGCAGAGATTCCCACAATGTATTGCAGTGTCACATATTCCAACCATTTTGTCCGTTCTTAATCCCGAATGGATTAGTGCCTTCACTTTCGTTCCCAGTGGTACCCGGCAAACATTCCTGCAGCTCGTTTCTTCAGGATTCCGTTCCGTTCTCTCATGCCCATTGCACTGGTTCACATTATCCACTAAGTTGCGTTGCTTCCTCGGAACATGACCACCAGATGTTCGTCTTTTATCCTCAGCACACCCTGCACACTTAGTAATCCATTTCCTCACAGTTTGTTTGCAACCGATCCAATAGAACCGCCGCTTTACCTCTTGCAGCGTTTTCTTTATTCCCATGTGCCTTCCATCTGGGCAACTATGCGACGCTTTGATAACATCTGGAATTCTTGCCTTGGGAACAACAATAAGTGCTCGATGATTCCGGCCATCTTCACTTTCCCATATCCGATGCAAACACCCAGATATTAGCTTCAAATTACTCCATTGGGTCCAGTATGCTTTTGCGATGCGACTCTCTCTAATCATCTCTCCTCTTCTTGGCTGTTTGTTTTCCTTTATTCCTTTCAACACACGTGCCAAATCTGGATCTTCCTCCTGGCCTTGCCGAATCTTCTTCAGGAGGCACCTGTCCATGAAAGCCTTTGGTCGAGGAGCTACCGGTGCTTTACGAGGCTTCTGTTGCTTCATCTTCAAGATCACTCCCTTGGTGGTATAGCCACTATTGTGTCCAAAGACCAGAGGAACTTTTTGGCCGTTGTAAGTCATAACCCTGTTCCTTACGTTGATGTGAATGTCTCTCTCAGCCAAGAAATCGACGCCAATGATGACTTCGTCGACAATATTCGCTACCAAGAAGTTGTGATAAGTAGCTACATTCCCAATCACAATCTTACATGTCACCTCTCCCAGGACTTGCTTGCTTTCACCAGTTACTGTCCACAATTTAGCTTTCCGCAATAGTCTCACCTTCCCGCTGACCAAGTCACTCCGAATGATGGAATGTGATGCACCCGTATCCACAGTCAGCAAGCGCTCTTTCCCGTCCACGTTGCCTTCAACAGTAACATTACCCGCTTTCCGTTCGAGTTGTGACACAGAGATTATAGGGCATTCATCTTGCTCATCTTCTCCAGCTTTGCGTTTACTTCCACTTAAATTGCCAGGATTACTGGAGCCAGTGCCGCAATAACGTGCTATGTGACCTGGTTTTCCGCACTTAAAGCATTTAATGGCACCATCACTTTTTTTCTGTACTCCGTTCAACGCTTCCAAAATTTTGTCTACCCAAGCCGGAGTTTCCACTTCTACACGATGAGCCTTGTACGCAGGTTTACTTAATAGCGAGGCTGTTTCCTGCGTTAGAGCATGTGATACCGTTTCAGAGAATGTCCGTTTGGGGTTTGCATATGTGGCCCGCTTCGTCTCCATGTCGCGTATTCCATTTATGAAACACTGGATTTTCACCCTCTCCGTATACTCTACAGGTGCGTCTGCATTTGCTAGATGGGCCAACCTCTCGATATCCGATGCAAATTCCTGCAAAGTCTCATTAGGTTTCTGGAAGCGATTCTGTAGCTCTATTTGGTATATCTGTTTTCGATGTTCGCTACCATAGCGTCTCTCAACTGCACCCATTAATGCTTCATAATTGTTCCTTTCGGACTCGGGAATAGTCTGTAAGATTTCTGCTGCAGGTCCCTTCAATGCCACGAATAGTGCTGCAACTTTATCTTCAGTGCACCAATTATTCACCGCAGCCGTCTTCTCAAATTGTAGCTTAAATACCTGGAAAGGAACAGAACCATCAAATGACGGGGATTTTACCTTGGGAGTATTCGCTGAAGCAGATGGACGGTTCAGTTGCAACTCCTGGATACGGCCCCTTAACGCATCTACCTCGGTCTCTATTTTATCTTGAAATTGTGCAATTTTTGCATCTTGTGCTTCCAACTGCGATGACATATACGCCTTTTGTTCTTCCAGTTGAGCGGAGAGCTGTGATGAAATATTGGCCGAAATTTGAGACGACATTTCTATAATACGAGTCTCTTGGGCCTCCATTCGACATGCAATGTGTGTTTTCTGTTCTTCCAGCTGAGATGCCATGCAAGTTTTCTGTTCTTCGAGCTGAGATGCCATTCCAGATGTAATACGCGTCTCTTGTTCTTCCATTTTAGTGGACATCTGAGTTAATACAGCCAATATCATGTTTGTGTCCACAGTTGCTCCTGGATTCGGAGACTTATTTTTTTCTTCCATTTTTGTTGGTGCCTCCTCCACAAGATGAAAAACATGATCATCAACGTTGATTCCTTCCGCTTCCATAGCCTCTCGCAATCGTGACTGTAACTCTGATTTATTGCCTGTAGTGTTTAGTCCGCGTTGTTCCAACTCATTTTTGAGTTGCTGAATCTTTAATTCATTCAGCTTTGCCATGTATTTGTTATCCTTGAAAACTCTCGGTATTTATTTAACAATATCACTTCTGACACCAATTGTGACGAATTCGATGATTCCTTAATTATCAATCCTGGGTTCGATCACTATAAAGTCGAATAAACACACGCACAGATAATGTAACTAATAGCTGGTTTTATTTACTAGTAATAAACGCAATACAAATTTAAGAGGTTGGTAACTTCGCAGTAGTTCACTATTGAACGCTTGAAAATAAACTGATCAACCTGCCTTGCTTGGTCACCGCCTTATATAGTCCAACAGGGTGCTTGCCTACGCACCGAGAACTTTCTTGGTTGTTCGCTTTTCGTGTTCTGGAAGGGTCGGTCTTATTTATTAGCATCTCCTCTTTGCATCGTATTCGCAAACACTCGCGCCATCTCTCTTCCTCTTCCTAGTTACACGCTTGCATGCATAAGCGTAGCCATCGTTATCTCAGTTGTGTGTTAACTAGTGGTGGGAGTGTTATTGAGTTAGGGATGGTACATGCTTGAGAATAATCGCCACAATACCATAACGCCATGACGCCAGCAGTGCCAGAAACACCTTCAACTCAATGGCGCCAGTGGCGCCACTTCAGTGTACCGGTGTTTTGTAGTAGTTTAGAGTTTCTGGCGCTACTGGCGTCATGGCGTTACGGAATCACAAATAAAGGTATCTGCGCCAGTAACGCCAACACCGGTATCAGCGCAATTCCGTGAAGCCGCGCAGCGTTACACACCCTTATTAACATCCATAGAACTAAAGCCGTACCATGTCGGAGTTATGCCCGAAAAACCTCACAATGCATGTGTTTGTATTTATCAGGTCAACTTTAGATTTCTAGTGGATGCTTTGAATGATACTTTGCAGCCTTCTTTGAAATATTCTTTTGAGCTGTTGAAACAAATATATTGTGATGAGCATAGTGTTAAATATATAACTGGAATCTGCACTTCGTGTTTGCAATGGGACAAACCATTAGATGGTTCACTGCCAATTCAAAATATCAAAGGCTCTAAAAAAATTTACTAAAACCCTCTTACGTGGTATTGATAAGCAAACTGGCAAGTTTGACTCCTTTTTTTTTGGAAAAAGAAAATGGAAACATCAGACTCAGAAGGTGCTATTCAAATAAAAAGCGGCGACCAAAAAAATTCCACAAATTTTAAATATGCCACCTAATTACGGATAATTTTTTCCTAACTGGTCTCTTAACTATTCCCAATCGCATGTCACTTCTCCCAGGACTTGCTTACTTTCACCAGTTACTGTCCACAACCTAGCTTTCTGCAGTGGTCTTCAAATCCAAATCCACTGAATGATGGAATGTGATGCACCCTATCCACAGTCAGCAAGCGCTCTTTCTAATCTACGTACCCTTCAACAGTAACAATACTTGCCTCCGTACGAGGTGTGGCAGAAATATTATTATAGGGCATTCATCCTGCTCATCTTCTCCAGCTTTGAGCTAACGCCCACCTGCTGCGCTGAAGTCTCTGAAGCCTGTGCCGCAATAACGTGCTATAAGACCTGGTTTTCCGCATGTTTAGGCGAGATGCCTAAAGTCTTAAAAAATGTGCCACCCTAATCTAACTTTAGCGCCCTTCCAATCACTCACACCAACCCACCCACCTGTGTGGGCATGCATGGATATTCGTGTTTTGTCAGCACACATATCCATGCATGGGGTGTGCATGTGTGGGTCACCTCCCCTTAAAACCGAAGGATAATTTTCAGGTTCAACGGTTGTCCTCGATTGCAAAACCGTCTACTTCTCCAGCGACACTCGACGCAGCAACAGCATCACGGCCACCCCAGGATTTTCGACCTCATCAAAATAATTCGTAAAGGTAAACTAATTTCTTGTAATAATATTTTATATAAATATACGGCCACTTTATTATAACGAGGATTCTCGTTTTTTTCTTATTTCTTTTATATTCAAAATCACAATTCGAACGCGGTGCTTTTGAGCCACGGCCGCTCCAGCGAAGCACCATTGTCGACTTCTGTTCATGGTCCATCTCCCCGACGAGAGGAACCAGCATACAGTCCACAACAACAAAAATTGGAGAATTCATATTAAACAACCATAATTGGGTTAATACCAGAAGCTGCCATAAGAAACCTCAATATTTCACGCACTGCCGCAATATCATCGCAAACAACAACAAACAACTCTGCCACATACCACAACCAACAACACAAACTATATACAGCAAATTCAATTCGGCCAATCACCACATCAAAGCACGTAAGTTGTATATTTCTTGCCACTTAGTTTTTTTTTTGTGCATACAATTGTATAAAAGTGCCGCCCGCGAGTGTAATCAAACGTAAGTGCGTTTAGTGAATATTTAATAATAGTATTTTTTTAACAGTTAATTGCTATATTTATCTTTAAATTTTAAATTAAATTAAACGCTTAAAAATCCTTGTGACTATCCGGATTATCCCCCCACCAGTGGTAAGGTTTTTTGGACACAGCGCAAGACAAGAGGTAACATAACCTCATTTTCACAATAAGTTCACTTAGCCTTTCGATCTTCAGTTTGTTTTTGTTTTTTCCACTTGTTTTTTTTTCGGTAATATACAGAACAGAATTTTAATCGAAGGATAGTTTATTATTTTCTTGTAAAATTCACTATTTTTATAGCACTTTTCTTTTGTTTTCACATTTTTTCATTTAATATTCACTTTCGCTCGTTTGATACACCGCGCACTTTATCTGTGTTTGTTGTGTATTTCTTTATTGCGGCAACACATACACATATTTATATATACATATTCCCCTTATACGTGTGGGTGGCGAG
The DNA here is from genome assembly GCA_949987695.1 of Merzomyia westermanni. Lineage (NCBI taxonomy): Eukaryota > Metazoa > Arthropoda > Insecta > Diptera > Tephritidae > Merzomyia > Merzomyia westermanni. Next base: position 102,183,918 of record OX465292.1, on the reverse strand, counting down.
TAAGTCACAAAGATTTTGTTAAAATTTTTGCTTCTGTAGCAAACAAATATTCGTCAGACAAATCGGCCAAGTCTGCAATATAATTCAAAAATTAACAATAAATAAAAATAATTGAATTAAAATATACATTAATTGAGTTGATTACAATTTTATTGAGGTTGTTTTGATTTTCCTGGGTAAAATACTGCCTTTACCTTTTCTATTCAGCATTTTTTTTGTACGGTTGAACATTTCATCGTACCTTCAGCTATATTTTTTCGGTTTTGTTTTGATTCTACAGATCCTCTAAGTCCAAAATATGGAAAGTTTCATTAGGCTGGCTGATTCGATTTTTGAATTCGAATCAGACTACAATGAATTAGAGGATTCAGTCCACAGCAAGTACACTCTTGGGCTTCAACAAGAGGACTTCAGAGCAATGTGGAGGAAAACCAGAACGGCTTATGACGACTTACTTAATTCAGATAAGTTAGAGGCCACTGGTATAGTTTCTGTCAAAAAGAAATATAAGAGATCATATGCAGTATATTTACGCTGCATGTCAGATATGGCTACACGCCAAGCGACACACAACAAAACAGAAAACAAATCTGAAGAAAAGCCCGAATTTGAACACAGTATCCGCCTGCCTCCATGTGATACTGAAGTTTTCAAGGGCGATTATCTGTCATGGCCAACATTTCGTGACATGTTCACGGCCATATATATCTTAAATAAACGCCTAACACCAGTGGAGGAATTTTTCCCTCTGAACAATAAGACACAAGGTGAGGCAAAAGATATTGTGAAAAAATGTCCGCTCACGAATGAGGGATTTGATACGGCCTGGAGAAATTTATGCGAGAGATACGAAAACAAACGTATCCTAGTAAACTCGCAACTCCAAATTTTGTTTAACTTGAAAAAGGTAGAGAGTGACTGTGTTAGCGCGATTAAAACACTTCAGCGCGAAATAAATAATTGCCTTTCGTCCCTGCGAAGTCATAAAATTGACACTTCCAACTGGGATGCAATTATAACGTATTTGTGTTCGACGAAATTGCCGGAGAGCACGCTTGGTCTATGGGAGCAAAGCATAGACCACAAAGTGGAAATATCCAAGTGGGAGGATATGGACAAATTTTTGTCCAACCGCTTCCAGACACTCGAAACAGTGTCTGGGTTCATAGGGAGTTCTTCGAAAGTGCAAAAACCGCAAAGTACGCGGAATGGCAACGAAACCCCTGCCAAAAGACTTGGTACATACCAAGCAAATGTGACTAAACTACTGTGCACAAAGTGCAAATCGAATGCCCACAGATTACGAAACTGTCCCCGTTTTCTGAAATTAACTCCGGTGGAGAGAATTAACTTTGTCAAATCCACCAAGGGCTGTTTGAACTGCCTATCCCCAGGACATACTGTGTCGAAGTGCACCAGTTCTTTCGACTGCAACAAGTGCCACTCGCGACATAATACGCTCCTGCATGCGGAGTCTCTTCAGACGCAGGCAACCATCAGCCCTAATCAGTATCATGCTGATAATGCTGCCTCAACTTCAAAACAGGCACAAGAGAGACGGGAAGCTGAAAAATCTGTTTCGGCCGTAAACCGAAATGTTAAATCCTGCCATGTTCATTCAAGTGCAGGTGTGCTGCTAGGGACAGCTCGAGTAACCATTCATCATAATGGTACAGACGTCCCAGCAAGAGTACTGATTGATTCTGGTTCAGAGTGCTCGTTTATGAAAGAACGACTCAAACGCAGAATCAATTTACCGGCAAAAAGGATGCATGCTCAAGTTTCGGGCATCACTAATGCCGTCTCAGCACAAGTCAAGGAGGCATCCAATATTGAACTCCGTTCAAAAGTGGACCCTTGCTTCAGCTTAACAACATCAGTGGTAATTCTAGCCAAACTAACTGGGAATCTGCCATCCTGCCATATCGATGCTACGACTATGCAGGCTTTCCCAGACTTAGTCTTGGCAGATAAGCGATTCTACATCAACGAGGAAGTTGATATTATACTTGGCGGAGACGTATATCCGCAAATTATATTGAGTGGGCTGAAAAAGAATGTACTTAGTACACTTCTCGCCCAAGAAACCGTGTTCGGTTGGATATTAACCGGGCGCATAGAAGCACCGAATCCAACCAGAAATATAGTGTCCTTTTACAGCGAAGTTGCTTTGGACAAACAACTGACCGCATTCTGGGAGTTGGAAAATCTGCCCAGAAACAAAAGCCCAAACGCAGATGACAAGTACTGCGAAGATTTATATAGAGAAACTACGAGTCGTAGAGAGGATGGAAGATATGTCGTCTCTCTTCCATTCAGACAGGACTACCCAGATAGGATAAACATGGGAGGGTCTCGTAGGCGGGCGTGTTCACAATTTTTTAGAAATGAGACACGGTAAGCAAAGAACCCGGAATTAGGGAAAGAATATATCAGGGTCCTGTCTGAATACGAGACATTAGGGCATATGCGAAAAGTTAATGCCATTGTACCAGCCGATTCGGCGGACAACTATTTTTTGCCCCATCACGCCGTAGTAAAGGCGGAGAGTACCACCACAAAGGTACGCGTCGTTTTTAATGCGTCAAGCCCGACGGCAAATGGTACAAGTTTAAATGACATTCTCCTGCCAGCCCCAGTACTTCAGTCAGATCTTCCAGTACTTATACTGCGATGGAGACTTTATCGCTTCGTTTTCAATAGTGACATCGAAAAGATGTATAGGCAAATTTGGATGAACGATGATCACATAAAATTCCAAAGGATTGTTTATCGAACATCGCTTTAGGAACGCATAAGCCTTTCCGAGTTGAAAACGGTAACTTTCGGGGTTAATTGTGCGCCTTATCTGGCAATTAGAACCCTTTTACAACTAGCAGATGAAGTAGAGAGTTCTCACCCTACAGCATCTAGCATTTAAGGGAAGGCATGTACGTAGATGACGTACTAGCGGGGGGACACACCTTCGCGTCGGCCATTAACGCGAGGAATGAGATTCGACAAGTCTTACTTTCCGCGGGCTTCCCACTACGAAAATGGACTTCGAATGCTGAGGAAATTCTCAACGAGATCCCAATATCGGATCGGCTGACCGAGGACTTTCTGGCATTCGAAGATACCAGCACCGTTAAGGCATTGGGCATAAGATGGAATGCCCATTGAGACCTGTTTTACTTTAAGGCAGGGTCACTAGAAGAAAGTGAAAAGTTTACAAAGCAAGCGATTCTATCCGCCATCGCCAGACTTTTCGACCCTTTAGGATGGCTTGCATCAATGGTCATTGTGGCCAAAATTTTGATGCAGAACATCTGGTTAGAAAGCACCGATTGGGATGAGCCAGTTTCGTCCAATACATTGGAACGATGGCAAAACTTCAGACATCAATACCACGAAATCGAAAACATAAAGATACCACGATGGGTAAACTTTTCACCAGAAGATGATGTCGAAATACATGGATTCTGCGATCCTTCGGAAAAGGCATACGCTGCAGCTGTCTACATGCGAGTCAAAAGAAATGATGATATCTTCGTAAATCTACTTCTTTCCAAAACCAGAGTAGCACCAGTGAAGACCATCTCACTTCCGCGTTTGGAACATGAACAGAAGTCGACAATGGTGCTTCGCTGGAGCGGCCGTGGCTCAAAAGCACCGCGGTCGAATTGTGATTTTGAATATAAAAGAAATAAGAAAAAAACGAGAATCCTCGTTATAATAAAGTGGCCGTATATTTATATAAAATATTATTACAAGAAATTAGTTTACCTTTACGAATAATTTTGATGAGGTCGAAAATCCTGGGGTGGCCGTGATGCTGTTGCTGCGTCGAGTGCCGCTGGAGAAGTAGACGGTTTTGCAATCGAGGACAGCCGTTGAACCTGAAAATTATCCTCCGGTTTTAAGGGGAGGTGAACCCACACATACACACCCCCATGCATGTATATGTGTGCTGACAAAACACGAACATGCATGCATGCCCACACAGGTGGGTGGGTTGGTGTTAGTGATTGGAAGGGCGCTAAAGTTACATTAGGGTGGCACATTTTTTAAGAATTTAGGCATCTCGTCTAAACAGTTGTTGTTGTTGGATTAGCCAGTTTTCGTGGGCTTTTCTGTTGTTGTTTTTGAAGTAGCCAGTTTTCGTGTGACTCTACTATTGTTGTTGTTGCAGTAGTCCGTTTTCGTGAACTCTACTGTTGTTGTTTTTGCAGTAGCCCGATTTTGTGGGTTTTTCTGTTGTTATTGTTGAAGTAGCCAGTTTTCGTGGACTTTTCTGTTGCTGTTGTTGCAGTAGCCCATTTTCGTGGGCGCTACTGTTGTTGTTGTTGAATTAGCCAGTTTCGTGGGCTTTTCTGTTGCTGTTGTTGAAGTAGCCAGTTTTCAAGGTGGTACTGTTGTTATTGTTACAGTAGCCCGTTTTCGTGGGCGGTACTGTTGTTGTTGAAAAGTAGCCACTTTTCGTAGGCTTTTCTGTTGCTATTGTTGAAGTAGCCAGTTTTTATGGTGGTACTGTTGTTGTTATTGCAGTAGCCCATTTTCGTGGGCGCTACTGTTGTTGTTGTTGCAGTAGCCTATTTTCGTAGACTTTCCTGTTGCTGTTGTTGACGTAGCCAGTTTTCGTTGTGGTACTGTTGTTGTTTTTGAAGTAGCCAGTTTTCGTGGGCGCTACTGTTGTTGTTGTTGAATTAGCCAGTTTCGTGGGCTTTTCTGTTGCTGTTGTTGAAGTAGCCAGTTTTCAAGGTGGTAATGTTGTAGTTTTTGAAGTAGCCAGTTTTCGTGGGCGTTTCTATTGCTGTTGTTGCAATAGCCCACTTGCGTGTGCTCTACTCTTGTTGTAGTTGCAGTAGCCCATTTTCGTGGGCGCTACTGTTGTTGTTGTTGAAGTAACCAGTTTTCGTGGTGGTACTGTTGTTGTTTTTGAAGTAGCCAGTTTTCGTGTGCGTTTCTATTGCTGCGGGCGCTACTGTTGTTGTTTTTGAAGTAGCCAGTTTTCGTGGGATCTACTGTTGTTGTTGTTGCAGTAGTCCGTTTTCGTGAACTCTACTGTTGTTGTTGTTGCAGTAGCCCATTTTCGTGGGCGCTACTGTGTTGTTGTTGAAGTAGCCAGTTTTCGTTGTGGTACTGTTGTTGTTTTTGAAGTAGCCAGTTTTCGAGGGCGTTTCTATTGCTGTTGTTGCAGTAGCCCACATGCGTGTGCTCTACTCTTGGTGTAGTTGCAGTAGCCCATTTTCGGCGCTACTGTTGTTGTTGTTGAATTAGCTAGTTTTTGGGGGCGGTACTTTTGTTGTTGTTGCAGTACCCCGTTTTCGTTGGCTTTTCTGTTGTTGTTCAAGTAGGCAGTTTTTCGGGGCGGTACTGTTGTTTTTGTTGAACTCCGCGTTACTGTTGTTGTTGTTGCAGTAGCCCATTTTCGTTGTTGAAGTAGCCGGTTTTCGTGGGATGTTCTGTTGTTGTTGTTGAATTAGCCCGTTTTCGTGGGCGGTAGTGTTGGTTTTGTTGAAGTGGGCGTTGCTGTTGTTGTTGTTCCAGTAGCCCGTTTTCGTGGGCGCTAGTGTTGTTGTTGTTGCAGTAGCCCATTTTCGTGGACTTTTCTGTTGCTGTTGTTGAAGTAGCCAGTTTTCGTTGTGGTACTGTTGTTGTTTTTGAAGTAGCCAGTTTTCGAGGGCGTTTCTATTGCTGTTGTTGCAGTAGCCCACTTGCGTGTGCTCTACTCTTGGTGTAGTTGCAGTAGCCCATTTTCGTGGGCGCTACTGTTGTTGTTGTTGAAGTAACCAGTTTTCGAGGTGGTACTGTTGTTGTTTTTGAAGTAGCCAGTTTTCGTGTGCGTTTCTATTGCTGTTGTTGCAGTAGCCCATTTTCGTGTGCTCTACTCTAGTTGTAGTTGCAGTAGGTCATTTTCGTAGGCGCAACTGTTGTTGTTGTTGAAGTAGCCAGTTTGCGGGTGACTTTACTATTGTTGTTGTTGCAGTAGTCCGTTTTCGTGAACTCTACTGTTGTTGTTGTTGCAGTAGCCCATTTTCGTGGGCGCTACTGTTGTTGTTGTTGAAGTAGCCAGTTTGCGTGTGACTCTACTATTGTTATTGTTGCAGTACCCCGTTTTCGTGGGCTCTAGTGTTGTTGTTGTTGAAGTAGCCAGTTCTCGTGGTGGTACGGTTGTTGTTTTTGAAGTAGCCAGTTTTCGTGTGCGTTTCTATTGCTGTTGTTGCAGTCGCCCATTTTCGTGTGCTCTACTCTAGTTGTAGTTGCAGTAGCTTATTTCCGTAGGCGCTACTGTTGTTGTTGTTGAAGTAGCCAGTTTGCGTGTGACTTTACTATTGTTGTTGTTGCAGTAGTCCGTTTTCGTGAACTCTACTGTTGTTGTTGTTTCAGTATCCCATTTTCGGGGGCGCTACTGTTGTTGTTGTTGAAGTAGCCAGTTTGCGTGTGACTCTACTATTGTTGTTGTTGCAGTAGTCCGTTTTCGTGAACTCTACTGTTGTTGTTGTTTCAGTAGCCCATTTTCGTGGGCGCTACTGTTGTTGTTGTTGAAGTAGCCAGTTTGCGTGTGACTCTACTATTGTTGTTGTTGCAGTAGTCAGTTTTCGTGAACTCTACTGTTGTTGTTGTTGCAGTAGCCCATTTTCGTGTGCTCTACTCTTGTTGTAGTTGCAGTAGCCCATTTTCGTAGGCGCTACTGTTGTTGTTGTTGAAGTAGCCAGTTTGCGTGTGACTTTACTATTGTTGTTGTTGCAGTAGTCCGTTTTCGTGAACTCTACTGTTGTTGTTGTTTCAGTAGCCCATTTTCGTGGGCGCTACTGTTGTTGTTGTTGAAGTAGCCAGTTTGCGTGTGACTCTACTATTGTTGTTGTTGCAGTAGTCCGTTTTCGTGAACTCTACTCTTGTTGTTGTTGCAGTAGCCCATTTTCATGGGCGCTACTGTTGTTGTTGTTGAAGTAGCCAGTTTGCGTGTGACTCTACTATTGTTGTTGTTGCAGTAGTCCGTTTCCGTGAACTCTACTGTTGTTGTTGTTGCAGTAGCCCATTTTCGTGTGCTCTACTCTTGTTGTAGTTGCAGTAGCCCATTTTCGTAGGCGCTACTGTTGTTGTTGTTGAAGTAGCCAGTTTGCGTGTGACTTTACTATTGTTGTTGTTGCAGTAGTCCGTTTTCGTGAACTCTACTCTTGTTGTTGTTGCAGTAGCCCATTTTCGTGGGCGCTACTGTTGTTGTTGTTGAAGTAGCCAGTTTGCGTGTGACTCTACTATTGTTGTTGTTACAGTAGTCCGTTTCCGTGAACTCTACTGTTGTTGTTGTTGCAGTAGCCCATTTTCGTGTGCTCTACTCTTGTTGTAGTTGCAGTAGCCCATTTTCGTGGGCGCTACTGTTGTTGTTGTTGCAGTAGCCCGTTTTTGTGGGCTCTACTGTTGTTGTTGAGCAGTACCCCATTTTCGTGGGCGCTATTTTTGTTGTTGTTGAAGTAGCCAGTTTTCGTGGGCTTTTCTGTTGCTGTTGTTGCAGTAGCCCGTTTTCGTGGGCTCTACTGTTGTTGTTGTTGAAGTAGCCAGTTTTCGTGGGCTCTACTGTTGTTGTTGTTGCAGTAGGCCATTTTCGGCGCTACTGTTGTTGTTGTTGAATTAGCTAGTTTTTGGGGGCGGCACTTTTGTTGTTGTTGCAGTACCCCGTTTTCGTGGGCTTTTCTGTTGTTGTTCAAGTAGCCGGTTTTTCGGGGCGGTACTGTTGTTTTTGTTGAAGTAGCCCGTTTTCGTGGGCGGTAGTGTTGTTTTTGTTGAAGTGGGCGTTGCTGTTGTTGTTGTTCCAGTAGCCCGTTTTGGGGGGCTCTACTGTTGTTGTTGTTGCAGTAGCCCATTTTCGTGGGCGCTACTGTTGTTGTTGTTGCAGTAGCCCATTTTCGTGGGCGCTACTGTTGTTGTTGTTGAAGTAGCCCGTTTTCGTGGGCGCTACTGTTGTTGTTGTTGCAGTAGCCCGTTTTCGTGGGCGGTAGTGTTGTTGTTGTTGAAGTGGGCGTTGCTGTTGTTGTGGTTCCAGTAGCCCGTTTTGGGGGGCTCTACTGTTGTTGTTGTTGCAGTAGCCCATTTTCGTTGTTGAAGTAGCCAGTTTTCGTGGGCTTCTCTGTTGCTGTTGTTGCAGTAGCCCATTTTCGTGTGCTCTACTGTTGTTGTAGTTGCAGTAGCCCATTTTCGTGGGCGCTACTGTTGTTGTTGTTGCAGTAGCCCATTTTCGTGGGCGCTACTGTTGTTGTTGTTGAAGTAGCCCGTTTTCGTGGGCGGTAGTGTTGTTTTTGTTGAAGTGGGCGTTGCTGTTGTTGTTGTTCCAGTAGCCCGTTTTGGGGGGCTCTACTGTTGTTGTTGTTGCAGTAGCCCATTTTCGTGGGATTTTCTGTTGCAGTTGTTGCAGTAGCCCATTTTCGTGCGCGCTACTGTTGTTGTTGTTGAATTAGCCAGATTTTGGGGGCGTTACTGTTTCTGTTGTTGCAGTAGCCCATTTTCGTGGGCGCTACTGTTGTTGTTGTTGAAGTAGCCCGTTTTCGTGGGATTTTCTGTTGCAGTTGTTGCAGTAGCCCATTTTCGTGCGCGCTACTGTTGTTGTTGTTGAATTAGCCAGATTTTGGGGGCGTTACTGTTTCTGTTGTTGCAGTAGCCCATTTTCGTGGGCGCTACTGTTGTTGTTGTTGAAGTAGTCAGTTTTCGTGGGCTTTTCTGTTGCAGTTGTTGCAGTAGCCCATTTTCGTGGGCGCTACTGTTGTTGTTGTTGAATTAGCCAGATTTTGGGGGCGTTACTGTTTCTGTTGTTGCAGTAGCCCATTTTCGTGGGCGCTACTGTTGTTGTTGAAAAGTAGCCCCTTTTCGTGGGCTTTTCTGTTGCTGTTGTTGCAGTAGCCCGTTTTCGTGGGCGCTACTGTTGTTGTTGTTGGATTAGCCAGTTTTCGTGGGCTTTTCTGTTGCAGTTGTTGCAGTAGCCCATTTTCGTGGGCGCTACTGTTGTTGTTGTTGAATTAGCCAGATTTTGGGGGCGTTACTGTTTCTGTTGTTGCAGTAGCCCATTTTCGTGGGCGCTACTGTTGTTGTTGTTGAAGTAGCCCGTTTTCGTGGGATTTTCTGTTGCAGTTGTTGCAGTAGCCCATTTTCGTGCGCGCTACTGTTGTTGTTGTTGAATTAGCCAGATTTTGGGGGCGTTACTGTTTCTGTTGTTGCAGTAGCCCATTTTCGTGGGCGCTACTGTTGTTGTTGTTGAAGTAGTCAGTTTTCGTGGGCTTTTCTGTTGCAGTTGTTGCAGTAGCCCATTTTCGTGGGCGCTACTGTTGTTGTTGTTGAATTAGCCAGATTTTGGGGCGTTACTGTTTCTGTTGTTGCAGTAGCCCATTTTCGTGGGCGCTACTGTTGTTGTTGTTGAAGTAGCCAGTTTTCGTGGGCTTTTCTGTTGCAGTTGTTGCAGTAGCCCATTTTCGTGGGCGCTACTGTTGTTGTTGTTGAATTAGCCAGATTTTGGGGGCGTTACTGTTTCTGTTGTTGCAGTAGCCCATTTTCGTGGGCGCTACTGTTGTTGTTGTTGAAGTAGCCAGATATCGTGGGCTTTTCTGTTGCAGTTGATGCAGTAGCCCATTTTCGTGGGCGCTACTGTTGTTGTTGTTGAATTAGCCAGATTTTGGGGGCGGTACTGTTTCTGTTGTTGCAGTAGCCCATTTTCGTGGGCGCTACTGTTGTTGTTGTTGAAGTAGCCAGTTTTCGTGGGCTTTTCTGTTGCAGTTGTTGCAGTAGCCCATTTTCGTGGGCGCTACTGTTGTTGTTGTTGAATTAGCCAGATTTTGGGGGCGTTACTGTTTCTGTTGTTGCAGTAGCCCATTTTCGTGGGCGCTACTGTTGTTGTTGTTGAAGTAGCCAGTTTTCGTGGGCTTTTCTGTTGCTGTTGTTGCAGTAGCCCATTTTCGTGGGCGCTACTGTTGTTGTTGTTGAATTAGCCAGATTTTGGGGGCGTTACTGTTTCTGTTGTTGCAGTAGCCCATTTTCGTGGGCGCTACTGTTGTTGTTGTTGAATAAGCAGATTTTGGGGGCGGTACTGTTTCTGTTCTTGCAGTAGCCCATTTTCGTGGGCGCTACTGTTGTTGTTGTTGAAGTAGCCAGTTTTCGTGGGCTTTTCTGTTGCTGTTGTTGCAGTAGCCCATTTTCGTGGGTGCTACAGTTGTTGTTGTTGAATTAGCTCATTTTCGTGTGCTCTACTGTTGTTGTTGTTAAAGTAGCCAGTTTTCGTGGGCTTTTCTGTTGCAGTTGTTGCAGTAGCCCATTTTCGTGCGCGCTACTGTTGTTGTTGTTGAATTAGCCAGATTTTGGGGGGCTACTGTTTTTGTTGTTGCAGTAGCCCGTTTCGTGGGCGGTAGTGTTGTTGTTGTTGAAGTAGCCAGTTTTCGTGGGCTTTTCTGTTGCTGTTGTTGCAGTATCCCATTTTCGTGTGCTCTACTGTTGTTGTAGTTGCAGTAGCCCATTTTCGTGGGCGCTACTGTTGTTGTTGTTGCAGTAGCCCATTTTCGTGAGCGCTAGTGTTCTTGTTGTTGAAGTAGCCCGTTTCGTGGGCGGTAGTGTTGTTTTTGTTGAAGTGGGCGTTGCTGTTGTTGTTGTTGCAGTAGCCCATTTTCGTGGGCGCTACTGTGTTGTTGTTGAAGTAGCCAGTTTTCGTGGGCGTTGCTGTTGTTGTTGTTGCAGTAGCCCATTTTCGTGGGCGCTACTGTGTTGTTGCTGAAGTAGCCAGTTTTCGTGGGCTTTTCTGTTTCTGTTGTTGCAGTAGCCCATTTTCGTGGGCGCTACTGTTGTTGTTGTTGAATAAGCAGATTTTGGGGGCGGTACTGTTTCTGTTCTTGCAGTAGCCCATTTTCGTGGGCGCTACTGTGTTGTTGTTGAAGTAGCCAGTTTTCGTGGGCTTTTCTGTTGCTGTTGTTGCAGTAGCCCATTTTCGTGGGTGCTACAGTTGTTGTTATTGAATTAGCCCATTTTCGTGTGCTCTACTGTTGTTGTTGTTAAAGTAGCCAGTTTTCGTGGGCTTTTCTGTTGCTGTTGTTGCAGTAGCCCGTTTTCGTGGGCGCTACTGTTTTTGTTGTTGCAGTAGCCCATTTTCGTGGGCGCTACTGTGTTGTTGTTGAAGTAGCCAGTTTTCGTGGGCTTTTCTGTTGCTGTTGTTGCAGTAGCCTATTTCGTGTGCTCTACTGTTGTTGTAGTTGCAGTAGCCCATTTTCGTGGGCGCTACTGTTGTTGTTGTTGCAGTAGCCCATTTTCGTGGGCGCTACTGTGTTGTTGTTGAAGTAGCCAGTTTTCGTGGGCTTTTCTGTTGCTGCTGTTGCAGTAGCCCATTTTCGTGGGCGCTACTGTTGTTGTTGTTGGATTAGCCAGATTTTGGGGGCGTTACTGTTCCTGTTGTTGAAGTAGCCCGTTTCGTGGGCGGTAGTGTTGTTTTTGTTGAAGTGGGCGTTGCTGTTGTTGTTGTTGCAGTAGCCCATTTTCGTGTGCTCTACTGTTGTTGTTGTTAAAGTAGCCAGTTTTCGTGGGCTTTTCTGTTGCTGTTGTTGCAGTAGCCCGTTTTCGTGGGCGCTACTGTTTTTGTTGTTGCAGTAGCCCATTTTCGTGGGCGCTACTGTGTTGTTGTTGAAGTAGCCAGTTTTCGTGGGCTTTTCTGTTGCTGCTGTTGCAGTAGCCCATTTTCGTGGGCGCTACTGTTGTTGTTGTTGGATTAGCCAGATTTTGGGGGCGTTACTGTTCCTGTTGTTGTAGTAGCCAGTTTTCGTGGGCGCTACTGTTGTTGTTGTTGAATTAGCCAGATTTTGGGGGCGTTACTGTTTCTGTTGTTGCAGTAGCCCATTTTCGTGGGCGCTACTGTTGTTGTTGAAAAGTAGCCCCTTTTCGTGGGCTTTTCTGTTGCTGTTGTTGCAGTAGCCCGTTTTCGTGGGCGCTACTGTTTTTGTTGTTGCAGTAGCCCATTTTCGTGGGCGCTACTGTGTTGTTGTTGAAGTAGCCAGTTTTCGTGGGCTTTTCTGTTGCTGCTGTTGCAGTAGCCCATTTTCGTGGGCGCTACTGTTGTTGTTGTTGGATTAGCCAGATTTTGGGGGCGTTACTGTTCCTGTTGTTGTAGTAGCCAGTTTTCGTGGGCGCTACTGTTGTTGTTGTTGAATTAGCCAGATTTTGGGGGCGTTACTGTTTCTGTTGTTGCAGTAGCCCATTTTCGTGGGCTCTACTGTTGTTGTTGAGCAGTACCCCATTTTCGTGGGCGCTATTTTTGTTGTTGTTGAAGTAGCCAGTTTTCGTGGGCTTTTCTGTTGCTGTTGTTGCAGTAGCCCGTTTTCGTGGGCTCTACTGTTGTTGTTGTTGAAGTAGCCAGTTTTCGTGGGCTCTACTGTTGTTGTTGTTGCAGTAGGCCATTTTCGGCGCTACTGTTGTTGTTGTTGAATTAGCTAGTTTTTGGGGGCGGCACTTTTGTTGTTGTTGCAGTACCCCGTTTTCGTGGGCTTTTCTGTTGTTGTTCAAGTAGCCGGTTTTTCGGGGCGGTACTGTTGTTTTTGTTGAAGTAGCCCGTTTTCGTGGGCGGTAGTGTTGTTTTTGTTGAAGTGGGCGTTGCTGTTGTTGTTGTTCCAGTAGCCCGTTTTGGGGGGCTCTACTGTTGTTGTTGTTGCAGTAGCCCATTTTCGTGGGCGCTACTGTTGTTGTTGTTGCAGTAGCCCATTTTCGTGGGCGCTACTGTTGTTGTTGTTGAAGTAGCCCGTTTTCGTGGGCGCTACTGTTGTTGTTGTTGAAGTAGCCCGTTTTCGTGGGCGGTAGTGTTGTTTTTGTTGAAGTGGGCGTTGCTGTTGTTGTGGTTCCAGTAGCCCGTTTTGGGGGGCTCTACTGTTGTTGTTGTTGCAGTAGCCCATTTTCGTTGTTGAAGTAGCCAGTTTTCGTGGGCTTCTCTGTTGCTGTTGTTGCAGTAGCCCATTTTCGTGTGCTCTACTGTTGTTGTAGTTGCAGTAGCCCATTTTCGTGGGCGCTACTGTTGTTGTTGTTGCAGTAGCCCATTTTCGTGGGCGCTACTGTTGTTGTTGTTGAAGTAGCCCGTTTTCGTGGGCGGTAGTGTTGTTTTTGTTGAAGTGGGCGTTGCTGTTGTTGTTGTTCCAGTAGCCCGTTTTGGGGGGCTCTACTGTTGTTGTTGTTGCAGTAGCCCATTTTCGTGGGATTTTCTGTTGCAGTTGTTGCAGTAGCCCATTTTCGTGCGCGCTACTGTTGTTGTTGTTGAATTAGCCAGATTTTGGGGGCGTTACTGTTTCTGTTGTTGCAGTAGCCCATTTTCGTGGGCGCTACTGTTGTTGTTGTTGAAGTAGCCCGTTTTCGTGGGATTTTCTGTTGCAGTTGTTGCAGTAGCCCATTTTCGTGCGCGCTACTGTTGTTGTTGTTGAATTAGCCAGATTTTGGGGGCGTTACTGTTTCTGTTGTTGCAGTAGCCCATTTTCGTGGGCGCTACTGTTGTTGTTGTTGAAGTAGTCAGTTTTCGTGGGCTTTTCTGTTGCAGTTGTTGCAGTAGCCCATTTTCGTGGGCGCTACTGTTGTTGTTGTTGAATTAGCCAGATTTTGGGGGCGTTACTGTTTCTGTTGTTGCAGTAGCCCATTTTCGTGGGCGCTACTGTTGTTGTTGAAAAGTAGCCCCTTTTCGTGGGCTTTTCTGTTGCTGTTGTTGCAGTAGCCCGTTTTCGTGGGCGCTACTGTTGTTGTTGTTGAAGTAGCCAGTTTTCGTGGGCTTTTCTGTTGCAGTTGTTGCAGTAGCCCATTTTCGTGGGCGCTACTGTTGTTGTTGTTGAATTAGCCAGATTTTGGGGGCGTTACTGTTTCTGTTGTTGCAGTAGCCCATTTTCGTGGGCGCTACTGTTGTTGTTGTTGAAGTAGCCCGTTTTCGTGGGATTTTCTGTTGCAGTTGTTGCAGTAGCCCATTTTCGTGCGCGCTACTGTTGTTGTTGTTGAATTAGCCAGATTTTGGGGGCGTTACTGTTTCTGTTGTTGCAGTAGCCCATTTTCGTGGGCGCTACTGTTGTTGTTGTTGAAGTAGTCAGTTTTCGTGGGCTTTTCTGTTGCAGTTGTTGCAGTAGCCCATTTTCGTGGGCGCTACTGTTGTTGTTGTTGAATTAGCCAGATTTTGGGGCGTTACTGTTTCTGTTGTTGCAGTAGCCCATTTTCGTGGGCGCTACTGTTGTTGTTGTTGAAGTAGCCAGTTTTCGTGGGCTTTTCTGTTGCAGTTGTTGCAGTAGCCCATTTTCGTGGGCGCTACTGTTGTTGTTGTTGAATTAGCCAGATTTTGGGGGCGTTACTGTTTCTGTTGTTGCAGTAGCCCATTTTCGTGGGCGCTACTGTTGTTGTTGTTGAAGTAGCCAGTTATCGTGGGCTTTTCTGTTGCAGTTGTTGCAGTAGCCCATTTTCGTGCGCGCTACTGTTGTTGTTGTTGAATTAGCCAGATTTTGGGGGCGGTACTGTTTCTGTTGTTGCAGTAGCCCATTTTCGTGGGCGCTACTGTTGTTGTTGTTGAAGTAGCCAGTTTTCGTGGGCTTTTCTGTTGCAGTTGTTGCAGTAGCCCATTTTCGTGGGCGCTACTGTTGTTGTTGTTGAATTAGCCAGATTTTGGGGGCGTTACTGTTTCTGTTGTTGCAGTAGCCCATTTTCGTGGGCGCTACTGTTGTTGTTGTTGAAGTAGCCAGTTTTCGTGGGCTTTTCTGTTGCAGTTGTTGCAGTAGCCCATTTTCGTGCGCGCTACTGTTGTTGTTGTTGAATTAGCCAGATTTTGGGGGCGTTACTGTTTCTGTTGTTGCAGTAGCCCATTTTCGTGGGCGCTACTGTTGTTGTTGTTGAATAAGCAGATTTTGGGGGCGGTACTGTTTCTGTTCTTGCAGTAGCCCATTTTCGTGGGCGCTACTGTTGTTGTTGTTGAAGTAGCCAGTTTTCGTGGGCTTTTCTGTTGCTGTTGTTGCAGTAGCCCATTTTCGTGGGTGCTACAGTTGTTGTTGTTGAATTAGCTCATTTTCGTGTGCTCTACTGTTGTTGTTGTTAAAGTAGCCAGTTTTCGTGGGCTTTTCTGTTGCAGTTGTTGCAGTAGCCCATTTTCGTGCGCGCTACTGTTGTTGTTGTTGAATTAGCCAGATTTTGGGGGGCTACTGTTTTTGTTGTTGCAGTAGCCCGTTTCGTGGGCGGTAGTGTTGTTGTTGTTGAAGTAGCCAGTTTTCGTGGGCTTTTCTGTTGCTGTTGTTGCAGTATCCCATTTTCGTGTGCTCTACTGTTGTTGTAGTTGCAGTAGCCCATTTTCGTGGGCGCTACTGTTGTTGTTGTTGCAGTAGCCCATTTTCGTGAGCGCTATTGTTCTTGTTGTTGAAGTAGCCCGTTTCGTGGGCGGTAGTGTTGTTTTTGTTGAAGTGGGCGTTGCTGTTGTTGTTGTTGCAGTAGCCCATTTTCGTGGGCGCTACTGTGTTGTTGTTGAAGTAGCCAGTTTTCGTGGGCGTTGCTGTTGTTGTTGTTGCAGTAGCCATTTTCGTGGGCGCTACTGTGTTGTTGTTAAAGTAGCCAGTTTTCGTGGGCTTTTCTGTTTCTGTTGTTGCAGTAGCCCATTTTCGTGGGCGCTACTGTTGTTGTTGTTGAATAAGCAGATTTTGGGGGCGGTACTGTTTCTGTTCTTGCAGTAGCCCATTTTCGTGGGCGCTACTGTGTTGTTGTTGAAGTAGCCAGTTTTCGTGGGCTTTTCTGTTGCTGTTGTTGCAGTAGCCCATTTTCGTGGGTGCTACAGTTGTTGTTGTTGAATTAGCCCATTTTCGTGTGCTCTACTGTTGTTGTTGTTAAAGTAGCCAGTTTTCGTGGGCTTTTCTGTTGCTGTTGTTGCAGTAGCCCGTTTTCGTGGGCGCTACTGTTGTTGTTGTTGCAGTAGCCCATTTTCGTGGGCGCTACTGTGTTGTTGTTGAAGTAGCCAGTTTCGTGGGCTTTTCTGTTGCTGTTGTTGCAGTAGCCTATTTCGTGTGCTCTACTGTTGTTGTAGTTGCAGTAGCCCATTTTCGTGGGCGCTACTGTTGTTGTTGTTGCAGTAGCCCATTTTCGTGGGCGCTACTGTGTTGTTGTTGAAGTAGCCAGTTTTCGTGGGCTTTTCTGTTGCTGTTGTTGCAGTAGCCCATTTTCGTGGGCGCTACTGTTGTTGTTGTTGGATTAGCCAGATTTTGGGGGCGTTACTGTTCCTGTTGTTGAAGTAGCCCGTTTCGTGGCGGTAGTGTTGTTTTTGTTGAAGTGGGCGTTGCTGTTGTTGTTGTTGCAGTAGCCCATTTTCGTGTGCTCTACTGTTGTTGTTGTTAAAGTAGCCAGTTTTCGTGGGCTTTTCTGTTGCTGTTGTTGCAGTAGCCCGTTTTGGTGGGCGCTACTGTTGTTGTTGTTGCAGTAGCCCATTTTCGTGAGCGCTACTGTGTTGTTGTTGAAGTAGCCAGTTTTCGTGGGCTTTTCTGTTGCTGCTGTTGCAGTAGCCCATTTTCGTGGGCGCTACTGTTGTTGTTGTTGGATTAGCCAGATTTTGGGGGCGTTACTGTTCCTGTTGTTGTAGTAGCCCATTTTCGTGGGCGCTACTGTTGTTGTTGTTGAATAAGCAGATTTTGGGGGCGGTACTGTTTCTGTTCTTGCAGTAGCTCATTTTCGTGGGCGCTACTGTTAATGTTGTTGAAGTAGCCAGTTTTCGTGGGCTTTTCTGTTTCTGTTCTTGCAGTAGCCCATTTCGTGGCGCTACTGTTGTTGTTGTTGAAGTAGCCAGTTTTCGTGGGCTTTTCTGTTGCTGTTGTTGCAGTAGCCCATTTTCGTGGGTGCTACAGTTGTTGTTGTTGAATTAGCCCATTTTCGTGTGCTCTACTGTTGTTGTTGTTAAAGTAGCCAGTTTTCGTGGGCTTTTATGTTGCTGTTGTTGCAGTAGCCCGTTTTCG